>OZ025295.1:300841712-303430462 GCA_964019185.1 Maratus speculifer | reverse complement strand
CTTCCGTCTGTTATCATTAGAATATGACTTAATATTATATTAGAATGTATAAATACATGAACTAATTAAAAGATTAGAAACAAGCACAATGGAAGAAAATGTTTGAAACGTCACTGATAGACAGACAGGGCACTATGAAAATGGATATCAAATGCATTGGATTATACGTATACTCATTCGCACTCATTGATTTTCACAAAAATCAAAGAAGGTTACTCAAATGTTCTAAAATCCGCGAGAAAGAAAATAAAAATAAAAAACCGGAATTCTCGTTAGTTCGAATTAAACGAAGTCAAGAGAAAATGAGTTCGAATTAAGGAAAATTTTTAACGATATTCTGCCATTGAAAATTTCGGGATTTCATGTTTAGTTCGAATTAAGAGAAGATTCGAAATATCCGATTTCGAATTAACGAGAGTCGACTGTATTTTGAAAACTAAGGGAAAAAAGAGACATGTTTTTGGGAGAAAACACTGAAAGAACTTATAAATATTAATTTCCTGGGGAGATATTTTAAATATAAGAATGCATCAAACGCCCGTATAGACTTAACATTAAGGAGTGGAATTCGGCCGCTGAGCGACCAGTAGCTTGAAGGGTTGATCTAAAACCAAAATCGAGAAAATAAAAACTAGCCCCGTTAGAGACAGTCGTCAACTACACTGTAAAAAATATCCGTTAATATACACAAATTTTTTCGTAAAATTCTACGGAATTGTTTCATTTTTACGAAAAAACAGTAGAATTTCCGTTTTTGATATTTTGAGATTATAATTACAGTAAGTTTTCCGCAAATTTTCTGGAAATAGAGAAGTTCCGTATTAAAACAGCATAAATTCCATAAATAACTCTAGTGGAGCCATCTATATCTCGGATATAAAAACATTATAGAGTTGTTTTATGAACAACTTTTTAGAATAATTTTCTTTATTTCTTTCTGTTTTAATAATATAAAGCTAACATATTTTTACAATATTAAAAAAATAATAAAATTTTATTAATCCTCTTAAGTTTGGGATTATTTCGTTTATTTTCAGTAAGTTTATTTCCATTATGATTTTTAAATAATGTTTAACTCATTTATAGCGTATTTTTTAAAAAGTGCGTAGGATATTTTAAAATGGAAAACAATTCTACTTTTAATTTTAATATATTTTTTTAATCTATCCACTTTAAGAAATTCGCACATAAAATTTAAAACATCTGAATTATATTAAAGAAATGATTATAATGTTGACGATTATCTAATTTATAAAAAACGATAAAGGAAATTTATTTTAATAACCCGTAATAACTATCTTTATTGAGATTAAAATTGATCGTCATACTATTTTGTTAAAATAGATGTTTTTTTTTTTTTTTTTTTTTTTTTTTTTTTTTTTTTTTTTTTTTTTTTTAAGTATGTTAGTATCCTTTCAAAAACAAATAAGTAAATAAATATGAATAATATTACAACAAACTTTTAAAAATCGCCTTAAAATGAAGAAAACACAACTTTTTAATGCATTCAACTCTTAATACATGTAACATTTTAAAGTCTAAAATTTATTTTTTATAGAACTGAAATTAAAAACTAAATATCCGAAATTATGGAAATGAAATCTGTTAAACATTTAGAACTGTACAGTCAATAGAAAATAATTCTCCACAAAAATTAATGCCGTGTTCAACAGAACCCTTTGCTTTATAAAATCATTCGAAATAAGTAAAGATATTTGCAAGCTCTGCATGTTTAGCTGTGGCGTAATGGAGGAATCGTTTTACTAGAACACTGGTGCAAGCTGCCACAGGAAAGTTTCCTGGTTCGATCCCCATCGCGGGTAAGTGACATTTTTCCACTGTTGATTAAATTAAATGTATGTGACCTGATGTGTCTTTGCCTAAAGAATAAAAATCTTAATGATGCTAGTTTGTCCTTGAAAATTCTTTTTTGGCTTTCAAGTGAAAATTTTTATATAAAAAAATATGGAAAAGGAAAAAAAACGGAAATATTTTTGGAAAAAAACGGAAATAGTACTGGCGTCTAGATTACCAGTACTATTTCCGTTTTTAACGGAAAATATTTTTACAGTGTATCGTATGCAAAAATAAATTCATTCAAAAATATTTAAATCCAAGCGAGAAATTTGAAAAATAACTTCCCCAGGATTAACGTTAGCTTCCGAATCTTTTGTGCGACTTCTGCGAGACTTTAATGTTTCTTTTCCCTTTATTTTTATTTATTTATTTATTTATTTATTTATTGCTGGTGTTACAATTTATTATTTCAAAAGAAACAACAGCAGTTACTCACGTTTTACTAGAAAGATATTTGTTCTTTATCGGAAAATCTTTTTTCACTTTTTCTAGTATTTATTTTTTCTGTAAATAAAACACTTTTTTTTTCTTCTAATATAAACCACCGTTTGTTAATCTCGCGCCTCGTCCAACAGTTCCTTCTAATTCTTTAAAACGTTTTCGGCGAAGAGTAATCGAATGATAAGTTTTCACAAGAATTTCAATATGTTGATGGCTTTATTTGATAAGCAATTCCCTTTCTTTTCCAAAGTAGCAGATTGCGTTTATTTTGTGTCATAAAATATATTGCATTTTAATTTGCTCTAACAAGGAAGGTCTCCATAAGGGCATACTTAAAAAATTCTGAAAGAATTATGAGTGTTCTTTTCGTGTGTATACATATGTTTATAGAAAAAAAAAATTCGGCGGAATCCATTTAGAACGCTTGTAAAAAAATAATGAACATTTATTTTATTTGGCGATTTATCACCCGGTTGGCGACGGACCAAAATTTCAAAAAATACTTTTTATGTCAAATATTTTTTAAAGTAAAAATATTTCATGTTGATTTTTTTTTAATTTAAATAATTTTAATTATTTTTTAGTTTTGTCAGTTTTAGTTTGTTTTAACTATAGTTTAATCACACACACACACATATATATATACATATTTATAGTGAAATTTAACTATAGTTTAATCACACACACACACACACACATATATATACATATTTATAGTGAAATTTAACTATAGTTTAATCACACACACACACACACACATATATATATACATATTTATAGTGAAATTTTACTATAAAATTTTATGAATTAAAAAATAAATAATTAAAATCGTTTTCTATCTAAAAAAAAAAATTAATCCAGTTGTTCACTGTCGAATGTCGATTCAATTTCGTTGCTGTGGAAACAAAAACTTCTCCGATATTGAAATGTATTACTGCAGTGCTCTTTATCTGGCCTTTATTTTAAAAATACGCTTAAGTATATGAAAACATTTTTATATACAAATTATTTTTACTATGATACAATTAAATAACTTCAGCAACAAGGAACATAAATATGTAAGACAAAAAGAAAAATAGTTCATTAAACTTTTTTATTGTTTAAATTTAAATTCATTAAATACCTTACACGCATTCTAAAAATCAGTCTATAAAATTTTTTCAGTTACATTAAAATCGTTTGCTTTTGGCCAAGAAATGTGCTAGCCAAATCGACTAACGCTTTCGTCTTTATTTCATATTCGAGAGTATTTTATATTTTTACAGGCTTTCTACTGTCATTCCGCCGCTAAATTTGAATGACTCTTTATTACACTCATAAGTAGTTTAATTAGTAATTTTTTCAAAATATTGTGAGTATGGCCAATATGGAGACCTTCCTTGTCAGATAAACATGTGCACGGGTTAAAAGAAAATTGCACGTAATTTATCCCATGTTTTCGTAAACTACGCATGTATTGTATTCATCACACTGCAAACAGGGCCGTAGCTAGAAGTGATCTATAGGGGGGGCTCAAGAGATTGTAGGGGGGGCTCATATTTTTTTCTCTTTCTGTGACACAGAAAGATAAGTTAGTGCATATTCATATTGTAGGTATTATGTTCCTTATTAAACTGTTGTAACAACTTCATTTTAATTCTTAGAAAAGTATATGATGATGAAAATTTCGAGTGTATAACTGGTGCAAAATTAAACATCATATTAACTTCATATGTACAAATAGGATGAGGGAGTGTTGAATTGCTTATTTTAGATACAATTTAGTAACTCTGCAAAACTGTAAAAGGATCTCAAAACTAAATTAGATTTTTGAACAGAATTTCATTTGAATTTTCGGAACATTTAGTGACCTTGGAATCTTTTCCCGGGGGGGGGGCTCAAAATATTTTAGGGGGGCTGAGCCGCCCATAGCGCCCTCTTAGCTACGACCCTGACTGCAAACAAGCTAAAAATTGCACGTCGAACGTAGCAAATGTGGTACGTTTATACTATGACGAAATTTTAAAAATATTTAGATATTGGCGCAATAACTGTTGCCCTTTTACGCAAAAATGGATCAATACAAAGATTATTACGATTTTATTTATTAAATCGAGTAATACGGAAATAATATTACTCTCTTAAATTAGGCATAATCCTTTTGGCACCTTAAAAGTATTACTTATCACAGAATATCGATGAATTGTTTGCGTATGAAACGATTTAACAGAATGGAGAAAACTTTTATTAAGTTTTTACTCAATTTTCATAAAATTTGAAATGACTCGGCAACATCCTGCAATGGTTCTAAATATATTTAATTTCAAACCATTCGGCTTTGTAGTTTTTGCACTGTTACATGCGGACAGACGGACGGACCGAACGACGATTATAGGTGTTTCGTATAGGTGCTTTTTACGTTAATAATGTTAATACTAGATATTTAGATTTACTGAAGATTAACGAATTGTAATTTTTTGAAATCAGACTAATGTAGTTGCTTTACATGCTATTCACTTCATTTCCATAAGAAAAAATACTAAGGAAGAGTTTTTGGAGACGTTTGGAAGATATCGAATAACAAAAAAATTTAAGAGTTATTAGAAGGCTTTGATATTTTTTGCATTTTATCATGATATTTTAATATTTTAATTCTAAGAGTGAAATACATGTTTAAAATAAAAGAATTGCCAACGATGTAAAGAGAATTAAGCAAACTATTATTATTATTATTATTATTATTATTATTATTATTATTATTATTATTAAATGTCGAAACATAAATGAAATTCTTAATAAGAATTTCATAGACATATATTACAAAAGTAATTGTTGAGGCAGAATAATACTCAATTAAAAGACATGTACTGTTAATAGTACGAGAGATCCGAACGGGTTAAACTCATTTTTCGCATTTCTCATTTTTTTTTAAAATATCCATTTAAATCGAAATGTTAAAATTTCTTGAATAATTAAATAAATTTTCTGACATTTTTTAAAAACTACATTTAGACCTTGTGTGTGAAAATTAAATAGGGGATTTTAATTTTAAAACCCCCTTATCTATGGCACTGCCTTAAATTGAAATTATAATAATAATAACTATTATTATATAAATAATAATAATGGTCACTTCTATCAATAATGATAATAATAATAATAATATAGCAATCTTTGGCGATTTCTTAGCCTGTTAATTTCTGGGCCGTGGCCAATACAAAAGTGTCTCTTTTAAAAAATTTCAAGATTTTATTTGAATATATATAATTGCTAATATGTAAAAAAGAAAAAAAAAATGATACTGTTTGTAAAAAATCTTAAATATATATATTAAATGTAAAAATCTATAATAATTTTCAATTTAAAGCATATAAATGATTTTTCACGTATTTTGTGAGCCGGGAAGCCCAAATCCTTACTGATTGTTAAGGGGCTACTTTAGTCAAATGAAAAGGCCCATTCGCTAACGTTAATCCTATGGAAGAAATTTATAAAGATATTTTAGTTGCATTTCAATATTTTTTTTTTCATTGGATAGCTGAGATTAATCTGAATGTAGGCCGTTTTTTACTTCTTCGATTTTGGTTGCAAAAATTTTTTTATGAGGGTGCTTTCACTTTCCAAACCGGTTCCGAAAATGAAAGCTTCCTGATGAAAAATATCTGTAAACAAAATAAAAAAGTAAAAAAACGGCCTGCACATAGATCGATCTCAGCTATAAAATGAAAAAAAATAAATGAAAAAAATAAAAATAAAATTAAAATTATTAAAATGCAACCGACATATCTTTATAAATTTCTTCCATAGGATTAGCATTAGCGAATTAGTCTTTTCATTTGAATAAAGTAGCCTCTTAATAATAATAATAATAATTGTAATAATAATAATAATAATAATAATAACAATAATAAAGCTTTTACTATTAGAATACACGGCGTTCATTCAACAACTTCTGATATCATATTTACAAAATTTCGCACTGTAGAATGCATTGGATCTAAGATTTGATTTCTACGTTATTTAAAATATAAGTATGAGCCGACTTCACTTGATAATTGACTCGGGTAAATGGGTGTTCCCACGGAACTTGAACGCTTCATTTTACAAATGAAAGTGATGAATTGGAATGGAGGCAACAAGTTGCGAAGAGCCAAGCGGAGAGGCAGTTGAAAAGATTCGTCACTACCACTTGGCAGCTATGAATACGTAAGTTAACGATGAATACGACTGCACAGCTTTGTCAAATAAACGATAACTTACATCTTAAGGCAATGTGCCTACTCTATAATCGCCGTTTTTTATTTATTTATTTGTTTGTTTTTTAAATTTTTCGTTTTAATTTAAATTATTTTAACCCTTTGGGGTCTGGTGTACTATAAATAATATCATCGAATATTATTTTGTCTGAACAATTACACAGTTACTTTCTACGTACAGAAATGATAGTATAATGGTTAATGTCTTTCTGATTATGACTACATTTATGTGTTTTGACAGTAAGTATAATAATAAAAGTTTACTTAATTTTCTTCGCACCGTTGCAGATTCCTTCTTGTGAATATATTTCACTCGTTAAACTTGAAATAAGGTACCCTGGGGTAATAACGCCACGTTAAGGTTCTACCAATTTTCACGGCTTAGTTTTAGATTGTATTTTTCAAACAAATGTATGATTTGATACAGCAACTCATTGACTATCTATGTAAAAAAAATAATTTAATAGATATGTATTCATAAAAAGTAATGGCATGATTTCTTGACCAATGCTATTTGGCGTTATTACCCACCTATATGGGTAATAACGCCATGCAAACAAAACTATGAAATAAGATGGAATAATTGCATGTAGATTGCCCAATTCTAAAAATACAAACTCTACAAACTTAGAAATTGACAAATTGCATTCTAAGCTATTGAAAATGTTCAATTTTTTGTAAAAGTGTAATAAAAATAAAGGTGTGGTGTATGTGTGTGTGGGGGGGGGGGGATGAGGCAAAAGAATACAGACGTGGGCTACTTTTTGCTTAAAAAGAGCTGCTTAAGCAGAATTCTTAGCAACATTGCACAGTTTTAACTGTGTTTATTTGAATCAGTATTTAGGAGGAAGCTCGGCCACTGTAGGGAATCAACCCGGGTATTAATGCCAAGGATTGGCGTTATTACCCCGTTATAGTTATTGCGCTGTACATTTTAAATTACAAATTATCTCGAGAAGATATCCAAAATCTTCAACAACATTCTGAAAGTCCATGAAATGTACTACAAATTTATGTAATTAACAAAGTATTTCTGGATAAAAAAAAATAGTCTTCACATTACAAAACGTATCTCGCAAATTTTAGATCAAGCATTAATTTTAGTTGCTTTGAAAAACAATAAGACCTAAAAATGAAACAAATTAACTTGAAGCTGTTTTTTGCGATTTATATGACTCAAAACCCTTCTGCGCAGAGCACATGGGTGTCGTTTACCTGATTATTTCATAATTATGCAAAATATGAGCACTTGGCGTTATTACCCCAGGGTACCTTATAAATTATTTTTCTGAAGCAATTATATGTAATAAAATGCAAAAAACATTAGAAAGTTATGATACCTTCTCAAATCTTGTTGTAATACGTTATTCTCCAAACTTCTTCAAACCTATTCTTTGGCTTATTATCATATAAATATGAATTGAATAATACATAAGAGCATTCGTTTGACTTCACAAAATGAAACTTCTTTAAACTTCAGCAAATCGATTCGGATTACGATAAACGTCATTAAAATAAAAGTAATTTTGTTCTCACAATAGAAAAAAATCGAACCCGAAAGGGTTAAATTAAAGTTCGAGCACTTTGGATACCAAAAATGCCTTATTTTTGGTTTAACGATAATCAGAAACAAACTTATAGCCCAGAAATTAAACCTTTATACATAAAATTTTAGAGTGTAGAACGCATCTGATCTAAGATTTGATTTCCACGCTATTTAAAATGTAAGTACGAGCCGACATTTAAAGTCACTTGATAATTCACTATTCACTAGGTGGATGGGTGTTCCCACGGAACGCGTCCATTTAGAGATGGAAGTGATGAATTGGAATGAAGGCAACAAGTTGAGAAGTGCAACTGCGGAGAGGCAGTTGAAAAGATTCCTCACTGCCACTTCACATCTATGAATACTGAAGTTAACGATGAATATGACGAAAATATAAACTAAAGGATAACTTATATCTTAAGGTAAAGTGCCTGCCCTCTAATCGCCATTTTCTAGTTATTTATTTATTTTTCAAAAATTTCGTTTTTGCTTTTATTATTATTATTATTATTATTATTATTATTATTATTATTATTATTTTAATCCTTATGGGTCTGGTGTACTATTAATGTCTCTTCATCGAGTATTATTTTCTCTGAACGATTACTTAGTTAATTTCTACGTATACACTGTAAAAAAAAAAAAAAAAGTCAAGAAGTTACTAAAAATTTTTTAGTAAATTTGTATTCCACAGAATTTTTTAGTAACCATCACATTTTTTTTTTTTTTTTTTTTTTTTTTTTTTTTGCAAAATACAAAGTGTAGTGAAACAAACATTTCATTTGTAAACTGAACAAAAGAATTTTTCGTATAACTAACTTAAAACTTTTTAGTATGAGCCACCAATAAAATTTTAGTAATAGTGTAAAAGCGCCCCAATTGGGGGGGCCGTGTATAGTGGTTATTAAAGAAGTAGAGAAATTTGGACTAAATTGGTTTATTAATTAAACGTATACTAATAAAATAAAACATCTACAATTTACAATAAAAGAGAGAGATGGAGATATATCAGTATGGACTTACCCAGGAGTATGTTGACCGTAGACTTTGGGGCCGATTCAATAGGCATCTTGGTCCTTTTAATGATGCACAACACTCACGCACTACTCTCTCCTTTACTTAGTAATGTTATATTATATTCATCGATTCATTATATTTTGCTCTCGTGTCTATCTGTATATATATCCGAGTATATCAATCGCATCTCAAATGAACTCTGCTATTTGTTTCTAGATTAAAAGCGCGCGTGATTATGGTTAATTAGAATTTACGCGTATTTTTCTTATCGAGTGATTAAGATGTAGCTTTTTCTTTCTTAAGGGTGAGATGAACTTTATACTTAATTCTGATATCTGGATACTAGATTAAAGACTTCACGTGCCTAGAAACCTTATATAATTTATCGTATGAATGTTTATTTCGAAAACAGTTGATTACTTATATTTCTGAGTCCAAGATAATGTGACTGCGTCACATCTCTATTCACACGCGAAAAAAAAAACAATAAAAAAAAATAATTTAAGGCTTAGGGTTCTCTACCGAAATCTCCATCTCTCTGAAAGGAATACATATAACAGTACAAGAGTAGTTTCGCAGAACTACTTAATGGGTAAAAAAAAGAAAAATATACATATATATAAGTTATACATCCATTAGTAATCTATAAATGCAAGAACATACAAACTCGTAAATATCCAATTTGTAGAGTATAACTACTAGGGAAAAAAAAATTGAAATTCTAAATAAAAAGTGAAAAAAAAGGATTTTTCTTTTTTTTTTTTTTTTTTTGATTATATATTTTACAAATAAAAATATAAAAAAGGAAAAAAAAAAAATTTTAACAGTGAATAACGAATAAATCATGTTGAATAGTTAGGGAAAAAAATGATAACTAGTGAAACTAGCAGTAGTGGTTTTAAGGGTAAGACATTTAAGAGTTTGTTATGAGGAAAACAAAAAACAGTTATAATAAAAACAGTAATAATATATATAAGTACATTCGTAGAACTTATCTTCTACAACAGGTGACACAAGTAGAAAAAATCGTGATGGTGAGACAGACAATCAACAAAATCGCTCCCAACATTTTTAATGACATAAAAACATTATTGAAAGTGGGGAGGGAGAAAAAACTAAAGAAGCCTGAGCCCGAGGAATCACTTTTAGAAAATGATTTAGTGTATGAAGTATTTAACTGAATTAAGTGCAGGCTGGGTTCAGAGAGACAAAAGGAAATTTTTTTGCACTGTCTCATATTTCTCGAAACCAAACAAATCTTTTCATCGTAGCATTTCTCATCAGCTAAAAATTTTATAGAATATTCCTGTGGCTCAGTTCCTAAATTAATACTACGTGTATAAATTGAAATTTTTTGAAATTCTAGAGAAATAGTCCCTGCATGACATGATGAAAAAGCGAAAAAAGTCATTTCGGAAAGAATCTGACAAGCATAGCATCCTTTCGTTTTAAAAACAGCATCAGTTAGACGTGGGCAGATATCAATGCTCTGTACTGTTATTTTATAGTCCTGAAAATGAAGTTGCAGGCGAACCGGAGCTGAAGATAGGAGTTGGGATTTTAAAGTCCCTTTTTCCATAGAAAGAAGATGTAAATCATGTGTAAGAGGCAGTGCCCGCTCATTTGTGGCATAAAGTGCTTCCAACGCATCTGGCGTTTGCATACATCGAAGAGTAGTTTCGAAAAAAGTACATTGTACCATATTTCGGTCAAATAAAAAGTTTGTAGTATAACTAGTGTTTGCTTGAACCTGGCCCACTAATCCAGCTATAGGACGATTAGAAGGACTTGATGGGACTAGGTAAGCTTCAGAAGCATCTCCCACTCGTAATAAGAGCGAATCCGAAATATGTATAGGAGCTTGATTATATGCTCCTAGGATGTCTATGTTAATACCGTCAGCTGTTATTGCAGAAGAATGAAATGTCATAGTCTCAACAGTATTGTTAAGAGAACGTTCCACTGAAATGGTATATGTGCATTGGTGACCTGATAATTGTCGTACTTCATAGGAATGCAGCAAGTCTGGAATAAAGTATACCCTATAAAATAAACATCCCATACGGGAAATAATTGTGCATCCACTACCCACGCTAGACGGCTGGCAGCTCGTGAAGCCTGGATATTCTAAACTTTCTTCCGTGAGTGCCTCAAAATGTTTATCATTTTTACAATGTTCGCCCCAGGCGCAATAATAATTTTGAGGGCACGCGAGTTGCGAAATGGTATAATGCTTCACAGGAAATGTGAAATATTTTCTCTTCGAAGAAAACGAACATTGGGCTGACACAAGTTTCAGTTTCATGTGAAAAATATCATTATCATTTTTATCTTGGAACCAAATGCATGATTCGTAACCTAATCCTTTTAACGTTATCTCTGCCGTTGTGAATAATTGACAAGTTTGATGGTCAGTTTGTTTTTGACAATTTTTTATGTCTGAGCTCAAAAGTGCATGAGTTGAACAGTCAGCCTGAGTTAAAGCTAGAAGGCTTAAAAATAAAAGTATAGAATGCATCATAGCTGGTCGACGCTGGGGGTTGCGATTTTCCAAAAATTGGTGAAATGAGAGAATATAATTTCTTATTGTCGTACCTAGCAAAGCTCCGACTAGAAGAAAAAATCGAAGTAAAGATTTAATAAATGCTAGGGTAGTAAGAATTAAGAGGATCACTGACCGTAGGGAGATCAAAATTCCTTTGCAGGCCCATTTTAGAAGGCACAATATACTTAGCACGAAAATTGTAACAGTACCATAAAACAAATAAGTAATATATGCAGGCCAGCATTTGATATAAAACAAAAAGTCTCTGCAAAGGATGCAGCTTGATAATCGACAAACAGTCTTTCCTTCAAGGGAAATGTCGCCATGGACTGCCTTCCCTGAATTTGAAATAAAAATTAATGTAAGGGTGTCTCTAAATGCTACGAACTCAGGTGGCAAAACAACCTGTAATTCTGACTGGATAGATAAAATTAGTTCATTTCCAGACACTCGTGCTATGAGTTTTCCTGGTTCTGGAAGTGTAACGATTGGATCTTGAAACGAAATGGATAAATTATGATTAGAAAATGTAGCCCCTTCATATTCCTGAAGTTGACGTGATCGCCGGGTTTTCTTGGGTATTTTGAAGAGACACACCTGTAAAGATATCAAGGTAGGATTGACGATGATACCGGTAGAAGAGAGATGAGACATCTCGTATAGTACTTTCCGAACCTTACATCGGCATGGGGCTTCATCGACACAGGGAAAATTTGAACAAAAATCTGCTGTACCTGAACAGTTCGTTGAACACTCGCATGGGAGAGGAATCATGTCACCTCTGGTATCGGCTGTTGAACATAGGAAAGTGTCCAGAATACCGTCGGCATTGGTGGGTTTCTCAAAGAAGGCAGCTGGGTGTAGGAGAGAATTTTGATGTAGGATGTATGTCCTCGTTCCTGTGATGCAAAATTCACAGTTAATGGCCTGGCAGGAATCCACTGGTAGGTCCAAAAGTTCCAAGGTGCTAGCCGTAATGTTTCCGCAGTCATAACTAGCTGATGTTGCATTTCTGTGGCAAATCTGGATGGCTAGAACCTGAGGGACCATCATAAAAATGAAGAGGAATCCTCCTGGGAAGAATATGATAATACTCCATCTCACATTTAAATATGTTATTTATTTATTTATTTTATCTATCCTAGCAAAATAAAACTTAAACATGTATTAAGATTAAATTCCATAAACTATTAATTGATTTTTTTTTTTTTTTTTTTTTTTTTTGAACAAAGTGAGAAAATATTTATTATTATTATTATTAATAATGCTACTGATGATAGTGTTAATTAGCCTTATCTCTCGAAAAATTATTATTATTATTACTATTATTATTATTATTTTAATTATCGGTTTATAATTAAGGTTAGTATATTGTGTTATAAAATTTATCTCTTACTTGAAAGAAAATTTTAGCACAAAGATTATCTGAATGAGATAAGCAAGAAATGATTTCCCATATTACGCAAGGGAAAAAGAAAGGAAAAAAAATAAAAAATGCAAAACTTAAAGGCTGAAAATTCTAATAAAAATCACAAGTTCATTTTATTGGGGGGAAAAGAGAGAAGATAAAAAAAATATTGTAAAAAAAAAATGTTTAAACAAAGTTAATCTGTTTATTAATTTATACATGAAAGAATTGTCAATAGTTGATAATCTGAACATATCGCTTCGGAGTAGCAAGAAGACGAAAATAAAGGAGAAAAACGAAAGTTATCTTCGATAAATTTGTTTACACTGCCTCTGCATGATAGTTGGCGATAACAAACCGTAACTGTTTAACTAAGAAGATGAAAAAGAAAAAAAAATAACACAAGGAAACTGAAAAAAAAATTGTGGGGGGGGGGGGGGGTAAATAATCTATATACATATGAATTTATAATTATGTTAATTGAATGACATCAAACTTCTTTTTTTTTTTTTTTTTTTTTTTTTTTTTTTTTTTTTTTCAGGATAATTTACTGGAACACTGTTGAATGCTTTATTATTATTATTATTATTATTATTATATATTTTGGATATGTTAAATTATAAGAATATTTAGTCTTCCTTACCTAACTGAATAATCACATAAGGAATTGATTTTACGCCAGCACAAAATATAATTCCAAATGTAAAAAAAACAATTAGTAATCCAATGACAGGTCGCGCGCATCTGACAAAGGATACCGGAAAACTAAAACTATAGTACACTAAAATATAAGGATTTAGTAAATGATAATATTTAATAGAGAACCAAGTAAGAACGGCTGTATATTATTAAAATCAGTACTATTTGTTGTTGAGAATATTCGAGAATATTGTTGAACTAATAATCTATTAGAGAGTATAGTTAAATAAATGAAATATTGGGCTGTTGGAACGAAAAAGAGGCAGAAAAAAAAACGAATAAAGAAAATTTCTTTCATAACTGTGATATTTAATTCCGTCGATAAAAATATCTAGTCTTTTGAGGTTTTATCCACTTTTTCTGAATATTACCCACTGTATCTAGTTTGTCCGCTAGGACATCGGAAATTTTATCAATTATGTTTTTATTTTCTTGTGTGCCCGTGCCTGAACCAATCGCCCAATTTATCAGTCTGTCAGAAAAAGAGTTAGTGTTTATCTCCGAACTAGAAGCACGATTTCGCCCGCGAGCTCTTTCGCAATTCCAAGTCCCATCGTCAACTTTACGTAACCTTAAAGGAGTAACTGATTGCTGATCAGACAGGGGAGGCGTATTATCTGCCGGTGTGTCAAGGGGAACTTCCGGTAAGGGATCTGTGGAGGTTTGACTGGTTTCGGGCCCATCTTGGTTTCTATTTGCATTAGAGGATGCGATAAAAGGTGGAATATACTCATCAATTTCCGTATCACTATCATAAAGAGAAAAGTCATTCTTAGGTTGAGGCGGTGCGAGATTATCATTTTGGGAGGATGGAAATGATGATTTATGTTCAGTGCTACCTGGAGTCGTGGGAATTTGCAGATCAGGCCGTCTTTCGACATATGAAAACATTCTGTCAACGTGAACTTTGACTGATTTGGCGAAAGGCTTATTTACGTGAATTATCGTATAATTTAGGTTAGAATGCTTCTCGATTACACGATATGGTCCACTAAAATGTTTTGAAAAAGCTCTTCCCGTTAATTGTGTAGTAGCAGGGGTATATAGATAAATCTTTTGACCTATATGAAATACTTTAGACGTTGCAATCTTTTCGCGAAGCTGAGATTGTTTCTCAGAAGCTTGTTCCAAATTTTTATATACATTACGATATACATAGTGTAATTTGGAAAGGTTCTCTTCGACATAATTTTCACATGGGAAGTAATGATGACGTGGTGGTTTTTCAAATAAATGAAATGGTAAATTTAAGTCTCTATTAAACATGAGGAAGGATGGCTTCTCATGTGTAGTGTCATGATAAGAATTATTATAAATAAAATTATAATAATCTAAATAAGTGTCCCAATCGGTAATTGTTTCTGAAAGGCATGTTAAGCTGTTTTTAATGCTGGAGTTGAGGCGTTCTGCTGCTGAGTTCGTTTGGGCGTGATACGGGGAAGTTCGAAGTTTGCGAATATTAAGTTTTTTGGCTAGGCTAGAAAATAATTGACTTTGAAAATTTCTTCCAAGGTCCGTCAAAATCGCTTGAGGTACTCCAAAAACAGTTATAACCTGCAGTAATTTTGCCGAAATTGTATCTGCTGTAATGTCAGAGAGGGCAAAAAATACAGAATACTTTGTGAAGTGATCTATCACTGTAAGTACATATTTATTCCCGGATTCAGACATACTTAAGGGTCCCAGGATATCGAGGCTTAACCGCTCCATAGGTTGGGTTGGTGTATCGAATTTCATCAAGGGAGATTTGGTAATATTAAAGCCTTTTTTTTCAATACACTTAGTGCAAGAATAGGAAAAGTTTTTAATGTCGCGATACATATTTTTCCAATAGAATTTTTCCTTAATAGTTCGATAATTCTTGAAAAAACCAAAATGCACTGTTTCTGAACCTTCCAAGACATAAGGAATTAATTTTTTTGGAATTACGATTTGTTCAAAATAATCATTCCGGGCCGCATGACTATTCCTATGAGACAAATGTTTAAGAATACCCTTTTCGAGGAAATAGTCATCCGTTCTCTCTGGACATGTTTGCGAATTATTTTCCAAATAATCGATGATAAGTTTCAAAGATGGATCTGCACGTTGCTCGAATCGTATTTTTTCGAGATCTGGAATATCTGCCTTAACAACGTTGACGGAGTGACATACATCTCTGGATAACAAATCGCCTAAATAATTAGTCGAACCTTTAATGTGTTCGAATTGATAATCATAATTCGACAATTCAAGTAACCAACGGGATAATCTATTAGCAGGTGAATCAAGAGTTTTTAAATATTTAAGTGATTTACAATCAGAAAGTAAAATAAATTTTCGACCATATAAGTAAACTTTAAAATGTCGAATCGCCAATAAAATAGCATATGCCTCGAGCTCAATAGCGGGCCATTTCTTCTCATGTGGTTTCAACTTACAAGAAAAATAGTTAATGGGTCTCAAAATTCCATTCTCATCTTTCTGTAATAAGGCTGCACCCACAGCCTCTAAAGAAGCGTCCGTATTTAGATAAAAGACATCATTAAAATTCGGATGTTTCAACATGACGTCAGATAGTAATTTTTGTTTAATTGTGTCAAAGGCAGTTTGAGCTTCGTCCGTCCACCGAAACTTAGAATATTTTTTCGTTAAATTTGTTAGTGGAATAACAATATCAGAAAAATTTTCTACAAACGATCTATAATAATTTGCCAAACCTAAGAACCGTTTTAATTTGCGTACCGTGGTAGGTACTGGGAAATGATTGATTGATGTGAGAGTCTCAGGTAAGGGTTTCAGTCCATTTTTGTCAACAACATGTCCTAAATATTTTATGCTAGGTTGGAGAAATTGACATTTCGAGGGATTTAAAGTTAAACCGTATTGCCGAAAACGGTCAAAAACTAATCTTAATTTTCTTATTGAATCATCAATGGTGTTCGCAGGAACAATAATATCATCGATATATGTAGCAATATTTTCTGGTTGAAGACCATTTAGTACTGTATCTGCTGTTTCTTGAAAGACCTGTGCTGAGTTTTTTAATCCAAAACAGAGGAATTTATAATGAAAATTTCCGTAAGGACTTGAAAACGCGGTTAACTGTTTGTCTTCGTCGCGTAATTTTATTTGGTGAAAGGAGGAATTTGCATCCAAAGTACTATAATAGTTAGCACCTCTTAAAGAATTTAGAATATCAGAAATAAGTGGTAATTTATAATTTGAAGAAATTGTTACTTCATTTAATTTGCGAAAGTCAATTACAAGTCTAAATTTACCTTCAGTTTTTTTTTTTTACTAAAATAAGAGGAAAAGAATAGCGGCTGTTAGATTTTTCTATAATGCCGGCCTCCGATAACTCTTTTATCTCATTTCGAAGAGTATCGCGTAACGCAACTGGTACAGGAAATGATCGGCATTGAATAGGTGAAGTATCAGTTAGTTCAATAGGGGGGGCTTCCAAAGTGCATTTTCCAATAGTTTTTAAGGAAGTACTGAAAATGTCGGCATATTCAAAAATGAGCGCCTCTAATTTTGATTTTGCTTCAATTGGAATATTAGATAAATTAAAGTCGGAAATTTTTAAATCTCGCCTCCGTTTGTCTGCTATAGAGGTACTTGAAGCAATATCGATATGTGAATCAATATGCGCTATCTTGGTATTTTTATTCAAATGAAGGGTAGAATTATGCGATAAATTATTAATAATGAGCGGAATTGTTCCTTCTTTAGTGATAGTAGAAACAGAGTGATGTAATTCTAAGTCGTGACGAGAAGGTAGGGGGTCTAATAATACAGGCGTACCAATAGGCAATTTTTGGCTAGATTTAATTTGAACAACTGCGGATTGCAGTGGAGGAATTTTAAGTTTGCGAATTAATTTTGCATAAGATTTTACATGTATGACATTAATTTTCTGCTGTCCAAATTTACATATAGGAATCTGATCACCCCGAAATGAAACCGTCTTATTATCAAAATTGATGTGACATTTAAATAAAGACATGAAATCGAATCCCAAAATAAAGTCATATTCGGGACTGAAATTTGAATGTGTGATTAAAAAATTAAAATTTAAACGTTTATTTCCGATAGTTAAGGGCATGTTTGCAGTAGAATGTAGTTTTATTTCATTGCCAGTCAGAGTTGAAATTTTAATGGAGGGATTTGTATTATTATTTTGTATGAGATATGGAGTTATTTGCTTAAAAGCGGAAAAACTACACAAAGAGGCACTTGCTCCAGAATCTAATAACCCATTAAAAATTTTATTTCCAATTCTAATTTCAATGATAGGCAAGGGACTGTATTTGCCTATAGTATATTCCGCTGTTCCTGATAAACAAGATGTGTTTGTTTTAACCTGAGGTGATAGGGGCCCTTTTGATGTTATCGACCCCGATTGGAGTTTAAAGGCTTGTTTCTATTATATTGGGTAGTTTGTGGCTGGCGAGGGGTAAATGACCTGGACTGATAAGGTGTATTACCAACGTAGTCTGTTGATCTCGCATTCTGCTGCGGATTGCGAATCCTGGGTTGATTGAAATGTGAATTTCGATTTCGCGAATAGCATTGATGGGATAGGTGGTTATTGCGATTACATAAAACACAGTGCAACGATGATGGTTGCGTATGTCTGGGTGCGAATGTAAAATTTCATCATCCCACTGAGCCAGGGTCCCGATAGATTCGATATTATTTATAAAGAATGTTACATTCGAAAACAAATCCCCATCGAAATTATTAACAAGATTCTGATAGCCAGCGATTTTATTCGGTGTTTCTGACATTGTATATTTATCTATAAATTCCCTTTATAATAATACTAATTGTTTAATTATAATAATTCAAGAAACTTAATTGCACATATATACACAAGAAAAAAAAAAAGTATAATTATGCATCACACTTGACAATACATATAAAATTAATGAGAAAGGATGTGTATGTAGCCCAATAATCCATCATAATAAGCAAAACGGAAAAAAGAGAAAAAGACAGAAAAAAGAAGGAATAATTATGTTATATACGGATACATATATAATTAATAGGATATAATATTTCGGAACAGTGATTAAGTTTATATTTTTGAAAGAATCCACTAATTATATAAAACAGCAGGATAAAAAAAAATATGTTTACACAAGAAGGGAAATCATTTCTTTTACTTTCCGCACATTGCACATGCTATATTCTTAATTGGAGAGAATGAGACCTTCCCGGTCAAAGTAGGAAACAATATATACATATATAATTATAACCCCGGCTAAAAATTCTGATTACAGGAAAAAAAAATCCTGATAAAAGGCACCAAATGTAAAAGCGCCCCAATTGGGGGGGCCGTGTATAGTGGTTATTAAAGAAGTAGAGAAATTTGGACTAAATTGGTTTATTAATTAAACGTATACTAATAAAATAAAACATCTACAATTTACAATAAAAGAGAGAGATGGAGATATATCAGTATGGACTTACCCAGGAGTATGTTGACCGTAGACTTTGGGGCCGATTCAATAGGCATCTTGGTCCTTTTAATGATGCACAACACTCACGCACTACTCTCTCCTTTACTTAGTAATGTTATATTATATTCATCGATTCATTATATTTTGCTCTCGTGTCTATCTGTATATATATCCGAGTATATCAATCGCATCTCAAATGAACTCTGCTATTTGTTTCTAGATTAAAAGCGCGCGTGATTATGGTTAATTAGAATTTACGCGTATTTTTCTTATCGAGTGATTAAGATGTAGCTTTTTCTTTCTTAAGGGTGAGATGAACTTTATACTTAATTCTGATATCTGGATACTAGATTAAAGACTTCACGTGCCTAGAAACCTTATATAATTTATCGTATGAATGTTTATTTCGAAAACAGTTGATTACTTATATTTCTGAGTCCAAGATAATGTGACTGCGTCACAATAGCTCCAAAATTATTTTTAGTAACCATTACGTGTGTCCGAAGGGCAGGAGCTTCCTTCGAGCTGCATTCAGTGGGTAAAAAGAGAGACTTCTGAAACGGAAGATTTTCGGTAGAGCCGCAATAGATGGCAGCACCAAACATTGCTACCTACTCTATTTTGACATGTTTCTAAAGGGGAGGGAAAGTTCAGAGATCATTACCCATAGTAACTGCTACGACAGGATTTTCATAATCTCTTTATTTACATTCGGTGCATATTTGGCGGCGGCCAGCATCGAACACAGGTAATTTCAGCCTGGAGTTCGGTGTTATGTCACTAGGCTATCAGTGCCACGCCAAGTGAATTTTAGTAATAGCTATTAAAAATGTAAAATTATTAACTCTATTCGTTGCTAGCTTTTTACTAGTAATTCTTACAGATTCCTTGTAACCGAGTAAGATTACTAAAAATTTTTTAGTAATTACAAGGATTACTAAAATTTTTTTAGTAAATCGACCTTTTTTTTTTTTTTTTTTTTTTTTTTTTTTTTTTTTTTTTTACAGCGTAGATATCATGGTATAACAGCTAAAACCCTTTTTATTAAAACTTCATTTATATTTTGACTTTTAGTAATAATAATAATAAAAGTTTACTTAATTGTTTTTGCACTGTTGGCAATTTCTTCATTTTATGCATTATTTCACTCTTTAAATTTAAAATATAAATTATTTTTCGGAAGTAATTATGTATGATAAAACGCAAACAAACATTAGGAAGTTGTAATACCTTCTCAAATCCTGTTGTAACACATTATTTTCCAAACGCCTTCAAAAACTCTTCCTTAGCCAATTATCATATCAATGTGAATTGAATAGGACACAAAAATAAGTGCATTCGTCAGATTTCAGGCAATGATACATCTTTAAAATTCAGTAAATCGATTTGGATAGGCACAGTAAACGTTTTAAAATAAAAGTAATTTTGTTCTAAAATCGAAAAAAATTCGGATCCGAAAGGGTTATATGTAAAAATCTATTAATTTTTTTTTTATTTAGAAACATACAAATAGTTTTTCCGGTATTCCGTAAACCGAGAAGCCCGGGTTGTTTCCTCCTTGTTAATAATAATAGTAATAATAATAATAATTATCATTATTATTATTTTCATTACAAATCTTTTACTATTAAAATATCCAGCGTTCATTCAACAACTTCTGATATCATATTCAGAAAATTTTAAACTGTAGGACGCATTTGATCTAAGATTTGATTTGTACGCTATTTAAAATATAAGTGTGAGCCGACGTTAACCCCTTAGGGACGAGCGACACGTATAAGTGCCGCAAAAAGGTTTAAGAATCCATGTTTATTCCTACCGGTAAAATTTTACTATAAAATTTGGCTTATTTAATCGGAGCATTTCATCGATTTGATGAGGCGCAAATTTCTGTTTCTTAAAACCGTTGACAAATTATTAAAATTTCGTAAAAGGCTTCCGTCGCGAAGGGTGTTAAAGTCACTTGGTAATTGACTCGGGTGAATGGGTGTTCCCACGAAAACTGAATGTGTCCATTTACAAATGAAAATGATCAATTGGAATGAAGGCGAATAAGTTGCGAAGTGCAAGTGGAGAGCCAGTTGAAAAGATTTAGTCACTGCTTCTTGACAGCTATGAATACAGAAGTTATTAATGAATGCGACTGCACAGCTTTGTAAAATAAACGATAGCTTATATTTTAAGGTTTGGTTTGGTTTGGTTTATTTGTGTCGGCCGATTTTCTACTCTAGGGATATAGGCTCTGGGGGGAGTGCCCTTCGTGGGGGTCTTTTTAAGGGAATCTAACCCGTATTTACGCAAGGTTCGAAGGAAACCACGAAAACTCCGAACGGTTAGGCCGACGGCCGCGATCGGGTTCGAACCCAGCACCTGCCGTCTACCAATTGAGAGGTCAGAGTCTCTTGGCCACTAGTTGGGCCCTTATATTTTAAGAGGCTACTTCAGTCAAATGAAAAGACCCATTTGCTAATACTAATCCTATAGAAGAAATTTATAAAGATATCTCGGTTGCATTTTAATATTTTTAAATAATTTTTTTTTTTAATTGGATAGCTGAGATTGATCTATATGCAGGCCGTTTTTTATTTTTTCGATTTTGTTTACAGATATTTTTTAAGGGGACACTTTCATTTTCGGAACCGGTTTGGAAAGTGGAAGCACCCTCATAAAAATATCTGCAACCAAAATCGAAAAAGTAAAAAACGGCCTGCATACAGATCAATCTCAGCTATCCAATGCAAAACAATCATTCACCAATACAAAAAAAGCCATTTTAAAAATATTAAAATGTAACCGAGATATCTTTATAAATTTCTTCCATAGGATTAGCATTAGTGAACGGGTCTTTTCATTTGAATGAAGTAGTTCCTTAAGGGTGTTCTTAAATCCAAAAAGGGCAACTTTGTGACGCATGCGTTAATTTATTTTTGTTCGGAAATGCATGAAAATAGCAGGTGGTGTTATTCAGAAACTCTCTAATTGCACTCATTCTTTTGTTTTTTAAAAAAAGATTTTTCATAACAAATATAATAAAAGTGTCATCTTCAAAGTTGACACTTTTGAGCATATTTCCCGACGAAAGCAGAAAAACCGGTCGAAAAGGAGGAGAAAAACGGGTGATTGCGTCATCGAAATAGCTTATAACTCTATAAGTAATTTAATTATCATAAAATGGAAAAATAAGTTCAATTCGAAATCGCTTTAATAGTCAGGCATTAAAATTTTATAACTTTCTGTTAAAAAATGAATTTGTAAATTTGTCAAAACGTTTTTCGCTTGTTGAGCGGATCAGTTAAGAACACCCTTAAGGTAATGTGCCTACCCTCTAATTGCCGCTTTTTATTTATTTATATTTGAAAAACTTTGTTTTGGTTTTTATTATTTTAACTTTTTTGGGTCTGGTATACTATTAATAATACATATCTTTACGTCGAGTATTATTTAGTCTGAACAATTACTTGGTTACTTTCTACCGTATAAAAATGATAGTATGATGGCTATGCTTTTCCTATTATAACTTCATTTAAGTTTTAAGGGGGGCTGGGACACAATTTAAAATAATATTTTATTTTTTGAGTTAAAATTTTAAAAGAATTTCTGATCTCCATATTCTTTGTAAACAAAATCGCATGATAAAACTTTTCAATAAAACTTCTCAAATTTGTTTGTTTTTTTAAATTAAATATTAAAATTTATTAAAAAGTGTAGTAATTTAAAAGCATTATAACTCAAAATATTATATGTAGAACTTCATTTTTTAGAATTTGAACAGAAATGTATAAGTTTGATTCGGGATTTTTAAAAGTGTTAATTTAAAGAAAAATTAAAAATATTTAAAGTCTGATTTAAGTTTTAAATTACAGTTTAAGGAAAAACTATGTAACTTTTTTTTAAACAAAATCATATTTTCAAAAGTAAATATTTTTTCAAATCTGTTCATCAAAATTAAAGTAAATCAATTGAAAAAGACATGTTCCAAATTTGAACCATTTATCTTTAACGGTTCTTGACTCATAACAATTTAAATAAGGGAAATGGTGGTGGTGGGGGGGGGGAATCCATCAGGAGGAAATACTTATTTTCGCAAGGAAACACTTGCATGGCAACTATTGCTTGAAAGCTAAATTTTGAAAACAAACCAAAACGAAAAAATGAATATTTTCTGTCCCAGTTAAGATTCAAACACGATATAAATGTTATTTTAAGCGGAAAAAGACAAAGACAGTTTTAATGCAACAAATTTTTTTTTAGAAAATTCGAAGATTTTTGTGTCCCGGAGCCCCTTAAGTAATCATAATAAAAGTTTACAGAATTCTCTTTGCACCATTGGCGATTCCTTCATTTAATACACAAATTTCACTCTTTAAATTTTAAGTATAGGTTACTTTTCTGAAGCAGTTATATGTGTGATAAAACGCAAAAAAACATTAGAAAGTTGTAATACCTTCTCAAATCTTGTTGTAATACGCTATTTCCCAAACGTCATCAAAAATTCTTCCTTAGCCTATTATCATATCAATATAAATTGAATGGTACACAAAAAAAGTACTTTCGTGAGATTTCAGACAATGAAAGTAAAACTTCAGTAAGTCGATTTAGATAGTTATGATAAACATTATTAAAATAAAAGAAATTTTGTTTTCAAAATAGAAAAAAAATCGGACCCGAAGGGCTTAAATTAAAGTTCGAACGTTTAGGATACCAAAAATGCCTTACTTTAGATTCCGTGATAATTAGAAACAAAGTTACAATTCAAAATATAATCTTTCTTTATACATAAGTTTTTGAGCTTCATTAAAATCTTAATTTGCATTTTCTGGGAAACTGAATTTTTCGTCATTTGTGTTTACAAGAAACCTCATTTCTTAAAAACTCTTTAAATTATTGGAATAAAATTTGATCACAGGCTTCTATTGGTATATTATGAAGCAAAATACAGAGCTTTTAGGTATGTATATATATATAAGTTGTTTTTATTGAGAAATACGCATTTTTTTTTTTTAAATCATGTTTTATATTCAAAATTTGGTATATGTTAGTAAATTTAAAAGATACCGCTAACCTTTTGCTTCATAACACGGGTAAGTAATTAGCTATATACTCTTAAAAAAAAAAAAAAAAAAAAAAAAAAAAACATTTTGAATAGATTTTGATATAAAGGGTTTGGTATAAACGTTATTCATTGCTACAATTATTTTACTTGATATATAAATTCCAACAAAAAAACACATGCATGTAATAAAAATTTCATAATTTTTTGAAAATAAAAATGAATTTCGAGTTTTGAGGGCCTGCAAGTACTAATGGGGGAAATGCCCAGTGTTACCACTTCTAAACGGGGTTTTCAATCATAAAAATCAGATATTAGGGGGCTATGCATATATAATGTTACCCCTTTACGGGAAGAGGAGATCTAGAGTATAATAACGTAAGATGTCTTCATGGACTACATCAGTTTTTGACAATACTATTCATCGCCACATGTGTATGCATATATAATCCCACTGTTCAAGAAACCAGGCTCGAAGTATGATTAAAATGTATGTTGTCATATTCGCGCGAAGGAAATATGTTCAAGTATATTTCCTTTAACACATTTGCAACGGGACCCTTTTACGGAATTTTTAATGTTTTGCCACCGGTTCTCAAAAACAGAAATTTGTGTATTATTAAATCGGGAAAAATGCTCCGATTATGAAAGGCAAATTTTTCAGTAAAATTTTACTGGTGGGGGTAAATAGGGATTCTTAAGCCTTTTTGCGGGCCACCGCTGTACGCGCCGGCGTGAACGTGTTAAAGATACCGTAAATGTACTTATATACACTGTATTTAAATTCCTCATCATTCAGTTACCTTTTACATCATTCATTTAAAACTTAGATGTATATTAAAACTTATCCGATACGAATTTCGATTATTATGCCGTTTTAAATTTAGGCAAATACGGATATTCATAGCACCGGGGCCGTAGCTAGAAGTGAACCCTAGGGGGGGGCTCAAGAGATTGTAGGGGGGGGGGGCTCATAATTTTTTTATCTCTCTCTCTGCAGCAGAAAGATAAATTAGTACATACTCACATTGCAGGTACTATGTTTCTTATTAAATTATTGTTATAACTTCATTTTATGCTAATAAAAGTACATGATGATGAAAATTTTGAGTGTATAACTGGTGCAAAATTAAACATCATGTTAGCTTCCTACATGCAAATAGGATGAGGGCAGTGGCGCAGTCTTAATTTGGTTCTAAGGGGGATTTTGAGTTTCTAATAAAGGTGATATCCGGTTATTTGAATCACCGGTTAATTGAATCAGTACTAATTAGAATCAAAGAGCACCTGTGTGGCAGGAAATCATCTTTTTTTTTTAGCCTAATACGTCTCAGAAAAGTGGATTAGTTCAAATATCCAATTTTTACTTAACTAATTCATGTAATATGCACTTTCACAATTTTAAGTAGAATTTTCGCCATTTATTAAGTCACTTTATTAAATGAAATCTGATTCTATAAAGTGGTGGATTCCGAAATGCATCAAAACATATAAGTATTAAGTTTGGTTTTGATTTATAAGCGGCAATTATAGCGATCTTTCTTAGCTCTGGGAGGGGTTTTAACACCAAAAGCACCCCCTTGGCTGCGCCATTGGATGAGGGAGTGTTAAAACACTTATTTTAGATACAATTTAGTAATGCTGCAAAACTGTGAAAGGGTCTCAAAACTAAATTAGATTTCTGAACAGAATTTCATTTGAATCTTCGGAACAGAAATTCATTTAGTGACCTTGGAATCTTTTCGAGGGGGGGGGGCTTAAAATATTTTAGGGGGGCTGAGCCGCCCATAGCACCCCCTTAGCTACGGCCCTGCATAGCACTCGATGACTTACTCAAGAAAATGGGTGTTTCCACCAAATTGCAAGCATGAATTTACGAATGAAAGTGATGAATTGGAATGAAAGCAACAGGTTAAGTTCATCTAAAAAAGGAGTAAAAAACATTTCGTCGTTACATTTTGACAAAGATGAATCTATTTTAAACAAAACCGACCTGTTTGTCCATATTAATGATGATTACGAGAACAAAGCGTTTGTAAAATAAACGATAACCTACATTGTTTCGCCCGTTTCGTCACACTCGCGTGAAGCAGATTTGTTCAAGTATTTTTCCTTAAAGATGTGGTACATACGTTCACACTGTGTTTAAACTCGTTACCATTCAATTACCTCTGACATCATTCATCTAAAATTTAGAAGTATATTAAAACGTACCAGAAACAAATTTCGATTATTACGCTGTTTTAAATTTAGGCAAATACTGAATTTGTAGTACTCGATGATTTACTCAGGAAAATGGGTATTTCTTCAAAATTCCAAGCGTCAATTTACGAATGAGGATGATGAATTGGAATGAAAGCAACAAGGTCAGTTCATCAGAAAACGGAGTTAAAAACATTTCATCGTGACATTTTGACAACGATAAATCCATTTAAACAAATCTGACTGCTTGTCCATATTAATGATGATTATGACAACAAAGCATTTGTAAAATAAACGATATCCTACGTTGTTTTTTCCGTTTTATCATACTCGCGTGAAGAAAATATGTTCAAGTATTTCTAATTGAAGATATCGTAGGAAGACTCACACTGTGTTTAAACTCGTCACTATTCAATTACCTCTGACATCATCCATCTAAAATATAGATGTTTTCTAAAACATATCCGAGATAGATTTCGATTATAACACTGTTTTTAATTTAGGTACACTACCGTTAATTAATTTTAATATACCCCTTATTTTTCTAGTTTTTCCAAGAAAAACACAACGTAATAAACTTTCGCATGATTATAATCTTTTAATTAAGCCAAGAAACATATTTCAATGCACAATTTAGCATATACAACAGAATTTTGTCTTAAAATTTTGTTGTATCTTCATTTCTTAAAATCTTCCTTTCATCGAAATAACCACCTTTAGAAGAGATCACTACCGCACACACTGGGGACATTCTATTGGTTGGTTTGTCCAAAATTTCGGATCCAATGCTATTTCATCTGCATTGAATTACCTCCCTCAGATGATTTCAGCTTATAATATTTAATTTCTGATGTACCTGTTCAAAATGATTCCAAAGTACTTCAGTAGGGTTGCAAATTGGACTCTGGAGCGGCCAAACCAAATTTTGGAGTACTTTTTGACATTCTTTGGATTTCGACATATTTCTGCACAAATATGAAGTATGTCTCAGGTCGTTGTCCAGTTGTAGAATGAATCCTCGACCAATAAGGTGAATGCCAGAGGGAAAAGCATGTCGTTACAAGGATATCATGGTACCTTTTGAAGTCTATGATCCTATCTATTTTTACAAGATCACCAATTGTTCCGCTACCAAAATTTCCTCAATCCATGATGAACCCTCTCTATAATTCAATTCGTTAGATAAAAGTGGATAAAAAACACTGACCAACAACACGACAAACAATCTGACACCTCAACAGAACCAAATATTTTGAATTTAGATTAGTCAGTGAAAAGTACCTTTTCCCGCTGTTCGCAGATCCAATCCTTGTGTTCTATAGCCCAGACAAGTCTTTTTCTTTTATTAATTTGCCGTAGAAATGGTTTTCTTGCTGCCACACAGCCCTTTAAAACAGCGGCTTAAAGGCAACGTTTCATTATAGATATTGATACGCTAGTTTCTCTTGTTTCCATCCCTTATTAAATCGTAGATATCTGTGATTAACCCTTTCCAGCGCAGTATTCCTATTTCGGAACAACCTTAATTCCAAACTTACAAACGGTACTAAGTATATTTTAACAATATTTTGCTTTTACAATGAAAGTTAACAAGTTTTTTATTTTTTTTTAAAAAGTCGTTTGTAAATTCCGCACTCTAAAAAATAAATGTGTAAATTAGTCAAATTTACACACATTTATGTGTAAATTTGTAAATTTACACACTTGCCATGTACTTTACACATTTTTTTGCAGCATTTTACCTGTTTTTATGTGTATTTAGCTTTTGAAACTAAGTGTGTAATTTGTTATCACTTGAAAAACATAAATAAGTGTGTAAAAGTAGAAAAATACCTAAATTGACACAGATTGGTGTGTTATTGTAATTTACGCATAGTTCTTATATACACTGATAAGTGTGTAAATTTCTAAAATCACACACTTGTCATGAAAATTACACATTTTGTAAAAAGAATTACTTGTTTTTATGTGCATTTATTTTGTGATATTAAGACTGCAAGTTGTTGTCGGTTGGTTACCCAGACAAATGTGTAAAATTGGATTTACATGCACTGGTGTGTTATTGTAAATGTTCGTCTGCATTTTGTATAATAGGAGTACGCAGGTGAAAAATTAAAATTGAAAACATCTGCTGTATCGTAGTTTCGCCATTTTCGGATTGAATGGAACATGTCAAAAGAGGAAAGTTTGTTCTCCTCTGTTAACTCAAAAAATAAGAATAAATCATAATACAATTACAAATAATCGAAGAATGTTAATTATCATAGAATGTTTGTCTTCATATTTAGAAAAAATTGAACTGTGTTTTCTTTTCTATTGTGATTTTACAGGCATGAAAAAGTGGGATATTCTATAACAAAGGTATGTAAATGTTTTGTTCTAATGAAAATAAAGCTTTTCAATTGACAACTAATTTAACAGATTTTCATGGTTCAGTTTTTCATATTTAAATTTTAAGTTTTTTAACATACAACCAAACATTAAGGAATTTAAATGTCATTAAAAGTATTAGCAGCATTATTATATTTAAGAAAATGATAAAATTTCGGTGCTTTATTTTCTAATATTGTTCGCTTCTTTTCTATTTGAATATATCTAATCTTTTTCTAGCTTAGATTCCTTTTATTATGTAAAAATGTAAAATAATGTTTATGATTTCTGTGTATTATGAAAGTTTTATCATAAAAAATTCTATCATATTTCAACTAAATTATGATTAGTTGAATTAGTAAAATTATATTGAATAAGTAAAATTAGTAAAATTTACATTAGAAAATCTTAATCGTTGTCCGAGTTGCAAAGGTGTCGCAAAGGTGACTGCGTTCCTTCATATTAAGCATACTTATGAACTATTCTATGAAAGCTATAATTATGAATAAAAAGAAGTATACATATATGTATTAGTTATTGAATTGACATTTGAATTTAAACACTAATTTAACACATTTAGTGAAATACTTTGAACACTTATTCTAAAAAGAATTATATACATGATATGTATATGTATATATATATGCATTTGTAAAATGTCTCATTTTTGACAAAATGAGATTATTTGTAAAATGATACATTTTTGCAAGAATAAGATTATTTTTGGTTAGAAATTGAATTAACCGTATAAATGAACTTTCTTAAAACTGAGCCCAATATTTTTATTAAATTAGTTAGTGTTTTTAATTTCAGTATTTGTGAATTTATTATCATAAAAAGGTAATAAATTTGTGTACATCAATATAATAATAATAAAATTAAATAGATTGCATTTTTTTAGTTCATTTATGCTTTTTTGTATGTTTCTGTATTTATAAACAAATTTTGATACTTCTTCAGATGTATTATGTAAACCTGTAATAAATAAATATATATATAGGAATGTAAATAAGTAAATTTTAAATACAGAGATTGCTGTTTAATAATTATTAATTTTAAATAGTGTTAATAGTTTATGTTAAATGCAGCTATTAATAATTGGAATAAATGTAAATATCACTAGTATTTAATATAGTTTTGCATAATATTGCATAATATTATCGCAAAATATTAATGTATATAATGTTATTATATGGTACAAAGGAAACTACTACTAAAAATAGTTCATAGTTACAGACATTATAAAACTACTTTGTAGTTTTTATAATGTCTGTAACTATGAACTATTAGTTATGTTAGTTAAAGGATAAAGACACAGATTATGTTAGCAATTAGAGTTTTTTTTTTTTTTTCTCTTGGTAGACTAAAATCCTTGGTAGTCATTCAGTTTTTGAAAATTGGGGACAAAAATCATAAAATTCCAATTTATATCAAAATAATCTGATTCAGTTCTTTCAGGTATGATGTACTACTCATAGTACGCGTCTTTTAATGGGGTATTATTTTGTTTTAAGAAATATTTTTGGTGATATTTACATGCATTAATGTTAGTATATATCTATGCATTTACTATATGACTTCATTTTATGCTTAAGCATTTAATAATAATAATAATAATTATTATTATTATTATTATTATTTTTATTATTATTATTTGGCTAATTCTCTCTGCGCTGTTTGCGATTCTTTTATTTCAAACATCATATTTCACTCTTTAAATTTAAAATAAAAGTTACTTTCTTGAAAGAATCATGTCTAATAATGCGCAGAAAGTAGGAGAAAGTTCTAATATCAATTAAATCTTATTGCAATGCAATATTTTCTAAACATTTCCCAAAATTCTTTTTTAGCCTATGGCCATATGTATATTGAATAATACGCAAAATAACAACATTCGTTATCTTTCAGATTATGAAATATTGGTGAAACACTAATTAATGTACTTGGATAGCTAGTATTAATATTATTAATGTATAAGTATGTATTATTAATACTATTAATGTTACTAATATTAAAATGTATTATTAATATTATTAATAATAAATATTTCTGAAAAAATTGCTCTTTAAAATATTAAAAACAATATGAGTTGTTATAGCAGTAAATATGAGCGAAAAAATTTATTTTTAACTTTAATTTAAAAGACAGAAATTGTAAGGAATTGAAATTATGCACAGTCTGCGCATAAATTGTGATCTCACGATTGTATAACTATAAACCAACTCTAAAAGAAATTACAAACTGGTAATTAAAATTTCAGTTTATCATGCTTTATATAAAAACGGGTATATCGGTGATACGAAAATGATTTGTCTTTTATTTAGTGTGGTGTGAAAATTGCCAAAATACATTGCTGGTACACTATTTTCTGAGCATCAAACAGAGCTACCAGAAAATATAATCTCAATCAGTAAATGATATTTTTCTTTGTACAATTTTTTTAATCATTAAAATTATCATTATTAATCATTGGGAATTAATTCCCAATTTAAACATACTAAAACATATAATGTTAACGCTAAATACATAAAAATATGTCTGTTGGAATATTACACAAATATCTAAGTATTTTGATTTTTACACACAAATGTGTGTTTTGTATGTTTAGCAGAAATATTTATATGAAGAGAATGCTACACAAAAATCTGTGTATTTTGAATATTATACAAAAACCTGTGTAATTTACATACTACACAAAAAATTGAGTATTTCACATAAAACACAAAAGTATGTGTTTCTTGTATTATACACAAAAATACATTTAATCACAGAACATTACACATATGAGTGTGTGAGAATATTACACATAAATCTGTGTATTCTTCTGCAATTTACACATTAAAGTGTGTATTTCAAGACTTATCAGATAACATTTACACATTTGGACTTATCATCAAATTACACTTTAAAATGTGTATTTTCAAATTTACACATTAGGCGTGTATTTTGGCAATTTACACACCAATTTACACACACAGACATGTCGTTTTTGTATCATCGATATACCTGTTTTTATGTGTAAATTTACACATTTTTTTTTTAGAGTGCGGGGTCAATGAATCATTTCATTATTTTACGGACAGAATTTTTTTGTGCCGGAAAGATTAATTAAGGCAAAAATTACTATTAAAAAATAGTAATACCTTATGTGCGTAAACTATTAAACATGTAGTTGTTGTGAAAGCCGAATTGTTTGTATTTATGGTGGATTAATGATTGTATGTATTAATTGATGATTTATGATGATTTGTGTTTATGATATTCATGCCTTTTTCTACGCACTTACAAAATGCGCGATTATTAATGAGGCACCATACGAAAGATTTTTGAACACGCTTTTCACATGGTACGCTGGCAATTCGTAAAAATACTTTGTTTGATTAAAAACTGCAGTTTATTTAAACTTAAAAAAAATGCATATAACAGCAATAATAGCAAAGATTGCAATTCGAAAGCCTTGCATGACCCCCACTGCTCTCTAAAGTAAATTCACATTTAAAAATTATTTGTTACTATTATCTATTCTGGGCGTAAATAAAATCTAACAACCAGGCAGTTTGATTTCTTATTTTTTCCTTTTTTAACACTTTCAAACAAACTTGAAAAGCGTTTATGCTTTCGATTTGTCTGGCCGCCCGTCCGTTTCGCCGTCTGTGTGCGCTCTAATTCTCGTAAATATAGGGGAGAGTGGGGATACTTGAGCATAGGGGATACTTGAGCCACCCCTATTATCTCTACAGTTGGTTAATTTTTCTTTCTAAAACTGCCAATATGATAACATATTTATAGTTCTGAACATGTAAAAAAGAAATCACACATCTTGGTACCATTTTGAAAGTATAGTGATTAATAGTTGTCTTTTCCCTATCTGAAGTAAATATTTGGGTGCATGGTTTTTTTGTTTTTTTTGTAATCAAAGTTTTGTTTAAAGTTGCAACTATATACATACATTCAATAAGCATAATTTCAATTGTATTTTGAGTCTAAAATAGTTCTAATTGCTGCATGCTTTATTTAGTAAAACTCTGGGAAACAAAAATAGTGATAGTGGGGATACTTGAGCCAATGAGAGTGGGGATACTTGAGCCATGTCTTAACCATCCCCACTAGAAATTAAACATGGGTGAAACAAACAAAAAATAAAATTCCATCCTTATATTCACTAATAGATAATTTTCTGGAGAAAAGGGAGAATAATTTTTCATTTTATTTATTTTTTTTTCTTAAAAAACTAACGACCTAAAAATGTTTAAAAATGTATATTTTTTAAATGAAAATGTCTATTTTATTTTTCGATTTGACTAACAAGATAGCCTGTCTAGATAAATGTAAACATAGTTTTCAATTTAACTTTCATTAAATTAAAATAACTTTTTAAAACGGTTTTACAGGCTATAATCTCTAATACTTTAATTAGTTAGGTCCAACATATTAAAATATTTATTTTTTAATATAAAATATTAAGATTAGTATTTTATATTGAAATCGTAACCTCTGTTGCTGTAACTTTTTTTTTTTAACTAAGAAAAATGATGAAAAATTGGTAAAAAGAGCGCACAAAAACAAGAAAAGTAACAAAAATCCCAGTTCAAACTTACCTACATGGAGCCAAAGAGGAAGACAAAATTTTTTCCTGTGAAATCAAAAAAGTGTTTGAAATAGTAGAATGATACATCTGGCTTAAATTCCGACAGCTACTAAACTAAAAGCATGAGTTCGACAATATCATTAGAGGAAAATTCTGTCAATGATGGTGATGATGTGAAAGAAAACCTTCTATTGATGGTTGGTTACTAATAATATATGCCAGAAAGAAAACTATAAAAATATTTGTTGGATAAATGCTTAATATTTTGAAAATGAAATTTGCCCGAAGAATTGCAGATTCCAAATTTAAATGGCTCTGAACTGAGGATGTTTCTACCGTCGTTATAACTCAAGTTCAAATTATCCTTCGACAGCCAGTTTTAACGACAAAAAATGATCGTATTACTAGCTTTGTTTTCTCAATTGGTTTTGAAAGACTTTACGTTTCATAATTTATCATTCTGTAAAATGTTTGTGCAAAAATAAAGCGAAAAAAATTACTTTTGTAGGTATTTTTCCGTAGTGGCTCAAGTATCCCTTCACTATGGCTCAAGTATCCCCGCCATGGGGATACTTGAGCCATGATGTAAAACAAAAAATAAACATTTATTATACATAGAAAAATAGTTCAAAATTTATTGAAAGTGGTTTTTAGTTGAAGGAAAAATATCAAATTTTCATTTTCAAAATTTTATTTTATTCTAAAAAAAATATAAAAAATTTAAAAAAATTAAAATAAAAAAATGGTTCAAGTATCCCCATCTTCCCCTACTTGGATTGCCATGAAATTTGTGGAAGTTATTGAAATTTAGCCTAGCACGGAACCCTATTGTACATGAAGTGTCTAGCATGATTAGTTTATTTACAGGGACAGTCAAAAATTTGCCGTTACATTACGGCCTATAGGAAAAAGTCGTTTCAAAAGATTTTTTAAGATGTTACACCCTGTCAAACGTATTCAAATTTATATGTATTTACGAAACGCACTAAATTGCCTTCTGTAGAATATGCGGTGAAAAGAATAGATATTATTCATTTACAGGGCCATATACAAAAGTGTCTGTAAAGGTTACTGAATATGAGCGTAATTTACTTAAAGATGGTTTTAAAATAAGTTATGCATTTTTACGCTTATCTGCAATCAGTTTTCCTAAGCTTGTGGAAATGCTTGTAGAATATAGATAAAATTATATACAGGGTCACGCAAAGAATTTGATACATGGTCGCATATGGATGATAATTTCTGGAATTGTGATTTAAGTAGTTTTAAGAGTCTTTTAGTTTGAACTAAATTTTAGCTAACTACTTGTGTGTACTAAAGGTACTAGGTAAACCACAGGAGTGAACAAAATTATTCAAATATGTTTCTATCTGTTAGTATAAATTGCTGAACGATAAATTTCAACTTGTTATGGCGTTTTCTTGCTAAAACGAATTTCTCCACTGTGTAATGTATACACTATATTGCCATTGATTATGGGACACTTGCGATTTTAGACATTTTACTATATATCTAGAAAAATACATGAGGAATCATCTCGAAACTCTTAGCGTATAAATATAATAGTATAAGTCATACATCTCCGTGAAGATTTTTTCCCGAAACTCCAAAGGGAACCGTCAACAAATTAAAAAAGAATGAATATCTTTTGAATAACCCTGTCAAAACTAATGTAGCAAAAGCGCTCAAACTCTAGATTGTGATTGAATGCCTTATTGTAATAAGTCTTGTTCATTTTTATGCAAATAGCATGCATACTGGCAGAGTAATTAAGGTTTTTATAAAAATGATCCCAAATTTTTCCAAGTTTTTTCCTTATAATTTTCAGAGTTCTTAATATAAAATATTATTTTTTTTTCAGAAAATATGACAAACAACATTGCACACAGTACCCTGTAATCAGAATTAAAAAATAATGAAAATTGTATAAAAAATGAGTTGGTTTACTAAATAATTTTTTACTGCGCATGCGTCAACGATATCAAAATTTCATTTGCATATTATGTTAGCTAAATGTATAGAGCAACTTTTGTGAAAGTCACAAAATCATAACTTGAAAATTCTGACAATAATCGTCAATTGAATAAGTCGAAAATCCGTTATTCTCAAAATGAAGCAAAAACAAGAGGAGTTGTATCCATATATTCATTGATTAGTGTCAATATAGAATACACAATATGGCATGTATTACTGCATTTGGATAAAATCCCTCATTTTTTTGCTTCATTTTGGAAACAACGGATTTTGTCCTTTTTCTATAGACGATTACTTTCAGAATTTTCAAGCTATGATTTTGAGACTTTTACAAAAGTTGCTCTACACATTTAGCTAACATAATATGCAAATGAAATTTTGATATCTTTGACGCATGCGCAGTAAAAACTTATATAGTAAACCTACTCATTTGTCATACAATTTTTATTATTTTTTAATTCTGATTACAGGGTACTGTGTGCAATGTTGTTTGTCATATTTTCTGAAAAAAATATTATTTTATATTAAGAACTCTGAAAATTATAATAGAAAAACTTGGAAAAATTTGGGACCATTTTTATAAAAACCTTAATTACTCTGCGAGTGTGCATGCTATTTGCATAAAAATGAACACAGTGTATTACAATAAGGCATTCAATCATAATCTAGAGTTTGAGCGCTTTTGCTACATTAGTTTTGACAGGGTTATTCAAAAGATATTCATTCTTTTTTAATTTGTTGACGGTCCCCTATGGCGTTTCGGTAAAAAATCTTCACGGAGATGTATGACGTATACTATTATATTTATACACTAAGAGTTTCGAGATGATTCCTCGTGTAGTTTTCTAGATATTTAGTAAAATGTCTAAAATCGCAAGTGTCCCATAATCAATGGCAATATAGTGTATATCAACTGACAGATCAAATACTGGGTTGTTCAAAACTATTGGAATACATATTTTGCTATAGACAGTAACACTTTATTTCCTTAAATAATGAAATTTTGTTTAAGATTTCAGGAAGTGTTGAAAAGTGTTTCATTATCTATAACACATTTTTCTTACTTATTAAAAGTGCGTTCGTAATTATATAAATACATAGCATCTACAGTCATCATTTTGTCCATCTGTCTGTCTGCATATAACAGCCCAAAAACTATCCAATCGAATGGTTTGAAATTTAATATATATTATCTTTGCTGAATTTTGTCAAATCATTTTAAAATTTTATGAAAATCGAATTAAAACTTAAAAAAATAGTCCAATCCAATAATATCCCATGAGAGTATAATCCAATAATATCCCATGAGAGGTAATGATTCGGTAATGATTCTAGGTTGCCATGGTGATCACGTCTTATTTAAAATGGATCCTATTATTTCCGTATTACTGAATTTTATGTCTATATAATCATAATATTTTGTTTAATCTTGAATTTTTGTATAATAATGCAACAACTATTGTACCAGGATCTGAATAATTACAAAATTACCTACAGTAGGAACTCACTTCATTTGTCAAGTTTTATGTACAACTTTCGATTTGCTTCATATATAAATTTCGCTTGTATAAAAAGTTTTTTTGCCAAAAATTATATGACACTGGGAAAAAGATTCAATTTAAATGTGTTTTTAATTTTTCAATTTTTTTTTTTTTTTTTTTTTTTTTTTTTTTTTGAATGATGATTTCTATATTTGTGGTGACTTTTTAAAAAATTATATCTAATGCATTTTTGTTCTTAACGACATGTTGAAATTTCATGCGAGATAAATTTGTACAATTTTATTCCTTACATTTTATTAATTTTCAAGAAATTTTATCAATTATATAGTTTTGAAGGCCTATAACCTATAACGTAACTCAAACAATTAAACACAAGAATAACACGAAGTATGATTTCAGAGCGGCAACAATCATTTAAAAATTATTCTAGATTTTAGCTTCTAATTAAAGTGCTGTGTTATGAAGCTATTTTTTCTTTATTTTAATTTTCTTAAAAGCCTCCTTATAAATTATTTATCGTTTTCTATTTTATTGCTATAACTATTTCTATAAAGTCAAAAACGTCCATCATGCTTCTTATAGCGTGAAACAACTCCCAAGATTAGGTGTTTTAATATTTAGCGTGATGTTATCACACTGTTATCACTCACTGTCACGGTCACCGTCGTGTTAAAAGCTCTTTTGCCTCCATATTTTTGAAAGGGTATAAGTAAATATTTAAGAGAAATGAAATTTCATAAAACTTGTGAAAACGGAATCTGTACATAATGTTATAATATCTTGCAACCAGAAGTTAAAATAACACTAAAAATAAATATTCATTGCTTTCGTACTAACAAAATGATAACAAAGATGACAGAATAACTCCTTCTTCTGAATTTGATATTTTAAGGAACTAGTAATGATAACAAAGATGACAGAAAGAGCCACATTTCTCAAATTGACACTTTAAGAAACTAGCAATGATAACAAAGGTGGCAGAAAAGACCCTTTTTCCAAAATTGATACTCAAAGGAACTAATAATAATAATGAAGATGACAAAAAGAGCCTTTCTTCTGAAATTAATACTTAAAGGAACTAGGAATGATAACAAAAATGATAGAAAGAGACCTTTTTTCTCAAATCGATGCTTTAAGGAATTAGTAATGATAACAAAGATGACAGAAAAAGCCATTTTTCTGAAATTGATACTTTAACGAATTAGTAATGACAACAAAGATGACGGTAAGAGCCATATTTCTCAAATTGATACTTTAAAAAACTAGCAATGATAACAAACGTGGCAGAAAGAACCCCTTTTCCGAAATTGATACTTAAAGTAACTAATAATGATAAAAAAGATGACAAAAAGAGCCCTTCTTCTGAAATTAATACTTAAGGAACTAGGAATGATAACAAAGATGATACAAAGAGACCTTTTTTCTGAAATCGATGCTTTAAGGAATTAGTAATGATAACAAAGATGACAGAAAAAGCCATTTTTCTGAAATTAATACTTTAACGAATTAGTAATGACAACAAAGATGACAGTAAGAGCCATATTTTTCAAATTGATACTTTAAGAAACTAGCAATGATAACAAAGGTGGCGGAAAGAGTCCTTTTTCTTAAATTGATACTTTAAGGAGCTACTAATGATAACAAAGATGACAGAAAGAACCCTTCTGAAATTGATGCTTTAAGGAAATAGGAATAATAACAAAAGTGACAGAAAGAGCCTTTTTTCTGAAATTGGTGCTTTAAGGAATTAGAAATGATAATAAAGATGACAGAAAGAGTCCTTTTTCTAAAATTGATACTTTAAGGAACTAGTAATGATAACATAGATGACTGAAAGAGCCCTTCTTCTGATATTGATACTTTAAGGAATTAGTTATGATAACATAGATGACAGAAAGAGTCCTTGTTCTGAAATTGATACTTTTAAGGAACTATTTATGATAACATAGATGACAAAAAAGCCCTTCTTCTGAAATTGATACTTTAAGGAACTAGTTATGATAACATAGATGACAGAAAGAGAACTTTTTCTGAAATTGATTTTTTAAGGAACTAGTAACGATAACATAGATGACAAAAAGAGCTCTTTTTTGGAAATTGGAACTTTAAGGAACTGGTAATGATGGCATAGATAACAGAAATAGCCCCTCTTTTTTAAATTGGTACTTTACAGAACTGGTAATGGTGACATAAATGACAGAAGCCCTTTTCTGAAATTGGTACTTTAAGAAAATGGTATAATAGCATAGATGACATCAGAAAGAGCCCGTTTTTGTTAATTTGTACTTTAAGGAACTGGTAATGATAGCATAGATGGCAGAAAGGGTTTTTTTCTAAAATTGATACTTTAAGGAACTGATAATTTAGGTTCACACATATATATCTAAAATACACCAGTGAAAGTAGACAGGGTAGATGCCCTAAAGCCGAATTTGCGAGAATATAAGGAAATATTCGGTATTTCACCGACATATTTGGTATGTGTTGACATTTACCGGAAAAAGTCGACATTATCCAATTTTGGATTTTCATGGTAACACATACATTATGTATATTATATACTGTATTAGTTAAGCTTAAAAATACATACCACGTCTGAAATTGCATTTCCACATTTTATAAGCTCACGGATAATGCTGAAACCGAAATGTTTTGTTCGTCCATATGTAAATGAATGACAAATGCCTTGCACATAGTAATCTGCAGAAAGCGTGTTACAGTACACTTCATAAATGCATATGAATTTCATTATGTTTGAAATAGCGTAACATATTTAAAATACACGGCAACCGATTTTTCCCGTTCATCATAATGTAGCAGAATTCTTTTGAGTGATTCTGTAAATGAATTATAAGTGCTCCGAATTTTCTTTTCATTTGCAAATGAACGATTTACAAATGTTTTAAAAAATGTAAAAAAAAAAAAAAAAAAAAAAAAAAGGACATAATTATAACAAACGATGCACCTGTTAAGATGAAAAACTGTCTAAAACGGATTCTGTTCTGTTTTATCTAACATTTTCACTTTATAAGATTACAACTAAAAATTTTATTCTTATATAATTTATATTCTAATATAATCATTACAATAATATAAAAGAAAAGATTTATAAATACATAGAGAGAATTAAATTTTTTTTTTGAAAAACTGTAATATACAGGGTAGTTATTGAAAAAAAAAAAAAAAACTTACCCGATATATGAACACCTAGAGGCCTAATCGCTTAACTAATCGAAAAGAAAGCTTAAATATACGTATATGAAGGTATGCGCTCCAGATCGTAATGATTTAAAACATTTGAATTTTCACGGTCATGGTCACAGTAAAAAAAAAAAATCGAAATTTATGAATGGCAACATCCATTTTTTTTTTTCATGCGCACATTCATCAGGCATTGAAAAACCATACATAGCGTTGGAATAATTCATTTACGATGAAAATTGCTGGCGTAAAACACTTGCAAAAAAGAGCATTGTAAAACCATTGTAAAGGATCGATAGCAATGTTTTCAGTAACCGACTTTTTTTTTTTTTTTTTTTTTTTTTTTTACTTGTGAATTGAGATACGTTGTATAAGATTTGTTTTAAAATTAGCGTTTTTGAGTTGTGTTTGTGTACACATAGTGAAAATAAAAATGTAATCATTTGTTTTAGAGTGCTGAATATTACATTACATAGAAAATGATTAGGATTGAGTGCCACGATATTACACCGGCAGTTTTAGTGACACGTATATCGTTTCAACGCCATTTATGGTTTTTCAATGTGCTTATGAATTTACGCAATAAAAAAATGGGTGCTGACATTCAAAAATTTCATTTTTTTTTTTTTCAGAATGGAATAAAGAGAACCATTGCAAAGATTTTATTCTAATAAAATCTATAACAGTTATTGCTAAAACAGCAACGGTACTCGCAATGTATTGCTTACAGGTTTCACAAATTTTAATACAAAATGTAAAATTTCGTTGTTGTCCAATTGCATGGCTCATACAGACTTGCGAAGAAAAAATCCAAGGAGTGTAAAAAAATTTCTTAGGAGTTCGAGAATGGAAAATTTTTTAGGAGTTGCTGGAGTAGTTGTCACATGCTTTGGCCACATATAACAATTGCTCCTTAATTTTTTTTAATATTTTATTTGGAGAGAGAGAGAGAAGAAAAAAAAAGGAAGAAAAGCCTTTCAAAAATTTTATTCTAATAAAATCTAATACTTAGGTAAAACTCCGCCAGTACTCAGAGTGCATTGCTTACCAGTTTCATAAATTTAAATACAAAATAAGCAATAAATGCATAGGCTATTATTATTATTATTATTATTATTATTATTATTGCATGGAATGATAGACTTGAGAAGAAAAAATTCAAGTTGTCTAAAACTTTCATGAAAATATGTGAATTTTAAAGGACTTTTCACATTTTCTCTTATATAAGAGGGGCACATTAATTTTCAACGCCTTGTATATAGAGAGACAGACAGAGGAAAGGGAAAAAAAAGAAAAGCATTTAAAATTTTTTATTCAATTAAAATGTTCACGTAATCATTGCTAAAACTGTGCCGATGCTCACAAAGCATTGCTTACTGGTTTAATAAATTTGAATATAAAATGCATAGAATTTTTTTTATTGTTGTCTGATTGCATAGTTCTTACAAACTTGAGAATTTTTTTTTTTCAAAGGGTCTAACAAATTTCTAAGGAGTACAACAATTTTAAAAGACTTGCCCTATTTTCTCATATATGCTGTGCAAGAAGCGCACCTTAATTGTTAATACCTTTTTTGAAGAGAAAGAAAGAGAGAAAGAGAAAGGGAAACAAAGAAATATGAAAAGATTTGGTACTACTTGGTTATCCCGTCGACCAAACATCTACCGCCAAATTACAGGATTAACTGCCAATAATAGATGATCGTAAATATCATATACAATGACGTTAAGCACAATGTACAATTTTTAATTCGACTTCTTATTTCTACTTTTATTAATCTTCTATTAATTTATCTTATTTTTCGTTATTTAAACGAAAAGTTATGTTAATTTGTATAATTTGGCTACTAGTTTGGCGATTTATATTATTTGTCGAAATTGACTGATGGGATAACTAAATAATACCAAAGATTTTACTCTAATAAAATCTAATAGTAATTGCTAAAACTTATCCAATACTCCCAGTGCATTTCTTACCGACTTCATAAATTTGAATACAAAATGTACAACCAAATTTTGTTGTTATTGTCTGATTGCACGGCTCATATAGACTTGAAATGAAATCCAAGGAGTCCTAAAAATTTCTAAGGAGTTCAAGAATTTTAAAAGACTTGACCTACTTAGGGTTTCGGTCATTTGACGAAACCCTATTCGTCTCTGTCCTCTGTCTGTCTGTCACAAAGTCCGCACACAAAAACTATATAAGTCGAGAGTTCAAATTTTGTGTACTTACAGCTGAATACCTCATGCCACACCTCAAATCATAAAATTTTGAAAAAGACTTTTATTTTAATTAAAATATTATTTTTAATATCATTAGTTCATTTTTCTTCTTCTAAGTGTTGCACGCAAGTTTAAACAAATATAAAATTATTTCTTTTTTTACCCTTTACTTTTAAAAGAAATAGGGAAATTCTGTTGCCACAATTACGAAATTGGTATTAAAAACTACAAAAATAAATAAATAAGTAAATAAATAAATAATAATAATAACAATATCTCAAAAATAAATTAGGATACAGCTTTTAAATAAACTGCATTTAAAAGTACATTTTTCCCCCTATGCGATGGTGTAAAAAATTGAAAATGTGCGATATTTAGAAGCTTAAAAATTTGCAGTAGCGTAAATTTCAAAATTGAAATTTCATTTCTTCTAATTGTTGCACGCAAGTTTAAATAAAATTATTATGTATCTAATATAATAATTTTATTATGTTAAATATAATATAATATAAATTATATTTGTTTTATTATATTTAACATATAATAAATGTTATATGTTAAACATATAACATTGTTTAATGTTATATGTTATATAATAATTTATATGAATTAAATAAATCACGTGAAAAACGTGCTGATTTGTTATTTGTTTTTATTTCATCATATCACATTATATTTATCATCTACTTTGATACGCGAAATGAATTTTTTTTTTTTTTTTTTTTTTTTTTTTTTGTTAAACTTTTTTTCATTTAAATTACTAGTCGCCTCTGGTGACCAGTTTGGTCTCCCTTAAATTTATGCTAAACTTTTCAATATTTTATTTTTATTCATAATTAGATTTACTTGCGTACCATCACTAAACCTGCAGATTCTGATATAGAAATCAACAAATTTATGCGTTCAAGGCAGCGTTTAGGGAAGAATTCAATAATCTGTTCTGGTTGTCGCGATTGGCGAAGAAATCTGAAATAATGCCAAAAAACTGTTTTTCGTTTGTTAATTTAATGATAAAGTGTTTTGAAGGAGATATTAAACGAAACCCTCTGTGCGATCTGCGATCACACTTGCCTACTTGTTTTCTCATACATGCAGTACGTTCATGTAAGCGGTGCACCTTAATTTTAAATACTTTATTTGGAAAGAAAGAAAAGAAAAAAGAAAAAAATGAAGAAAGACATGTCAAAGATTCTATTCAAATCTAATATTCTTATATTTATTATTAAAACAGCGACGGTATTCACAATGCATTGCTTACTGGTTTCATAAATTTGAATATAAAATGTATAGAAAAATTATGTTGTTGTCTGATTGCATGGTTCATTCAGATTTGAAAGAAAAAAAATCTAAGGAGTTTTATAATTTTCACACGAGTATAAGAATTTTAGGACTTTCCGATTTTTTTTCATATATGCTGTACTTTCACGTAAGAGGCACACCTTAATTTTTAGTACCTTATTTGGAGCGAAAGTTTTAACAATAATAATAATAATAATAAAAAGAATAAAAGCATTTTAAAGATTTTATTCTGATAAAATCTGATATTTATTGCTAAAACTGCGCCATTACACACAATAAATTATTGCACAGATTTTTAATACCTTATTTGGAAAGAAATAAAAAAACAGCATTTAAAAGATTTTATTCAATTAAAATCTAATACTGTTAGTTATTGCTAAACTAGCGTTGTCGGTACTCGTAATGCATTGCTTACTGGTTTTATAAATTTTAATATAAAATGCATAGAAAAATTTTGTTGGTGTTTAATAGCATGATTGTCTCAGACTTGAGCAGAAAAAATCCAAGATGTGTAAAAAATTTCTAAGGAGTAAAAGAATTTTAAAGCACTTTCTAGTTTTTTTTTTTTTTTCTTATACAAACTGTGCCTTCATGTAGGAGGCGCATATTAATTTCTTACTCTAATAAAATCTAATTGTTGCTGCTGAAAATGCGAGAGTACTCAGAATGCATTGATTACCGGCTTCATAAATATGAATACAAAATGCACAGAAAATGTATGTTGTTGTTGTCTGATAGTATGGTTTATTTAAAAACTTGTGAAGAAAAAAATCCACGGAGTTAAAAAAAATTCTCACGAGTTTAAAAATGTTAAAGGGCTTTCCATAATTCTTCATATATGTTGTGCCGTCATGTAAGAGGCACACTTTAATTTTTAATAACTTATTTGAAAAGAGAAAAAGATTTTGTTGTAGTTGTATGATTGCATGGTTCATAAAGACTTGAGAAAAAGAAATCCAAAGAGTCTATAAACTTTTTCTGGAGTACTGAATTTTAAAGAACTTTACATGTTTCCACACATAAGCTACGTCCTCGTGCAAGAGTCGTACCTTAATTTTCAATACCTTATTTGGGGAGGCAGAAAGAAAAACATGACAAAGATTTTATCCTAATAAAATCTAATAGTCATTGCTAAAACTGCTCCAGTACTCAAAATGCATTGTTTACCGGTTTCATAAATTGGAATACAAAATGCTTCAAAAAATGTTGTTATATTGTGTGACTGCATGTTCATAGAGATTTGAGAAGAAAAAATCCAATGAGTCTAAAAAAAATTCTATGAAATACAAGAATTTGAAAGATTTGCCATGTTTTCTGATACACTCTGTGCCTCCATATAAGAGGCGCATTATATATATTTTTTTATTCTAATAAGATTTAAATAGTCAGTGCTAATTGCTAATTCTGCACCCAGTACCGATACTCATTGCTCACTATTTTCATAAATTTAAATGCAAAATGCATAGAAAAATCTTACTGCTGCTGCTGTCTGATTGCATTTTTCATACAGATAGGAGAAGAAAAATCCAAGGAGTTAATTTTTAGGAATTAAGGATTTTTAAATGATTTAGCATACTTTCTCATAATGCTACATTCTCATGTAAGAGGCGCATCTTAATTGTAATACCTCATTTGTAGAGAGAAAGAAGGAAAGAAGCAGAAGAAGAAAAACATCTTAAAGATTGTAATTAAAAAAAAATCTAATAGTTAATACTAGAATTGTACTGTACTATATTCATAATACAATACTTACAGGTTTTATAAATTTAAATACCAGTTTATCAACCAACTAATTTATGCAGTGACCTGTGATTATATATAATGACAAGTTAAATTCAATATACTCATCATGCATCATGTGCACTTCGATTTTTAGGTGCGTTCGTAATTATGTAAATACGTAGCACCTATACTCGTCGTTCAGTCCGTCTGTCTGTCCGTATATAGCAGACCAAAAACTACCCAACCGAATCATTTAAAATTTAAAATTTTTGTATAATTTTGTCGAATCTTTTCAAATTTTATAAAAATTGAATGCATAGTTCAATTACAGGGACAATCAAAAGTATTCCGTTACATTACGGTCAATGGGAAAAAATAGTTTCAAGTGCATTTTAATGGAGTTACACTCTTTCTAACATAAAAAAAAAAAAAAAAAAAAAAAAAAATAAATGATATACATCTGTGAAGTATGCACTAAAATAAACATTCTGTACAATCTGTGGTGCAAAGAATAATTGTTATTCATTTACAAGGCAACACAAAAGTATTCTATTACATAATCGTATAGGAGGGGAACATTGTTTGGGGTAGGCGCGTTTTAATAAAATTAAACTTTTTCACATTTTATGAAATTGATATACGTTGCTGAGTTTTACTATAAGTTATTTCCTGTATAATAGAAAGCAAGTGGTACTTACAGGGATGCACAAAAGATTTCGGGTACTCTACTGTATATTATTGCACTAAGATCTGAATATTTTTATAATTTCCTTATAGTAGGAATGCACTTACGTTTGACGTTCAATTTCCAACATGTGAAATTAATGTTTTGCGAAAGAAAACCACGCAGCACATATGCATGTATGGAAAAATATAGTAACTTTATTATTTATTTATTTATTTATTTATTTATTTATTGTATGTGTATGTGTCTGTGTGTGTGTGGGGGGGGGGGGGGGGGAGGTCGTTCGTGTCGAATGGCAGTAATCACTATAATTTTAAGCTTTGCAAACATTTTTAACATTTACCAACATAGTTGAAATGGGATGAATTCGGTTTGTCTGTTCTTGCTGCACTTTGCATAAATATAATGAAATTAGTATGGCCATGAAATTGGTAAATGTTATTCGGGTTTAAAATGACATGCTCGGTATTGAAAAGGTATTGAAGTATGTAGTATTTACGATTCTTACGACAAGGACGAAAAAAAAAAAAAAAATCTGTTACATCGTGACCTATGAAAAAAAAATTAGTTTGCGGTGTATTTTAACGATATTACGCTTTTTTAAACGTATTGACATGTATATGTATATATCACTGATGTATACTATACAAGAAATTTACTACAGAATATCATGTGCATATAATCTACCGTTCATTTACAGATATACTCAATAGAATTTGGATACATCAGAAAATTAACAATAATTGAACTATTGAAGCATTATGAACAATATTGCTGGTTACACGTTTTCAGTGGTACGCAATTTAAACTGAGTTTCTTTTTGTCCTTTCAATATTATTGGGTGTATATAAGTTCTATAGATCACACACAGATCTTTACAAAAATTTTGAAGTACCTTGCCGTCTATTGACAGAAACTGCTGAATGAAGATGTATTATGCGTTAAACAGAACTAATTTTTGCCATACTATGCAGTATGCAAACAAATATATAGATCATATCGTTCAGGGCCAAAACTAAGGGGAGCCAGAGCGAAGGAGGCCAGAGCGAAAGGAAGCCAAATAGCGATTTTTTTTGTCCGATTTTTCTCACGTCTATGTTTAACTTGGAATTATTGAAATCATCCTGTCCGGGTTATGCTAAAGCATAGAAGAATCTAAGAATGACATGGCATAAAAAAACCTGTATAAAGCAGATTTTTTTTTTCGATTCCGTTTCCAAGATTTTAATGAATCATATTTGACGAAGAAAATTATATACAGTCGAGTCTCTATATAACGAAATGCATCGTTCCAGTAAAAAAATCGTTATATAGAGAAATTCGATGTATAGAGAATGATGTTAAAAATCGTATTTAATGTGTGAAATTTGAACAAATGTTATTTTTGATCTTTTGAATTAAGAATTTGAAATTTTTAAAAGTAAATATTAACCTAACATTTTATTTCTTAATTATTTAAGCTGTTTCAAAAAAGAGAACAGACGTAGATGTTGAACTATCTTACTAAAGCTCAATGAAAATCAAATAAGGAAGACTTGCATTAATTTCAGACGAAGAAATCTGTAATTTTTTGTTGTTTTGATTTTAAAGTTGCTACGTTCTCAAAAAAAAAAAAAAAAAAAAAAAAAAAAAAAAAAAAAAAAAAAAAATGCTCAAATTTTAGCAAGGAATGAAAAATTGTAGTTAACATTTCCCTCCATTTGAAGGCCTCTCTTACATGTGTATCATTCCAATCGACATTGTTTTGAGAAGGATGTGGAAGGTGTGTGGGAGGTGGGATGAATTCGTTGGATTTAAAGAACAAGGAGAGAAGTAATATTAAGAAAAAACAAAAGAAAAAAAAACTCAGCACTGACGATAAATCAAAAATAAGAGACGGAAAATTGATTCCATATCATTTCGAAGCTTTTTAAAACTGAATAAATTAAGACAAATTTATGAAAAATTTCGTTATATGGAGATCGATATTTCGCTATATAGAGACTGTTTTTAATGTAATCATGCGAAAAGGGGACCGTTCCTACTAAAAATTCGTTATATAGAGAAATTCGATGTATGGAGTTTCGTTATAGAGAGACTCGACTGTAGTTCAGCATGATATATTTTAAGATTACATATTTAAAAAAAAAATCAGTTATTAGAAAACTAGTAAAATTCTCTTTGTAAATATACTTTACGGGGGGATGGGGAGAGGGCAAAATTCATGTTTGCTCCGGGTGCAAAAAAGGCTAGTTTCGACCCTGATATCGCTCTACCGCAGGTAAAGTGGCACATCTCGACAGAAGTAAATTTTACAGGAGAGGCAAAAGAAAATGTGCATAATTTTACTGTAACATAAAATTATAGCGTTTTGCAGGCAGGTGTAAAAAACATACATAAAATCGCAAAACCCTTAAGGGTGTTCTTAAATCAAAAAGGGCAACTTTGTGATATATGCTTTAATTTATTTTTGTTCGGAAATACATGAAACTAGTAAATGTTGTTATTCAGAAACTGTCTAATTGCACTCAAATTTCTGTTTTTTTTTTTTTTTTTTTTTTTTTTTTTTTTAAACACAATAGATTTTTTATAACAAACCTTCAAAGTTGACGTTTTTGAGCATATTTCCCTACGAAAGCAGAAAAACCGGCCGAAAAGCAGGAGAAAAACGGGTGATCAAGTGATCGAAATAGCTTAGTACTGAATAGGTAATCTCAGTATCATAAAATGGAAAACAGGAAAATTTATGATACTTTTTTCTTACGGGTGATCAAGTGATCGAAATAGCTTAGAACTGAATAGGTAATCTAATTATCATAAAATGGAAAACAGGAAAATTTATGATACTTTATAGTAGAGGTCTGCACGGGCCGGAATTTCCAGGCCCGGCCCGGCCCGTTGCAAAACTCAAAAGTTCGGCCCGGGCCCGGCCCGGCCCGTTATAATTTTTATATTTTAGGCCCGGCCCGGCCCGTACAAAAATCAGCGAAAACAGGCCCGGCCCGGCCCGGCCCGGCCCGTTACAATTTTTACGATTTCTAAAAAATTCACATTTTTATCATATAACTAAGATTCTTTTAAAGAATACTGCATACATATCTATGGAATGATTTTACAGTATATTTTACAGCAAATACACATTAACAACCTTAATGATTACTTAGATTCTTAGGCTTTCAACATTCGAATAAAGATTCATTAAAAAATTAATATGGCTTAGAATAAAAGAAAAAAGAAAGAAAGCTAAAAACATCGTTAATTTTGAAGCTGTTTAATAAAAGAAGATTTATAAATATATTTCTATATCATTTTATTATAGATTTCAAATCCAAATTCATTCTTAAATTCAGAGAAGCTCCTTTCTGATACATTTCTAAATTCATTTTTTTTTTTTCTCAAAAACGCATAAGATTAGCAGATATCTTTATTCAGAAACTATATAATCGAATGGCGTTATCCATTTTTTGATACAAGCAATTTAAGAATACTGCAAACAAATAAAATACTGTCATAATTAGCGTTTTGAATAGAATTTCCGGAAGCAATAGCAAGGGAAGTAAGAAAAACCTGCAATCATTTGAGAAACTATTATAACTCAACAAAGTTATACAAGTATTTTATTTACCAAAAATGAAAAACGCTATTCGATTCCAAATCCCTTTAATAGTTAGGTTTATCACTTTTATACTCTTACAATTTAAAATTAATCAGAAAATGTGTCAAACTTTCGCACTATTGAGAAATTAATTTAAAACTCATCAAGAAGTATATATCCAAAGACTAAGCTAACATAAGTTCTTTATCGCTGTTAATTTTAAAAATCATGTTTTCTGCCAATAATTAAGTCTAGTACCGGTCCGGCCAGTCTATATGTAGAAAAATAATGCAAGCGTGATCTCGGACCGGCATGAGTCAGCTAAAAAAATATTAAAACGGGTTACACATATAATGTAATTCTCCGATGCCGATACACTGTACATTTTTATATTGATGTTGTCAAACTAGTATGGCCACATTTATACCTATTCCCGTTAAAACCATTTTCGTTGAAAATAGCTCATATTTTATCGTTCCTGCTTAAATCTTCAGAACGGGCCGGCAGGCCCGAAAATTTTTTTTTTCGGCCCGGCCCGGCCCGTCTGGCCCGTTCAATTTATTTGCCGGCCCGGCCCGTTTATGTTGTTTGTCGGCCCGGCCCGGCCCGTTGAAAAAACTATTCTAAATCTGCCGGCCCGGCCCGCGGGCCGGGCCGGGTACGGGCCACGGGCCAGGCCCGGGCCCGTGCAGACCTCTACTTTATAGCCTTTTTTCCATCGAACCTAGATTTAATTCGATTCAAAATCGCTTCCATAGTCAGGCATTCCAATTTTATAACTTTCTGTTAAAAAATGAATTTGTAAATGTGTCAAAACGTTTTGCTTTGTTGAGCGGAGCGAGTGAAGACGCAGGATGAAGTTTGGAGAGTTGATAATTTTACTTTCCTACACAATCCACTTCTTTTCTGTTATCACAAATGGACATATAGCATAATAAAGTGATTTTCCGTTTAAAGTTCCTTATTTACTCATGAAATTTTTTGTGTTGCAAGTCATATGGAATAAAACGAAAAATAAATATTTGCAAGAAGTGTTACTTTTCTTGCGGGTCAGCAATATACAGGGCTACAAATAAACACACACAAAAAAAGTCAGGTTTTTTTTCTGTCTATTGATGGTAAAAGCAGAAATTGGGTTTTTATATTTGTTATGAAATTGCTTACTTAGAAATCATATTTCACCTTACCATGCGGTGATGATTTGTTACAATATTCTGAATGTATTGGAAAGTGTTTCATAATCTATGCTGGGCGCATGATTTTTCGTTTTTTTCTTTTATTTTTTTAAATTATTTTATTTTGGATTTTCTTTTATCCCATGGATTCTTAAGAATGATTATTATACAGACAATATTTATTATCATGTATGATACCTCAAAATTTTATATTTTTGTATACTTTAATTAAATTATTGAGGTCGGTAAATTTTATTCCATGATAATTTAAGGAGATTTTCAGGAGTTCTACGCATTTCTTGGAAACTTTTTCGTTTTTAAGTGTCCCGTAAGCACACTGATTTTTATTGAAATTGTCTTCTGTTTATTTATGGTGAGCAAATCTAGGTAATTACAGAATTTTTCCCGTAAATTTGCCATTTTTTAATTATTATTATTTTTATAATAGTTTTTTTTACTTTACAATATTAAATATTTACTTCATTTATAATAAGTTTTAAAATATTATTTAATGTTTTCAAAATTAGAAAATGCATCTGATAATGTCTTCTTGATTATTCGACATCCCTCTTGTCCAATGCATGACCGGTAATCGGAAAAACGACCGTTTTTACTTTCTTCTATCTTTACAAGAAGAAAGTATTGGATTCATGAAAATTTTCGACTTCCGGTTTTCGACGGATTTACACGTTTTAGAAGGTCCTGAACACGTTTTGACTATTTTTAGAAAATGTCTGTCTGTGAGTCTGTCCGTCTGTCTGTGAGTCTGTGTGTCTGTCTGTGAGTCTGTCTGTCTGTATGTGACAAAAAATTTGTGGGCGCTCTATCTCAAGAACTAATGCTCGAAATTTAATAAAATTTTATATTCAGTTAGACCTTGATATGAATTAGTGCCTATTGGTTTTTGGTGAAAATTGGCCTACAGGTGGCGCTGCTATACTACGTTTTTCATGATTTTCAAGATTGCTATATCTCAAGAACTAATGAACAGAATTACACCAAACTTCAGATTCTGTTACCCCTTGATATACATAGACGCTGATTAAGTTTTGGTGTAAATTGGCCAGCAGGTGGCGCTGCTATGCCACGTTTTTCATGATTTTTATGACAGCTATATCTCAAGAACTAATGCACAGAATTTCACCAAACTTCAGATTCCGCGATACCTTGAGATACATAGTTGCTGATAAGGTTTTGGTGTGGAATTCCCTATAGGTGGCGCTGCTATGCTACATTTTGCACGATTTTTGCGATAGCTATATATCAAGAACTAATGCAGAGAACTTCATCAAATTTTAGTTTCTTTTACACTAGAATATATAACATAATTAGACGCTGATTACATTTTGGTATTAACCTTACAACAGGTGGTGCAGCTATGCTGCATTTTGCACGATTTTTCCGATAGCTATATCTTAACAACCAACGCACAGGATTTCATCAAACTTCAGATTTTGTTACAAAATGACATATAACATAATTATACGATGATTACGTTTTGTTATAAATCCTTCAACTGATGGTGCTGCTGTGCTATATTTTACACGTTTTTTTAAAACTAGATATATCTCAAGAACTAATGCACAGAATTTCATCAAACTTCAGATTCTTTTACACCATAACATAATTAGACGCTTTTTTACATTTTGGCATAAATTGTCCAAAATATGGTGTTGCTGTGCTACGTTTTGCAAATTTTTTGTTATAATTATATCTGAAGAACAAATGGACGAAATTCCATCAAATTTCAGATTCTGTTAGGTCTTGACATCAATAGATGCTTATTAGGTTTTAGTATAAATTACCCACCAAGAGGCACTACTAAGCTCATTTTCTCAGAATATTAATTACATTTTGCGTTTTAGGCTTTTCGGATACCAGAATCTCATTAGGCTAGCTCAAATGTTCGAGGAAATTCGATAATAAATAATTTTAAAGTCACCACGTTTTTTTTTTTTTAAATTATATATATATATATATATATATATATATCATGTATTTATGAGATAGAAGAAAGTTTCGGGATTGACACATCCAACTAGTTTTTTTTTCCTGTGTTTTTTTCCACCTATTATTTTCACATGTGATCTAAATAAAAAGAAGAAAAAAGGAGGAATGTATGTAAAGATTAGTAAATATGCTATTGAGCAAGAAAGGTAAGGTTTTTTTTTTCGCCAAGTGTTGTATGCGAACCTTAGAGTTCAATTTTTCCTTTCAAATACAGGTTAAGACTAAAGTACAAAATGAAAAAAATGATAATAATAGTAAAAAGACTAAAGTCTTTTCAGCATGTAAACAAATGGGACTCAAATTTAGAAATCCTAGAAAATATCTGCGCGAGCTGTTTACAATCTATATTAAGTAACATTTTACCCTCCGAGATAGAACGAAGAGCGCATTTCTTTTTCTACGTCTTCAAAAACAGTGTTAAAAATATAAGAAATCATAGCTCGAATTTTTAAAAAAACGCTAACAAAATTATTCTAAGCCCTGAGAAATTGTTTATGGAATCGATGAGCATAGTCTGCACAAGATGATAAAATGAAAAATTGGGTTTGAATTGAAATTTTGCCAAGGCTTCATCATCGTGCCCATCTCCTCGAAACTCCGAAGTTCCCTATGTTGATGCAGCTGGTTGTTCACCGTGCAGCTTCGAATCGTCGGCTCTTCCATTAGCTGCCATTCCTCCCGCCTTATACAGTTTTTGAAGTATTTGTTTTAAAAATAAAAACGATATTCTATATCACCGAAACGTTTTTATTGAATTTTCAGTTAAGAAAATTGTTTTTAGTACAAAAAATTCTCTAAAATATAACGCAAAAATAGTTTTGTACTTGTAAAATTGGTTAACGGCAGTTATCGGTAGGTGGCGATACAATCGCAGTGGCCCAATGGTAGACGCTCAGTTTTTATATGTAGTTGTGACGTATAGAAGTCTGTCCTAGAGTAGAAGAGAGACTGCAGAATCCAGAATAGAGCGGGCTGAGTCTAATCACATCCGCGGCGGTAACAGATCAATTTGTGTTTCTATGGTAACAAGGTCGGTGTGGTACTGAATGTCTTGACAGGTGTGTGTCGAGTAACTTCACAGCATGTACGCAAAAGGGAAAGGCTCTACGGTACCATCGGATGCTCAAGCCAGAGAAAAGTAAGTTTCCAAGCAAATATAAAAAAGTGAAACTGAAACTTAAAATAATTTTTGCGATCTAAAGTGTAGCAAAGAAATTTTTCAACGTTGCGGTTACAGTGTGACACCGCATGTTTCTCTATCTGTGCATTATGGTGGATTATTTTGATCTGTGATATACTTTAGCTGATGCAGTTAATGTTTCTGCTATTACATATATGTTTCTTGTTCCATGACAAGCTTACTATTTCATTGTAACTGCACATTTTCCTCTGTGTAGCTACAGCGGGAAGTGTGCATGTCCCAATTCAAGGCATATGGCCAGGACTGTTCCATCTCTCTTCGGAGGGGTGATCGTTTATTGTATGTCTTTGCGATTCAAGGATTTTAATTTTCGGTATTTGTTTTATTTCAGGTTAGCATTATATGTATACGAATATTTATTACATGTTGGAGCACAGAAGGCTGCACAGACATTCCTTTCAGAAGTAAGTGCCAATTTCATATTTAATTAAAATTGTAAATATTAATTTTATCAAACTTGTTTGCTAATTTGATTAGTTTCCCGTGAAGATATGCTTTCAGATCGTACGAATTTGTTTAAAAGTAAACAGTTCAATGTTTTTATGATTTTTCTTTGACTATTTAAACTCAAAATTTGGCAACATCATATTTTTCAATACAATATTTAGCAAATGATCGTCTGCTGCATTGTCAGTTTATTATTCTTTTTGCAAAATATCTACCTATGTAAATGTTTTGCAGTAACTTTTCACTTTTAAAGCATTCCTATTTGTATTAATTAAACTTTTTAAATTTATTTTTCCAATTTTTATAATTGCTTATAGTAATTAATATAATTTTTAATGAAATAATCTTAAAAATATGCAATTTGTGCAAGCCCAATTTTCTAAATAATTACTATTTCTGCTTCTCTTATGTATCCTTACCTGTTTATTGAGCTTCAAAATTATTCTTTTTTTCATTACAAACTTTTTCTGTTTAAAGATTTCTTAAAGTTGATGAATAATCTAAAACATAACAGGAAATTGATTTATGATGAAATTTGCACAGTTGGTCAGAAACTCGCCTAAATTATTATTTATTTATTATTATTATTTTTTACATTGCCCTTGTATTTAATTATTATTATTACCTCAATTAATTTGCATATTACATTTTCATAATGTACAATTTATCTTGCTGTCAACAAATATAAGATTTAAGATACTGCAATATACATTTGCAGTGTTTAGGTATATTTATTTCACGTAGGTTTGATTCCCGACCTGCACACTTTAACCCATTTGGATATTTTTTCTCTTTATTTATATACAATAATATGTATACAAATGACTTATTATTTGGGTAAAAACAGCTGTTGTATCTTAATTTTTTTTTTTTTTTAAAGTACTGTTTTGATAAATTTTCATGATGCAACTGAATATAGGATTAATGTTCAAAGACTGCTTATTAATCCATTATTGCCTTAATATAAATAATATTTATGTTTTGGTGTAGCATGTTTTGTTGTACAATTTATTCAAAATCCAGCTTTCATACTTTTAAAAATCTGTCTTGTATTTATGTAAAAACTAGTTCTTTAAAAAAAATTACTTAATTCATAAACAAAAATTTTATTTTAAATATTTTATTGGATTATGTAAAAGCGCGTTTTTGAATAAATTCTAACATGAATTTCCAATTTCATGCTGCTATACCACACTTTTTGCAAGTTATTATATTTTTACATAATAAAAAAAAATTATTCTGGATTTTATAAATGTGTACACTTATAGATTGCCAACTTTCAATATTTCCTATCTTTTATTATTGTCCATGTTTCGAATAACTATTAACAATTGTTGGCAGTACTTGGTTACCCTGTCGACCACTTTCACCAAATTATATAAATTGACATAATTTTTTTCTTAAATAACAAAAGAACAAATAATATTAATAAAAAATATAAATAAAACATCGAAATAAAATTATTTGATGTAATAATCATGCATAACATATTTTGTCAAGTGTATGTGACATTTACGATCAACCATTATTGACATTTAATCTTAAACTTTGGCGATAGTTTTTTGGTCAACTGTATAACCAAGTAATACCCAATTGTTTTACAGCAATTTGTAGAAATCATTGGCTGTCTTTTAGAAACTGTCCATACTTCTTTAATTTTACCTCTTGAAATATTCAGCAAATAATTTTAAATCTAAAAAATATGGATAAAATTTATGGGTATGTACCACTTGACTATCTTTGTTAAAATCAAATTCACCAGATTATACAAATCGAAGAATGTTCTCACTAAAAATTTTAAGATAGGAAATCAAAAGTTGGTACTACTTGGTTATCCCGTCGACCAATTTCGCCAAATTATGAAAATCGCCAAACTAATTAGCCAAATTATACTTATTGACATAATTTTTATTTTAAATAGCAATAGAACAACAACAACAAAAAATACATAACTTTAATAAAAATACAAGTAGAAACTTCAAATAAAAATTACTTAATGATGTTTTAGACACATGTATCGTATTTAATATCATTGAATGTGATATTCATAATCATCCATTATTGATTTTATCTTGTAGTTTGGAGATAGTTTTTTGATCAACGGGATAACCGGGTAGTACTTCCCCCCCCCCCCCCCTCCAATTTTTTTTTTTTTTTTTTTTTTTTTTTTTTTTTTTTTAAAGAACATAAAGGTTAGTTACTTTAATGATGACGTTTACTAATGACATACCAAATATAAAATTGGATTTGTTTAGATTTCCCACTAAAGAATACTAATAACTTATATATTCAAATACAAAATTATTAAATTAGACCATGAACACACGGTTATTTTTAAGATATTGCATCTCTGACTAAAATGTAAGTATTTTAAATATAATAATCAACAATGATAACAGAAAATTGTAAAGTACCTAATCAGTTGCGCAGCCAGATTTCGATTCTAGGGGCAGGGCTGGCAAGTTTCTGCCAGTAAGTGGCAAAAACTGGCAGAAACTAAGAAGTAATACTAATAAGAACTTTAAACTGCAATAATTCATAATTCATACATGTATTTAATATATGAAGAATTTAGTTAAAAAAATAAGCTAGTAGGGTCATTCCATGCCAAATCAACCAGTGACTCAACCTGACCCTTTCTGATTTCAATGAAACTGCTAGGGATTATTCTCTATGATGATATAAATTAGAACATAATTTTATTTTTTGTTTATCGCTTTAAATTTTTATACAATTAATTATTTAAATTTTGAAAAATCATCATTTTTTGACTTGCATAAATATTTTCAATTTTGAATTTCTCAAGTTCTATCAAACATAGAAAATTTTATGACCACTCATTTCAAAGAGGAGTTTATAAGGTTTAATTTGATATGCAAGCCAACTGTGTATAGTTAAAATAAATAAAATTTTAATTTTTTTAAAATTTAAAAATTTTTTAGATAGTTATTTTTAAAAATTTTGAAAAAATTGTATGTTTGTAATATTATAAGCTTAAAATTCTGAAATTTTTAGAGTGGGATCTCAATGGGATCAGGCGTTATTAAATAAAAGCAAAAATTATCATTAAAATAACAATTTAATTCTGTCTATTTTGTTATTTATTCATGATTTGTATGGTAATTTTCAACTTTTATTTCATAACTTCTGATCCCATTGAGATCCCATTCTAAAAATTTCAGAATTTAAAGCTTATAATATTACAACAAAAATACAATTTTTTCAAAATTTTTAAAAATGACTATCTAAAAAATTTTTAAATTTCATTTATTTTAATTATACATAGTCGACTTGCATATCAAATTAAACCTTATAAACTCCTCTTTGAAATGAGTGGTCATTCAATTTTCTATGTTTGATAGAACTTGAGAAATTCAAAATTGAAAATATTTATGCAAGTCAAAAATTATGATTTTTCAAAATTTAAATAATTGTATAAAAATTTAAAGCGATAAACAAAAATTAAAAATATGCTCTAATTTATATCATCATAGAGAATGATCCCTAGCAGTTTCATTGAAATCGGAAATGGTCAGGTTGAAGATTGAATTTTTTTGGTTGATTTGAATCTTGCATTTGTGAGCTTAAATGATATTTCCATTATCAAATAAAGCTAAGTAAATTTTATGAGCAGCTGCAATAGAACAAACATATTTTTTATTTTATGTTTAATCTAAATTATTATTTGTTATTTATCATGAATAAAATGTATAAGCAATTGAATAGTACTAATAAAGTCTCAGATTGTGTCTTGAAATGAATTTTTACCAGTTTCTGCCAGTTTAAACCACTTTCTGCCACTTGTTTCTGCCGGCAAAAACCCAGCCCTGTCTTGGAGGGGGGGGGGGGGGGTGTGAGTTTCTGATAGAGGAGTTTGCCCGTTATTTGAATCACCGGTTAATAGAATCGGTACTGTTTAGAATATTTACTGTATAATACTTAAACTCAAAGAGCATCTGTATGCAGGAAATTGTCATTCTTTTAGCATAATAAGTCTCTAAAAAGTGATTTAGTTCAAATAACCAATTTTATACTTTACTAATCCATGTAATATGCACTTTCACAGTTTTAAGTAGAATTTCCGCCATTTAATTGAATCCCTTTATTAAATGGAATCAGATTCAATAAACCAGCAAATTCTGAAATACACCAAAACATTTAAATATTAAGTTTGGTTTTGATTCATATAAACTGCAATTATAGTGATCTTTCTTAGCACTGGGAGGGGTTTCAGCCCTAAAACCATCCCCTTGGCTGCACCACTGTACCTAATACTCTTTATTTAGTCGTAAAACATAAATTGATATACTTATAATGTGTATATAAGCATTAGATAAGGCTTGAAGCTAAAAATATTGCAGTAATTTTAAATAGCAAAAAAGCAAATAAACTTATAAAATTACAAATTAAATGTCAAATTAAAAACACTTTTTGTTATAATAAACACATGTAATATGTTCAATGCACCAAAGTGAATGTGACATTTTATAATCAATTTTGACATTTAATCTTAGTTTTTACTTTGGTTAGTGGGATAATCAAGTAATAGCTTTTAATTGTAAAATATAAGATATTGCAGATATTTTTATGTTTCACTCCATCAACATGTTTGTTGTAGAGGTTTGCATGGGATAAAATTTTATGGTTGGGCCCAACCCATCATAAAAGTTAAAATTCATCCCGGCCTGGCCCTGTATAATAACTAAATATCAGGGCCGAAACTAGAGGGGGGCTGAGGGGGCACATGCCCCGGGTGCCAACAGAACAGAAGATGAAGGGGGCGGCAAATTAAGATTTTCTTTGGTGTGCTTATTATAAAGAATGCATATATGTGAGGGGGTGGGAGGCGCTAAAATCCATCTTTGCCCCGGGCACAAAAAAGGCCAGTTTCGGCGCTGCTAAATATTACAGTATATGACAATAGATGATCAGGTACTTGCGATTTTAGAATGCTTTGTTAAATATCTAGAAACACTACATAAGAAATTATTCTATAACTCTAAATGTGTAAACATAATAGTACAGGTCATACATTTCCACAAAGATTTTTTCTGAAACCCCATGGGGGACTGTCAACAAATTGAAAAAGAACGATTATCTTTTGGATAACCCTAACAAAATTAATTTAGCAAAAGTGTTCAAACTGTATATTCCAATTAAATTTCTTATTGTAAAAAACTGTGTTCATTTGTATGTGAATAGCATGTATACTTGCAGAGAAATTAAAATTTTTATAAAAACAGTTCCTTTTTTGTTTATAATTTGCAGAGTTTTTTATATAATAAAAATTTTCTTTACATAAAATATGACAAATAACATTGTACACAGTACCCTCTAATCAAAATTAAAAAATAACAAAAAAAAAAAAAAAGGATGAAAAGTGAACAAGTTTTCTAAATAATGTTTACTGCACATGTGTGAATACAATCAAAATATAATTTGCATAATGTGTTTATTAAATGTATAGAGCAATTATTGTAAATGCCTCAAAAACATAACTTAAAAGTTTTGAAAATTATCATTGATAGAATAAGCTGAAGATCTGATGTTTCCAAAATGGAGTAAAAAGATAAAGGATTGTATTTATATATCTATTGATTACCATAAAATCCCGTTAATCCGCCCTTCCCGATCAAACGCCCTCTCCCCACTTTATAAAAAATTTTAAATTTTCAAAAAAGCGCCCTCTCCTCCCAAAAAATCATCTGAAAAAAATGGAAGTTTCGTCAAAAAATCATGAAAAAAAGAAAATTTTATCTAATGATCGCTGAAAAAATGCTAATTTCATCAAAGAATCGCCAAAAATAACCGCAAATTTCTTGAAAGGATTGCGAAAAAATCATGAATTTTGTCGAAGTATCATACCCCCCTCCCCCACATTTCGAAGAAAGATTGCAGTAAAAACACGAATCATGTCAAAAAAATCTTTAAAAAAACACATTACGTCAAAAGATCACGGAAAAATTGTGAATTTCTCAAAGGATCGGCAAAAAGAACGCACATTTTGTCCAAAAAATTTTTAGGAAAAATGCAAATATGTCGTATCTATAAATAAACTGTCAAAAAGTTGCGAAAAAAAGGAGAAATTTGTAAAAAAGAAAAAGCACGAATTCTATTAAAAATTCTCTGAAAAAAATGCACCATTTCATCAAAGAATCATGAAAAAAACGCTCATCCCCATTTAAAAAAAAAAAAAAAAAAAAAAAAATTCAGGTATTACGAAAACACTCTGTAAATTCGTCACATATCGCAATAAAACCCTGCAAATTTTGTCAAATATTGCGATAAAAACCCTGCAGATATCTCGCAAAAAATGCAAAATTTGTGAAACGTTCGTGGAAAAAATCCCGTGTAAGTGCCCCCTCTAATCATTTTACAACTTTTCGTCACATTTGGGAGGGCGGTATATTACAATAGTGTCCATATAGAATGCACAAAATTGCACCTATTTCTATATTTGGATACAGCTCTTCATTTTTTTGTTCCATTTTGGGAGCAATGGATTTTGAGTTTATTCTATCAATGATAATTTTCAACATTTTCAAGTTATGTTTTTGATATTTTAACAAAAGTTACATTTAGCTGACCAACACCATACATTTAGCTGACGCATTATGCAAATGAAATCTTTGTAGCATTCACACATGCACAGTGAAAAATTATTTAGTAAATGTACCAACTTTTCATATAATTCTTTTTGTTTTTTAATTTTGATTACAAGTTATTGTGTACAATGTTATTTGTCAATTTTTCTGAAAAGAAATTTTGTTTTAAGAACTCTGTAAATTATAAACAAAAACTTAGCAAACTGTTTTGGGGACTGTTTTTATATTAAAAAAACCCCTAATTTTTTCACAAGTGTACATGCTATACACATAAAAATTAACACAATTTATTACAATTAATCACTGAATCATAATTGAAAGTTTGAATGCTTTTGCTACATTAGTTTTGACAAGGTATCCAAAAGATATATGCAGGCCTTTTTTTCCCCCAATTTGTTCATGATCCCCTGTGTTTTTTTTTTTTTTTTTTTTTTTTTTTGGGGGGGGGGGGGATCTTTACAGTAATATATGACCTGTACTATTATGTTTACAAACATGGATCATTACATTATCTTCAAGATTTCCAGAATATATTCAGTAAAAATTCTAATGCTGTTTACAAAAGACATGAAAGAAAAATAATCTGCTTAAGGAAAATCATGTCTCCGTTTATGGGTTAAATCTGACAAAATTTCATTATTTTACTATTTTGCTGTTAATTATTTTCTTATCAGAGGTAAAAATGTGGCTTTAATAATAGCTTTTGTACAATATTTGCAAATGATGCTTTTGAAGTACAGTAGAATCCCGATGATCCAGATCGTTTTTTAATTTTTTTTTTTTTTTTCAAGTATGAGAAGCGATTGGCTAATTTTCATAACATTAACTTGTTGCATCGTCGTATTCTGGGTATAAAAAGAAAACTTTTTCGCCAGTCGCTTCTCAAACTTAAAAAAAAAATTAAAAAACTGATCCGGATTATCGGAGTTCTACTGTAGTTGCATTGTTTATGCTTGCAATTGTCTTTTCAATTTTGGTTTTTATCTGTGGTAATTTTTCGTGATTTGGTACATAATTCTGGTTAATATGGCTGATTCTAATATTTCTAATGAAAAAAAAAAAATCAAGAAAGAATTCACATTAATTCAGAAAACTTGGTTTATCTACTTGTTTTTTGGCACAGTTGTATGGAATAAGCATTGATGAATAAGATTAAAAAAAAATAAAATAAAATTTGTTATTTCTGTATGAACAGTGACAGCAGTGCTGGTATTTTTGCAAAAGAAAAACCATTCTTAATGTTTTTCTAATTTTTTATTATGTTGCTAAATTATTTACTGATCCATCATTCATAGGATAGGGTAAATAATGCAATTGTTTTGAAAATCTGAATTTTTTTTTTTTTACATGTTTACATCGGATTTACATGTTTCAGACACTGGAGATTTCAAAAATGATATTTTAAAAAAAAATTGCTGTGTGACTGTAAATGCTCTATCTCCTGTACAAATTAAGATAGGTTTGAAGTTTGTGTACTCAGTATGTAATGATGAGAAGAAGCATATTTAATATCAGTAATCTCTATTTTTTGGACTTTTGAAATATTTGTTCCATTGAAAGGTACATAAAAATTTTTGAAGTCTTTTATTTTAAGGAATGAATGTAAAAGGAAATGAAAAAGAACATTAATTTTGCATAAAGAATGAAGTCGATCAGACAATTTGTTCCTGAGATATTTGTTATCCTATTTTCCATATTCTTGAATTTTTCATGACCCTGTATTTCATTCAAATTTCAATTTAATTATCTATATTAATTGGAAATAAGATGGTTAATCTGATGCATTAAACTATCAGTTAAAATGATTATCCTTTTTAGAGTTATAATGATGTTTCTTTTATGCAGTTTGGTGCTACTTGATCATTCTATCGACTAAAAAAACTATCGGTAAACTATAAGATTAAATGCCAATACAGTAGACTCCCTCAAATCAGCAGTCTCTAAAATCTGCACATAATTTACAGATGTAAACAATGAAACATTAAATTCAGATATAAGGATAAAATTTGACTTTTTTTAGCTTTATACCAATTCCATTTATATTTTCATTTGTAATTTTTGTTAATATTGCAGAATTTTTTTTCATGAAGGAAGAATAAGTTTATTTCGAAAAAAAAAAAAATCAAAATATTCCTTTTATCATCGGTAATCACAATCTTCTTACCAAATATATTTATATATTAATAAAGTCTTTTGATTATTAAGTCACTCTAAATTTGAAATAAAACTTCCTTATTTTATGATTTTGATGTGAATTAGTAATGTACCTTTATGAGACAAGTTTCATTGAATAATTTAGGAAAAATACATTTCATCTTTATGATGAATATATTTAATCGTACATTATTAATTATTAATTTGATCTTTGCTTTTAATATTTCAATCATTTTTAAAAAAAATCTAATTTTTTTATTAGGATGAGCAAAGCGAATCCTCTACTAGTCCACTCAAATTACATTTTGTTGTACGCCTTACAAAAAAAACTATTCAGTATTTTCATTTGAAATTAAACACAAAAATAAATTATGATCTGTAGATTTGCACAATATAATTTTTTTTTACAGTAACACGTTAAAAAATTTATTATTTTAATTAATTTATTTTACATGCATTTCCAATACGGATACATTTCAGCAAATAAATAAATTAAACGCGTATATTTTCAGAAAAAAATATAAATCATGGAGTAAATAATTATAGATAGAATCATGATTAATTTAATAAATAAAATATGTTTTCATTATTCAGCAAAATTGTTTGCACAGATGACACTTAAACATTTAAAAAAAATTGCATTGTGGATATTTTTTTTGTAAAGTGGCAACAAAAGAATTGTAAACAAATAAAATTAATTGTGAAATTTGTTATATAAATAAAAAATTTAAAAAAATTGAAGCGTGAAGTTGTTGCCTCGATTCAAGCTCTTTATAAATATACTAAAGCAAAGTTGGGCAATTCAGAAACGACAAATTGACTTTAACCATTTCTTACTTTATCATTTGGATCTAAAGTACGTTCTTATTTGTGGACCGAAAAAGGTTTATTGAACAAGACTTTAGACTTTGTTGCACCGTAATAAAGAAAATCACAAGCCACCAGACCAGATATCGCGAATAATCATGGGCAAATTTGAATACTATAATAATTTAACTTATAAGAATTGGTGCGTATCAATTCCTCCAATAATTAAATTCTGGAAAAATGGAAGCATAAATTGCTCAAGGAAAGAATTTCTTCTGCAGTTAGCTTTTGCTGTTACAATTCATAAATCCCAAGGTTAAACATTAGATGAAGCAGTTGTAGATATTGAGGATATATAGACACCAGTTGGCTTAAAAATGTATGCAACGTTGTCGAGAGTGAAAATCCTTCAAAATTAAGCATTCAATAGAAATTTTCCTTACGAAAAATTCTACAATATCAAAAATTCTGATACACTAACATGTATAAAAACGAAGAAATTTGAAAAAAAAGTTTCAAACTTAAAAATTCATAGTATTAATGAGATCAGATTTCAAATGTTTTTCCAGAAAATAGGATTTTGACGAAGTAACTTTCTTCAAGCTCTCTTCAAATATATTATTCTAAAATAGCTATCAAAGATTATTTGATTTTAATTACAAAGATTGGAAACATGCATATTTCAAACAACTTTAAAAAACACCAGTGGTTACTGGAAATTGTAAAAACATCTTTAAAGAGCTTTTAGTTGAAAATTTAAAAATATTTTGTAAAAGTTTGCTTTGAAGATATTTTATTATGACAGTCTTACATCATAAATAAAAAATTGAAATGCGCCAAAACATAAAATAATGTTTTTGTTTAATAAAGATGCAAAAATAATATTAAAAAATATTTTTACTTTCAAGTATCTGTTTTATAAAATAATGCTTCGCGAATCCAAACAAAGCATGGCTTTTGCTAGTTATTTTAGTTTATTACTTATTTTAATATTTTATTTTATTGTAAGCATTCATTATAGTTTAGATTGCATTATTAATTCAAATTACTGTTTGATAAATGTAAACAAAACAATGATGAGAAATCTACAAAATTCTAAAACCCACTCAACCTCTGATCCCAAGTAGTGCGGATTTGAGGGAGTTCTCTTTATGGGCTTATTGTAAATGTCATATTCACTTGACATTAAACACATTATGCATGTTATTTACATCAGCAAGTGATTTTTAATTTAACTTTTTATTTGTATTTTTATTAATCTTTTTTTTTTTTTCGTTGTTTAAAAAGAAAAATGCCAATTTGTATAATTTTGCAAGTAGGTGATTTATATAATTTGTCAAAATTGGTTGATGGGATAATCATGTGGCACAGACAATTCTGAAATTGAGCATTACTATGTATTAAAAATATTTAAATATAGGTTTAAATTTTATTTTGGAATTGCAATGCATTTTATAAATAGCTTAAACATGTTTTATTTTCATAGTTTATGTATATCTATGATGGATAAATGTTATGGTGGCCCCCAACAACTAGTTTAGTTTAATTAAAATGGGTAAATTATTTTAATATTTTACTGTATTGTAAGCATTTATAATTTTTAAGTCTTTACTGAAATCAAATTACTGTCTTAAAATATGTATACAAAACAATGATCAGAAATCCACAAAATTAAAAAAATTTTTGCTCAACCTCTAGTTTTAAGCTGCACGGATTTGAGGCATTCTACTGTGTAGATGCAATGAAATTTTTATGTTCCTTTTAAACTTTAAAAAGTAGATTTAATTTGAATATTTAGGTGGTGGTGTTGACAGCCAATTATCTACAAAATCAGTATGGCCCTGAAGTGCAGAGAGGGGGGGGGGGGGGGTGCCCTCTGTAGCGAGGGCAAGGGGTCTTTTAAAGAAAACATAACACTTATTTATGAAGGAAAACCAAGCTTCAAAGAAAACTTATACGATTACACTGATGTGTGCGGCTGAGTTCAATCCAGTACCTCCTGTTAGCCAGCTTTGAGCAGAACCTCTCAGTCACTGGTAGGCCTTGAATGCATGGATGACCACTTGTTACAAATGCACTCTACCTCCCCCACCTCTCGAAAAGCAGAAATATACAGTGCATTGTTTCACTGAAAAATATGATCACTATGAGAGTATGAAAATGTTATATATTTTTATTTCAAATTTCATTTTGTCTATGAATGGTAGTATGCATTTTGCTTGGAAAAATGCTGACTTCTGTTCACATTAAAGTGTATAATACATATGCTTGTAAAAAAAGAAAAAAATTCTCTCCTCCCCTCTCCCCTTTTTTTTTCTAAACCTTACTTTATATCTTTACTTTTTTTTTAAATTGAGATTAAAGTTGTATTGAAATATAAGGCTATTAAACTAGTGGCTTTTTTTTAATTAATAATAATAAATTTAAAAAAAATCGTGCAAATGTATAATAAAACATCAGTTCATGCATCAGATGCTCTTTATGCTACTTTTCTCCCTCCTTAAAATTTAATGTGTACTATTATTTTGTTTTATATGTATGCATGGATATTTGTGTAGATTTCCTGTTCAAATTTTGAATTTCTGTTTTATAGATTAGATGGGAAAAGAATATAACGTTAGGAGAGCCTCCCGGATTTTTACACTCATGGTGGTGGTAAGTAATATTTGATTTAATATTCAATGTCATACTAGCATTTTAGTTGAGCTTAGTATTAGTGTGAAAATCGATAATTAAAAAAGATACGTGGATGAGAATTAATTTTTGGTTTCTTCCAACAATGTCTAAAAATGTTTCCTTTTTCCTGAGATTCTTCTCTTTTTTCTAAGATGGTTTGATTGCTTAATCTTCTTTATAGGAACCTTAGCATAACTTAGTTTTTTGAAAATGTTATTCCTTGTGAGATATTATAAATGGTGAATGAAAAATGAAATGGCAGCTTTATGAGAATTAATCTCCATGTTTTTTACCTTTTTTTAGATCATTAAATTTATGTGTTAATAAAAAAAAAAAATCCTGGTTTTTTATTTTTCAAAAGTGGAAAAAGACAATAACAAAATCCTTACTCTTAGGGCCTCTTGGGTGCAAGGTTTAATTTTTAACAGAAAAAGTACTGGATCTCTAATGTTCTGCAGTAAAAAAAAAGTCAGCATTTATACTTATCAGGGGAATATGGGATTCCTGGGAAAATCAGGGGATGAATTTTAGGTGTAAAAATCAGGGGATAATACAAAAAAATTCCCAAACCTAGGAAAACATGCCAAAATGACAGTCTTTACTGGGAAATTGGGGGCAATTGTTACTGTTTGTGTGCTTTATTATCACTAGCAGGGGTGACCGAGCTCAGCTCGGTCAAAATTAACTTTGGGTTCAACTCGATATAGTATTTTCATTGTATCATTCACTCTGCATTATTACTGTAAAACATGTTATTAATAATAGTATTATTTACAAAAACAATCAATAAGAAAACTATGTTTGTATGCACATGTTCATAAATTTTACAACGAAAGGACATCAATCCAAATCACTTTTTTAGCTCGACTCTGATTAGTTTAACTATGCATCTTCAATGCTATTAAGAATGTAGAAGAAATTTCTTCACATTCTGAAAGACAATATTTTTTGCCAGACATAGCCAAATTTGGACACATTCTTTCATTTGGTGCCAAATGCGTGTTTTGGTTTCGTAATCTTAATAGTTGATTTTTCGGCCAAATTTCGCCAGTATTTTGTCAAATCTCGCCAACTTATTGGCTTTTGCCATATTCTCGTGATCCTGACCCTTATTACCCAAATGATCCACTAATCAAATGTGATCAAACATGTGACTTAGCTCAATGGTCTTCAGGTAATCAAAAACAGTAGAGTATAAAATGAATCAAAATCGTGTAAGCCATTTCTTAAGTAAATTTAGCTTGACAGCATTCACCAATGAAGCGATATGACCCACTAATATAATTTTGTTTAATATGCAACTCAGCCCAATAGTCTTCTCGTGACAAAAGACGTTTCGTTGCAAAATTTAGGTAAAATTGATTGAGTCGTTGGTATATATAATTAAAATAACCCGAACCCATTAAGACCTAAAACGACCCACTACTTGAATTTTTACGAGCATGTGTCCTAGCTCAATGGTTTTCTCTTGCCCGAAAACGATATAATAGAAAGTATACTCAAAATGGTGAGAACGATTTTCTAGATAAAATTAGCATGACCCACAAATGACCCTTATATCGAAATCTTTCGAACTTGTGACCTAGCTCACTAATTTTTGTGTGCCGAGAAACGTTAGATACAAAATTTAGATAAAATCGATTGAGCCAATTTTTAGGTATAAATAGTTTGAACTTGACCAATTATGACCCAAAATGACTCATTAATCTAATTTTCTCAAACATATGACCTAACCCAATGATTTTCTTGTGTCTGAAAACGATAGAATATAAAATTTAGTCAAAATTGCGCGAGACATTGTCAAGATAAAATTAGAATAACCCAAAAGTGACCCACTGATCGAAATTTCTCGAACATGTGACCTAGCCCAATGATTTTCTCGTGCCAAAAATATGCTGTATACAAAATTTCGTTAAAATCGATTCACCCGTTCTTTAGATATAGCTTGACCATGACCCATCATGACCCACAAATGAACCTTATAATCGAAATCTCCGAAAATGTTACTTAGCCCATTAGTTTTTTTTGTGTATAAATATTGTTACACACAAAATTTTGTTAAAATCGATCCTGCCGTTGTTTAAGTATAAATAGCTTGACCCAGACCCTTTATGACCCATTAATCGAAATTTTTCGATCATGTGACCCAGCCCAATGATTTTCTCGTGCTAAAAAAACGTTGTATACAAAATTTCGTTAAAATTGATCCACATGTTCTTCAGATATAGTTTGACATGGCCCATTATGACTCATCATGACCCATAAATGACTCTTATAATCGAAATATCTCAAACATGTAAGATAGACAATTAGTTTTCTCGTGTCAAAAAACTGTTACATACAAAATTTCATTAAATTTGATACTGTCGTACTTTAAATATAAAAAGCTTGACCCAGACATTTTATGACCCAAAATGACCCATTAATCGAAATTTCTTGAACTGAGACCTAGCCCAATAGTTTTTTCGTGCCAAAAAAATGTTGTATACAAAATTTTGTTAAAATCGATCCACCTGTTCTTTAGATATAGCTTGACATGGCCCATTATGACCCATCATGACCCACAAATGACTCTTAAAATCGAAATCTCTCGATCGTGTGACTTAGCCCATTAGCTTTCTCATGTCAAAAAACTGTTACAGGCAAAATTTCGATGAAATTGATTCTGCCGTTCTTTAAATATAAATAGCTTGACCAGACTCTTAATGACCCAATATGACCCATTAAATTTTTTTCTCGAATATGTAACCTAGCCCAATGTTTTTCCCGTGCCCGAAAACCATAGAATGCAATTTTTAATCAAAATTGCGCGGGAAAATCTAGATAAAAATAGCATGACCCACAATGACCCCCAAAATGACCCACTAAGTGAATTTTCTCGAACATGTTACCTAACCCAATGGTCTTCTTGTAATCCAAAACGATAAAATATAAAATTTGGTCAAAATCGTTAGAGCCGTTTTTAGACAAAAATAGCTTGACCCATAATGACCCACGAATGACCCTTATAGTCGAAATCTCTGAAACATGTGATTTAGCCCATTAGTTTTCTCATGTCAAAAAACTGTTACGTACAAAATTTCATTATAATCGATCCCGCCGTTCTTTAAATATAAATAGCTTGACCCAGACCCTTAATGACCCAATATGACCCATTAAAATTTTTTCTCGAATGTGTAACCTAGCCCAATGTTTTTCTCGTGCCCGAAAACCATAGAATGCAATTTTTTAGTCAAAATTGCGGGAGAAAATCTCTAGATAAAAATAGCACGACCCACAATGACCCCAAAAATGACCCACTAACCGAATTTTCTCGAACATGTTACCTAACCCAATGGTCTTCTTGTAATCCAAAACGATAAAATATAAAATTTGGTCAAAATCGTTAGAGCCGTTTTTTAGATAAAAATGGCTTGACCCATAATGACCCAAAAATGACCCACTAATCGAAATTTTTCGAACATGTGATGCAGCTCAATAGTTTTCTCGTACCAAAAAACGATCGGGTACAAAATTTCCTTAAAATCGATTCAGCCGTTCTATAGATGTAAGTAGCTATATCCTGACCCATTATGACCCAAAATGACCCAGTAATCGAATTTTCCCGAACATGGGACCTAGCCCAATGTTCTTCTCGTGCCCGAAAACGGTAAAATCCAAATTTTTGCGAAAATCGTTAGAGCCGTTTTTGAGATAAAATTTACCCCCCCACACACACACACAATTTTTGCTCGCATTATAGTATAAGATATGTAATATCAAAATGTCTTTAATTGTTGATATGGAATAATTGTACATCCTGGAAAATACATCAGGGGATTTTTTCTTGGAAAATGAGTATGAACCCTGATGGTATAACCCCCCCTCCTTCTCTGCCTAACAGTTTTATTCATTTTTTTTTCTTTGTGGAAATTAAATATGCATATACTTTATCAATATTTAGATAAATAGCATTTTTTATATATTGTTCATGAAAATTTAAATGTATATTTCAAATTCAGAATTGCTTATACAGGTGTAATATGTACACCTGTTCAGTTTTTTAAAATAAACTTTTAATTTGTGTTACAATTTAACAAAAATTTTTCCAAATAAACAAAGTGATCTCCATTGCAGCAATAACTGAGTTAGCGTCTGACATTGGAATAGATTAACCTTTCATTTCTGGTGAAACTTCCTGAGAAAACGCACATAATAAAAACAAGATGAAATTGCATGTCAAGCATAGTAAATGCGATTCATTTGTACTAGTTAAAGTTTTTAAAATATTCAGATTGTGGTTGTGTAATAGTATACAGTACTTCAGATACAGTATAGTTGCCGAAACCTTTTTTAACTCCTTATAAATACTATCTGCTTTCTATTATACAGAATGTAACTTGTAGTAATCTTTAGCAGCGTATATAAATTTTATAAAATAATTTAATATAATTAAACCATGCCCCTAATGGTGTTTTCACCTATACTATTATGTTACTGAATGCTTTTGTGTAGCCCTATAAATTAATAACCAATATTCTTTGCACTATACAGATTGTACAGAATGTATATTTTAGTATATACCATATAGATACGTATCAACTTTATTATGCTCGAAAGGGTGGAGCATGATAAAATGTAGCTGAAACTATTTTTTTACCATTGGATGTAATGTAATAGGATACTTTTGATTGTCCCTGTAATTAAACTATACATCAGATTTTCATAAAATTTTAATCGACTTGAGAAAATTATGCAACAATTATATATTTTACAGAGTTTCCTCTAGGTTTAAAAAGGGGCAGGGCGCTACTGTATTGGAAAAGCCACTTTTATAGAGTTGAGTCTAGAATCTTGCTGTCCTTTTTTATGCAGCCTATTGATTCAAAAGGAGAAAAATTGCGAAATATGTCCATTTATCACAAGAGAAAGTAGTTATTTGTTTGAGTCGGTTGGTTGGAAAAAAGTCGCAGTTCAAAAAATCGTGGAAAAATAGAAAGAATCACAATTCAAAAAATCGTAGGAAAACAGAAATTTTGTCAAAGAATCAAGAAAAAAAATCCAAAAATTAAGTAAAAAAATTGGAAAAAACAAACAGGGCTCAGCACAGGTCACTATTTTCACTAAAAGTCACTATTTTTCGCATTGGTCACTTTTTGTTACTATTTTTGATCTCAAGTCACTTTTTCCACTATTTTCAGAGAAAACTTCAAAAATCTCCGACCGATGAAAAAATTTCTCAACAACAGATTCGCCGTTTTTGCACATCCATTTTGTTGTGAAATCTTCTTCCGTCTCCTGCTAAAAGGAAGAACCAATGCTTCTGTCTACTTTCCACCCCTTTCTCCCTAAATAAGACTGTCCCCATATGGAATTGCACGTGATTTGTTACCAGTGGCGTAGCTACGTGTTTTGGTGCCCAGAGCAGGATTAATTTTTGAACCCCCCCCCCCTCCAAAAAAAAAAAAAAAAAAAAAAAAAAAAAAAAGATTTTTTGAAATAAGAAACAAAATAGTCTTTTTGACTTGTACTGGGAGGAAAAAACATCTTTACTTTTTCTTGTTTTTAAGGATTCGGCTAATTTTACTCAAACACATTAAACTAAAATACATAGAACCGGATTACTGAAGATTTCCAATTTTCATCAATAATGAATTTGAAAGGGAATTTCAAAAACTTAGCGGTACATTCACGGATATGTTTATGTTGTTATAAGCATATGGAATGTAGAGCCCGATTAGGGTTGTGGGGGCTCATGGCCCAGCACCTGTTTGAGGGCACCTTGCAGTTCCTATACATTTTTTTTGGGAGGGGTGGGGGGTTGTAGAGGATAAGAAATGGGTTATTATTCAATATTACAATAAGATTTCAAAATTTTTTAAATATTTCATCACAATAAAAAACTAGTTCGATCTGTCGATCCCAAAACTTTCTTCTATCTCATAAGTACATTTTAATATTTAAAAAAAAAGTGGTGACCCCAAAGTTACCCACTACCGAATTTCCTTGAACATTTGACCTAGCCTAATGAGATTCTGGTATCCGAAAAGCCTAAAACGCAAAATTTAATTAATATTCTGAGAAAATGAGCTTAGTAGTGCCTCATGTTGGATAATTTATATTAAAACCTAATAAGCATCTATTTATGTCAAGACCTAACAGAATCTGAAATTTGATGGAATTTCGTCCATTAGTTCTTGAGATATAGTTATAACAAAAAAATTGCAAAACGTAGCACAGCAACACCATATCTTGGACAATTTATGCTAAAACGTAAAAAAGCGTCTAATTATGTTGTGGTGTAAAACAATCTGAAATTTGATGAAATTCTGTGCATTAGTTCTTGAGATATAGCTAGTTTAAAAAAAAAAAGTGTAAAATATAGCACAGCAGCACCATCAGTTGAAGGCTTTATAACAAAACGTAATCATCGTGTAATTATGTTATATGCCATTTTGTAACAAAATCTGAAGTTTGATGAAATCCTGTGCATTGGTTGTTGAGATATAGCTAGGGCTGGGCGATATACCGTAATTTCGTTATATATCGATATTTCTTTAAAACCGCGGTAACGAGATTGAGATTTCAATCCTTCCGATATATCGTTTCAAACGGTATTTCATCCTACTTTCGGAATTAATTACGGAGTTACGGAATTTCCAATCTACCTCTATCGGCGCAAAAGTTAGTTACTTTTGCAAATGTTCGCGCCGTAATCGGCACTTGCGTGATACTTCCGATTTTGCGCTGGTGTCGCGCACATACCGGAATATGGGCGAACAGTCTACTTTTTGCACCAGTATCGCGCACATACCGGAATATGGGGGAACATTCTACTATTCTGATGTACCGTTTTATTCATCGGAGTTCGTTCAAGAATCGAAGTTGAAACACTCATTCAAAGATCGGGCATTTCAGAGACAATCACTCGTAGACTCCATATCGGTAGCTGACTATTGTTTTCCTATGAGCTTGTGTACAGTTATTGCTGACGGAATACAGAATTGATTGACATATTTTTAAGAATGTGAGCACAATTTATCGATATTTCTTATATGTTGATTTTTCGTTTATTAATAGCATTAATAAATAATTATATTAAATCACATATTATTTTACATTTTTTATTAATAACATTAATAATTTACATGTATGACAATTCTATTATGTCATTTATTTTAAGCAAAAATTTTACTTAAAGCGGAAGTTTTTTTTTTTTTTTTTTTTCCCAATTGTTATTTATTTTAGTTTTAGAGTTTATTGGATACTAGCATATTTATCCGTTTTGCGCACGAGTTTTTGAAAAAATCATGAAAAAAAATTGAAAATCTTTCTCAAAATTAGGAAGGAAAATACTTTTCATTTCGAGAGATCGCTAAAACTCTGTGGATGGTTTCTTTCTGCTCTGCATAGCGAAACATATTACTCATCCACAGCAGATGACAATATGATTGTATAAAAACTCGAGTTTCGATTTCGCCGAGTTCGATAAACAAAAACAAACGATGGCTAGTTTGTTTCCTACTTTTTCTTTGAGGTTCTTCTATACTGGGCATTTGTAAAAGAAGTTTAAATTTTGTAATAACTTATTATATTTTAATAAAAATTTGTCACACAGCCTAATTTACTATTATTGCAAATTGCTGAAAATTTGAAAAAAATCGGTAAATTAACTTAGGAGTTATGATTTTTTCCCCCTTTTAATGGTAAAGAATAAAAGGTTTTGTTTTTCTTCCTCCCCCCTCCCCGTTTTCGCTTGTATGTGCCGTTGAATGTGTTTTCCGCGCACTTAAACAACTGAAACTAGTTGATACTTTCACAAAACCCTTTTTATAAGTCAAAAAAAAAAAAAAAAAAAAAAAAAAATCGAACAGTTTATCTCTTATAAAAGAATGAGGATAGTTTTGATTTTGAATATCATGGCTCCTTTTTATTTAAGGATTCCACTAATACGCAAATATCCGCTAAATGTTAATCTTATTTTTTTAATGCCTCGTTTGCATTTCCATATTTTTGTTTATTATGTATTTTTATTTTATTTATTTATTTTTATTTATTTATTTATTTATTTTGCATTGCACATCTGAGGTCGATCTCTTTCAACGAAAGCCGTCTTTTAATATTTGTTTGCAAGTTTTTTTTTCTTTACTGGAATACTTTCATTTTTGAAACCGGTTTTGAAAGTAAAAAAGCATAAAAAAAAATCTGTAAACAAAATTGAAAAAGTAAAAGATCATTATAGAGATTAATTCAGCATTATGGAAAAAAAAAAAAAAAAAACGTTAGTAAGCAAAACGTCCGGATTTGGGAATTTGTACTGTATTAAAGATATTTCGTGTTTTCTTAAAATTATTTGACTGTTCTAATGCTTTCTTTTGTATTTTGGCTAATAATAGAATTATTTATTGTAATAACGACAAGAATGTGTTCCTTACTGCCCAAAATTGCATTTTTTTTTTTTTTTTTTTTTTTATTGTATTGTAATAAAAAAATTCTAAGTTTATAGGTAATTAAAGTATTTTCTTTCAACATATCTAAAGTATATTTGTTGTCTTATTTACATTTTCTTGTTTCATTTTAATGATTTATAATGTTCAACTTTCCAAGAGTTTTCAATAACACATATTTTAGATCAGATTTACAGGTAAAAGGTATTTTGAATCAATACATAAAAATTAAAATTTATGCTCCTTGGAATATGTTAAGATATTGATATTTTTGTTTTTTCTTGATAATTAACACACACTCACACATATGTGGGTGTATATATATATATGCTTTTTTTCTCTACTGTACTTTCATTTTTGAAACCTGTTTCGAAAATAAAAGCATTTTAGAAAAAAATTCTGTAAACAAAACCGAAAAAATAAAAGATCATTATAGAGATTAATTCAGCATTTTTTTTTTTTTTTTTTTAAGATAGTTACTTTTTTTTGTTTCATTTTAATAATTTATAATGTTTAACTTTCCAAAAGTTTTTAATAACACATATTTTAGATCAAATCTGCAGGTAAAAGGTTTGCATATTTTGAATCAATACATAAAAATTAAAATTTATGTTTTTTTGAATATGTTAAGATATTGATGTTTTTTTGTTTCTTCTTGATAATTAACACACACACTTATATATATGCATACATAATTTATGTGTTTGTATATTTTATACAGAGGACATTTACATTTATGACTCTATAATGGAGTGACATATGAATTGAAATATATCGATATATCGAAAATATCGATATTTGGTCAGCGATATATCACGATATTAAAATTTTAATATCGCCCAGCCCTAGCTATCGGAAAAATCGTGCAAAATGCAGCATAGCTACACCACCTGTTGCAAGGTTAATACCAAAATGTAATCAGCGTCTAATTATGTTATATATTCTAGTGTAAAAGAAACTAAAATTTGATGAAGTTCTCTGCATTAGTTCTTGAGATATAGCTATCGCAAAAATCATGCAAAATGTAGCATAGCAACACCACCTATAGGGCAGTTCACACCAAAACCTTATCAGCGGCTATGTATCTCAAGGTATCGCAGAATCTGAAGTTTGGTGAAATTCTGTGCATTAGTTCTTGAGATATAGCTATCGCAAAAATCGTGCAAAATGTAGCATAGCAACGCCACCTATAGGGCAGTCACACCAAAACCTTATCAGCGGCTATGTATCTCAAGGTATCGCAGAATCTGAAGTTTGGTGAAATTCTGTGCATTAGTTCTTGAGATATAGCTATCATGAAAAACGTGGCATAGCAGCGCCACCTGCTGGCCAATTTACACCAAAACTTAATTAGCGTCTATGTATATCAAGGGGTCACAGAATCTGAAGTTTGGTGAAATTCTGTGCATTAGTTCTTGAGATATAGCAATCTTGAAAATCATGAAAAACGTAGTATAACAGCGCCACCTGCTGGCCAATTTTCACCAAAAACCAATAGGCACTAATTCATATCAAGGTCTAACTGAATATAAAATTTTATTAAATTTCGAGAATTAGTTCTTGAGATAGTGCCCACAAATTTTTTGTCACATACAGACAGAGACAGACAGACTCACAGACAGACATTTTCTAAAAATAGTCAAAAGTGTTCAGGACCTTCTAAAACGTATAAATTCGTCGAAAACTGGAAGTCAGAAATTTTCATGAATCCAATACTTTCTTCTTGTAAAAGATAGAAGAAAGTAAAAATTTCCAGTAAAATGGATTTCTGCTTATTCAGTGTATTTGAAAATAATTATTTTCTTGTTGAATTTGTTATCTCCTTTAGCTAAATAAAATGTGAAAGATTAATTAAGAAAAAGAAGAAATAAAATGTAAACCTTTTGAAAAAAAATCTAGTTAAAACGATTATTATTTTATGAAGTTTTTAGCTACAATTGAGTAATTAAGACAACTATTACTCCTTAGTAATCAATTAATCTATGTAACTTTGATGGTTAAAAATCTATTATTACTCAAGCAATTTTTGTAAAATTATATTTTATTCAGGCATTGGAGTAGGCAGCATTTTTTTCTGGAATGGGCCTAAGATGTGCCAACTTGATTTTTGATTATATACGTTTAATTTTTATTGAATCAATTTTATTCTGGGCAGGGCCTAGCCCACCCATACTAGCTATGCACATGTATTCAGGTCTTTTCTAATGAAGAATTTCCCTTTAAAATTCCCTAATGGTCACAATGGTAAGTTTCTGTCTAATTAAATTTATTTACATAGTTATATATCAGGGTTGCCACGCCACCTGGAGAACCTGGAAAACTGGGAAAACACAGGGAATTTTAAAATCCCCTCCCAAAACAGGGAAAATCCAGGGAATTTTTAAAAAATCCTAATTTTTGGAATTTTTTTTCCTACTGTATCCAAATAAATTCACCCATTTGGGTAAACTGAGTTTTAACCCCACTTCTTGGCGGCTTCGCGCTTATTTTTGCACACTCAACATAGAATAAACGTGTTGCAGTACAGGGAAAACACAGGGAATTTTTTTTCAAGATTAGAGTGGCAACCCTGTATATGCAGTATTTTTATATCCGTTATAGTTGATTGATTTAGATGATAAAAGTCCCTCTTACATTTGACGAATGAGACAGTTTTTAACATGTACAATTATTTATTTTTGTTTTGCTAATTTTTTGAAACCTACTATGAATGCCACTGATATTTTTAAAATGAATTTTTTACTGCTTTCACATACTTCAAAATTTCTCCCCCCCCCCCCCCCCCCAAAAAAAAAAAACGCTTCATATGCAGTTTTTTCTTTTTTCCTTTTTTTTTTTTTTTTTTTTTTAAGTAAATCAATATTTAAAGGGTTCAAATACATTTAAAAAATTTGTTAGGCATCATTTATACTGTATTTAATTATCAAAAATTGTTTGTTTAGTCACTATTTTCACTATTTTTGAGGCTACAAGTTGCGCTGAGCCCTGAACAAATTTTGTTAAATAATCATGAAAAAGCGACAAACTTTGTTAAAGAATTGTGGGGAAAAAAAAAAAAAAAAAAAATCGGAAAAAACGACAAAACTTGTCAAAAGATCGCAAAAATAAAAGCACATAACATACCTAGTTCGTACGAGGATTTGAATTGCCACATCTCTGCTATAAACTTTCAGAAAATTTGCTGTGAATTTAATTTTTTTTTTTTCTTTGCTTAGAATTATTTCTGTAATTCTGTCAGATTTTTTCCAAAATTATTATTTTTTTTTGGGGGGGGGAGGGGGGGGGGAATCTATAAATTATTGAAAAAAATAATTGCCAAATTAGATTGTGGAAAAATGCAAATTTTGTCAGAGGATCATGAAAAGATGCAAAATTCGTTCAGATATCAAAACGAGTTTGACAAAAAATCGAAAAAAAAAAAAAAACAAATTTTATCAGGAAATCACAAAAAAAAAAAAAAACCCTAGCAAATTTTGTCAAAAGATCGCAAAAATCTCATTTTCTCCACAACCGTTTGAAACTTACATTTTGTCTGCTGCATTTTCATGAGATCCGTGCTTTTTGTTTGCTGTACTTTCATAAAATTCGTGTTTCTTCAGCAGCCCTTTGAAAATAATAACACTTTTTCTGTAGTCATTTGATTTCGTTTTTTGTTGGCGGTCATTTAACAAAATTTGGGTTTTATCTGAGGCCCTTTGACAAAATTCGCATTTTTTACAAGTGATATTCTGTTAAAATTCGCATCTTTTTCACAGCTCTTTGCTGAAATTTGAAGGTTTTTTTTTTTCATATTTTTGCACTGTTTCTGTGACTTTTTGATGAAATTCATTTTTCCTGAATACTTTGATGAAATTCACACTTTTGTCTGCTACATTTAATTAAAATTTTTTTTTTCAGCGATTCTTTGTCAAAATTAGTTTTTTCCCACAATTTGCACATTTTTTCCTGTGATTCTTTTGAAAAAAAAAAGTAAATAAATAAAATTTTTAACAAAATACACTTTTTCTCGCAAAATCTTGATAAAATTCACTTTTTTTTTTCTTCCCTTGTAAATGATTGACTAAAGCTTTCGGGGACCATTTGTTGAATTCCGCCTTACTGTTTATGCTTCAATTTTCTGATTAACTTTTTTTTTTATATCATAACCGAATGTCTTGATTTTTTGGAAATTTTGGAACAGAATCATCTCCGGTTAGAAAAGCAAAATTATTTTTCTTATATTTTTCCTCTCTTTTAGTCAATTTTATTTTATTGGTGCATGTTCTTTTTTTATCAGAAAGTATTGTGCCATCAACTGGGAATTTGTCTATCATGACCTTGACCTATCAAGACTTGTCTACCCAGTGTTGAATTCAGACACTTTTCTCCGAGAGGGATTTCAGTCGTTCCGGGGGGGGGGGGGGGGGAGAGAGAAATTGTACTTTTTGACCATTGAACATGCAAATTTTCCTATTTTCCGGGGGGGGGGGGGACATTTTATTGCTCCTGGGGAAGGATGAGGGGAAATGTTCCCCCGAAGTTACCCCCTGAATTCAACACTCGCTACCAAATGCAAGCTTTGAAAATGCATGATCCTAATTGTATGAATGAGAAGAGAACTTGCAGGTGCACATTCAAGATGGAAGCAACAGCAGTCAGGGCTGCAGTTTTTTTTTTTTTTTTAATGAGGGGCAAGAAGGGCGCTACTTTTTGAAGGAGCTGCAAGGAGGACGCTGGTTTTTGGATGAGGGGCAAGAGGGGTGCTTATTTTTTTATTTATTTTTTTTTTTTAATTAAAGGGGAGGAGGGCAGAGCGCCTCCCTAAAACCTTCTGGGGGAAACCCTGATTTTAAAGGATTCAGTTGGATAGTTATTGTTCTGTTATATGCGGACAGATTGAATTGAACGACTATAGGTGCTACATATTTACATAATTATGAATGCACCTAAAAATAGGCATCAGCCCCTTACTCTCTTAACCTCTTCGAGGTGAACAACGAAGAACACATTCCCTTCTAACTAGGGAGCCACATAGAATTAATATTTTTTTCATCCTTGTGAATTTAGGGTTTCAAAAAAATCACTGTAATGGAAAGAAAATGTGTTTATTTCATCATCAATTTATGTTTCTGATTGATGCTTCTGAAATGTGAAAACCTCTTTTTGACCGTAAATTTTTTGTCTGTTTAATGAACAAAATTTTCTGCAGTACTTGGAAGGGTAAAAATGTGGATGAGCTAATGAACTATAAACATATGGTACAATCTGTCACTTGGTGAGTCTAAAGCTCTAATTAATGCACATTTTCTATTACTCTTTTTAATTTCTGGTACTTATCTCGGTACTACTCTGTTATCCCGTCGACCAATTTCTCCAAATTATACAAATCGCCAAACTAATAGCCAAATTATATATATTGTCATAATTTTTATTTAAATAATGCAAAAACAAATTATTAGTAGAATATTAATAAAAAGTCAATAAAAATCACTTAATGATATTAGTGTTCACTCTAGAAATAAAAAGGGCATGGTGCTATTCACTACAAAAGGTTGGTTGTATAAGGTTTATTGGCACAAAATCCCTTGAGGGACATGTTGCGCCAAAACAAAAGACAGAAAAGAAACAAAATCCAAAAGAAACAAGATCAGGATATCTGGATGGGGTATCCCATCCAGATATAGTGTAAAAGTTAAAAATTTAAAAAATATTACAACATAATACTAGCAAAAGCTGTGCTTTGTTTGGATTCGCGAAGCATTATTTCATAAGATAAATATTTGAAAGTAACATTATTATTTTATATTATTTTTGCATCTTTATTAAGCAAAAACTTTATCTTATGTTTTGGCGTATTTAAATTTTAGAAATGTAAATTCAGCCAAATAATTAAGAATTTCTTCGGAATTTTTTATCTGTGATATAAGACTGGTATAAATAAAAATGTATTCCAAGCAAAATTTTACAAAATATTTTTTAAATTTTTAACTAAAAATTTTACATTTTCCAATAGCCTCTGGTGTTATCTCAAATGATTTGAAATAGGTATGTTTTCAATCTTCGTAATTAACATCAAATAATCTTTGATAGCAATCTTAGAATAATACATTCAGAGAAGCTTATTTCTTCAAAATATTTTTTTTCTTTTGGAAAAACATTTGAAATCTGCTCTCGTTGATCACTACAAAAGGCACTACTGCAGCAGAAAAAGGCACTTTTGCCAGAAAATTGTTATTGCCTTTAGAAGGGGAAAAAAGAAAGCAATGAAACACATAATTTTTAAATATGATAAATCAAGTAACATTAATTTTGAATGATTTTATGATATAAAAATTAAAAATACAATTAAATTAAAACATGATTCAATAGTTTTATGTTCTTTTTCTTAAAGAAATGAAAAAAATCATTTTTGGGCACACAAATTTAGAAACACTATGGAATAAAAAAAATATTTATTAAAAATCTCTGGGTAAAACAAGTGGTGCAGTTTATTACTTTTAAAAAGGACAGGGTGCATTTTGTAAATTTGAAAAAGGGCAGGGTGCTGCACCCTTCAAAAATGGCCTAGAATGAACACTGACATTTTAAACACATGAATCGTATTTAATGTCATTGAATGTGACATTCACGATCATCCATTATTGGCATTTAATCTTGTATTTTGGGGATAATTTTTTGGTCGATGGGATAACCTAGTAGTACCCTTATCTCAATTGCATACTTTACCAAGTTTTACACATTAGGTGTAAAATTTACACATTTGGGCTATTTTTTACACTTACAATACTTTTTTTTACACATTTTTGCAATTTTTTTTCCAAGCTTCATTTCTCCACCTTAAATTATGAATTATTTTTTATCTAGTTTTAATTATAAATACCTAACTCTTCCTGGCATAGTGCGCCCACTCTGGCACACCTAATTTTAATTTTCGAACTTGCAATCGGCACAAAGAATATTTTAAGGAAATTTTGTTTTTTGTTTAAGTATAGTTAAAAAATTAGTTTTCTTTATTAATACACATTATAGAATTTTAATTTTCATTGTGTCTAAAATATCTCTCTCTTTTTTTTTTTTTTTTTTTTTTTGAGGAAATTTTGCCGATATTTTCTATTAAAATGTGAGAATTGAAGAGCTGTTAAAAATTAGCGATTCAATAAATAAGCCAAATAACGAAATGACCAAATATTCAGCATTACTTTTGATAATGATGTTTTAAGTAAAGCAGACAAAGTTACTATTGCCTTTCTGTGTTCTACATCCCATTGCAGCCAAAATGTTTAGTCCTTCAAAAAGAAAAATTGTGTATTAGGAAAAAAAAAAAAATTATTTCAGGTCACTTTTTAAAAATGTTTATACATATATCAGTTATGCAGCATTAAAAAAGCTTGCACATTTTTTACAAATTGATTATAAATGTTTCAGAAAGTTAATTAGAAATTTTGTTCATGTTTTTGTTTCATAGCCTCTAAAATGTTGTTCATGTGCTATTTTATAGAATTTCATTAAAAAATGTAATTCACGTATTGTTTTACACATTTGAATTTTCTCAGATTAAGCAAGTATAATAATTTATTTGTAGATTGACAAGTGCATATTTTCTATTAGTTCTCTTTTCTCTGTTGAAATATGTTTATTAGTATGCGTATCATTGTGATTACTATAGGTTATGCAATTCGTTGTTTAAGGATGAAACTGTGACTCCATTTTAAACTTTACGGAAAATTCAATTGAGCAGTAATTACCTTTTTCCAGCAAAGTGTCCAGACTACGGGCTTTTCAAATTTTCAAATGGCACCAAGAATTTTTTATTAAAACTTTGCTTTTACACTAATAGATTGAATTAAATCATTTCTATTTAAAAATTCGTGTTGTGTATCAGTCAGTATTGTTTCATTTTACGAACAGAAATTTGCCCATGTGGAAAGGGTTAAAAGAAGATCCAATTGTGGGATTGTGGGCTACTTTGGTTTCATTTGTTTTATTTTTACCTTCAATAATGTTATATATCATTTCAAATTAATTCATTTTAAATTGAAATATCTTTATTTAAGTATCATGTTTCCCAAACTCATTGAAAATTTAAAAAATGTAGTCTTCAGAATAAAATTTCTGAGAGTTAGTGATTCAAACACAATCGTTGAATTATATTTTAAAAAACATGTACATTAGTTGCATATTTCAAATTAATAGTCAATTATACCCATTATTATTGAATAGATTTATTTGATTGATGTATTTAATTATATATTTGAAAGATATTTTAAACATTAATAGCACTTTTAATGATTTTGCATTTTACTTAAAATTACTATCCAGTTTCATTCATCTTTACATAATTATTGTTCAGTACTTTTAATTTCATAACTTTATTTATATTTTTAAATATTTTTGATGCATGAGATATAAATAAAGACATTTTAACATAACAAATTCTTTGATGAATGTATTTTGAAGTTATCATTCAAGTTTACATATTAATTATCAAATAATTCTTATTTGATATTTTGTTTTATTATACATTACTATACATATTTTATTTTTTTAACATTTAATAACTTTATAAAAGAGTGTATTTTAAAGTATAGTTTTATTCACATCTTACTTATTATTATTAGATACTTTTTATTTGATAAATATTTTATGATTGATTATACATTTAAATATAATTTTTGAACTTTCAAAAATATTTTTAATTAAACATTTTAAAATTATTTTTTATGTATGTTTGTATAATAGGTATCAAAAAGTAATATGCAAAAGTAGCTTGCATGTTTTACTTAATTAGTTTTATTTGTAAAAATCAACTTCATTAAAACTCATATTTTGTTTAAGAAATGTGTTAAAAATTATTGTACTTGTATTGACTTAGGATATAAATTGAGCCAATCTCTAGTGCTAATTTTGCTTTAAAAGGAGGGGGGGGGGTCTCCACATCCTTTTTATTTGATAATGCCTGGGCATCCAACATCCAACATGATGGTTTAGTTTCTACTGATGGTTTCATGATCATTTATCCATTTTGTACAAGTGCTAATACAGATATGTCCCGAACTACCCAAAAGATGTGCAATTTCAAAGTTACTCATTCGGAGTCGTTTGGCATTGGAATTCTGCCTTCTGTCAAATTAGCTCAGATCAGCAACTTTTACCCTCACAAGCAGATATAAGTGCAAAAGTGATCTTTAAGAGACTCTAGCAGAATTTAAATATCATTCCCACCTGATTATGTGCTTTCCAATGAAAGAGTGATCATAATATTTTGGCTCTTGAGTATATACTAATAACAGAACATTGCTCTGTCTGTCTGTCTATTTGTGTGATGGCTAGTAAAATCTACTGCATGTATGAGGTGCACATTTTTTCTGAAGATTGTCCAAGACCTCTCCTAATGTACCTGAGCATCTGAATTTTTAAATTCTTATCATTATTTTAGTAGTCAATTAACAAACGAAATTCACTCTCATCAAAAAGTCATCTATTTGATCTCTGATGGAGGAAATATGTGCACATGCATAAACTAACTTACGCATCGGAAGCTAATGAAGAAACATTGTCGACTGCATTTCTGTATTTTATTGTTTTATTTTAATCTAAATTGACAAAACCGTTCTTTACATTTAAAATTGAAAGCTATATTCCAAAAGATTGGTTTTTTATACTTCAAAAGGTACAATAATTTTTTTTTTAAATGTTGCAGTTAATCCTTTTGAAAGAAAATTTTCAAAATGGGTCCTTTTTCTGAAAAAGTTTTTCCCCCTTTATTGCAACACCCCTCTGTGACATAATTTTAAAGGTACTGACAAACCAAAAATATGCTTATAAAAAGGAAACCTTCTTGAAAACAATGATGCGATTGGTTGGGAATTTTAATGCTTTCAAATATACCATCCAATAAAGCTCGCTTTACAACTCATGAAGAGGATATTTTTATCATGCTAAATGAAACTAAACATCCGTATTTTACCACAATATTTAAAAAAAATCTTAATAGACCAGATTTACATCGCCTACAAAATTTTCAAAATGTTTGGACGGGTAGAAACATTTTTTACAAAATAAAAAATGTTAACTTTGTCACATGTAAATTAGAAACCAAGGGATTTCGGTGCGGTTTCTCTCAATTTTCATTAAACATTTTCTCTCTTAAATATGCATTTTTTTTTTTTTTAAATAAAATTTGAAAAAAGGCTTGGTTTTAGTTATAGTTACGATGCATTAAAATTTCAGCAAATTTGGACAATGATTACAAACGACAATATTAGCTTAACAAACGACAAAAGAAGAAAATGAAGAAACCATTTACGCTTTTATAGGGAACCTTTATTTATAAATTCCATTAAAACTATTTGTAGTTTAGTAGCTTAATGTCATAGATTTTTATACGAAAGGTCACTGGTTGAAAACTTGGTAGGACCAAGTTAAAACTTGGATTATTAATTTTAAAAAAATTGTTCAACATATTTAATCAAAAGAAATATATATTTAAAATTTTAAGGGCTTCTAATTATTTTTAAATTTAAAACAATTGAATTATTTAAGAAAAATTGCACATAAATGAATTGAATAATAATAATAATAATAAAACTACTTTTACATAATCCAATCTTTTTAATTTTTTTATTTTTAGGTTTTTTTTAAAATTTTTATCAATAAAAACAATTTTTTTACCCATAAAAACCCTTGCTAAAAGTAGCTCCCCCCCCCCCCCCCAAAAATGGCTAACGATATAAAATTATACAAACTTGGCCATGCAAAAAGTCTGCACGTTATGGTAATAATTTCAATGCGGCATCCCCACCAGAAGTAAGATGCAATGCTTCGATGTAAACACAAATATCCAGTGATAAATCCCATTTTATACAGATTTTAAAATGCGCAAAGCATAATTGAATTTTTTGAGAAAGGAAAGGAAGTGGGGAGTAAAACTTTTTTTTTTTTTTCAAGTTTATTGACGATTTTGTTATAAATAAGCTTTATTCTATTAGAAAATAAATTTGCTAGATAATATCTTTTAGGTAGATTTTGTAAGAAATACTACCTATTGCAATCGCACCAGTTTATATATCTATCTATCTATATATATATATCTCACTTTTTTATGGACACGATAACTTCTATAATTCTTCACCTATCTCTACCAAACTGGTACATAAAATCAAAGGGGATAAAATCTTGGCTAAGTTCGTTAATGGGCAAAATTGGACCAAGCGGGTCGAAATAGGGGGCGTTTTTGTGAAAACCGAAAACACGCCATAACTTCTTAATTAAAGTAGATATCGAATCGGTTTAAAGTTTATATTACTTCTTAAAAATGGGCCAAAAGTATATGCATGACAGATTTTTGATAAATTTAGAAGTGGGCTCAAGGGGCGAAAAAAATAGGGATTTTGAGAGAAAAAAATTCATAACTTCGTCAATTTTCAAGATATCAAGTCCAAATAATTTTTTTGTAAATGTCCTTAAAACTATCTAAGACTTTTGTATTTACAAGTTTTTGATAGGACCATCTTTTACCGATGAAAAAAATTAAAAACAAAAAGAAAAAGGGCGCTGAAAAAAGAAGATATCAAATCTGATTAAATTTATTTTACATCTTCTCAAAAATATCTACAACTTTTATACTGACAAGTTTTTCATAGGACCAATTCGTATAGAAAAAAGAAATTAAACAAAAAAAGGAGTTGGAGAAAAAACCTCAAATCCAAACTGCTTATATTCTGACTCATTTTTAAATTCATTTTTGATTTTAAACGCATCCAAATGGTAGATCCTCTTATTTAGAAACTGTATAAAGTGACGTATTGGTCAATTTTCTGATAAAGACAGAATATATTTCAAAAAAGGCTACCAAAAAGGGTATTTTGAATAGAATTTCCGAAAGTCATCGGGACTGAAAATTGAAGGAAGTATTCAAATAAGAAATTGCGTTTTTTTCTGACTCGTTTTTAAATCCATTTTTGTTCTCAAACGCATCCAATTTACAGATCCTCTTATTTAGGAACTATATAATGTGATGCATTGGTCAGTTTTTTTGATAAAGACGGAATATATTTCAAAAAAGGCTACCAAAAAGGGTATTTTGAACAGAATTTTCCGAAATCGTGACTGAAAATTTAAGGAAGTGTTTAAATAAGAAATTGCTTTTTTTTCTGACTCGTTTTTAAATCCATTCTTGCTCTCAAATGCATCCAATTTACAGATTCTCTTATATAGGAACTATATAATGTGATGCATTGATCGGTTTTTTGATAAAGACAGAATATATTTTAAAAAAGGCTACCAAAAAGGGTATTTTGAACATATTTCCCGAAGTCTTCTTGATTTGAAAATTTAAGGAAGTTTTCACATAGCAAATTGCGTTTTTTATGACTCGTTTTAAAATCCATTTTTGCTCTCAAACGCATCCAATTTACAGATCCTCTTATTTAGGAACTATATACTGTGACGCATTGGCCAGTTTTTTGATAAAGATAGAATATATTTTTAAAAATGCTGTCGAAGTGAGTATTTCGCACAAAATTTCCCGAAGCAATCATGATTAAAGAATTAAGGATGTATTCAAACAACAAACCGGTTATTTTATGACTCATTTTTAAATTCAATTTTTTTCTCAAATGCATTCAACTGACAGTTTTTTGTTATTTAGGAACTGTATAATGTACTGTTTTGGTCGATTTTTTAATAAATTCAGAATCTATTTCAAAATATGTTGTCAAAATGGGCATTTGAGCTGAATTTTTCTTAAGATGATTCTGATAAAACCAGTTTTTGCAGAAAAATGAAATTAAAAATTTTTCATAAAAGGCCAAATGAAGTTATTAAACTGGGTTTATCTCTAATCATATATATATATATATATATATATATATATATATATATATATATATATATATATATATATATATATATATATATTTGTTGTTGAAATGAGCACTCTTCGAAATCTACCTCCGCCTGTAGGCCCAGCCGACAGGGATTTTTTAAATAGCATTGTACTATTTTTTTTAACCTAAAAAATAACCTTCCCCAATCTCTGTGTACTTTTGCGTATAAACAAAGTTATTTAAATAAATTAATTATTCAGTTTACAGTGATGCACAACCTTTTTGTCAGAAAATTGTTTCCCACCAGAATATTTGAAAAGAGTCGTTTTTTTATTTAATAGTAAAGACTTCGTCATAACTATAAGGAAAAATATTCTGCATAAAAATAGTGGTATCTTTGTGGCCCGCGGGCCAAAGGTTGTGCACCGCTGAGTTTACCATGTAGTTGTGATTAATCATATAGTTTAGCTTGATAAATTTAATTTTTTTATTTTCATTCTTATTTGAGCATGAATATTTTATTTTATTCTGTGTAGGTAGTTAAGTCAAATTCAATAAAACTCTCCTTTAACAAAGTCCCTATTAAGGTTTTCTGTTTAAAAAAAATTCTGTTGAGCATAGACTTTGTACACTATTAACATGTAAATTAATTTCCATATTACAAAAAATATTTTGTGTGACAATGTTCATTTCATTGATTGTATGAAAATTAAATAATTTAACTTTTTCCACACTGAGATAAGTACTTGCCATTGCGACTCTTTCACACAGGCACTCTGAGCTTACGGTGTTAGAGAGGTGGGATGAAGAATTCTATACAATAAGAAGAGGATTCCAATTTCATGAAAATGCTGCACATAAAATATTTGGATGCATGGAAATTTTAATGAGCAGTGTAATTTTTAAAATAAGAAACCTACACACAGTAATATTAGACTTTTTTAAAGTTAAGGACTTAAAATACTGGGGAAAAAAGAGAAGGTGCACTATGATTCTGCTTTTGTTTACCTCTCTTTAATGCATGTTATTTTAGACATTATTCTCATTAAATTTTTTCTATATGGCTACTTGCATTTAAATTAAAATAAATGTTTCTAGTATTTTATGTATTTTCCATTGTGTATTTTATCATGTAAATTTCATTAATTTAAGTTCTATTTAATGAATTTTCTTCATAATGAAATATTTGCGTGTAACGATGAGATTTCATTAAATTGCAGTTTCGCTCTATTCTTATAAACAGATTTGTGTAAGCAGGAATTATAATGTGAAGAAATATTTACTTTACTTTAAAAGGAAAATCGGTTCTTTTAATCGTAAAATCAGAAAGCATATTTGAAGATCTACTTCTTCAAATTCTACCCTACTATTTGAAGAGGGGCATTCCTTGAGATTGTTTATAAATGGTATTATTAAAAATTGAACTTTACCTTGCATAATAATTATGTAATAATTTTTTTTAAAAAATAACAGTAATCTAATCTTTTAAATTTGAGAATTTGTATTCTATAAAAGTAACACAATTTTACTTTGTTCTGAATCTGTGATATCTATATTTATTTATATATTATATATCTATATAGTAGTTCATTATAATCAAATGTTTTTTATGTATTTTGTAATTTTTTTATAAGCTGAAATTGGTTTTTAAACAATATTTGTTGCTCAAATAAACAACTATCAAAATTATCCCAACTCTTTCTCCCCACTCCAAATTCATATTTTCCTAGCCTAAAAAACTTCACAAATTTTTGTATTATAGCAGACCTTGCAATTATGCCAAATTCAGATAGTCAGATTTCCCCAAACTTGTGAAGCATATAATTTTTAACCGGAGAAATAAAAAAATAGTAATTATAGTACATAATAAATAATTGTACACATATAATGTAGTAGTGCACAAAAATAATACATACACTATACAAAATAATATTTACATATACATAGAATCAGGGCCGTAGCTATGGGGGTGCTAAGGGCGGCTCAGCCCCCCCTAAAATATTTTGACCCCCCCCCCCCCTGGAAAAGATTCCAAGGTCACTAAATAAATATCTGTTCCGAAAATTCAAATGAAATTCTGTTCAAATATCTAATTTAGTCCCTTTCATAGTTTTGCAGAATTATCTGCATTGTATGTAAAATAAGTGTTTTAACACTTTCTCATCTTATTTGTACAAATGAAGCTAACATAATGTTTAATTTTGCACTAATCACACACTCTACATTTTCATCATCATATACTTTTCTTAGCATAAAATGAAGTTATTACAACAGTTTAATAAGAAACATAGAACCTACAATGTGAATATGCACTAATTTATTTTTCTACGTCAGAGAGAGAAAAAAAATTATGAGCCTCCCCCCCCCCCCCCCTACTGTTCACTTCTAGTTACGGCCCTGCATAGAATTGTCATTCAAAATAAGTACTTGTCATGCATGAAATTTTCAATGTTTCATCTTAAATTCTAGACACTGGGAGTAATTCCTTTTGGTATTTTTAATTATAAAATAATGTGCATTCAAATATGTAGCAATTTAGAAAAAAATTCTTAAATCCTAATTTTACAACAATAAAATATTTTTACTGGTAAAAGTTAACTTATGTTGCAAAGAAAGCATGCATTTTTGCATTAAGCTGAAACATTTTTCTAAAATTATGACATGATTTGCCATCAAATTTTATTCTACCTGCGCTGAGAAAATTAGATTAAATAATTAATGTGAACTTACGTAGTCATGCTCATGAAGTAGTTTCAAGTATAGATATCTTGTTATCCTCCCCAAGTAAAATGCAGTTGTAAATACATTTATGCTCTTTTATCCGGATGATGAAACTCACTGTAAATTTTTTCGTTTCTTTTTTTACGGGAAGAAAAAAAACTACGGAATTCAGTCACATTCCAGTGAATCATCATTCTCGTATCAACATTGTATGAATATAAGCAATCTAAATATTTCAAATTAACGATTTTCGAACTATCTATTGATCAGCAATAACATGGGTATTATAAAACAACATCCTGTATAGTATGCTTCTGATAGTCTGTCGTATTCGACCGCTGGCTAATCTTAGTGAGTTAATCATTGCAAATGGAGCAAAATTGAATGACATTCGGAACAAGAAAAAAGTTTTTTTGTTCTTTAGCTTTCAAAGCACGCGCTTTTTTCAATAAACTTTCGAGGTATCAATGTCCACTATGCTAATTTAGACTAGGGATGCACCGAATAGTGATTTTGGCCGAATACCGAATGCCGAATATTCGGCCGGCAGGTGAACCGAATACCGAATATTTGGCTAGCCGAATAGTAATTGTTGGGCCGAATACCGAATATTCGGCCAGCCGAATAGTTAACTATTCGGCCGAATACTGAATATTCGGCTTTCCAAATACTTTTTTAATTTCAAAATTTAAAGGTATTAAAATGTTACTTTTTAAAACAGTTTTACATAATATTTAATAAAAGAAACTTACATTTTGATAAACAAGAGCTTTTTATAAGAGCATTTAGTATTGAAAAAAATCTGCCTTGAGTTATTTAAGAAGCGCAGTTATGAAACTTTAATAAAATTTTCTACGGATCAAAACAAACATTTTAAAATCAAATAATGAAAAAATGGCCGAAGAAAAATTTTACAGTCTGATAATTGTCCTTTTTAAATAACTCAAGGCAGATTTTTTTCAATATAAAGTACAAATACTTTCAACTTAATTCTGAATAAAGGTATGTTTGGCTCATAGTTCTTTTCTTATGAATGGTGGTATTTTCCACCCTTCCCATCATATCATATTTTACAGAAATCAAAGCATGTGAGTTGAAAATATGTTATTTATTGTTAATGTAATAAGCGAACACACAAGTTTTGACCTAGAGTGAGATGAAATACAATGTACTTATGACTCAATAAGTTGATTATGATTATGGTTTCATGAACAAAAATTGTCTGCCTTGATAGCTATTACTAATCTCAAAAGTTTTTTTTTTCTTTTAAAGGACTTTTATTTGGGGTAAAGCAAGAAACAGATCATTTACTAAACAAAATTTAGAAACTTGTATGAGCACGTAATTTATTCCTAAGGAGAATCCTAATAAATCATCATTTTAATCCTTCTCATGGTTAATTTTCTTAAGTTATACTTTACAAACAGCAAATAAATAATGTAAAACCATTCTATTTTATTTAAAAATGATTTTGTTTCTAATTAATTTAAATATAAATTAAAAAATTGACAGTTAAAAGTAGAAATAGTGAAAAGTTTTTAAAAGGTTTTATTAAGTATTGGATTCGGCCGAATACTTTGATATTCGGCCATACCGAATATTCGGCAGGCCGAATAGTTTGATATTCGGCCAAGCCGAATATTCGGCTCAACCGAATAGTTTAGTATTCGGCGTAACCGAATATTCGGTAACATGGCCGAATAGGCCGAATACCGAATAGATACCGAATATTCGGTGCATCCCTAATTTAGACTATCTTAATAGTCTCATTTTATTTTTCATTTTCCACTTAATGCAAAGTTTTTTTTGACTCATTTAGAAACTTATATTTCCTCCCTTAGTTTAAAATTATATATGTTTTTCCATTTTATCATAAATTTGTTTTATCCTAAGTCCAAATGTTTTCTTTTTTGTCCACCATTTCTGCTCTGTCTCATCCGGAAAGTCGGTTCAAACATCTACTTAAATGACATTTTCTGAATATAAGGAATAAATAAAGTCATACGGTGCCATATCAGGTGCATGCAGCAAGCCTTGTTTTGCCCCACTATGAAGAGGCACATTATCATGCTGCAAAATCTGAGTTTTCTCGCCACATTTCAGGCTGTTTTCGATTAATTTCTTCCACAAGGGTCGCGTAAAACCCTCAAACAATAATTTATATTGACTGTAAAGACTTTTTGAAGGATTCATTATTTTACAAAAGGAATAGAAAAGGAAAATTTTTGAAAATTTTCAGTATCTAAAAAAAAAAAAAAAAACCTTGCAAATTTTATGCATAAGTTTGGAAATGCATGTCTGACTCAGGGGCGTGCAAAGAGAAAACTGCGCCCGGGGCAAAGTTTCAATTTGATGCTAAATCCTCAAAAATGACGTTGGTAGTATAAATTTAACACCCCTTAAATTTCTGCACCTGGGGCGACCGCCCCCCTTTCTCCCTGCGCTGGTTGGACTATTTTCAATGGGATTTATCAAACTTAAATTATTGCAAACTATACAAAGACAAGAATTATGGGAACTTTATTGTGAGAATTTAAAAATGCAGCAGTCTGTGAGACTGCTAACAACAGTTAAAGGATTCTTAACCATAGGAAGGAGAAATAAAAGCAAATTTTAAATAAAGTTACCAAAGGAAAGATGGTTTTATGAACGTATGATTTTATTGTACTATATTATACAATTCTTGTCCCCACCCCCCTTTAAAAAAAATATATATATATATCTTTGATATTTTTTGCTATTGAAGTTATCTACAACAGATTCTAATTCATTGTTGATAATTTATCTATTTTGTGTTAAAGTCAGCAATAATTTATGTTTATTGTATAACAAATGAGGTACAGTTTTCATTTCCTTCCGATTACCCCTTTAAATTTATGAGTGTGATTGTCACCCATTACTGCTTAACTTTCTACTGACTTCCATATGTTTAGAGCATGCTTTTCTTAATATTTCAAGATTCGCGCCGAGACTTCTCGGCCTGTTTGCAGACATAGCCAGCTTTTCTCGAATCCTTTTCTTCATTGATACGATAAACAACGTCTGTTCAGGAGACCCCCGTGCAGTGGCCTCTGGGCCCATCCTAAGTTGCTGTGAGGCTAAACTAGTTACTTCATTCATAGTCTTGTGCGTCGCTATGGGCAACAGTTACCAAGGCAACATGCGCTACACAGTTGTATTTGTGGAAGAGGGATCGTTTATAGATTGCGGTTACTAAAATATAGAGTATGGATTTGCTGGTATTTCTCCCAGTTCAGGGCTCGAAATGGAAAAATCCACGAACCAGAACGCTATTTCAAAATTATCATTCAAGGTTTTAACTAATTAGATAAAACAATACAGGGAGCGTAAACTATATGTATGAAAATGTAATGATATTTATTAATTCCACGAACCGGAACAATATTTACCGTAAATACTTCTATAATTTCATGAACCGGAATATTGTTCTGGTTTGCTCCGGTATATTACGAATCCTATTCCAGTTCTTTATGCATATATTCTATTTTTTATACAAAAGGTATTTCATCTTTTTAAAATTCAGTGCTAATTCAGCAAATTAATTTTAAATTTTAACTAAAGTGTAGTAAGTAAATTGATAAATATATAAAGGAACTTCTTTCTGGGATTTTTGACCTGTAATGCGCAATTTAAATTTCACTGCAATAAGATTGATAACTTATTCAATAAGTATTATGTTACTGTATTTCCACTTTATGCCAGCCAATGTCAGATTTTTTTTTTTTTTTCCTTTAGCGACAGAGGAATTGCAAAAAAAAAAAAAAAAAAAAAAAAAAAAAAAATCATTAATTGGTTCCCTTTTTTAATTTAAACATTTAGTAATTATGTTGTGTAAGCTTCCACTTCCAGTTTCCACATAACTCAACTCTAAAAATATTTTATTTTTTTTTCCGAGATTTTACATATGATAAATTGAGCATGTTTTTATTTCAGATATGTATAGTTTAATGGGGAATTTTTCTCGATTACTGTGAAACATGCAAAGCTTATGACAAGAACTGAAGTTAGATCTTGTGTGATCTGAGAAACTGTTATTATATATAAATATTTTGCTGGAAAATTTGTATTCAAATTTATGATAGCAGTAAGCAGCAAGCAACATCTGGTAATTTTAGCACTAGCTATTTGATTTTAATAAAATAAAATCTGTTTTCGTTTAAAATGAAATATTACAAATTAGGGTATCTGAGCGTGTTACACAATGACACGAAAAATGCGGCAAGACATTTAATATGGCTTTCTTGGAACACACTCCTTAGAATTTTTGTAGACTTCTTGGATTAAGTCTGTATGAACAACAATTTTAAAATTGTTGGTAAATCTGGCTATAAACTTTGCAATTCCCTTTTAGAAAGAATTTTAATGTATATTCCCTTTTAAGAAATTTTATACTATACAGCTTGTTTTCTAAATTGTGCAATTTTGTTAAATAACCTATTATATACAGAATGAGTCATAAATAACGAAATAATAGGCTATCTGCTTAAATATTGCCTCTAGACCCATACTTCCAATTGCAAAAATTCATTAAAAAGGGTGCCACATATGATGGAATAGGTTGTAACTCCATAAGGGTTCTGTTTGAAAAAAATACGAAAATTACATTTTTATACGACCCCCCCCCCCCCCCATAGGGAAAAATTCCAAATTAGGAAAATAATTCTTTTCCATTCCTAAATTGAACAACAACAAAAAAAATCTCATCTCCATATCTAAAAACCTCACAGAGATATTAAAATCCGAAGTTTTCCCAAAATTCGTGACTTACACCACTGAACCATGCCATGTTTTTGACTAATTTTGAAAGCAAGTGAGGGATCGTCCTTAAGTTGTCCATTATTAAATGTCGATTTAAGACAGTGCCTCTTACTTGGGCATAAAAAAGCAGCGTATTGGCTTAAAGCTAAACTTGTTTTTAAAATATGTTGGTAGTCTGTATGGGTCGAAATATCTAGGTCCGATCCCAAACCAACTCATAGGGGGAAAAAGTTCGGCTCGTCCGGGAAAATGTTAAAATCATAATCTGGACGTGCCTGGAAAAAAGTTTAAATCATTAGCCTGGCTCAGCCTTGATTTTGATTTCTACATAGGTTTTTCTTTCTTTCTTTCTTTTTTTTTTTTTTTTTACTTTGGTACGGCACCCTCAAAGTGTTTGGAACGTAATATTCCATTCACTAAGCTGCAGGTTTCACTGCAATATAAGCAATATTTAAGATAATATAATTCTACAGACTTAATTAATTTTCAATGCATTTTAGAATGATTAATACTCTCAAGGGTTACATTCATATTTGTAAATAAGTTTTTTTATATAATGTTGAAAAAATCATATTTTCTGACAATTTTAAACAAAATCAGGAGAAAACAACATTACTATTTTATCCATTTGCAAGACGCTCAGAGGGTTTTAAAAATTGCTTCGTATGGAGGCGATCGTATAATCCCTATTCCATGCGTTCGAGACTTTGAAAAAAATGTTATACAGTAAAATCTTTTAAGGAATCGCATAGAAAAGAAAAAAAAAAGTTATAGACAAATGTCCTATTTAGGCCCTAAATGCCCTACCTATAATATTTACAAATGACAAAAAGTTCCTTGCTATTTTTGATAAAATAAATTCGAATTACAAATGCCCGCTTTCCTAATTTTTAATCAAATTAAAACTTTAGAAAGTTAATATATTTAATGTTTGGTGTTCAGCTAAATTACTGTTCGTTTCATCACTAATTTTAATACATTTTTCATAAAAAAAAAAAAAAAAAAATTAAGGGGCAGTACGATATTAAAGTTTAAACTGCGCCTCTAATTTCGATAAATAATAATAAATCTGGTTAGTTAGGTTTTAGTTTAATCTAAAAAATATTCGCATTTGAAACTACGGTCTTCTGCAAAAATAAATTATGCAAAACTACCTTAAATGACTTGTCGTCAGGCATTGTTTGACAAGTTGCTGTTTATAACGGATTGCATGTTAACCTACATTTGACATTATCTAAAAGCAATAAATATTCTTTTCCGCGCACAGGCATACCATCTGAATCAATAAGCAAAATGAGCTTGCCTTGAAATTCAGCGCCGTGTTACTTTTGATATTCTCAGTTTTTAAAATTCCCCACTTGTTGACCGTATAGGTATCTAATGACTATTTCTTTATTGTATTAACAATTGTAATGTATTTTATATATATATATATAAGACCATTAGTTGTAATCGATATGAATCATTTGAATTTAATAGAAAAATCCATATTGAACTTGAGGAAAAAATAAATAAATAAAATGAATATAATTGAAATATGTAGAACCGAAGCAGAATTGTCAAGCCCCAAATACTTTGAAACTACAAATGAAGTGTGTGGTTTCATCTTCGTATTAGCTATGAAAAAGCAAACTAATACGAATTTGGGGCTACCAACACACATAAAACCAAAATTAAATAAAGAAATACCAAGTAAACTATAGTGGATATGGAGAAAATAAAACAGTAATGAACTATAAAGTGGAAGGGAGTCCCTGTCTTGTGAAACTACGATTTTAAACAGGCAAAAGTAATTGCATTACAGTTAAACTATAAGAAATGTTTGTTTACCTTTGTAATCTAATTTTTGCCGACTTTCCGAAATCTTGACATTGAAAATTTCTAGAAATTAGAGAAAGGGATTGGTGGATTGTTGCAAATATGGTAAGCGTTCAAAGTTCTGTTAATTTTTAAAATATGCTTGAGTATATTTGTATTTTATGCTTATTTGTATATTTGTAATGCTGAATCCTTTATGGCGCGGTGTCCCTAAAAAAAGAACACTTAATTTTACCGGCACTAAGAATATTTAATTTAAATTTTTCTTTTATATAACATACCTGAAAATAAGAAAGTTCGTATTTTTTTAATAAATTCGTTTATTAATTCTGGTGTCAATTAATTATTTCATATTTACTCCGCGCCTCAAAGGTTAACCCATTACCGCCCAGCTATCTATTTATAGGTCCCCTACAATCGAACAAAACTTTTAAATTTCAATACTAATATTTAAGTTCAGAAATTTTCTTATCTAATCTCAAATTTTGAGCGATTAAATAACTTAAAATTACTACATGGGGAAAAAACTGGCGTCGAAGAATTAATAGAAGTGTAAAAAAGTTAAGCATTAACGGGTAGATGTTTTTGAACATTTTCAAAACTTTTTTCTTGTTTTTTCCCAGCTAATATTTTCCAGCGCTTTTTAAGTATTTATCTATATGCATTCTTTTCAAACATTTTTCTGTTAACAGATTTGGTTTTCCTTTTTAAATCGTTATTGTTAAAGAGTTTATAGATGCATCATATAACAGCATACATACATGAAATGTCTTTTGTTTTTCTTATCTAATAAATTTGCATAATAATGTATTCAAAATGTAAAACGCTATGCATTTCTTTAAAATATAACTTCTAGTTCCGAAAATTAAATTGAGGTCCCGGGCGTAAAGGTGCCAAATGAGGATTTTATTTGTCGATTTTTCTCGTGTCTAATGTTTAGCACGGTATTGTAAAAAAAGCGTCCTGTCTGTAGTATGCTAAATCATAGAAGAATCTAAGGATGATATGGTTATAAGGATCCTCTGAAACTTAATTTTTTCAGATTCCTTTTTGAAGGTTGTAATGAATCAATGTGTCAAAACTGATTCTGATGTTCAGTGTTAAATATCTAATGAACACTTTAAATTTTAATAGAAGTCTGCTCTTATAAGAAACTCAGTAAAATTCTCTTTGCGGAAAAGGGGTGGGGGCGTCAAAACCCATGCTTGTTCCGGATGCAAGAAAGGCTAGTTTCGGGCTTAGTGATGGTCATGAGGGGAGGGGTGCTTGAAATAATCTTATTGAGAAGTCCCTAGCGATTTAACTCCGAACAGCCATTGAAAGTTAAACTCTAATTTTGATAATTAGTTATTTAAATACAGCTTCATTATAAAAGAATCTTTTCAGGTTTTGTTTAATTCCATTTAAATCGCATAACAAAACGGAATTAAACACGTTAGCATTTAATTTTTTTTTAATTAATTAAAATAAATTGTTTTGTTTTTAAAAATTTTTGGGGTAAAACATAAAATCTCTTTGATACCGAACCTACAGTTTTCGAGTATATAATGCAAATTGTTTCTATTTTCAATTAGTTGATCTTCAATTTTGTTGTAGGATGGATGTCGGGTGTATGTGGAAAAGGGGGGGAGGAAGCAATCAGAATATTTTATTTAGTTTTCATGTTAATTAAAAAATGTTTATATTATATTTGAAAATATCGATTATATATAAAAATATTGGATGAATGTTTGATTATAAGGTAATTTTGATAGTTTCCGAAATATATTTACTAACATTTCCCTTTAGGGGGAAGGTAATTTCTGTCATAGAAGTTTTCGCTCTTATTTTGTTAACCATTTGTATATATTTTAAATATATATGTGTATGTATTACATATATCAATAAACATATGTTGATACTTAAAAATTAGCAATAAACGGATGAATGGAAAATTTCATCTCCTCTCCCCACTTTTCTTACTCAGTAGTGCTTTTTATATAAGAGAGAAAGAAAATCAAACGAAAATTTATATTTTGTTTTACAAATTCATTTTTCTGCATATCTTCGTTATTTTATGCTAGAGGAGTGAATAGATGTAATTACACATAATTAAATCATATTCTCGTTGTTACAGATTAAAATAGCAAACTGAAATCAAATTCTAACAATTGGCAATTTGATAACGGATTTGTTTCTTGCATGTTTTCTGCAATGATGCACTCAAGTGACATATTCATGTATACCAACTTTTTAAAATTACGATTTTCAATGTTTTAAGTGGATTATTTAAATATCGTTTTTAAATCTGTTATGGCAGAAAAATTCGCGAAAATCGATCTTTTATATATTTGCTACTCCTCTTGTTTATTATAACCGCCTTGCATTTAAAATAAAAATTGAATGTAGTATTTGTTACAAGGAGAAAAAATAAAAACGCATATAATTTTAATTTGTGTCTTTATAACAAATATTTTAACTCTGACTACGTTTTTAAAAGGAAAATTTTAAATTTTTATGTTTTCCTGGCGAAATGGGGGTGGATGCTAATAGGTTGAGCATTTAGATTTTATTGTTATTTTACATAAACCAAGTATAATGAATTTAGATTTTTGAAAGATGCTCTTTAATATATCTTTTCTAAAGCGAATATTATCCATAACATTCTGTTCAAAAAATAACTTTCAGCCGATTAGTATTATAGCTTTACATTTATTGCTACAGACACTTCTTGCAAGGTGTGAGACTTTTTTAAATCCCTTACTGCCGTAATAAAATACTTATTTGGTTATGAAGTGATTTTTGATCGGAATAAGCCAGCGGCGGTATTCCGCTAGGCATTATGCGTGGAACCGAAATTTGTTGTTCATCCCAGATCAGTTTAAATTGTGATGTCGCGTCCGCGATGCATGGTTTGGCGATTTATCCTGTATGTTGGCTTTATGAAAAAATTTCCAGTGACGAGATTGACTGTGCGATTATGTATTCACTCTTTTTCGCCTTATAATTTTTTGGCATTATTTGTATCTAATCAGTGTTTAAGACATTTTAGCTGTGTGTATTCATAGTAGGGTATCAACGATTTTAATAACTTGATTTAAATCTGTGATTAACCCATTTTCGGCCAAAGGTTCGTATACGAAACATTTCGATAAATATTTTTTTTTAACACTCTGACACATTTTTTTCAAGAATTTTATTTTTCTTCTATTTTTTAAGGCTTTTGAAGACATCCATAAAATATTAGTAATTCAATTGGAGTAAACACTTTCTCTTAAAAAATTTTCAAAATACGCTAGAGTTTTAATTTGAAACGCCTTTGACAAATTCGACTTTTTAAAAATATATTATTATTCCAATTGAAATGAATTATATGTTTTTAAAATAGATTAAAGTTGCAAATTCTGTATATGAAATAAGAATAAAACAAAAGTCATAAAAATATTATTCATATTCATATTATTCATTATAAGAAATAATATTTTATATTATTATATAAAATATTATTTCTTATATAAAATATTATTTTTCATGCACGAATCTTCTTTTGTGTCTTAATGTATGTAATTTAAGCATATTTCAATAAAAATAATGCTACATTTTATAAAATTTCTGTGCTTGGCCTAAAATGGGTTAAATTGTGATTTTAATCATCTGTTTTAAATCATTTTTCATCATTTAAATCATTGATTAAAAATATAAATTTTCTAAATGTTTAAAATAAACAAAAAAAAGTATTAAAATGTATAATTAATCATGTAATTTGGAAAATTAAAAAAAAGCTTTAAATAATTTTTTAAGCTTAGTTCCCGAGTTAGGTACTGTAAGTTTGTAGCATCATTTATGATGCTACATTTATTACTACAAGCATTTCGTTTAAAAATATTTAAATCTAATATTAATTTTATCTTATTTCCGATTTCATAATTTCCTTTAAATAATCAAGTTATTCATTCTTTTATAAAAATATAACTAAACATAGTAAGTATATCTTATTTCTGCAAAGTAAGAGAGTAAATAACTGGAATCTTATTTTCCCATTTTAGCAAAAAAGGACTAATTGATATAAAAAATATTAGGCATAGCAAGATATCCCCTTCCCCTGAGATGTATTAATACTGTTATTTAATATTTTAAGAATTTTAGATATAACTGGTATTTTACATATTTACTCGCTATGTGTGTATGAATGGGTGTAATTTTTTATAGTTTTTTGGGTTAGCATTGTATGGTGTAAGCTATGGTTTAAGCAATTAACATTATTTTTTCTTAGTACAAATGAAAAGCAAATGTTATTTTTGTTATTTGTTAGTCTTGTTATTTGTTCTATTAACTTATGAAATTGCTTATTTGCAGTTTTTATTAATTCTGTAATTAATGTTTAAGTCATTTTTTAAGAGCGTTGCATTTTGTCCGCTTTCAAATTTACAAAATGCACCTTGTCTTTTTTAGAAAATTGCGAATCACCTGTATTTGTAGAAAGATTTTTTGTTAAAAAAAAAAAACCAAACTTTCCCATACCACAATATTTCTAAATCCACGTATCCAACATCTAACAAAATCATAGAACTTTATTTTTTGAGAAAAATAGGATATTTTTAAAACTTGTTACTTAATTGTATTTTTCAATTTGTAATTAACAAAATCAATGAAATTTTATTAATCATACTAAACAATTTACTTTTTCTTTTCTTATTGTTACTAAACATATTACTAATATTTCCTTATGAAATATTCCCCCATCTCCTTTTTTTTTTGGGGGGGGGGGGGGGGGGGTACTGACATTCTGGTCCTGCTTCCTTCTAGAATGAATACTGAATCATAAATTAATCAAAGCACAAAAATTTAAATTATATTCTTAATTGGAGATTGTTTAAAATTATTAATCTTAAGTAGCGTTAAAAAATTTAATATTAAATGAAATTACTGATCATTTTAATAATAAATCACTAGTATTTAATGTAGTTTTACATAATTATTACATAATATTAATGCGTGTAACTTTAATGCATGCTTCTAATAACTAATGAAATTACTAATAGGCAATTTCTGTAATTAATGAAATTTAATTATTAGTTAGTGAAGTGTAAAAAAAAATTATCATGTTAGCAATTAAAGGCTTAATTGTTTTTAAAATCTAAAACTGCTAGTATCTTTCAGTATTTCAACACTGGGGGGAAAAAAACAAAAACTCCGATTAAAAAAAAAAACTGATTTTAAATTTAAAAAATCTGATACTTTGTTTTAATAAATAGAGTTCTTTCTGCCTTTTTCACAAATTGGGAAATCTTATGTTTTACACTCTTTGAATACTTCTGTAGAATATTTCAATGTCTGCTTCGTATCTTTTTGCCTAGAAATTTCCGAGACGGAGCCAAACTGTATATACAATCCTGTATTATGTTGACAAAACTGTTATCTGCAACAGTCTTGATAAGATATCCGCACCCCTCTGTTCCAAGAGACATTTTGCTGCAGTATCCACTGGTTGACAATACTGTTTTCACAACAATCTTTGTTTTTCTAACGTTTCATTTTTGGCATTTAATCACAAGCACTACTTATTTCTTGACATGGTAAGCAATAAGACATGGACATTGACATATATATTTTTTAAGAATTTGCAAACGATATCTCTGTTGGGTAATCAAAATTAATAGTAGTATAGTAATTTTAGATAAACATATGTAATTACTTTTTTTCTCTTCAGGAAGTGACCATGACACAAATACTACTATAGTTTATAGAGCAGTTAATTGACACCTCTATGCATCAGGTGATTAACCAACTCAAATGATCCAGAGGTTAACTACTTTTTACTATGCATCAATGGATTATGAGAGTTGTTAAATTAACACTTAACGGATGGGACATGTGCATTTACATTTTTGTGGATTAGAAAAAAAAAATACTGGTATCAGATATTTTGTAAGTAAGAAAGGAGTAATCCAAACATCCTTACTTTTAGTCGGTTGTGGCAGGTTTTAATTTTTCGGCCATTTTCAACATAGTGTCAAGTCCGTTACCAAATGTCAAGTCTGTTACGTGTTACCACACAGTTTTTTAATGATTATAATTTTTTTAACATTCTACTTTTATTTTTTATTCAACTAAAACAAATATGCAATATCCTTAAAATTTAATAATTTACATGAATATGAACAGTTATTATTAGAAAAAGTTCTTGTATAATTTCTATGTGATCAAAATCTTGTGGCTAATACGGTCTCATTTCAGTTTAAGATATTATTGCTAAACATTATAATAAAATTAGTTATTATTGATAAATATCATGTTTTGAAATTTAGGGACATAAGTAACTTCAAAGTAAGTTGATTTTAGGAAATTTAATAAATTTAAAACTGAGTATTTTCAGTAATTTTGTATGGTAACGGATTTGACAATTTGCCTTACAAGACAACTTTAAATAGCATTTATATATATTATAGGGCAAAGTGCACAACCATTTTTTTTTTTTTTTTTCCTCCATGTACCTTAAGCATTTATTTTAACACCTGTCTCCATTTTTAAAAGAAATGACTAAGTTTGAAAAATAAAATTCTGAAATGTAAGTGAATGTTGAAAATGATCCTTGTAATTATATTTGTAAACGTAAATTTCGTGTTCATTTTCGGAAAATAGCCCGGCCGTTAACCGTTAACATTTCTCTAAACTATAGTAGTATTAGAGGTCTGCCTGGGCCTGGCAGAATCGTTCCGCGTTTTCTAACGGGCCAGGTCAGCAGAATTAGAATAATTTTTTCAACGGGCCAGGATGACAAACAATACGTTGAAATAACTGATTAGGGATTTACAAATAATCCGAAACGTTTTGTGAAATTTTTATTCAATGCTTTTATGTTATTTGTATTGTCTGTGATTTTAGTGAATTTTAATTATAATCAATTTTATATTGTAATTTACATTCAAATAAAACTTTTAAGACTTCCTCAAAAAAGAAATGGCGGCTGCTTCACCTGCGTGTTGATTTAAAATTTAAAGTAATTGGGTTCAAATGCATAAGACTTTTTTGAACAAATCGAGAGGATAATTAAGATTAACGTATCTGTTATAATAAGAGGTCTGCACGGCCATGTTTTTCCTTAAATTCGGATCAGGCATTCTTTTCTTTTCTTTCTTTCTTTCTTTCTTTCTTTTTTTTTTTTTTTTCTTACCTCTTTCCTTTTTGAAGGCAGTTTCGGGCGGCACTGGTCTTTGTTTCTAGTTCTTTTTTCCTTTCTAAATTTTTTAAATTATTTTATTCAACCATCTTTTTCTTTAAATCCAAGCTACGATAACTTTTTAAATAAGTCTTCATTTGAATAGAATCGCCTAAGTAATTATTAATACTGATTTCGTATCCCATGGCTTGTGGGCATATCGGCTGAAAAAGGTTGTAGTTAGAAAGTTTTACATGAATATATTTGCATTATACTTTCATAAGATTTTTAACTGTAGAAAAATGCTGTTTAAGATATATCGATTTTTTAAAAAGCAATTGAACTGAACGCGGCCCGATTTTATTGGTATTTGCCCTGAATATTTTGACAAACCTTAAACTTAACGTATTGATTGAATTAAATATTTATTATTTACCTTAATAAAATGGAACAAAGTAGTTATTATCGAATGAAAATATAATTTAATTTCAAAAAATTTCTCCTCGTTCAAAAACTGATTTGTGAAGTCTAATACTGATGAATGATTGATTGGAGGAAAAAAGTTGAATTAAGATTTATGCCACTTATAAATGACAGCTTTGACTGGGGAATCAACTGATCATCCCATTGATAAAGTGATTAAAAGTGATGATAAAGTGATTTATCCTTTTATTGTAATTGCGCCTGTTTTAGCTCTATATTTAAATCGGATAATTAATAGGTTGTCTTTTATCTGATAAGTAAGCAAGCATTTCAGTTTGAGTTATTTACAATTTTTTTGGGAGGAAAATTTCAAGCCGTCTGTAACACATAGTACGTCTTACTTGTGATCTTAACCCAGGGCCGTAACCAGCGAGACATGCCAGGTGGGGCTCGGAAAATTTTCTGGGGGGCTAACATTTTTTAACAATCCATATCTTAAGTAAACTAAATATAGCAAAAACTGATAAAATGGACCTGCCTAGAGTGTATAGAGTGTAAAACCTCTTTATAACGGAATTTTTTTATAAGGAAATTAATAAATGCAAAATACTTCATGATCATCGGAAAATAAATACTTTTTTTTTTTTAATCCAAAGTAAAACCTTTTTGAAAAACTACTGCAAGGTTTAAAATATTATTTTTACACAATATATTTAATAAGAAATTAAATTAAGAGAATGCGTATTTACCATGCGTATTATTATAGTTATTTTTGTGTACATTAATTTGACTTTTTGGGTCTATGCAAGTCCAGCCAAGTTCAATATAAGTGTCCAATAGATACATATCCAATTATCTATGAAATTTTTTCTGATTTAATATTTAGTTTAAAATTTTTAATCTTACCATTTTTGTAACATTTTATCTCACGTGTTTAAATGTATATTTTCAAGTAAGATTAGCAACTATAACTATGGTTAGTATGAAATAATGCGTTTGTGTTGGCTATTATGGGGGGGGGGGGGAACCAACCAAACACACAGATTTTAAAATATGGGATTCTGAGTTAGAGTTGATTGATTTAAAATTAAATTTATTTTCGTAATGTTTTTGCTGAATTTTGTTATAATTTTTAAAGGACAATTATTTTTCATCTTGGTTAGATTGGCGCCGACTCCAAAAAATCAAATTAATGTACATAAATATTAATAATACACATGGTAAATACACTGCTCTTAATTTAATGTCTTATTAATTACAGTCGAGTCTTTATATAACGAAATCCACCGTTCCAGTAAAAAAATTCGTTATATAGAGAAATTCGATATATAGAGAATGATGTTAAAAATCGTATTTAATGTGTGAAATTTGAAAAAATATTATTTTTGATCTTTTGAATTAAGAATTTGAAATGTTTAAAAGTAAATATTAACCTAAAATTTTATTTCTTAATTATTTAAGCTGTTTCAAAAAAGAGAACAATAAACAGGTTTGAAAATTTAATGAAAATCAAATAAGGAAGACTTGCATCAATTTCAGACGAAGAAATCTGTAATTTTTTGTTGTTTTGATTTTAAGTTGTTACGCTCTCAAAAAGAAATGCTCAAATTTTAGCAAGGAATGAAAAATTGTAGTTAACATTTCTCTCCATTTGAAGGAATCCCTTATGTGTCTCTCATTGATTCCTCTCTTACATGTGTATCAATCCAATTGGCTCTGTTTTGAGAAGGATGTGGAAAGGTGTGTGGGAAGTGGGATGAATTCGTTGGATTTAAAGAACAAGGAGAGAAGTAATATATAAAAAAACTTAGCACTGACGATAAATCAAAAATAAGTGATGGAAAATCGAATCCATATTATTTCGAAGCTTTTTAAAACTGAATAAATTAAGACCAATTTATGAAAAAATTCGTAATATGGAGATAGATTTTCGCTATATAGAGACTGTTTTTAATGTAATCATGCGAAAAGGGGACCGTTCCCACTAAAAATTCGCTATATAGAGAAATTCGATGTATGGAATTTCGTTATAGAGAGACTCGACTGTATTATGAAAAAAAAAAAATACTTTGCAATAGTTTTTGAAATCTGTTTTCTTTTTGATTAAAAAAAAAAGTTTATTTTTTAGTTAAAAATTAATAGTTTTTTTTGCATATGTTATGGTAGACATTACATACTTAATGAAACTTTATTATTCTTATTTTAATTTCCTACTTTTAATATCTTTAACTACGGCAAATCGTAATTTATTAAATTTTATTAATATTTTATTTTCTAATACTATAATTATTTATTAATATTTCATACATCAAATAATTGCAGATATTTTTGCCGTAATCTTATAACAAACTTAACCTTAATCATGTTTTTTTGCTTAATTTTTTTATTGTTATATGACAAATTGAAAAAAAAATGTTTTCATTTAACACACAAACAAAAAAAAAATAAAAAAAAATAACTAAAAATAAAATAAACTTTTTTTTTTAATGTACACCCTTGTAACCCATAACATGAAACAATTACTGGCTTTTTTTTTTCCACGTAAATTGAAATTTTTTATCTTTTTAATTTTCAAACGTTCTAGTTTCCAAATGATATTTCATCGTTAACTAAATCTGCTGATAAGTACGTATTGTCAACAAGCAAACCATTAAAATTTAGAAACATGGGTTTTTAATGACTATGTCTTAGTCAAGATTTTGAACATCGCTTGACTAATTATCGGTCAACTTGAACACCATGTGTCCATTCCCATTCATTCTGCGTAAGATCGTTGCTTTAAAAATATAACGATGTACTAACACATGTGGTGACCAGTTAGTGCATCTGGACTTAATTTTTTTCGGGAGAAAGAAATGTTCCTTTAAAGTGTGTTTCGAGAAATGCATTATACCGCTAGCAAGATAACAGAAAACAACTAATCTAATAAGGTTCCGAATACAAAATTCTTGGCGTATTCCCATTTTATTCAAGGCAATTAAAATATCTAAAAAATTTCTCTTACTTTTTTTTTTTTTTTTTTTTTTGAAAAAAGTTAAAATATGGATTTTGTTTTTAAAAAAAAGTAGAAAGTAAAGAAATCGTTAGAGGGGGCTCTAGAGGACACTAGGGGGGGCTCAGCCCCACCTGCCCCCCGTCTAGTTACGGGCCTGTCTTAACCTCATTTTAGATAGAATTAATTAATTTAACTTTTCTAAAAAAAAGTATAAAAGGAAAGCGATTAATGGATCTTGAAAATCCAATTTCTTCAACTTTCGTTTGCTACTTCTCTTATTAAGCCTAGATATTAATAAAAAATTAACCCTTTCAGGAACAAAGTAATTCTGCTGTTGAAATATTGATTAATTGAATACAACCAAAATTTATGCACAAATTATTTCCTATTCTGAGGGAAAATGTCATTTCTAACATACATAAGAACAGTATAAAGAAGAAAGGAAACCGTCTTGATAGTTGAAAAATAAAATTAAGTACTTTAAATAAACATGTAAAATTTCTGGAAATTTTAAAGTGGAAAGGTTTTATCATGGGAAAAATTGGAGTTATTGGAGAAATCGATTTTTTACAAGTAAAATTTTGTCTTGCAGTTATATTTTCTTAGAAGATATAGGATATTAAACATTCTTTAAAAATTTATGCTAAAATTTTATTTTCACTTTACATGAAGTATACAAGAAGAAAAAAATAGGTGAGAAAGAAAAGAAAAAAGAAATGTTTTTACTAATAAAATTTTCTTTCTATCGCTAAATTTCCTCAGTAGCTTTTCTTGCTTAATTGTTTTGTAAAATCTTTTAACTACTTAAATGAACATTTCAGTTCTTTTTAATATTTTAATTTGCCACTAAAATTATTTAATATATATATATATATTAAAGTTTCATCCAATTTTGTCTGGAATATGAACAGTTTCCCAACAAAAAATAATGCCTCAACCGTGTAGAATAAAGAAAATTCAGAATCTAATTCAGAAAGGGTCATAACAATAAAATATAGACTTTTTTCTGAGTTAACGTAAAAGTTTGAGAAATTGGAAAATGATAAATTTTATTTAATAACATTTAAAAAATAAAATTTGTAAAATAAATCTTGTTTTTATCAAAAATTTTCCAGAAAATTGTTTGAATTTTCTTTGTAAAGTTTCTAAAGGGCTATTCGGTAAAGGACCACCCCCACACCCTTATCTGCAATCCCACCATATATGGCACTGTTCTTAAAGTTGAAGCCTTTTTGAAGTGGATTTAATGCTGGAAAATTACCGATTTTACTTGGAAAATTTATGAAAATATCTGATATCAATCTCCTGAGAGATTAATTTTCGAATAATATTTTAAACATCGTAATTTTTCCACCTTTTTATAAAGTTTTCAAGAAATGGACAAAAACGAAGATTACTTCGATGATTGTGAAGTATGAAACGGAATTTTCGAATATTTCATTGGGCCTTGCACTATTTGATAATATATTAAATATTAGTATATTAAAATATACAACGTATGATAACTAAACACATTCATTATTTTCATTAATATTTAATGATTTTGATCTTGATATATTTTTGCTTTTTAATAATGTGAAACGAGAGTAACTGTCCCATACAATAGTTTTTTTCGTTTTAAGATTAATTTGCCTTTTTAAAAATTGCATTATATGAAATATATTTGAAAACGGATGTAAGAAATATGGAGCATACAACTCTAAAAAGTTTTAAAAACTTCGACAAATAGTTTTCTAAATCTTGTAAAATAATGAAAATAAAATTCATAAGCAAATTAAGTAGATTTCTTTAACTTTTCATGATTAAATTGTTGCAGTTTGTACAGGGCTGCCAGTTGGTCCCTATTTCCCTAAAAGGTCCCTATTTTTTAACTTGGTCCCTAAAAGTCCCTTTTTTCACTAAGAGGTCCCTAAAAGTCCCTATTTTAAATCTATTTTTTGTCTAAATTAATTTTTTTCCGAGATTTTTTACAAAATTTATCATGAAAATGTAGATTTGTTAAAAATTTAATGCCCTAGATGGCAGCACATAACTGATCATAGTAGAAGAAAGGACCAATAATAGCATATTTTGAAGATGAATGAGGAAGCAATAATATTCCTAGATTACAACATCCTGTGGCCTGTAGGAACTTTTTTTATTTTAACCAATGACCTAAGATACCTAGACACCATACCGGCAACCCTTTCTTAGACCGACATCTTTGCCTTCCATCACGTGACGGAGGGCAGATTTAGCGCACCAAACCGGTTTTTCTCCCTCCGAAACTCATATTGTTATGTTTATCTTGAGTTGTCCGCACTTCTTCTGTTCTCTTTGTGAAATCTGAAAGATGCCAATAAAGCGATCATCGCCAAAAAACGGAATCTTTTCGCCAAAGATGTTTGATTCGAAACCATGCCGAGAGAACAATAGGATGTGGTGTCTACTTATATTAGAAAGTCAATGATTTTAACAATCTGATCTGTCTCATTCTATATTAATTAGTTTTTAATAATGGATTTAAAAATTTAAATAAACAGATATCTGAGAAGAGAATTTACCTATCACCTTTTTCTTTTTTTACTTCTGCAAAGGATTGTCTCAATAGCTTCAGGAAGATTTTAGCTTTATACAGGAAAAATTAAGTGTTCCTGCACATAGGTTTATGAAACATGTATCAAGCAGATGCTCTGAAACTTGTAGCAAATTGGTTGTTAGAATAATAGAATTGTCTCTCTGAGTATTTCTTAAAATATATTCTATCCAGAAAAGAACAAATGACACTAAATACAGTCACCTACAAAAGAATTGTTGAATATTTGAAGGAGAAAAACGATGACATGTCAGTTACTGTTTATTGTATCTAGTGCCAAACTATTTACACAGTTAATTGCATTTTTCCAAAGGAAAGATCCTCTGATCCACTTAGTATATAATGAGATAAAATCCCTTATCATTAAAATTGTAGGATATATTTGCAAACAGTCAGCCATTAAAGCTTTCGAGATTGATGTTAGTCAATATCCCTTTGAGAGTAAAACTTAAATATTTTTAAAGGATGTTATTTTCAATGAAGAATTGCTAAAAGTGCTATTGAAACTATCTGAAAAAGATAGATTATTTTTTAAGTGATGTGCAACGTCATTATGTAGCTTCTGATAAATATTTTTACAATAAGGATATATTGCAAAATAAAAACTTGAAATATTTCAGTTGTTTAAACCTAAAATCCAAAAATACTCCAAAAAATTTAAACAAAAATTGACTATAACAGACATGTCACTTTTCCGCAAAAACATAGAATTCCATTTTTTCGGCTCTCAATTTTATCATTCTTGAAATCAATGCAAATATGCATTCCAATATAATGAATTTTTTTAGTAGAGGGGTTAGTTAAAATAAGAGTATGAACTGTATCAAATTTGGAAAAATTATTCAAAGAATCACAAAAATCATGAAAAAAAATTAAATTTTTATCAATAGATCACAAAAAAGAAATCCGTTTTCATCAAAGGATCACTGGGGGAAAATGCAATTTCCGTTAAAGCATTGTGAGAAAAACGCAACTTTCGTCAAAGGATTGCAGTAAAAAACACTCTTATCAAAGGATCGTATAACATATATGATTATCATCGGAAGATCTTGTAAAATACATGAATTTCGTCAAAGAGTCGCAAAAAAATGCGATTTTTATCAAATGATCTAGAAAGTTACTCTATAATTTCATCAAAAAATCAAGTAAAATATGTGAATTTTGGCAAATAAATATGTAATAAATTCATGAATTTTATAGAAAATCACGGAAAATATGCGGAAACTTTGACAAGAAATTGTGGAAAATACACAAATGCCTTCAATGTAAATTTCATCAAAGAATCGCAAAAAAAATGTGAGTTTCATCAAATAATTGTTAAAAATGACTCAAAATAAAAAACAAACTAAAAATTTCATCAAAAAATTGTGGAAAATATACAAATTTTGCTGAAAATTGTGAGAAAAATCTCAAATTTTGTCAAAGGATTGTGAAAAAATATGTTAGACGTCAAAACGCCACGGAAAAATACGAATTTAATCAAAAATCCATTAGGCGGCAAAAGTTCAGCTTTTTCTTTGCTGGGTCTATGCCTGCTATAAACATTGTTGTAATTGATGCCCTCTTGGATGAATGGAAAATTTGCATACCCAATCAAGGATAATCTGAAGTAAATAGAATAGATTCATTTTGGGCTATTTCTATCAATACAAAAGAGAAAGTGGAAGGCTAAAATATCCAAATCTCTCTTTTTTTTTAAGAGTAGCCTTAATTTGTATCTTAGCAAAGCGGATGTAGAGCGAGGATTTTTGCTTTCATATCAAATTCTTTCCGATGACTGTGTCTCTATAAAAGAATGAATGCTTAATGCTATATTAAACGTAGCAGATGCTTTAAGACATCATTATGAAAATCATGCTGCTCTAGTACCAATAACTAGAAAATGATAAAAAAAAAGCTATTTTGCATATCAAAATTATCGAAGTTACCTAGAAAATGAAAAGGGACAAAAAGAAAAAATACGGAGGGGGGGGGGGGAGTTAAAAAAATATAAGTGCAATTGTAGATCTTGAAAAAAAGTTGGAAGATTTAAACAAAAATGTGAGTGAAGAAATAACTGTAGATTGATCAATGAAGGCAAAGAAATATTAAAAATTGCTTTAAAAAAAGGGAAACTTAACTGAAGCTAGAGTGGCACAAAACTTGATTGCATCTGGTATAACAGCTAACAAGGAACTGAAAGTTAAAAAGGATAAAGCTGATAGCATGTCTAGTGTTATAATAAAAGAAAAACTAATTTAATTACAAATTTTATGAGTAAGAAACATGAAAAAGGTTAATTTTAGAAATCTTTAAATATTATATTTGGTTAAAGTAAAAAAACAAAATAAAAATGACTTTTTTTTTTTTTTTTGTTAAATTGTTTTATTTTGTAAAATTATTACGTTTATTTTTCTGGTCCCTAAAAGGTCCCTATTTAAGACTTTTGGTCCCTAAAAAGTCCCTAATTTTTAATCATTAGGTCCCTAAGTCCCTACTATTTTGTATCAAAGTTGCTGGCAGCCCTGTTTGTATCACATTGGTTCATTTGTTTGTCAACATTGAGAGATGTGTTTATATTTCTAGTGTATACAGTGTCATGTTTGTTTGTGCCAGAAAATTGTGTTATTCGGCATTCCGCCAACTTAACATTTTCACTTATTTTGTGTAAATCACTAACTGAAGACTTTATAGAATTATTGAATGAATTGCAATGTACATTTTTCATTTTTAAGTAGAGTTCGGCTGCTATACGAATTCATATAGTCGGGTTATCCAGTTTTACCAGAGAGCGAAACGGACCAAAAATCGGTTGGATCATTTTTTGAATTTATTAATTCCTACAGGTCGAGTTCAAGTCGCGTTATTTTTAGGAGTCGGGTTCAAATTAAATTGGGACGGATTTTTCTGTGTTTATGTCTGGGTGGTAGAATTAGGTTTTGGTTACTTTTACTATGTAACTGATTCGGATTTACCTGGTATTTTACAAAAATGTTCATAATTGTGTTCTACTTGAAAATAATATTTTTGAATACATATTTAATTTACTTCATTAAAAAAAAAAAAAAAACTAATATGATTGCGGATTGTAGTATGGCTCTAATTTGTTTGCTGCAATTGAAGATCGGTTTGGGCTGATTTTTTTCGGGATTGAATTTTGATTTTTGCTAGTTGCTTTCCAGTACATTTTGTTTTGAAAAATAATTACCCAATATCTTTATTTTTCAAGGGAATCCTCCTGTAATTCTAACCGATGACCTTACTATTTCCCATTCAAAATTACGTTTGGGAACTTTAATAAAACCAAATTTCTTTTCAGCAGTTAAATAAATAAAAAAATAAATTACGTATTAAACAAATTGAAATTGGATGGACGTAAAGATCAAATTATTGGCTGGGCTCGCGCCCCATGGGCCCATATAAGTTGATGCCTTTGTACGTATAAAATATTTGCCTATTTAGTGTGTCTGAAATGCATCGGATCAAACCGAAACTATTTTCATCAGTTTTGACGGTACGGATCCCACTGCCTAGTCCCTTTCTCTCATCGACTTCTTCAATTCCCCTATTCCCGGGCCTCTTCTGAATGATTTCGGGGTCGGCGGAGCCCTATGAAAACCCCAAAACGCGAAAGACCGGCAGCGCAATAAATTTCGTTTTTATTCTTTCCCTTTTCCCTCCCACCTCATGAGTGGTTCCATTTTTGGTGCAGGGTTGTCCTCGAACAGCGGAGGGAGGAGAAGATCATTGCGGTCGAGAGAATGGAGTCGAACAGTCCAACGCTTTGCGGCTCCCTTTCATTGTGTTCTAAGTTGTGATAATTAGTCGTAATCGGAATGCGATGCTTTTAACACGGCAGTCTATTAGCAATAGATTAGCGAATGTAACTGATAAAAGCACAGTTTTTGCTGCGAAGAACTTGTTGAATTTTACGGTCTTCCATACTTATAGGTATTTAGAGGATAGGCAGCTTCCACTGAACTATCAACAAATATACAATACTAATACAAGAATTATAAATAGCCTTTTCAAGTATGTCAATTATAATTGAACGTTAAAAGGGAGCAGTATAATATAATAGTTTACTAAAAATATGCGTACTTCTGCTGCTTTTATATTATTTTTTTACATTTTCACACGCTTGATTTCATTTTTAAATCCTTGTAGCGCGTTGAGATAGATTTTATCCCACTTAATTTTCATGAAGATCTCTATCAGATTTTTTGAAAGGAAAAAATACTTTTATAACTTTGATAAAACAAACCTGTAAAATTTCTTTTCTTTATTTTTTAAATATTTTTTTCGGAAATTATGCTCTGACTTCAGAACTGCAAAATTTTAATTTATTCCTGGAAGGGTTAATGTGTGCGTGTGTATGTATGTTTGAAAAAGTGACTTATTATTTGTTATAAATCATGGAGCAGAATCAATGTTTTTTTTTTTTTTCATTTTAAAGATATGAAAAGTTTAAAAAGGATTATAAATTGAAATAATTTAAAATCATTTTTTTCTGCAGATTTTGTTTATCCACCAGCGCAACACAATATATCTGAAATTGAAAAATTTGTATTAATAGAAACCTCGCTATAGCGTGTAAGAAAAATATGCCAATAAAGTAGGTTTTCATCTCTTTTCAAATCAGAGTTGTTAAATACCCGGGTTTTTTTCAGAAAAAACCCAACCCACTGTTTTTTTTTTTTTTTTTTTTTTTTTTTTACAGGGTTTTTGGAGTTTTATCGGGGTTTTTCGGGTTTTTTCAGGTTTTTGGGGGTTATTGGATGTGGTTTAGTATGCTTGAAAAAAAAAAGTACTTATTACTAAATTCAAAATAGCTAATTGATTATTACAAATATATATAAATCAATGGCAGTAATCAAAATTATGATAGATAAATTGATTATTAGTAATAATTTATAAAGTATTTTTTTATTATTACTAAATAATAGAATAAGCCAAGTAATTTTACATGTCTACATAATTAAATTAGGATTCTAAGCATATATGGTATTTTGTTATGAGTTTCTATTGTATAACATAGAATGGATTACACATCAAAGTATTTTTTTAATGGAAAAAAAATTTGTTTGTTACTTACACATGCTACAGAGATTAACTAACAATTAATTCTTTTAAAAATTGTGATGGTATAATTAGGACATTTCTTTTCTTTTCTTTGGGGTGGGGGGTGATGGTTATAAACTTTATGAGTGGTGTACTGATATTAAGAAATATATTACAATATATTATATATGTAATATAAATACATTATATATGTAATTTAAAGTTGAAATTTTGAAAAAACCCACTTGGGTTTTTTCCCGAGTTTTTTCAAGTGGGTTTTTTGGGCTGGGCAAAATCATAACAACCCTGTTTTAAATATATAGTTGGTCGTGATATAATCAGTAAAAATCGGATTTTGTTCAGTGACATTGTAGAATTCAAGAAGAATAATTTTAAATTCAATCTTTTTTCAAAAAAGCAAGGAGACGAATATGAAGTATCAACAATTTGAATTTATTTATTGGTATGTATACAGTTTAAGTATAAGCTTCTAAACTTAATGTTTTTGACCTTTTTTAATTTCTCGGCCAAGCCCTTTGAATCGATAAACTTGTAATACATAAAAGATGTAGTAGAATCTCGTCTTTTCATTTTTCATAGGAGATAGTGGAAATAATAATAATTACGGCAAATTACAGTAGAACCCCACTGCACCAAGACACTGCAGCCGCAAATTTCTTTTTGCTTAAGCGAAATTTTTATCTTATTTTAGCTCATTTTTTCCTTTCAAATTAAAAGGAATTAAAAATTCATTATTGAAATACTTGCGGAAGTTTGCTTTGGATCTGGTCCTGTTTGCACATTTTAAATAAGGTAATGTAAAAGTAAATTACGGGGAAAAATGAATTCCAGATAAATCAAAACAGTGTTATCCATTCTTTTTCTTTCTTATTTTTCTAGAACGTTTAAATTAGCAATTTAATTTCATGCTGATAATTCATTAATGTAAAACAAAACTAACCCTCACACAGAGATCATTCAGTTATTTATATAATTATAAATTTTCATCATCAAAAGTATACATCTGACACCGAGCCGATGCGTTTATTTTTTTTAATTTAAAATATCTCTTTATATTTTAAGTATTTAAAAAAGTAAATTATAAAATTTGAAATTTAACTTGTGAGGAAAAAATTCAATTTTCTTAAAGGTAAACAAAATTTAAAGAGATACCACTTAGCGTACACGGACAAAACCTACCACTTTTTCATGGTGAAAACCGCTTTTTGATACATTAGATAATGAGTAATCACCTACCTAATTAAATTTTCTCATTTAAAAAACTGCACTGTATGGCCATTTATGACCGAATACTTTCAATTTTAGACATTTTGTGAAATATTTAAAAATGTCGGAATTCTTCTGGAGCTTCTTGATTATAAAGATTATTTGATTTCATATTTATCAATGCCCATTTGTTAAGGAGGATAATTAGTGGGGACGACGACAAAAAATAAAAAATATTTGGGATTATCCTATATATTAAAATGCATGAATCTATCGCTACAGAATGCAAATATTTGGATACTGTACAACACTTCGGCTGATTTTTTTTAAGAATAGCATGTATATTACTGGAGATATAGAGATTGATTTTTTTTAGTACAAAAAATTCTTGCACGTTTTTTAGCTTATAATATTGAGAGGTGTTGAAACAAATTTAACGTCAATCTCAGAAAAATTACCAAAACGTAGTGAAAACAATATAGTGTAATTGTAATATAAATGTATGAGTAAGTTGTATGCAGGGTTGGCACGGTTTAAACCAATTGGTTTTAACCACGGTTTAAACCAAATGGTTTTTTTCTCAAAAAAACCAATTGGTTTTTTTAGAAGAAATGTAGAAACATTTTTTTTTTTCTTTATAATTACGTGTTTCAGATTATTGGACATAAATAATTTTTACTTTTATCACTTTATTTCAGTAATAAGTGTTATATATAGTGGGTTTATGTCTTTTTTTATGCATAGGATTAAACCAATTGGTTTTTTCTATAAAAAAAGCAATTCGTTTTTTAGAAGAAATATAATAACATTTTCTTTTTCTTTATAATTTTCGAGTTTCAGATTATTAGCTATAAATAATTTCTATCATTTTTTAGAAGAAATCTAATGACATTTCTTTCTTTATAATTTGCGAGTTTCAGATTATTGGATATAAATAATTTTCACTTTTAACATTTTATTTCAGCAATAAGCATTAGATACATTGAGTTTGTCATTTTTTTTATGTAAAGGATTAAAATCAGTACACATTGGTGAACATATCTATTGCTCTAAAGAAAAAAACTTCAAACATGTGAATTGATCATAGATAAAATAAATTCAATATTTAGTATGAAATATTCTAATTTTTTTAATAATGCAGATTATTTAATGCATTTAATAATGTAACACAATGATCTTTTAAGATTTTGCACAAGCTGTAAAATAAATTTTTCTTTTGGAAGATTATCTTGAATAATTAAAAGCAAAGACTGGTTGCTAGTTATAGCATTTTAATAATATATTTTTTTTTCCCCTCTGCTATCTGCTGAATCTAACGACTAAAAATGTTAACTTCAAATTGTCACTCAGAAAGAAAAAATCCTAAGAAGTATTTCTAACTTATTATTTGAATAATTGTGGAAAAGAATATTTATCAAACTACATCCAAATGTTTATTATTAGTAATCAAAAGATTGTTTATAAAGATTTACAGGGCATCAATGGTTCACTGTGTAGAATAGTTAAAACTTTCAACATAAGACTGTTTGCTAAAACTGTTTAAATTGAAAAATGAATTTTTTTCAATTTTCAGCATAAATTCAATATAATTATTAAATTTAAATTATTTTAAATGAAGTTACACTGCTTATAAACCAATAATGTCTGTTTTTATCAGTAAATATGCATATGTATGTAATAAGAAAGGATGTTTTAAAAAAACCCGGTTTAAACCAAAAAAACCGGGGTTTTTTTTTTTCGAAAAAACCTGGTTTTTTCCCAACCCTGGTTGTATGAAATATTTTTTTATGTGTATATGCGAACGATAACGATCTTTTTACATAATTTACTAGTCAACTCTGTAGAGAAACTCATTATAAAAGAGGGGAAAAAATCAGTCAAATATCGTGAAAATTTAGAAATATATCGTCGATAAAAGTGAGTTGTTTTTAAGTTGTTCTCTAAAAGCAGATGAATAGGGGATTTTCCACACACTTATTTTTTTTTTTTTTTCCTGAGTTTTTGAAAAAAAAAAAAAATTAGTATTTAATGAATACCAAAGAGAAAATTTTGAACAAAGGCTTCGATTTTGATACTTCTTTTTATCATAGATTAGGTTCGTTCTGGTACTTATCAAGGAGAACTAAAGCATCGATAAGAAATGAAAATTAAAATTGACAGTTTGTGGAAAATCCCTTACCATTCAGCTGCTTTTAGAGCGAATTTAATAAGCTCACTCCTATCGCCGATATATTTCTGAATTTTTACGATATCTGACTGGATTTTTTTTAAAGAGTTTATGTATAAAAGATCGTTGTTATTGTTCGTACATGCGCAGAAAAAAAAAAAAAAAAAATATTTCATACAACTAACTCATTTTTCATAAAATATGTAATATATTTATATTCCAATTACGCTATATTGTTTCTGCTACATTTTGCCAGTTTTTCTGTTACTGGTGTTAAATTTGATTGAAAACCCTGCATTTTTTTAAAACATATTTCCTTCCCTTTTAATTATTCTCCTTATCAAATGGACATTGATAAATAGGAGGTTAAACATAAACTTTATAATCCTCAAGTTCCAGAAGAATCCGACAAGTATATTTTTAAATATTCGACGAAATGTCTTAAGTTGAAAGTATCCGGTTATTAAAGGCCTTATAGTGTATTGTATATTAAAATTCTATCTTAGATTTTCGCGAACCAGAAGGGTCACTGAATCAATTTTCTCCTTTTAATGTTCAGAAAATTAGTCAAATATATTTCTTAATTGTTAACATCTGTCTTAACATCTGTCTCTGTCTTTAATACATCTGTCTTTGAAAATTAATTTTCAAAAAGTCCCAAATTTAAATCACGGGTCTAGCTAGTATGCAATTCCAATACAATACAACAATACATAAACAAACATATGGATTAAAAAAGGGGGTAGCGGTAGGAGGCTCTTTAAATTTCGATTTCTACCATAACGGTACATTCTAAACATTCAGTTGTACGGAGTGAAAGGACAGAGGAGGAAAACGTGTGGGGGTTCCTCACAAAACGGTCGCTGATTCCGTTGGAAACGCTGTTGCAGCTGCATTTGTTTGTAGGTGGTGCGGTTGCACTGGGGTTACTCGTTTGATTCGGCATTTACGTATCATCGCCAAGTGAATTCTTTGACGAATCTTTGATCTAAATTCTCGTCGATAATATTTTACAGGATTTTAAGGTTATCAGTGGTTGTTAAAATTTCCAAAACATAACTTTCAATTCTTTTTTTTATTTTTTTATTTATTTATTTCATTGTATTTTTGCTTATTCATTTTGCAATGCTGAGATAACTTGCAGTTAAATTTGTTTTAAAAATTCATGCGTGAGGCCAGGATTATGAAACATTTTCCAACAATAGCAGCATATTAAGTAATTTCATGTTTTCCTCCTTCTTACAATAATTTCATATTTCTAAATTTCATCTTTCATCTTTTTTACATTATTAAATGCAACGCAGCTACCCCCTCCCTTCTCCAGCGTATCATAATGTAATGCAATTATTTGTACATTTTTGTAAACGAACTATGAAAGCTGCGTGTTCCATACTCCTGGGAAAAAATCTGCTGCAGTCCACCTCAATAATGCATACAATGTTATTTGTTGTGTTTCAATTATCGCAAAAATAACGATTTTTCCTGTGAACCATCATGTAACGTAATTCTTAAGCATCGTATTAAACGAACTATAAATGTCATACAGTTTATTTTCAATATCACACAATCTGTACTAAACCTCAATAACATATAAAAATTACATAACAATCAGAGTAAATTTATGGGAGTTAGGGCATAGGCAGACAAACCGAATCCATAAATACTTTTCTAATTTGTTAGAAACTATAGATAATTCTATTTGTTTTTTATGAAAGAAGATTCTATTATTTTTTGTACACTTCAAGATACGAAAAGTAACAAATTTTGAAACGTTACAAAGAAATGCTTGATCTATATTATGAAATTAGTATAAATGCTCGTCCTAGGACGGTGGGTAAAAATCGTAGTTCTTACTTAAAATTTGAAATAATTGATATAAAAAAATATTTGTACAGATGATATAAAAAAAATATTTGTACAGATGGCCTCAGACGCACCTGTGTTGGTTGACGCAATGTTTTAATAAGCCATTTTTATACAAAACCTCTAGCATATCCCGTGCAAATGGGATTTAAAACGGCATATAGAGGCGTTGATCGCAGCCTTCGGTATAGGAAAATTGTCTCATTAATGTCCCTTTAACCAATGCTAAAGTGTCATTGAAATAAGTCTGTATTGTATATGCGGTTAAAAGCATTGCTATTCAAATTAAGGTAAATTTTTATTTGTCATAATTCGGAACAAAATATCGCATAAAATCTAAAATCCCCTCCCCCCCCTCCAAATATATATATATATATATATCTGAACAAGTTAAAATATATGTAATGCGATGTGCTTGCATGGGATTTTCCTGAAGGAAGAAGTTACATCTTTCTTCCACCAGATGGCACGTTCGAGCGCATGAATCGCCAAACATTTAAATGCGAAGAGGCTGATTGAACGGATGAGTTCGTACCGGAATCGTTACACCGCGTTTTATTATACATAACTATTTCTTAAGAATAGGAACAATCTGAATGAATTCTGGACTAAAAGTAAACTAAAATATTTTCTCATTTAGGTTAATTTTAATTATTCTATGCTTAATATTTTCGACATTTGAGAGAATAAAATGTAAAAATGTCACTTTAATGCTCATGTATTTGCGTCAAAGTAAATAAATGCGTCATTTGCTTAAAAAAAAATTTGTACAATATATAGAATAGATTGATGTATTACTTTAGTCATAAATCTATTTTTCATAAATTCTAAATCAAATTTATGGGGGCAAAAGGAGAAAGTTAAGAGATATATTTGCAAACTGTGCGTGAATTTATCAAACACGACGATTAAAGAGCTAATACATTTGGTAAAATTTCATTAACATTACAGTAATTTTTATTTTGTAGCCAAAACTAACCTTTTCTTTTTTATGTAGATCAGTGCTTAATAATTTAAGACAGCATTTTCAGCTTTTTAATTTCACCGTTAATAGGTGTAGTAATTTTAATTTGGAATCTTAATTTTTAATTTGTTATTGATAAATAATATTGTATGTTGAACTTAATCGAAATTATTTTAGGGCTTAATAGCTGTTATTATAGCTGCACAATATATAATTAAAACAACGTAATTATTATTTAAATAAAAAGAATATCTCATAACGAACCAGGGATGGATCTGCAGGTCTACACAGGCCCAAACGCCCGCCATATCTTGTTCCATCCCAGCTCTGTGTAAAAATTAAGTTCTGAACCGGCCCAGCCTGACTAAAAATCAGTGAAAGCAAGCCCGGCCGAAAGACACTAACTAATGCAGCCATTAAACAGCAATCGTAAAATAGAATGCGGGGTCTATTATTCAGAAAGGAGTAAAATGGTGTCAATATGATTATATAAAAGTCTTTTTTGGTGATGATTGCTTTTTTAGGAATTTTCTGTTTTCATTCTTGCTATGCAAAAACCGATTAAGATGAAATTTTTAAATGAAAATCCAATGAACAGTATTGCGGGCTGTAGATCGTAGTCGTGTAATTGGATTTCTTTATAAATACCTTTAGAAGAGTAATACGAAGTCATAAGAAGTCTATGATTCGACCCTACTTTTCGCGGAAATTCATATCGAAGTGAATGATGCTTTGTTCGTATTAACCGTGATCCTTCTTTTTCTAGCTCATAATAAATTGAAAAATCTTAATAGTTTAAATGACGGACCTTTCAGTAAACAGAATTCGACTGTGTGTACATTCTTTTTGTTTGTTATTTGAATCATTGTTGAAAAATACCTTGAACGAATTTTCATCGATATCACATTGTGAATGAATGAACATGCAAATATGGCAGCATTGTTTTCTTTTACAGTGGTTCCCAACCTTTTATTGGCCATGCCCATCAATAAAATAACGATTTTACCTCTTTTCCTTTTTTTCATAATTCTATTCACCTGAAAGTAGCCTGTCAAAACCTTAACTATTCATTTGGCACTTTTTTTTCTTAACTTACCAAGGAGATGAATTATCTGCCACAAATGTTTTTAGTATAATTCTATAAATGAGTCGATAGATGTTCACTTTTATGTCACGAAAGTTTATGTATTTCCAATTAATCTGAATGTTTAAGAAAGTATTATATGAAAATGTTACATGCATTCCGTTTGCATATTGATAACGTGTTGTTCTTCTTTATTTTAGTGTATTTTGGGACTTATATTGTGCTGCTCCTGAAAGGAGAGACACATGTGAGCACTCTAGTGAAGCTAAAGCTTTTCACGACTATGTAAGTACTCATGTTTTTTGTTATTACATTTTACTGTCGGTTTCCGTGTGTTAATATAGAAAAAAAATCGCCTTAAGTTTGCATCATCGTACAAATTTTGTGACTTGGAATATAATTAGAAATTTGCTGTCGAATACGGATTTTATTAGGATAATGATTTCCTTTATTAACAGACTTCAAGGAGAAGGTTATGATTTCGACCTGTATGTATTTCTCGTTCACCCATAGTCTTTAAATATGAACCGATTTTGATAATTCTTTTTTTGTTTGAAAGTATAAGATACCCCACGTGGTCCCGTTTTAATTTCATCAAATTCTGATGATTAGAAATTTTTTTAAATAAAAAAATATGGATTTGATTAAAAAATACAGTCGAACCTCTATATAACGAAACTCCATACATCGAATTTTTTCATATAACGAATTTTTAGTAAGAACGGTCCCCTTTTCGCATGATTACATTAAAAACAGATTCTATATAGCGAAATATCTATCTCCATATAACGAATATTTTCATAAATTGATCTTAATTTATTCAGTTTTAAAAAAGCTTCGAAATCATATAGAATCAATTTTCCATCACTTATTTTTGATTTATCGTTCAGTGGAGAGGTTTTTTTTTATTTTATAAATATTACTTCTCTCCTTATTCTTTAAATCTAACAAGTTCATCCCACCTCCCACACACCTTTCAACATCCTTCTCAAAACACAGTCAATTGAATTGTTACACATATAAGAGAGGAATCAATGAGAGCACATAAGAGAGACCTTCAAATGGAGGAAAATATCAACTACAATTTTTCATTCCTTGCTAAAATTTGAGAATTTTTTTTTGAGAGCTTAACAATTGTAATTTTAAAATCAAAACAACAAAAAATTACAGATTTCTTCCTCTGAAATTTATGTAAGTCTTCCTCATTTGATTTTCATTAAGCTTTCAAATAAATGTCTTTTCTCTTTTTTGAAACTGCTTAAATAAGTAAGAAATAAAATGTTAGGTTAATATATACTTTTAAACATTTCAAATTCTTAATTAAAAAGATCAAAAATAATATTTGTTCAAAATTTACACATTAAATACTACTTTTTAACATCATACTCTATACATCGAATTTCTCTATATAACGAATTTTTTACTGGAACGATGGATTTCGTTATATAGAGGCTCGACTGTATATATATATTGATGATTTGTCGCAAATTATATTTCATTGTTGCAACCGTTTTAAAATCATAAGCATATTAAGACTATGCATTCATATGCGTTAGTGTTAAGTTGTCGCCAAGCTTGATTCTTTTTTTTTTTTAAGTCTGTTACTATATATTTTTTAAAGCATATTTTATTAATTGCAAGTCCATTCTCGATACGTTTAATGCAAAAATTGCTAGCCTTTCACTCTTTTGGACCACTAAAGTTTAGATCCTGCGGCCCTTGCACATTTTTATAATAATGATCCATTTTATTAATATGAGATTAACTTAAAGTAACAAATAAATCGATACTTTTTTAATTTTAAGTTAAAACTTAAATGCTTATTTAATCCTAACAATAAAAAAATGCATATAAAGTTTGTTTATATGCAACAAACCATAAAGTTACTTTATTATTACAAATCAATAAAATTTTAATTAAATATCACGCAATTTTTGTGTGATATTTGTGCTTGTTTGAAAGGGTTTCTTGTTCATGGATTGTCGGTTCTAATTACGATTTAAAAATCAGAAAGTGTTTCTATTTCGAGTCTGGAAAGCATCAAGTTTCATTGCTTTTGTCTGTTGCGATTGAAAATGAATTTTCGCAAAAATATTTCATCGAATCAAAAATTTCATTGCTGTTTCACGCGATTTCCTATGTAGACGGGTTTTTATATTGGAGAAAATTTTAAAAAATATATCAATTTAGCAAACTGTTAACATAAATATCAATGATTGTTACAAATTAAAATTTCAAGTCTAAACGTTTAAAATTTAATAAATATAAGATTTTTTTATTGCTTTATTTTATTAATAAAAAAAAAAAAAGAAATCAAATATCCAGATTTTTGCCGCGGACCACTGGTTGGTGGCGACCACTATAGGTTAGTATGTGTATGCCTTCAACTTTTTTCAATCTCTCTAAATTTTAAGTTTAAAATTGCTAATTATTATTAAAAATATATAATTAAGTAATTATTATTATTGTATTATATTGCTATTTTTTAAAACAATTTAAATTTATTAAATATAAATAAATTTGATCTATCATAAATACAATAAAGTTAAACAGAAACTAGGCTATTTTTATGACAGTAACAAATATTTTAAAAGTTGCAAGTTTACAAAAAGGGCAAACAACGCTGAAAATTCCTAGAATATATATTAAAACATAATTTAAAAAAAATGTACTATTTATTGAGTTATGAAATTTTTTCCAACGCGACTCCTCCCCCCCAACACATGTATATGGAATTCTGATATACATATGGAATTTTGATGATTTGTTGATAGATTTGTGATTTAATTTTAGTTACATAAATTTTTCGAAATCTTCTTTTCTGGGCTTTTTGAAATTATAGAATTCTATTGGTTTTATTTTATGTTGACGGTATTTTTAATTAGTAGTTTATATTAGCTTTGCAGGAAAAATAAAACGAAGTGTATGTAAAATGCAGCTTCATACAAAATTAAGATGTTATTAAATGATAAGCAGGGCTTGAAATTCAATTTTCCAAAGGAGGGGAGTCTCCCTACCAACATTTATAAATGGAGGGGAGTTTGGCTGTTTGGGAGGGAGGAAAAATGTTTAAAACCTGCCATTATTTTATGTGCTATTTAAAGAATTACTAGAATACAGACATAAAAAAATATCACTGAAGCAATTTTTATCAACAATTCAGAATAATTATGCGAAATGTGTAAAAAAAAAAAAAAAAAAAAAAAACTTGTCTAGTTTTTACTGGCGGTAAATTCCCTCCCGGTACTAATTATTTTTGTCACAGGTCTAATTATTGTTTTAATAATAATTAATAAAACTTCTAATTAATTTAATAAATGTATATTTATAATTAACTGTTATAACCAATATTATTTTTCTGTATATTAAATGTGCAAGATACAAATTTAATCATAAAATAATACTTATTTGAGAGTAGAAAATAAGAAGTATCACTATTGTTTGCATTTTTTTTAAAAAGGGGCAAGTCAAATTCATCGACAGAGACTTTCTTAAAAAATGAATACTTTGTTGTAGTGATGGGCGATTCTGGAAATTGAGAATCGATTAAAATCGATATCGTATAAAACAACATCGATCATAATAAGAATCGATTTCTCAGTTCTAGAATCGATACTAGAATCGATATTTAGGTTCACACAGAGAAGATCCAAATTACTAATTCCAAAACTTAAACAATCAACAGGACTGTAATTACCGCCTCCCACCCCTCATCCCCATTTAGGGAGGCATAGAATTAAGCTATTGCAGATTTTAGAGTCGGATAATAAGAATTTTAAATTTTAAAATGATTGTCACTTATGGTTTTCACTTATGCAAAAACTTTGACAAATTTAAGAGACATAACTCAACTAATAACAACACTGAGTAACTTGGCATTAAATCGAGTATAAAGAGTGCCAAGAGCGTGTAACTAGGATGGGGAACAAGGAGTATAGACAAAAAACTTTTTTTTTTCTAATGCCAACCAAATGTTACACGAGATAGTTTGGAAGAACATAACATATGCCCCATTCCCAAGGGATCAGGTAACCCCCACTCTTGACGGAAAGGCGACCATAGCCCAAATGTATCTTTTGTCGAAGTTTCAAAATGAGGATTTACAATAAAATAGAACGAGAATTGGACATTTTAAAAATTGCATGCATACTTTGAACGGCCCATTTAGTAAAGATTGGCGAGGAAGGGGAGGGGGGCGAGGGATTAGAACGGACGAACTTGAAAAAAAAAATAATTAACTAATAACCCAAATAACTGAGCTTCTAAACAAAAATATAGTGTTTAACTTAGTTTTGAATTCATGGGGTGGCCCGCGGGGAACATGCACTCTTTGAAAATATAAAAAGTGCCAAGAGCATGTAACTAGGTGGAGAGAGGGGTAGTAACAGAAAAAACAAGGAGATAAGCTTTATAACGATATGTTACATGAGATGGTGTGGAAGAAACAAAAAATATGCCCCCCACGCAGGGGGCAAGGTGAATCCCAAACGGACAGAAGGGCGACCCCGGCCCAAATGTATCTTTCGTTGAGGTTTCAAAATATGGATTTATAACAAAATAGAACGAGGATTAGACTTTTTTTTAAATCGCAGTCATAATTTGAACGAACCTGTAAGTTAAGATTGGTGAGGAAGGGGGGGGGGGGGGAGTAAAACGGGCGAACATGGGAAAAAAAAAAAAAATAGTGGCACTCTGACAGTGCCGATAGAAGTGAAACCTTGAACAATTACGTGTGCATTTTTGAATCGTTAGGATATATAATTTTGAATCGCCAGGAAATACTTTTAAATGAATAAAAAAGGGTTCTATAATATTAAAGAAAATATTAATGTCTATAAAAAAAAAAAAAAAAAAAAAAAAAAAAAAAAAAAAAATATCGCGATACCATATGTCCAGCTATTGTAGTTAACTCACTATAACTACTTTCTTACATTTTAAAACGCGATAAATACACCAACCAAATTTAGACCATACTATCGATACCTTAATCCTTATCCAAATAAATCATTTTGTATTAATGCCTGTTACAATATCTGTAGATTACTTTTTGAATTATTCAAATCGGACATTCCATTCAAAAGATATTACGAATTTAAAGATGACAATCTAAAGAAATAATAGCGCTGCTAAGTACTCGGTGGCCAATAAGCTTAGGGATTACGTGTGCAATCAAACGATTGCGGGTTCGAACCCCAGTTTCGCTGATATGTATCAATGTTTTTTTTTTTTTTGTTTTTTTTTTTGAAGAAGTTTGAAAAATTAAAATTTTAACACATTATGGGTCCGTAATGTGACCTGAAATGATAGGAGAAAATTTCTTTTGCTAGATTTGTAATGTATGAAGCATAAGCTTTTAATAGACATATTGTATCAAGAAAATCCCCTCTTGCCCCCCCCCACCCAAAAAAAAGGGCCTATAGGGAAAACCGGGAAACTGGAAAAGCAAAAAGAAAGGCGAGAAATGGCTAGCTATACTAGAATTTTTCTCATCACTAACTCCTATAGAAGCAAAGTTATAGCCTTTTAAAGATTGAAAAGAAGTGGAGAAATAAGCAAAATTAGGTGAGTGATCGACAGGAGGGGGGGGGGGGAGAATCCACAGCTCTGGGGGTGCCATGTAGCTTAAACTTTTAAGTTAAAAATGGTAGAAAATTAAATGAGCGAAATTTTAAGGTGTATATTGGGAGAGGGTGCAAGCCCCCCACCCCCCTCAAAATTTTTTTTGTTTCTTTTGAAGAAACAAAAAAATATGCCCCCGGCGGGGCGCAGATAAACCCCAAACGGGCGGAAGGGCGACTTTTTATTGATCTTTTGTCAAGTATTTAAAATGTGGATCTAAAATAAAATAGACCGAGAATTGGACATTTTTAAAACTGTATGCATATTTCGAACGGCTCTGTAAGTTAAAACTGACGTGGAAGGGGGGATTAGAAGAGACGAACGTGAAAAATAAAACATAATAAACTAATACTTCAAATAACTGGACTTCTAAACAAAAATATAACGATTTAACCTAGTGTCGAATTAACGGGGTGGCCCGCAGGGGATTATTCCCCCCCCCCAGAAGTTATGAGATTTTATGCTTTTTAATGCACAAATTGCCCAGAGGTGACCATCTCCCTCCAAACCTAATGACGCAAATCCCCCCCCCCCCAAAAAAAAAAAAAAAAAACCTTCGTACTTTAACATTTCCCCCCCAAAACATAATACAAATGGTAAATTATATTCTACTTTTAATCTACTGCACATTCAAGAGATAACGAAATGAGAATAGCAGAATGAGCTATTATTGCCCTTATCTAGAATTTAAAGAAAGAAAACATAGGAACATTTCTGGAATTAAATTTGAAATATTAATTAACCCCCCCCCCCCCCCAAAAAAAAATGTACTTTTTCTCAAATCCCCCCCCCCCCCAAAAAAAAAAAACTAAATTGTATGACGCATCTTGCGTCACCAAACCCCTCTCTGGGCACCCGTGCACAAATTGTGATTCCCCTCTCTTACAGAGCCGGAGAAAGGCATGTAAAACATGCCTTTCTCCGGAGTCGCAGAAAAATACCCTGCATTCAACACTGATTTAGCCTAGAAAGAAAAAAAAAAATCGAAATCGAATCTAAAGATCGAAATCGAATCTAAAGATCGACATCGAATCTAAGATCGAAATCGAATCTAAAGATCGAAATCGAATCTAAAGATCGAAATCGAATCTAAAGACCGTTCTTACGGGCAGAATCGATTTTACATTTTTACTTTATTTTGTAACTTTACAAGAAGAGAGTATTAGATTCGTGAAAAATTTTGACTTCCCGTTTTTGATGGATTTATATATTTTAGAAGGTCTTTAACACGATTTCATGTTTTTTAAGAATTATCTGTCTGTGTGTGTGTCTGTCACTCTGTGCGTCTGTATACGACAAAAATTTCTGACTGTTCTATCTGAAGAACAAATGCACGGAATTCCACAAAACTTTAGATTTAGTTTGACCTTGATATAAACTGAATCTAATTAATTTTTGGTGCATATAGCCTAACAGGTGGCGCTGCTATACTGCATTTTTTGCGATTTGCGCAACAGCTATATCTGATAAACGAATGAACGGATTTTCATCACATTTTAGATCCAGTTAGTCCTTGACATGAATTGATGTTTTTTTGTATTTTGATGTATATAGCTTCTCAGATGGCGCTGCTATACTGAATTTTTCACAATTTCCACTCAGCGTCATGTGAAAGGGGGGGGGGGCGAAAGGAAGCGGTCGTTCCGAGCACGGAAATTTAAGGGCGCCAAATTTTTACTACTAACATCACTTCTAGCCTATCACAAGAAAAAGTTAATGGGGGGGGGGGGGCTAAATTGGAACTTTGAACCGGGCGCAGTTCTCTTTTCGCAGCCCCTGTTTCCATTTCAGCTTTTATCTCAAGAACTAATGCACAGGACTTTCATAAAAATTTAGATTCAATTAGTCCTTGATATTATTTGATGCTAATTACATTTTTGTGGAAATCGCTTAAGAGGATGGCGCTGCTATACTGCATTATTCATGATTAACGCAATAGCGCTATCTCAAGAACGAATTTTCATTCAAAATTCAGATTCAGTAAATCTCTGACATAGATTAGTGTTATTTAGTTCTTGTGTAGATTGCCCAACAGGTGACGCTGATATGCTGCATTTTTTATAATTTCGCAATAGCTGTATCTCGCGCTTTCATGGATTTTCATCAAAATTCAGATTTAGCTGGTACTTAATAAAAATTGATCCTGATCAATTTTTGGTGTACATCACTCAAAAAAAAAAACGCTATTTTGCAAGAGGGGGGGGGGGGGGGGCGGGTTCTGAGGTTTCTTCAATTCTTCTATCTTAGAAACGATTACACTGAAATTTTGGAATTGGCACATCCGTCTGTTTTATTTTCGACTTTTGACGGAAAATGAAAATTATATTACCTTCAGAGAAATCTATTAAAAATTTTAAAGTATCGATTAAATCGAGTTGGCCGTAGTATCGATTAAATCGATTTAAAAAATCGAAATCGCCCATCACTACTTTGTTGAGTAAAGGGATACTTTTTGTTTAATGAATGGCTGCTTTCAGGAATTGCACTCACTCAGAAAGATTTGGAGCTGTCAGAAACTGATTTTAGAGCAGCAAAGAAAAAATATATATATTGAAGCAGGAAAATTAGTTTGTTGAACAGAAAAATGAACTCCCCGCAATATACATTATTTTTGGGGGGGAGGAAGGGAAGAGAGGTTCCCTTTGACGAAAGTTGCATTTTTTCGCTATCTTTCGACGAAATCTGTCTTTTTTTACGATCTTTTCACGAAATCTGCCGTTTTTTTTGGGGATTTTTTGACGAAAATTGCCGTTTTTTCGTGAATTTTATGAGGAAATTTGCCGTTTTTTCGCGATCTTTTGATGAAATCAGATGTTTTATCGCGATTTTTTTTACGAAAATTGCCGTTTTTCGCGATATTTTCGGGAAATTTGTTGTTTATGGTGAATTTTTTGTCGAAATTTGTCGCTTTTCGCGATTTTTGGACAAATTTTGACTTTTTTCCGTGAATTTTCTGAGGAAATTAGCCGTTTTTCGAGATCTTTTAATGAAATCTGATGTTTTATCGCGTTTTGACTTTTGGACGAAATTTCACGTTTTTTCGTGAATTTTCTGAGGAAATTTGCCATTTTTTCGCGATCTTTTGATGAAATCTGATGTTTTAACCCGATTTTTTTTAACGAAAATTGCCGTTTGTCGCGATTTTTGGACGAAATTTTACGTTTTTTTCGCGACCTTTTTGACGAAAACTGCCATTTTACAGAATTCTGTTACGAAATTAGGCATTCTTTCGAGAATCTTTTGACGAAATTTGCCAGAAATTAGACGTCTTTTCGCGATCATTTAACAATATTTGCCGTTTTTTAGCAAACTTTTACGAAATCACGCGTCTTGTGAAACGTGTAATAGCTGTTTCTTTTGCGTGTCATCTCCGATCTTTTGCGTAATTTACGCGCAATAACGCGTCCGCGGCATCATTGTTTCATAACTTTTGCAATTGAATGCGTTATTTGTGTGTGTGTGTGTGTGGGGGGGGGGAATTCCGAACAGAATTACCTCCATTTCGCCGCGGAAAATAGAACGAAACTCGTCAATCGATTCCAGGAAAAAAATTGCGAAATTTGTCAATCAGTCGCAGAAAAAATCGTGATTTTCACTGATTTTTCGCGGTAAAAAAACTCTCAAAATGTGTCGATTACTCGCACGAAAATATCATAAAATTCGCAAAACGGTCGTGGGAGTTGATCATAGTTTCAAAATGCAAAATTGTTTCGGTGGGAGTCTCCCGTCCACGTTATTCTTTTGGGCGGGATTTTAAAATTTTGGACGCGAATCCCGCCATCCCTCCCTGAAATTCAAGCCCTGATAAGTCTTCTTGCGTCTGAAATTTAAAAAATAAGGCTTACAAGTATCTTTTATTAACTTTCTTAAAATATTACATTACTACTCGTGGCAGAGAATATGGAATCGGCAAACTCTGTTTGACAATACACAATCAAATATACTATACATTTTTAAAATAATTGGAATGCTGTTACTATTTTATTTTCAATGAACAAACCTAAACATTACCGAGATACACAGTAGAGGTCTCTACGGGTTTGGCAGAATTAAAACTATTTTTTTCAACGATCCAGGCCGGTAAAAGAATTGAGCCTAAAAATTAGCAGGCCTACAGGCAAAGCTGGCATCATGCCATGATCAAGCTTTCATTTTTTTCCTGCATATTCGAGCCTGGCCGGAACTGGACTTATTCTCATAATGTGTAGGGCTGGCAATATGGTTTGTAAAAATATTAATAGCGGTTAATGAACTTCTGTTTAAAAAATCTTTTGAAATATACCTTAAGGTGTTTCTCATATGTACTTCTCAACAGCGCAAAATTGACGCATTTTCTGGCTAATGTTTTACTAAATAGGCATAAAATTGCAAGACCTGATTATTGAAAGGATTTGAAATCGAATAGCTTTATCTGTTTCTTTTTATAGATAAATTATTAGATGTAAAAAATTCTTCAAGGGACTGCAGGGGGAGGGGGGGGGGGGTACTCACGAGACTTTAACAGTAAGAGAGATGGATTTGAGAAACAAGAGTGCTCTTTATTAAGTTGCAAAAGCAAAGAAAATGTCAGACATTTTTAAGCTCACAATTTGTTGTTTCAAAAACTTTAAGACAGCAAGTTTTTAAAAGCTTAAAAATCTGAAAAAAGTGCGTCAGTTTAGCTAGTCTGCGAACTAAATCAACAGATCGGAATCCTATTTTATTAAAACGTTATATAAAATGGAAAACATCTAATGTTATGAATTTTTAATGAAAGAAAGCATCCAAGGTCAAGGTAACAAACAAAATGTTGCGCAACACATTAAATGAAGCTGAATATCGTTATCGCAAGCTAAGGCAAAACCAAAGCTAATACGGCACAAACAAGACAGATATGTCGTGTCAAAAAATATAGGAAATGGTGACTTGATGACTCTAGTAAAGTGGTTTTGAGCGGTGAATCAATTTAGGTACAGGGAATGATACAATAAAATTCGTTTGGAAGCTGCGAAGTGAGAGATTGAAAATTTCCAAATTTCGTCAAGTCCCTGACTGAATCATAATTTTGGACTGCTTACCTTAAGAATGTTGTGTAATTGTGAATGGGAATCTCGATTCAGGGAAATATGTTCCAGTTTTAGGTTTCCTGATTCCTAATTTAGAAAATTAATTTGCAGACCATATGATTGAAAGGCAGCGCTTCATGTCATTGGTTCCATAGAGTGAATATGCCCCACCAGTGGCTGAGAGGTACGGACCTCTCAACTGGTAGACGGCAGGTGCTGGGTTCGAACCCAATCGCGGCTGTCGGCCTAACTGTTCGGAGTTTTCGTGGTTTTCTTCGAACCTTGTGTAAATACGGGTTAGGTTCCCTTAGAAAGACCCCCACGAAGGGCACTCTCCCCTGGTCCTATATCCCTAGCGTTGATAATCGGACGACAAAAATAAACCAAACCATACAGTGAATAATTTTTCTGAAACTGTTCCCCACAAATGGAGTCGCCAGCACGTAGTCCAGACATCAATCCTAACAAAAATATAAAAACATGGCGCATAAGCTTCAATCAAAATCAACTCTGAAACGAAAAAATACCACATGAAAAACTTGGCAGCCATCTATCCTAATAAGTGCAAAGAAGCCATTATTAGATAGATTAGAAGCCATTATTAGTTCTTAGATAATCGTTAATATTAAACAAAATTTCACAATAACATAGAAATTTTTATACTGTGGGTCCACTCTTAACGGTGGCCATTGGCTAATTCCTTAACCGTTAGTAATAGAACATATAGTTACAATTTAAATATAATTATTTAAGATATTTTAAATGAAGTAAAGAAATATTTTAAAAGTGATTTGGGTCAATACAAACGTTTCTTCAAAAACTACAAAATTTAAATTTTCATACGGTTCCCCAGTCCTATAAGTTATATTTAGTAAAATTTTCCTGTTACCCTTGACTAGTAAGCCAGAAAAAAAGTCTTGTTATTCTACGTGTAAAATTAAACCATTAGCTGAGTAAAATTGGAATAAATTTTTTGCTGCGAAATAGCGGTCATTCACAAATTTAGTAGAAAAATCGCCAGCTGCATTAAAAAATAATAATAGTAAAACTAACACTGCAATATAGATTTGAAGTCTATAATCATATTAATGCAAAATATAAAATTTGTAATAAGCATGTAGGAAAAAAATATATATATAGAATTTTTATTAAATAAAATGAAAATTAACAACCTCAATTGTTTACAAAATAATACATAATTTTAAACGCTATTAGATTACACTAGCCTGCAAAAGATGGGTCAGGTCATGTTTTTTTAGTTGTTGATAATTGATTTTTTTGTATTCTGTACCATTGAATCAGAAATTGACCTTCATTTTTTATCATCCTCCAAAGATTTTTTGTAAATCGTAAATTAATTTAAAAAGCGAGATTTCGATACAATAAAGTAGATGTGATTGTTGTATTTTTAAATTCACATAATTGAATTTTATGTACTATTTTTTTTACCGTTGAATCCGAAAATGGCTTTCATTTTTACCCACCACATCAAGATTTTTTGCAAATTGTAAATAAAATTGAACCTCTTCATCCACTTCATCGAGCTGTAAAAATCTCAGTATAAACCAAAAAATTTAATGAATTTTTGAATTAAATAATATTAAAGTATTACATCTATTTTACAGTACCAGATTTTCGCTATATTTTATCTTTGACATTTACAATTTGCAAAAAAAAAAAAAAAAAAAAAAAAAAAATCCAACGTGATTGTTAAAAGTGAACACCTATCGCAGTCTTGTGCAGTCCAATCTAAAACTTTTCCTTAAATTTCTTAACTGTAATCTATCCAAAATTTGTGTATTATCCTGTAAAATAAGTATATGCATGCTAACCACCATAACATTATTAGATTGTCATCGGATTTATGTCAGTATGTAAAATTTAATCTTTTTTGACATTTGAAAATGCATGAGTTTGAGTACAAATTTTGAACTGCAGAAACACATACGATCGTTGAAGTTAAATAATAAAAAACTTTTAACTATTAACACAATTTTTGCTAAAAGAAATCACGAAAAGGAAATTGAAAATCCTTACAAAATAAAACATATGTTAATATACAATTATTTTAGGCAATCTAAAACTTAATAAAAGTTAACTCACTCGTAAAACGATTTTTTTCAAAACAGAGAAACACATGAAATAAGTTCTTCCAATACTTTAAGCACTTGACATACGACCCTTCAAAGGAGGCCGAATTCATTTATGTTCACATGCAGAAAAGTGATATAAGTCATGCATTTTTTAAAGTTTCATAACTTGGTCAATTTTAGTATTATATGAACTAGACTTTTTTTGTCATACTTGTTAGTGTAATAAGAAAAAAATACTAGGTATAACTTACAGGACCGGGGGTCCTTTATAAAAATTTAAATTTCGTAATTTTTAAGGAAATGTTGTTATTGACGCTTTTAAAATATTTCTTTGCCTTATTTAAATCATTTTTATAATTAGAATTATACGTCTATGACGGTTAAGGTCAAGGAATTAGCCAAGGCCACAGTTGTGAGTGGACACCCTGTATAAAATTGATCACATTTAATTACTCGTTGGGAAACATTAGATGCTGCTTCAATACTTTAACAGGAGTAGTACATGACATTATTACATTGCCCTTTGAAAGAATTGTTTTTTACATCAAATTTTACATTCAGCTCTGTATTCCTCTAAACCTGGACATTCCTTGTTTCTATGAATCAATGTATGCCACTGTTGGAACTTTACATCGCAAAGGATCATAGATTTATTTGCGGATATACGAATTTCAGACAGCCCCTTTCAAAATTATTGCATATGACTTTTTCATTCTTTCAGTCAAAGTCTAAATTAATTTTTCAACTGTTATTAACAGTATTCTGCAGATTAACGAGTTTTGCTCTAGCACTGATCATTTTTTGAAATACATATTTATCTCATTTCCAAGCTTTACTTTGGAAACTGGATTTTTAAAAGTAGAACCAATAATTTTGTAGGACAATATTAAACGAACATTCATTGAAAGAATCTTTTCTGGTTTTGATTTAATTCATCTTTAAAATGTACAACAGGTTGGGGAATAAAAAAAGCAAAAAACTTACATTTGATCAAATTTTTAATTAAAAACAAATTATTTTGTTTTTAAAATTTTGTTGCATAAAATTTAATTTTCTTCATACTTAATATTAAATCAGACCTTTTTTTTTTATGCGTCTAAAAACAAAAACAAAATGTGTCTGTTTTCAAGTAGATGGTCTTGGATCGTTTTCAAGTAGATGGTCTTAGATTTTGTCACTTAGTGAAATTAAAGAAAAAAACATTTAGAATACTGTTTTATTAAGTTTTCATGCTAAATGCAATATATTTTAGTTTCTAATTTATCTGAAGTCTAAAAGTTTTATATTCCTCAATAATTGGATTATTTTGAAAACATTGAATATGTTTGAAAAATATCTAATATATTAAAATATCGGATATAGATGTACTATTTAATATTTTCGAAATCATCATATTTACGAACCTTGCTGAATCCAAAACGTCTCCTATAATGCCAATTTCATTGCTGATTATGCATTGTTAGACACAAAATATCAGAAGATTAATTTCAGTATTCATTTTTGCCGTGTCGATTGAGCCGTAACAAGTAATAGTAAAAAATAAATTGTGCGGTAATGACATTTTTCTGTCGCCTTTTAATGTAGATGCTTAGTTTGGACTTCTCAATTATTATTGGAAAAGTAATTGAGCACTTGTTGAAGTCTATTTGCGTAGATTTAAATGCAGTAATTAATTGCATTTCAATTCAGTCTGTATTTTTATGATTGTTTTTTAAACGTTTCATATTGTTTTATGTGCATTTTTTCTAACTACCCCAGGGGTGATTCTGCTTTGAATTTTTCGAAAAATTAAGGCAGTCATTTTCGATAATGGAGAGAAGAAAAAAAAAGTCAAATCCGAAAATTTGGACATAAAATATTGTAAATTTCATCAATCATTCAAATAAAAATAACCAACTTCGTCAAAGGATCGCGAGAAAAACACTAATTTCGTCAGAGGATCGCGATAAAATGCAAATTTAATCCAGGTATCGCAAAAAACCATGAATTTCGTCAAAGGATCGCGAAAGAACGGCAAAAGGCACACAGTGCTGAGAGTGAATTCCCTGCCATTCTGTTATAACCTTTCAGAAAATTTGCTGTAAATTTCAGAATTTATTTATTTATTTTACTCAGTATTACCCCTGAATTATGCTAATGTTTACAAGTTGTAGGCGCATCCCTCGTTTGTGGTGATGTTTGCTTTTTTTTTACTCATAATAAATTTAAGCAATACAAATTTTCAAACCATTTTATTTTTTAGTATTTGTTGGACGGCCGCAATACATTCTAAGTAACATTTTATTCAGTTGAAGAAAATTGCTAAGGAAAGAAATTCATTTTAGTTTTAATACAGGGCAGGGGCGTGCGAAGAAAAAACTGCGCTCGGGGCAAATATTAAATTTGGCGCCCCTAAATTTCCGCCTTCGCACGGCCTTGATACAGGGTGTCCCAAAGAAGCATTGACCTCGGCTTTTATTTCTTAAATATTCATCATAGACATAAATTACAAGGTTACTTTTTTTTGAGGGGGGGGGGGAGAACTTTTTGAAATTCATGGAATTTTCACGAAATTAAATTTGAAGAAATACAAAAATTTAATTGTTTCTATACGGGTCTCGTACAAAGTGTTAGTACCCCCTTGCTCTAATAACATCTCATACAAAATTTAAGAAATTTTATTGCAAAAAATCGCAGAGATATGAAAATAAATAAATGGTGATTTAAACTACTTTTTGATGTCTGGATAGTTCGTAAAGTTAGGAAAATCATGTGGGATGATTGCGTTCCAGGAGTCGTACACAAATTATTAAAGATAATAATGATTTCTCTCTTGCTGTAAACCTTTACGTCGTAATTTATAATTAAGCACTTATCAGTTTTGTTTATACGATCTCTGCGACTTTTTGCGATAAAATAAGCTAAAAATTTTTACATGACCTTAAATATTCTACATATACCCCATTAATATATGTAGCAAATTTTACTTTTGGAAATTTTTTGTACGGCAATCGTATAAATTTTAAATTTTGAATTTAATCATAATTTTATACTTCTGAAAAATTTATTGGTTTCATAAAATTCTGTACCTTTCTTTATGTAACTTTGTAACTTAATGTGTTTGATCCATATTTAAGAAAGTAAAAGCCTTGGGTGATGTTTTAGGGGTACCCTTATATTTGTGATTAAGTAAATATTAATATGTATCAAATAAAGTATGACACATGTTTTTAAAACTAATTCAACATCTTTACGCACAACTCTTTCATAAGAAGACCCGGAATCTCTGAACCGTAACCAACAAACCAACCCTTCCGTTCTAGAATCCGGGAATCCTGAAAGAAACGTGTCCGTGGCGTGCTTCAAACGTTTAGAACCACACGCGATCGTCTGCTATCAATCGCTCCGCCCCTCTGTTTGGTTTGTTGTTCTATTGCTCTACTTCTGTTCAAAATGCAGATTTCTCTGTTAAAAAGTTTCTATATCGCCCTTATTCAATTGTTAAATCCATGTTGGACGTCAATTTTAGTTTTGTATATATTTTTAACACCCCCCCCCTTCCTCTTTTGCGTTTAACCTTTAACTGATGTTACCAATCTCACAAACCGCTGTTTTTTTTTTTATGGTTTAACTAGTAACAAACACTACCAAAATTTTATTCCATTTAGAGCTTTAATACTATCATCAGAGACTTTTGAACTCATGAATTTTAATTATAAGAATCCTGCCCCCCACCCCCCTCCTGTATTGTTAGGTACAAAAATACTAACCCCCACCCCCCCCCCCCCCCAAAAAAAAAAAAAATTATAAAGGTTAGGTACAAAAATATTATCCAGTGAGTTAATCTCGCCTTTTATTCATCTTTCGATGGAGCTGTCTGACAGACCATTTCACAATGGTTATGTGTCAATTTCTGTTACATCATTTAAAAATTAATAATTTCAATTGGATGTTATTCCTTATGCTATCGTATTTGATCACACTCACAATGTATATCGCAATCCATTTTGCACCAATATCATTGTTATTTCCTAACATTATGGAATATTAATTACTCTTGATAACATGTTTCACTACATTAAAGTTTTTTTTTTAGAGTTCCGTACTTAAAAAGTAAAAACGTAATCATTATAACTCCTGTATCTCTTTCTGTCCGTCTGAGCCTTTTTGCTCGTAAACTAACACAGAAAGTTCAAATTGGGGAAAGTAATAAAGACTATTGACCCACATATTTATTGATTATTAAACATTTCCAACTATATTTAGGAGGGGGTAGGGGCTAATTAAGTTATTTGAAGGGGGAAAAAAATCTTTTTTTTATATCGTGCGCGGTATCTTGTGAAAGCTTTCGTTACGCTGAACTCAAAAATACATTTCTTTTAATTTTAGACATATTTTCAGAGATATCGTTAAAAATGTAGTGCAATGATGTCCCATAGTTATTGAGAAAAGCGCTTTTTTCCGTTACATACAAATTTCGATTTTCAGGCATCAAATAAAAGTGTTGAGAAGCGCTAAAAGTACCTATCGTAGTAGAAGTATAAAAACACTGTTGATAACAATTTTCGAAAAAAAAAATCATAGGTAATTAGCTGAGATATTAATCCTTAAAGACACAAACGGTTTGGTAATACATAATGTGTTAGAGTCATCGTACTATGTGTACTATCGGCTTTTAAATTTTAGATTTGGGGCTGTGCATATATGACTCTAGCACTTGTTCAGTAATTTTGGATCCCCTCCCCCCTTTACGATATCATGCATTTTCGTACCTCAAACTCCACCCCCCCCCCTCTTCCTCATAGTGATATCTTTATCAATGTTTGAAAGAAAATTACAATTTTTATTTTATTTTTTATTTTGTTTGGTTATACAGATATTGTTATACATTTATTTTTCGCACACTTAATGGGTTCAAATCAAGATAAATGAATAAAATATCACTTACTAGGGGACTGCAAGAAATGTAAGTCGCCGATTTTGACGAAAGTGGTGTCGTTGGAAAGATCTCACCGTGAGCAGTAAAAACTCAATGAAACTACCCGTCGAAAATGAGACGTTTTCGAGATATCCGACAATTTGTGTCACATTGCTAATAGACACTGCTGGGAAGCTGCATTAAGTGACATAAATTGTCGGATAGCTCGAAAACGGCTCATTTCAGATGGGTAGTTCCATTGAGTTTTTTACTTCTCACAATGATATATTTGCAACGACACTATTTTCATCAGATTCGAGAAAAAAAAAATTTGCGGTCTCCCATTAAGTATGCTCTAGAACAGTATGCATTGCTACGTGATATAAATTATCGGATATCGCGAAAACAGCTCATTTCTAACGGGTAATTCTATTGAGTTTTTTCTGCCTCATGATATCTTTTTAAGAATACAACTTTCGATAAGATCGAGACTAAAATTTTTTGCGGTTTCCCATTAAGTATGCACTAGTTACTTGACATAGTTTTTTGCTGCTCTCGATGAGATTTTCCCAACGATACCACTTTCGTCAAAATCGGTGACTTACACTTCTTGCAGTTCCCTAGTTAGTATATGAGTTTATGTAAAACAACACTTTAAAAAATACATTTACTATTTAAAAGGGTTCTATAACATGTTTTTGTTGCATAATTTATCCAACCGTACTGTCTTCTTTGACTTGCCCCCTCATTTTGGGGAGGCGGGGACAATGGAACTTCATAACATGAAAACAGGTGGACAACTTTCTTTCTCATATATTTATTAGTAAGCAAAACAAGTACCATTTCAAATATACTTAACATTTAGTTTATAGAACTGCAGTTTATACATATATGACCGAAGAATATTAATGCCAAACGTTGGAGTACCACATATTTTGTAATTAAATAATTTTATAATTATTTAATGATATTTAACAAATAACAGAGTATTTATGTAATGTACAAATTACAATTAAGAAAATTTTGGTTGGAATAGAAAATAACGATATCAAGACACCCCCTCCCCTAGGGTGGACCTTAAATGCCATGATTTTTTTAAATTATTATTTTTACAAGTCTCACCCCCCTATTTTGTTCCTTTTGATACAAAAACATTATGTAAAAAGTTTGAGCAATAAATTCAAATATTTAGAGGTAGCTCAACTGACTTAAAATTTATAAAATTAGAAAAAAATTCAGAATATTAGCTACACAAATAAGTAAGCACTTTAAATGTTTTAATTATTTAATTGTGACAATTTACAGCACAATTGTTAGGTTTTCTTCTTACATTAAAATTTTATTGCATTTGTGCAGGTTGAGAGAGACACATTTTTCTGCTATCTGGGTACATTTTACGATGATCTTCAACAACTTGTAGTAAAAATTGTAGTTGTATTTCATCATGAGTTAGCAATCCATTGTATTCTTGAATAAGTGCAACTGTACGTTCGGCATGGTCATTTACTACTTGTGGAGATTTTATTACCTCTTTTTGCCTGTTTATAGTCTTCTTTTAACTCCCACAATTCAGGATCTACGGCAAGAAATCCATCCGGAAGTTCCGAAAATTGAAACAACATCATTGACTTAGCTGTGACAAAATCTTCCAATCTTCTTGAATGAATGTAGAGCAACACTGACTCGTTTGGAATAAATTTGAGCTTGTTTTTTAGAATAAGTTTCATTCTGTAATGCAATAACCATGCGTCTTTTAGTTAATAAACTCACACAGCTATCAAATAAAGCTAAACCAACAAGTCCTTCTGACAAATACCACAAGTGATTAGCAAATTTACGTGATGATGACTTGAAAACAGTTGAATGTATTGATGAGTAGTCAAGTAGTGATTTGAGCAACAACAGGTTATTATATAGGGCACATGAAGCTTGAGGTGCAGTGATCCAAGCTTTCAAGTATACATGGACTGTAAAAACACACATATCACATATACCTTCTTCCTCTTTTACAGTAAATTTAAACTGAGCCTTGAACATCCAGATCTTGAAAGAATATATTACTTTAAACATCCAATGGGCATGGTGCATTGCACCTGGTGACATAAATCTGATTCCCCTTTCTGAGACAGCACCTAGAAATATAATTACAAGTTCTAAAAATTCCTTATAATCACCTCTTAACTTTGTTTCTGTTTGCTCTTCTAGGTACTTATTTCCATAGTTGATAGTTTCTTGCTTAATATCTTCTACTAGATTTGCAACATCATCAAATGAAATTCCAATTTCGTACTTGTCTTTATCAATTAAGCTCTAATATTCCTGAAAGCATTTAAATAATGCAATTTTAGGTGAAGATTTGACTCCCATGCATACATCAAATACAGTACTAATTATCAGCTCCATAATAGACGCTTTCAGTCATGACGTCAGTCATGACGTTTTGCTTGGATACTGACTCCAAACAAACGGTTGCTACGCTGTAATTTCTATTTTATTTGCATATTACAGCAACATTTTTCAGCGATATATAATTGACACATGTTTAATGCTTTATATACAATGCTACCATTTTCTACGATTTATATTTAATGAGATATGAAACATAGCAACCATTTGTTTGGAGTCAGTATCCAAGGAAAATGTCTTGATTGACGTCACACTGAAAGCATCTATGTGAAGTCTGCAAGCAAATGATAAGAGCTCTTTTTTCAATTTATTTTCTAAAAGAACACATGCACCAGAATTATAATCAGTGTTTGAGCTGGTAGTGTCAAAGCACTTTGCACGTATATTACCTGCTATACCCCAGTCTTCAATGGCTTCAAAGACTGCTATTTGCTAAATGCAGTTTATTGTTTTAAATATTATTGTGCATAGTACTGCCATCTATGAATAAAAATGTAAAGCTAAATGCATTTTAAAATATTTTAGAAGATAGAATTTATTTTCTATGACATAGCATGCGAGTACGCATATGTTTATCATTGCTCATACATTGGAAACTTCTACATCATTGAGCTACCTCTAAATATTGTTCAATTGGGCTAATATTTTACCAGAATTATTTTTTCATAAAAAGGAACAAATTTAGAGGGTGAGAAGATTACATTTTGAAACTTGAAAAATAAGGTCCACCCTACCCTCCCCCTAGAGGTACATTTCGGTATCGTGCCAGATACCCATCCCCAGTGGCGTAGCTAGGGGGGGGGGGCGTCCGCCCCGGGCGCCGAGGCCTAGGGGCGCCAAATTGAGAGAAATTGTTATATATCTATATTGGGGTGGGGGCGCAAAATTTCTTGCTGACCCCGGGCGCCAAAAAACATAACTACGCTATTGCCCATCCCCCCCCCCCCCATAATGATAATATTATATATGCACAGCACTAAGTATTTTTACTGATGTATTTGTGTAATGCAATGTCCAGTAGCAGTACAAAAGCAATAACGTCAAATTGTTAAAAACAGACTAATTTAATTAGAATCAATGACATAAATACTATGGGACCCCTTTTGCGACCTCCTTTTGAAGCACGCTGAGGGCAATGCCAAGTTTAAACTTTAAAGAATTGTTTTGTTTTAACTACAATATAAAAAGAAAATATTATTACTAAGCTGAATTTAGTTTTCCGAAATGCCAAATGAAGTTTAAATATGCACTACTTTTATTGTTAGTGCCGAATTAAGTTCATCATAAACAGTTTAGGGTAAGATTAAAGAAAAGAGTTATACAGAATAGCAATTTTTTATATAATTTAGGCTTTATATATCTTTAAAGTTTTATGGTATTCTCATTTATACTTTTGTAGTATATATAACTATACACTACCCTGTTGTTGTATAGTTGTTTACAAAGTCTTTTATCCGTTTAGTTTAGCAACGATTTTTTTTTATAGTAAAATAATTATTATATTTACTGTTTAGTACCCTCTAAGCGTGAGTATTACTCACATTACACCGTTTATTCTTATTACATTGTTTTTTCCTTCTATTTTAGTTTTTTAAAAAAATCGGTATAGTGCATTTAATACTTTTAGATCAAAGTAATTTCTAACTCAGCGGTTCCCAACCTATGGGTCGCGGCAGTTGTTTTGGTGGATCGCGAATAATCGAGGTTTGTTCTAAATATATATATTTTTTTCTATCTGTTTAAAAAGATATGACAATTCCAATAGGAAATAATATTTAAAAGGACATTTTAAAATTTCCTTCTAGATTAATATAAACAGAATATTCAGAAATATTTAAATTAGCTTTAAAGTCCTTGGTGAAATTCAACACTTCATGCTTATGAGAACATGCTTTTTCTATGAGAACATGCTGTTTTTGAAAGACAAGTACTGAGGAAAACTGCGTGTTAATATATGTTCCAACATTGGTAAACACAAGTACCAGAAATCTCATTGATAACAAAGTTATGGTTTCATAATAATTAAACGTATTTTTAACTATCTTCGTAGTTTTGGGCATTGCTTTGACTACTATTCACTTACACACATTGAGATTACCGATTTTTGCTTTTGTTGATAATGTATCTTCCGTACGAAAACTAGCATTTTTCGTAGGATAGCATCAGCCGAGCGTATAGAGCTCGTACAAAAATTGCTATACTGATACAATTTCATCTTGGGTGAGTCGCTTATTTTTTTTTTTTTAACTGAAAGATGGGTAGCGAAAACTTTCTTCGATAAACAGTCGGTCACGTACCAAGAAAGTTTTCGAACCGCTGCTCTAACATATCTTTATAGCTTGTCGTATTTTTATAGCATCAATTTTATTTTTAAATTTAAGTCATTTTTGTTTGTGTGTGTTGAAATATTCTAAATAGTGTTCCTTTATTTTGGAAAAAAAAAAAAAAAGGTAAATAAATTCATTAGTTAATAATTTTAAAAAATCACCAAATCCTACTCATATTATCGCTTCCTTTTTAAAAGGCCAGTACAGGTAATTTCATATCGAAATAATCTGAATCTATCAACCCTCTTTAATGATAGTTATTTCCAATCGGGGATTTCTTGGTATTAACACATTCAAAATTAATGTTGATATGTCGAGATACATGATGTTCTAATTCTGGAAATCTTCTATTAACTTTACTTCCGATCATATTGTTCTTTATTATATATATATCAGAGTTTCCCCCAGGTTTAAAAAAGGGCAGGGCGCTACTGTTCTGAAAAGGGCACTTTTTAAATTTTTCAGGGCACTTTTTCATTTTAAGGGCACTTTTTCATTTTTAAGGGCACTTTTATAGAGTTGAATCTAGAATCTAGCGGTTCAAAAAGTCATGAAAAAAAAAAAAAAAAAACAGAAATTTCATCAAAAAATTGAAAAAAAAAAAAAAAAAAGAAAAAATAGGTAAATTTTGTTAAAAGATCGCGAAAAAACGGCCAATTTTGTTAAAAGATCGCAAAAACAGCAGATTTTGTTAAAAGATCGCAAATAACGAAATATTTTGCTAAAAAAATCTCGAAAAAAGTCAAATTTCATGAAAATATCGTGAAAAAACGGCAAAGTTTATCAAAAGATCGCAAAAAACGGCATATTTTGCTACAAAATCGCGAAAAACGTCAAATTTCGTGAAAATATCGCGAAAAAATGGAACTTTTCCATTTTATTGCGATTTTTGGACGAAATTTGGCGTTTTTTTTCGCAAATCTTTTGACGAAATTTGCCGTTTTATCGCTATATTTTGACGAAAGTTGCCGTTTTTTAAGACTCTGACAAAATTTTCCGTTTTATCGCGATTTTTGGAAGAAATTTGTTCGTTTTCCACGATCTTTTGAGGAAATCTGCCGTTTTGTGAAATTTTGTGACGAAATTAGCCATTTTTTTGCGAATCTTGCCGGAGATTAGTCGTTATTTCGCGATTTTTAACGAAATTTGCCTTTTTTTAGCGATTTTTTGACGAAATCACCCGTTCCACGGGACGCGTATGAGGCTATTTTTTGCGTTCCGTCGCCGATTTTTTGCGTAATTTACTCGCTATAGCGCGTTCGGATCATCGCTGGAGGGCTGCGTTTTTTCGGATGAGGGGCAAGAGGGGCGCTATTTTTTAAACTAAAGGGCAGGAGGGGCGGAGCGCCCTTCTGAAACCCTCTGGGGGAAACTTTGTATATATATTTCCCTTTTTATCAAGGTTTTTTCTTAACATACTCGATAGATCATGTATTTGATTTGTAATCGAGTGTATTTTGTGTCATTTAAAATACCCATTTCATGTATTTTCTTTCAGTAAATTAATTTTTTTTCGATTATTATTATTTCCTTGTTAAACGATTATTATTAGCATTATTTTACAGTGAAGCAATAATCTTCAATTTTCCTACCTGTTGCGTCGGTTGAAGTTCACAGTTCGTCTGAAATACTGACCCAAAAAACGTGATTAGTTTATCAAGGCGGTGATACATTTGTATCAAGACGACAAGTTTCTTCTCCAGCAACGAACGAGATGTCTTGAGTGCCGTCCGCAATTTATACAAGTTCCCCAATTTTATATGTCTATTACATTATGCAAGGTAATTTCAAAATAGAGATGGCATGGCAATTATCTCTTAAACATTTGATGATAAACTTTGTGATTAAAAAATTTATTTAAATCAAACGCACCTTTTTATCGATGGCAATGATTTCACAAGGCACTGTATATACGTAGTATAATACAACAGTATTTTCGTAGCCCGATTTCTTTGATTTTTGCACAGCTTAGTCTGAGCTTGGAATTTTCGATTCATGCACACGTTTAATATAAATTCTGCAGATTTCATCTTGATTATAGGCCCATTAGGCTAATGAAATTGGTCTTGCATCGTACCGGGTTACCCGCTTTGCCCGATCTGTTCGGGTTGAGTTGACTATAGTAATTTTTTTGCTATCAGTCGGTTTCGGGTCGGATTTTAATTCTTGTGGGTAGAGTTCGGATTGACTCAATTTTTTCGAAATAATGTCCAAGATATTTTTTTTAGATTAAAAATCTGTATGATATAAGACCTTCATAATCGAACACTTCGGAAAAGCGGTCGCTTCTATTCAGCGAACACTTTTTCAGTTCCTAAAATTTATATATTTTTACTCATATAGCTCTGATTAGTCAGCACTTCAAAATCTACATAAAAATAACACATGTTTGTGTGCATAATTTTTCTTAAATACGATACATATATATTTCTTTGTGTATCAAAAACTAAATTTTGGTAATATCTTTCATATTCCGAGATATGAAAAAAATAATTCTTGAAGAAAGCATATTCTATGATCACATTTCTTACGTATATTTTATTTCTCATACAGTTAATTGAATATATGCTCATTCATATTCAAACACTTATTTATTTTTATCTAAAACATAATTCTAGTTCTGCTTAAAAAGTTCCAAACTTCCAAAAAACCTAAATGTAATAAAAATTAATAAAACTTAAACTCCAAAAGATTTATTCTAGTGTGTACCCGAAAATTTGAGTAATTTTGAGCGGACTATTTAACTATCCCTAGCTGTCCACTATACGTAGGTTTCACTATATTTCATCATTTAAGAATATAGATTTATTCGTTTTTCTGAATCTAGGAAAAAAAAAAAATGACCAGAAAAAAAGTGACATAAACTACAAAAGCGGAAAAAAGTGACACGGAAAAAAAGTTACCGGTAAAAGTGACAAGGAATTGATTTTGGGGATTTATTATTGATTTTTGGGGATTCATTGGTTAAGTATGAAAGTGGGAACGGGAGGAGGCTCATAATTTAGGTAAATGGATTTTTCATGGTGAATTAACTGCTTTGGTTCAATTTTTGGAAATGCGTTCATTCTGAAAAGACGCTTGCCTGATTAGTTTTGGGAAGGGACGATTACCCCTCCCCCCCATCCGCCCTAAATTAGATAAATGGGTTTTTATGCAGAATTATCCAACATGTGTCAAATTTTGGATATAGGTTCTTTCTGATCAGGCTTATATATATAGTATACAATGCCTGAAGAGATTTCGGAGTTTAATGGTTAAGCATAGAGAGGGGAACGGAGGAATAACCTCTTTTAAATTAAATTAATAGCTTTTTGCGCAGAATTATCCCATTTGCTTGAAATTTTGGACATAGGTTCATTATGATAAGACGTATCTCTCTGATTAGTGGTGGGGTTTTTTGTTTATTAATAAAGGGAAGGTATGGGCAATTATCTCGCCTCAAATTAGATAAATCTTTTTTTTATGCAGAATTATCCCGATGCATTTCAAATTTTAAATGTAGGTTCTTTCTGATAAGGTGAATCCCTGAATAGTTTTGAGGGTTTAATGGCTAAGTATAGTAGAGGAATAGAATGTAACCCCCCTTAAATTAAATAAATTGCTTTTTACGCAGAATTATCGGATTTGCTTCAAATTTTGGATTATAAGTTCATTATGATAACGCGTATCCTTGATTAGATATGGGGTTCTTTTGCTAATTAAAAAGGCGGGGGCGGTTGATTATTACCCCCCCCCCCTTAAATTAGATAAATTGTTTTTTATGCACGCTTATTCGATGTATTTCAAATTTTGAATATAATTTCTTTCTCATATAGTGAATCCCGAAATAGTTTTAAGGGTTTAATGGCTAAGTATAAAGGGGAGGGGGGACGGAGATAACCACCCTTAAATTAAATGAATGGCTTTTCACGCCGAATTATCCGATTTGCTTCAAACTTTGGATGTAGGTTCATTCTGACAAAGCGTATCTCTGATTAGTTATGGGTTATTTTGCTAATTAAAAAGGAGGGATATCATTCCCAATCCCCCTTAAATTAGATAAATTGTTTTTTATGCACACTTATCCGATGTATTTCAAATTTTAGATATGCGTTCTTTCTAATAAAGTGAATCCCAGAATAGTTTTAAGGATTTAATGGTTAAGTATATAGAAGGGGGGGAAGGAAGGATAACCCCCCTTAAATTAAATAAATGTTTTTTTTAGGCAGAATTATCAGATTTGCTTTAAATTTCGGATGTAGGTTAATTATGATAAGGTGAATCCCTGATTAGTTGTGGGTTATCCCCCGTTTCCTCCCTTTATAATTAGCCATTAAACCCTTAAAACTATTCAGGTATTCACTTTATGAGAGAACCTATATCCAAAATTTTAAATATATCGGATAAGTGTGCATAAAAAAACAATTTATCTAAGTTAAAGGGGGGATGATAATGACCCCCCCCCCTATTTTTAATTAGCATAAGAACCCCGTTCAACTAATCAGAGATACGTCTTATCATAATGAACGCATGTTCAAAATTCGAAGCAAATCGGATAATTCTGCGTAAAAAGCCATTTATTTAATTTAAGGTGGGTGATACCCCGTCCCCTCTTTATACTTAGCCATTAAACCCTTTAAAACTATTCAGCATTCATCTTATCCGAAATAACCTGTATTTAAAATTTGAAATACATTAAAACGATTTACCTAGTTTGAGGGTGAGAATTGCCCCCCCCCTTTATAATAAGCAAAAGAACCCCATTATTAATCAGAGATACGTCTTATAATAATGAATCTATGTCCAAAATTCCAAGCAAATCGGATAATTCTGTGTAAAAATCTGGTAATTTAACTTAAGAAAGGTTATTCCCCGTTCCACTTTATACTTAACCATTAAACTCCCAAAACTCTTCAGGCATTATATACTATATATAAGAATTATCAAAAAGAACCTGCATGCAAATTTGACACACGTTAGATAATTCTGCATAAAACCCATTCCATCTAATTTAAAGCGGATGGGGGGGGGGGGTAATCGTCCCTTCCCAAAACTAATCAGGCAAGCGTTTTTTCAGTATGAACGCATTTCCAAAAATCAGTGGCGTAGCTAGGATGGATGACACCCGGGGCGCAAATAAACAAACACTCAACGTCCCAGCGCGCTTCACGCCAATGCCTGTAGCCAAGCGCTTTGGCGGAAAGATGAAGTTCGACGTACAACGTGCATGCTACATTCTATTCTAGAACCATATTTTGAAGTTTACATGTGCAAATATTTATATCCAGTTAACTTAAATATTTTGGTTTCAAAATATTCAAGTAAAAGAATTTTTGTTTTTCAAAGAAAATGCTTTTGAACTTGCAAATTAATGTAAATCTACACAAATTGTTATTGATTAGACTAAGCCGAATACTAATGCTATTACAATAAGATTATACTGTTACGAAGTAATGCTGATGCTGAAAAATTTAAACTGCATGTTTCTAGTGTTATGAAGGTATAATAGTTGAAACAATAGTTGACTTAATTCATCAAGATATTTCAACATAGTTCCAAAAGTATTTACGAACTTGATTTGTTCTACATGGTTTTGGGGTTTATGATGAAATACTCCTTAATTAAAATAAATATTAAGATAAGCATTTTTTAATTATCGTATTCTTACAAATATTCTAAAAACAAGACGTACGGTCAAATGGATGAAATATGAAAAATCGAAGCAACTTCGGACTTGCATGCTCTTCGAAGTTTTTTTCCCCCCAAAGCGCTTGGCTACGGAGGTTGGCGTGAAGCGCGCTGGAACGTTGAGTGTTTGTTTATTTGCACCCGGGGCAGATGTAAATGGTGTCACCCTCCCCCTTCCGATCCATCATATTTTTTCAATCACAATTCTACGTTATTATAGCAAATGACCATGCCATTTCTTGTTTAACTTTTGTAATCCTGCATAAAAAAAAAAAAAAAAAAAGAGCAGCGATTCATTATTCAACCCATAGTCCACATAAGTCAATGCGGTGGCTATATGTAGAAGAAAATTCTTTCTTTTAAAATTTGCTTTTGCTACCCACTCGTTAGATAGGTAGGTTTTTGTTCCCTCGTAAATGTCTAGTAAACCATTCTATATAAAATTTCACATTCTTAAAGAAAAGAAAACTAACTCTTGCGTCGTGCGCTAAAATTTTCATTTTTGTTTCAGAATTTCTTTCCAAAATCTTATAAGATTATATATATATATTTGTAAATAGAGATTGGGTGTCACCCCTTAGAGGGTGACACCCGGGGCGAACCGCCCCCTCCGCCCCCCGCTAGCTACGCCACTGCCAAAAATTGAACCAAAACAGTTAATTCGGCATGAAAAACCCATTTACCTAAATTAAGAGCTTCCCCCTCCCCGATCCCCCTTTCATACTTAACCAATGAATCCCCAAAATCAATTCCTTGTCACTTTTTTTACGGTAACTTTTTTCCTTGTCACTTTTTTCCGATAACTTTTTTCCCGTGTCACCTTTTTTCCGGTTTTGTAATTTATGTCACTTTTTTCCGATAACTTTTTTCCGGTCACTTTTTTCCGTTTACCCGTTTTTCTATATGAAACTTAAAATATGTATTGCAGATGCAGATTACTTTTCATAATTGCATTAAAACATGATTTACTTTGCTTTCGTTTCTGTTTGCAGGTTGGCGAAAATTATTTTGGCGGATTCGGATCAAGGAAAATATTTTATTCGGGTTTGGTTGCGGTTTGATTTCAATTGCAATTTTCGAGAACCCGAAACGCTTAGGACTCTAGATAAAATAACCAAACTTGTGTTAAATATTTTTTATAGAAAGTTTTTCTTTTACTTACTTAATATTGACACGTGGTTTATTTAAATAAATTTTACTTTATGTTGAGGTTGGAAAATTAATAGAAGAAATTTAAAGCAATGTAAATAAATGTGATGAATAAAACGCTTGACATAATATACATAAAAATAAACTGTACAAAAAATGGGTTTTTTTTTTAGCTTTACTTAACTAATTTGTGTCAACGTGAAATTGCATAAAAGATAGTCGTTTTAGTATTTTCACCAAATACTTAATGCTAAAATGTGTACGTTGATTTTTATAAATGTGATGAATAAAACGCTTGACATAATATACATAAAAATAAACTGTACAAAAAATGGGTTTTTTTTTTTAGCTTTACTTAACTAATTTGTGTCAACGTGAAATTGCATAAAAGATAGTCGTTTTAGTATTTTCACCAAATACTTAATGCTAAAATGTGTACGTTGATTTTTATTTTGGCAATAAGCTTATTCTAATGTTTACAATGTCATTCAGAAATTTAGTTATCAATCCAGTTCTGAAAAAAATTAACTTAAAAAAAAAAAAAAAAAAAAAAAAAAAGATTCCACCTGCATCCGACTGTAACCGCGCTGTAGGTATGAAGGGGAAATGGAATCTCTCACATTCTCTTTTCCCCCCATTCATCCGGGGGTTGATCGAAAAGGTGGGGGAATTAACCTCCAAATGACCTTGAACCTTCCTCCTTCTAGCCCATACCTGTCATTCAAGTTCAGTCTGCTACTGCTAATGAGACATAGGTATCGTGCGAAAGCTTTTGTCTCCGAATGATTCTGCCTAATATAAACTTTAAGAGAAAGTGTGTTATTACGGATTTTTATTCAATGGCCAATAATTTAATCATAATGATTTCATTAAGCTTAATTTCTTGTAATATTTATGAAATACTACGTTATCTGAAAAATGGTTTATTTGTTTGAATTTTTTAATTTGAAATAAAATTTTAATTTATTATTGATACATTGCAAATGTTTGTACGGTTTTTTTGTATTTCTCAGTTTCCAATTTATTGACAATTTTAATCCACATAATTTGTTAAACAAAGATACGTAATTCTATATTTAGTTTAATAAATAAATAAAATAAATAATAGCGAAGAACATTTTTAAAAATATGAGCAACTCTTTAAAACCTATCGAAAATATTAATGTTATAAATGTAATAAATTGTTATTATTTCCAACGTCATGTTCCATTTTTTTCTTCTGGTATTTAATTTTAAGATTATCGGATAATTTTAATGAAATAAATTTATATTAAAATAATATAAATTTATATTAAATTTATATTAAAAGCAATATTCTACCTCTTATGATGTCAATATATATTTCTTTGAAAGGCTTAAAATTTTATTTTAATTTAAGAGTTTTCTTTTGTAAATGTATGCTCATTAATAAAATGCTTGTTTCTGTATGTGCAATGGGATTTTCCGCAATTAAGGGCACATGGAGCTACCCGACAAGCAAAACGAAGTAGTTTTTGCAAATTTTTAACATCACGTGTTTTTCTTAACGTTACAAATAGAAATGATTTTTTTTTTAAAGGAAAATATACATACGATAGAACATATAAATCAAAAGAAGTTAGTTTCATGCATAACTTAGTTTTCAAGAACTAATTAACTTTTTAGATATTTTTTTAATACTAGTCTGTTCGGAGCACTTTTCTAAAAATGTGGAATATATCACTTTAAAATTTGTTATGTCAGAAACTATACTATTTGAGAATAAGAGATTTTCAATTTGGCTTAAAAGAAATAAAATAAAAAATATTTTATTGAAAATTTTGAATATCCTAAAGATTTTAAGAATATATTTTTCAATATTAAAAAAAAAAAAAAATAAAATAAAAAAAAAATAAATCCACTCAGACTTTCAATGTTACATTTATTTAAAGAAACAAGTTAGTTGCACAATTTTGGTAAATTTCAATTGTGTACCTAGAATTTTTTAGAAACCATAAGAAAAACTTTGAAAACAAAAATGCTATATACACCCCCATAATGTTTAAAATATATTATTCTAAAGCATTCTACCACCGTAATCTTTTACACTGATACTCATTTAGCACCATGATCTTTTAGCTCTATTTTTAAGGCCTATAATTAAAAACGCAAAAATTTCAACCATTTTATGTTCCATGTTATATCTTTTTGGGAGTCCACTATATATTATAGTGTTTGTGTAAGGCACACATTGCATAAACATATGCAATGTCTCATGTGGATGGATATGAAATCGATTTCCATTTGAAAAACTCCATGCGACTGTATAGGAAAATCTGTAATGAAAATGCTTCCTGAAAAAGCTCAAACTCGTAGGCCTTGCACCGGTCATAGATATAAAACGTTCCGAATCCGTAAATTTTCTTTTTAAGTCAACCGAAATACTTCAATTCGAATCCGGTAATTAAAGAAAATCCACAATTTAATGTAATTATAAAAAAAATAGTCCATGATCATATCTCTAATATCAGTTTTATGTTTAAAAGTACTGACAAGGAAGGCCTCCATACGGGCATACTCAGAAAAATCTGAAAAAATTACAGAATGTTCTTCTCATATAGTTATATGTGTATATAAAAAAAATTTCGGCGGAATCTCCTTGTAACGTCCGTAAAAAAATAATAAAAATTTCGTTTATTTGGCGATTTATCTCCGGTTGGCGAGAAAACGAAATTTTGAAAAATACGCTTTTACGCTTCGAATACTTTTTAAAGAAAAAACTTTCTATGTTCAATTTATTTCAATAAGTTTAGTTTAAGTAATTTTAGTTTTGCATTTTTACTTTACTTTAAGTGTAATTTTGTCATATACGTTTATATGTACTTATAACAAAATGAAATTAATATATTTTATGATTTAAAACACAATTTAAATTGATTAAAATTGTTCCAAATTGAAAAATACACTGTTAAAAATCTGCTGCATTTTGTTGCAACGCACTCCCTTGCTTGTATAGAAAACGGTTACTTGGCCGTGAAATGGAGCTTTCTCATTGGTTGGAATAGAGATATTATATACAAGCGGTGGAGTGCGTTGCAACAAAATGCAGCAGATTTTTAACAGTGTATTACGCGGTCAATTCACCGTGCTATGGAGCATCCTCATTGGTCAGAAGAGAGATATTCTATAAAAGTAGTGGAGTGACGTTGCAGTAAATGCTGCAGATTTTTAATAGTGAAGTCAATTAAAATCAGTTTTCAGATTCGTTAAAATCGTCTGCTTTTGGCGAGGAAATGCACTGCTCGCCAAATCCCGCGTCGCTTTCAGCTTTTCACGCCAATTATTCCAAACTATTTTATTTTTTTACATATCTAATAATGTAATTCCGCCGCTAATTTTCACTGATCCTTTATTACCTACATGAGTAGTTTAATTCGTATTTTTTTCAAAAAATTCTGAGTATGCCCCCAATGGAGACCTTCCTTGTGAGTCATTCAAATTGAAATAGGCGATCTTTTGGACTTTTAAAAATTTGGTTTACCTGATCACAACCCGAAAAAATCAAAATTCAACTTGAACCCAAAACAATGAACCCGGCAACAATGAAAAACAAAATTAGCACCAAATCATGGGTCTATACAGATACAGGTAAAGTTGGGTTATCTGCTCCAATGTAGGACTCGAAACCCCTATATGAACTCGGGTTGAATCAGTCACGAGAGGTGCGTGCTGTTCCCATATCAAAATTTTTGTATGAAACGTAAGAAAAAATTAAATCATCTATCTATTGCATCTTATAAAAATTGATTTCCAGTTTTCGACGAAGCTACACATTTTAGGTGTCCTGAACAAGATTCGATTATTTTTAGAAAGTGTCAGTCGGCGAGTCCGTCTGCACGCAACACAAATTTTGTGACCGCTCTATATCAAGAACAAATATATGTAATGTAGAAAAAATTTACGCTTTATGTGTAATTAGTCCCTGTTATAAATTGGACGCGATTACTTTTTGGTGTAAATTGTCCAGCAAGTGAAGCTGCTATGCTGTATTATTCAAGATCATCCCCAATAACTATATCTCAATGCACAAATTTTAATCAAACTTCCGATATAGTTATAGTCTGTGATATAAATTGGTGATAAGTTTTTTTCTGAATCGACCAACAGATGGCGCTGCTATGCATAATTTTTTATAATTTACGCAAACTGTACCTCAAAAACGAATGCACGGATTTTTATCGAACTTCACATTCAGTTAGGTGTTGACATAGTTGTGCTGATGAGATTTTGGGTAAAATACCCAACAGGTGGCGCTATTATGCCGCATTTTTTAGATTTATACGATTTTAATGATAATCATATTTCAAGACCTAATACAGTGTCAGCAATTTCATATTTTTAGAATCCTCATGAGGGTCATAGATTATTATTTGATTTTGTAATGTGATAGCGAATTTTGAATTTGTACGAGAGAAGAAAGTTTTGAGATTGTCATATGGGATTTATTATCATTATTTGCAATTTCTGATTCTGAGCTCCATTGATATAATTGGATATATCGATAGTTGTCTAATCTATTATTACAAAATTAGCTTTTAACTACTGTTACCAAATTCATTGCTTGCTTCCACCGTACAGACACACACACATGCATAGTTTTTTGTAACTTTTGCAGGTATTAGTATACAAGAGGATATTAAATACAATTACAAATGCGATTTTCTCTTGTTTGGAGACTTAATATTATCGTTAGACTTCTGAATGGGTGAATTTCCTTATAAACATCTACATTAATATTAGTACAGAATTCGTACACATTGATCCTTTTATCAGTCTTTGGATCAAACTGTTTCGGAGACTGTTCACAGTAGCTATGCAGTAGTACAAATTTTGGTACAATAGTACTTCAGTCATGCTAAAAGACACGCTCGCTAAAGCTAATCTTATGGAAGAAATTTATAAAGATATCTCCTGCCTTTCAATATTTAATAAATGATTTTGCATTGGATAGCTGAGATCGATCTGTATAAAAGCCATTTTTTACTTTTTCGATTGTAATTGCCGATATCTACTTATAATAAAAAGCGACTTCAGATACTGTAGGAACGGTTCCTGCATTAACCACTAAAATTTGGATATCGACTGCAGCTAAACGCCACGTTAGGCTTAGCTGAAAACAAATGCTAAAATGCTTGTTTTAAAATTTCTTCCATTTGAAATAATGTTTGTTCAGCATATTTTCATATAAAACCCAATTATAATACATAAAGATAACAGCGGAAGTGTGAACTGATAAGTTTTTAATCATTTAAAAGTATGATTGTATATTATCGGTTCAAAGCGCCGTTTTTCTCTGATCTTACAAAACTTTAGTGCTGCCATCTATGAACTAACAAAGGACTCGCAAACCTGTTTTTAAACAATTTACCTACTTAGCTATTGCGGACTTTTTAAATTTAGTTTTATTAATTTTTTTAAGATGCTAGCATAAGACGCTTATTTTTTATTTTTTTTTTTTTTCCTATTATAAATAAAATAAGCTTTTTTCCCCCTTCAAGTTGTAATGGATATATCACATATTATCATAGCTGCATTAGTATAATTGAAAATTATTTTTACACATCCTCTTAAATTAAAATTTTATTTGCTTTGATGTAATTAATATATTTAGTGCATGATATGGAACAGATGACTTATAGATGTGCACCATAAACTTAGAGATTTTTTTCGCGCCAAAAAGCCTTTTTCGAAAACGATCGGCAAACTGAAACTGCGTGAGAAACCCGTTTTCAAATACAGCGATCACTTTCAAATCTCCTGAAAATTGCATTTTTGTAAATATGAAAAATGAATAATTTAGACTATGTCATCGGGGCCCCTCTAAAGCCCAGTTTTTTTGGGTTTTTTTTTTCTTTCTTTTTTTTTTTTTTTTTTTTTTTTCAGGAGAAAAAATTTAAAATATTTAAGTGATCGCCATATTTGAAAACTAATTATTTTGCTAATAATAACGTTTTATTTTGTAAATTATTATTATTGTTGTAATAAATACTGCTCTTGATTTTGAAATTAAAATTTGTTCAAAAACTAAAAATCAAATTTAAAAAAAAGTTTTTATTATTTGTATTTGAAGAAATTTATTGCTATCTTTAAAATGTGCTTTTTTACAATACAAACTCTTCAATAATAAAATCTTCATTCTGTTTGTTTGTATGAAGTATTACGAAACATTTTATCTGCTTTGATGTAATTGATATGTTTAGTGCATGATATGGAACAGATGACTTATAGATGTGCACCATAAACTTAGCGATTTTTTCGCGCCAAAAAGCCGTTTTCGAAAACGATCGGCAAACTGAAACTGCATGAGAAACCCGATTTCAAATACAGCGATTACTTTCAAAACTCCTGAAAAATTGCGTTTTTGTAAATATAAAAAATGACTAACTTAGACTATGTCATAGGGGGCGGAGCCCTCCTAAACCCCCCGTTTTATTTTTCTTTTCTCAAGGAGAAAAAATTTAAAATATTTAAGTGATCGCCCTAAAAATCAAATTAAAAAAAAAGTTTTATTATTTGTATTTGTAGAAATTTATTGCTATCTTAAAAATGTGATTTTCTACAATACAAACTCTTCAATAATAAAATCTTCATTCTGTTTGTATGAAGTATTATGAAAATGAAATGCAAGTGAAAATTCCGTCATTAGCTATATATTAGTATATATATATATTATCAGGATGGTTTCACTTTCGAAACCGGTTTCCAAAACTAAAGTAGCCCGTTTAACATTACTTGTAAAAAAATCGAAAATATAAAAAACGGTGTTTGTACAAATTAATCTCAGCTATCCAGTGCAAAAAAAAATTATGTAAAAATAATGAAATGCAACGGAATCTTTACAATTTTTTTCCATTGGATTAGCGAATTGATCTTTTCACTTGACTGAAGTAGCCTCTTAAGACTTATGTTCCTGCAATCTCGTTTGTATTTCGACAGTTTAAAAATAATTCTTTTTTGCATTGATAGTTGCGATCCATCTCTACTTCGCTTCTTTTTTTACTTTTTCGATTTTGGTTACAAATATTTTTTATAAAGTTACTTTCACTTTCAGAATCTGTTTCGAAAATGAAAATACCTTTATTTTATTTTATTTGGGGGGGGGGGGGATCTGCTTACAAAATTCATGGTGTTAAAAATTGAAGATTTACTTGTTACTTACTACGAACATTTTTATGATATTTTTGTGTGTGTGTGTGTGTGGGGGGGGGGGGGGGGGGTTCTGTGCATTTTTAGAGAATTCTTCAGGTCAATTAACTTCTGGTGATATCCGAGAGAATGTGAATCATTTGTATTAATTTCTGAGTCGTTAATTTATTCTCGCATTAAATTTTTTTTAAATAAAATTAAAAGAATCTAATTGCAAAAGAATGTGCCATGTCTTTTATTTATTTTTCTTTCTGGAGTTTCCTGCAATTTAACGAGGCACGCTGTTTGATGGAGGGGCTAGTGTATACTATGTTTGCTGATAAGTAATTTGCTAATAAGTATATTTAAAATTTTACTTACGAATTATAATCAATACTTCTTAATATTTTTCCGGCTTATATATATTTATTTGTGTGTATACAATAATACATCGAGAGAATAGAAAAAAATTGTCGCCAATTCGCCAACTCCCTGCCAATCTTTCCGTATTGCACATACACCCATACATTCTATCGCTTGATGGATGAACTTTTCGGAAGAAGCTAAGCTATCCAATCAGGAGTGCGGGCAAACATCCAACTTTTTTACGGATATGACGCAAGTCACGTGGTTTATTCTTCCCCTTCTATCCCCTTTTATCCTTCTCGTCTCTATGGTGAAGAGATATGGAAGGTGGAGAGGAGCAGGAGTGTGCGGGCGAAAAGTTGCCGAACCAGAAGTGAACACTCGAATGTCTGTCTTTAGTGTGAAAGTTAGGCGGTTGGTGAGCGGGGAGAGTAGTTCACACTTTGGTTTGTTCATAAGGTTTGTGTAAATGTGAAAGTAAGGATTAGTAGTAAAGTTAATTTAAAAATTGTATGTTTTTCGATGGCATTTTTCTTGCAACTAAGAAACTGAAAATTTTCTATAAATTAGTCACACAAATTATAGCATACTGTAAAGGAAGCCGTGTGCTTTTCTTGTCAGGGCTTGAGTTATACTGGAAAAATTGTTCCAATTTCTAAGATATTTCGGCATACTAGTGTGAAATGTGGATTATACCTTGTTCAAAGTCTCCATCACTGTAGGAAAGTTTTAAGATAAAACAGGGCTAACTTTTAGAATTTATCATTTTTGGGCATTATCTAACTGTACGATGTTTTTAAACAAGTAAATTCTTTCCTCGATAAAAAATACTGCAAAATTGAAATCTTTTAATAACGTATTCTCTTCGCGAAATTCTGAAATGTTTGAATAACGCGGGAATTTAGAAATGCGTTTGACAATAAGCAAAATTATACTGTATGTACTGTATTACTATAAATAATACTGTTTACTTACGGTAAACAATACTCTATTTGACAATAAGTGAAAACTTTTCTTCGCATACTTTTATAAAAGGAAAATTTCCATTCCAAAAGTTTAGTGCCAGTGTAATAGTCCAAGAGCCGACAGCACAAAAACCTAAGATATTGAACAAAAGGGGGGAAAAAATCTTTATTTTATGGAAGAGTAGTAAAAGGGGAATCTGGGTCATACCATGGTAACTTACGTTACATTTAGAACAATTTACTGCAGTAATTTTAGCAATATAACACTAAAAAATATTCAAATGTAAAATTTACATTATTTGTCAATGAAACCTATCTAACTAAGGATCCATTTGGATGAAAATTGCCTAAAAAATGAAAATTACACTTTCTATGATAACTTACATTCCTTTTTCGGTAATGTCAGTTACCATAATGTTTATAAATATCAAATTTTCAGATATCACACTAAAATTAGGTAATTTTCATCTAAATTGGGCTTTGAATAAGTTTTATGAGCAAATTAAGTCAAATTTACATTTTGAATAATTTTTATGTGTGTGTTATATTACTAAAATTATTGAAAATAGCTCTAAATGTAACGTAAGTTACCATGGAATAACTCATTTAATGATCCTTGTCTGCCGGAGTGAAGTGGTGTACATGCCGAAAATTAATACCACTAGTGGTTACTCATAGGTTTATCATTGTACTTGCCTTTCAATCAAAGGTATCAAATAATTGTATGGCAAACACAATGATAAACTTATGAATAGACCGCTACACAAATGGTATCAATTTTTGGCTTATGCACCACTTCACTTCCGGCAGACATGGATCATTAGCTTCCCCTATTACTACTCTACCATAAGATAAAGGTTTTTTTTTCTTGTGCTCGATAGCTTATGTTTTTTGTGCTGTCGGTTCTTGCAGTAACATGTGCATTTTTAATAAGATTTTACTGTACATTCGCGCTAGCAAAAAATGAACTATTAATTCATACCAAAATAAAATGACAAAAATGATTCCAGTTCCAATCGAATAAAAATAAGTCCACTGCAATTTATTATTTTAAAAATTTGTGTTATCTTTGTATTAAAATCGAGCCCAACTTTGAATTTTTAAATAGCAATCTCTAAATTCGACAAGGGAATATTGTTATCTACAAGACGCTGCTTGCGTAGACAAAATTTACATGATTATTCCTGCAATGAGTTTCTGAATTATTATTTTAAAATCGGGTGATTAGAAGAGTTATCTCCAAATTGAAAACAAGTAGAAGTTAAGATTCTACCGAATAATCATCACATCACAAAATGGAAATCATAAGTATTAAATTAATTTCAATTAGTATGATATTTAAATATCTATACTACATTGTAGTCTGCACACTGGTTTTTGATCGTTGCCGGAAGGGGCAGGGTGTGATTACAGTATAAATAGTAAAAAGTAATAGATGAATTTTACATACATATTTTTTCGCCATTTGTTACTCTCCTTCGTGAAACTGTTTCATGTCCTGAATTATTTAATGCCGATTTATCATAAATGTTTATATATTAGTCTATGGACATTTTAATTGCGTAAATGTGAAGCAAAAGATGTTTTAAAATATTTCCAATATATGAAATTATATTTAAATCAAATCAGCCCTTATGCATGTGTTATGATGGTTCTTTAAACATACTTAAAAAATTAGTTGACGGAAAAAAATACTTTAAGCTCAAATATTTCTCATAATTTCATGAAATAAAATTCCCCCCTTCACCCCCCCCCCTTTTTTCGATTTTCAAAACTATTGCAAGACTTACCATATACTACGTATATTGGGTAAGTAAAAAGTAAAAAAGGGAAATAAATGTTGATTTTTATTTTTCACTATTTTTCATTGCAGAATGGTTTTATAAAAGATATAATTTGCGAAAAAAGTATTTTAAAATTTTAGAGAAGTGTCTCATTTTTATGCATCTCATAATAAACGGCTATCCGAACAAGTAATGGAGTAATAAATGGGAAATTAGGAGAAGGGAAAACAAATTCTCGCTCCACAATTGTGAAAGTGCAAAACTTCTTTAAAACGCTCTTAACTAGAACTTCGCGTTTCGAAGTAATAATTTTATTAATAGGTGAGCGAAGATCAGGATATCCAGTACTAGAAAATACAGATTAACTTTGCTTTATAAACGTACGTTTGCAAATATGCATAGCAAAATTCGGAGTCGCATACAGTAGAATTTTTTTAACAATTTTGCATTTTCTTTCTAGTTTTATCAATAGCTTTTCTGTTATTATTTTTAGTTACGTGTTTTGTGGCTGAATGTTATTTATTTATTACTGTTCATCAGTTTGCTATTGCTGCTTAAGAAAAGAAAACATAATACAGTGAAACCTCCAAATAAGGGACACTCTGAATAAGGGACACCTCTATTTAAGGGACAAATCTTCTGGTCCCAGTCCCTTGGTATAGGACGTGTAATGTATTTACCTCTGAATAAGGGACACTTGAAAATTAGATTAAAAGGGGATGGCTTTTTCATTTCAGATAATGAAATAGTCTGTAATAAAAATACAGATATTTCAGCTTATCAAACAGAGAGTCATGTTGATACAGAGGCATACAACACAATTGACGAGCATTTATTTACCCACAATTCTGATTTGATATAATTGCATTTATCCTCGTTGAAAGTTATGCTGAAAATTGTGAGGATGATTCTCAAAGTGGAAAATAAAAGAATATTGTGAAATAAAGAACTTTTACGCATGATTTAAGGTTGTTCTCAAATCCGAAAGTGCAACTTTCATGACATAAGTTTTAATTTATTTTTATTCAGAAATGTCTGAAACTAGCAGGCATTGTTGTTCAGAAAGTATGTAATTAAACCTTTTTTTTTTTTTTTTTTTTTTTTTTTTTGTTCTTTTTTGCAAGCGCAATAGATATTTCAGAAAACATTGTCAACATGGGCGTTTTGAAATAAATTTCAACGTGAAAGAAGAATAACTACTCAAGAAAGGGTGAAAAACGTCTTTGTCACGTGATCTAAAACGCTTATAACTCAATAGGTAATTTATTCAAAACTTGAAAACACAGTTCGATTCCAAATCGCTTTCATGATCAGCCATTTCAATTTTATAAATTTCCTTTAAAAAATGAATTTGTAAATATGTTTTCAGCTTGCCGAGCAGATCAATTGAGAGATTTGTTACCCTAAAATACACAAACAGCTTTTCGGACGCTCCTCTCAGTCCACCAAACTTAGAAGAATGTCCTAGGTAGTTTAAGCTGCCACCACCGATATTAATGGGTGATATCGGTCACCTGCTGTGAGGATTGGGTAAAATAACACTGACGCTGTTAATGAACTGAACTAACAGTTTATTTAAGATATAGATATGTACACAAGAAACAATATTTACAACTATCTACAATTACAACTCGGATATAGATGATCCGGTTCAACATTAAATTAACTACAATAAACGTTGGTTGTGTACCGTTCAGCTTACACTTTCTTCCTCACACTCAACGCACGTTAGATACGCTTTATCAGAGATTACTGCAGAATCTCAATACACAAGGGTACTAGGCCTCACTTCTCGGCCTATAACACTATCCACCGGGACGCCTTGTCCCACGCTCAAAATATACACTATCCAACAGGACCACAAATCCTGAGCGACCTATCGGTCTCAACGCCAAGCGAGAACTGTCTAACCTCTCAGTCCAGAGTTGACCTTGTCAGAGATCTTCCTTCCCCCAGCAGGGCCTCTTAGAGTTCCTCCATTGGTTCAATTCCGCATACCAACCTTGAGTCATGACATCTACTGTTTACACATCACTTAAATACTAAATGACAGCTGAAACACGCCCCGCGGCCATCACTTTCATTCATCAACGAGTGCGTCGTCTGCACACCTGTGTCAACATCTGTCATTCGTTATTATAGAAAAGAAAGAAAGGTATTTCGAGCTTCACGGATACACAACCCACAATACATAAAATATTCAGATAAGGAAATGTTATTCCTTTCTAATTCAGGGCAGATGTCTTCTAGGAACCTGACACAGCTGAATACTTTTTATGTAAATACTGCTGATAATGAAGAGCTAAAATTGATGTATGGTAAATGAACGCTTGAAAAGTTTATAGTGAAAAATTGAAATTTACAAAACAATAACTTTTCATTGATTACTTCAAGTAATCTATTCCTTTTATGTCTGATTAACATAATTTATACACTTCAAATACATTTAAACTTCACCTTTTAATGTTTTGTTAATTTTTTATCCTTCTTGATGATTAATTAAAAATAATAATAAAAACTCCGAATAAGGGACACCTCTATTTAAGGGACAAAAGTTTCGGTCCCATAGGTGTCCCTTATTCGGAGGTTTCACTGTACTTAAAATTTTTTATAAGATTTTTATTTAAAAAAAAAAAAAAACTTGTTATTCCAAAACAATTACGCATTATTTATCCGTCTGATGTGTTACTCCTTGCAAATTTTTATTTACTTAACACTACCATTATTAGACGATTAATAGTGATTCTTTTTCAAATTGCTTTCACAAGTAACAATTTTAAGTGTAATTAATTGTTATGTTAAGGCATACTTTATCGTTTTATTACTCAGTTGAAATACATCTGTCCTTTCATGACTGATTTTTCCTTTTATTGATTAGGAACTTTTCATTACTGCAGAGATAATTATGTGTATTCTAGTATTTTATCTTCTCTATCGCCCGTTACATATCGTTTATTGAGATATTTTTCAACAATCGAAGTTTTATTTTTGTTGCAGCTATTGACGGATCGTTTTGTCGAGAACAATGACTCTCACCTCCACTTTTTTAAAGGGATATCACTTGTTTTGTGTACACACTGTCAACGGCACAAAAATATGACATTTTAGAATAAGTGTGTTGCAGATGCCGATAATTAGATTCGAGTCTGTTGTAATCTTTTTAAGGTTTGCATTATTTCGTTGTCACTCTGACATGACAGTGAGAAAGCAATTGCTGTGTAACCTATTCACCCCCCCCCCTTTTTTCCCCTTTTTTCCTCGTGTTTTTTTTTCTTCGTAGTTTTTTCTTTTTTTTTTCTCTTATCTTATTTATGACGCAATGGATTAAATCCCCAGAATAATAGAACTCAGTGCAATTCTGGAACATAAGCGCGAATCACGAATCTTTCTTGTTATCGATTCGGTCGTACAGAATTCTGCGCGTGAATGGGTGTTATAATTATACTATCTTTGTTATTTCAGAACGTGGCAGAATATTCATGCATTAATATTTATAAAATTGCGCCGTAAAAATTAATCCTTTAAATTAAAATATATTATATATTAGAGATGCACTGAATATTTAGTTAGGCCGAATATAAAGTTATATATAAACGGTCTACCTACAATTCGATTTCAGCTATCCACTGGGAAAGGAAAAAAAAAAAAATCTTTTCAAAATATTGAAATGCAACTGAGATATCTTTATAAATTTCTTCCATAGAATTAGCATTAGCGAGACAATTTCATCCCTTGTATATTTGCGTTATCTTCCTAAGATCATTGTATTTGCAAACCGGTACATTAATTTGTTCACTGTAATATGCCGAGCTTTTGAAATGTAATTTATGTTTGAAAGAGTCGGCAAAGCTGTGTGAGCAGAGGCAGTTACTGTACACGATTCATTTAATAAGTTGCAATGGGTTAAAAAAGAAAAGGAAAAAAAAATGTAAAGATATAATAAAACAAGAAAAGTGTTGAGCGAGTTAAAGAAAACCCTGCGGAGTCAATGTTCTAGGGCGGGTCCATTTCGAAATCCTTGAGCCGAAACCAGCAATCCATTCACCATCACTTAATAATTGTTTGTCTGTTAGTGTGTGCTGTTTTTTATTGTTTTATATCGGAAAGGTATACGATGTACGGGAGCGAGGGGAGATTAGTTTCGAGGAAATACTGTTTGAATTTTTATTTTAACTTTTTTTTATAATAGTATACAATAGTATATTCATGGTAAATAATGGTGGTGTTTCTATGTGGATTTAAATAAAGTTTACACTTTCATCTAGGTGTATGGATAATTTATAAATATATTAAGCTAGTATTTTCATAATTAAATCCGGTAATCTTTAAATGATTTTGAAATGAATACTAAACTTTAGTTTAATAAAAATCATTATACATTTTTCTAAAATCTCTTTTTATATATTTAAAAAAAATCGCTAAACCTTAATAGAAAATTAATTCAATACTGATACGAAAAGAAAATGAATAATATCTGTTTTAAACACGCGGAAAGGAAAAAAAATAAACACGACTTCAGTTACATTTTCATTTTTAATGAATTTGTTTTTTTAGCATTCTAAAAACTATTATCAACTAATCTAAAAAAAAATATTTAAACTCGGTATTTCAACAGTATAATTGTGCTCAAAATTATATAAACAAACATTCAGTATATTGTCGTGTTTGAAGTTACAAATGACATCTTTTTAAATTAATAAAATTTATATTTTTATTTTATATATCTGTGTGTGTGTGTGTGTTGGGGGGGGGGTCTTTGCAATACATTTATCTTAAGAAAACATTCTCATTTATCTTGGGGGAAAAAGTAGTTGGAGCAAATATGAAACACACACACACAAAATTGTAGCCAGTCTGAGATATATTAATAAAATAAACAATTTAAGTTTCATAGTAACATTTGTGTCTCTTTTATAACAATACATCATTTTATTTATTATTTATTACGAATAGATTTCAAATTTAAGGAAAAATATCTCCCAAAATATGCATTACACATAGACCGAGAGGCGGCAGCATAGACGATCATTTCATCGAGTTCACGGATGAAAACCTAGGATTAATTAAATCTCGATTCACATATTAAAACGCAGTCGGTCTATTAAGTCATATCTTGGCGGAAAATATCTTAAAAAACAGATTTTAACAGTTGACTCGTAGGTTTGCCATTGTGCTTACCTGCACCCAAAGTATACATGAAGTATTGGGAGTATGAAAACATGGAGTATTGGGAGCAAGAAAACATAATGGCAAAATCTATGAGTCAACTGCTAAAATCGTATTTTAGGTGTTTTCCACCAGAATATGACTTGGCAGACCGATTGCGTTTTAATATAAGAATCGAGATTTAATTAGTCCTTTGATTTTCATCTGTGAACTCAATGAAGTGATTGTTTGTGCTGCTGCTTCCCGGTCTATAACAGCCTTACTTTTTTTGTGATAAAACTTTTTTGTCGGATTTCAAAGCTTTTTTGTACAACACAAGTGAAATCGTACATAAATATGAATATAATTGGTATTTATTCCATACAAAAATGGTGAGACCTTTTGGCTTTTAACACTAGAACTACCGGTGTTTCATATATACCTAGTTTTACCGCATCCGTCAAATTGACGGATTTTTGATCACGGCTTTCATTGTAAATTTTGACTTAGTTAATGTAAATAAAAATATATAATTTAACAAAAACATCAATTAATATGATAATTCATTAATTATTAATAAAAATTCAATAAAAAAACAGTTTCTATCTGCATTTATAGTAAATTTGCTATGCATGAAATAACTATGAGGGACATATTTTACATGTTATCTTAAATTAACACTTGCAACGAACATATTAAACTTAGTTAATGTAAATGAAATAATAAAATTTAACAAAAACAATATTTAATATAATAATTCATTAATGATTAATATAAAGAAACTAAACAAAAACAATTACTATATGTATTTACAGTATATCACATTTGATATGCACGAAATAATTATAAGAGATATTTTACAAGTGTCTCTTATCTTAGATGAACACTTTTTACAGATATTTGACTTAGTTAATGTAAATGAAATATATATATAATTTAACTAAAATAACATTTAATGTATTAATTCATTAATTGTTAACAAAAAACCACTTTCTATTTGCATTTATAGTGCAGCATATTTGATAGGAATGAAATAATTATGAGGCACATATTTTACAAGTACATGTTATCTTAGATGAACATTTACCACAAACATATTTGTTGCATACATTGCAAGTATAAATCGCTTTGTTTTTGTTGCATAATCGAATTTGGCAAGATTTGCGATCATAAGGAATATTTTGTGAATTTTCTAGAGCACAATCCATTGATTTCCGTTCTTGTTTTTGGGAGGAGGCTTTTTTTCTGCAACACCTGTATTCACTGGAGAGTTCTTCAGATAATTGAAATAAAAATTGTTTTCTAGTTACATTTTTATCACAAGTATCTTTATATAAAATCCACGCATTGACTGCTGCCAAGTCCAAAATATTATAAAATACCTGCAAAGGCCATCTACGTGACCCTGCTTTTACGCTATATTTGCGTGACATTTGGTCAATTACGTCTACTTCAAACTTAGTTTCATTGTAAAATGACACAATTGCAGGAATTCGTTTTCAATTAGAAGCAATTTTTACAGATTTATGTTTTGAGCTAAGAAGTAGTACTTTTTTACGAGGCTTACTTTTGTATACTGTTAAAACAATATCATATGATTTGGAGAGATTTGTGGAGAAAAGAGCCATGTTATCTATTCTAACTGTAGCTATTTTTGGCAATTCTCTTTTATTTGCTCGTATAGTTCCAACAAGACTTTTTTTTTGGCCAGTAGCTTTTTTGCGAGCTGCATAATTGTAAAAAAATTATCCGTTGTTATATTTCTCCCAGAATTTACGTAGTTTTTTACAAGATTCAAAACTACAAATTCATTGAAAGGTACTCCTGATGGTCTAAGCTCGTCTTTGCCTAAATAAAGAAAGCCATATATAAGATATTTATTTCGCACGTCTACAGCTAACCAAAATTTCATTCCGAATTTGTCTGGTTTTTTGGGCATATATTGCAGAAATTGCATCTTGCCTTTGTGGGTATTCTGATCTGGTTTGTAACAAGCTTGGCTGTTATCAATAAAGGACTTCCAAATTTCGGAAGCTAATCCGAATTTGTCAGTTCGTAAGCGAACACTCCTCTCACTTTATTTGTCAAAACGAATAAATCTCACAATTTCTAAAAATCTATTTCTACTCATAGTTTCGCGAAAGAAAGAAGGTCCCCATTTTTCTCACCACAAATAGGATAATTTCCAATTTCTCGCTTCATAGGCTCCACGAGCATGCAAAATAGCTACAAAAGCATACAATTTTTCAATAGTAATTTTCCAATCGTCCTTCTGTAAAACATTTCTGGCTTCTAGCTCAGTGCAAGTTTTTATGTGCTTCATCATTCGATTATCAATTATAAGTCTAAATGCACTGCTAACATTACCAAGCATAATGTTTCGTTTCGCATAACCAGTTGGGCCTGAAGTATCTTTGAATATAGTGTGTGATGGGAGTCTACCAACACAACCATTCCCTATTTCTTCCCATTCAGTACCGTCAAGAGCAATTTCTTTTTCCGGTCTTTTTTCAGTTTCTGTTTGGCTGTCCGATTCAGTATCTGAAGTTATTCGCAATCTCTTTCTGCGTTTGTGGCTCTTTTGGGGAAATTCATCTTCACTTCCTGAATCTTCACTTTCATATTCTTCTTATTCACTTTCTTCAATATCTCGTACTTCATCTGCAGAATTTTCAGAGTCATTATTATTACTTGAATTAGTGTCCAAACAGTCTTTATTTGTACTAGTGAGTTCTTTGTATTCTCCGAATAATTTTTTTCTTCCTCGAAATCGTTTCATTTTTTACTAGAATTTACAAAATATATATGTTTTTTTTTTTTTTTTTTTTTCATAAAAGTATATTCATACTTTTTTTCCGAGATTAGACTTTACACAGATTACACACTATTCGCAGACTGCACTTTTCACTAAGAACATTATCACATTAGAAGTACAATTGATAATGATCGCGTCTTAATTACATTTACCAGTTACTGATACGTTTAAGAAACTTGGAGCAGACTGCGCATGGGCAAAAAGGGCTAGTCCATGTGGAAAAGGGGGAAGTCCGCACCACTTCGGGATGAGTTTGTTAATTGCCAAAGCCGTCAATGTGACGGGTCTTGGTATAAATAGGTATAGGTCATACTGATTACAGAAATTAAAATGGGTGAGAGGAAATTGAATAGGAATATTTAAATACTCTTATGTTTCATTAAAAGTCGTATCATAAAATTTTGGAACTCGCCATAAATTATATAAAATTTTTAAGCATGAAATTTGAAAACCGTCAGAATGACGGTCTTGGTCGTTTTAGTGTTAAACTTTGGAATATGGTTAATATAATGACTTATAAACCGACAAACCTAGTAGGCTTAATGTGAGGCAGTGTAAGGAGTAAATGGCATAACTGGGAAATTACATTGATGGCCAGTAGTAGTAATTTTATTAGTGGTCACTTTTTTATTCAACAGTCCGAAATAATAAACTTTTATTAAAATTTCCATTAGCATAATTTTAAAAATAAATAGTTCTAATAAGTGTATTAGTATCAACATAACATTTTAACCATAATAAACAAACTCCTATTGAAATTTAAGTTCTACTTTATATTCGATAGGCTCTTGTATATTTAGAAAACAATTCTTGCTGTGAAAAGTAAAACAATAAACATTTTATTCTTCTACGATCGTAACTCGCCGAGTTGATATTTTTAATTTTTTGAAATTTTAGACATTCCCGGCACTAAAAAACCGTCTGTTAATTTTTATTTCGGAGATGGTCTAGAATTTCACAAACTTCAATCTATCATAGCCTGTTGAGTTTTCGATGATAGCAAAAATGTTTTTTGTCCCACTTATCGTAGCACGGAGAGTATTTTATTTTATTTTTCAAATAATTTATAAGACTCAAGGATCGTGCAAAGAATGTATTTGTTATTATTTTTAAATTAATGGCACTACAACTGCCACATAATCTTAATTTCTTCTTTATTTTGAACATTTAAACAATTTATAATGTCTACGTATCACCAGCAGATAAAATAGTAAAGCACTTTTCCAATCATTCTGAGACACCCTGTAGAAACGACAATTTTATATATACATTTCTTTTCATTCATAATGTATGAAGTCTGGCTATTTTTCGCTATTTAATTTATGCCTATGAAACTAGACCTGATTCATGTTGGAGACTTGAGGTCATTTACTTTCGTCGCGGATCGCTGCTCTCTGAAATAGCCGCAATTCGTAAATAAGGCGATGAGGTGGTAGAGGAGAATTTCGACCGACTTGCTTCGAAGAGGTCTGCACGGGCCGAATTTTCCAGGCCTGGCCCTAACGAAAGCTATTTTGGCCCAGCACGACGTAAAAAATAAAACAGCCTAAACCGAACATTAATGTATGTCGTTCATGTCCTTTGAATTACCTGTTCTTTTAAAACTTTTGATTTTAGTACTGGAATTTTAGTTAAAGAAAAATGATACTCACAAATATTAGACTGAATGTTTTTATGATATTAAGTTAATTTTAGCATAGAGATGAACCAATTGAGTAATTATTTTAATTATGTATGTTTTTACGATTTTCATTAACGATTTTTTTCTTTAGAAATTGTGTCGGGTAGAACCAATTCATTCACATATTTTTTCATTAACAATGTCTGTCAAAATGTAGTAATTATCAACTTTTAACAGAGATATTTTCAAATTTCAAGGAGATCGGTTGGCCTGGTTGTTTTCTTGGGTTATCTCCATGAAGTTTGAAAATATCTGTTTAAAACTGATAAATTACTACATTTTGAGAGACATTGTTAATGGGAAAATATGTGAATGAATTGCAAAGCACTTGAATAGTAATGGCTTGCAAATTTATGTTTATTTACAGAAATGACTCTGTTAATGTGTCAGAGAGAAATGTTTCTCTAATGTGCCAGCATTTTTGAGTAAGAATTTCTTGCTAATTTCTACGAGCTCCGTCTATTTAAAATTTCTTCAACTTGTGGAATTGCTCAAAAAAAGTGTTTTTAGAGATTTTTTTTTTTTTTTTTTTTTTTTCCGTCGTGTTGAAATCGCCACAAAGAAATCATTATCTTATTTAGAACCCTTATCGTTTGTAAGTAAAACGCTGTAATGATCATTTAAAATTATTTTGTAAAGCTCCAATATTATGCTGTTCAAACAATAACTTTCTGTACCAAATCTTCCATTCAAACCTTTTAATGTCAACGAAAAATTATTCTTTGGTAGAATTAATTTTAATTTATGTACCACAAAGCATATTTTCTAAACGTTTTTTATACCTTTTCTTAAAGAAAATTAAAATAAACCTCTCCACAAGCATAATATGAAATCAATTACAATAAGATATATTTTATTTTATGTAAAAGGATTACAACTTTTTATCTGGGTCATTCCATGTCAGATCACCCAGACCATGGCACCCACCATCACCAATTTTGATAAAATTCAGTGAATTTGTAGAATTTCTAATGCTGATTCCAAAAACATCAATTATATTGAAATTGATCAAACGGTTTGTGAGTTATGAGCTTTTAAATAGCTCCCAAGATGGCCGACTTGCCGCCATTTTGAATAGCACATGTGACAACAAAAAAGTCCATAACTTCTTTCAGGTTTAAGCTAGAGCTTTCAAATTTTTTTTGTTTTGTTCAGAATAAAGTAAACTTTCATTTAAACAGATTTTTGTGAACCTCATTTTATAAAAATGCTGTCAAAAATGACTTTTTGTCATTTTTTTAAGTAAAAAAAGGGGCAACTTCAATGGCTGATTTCCCCCAATGTACCCCCTTCAATTTTCATCTAATTGCATAAATAAGCAACTCAAAGTGTGTTTTGATGACTAATAAAAAAAACTTAATGGGCAGTTCACAGGTTTTTATTTAAAAAAATAAATTCAATTTTACTGACTTTCCTCAATAACAGAAAATGCAAGATAATGTGTTGACATTTCTTTTATTACCAGAAATATTTATGCATCCAAAAGTTTGATAAGGTTTTATGTTACTTAAATATGTATGTTTAATGTGGCTAAAATAGGGGAATCCCCTATAAAAAAAGGAAATTAATAGGAATGCCAATAATGGATTTTTGCAAGACATAGAAGTACTTTCCTGACAAATTGAAATCTACAGCAGAGTTTCAATAAATTATAAGTAAAAAAGAAATGATAGAAAAAACTCTACAAATAGGTACATTATATAACAAAATCATACTTGTATATAATAAAAAATGTGATAAAATTAAAACTCTTAAATAAAAAATACAGTAAGTAAAAGTTACACTAGTCTACATATCAGATGATTAAGAACCAATGCACCCCTTTAAAGTATTTTTCTATGCTAATTTCACAACTGTTCTTAGTTTTCTTCTATCACGTATAGTTTGTTTGCGATCAACCAGAGGTGATTTCTAAGATTCATTGCCGAGAACAAGCATCATGTAATCGTCACAGATAATGTAAATATATACTTGTTGTGGATGTTTGCGAACTTATCTAACGACTTTTAGAATACAATCTGATTGTATTTAGCATGAGATAGACAAATGGTTTAACAGTGACTTCATATGTACATTAATATTATTGGCACAAAAAGCTGTGTATACAAAAATGCCTTGCTTTCTATGTGAACAGGACAGTTCGGCAAAGCAAAATCATTGGATTTTCTGATTCGTTTTTAAATCCATTTTTGCTCACAAACACAATTTAAATTCAAATGGCAGGTTCTCTCTCTCTCTCTCTCTCTCTCTCTCTCTATATATATATATATATATATATATATATATATGGCATACTATATTTAAAAAAATACTGTCAAAGTGGGCATTTTGAATTGAATTTAAGCGATAGTAATGGAAATGGAAAAAATGGCCATACTGAGAAAATAATTGTTGTAAATCAAGATCTAATTCATTGAACAAAAAATAAAAACACAGGTTGCAAGGCTGCCACAGGCAACTATTTTTTAATTCTAACTGGCACTACCACTTTCTTAAAAATGAAATCCATAATAGATGCTTTGATAACACTTGCAAGTAAAATATACTTCAAATTTTATATTAGAAAAATACTGGTGCACACAGAATATAAAAATAGTTGCCAGTAGCAGCCCTGAGGTCGCTTATAAATCTCTGAAAAAAAAAAAAAAAAAAAATCACATCAACAAGTATAATGTTTTTACTTTTAAAAATGAATCTGAAAATGTGTTAGAAAATTTTGAGTTGTTGAGGGTACGAAAATACTTTTTTATATGCACTGCCTTAATATGATTCTGGCAAAACCAGTTCTTACAGAAAATTTAAATTTTAAAAACAGCCAGATAAAATTGTTAAACTAGGTTTATATCTAAATTTGATTTAGTTTTTGGTTTTTGTTACTGAAACAAGTACAGTAAACTATCTCAAATCCGAAACCCCAAAATCCACAACTCTAAAAAATCTGCATATAATTTACGGATGTAAATAATGAAACATTCAGTTCAGATATAGGGACAAAATTTGACTTTTATAATTTTATATCAATTCCATTTTATTTTAATTTGTAACTTTTGTTAATAGTACTGAATTCATGTTTTTTTTTTCCCCAAGAAGGAAAAGAAATATATTCTGAAAAAATTCAGATTTTTCTTATATATCATTGGTAATCACAATCTTCTTATCAAATATACAGTAGACTCCCTCAAATCCGCACAGCTTGGGACCAGAGGTTGTGCGGATTTTAGAATTTTGCGGATTTCTGGTCATTGCTTTGTTTACGTTTTTTAAACAGTAATTTGAGTGCAATTAATAGTGCATTCAGGACTATAATGAATACTTACAATATAATAAAATGTTAAAATAAGTAATAAATTAAAATAATAAAAATTTAGATAATTTTCAAAATGATTAAAATATTAAAAGCAAAGATCAAGTTAATGATCAATAGTGTATGATTAAATATTCATTATAAAAATTAAATATATTTTTCCAAAATTATTCAACAAAACTTGCCTCATAAAAGTACATTACTAATTCACATCAAAATCATAAAATAAGGATTTTTTTTTTAAAGTTTAGCCAGGCTTAGTAACCAAAAAATCTTGATTAATGCATAAATATATTTGGTAAGAAAATTGTGATTACCAGTGATATCAGCAATATCTTGATTTTTTTTTTTTTTAATTTTTCTTCCTTCATGGAAAAAAAAAAAAAAAAAAAAAAAAAAAAAAAAAAACATGAATAGAGTATTATTGAGAAAATTAAAAATTAAAAAATATATGGAATTGATACAAAATTAAAAAAATCACATTTTGTCCAAATATCCAATCTGAAAGTTTCATTGTTTACATCCATAAAGTATGTGCGGATTTTAGAGAGTTGCGGATTTCTGGTTTGCGGATTTGAGGGAGTCTACTGTATTTATGTATTAATCAAGCTTTTTTGGTTATTAAATCTAAATATGGCTAAACCTGAAAAAAAAAACTTCTTTATTTTATGATTTTGTTGAGAATTAGTAATGTATCTTTATGAGGTACATTAGTAACTACATTGAATAATTTAGGAAAAATATATTTCATGTTTATAATGAATATTTAATCATATATTATTGATTATTAACTTGATCCTTACTTTTAATATTTTAATCACTTTGAAAATTATCTACATTTTTATTATTTTAATTTATTACTTATTTTAATATTTATTATATTGTAAAGCATTCATTTTAGTTTTGATTGCATTATTAATTGCATTCAAATTCTTGTTTAAAAAAAAAGTAAACAAAGTAATGACCGGAAATCGGCAAAATTCTAAAATCCACAAAACTTCTGGTTCCAAGCTGTGCGGATTTGAGGGAGTCTACTGTATACTTCAAAATGTACATCTGCATGTTGGCAGGAATTTTTAAAAATTACCTTTACTTTAAATTATTATTGATGTAGATATATTTTTAATAGCATGTGTTTATTGTGTATGTGATATGTTATTTTGCATTAATTTAAAGTACCGTAATATTTATTTAAGAGTTGCAATTTTATTGTATTTTGTATAACAAAAGTATGATTTTGTCATAAAATTCAACTATTTGTAGAACTTTTTCCATCATTTCCTTTTTATTCATAATTTACTGAGACTGCAATAGATTTCAATTTGTCCGATTGTAAGAATCCATTATTGGTATTCCTATTTATTCCTATGGGATTCCCATTTTTTAGGCACATTAAATACATATATTTATGTAACATTAAACCTTAAACTTTTAGATGTAAATATGTATGATATTTCTGGTAATAAAAGAAATATCAATATTATCTTGTGTTTTCTGTTATTGTGAAAAGTCAGTAAATTTGAATTTATTTTTTTAAATAAAAACCTGTGAACCGCCCATTAAGTTTTTTTTATTAGTCATCAAAATACACTTTGAGTTGCTTATTTATGCAATTAGATGAAAATTGAAGGGGGTACATTGGGGGAAATCAGCCATTGAAGTTGCCTTTTTTTTTACTTAAAAAAATGACAAAAAGTCATTTTTTGACAGCACTTTTATAAAATGAGGTTCACAAAAATTTGTTTAAATGAAAGTTTACTTTATTCTGAACAAAACAAAAAAAATTTGAAAGCTCTAGCTTAAACCTGAAAGAAGTTATGGACTATTTTGTTGTCACATGTGCTATTCAAAATGGCGGCAAATCAGCCATCTTGGGAGCTATTTAAAAGCTCATAACTCATAAACCGTTTGATCAATTTCAATATAATTGATATTTTTGGAATCAGCATTAGAAATTCTACAAATCCACAGAATTTTATCAAAATTGGTGATGGTGGGTGTCATTTTTGGAAAAATCTGGGTGATTTGACATGGAATGACCCATCTGCTTTTTATAATGAACAAATATTTTTGCCCGCTGTCTTTCATTAACCCTTTCGAGTTTGGCATTCTATCAATAGTACATGGCTTTTAATTGAGTATTCTGTTTTAACAAGTACTTTTTTACTGTTAATATATAGTAATGTTAGTATTTGTTTTTGCATATACTATATGACTTCATTAACGTTTAGGCATTTAGTAATAATAGTAACCATAAATGTTTGCTTAATTCTCTTTGCACCGTTTTCAATTCTTTTATTTTAAACATATATTTCACTCTGTAAATTTAAAATAAAAGTTACTTTTCTGAAGAAAAACATGTATAATGAAGCACAAAAAGTATTAGAAAGTTGTAATATCAGTTAAAACTTGTTGTAATACAATATTTTTTTAAACATCTCCAAAAACTCTTCCTTAGCTTATTGTCATACGAATATGAAAGAAATAGTAGGCAAAACAACAACATTCGTGTTATGTTTCAGACAATGAAATTTTCGTTAAACTCTAACTAATCTATTTGAATAGTTAGTGTCCATGTTATTAACGTATAAGTAATGTTTTCTAATAATTGAAGGGGGTGGGGGATAGGACTCGGGGGGGACCCCCCCCCCCGAAAAATCGGAGATTCTCTACGAGAATTGAGTTCGTTACTCTAGATTCTAGAATAAATGTACTTATTATTTAGAGGGGGGGGGGGGGCAGTAGAACACGTAAATGAATTTTAAGAATTTATTTGTGATGTTAAATATTTTATCGATCCTCTGTACTAAACATTTTGGGAGTGGGAAAGAAAAAAAAAAAAAAAAAGAGAACCTTAGATAAATTTTATTTTAAATCCACAAATCTTGTTTAATTTCAAACATTTGACTGATAAACTTTTCAAAAAGGTGTAGTACACAATACTGTGTTAATTAATAACAATACCTATAAATGTGTTTACATAACTATATTAATTTTTGTTTTATTTTTGTCGTACTTTTATATTTATGATCTTAATTTTATGTAGAAGTATAATTAAGGAATAACGCAAGTTTTGTGATTATTTATGCAAAAAATATTTTTTGTAATTTTCCTTAATTGTTTAAAAAATCGAGTGAAGTAGCTATCTTTTATCGTTTTATTGAGAATTCACCTGTTTGTTTTGGCGGTATGAAGCTCAAATTAATGACGCAAAACGGATTAAAGGATTATGACATCGTACTCTTCAGCGAATTAGGGCAGGAATTGGAACGATACATCGAAACTGAATTTTGTTTGTATATTGGAATTGGAGTAAATGAAAAGGACTACAGAAATGCTTTACATTTTTACTTTTTAATTTGTAGTATTTGTAATTTGTAAAACTCCCTAAAAAATAAAGTAAAACAAAAAATGTAATTTAACAAATTACAACGACCATTTGGAAAATGATATTTTCAAAGACTAAAATTTTAGACTTATAAATAAATTTTGTAATTATAATATTTTTATGATGATCAAAACGTGGCTTACGTAATAAATCATATTACATACATCATGGATTAAACATTAATGTTCTTGAACCAATCATAAACAAATTTTAAATGAAATTTCATTTTGTAATTTTTGGTACTGCAAATTTTTAAATTTCTACTCATCGCACATTTTTCATTTTTACACCGTCGTATAGAGAAAAAAAAGTACTTTCAAATGCAATTTGAAAGCTGTATTTCAATTTGTTTTTAAGTTATTTTGTTTTAATTTTGAATATTTTTATTTTTGTCACTGTCGCAACAGGAGTATTTAATGTCTGAACATTAAACAAGGACCAATCAGAACACTAATAAAATCCGGATATCACAAGCATTCAGATATGCCTCAGATATCTCTATTCTCGACCGACAGAAACAACTATTTTCAATATGGTTTTAAAAAATGGGGGAGGGGGATTATATGTATCTCACTGCCCTTCAAGGGAGCACATTGAAGTAGTTTGGGTGACTTTATAATGCCATAATTAAAACCAACCATCGAAGCAGAAGATTAGGATATCGCGATTTATAGATTCTTTGTTATTTATTCTATATGAAAAATTAATTTTTTTATTTAAATAAATATTTACTTTGTTAATATGAAGTAAATGGCGTTTCTCATTTTATTTATCCATTCTCCTCATAATGTTACGTTTTGAAGTATTTCTTTTACGTCGTAAGAACGATGCTTCTAAAAAGATTACTGTAGTGACAGGTATGAAAACTAAAGCTGATGGCTTCAGAATATCTTGTGTGAGGAGTGCATAGCGTAGATGCTTTGAAGGGGAAAAAAAACCTCTCGTTTCACCGTTTAACCCATCTGAATATTTCTACCCGGGCTTCTATTTCGAGTAATTTGTTCCCGACTTGTTGCCTCTCCTCACCCTCGTCTAATTTGGGAACGGCCGCTTGTCTCGTTGAAAAGAGAAGTGTGACTGACTTGACTGAAGACCGGGTTTTGTGTGGAAGTGGGAAGGATTACTTCGCCGGAGACTGACAGTGCGGTACGATGACACCTTTCACTTCACGCTTAGCACACACATCGACCGCTCTGCATTGCACTGCTATCCTTCGCCTGCCTTTGCTTTCCGATTTCTGCATCTCGGAAAAGATATACAGGCACCGAGATTTCCAAATTTAATTAACTAAATTTTTCTCTTCCTCTGAAGTTTTTAAAGAAATGTAAAATTTATTCTTCACAAATGAGTTAAGATAATTAAAGTTTAACATAAAAAAGAAAAGCAGAACCCATTTTTGATGAAAAAATGAATAAATATTCCAGGTTTTATTATTATGAAAAGTGATGGTAAAAACTTATTTTTGAAAATTATTCCTTAACTTCTAAATTACTGTATTTGTATCTTTTTTTTTTTTTTTTTAATTGACTTACATAATATTTTCCAGTTGAAAATAATAATGATGATGATGGGGGGAAAATCCTCTTTGTTTTTCATCCATCACAGAGAAAAAGAAAAAAAATATCTAGGCTGTGGATTATCCGAAATCTGACCATTCCCTCATTTCGTTCTCTTGGCGTGGTAAATAGTCTACTAAAATTAAAACATACAAAATCTTTCTAATATTTTTATGCGTACTTTTCACGTTCACGGATAGAGTATTGCTGACGGTAGATTTTTTTTTCTCTCTGTGTGTAGTGTAGTTAGTATTACTGTTGAATTTGAATTTTATTTCTAAATAAAATTAAAATATTGCAATTTATTGTCTCTATTTCTCCCCTCCTCCCTCCCTGTTTACGCGTCATAAAACAAAGAATTTAGTTTTACTGTTGTAATTATACAGTGAATTTTAATTTGTTATCTATGGTTAGTAAAATTATAGAGATATTAAAAAGACAAAGAATTACTAGTCGTTTCACTGTTTTAGTAATAAAAATGTGTGCAAAATTTCTAATAGCAACATTTTAATAATTTGTAGCAAAAAAAGTAACTGATATTTCTTTATCTTGAGACGCGTAAAATTATGGGGGGGGGGAGGAGGGGTATGGAGAAAGTATTTAAAATTTTCATTATTCACAAATGTTCTCATATTTATACCGAATTATTTTTATTTATGCATCTTTCTCCGGTAAAACAGAAATTTAAACATTGTCAAGTCTTTTTATTAACTATAATAAATTTAACTTTCTAGAAATAGAAACATTAATGCTCTTTATATTTTACTTAACTCTTGCATTTTTGGCAGTGTAAGCATCCATTTTTAAACATAAAATTTTATTACATTTTTTTTTTTATAATAAAATCGGACATATTTATTTATTTATCTATTTAGCATGTCTTTGTCTTGATAACAATACCATACTTGATCAATTTTTGTTGAAAAGTTATTTTAATTCTTCATGTTGCTTATGATTCTAACTTTCATAAAAATACACCATGCAAGATTAAGTTTTAATGGCATGAAATTATTTTTAACATGATTCCCAGTTAATAATCTTCGCCTAAAAGTAATCAGTTGTAATAGACAAAAAAAAAAAAAAATCTATAATTATTTTTATTTCTTTGGATTTTTATAACTGCAGTCCTGTTCTCGTTTTAATGAAGTTCTCACAAATTAATTGCTAAGTCATCCTCGTTTTAGGAAATCTATATTTTGGTTGGAAGGGCAGAATTTTTCTTCTTTTTTCTGTCTTTTTATTGCTATTTTTTCCCCGGTAAAAATATTTTGGGCTCTTTTATATATATATTACTATTTGAGAAAATATAAAAGTTTACAAAAAATAATATTAGTATATTTGAATTTGTGTAATCGAATATATCCCAAGGTTCTCAATATAATTATTATTATAACAAATTCAAGGCTTTTTCAAACCACGACAAAAAGAAAAAAGCATTTTCGATAACTATTTCAGGATAGGCCGTTTTCCTTGGAAGGTGTGTCCTACATCCGATTCATCTAACGGAAACGTCTAACCCCTTCCGTCCCTCATTCCGAGCCATCAGGTGTAGTGTAGAATGTCAACGAGTTGGTCATTGAATACATTTCAGAAGGCCGGCTCCTCAAGGTTTATTTCTCGGTGGGGAGGACGTCTTTTGGGCATGATTTTGCTTTGCGAGCGGCTGACGTCATTTTATTTGCCATTTCCTGGTTTGGTGCGCAAGTGAAATCTCGAGTATCCTTTTTGAGGGTGAAAGGTATGGCAATAGCCGTTATTTGATCGGGAATCGGAAGAGGAGATGTGCAAGCGGCCTTCTTACTTTACATTTATTTTTTGGAGCGTCTAAAGTGCGCAACTGCCCTTCTCGGTGTGCGTCAGAATTTAAACTTCATTTGGATGATTAATAAATATGTGTAACCACTGAAGAAGTTTCTTTTTCTTGTCATTGTTCTAGTTTTCCGTCCAACTCGCTAGGAATACTCATTCGTTGTAGTATTCCTTCGATTTCTTTTCTTTTCTTTATTTTTCATTGAGTGTAAAACACAGAATAGCAATTTCGGTCAAGTACTGAATATTCGAAAAAATAGAATATTTGTCCAAAGTATTATCTATTGGAGCCTGCTGATTCTTATATTTCAGAAGTCTATGACTTAAATTTTAAAACATAACCATCATATGATGAATAATTCTACTTTTATAAACAGGGCTGCACAATAAACGTTACAGTAAATAAAATCTGATTGATGTTACTTAAGAAGCGAGTCTTTAAAATTTTTCAGTTAATAAAATTTTGGTATTAATTAACGTCCCTCTGTGAATTAAAAATAAATTTTCCTGTATTCTAACAAGTATTTTAAAAATGGAGAAAAAATGTGTGTTTTCGAAACTAATTGTTTATATCAGCTCTGCTCTTTTTTAACATTTTTCAACAAAGTTGAAAAGTTTTTATGTATTAGATATGACTGTCCATGCTCTAACTCCCTTAAATATACTCCGGTTTTCATAAAATGATAAATGTTATTTAGGGTCACCAAAGTATGTTTCTATAGAAAGTACATGGGAGTTCATTTATAGAGGCACTTAATAGAAATCCATTACATTATTGTATATGGGAGAAGGGGGGTCATTTTCATAGTATTTTAATGACATTACGCTACTTCAAATATACTGAAACTGATATAAATCACTGAATTTCGCTACAGGGATGATTACGATAAAATAGAGGGCATTTATAGGATTTGTCGTTTTATTTACAGGGATATACACAAAATAAGTATCACAGTATTGTCCTTGAGTAATAATTGCTGTAAGTGCGTTTTAAAATTCGTTAACGCGATATAAAATTTAAATAATTTTTTGCATGTTACTCGTTATATATATAAATTCTGTACCTCATATGCAAGGCTCCACATACACACAAAATAAATAAGGAGATTGATACAATTATTTATTTATATTTTTATTAGCGGGAATTGCTAAAGGCTGTATTTCTTAACTGAAAGAAATTTTGGTTTGAAGTTAATAGATGCTTATAAAGGGTACTGTGTATCATATACTGGTCTGCTCAAAGAATTCGAATGATTTTTCGAATGTAGATGGCGATAGCTGAAATTGGATTTTCAAATGTATTATGAGTTTACAAATGGCCGAATTGGACGTAATATTTTAATTTATCAAATGGTGTAGTTTTATTACATTTTTCTGAATGTGACGGAGAGTGTTTCATAAACTATACTTTGTACATGATTTTTTTCCCTTTCTTGTTTTTCTTAGTTTTGACCGATTGAAAATAATTAGAAATAAAATTTCAAGAAAGGCTTTTGATGAGAATATGAATAGATAAAAATCGTATTTCACATGTGGAGGGAAAAAAAATGTTGCCTAAGGAAAATATTTTTTCTGGATTTTAAAAAGGGCTTCAAATAAGGAATGAAATAAAAATAAGTACTATACACTAAAAATAATATACGAAGACACTATTATCGGAAATAAATAATGGTACAAAATTCCAATAAAAAACCTTCACTATAAAGTAAAGTTTTGATTAAAAATGCATTTCCTTCGTATATTTTTTAATTGTCGTAAACACTGAATCTAGTCCCGGATCTAGGATAATACTACTTTATATGTATTGTATATTTGTTAAAAATTAGTAGTTGATGCTTTAAATCTTATAAAAGAGCACTACAGCTCGTCACTTCCCACATAACCCTTTAGCGGAGAAAGCTCGTAAGTGGCCAACATTTTCCCGATTCTTACATTGCCTTGCCGCAAGCCCTTTCTTCCGACCTTCCGAATTATGTCATCCTCCATTTCCCCCAGTCAGTAATGCAGGTTGATTTCTTATTCTCGTCGCGTCCGATCTGTGTCTCTCTCCGGTAGCACCTGTTGGTCGAAAAGGAGTAGAGTGGCCGGAATCTTAGGGTGCCACCCTAAACCAAGGGGTTCAAAAATAACTGCGGGGGGCTTAAATAGTTAGTTTAAAATGAACTGATTAATGAGATAAGGAGAACTTTTAATAGCTCGAATTAATTATTAATTACATTATTGTAAAATCATCAATTTAATTACTTTAGATGTTCAAGATTTAGTATTTTAAAAATTGTCTAGTTCGATTTTTAAATTATAAGACGATATCCAACTAATCGGATTTTTTTTTTTTTTTTTTTTTAATTATGTTTTTATGATCCCCCTTTTTTTTCCTTACTGTCTTAAGATACTTAAGCTGCGTCAAAGTTACATTCAAAATTTACGTTAGTTTGTTATCAAAGAGCTGCGTGTTTCCAAAATAATTTATCAAACTTCATCAATTCTTATTTAAAAAAAAAAAAAAAAAAAAAAAATCTTACTAAATTCATGCGTACTAAAAATAAATAAAGCTGTTATGTAATAAAGACAAATTTGGAACCTTCCCTCATTTGGGGGAGGGGGGGTCGTAGGAGGGGATATAGTATGTTAATATGTAGATCATTTTAGGTAAATTATGATAACATTTTGATCAACATTTTTTGCTGTTAAAGTTAGTTTGAAAAATAAAACATTTTTTACTTCAAAAAACAATTTCGCAGTTCACACGTTCATAGAAAGCTCCCTTTTTCAGATTGTTCTATATCGTGTAACAAAACCTACTTTTTTGTCAGCTCTTATCTAGTTATAATGTAAAGATTTTGTACACGCAAGAAACTTCTTAATTATTTTGTATTAACCGTTTTGGGTTTTATTTATTTTTTTAATTTGAAGCAAAAATCTTCCTTGATTATTTATATGCCTTAACTTTCATTTATCACCATGTTTAGGTATTTTTAATAGAATCATCAATGTATGTTTTTGTATAATGTTATTGTGATCATGGTCTTGTCAAACACTTTATTAAGATGTTTTAATAAATTTATAATCATTGTTTTAATAAATTTATAGTAAATATGTATCTAAATAAGCTACACGAGATCTTGTTACCGGAGGAATTAACAAATTTTTATTCATAAGGAAAATATTCAAAATTCGTTCAAAAAAATCATTATCTATATAAACATCTTTGCAGCCTTAGTTGTCCTTATTCTGCTTCTCTGTGTTTTTCAGTTTGCGGCACAGCTGTGGATAAAACAGTTGTAAGATATTTTAAAACAAATAAAAATATTAATTTATCAAGATAATTATAAGCGTCATATCATATAGTATTTAAGTGATATTTATAATTTTAATAAGGGCACTGGTAATAAGGCTATATAGCAGGGTTGCAAAAAAGCCGGCTAAAATTAAAAAAAGCCAGGTCGGTGGCTTTTATTGGTTTTAACCGGACTTTTTTTTTTTTTGGCCATAATTGGCTTTTATACAGTGAAGCATTTTAATTATAAGCTACACATTTTTAAGTGCCTTTTAACTAGTTTTAATGATGTTTAATAAATTTATTTATAAAATGAAAAATTCGGATTATAATTATGATTCATTATGAGAAATTGGATTATAACCAAATCTTTCAATAATGAAGACATTAATACTAGAATAACACATTGATGGAGTTTCTAGTGGTTTATAGTCAGAATTGCAAATATGACAGCTAAATTATAAAATGGCCATACCAAGTGCTTTTTCTCATTTACATTGACCTTTACCATCCCACCTTTGTTTTTCCATTTTTACTGCTTTATACAATTAAAGAGGACAATGGTTACTTTGTTACATGTTTTATTACTTAAATAATTTTAAGAGTTATTAAAATGTCATATTTTATTCCGTATAGACATTTAAAATCCTGCATATAAAAAAAGCCGACCGGCTTTTTTTGTCCTGGCTAAAAGCCGGCAACCCTGCTATATAGTGGCCAAATGGATTTAACCCTGCTATATAGTGACCAAATGGATTTAACCCTGCTATATAACGACCAAATGGATTTTGGGCCACTTTGATCGTAAAATGCAATCATAGTTGTCTTTCTTACGATGAATACAGTGATCTCTACAGTTATTAGAGGGTGGGGGTAGGGATATGTTACAAACAGCTACGATTAATAAGGTTAGGCAATTTTTTTCTTATTTGATCTAAATACATATAGATTGTTTAAATTTTATTGCATTCTAAAAGGAAACACAATCCAAAAATAAAATTTCAATATTGATTTAAATTAATGATTATAAAAAAATCAGAAATTCCCGACTTAATCAGATTAACCTGCTTAAAATATTAAATAAAATTAAAATTGCCTTTTACCTCCCATTTTCCAGAAAATAAGTTTAATAAATTATATTTTAATTTTATTATTAATTATATTAATAGCTTTAAATTTTAGAAACTTTAAATTAATAGGTAAAGATAAATTCGAGTTTATAGCTACTTTAAAATATAATGATAAATTGAGTGTATAATATATTATGTATGGGGTTTATTTTAAAGTAAAAATTTAAGTTAATATTTAATAAAATATTATTATTAATTTAATAAATTAAGATTATATTAAATTAAAAAAATATTTAAAAAATAATTTTTTACTTAGCTTATTATTTTAATAATTAATAACAATTACTCTATCAATTAAAGTTTTTATTTATTTACTTTTTTAACTCTTTCGGGTCTGATGTACTATTAATAGTACATGTATTTTCATCAATATTATTTTTGTCTTAATAATTACTTCGCTACTTTTAACATACTGTATATGACTATGCCTTTCTTATTATGACTTCATTTATATTTTGACATTTGGAAATAATAACAACTAAAGTTTACTTAATTATCTTTGCCCGGTTGGCGAGTCCTTTTATTTTAAACAGATAGTCACTCTTTAAAATATAAGTCTGGATATAAGTCTAAATCAATCACATATGATAAAATGCCAAAAAAAAAAAAAAAAAAAAAAAAAAATAGAAATGTGTAATATCTCAAATCCTGGTGTAATACTTTATTTTTTAAATGTCTTCACAAACTCTTCCTTAGCCTATTATCATATAAATATTAATTGAATAGTTCATAAAATAAGTACATTCGTCACAATTCACACAATGAGAAAATCTTAAACTTCAATCAGTCTATCTGGATAACTAAGATAAACGTTATTAAAAAATAAATCTTGTTCTCAAAATGGAAAAAAAGTCCGGACCCTAAAGAGTTAAGAACCTGAATAAGTCAGAAACCAGGGTTGGCAAGTTTCTTCTGGAGTTTAAAAAACCGCGGAAAAAACCATGGGAAAAACCGGCCAGAAAAAATAGATTTCTTCCATGTGGAAGACATGGAAGAAACTGTTTTTCTTTAAGAATTTACCATTTACTTTCAATAGAGTCATTTCAATATTTTCAAGTAAGATATAATAAATATCATCTTCCTATAATCTTATGCAAATTAATGCCATTGGACCCAAACAAATTTAATTAAGTGTATATTCTACATTAATAATTATATCAGTATTTTAGCCAAGATCACACACAATGCCTGTCTAGAGATCTTCAACCACTGGCTAAAAGAAAAGAAATTTTATCCATAATAGACAAAATCAATTAAATATTATCCATTTCAATTTAACCAACATATTTTTTTTTAATTATTTAAATTTATGAAACTAGTAGAGATCCTTTACTAATAGTAGAATGAAACCCATTTAAATAAAAGCTTTTAATTTACATCAATTATTTTATTAATGTAAGTAATGTACAATAATTGCCTTATCAAATAGATATCGACCAAAAATAAAGTTTTATTTTCGGCCCAAAATCAGTTTTGCCAAAAACGTGGCTGAAAATTTGGCCGGACTAAAAATCTCAGTATTCCAAAAATCTTGTTTCTTCCTTCAGAAATTTTCAACATTAGTGATTGATTTGAACTGTATCAGCTCAAATGAATGTATTGCAATGAACTTCATTGTTTATAATTATGAGTTATAAATTATCAATCATCTCATAGATTTTTCAGTTTAAATTGCATTAGTGTTCCATATATTCTTTCAGAAAGTTTTAGAATAATAAATGAACATTTACAAAAATCATTATAGAAGAAAAATCAAGGTGTGAATACTTAAAACTAAATTATTTTTTAATTAAATGAAATTCATATAATAAGACAATCTTTGTGTCATCGATGAATTAATTATGTTTTATTGCTTATGAAAATAAAGTTTTTGGATAATTTACAATTGTGCATAATTAATTTACAGTTATGTATATTTATATATGTATTCATTACTTTAAAACATACGATTCAATTACTTAAAATTTTTTTTTTTGGTTGTCTTCGTTTTCGGCTGAAACTAGGAGGTCGCCGAAATTCGGTTTTGGCTTTAGAAACTTGTACCAATCGATCTTCAGTATTAAAAAAAATCATTAAAATTTTCATTTATCTTAGTACAATACAGCATAATATAGAAAAAAATTAACAATAGGATGCTGCAATCAGTTTCTCAAATTAAATTGGAAGAATGCAAAAAATGAAGATTTTTTTCCCCAAGTCCTACACTTCAAGATAGTTTAAAAGCATTTCAACTTACCCTTAATATTTTAGGACACTAATCTTTTAACCCATTAGTGCCTAGCGTCCCTTTTTAGGGACGCTTCAAAAGATGCATTCAGCACTGTTTTTGACGCCGGTAAAAAAGAAAAGCAATAATTATTTTATTTAATTGATGCATTTTCGTGATTAATGAACTAAATTTAAATCTTCTAAAGATAGTGGTGCCAACCAAATAAAATTTACGCAAAAGGTGCTGGGCACGAATGGGTTAAAACCAGCATTAAGATATTCATGTTAGATGTTAGTATGAAAAATAATAATAATTAAAAAAAAAAATTGTGTCGCACAGCTTAAAATAATGCATTTTTATATAAAAATAATATATTTTTACATGAAAAATAAACAATTTGTCGGTAGTTTTTTTTTTCTTCTCTTTTTACATAAATTGTGTAATTGATTTAAAAAAACCATCCATCTACCTCTAGAGTAGTAAAAATCCATCACCTGTAAATGTCTGCTGAACCTGAAGTTTGTTATTAAAAAAGTAACTTATCATTGCAAAAATATTTTAATAATAATAAAATTTTCCAAATTAGATTTTATGTAACTGTACTTTAATTCTTTTACATAGTTAACATGCTTTAATTTTGAGCATTTCTTTTGGTTTCTGGTGGTTTCTTCCATTTCTTCCAGTTTTTTTCCATTTCTTCCGGTTTTTTCCAGTTTCTTCCACTGTACTGGAAGAAACCCAACCCTGTCAGAAACATAAAGTATAAATAATTAATAATATTGTAACAATGTACTAATGCTAAAAATAATTTTTAACAGTGTTAGGTGATATTTTTGTTCAAATATAAATTTCCATTTTTAAAAAAATAATAATAAATACATTTTCCAAAGATACAGATTAAATACAGCTATTACTTGTATTTAAAGGCCGAGGAAAAAAGAATATCATAATTTAATAAAAAATGAAAAACATTTTTCTCAAAATTCTTGTCATTTTTATACATTTTAATAAAGTTAATAACATTTGAAATCGAACTTTAAAAAAAAAAAAATCATTTACTCTGTAATAACTATTATACAGTCTATATAATCGTTTTTAAACAATAAATAATTGAAATAGTTTTGAATTGTTATTAAATACATTTGATAAAAACAATTTTAATTTTTGAGAATTATTTTATGAGTTGCTTCCAACAACTACAAGGGATCGAAATGTTCTGCTTCCTAATTTACTAGTTAGAAATGCAATCAATGTCCATGTGTGCATTTTTTTTTTTTTTTTTTTTTTAATCTGGAATTTCAAACGGCAACAACAATGAGGTGGTGATTTCTGCATCCGCCTCGTTGTCTATAAGTAGTTAATGTTGCTGTAGTGTATTTTCTGTCTTGAAAAATGCATAGTAATTTTAAAATTTACTATAAAATTATTCTGTAAATGTGCATGTAGTAGTATTTAAAAGAATCTTAATTATGTTAAATATGAGTCGTGTAAGATTTGATTGTTGCGTGTTTCGGCCGAATCTTTAATTTTTACATCAGCCTGGGCCAGGCTGAGATGTCTTTCGTTCGGGCCGAGGCGGTCTCGGCCCTGGAAATTTTGACCCTTGCAGATATCTAAATTGAATGCTAAATTAATTTAATACAAATAATGTTTATTTTCTAAGAAAACCAATGTAGCAATTTTTAAAATATTGCTTGTATTTTTCTTTTCTTTCTTTCTTTTTTAGTCTTCAAAAATTAGACTTTGAGTAATAGCTTTAATTGATTGTAGCTGTATATATTAAAAAGTTAAAAAATATCGCAAATTATTACATATTCGAAATTTTTAAGCGTTAAGTACAAAAAGTACATGAAATAATTGAACACTTTACTATTATTAGAATCGTCATCACCATTTTCATTAATTTCCATGTAAATTTAACAACCAATGCTTTTATTTGATTTACATAAAACTTTAAACATTTGAAACTGCCTCAATTGTTTCCCTTTTTTTCACCTTCCCCCCCTCCTTTTTTTTTTTTTTTCCCTTTTATGTGTACATGTTTAGTTAATTACGTAAAGCACTGTAAAAACAAGAAAATATCTTATCTTTGCTTTTACTAGTAAATTCCAACATTTATGAAAGCGAAATCTTTAATTTTACAATGTTTGTCATCCCTTTTATTTTTTCTTTACGTTCACCAAGACATTTCAGTAAACGGTTTAAAGGGGGGAGGGTTTACTTCGTTGATATAAAAAAAAATCTATTTTAAATCCTTGAGTAATATTTTATATTTCAATACTTTAGTCAAAATAATGAGACAATTTTTAAAAAAATCCCAAATCCTGTATTATAGGACAGTTGTGGATGAGTTCTCACAGCTCGTAAAAAATACTTTCCAGAAAATTCATTTTAAGTTTTAACATTCTACATAGAGATGTACATTAACCCCTCGTTATAATGTTTTTCTCGGGGAACAAGAAAAAAGAAAAAAAGAAGCCTTATATCATATCACGTGATATAACGGAGAAAATCTGTTCCAAGTAATTATTTTACATTTTTCTAAGCAGTTTACACAGATTTTACAAATTTCCTAATAAAATTAATAATACGGAATATTTACTGATTATTAATACAGAATATTTATTTTACATACTTAAAACGGGCAGAAGTTATTTTCTTATTTCTTTTGGGAGGGACAGAAAAAGAGCGAAATAACGAGATGCGTTATAACAGGGAATTGCTACACCATTAATTGCGTTTAACTTAATTTTAATAATTTCATTATGAAATCTATAAGTGTTTTTAGAGTTAAATTAAGAATACGGTTGTCTTTTGAGTTAAATTATTTGTATAGTTATAAATAAATTAAACATTTTGACAACATTTTCTTGAGGTGGGGCTGGGGATGTGTGTTGAAAGGTAAGAAATGAGTACGAAAGTTTCCTCACTCCTCCTATTGCGATTTTTTTCCCCTTTCAGTGAAAAGGAAACATTTTAAAGATTTTGTACGTGACTTTTTTTCTTTCTGCCTAAAACATTTTTATCTTCATTTTTTAAATATTTTAACTTTGCCGTTTCTTCTTCTATTTTCTAACTTTCGAATTGGATGAATGAATCAAGATCCCCGATGAGACGGGGGTAACCGAATCAGATTCTCCCGACCCGTTTAGTCACTTTGTACGGACGCGAAGGGGAGAGGATAGGGGAGACGTTTGTCTGGATGATGATGACGCATAGCATCCATCGATTAATGTCCATGTGCTTTTTTGAGTCCGCAGCTGCTCTTGGGCTTCTCTTTTAGCCTACTTAGGATGAGGCTGTGTTGAACCGTTAAGGCCCTACATCAGTAACGCTCCGAGATAGAACGGCTAATGTTATTTCAATGGAAGAAATTTATCGCTTTCATTCCTTTGCATTTTGCTCAAATTTAATAATTTTTGTTGTTTTGCAAACCTGTAGGTTTAAAGTATGCACGTCATTCTGAAATTTTATTTCTTTTTTGAATTTTAAGGCGATACAAGTGCGTTATTTTATAGTCTTTAAAATTCACCTTTAATGTCTTATTACGAAAAATCTGTTTGACATTTTAAAATTTGGTAAAACAGCATGCAGAGTTTAATTATTTAGCTTTCAGAAAATGTTTTTTATTTTGATTTTTAAAAAAATTTAATCTATGCTATTTGTATAAAAAGTTGAAGCACTTTGATTTAAAAGAGTCGAAAATGGTGTTTAACTCCGCCTTTAAAAGGGAGACGCCTTAAGAGTAATTAGGGTGAAAGACGATATGGGTTTACCCTGTAGGGAGTCTTACAGGGACGAAGGTGTAAAATCTTGCCTGTGGCTATTAGTAAAATGTTGTTTGTTGCTTTAGGATGAAAAAATAAAAACATCCTTTTCTGAATGCATGATATCTCACGCAAGAAGTTCGATCAGAAATGAATTTCAGAAATGATGTAAATACATGTTGATTTCAAAAAGTTTGTTTAATTAGGCATCTAATCTCAAATGTACTTTAAAAGCATTATTGATTTCGAATAAAAACAGATTTACCATTTTTATTATTTTTCTTCCATATATTTGAAGTTTAATTTCTAAAAAAGATTCTTTAATTGCGTACAACATCAAAGTGATATATTCGTTAATTCATAAAACATAACAGAATTAACTTTTTGTCATCTGCAGTCGACAAAGGGAAAAGAAGAAAGGGCAGAAAGAAAATAACAATGGTTCTGACATTAAAAATGAATAGATATATTCGCGAATAAATACATTTGTATTAAATTTTTCTATGTCTTTTTTTTTTTTTTTTTTTTTTTTTTTTTTTTTTTTTTGTATCATTCTTTTAGACAATTCTTAATGAATTAGTTTAAATGTTCCTTTTCATAAATATTTCATAAATATTTCTATTTTAATCAATAAAAGTTTGCAGTATACCCACTCTAAAATATAAAGTAATTATTATGCAATTTATGATTAAATTGGATAACACTAATTTAAAAGATAGAAATATATTTATTTTGACACTTCTATCGAAAATTATGACTAATTTACAATTCTTTAGCAAATATATTCTGTTGCGGTAAAATTCACATCCGTAAATGATACATTTATGCTTTATTGTATATAAATTGTCTTTCCTGTCTTTTTCCCTTTCAGAAAGATAAACGAATGATTTTTAAAGTTCTTATACTATTTTAACTAAATAATACGTATATATTCCAAAGCCTGTCATAGTCTAACTGATCTAAATTTTAGAATAACGGTTTTTTCAGTCACGCGAAAAGACAAACTCAATTATACTAAACCTACGGAAGATTTTTATAAAGATGCCATATTTTCATTCCAATTTTTAATTATTTTTTTTTCTGCATAGTATAGGTGACGATGGTTAGTATAGAGGCCGATTTTTACTTTTTTCGATACTGATTGTAGATTTTAAATATGAGGACAATATCACTTTTGAAAACGGTTCCGAAAATGAAACTGTCCTGTAAAGAAAATTAAAAAAGTAGAAAAAGGCCTTTGAAGAGATCGCTCTGAACTATTAAAGGGGGAAAAAAATATTAAAATGCAGACGAGATTTATTTATAAATTTCGACCGTTGGATTATCGTCGAAAGAATTATTATAAGTTAGTAAATTGTTTAGCTTGATTAAAGTTTTTTTTTTTTTTTTTTTTTTTAATACCCGTAAAATAAATCGAAAAATAGAAAATGGCCTTTGTGCAAATCGATATCAACTAGGCAAAGTAAGAAAAAAAAATACTTAAAACTATTAAAACACAGACGATAAACTTTTACAAATTTCTTTCATAGCATTAGCTTTAAAGCGAAGACATTGTTTCGTTTAACTGCAGTAGCCTCTTTAAAATAAATGAAATCGTAAAGGCTATTCAATGTAAGAAAAAAAAATAATTTTTTTAAATGTAGGCGAGATATTTTTATAAATTTCTACAATGGGATTTCGCTTGACTGAAGTAAGTCACTTTAAAATACCTGTATCGAAATCAAAAATTGTAATACGGTCTTTGTACAGAAAGATCTCAGCTGTTCAATATAAAAAAAATTATTAAAATATAGACGAGATATTTCTATAAATTTCTGTCATAGGATTTCACTTCATTGAAGTAAACACCTTTAAAATACCCGTAAAAAATCGAAAAAAATATAAAGAGGTATTTGTACAGAAATATCTCAGAAATTCAATGCTAAAAAAATCATTTAAAAAATTAAAATGTTGACGAGATATCTTTATAAATTTCTATAATGGGATTTCTCTCTATTCAAGTAAGACACTTTAAAATACCCGTAAAAAATCTAAAAAATGTAAAAAGATCTTTGTACAGAGAAATCTCCGATATCTAATGCCCCCCCCCCCCCCGAAAAAAAGTTTAAAGACAATTAAAATACAAACGAGATATCTTTAAAAATTTCTAAAATGTGATTTAGCTCTATTGAAGTAAGTAATTATAAAATACCCGTGACAAAGTCGAAAAGATATAAAACGTTCTTTGTAAAGAAAGATATCAGTTATATAATGAAACAAAAATTACAAGTATTAAAATGATCTATAGAAATGACTTTTAAATGATCTTAAAGATATCTTTATAAATTTCTACCATGGGATTTTACTTGATTGAGGTAATCATCAGTTTATATTTACTTGTAGACGAGATATCCTTATAAATTTCTAACATTCAATGCTAAAAAAATCATTTAAAAATATTAAAATGTAGAAGAGAAAAATATATATTTATATGAACTTCAAAACTTCATAGGATTTCGCTTGATTGAAGTAAGCCCCTTTAAAACCTCCATAGCAAACTCGAAAAAATATAAAACGGTCTTTGTACCACAAGCTCTCAGATATCCAATGCCAAAAAACCATTTAAAAAGATTTAAATGTAGAAAAGATACATTTATAAATTTCTACTACAGGATTTCGCTTGACTGAAGTAGCCTCTTTAAACACCTGTAAACAACACCAAAAAAGTACTAAACGGTCTTCACACAGAAAGATCTCAGCTATCCAATGACAGAAAAATTATTTAAAAATATTAAAATGTAGAAGAGATATTTTTATAATTTTATGCAATTGAATTTCACTTGACTGAAATAGCTTTTTTTTAATTCCCCTAAACAAAGACGAAAAAGTATAAATGGACTTTGTACCGAAAGATCTGAGATATCGAATGCCAAAAAATAATTTAAAAATATTAAAATGTAGAAGAGATATTTTTATATTTTTCTACCATTGGATTTCACTTGACAGAAGTAGCTTTTTTAAAATGCCACTAATAAAAGTCTAAAAAGTACAAAACGGTCTTTGTACTGAAAGATCTTTGCTATCCCATGACAAAAGAATCATATAAAAATATTAAAATATAGACGAGATATTTTTATAAATTTCTACCATTGGAATTCACTTGACTGAAGTAGCCTCTTTAAAACACCTGTAAACAAAGTCGAAAAATAACAAAACGGTCTTTGTACCGACAGATCTTAGCTATCCCATGACAACAGAATCATTTCAAAATATTAAAATGTAGACGAGATATTTTTATAAATTTCTACCATTGTAATTCACTTGACTGAAGTAGCTTTTTTAAAATTTCCCTAAATAATGTCGTAAAAGTACAAAACGGTCTTTGTAACGAAAGATCTTAGCTATCCAATGACAAAAAAATCATTTAAAAATATTAAAATGTAGAAGACATATTTTTATAAATTCCTACCATTGGATTTCACTTGACTGAAGTAGCTTTTTTAAAATTCCCCTAAACAAAGTCGAAAAAGTATCTTTTTTAAAACATCTGTAAACAAAATTAAAAAAGTACAAAACGGTATTTGTACCGAAAGATCTAAGCTATCCAATGACAAAAAAAAAAAAAAAAAAAAAAAAAAAAAAAAAAAAAAAAAGTCATTTCAAAATATTAAAATGTAGAAGATATATTTTTATAAATTTCTACCATTGGATTTCACTTGACTGATGTAGCCTCTTTAAAATACCTGTAAACAAAATATAAAAAAATACAAAACGGTATTTGTACCTAAAGATCTCAGCTATCCCATGACAAAAAATCATTTAAAGGTCTTTAAATGTCGAAAAGACATACTTATAAAATTTTACTATAGGATTTCGGTTGACTGAAGTAGCCTCTTTAAAACAGCTGTAAACAAAAAGGTCTTTTTACCGAAAGATCTCAGCTATTCAATGACAAAAAAACATTTAAAAATATTAAAATGTAGAAGAGATATTTTTATAAATTCTACCATTGGATTTCATTTGACTGAAGTAACCTCTTTAAAACAACTGTAAACAAAATCAAAAAAGTACAAAACGGTCTTTGTACCAAAAGATCTGAGATATCGAATGCCAAATAATGATTTACAAATATTAAAATGTAGAAGAGATATTTTTATAAATTTCTACCATTGGATTTCACTTCACTGAAGTAGCTTTTTTAAAATTCCCCTAAACAGAGTCGAAAAAGTACAAAACGGTCTTTGTACCGAAAGATCTGAGCTATAACATGACAAAAAAATCATTTAAAAATATTAAAATATAGAAGAGATATTTTTAGAAATTTCTAGCATTGGATCTCACTTGACTGAAGTAGCTTTTTTAAAATTCCCCTAGAGAAAGTCGAAAATATAAAAAACGGTCTTTGCACAGAAAGATCTCAGCCATCCCATGACATAAAAATGATTTAAAAATATTAAAATGTAGAAGACATATTTTTATAAATTCCTACCATTGGATTTCACTTGACTGAAGTAGCTTTTTTAAAATTCCCCTAAACAAAGTCGAAAAAGTACAAAACGGTCTTTGTAGAGAAAGATCTAAGCTATCCAATGACAAAAAATCATTTAAAAATATTAAAATGTAGAAGAGATATTTTTATAAATTTCTACCATTGGATTTCACTTGACTGAAATAGCTTTTTTAAAGTTCCCCTAAACAAAGTCGAAAAAGTACAAAACGGTCTTTGTACCGAAAGATCTGAGATATCGAATGCAAAAAAATAATTTAAAAATATTAAAATGTAGAAGAGATATTTTTATAAATTCCTACCACTGGATTTCACTTGACTGAAGTAGATTTTTTAAAATTCCCCTAAACAAAGTCGAAAAAGTTCTGTAAACGGTCTTTGTACCGATAGATCTGAGATATCGAATGCTAAAAAATAATTTAAAAATATTAAAATGCAGAAGAGCTATTTTTATAAAATTCTACCACTGGATTTCACTTGACTGAAGTAGATTTTTAAAAATTTCCCTAAACAAAGTCGAAAAAGTTCAAAACGATCTTTGTACCGAAAGATCTCAGCTATCCAATGACAAAAATTCATTTAAAAATATTAAAATGTAGAAGAGATATTTTTATAAATTTCTTCCATTGGATTTCATTTGACTGAAGTAGCTTTTTAAAATTCCCCTAAACAAAGTCGAAAAAGTACAAAACGATCTTTGTACCGAAATATCTGAGATATCGAATGCCAAAAAATAATTTAAAAATATAAAAATGTAGAAGAGATATTTTTATAAATTTCTTCCATTGGATTTCATTTGACTGAAGTAGCTTTTTAAAATTCCCCTAAAGAAGGTCGAAAAAGTACAAAATGGTCTTTGTACCGAAATATCTGAGATATCGAATGCCAAAAAATAATTTAAAAATATAAAAATGTAGAAGAGATATTTTTATAAATTTCTTCCATTGGATTTCACTTGACTGAAGTAGCCTCTTTAAAACACCTGTAAACAAAATCAAAAAAGTACAAAACGGTCTTTATACCGAAAAATCTCAGCTGTTCAATGCTAAAAAAATCATTTTAAAATATTAAAATACAAACGAGATATCTTAAAAATTTCTATCTTGGGATTTCGCTTTATTGATGTAAGCCACTATAAAATACTCGTAACAAAATCGAAAAAATATAAAACGGTCTTTGTAGAGTTCAATGATCTCAGCTATTCAATGCTAAAAAAATCATTTAAAAAATATTAAAATGTAGAGGAGATTCTTTGGAAAATGTTTAATGTGCAATCTCTGACATAATAATCACGATCTGTATGTTGTCTTTTAAAATTACATATAAATGATTCAATTTCACTTGAAACTATCTAACAAAAAAGGTCAATGTCGACTTGTTTTAAAACGGATCCGAGTGTTTTGGTAAGAAATTATCTCGAAGAAACTATCCAAATGCACATATCCCTCGGGCTATCAGTATTGAAAAGGTGCGAGAGTTTTTAGCATTTGCTAATGACTTTTTTCTTCCTGGGGTATCTTATCCCCTTTTTATCGCCTGGAGGTAAAGGGTGGCGTGAGATGACCATTTTCTTATTAATTACAAGCTTGGAAAATATCATTGGTCTTTTAAAGTGTCAATCTTTGGGTTCGGGATACGCCTTCCTGGTGGCAACACGCATAGGTTTGTGATAGGATTTTCAGTTTCGGTTTGACTGATGCAGGCTCTTAAACGGCCGACGATTAACTTGTCTCAGATTGTCGTTTAGTTTCTGGCTTTGGCGCTTTCTGTATCCGTAGGTATTTGTTTTGAGAAAGATTTGTTTTAAAGTAATTTTTAGTCGTCTTTTGATCTGTTGTGTGACGTCATCTTCTATCGTAATGCTTTCAAATTACGATAAGAATATTTTTGATAAATGCAAGTTGTTATTTTATTTTCTGGCTTCCACCTTTTATTTAAGATACTAGTACATCAACAAATATTATGTTTTCCCAGTTTTAAAGCAAGAAATAAAAATAGGATAGAAATGTCAGGTGAAATCGATATATTTAAAAATCTGTAAATTATAGATTTGTTTCAGAGTATTTTTTTATGGATTAATATGATAGTTAATTACAAGCTGTATTAAAGTGTTTATAAGCTTTTTTTTTTCATAAATGGGTGTGGTCGTGCTTTTATGTACTTTGCAATTTAACTGAGATAGCTGTAGTTTGTTTTCAAAATGTACTTGCTCTATTGTGATTGAAAATTTGAATAAAATTACAAGTACACTTCTTAAAATCATCTCAAATATTTTTCAATCTATTTATTCGTGCTTTGGAGTATACTTACATTTTTCTCTTATATTTAGAAGTTTTGGAAATCTTTGACATTTTGAGAAAGCATTTGTGAAGTGTTATTGTAAACTAAATATTTTAATGATAAGCTTTGACTTAGTCTTTAATTAGATTTTGTAAACCCGACTCGCTTATATCGTAAGACATATTAAACGCTGCAGCCCTCTGAAAGGCAGGATCTTCCGACAACTGATCGCTACTACCTTTCCGGACAGCTTCGAAGGAAATGAAGGTGGGTGTGTCTCAAGTGGCGGCCTATAGACATATACAGTCGAACCTCGATTTAACGAATTGATTGGGACCCACAAATCCCTTCGTTAAATCGAAGCAATTCGTTAAATCGAATATCAGTTTTTGTGAAGAGTATGGTATAAAAATATCAACACAAAATACCCTTAGATATACAGATTAAAAAAAAAAAGAATGATTATTATATACGAGCTTAAAAATTATATATTAGGATATCAATGTTTAAATTATCTAAATTCTTTAATATTACTTGCTTTTAAAACTTAATGCATAATACATGCATACTTACAGGCAATTTGGAAAGAAATCCTTGATAGTGTTTTGTTTAAGGTTCATTGTTTTGACTTTCCGAATTTCTTTGTCAATATTTTCTAACTTCGTAAGAACAACATTATCAACCTCGTGAGACAAAACATAATTTTTTAAAGTGTTCAAGCTGCAAATTGTTTTTTGAAATGTCACATTTTTTTTATTTGAACTTCCGTTCCTTCATCATCTTGACTGCTTTCAGAATGTTCATTATCTTTCTGTTCACTATCGCAGGTACTTAGCTCTACATCTTTGTATACATCTTTGTCACGTTTCTAGTTGAAAAGGGGAAAAGACTGTCTTTTACATTCACCAGAATTGAGAAAAAAAATGTAACACTTGGATTAAAATGTGAAAAATTCAAAATTTTATGTGGGGGGAAAAAAAAAAAAAAAAAAAAAAAAAAATCAAAGTTATAGTTTTATCTGCAAATGCAATTTTTTCCCGATTGTTGTTCGTTAAATCAAAGCTAAAAATTCTTTAAATCAGAGCATTTTAGCATCCTTTTTGTCAGGACAGAAAAAATATTCGTTAAATCGGAAAATTCGTTAAATCAAAGTACGTTAAATCGAGGTTCGACTGTAATTACAAAATTACTTTCCATAATTTAGTGGTTCCCAACAGGGTTGCATAAAAACCACCTAAAATTTAAAAATTCCACACCGGTGGCTTTTTTACTCAAAATTGGCCTTTTTCGGCAATGATTGGCTTTTATACAGTGAAGCATCTTAATAATAAACTACACATTTTAATTTTTTTAATTAGTTCAATGACATGTAATTGATTTACAATTTAATAAATAACCCAATTTCTGAATAATGAAGTCGTAATATTTGGGGGGGGGGGAACTTAGAGATGGAGCTACTAGTGATTTTAATCGAGAATTGGAAATGTGTCGGCTAAATTTTAAGAGCCATATCAACTGCGTTAACTGGTTTTCACTGACCTTCACCTCCCCCCCCCCTCTTTTTTTGTTCCAATTTTACTGCTTTATAAGATTAAAGCGAACGATATTTACTAAATTGCATGTTTTATTATTTAACTAATTTTAAGAGCTATTAATATACAAATCTTATTTTATTTCTCATCAATATTTAAAATCATGCGTAATCATACAATAAAAACACAATTTTTCATTAGTAAAGACAAATTATTCATAAAATTAAAATTCATTTAGAGAATTTTTTTTTTTTTTTACACTTGTGTAACATAAATATTCCCTTTCTAATTTCTTTTTAAACATTTATAGCTTAATCTCTCCATATGGACACGTACGAATGTTTTTATTTTGATGTGCTACATTTTGTCATTGTTTAGTAAAATATAATTTTTAAACGTGTAGAAGTGGAGAATGAAATATAGAATTTTAAAGCAGTTTAAAGTCTAACTTCTATTCTATTCAATATTTATAATTTTTGTTTATTTTTAAAGGTATAATGCCTTCACTTTTGTCTACTTGTGGTTATAAAGACTTATTTATTTGACAGAGTTTAATAGAAATTTATAACTCTTAGTATAAAATTTTTATAAGCATAATGTAAAAATAATTAATAATTAATCCAAATTTAATACGATTTAACTGTAAATAAACTTTTAGTTACAAAAGCCGACCGTGTTTTTTTTTTTTTTTTTTTTTTTTTTTGGGGGGGGGGGAGTATTGCTAAAAACCAGCAACCTTAGTTCCCAACCTTTTTATTAGTACGCAACCCACCTTTTTCAGTTAAAATTCACGACCCACTTATCATAAGGACGTATATCAGTATTCAAGCTGTTGTATGGCCCCTGTAAGTTACCGGATATCTTATCCTACGAAAAAGGCAAATTTTCGTACCATCAACAAGATACACTATCAACAAAAACAGGAATTAGTAATCCCAATGTACGTAAATGAAATAATTAAAACAACACACATATTACAAAAATAATGAAAAATACATTTAATTTTTCGCAAAGCATAACTTTCTAATCAATCACTATTTCTGGTCCTGGTGTTTACCGACGAGCGATGAGGGTATCTCTATCAAGGTTAAAACTGGTTAATTTTAACCTTAAATCCCTTTCTACACGTAGTTTGTTTCTGTTTTTTAAACAGCGAAGTAGAAAAAGCAGTTCACACATGTATGTCGTGTTGAAGCCAATCAAGAAATTCAAAGCTGATTTAAATATTTCAATATTTCTGGATATTCTGCCCGTATGTTCATTCAGAAGGAAACTAATGATTTTCCCTTGAAAATTATTTTCTCTTGAAATTGTTACATACGCGTGATATAAAAAATATATAAGACACAAACTTCGATTGTTTCGCGACCCACCAAAGTACCCGCCACGAGCCATAAGTTGGGAACCTCTGCCATAATAGAATTGTATTAAATATGGAATATCTTTTTCCGATTCGAGTCGTGTTTCGGTAATTTTTGTTAAGTTTCGGCTTGACTTGACATAAATTTCGATTTTTGCATAGCCCCAAAGTATACTTACTTAATAATCGTGGAATAAACAACATTTTTATTTTACCATACGTAAAAGGAAAATAATCAAAAACGAATTGCATACCTTTCTATGACACAAGACACCAGAAAAGTAAAGCTGAAAAACCGCAATCGCAAAAAAATGTTATATAATAATCAAAATAAAAAAGGAGTGTTGTGTAACTATACAATAATAGAGGAATTGTTTAACCCATTAACGCCCGAATTATTTTCTTCGCTAAAATTTAAATTTTGTATTTCCCACCACTTTTAAAATCAAATTAACTTTTATCTAAATTTATCGAGGATTCTGTCTCGTGAAAGAAGGTATATATTTATCTTCCTCTTTACTGGTGGGAAAACCGTTTTATTGCTGTTTTTGTAACCGTCCTCAAAAGAGGACGCTGGGCGTTAATGGGTTAATGTGCAAAAGATTTGCCAGTCCCAAATTAGTACAAAATATTGTAGAACTCTTGAATGTTTGTTCTCTACTGAAAATGCTCATTGTTAAATACTGTTTTTTCCTCTGAAAAAACTTATGCCGTATGCTAGCATTTGTTGTTGTTTTTTTTATTTTTTCTTTCCATATGTGATTTAATTTAAGTTGTATTCAACGGAAAAAAAATTAGGAGATTTAATTCACACTTTTCAGAGTTTTGTATGTTAATGTTGCAATGTATGCTGTAATAAATATGTATGATGGTATTATTACTAGGTTAAACAGGAAAATGTGTTTTTCGTATAAGAGGGTATTTGAATAGAAATGTGTTTTTCATTAAAAGCCCACAATTTCATACAGCGTTCTTTTTAAAGAAAGTTCCCATTTTTAAAAAGTACGGAAATAAAGTGAGTATAGACTAAAATTATTTATCATTACTCCTGAAAATAGTTGATTTTTTGTACTTTGAACAGTATTTTAACACTGGGTTACTTTAGCTAGTTAATAAGTTTGTCGTCGTCTTTCTTAGGGATCGTCTTATGAAGAAAACTAATGGAACTGATAAAAACTGTTTCTAAAATACACGCTTATTTAGCCTTCCGCTTACCAAATGTACCCAATATGTATAATCAAAAGGATTTTTCTATATACATGTAATAGAACACTCCAGAAAAAATCACTGATTGTTTTAATGAGAAAAATCATTTTGAAGGTATCACTAGACGGGTTCATTAGACACGTCTGGTAGACGGAGATTTAAGGCTCTTGTCCTATCAGTCGCGAGTTAATGCTAAACCTATGATGAGTTTTTTTGCCAAACTCTCGTTTACATTTGGACATTTTATTATTAGTATTTTTTTTCCATTAGACATATGAGTTAATATAGTTGCCCTTTTTTTTACTTTTTTTTTTTATTGTGGTTGTAGGTTTTATCTTTATGATGACACTTTTATTTTCAGAGTTGTTTCGGAAGACAAAGTAACCCTGTAAAAATATCTACAAAAAAAAAAAAAAATATATATATATATATATATATACATATATATTATATAGCAGGAGTAAAAAAGGGTGATTGTAGAGATCGACCTCAGCTATCAAATGAAATATATATATTTGTGTTGAAATGCAAACGAGATATTGGCAAAGACTTTAATCCCCAAATGCCACAATAGTACCAACGTTTTGTAGTAAAAATTTTCAATCATAATGTACGCGTATTTTTTTTTTTTTTTAATTTGTTTGGAAATTCTGGTATTTTTTAACATTTTAGCAATTGTAGTATTTTGCCTCTGAAAAAGTTAAGATTGTGAAAAAAATGCTACTTTTGAAATTGTTTCTGATACAGCCGTGATACTTCTAGGTATTTTTTGAAAGAGGGAAAGAAGGAAATTGAAATGCTTTCATATAAATGCATTATTTAAAAAAAAATCGACATGGTACTATTATAACTACAACTTATTAAATATTTTATATGCATTATATCCAATAAACTTTTTTAATGATTTCAACACCTCAATGTATTTCCGATTTTTTTTTTCCTTTCCAATATATCGATTTTCTTATGGATCGGGAGCTCCCCTCCAGAAATCGTTAGGTTTCCTCGCACTGTTTCCCAACCTCTTTTTAATGATTAACCAGGTTTACGATTTTCGAGGGATTCTCCCCCAGCCAAATCTGCGTGCTATTCCCACTTCTCTTGGGGATAATAGAGTTAACTCCCATTTTTCTCTTCAAAAATTCTTTCTCTCTAGTTTTTTTTTTGACGAGGGAGAAGAGGGTCATATGTTAATCGTTTTATTGGGGAAAAGGGTTATGCCGCTGTGTATTTACATTATTAATTATGTTTAAATAATGCGTGTTATTTTTCATTTAAATGCATTTTTAAGTATACTTATGATTTTAATTTTCAAGTGAAAGCTCTACGAATTTCGCTTTTTAATATTCACGTGAAAAGGCTTTTGTTGCGAAAGGAAACTTTTTAAATAACGTTACGTTAGAATTGGTAAAATAATTTAAAAGATCGTCTAGAAATATAAAATGTATTTTTAAATTTAAACTCTTTGGTAATATTATTTGACCATTTTAAATACTGCGTAATTTCCGCCATATACGGCGTTCAATGCATATTAGTTTTTAACTTTCGTTTCTTTTTTAATATTCACGTGTAAATATAGTTTTTATGATGCAATCGTTTAATTCTAATTTGAAATTTTTTATGTATTTTTATTTTTATTTTTTTTTTATTTTTTTTTTTTTTACTTCATTTTATTTTATTTTTTATTTATTTATTTATTTGTGCAAAATAGTCCCATATATATATTTTTTTATTTGGACGAAACATTCTTTGCGCTGTTTTAAAATTGGCAGTAATTTAAAATAACTTTAAGTATGTAAAAATTTCTCTCGAAATACTAAAAATTTGAATTTAAAATGATAATAAATCCTCAAAAAATTATTCAAATAAAAAAAAAATGCAGTCTGCACACTGACAGCTTATAAATACGTATCCTTAGAAAAAATAATTAAATTCTTATTATAGTTTTTGCTCCTACAAAATTTTTTTAATGAAACGATTTTGCCTATTATAACTTTAGTATTAAATATAGCTTAAAGTATTTTTTTTATTATTATTATAGAAAAACAGATTGAATAAAAAAAGGCGCTTACGGGGAAAAAAAAATTACTGTATTAAGGGTGTGCTTAAATCCAAAATACTTATTTTCAGACTCATTTTTAAATTCATTTTTGCTCTCAAATGCATCCAAATTGACAGGTTTTCTTATTCAGAAACTATAAGAGTTGATTTTTTGATAAAGGCAGAATATATATTTTTTAAATGCTATTAAAGTGGGCATTTTGAGCCGAATTTCCCGAAATGATAGTGGTGAAAACGAAAAATAATAATCGTACTGAGAAAATAATTTGTACATAAAGTTGTAATTTATTGAACGAAAAATAAAACCACTGCTCGCTTATCTCCATCCCCCCCCCCCCTCAAAAAAAAAAAAAAAAAAAAAAAAAAGTTTACATGTTTTATATTTTTACTTTTGAAAATGTGTTGGAAAATTCAGAGTCGTTGAGTGTGGTATTTTTTTTTTTCTTTCTTTTATAAATACCGCCTTAATACAATTCTGTTAAAACCAGCTTTTGCAAAAAAAAAAAAAAAAAAAAAAAAATGAAATCAACTTGCCAAAAACGGCCATATAAAATTGTTAAACTGGGTATATCTCTAATCATAATTTTATTTTTATTAATGAAATTAGTACTTAACTTTGGAATCTACTTCCACCTGTAATTCGAACCGGCAAAGATTTTTTTAAAGAATAAAAAGATACTACAATTGGATACAATTCAAATTAAAACACGTTTTATGTTTGACTTCTTATTACCCAGAGTTTTAATTCATTGGAAAATAATCTGCAACCAAATTTTTATTTCTGTTATATTATAATTTCGGAAGATTTTTGCACAAAATCTTCCATTACTTCAGAAATCTACCATTTTGATCACCTTTAAAAAAAGTTCGAATGTTCGAATTCACGCAGCCTTCCAATTCCTTCTCCTGATTGGATGTTCACTCTTGCGTATCAAACGATGCTCGCATTTGTTTGTTTGTTTATGTTGCGGCCCAGGTGAACGAACGGTGTGTAGTCGATAAAGTTTGTTTCACCCTCATTCGGATCGGAAAAGAGGGTGGCGAGGAGAAGTTAGCATGCAGAGGAAAAGATGAAAATGAGATCCCCCCCCCCCCTCCTCTCTTTTTTACTACGTAGAATTAGAATAAGACCTAGTTATCAAGCTACTTTCTTTCGAATATACAGTAGGAAATATCGAGGAATGGATAAAATTATCTCAAGTTAGTCCTAAAACTTTTCCCTGCTAATACTTAAGCTTAATCAAAGAAATTACCGTTACAAGAAGGTATACACCTGCATGTTTATTATCCTAATTTTTCTCGTAAAAATTCAGAATATTTTTAGATTAAATATTTTATTAGTTTTTTTTAAATTTAATTAATAAGTGAAACAAGTTCTAGAATATTAAAATACTAGAAGTTTATATCAACGTATTATTAGTTATAAACTTTTCTACCAAAAATTGAACCGACTTCAAAAGCTACTGCAAAGTGAAAAATAATTTTTTTACAGAATAGTATTAAGAAATTAAATTAAGAGCGTAGTATTTATCATGCGTATTATTATATTTATGTAGATTAATTTGATTTTTTGAAGTCTGTGCCAGCCAAGCCAAGTTACATGTAATTTTCCAATAGACATGCATCCAAGTATCTACGAGTTTTTTTACGATTTAATATTAACTAAAAATTTAACTTTATTCTTTTACGATTTGCATTGGATAATTAATTTTGAACTTGGCTTGGCTGGCACAGACTTCAAAAAATCAAATTAATCTACATAAATATAATAATACGCATGATAAATACAACGCTCTTAATTTAATTTCTTAATACTACTCTGTAAAAAAATTATTTTTCACTTTGCAGTAGCTTTTGAAGTCGGTTCAATTTCTGGTAGAAAAGTTTATTTTTCTCTTTTTAGTTAAAAGTTGACGATTTTTTGAAGTCAGTTAATAAAATTTATAATACGGGAAAAATCACTGTAAACCATACACGTACGTCAGGAGTGGGGTTCGAACCCACGATCTCTTTCAAGAACCAGAATTCAAATGTGCTATCTTGCACCGCTCAGCCACCTGACTGCACTCCATTCGGCGAGCTTAGTCATCATCCATGTTACTTTTAGGTTGCGAGAAATCACTAATTTTATTAGTTTTTACTTAATTACTAAAAAATTACTGAACCAATTTCAATGAAATGGAAGAAGTACCAATGGAAGAGTAGCCTCTTTCATTTAACACAAAAAACAAATTAATCGGTTGGATAGTTTCGGAGTAATCGGTGAACATGCACAGAAAATAAAATACATTCGTGCAGAATTGATTACATCCTCTCCTTTTTTGAAATCACAAAAAAAAAAAATATATATATATATATATATATATATATATAAACACGGAAAATATTTTTGTATACTATACACATATGTCAGGAGTGAGGTTCGAACTAGGTCTGAACGGGCCGGGCTCGGGCCGATTTCCAATAATGGCATTCGGGCCTTACTTCGGAAGACTCGGGCCGGGCCGGGCCTAGTCACTAAACCTTTCGGGCCGGGCCTAGTCACTAATCTTTTCGGGCCGGGCTGGGCTCGGGCCTTAATTTCTTTGCTGGAGTATCGGGCCGGGCCTAACTTTTTTTTTTTCCGTACGAAGCCGAGACTGATTCCATTCTTTCTAGTTTTCATGGACCAAAATAATCAGTTCCTATTGAATCTTCCTATATGAAAATCCTTTTCTCGACTTTTTATAAATTAATAATATTTGGCTTTGTCAAAAAATTTCTGCAAAAAAAGCATATACTTTTAAGCCGTCATTATTCTACAATTAAACATTAGAATTTATTCCTTTTAAAGAATCGTAGATTACTAGGCGTTTTAAAATAGAATTAAACACACACACACACAAAAAAAACATGATTATGACGGAATTTTTTTTAAAAACTGAAAACTGAAAGTGTCTTTTAAAATGTTCATCCATGCAAAATGAATACAATAATACAGGAGAAAAAAAATGTATTAAACATTTACATCTGTTAAGAAGGGAATGCATTTTTTTCGTTCCAAAGCGATTTCGTCTTTGGAAATTTTACCATATACCGCTTTTTCGATTTTTTGTCTCCATTACAGGGAATATGGATTAATAATACTAGTGATAACTGAAACATTTACATACAACAAACAAAGATTCATTTAAAAGCATAAATATCGCAGCCTACGGCACTTCTGCATAAATGGAGATTGTAAACATGGAAAAAAAAAAGACTAATATAATTTTTTTTTTGGTCAGAACTCTTCCATAAGATTAAAGATCAATGTACTGTAGAAATTCACTCGAGCCGGGCCGGGTTCGGGCCGAATTTTAAACTTTTTTCCGGACCGGGCCGGGCCGAAATTTTAATTTTTGGGCCGGGCCCGGGCATGGAAATTTCGGCCCGTGCAGACCTCTAGTTCGAACCGACACTCTATTTCAAAACCAGAGATTAAATCTGGTGCCTTAGACCGCTCGGCTGTCCGGACTTTATTCTTTAGAGAACTTATTCAATGTCATGTTACTTTTCGCAAGTCTATTCTCTTTTTAAGTATTCTTTCACTGATAAAGTATTGAGTTAATAAAAAATCTCTGATACTCTGTGGTAACGGTTAAATACAAAATATTCCTAATAGCATAATTAGTATTTAACTTAAATATATATTTAAAAATTATAATACGGAAAAGATTATTGTATACACGTACGTCAGGAGTGGTGTTCGAACCCACGTTGCCTTTCGAAAACCAGATCTTAAATCAAGCGCCTTAGACCGCTCGGCTATCTTGGCATCGGTAAACTTATTCGACATCCATATTACTACTGATTTGCGAGAAATCACTAATTTTATTAGTTTTTGCCTAATTACTAAAAAAGTACTGAACCAATTTCTATGAAACGGAAGTGGTACCAATTCGAGAGCAAGCTCTCTCATTTAACACCAAAATCAAGTTAATTGGTTGGATAGTTTCGGAGTAATCGGTGAACATACATAAAAAAAAAAATACGCGTTGAATTGATAACCTCCTCTCCTTTTTGGAAGTCGGTTAAAAAACAGATCGGTTTTAAATAAAACATTGAAAGGATGCTCTTAACTCATAACGATCATTAGCGTAAATTTTGAAAATATGCAAGGTTGTACCCATACTAGAGGTCTGCACGGTCCGAAATTTCCAGGCCGGAGCCCGGCCCGGCCCGAACGAAAGAAATATTGGCCTGACCCGGCCAGGCCCGAAAGTTAAAATTTCGGCTCGAACCCGGCCAGGCTCTGGTGAATTTCTACAGAACGTTGATCTTTATTCTAACGGAAGAATTCAGACCAAAAAAACTTATCTTCGTCTTTTTTTTTCTTTCATTGTTTATAATCTCTATTTATGCAGAAGTGCCATAGGCTGCGATTTTTACGCTTTTAACGAACCTTTGTTTGTTATATGTAAATGTTTCAGTTATCATTAGTATTATTAATACATAAAAAAATATATAAATAAAAATCTAAAAAATTGTATATGGTAAAAGTAAAATCTTCTAAGACATTGGAAAGATATATATATATATTCGCGTATTGTATTCATTTTGCATGAATGAATAGTTTAAAAGAAATTTTGCATTTTTCAGTTTAAACAAAAATTCCGTCATAATCATATTTTTAATTCTATTTTAAGACGCCTAGTGATCCACGATTCTTTAAAAAGAATAAATTCTAATGTTTAATTGTAGAATAATGACGACTTAAAAGTAGGGTAACATCCCCAGTAATTGGCATGCACCAGTGATTGGCACATCCTACAAACATATCCTAAAATATGATTTATATCCAGTCTTTTAAAAATGCAAAACCAAATACCAGTTATATGCTCATTTACGTTAGAGATTATAACTTTGATTTATGCTACTAGATGACAACAGTGCCTAGGAAAGAGAAACAATTATGGCTTGTATGAAATTAGCCATTTTTGTTGCAAATGTTTCTTCTTTGGATTAAGGAAGGCATGCTTTTCAATTCATTATATGATTTATAATATATTTTAAATTTTAATTTATAGCAGTTTTGCTTAGTTAAAAGGGGTTACTTTAATTGTGTAAAAGTATTTTCGACACAAATATTTGGATTTCTGAATTAATGATAGATGCCAATTAATGGTGCTTCAATTTTGCTAGTTCCAAGTAATTGGCACCCAATTCCAATTACAAGGAATTTGAGATTAAACCACTTATTTTGGAAGTACTTTTAAAGTTATAGACTAATTTTGTTTATCATTTGTTTTTATATGAAAATATGAAATATTATCAGTAATTGGAATCCATTAAAGCTTTATATGACAATTACTGGGGACAGCATGACAATTACTGGGTATTAATATAAGTATATTGTATTGTTTTAAAGTGTTCACATTTCAGACTTATATGCTGATTTCTTATTCTGAAAAACCTGAAATATGGCATCTTCATCTACGGTAAGTTCATTTAAAGCGATTAAACCCAGTGCAAAATGTAAAGTTTTTTTTTTTTTTTTTAAATATAAACTTGTGCCAATTACTGGATCACAAGGTGTCATTCATTGGTGCTCTAGGTGCCAATAACTGGTGATTTCAGCGAGTTTTTATAAATATATTTTTATAAAAATAATTTTTCAAATTTTTTTGCTTTTAGTGCGCAAAATATATTGCACAGATATGCATTCTTTGATTTAAAAATATTTCCAAGTAAATATCTTATTTCTTTGTAATGAAAATTGAAGTAAGTTTAAAGACAAATTCTTAAAGTGCCAATTACTGGGGATGTTACCCTATATGTCTATTTTGAAAAAAATTTTGGACCATGCCAAACTTTACTGATTTATAAACAGACTTTTTCACATCAAGAAAATGATTTTCATACGGGAAGATTCAACAGGAACTGATTATTTTGGTCCGTGAAGACTAGGAAGAACGATATTAGTCTCGGCTTCGTACGAAAAAAGTAAGTTAGGCTCGGCCCGGCCCGATACTCCAGGGAACTAGCAATTTAATAATAGTTTACCTTTTAACCCTTGAGCGGCGATTATAACCCACCCAATTTTAATCCAGATTTGCACCAGAAAATGTTAACTAAATTTTACTTTTATAACTTTTAGTGGACAAAAGTTTAAAAAAAAGTTTTTCGTTATTTTGAAATAAAATGTTTTAAAATTTCTGCTGAGAATTCAACATACAGAAACGTGGTTGCTTACCTCTCAAAGGGTGCCTCCCTCTGCCGGTAAAGTTATTTAAGTGAAACACTGAAATAATTCAGGGAACATTGAAAAGTGGAAATGTTTGTGGAACCAAGGCAGATTCTTCAGGCCTCATTTTTTAAGTCTCACAATGAACATGTGCGGTTTCATCCTTGGATAAGCCATATCAAGCTGGGAAATTTGGAAAAAAAAATTGTACCGTATAAAATGAATACAGTAAATAATAATAAGAAAATAAAATAGTAGGAGATAAAAAATAATAAATTAGATAAAGGCAGTATTTATAATTTAAATTCCAATAACCCGTGACACTACAAGTTTAAATAAAAAGAATATTGCCCAGTTAAACTGATGGCATTGAGCTCACAGGCTACGCATACTAATTGTACATTACAGCCTTGTATTTTCGTTAATTCCGTTCGAAAAAAAAAATAAGAAGGGGAAACAGCTCTCCCCTTTCTCCTTTTTTATACTTAATCAATGAACCTCCTAAACTATCAAGGACATGCTTTATTATATGAAAAATCTATATCCAAAATTCAGAGCAAATCGAATAATTCTTAATAAAAACCCATTTAGCATTTATATAACTAAAGAGGAGTTATTCCCCTCTTTTATACTTAACCATTAAACTTCCAAAACTATTCAGAGATTTGAACGAAATCTGACAATTCTGCTTGAAAAATCCATTTACACAAGTTAAGGGGAGGGGCATTAGAACCCCCGTTCCCCCTGTTTATACTTATTCAATGAACACCTAATAGCAGCCACGGACTCGCATCATCAGAATGATCCTATATCTAAATTTTGAACGAAAACTGTTAATTCTGCATGAAAATCCCGTTTATATCAATTAAGGGGAGGGGCATGAGCCCCCCGTTCCCCCTCTTATACATATCGAATGAACTCCAAAAACTAATCAGGGAAGCGCCTTATCAGGATATACCTATATACAAAATTTCAAGTGGATCCAATATTTTTATCATGAGTTATCGCGTTACGCACGAACGCACGTACATACAGAACGGACGGGCACATAAGCTCTCAGGCTATGATAGCCTGTGAGCTAAAAATGCTTGGAAGTGATTTTCATTTTTCAGTTAGAAATATTACAAGTGTAATACTAATAATTGAACCAGAGAATTAGAAAAATCAGTGCAAAAATAATGCCATAGATTAAATGTAGTATTTCCACTTATTAGAACAGAGAATACTTTTAAAGACAATTTTGAAAGAGAATAAAATAATATTTAAAATGTAGTTTAATAAATAATAATTATTATATGCAGATAACCTTTAAAATCTGCAACTATATTAATTTAATACAAATGATTATTTTTCACAGAAAATTAATATTTGGTATGGGTGAGTTATAAAATAATGATTGTTTTAAATAATTCGGTTTTTTCGGCTGTAAATGTAATGTATTATCGATGAATAATTACCCAACTAATCAAACAAATAGAAATAAATGGTGTATAAAAGTAAAGAGTTTAAAATACAGTTTAATTATGGGAGAGGGAAAGAATAAAAACATAATGTTGCTAAATAATGATTATACAAATACCTTATTTTAAATATATAATAAATTAACTATTGCACATAAATTTCCCATGCAACATTTCTCTCCTCCGTATTCTAAAATACCCTCGCTCAGCTAGCTTTTTATAATTTTGCTTTATTTTTATTATAATTTTATGTTTTTGTTTTTTTAGATTTTTTAATTTTCTTTTTTTGCAATATGCTAATTGATACGAATACGATTTTTTGTAATAAAAAAAAAAAAATTAATATAAATGAAAAATCAACCCCCCCCCCCCCCCCCCAAAAAAAAAAAAAAAAAAAAAACTGTTTTGGTGCTATAAAACTGATTATTCATGCTATATTTCAAAAAATGAGATAATTATGTAACAGTAGATTTCCAAAAGGATTGTAAAACCATGACAAGAATAAACTAATCATTGGGGACCACCGTAATGCTTATCCATCAAAGATATGTATAGTATTAAATATTAAAATAAAACATGTGTAAAAAATATGTATAAAAATCATTGCAATTCCAAAATAAAATTTTAAACGTATATTTAAATATGTTTACATAGTATCGCTGTATTACAGAATTGCGGGTTCTACTGAATACCTCGTCGACCCAATTCGACAAGTTGTATCAATCGCCAAACTATTCTTAAATTATATAAAATTTAGCATAATTTTTATTTTAACTGACGAAAAAAACAATTAGTAAAAGATTAATAAAAATAGGAATAAAACGTCAAATTAAAAATCACTGGATGACTTAGCAAACACGCATAACGTGTTTAATGTCAATTGATTGTGACATTTATGGTAGGCCATTATTGGCATTTAATCTTATAGTTTGATGATATTTTTTTATTCAAAGGAATAATCAAGTACCACCGAATTGCGTAAAAGAAACATCCTTATAACTCCAAAAATTATAATCATATTAACTTACAATTTGCTGCGTCGGATTAAGTGTTTCACTTCCAATTTAAATATATCTTTGAATTGAAATTTGAATGAAATGCATGGTCATGAATAATCGAAGAATGTAAAAAATAACATTACAAATATCTCGGCAATTAAATTATCTGATCAACTTCAATCTGCATACATTTTTTTTTATACATTCATTCCTTAAAACAATTCCAAAATTTGTATGTACCTTTCATCAGAACGAATATTTCGAGAATCGGGAAAAAAATAGTTTCGGATAATCGAGGTTGCTGTTATTCTGTATGCTTCTTCCCATTATTCAATGCTAAGCACACACCAAATTTCAAGTATCTATCTCCTTTTTTAGGGGGAGCTAGAGCGTTTACAGACAGACGGACGGCAAATCAGTGTTAAAATATGTTTTTAGGAATATCCAGTGTCTGAAACATGTAAATCCGTCAAAAATTTTATTTCAATTTTCAAAACGATTTCAAGACTTAACCTATTACTACGTATAATGCTTAAGCAAAATGAATTTCCGCAGAAGTACCTAATATCAAAATATTAAGTGTTTTGTACAATTGCCTGATCAACTGTGACTAAAAAGGGAAGCAAAACAGACACAACGGAATTCCAGAAAGCATAAAATTATCAAGCACTTCCATTATATTAGAATTACTTAATTTTATAAACAGGAATATATATATTAAAAAAAAATTATAAAAACAAACCATCACAGTTTAGATATGTAAAGATCAATGTAAAACATTTAACAAATATGTTATCTTGAAAAATGGCTATCGCATGGAATTGTTATTCGTAAAGTTGCTTAAAATGAAAAGAAAAAAATATTTTTATTAATAAAAGACCTAGAAAATCCATAAATAAAAACATGTTTTCCGTTATTAAAACTCAATGAAGATTTAATCGAAAGAGGTTTAAAGAGAGTAAATTATTTTTCAATTATCAAAAGTTTAAAATTACAGACTCCTTGTATCCTGTAGCAAAAAATCTCCAGGTGTCTGCCACATATATTTAGGTACAGAAAATAATCTGAAGATAAAATATTTTACTATTAAAGCGGTAATTAATCAAACAATCAAGTGCTGGCAAATTTTTAAGTATTTTTTTTTTTCATTTTTATTGATAAAAATCTTTGTTTTTTGCACTAATTAATAAACAGCTAAATATAATATAAAGAGAAATAAAGGTTATATGGAAAAAGAATCGGAGAAGAGAAAAGAAAATCTGAGACGCCCATCTCCCATCTTGAACGTTCTGCTACCAGGTCGTTGTAAAATTTCAACGCTGCCATCTATAAAGAAATTTGATTAAAGATGTAATTATCAATGTTTTACAATTAATAATAAACATTGAAATAAAAAATGAATACTAAACATTTGTAAACTATTGAAATTTATAAAAGCAATATTGTTATTTTATTATATAGAATTTAAATGTAACTTTATACAATGAGTAATCTTATTGTTATTATATAGAATTTTAGTGTAATTGTATAAAATGTGTTGATGGGCGATTTGATTAAAATCTATTAATAAAATAACTTTTATTATAATTATGTGAAATAATGAATAAAAAAATAGTTAATAATGAGTAATAAAATAATAATAGTGAATAATAAAATATTTTAAATGTTAAGATATCTAATTTAATGGCGAATAAAGAGTTTATAGTTAAATTTATCACCACACATTTTCAATTATAGACATTTTGTCGAATATTTAAAAATATGCTTGTTGGATTCTTCTGAAACTTAAAAATTGTAAAAAATGTGTTTGGTCTCAAATTTATTAACGTCGATTTTGTAAGGAGATTACGGTGGCTTTCAAATAATCAAACAAAAATAATAAAATTGGGGATTATCCTGTACATTTAAAATGCGCGAAATCATCTATCTTTGTGGAACATAAACATGTGAATACTGTGCAACATGTTTACTGATTTTTGTAAGATTAGCACGTATATCCATGGAAAAAATAGCGATATTTTATTTTTTAAAACTCATGCATGTTTTTAACTTTCAGGGTTTTCAACCAAATTTAATCCAAGTTTCAGAAAAAATATAGTAGCAATAATGTAGTGCAATTGAGATATAAATATATTAAATATTTTATGAAATATGAGTATTTGTGTGAAATATTTTTTATCTGTGCATGCGTTAACGATAACGATCTTTTAATATAATTTAATAGAGTTGACTCTATGGAGCAACTCATTAAAGAAAAGAAGGGGGGGGGGGCACTTCCCGCCAAATATTATGAAATTCAGTTGGGTTTCGTAGATAGAATGAGCTGATTTTTAATTGTTCTCTAAAAGCAGCTGAATCATAAGGGATTTTTCTCAAATTTTCATTTTGTATTAACTGACTTTCAGAAAAAGTTAGTTCAATGAAAAGAGACGTATGGAATTTCCTATTTTTTGTTTCGCCGTAGTGACTGTGACTCTTGTGACCATGTGTGACCTGAAATGAGATCTTATATTGACTAGTTGCTATGCAGGGATAGCAATTATTCGAATTATATTACTTCCTTTTGAATATTTGTAAAAATTATCGTTTGAAAATCTCTTGAAAATTGGCATTTTGGGATTCGTTCTTAACTTTTGTACACCAGTGTACATAGTTGCCAGCAGCAAACTGGTTTAATCAGTATGCTGAACCTGAACTTTATTTATGAATTATTTTCAATAACAATTCTTGGGACTTTCAGTACAGAATCAGAATTCAGAATGTATTCTTTATAAAATCGATAGTACTTCTATTAACTACTATTATTTAATTTAAAGGTGCAAAATCTAAATTTTCTTTAGGGCGCAAATTATTTGCATCACTATAATGCGACCATTTTTATAAATTCCTTTTTTGGGAAACTGCTGTTGATATTTTATTGAGACACCAGCTTATTTGCATATGTAATAGTATTGATTAAGTTGTTTCATGACGTGTCAAAAATATGCTTAAATTTCTCGGCTAGAGAAAGAATGCAGACCGTTGTCTTCCTATCGCCTCGTTACGCAAGGCAACCCCTGAAGAGTTGAATCACACCAAAGCCTTGAGATATTTCGCCGACTTATCGGTCCCGGTTTATTTTATTTTGTTTTAATAATCTGCAAAGCAAGGCTATCATATCATTCGAAAGCTGTGACGACACAAGTCCTTTCGTTTGGTTGTTTAATTTTGAAAATGTAATCTTTTTACTTTCTCATTTGTTCGTTTCGCTAGGGTAATTGAAATAGATTATTAAGTGCTTCCGCAGAAAAGGCTTACTGTGCTTTATTAAGCCACAATAATGAAATCCCCCCCCCCCTTTCGTATTCATATATAAAAATTGCACATGGATATAAAGTTTGAATAAAACCTCAGCCAGACTCGTTTTATTGATTTTGCTAGTGTTTCAAACTTTTTTTGGCGGGGGGAAGGAGGGTTATATATTACCAGAATAGTTTTATTTCTAAAGATACGTTGTTAATATTTAAATCTATTTTAAAAAACAAATTGGCAAGCTAAAGCTTTAAAATTTTATAATTCTATTTATCTAAAATACGGGCCAAAGTGAGGAATGTAACACACGACCTATGTTTGACTCCAACATACTGTCCGTTAAAATTTAAATTTATAAAGAAATATTTTAATTAGTTGTATTTAAGAAATAATGGACTGTAACACTAAAATGCTCCGTTTTGTTTAAGTTGCTGTCTCTACCTTAATTCAATATTGTGAACTAAGCAACCGTCTTCATCAGTTCTTATGCTGTAATACATTCTTTTAATTAAAAACTGTATTGAAGGCATTTACCATATCATTGGAATTGGGCCATAATTACACAAAGTAATACATTCAAAATGTCCTTTCCTCCATAACCGTTTCTTAAAAATGATCAATTATCTAAGTTAAACTTTACTAAAAATATTAATTTAAACAAGAGGGGAAACTACGTAAATTTTAAAAGAAATTGCTTACAAAGACCAGTGTACTTTATTTCATTTTATTTTTTATCCTATCTTTTTCTATCTTACATTTTATTATACAATAACTCAAAATAGTCTAAATAAATTTTTGAGTCTTATTTGAAGATACTGCATACAGATACGAGAAGCGAAACGAAAGTTTCCTAGAAAAGTTGGTTAAAGAACTAATCTCTAAAATGTTTTACGCCACCCAGCAAAATTTAGTAAATTTAGTCTGATGTAGCAATCCCAAAACTTTCTATCTTATGCATGTTAAAACTTCGAAATTTGCTATCACAGTGCCAAAATTAAATGGCAATCTGTGCCCATCATAAGGTATTTTTAATCTGCATTATTTTTCGAGATATGACCATCACTAAAATCGTAAATCCTACATAGTTCAGCATAGCAGGAAGGGGGCGATTGATATAAAGTAAATAAAACCACTTCATGTCAAGGATAAACTGAATCTGAAGTTTGATGGAACTCCTTGCATAAGTTCTTAAGATAGGGCTTTTGCGGAAATCTTGCAAATGCAGTATAGCAGCGCTATTTGTTGAGCGATTTACACTAAAATGTTTTAAAAAATGTCAGTTCATGTCAAGAACTTAGCCGAATTTCAAGTTTGCTGAATAACCGTGCATTGGTTCTGGAGATTGAGCGATTGCGCAAATCGTGAAAAATGCTGCATAGCGATTCCTGTTGAGCGATTTACTTAAAAACTAATCAGCGCAAAGGAGGAATTCGAGGAATAGCTGAATATAAATTTTTATTGAATTCCGTGCATTAGTTCTTGAGTCAGAGTACTCACTTGTGTCACATACAGACACAAAGACTCAGATAGACATTTTGTAAAAACATGTTTTTCGTGATATATGACCCCTAAAACGTGCGAGTCCGCCGAAAACCGGAATTCGAAATTTTTTTAGAATCCAATACTTTCTTTTATTAAAAACAGAAAGAAGGTTAAAAAAAAAAAAAAAAAAAAAAAAAAGTTGCAAATGTTCTTTTAAAAAACCTTTGTAAAACGCTATCCCCCCCCCCTTTTTTTTTTTTTTTCAGGGGAGAGGGAGAGGTACACACTTCTCGTTCATAGTACTTTCATAGTTTAAATTTCATTTAGGAAACAGGAATTGAGAATTTATGTTTAAATATATATTTAAAAAAAGATAGCGAAAGAAATTATTAGGAGATATATTAAATACACGAATACATCAAATGCCATAGACTTAACATTAATCAGGGGAATTCAAAATCCGACAGAAGGGATTTGTAGATCTAATGAAATGAAACACTGTAGGGTTTTTCGGATATTTTCATCGCCTAGTGATCTCCTGTGTTTTATGATATGATGATTGTGCGTAGAATAGTCTTGTGCGTAAAGTATTGTGCGAAGAACAGTCTTCTATGACGAAATATAAACTTCGGGCAAAATGCCAGTCTACAATCAGGGATTTATATATTCCCGTTTCTTCACTATTTCGCAGACTTAAGAAATAACATTTGGCTGAATTTCCACTAAAATTTCAATACTTCCAGTAGAAATTCTAAATGGACATTAGTTTCTTGAGTACTTTTTCTTTGGTAAAAGCTCAATTTGTAGGAAGGAAATTCAAGTGCTTTATAACACTTTTATAAATAATTTAAAAACTTTCTGATTCGATTTCTCTGATAGTCGGGTAAGAATTTTTGTGAAGATGTTCAAATATTAAATACGCTGTTCTATCTACAGGGTGTTTCAGTTAAACGTTGTAGAAATCCTATGAGAGGTAGGGTGCATCCTGACGACTCGAAATCAAATAGCAATGTGGGGTCGGAAATGTTTTCCTGTAACTTTTATGTACACAGAAGCACCATAAAGAAAAGACACCTTAAGTGAAAAATCGTTTTATTAATACATGTAAAAAAACAAAAGGTACATGGGTCAAAGTAAGTGTTCGAAATTTCTGCCACCGACTACAATCACACCTCACATCTCCGGCGCATGGAAATCCGAACATCCTACTAACTTGGCCCCCTTGTGCAAAATGACGTTTCCCTGCATGAAAGCTCGGAACTTTTGCACAACGCCATCCAGCGCGTCGGGAAAGCATCTCTGACCTGGCAATGCTATATAATATGATTTCGAGTCGTCAGGATGCACTCTAACCCTCTTAGGAGTTCTGAAACATTTAACTGAAACACCCTGTATAGTAAGATAATTTCTATTATTTTTCTATCAATTTAATATAACTCATCGTAATTTTTTAAAAGTTTTTCTAAATTAAATTTTGGTGAAGTATAGTTATTATATCAACATATGATGAGCATGAAAAACAGAAATATTTGATTGAATAATAAGTTTTAAACATATTCAGCTCTTGGTGTAATAATATATTTTAAATACAGTATAGTATCTGAAATCTTTTGTGTGTCCCTGTAAATACTGTTATGCAAAAGGTAACTTGTAGTAAACCGCAGTTACGTATCAATTTCATAAAATGTGAAATAATTTAATATAATTAAAACCCACTTCAAACGATGTGTTTCTCCATACCATTATATAATGGAATACTCTTGTGTGTTCCATAGATTTTGAGATTTTAAGGTTATTTTTTTTAACACACATCTCACATAAGTTTAGAAAACACCAAAACATGCAATTGATGCATGCACAAAACATGCGTTTGATAGACGAACTTACCTATTGCTTTTTTTTTCCCATCCTTATTAATTTCATTGGAATACTGCTCTCTTAGTAATCTCATTCAAATTGTTGCGAAATCGTGTTATTTGTTTTGTGTTGCTCTTCTATCGTTTTGACATAAATTAATAACGTTATAAAAATTCGCCGTATGATGTGATAAAGTTAAGCCGAAGAGATACAATTAGTCTTTGATTTTCTTCATTTATGTTCTTATCTGTTTTGCAAGCCCCATAAGAGCTTGATAGTTGAATAAGTCTTATTTTTATATTAATTTTAATTATTCTTGTATTACAGGGGTTTGTGAACTCTGGGTATGCAGTTAACGGTATTGCACATGTAAGTACGATGTTTATTTTTAAATTTTAGCCCCTCCAACAAACTCCATTTAAAAACATTAAGCTCTAAAACTTGAGAAAAAGAAACAAACTAATCGTCTATTTATTACTTTCTTCTATCTTCAATAGAAGAGAGTATTGTAATCGAAATTTTTTTCGACTCACGGTTTTCGACGGATTTGAACATTTTAGGGGTCAAATTCCAAAAAACATCCAAATTACAAAATGTCTATCTGTGTGTGTCCGTATGTCGCCATTGTATCATCGAAAATTGTATAAAGATAGGCATTGAATTGAACCTTTTTTGCTGTGGCAAGCAGTTCTTCCTTCAATTTTCAAATATTCCGCCAAAAGGGGTCGCTGTAATAGCGATTTTTGTGCCATTTCCAATATTGTACCATCGAAAAGTGTACGAAGTTATTCATAGAATTGAACCAAATTTTTTGTGTAAGTGTTTGGCTGTAGTCAGCAGGCCCTCCCTGAATTTGCAAAGAAATCCGCCGGATGGGGATGCTATAATCGCGATGTCTGCTTTATTTTCATTATTGTACTATCAAAAAGTTTGTTATGCATAGAACTCAACTAAATATTTTGTGTATGATTATTTTTGGGTATGGCAAGCAGGTTCTCCTTAAATTTGACAAAAAAAAAAAAAAAAAAAAAAAAAAAAAAAAAAAAATCTGCATATTGTTTTATTGTCTATCAACTCGTGCACAGACGGAAACTCGCGTCCTGCTAAGCCGGCTTTTTGTAAACAGCTGATAACAGAATAAGAGAAAACTTATTGATTTAAAAAAATATGATCCACATTAACTCGTTTTTATTCCGATTAATTGACTGAAGCAGAAATTTAAGATAAAATGCAATCGGCACCAATAACATTTTAGTAAAATTTTGCTTTTACAATAACAGCTTAAAATAAGGGTTTATAAATGTTTAAAAAATTCGTTTGTGAATCCCGGTGACAGTCGATAATTTCTCATTTTACTAACAGATTTTGCCCGTGCCGGAAAGGGTTTAAGGGTGTTCTTAAATCAAAAAGAGGAACTTTGTGACACATGCATTAATTTATTTTTGTTCGGAAATGCATGAAAATAGCAGGTGTTGTTATTCAGAAACTGTCTAATTGCACTCATTCTTTTGTTTTTTAAAAAACACAATAGATTTTTCATAACAAGCCTTCAAAGTTGACACTTTTGAGCATATTTCCCGACGAAAGCAGAAAAACCGGTCGAAAAGGAGGAGAAAAACGGGTGATTGCGTCATCGAAATAGCTTATAACTCGATAAGTAATTTAATTATCATAAACGGGAAAAAAATAAGTTCAATTCGAAATCGCTTTCATAGTCAGGCATTAAAATTTTATAACTTTCTGTTGAAAAATGAATTTGTAAATGTGTCAAAACGTTTTTCGCTTGTTGAGCGGATCAGTTAAGAACACCCTTAAAGGACAAAATAGATCGGGACCGAAGAAAATTTTCCGTTTTGTTCCTGCTTCTGTTTTAGACAAAGTTTATGTGTATGAATTCGTCGAAGTATGATCTTTCACTGTTATTTTTCGTCTTAGTTTACTGTATTTTAGTCATTTTATACTTTTTCTACTCATATTGTCACCTTAAGTATTTAGACACTATAAGCTGGTGTACAGACTTAGTTTCTAGCTATCTGTGCACTTAATTACCTCTATTGCTCTCCAGAGATGTTTGCCACAAATCCCAATGTGCCGTCCGCTGGCGGCAGCCTGCCATCATTCTTTTCCCAGTCTGATGATACTAGAGACCAAACCCTGGGTACTGGAGTAGAAAAGAGGAAGGGATGTGGTTGCTAAGCAACCGAAGAAGAATATTGTCGGACACCCCAATCCAGAAACGTGTTTTTACAGAAAGGAAGCGTTAAAAATTAGTCGCGTTGTCATTATTCGATAATTTTTAAATCGGCTGAATTAAAAGAAAGTATTCTGTTGTGAGTTTTGCACGCTTTTTCTTTTTAACACATACGCTGCCGATCACGCGTCAGCGCGTGATATTGCTCCAACGTTAGGGGGCCACTCACGCGCCAGCGCGTGATGTGGGGTGATGCCTCAATAGCCAGTCACGCGCTGGAGCGGGAAAATCTTTCACTGATTCTTTGTTATAAAAAGTAAATCGGCTTCTGGGGAAAAACCCACTTCTACAGTGCGGGATTAACTATCATCACATCTTCACGTAAGCGGCAGCGAACGTGTTAAAAGAAGACTAAAAGTAGTTGATATGTAATGTATTTTGGGCATTTTCTATCTACCCTGTTTTATTTTAATTTCGCAGGAAATAAATATAAAAACACTTTTAAAATATGAAAGATTATATATTTCTGATTTTCAGTTCTAAATCAAGTTTTTTAGAAGGCGAAAAATTGGTTTTCTGCTTTTTGTGTAATATTAAAACATACTTTCATAGTTTTCTGAATACATTATTTTATTTTTTCCTTGTTTGGAACGTGAGGTACAGTCCGCTAAAAAGGTGAAGAGGAGCAAACTCACTCCCCATATATTTTAAGAGGCTATTTCAGTCAATCGAAAAAACTTTCTCCGTAATGCTATTCCTATGGCAGAAATTTATTTCTGGGTGACATTTCAATATTTTTGAATAATTTTTCTATTCCTTGGATAGCTGAGATCGATCTGTATGCCGTCCGTTTCTTACTTTTTCGTTTTTGGTTAGATTTTTTTTTCTTTTAATGAGAATATTTTCACTTTCAAAACCGGTTCCTAAAATGAAAGTACCTTCATTAAAAATATCTTTAAACAAAATAGAAAAAATAAAAAACGGCCTGCTACAGGTTGATCTCGGATATCAATGGAAAAAATCCTTTTAAAAAAAAAATTGAAATGCAACCGAGTATCTTTATAAATTTCTTCTATAGAGTAGCATTACGGAGCGGGTCTTTTAGAAGACTGACCAGTCTCATTGTTACTTAAACGCTTTGTTATGTAGAAAATTCATTAAATAGAAATGAACTCAAATCTGTTAAATTTGTTTAATAAAATACTCATTCATAAAATGAAAAATACAAATAATGGAAATATTGTATCGGAAAAAGGTATTTTAACCAGTTCTAAGTCAAGATTCAGCAGAAAAACGTCGTCTTCCATTGTGTGTGTCTATATATATCGTATAAAAGAAAAAATATTTTTGTATATTTATGGCGTAATTACGTTAAGTAAATAATAAAATCTCGATTCAACTAAAATGAGTAAATATGCAATTTAAAGTACGTAAAATGGTTAGTCCTCTTAATCAAAATGTCCTCCTTTTTATTTCAATTTCGATCTGAAGATGACATGCTTCGATATCTAAAATAAAAAATAATACAAATATATTAAAACTCTGACTGTAAAATCGAATAAAGGAAGAAAAAAATTCAGTAAAAAGGAAAAAAATACATTAGTACTCATTGGTGAAGATCTTAAAGACACCGAGTATACCGCGTGCGCCATTCATTGGAAAAACAGTAGTGAATTTTAAAATAAATATGTTTTTAATATTTGCGCTTCATTTATCATCTTCCCCAAAGTTCTTTTACTGTTCAACCAATGTTCAAATCAGCATTTTTAGCGGGTGTTTCATTATTTGTAATACTTCTAGTGTATTTGTGTAATAAATTTCAATTTCGTTCTTCTTCCTTTTATTATTACTTTTTAAATCTCTGTTAGAAAATACACTATTCTTCTTTACTCCTTTTACACTATTCTTTTTAATTAAGCTTTAAAAAGTATGGAGTACGCCACCGCGTCTCTGTTGGTACAAACCGTCCGTATTAAATTTATTCTAATTAAATTAATTTAAAAAAATAATAATTTCACGTTTACTATTTTTATACTAAAACTGGACATTGCATTAAACAAGGATATGATTATAATCTTTTATTACAATTTAATAACCGGCGCCGCATAGTGTGCGTCTTTATGTTAGTAGTACAAACAGCCTTTATCTTTTAAAGAATGAAAGTTTCCATACATTCAATTAGACTTTCTGTACCCGAGATATATTTCAAAGGCCCTTCCGGTTATTCCTTAAACTATATTGCTTTGGAAACCTTATTAATTCCGCGTGCAACAGGCGGTTTGGTGAACAATAAAAACCCTGCCGGCTGATTTATTCCTATGAGGGTTCGGAAGGACTAAAAACAGAGGAAGCAGGTGTCATATTAATTCGATAGAAATGCTATTCTTCTGCTTACTAATTTATCTGCCATTTTGTACCCCTTTTCCGCCGATTCTTTAGTTCGGTCGGGGGTGGAAAGAGAGAATTTACATTTTATTCTCACGAAGTTGCCAGTTTTGGAAAAGAAAACTATTATCAAACCTCTCCGCTCGGAAAGAACATCAGGATAAATTGATATCCGTTTGTGATGGATACCTGTTGATTCATGCAATGAAATGATCTTCGCATCTTCTCCTAATTTAAATTATTTATGCTTGTCATTTATGTTAAATAAGTCTTTAACTACTCTTTCCCGGCTAAATGTTTATTTAATGATTCTGAAAAAAGGGGGAGGGAGCGAGACATCCAATTTCAATAAATTTCCTGTGTATTGTTTATTTTTGTGAATGAAATATAAACTGTTTATAGAATAATTATACATTGTCCAATTTTCGATTTATAGAAAACATAACCACTGAATGGCCTGAATCTTCCAGTTAAAATATTCCAGCAGTTAAAATACGGGAAAATTCATTCATTAACTCTTTGGGAACGTCACGTATGCGTAACGCATAAGGTGCTTAGAATTCGTGATTATTCCCACCAGTTACTTTTTATTGCAAATTTTGGCTTATTTAATGGGAGCATTTTCACGATTCGAGTGGGCAAAAATGTGCGTTTCGAAAGACAGGTGATAAAATTAAGAATTTTGTTTAAGACGTTCGTCGCGAAGAGGTTGAAAATAATCGATGAAAATATGTTGTGTTGATTAAAAAAAAAAAAAAATGTATTTTATTTATTTTACATTATTTTCTACATTGTCTTTCTGATTTTCCTCAGCATCCAAAAACTGTATCTTTGTCTCCTTGTCTATAATTCTCACAAAAATTTGTCCAACAACCGCGAAATTCAGATATCGTTAAAGTACACGTATTTTTTATATTATTTAAAATACGTTATGCCGTGTACAACATCTTCTAAACGATTTTTTCTGAAATTCGTCAACTGGCGTGCAGTAATGTAGAACAATGTGTAGAAACAACACTTTTGAAATCATTGATTTTATTTTTATTTTAATCTATAGTCATTCGTTTTATTATTTACCAAAATTAATACTTTTTGTATAAACCATGTATGTGGATTTGCATATTTTCATACGCGCAATAGTATAAAAATTATTAAAATAAGATTTTTATTTTTACAGAAGTCGTCGATAAAAATGAAGGAAAAGTTGCGTTTTTTTTTTTTTTTTTTTTTTTTTTTTTTAAGTTTGCTATTTAAATTTACTCCTGTAAGAAGAAGACATCCGTTAGTACTAGTGACATAAAAAATCGTTTAAATCCGAAAAATATAATAAAAAATGAGTTTAAATTCTTCTTACAAAATGTTCTGAAAGGCCCTAAAATCAAGTTCTTCGAAACAAAAGACTGCTCATGAAACAAATAAATGAAAGAGAACAATGAAGGAACAACGAACAAAAAACCTGTTGAACTACAACTGCTGCGTTCATTCACACGGCCAAAAATCTGCCTCACCTCTCCCTCCGCCAGTCTCTTTGCTGGGGTTATGGAAGTTGTGAACGGTCACGATTCGACAAAGCACAGACGATTTTCACAAAATACATCTATAAGGTTACAAAATGCTGCACGATATTTATTTAATAAGTGTTAGATTCTGGGCTCTTTGAATTAAAATGCAAAAGAAATTATCTAGGTTACAACTTTACTTCATATGTCCATAAACATTCACTTGTATACTTCTGAAAATTGTGATCTTTAGTTCGAGAGATGCATTTTGCATTGTTGATGCTTGTGACTCAAATAGTTCCTTCTGTTCTTTTGCCCTTTTTTTAACATTAATTAAGAATTGGGATTTATCAATTTACAAAGAGGAAATAGTCGTGCATTGAGCATAAAGGCCTGCCACATACAAATGATTTCACGATTGGAAGGGGGAGGGGATGAATGGTGAAATTGTGACAATTTGCGCCAATGGGGTGGAAGAAGACAATAAGTGTGACATTACACATTTTGGTTAAAATAAAAGCATTAAAAATCAGCATATTAAATTTTGAAGTTACTTTGAAATAAAAGTATTTTGTATTCATAAAGTAAAGATTTAAAGTCAAATATATTAAATTCCATTTCAAATTCCAAAATATCACTGCTTTCAATTGCTCTTTCATATTAATATTTTATTACTATTGTACATTATGTTTTTTGTTGTAAACCTTAATCTTATTTCATACAAAATAAGTGCACGAATAATTTTTTTTATTGTTATGCCCACAAATGTCATTAAAACGCATTTAAAAATAAAATTTGAAATATGATCGATAACGCGTTGTTCTTTGTTTCTAAACTGCAAGGGAGTGGGGGTGTGGTAAAGTGTGACGCTTAATGACAAAGGGAAATGAGTAAAAAAATTGAAGGAAAAAAAATGTGACATCCTTTATGGACAGCCCTGTAAAGTATGATTGTCTTTCTTGGGACCGAAACTAGCCTTTTTTGTTCGCGGGACAAATGTAATTTTGACGCCCCCCCCCCCCCCCAACTTCCTCTACAAAGTAAATTTGAAAAGAGAATTTTACAGAGTTTCTAATAGTCAATTTATTTTTAAATTTAAAATATAACTATAAAAATACATAACTTCCTTTGTCAAATAATTATTCATTAAAACCTTGAAAGAGAATCCTTAGATTCTCCTATGCTTTGGCATACCATAGACAGGGACAGGGCGATTTTAACAAATTGGTTTCTCCTTCGCTTTCCATATTTGTACCCGGGGCACTTAACCTCGCTCGATTTCGACCCTGGGCTTTCTATCGCTGTTGTTTCAAAATGATCGGGCAGTCCCACTATGCTGCTGCACTGATTTATATTCAGGCTAAGGGTCTGCACGGACTGGAGCCAATTTTAATTCAGAAGACTCTTTCCGTGTTGATACCTTACTTTTTTCTGATGCTTTCGACCATCAGACTTTTTTCCCGCGCCGAGCCGACTCTGGACTTCATTCATAGAGATCTCCATGGGCCGAAATTTTCATGTCCGATCTCGATCAAACTCTTATGAAAATAACTAGCGTGGCCCCAGCCTGAGCTGTGCGAAAATCAATAAAGTGGTTCTCGATCTGTCCAAAAATTAGTAAAATGAGGCATTGCTTAACAATTTTTGCAAAAAAAGTATTTATTTTAAAAATTACTCTAAAATTAAAATTCTGCTTAAAAGAACATACTTTTAATCGATAGTAATGCCTGTGAAAAGGATTCTGTTTTAAACGGAAAAAATGTTTTGATCCGTTCAAAATGAATATAATAATTTCTAAGAAAAGAATATAATACATTTAAAACCGATGATGTAGAACTAAAAAGGAATTTATAATGGATTTCTCTCTCCCCCCCCCCCCCCGTGCTATTTCGTCAGAAAAGATATTATTGCATAAAAATTTTTATATTTTTAAATTTTAAAGCCTTGCGATATGGATTGAAGATATTAATTTTGAAGTTCACTTGGAAATACATTTATTTAAAATATCCAATGTAATTTACATGAACATAGGCAAAAATAATTCTTGGGAAAGGCAGTATTTTAGAACGAATGACGCCTGTACTTCTCAATCTTGGGCACTTTTTGTAAAAAAAAAATTAAGAATATAGATATGGAGTAAAGAAGGGAAAAAAAAAAGGCTAACATAAGGTTTTTGTTGGAACTCATTATTCAAGACAATTATCAATGATATAGGTGTAAAAATCTATATCAAACAATTAAAAAAGCGCTGTTTCTTCAGAGTGCTCCCTCCTCCCCCTGAAACTTCTGTTTAAGATAAATTTGAAACACGTAAAAAGGAAAACAATTGAAAATTGTCTTCATTGGGATAGAAGGAGAGAATGGCGGAGTTATTTGTCAGAAGCTACGGTTTTTTGTAGTTTTTAGTTTCTTTGATTTTTGTTTGCCCATCAAAGCCATTTATGGGTGATTCTACGATAAGAGGTTTCAAGTACATAGAGGATACGGCCAAGAAAAGTTTGAGTTTGATCAAAAACCTTTAAATTATGATTTTCGTCCCGTTTATTTACCTTTTCATGTTAAGGGCAAGTCACTTTATAAATATTTTATAACTTTTTCTGGTCAGTGACTTTCTCCCCTGGCATTTATCTTGACAGGGGAAATAAGGCAGGGGAAAGACATTTTCATGATAAATTCAAATTTTTTAACTGGCTGAATTAGTTTTTGGGTTCATTGTATATTTCACTTTAATTATTACTGTATTGTTTAATTAGGGCAGTAAAAGCAATTGAATTGAATGAATATTATATGTTTTATGACTTACCAGGAGAGGTACACGATCACTTTGCGAAACCACTACACCGCACTGTCGCGTTGCAACAACTAAAAATGGCGACGCTTAAATGACTTGCGCGTTTAGTATTGCTAACTTCAAGCCGATAGATGTCCTTAAGCGCTGCTTTCAATATAGCCATCCTTGAATTTATATTTGTTTCAGCGGAACGAAATTTGACAGGGTAGAAACACAAAAAAAAGGCGGGACTGAAGTTAATTCTAAAATTTTTTTGAAATTAACAAAATTATTTTATATTTTATAATACGTAAGTATAATTACTTAAATTCCAACTAAACATACTTTAGCTAAGCATATGATGGAAATGATATATGTATTGTTTGAAAGTTAAATTGAAACCAGCAAGGGGACATGCCAGGGTAGAGACTTCTTTAGACTTTGTAAGAAATTTCAGAAAAATGTGTTTTAATTAGGCATTCAATCGTGATGTTATTTAATAAAGTATATTAAGAAGATACAATTCACTGCAAAAAATAGCAACATATAGAATAAAAAATCTGTTTTAAACGGATTGCCGTACAAATTACCTATTATCGTAGAATCGCCCTAATAGACTTTTGGTGCATTTTCTAATGATTCAAATTTTGTCATTTTGTAAATTATTTTGTATTTTTACATTCTCCTTAATTCTAAAAATGCTGATTGATCTTTGATTGAAAATCAATTAAAAAAGAAAAAAATATGCATATTTTTTCATCCCATAACAGTCATTGTTCTTTAAACATGTGATGTTAGAGGAAACATAATCAAACAAAAGATTGAGTTTTTGATTTTGGTATTAAAATATACTTATAAAAGATTACAATGTATGTAAATTTTATACTTATTTCTAAAAATCTATTATAAAAAGAGTAATCTGTATATTAATCTATAGATTCGGAGATATTTTATCTATTTAGATGCGTTTTTGCTCACAATGCCAAAAAAGAAAAATCTGAATACAGCATATTTGTTATTTATTTTTGTTTCATTCAATACTACAACTTTTTAAAGTTTCATTTCTGGAACAGTTGTCTAGTAGCCATGGGACTCATCGAATTCACAAAACGTATCGGTGTTACTGGCCGCTAATTATATTTAGTATATACAATAAAAGCTTTTAACTATATATTTACCATATCGGTGTTATTACATTTTATAGCAAACAAACAGCATAATTTCACTTACACTATCTCATAGTTGTTCGCTTAAATTAATGTGCTATTTTTGTATATCAATATGTTTTCTTTTAAATTTAACCTCGTCATTATTTAAAGCATTATTTACATCGCGCAAGCACGAACAGTAGTAGTAGTCCAGACTTAATATTGACTTTTCAATTTTTCTCGGTTGTTACTTAAAATAGGTCACCTGTTTATGTTAATGGAAATTTATAAAAAATAGTAGATGACATTCTGAGATGAATATTAATAAAAATTAGCTGATAATTATTAAAAATGTAATTCTTTTCTTAAAGTTCCAAATCAAGATTTTTAGTATGTACTTTTTAGGGTTTCGTTCATTTGATGAAATCCTATTAGTTTCACTGCTCTGTCACAGGGTTTGTACACAAAAATTGTATAAGTCGCATGCTTCAAATTTTGTGTATTTATAGCTTTTGAGTACTTCGGCAAATCATAAAATTTTGAAAAACTCTATTATTTTAATTATATTAATTTTTTCAATGTCATCCATTCATTTTTGCACTTTAAATTTTAAGAGAACTTAAAGTTTAATTTCAACATTTTTCGTGTAGACATCATAGCTTGGAGGTAAAACATCTCGTTTGTAAACAGAAGGTTCTTAGGTCAAATCCTGGTGCTGGAAATTGAAATTTGCAAATTAAGATGGATCTAATTAAAAGAAATTTCTAATTTTTTTCCCAATTTAAATCTCCGCTAATAATTTTTAATTATGGATTTTTATAAAAGTGGAAATTTTTTTATTTTACTTAAATTGATTTGAATATTTTTGATTTTATTAAAATAAATAGCTTCTTTTTATAATTATTTTAAAATTAAAGTTGTTGGTGCTACCATCCATGTAAGAATTTAATAACTATAAATTAACAATTTGGATTTGTTAATTAAAGAAGTTGTTCTGAAAGAGATATTAAACGAAACCATCTGTGCTGTCTGCGATCCCACTTACCCACTTGTTAACAACAATGCATCAAAAGCAATGACATTGTTAATGGTTTGATATACATCATTACATTATCGATGAATAATGGGTGACTGCCAAAGTCGGCTGTGGATTTATTGGACTTTTTCGTATTCGAATTGCGTTTCGATTAATGCGATAGTTATCACGGCATCAACCGTACTAATCGATGAAAACCTGTATGTGTGGCGTGGCGTAGATTTAGATTCTAAATCAAAATATAAATGTACAAAATATATGACTTTAGGATTTCAATCTAGTTCAGTATTTGTTCAAGAAGTTCATAGGCGTAGGAACCGGGGGAGCTGGGGGAGCTCGGGCTCCCCCTGGAATATTTCAGACAGGCTCAGCTCCCCCGAAAGAAATTAAAAAACAAGTTGAATGTAAATTCTGCCATTGCAGAATTCAGTTTCGCATCCGATTAGAAAAAAAAAAAAAAAATCGGTAGAGGTTTTTTAGAAGGGCGACCCCGTTTAGATTGCAATGAACTAACTTCATTTTTCTTGTGTTTATCAATATAATAGCAAACAGAACGACGTGAAATACACAATTGAATAGCAATTTCTCTCTGAGACATTGGAATTGCGGAATAATAAAGAGATAGAATTTGACGTGCTACTTCTTCATTGACTAGATTAATCAAAAACGAATTTTTTCTTTAGTTTAAATACTGTTTTATAGACTCTGAGTAAAAGGAAATGCAATTTAACAATAAAACGAAAGGAATCCCGACGAATTCGACGAATGAAATGTTTAAAAGGCCCGATCGATTTGGTTTAAAAAAAAGCAAAAGTAATTACATTATTGAACCAATATATATTTGCAAACTAAATGTTAAGTCTGCTAGTTACAATTTTACATGCAAATATTCGCACATCTTCAGTTAAAATTGTAATCTGAGTGCCGGCGAAATCCAGAAATTTTATTTTATATGCACTCACAGAAAAATAATTTTATTAAAAAAAATAAACTTTTTTTTACTGTGACATTATTTTCACTAACTGAAGTCATCTGAAAGTAAAATCGCAATTTCAGTGTCCATAATGAAAACAAATATTGAAATGTAATATCGGGTACTACCAGGTTATCCTGTCGACCAAAAAATTATCGCCAAACTATAAGATTAAATACCAATAATGGATGATCGTGAATGTCACATTGAATGACATTAAATACGATTCATGTGTTTAAAATGTGATTAAGTGATTTTTATTTAGACTTTTTATTAATATTTTTATAAATATTCTACTAATTATATGTTTTTCGATATTTAAAATAAAAATTGTGTCAATATGTATAATTTGGCTATTAGTTTGGCGATTTGTATAATTTGGCGAAATTGGTCGACGGGATAACAGAGTAGTGCCTAATATCGTTATGAGTAAAAATGCGATGTTTTAAATAGTGACGTCATTTTCTCTTCAAATGTTTTTTAAAAATTACTGTTATTAGTAATATGAAAAAGGCTTTCGTAATAATATTGTAATTCCCATTTATTTGGTTGCTGAATGACATTTTCGTCATTTGAAATTTTTCTTATTTTGCTGCTTTAGACATTAATTTTTATCATAAATTATTTTCTGTTATTTTATTTACATTATTAACATCATTTCTCAATATATTTTTTTACCTCAATTAGTGCATAATTATACGCAATCATTTTGGAAAATAAATTTTTATTATCGAGAGAAAAGCTAAACTGTGTTGCCACCATTTTGAAGAAATATCGTAAAAAGCATTTAAAATTAAAAATAAAATATATAAATGGAAATAAATTAAAAAATAACTAAAATGGGCACAACTACAAATAAATAGCTTTCATTTAAAAAATAATTATCAAAATCGGTTGAATAGAAAATTCAGGGCTGATGACACGACATTTTTTAGCTTGTCTGAAAGAAATAGCATCGGAGGCTAATAAAAAATAAAGATAAAAAATCTCCAAACTAAAGATAGTTTTAACCCTTAATTGCATGAATTATTCTTTTACAATTGTGTTTTTTATTCTTATATTAAGGATTAGACACCAGAAATTTTTAGATAGATTTTTAAACTTGTACAGAGGCACATTTTTGTAATTTTTACAGGATTAATATTTCTATAGAAATATAGTGGTTGCTAAGGACTTAATTTATTTTTTAAAAGGGGGGCGAAGAGGACGGCCGGATATTTAGGGATATTTAGGGGGCGCCAAATTTATATTACCAACGTCATTTTTGGCCTGTTATAAAAAAAAGTTGGGTAGGGGGGCGCCAAACTGACACTTTGCCCCGCGCGCAGTTTTCTCTTCGCACACCTCTGCCTCCGCTCCAACACAATTCGAACAATAAGAAAAATTGAGAATTTTCAGTGAAGCACTGAACCTTACTACCAATGAATTAATAAAGCGATTTAATGGGGCCTCCGTGGCCAAGTGGTCAAAGTACCACACTGCTAATCGCTTTCGAGCGTAGGAGGTTGGGGGTTCGAATCCCACTCGCTGCATTGTACACATCCTTTGTAGGGAGCTCCCGATTGTATGTCTCTTGTGTTGTAAAATTTCCTTGTGCTATCTCGTCCTTGTAATATTGACGATAATTTATAAGCAGGCTTCATGTCGAGCACACAAATCAGATATGGGTGATTCTCAAAATAGGGGACAATTTGTCTTTCGGCATACAAAAAAAATCGACAGGTTTTCTGTCATGTTTTTACATTTAGATATGTTTGTCTTTATATTATTCATTATTTGCACTCAAGAATTACTCACTTTTTAGTTAAACACCTTAAAATAACAGAATAAATGTTAAAATGTCATTAGCATGGATGTCCACAGCAGCTGTGCCTTGTATATACTAGCTTTTTCAAGAGCTAATATCATGTTTATAAAATAAAACAAATGTTATTCTTTTTTTAAATTAATCAAGGAGAGGATTGATCCAATAAATTTCTTTTTAAAAATAAAATTATAATATATAAAAAAAGAATTAATGTTTGTCCTCCATATTCTATTTTCAAAACAAGGTCATACTATAACAGCTGGTTATTAATCAAAATTTCATTTTCAAATATGACAATAGTTTGAAAATATAAACTTTCTCCATGGCAACAAGTAGTCATTTTCTTTTAATAGAATATAGAAAAATAGAAGCATGTATTGTATTTTAAGAAAAGAAGTTGAATATTAGTTGCGTACATCAAATGTATGTCATTAGAATGGATAATAATTTTCATGTTTATTTTATAACTAGCAGCCTTCGCCCGCTACGCTGGTCAGTTTTTTAAAAGAAGTTTTGAATCAAACGAAATTTTTATATCATAGTAATTTTTAGCTTTATATCGTATTTTAGACTATTTGTCTTCGGTGAAAAGTCAGTCATCTAATATGAAAATTCAATGTTAGTCACCAATGAATGACGTAGCGCTCAACATGTTAACAGTTTTAATCGCATAAAAAATCATTCAGCGGAACCTTTAAAAATAGTCAACCTTTTGTAATTGGGTTCATCTAATTTAAAATAGTTCAATAAGTATTCAATTAAACAAAGTAGAATGCTATATTTCATTTATTACAAAATTTCTGAAAATTTATCCAACTAAACATGTAAGTTCCATTAAAATCTATCTAGTAGAACTTAAGTTAAAAGCGGCCGAAATAAAATTTCACATTGCGTTTTATATATATTACGATAATTAAATATAGCTTACATAATCATGTTAACCTGATTATAGAACTCTCTTTCAAAACTGAGTATCTCACGAACTACTGGATTTAAAATAATTTGCTTAGTACCATTCGATTCAGCATGAAAAAATACACTAAAATATGTTATCAGTTGAAAAATAATTACAAAAGCAAATTTTTAGGGAATTTATTAAAAGTTCGTTCTTTTTCTTAGCCCCCTTAGGGGGTGGAATTTTCAAAAATCCCTTTTAAGTGGCATTCGAGGTAATAAGTACTTTTACCCCAATTTTCAAGATTTTTGGTTCTGTAGATTTTTTTGTACTGTGATTAATACGAAATCCAGACATTCTTTTATATATATAGATAAAGATTGACAATTTCAGGTTTTTGCGCCAAAGACATCGCCAAAATAGGAAAATGTGAAGTATCTCACGAACTACTGGATTTAAAAGAATTTGCTTAGTACCATTCGATTCAGCATGAAAAAATACACTAAAATATGTTGTCAGTTGAAAAATAACTACAAAAGCCGATTTTTAAGGAATTTTTTAAAAGTTCGTTCCTTTTTTTACCCCACTTAGGGGTGGAATTTTCGAAAATCCCTTCTTAGTGGCACTCGATGTTATAAATATTTTCACCCCAATTTTCAAGATTTTTGGTTCCGTAGGTTTTTTGTACTGTGATTAATGCCAAATCCAGACTTTCTTTTATATATATAGATTAAAATTTTTATTTTACTTATTTGCATAGGACTTTTGTGTTTTAAAAAGCCCCAGAAAGGACTGTTGCATTGTGATTATATTATGGCTCATAATCTTATTTAAATTAAAATTTGTCATCAGCATGGACAAATATCAGTGTCATTAGCATGGTTTTTCTGTCCATTCTAAAGACTCTTATGTGCATAAATGTAACCATTGCTTATATTATATCTTTTATAAAGTTTAACTTTACATATAAATTTAGGTATTATATTATTATCCCTAAAATATGCATTAAATCTGTCAGAAAATCACTAAGACAGCTTCTTACATTGTTAGTGTCAGAATGTTGCTCATGTAAACAAAGTTTGCTCTTTGGTAATGTTTTTATTCTCCTTATATGTATATATGTAAAAATGGAAACCATTTGCTGAAAAGGAAGGCTAATAAATATAGAAAAAAAATATTTAAACAGGAAGAAAATAAAAAATTTTTAATATTTATTCCATGCAATTTTTGTCATTAGCATGGCTCAAAAAATACTAATTATTTTTTTTATTTGTTAATTTTTAAATATTTAGCTCTGCTGACTACATGTAAAGTATACCTAATACTGTATTAACAACACCTATTTTTTTCAGAAATTTTGCTAACAGGAATTTTAAGATTTCACTTTTGAAATTGTCCCCTATTTTGAGAATCGCCCATATATGTTGTTCAATAAACAAAACGATTTAATCAAAACTTTTGCCTCTCTGATAAAGATCGAATCCATATTCACGAATACTGCTTCAATCACGTCAGAAGATATGAAACAAAAGCTTAGGATACATGCTGATGATTTTGATTTGACAAACCTTTCTGCAAAGTTGACATTTCTGTCAACACTAGTCCGGAATGGAACTGACAGAAATGTGTTGTCGATCATAATTAAAGTGGCGTCACTGCAGGAATTAGTAAAAAAAATTATTTTCTGAAGTTTACCTTTTGGCAGAGTTTATATTGGTTATTCCGGTATCATTAGTGATAGTTCAGAGACCTTTCAATGCTCTTCTTCAGACACACCGCCATCAAACATAAACTAGGGGTGCACAACCTTTTCAAGAGAAGGGCCACTTATAAATATGTCAGTGGTCGAGGACCACATGAATAACATGGTGAGAATTGGATTTCGAGGAGGTGATTTGTGGTCTATAATCGGAAAAAAATGTAATTTCAGAGGGGAGTGGGAGAGTTAACTTTTAAGTTCACTTACCCAGTCAAAATATCCAATTAAGTTGCTAAGGATATATGTCAGCAGCTTTTACGTTTGTATAGATGACAAATATAGCAAGGATTATTTTCAAGGTTTCATAATATTCCTTGACTTTATTCGGTAGAGTATTTTTTTTAATTAAGTGCTATAAACCAAACATAAGTGGCTAAAGTCCTCCCCTCCCCTCCAAAAAAAAAAAAAAGTTATTAAAACCAAGAAGAGAGAAGCCAATCAACAAGATCTTTCTGTGCCTGACCAATAAAATTAGATTTTTCTGTGCCCGATCAACGAATTTTGCAATTTTTTTCTGTGCCTGATCTATCGAACTTGTGCGTTTTACTAAACCGACCAAAGATATTTGCAATTTTTACGAAACCGATCGAGAAAATTCACGATCTTTTTGCGCCTGATATATGAAATTTGCATTTCTTATAAAAACGATAAAAAAAAAAAATAGATTATTCCACACCTGATCGACAAAATTCACATTTTCTTCGAAACCGATCGATGAAAATCGTGTTTTTTACAAATCCGGTCGACAAAATTTGCGATTCTTGCAAAGCCGGTTGCTAAAATTCGAGATTTTTACGAACCCGGTCGCCGAAATTCATGATATTAACCCGTCAACGAATTTCGTGATTTTTACAATGCCAATCGACGAAATTTGCGATTTTTCCCCGGCTGACCAATGAAATTTTCAATCTTTCCGCGCCTGATCGACGAATTTATCGATTTTTTCGAACCTGATCAACAAAATTCGCGATTTTTACGAAGTCAGTTGACAAAATCCGCGATTTTTACAAAGCGATCGACGAAATTATTTTTACGAAGCCAATCGACGAAAGTGGCGATTTTTACAAAGCTGATTGACAAAATTTGGGATTTTTTCGAAGCCGATCGAGAATTTACAATTTGCCTGTGCCTGACAAAAAAAATTAGCGATTTTTACAAAATTTAACTGACAAAACTCGAAATTTTTCTTCATGATCGACGAAATTCGCGATTCTCACGAAGCTGATCGAGAAAATTCTTGGTTTTTATGAAAAAGGTTGAGAAAATTCACGATTTTTATGAAGATCGAAAAAATTCGCGATTTTTATGAAGCCGATCGCCAAAATTCCTAAGTTATCCTTGCATGATCAATAAAATTTGCATTTCTTCCGCGCCAGATCAACGAAATTCGCAATTTCTACGAACCTTATAGAAGAAATTCGTGATTTTTCTTCGCATCATCGTCAAAAAGATTCGTCAACCTTTTTCTGTGCCAGATCGACGAAATTCGCGATTTTTATAAATGCCGATCGACGAAATTCGCAATTTTTACAAATCCATTCGACGAAATTCGAGATTTTTCTTCGCATGTTCGACAAAATTCACGATTTTCATTTTCCTGCACCCGATAGACGAAATTTGCGATTTTATTTGAGCCTGATCGACGAAATTTGCAAGTTTTTCCGCGAGATCGACAAAATTTGCAACATTCCCGTGACCCACCAACGAAACTTGCGATTTTTCGGAACTCGATCAATCTAATCTTTTTTTCATGTCCGATCGGCAAAATTTGCAATTTTATTCATCTTAAACTGACGAAATACGCAATTTTTCTGCGGCAAATCAACGAAATTCGCTATTTTTTAAACCGTTTTTTTTTTACCAATCTGCATTTTTTTATGCGGCAAGATGAAAATCACGATTTTTTTTTCTTTATATGTGGATAAAATTCGCGATTTTTCCATGCCTTATCAACGAAATTTGAGATTTTTTGGTCCTTGATCGAGAACATTCGAGGTACTTTCGTGCCCGTTCCTAATCAACGAAATTTGTGATCTTTGACGCTATAAACCAAGAAAACGTGTGATTTTTTTCGCTGCTAATAAATTTAATTTAACTTTTTCGTGCATCATCAACAAAACTAACGAGTTTTTCTTGCCCGATCAACGAAATGCGCGATTTTTCGAGTCCCACCGACAAAATTTACAATTTTTCCGTGTCGGATCGGCGAAATTTGCTGTTTTTTTTCTGAACAATGCGATTTTATTCAAGCCTCACTGTCAATTTGCTATTTTTCCATGCATGATCAAGGAAATTCGTGATTTACAATGTACGAAATTTAAGTGACTGACGAAATTTTATATTTTCCTCGGTAAACTGACGAAATGTATATTTTTCTGCCACTTGTGCTACAAAAAATTGCATGTTTTTCCAGTTGTAAATTGACGAAGTTTGCGGGCTACACGGTAACCCATCGCGGGCCACAGGTTGTGCATCCCTAACATACTCAATCACTTGATGCTATTACATATCTATAAAGAAGTCTTTAAAACTGATTTGGAAGAGATTTGTAAAGAATTTGTAAGCAAAACAACAGAAAAAAAAAACTTAACTTCTGGTAAATGGGAGTGGGAGAAGCCTGAAATTTGAATATTGTATACGGGATCCACCATAAATTGTCATCAAGTATATCGAATAAAAATTATCTAAACTGGATTAAAAAGTCGGTGATCTTTTTATATGCTTCTATTTTATACTCTTATTTGTGAAAAGGACAATAAAAGAAATCTTCCGAAATCAATTGAACGAAATTATCCTTGCCAACAAGCTTATGACAATGTGTTCAGCAGTGGCGTGCGAAGAGAAAACTGCGCTTGTGGCAAAGTATCAATTTGGCGGTCCCTTCCCTAACTTTTTCTTTTGACAAGCCATTGGCGTTGGTAGTATAAATTTGACGCCCTTTAAAATTATATGCCTGGGGCGACTGTCCTCTTAGCCCCCCTCCTCTTTCGCACAGCGCTGATGTTCCGGCTCCCCCTATTTTTTCAAAGTTCCTACGCCACTGAAGAAGTTTGCTAAATTAGGAAGAAGCAGCATTACGAAAGTATCGGAAATGGAAAATAAGGCATGAACAAAAATACCGGTGGTAAAAAATTATGGCAGTTTATGAATTCCGTTTGACTATCTCTTCGTATCGTAACTCACGCAAATATTAGACGAATTGCCATAGAATCGATATGTCATTGAGATTTACTATGGCATGTTCGGTATTGAAAATGAAATGTGTTGCATGCAATTTACAGAGGTACTCAAAAAAGCTGTTATATATTAACTTGTATGGTGGGAAGTGATAGACATATGATTTTCTGAAACTATAATCATAAATCTTATTACTTTGACATTTTTTCTTATTCGAGATTCTAGAATACTCCCTAGGAATGTTTTCTTCCTATGGGACTGTGCATATGTACCGCTATCACTTTAGGGGGGGGGGGGGGGGGTTCTGGCACTTGATATCTCTAGGCGAAGGGGACGTTTGCTTTTTGATATTGTTATTTTTGATCCAATCAAAATTTTTAGTAACTTTTTCTTTGCATAGAGATAGTCTGTTACTTTTACTTATTTGATAGTCCTTTTATTTTTGTATATTTTAGTTTTTATGTAAATACATATTATATAAGATATTATTAAAACTTTCAAATCTTTATCAAATCCTTTCATTCTATAAAATTTGTTTATATGTTTGATATTTCTGTTCTGCCACTTGCGCATAAAATTAGCAGTTAGCTAAGCCAGGAACATAAATAATATTTACCAGTAAAGAAAGAGAAATAATTTTATTCACTGTTTTGCTGATAGGTTATGCTTTTACCATTTCCGAGCAAAGAGCATTTGCAAAAAGAGATTATTGCTGTTGATTGTATTATGTAAAAATAAGCTACTTTAAATAATTTTAAATAGTAGCTATAAACTTTTAGATGTTATTTCATCTAAATTTGTTCCGTGTATTTATATTTTATTGACTTCTTGAATTTGTAAACTGCGCTACTAATAAATGTATAATCATGGGTATATTACTGCAGCCGTATGAAAAATAAAAAAATAATGTAAAAAATAGGCATTGTGAATGTTATTATCAGGCGGGAAGGGGTCCAAACTTTGCAAAATCTTGATAATGTTATATAAATACAGCTCCTATACAAAAACAATTTATAAGAACTTTTCAAACTCACACGTCTTTAATCTTGATATTTATTCATTCTAAAGTTCTTTTTTTTTTTTGGCTTGCGTAAAGTACAATCCGAAAAACGCTGTAGTGAAAAAATTTATATTTGCAGTATTTATTTATTATCTCATTTTAACTGCAGGCTAACAAGTTATTTTCTAGAAATCTTTGAATCGGAATATTTTCTAGAAATATATTCTTTTTCATATCGATATTAATTTAAGTTTTCAAATTTTGAGTTTTTGAGGGGGACTTAGACATGCATTATTTAGTATTCCCTTTAAGTGGTCAGTGTATGCGAATCTTAAGATTTAACGAATCTTCCCACTTCGTTGATTTGCTTTAAATCAGAACTCATTTGCTGTCTTTTATTAATATTGCTAAAAGTGTATACTCGCTTGCTTTGTGCATATGCAAAACGCAGTTTGTTTATTAGAAAATTATAGCACATCATTATAGATTTTAAAGATTTGTCCCTAAACAAAAATATTTATCACATGAGTTCGAAAACTTCTTTTCTAGCTGGGCTCTTAGGTTTAATTATGAAAATTACTTGAAACTTAATATCCGGTAAATTTTAAAACGAAACATTTTTTTAATGTGTGTGTGGTGCGACATGAATTTTTTATGTCATTGTTAAGATACATTTACTGTTCGTAGGCTGCTGATCAGCGAGTGATAACTTTTTTCGCACGGCATCAAAAGAAAGAGTTGTAAATCACATTGATATCGCGCATGCGAGTTGTAATGTCATGTGTCGCAATAGCTTAAGGCAGGATCAGTATCGTTACCGTTCAATGTGCAATACTTTAAACTTTTTTAGTGATATATATATATTTTCTAATTCTTTCCTTGAAATAAAATTTAACTCCTTGAGGGGCGCTGGTATGCTTACGAAATCTCTTAATTTCAATTCACAAATACCATAATGGCACTAGAATTTTGATTTAAAAAAATTGTTTTATTATGTGTTTCAAATGTAGCGTTTTCTTATTTATAAATAAATTTGTTATCAAATTCCAGTGTCGGTTATTAATATCAATACTTTAGCAATGGAATTGCTTTGCCTCTGAAAGGGTTAATAGGCCTTAGGATAAAAAATTTATATTAAAAAATGTAGCGAATGATTCGTCGCAGCTTAGTATCGTTTATTTTCCTTTCCTGTTCTTTTCTCCTTGTGTAACGCTTTACGATGTCCCAAATTATGAATTTGTGAAAATTTCATCTTCTAAAGCATTTCTCTTGAATTAATAAAGACCTCGCCCATCTCCTGTACAGTCATGAGATGAGTATGAGAAATAAGGTACTGTTATACAAAACAGTACTTCGTCCCATTCTTCTTTATTGCGCTCATATCTGGGGTTCTGGGGTTCAGCGGCTAAAACCAATCTGCAAAAAATTCAGGTGGTTCAAAACAAGACTCTCCGTGGTTATTGTTCACTCTCCTTGGTATCGCAGAAATACTGTTATCCATTCAGACCTTAATATTCCTCCTATTCGTTCTGTTATCAAAAATCAAGCCATAAAGTTTTTTGACAACATTCCTTCTATCCCAAATCCTGCTTTGCATAACATTTCTAATTATGATGTAAATGCTCGTTGGAGAAGACCACGAGCAACCCTATGTCTCCCTGAAAACATCGACCCAGAATAATTTTTCAAGTTTTTATCTCATTGATAGGGTTTTCCTTCCTGAACGTTCACCATCTCCTAGTCTTTATTTTGTAAATACTTTTGTAAATTTTTGTAAATATTTTTATTTCTCTTATACTCTTATCCATGTTATTTTTTTTTTGTATGGTGCCCTTATAGGGCCTTTGTTTTTTGGGACCCGGCTTCCCCCCCCCCCCCCTTGTTTCTGACGTTATGTTTGTCAGACTTTGGCTATGACTTGAATTGTTCCATGTATCATTTCTCTACTAGAGGTAAGGAGTTGATCTCTCCAGGCACTCTGACAATTATCTCGTCCAAGTCTCTTGAATTTTCAAAATTACATACACGCGGCAACAATGCATGCCGATAATCATGCAAATGAACAAAATCCCAGAAGATTTACAATCATTTAATAAATTTTAGTACTTTATCAATAAAAATTAATTAAATTTAAATTTATAAGGATTTTGTGGCAACATTTATCGCTGCACTCAAATATTTTATTTAATTTTTTTAAGTATTTTATAGAATTAGGAAATGTTAAATACTCTTTCAATAAAAAATATAGAAATATTTCCGAACTGAAACTGTTCCCCATAATTTTTCAACGTCAAGAAAGAAGAAAAGATGCAGATAAAAAAAAGTACCGTCATCGGGGCGTAGGAAGTTAATCCATCCTTGTATCTTGTCATTGTAAATATTGTATTGAATTCATATTGCGGAATTATTAATTCGGTAGCTCGATGTTTTGTTTAGTGATATCCATTAAATTTCTTCTTCAACGACATTGTATTTGCTAAATGTTTATATATATGCTAATCGAAACGATAGAGTTTGCTGAAATTAAATATGTAATTAAAAGATAATCCCTTAAAATGTTCTATTAATTTTTTTTTTTTTTTTTTTTTTTTTTTTTTTAAGTTGGGTTTAATTTTAATATGTAGATCGGCCCTTTATGAAAATGAAATGCATATAATCACATGAAAATGTATTACACTAAAATGAACATAATTTTCGATATTTATTTATCTGAATTTAATTTCTTTAATTTATAAACATTTTTTATCAAACATAAAAGTAATTTAATTTAAAATCGATATTTAATTAAATTCATGAATCTACATTGTCATAACTTTTTCAGTGATCAAATTATTCACATTCTTTTAGAGAAAAAAAATTATTTATAATTCATTATATATTTCTGTAAAGAAAAGAATTATCCTTTTAATTTCTTTAATTAGGTTTTTAACAACGAATTTTAGCTGTAGGGGGAATAAAAGTGTCAATACCCACTCAATAGCTACTGTAAAATAATATATAGGGGGAAGGAGGGATGTTATCAAAATGTTAATGCAGTAAGAGCTATTTCAACAGAAGTAAAAAGAATGTTTTCTACTTTTCAACTCTTACACAACAAATAAAAGAAATCAGTTAGGAATGGAATTGGCAGCACAACTTTTGTAGGTGCTTTCGCAATTATATAAATTCGTAGCATTTACAGTCGTCCGGTCCGTCATTCTGCATATAATAGCACAAAAACTTTTTAGGCGAATGGTTTGAAATTTAATATAAGTAATCATTGCAGAATTTTATGGAGTCATTTCAAATTTTATGAAAATCGAATCAAAACTTAAAAATACATATTAATAAGTTTTCTTTATTCTAAATTATATTATACATAATTAATACAATGATATCATGCGATATATAATGATTCTAAATTGTCATGGGGATTACATTCTATTTAAGATGGAGCCCTATCATTTCCGAATTACTGATTTTAATATACAGGGTGTCCACTCTCAACGGTGGCCAATGGTTAATTTCTAAACCGTTAGTCATAGACATATAGTTCCAATTGCAAAAATGCTTTAAAAAAGGTAAAGAATTGTTTTTCAAGTGATTTAGATCAAAAAATTATTTTATTAAAAAATTACGAAAATTAAATTTTTATACGGTCCCCCGGTCCTATAAGTGATATTTAGTAAATTTTTACCACTACTCTAACAAGTAACTCAAAAAAAGTCCCATTCTTCTGCGATTAAAACTAACCGAGTAATAGCTGTTTAAAGTTGAAGCATCTTTTTTGCTGCAAATTAGGGGTCAGTCACAAATTTACTGGAAATAAAAAATAAACACAAGATATAAAATTTAACATTAAACATTGAGAGTAAAATAATTTTTACAATATTATTTTCAAATTTATGTTGATGATTACATATTAAAGTAAAATTTGTACTAAAAATATATAAGTAAAAAAATAACAGAAAGTTTGTTAATTTAAATTATGAAAAGCAACAGTCACAATTCGTTACAAAATGACATATATTTAAAATTCTATTAGATTACTTAACCTAACAGAATTTGGTGTAGTCCTATAAAATAAATAAATGGTACTCACCTAAAATTGTATTAATATTACATTATCATTGGATATAAATAAGTGTGCAAATTGAACCTTGATCGGATATTTGGAAGTGAGTTAAAATTTAAATAGAAATTTTGATCTAGGGAAATATATGGGTCATTTTCAAAAAACTTGTACATTCTATGTCCCCCCAACATTAAAAATTTTTAATAACTAAAATAAAGTTTTAAAAATAAAATTTAAGCATTTACATTACTTGTCTGACTGTTTAGAGTAAATGTGGGCTAAATATTATCAGAAATTAAAAATAATATTAGTGTAGTTATTGTTTCAATGTGTCAGCTATAGCTAAAATGCTATGTCCCCTCTTCCCTTTTTACTTTTTCAACTGCTATAAAATTATAAACCAATTGTCAAAAGTGTTATTTTTTTCAGTTGTGACAATTGGTGTATGTCTTATCTGTAGCATAGACCGTATAATATATTTTTAAAAACTTGTTCTTTTATAAAAATGGAACAATTTATTGTTGTCCCCAGATTTTTTCCCCTCTGTTACTTCCACTCTGTTACCATATTTATTGTAATAAATTATTACTACTAAGTATTCAACACAAGGTTCTGCAGTTCTTTGAACAGTCTATTTTTAGATGAGGCCACCATTTTTTAAATTATTAAGTTATTTTCAAGGTGGTATTGAACTAAAGCATTTACAAGATAAGGATGTTTTATTCAGTTTCCCCTCTGTTACCAGCTTATTTATGTGAAATTTATTTTTTTAATACTTTTATAAAATTTTAACCATAAGATCAAATGGTGCTTCTTAAATAAATAGGCTTGGTTTTTCTTGTTTTTAATTCACTTTGTGCTGATAAAATTATTTGTAGTTTTTTTCCCCTCTGTTACCATTCCCCTCTGTTACCATGCTTATGGTAACAGAGTGGAACAAAGTGTAACAGAGTAAGAAACTACTAAAAAAAAAAAACAAGTTTATTTAAACATTGTTCTTGAAGGCTGCACATTCTCGTTTCATGTTCTTAGAACAGAATTAAAAATATGCATTTTTCTTTTTAAATATAAAATAGTAGTTTTTGTGGTGAGCTAGTTGCCATAAACATTAGGCTTTAATTTTCGCAAACGAAATGCTTCTTTAATTGTAGTCATTTATATTTATGAATCAATACTACTTATTTATGAAAAAATAATGCAGCGTGAAATACCATTATTTTCGAATATTAATTTTTGCAAAAGCCTTTAATTCTTGCTTGGTCTGTTTCAAATTTTAGGATATCTTATAACACATGCTAAAAATGTATTAAAGAAGAAAAGATAATTATTTAAGTAGAAAAGAATTTATAAAAAAGATACACTGCGTCAAATACTACTATTTTCAAATAGTAATTTTTGTAAAAATCGTTATTTCTTGGGTTAAAGCGTCATCCAGTTGGTACGCGAATTTGTTAAAATTTGAAAATCTAAGGTGAGCTGTTATAAATTGAAACACAGATTATAACATATGATAAAAATTTATAAAAACAATGCCATGTGAAATACCAGTATTTTCTAATAGTAGTTTTTTTGCAAATATCTTAAATTCTGCCATGATCTGTTGGAAACATTGAAACTTCATGATAGCTTATAACACATAATAAAAAGTTATATAAAAAATTGCCTGGTCTAATCCCACTATTTTTTAATAGTATTTTTTGCAAAAATCTTAAATTCTTGCTTTGAAGCACCACTACCTCGACTAATATATGATGAGATTTTTTTTAAAAACTAAGCAGTGCATTTGTCATAGCACATGATATAAATTTACAAAAGAGAATGCCCCGCCAAATACCACTATTTTCCAATAGTAATTTTTGTAAAAATCTTAAATTCTTGCTGGATATGTTTGAAACATTAAGATCGTATACAATACATGATATAAACTTATAAAAAAAATATGCCACATCAAATATCACTCCACTATCAATCAGCGTTCCCTTCGGTTACTTTTTTTCCACTCTGTTACCGTCAATTTAAGTTGGTTTATTTCACTAAAAAATTTATCAATCATCATTTTGAATTATTAATTGTGTAACTTTAACTAATATTTTATTTTATGTAATACTTTTTTATAATTTAACTGAAAAAATGTGAATGCACATTTAATTAAAACTTATGATTTTTCCAAAAAAGTAACAGAGAGGAAATTCTTTGTATTTTACAAAAATAAAAATAATCATAACAAAACAACAGTTAGAATTTTCTGAAAGTAGCAATCATGTAATTAAAGAAAATGTGATATTTACTGTTTTAGGTGTTTTATTTTTTTAAATAAAAATTTTTGACTGTTGGTAACAGAGGGGAACATTTTACTGTTGCAAGTTCATACTTTATTTTTTATTTGACGTTCCAAATCAAAAAGTAAACTGCTGTCTTCAGTTTTATATACAAGAAATGTTTTAGTATCATCTAATATTTTTATAAGTTGCATTAAAAAAAATTTTTTTTTTGGTGAAAATTTTCCCAAAGGTACAAGTTTTTTGAAAATGACCCATATATAAGAACATTTTAAGCAAAATAAAAGCTTATCAATATTACACTCTTTTTAAAAATAAAATCGCGATTTACCAACATTTTATTTTCTCGATAAAGAGAATTTTAAAACTCACGTCTTCAACCGTCTTCAACCAATCTAGAAGTTAATAAATAATAATTAACACTACCGTAAAACTTATACGGTGGTAGCACGTTGAGTTAAATTGCTTTAAAAATATTTCTTTATCTCATTTAAAACATTTTTGTAATTGGAACTACATATCTGTTAAAAATGGTTTAGGAATTAGCTGTTGGACAGCGTTGGAAATGGACGCCCTTTATAACAATTTAAGCACTTAGTATACAATCCCTAAAAACTTAGTCCAACTCATTCGTTTTCAGCTACAGAAAAGTGGTTTAAGTCATGAAATTTAAAGTTTCATAACTCGGTCAATTTTAATGTTAGATGAATGGGACCTTTTTTGTATTGCTTGATAGGGTGATGGAAAATTTTTACTAAATTTCACTAATAGGACCGGGGGACCGTATAAAAAGTTAATTTTCGTAATTTTTTAATAAAAGAATTTTTTTACCTAAATCACTTGAAAAACAATTCTTTACCTTTTTTAAAGCATTTTTGCAATTGGAACTATATGTCTATGACTAACGGTTTAGAAATTAGCCATTGGCCACCGTTGAGAGTGGACACCCTGTATATAATTGTAATAAATTTTGTATTCATGCATTTTTTAATGTGTAATTTCAGACATGTTTAATTTAAAGTACTGAATGACAATATTGTTCACTTAGTTTATAATGATGCTATGTTTAACAAATTGAGAAATTAATTAGGATTGCACATGTAACATACGATTTCAGTACGTTTTCAAAGTACATGTGTGAAAGAAAAGCTGTCACATTTCTAGGATTTGTTACTTGTGTTATTAACTAATGAAATTACATATTTGCAGTTTTTATTATTTCTATAAATTTCAATTATAATTTTATTAAGGCAAAAAAAAAAAAAAAAACTGTACTGCGTCACATTATCCAATTAGAAGCTCATTTCTTTCGTAGACTTTCAATTCCTGGTAGCCACTCACAGTAGCCACTCAGTATCTTAATAGCAAAAAGGGGGGGGGGGGGTCATAAAAATGCGATTTAAAGGGGAAAAAACCTGATAAAAAGGTTTTTTATTTTGCATCCTATTTTTATTATATTATATACATCCTATTTTTATTATTGAATAATTAATCTATTATTGCATTTTCAAGTGACTTAAAACAAACTAAAAATATTTGACATTCTTAATTGATCCTTTTTTGATCTCTCGTGTAGCTAAGGTAAGATTATGGCAATTTATTTTGTTTATTATTATTACGCGTTTTCATATTATGCGAACACAGACATCGTTATTCTTTTATTATATAATAATAATTTGTTTTATTATTATATACTATAAAGTAATGCATAACCTGTTGCGCATTCCATTAGATATTATTTGTTTACTTTCAGGAAGTTCGTACTCATAACTATTCCACTTTTTCCCCTCACCTACAAATAACTTAAAACTTCAACGGAGAAGCATGTCGTGTAACAAATATATCGTGAAGTAACCACGGTGATTGACACGCGATTCGCCAAAAATTCAATGTTTGGCGACAACCATGTGACGTGCTGGCAACCCGGCTTGTTTCACCTTTGGGGCCAGCGGCAGTGTTCATCTCCACCGATGGTTCAAGGTCAAATGCGGGCGGGGCTTTTTCCGAACGTCGGTTCGACGAGGGTGGAAAGAAGGGGGAATGTTGAACACTACTTTTTTTTCCGTTTCGTTCGGGAGCATCACTAGATTTGGGTCTGGTGCGTGGTCACAGGTAAAAAAGAATCCAAGACTGAGAAAGATCATAAAGCTATTTCCGGTGTGTATAAACTGGATGAAATTCACAATTCAAATGTTTAAGTTTGAAACTTAACTGGAGACAAATTTTAATCTCTTTGATTTTCATATTTCTATATATCATTGTTTTATGAATAATTTTGGTCTGTTCGTGGAAATAATTAAACAGCATTTTTTTTCTGCAAGGGGGGGGGGGGGAATTATAATTTAATTAGAGACATCCTTTCATATCCATTGGAATAATAAATAATTTTAAAGTTTGTAGAATAACCCTTTTAGATTGCCTGCATCTATAATTTTATCCGTTACCATCCTACTACATAGTTACAATTTACTGTAAAACTTAAGTTCTTTATTGTATTTCTCTCTTCGTTGAAATGTTTTTTATTTTGCATAGAAATAACAATGTTTCAATACAAATAAACAAACTAAAATAAAGTTTTAGGTTTGGCCAAAATTCTAACAAAAGTTAATTGCTTTTTTAATCCGTAATTATTACCGAACAATGCATCCAAAATCAGACATTTGACCATCATTATGACCATGGAAATAACCCTAAAATAATTAATATATAAAAATCAATACATATTGCTTTGTGTATCTGCCTGGCTGTTCGCGTTGGCTAGCAAAATCTACGGCACGTACGAGACTAAAAATTTTTGTGAAACTAACCCAAAAGGTCTCATGATGCACCTGAGATTCAGAATTTTAAAATTCTAATAATTACTTAAGAAATTAATTAAAATCCCAAAATTAAAAGAATGGAAAAAAAATGAATAACAGCATAGATTTTTATCAAACCCGTGAATATTTCTTCGAAAACGAAGATAGAAAGAGGGGTTAATGTAATTACAGCACTGCCAAGTGCCACAGCCAGTGCGATAAATGTACTTTTATAAAGGGTTAATTAAGGTTTTTTTATAAAGGGATCTCAGGAGTCTTAGTTTTTACCTGGCGGTGCAGTTTAACAATATGCTGCATTTAATTTTTTTTCCTCAGCTCCTAAACATAAACGCATAAAATTTTTAATATAGACAACGTAATATATCTTCTATTTAAAGTAATTTTTTTTTTCATATTCTATCTTGAAATTTTATTTTATTTAATTTTGATGAAATTTTAAAATTATTTTTTGACTTGCATCCACTGCGCGCAAGTTTGTAGCAAAACTAATGGTTCAAGAGCCCCCCCCCCCCCCCCACCTCCAAACTATTGATAATGATGTAAAACTATTTTATGTTGAACGTGTAATTCATTTGTAAGCAATTTACTTATTTTATATTTTAAAATTGTCAATTTTTAAATAAAAAATGATTTTTTTATAATTTAAACTTTAAATAAATTGCTTACAATAAGGTATACGTTCAAGATACATTATCAATACCTTTGGGCGCTCTTATCCAATAGTTTTACTGCAATCGTTGCGGGCAGTGGAAGCAACTCAAAAAATATTTTTTTTATTTTTCATCAAAATTAAACATAAAAAAAGAATAAAATTTTAATACAGAATATCGAAAAAATTATGCATTTATGTTTTATAGAGAGTGAAAAAAAAAGATAAATGTGACATGTTGGTAAATTGCACCGCCAAGTTGAAAGTAAGACTGCTGAGACCCCTACTCTCTACTGACCCCTGCTCACTACTCTCACTACTACTGAAAACTCGAAAATTACTCAGCCTGACGCAGAAGAATTCTCATTTGAAATGAAATTCTATCAATTACTTTCATACTCCTGTAAATAGTTAAAAATCCATTTATAAAATTTATTTTTGAGAAACCTTTCTTATCTTTATTAATTTATTTTTCCTTAAATTTAAAAACAAAAAATCTTTTTTAAATTAATAATAGATAACAGCAAAATATCGATTATCAGGCAAAAAATATCAATAAAACACTGCTATACTCGAATAGCAATAGTTTTCCTTTTTTGCTGTGTTAAACAAATCATTCTGAAATGTTATTTTAAAAAATAGTAAAATTTATGTGTCTCAGTTAAAAATTTTCTTTCTGGGCGAGGGGGTGGGGATAGTAAATTTTGGAACCAGAACGAAGAATACTACCGATCGCGAATCTGCTGCACCCATACTGTACATTTAAAACATTAAGTAATAATGAAAATATTTTAATATGCTGACATTTTCTGTCTGGCATTTTCCTTGTATTGTGGGAGTGGGTAGAGGTCTGCACGGGCCGGGCCTCAGTCTGGCTCGCGGGCCGGGCTCGGGCCGATTTCCAATAATGGCATTCGGGCCGGGCCGGGCTCGGGCCTTACTTCTGAAGACTCGGGCCGGGCCGGGCCTAGTCACTAATCCTTTCGGGCCGGGCCGGGCCTAGGCACTAATCTTTTCGGGCCGGGCTGGGCTCGGGGCTTAATTTTTTTGCTGGAGTATCGGGCCGGGCCTAACTTTTTTTTTCCGTACGAAGCCGACACTGATTCCATTCTTCCTAGTTTTCATGGACCAAAATAATCAGTTCCTATTGAATCTTCCTATATGAAAATCCTTTTCTCGACTTTTTATAAATCAGTAACAACAAAAAAAAAAAGGTGATTATGACGGAATTTTTTTTAAACTGAAAATTGAAAGTTTCTTTTAAAATGTTCATCCATGCAAAATGAATACAACAATACGGGAGAAAAAAATATATTAAACATTTACATCTGTTAAGAAGGGAATGCATTTTTTTCGTTCCAAAGCGATTTCGTCTTTGGAAATTTTACCATATACAGCTTTTTCGATTTTTTGTCTCCATTACAGGGAATATGGATTAATAATACTAGTGATAATTGAAATATTTACATACAACAAACAAAGATTCATTTAAAAGCATAAATATCGCACCCTACGGCCCTTCTGCATAAATGGAGATTATAAACATAGAAAAAAAAAAAGACATATAATTTTTTTTTTTTTTTTTTTTTTGGTCAGAACTCATTCATAAGATTAAAGATCAATGTTCTGTAGAAATTCGCTCGAGCCGGGCCGGGTTCGGGCCGAATTTTAAACTTTTTTCTGGACCGGGCCGAAATTTTAACTTTCGGGCCGGGCCCGGGCCTGGAAATTTCGGCCCGTGCAGACCTCTAGGAGTGGGTTCGAATCGAACTTCTGACATTAAATGCGACGAAGATTAAATGAGGTTTAAGAAAATGCCATGAAATATTTAGTGGAGCCTAACTACTTCATTTTGATGTTATGATATTAAGATGTATTAAGGGTGTATTCAAAAAAATATTTTTCCACCTTCAACAGCTCGAAATTTTTCGATGCATTTTCAGATTCATTTCTTAAAATAAAAATATGAAATTTGCTGAGGTGATTTTTTGAAAAGATGTATAAGAGACCGTGTGATTTCATTTTTAGCTCAATTCATTAAAATTTGATTTCTACACAATTATTTTCTCTGTATGAACATTTTTTCTTTCGTTCCCAGATCTCCTGCTTCGGAAAATTCTGTTTGAAGTCAACTTTGACAACCTTTTTTGCAATACTTTCTGTCCTTATCAAAAAATCGACAAGCACGGCACATCATGTAATGTTTGAGAGCAAAAATGAATTTTAAAATAAATAAGAAAATAAGCAGTTTGGATTAGAATACATTCTTAATTGCTTGTAAATATATGTATAACGGTTTAGTATAAGTTCTAGTTATTACCAATTGAATGATATCAATATGCTTTTTCATATGATGATTTATGTCAGCAAGGTAGGGTTGTTTTTTTTTTCTTCCCCCACCCCACCCTTCCTTTATTAAAATATTATCACCGCAATTATAAGATTTTTATTTTTCGCCCTTGTCTTTTTATAATTTTACAAAATTCTTGAAAGCTTAAATATTCAATTATTTTTTGAATTTTAGACAAACCTGCATTCTGTTCTAAAAACATTATTTGTCTTTACATGAAAAGTTAAAACCTTTTTTGGCATTAAATGCGTTTTTAAGTTGGTACTTATACATTAAGATAGCGCATTCTCAGTTATCTTTCGGACCCCTAGACTTGAATCCGCTCTACGTCCTTCTCTTTTTCAATGTGGTATATAACCATATATATATGATATATATGTTCGCTTTTGCTTCGAATTTAATATATTTAACATCTGCATTTATATTGACCAATGTCGTCATTTCAGATGTTTCTTGGAGGGGACAAAATGCACTATTTTTCTTAATTTCTTTTCATACACATCTTCAAAGCAATATTTGTACTGTCACATTGTACTTACATGTAACTGACAAAGAAAGATTTCCAGGGGGCATTAAGGGTGTGTTCGAAAAAACGCTCTTCCACCTTCTACAGCTCGAAATTTTCCGATACAATTTCAGACACATTTTTAATAGTAGAAACATGAAACTTGCTGAGGGAATCACGGCACCTTGTGTACTTTCCAAATTAGAGATTTTGAAAGTTTGGTGTGTTTGAGAGCAAAAATGAATTAAAAAATAAATCTGAAAATAAGCAGTTTGAATCAAAATACACCCTTAAGTTACATGCCCTGTTGCTCAAAAACTATTTTTCTTTCATTATACTTTTTTCCCCCCTCCCCTATTCTATTGTGTCATTAGTTTTGGTAATCTTAATTATGTGGAATTTAAAATTATTTTAAATATTAAATTTAAAGCATCATTTGCTGTTTATTTTTTTTTTCAACTTAATTAAAATATTGATTTTGTATTAATAGAAGTAATAATTTGTTTGAATTAATTATTCTTTATAAATATTCTTTCAATTATTGATAATTCCAACTGTTCATGTCATTTGAAAATGACTTAGAAGTCTGCACACGCTGAAATTTCATGTTTTGGAATGTGTATGAAATAGAAATTCGCCTATGCCCCCCCCCCCCCCCCCAAAAAAAAAAAAAAAAAAAAACTAGCTTGATTTGATCTGACTTTTACAAAAAATTTGGATTTTTCTTAATAAAAACATTATTTTAAAGAATACTGCATGCATTTTTATGCGATGCATTAGACTTTATAATTTATAGAACACAGTTTACACGCATATTGTTACATTTAAAGAAAGATATAGTTTTAGTTTAAATATATAAGATCGCTTAAAAAAATCATTTTTTTTTTTTTTTTTTTTTTTTTTTTTTTGAAAATGTATAATAAAAAAAATAATTCCAACGATTCCGTTAACAAAAGATTTTTTATGGGGGAGGGGGGGGGGGTCTTTCCTGAAACAATTAAGGCCAGATACAGCCCTGCCCGAGTATGCCCAAAGTTTACCGGACTGTAGGCCCGCTTATTTTTTTTTTATTTTTTTTTTTTTTTTTTTTTTTTTTTTTTCCCCGCTGGGCTGACCCTTTAAAAATATTATTTTCATTTTGCTACTCTGTACAGATAGATTTCTGAAGTGACTACTAAAGCTTCAATAATAATTCTAAATTGTTGCGCTACTGATGTAAAGTGTGAAACATTAATTATTGTAGCACTGAGTTAATATTCATATTTACTTGTTTTCCTCACAATAGTTGAATGTGTACCTTAGTTAGGGCAAAGATTCTTTTCAAAGGCTCAGAGTATAGAATTGAAGGTGGAAAAATGATTAACAACAATAGCGCCAATTTTGAAAAATATTAGGTGGACTCAATTTTTCTTTTTTTTATGTGTGTGTGAATTAACATATATAATTTTTCTTCCTTAGTACGGATGTGTAGAGGGAGAAGTGGATGACTAAGTAACATAATTAGAAGTAAATTATGTTTTTATAAATAAGTATTAAAATCATTATAATCTAATAATATTATAAATATTTTTACAAATTCGTTATAATTCAATATTAAGTTTATAATTTTATAAAATTATATTCTAATATGTTTTTTCTTACAAATACATTTATTACATAATATTTATTATAAACAATATAAAAATTGATAATTGTTGGAAAGGTAAAAAATTAAACGTACAGAAAAATGTACATTTTAATCGCTTAAATGCGCTTTATCGATTCAAGACATAAAGGTATTGTGGAATATGCAGGAATTCACCTGAAAGGGCTTCCAATTCTCCCATAAGTCTAAGTAATGTCCTTATTGTTTTTATTGTTAAAAATTATTTAGACAATCAATAACATCCTATTTTGTTCCAGAGATTAAATAAAAAAATTAGTAAGTAAATTAATATTGAAAACAATCGATGAAAATTGAGTGGGCAGAGGGATCAAATTATTGGTTGAACTCGCGCCCCACAGCCCAAAAGTGGGCACCACTGAAGGTCAAAATATTTGAAACAAAACAAAGAAATCTGATATTTAAATACATTATTTCACTATATATATATATATATATATATATATATATATATTGTCTGGATAATACGCAATGGTTACTTATTATACATTTAATAATAATAATAATAATAAAAAATTAACTTTACACATAGTTTTAAAGTTTATGTTTACCTAAAAACTAATATGCACAACTTAAATATGATCAAGTTATTGAGATAAGATATGGTTGTCTATTGTATTTGTCTTAAAGAAATTATTCGTAAAATATTAGAATAGAAATTATTCTTGGAAATTCTTAGCTAATAAATAATTTATTTTTTTCCTATAATAGAGGGCAGCACCATAAGCATATAATTTAATTAATATATTAATCCTATAGATGGCAGCACTAAAATAATTTTCTGCTAGAAGTTGTAGTAATATATTCTAATTAAACAATTAATATAGTAATATTAATAATTGATTAAAAATAAAAATATAATATTTCTAATAGTAGCATCTATTTTTTTCTAAATATATTATGAACTATATAGTATAATATGTTTTACTAATTTTTATAATTATTGTTACAACTTTATTTTATTATCTATGTGATTTACACTATGACCATAACCTTGACTGTTAGTAAGTCACATGTAGTTTGTATCTGATTGCACTACAAATCTTGCTAGGATTTGGGTAATGGTAAATATTTTAGTATATATATCCCTTTTTTTAATGGAATATTATTGTTATTTTGTCATATTGATTTTATTTTCTTCTATGTGTATATTTCTACTAATTTGTCATATGAATAGCTTCCAGCCAGTCGGGTGTATTGTGAGTCGAATTCTTAGCTTTCAGCACGACTCATAACAGAAACTGGTTGGATGTTTTTGCTTTTTTGTTAAACTATACACCCCTGAAGAAGTAGTTTAATAGAAAAGCCTTCTAATGCCTTTTTATCCATTTATCTTTCATTATTTTGGTAATCTGCCTTCTATTTCACTTCAAACTTCAACTGTTTTCAATAAGATGATTGTAAAAATACTGGTTTAATTGGTTTATTGTATGGTAATATATGAATTACTCTGGTTATATAATGTCCATTTATCCATATATTTCTTAGTAATTTGGTAATCTGCCTTCTATTTCTCTTCAAACTTCAACTGTTTTTAATAATATGATTGTAAAAATACTGGTTTCATTGGTTCTTTTAATGGTATTGTCTGAATAACTTTGGATGTATTTATAAAAGTATTTAAATTGACGTTTCATTAATATCAAAGAAATTATTCGAAAACATTTGTCTTTCACACAAAACTTGGTCTCGTAGCATTATATTTCAATAATAGTAAATTAAGAAGTTAAATGTTTAGTATTCAAAATATTGCTTTTTACATTAATGTATTGAATGCAATATTGTTCATACTTTTTCTCCATTTAATCCCTTAAGGCGCTGTCGGATACATTTTATTCCACCTAATTTAAACGAGATTCTCATCAGAAAATTTTAACGACATTCTATATTTTTAAGTTTGGGGGCAAAATATTGAAAAATTACCTTTTCTTATTTTAAAACACTTTTTCGATTTTTCCCGTGAAAATTCAATATTAGAGACATTATTGCTTGCAACTCAAGGGGTTAAAAATGTATGCATGAAATAAGCGGTGAACAGAAATATATATGTTTCTGCATTATCAATCTGATGATAAATTTTCAGATTTCAAATTAGTTTTTTTTATATTTAATTCTCTCCCCCTCTTTTAAAACGTGAAGTTATTTTTAATTTTTATGTATGAGTGATTTTTAGATTATTCCGTTGTTTCTTCGGTTGTAGAACCGAAAATTGGACTTTTGTTCTAGTGGAAAAATTAAATAGCAGCAAAAAGAAATATCTAAAATAAATTATGTTTGCTCGTTATTATTCCCCCCCCCCCCCAAATATTTCAGATTTCATTTTTGTTTTATTGCTCTCTAATTAATTTCATATATAAAATTATTAATGGTACATCTTTTTTTTTTTTAAATACTTTTGCCTGTTATGTGCCTACATTCTCTTCGTTCCCTGGGTCGCCATATGGGGACCTCCGTTTTGTCCTATTTTGTTAACGATTTTTGAATATAATTACAATTTCGATATCATAATGATATGCTTCAAAGATTCGAACTAAAGCAAATAAACTTTTTACTCTGGAGTAAACATGAAAAAGAAATAATTCAGTAATAATTAATAATATTGCGTTAATACTCAGTAGCGAAGATGATATACATGCGTAAAATGTTATTTTCTCTGCCTAAGAAGAAAATGTTTTGTTAGCAATGAGAGCAGAAAAGTGGAAAAACACGTGTTTTCACAATCTATTTGTCAGCGCCATCTCTTGATGCTAACCGTAACTAACACTTGTCAGGAGTGATCTAAAGCGCAAATCAAAACAAGGTGGGAGGAGCCAAGTTAGATCGTGCTCATTCGGAAAAGGTGGGAAGGAAGTTTATGCTTTTCCTCACCCCTGACTTGGGGTTGATCGCACGTCAATCATAGGTTAATCTGACGCTTTTGTTTGTAGGTAGCTGCTCTTTTCATTAGTTTATTGGGTATTTAAATTGTAAAATACGATCTTTGACTTAGAACTTTTTCGGTAATGCTTTCCACACACTTTTTTCTCTCGCCTTTATTTGTTGTTTGGAGAGGCTAATAGTTGTTTTTAATACTATTTTTTTTTCCGTATTGAGCAGTGGTTCCCAATGTGCGGCGTGCGTCCCAAACACGGCAATTTGATTTTCATGGGGGGGGGGGGGGGCAATTCCAGATTTGTTATTAATTCATTCTCTGACATTTTATTTTTTTAATTTTTTGTAAAAATATTGTTGTAAACTAAAAATAATGCATGCAAGTTTTGAAAATAAAATAGGAAAAGGAAATTATTACATTTTCAGGAAGTTCCCATAAAAAATGAAAAATGCAAACTTCACCGGCAGAATTGCGTGAAACTTTTATAGATATTAAAACATCCTTTATTAAACTTAAAAAACGTCTAATTTTTCTGCATTTTGTGAATTTTAGATTATTTGTAGAACTTTTGCAAGTAATTTTTATTAGACCTAGTTTTCTATTTGATCTATAATATGTCATGAAAAGAAACTTTTGCACATGTAGCTATTTAAGACCTGAATACATTTAGCCTAAAAAGTATGTCATATCTAAACAAGGTATTATCAACCTGGTACCTTATAAAATTAATAATTTTTCAAACTGTCGTTACAGAAGGAAATGTATGGATGGTAAATTCCTTGTAGCTCTCGTACAGATCTCATAAATATTATAAAAATGTATATCATTAGCCTTTCAACTTTTCAAATTGGTTTCTTTATATACTGTTATCAGTTAGTGATCGCCGATAATGAAATAGTAAAAATCTTCTAACCAAGAAGTATATTAGTAAAGAGGGGAAAAGAAAAAATAAAAGAAAATGAAAAAAAAAAAGCTACGGATATAAATAAAGATGGTAATCCAAGTGTATTGCGTTATTCAAAGAGGTCTTACTAACCAAAAATTTTCAGTCTGTTCTTAACGAAATATTCAAATCGATTATAAAATGTTGTCAAATTTAATATTATATTTGAGATACCGGGTGTCCCAAAAATGACTGATAGATTTTAAAATACAATAACTTGCAAACGGTGACAGCTATTTAAAAATTTTTTGCAGGAGGGTTATGTATAATGCCAGGAGTTTTTTTTTACCGTAATTTTTTAGTTCAAATTTCAGACAATAGGTGGCGCTGACGGCGATTGAAGGCCAGGTGATCAGTGCTGAGTGGAGCGTCGACCTGGCCTTCAATAGAGCACCTGGACCTTGTTTGTAAGAGTAGCGTCATGAGATCAAGTACGCATGCTCAGTGGAAGAAAAGTGGAGGATGGAAGAAAACGCGTGCAACCCTGAATATTATGCTTGGCGCTTCCTCGCCCTTTGGTTATTTTTATCATTGCTATTATTATTATTTTAATGCGCGTTCTTACGAATCGGAAATAGATAAACAAAACAAATTTTCTTATTTTTTAGAACGAGTCTGGAATATAGTATATTTTGTTTACTTCCGTTTTTGTCCCTATTATGAAAAAAGTTGCACTGTGAAATTCATAGCTCATTTAATATTTATTTTAAATTTATTACTTAGAATTTAACAATAAATCTATTTAATTACGACTTAAATCTCTATAAATAAAAGGAATTCCGAGGATAATTAATTGAGGCACAGGGGAGCAAATCTTGGCAATGCGCCAACTCGGTCCAGAGGAAGCAAATCTTGGCAATGCGCCAACTCGTAAATATTAATCTAAAATATAGATTTCTGACTGCAGACGATTTTAAGATATTAACAAAAGAATGTTATATTTTCAAGCAAAACGTTAAAATAATTTTCTATATTGATATTTAAAACACATATGATAAAATAATTAATATTTTTTACCGGTGAAGCGATAGATTAGTTCTTTTTAAAAAACAACAGTCAGTGGCCACGTATTTCTGACAATGCATTTCTGCAAGTTTCGAGTTAATGATAAAATAATACAAATTTCAAGTTCGTTTAATATTGTTAATACGGACCCGGGCAACGCCGGGCGGGTTAGCTAGTCTATTTAATTTATATTTTCTAAAAGTATAGTGAATGAATTGGAACCATTTATAATTATTATATTGCATTTATATATATTATATTGCATTATTTTGGACAATCGATTTCACTTTAATCTTAAAAATTAAATTTTTATATATTTTGAAAGAGGAAAACATGATTTTATAACTTATTTCTCAAAACATTTTAGTATGTTACGATTACACTTTTTTGCCTTTTATAATTTTATTAATTAATTATTTATTATTTATTATTATTATTATTATTAGAAAAAAAAAAGATTTTTAAAAGTATTAATGTTTCCAAAACATAAATATTCCATAATGATCAATGAACTCTTCTTGAGTTTTCAAAAGAATTATCTGCTAATAATATCAATGAAAGTTGTAAGAATATACAGGAAATATATTAAGGAAAGAAATCAAATGACAGCTCATTTGACCTTGTTTGTTTATTTTGTTATTATTATTATTTTGTTTGTTTGTTTGTTATTTGATTTATCCAATCAGGAATAATTTATAATTTATTGTTACAGCAACTTTTAAGAAAACTTTTAATGGATTAAAATATATGTGTATATTATATACATACACTAATTTTTTGAATTAAAGCGCTTCATAGTTTGATATAGTTCAATATTATTATTGTTATTAAAACATAAAAATAGAAACTATCGATCGTGCAGTAGAGGGTTAATTTTATAAAAATGAACCTGTAGTAAGTTATTTCTAGTAGTTAGGTATTTTTATGCTATTAAATTACGACATGAAAATATTTTAAACGTAATTTTATTCGATGTTATTACTAAATTAAAATCTAGGTTTATTATTATTATTATTATTAAAATATAGCCCTTGGATTATGTTAAATATTAAAACTTAATTTCATCGAGAAAATTTAATGTAAAAATACATAATATTTTATTAACTAATATAATATATTATAAATAAATTAATTAATTAAATATTAAAACGTAGTTATTTGGAAAGAATCGGTGAAAAAAGAATAACTAATTAAAAAAAAATCTGAAATAAGTTTATTTTGTAGCAAAATATAGTGATCCAATATTTTAAAACCTTAAATGTGCACATATAGAACATACCATAAAATATAAAATTTTTGCTGAAAATTTTGAATTTAATTATTTTTCCTATTTTTCTCATTATGATACCTATATATAGATTTAAAAATAATAATAATAAAATAAATTTAAAAAAATCATAAAAATAGAAAAAAATGTACAGTAAAAAGTTGATTTCATCAAAATGAATACTGTAATAAGTTATCTGTAGTAATTAGATATTTTTATATTATTAAATTATTCTAAAAAAAATTTAAAAATCATAAAAATAGAAAAAATTGTACAGTGAAAGGTTAATTTCATAAAAATGAATGCTGAAATAAGTTATCTCTAGTTATTAGATATTTTTATATTATTAAATTACGATTTAAAAATATTTAAAATGTAATTTTATTAGATGTTATTACATTAAAATTTATGTTTCTTTTTAATTATCAAAATATACCTCTTGGATGATATTTAATATTAAAACTTAATTTCATTTTTAAAAAAAATCTAAAGAAATACAATATTTTATTAACTGATAATAAATTATTAATAAATAAATGAATTAAATTAAATATTGAAACTTAGTTTTTTTTTTTTTTTTTTTTTTTTTTTTTTTTGAAAGAATTAATTAAAAAATAGAGTAACTTTTAATAAATCAATAAGAGAAAAAAAAGTAAAATGTTTCTTTTTAATTATCAAAATATAGCATTTGGATGATATTTAATATTAAAAGCTAGTTTCATTAAAAAAAAATCGGTCCAAAAAAAATATTTTATTAACTGGTAATAAATTATAAAAAAAAAAAAAAATAAGCGTAACTTACAATAAATCAATGAAGAAAGAAAAAAAAAGAGAGAGAGAGAAATCCAGATCGGGGATAGAACCCACAACGTTGGGGTCACGAGACCTGTATGCTAACCATTACACCAAACCATCTGTGAAAATATCAACGAAACGACTTTTTTAACCTCGAAACAAGTTCATGAAAGAATTTGGCATTTGGCGTTTTTGTATTCCTCGCCAAACCTATTTTGATTACTTATGACGGAAAAAAAGAAAAAAAAAATACTTGTGATGCGATTCCACCAAAACAATGCAAGGATATATATACAATTTAGTCATACCAATAAAAATAATTCAAATTATATGTATATACATAAAATATAACGAGAAAATGATGGGATATTTGCTCGTGCTGGCAGAATGAAAACGAAACTTACGGAAGAAAAAAAATATTTTTGCATGAAAATTGCGAAATTCGTAGGCAAAATTATATTTATATCCATAATATAAACATTTTTTAACATGAAAATTGATGTTACAAATCGAAAAAAGCATGAAAATATTATGAATGATGAGGATTTTAAAACCTTCTAATTTCATCCCATGTAAAGTCTATGGTAGCGCTGCAGTCGATCGCCTGCGGCGGTTGAAAACAGATTTTGTCCAATCAGAATTTATTGCCATCATGTCGCAACTCTTACCGAAGGATGTATCGCCGCCAACGCCACATATTGTTAGAACTAAATATAGTTGTTAGAACTAATTGTTCGAACTAAAATAAAAAATTACGGTAAAAAAAACTCGACATTTTGCATAATCCTCCTGCAAAATTTTTTTAAATAGCTGTCACCGTTTGCAAGTTATTCAATTTTAAAATCCATCAGTCATTTTTGGGACACCCGGTATTTTAAGAAGCATAGTGCACTTTTATTTCACCCTGAAGTTTGCAAAGATCAACCAAACTCTTCTAAATATTAAAGTGAAGATGTATGACTTCGTTACATTTATAGCTACGAAAGACATTTATGACATATTTTGACAGCTAATAAATTCTGAAATGTCAATGATAATGCTTTTTTTAGTCTTTCTCCATGTAAACAAGTAATCTCTAATTATAAAAGTTGCATATTATAGGGGGGGGGGGGTATCGTAAATTTAAATTTGTTATGGTTTGGCGTGCCCCCCCCCCTCTCCCTCCCTTCAAAAAAGATTTAGAATAAATTTGTCATAATGGACACCATCTCTTTATTTATATACATTAAAAAGTTTTTTTTCGTAACTCCTCGTTGCATATTTTATAGCTTGTTTTATTTTTGACAAATCTGATCAAACCGATCAGGAAGCAGAAAATATTTCATAGCTCTATTATATTTCGGCAATTTTAATGAGCAGGTTTGGAACTTGTTTAACTTAATTTATATCTTCTTGTAAAAAATTAAATGTTTTTGTTTCGATAGAAAACTTCCGAATTTTTACATACAAATGGCCATTTACAAAATTTCATTTATTTTTTAAGTCTATTGTCCATTACTAAAATGCCTGATTAGCCGATTTCCAGTAATGTGCATATCATGTAAACATTATTAAAAATGTTAATTTTTGTGATGATCATAGTTCATAAAGAGTTTATTAATTCACCTGAAATTAAATTTTAATTTTTAAACTGCATTTGAATGCGCAAGGGTATGACATAGGGGGAGCTCATGCTATCCCCATTCAAATAAAAATAATTTTTTCGATGTCACAAGGGTTGTTAAAAATGTATTTATTCTGTCTTAAATGTCTGATAATTCTTTTCTGATACGGAACTCTATATAAATATTAATTACATAGATATTAGTATTGAAATTGGTAAATTTGTGGATCAGGGTCTCGGAGTTCTGCAGTTTTATTTCGAACATTTTATTTAGTATTTAAAATATTCAATCCGCAGCTTTATAGCTTTCAAACTTATATTACTTATTACTACAAGTAATATATCAAGTGATTTGGGGAAATTTTACTGTTAAGAATTGTAACAGAAAACACGATTCCATGCACTGATGCTCCAAGATCTTTTTATATTCAGATTTATTTTTACTTATATTAGCCCCTTAAATTCCAATTCTCTCAATAATTTTATAACCATAATTCTCTGATATTTATTCTTTTTAAATCTTCTGATGTAAAATAAAATATTGATCTTCTGATATTGACAATTTGAGCAACTAATTCTCATAAATATTTTTAAAAATATTTTTATCCTAATTGTCCAATTTGTTGGAAAGTGATTTTCATTTTATGGTATTTATGAGATTTATTATTAATTATGGGAACTTTGTGAAATTCGTTAAATGCTGTTCGTATAATTAAAACCCCCAATTTTTAAAGAAATTTCTTAAGGATGCCTATTGCTGACAAAAGAAACAAATGATTAGCAAAAACTTTTATATTAAATGGTGTTCTTATGCACTGTTTTGATAATAATTTAAATGTACTTAAAATTTTATAATATTGTACATTTATTTATACGTATGAAATAGCAATGAATGAATCGTCAGTATCATTCTTATACGTAAACTACTGTTTGTTACTTAATTCAATAACAGTTGTTTAATAAATCATTGGTTATGTTTTTAATTTGATATAAATTTATTAACATATTTTTAATTATCTTTTCTATAATTCCAGACAATAAATACTTTGCAGCTTAATCCAGTAATAGAGATAAATATTCATAATATATTTTAATTATTTATTAGTTTTTATTCTATAACATTGTATTTTTATATAATATATACGACAAATGGCAGCACTTTATTGATTCAATGGATTACTTCAGGGCTGTCCAACCTTTCGATAACCAGGGGCCATCTCAGCTTTTCGCACTCATTGAAGGGCGCCATTATTCACATGACTAAAATCATGTGGTAATATTATCACCCAGTATCAGTATGTATGTATATATCTTAACGTAATACAAGTGAATCGTACAGCGGTAGACATAAGGCCCCTAGGTTCTGAAGTTACATCTATCAAATTTTAAATTATGCATTTTTATGTGAGAGGTCTAAAAAAATGTTTGTAGGGTAAGGGGCCAGAAACTTTAATCGCGTATATAATAACAATAATAATAATAATTAAATAAAAAAAATAAATCAGAGATATTGCTTGATTTTTTTTTTTTTTTTTTAAATGTGAAAAAACTATTTTACCTATTTTGAAGATGTGAGTTTATAAAGAGAACAAAAACAAAGAAAGTCATGATAGTAATCAAATGGGTAATTCCAGATAGGATGCTTCCTTCATAGATGGAAATCATTGTTTTATTAAACTTTAAATTTCAAAAGTAAAGGGGGAAAATTTAGTCCATTTATTCCTGATATGAAACAATGGGCCAGTATGACAGTTGGAAAAAAGAAAAAAGGATAAAGTTTTATCCACATGGGTCTTTAAAATACTCAGCAAGTTGAAAAACATTTATTTTTCAGTTTATTCCTAAATATTAAAAATAGGGTAACTTCTTGGTTATCCCGACGATCCACAACTATCACCAAACCATAAAATTAAATGCCAATAATGGATGATCGTGAATGTCACATTCAATGACATAAAATAGGATACGTGTTTTTAAAACGTCATTGAGTGGTTTTTATTTCGAATTTTTATTTGTATTTTTATTAATATTCTACTAATTATTTGTTTTTCATTATTTACAATAAAAATTCTGTCAATATATATAACCTGGCGATTTGTATAATTTGACGAAATCGGTCGACGGGATAACCAAGTAGTACCATAAATAGCTATTTCTAATTTTTGCCAAATTTAACCATCATAATTACATTTTAAAAACAATAACTACAAGTTGTAAAAATATGCATAAATAAATTGTTACAGTATTTTTCTGATTTTTAACACGTTTTTACAGCATTATGAAAATATCTCTAATGAAAATATGGTACTACTATGTTATCCCGTCGACCAATTTCGTCAAATTATACAAATCGCCAAACTAATAGCCAAATTATACATATTGACATAATTTTTATTTTAGATAACGAAAAAACAAATAATTAGAATATTAATGAAAATATTAATAAAAAATCGAAATAAAAATCACTTAATGACATTTTAAACACTGTAATATTTAATGTTAGTGTTTAAAGTATTGTATTTAATGTCATTGAATGTGACATTCACGATCATCCATTATTGGCATTTAATCTTATAGTTTGGCGATATTTTTTGGTCAACGGGATAACCTAGAAGTACCGAAAATATTAATGATTTTTTTAAAAAAGTATTTTTATAAAAGAATATTACTTCTAAAAACTAATAACAGGAAATCTCCAGAAGGGCGCCAAGAAAACCTCCAAAGAACGCCATGGCGCCCGCGGGCGCCGCGTTGGACAGCCCTGAAGTAGACGATTTACTTACATTTGCACAGAATCGGGTTAAAACTTATTAATGATGCTCATATGATTTTGTTTTTAAAACGAGTTTTCACATTTAGAAAGTGGAAAAAGCGATACTTGCACATTTAAATATAGACATGTTAAATAAGTAATAATATTGAGTCTTGCAACATACATTATAAATGTGGATAGTAATTAAAAAACGGAATGATATATCATCAATAAATGTAAATATAGAAATTATAAACTTATTCAAATGTATATATTTATTATTTCTTCTGAGCTTTAATTGTTTTAGAAATCTAAAGTCTTTGGTATCTATTAAGTATTTTAACACAATGGGAGAAAAAAGATAAAAATTTATTATTATTTATTTTTTTTTCATATAAAAATCTGATTTTAACTTTTATATAAATACCTCTTTTGGGTACTTGGACGAGATAGTTGTCAGAGTGCCTGGAGAGATCAACTCCTTACGTCAGAGAAATGATACATGGAACAATTCAAGTCATAGCCAAAGTCTGACAAATAGAACGTCAGAAACAAAGGGGGGGGGACCTCTTTTGTGGAATAGAGGTTAAATCATTATTTTTTTTTTATTAACTTTAATTAACTTTACATCACCTTTATATTCTAAATTATCTATATTAAAGAAAAGTTTTCGTTTGTCTATTTGTTAGCGGTGACTAGAGTAATATATCGTCCTTAGTTCATCTGTAATTTTGTCTCTATACCTTCAAAGAGGAGTCCCAGTGACTTTATTTTTATTTATTTTTTTTTCTATTTATTTAGGTTGTTTTTGCTATTTTTTCCCCTTGGATCGGAAAAATTCCCCTAATTTTATCGATTGTCCAAGCTTGACGGCGATTTTGACCAATACATAAAAGTAGTCCTAATTCTTTTCTCCCTTAATGTTATAAATGTTGCTGTCTTTTCTATAAAGTTTATTTTAAACTCATATAGCATTTTTTAAAATGTTTTTATTATGCCGAAAATGAAATTTATTTTTTACCAACCAGTTTTTATCTAATATCTTATTCTTTCAGTCTTATATTTTATATCATTGTATGGAATTGTTCAATGCGTTATAAAGTTAGTTGTACCCAGCAACGCTGGCAGATCTTTTCCGCAAGAGTATATGTAAACTAGTCGTTGGGGGCCACCGTAATACTTACCCATCATGGATATGTATATGAAAATAAAACATGTGAAACTATTTATACAATGCATTGCAATTCATAAACAAAATTTATATATTGTTAATATACATAGTAATGCTATATTAAAGAACTGCTGATGTACCAATTTCGACAAATTATATAAAACGCCAAACTACTCAAGTAGTACCGAACTGCGTAAAAGAAACATCCTTATAACTCCAAAAATAATAATTCTATTAACTAACAATTGACTGCGTCGGATTAAGCGTCTCATTTCCAATTCAAATATACTTCTGAATTGAAATTTGAATGAAATACAGGGTCATGAAAAATCGAAGAATGTGGAAAACAAGATTACAAATATCTCGGCAACTAATAATCCGATCGACTTCGTTTTATATGCAAAATGTGTGTTATTTTATTGCCTTTTACGTCCATTCCTTAGAACCAAAAAAAAAAAAAAAAAAAACGAAAATTTGTATATACCTTTCATCAGAACGAATTTTTCGAGAGTCCGAAAAAAATAGTTCCGGATAATCGAGGTTGCTGATATTAAATAGGGTTCGTCCCATTATTACATACTAACTACACACAAAATTTCAAGTCTCTATCTCAATTTGTTCGGGAGATAGAGCGTTTACAGACGGACGGCAAAATTTTTTTTCCAAAAATATGTTTTTCGGAATCTTCACTATCTAAAACGTGTAAATCCGTCAAAAAAAATTTTCGATTTTCAAAACGATTGCAAGACTTACCCTATACTACGTATGATGGGTAAGTAATAATATACTTAAGGGACATTCCATGTCAAATCAACACGGCTGAAAACCTGCCCTCCTCTGAATTTTGATGATATTTAGCTTACTTGTTTAGGTTCTTAGATAAATGAATAAATACTCAATGATAAATCTATCTCTCTTGATTTGAGATAATAAGTTTCAAAGATTCTCAAAAATCACTAACTTAAAATTAATATTTCATAATAAAATTTAAAAATAGTTGATATAAATATTTATGTTCCTAAGCAGCGTCTTTATCTTTATATTAAATTGCGATAAATTTGTTTTAAGTATGTATACAATGTTAAGTAGATAAAGAACTTTCTCAGGCAATGACTTACCTCCTTTCTATCTCCAAATTAATAATAATAGTAATAAAAATAATATATTAAATGTTATTTAATATAAATACAGATATGTATTTATTATTGCGTAAATAAAAACTAAAAACTGCGTAAATAAAAACTTTGCATCCCCTCTAATTTTTTTCGAAGCTAATTTCTAAACCATTAGCTTTATATGTACAGTTCTAATTGCAAAAAAAAGTTCAAATGTTATTTATCAACATAAAAAATCATTCATTAATCATTCATTCAATCATTTTTCAAAATTAATTATTTATATAAATTCATGGGTTCTATACAATATTTATCTAAATTTTCGAATTCCCTAATATATCAAACAATTAAAAAATGTTTTTTGTGCGATCAAAATTTACCTTGGTATGACACATTGAATTTTATGACTTAAGAACAGGTATAACGTTATATATATATATATATATATATATATATATATATATATATATATATATATATATATATATATTTGGGGGGGGGATACGGTCAAACGTGTGATATCATGAGATATCTCATTAAAATTAAAAATCTGTAATATAAATGTTAATCAAAATAGTTCCATAAAATATGTTTTATTGGAGCAAAAACTATGCATAGTAATTTAACAATCATTTGAAGAAATACACCTCCTCATAAGCTTGCTGTGTGCAGCGTTTGTTTTTTAATTTTACCAATTTTTGAGGTAATTTTTTTATTATTCAAATTTTTATTTGTTTAGGTTGTTTCAAAATTGCAAAGAAGCATAAAGAATATTTCCTTTCAATAAAATAGTGGGAAAAAATGCATTAACACGTGCTTATTAAAAACAGAAAGAAAACTTTAAAATAATAATTAAATGATGACGCGTTAAAAGCAGGTAATGTGCTTGAGAGGAAAGGGGTATTACGCCTCAAAAATCTATTACACGTGAATATTAAAGAAAGCCTTAAAATTATGAAATCATTGCATGCGAAATACATTTATGGTGAAAACAATTTCATATAAAAGAATACATTTTGATCTATTTTCTTATGGACAATATTAATGTGACATCACAATCGTATGGCGTAAAAATAGCACAGCTAGCAAATTTGTTTGCACAATTTCACCACTTGATGCAGCACAAATATAGGTAAATGTATGCGTACTTTAGGTTTATTTTGTACGAATTACTTTTTGAAAAACAGATATTAAAAAATCTGAGAATTCTTATTAATTAAAATTAAGTTTACATTTTAAAATTAGCATGAAAATATGCATGAAGATGCATCAAAATAAGAGAAAAGAATTCATACATAAGCTATACTTATTTCGGAAAGTATCTAAAAGACGAAATAAATATATAATATATGCTTAAATTTTCTAAATACTGTGCTTTTAAATGTTACGGCGAATATTAATTTTTATAACCTCGAATACAAAGGGAAAATATTGTTCACAGCATAGAAAGTGCGACGTTTTTACGTAAACATTTTATACAAGCTTGTTTTCAAATGTGTAATTGATCCTACTTATCAATTCCAAAGACAGCTGTTGCGACAGCATTGGATGAGGTATGAAAACCAAAAATTCCCCAGTCATCTACAAAAGCATGGCAACCTGATTACAGAAGATCATCGCTGTTGATGATAATAGCATTGTCTTACCTAAGCAGGTTTTTAAAATAGGACATATTAACATTTTTTAGAGGCTGCGGAGTCTGAACTGGGGTTGGCGAATGTAGCTTGCAGGGACAGGGGACTTGGTGTAATATATATATATATAACAAAATAAATAAATCTCTTTCCTTCCCTCCACTCGTCGTTTTGAATCTAAATTAGATCGAAATACCTTTATAAATTATATATACTTTAAATGTTTATGTATTTAGTCATAGATTATATAAGATGTGCAAGAAAAGTCCTGTTTTTAGCCTGCAAAAATATAAATCTAAGCTTCAAAAATTAATTCTGTGAAAAATTAAAATTTGCTTCTTGCACATCTAATACTAGTGGAGAAGGGGATGTGGAAGGTAACAGAGCAGGCGACTTTCTCTTAGAGAAATTGAGGAATGGCGGACAATTCACAGAAATATTTGGTTGCATTCAAGGTTAAAGAGTTTTCTGCGGAAATCGTTTACTCTATGATTGTTTAGTTCTGTTTAATTTCATTCCCCGGTTAGCAGAAGCTGCCGATCCAAGGCCACGTGGAAGATGCTGCGTTTAAGCGACTCTGCAGAACTGAAGAACATATGCACATATAATGCACGCAAGCATATATATTTTGCTTATTGGCAAATGAGATATTCACTTTGTGCATTGATTTTTACCCGACTACGGCAAAGCCAAAGGAGGGTTATGATTTTGACAGGCTATGTATGTATGTATGTATGTATGTATGTATGTATGTATGTTCATCTGTTCCCTCGTAACTTCTAAACCACTAATCAGAATTCGACAAATGACATATCATTAGAAGCGTCTTAATTGTCCGCTGGTTATAGGCTATATAGATTTTCACCAAATTCAATGTGGCGCCCTCTAGCGGACAAAATATACAGAGTAAAAAAATAAAGTTAAGCTAGATATGCCGTGTTTGGTATCATTTTAAAGCGCTTCACTTGTACATTTCGAATATATATATATTACATATATCTATATATTACTAGCATTTGCTTGTGACTTTACCTGTATTCATGGGGTACTTTTATACTTTTTCAGCGTAGTTTTTTGTCGTAGTTGGGTTTTAGTTTTTTTACTTTATCTTGTTAATATTGTATAAATCTCAGTAATAACACAACATGAGTGAATTTTTACTAAAATAAATTTAACTACTAATTTGCGGATGTTAGAAAGAAATCTTTGACACTAAGTTGTATTTCGGACAAGGAAGTCTCGTCAAATAATTTAATAGCTATCTTTATTATGATTTTAAAAGAAACTAAACCCTTCACTTAATTTTAACATTGATGCGAAAAGTTTTAAAATTCAAGACGAGCATGATTTATAATGTTCCTAAAGATTTTTTGTTTACTGAATAAATAAAAGAAAATGTAAAAAAAAAAAAAAAAAGAAAAAAAAAAAAGAAAAAAAAAAAAAAAAAGAAAAAAAAAAGTAAGCTTAATTTTGAGTTTGTGCGCATTTTTGTTCTGAAACCGCTTAAGGCTCCGCTGTACTGAAACTCCCCGATCGCGAAATCCCATGTTAGCCTATGGGAAAACTTCTAAGCGCGATTACTCATTACCTAATATAATTATTAAAATACTGTTTTCACCGTCAGAAAGTGGACGTCAGATGCCGATGATGTGCGTTTTTAAAAATTATCTACGCAAATTTTAAGTATCTTTAAGAGGATGATAAATTTTAATCAAATGGAAATTTCAAAGTTTATAGGGATTTTTTATATACTTAAAATTTGCGTAGACAATTTTTAAAAAAGCACATCATCGGCATCTGACGTCCACTTTCTGACGGTGAAAACAGTATTTTAATAATTATATTAGGTAATGAGTAATCGCGCTTAGAAGTTTTCCCATAGGCTAACATGGGATTTCGCGATCGGGGAGTTTCAGTGCAGCGGAGCCTTAAGATATGCATGCATGTTATTGTAACTATGGGGCCGTTCAAGTATTACGTAAGCATATTTTTAATCATTTTGTACCCCCTCCCCCCCCTTGTAAGAAAATATAAGCAAATGCTAGACCCCCCCCCCCCTTTGCTTACGTAAGATTTTATAAGTTTCTACATCAATACTTCTTGACTTATAAAAAAGTTACCAATCAATTACATTATTAATCCTACAAATTTATATAGGCATATAAGGATTCTGATATCAAAATATATAAAATGGTTTTAATATATTGTTGCTTATTGCATTAAACAAATCACAGAATACAAAATGGTTTAAATATATTGTTATTTATCACACTGAACAATAAAACAAGATATACAAGAAGTCTTAACTTACTCGCTAAGCATCATAACTAAGTATCATAACTAAAATTATGAACCAATAAAAAATTCACTATGCAACTGAGCTAAAACAATAAATATCTGTGCTGTGTATCCGAAACAAGAAAAACTCCAAGTAGGTTTTCTGCTTTCTAAAGTTCCTAAACATATAGAGAAGGAAGTTTGACAATAGGAGTGAAACAACAAAAAATTCCTGAAATTCTGTAAAAATTCCCGGAATTCCATGACCGATTGAGCGGGAGAAAAGAAAATACCGGACTTACCTAAAATAAAGTCAACTGACCAGTTACCCTGGCAACAGAACCCAGCCACACCGGTTCCTGTGTTTTTCTAGTCTTGCAATGTACTTGACTTGGCACACAACTTAACAGACAACAATGGAGACTAAGGGCGAGCGGGAGATATGGGGTCACGCGACTGCCGATGGATAAGCAAAGTATAAAATCGAAAATAAACGGCGAATTTCGAATGGACTGTAGAACGCTCTTTCCCCATCATACTTTGTTTGCTTGTTGAATTTGAACTGCAGTTGCTTAGTTGTTTAATGTTTACGTAAGAACCGTCGTGACCCCCCCTCCTCTTGTCAGAAAAAATAAGCAGACTCTGGACCCCCCCCCCCTCCCCCTTTAGTGCTTACGTAATACTTGAACGGTCCCTATACATTTTTAAACTAATTAAGTACAAAAAAATAAAATATTTGATGAAATGTAAAAATTAGCGCAATGTTTTGAATTTTATAACTTTTTTTATATTTCAAAGTGCAATTTTGTTTCCAAAATTTTTAATGTTTGTTTTTCGTGCATTCTTAGATTTAGCATAGACTGTCCGAAAATGCATATATATTTACGCTTCCATGAATTTTTCTCAAACGATTGTAATGTGGAAGCATTAATGTGATTGGTTCAATCATAATTTTGTTTAGACGAACCATTGCTATTATAGCACTTACACTGGTGTCCAAAAGTTAAGCATAATTGGTAATTAAGTAATTATTTTTAAGTAATAAAAGAAATTTGAATCGGAATGTGCTGAAACTCCAGGTGTGTAAACAAAATAGTACGCGTCTCATATTTTCGCGAAGAGTTTTCCCCGAAATCGAACAGGGGACCGTCAACAAATTGAAAAAGAACGAAGATCTTTTGGATAACCCTGTCAAAACTAATGTAGCAAAAGCGTTCAAACTACACATTATGATTAATTGGCTTATTGTAATGTACTGCGTTAATTTTTACAAGGATAGCATGTATACTCGTAGAGAAATTAAGGTTTTTATAAAAACAGTCCTAAATTTTTCCAAGTTTTTTGCTTATAATTTGCAGAGTTCTTATTATAAAATAATGTTCTTTTCTGAAAATATGACAAACATCATTGTACACAATACCCTGTCATCAGAATTTAAAAATAATAAAAATTGTATGAAAAATGAGTATGTTTAGTAAATAATTTTTCATTGCGCATGCATCAATGATATCAAAATGTCATTTGCATATTGTGTTAGCTAAATGTATAGAGCAACTTCTGTAAAAGTTTCAAAAACATAGCTTGAAAATTCTGAAAATGGGAGCCTATAGAATCAATTCAAAATCCGTTATTCCTAAAGGAAGCAAAAAAATCAGGGGTTTTACCTAAATATAGTTGTACGTGCAATATTGTGTAGGCACTAAACAATGGAATATGGATACAGCCCCTCATCTTTTTGCTTCATTTAGGGAATAAAGGATTTTGAGTTGATTCTATAGGCTCCCATTTTCAGAATTTTCAAGCTATGTTTTTGAAACTTTTACAGAAGTTGCTCTATACATTTAGCTAACACAATATGCAAATGACATTTTGATATCGTTGATGCATGCACAATGAAAATTATTTACTAAACATACTCATTTTTCATACAATTTTTATTATTTTTAAATTCTGATGACAGAGTATTGTGTACAATGATGTTTGTCATATTTTCAGAAAAGAACATTATTTTATAATAACTCTGCAAATTATAAGCAAAAAACTTGGAAAAATTTAGGACTGTTTTTATAAAAACCTTAATTTCTCTACGAGTATACATGCTATCCTTGTAAAAATTAACGCAGTACATTACAATAAGCCAATTAATCATAATGTGCAGTTTGAACGCTTTTGCTACATTAGTTTTGACAGGGTTATCCAAAAGATCTTCGTTCTTTTTCAATTTGTTGACGGTCCCCTGTTCGATTTCGGGGAAAACTCTTCGCGAAAATATGTGACGCGTACTATTTTGTTTACACACCTGGAGTTTCAGCACATTCCGATTCATATTTATTTCATTACTTAAAAATAATTACTTAATTACCAATTATGCTTAACTTTTGGACACCAGTGTACAATAATACGATTTTTTAAGTACTGTTTTTTATTATAATATTCAGAATCTACTAAAAAATAAGTTTAATAGTGGAGGCCGATAATTTGCATGTTTAAAGTTATTGTAGCTTCTTATGCAATCGAAGCAAGGATATTTGTTTTTTCTGTAGTGTGTATTTACTATATGCATAGGTTTGACCAATCTCGCATCTAAACCTTTCTCCAATTTGATCATTCTAAGCACTTTAAAGACATTTAAATGAGTTAGAATCGACTATAGATGCATTGTGTAGATAAAATACGTATGCATAACTTTTTTCTTGGAATTATTTGAGCGGGTGATATATGGATTCATTCAATCCTGGAGCTCTGCTAGATTATAGGCCGACAAAACTCGTTGCTCTTGTGTGTGGACTAGCAATGTACATGTTCGGACTAGGAAGCGAAATTTAGAAGTTTAATAATTTTATACCTAGGCATCTAACAAACGCAGATTTTCAGTGGCACACCCAGGATTATGCTTAAGAGGGGGCTAGCATATTTTAGCGATATATATTTTCATGATATAGCCCGAAATGTCAGACAAGCTCTATCCGATTTTTTTTTCCGACTTGATACAGAACGAATACTGTATGTTGGAAAAGGGGGGGGGGGGGGCTCTGAAAATTTTTGTTGAGGCTAAAGACGCTCTGGACGCTTAAACCTCTTTAATAAATTTAAAAATATATATATTGTTATGGTGAAATTAAAAATGCTGATATTTCAAATTTTACAAGAAAATTTATAAATAAGAAAAAATATTGAAAATATTACTATTTTTCAAAATTTTTATTTTGCAGAATCTATTAAAAATAATAAAAGTAAACTTTCGTAATTTTAGAAAATTTTAAATAGTTAAATCTCTCGGTTTTGGAGAATTTCAGACCCCGTGGGTGCCCCAATGCAGATTTTAATAGTACTTTTTCATCTCCTTTGTATCACTTAAATAATTTCGTATTTTTAAATACTGGAAGTGGCCGTTCCCAGAAATTTTCCTGTGTTTTCTGAGTGTGTGATGCCTTGATGATGCAGGTGTATTATTATGCGCTGTGGCGATTTGATCCTCAGTTCTCTCTTTCATTCCGCTTCCGTTGACTGTGATTTTTCTTGCTGCCTTTTTGTTGCAGTCGGTCATTTCCTGTCCGGATGCGGCACCATCTACTCGACCGAAACATTTCATTTTACACCGAGGTGAACAGATTTCGAATCTTCCACGGGCCACATCCACGGATTCTAGAAATTAAATTGACGATGTGATCATTCGGAGTTTTGTATAGAGTAATTGATTGAAAAAGAATCGTCATATTTATCATGGTGAAATTTCTAAAAATTTACGTTATGATAAAACTGTTAGCTTGCTTTTTTTTTAATTATTTGTAAAAATAGTTGTTCTCAGTAGAGAATTGGGAAATCTGAAGTATATCTGAATATTTTTACTGGTTGAATTCAGCAACTTAATTTATTCGTTTCCTGATTGGTCCAAGTTTAATGTCCAAAAATGGAATACTTCTGTTTTTTATTTTATTCGTTTTCTGATTGGTCCATGTATCATGTCCAAAAACGGAATACTTCTGTTGCCTCAATGACAAAAAAAGTAATAAACTAAAAAAAAAAAAAAAAAATTAATAATTAAAAAAAAAATGTGATAGAGATTTCAAACAAATTTTATTAAAAAGTGCATTTTCTTTTTCTCTACGCAACGGTGTAAAAATTTAAAATGTGCGATGTTTAGAAGTTTTAAAAATTTGCAGTTTCGAAAATTGTAAAACTGAAATTTCATTTAAAATTTGTTTGTGATGGCTCCAGGAAAATTAATGTTTAATCCATGTCGTACGTAATATGAAGGTTTCAGAAGTTAGTCTGATTAACTCCATCCAATAAAAATGCACATTTTAAACAGTTAAAGTTGTCTATCTAATAAATTATTGTTTTTTATCATTGGTCTAGGAATATTGATGTTTAATGCACAGCGTACGTAATATATGATTCGTTATAATCATCCTAAAAATTATGTTTATTATTAATTTAAATATAGAATTTCTTTGAAAATATTATTTTCCAAATAGTCGTTGTAGTTTGTTAAATTGCAATTTTGTTATATATTTTTTAAGAACAAGCTTAAGAATAACAAATTTTAAGATAATAAATATTTCCAAGGAAAAAAAAATTAAAAAAAATTTATTTTATTTTATTTTTTTGAGAAGTTTTAATTTTAAAAGTTGACTTATAAGTTAAAAAATGTGCATAAAGGTCCCCCCCCCCCCCTGGCAAGGAAAAGTTTTCTTTAAAATACATTCCTTTGATATAAAAGTTCTATATTTTGATCAAATTATTGCAATATAAATTTCATATAGTTAAGAGAATTTTTCATAATAATTTTGTATATTATTCTAAAAAAGTATTATGTATACGGTTAGTAATAAATCTGATTACAATATAAAATTATTGTATAGTTTAGTTAAATCATAGAATGCTATGAAATTTCCATTTTCGAGACAGCATTTTTACTTTATTTTCTCGTCAGATATGTAATACAGTCGAACCTCGTTAACATGAACCTCAAAGAAGAATCAAAATATCGTTCATGTTAACAGAAATTCATGTTATCAGTATCAAATCTTTGTATTCGTTTTTATAGGGAACTGTGAAAACAATTTATGTTAAAAGTAATTCACGTTAAGCGTGTTCATTGTTCATGTTAAAGAGGTTTGACTGTATCAAAGAATTGGTGTACATGCTATTGGGTCACCCGTGTAATTCTCGGTCATACACGGTAAATAAAATTAATTTTTTATTGTAAAAATATTACATTTTGTTATTTTACAGAAAGTCTATTTTTAGAAAAAATCTAAAAGTATTTTTTACAGAAAAAACTATTTTGATAGAAAATTATAGATATTTTCTGTAAATTAAATAGTTTTAAACTGGCGCCTTAATTCAGAGTTTTTTTCTGTCAATTTGAGGGATTATTTTTTACAGTGCAGTACTTTTCAGTGTTTGAAAATGTCCTCACCAAAATGAAAAATAACATAGAAATACTCTAAACTGTCTTTAGAATTTATCATTTAATTGTATAATTACTATTTATTTAGTTTAGGGGGAAATGTTTTGAGACTACTAGCTAAATTTTTATAAAAAGATCAGCTTACACAGTCAAAAAGGTAGTTTTATAATTCCATTTTGACGTCTTTTGTTTTTTAACGCCTTTTTCTTTTTCTTTCTTTTTCTTTCTTTTTCTTTTTGCAATTTCATGAGAAATTCATAAGTTCTCAACGAGGGTAGAAGTTGTCTTTTACTGTCGTAGTCTGAAGTAACGAAATAGGTAAAAAATTTTGAAAGGGAATGCAGATGTGAAACGATAATTCCAGCATGTGATTAGCCGAGGAAAGAGGGTTAGCGCATAAAACCGCATCCTTTGAAAATGAGAAAAAATAGCACACAGAATTCAAATTAATCAGGGGGTTGGTTGGTTGGTTGACCTTTGTTTGACATTCGTAAAAGGAATATGATTGCAATCGTTCAACTCATCATATGGGTCATTCCATGTCAAATCAACCAAAAAAAATTAAATATTCAACCTGACCATTTCATATTTCAATGAAATTGCCAGGGATCATTCTCTATGATGATTTGCGCACACTTTTATTTTTTATTTATCGCTTTAAACTTTCATAAAATTAATTATTTAAATTTTGAAATATTATCATTTTTTGACTTGCATAAATATTTTCAATTTCAAATTTCTCAAGTTCTATCAAACGTAGAAAACTTTATGTCCACTCATTTTAAAGAGGCATTTATAAGGTTTAATATGCAAGTTGACTAGGCATAGCTAAAAAAATGAAATTTAATTTTTTTTAAATTAAAAAATTTTTTAGACAGTCATTTTTTAAAATTTTGAAAAAATCGTTTGTTTGTAATATTCTAAATTTAAAATTCTGAAATTTTTAGATTGGTATCTCTATGGGATCAGAAGTTCTTCCATTTAAACCTGAAAATTACCATACAAATTATAACTAAATAATAAAATAGATATAATTAAGTTGTTATTTTAATGGTAATTTTTAGCTTTTATTTCATAACTCCTGATCCCATTGAGATCCCACTCTAAAAATTTCAGAAATTTAAGCTTATAATATAACAAAAAACATACAATTTTTTCAAAAATTTTAAAAATATCTAAAAACTTTCAAATTTGAATTTTTAACTAAGCATAGTCAATTTGCATATCAAGTTAAATCTTATAAACTACTCTTTAAAATGTGTGGTCATAAAACTTTCTATGTTTGATAGAACTTGAGAAATTCAAAATTAAAAACATGTAAGCAAGCCAAAAAATGATGATTTTTCAAAATTTAAATAATTGTATGAAAATTTAAAGCAATAAATAAAAAATAAAAATATGCTCAAATTCATATCATCAGCCAGAACGATTCCTGAGAGTTTCATCGAAATCTGAAAGGGTCAGTTTGAGTCACTCGTTGATTTGGCATAGAATTACCCCATAATAATTTTTTTCCTCTTAGAATTTTAATAAGATTCTTAATTTTTCTCGTTTCGCGGCGTGACATTTGTAAAAGGTACCCGCTTTCAGTCTCTCAGTCCATTGCAGTAAATCTTGATGAAATTCGCGACTTTTTTCCATGATCAATTTACAATTTTCCCCTACAATCGTTTGACAAAATTCACATTTTTCTATCGCGATCTTTTAGCTAAACCCACATTTTTACCACGAACCTTTGACTTTTAAACTTAATAATCTCTCTTCTTCGGCACGTTTGGGACTTTAAACATAAAGGATTAAGAAATTTTCTGGATTACAAGATGAATGTGGAAAAAAAAAAAGTGTAAAAGTTAGAATTAAACAAAAAATGATAGTAAAGTATTTCTTTTTTTTGTAATCGGCTTGTTTAGAATAATTTTAAAATGAACTCAATAAAGTGAAGTTCAACATATGTACAAGACTATAAAATGAAAACTTGCACAATAGGCCTACTCCTGGAACCCATTTCTTAAAAATCTCGAATATCAGTTTGTTTTGCAGTAATATTTTCTCTTATTTTATCTAGGAAGTCATTTCGTATGATGTGGAAATTCACAATTTCTGCATCTAGGAACCTACTACTGTGTTCAGAAAACTTGATTAATATATTCAAAGCATCAGATGTTTGATTTTAAACTGTTGCTGTTTGTCTTTTCCACATAATCTTCTTTTGAGTATATGATTTTGGTATGTGTAGGTTAACACTCTAAATGATAACCTCATCCTCATCTGTCAAAATTCTCTCTGTCGGCTCACCAAAATAAGCTTCAACTCATTCTTTTATTTCTTCTCTATTCGTTTGTGGCAGGGGTTCTCTATAGGCAAACAACTCAAAACATCTTCTAGTTCATCCTCAACTGTATCGCTTTCAGTAACTTAAACATTTAAGTCCATTGTTTCAGGATAAAGTTTACGACGTGACTTTTTCAAAGCTTCCTGTTTCATTCCTCATTCTGAAGTTACATGAGATAATTATAAACATCACAAATTGATTAAAGAAGTGATAATACATTTTTCTGAAAATCGTGACGGATTATCCAGCATGCCGGATTAGAAAATGTTTAATGTATTACCAATTATTATATCGTTCAACTGAACAGCCCAGTGTTGTTCGAAACACAAATTTGTGTCCCAAATTTAAAACTAACCAAAAACATCCTTCACCCCTCCAATTGTCTTAAGATGCACAGGAACGCTGTGTTGGTGTGCTTAAATTCATTAATACATTTTATTTTTTGTAATTTTTAAATGGAGCGAGAATCCTTATTTTGTATACATTTGTATCGTTTTTTATTATAGACTAGCTGTCCTGCCCGGCGCGGCGTTGCCCGTGCCCGTGATGTTATTCAATTTTCAAATGTGTTATTTGCTTTCTAAATATGACCCTTAAATTAAACTCAATTTTCTATGATTTTATATCTTTAAGTCCATTTTGTCAAAATTTATATTTTTAAACGGAAAAATCGCGAAAAGATATTGAATTGAAAGTACATGCTGTTTGGTATTTTGTTTTCTAATGTAATTTGATTTTTTGGAAACTATGCGAACCGAAAGCGAACGAAACCGCGACGGAACACTCAGGTTTTTACTGAATTCGTAAAAAATTTTCACACATTTTATTTTGTAAAAAAAGAATTCTATCCATACGAAAGTTCCAAAGTTTTTGAAAGTAATGTAAATCTGGTTTATTGAAAGGTTCTAAAAAGATTGTGCTAAAATACGGACAGCTAGTTATTTTTAGCCGGGATGTAATTCGTGTTTGTCGGTGTATTTGAACGGGTTAAATCTCATATTTTTTTTAAACAAATTGCAACATAAATTATGAGAATGTTTTAGCTTTAAGAAAATATTTTCGGTTTGTCAGGACGTATATAGAATTGCGCACCGCAATGAAACGATCTGGTTTTTAATGACTTCCTCAAATTTTTCGCACTTTTTATTTTGTAAAAATTATTTCTACTCTTCCGAACATTTCAAAAATTTTTAAGAAGGTGTGAAATTTGATCTATTGAGATGCTTGCGCTTAGATACTTTTAGCGTAAAAAAATATTCTATACGTGAGTCGCAAAGTGCCTCCTTTTGCCGGTGTATTTGAAAGGGTTAAATCTTATATTTTAAAAACCGATTGCATCATAATTATAAAAATGTTTTTAAGCTTAAAGAATGTTTTTTGTTTACCGGTACCTATAGGATTGCGTTTTGCTAAGTCAAAACCGCAATGAAAACTATCTGTTTTTTATTGATTTCATCAAATTTTTCGCACATTTTATTTTGTAAAAAATATTTCTATCCGTCCGAACGTGTCGAATTTTTTGTAGGGAGTATACATTTGGTCTATTGAGAAGATTTTAAAAGATTGAGTTGAAATATGCATGTTAAGATAATTTTAGCATGGAAAAAATATCCTCTCTGCGAGTCGCAAAATGACTTTCTTTTGCCAGTGTATTTGAAAGGGTTAAAATCCATATATTTTAAAACCAATTACACCATCGGCTAGAAAAAAGTTTCAACTTTAAGATCTTCTTTTTGGTTTGTTTATATCTTAAAAATTACGCCCTGGAGGGGCACTGACAAAAGGGAAAAAAATAGTTTTGGGAAAAACGACCATTTTTGAATATTTGTTTTCAAAGGGTTAACTGCAACATTTTTTCGAATTGATTATTGCATTTGAGACCTAAAAATATGATCTTTCGAAATATGTCTCTTAAGTTTAACTGCGTCCAGCAGTTTGGTTGATTTGGATTTAAACAAAATGATCCAAAAACAGAAATAAACGGGGGGGGGGGGAAGCTTCTTGTTTTGTTTAGGTGCGTAATGGAGTTTCTGCGCATGTGCAAACGTTTTCTTTCCCCGAACATTAAAAAAATGATTTTTTGAAGAGAGTGAGTTCCGCTTCATAATTAATATCTATGAAACTAATCAAAAAATTAAAATTCTGAGCTTCAGGTGCATCAGGAGGGATATTGGGCTACTCTCAAAAAATTTTTGAGCTTCGTACGTGCCGCAGATTTTGCTAGCCATCGCAGACACACACATACAGACAGAGCGTTTTGTTCTTTTATTAGTATAGATGGTGTCGTTTGGGAAATTCTGAAAATTTCATCGGAAAATGTTAAAATTAGTGACTTTGTGTTATATTTCGTGCGGCTAATATTCCATTAAACTGAAATTTAATATTGTTTTATCGTCTTGTTCCTCTGACGAACAATTTTTTGTAATTTTACTTTTTTAAGCTGTTGCCCAAATTCAACGTAATTTTACGTTAACATTAAAATTTAAATGCTCAGATTGATTAAAGTGGGGGAAAATATCATTTTATTCAAATGGACAGTTTGAGCATAATTTCTAGAGCGCGAGTTACAACTTTCTGTACGTAAAACGCGGAAGAACGATTTCATCTTAGCATGTCTCATTTGCGTTCCATTCACCCCTAAAAGCGTCACCCTCCCCGACCGGTTAGTTAACTTTAACCGCAGCGCTGGCAGTGCGCTGATATAAACACGAGAACGGAAAAACGGGCATTATGATAAAAGTTGTGATGTTCTCATTTCATCTTTTTGTGAAGGATTTTTTGAATAGATTGGGAAATTTGTAATTAAATTAACTGTTCTCGAAGTATCTTTTAAAATTTAAAGTAAAGGTAACACTTTGGTGAGAAAATGTTCAAGTTTGATTTAGAATTTCTTTAACACGTTCGCTGCTACCTACGAGAATACTCGTAGTTGGTAAACTAGGTTTCCTTGCCAGCTACGAGATAATTCGTTATTGATATCCTTATCTAAATTCCCGAGTATGAGTATTGCCGTAGAAAATACCTGCATTGTTTAGGTGTTTGGCAGACAGAAAGATACTAAATACACTTAGTGTACTGAAATGGATCATTTGTTTCTCAAATTCCTAGATACGTTTTTCTGTTGTAAACATTTAGTTATTGTATCTTTTCGCTGTATGTTTTGGAGAATACTATGAATAACGTTATGTTTTACATTATGTTGAAATTTTCATAAGTATAAATAAGCAAAATTATGTATAAGTTTTAAAACAATAAATTAAAGCATTATATCGGAACTTTAAAGCACTTTAACTTTTAAGCTTAATATCGGCGATTGGACTTAAACATCTGTGGACAGATGCACTATCTCAGCTTGGCAGCGAATGCGTTACACTGAAGTCCATCTCATCATTTGTTTTATACAAGCGCATCTCAGTTGAACACAAATTTTAGTGTAGGATCATGCATAACTTGCGCTAATTTTATTTATTTTTTCTTTGTTTGGCTATTTTCCTAAAACATCTTGTTAAATTTTATCAGAATCTGATCTGAGCTAATTTGGTTGTAACATGATTTTTGTTAAAATGCTCATGTAATTAATTTTTTAAATGTTTAATGACATTTATATTTTTTTCTCTCATCGAAAATCTATTTGGTAAACTTGCTTATTTATAACAACTATTATTTAATTATGGCAAAAGAAGTCATTTAATATTTAATGTTTTAATATTATGCAGTAGTTTCCTATTGCATTGCGCTTTACTAAATCACTCATTGGGATATACAGGTCTTTTTTTCTTGTCTTCGAAAATAATAAAAATAAGTTTTATGTAAATCAACTTCTTAATTTTTTATGTCGATTAAAGTAAATGTAATTCCATATCATTAATTTTAATAAAATAATTGAAATATTCCTGGAAATTAACATTTTGGTGACAAATATAAAACCTTTACATGTCACCAAAAAAAAGATTGCGCTTTTTTTAATTTATTATTTCTTTTACCTGTTGGAGATGCTTAGCCGAACTTTATAACGCACATTCCCGGAAACAAGAAAACTCTATCAGAAAGTGCAATGTAACAGAAAGCGCTGAAAATGATAATAAAACATACAGGATTCCCCAAAAGAATGAAACTCGCTTTAATTTTTACCTAGACAGGTAAGCATAAGCAATGTAAATTGCAAAAGTGTTCAAAGTAAAATAATAATGAATAATTATGTTGATAATACAGCCACATGATACAGATACATCCCATTAACTTTCAAAAAATTAAGATTTTTTAAAATTTTTTATAAGATACCTGAGTTTTATAAATTACATCAGTAAAAAATTTTCTCGTTACTCTGACAAGTAGAACAGTAAAAAATCCATTCTTTAACAAACGAAATTCAGAAAGTTATATTGCTTTGAATTTAATGAAATTTCGGAGATCTTCCGGCAATAAAAGCAATACAGTACTGGAAAGCTGCGAAATTTCATAAACTTTAAAAATCGATCGTAATGAAATGAAATTTTTATTATTTTACTTGCAGACCAGCGACATAATTTTTGAGGTATAGTGTTCTTTTAAATTTGACTTTCTTCACAGTAGAGAAGTATCCTGTTTATATAGCAGGACTTCAATCAAATATATTCCTTTAATTTGTAGGCATTGCATTCAACTTGGCTTGCGACAAATTTAAAAAGAATGATTATTACCAATATAGTTATCGATTGTTTTTTTATCACATCACATTAAATTACAATTGTCACACCACTTTTGACCAGTCAGTCTGTGTGGCCACGTGCAGGTACCAATAGTTTTACTTCATCTGGTTATACAGTAAAACAGATGAAACGGGACGGCTATGGTGGTCCGGGAAAACATTTCAGTTTTAGATAGGTTTCCGTCGGGAACATGAACATAAAGAGAGAGAGGGGGGGGGGGGAGAATTCCGTTGTAGACAGATTCTATTTTTGCAGTCTTTTACTTTGTAAACAGAATTTCTAATTAAAAGTATTTAAATGAAAATAATAATAATAATAATCATATTTGTAATCAAATATACAAGTTGTTCAACGATCTTTACCTAACGAACTTATCACGTGACTACGCCGCACTTCAATTTGGAATTCATATCTCGTGGATGACCCTTTTGAACCGCCTGTGTGTGTTTTTAACAGTGCCACGTACGATTCCCCCCCCCCCCCCTTCCACTCCCTTGTCGTCACGGCTTTCAAGAGTGACGTGATCGTAGTAGTAACCAACACCCTCTATCTGTATTTAAACGTGACAGATGTGGAATGAAGAAAGCTTTTTCTATATCTTTCTCTTTTTTTTTTACCAGAGTTACAAAAATTTTATTTGATGGTGTTAAAATGTACTTTGTCTCTTTTACGAAAAAATTCAGATATATTAAAAAGAAAAGGAAAAAACTGTGAAAATATATCTTGCTATATATTTGTTTACTTTGTCTTCAGATTAGTGCTTAGATATACTTTGCATTGAGGGTTGCAGTATGACAAACTGCACATTAAGAAACTAGTAAATTTTTAAAGAAAACATTGCTGTTTTTAGGAATTCTCAGCATAGTAATATAAAATAGGAAATTGTGGCTTGCGTCTAATACGAAAGTAATCGCTTTTAATATTTTTTAAAATTTTACTTGAATACATAATTTGATATTAGGGATATGTTTAGGAATAATTTAAGTCCTTTAAAGGACCCTTCACAAAATAATTTATCCCCAAACAGGATCTTTCACAAAATTATTTGTTTCTTAAATAGACATTTCCCAGAAATTGAAATTTTAACAACTTTAATCAATTAAAAATAAAATGGCTTGTAAATAAACAGTTGAACTCACCAAAGGACGTATTACTTAACTTTTTGTATGGCGAATAGAACCTGCGTAAATCGATAGTTTAAAATTCACAAAATTATGACTAGAATTATTACAAACATAAGAAAAACTTCACAATTTCCCCAAAACTATGTGTGTGTGTGTGTGTTTTTCTCTGTGGGAAAAGTCTGGACAGACCCCTGGATATGTTTACTTTAAAAATGTTTTTTGGTGTGGTTTGTGATGTTAAAAAAAAAAAAATAAAACTTAAAATTTTGTTTTTAACTATGTATTGTATATTGGCCAGTATGTTCTGTAACCTGAGAGTCTCAAGTTAGATTCTCTGGCTTTAATAATGTTGCATTGCACTGCTTCAAAAATTACTCCATTGATATTCACTCCATTGACCACTTCAGTTTTTCTGTAGAAAATGATGTGCACGGTTTGGTCATTAACAGAGATTCCGAAAGAATCTGATTGCATTTTAATATCCCTAAAAAAAAATGGTTGTTTGAAGTGCTATTTATGAAGTTAACAGCTTTATTTGTTAAAAATATATTTACCACACAAGAAAAAAATTATCTTTAAATGCGGCCTGAAAAAGCCGAAAGAATTGGACGTCTTATTTAAAGATCCCCCCCCCCCCTAGTTTACGAGTAGTGGCGCGAAAAATGGAGACTTTTAGTATCTTCAAAGAAAACTAGTCTGATGTGGAAATCCCAATCTCATGCATGTTAATACTTCCTGAAAATGCAGCATAACAGCACCACCGGCAAGGTGATTTACACAAAAATCTAGTCAGCTTCTAACTAAATCTGAAGTTTGATGAAAATCTGTGCATTAGTTTCTGAGACAGAGCTATTGCTGGAAATATTAAAAGAAATTCTGCACAAAAACACCTTTTGTTTGTTGGGTATACAAACCAAATACAAATCGGGAAAATTTTTATCATTGGCTATCTGAAGTTTGGTGAAAAAGCTTTTCGTTCTTTAGATAGAACTATAACGATAACCATGAATAATGCAGCATAGCAGCGCCACCTGTTGTAAGATTTACATCAAACAATAATTAGCACCATATTACATCAAGGACTATCGGAATCTGAAGTTTTTTGAAAATCCGCGTATTGATTCTTGAGATAGTTATCGTAAAATTTGTGAACAATGCAGCTTATCAGCGCCACCTGTTGAGCGATATACACCAATAAAAAGAATATTGCCCAGTTAAACTGATGGCATTGAGCTCACAAGCTACGCATACTAATTGTACATTACAGCCTTATTTTTTCAAGGGTTAATTCTGTTCGAAAAACAAATTAAGTAGGGGAAACAGCTCTCCCCTTTCTCCTTTTTTATACCTAATCATTGAACCTCCTAAACTATCAAAGACAAGCTTTATCATAAAAAAAAATCTATATCCAAAATTAAGAGAAAATCGGATAATTCTTAATAAAAACCCATTTAGCATTTATATAATTTAAGAGGAGTTATTCCCCTCTTTTATACTTAACTTCCAAAACTATTCAGAGATTTGAACGAAATCTGGCAATTCTGCTTGAAAAATCCATTTATACAAGTTAAGGGGAGGGGCATTAGAACCCCTGTTCCCCCTGTTTATACTTATTTAATGAACACCTAATAACAGTCAAGGAATCGCCTCATCAGAATGATCCTATATCTAAATTTTGAACGAAAACTGTTAATTCTGCATGAAAATCCCGTTTATATCAATTAAGCGGAGGGGCATGAGCCCCCCGTTCCCCCTCTTATACATATCGAATGAACTCCAAAAATTAATCAGGGAAGCGCCTTATCAGGATATACCTATATACAAAATTTCAAGTGGATCCGATATTTTTATCATGAGTTATCGCGTTACGCACGAACGTACATACAGAACGGTCGGGCACATAAGCTCTCAGGCTATGATAGCCTGTGAGCTAAAAACTAATCAGCTCCAATTTATATCAATGTCTAACTACAAACTAAAATTGTGAAATTCCGTGCATTAGTTCTTGAGGTAGATCGTCCGCAAAATTTTTCTCACATACAGATTTACAGACAGAAATTTTCTAAAAACCATCAAATTGTGTTTAGAACCTTCTAAAACATAAATCCATCGAAAACCGGAAGTTGAAATTTTTCATTAATCTAATACTTTCTTCTTGTAAAGGAGGAAAGTAAAAAGAAGAGCGGGTGCCGCTATTATAATTTTATAAGAATTTTTTTGGAGCTTCCAAAGTTTTAAAACAGCTTTTTGTAAAACATTAGGAATGAAGAAATACATTGCTAAAATTTTCAGGATAAGAAATAAGATTTAAGCTCCCCTCCCCTCTTTAAAAAATGCACAAAACAGTGTAACGCGCCAGTGGAAATTACGTACAATTTGTTTAACTATAGCTCATAAAACATACACGTACAGTTACAATATGTAATGTATGTATCTAAAATATTAGTCTTGCATAGAAATCACAAATAGTACACAATAATTTATTGTAAATTTGATTTATAAATGGTATTAATTGAAATATTTAAAAAATAAATTGATATTTAAAAAAACATTAAAAATTTATTTAATTTAAAATAACGAATTTAGTAAATATTTTTTAAATCGGCCCTTCTTTTATGCGAATACATGTCTGGTATGCCTGGAGAGAGGGTAGCTGCTTTTATCGCCGTATCCCAAATTTAATATCTGCGTCTCAGTTTACAATTGACCCGCTTTTTTTTTTTTAATTTTGTTACTTTTGATTGAAAATTAAAATATCATCCATCCTTTTCTGGAAGTTTTTTAATGTGGTCGTTCGCAGAGCAAAATCTAGAGAGAAGGGGAGGGGGGGGGCGGACTTTGGAACAGGCTGCAGTATTTTTAAATGAAGAAAGTAAGCTTAAAATTTAAAAAAAAATTTATCAAAATGTAAATGTTATGTATATTATTTATAAATATATATAAGTTATAAGTAGTAAAATAATAGCTATAAGTATATGTGTATTATTTATAAATAATATAAATATTTATATTTTTAAAATCTGAGATTCGTAATCTTGTTTAAAAACTCCAGAATTGCAAAGTCATTTGTAAAACAATTTAATTTTTTTTCCGTAAAAGCTATAATAAATCGGGATTCTTTCTTGAATTAGCTAAGAATAATAGCTGGTTTCTTTTTCCTGGACTTTAAAGAATATTCTCGTCTTTTAAACCCTTTGAGTTGACTGCTCTGGAAAATGTTTCCGGTCAAACCTCATTTGTAAAATAATTTAAAAACATATCAACACAAACAAAACAGAACAAAGGTTAAAAAAAAAAAAATAGGCAGACGCAATTTATCAGGTATTGGAGAGGGGGAGGGGGGGAGCGTCCAAAGAAAGACGTCGTATGAAAGATCGTCTTTTAAAGAGAAAGAGGGGGGGGGGAAATCTGATTATCGATCTTACCGATTATGAAATGTGCGTCGATCACGTGAAAGTAAAACAATGTAATGTTGAACTATTTGATTGTAAAGGACCATCTGTGGTTTTTGTTTGTTTTTAATATGGAATTTGTTCATAAGTTTTACATTTTTTGTCTTTGAAAAAATCCTTTCCCAAATGCTTGTTGTAATTTGTTAAAGTACTCCTTTTTCTTTTTCTTTCTTTTTCTTTTTTTTTCTTTTTTTTTTTTTTTTTTTTTTTTTTTTCTTTTTTTGTTATATATATTCTAGTTTAAAATGTTTTTGTTTGTAAAACGTGGTCGGTAAACATAACTAAAAGTAAAAATTATCTTCCGAGGAGGTACGCAAAAACAATAGATCATTTTCTGTTTAATTTTTAATTACTTTAAATCACTTGAGAAGAATAAATTTTGAATCCTTGCCTCCCCCCCCCCTTTTCTTTAATGATGAGAGATTTTTTTTTTAAATGTTAATTAAATTTTAAAATCCATTTAGATGCAGTTTACTCACCCCCACCCCCTTTTTCCACTCCTTAGGGGCGCCTATGTTGCTGAACTATTTAAGTGCAGTTATAGTGTGTGGACAGCGGAAAACATTAGTACTCAGGACTAAAAAGTTGAATCCTGTTTCGCACAGTTCTGTTTTTTTTTTTTTTTTTTTATCATCCTCGTTTTCCGAACCACGTGCATTCAGGCCATCTTTCTTTTTACGTTTGTTGAACTTGACTGTATTGATTTTTATCGGTATCGATTTCTGGGAACATAGAAGATAGTAAGCTCTTGTCTTCAGACCATGCATGTACGAGTGTATGCGTATTTCTTGTCGCCCCCGCTCCATATTTTATGGATGTAATCCGCGTGAAAGTAAAGGTAAATAGAACGCAGTGAAGACCACTTGACTGGCATGATGCCAGTGTTATCAAGAAGAATCGGATTCCAGTTTCGATTTCTGTTTTGAAATTTAATATTCACCATATATATGTTTGTCTTTCGGAATTCGGCTGTATTTTAAATCCGGAAGAAACGGCGCTATTGTGTGAAATATAATTGAAAACGCAGCAAAATATTTTCATGAATATTATTAAAGCCGCTTATCCCCATACCCGGTTTAGTACAGTCGTGTAAGAATCGACGAATTTATTTTCTCTTTGTTTTAAGGTGCGTTCGTAATTATGTAAATACGTAGCACTTAAAGTTGTCATTCCGTCCGTCCAGTAAGAACTACCCAACCGAATCGTTTGAAATTTAGGATATATAATTATTGCGTAATTTTGTCGAATCACTTAAAGCTTTACGAAAATCGAATGTATAGTTTAATAATTATCGAGACAATCAAAAGTTACATTACGGTCAATGGGGAAAAAAACAGTTCCAAGTGCATTTTAATGATGCTATACTCTTTCGAACATAATGAAATTGATATGCATCTATGAAGTACATACTAAAATGTATCTGTGATGCAAAGAATATTTGTTATTAATTTACAGGGCTACACAAAAGTATTCCATTACATAATGATATAGGGGGGAACATTGTTTAGAGCGCGTGTTAATTTAGTTAAACTATTTCACATTTTATGAAATTGTTATATGTTGCTGAGATTTACTAAAAGCTACTTTCTGTATAATAGAAAGCAGATAGTATTTACCGGGAAACACAAAAGATTTTGGCTGTTGTACTCGATCCGAACTAACTGTATTCTAATAAACCAAGATCTGAATATTTTTAAAACTACGTTATAGTACGAACGCACCGCATTTGCTATGCTTGATGTCCTATTGCCGATTTGTTATTTTGCATAGTTATTTATGTTGATCAAATTCTACATAAAATCAAATGGGGATGTTTTTTCCCTTTTACTTAAAACCTTGTAATTAAGTAAATGTATATGTATATATTAACTTTAGCATCCTTGAAGTCCCTTGAGTTCACATACACACACACACACACACCAAAAAAAAAAAAAAAAAAAAAAAAAAAAAAAAACCCTTAAAATTTAATCAAAGTGAAAAGAGTATTATGTATTATCAGAATACAGTGCGTTTCCAAAGAACGTTGTCTTTCATCATCATGAGCAAAAAGTCATACTATCATTTTGACAGTAAGAACAAAGAATCTGTTTTTCAAAGTGGCAATATGCCTTTTTGCCATAAGTACGACTTATTGAAATGTGGTTTTCTTTCTTTCTTTTTTTTTTTTAATCTTTGGGTGTGTTTTTTATGGCTTTCTTTGTATTATATTTCAAACCAGTTTTTATAGCATTTTATAAAAATAGAGATCGAGCATTTAACAACTGACGATCTTTTTGTTGAATTTCCCAAAATCGATTGAGATTTCGAAGTACCTCGCTTCACACTGAAAGAGAATGTTTTAGATGTATAAAGAGCCTACGCTAGTAACGCAACAACACTCACAAGCTAATGCTAAGAGGCTACTTCAGTCAAGTGAAAAAGCCCGTTTGCTAATGCTAATCCTATGGAAATAATTTATAAAGATATTTGGGTTGCATTTTCTGCATTGAATAGCTGAGATCGATTTGTACGAAGGCCTTTTTTCACTTTTTCGATTTTGTTTACCGGCATTTTTAATGAGAGCACTTTCAGTTTTTGGAACCGGTTTTGAAAATGTAAAAACTCATCTGAAAAAAAATCTGCGAACAAAATCGAAAAAGTAGAAAACGACTTCAGTACAGACCAATCTCAGCTATCCAATGCCCCCCCCCCCCCCCCAAAAAAAAGGCGTTTAAAAATATTGAAATGCAACCGAGGTATAAATTTCTTTCATAGGATTAGCATTAGCGAACGAGTCTGTTCGCTTGACTGAAATAGAATCTTAGACTATAAAATCAAAGACAGCAATTTTTGCAGATTTCTCGCTTGCATCCCCCCCTCCGCTACGCCCCTCTTCATAGCATGTATGTAGTTGAAGTCTAATGTGGAATCTTTGTACTTTTTTTTTTTTTTTTTTTTTTTTTTTTTTTTCCAGAAATTTTTCATTAAACGCGAGTTTTTTCGCGTCCCTTAAGGTTATAAGAAATTGACCTTAGATAACTTCATTCATAAATTATTTTTTGCAAGTATTCGTACATGTTTCGGCTTGCAATATTGCCAAGCATTCAAATGTCTTATTTATTTATTTTTTCTTCATATAACATTGTTGGATGCAAGCTTTCTGATTTAATTAAGATAAACTACGAAAACTTTTTAATATTCACAATTGTAACTAAACTCCTGTAAAGTTTTTCCCCACCTTTTTATCATTTTGTAATCTCAATTAAGAATGCATAAATGAATGTTCTTTTTTTTTCTGTGTGTGTGTATGTTTTCTTGAATTCCTCTTGAGTATTTTTTTGTGGTGTGATAATAATCGTTGGGTTCATCCGTCTTTTATTGTTTGTTATTTCGTTATGTAATCTGAAAATTTTATTACATTCTACGAATAATAATTTAAATTAATACATTGTATTAAGCGGTGGTTTTACTGAAACTCCCGATCAGGAAATCCCATGTTAATCTATGTGAAAACTTTGAAGCGCGATTACTCATTATTTGTCTCCGCAAATTTTGGAGTATTTTTAAGAAGATGATAATATTTTAAGTAACAGTTTCGAAGTTTGCATAGGGCTTTTTTAAATATTTAAAATTTAAGAAGATAATTTTTAAAAACTCTAACTTCAGCACCTTATGTCTACATTCTGATAATGAAAACCGTGTTTTAAAAAATAATACGAAAAAAAAAAAAATCTTTCACGTCATGAATCATGTAATATTAAGCACTTTTATTTAATTAAAACAGGAAATCGCTTAATGAAATCAAATACTACAATACATTTAAAAAATATTGAAGCATTATTTTTATTAAAAGCTAAATTTCAAGTAAGAAAATGTATTTAAAATGTAAGTTAATGCAAAATATTATTTCTGAAATTAATACCATTTTTATTTTAGGTTAATTCTTTTTCAAAGCAGGTGACATCACTTTGCGAATTTAATATACTAAATATATAGTAATGTTTTCAAATGAAAATGAATGCTTTACACGAAAAAATATTACATCATTTTTACATGATAAATCCTTTAACTAAAAACGCCTTTCTTCGTTTAGACTGCCATCTTAAAAAAAAAAAAAAAAGACATGCAGTTTTTAAAAAATCCAGTTAATGAAGAGCAATAAATATTCACTTATACTTACGGAAGTTAAATTTACATCATTGGTTGTAAATTTTATCATGTTGACAAAAGATTTCCGATTCTGTGGAAGAAGTTCATTAATGAAGCTTCAGTATGTAAAAATATGTTTTTAGTTTTAGGAAAATTTACTTTAATCGTGTTTTTATATCATCTATACCAAGCCTGTCCAACCTTTCACTAAGCAAGGGTGCATTTCAGCTGAGGACAAAGTAGGCCGCCGTCATTAACAGAGCTCAAAAAATAAAAAACAAATTATCTCGCAGTATTAATAGTGAGGAACACGTACAAATGCATATCGTTGTAGAAGATATAAGGCCCCTATGTGGATCTGGAGCTTCATGTAAAAAAGAGAAAAAAAAAAAAAAAAATTATAAACCAAAGTAAATTCGAAATATACATTTTTCTGTGAGGTGTTATCTCACAGATTTTTGAATTGGAAGGAGCCAGTAACTTTAATCGGATTTTTAATTGAACTAAAATGGTAATCAGAGACATTGTTAAGTCTTTTTTAGGATGAATAGTTACTCCTTAATTTATTTTGGAGGCGAAAATATGGCACTATAAAAAGCACAAAAAGGATATTAGTGACCATTCCATGGATGGTTTCAAAGAAAAGTCTTGAAAGAATTTTAATTGATGGAAATCATTTCGTACGATTTTATAGATTTTTTAAAACAATTTGAGAAAAATACCTGAAAAATTTTAAAGTCCGAGTGGTAAAATGACACTTCTTTATCCTTATTATGAAACAGCAATAAGTCAGTGTAATAACATTAAAAAAAAGAAAAAAAAATGTTGAACATTACTGCATGAAGGATGCGAAAAAGGTGCGCTTTTTCTGCATTTCACATCTTAACATATTATTTCCAACTTTTACAAATTTCCATCGCCATAATTTCCATAGCATTTTGAATAAAGAATAACTGTGAATTATTGAGGAAACGCAATAACACGTGGTTAAATTAATAAAACACATTTTCATTTTTTATGCCTGTAATACACTTGCAAAGATTTCAAAAATATTTCTCAAGCAAATATCAAGGATTTAAAATAAAGCATTTTTTTAAATGGAATTTCATTTAAAAAATATTAATAACAGGACATATTCAAAAGGGCGGCAAAAATCTGGTACAGGGCGCCGCGTTGAACAGTGCTGATCTATACGAATTGAAATTAAATTCTTTTTAATTTTAAAGAAAGAAAATAGCGTCAAAAATGTATATTAATCAGTTTTATTTTCCCTTTTTTCCAACCAAAAATGTCTTCCACTAATAATTATGAATTTTGAAAGAAAATTTTCATTAGTATGTAACTTATAACTTATTAATTAGAATAAGTAAAAAATATTCCTCATTCATTTTAAATATAACGTCATTATTTATCTAGCAACAATAATTACTGATATCCATGTCTCTAGTATTTTTATCGACTACTATGAAATATCTGTGTTACTTAAACTATGACGTCATATTTTTCGAAGTGAAATATTTTGTTAAAAATAAAATTCTTTTCTACTTTTTTTTTTTAAATTTCTAATTATGCCACGATTTTTGACAGAAAAATTCGAATACTTCCTTTATTTTTATTTCACTTATGACGTCATATTTATTTTCTTTTAAATTTTTTTTATTTTCATTTTTCGTATGGAAGTAGTTCAATTGAAAATTTATTATGCAATGGAATTCTTCTGTGTGACCCTGCAAATGAAAAATAAGTGTCCTTTTCACTGCATACTTTGCAAAATGCATATTTTGATGCACTTTGCAGATGCATATAGATTTGAATATGTTTCACAGGGTGTAACATCATTAAAATTCATTTGAAACGATTTTTCCCCATAATGCCGTAATGTAAGGAAATTTTTTTACTATCCCTGTAAATAAACTAATCATGGTAGAAACTTCATTTTCAATAGGTATTCGTGCTAGGCTAAACATTAATAACGTCCAAAAAATTCATGGCAATCCGATTATATTTACGAAAGTTAGAAAGCGGGACAGATGGACAGACAAACCGAAAGCATAATAACTTCTCAACTTTGTTGGAAAGTGTTAAAAAATAGTCAAAAATATACTAATCAGTATTTTTATTTTCCGCCTTTTCCCTTCAAAAAACTTCTTACATTGATAATTATGAGTTTTCAATAAAAAAAAAATTCATTTATATGTAACTTATAAATTATTAATTAGTATAAGTAAAAAATATTTTTCAATAATTTTAAATATGACGCCATTATTTATCTAGCAACATAAATTATTGATATCCATGTATCTAGTATTTTTAACGACTACTATAAAATATCTGTGATACTTCAACTATGACGTCATATTTTTCGAAATGAAATATTTTGTTAAAAATAAAATTCTTTTCCACTTTTTTTAAAATTTCTAATTATGTCATCATTTTTGACAGAAAAATTCGAATACTTCCTTTATTTTTATTTCACTTATGACGTCATATTTATTTTCTTTTAAATTCTTTTTATTTTCATTTTTCGTATGGAAGTAGCTCAATTGAAAATTTATTGCCGCTGAGAAATTATTATTCCCGAATTTAATTTTCTTGGCAACGGGAAAGGAAATTAGACTTTTTCTAAAAAATGCTTATTTATTCAGTATGACAAAAAAAGAAATTTTGAATTACTGAGGAAAATATTTGAATAAATCAATAAAAAATTAGCCTGTGTTCATTTCCGGGCTTCAACTTATCTATATGCAAAGATTCAAAGACATTAATCCATCCGTTTTGAAGCCAATTTCATTCCAACTTTTCGGACACACTCTCACATTTATAAAATATATATAAGATATAAGACTATAACCACTGTAGTTACTAAAACCTGTTTTTCTCAGAATGAATATTTTCGTCGTTTTCATGATTTCAAAATGTTCCATGCGAAATTCTTTATGCCCAATTTTTCTGATTTTTTGTTTAAAATGCTCTTTATGTATGTGTTAACAAATGTTACTAGAAATAATTTTTTTAAATTTCAGTTATATGAAAATTTTTAATGATTTTTTAACGGAAAATACAAAAGAATCAAGTTAAAATCATTTTTTTAAAATGTTTTACAAGTAATATGCTAAAAATGCTTAGTAACATTTGTTAACCCATACATTGAGAGCATTTTAAACAAAAAATAAGAAAAATTGGGAATAAAGAATTTCGCATGGAGCATTTTGAAATATTGCCATTTTTTGTTAATTTAAAAAAAGAAAAATCTGTATCTCAAAAACTATTGAACATATATTTAAAAAAAAATTGTGAAATAAGAGATATATATATATTGTGATCATTCCCAGAAATTTTTTAAAAAAATTATTGAAAATTAAAAAAATTAGTTTTGAGAGTCCACTGTAGCCTTAAAGGTTACTTTTTTTTAAGGAGAATACTTTTACTTTCGAAATCGTTTTTGAAAGTATCCTAATAGAAAAATCTGTAGACAAAATCGAAAAATATTGAAATGCAAACGTGATATCTTAAAATTTTTCTTCCATTGGGTTTACATTTGCGAAGGAGTGCTTTCGTCTGGGTGAATTGAAATAGACTTTTAACTGTATTGCCCCTTTATAAAGAATGACTAACTTTTCTTTCTTTCTTTTTTAAAGTCTCTTCTCTCTAGGCCCGAGTATTGTTCTTTCCCATGTTTGTTTGATTCTAATTGATCCGTTTTTATGGGAGAGGGGGGACAAACTTAAGTATTCCTTTGTTTTGTTTTCAATTTTAATTTTCCATGTTTGCAATAAAAACTATAAAAAAAAGTTGGGGTCGAGCCTTGAAAAAAATTTTTTTTTTCTTTTTCAAAAATAGAAATTTTTACAAATTTCGAACGTTTACATTTTTGTCTTTATGTGTTAAATATTTTACTAGTTAATTTGAAATATTTAGAATTAATCGCAAAAACTCACTGCACTTTTAAAAACATATATTTAAAGTTTCACATGTATTGTCGGGGTAAACTGATCTGTGTTCAAAAATTGATCACTTCGCAATGCATACGAACGAAAATATCTCAGATTTTAAAACATTAGTAACATAATTGTTCTTGTATGTAATTGATACTAAGTAAAATGTAACTATCATTCATCTGTCTTCCAATAAACTGTTAACAACTTTTATTATGGAAATATGCTGTTTATTGTTACTATTTATTATGGAAAACAACGGCGAGAGAAAGTTGAGAAAATTGTTCCCGGAGCGAAACTTCAATCCCTCTTCCTCCACATACACACGCCCAGGGGCGTGTGTAGATAAAACTACACCCGGGGCAAAATATCAATTTGGCGACTCCTTCCTCTCTTAACTTGTCGGTAAACCCCCCCAAAATGACGTTGGTAGTACAAATTTGGCGCCTCTTAAATTTCTGCTCCCGGGGCGACCGCCACTTTGCCCCCCCCCCCCCATCTTTCACAAGGCAGAAAAATGCAGAAACAGAAACAATTTTATTGAATAAATACTGCACGCTTATTTTGAAAGTTTAATTTTAATTTAGAAATTTTAAAAACTAAATAACATAAGAGAAAATTGCACTTATATTTAGGTAAAAGGGATCTGGAAAATGGGTGTAGGGAAAAAAAATCTAATAGTACAGTATGTAACCCTTGCATAATCCATGAAAAAAACTCCATGAGAGTGTAGTGTTTTTTGTTTTTTACAAATTTTGAAAAGAAAGAATTCTTATTGCATTTCGATATGGAGTAAAGGGCAATGCAATAACTTTGAAACAAAAATACACGTCACGTACTTTCATTAAGAAAATTCCCAATCGGTAATTATCCTTTTTTTTTTTCTCTCTCTCTCTTCACAAAAGAAAAAGGTTTTGTAGTATAAATTTTGCGCCCTCTCAAATTCCACGTCCGGGGAAATTTGCCCCCTTCGCATGGCCCTGATGAAAATGATTTAAAAAAAAAAAAAAACTTTTGTCTTTTTAACCAGATTATTGAAAAAAATAATAAATTGTAAACGTTTTCATCTGTATTTTAGTTTTGAAATCTGTATTAGAACATGCCAGAAACTATAAAATACTTCTATATTTTTTTCGCGAAATAGCCGAACTTTTTCCTACACGAGTATGACGCAATATGTTTTCTGAACGATCACCAAACAACGTGTCTACTGGCTATCCAAGACCACGCGGGTACAATCCGTTAGAAAAGCGCGCCTGTGAAACTGAACGGCTATTCCAACGATTATCGTTGCTCCCCGCTGGTGGAAATCCACGGCCTAATCAATGACGCTTTCTGCTGACACTGCTTCGATACGCGAAGAGAAGGGGGAGTTGGGAGGGAACTTGGTTTTTTTTTTCTTTCTTTCATTTACAATGGCCGCCGGCTATATAAATCGATGGTTAATCAAATCAACCGGTTTATGAATCGAATTTTTGGACGGAATGAATGAAGGTTTCACCAGAAAAATTTCTTTACGACACGGCAAAATAATGCCCAAGTCTAATTCGTATTGTGAATTGTGACGATATTTAAACTTTGAAATTGCTATTTTTTAATGCTACATACAGGTTAGCGATAAAATGCCATTAGATAGCGATAGAGTTGACTAAAAATCGAATTTTTAAATATGATTCGATTTTCTTTTTCTCCGGCTTCCTAAAACTACAACGCTTGTAAAAATTAGCCAATCGTTTAAAAATATTTTAAGGTACGCTATATTACTATATTTTTAAAATGGTAATCGTATTGCGTGTAGTTCTTGCACGTCAAAATTTCTACGTTAAGTGGCTACATCAAACGAAAAGACACGTTCGCTAATGCTTATCGAGACATTTATAAAGGTATCTCGTTTAAATTTAAATATTACATTTTTTTTTTTTTTTTTTTCATTGAATAGTTAATAGCCGTTTTTTCCGCATTTTCAACTTCGCTTACTGATACTTTTAGTGGGGACATTTTCGAAACCGGTTTCGAAAGTAGCATTCTCATAAAGAAAAAAAAAAAAAAATCTGTAATCAATCGAAAAAGTAAACAGCCTGCATACAGATCGACCTCAGTTATTCAATGCTCACCGCCCCCTCCCCTCCCCCCGAAAAAAAATAAATACAAAGGAGATTTTTTTTTTAAATATATATATAAATTTCTTCCATAGAATTAGCATTAACAAGCGGATCTTTTCACGTGACCGAAATAGCTCCTTAGAGAGAAGTATTATGTTTTTATCATACATATCATGTAAATTTCTTTACTTAATGTGATGTGCATAATATGGTTAAAAAATAGATGCACATTACAGTGTCCAAATATACGGTTTATATATTTTTTGTGATGTAACAAACATACAACCATTTTAAAGGTAAAAATGTGATAAATTTTTAAACGGCTTTTAATTTTTGACTTTACAGATAACTTAAGTATTCTTATTGTTATTGCAGTTTGCATTAAAATTTAGTTATTTCTAACTTGGCTAATTCATCGCTGATCGCATTTAAGTAACATAATTATCATATTCAACTTTAATTACTTTTTGCATGAAACTGATGGTGACACAAGCAGTTTTGACTATTGATTATTATTAATGTAACAGCTTGATCAAAATTAAATTAATGAGATATTTCAGCAAGTAAAAGCAGGCATTTAAATGTCTGTTAATATATTTGTATTTCGCTAACAGTTTATGAAAAGATTTTATTTTTAAATATAAACTATTTTTATGTAATGTAAAACGTTTATTATGTAGTTTAAAATTTTACTTTTTTTCTTTTTAGAATCCCACAGCACCAAGTCCGTTAGGACAAATACCGCCAAATGACGGTATGCCAGGTGGTCCTATGGCGCCAGCGGGTTTCTTTCCTGTAAGTTTTTTTTTTTAATCATTAATTTTTATTTCCTTGCTAACTTTCATAAAATTTTCATGTAGTGTTATTCCGCAAAAGAAAAAAAAATATGAAGTATGTGTGAATCAAGAAAGTAAATCGATTTTAAGTTTTCAAATATTGTGTAATTGCATCTGGCTGCTAACAGGAGTTGTTGCACAAAGTTGTTTCAGTGCTGCCATCTATCAGAAGTATGATGAAACATTCTTGGAGCACACCAAAATCTTTATAGTGCTGCCATCTGTTGAATAAGTAACGAAACATCTTTCGATCGATTCCAGAGACTCTTATACTGCTGCCATCTTTTGCGAAAGTACCAAATTAAATATGTTATTCTCGGTCTTGTGGTGCTGCCATCTTTGAAGAGCTTTTGGCAATAGAAATTAAAGTTTATTACTTATACTAAACATGATATGTTACGCGGTTTAATAATGCTATGTATTCGATTTTATTTCTTTGTATATAGTATATGTATTATTAAAATAGATTCCTCAGAATGTCTTCTTCTGTAAATCGTTTATCTATGACGGATTATGCTATTAAGAAAGACCATTACTTTAGTTTAGACTTGGAAATGAAAATTAGAATCAAAGAATAAAAAATCAATTATGCTTGAAAATTATGTATGTCATTTATTTAATATATAGTAAGAAAGTTACCGACAAAACTCTCATGATTTGCATAATCAGAGTAGCACCTTTGCTTGTTTCCATTCTAAACAGTGATTAAAAATATTAGATAACACAAGATTAAAATATATGAAAATGGTTGCATATGCGAGCATGTTTTTTTTTTTATTTCTGTATTGTTCAAGCAATTTTGAAGTGGTAAAAAGGTCTTTTTGTATTTTTTTTATTCTAAATATTATTTTCATCAGCATTAAAACTTTTTGTCAAGATGATATTTTGTAAATTATTATTTTTAAATTATTATGGGTAAGTTTTTATTTTTCAATTTTGTATAATTTTCATAAAATTGAAATCTTTGCTCCCATGCATAAAAAGAATTTGTTAATAATTATTATATAAAACTTTTTTTTATCTATTCATGGGTTTCTGTCAGTTTATGGGATGATTATTATTTTTAGTGGGTTTTGTCGATTTTTTTTTTCTTTTTCTATCTTTTTATGGATAGTGTTTTTTGAAAATATTTTTTTTTTCTAAAAGAAAAAATATATATGGCTATATAATGCACTTTTTCTGTACCCATTGAGTGGTTGGGCACATAATATATTTGCGTCATATATTTCTTAATTTTTGGAACTCTGTTTGTCTTCATTTATTTGTCTTGCTTATTATTAATAAATGCTCATTCTGTTTTTAGTACTAAAGTCACATGGATCTAAAAGCTATCATTTTTTCCCCTGTATTTTAAAGCATCAGTTTAATAATAACTTTTAAATGTACCACTTGTAACACATTTTAATTATGTGCAAATTAGGAATACACAGTGTTTTATAGCAGAGCTATCAAATTTACATAGATTTTGATTTGTGTAAAATTTTAAAAAGGTAAGAATGTTTTAATATTTTAACTGCATAAGAAAAGAGGAAGTATGCCAGAAACCTGCTATATGTGCGAGTCCTCTGATCATGTTGTGTGCGTCTCAATTTGAATTCTGATATTATATTACTTGGAAGATTAGTTCTTATTTTTATGATTAGTACTTAATAATTTATTTTGAATTTTATAATAATAAATTAAAGAGTTTCATTTGAAGGGAATTAATTACACTTTATGGCCAAAGGTGACTGGCCGCTCGTGATTTTAGACATTTTGTTGAATATCTTGAAAAATGCATGCAAAATTATTTTGAAACTCTAAGTGTCTAAATATAGTACAGGTCATACATTTCTGTGAAAAAAAATTTCCAAAAACTTCATACGGGACTGTCCAACAATTTGCAAAAGAACGAATATCTTTTGGATGACCCTGTCAAAACCAATGTAGCAAAAGCGTTCAAACTGTAGATTATGATTGAGTGGTTTACTGTAATAAACTGTGTTTATTTTTATGTGGATAGGATGTATACTCGTAGAGAAATTAAAGTTTTTGTAAAAACAGTCCCAAATTTTTCGAAGTTTTTTCCTTATAATTTGCAGAGTTCTTAATATGAAATAATGTTCCTTTCTGAAAATATGACAAACAACATTGTACAATACCCTGTAATCAGAATAAAAAAATAATAGAAATTGCATGAAAAATGAACAGTTTTACTATTTAATTTTTTATTGTGCATACTTGAATGCTATAAAAATTTCATTTGCATATTATGTTAGCTATATGTATATTGCAACTTTTGTGGAAATCTCAAAATTGTAACTGGAAAATTCTGAAAGTGATCGTCTATAGAATAAGCTCTATATCTGTTATTCCCAAAATGAAGCAAAAAGATGAGGGATTGGATCATTTTCAAAATAAGTAAAATTTTGTGTCCTACTATTCTAAAATTTATAATATTAATAGTAGGCAAAATTTTCAAACCCATAATTGTTTTTTATAATCAGAGTATTGAACTAAGTAATTTATATAAAAACAAATACTCAATTTTCGTTGATTTGGGCTATTTTATTTTGAGAACAATATAAATTTTGTGCACTTATTACAATTCTGTCTGAAAATTGATTTTAATATGGATTAATTAAATTAAATAAGACTGTCTTACATGTTTTGTGTCACTGGTCTAACAACTAATATATTTCAATTTTAAATATTATTCTGGTGATAAAAATTGATTAAACTGGATTTTTTATGTTAGCAACACTGTTTGTGTAAACAAAATAGTCGAAAAACTAGCTGTCTTCATGTGATCTACTGCTTAAAAAAAGAAAAAAACATTCCTAAGTCAGCCGAGTTCTTTTATGTGTCACTGGTCTAACAAGTACTTTATTAAACTGATAACAGTTAAATAAATTAAATAAAAAGATTATAATAATACAGGAAATAAAGTTGTGTTTAACACCCTAAATCACAATATTACAAATTTTTAAATAAGGAATAAGAATTTATTTTAAAAGAAATGTCACTGGTTTAACAGTCACTGGCTTAATAATACATTTATTAGGCTAATGACAAATCCTGTTACGCCAGAGACACAATGCTAAGCAATAAAATAACTTCATGTAGAAAATTGTTTTTTAAAAGTTATAATATTATGATTATTCACAACTTTAATAAAGAATGTCTTTGAGTTAATAGAAAAATGTTATCTATCTAATCCAAAATTCCACTGGCCTAATGCATGTCATTGGTCTAACTAATACTTTCCTTTAAGTAATTACTGTATTTAAGTTACAATTACCATTTTATTAAATATAGCAAAATAATTTGTAGAAAAAATTGTACTTTAAAATTTCGAAAATAAATTGCTGAAACTGTACCTTATTTTGAAAATGACCCGATTGTATCCATTGATTAGTGTCAATATAGAGTACACAATGTGACACATGCTACTGTATTTAAATAAACCCTTCCATTTTTTTTTTTTTTTTTTTTTTTTTCTTTTGTGCTTCATTTTCGGAATAACTGATTTTCAACTTATTCTATAGACGATCACTTTCAGAATTTTCCAGATATGATTTTGAGACTAACAAAAGTTGCTCTATAATTGATTACAGGATATTGTGTACAATGTTGTTTGTTATATTTTCGGAAAAGAACATTATTTTATATTAAGAACTGCAAATTACAATTAATTTTTCTACGAGAATACATGCCATTCGCATAAAAATGAACACAGTTTATTACAATAAGCCACTTAATCTACAGTTTGAACACTTTTGCTACATTAGTTTTGACATGGTCATCTTAAAGATATTCGTTCTTTTTCAATTTATTGACAGTCTCTATGAAGTTTCTGGGAAAAAATCTTCACGGAAATGTATGACCTGTACTGTTATGTTTACACACTTAGAGTTTCAGGATAATTCCTGATGTATTTTTCTAGATATTTAACAAAATGTCTAAAATCAAAAGTGGCTGGTCACCTTTAACCATTCGCGGCTGAATTTCCAGAGTTAGTTGAAACACATTTCGTATGTTAAATTGCAATCAGTCAAACAAGTCATCTTATTGCAAAATACTTGAAAACCCGATTTTGTGATTGAATCGTAGGTTTACCATTGTGTTTACCTGCTCCCAGTCTTCCATGTGGGTGCATGAAAAAACACTGATAAATCTATGAGTCAACTGCTAAAATCAGGTTTTAATGTGTTTTCCACCAAGATTGGAATTGGCAGACCAATTGCATTTTAATATGCTAATCCAGTTTTAACCAATTCTGGAATATTAGCTGTGAACTCAATGAGGTAATTGTCTGTGCTGACACCTCACAGTCTAAATCCTTTTTTATTATGCAATTATTATTCTTTTAGGGTTTTATGTATTATGGTGAAGGAGAGAAAAAATATGTTGTACATACTTTTTGCATCACATGGACTAAAAAAATGTTGAAATAGTGTTATTGATGGGTGTTAATATTACCCATGTTAAAGACTTTTTTCTGTCATGATCCTTTTTTAAGTAATAGTAAAAGAACTAAACATACATGATTATAATGGATTTGTGTATTTAAATTATCAATCAAGCACTAAAGATTTTTATTTATTTTTTAAGCTTCCCATTTTTTACACATTCACATGAAAATATTTTGCATGCAAAAGTACATATTTCCAGACACCATATTTGCCCATTAAATTAATTTTAAAATTCAGACAGATGAAGACTATTTTAAAGTTAGCGCCCACGTTTTGTTTTATTTATTTAAAATTTTCTGCTAGTAGTATAAACTGACAGAACCCTTTCTTAAACTGCTTTAGATCTTTTCTCCATTTAAATTCTGTTGTGCATGTCATTCATTTTCTATGTAGCTATTATTGCTCTTTGTGGCTGACTCTGCAGTGCTAAAAATTTCTTTCTTTTGTATTCTGTAGAGTCGTCAGATGATAGGGTGGCATTTTTTTAAAGCATATTTTCTAAGTACAGTACTATTAAATCCTTAATTAAACTGCTACAACTTTGATTTCACTTTTAGCATTATTGTTTTATTGTATGAACTTTACAATTTGCATACAAATTTTATAATTTTATTGAAAATGCACTATTTTATTAAGTAAATGAATGAAATTTTGAATAAATTTTAGGCAGTAGCTAAATGATTTTCAGTTTTTAATGTAGGCTTGTTTTTACCCTCCTTGTCATTTATCATATTAATTTTTATAAGGTTTGTAAAATTAATTTATTTAGCATACATATGATATATCCCCTTATAATTACATTTTTCCTCCATCAATGAATTTGCTCTCTAAACAAAACTCATTGTAATAAATCCATTCCCAATGCTTTTAAAATCTTCAGAATGCATAAAATTTAAGGTTTAATATCCATTATTTATTAAATTTCAGAGTATCTATATTTTAAAATTGAAACAATATCAGTTACATTTTTTTCATGAATAATTATTAATAATTATTCTCCATAGCACAAGATATGTATGCCAAATTTCAAGAAGATTGGATAATATTTAGAGTTTGCACACTTTGGTCACTTTTCTAAAAGTAAACAACAAACATGATTTTTCAATGTTAATTATTTTTATTGGAAAAACTAGTAAACACAAACTTAAAATAATACCAAAACTCAACACTAAAATCAATACATAGTACAAAAAGTGAAACGTGAGTTATGTTTATCAATATTGAACAATGAAATCCCTGCTTTTGTTTGTTTTGAGATGACTTTTCTGTGATGCTCAACTACTCTCAACAAGAATTTTTTTTTTTTTTTTTTTTTTTTTTTTTTTTTTTTTTTTTGTGCTTCCCTGATCGATTCGTTATCTGAGCAATTCTTTTTTTTGCAGTATCACTGACCACTTTAGGAGCGCTCACATTGCATTTTAGAATATTACTGATATATTCTGTCACATCGTAGATCCCAAACAATTCAAAGAACGCCTTTGTTTTATAAGTAGCAAAATGGCTCAAGTCATTTCATTAATTGTAAGTCATTAGGTTTTTAACCTCTAATCATTTCAATTTGTTTTTCTTTGCTCATTTTTAAGCAATATTTTGCATTTGTCCATATGCATTCATTCAACATAATACATTTGTCCAAAAAAGCCAATTCTACAGGGGGGGAGGGGGGGGGGGTTCTGACAGATACTGAAGGTGTCTCTTAGCTACTCTGCGAGCACTGTTTTTGATGTCTCATTCGGTTAAATTCTCAGAAGCTCTAATATATCCAAATCCTTCTTTGGACTAACAATTGCCTCATGCCAAAAGTGAACATATATGAAGCTGACAAACTATGCAATCCATTTCATTCCTTTCAATTCTTATTGGGGAATGTTCAACTGTTTGATGAAGAGGGCAATTTGTAAGTGAATATATTGCCTTTATTATCCATCTTGCTTGATGCAGAGCCCCTGAAATCCTGAAACTGAAGTCTTTTTTAGACTAACCTCCCAAATAAAAGAATGAGTGTTGTAATAACTCTTAGTCGTCTTCTCTTGGATGATTTCCATTATTTAGGACATTTTTGAAGTAGTCAACCATTTTCATGCATCGTTCTTCTAGAAAGCCTTAAACGATATTCTCTTCATCCAACATTCTTGTATATGTAAACTCTGGTACATTTCGCAGCATCCAAGTGTGCTTCTTTCATTTCCTTGTAATGGTAAGTAAAAACTAATTGTACTAGTTCCTTTAATAAAAGCTGGGTTCTTTAAAAAAAAAAAAAAAAAAAAAAAAAAAAAAAAAAAAAAAAACTCACCACTAACACCTTTTTTAATAACAAAATCATATTTTGGCTTGCATTTAAAGTTCATTTACCTCAAAAGATGAAAGAAATACATGAGAAGTACATTATTATAAAACACTCCAATATTAGAAATTTCACTAGCTTTGAAGTAAAAGTTATCAAAACGTGCGACCTCTAAATCCTCTAAATCCAATCTTCTTGAAATTTGGCATACATATTTTTTACAATATTTAGACTCGGGGCCTAATCAGTTATATGAAAATCACACCTTTTGAAAAATGAAACCCCCTAATGTACAATTTGCAGCATAGATAAATATTCTTATAGACTCATTTGAAAAGAACACACATTTCAGTGTGACTATTCATTTGATTTGTTGTGAAATTGATACTAATGATTCAGCTTAGAAATTATCTCTATAAGTCTGTCCCATTGAAGAAGACCTCTGATCTTTCAGATTAATAGAAAAAAAAAAAAAAAGGGTGTTTCTTTTTTTGAACTGTTGTATTTTTCATACATATTTGTTTTTTACTTTAAATTAAAATCATCTATTTATTTTTGCATCGATTGAATGTATTTGTAAAGACTAAATGGATGAAAATTGAAACAAAATACGCATTAAAGTATAAATAACAGAAGAATGTAAATGGCGAAAATTTTAATGTGCCTGCCTATTTTTGTCATACATGGTGAGAAAATGTAAATTTTAGGCCATTAAAATATTCTATTCATCTACATGACTTTTGAAACGACCCCCATGCAATTCATTTCATAATTTAAGTCTGGCTAAATCAAAATGCCACCCTATCCCTTTGTAGTGTGTTGTGTAATGCTGCAATAGTGAATGTGTAGCTGCTGCCTAAGCCCTTGAACGAAAACCCTTGCTTCTTTCCCTTTTTCCGCAGAACTCTCACATGAGGCCCTCGCCGCCACAGCAGCCAGTGTCACAGCCGTCCCCTCACCCGCAGCCCCCACCCCCTCACGGTCAGATGCTGCAGAACCAGGTGAGAAACAACACAACAATTGAAAAAAAAATTGCACATTTTCCTTGGAATGCCAGATCCTTGCCTGACAATGTTTGAATGTTCGCAATACCTCCCTAGCTTTGGCAGAATCCTTTATTCTTTAGAATATTAAAAACCTTGCACTCTTGTCTGTAGTTGGCTGTAAATGTTTTTCTTTGGGAAGGCAGGAGGAAAAAAACAAATGTTTTTGTATTTTTAAAATAGAATATGATCTTTAAGAAATCTTCCTTTATGTCATGAATTGCATTGCTTGTTTATAAGAAATTTTTTTTTTTTTTTTTTTTTTTTTTTTGGCTACAAAACTCAAGCTGGAAATTAATTGTTAATACTTAGAGGAGTGGGTAAACCTTGGAGGGAATTTTGTTATGAAATATCTTTCTTTTCTATTATTATTCTACAATTATTTTCTATAAATATCTTTCTTTTTTAAAATTATGTTTTCAATGCACTTTTTAAGCAAAAAATACATATTGCCAATTTTCTTACCATAGATTAAACACATAATACAATAGTTTTCGCTCAAAGCCCACCCAATAAGGCAGGGATGGCGAACCATTTTATTTCCACATGCCAAAAATTCACAAGCAATATGTAATGTGTGAAATTTTTACATTAATAGCAGTAATAAATCTTGCAATGTATGCTGTTTTCAGGAAATGTTGGCTTCCATGCATTAAATAATTAAGAAAAGTACCAAATGATTTTTTTCTGTGTATTGTCCTCAGTCTATTACTTTTAATGAAATTTTGATTCATAAATATTTGAGTGTCATGTACTGTAATAAATTTTATGATTTTTTATTTTAAAAGTTTTAACATATTATATATATTATTATTAATGTGACATCTAATTATTAAAGCTGCACTAATATATATATATTAACTACTTAAACCCCATAGCCTGCATACATTATGAGATTTTCTATTACAATACCAGGATGTGTTTACGACCTCATTTTAAGGCCAGACTGCAATGTTCTAAGCATCTATTTCTTTGCATTGTTAATTGCTGTTGTAATTGGTTTTCTGTGGTCTTTATTGCTTAAAAATACGTTGCTTATTTTACTTTTTTGTGCTTTATTGTAAGATAACAAAAATTTGAAAAACTTAAATTTTACACATTATAGATGTTTATTCCAAACTTTATATTTGTATAACATAAATAAATTTTTATTTCATAACCTCAAAATACATGTAATTAAATAATTCACATTTAATTAAATATAATGGCATACATTTCTTTTTGGCAAAACTCAATCTAATCGGTATTCAGCATACTATCACTAAAATGAATCTGGTGCTTAAAGGTTTAACAATTCATTATAAAAATTACGGCTATTGTATGTTTGATAGAGCATCAGCAAAATTGTGCCCACTTATCATTTTACTATAGTGGTTATTTTGTGAAATTAATTTTAGAATTAAATCTTTTTAAATTCTTACAGAAAAACAAAAAAATTACTGCATAATTTTTATCTTTTGAAATGATTATCAATAAATATTTATTATTTATTCATATTTATTATTTTCCCATGCCAGAGAAATTGTTGTATGTACCATAGGTTCGCCAACCCTGCTATAAGGCAGTAGTTAATCTTTGAATGATAATTTGAAAAAATTAGTTCCTCTTAATTCAAATAACTTCTTATTTATACTGCCCAATAAATAGAAAACAGAATCTCACTTTGTGTAATCCAAGAATAGATTATATATTATTGGAAGAAAATTATACAATATGCCTTTTGTCTCTTTTTTAAATTAGTAAAAAAATTTCTTGTTTGATTTTTGGCAAATCTAAATGTCTTTAGTCATTAGGTAGCAGAATAAGTTTTCTTATATTTCAGCTTTTATCTTTTATACTGCATTTTCTTAATTGACTTTGAATAGCTTAGTAGTATGTGTTGATCCCCAATTCTTTCCTCTCCTTCTTTTTTCTTTTTGTGCGAAATGTGTTTAAATAGTTTTCTCTTTGTGCATGTGTGGTTGAAATGACACTGCAAAAGTTACATAACATAAAGTTTTATTTTCTACTAACAATACCACAATTATGTACAGGGTGCTACTGATTGGCATATTATTTTGCTTTACTGTTCTGAAAGCATCTGTTTAGTCAACAATTGTAATGAGTTTAATCATCTTAAATTATTTTATCATTTTTGGTTTGTTTCATTATGTTCAGAATTAGCTTTGTATTTTATCAGCATTAGGAAGCTATTTTATTTATTTTTTATCTATCAACATTTGATTTAATTTTATCTTTATATTTATTTTTAATATTTGAATTTCTAAGTTTGCAACATTAATTTTTTTATATAATTTATTTTTCTATTTATAGGTTTGCAACATTAAATATTTATAAATTATACGTACATAAATTTATATATATATGATTTATTTCATGTTTTAGTAAAATTTTTAATTTCACTAATCAGTGGAAATCCATTTTGTTATGCATCTATTTTTGATGTAACAATAAATCATGGGATATTAATATATCATAGAACATTTCATTATTATGATTGAAAGGTACATTAAAATAAACTCTTTTTATAACTAAAGAAAATTAACACATCGATATAAATAATAAAATCAATTACAGTAGATGTTTAAAACTATTAAAGTTCTTCATTATTAGTAGTGGTAGTTGAAAACTAAAGCTATTGTTTACATTTGATTATGGTCCGAATTTTTATGCATTTGAAATAATAAATAACCAGGGAATATATGTCATAGTACAATCACATATTCTGGTGGAATTGCACATGCTTAATGTAAGAGAGATTTCTGTTATCTTGCAAACCAACTTTCTATAAAAATGTTACTTTTAAAATTATTGTTGGTAGATTTAGTTATTTTAATATTTTTTGAAATCTGGGATGTGGTCAATACCTATTGAATAATTAAGAAGATTCTACTATAAATTGATAAATTTGTATGCATGTTTGTACTTTTCTAAACAAGTATTGAATGATCATGCAATTTTGCTAATGTAAACAGAATTCCAATCTTTGCTAGGAAATTGCACTGCCTAGTTATTCTGTAAAGTAATTTTAGGCTTGAATTTGCTTGACATATTTTCATGACATTCTGAGGTCTAAGGCTGTCTGTACCAGTATTGTTTTGCATAAATTTAATATTTTTCTGACGCGTTTTCATTACGGTATAGAGACATAAATGATAGGAATCCTGTATTTTATAGAGGATTGTACAAATTGCTCTAGGAAAAAATTCTTTTTAACCATTATATAGGTTAAACACTATACTTCAAATTGGTAACTTTTTTTATTTCCCCCCCCCCCCCCCTAACTTGAGTATTTTTGCATTGCTAAAATATTTCTTTGCTCTTTGAGCCAAGGCTCTATCAGTGATTTTATGGGAGACAGGATTTCCAGAATTAAAATTTAAGTATTTTCACCTTGTTCTGAACATTCTGAAAAATATGCCATTCAAAATCGAACCTAAAATAGCCCTTTGCAGAATAGCAGCATACTTTAAAGTATCCTTTGTAAAGACTGTGATTCTGCTTGTATTGGTGAAATAGACTATTGTGCAATGTTTTGAAAAGCATAAACAAGCTTCCAAATCTGGCATTTTACAATCAAAACTTGTTAATTATTCAATAGATACTGGCCACATTTAAGATCTTGAAAATATTAAAATAATTAAATCTCTTTGCAATAATTTTAAGTCTAATTTTTCTAGAATGTTGTTTTTAGAAACTGCTCCTAAATGAAATGTATATGATTGCACTAAAATATGTGGCTCCACTGTGCAAAGAGAAAACTGCATTCAAGGCAAAGTTTCTATTTGCTGCCACACCCCACCCCATTTTGTGGAGGTGTCATAAAATTGAAAGATGTAGAAACACATATAAATCGTACTGAATGCATATTTCATGTTTATTTTGGAACTTATAAATGTCCAATTTTAACAATTAAATAATATAAAAGAAAATTACTCTAGTATTTTGGCAAATGGGATCTGGAAGGCAGATGTATCCAGCAGTAATAGTTTGCAGTCTCCTTTAGAGTCAAAGAAGGAAGCCAGAAGAAAAAGAAACAAACAAAGTTAGTAGTATAAATTTTGGTGCCCCCTCAATTTTCGCACCCACGGTGACTGCCAACTTCACCACCCGCCTTTGCGTGGCCTTGCATGACCATTTTCCTGACAGTCACACTTATGAAATTTTTTCTATAGCAAGATGCACCTGTGACCAGGGGTGCAAAAATCTAGGCGCCAGAGGGTAGTCTCTCACCACTAAAATTTTAAAGTTTTTTTCGCTCAAAATTTAATAGAATTCTAGCAGGAATTTTACACGAAATATTAGATGGAGAAAAACGAAATAAATTTTGTGGTGAGAAACTGCCTGCTGGCGCCTAGATTTTTGCACCCCTGCCTGTGACAGACCTATTAGTGGAATAAAATGCAAAATGAATTTCTGCAAGTTCACTTTTCTAGGAAGTAAACGTTATGTAACTTTTCTATTATTGTCATTATAGATAAGGATCTTGAAACATCTACAATAATTGATTTTACTATGTATATTAATGTGTTATTTATTAAGTTTTGTTAAATGTTCATCTTTAAATGTCTTTATTTATTTTCTAGTTCCTATTCCAACTCAATGTTTTAGTTATTCGAATTAGCTAGTTTTTTCTTTGGCATTTCCTTTTTTTAATTGTGAAGTAGTAACAAATTATTATAAGTTTAAAATTTATTCAGAATTTGAATTCAAGTGAGAGGTGGGGGAGTTTTATATATATATCATCTGTTACTAATTTTGACTGAAATAAGTGTATTTAAATGTATTTTCAATAACTTTTTTATTTATAATCCTAGTTATTATGCACCCTGTACCCTCCATTCCTTTATAATTAACTGTCAATGATAATGCAGTGATGGTAGTTATTTTAGTTAATTGCTCTTAAATGCACATATCATTCTTATTATGAAATAAACAATCATTATATGTAAATGGACTGTTCTAAGCTTTGTTAAAAACTTTTACTAAATCCTGCAACAGAGTTTGAAATACCTAAACCTGTGATTTTGTTTGCCCTTCCCTGCAGAAAAAACTAAATAATTAAATATTAGGAATACCTTATTTTACATATTTTTTTCAGTCATGTCAAACATTAAGGGATGATGGTCTGGCGTTTCTAGCATAGTTTATCATGTTTTGAATTCTTTATATTGAAATATATATGTATGTGTGTGTGTGTATAGGTGCATGTTATATGTTGTTGCTTAGACAACATGTGATTATTGGCATGCCTGATATTATTTTGGGTTATTTTTTGAAAGGTAAGTATAATTTGTGTTTTGAAGATGCTTTCGCAATATTTAGATAAATCTTTTATCTGATATTTTGGCATTTTAATTGCTGATTATAAATTTTAAAGCGTGCCTATTAATTTTATAAACATATGATTCTGTATTTGCACTTGTAATTGAAGTTTAATAAATACGTTCTTTAAATTCACTTATTTGTGTATGTTTGATTTTTGTATTTAAACATAAAATTTTAATAACTGTCTTATTTTTGACATTAGTTAATTCTATGATTAAACGTCATTACATAGATTTTTGAATTTAAACATTACTGACAGAGCAAAAGATAGAACAGACTTGAGAGAATTATTATAAGGCATTTTTTGCTGAATTAAATTGCAGTAAAGAAAATTCTTATTTTATAAAATAATTTTTAAAACATTTTTCGAGATTTTTTAAAATTATTATTTTCTATTTTTATTTGATAAAGCAATTTTTTTTTTCAGACATTGTTAGTTTAATTTTATATAGCTCTTGTTGTGTTACTTGAGTTATTTGTTATCTCCATTAACAGTGAATGTCGCTGAGAGAACATTTTTACACTTCAACTTAATTTGAATTGTTAAATTCGATGATATAGTAATGATTTTGGCAAATAAAAATTACTTTTTGGATTTTAACTTGATTATTTAAAAATAAATTGAACAATTACGATTGTTAATAATAGAAATATTTACAAAAATAAGTCATTCCTTATTACAAAATAAATTTTAATTATTTTAAAAGGAAAAAAATGCATTTTTATAATAGAAATACATTAGAACTAAGCCTATAGTTAGTTCAAAAATGTAATTTTTAAATAATTTAAATTTATTTTGGCATTAAATAGTAGTTTTAATTTACAATTAAACTTAATTCTTGATATCTTCTACTGTCCATGTGGAATCTTGAAAAATTGAAATGTTCTATTTTTAAATGTACATTTCATATTTTAATTTAGAATGAGAGAAATAAAATAAAAATAAACAATTCTCCGATGAAAATGAACGGAAACTAAAGGTGTTATATTTTTAGAAAAAAAATTACTATTTCAAGACTTAAAGGAATACTTTCCCATTAAAAACTTTCTTTTTACCTTTAATTATATATTTTGCATCGGAATCGGAATGTTTTAATGTATTCAGTATAATAGTAAAATCTGTTTTATAGAAAATCTTGATCTATGTTTATTTGCGGAGATCCGAAATGGAAGTTGTAGCATGTGCTGCCATCTTTAGCAGATCATAAACATTAAAACACTGCAGCATGAAGGTTTTTTTTCTCCAGTTGTTAGTTTTCCTTCATTGAAAAACTTTTCCGTTAAAAGTTTAAGCATAAAATGATTTTTTCTTATCTTCTAATTGTTTTTTCCTTCATGCCTTACAAATTACATATATTTGATTGTTTTATAAATATTACATTTTAGGAGTTTTTCAACAGAATACTTTCACCATTTTTTTATTTTAAAATATATATTACTTTTTACAGATTGAAAAATCAGCAGATTTTTCATTTGTTGCCAAAAGAATGTTTCATTTATCTATACTAATATTATAAAGAGGAAAGATTTGATTGTTTGTTTGTTTGAATTGAATAGGCTCCGAAACTACTTGACTGATTTGAAAAATTCTTTCACCGTTGGAAAGCTACACAATTTCCGGTGAACATAGGCTAATTTTTAATTGATTTATTCAAATATTTTCCTTAATAGTTCAAAATTTTATTATTTTTCATACAGAATCAATTAAAATTTTTCCGATAAAAAATAACCATTTTTCTTTCACGTTGCCAATAAAATCAAAATCTGGGATAATAATATCTCCTCGGCAATTGATTTTCAATTGAACAGTATCCACGTGAAAAATTAAAATAAAAATAATATATAAGACGCTATATAAGACGTACAAATATCGGTTACGTTAATAAGAGGTTCTCTGCGAAAAATGGCGACATAATTAGAAGTAAAGTGAACGAGAAAGAATTAAATTATTATTAAAATATTTGATTTGGAAAAATATGATGTCATAATTTAAATAACATAGGAATTTTCAAATATTTGTTAAAAGAACAAGAGGCATGGATATATGTAACTAATAAAAATCAGTAAATAATGATGTCACATCTATACCCAATATTATAAAGAGGGAAGATTTGATTGTTTGTTTGTTTGACTTGAATGGGCTCCGAAACTACCTGACGGATTTGAAAAATTCTTTCACCGTTGGAAAGCTACACTATTTCCGGTAAACATAGGCTATATTACATTTAAAAAAAGGGGGGGATCCTTACTAAAATGCCAATAATGTAACCCAAGGTGTAGAAAAATGACCGTAAAAAATCCGGTACTTCTCTATTATCCCTCCGACCAATTTTGCCAAATTATACAAATCGCCAAACTAATAGCCAAATTTTACATATTGACATAATTTTTATTTTAAATAACGAAAAAACAAATAATTAGTGGAATATTAATAAAAATTCAGATAAAAAAACGAAATTAATATCACTTAATGACATTTTAAACACGTGAATCTTATTTAATGTCATTGAATGTGACATTCACGATTATCCATAATTGGCATTTAATCTTATAGTTTGGCGATAATTTTTTGGTCGATGGGATAACCTAGAAATACCAAAAATCCTTACATCGCGTGCACTGCGAATACTATTGATTATAAAACAAAATAATGTACTACGACTTTGCAGAACGTATAATTATCTAAAAAAAATGGCGCGACAGCATATGTCTAACTGTTATGTCTAAAGTCACAATAAGTGTTTTTGGCACAGATGTCATATACGCGCCACATTGGGCATATGCTTTTCCCCCCCCCCCCGCCAATTTGGCATTGCACATGTGTGCCAAGGAGAAAGATCCGTTTAATAAGTTTATACAGTTGTTAGGGGAATAAAATGAAAAAAGTTAAAAGATTTCAGTGAAATGGGCTGATTAAATAATATAAATGCATGCATTCAATCTATATATATAAAAGAAAGTCTGGATTTCGTATTAATCACAGCACAAAAAAATCTACCGGACCCATAATCTTGAAAATTGGGGAAAAAATACTTATAGCACCGAGTGCCGCTAAGAAGGGATTTTCGAAAATTCCACCCCTAAGGGGGGTAAAAAATAGAACGAACTTTTAAAAAATTCCTTAAAAATCGGCTTATGTAATTATTTATCAACTGATAACATATTTTAATGTATTTTTCCATGCTGAATCGAATGGTACAAAGCAAATTCTTTTAAATCCAGTAGTTCGTGAGATACTTCCCATTTTCCTAATTTGGCGATGTCTTCGGCGCAAAAACCTGAAATTTTCAATCCTTATCTATATATATAAAAGAAAGTCTGGATTTCATATTAATCACAGCACAGAAAAATCTACTGGACCCATAATCTTGAAAATTGGGGAAAAAATACTTCTTATAGCACCGAGCACCGCTAAGAAGGGATTTTCGAAAATTCCACCCCTAAGGGGGGTAAAAAAAAGAACGAACTTTAAAAAAATTCCTTAAAAATCGGCTTATGTAGTTATTTTTCAAATGATAACATGTTTTAATGTATTTTTCGTTGCTAAATCGAATGGTACCAAGCAAATTCTTTTAAATCCATTATTTCGTGAGATACTTCACATTTTCCTAATTTGGCGATGTCTTCCGTGCATAAACCTGAAATTTTCAATCCTTCTATATAGATCAGATTTTGTAGTCAATTCAATTGATACCATTTTGTAGACGATTCAATTGGTACCATATTTTAGTGTATTTTGCCATGCTGAATCGAATGGTACCAAGCAAATTCTTTTAAATCCAGTTGTTTGTGAGATACTTCACATTTTTCTAACTTGGCGATATCTTCTGCGCAAAAAGCTGAAATTTTCAATCTTTATATATAAAAGAAAGTCTGGGGTTTTTTTTTATTAATAATCGTACAAAAAAATCTATTGAACCTACACTTTGGAAGTGAGTTCTATAATCAGGTTAACATGATTATGTAAGCTATATTTAATTGTCTCAATATATATAAAACACAAAGTAAAATTTCATTCCGGCCTCTTATAAATTAAGTTCTACTAGATAGATTTTAATAGAACTTACATTGTTAGCTGGATAATTTTTCAGAAATTTTGTAACAATTGTAATATAGCATTCATCTTTAGATGAATATTTATGGAGATATTTTAAATCAGATGAACCCAATTACAAAAGGTTGGCTTTATTTTAAAGGTTCCACTGAATGAATTTTTATGTGATTAAAACTGTTAACATGTTGAGCGCTACGTCATTCGTTGGTGACTAACTTTGAACTTTCTGTTTAGATGACTGCCTTTTCTCCGATGACATACAGAATAAAATACAATATAAAACTAAAAATTACTATGATATAAAAATTTCGTTTGATTTAAAGTTTCTTTAAAAAAAACTGACCAGCGTAGCGGGCGAAGGCTGCTAGTATCTTAATATTTTTATTATATATATTTATATTTAAGGAGGAGGGAAGGGGGAGAATCTATTTACTGTCTCTGTAAAGAGGCTAAGTTTTAATATTTTTTAATACTATCCAGGAATTTCACTATCTTAAGTGTCATCATATATAATTTTATTTTATAGTGGCGCATTAAAAATTTTAATGTTATTTACTGTCTCTGAAAGGGGGAAAAAAGATCTGAAAGTGCTATGCTATTTGGAAATGTTATTTAAACAGTGAGCAAATTTTTCTCATTTGAAATTATTGTTTTATAACTTATTATTTTATTGCCACATGCCAAAAATGCAGATGGAAATGTGTATTTTTCTATCTTGTTGTTAGGCCAAATAAAATTAAACATTGAAGGGGGAAAAAAAAAAAATCCCTCTAAATAAATGTTTCATGAATATAGTTTGTCTATACTCCAACTCATGCTTGGGTTGTCATATTATTGCTATATTTTATCGAGGTTAACTATGGCATATTTGATATTGTAAATGAAGTGCATAGAACTTATAATTCATTTGTAGAAATACTCAAAAACTCAAAAGAATTTAGTTACATTTTAGTCTATGTGTGTGTGTGTGAAGGGGGGGGGGGGATCGTTTGCAATGTATTTTTATTATATTTCTCAATTTCAAATACTGAAATTGATATGTATTGATGAGATGCTCTACAAAAAAAATTATTTTGGAATAAGGTATTAAGCATCAGCCGTTCAATTACAGAGTTGTACAAAGTAATTTGATTAGTATTGTCTAATAATTACTGTGGGTTTTTCAGTTGTGGCATGCGTTATTTTTTGCTTTTTACTTGGTGTGTATAAATTCTATAGATCATATACAGGGAAGCACAAAATATATATGGTACATTTCTGTTTATAAATTTTTTCCTCTTGTTGGCGTTCATATTACAAATTCATATAAAATTAATGTTGCTGCAAAAATATTCTGATTTTTAAAAGATAAATAAGTTGATAATCAAAAATAATGAATTTGAAAATAAGGATTTTGAAGAAAAAAATGTATAAGCCTTAAAATATTTACTCTGTCAAAAGTCAGAATATGGGCGGGGGTTATTAAATTTAAAAAGAAATATTGAAGATAAATTAAAGGCATATTAAAAAATTATTCACTTTAAAATTAAGTTATAAATATTATTTCTAAACAAATATCTAAGATTAACATAATGTAGAAAAAAAATAAATTTTACTACTTGAAACAAATCTTACATCATTTGGTGCTTAATTATTTACATTAAGAGTTTAAAAATAAATAAATCTCTGAAAATAAAGTTTTTCCGATACATTTTCATGCTCAGATTTTTGTTAGGATACTTTATTTAGTGACAATGAGTATACATACACATTATCAATCTCATGATATTGTATGCAATTATGTGTAGATAAATTAGTGATGAGAGCAGAAATGTATTGTAGGATATATGCTGTAATATCTTCTGAATAACTTCATATACTAGCCACAGCATATAATCTCTGCCTAATGGGGTGCATGTTACGACTACACTGATGGGTGATAATTCAAAATTTAAAGTATCATAATATAATTCGATGTTCATTTTAAAAAGTTAATTAAAGTTGGTTATATATTTTCATTTCTGAACGTTCTTCCTTGGTTATATATTTTAATTTCTAAACATTCTTCCTTAAAATTAAGGAAAATGCTCCTAATCTCTTTTTTGTTTGAGAAGCTTAAATAATAAAGGTGGTAAGTGACACAAACATCATTTTGAGAAAATGAGCTGTAAAATTCCAAATCTTTATTTGTGTTTATCATCAGATGTTTTCATTATCAATTAAAATCTCTGAATTTTGCGGTTTTTTCAAATACTACTTTTTTAGCTTGTGATAGACCATTGATTCTCTTCAATAATTAATAGAATAAACTTTTGGATCACATACCACCTTTTATCATTTGAGCTTTTCAATTGTTATTGTTAGAAACATTTGGGATAGTTAAATACTAAGATGTTGATTAATTTAAAAGAATTTCAGTGTAAAACTGAATTATTTTATTTCAAGTTATTTAAAATCCATTTCTTTCTTTTTTTTTTTTTTTTTTTTTTTTTGATTATTTGTATGATTTTTTATTTTATCCTAATTTCTTAAATATTTTTAATTAATACGTTTCAAAGAAATGAAAGACTGGAACGAGTAATGCTCTAATATTCTGTCTTTTCAAAAAAAAAAAAAAAAAAAGTTAAGATATTTTTACTTTTTTGAGTAGATTATTGATTCTATTTCATTTGTTTCTTTTTTACTCTTAAAATATTTCTAATATGGAACGACTTAAATTTTTTATCAATTGCAATTAATAAAATAAACATAATTAAATCTGTATTAAAAATTATGCCTGGGATTGAAGATGTTTATACAGAAAATATTTGCAACGTTGATAGTGATGTACTTGTATAGTGCTGACATCTATTGCTGATAATCTGAATTGCTCACTCCATTACGTCGTCCGTTTGGAAACAGAGCGGGATAGTAAATTCACAATACGTACTCCATTCTGATTCGATTTGATTGGTATTTTTAACTATTTTTTTCTGGTGAAATTTTGAAACCTTTATATTTGGCAATATATTATTCAAAATGTATGATCATATTTGAAATCTTCCTCTTCCTTATACATTAATCCCTTCCTTAATCTTCCTCTTCCTTATACATTATATTATATAAAGATATATATATATATTAATGAATAAAATTTTCACTTAAAATAAAACCTTCTTTTAATCAAATGTAAAATCTGATATTCTGTTCTGTGAAATTCCAAAGGAGAAAAATGTGAAAATTAATTATACTGTGTTGATTTCAGAAGGTGGCCGGGGACTATCCACAGTTCCGAAGATTTGAAATAGTGTGTTTGTAATTGTCAAAAAGTGCACTTTCCCCGTCGTAAGTCCATAATGCCCCCTTCCCCCTACTTCGGAGGCGCAGAAATCCCTCTAGGAGAAAAGTGTCTGAAGTCAACACTGATTTTACATTGCAGTAATAATAGGTATAGCAATGTTAACCGAACTCTGTCTAATTATTTAGTGAAGCAACTGGTAAAAAGTATATTCCTCGGTGCCAATAAATAAATAAATAAATTACCCAATATTGTTTGCATTAACTACCAATGTCACTATTAGTTATTGCAACGTAAATATTTTTGAATTGTGTGAAACATTGTGTATTTAATGTAATACTTGCATTTGTTGTACATAATTACAATGTGTGGTGACATATATCTCTAATGTAAATGCAACATTTCGCATTGTTTGCCTTTTAGTTAAAGTAACAGCAACAGCGATTAGTGTTAAAACTGCCTTTTTTTTTTATTTGAAATACACACCACAATTTTTTAACAGTATCTTTCGCCTTATTTAATATTAGACTTTCGTTGATTAAATAAAATAAAAATTCTGGTAAGCAAATTCTGGTCGGCTAAATTGACAACATTGTTAACGATGAGCACAAATATTGGAAAAACATGATATTGGTTTTCGCGGAATTTTATTTCTGGATATTTTATAATCGCTATTTCCAAATAAGAATGTTTGCCTTACTGAATTTCCGAAATTATAAGGCGAATATTACTATTTGGATTAAATTGTGGATACTGCAATCTGTTATTACTGCAATACCAAATCAATTTTTATATTCCCCCTCCACCCCCACCCCACCCCCTTTTTTATTTCTTTTTTTTAATGACCACAATATTAAAAACACAATAGAATATTCCACTGTTAAATTTGATCGAAAGTAGGTTTTATTTTTATAACTCTTATTTTATGTATTACAAACACATACAATATGTAATTTTTATTAACTTAAATAAAAATTTTCACATTGGGAGGAAGTTGGAGCTAGATAAATGATAATGAATATAAGACCATTTAATCCTCTGTTTCGATGATGACTTTAGTCCAACATTTTCACTTTCATGTTTATAATTTCACTAGGATTGGAAAAGTAATACTCAATGAAAAGGCATGTTCGCTTAGTGTGACGCGGTTTATTAATAATTCCATGCATCTACAAGATAGCAATTGCTTTCATGAGTTATTCAGAATATTCAAAATTTCATACCAGAAAAATATACTGAGAAAAATACCAGTGTCGAATCTGAACAGAGTAGATATTGTCAGTATGGGAGCGGATGCATAATATACCCAACTCTGTTTTGAAGTCTCGCAAATTCTTCGGTATTTCAAAATAAAAACATCATTAGATGTTGAATTTATACATTTTCCCCTCCCACAAATTTAGCCACGGAAATACATCTTCGTAAATACTTGAACGGAAGATTTCCTTTGCATGTTTTCTAATCTATCTAACAACTTCCAGCTTTAAATAAAAATGTGTTTATAGTCAAGATTGAATTATAATATACTTTGTCTCGGCATTTTGTAAAGAGCTTGGCGAAATTTAGGATTCAAAAATGTACTCAAAAAATGCTTTTGTATGCAATGAAATACGTTTAACATGAAAACGCCTTACGTGAAAATCGGTTAACACAAAAGGACATTGCGGTCTGGCCTCTATACTTTGCAGTTTATTACATTTTGCTTCTTTTAACACAAAACAAAAATCGTTTAAGGTATCCGAACACCTTTAAAACGTAATTTTCGATCACAATATCGATTTTTCATTTTTGCAATAATATTAAAATTGGCTCTTATTTATCGAAATCTGCTTAAATTTTGTCTGTATTTAAAATAAAACCCGGGTTACAGCCGCTTAAAATTGCACCTATTACAGCTTTTGAATTGTGTTTTAAAGTTATTTTTAGCATTTTCACAAAATGAAGTTTTTCAGATTTTTACGCAAAACAGTCTAAAACAAAAAATTATGCCTGAAATGCCATGAAATTTTCGATACTTCCTTTACAAATGTCTTTTGAGGGCATAGACTACACTCATGATAATATATTTAATAGTTTTATAATTAAACTAGTATGACAAACTTCAGATATTGTGCGAAATTTTTCATTACATTAATACTTTAACTGACATATCATCTGAGATAGAGATGCAATTATAATGTATGTAGTCTTAGATAATTGCTAAAATTTTTATATTTTTTCAAAAATTTTAAAGTAGATATCAAAATGAAAAATGGATAACAAGAAAAAATTTCCAAAAATCACTTCCAGAGATGTGCGGATACTTTAACACGAAAAAAAAATTCACTTTCGATCTTCTGTGGCATATTTGCTACAAGTCACTTTAGAAGTTATTTATGGAATTGAATTAACTTCAGGAATGCAGAAAAGTAATTTAAATAAGCATTTGAATGGAGAAATGAATAAAACAATGGACGATCTTGAACAATTTGTGGACAATATGGTTCTGAAGAGAGAAAAATAAATTGCTTCTAAAATGTATCTAATTTTTTCCCTAAAAAAACATTTTTTACTTGCTGTTTATCCTATAAGATGCAACCTACTCGTAGATTAACATAAAATCGAAATAAAATTTGACGGCATTGAAAATATTGGCGAGTTTTGTTCTTTTTTGATAAGCCATGATTGTGCGTGTGTCCAAATGATTAATTTGAGTATAAAAATCATTCATTATGCCCATCGCGAACCCTGAGTAATTTTCGCGCTTCTCACATTTGGAGGGGACAAAAAGAAAGAAATCGTATGTGTAATTTAAAAATATGGGGATATTGATTTAATAAAATAGGTTACAATTTGTTTCTGTATTTCCAAAAGAGCAAATTTAGTCCTTTTGTTTTCCCTAGATTTTGCATTTTAACCGGCTCCAACAGTGCAAGTAATTTTATGACAAGTACAATATTCAATTGCAATTCAATACAATTCAACTACGTCATCAGTAATGTGGTATTGTTTGTGGCTTTGTTTTGTTTCCACACTTGACTACATTAAGCCTGCACTAAGTTTAGAGAGTTAGTTTATTAAAAAAAAATAAAGGGGAAAAACTGCTCTAGTTATTAAAATTAAAACATTCTGCATTACTAAAATTATTTAAAAGATGCTGGAAGAGAATCTGGTGAAAAAAAAAGGGGGGGGGGAGGTGACCGCAAAATTTGAAATAACAAAAATATTACGCTAATACTTAGACATTAAGATTTTTCGCACATCCTTATTTTCATATAAATGAAATGATTTCTTAAAGAATAAGTAAGAAAAACGCGATGTCTCAAAACTGCTTTTAAAACTCTTAAGGGAATACAGTACCTTAAAATTGGTCAAATTATCGATTTTTTTTTTTTTTTTTTTTTTTTTTTTTTTTTTTTTTATTAATTGAAAGCTTCTTTAATTGTGATGATATTTTGATACCCCATTCTTACCTATACGACAATTATATCACGCGATATTGTAAATTTTGTTAAAAGATCCAGCGCAATGACCCATACAAATGAAAACTTTCAACTGATTTTTCTCCCCGTTCCTGTATTTATAACTTGCTTGTTCGATAAATGTTAAAACTTTTTTGCTGATTTAGATAGCGATTTGAAATTTTAATTTGTTCTCCATGGTGTATTTAATATTTTTGTGCATGGATATAACATTCAAGTTCATAATTTATTATTTTTTTTAACATTCAAATTAAAAGTTTGTTGAATTTTTTTTTATTTTTGATATACACGAGAGAAAAAAAAATATATTTAATGTATAATCTAATGCAGCTAAAAATCCATCCACAGTTAGTTCTATGTAATACATTCCACTGAATGTGGGGAAAAAATCGAAGCAAAATTAGTCATATTTATGGAAGTAGTAGAGATTTAAAAAAAGTTTTTTTTATACATAAAACTAGGCTATCCAGCAAGACTTTTTTTTATTATTATTATTAAACTTTTAGTATTAAGTATTGTGCCGCCACACATATTACACTATTGTTCAAAATTGTAATCAATTGTAATTGTTGAATGTTGATTTCAAAGGTAATATGTCCCCTAAATGCAAGTACAAGCAGTAGTGACGACCGGGCAATTTGTTACTCTTCCCGTACTCTATAAACCTAAAATGCTATTTTTTTTCTTCTTGCTACAAATTTTGAAGTTTAATCTTTAATGTGAATTTGACAATATGAAATGGTGTAACTTATTTTAAACAATGAAACAGAAGTATTTAAAACGAAAAAATAAATTTTATTTAAGATTATCATAATACAATCAATTTTATTCAAGTCATCATTCATATATGCCATACACACTACACTCCAAATCTCCAGCTATTATGATACAGAAATTTCTTATTCTTTGTTGAATTCTTACCTATTTAATCATCTCATCCCATCCTCACATGGGAAAGGCTGAAAAAGATAATAACAACTGATTAATAATACAATAAAGATTTGCCTCTTTTAAAACTGAATGCACTCTTTTAGTCATGATATTCATTGTTAGATGTTTATACAATTCCTACATCAAAAATTTTATAAAAGCTTTGAAATTTCTTTTTAATCGAAGCATAATCCTTATTTTTGCTCCCAACAAAGATATTACGTCAAATTATTGACTAGTGGAATAGCATACTTAATGTTGTTGAAAATTCTTGGGGGAAAAAAAAAAATAAGAGGGATTTTGAGACATAATTAAAGGGGAGCTTTTCCTGTAATGACTTGAAAATCCATTCATAATGAACTAGCAAGTTTATTGCTTGGCTTTGCTTTTTTCCTTTTCTAAGCTTAAACAGTCAAGAGAATAAGTTTCCTCGTGAGAATCAGAAGAAAAAAAGTTTACGTGTTTGTGGAGTTAATAGTCATTTTTGGATTTAATGAGGCCTTTTTTTTTGTAAAGCATTTTTCAGTCGTATTAGTATAGTAATTGTAATGTGCTTTTCTTTAAGCGCGGAATTATTACTCTTATGAGTCTCAACGAGGCGTAATAAATGAGACCGTGTTTTTATGGAGAATTTAATCAAAATTTTAAAAGAAAGTGTATGTTTATTCAACTTCGTTATTTACAGTAAATTTAAATCTTACCATATATATATATATATATATAATTACTTCTCCTAGCAAAGCCATCAGATTTGCTTGGGGAAAGATAAATATTGAAATTTGTCGTAGATGCTTAGTTAAGAATTCGCCTATTAAATACGAAGCGAAAATGGCAATGTTATTTATGAAGGCCGATTATCTTAACGAAAGAATAGGCTCAAGGGGGAGGGTCTTTCAAAGGGACCTAACGCGTATTTACGCAAGGAAATTCAAGGTTCGGAGAAAACTCCAATTGGTTAGGTTAAGGGGCGCAAAAGAATAGGAGTTGAAGAAAAAGTTATCGTATTAACATTATTTTGATAAAACCAACACTTCAGAAAATTAAAAAAAATCGTCAGAAAGTAGGATAAAATTGTTAAATTGGGTTTTCTCTAATCTTGATTTAATTTTTGTTGGTGAAATTTGTACTTCAAAGTCTACCTCTACCTGACCTACAGAGTTTATTTTTGTGAACGTGAAATACAGTGTTGAAATAAAAGTTTAGAACCACCAATGAAAACAGTTAAAGCTCTTTCTTAATGAAATGAATAGCTTTTAGGCAACTTTTGTTATTTCTAACATGTTCGGAAAAATAAGCAAAAATGAATTTCTACATAACACAACTTAATGGAAAAAATATTAGACCAGTATGATATTATATTATATATATCAAGTATTTATGCATTAATTCTCAATACCTTATCTGCTTTAAGACTGTCGCCTTAAAAAATACTTTGAGGAGAATTCGGTAGGATTTTATATCTGAAAATGGATATTTAGTTCCAAGATGGCTGCCTATATCTGAACAATCGAACCAAGATTCCCCACGGCTTTTCTAAGGGACCTAGATCAAGGCTTTTAGTTGGGAAGTTTTAATGTTTGCAGATATTCAATCTGATGTTGACACAGACTTACAAACAGAAGCATTATTTTGAAGGAACGCGAAACTCGGAAAATCCATCTTTAAGTGGAACTTATTACCAAAATTATCTTATTAGGCAATGGCAGGGCTCCCAAATGGTCCCCTTTTTCCCGCAAAAGTCCGCTTTTTAGAAAAAGGTCCGCTTTGGTCCGCTTTTATCTGTTTTGGTCCGCTTAGTCCGCTTTTAATGACTAAAAAACAAAAAAATCATTTAAAAAACAAAATTTTTTTTTTTTTTTTTTTTTTTTTTTAGAAAACGGTAAAATTGTACTGCATGCTGATGTTTTATTATCCTTCAATATCTAAATTCACACTTTCTTTAAGGCATGAAAATAAAGTAAAGAACACTTCCACCCCCTCCCTAGTAAGCAATCAATTAGCGTTTTGAAGTCAAATATAACCGGCAACTCATCATATTGTGGTTTCATTAATCCTCCTTTTCTTGTGATTGGAATCGTTACCGTTTCATCCCAATATGTTCACGTGACCCGTTCGCAGGTGCTTTTACTTTTTTAAGTACCTTATTTCAGTAACAATAGGCTGCAATTGGATTAATTAGTCTCATGGATTCTTATTGTTGATGAAAAAGAAAGAAAAAAAAACAGAAGAAAAAGCGTGATCAAAGTAAGTATTGTTTTTCTTTATTTAAGACAAGCATGTTTTGACTAGCATGCTTCTTACATTAACGAAATAAACTATGCAGATCGCACTTTCTTTTTCCATATTTGCATCGTAAGATGTAGATACCCTTCTGGAGAGAGACAAAGGGATACCTTTTTAATTTTTGCGAAATAACTTTTTTACTTTCGCGAAATTCCGTTTTCATTCTTTTAAAATTATAATCAAGATTTATTAATTTCATGATTGAAAAAAAAATATATTATTTTCTAACTATAATAATTCCACAAGAGTAGTAAATTAAACTTTTAAAGATGCATTGCTTTCAGATTTATTTTAATTAATATTAATTTTCTCCTATCTGAAAAAAAAACAAACATTGGAGTTGCGTTCATCTGTTTTTCTTTAGGGGGTGTGGAAAAACATTCACATTTTCTCTCCAAAAATGGAATGTTCGCTAAGTTATAGCTGTCTGCTATTAGGTTTTAAACTCGGCAACCAATCAAAAATCAATACCCCCACTTAAAAATAATAAAACAAAAGTAGGTATTTCAGGGTTTATATATATAAAGTAAATAAAAACTAGCCAATGCGTCAAATTTTAGATAACAAACTTAATTTTTCTGTGTGCATTTTGCACTGAACATGTCAGTTATTTTGCGCTGCTTCATCATTTTCGATTTTTCGGCGATAACCTTTCTCTTTTATTATATAAACGGACTTCAGTTCCTGTCCTGTAGTTTTTTTTTTTTTTTTTTTTTTTTTTTTTTTTTTTTTTTTTCCCTCCCAAAATCGTTAGCTAAAAAGAAATAATAAATCTATCCTTGATTACTTTGCATGGCAAAACATATTATCCACCTAAAGAAAATGATCTGATTGCGTTAATATTCGACTTCGGATTTCACTTAATGAGGTGGGGAAAAAAAAAAGTAAACAAACCACAGATGGTTATTTTTTTCTTGGCAGCTTCTGTTAATTGGGCATTTTCAGCAGGCGTCGTAACTTTTTATTAACTAGTTATATTTTAATAAAATTTTGTTAAACTGCCTAATTTACTATTATTACAACCTGTTGAAAATTTGAAAGAAATCTGTCAATTTACTTAAGAAATATGGATTTTTTTTTTTTTTTTTTTTTTTTTTTTTTTTTGTAAGCTCTAAGTGTGTGTGTGTGTGTGGGGGGGGGGGGGGAATGTTGGTTTTTCATTCCATTTCTTGTTTTGTTTGCTTTCAACTATCTTAACAGATTTTTTTTTTCCGCACCTAAGCAATGTAAATTTGTTAACACATTAACGGAGTCTTTTATATATTTAAAAGAATAAAATTTGAATAGTTAAATAAGAAAAAAAACAATGGTTGTGAATCATCACAGCTGCATTGATGCGGGTGTCGCGCAGTGTTGAATTCAGACTTTTTTGTAGGAATTTCTGCGACTCTGGGGGGGGGGGGGGGTTGTACTTTTTGACTATTCAAAACATAAACTCAAATCTGCCAGTGGGGAAATTTCATTGCTCTGAGCAGGAATACCCCCCCCCCCTCCTCCTCCCATGAATTCAACACTGGATCGCGGGCATTACGGAAGAACAGATCGTAAGATCATTTTGCCGAAACCAGACGTGTGGTATGAAAAAAGTATGAATATCTTTATTCTTTAAAAATAATTTTAAGAGTAGAGAGGTTTTAGATCCGGTTTTAAAAATTCCTAATTTAAAAATGCTTTTTTAAAATGTATATTAAAAAAATAATAATAATAATTGTTAGCAAAACGTCCGGACTTTGTTTGATTTCCGAATTTCGGATGTCGGATTTTTAAGACTTTGTCCTGTGCATTTGAACCTCAAAACTCCGGGCATTCAAATTCCGGAAATCTTTAAAATCCGGACATTTTGTCAATTTTAGTAACTTTAAATTTTATCAAATGCAGTTAAATTCTTTTAACTAACTAGACATTATGTATATCGATATATTCTTGTAATTTTACATAATGATTGACGGTTAATTAAAAATTTTAATTATTACAAAAACTGGAAAGTTAAAAAACGGCATTAAAACAAAGAAAAAAAAAGTTGGCGCGATATGTTTATGACTTGAAGCTTCATATATTTTAATTCTAATAAAATCACTCAAGTACATATTTATAACAAAAGAAGCAAACATGAAACTTGGTTTTCTTTTAATTGAAGTAAAAGATAAACACACTTGATAATCAGTCTATTAACACCTGCTCTTTCTCCAACAGAATGATCAATCTAGTGGCACATTGCTCTTTAACCTTAACGCGCACATTTGACGACGTTGAGGATGTTTGTTTTGTTTCTTTGAGAAGAACCTTTGAATGCAATAGGAAAACAAGAGTTTTTTTTTTTTTTTTTTTTTTTTTTTTTTTTTTTTTTTTTGCGATCTTGAAATTTCCAAAGTTTTTTTCCTTCTCTCCACAATTTTTTGCAAAATTTGCTCCCCCCCCCCCTTTCAGTTCAGGATATTTTAACAGAATTAGATATTTTTTCTGCGATTATTTATTTATTTATTTATTTGGTGGGGGGAGGGCGATTATTTATCGAAATTTTTAATATTTTTTTCGTGACAGACTGACAAAACACATTATTTTTTCTCTCTCTCTCTGTATTTTTGTCAGAAGAATCAGTTTTTCAGTAACATTTTGGAATTGCTTGGTGTTTTGTATATAGTTATTTTATAAACTCTTCTCTTTTTTTCATTTTTCATTTTTCATTGTTTTTTTTTTTTTTTTTTTTTTTTTTTTTTTTTTTTTGTAAATATTTGATCTTTACAATATTGTGACATTTTAGAACAGATTGTTTTTTATTTCAAGCATTTCAAGAAATTTTTGCCTTAAATACTTAATGGCTAAATATATTGTGATAATAAATTTGTGAGATACATTTTAGCTAAGATTACTTTTTATTTTAATGAAAATCAGTTTGCTATTGTAAATATTAAAAAAATCAAGACTTTGAATTACAAGTACAGGCTCTTTTAACCCTTTAACGTTCATTGGTTTCGCCACGAAACCACAAAGTTTTAATTCCAATACGCAACACTGACACCGGTATTTTTATCTAAAAATATCCCTTTTATTTTGTATATGAAAAATCACGTTTTCTTATTTAGAAATATATTTGTTCTTTATTACCGGTGTCATTCATTTATTTCGACATCTTAGCAATGAAAATGCTATGATCGTTAAAGGGTTAAAAGAAAATTTTCAAGGTAAGTGTTAAACTACTTTTTCACTTCCTGCAGTAGAATATTTAATTGTATTCAAATATAATTGTACAATTTCTGCAACAATATTTGAAATTATTTAATGATATCCTTATAAAGTTAACTAACATGTTTATTGTAATGTTAAAAAAAATTGCTAACATATTTAGTAAAAATAAATGCCCCCCCAAAATCTCCTTTTTTAAAAAAAAGGTCCCCCAAAGTCCCCTTTTTTAAAAAAAATGGTCCCCCAAAGTCCTCTTTTTAAAGAAAAATGGTCCCCCAAAGTCCCCTTTTTAAAGAAAAATGGTCCCCTTTCCCCCTTTTTGCGACCTAAAATCTGTTGGGAGCCCTGCAATGGAGTTCATTTTCATCTGAAACCAAACTTGATTTTCATTAACCACCTTTTACGCGTCTTCCTAAATCCTAAATATAAGCTTTTCGGAATTTAATTCTAAACAACAAAATTAACATGTGGCGTTTTTTGCCTTTTTCACCGGCGTTGTATAGAAGCCCGAGACACACTTGTAAACATGCTTTAAGATTTGAAAAAACTTTCGAGTTAGGTTTGAAATATCTCATGTTTAATTGCAAAGAGCTAGTTAAAACAATCTAACTCATGTAAATCTTTTAAAACTTATTCTGGAAAAATATATTTGAAATTTGGTTAAACTTTCTGAAGTCGTTCATTTCAAACCTTCTTTGAGGTAACAGTACTAAATACCTATCTTCACACACGAAAAATAATAAATAAATAAATCATGCAAATAAATCAATTCATTGTTTTCGTTTTAAATTCCATAAGATCTTAACATTTTTTAGATTTGTTACAGTGTTTTACTTGATGAGATAGAGATATCTGGGGGGGAATTCCTGATTTCAGCGAGTTCTCGACATCTTGCATTACTAGTTATGTAAATTTTTCAAAAGTTTTCTGCTGTTTGGAGGCTCTCTTGTGATTCCATTTCGCTCGTCTATTTATTTCATCGGAGATTTATAAAGTCACCTCTAGGAAATCCAAATGGATGACAGCTGTTCTTTATAAGAAGAATGCACTTGCACATTCATCTTCTGCCAGGGGCCATGCGGTATAGTTTATGCAGTTCCGATCACGACTTAACGTGACCACAGTTAGAAAATATTCCCGCGCGTAGTTTATTTAAAACATTATTACTAGGCCCATTTTTATGTTTAAGAAATCCTACGTGACGAGAACGGGAAATTGCTATTTATTTCCCTACACGAAAGTTCTATGAGCCATGTTATGAAGGCGATGATAAAGTTCACAGAGAAGGAAGTAAGAAATATTTAATTTGTTGCGAGATTTTTCGCCTTTAAATATTATTTTTCCCTTCTATTTCATGCTGTTTGTCAAGAGGATGCCAAAAGACCTTTTTTCTTTTCTTTTCTTTTTTTAAATTTATTATTTCTCTAATTATTTCAAAATCTCTATATGTATATTTAATGCATATGTTTTATGGGTATAAATTGATGTAGTGCTATACTGTTTAATTTCTTTCTTACAATGAATAGATAGGAATTTATATTATAAAATTAATGCATGTATATTAATGCATATGAAATTATGTACCATGAAAAAGTATTCCAAATAAAATGTTTAATTTAGTTTTGTGTCTGTATGAAGATGTTTTAACACTCCGTCTACCCGATTGGTACAATCCAAACTGTAAATTCTGTAAATATGAGACTTTTTTTCTGGAATATTATACTCTTTTTATATAAAAGATTAGGCATTCCAGAAAGTTCAGATGTTTACAGATTTTTCAGTCTTTTTTTTCCCATGAAAAAAAATTTTTTTGAATGCACTTGTCAGGTTCCTTATAGACTAAAATTATATTACTCCAATATGAAAGAAATCGGGAAGGGGCAAGTGATGACGCTATGCTGAATACTTCCGAAACTGTTGTCTACTTAAATTGTATTGCACCAAATATCACCTTAATGTGTCAGATACCATTAGTTAGTTGCCTTACACTTCATTAAAAACGCCGAAGAAATTATATTTAATAAGTAAGAAACGCGCACACACACACACACACACACACACACACACACACACACACACACACACACACACACACACAAAAAAAAAAAAAAAAAAAAACATATTGAAGCGTGAAATTTATAATATATTGATTGAATATTTCTTAAACCAATTACAAATTGAGAATAAACAAAATTGTATACATAACGATTCTAATGTGAAATAATAATGTTGCAATATAGCTAAATGACTGTGACGTTTGTAGAGTAAATGCACATATAAAGTTGTAAAATATTTAGATCTGAGATTATTTTGGAAAGCGGAAATTTAGCTATCTTAAGGGGGTCCGGGACACATTTTTATTTATTGAGCTAAAATTTTGGAATTTTTTGTGATTTTTAACCATATTAATAAATAAAATCACATGATAAAACTACATGCCGTACAAATTCTTCGGAATAAGATAGAATATCGCTAATTATAGCTTATCAATAACAATTCATTTCTTTTCAAAACTGCCATTTGAAGACTGTAAAACACATTATAAGGAATATGGTTATTTTCTTATTTCTCGGATAGCAAATTTCCTTCCACCCCCCTTTTTTAATTTTTCTGCGAATATTTTTACTTTAAGCTCTATGACTAATATAAAATTGGAGCTCGGATTGAGATGTCTAATTGTTATATACACTCTGTCTAACATTTAAATGTTATTTTCACTAACGGAGTCAGGTGACTTTTTAAAATTTTGACTTTTATTTTTATATAATGTATATTAACATACTGAATATTTATTTTCACAGATACCCATTTTCTAAGGCAGAAAAGACATAGTTTATTTTTGTAATTGAATTTGCAAAATTCCGGCAGTTTTATGTGAATATTTCATCGTACTCAACTTTTTCTTATATATTTGGTTTATACGCTAATAAAATAATTTGTTTTAGTAGTTTATGACAAACAACTTTTATTATAGGATTTTGAAAAGGTTAAACTAAATTTTTATTATTTTATTTACATTATTGTTCCATTTTTGTAGTACATGTGTTGGAGAAGGGGATGTGGGCTACCATAAAAGTGTAAAAAATACATACTAAAATACTTTCTAAACTATTTTACAGAGCACAAAAAAAAAAAAAAAAAAAAGTATGCAGGATCATTTATATAGTGATCAAGAAATAACATTCTGAAATAAGAATATCTGATTTTACGAATAGCTAATTTAACACAAGCATTATTTTAAAATACTTTTATAGATAGTGAAACAATTAATAAAATTCAAAATATAAGATATAGTTAATTATTCAATTATAACATTAAAACTAAATTATTATTCAATTTGCCGATTAATTTTTCTTTATTTCTTAAGAAATTAAATGTGTTAAATTCGTGATTTTTGTGGTGGAGGGGGGCGGGGGGAGCGGGGTTGTTTTCTCTTGTCTCCATCTCTTATTTAAACGTGTGAATAGGCGGCGCAGAAGCTTAAGCTTTTCAAGATCGATTTTTATTTTCAATTAAAAATATATATATGTACTGTTACGTTAATAACATTAGCACTAGCTATCCAAATAGGTTAATTAGAGTTTAACGAATATTTCATTGTCTAAAACACAACAAATGTCATTGCTTTGCCTGCTATTCAATTCATATGACAAAAGGATAAAGAAGAGTTTTTGGAGATGTTTTAGAAAGTGTTATATTGCAACAAGATTTAACTGATAATACAACTTTCTATTGCTTTTTGGGCTTTATTATAGTATACATCATTCTTTCAGGAAAGTAACTTTTATTTTAAATATAAAGAGTGAAATATATGTTTAAAATAAAAGAATCGCAAACTGTGCAAAGAGGAATAAGCAAATATTATTATTACTAAATACTTAAACGTTAATGAAGTCATATAGTAAATAAATAGACACATACTAATATTACTACGTGTAAATAGCAACAAAAGTATTTGGTAAATCAAAGTATTACTCAATTAAAAGACATGTACTTTTAGTAGTACACCAGACTCGAAAGGGTTAAAGAGATGTCGATTTATCTTACCTTTATGTTTATAGAACATTTCGTATGCTATTGCTAAAGAATTTCACAAGAGGCTATTCTAAGGCGAAACTATCCATCTGTTTTGTTGAATGTGTAATACTAATCTCGATTCTGCGAACAGTCAAGTGTTGGTTTTTACTAGATCCCTTCCCATCATCTCTTCCATTGAGAATCAGTGGGAACATCGGGAGAGAACACCGCAGAGAAACCGGTGTTATTTTACTGAGGATTCTCGCGTTTCCTTTTGAAACCGCCACATGTGTGCTTCCTTTCAACATCCACCAGCCATCCCTCCCTTCTCTCTCTCAGACATTCTCATCATCTCATCTCGAGTGGATGGCTGCTCTCGAAGGCATGCTGCCGGAAACAAAACAAAGAAGGCTAAAGAGAATGCCCCCTTGGCGACGAAGGGGGGATATTTATGATAACCTTCCTTATGACTGGCAGTTATGTCTTGCGCTAATTAAGGCCTTCACAAAATATCCCGGCCCGATGCTATTTAACTGCCGAAGCATAATGTTTCGGAAAATGGGAGCGCTGTTGCTCGTGGAATTTTATGGGACAAAGATGATACCGTGTCCACTTAAAATTAATTCAGTGGAGGATGACTGATGTTAAGCTTAGTTTTAGGAGGGTTGGTTAATTTAAACTACAGTGCCAACCGATTTTTAGTCTGAATTGGGTTATCATAAAGGTTTCTTTTTGTGCCGATTTATGTTTATCAGCTTACATTAATTTACCTGAAAAGAGAAAAGTTTAGTATTAAAATACTGGTTAACTAAGTTATTGTTACTCGTCAGTTAAGTAAAATTTTTTTCTCTGCTCTGGAAAAGATCATTAAGACGTCTCAAGTACGAAATTAAGGGAGTTTGTGTATATGCGATAATCTGCGGCTAAAATCTGTGGCTCTTCCCAATTTATTTCAAGTGAACTAATTTTTAGGTGCGTTCGTAATTATATAATACGTAGCACCTATAGTGGTCGTTCAGTCCGTCCGTCTGTCCGTCCGCATGTAACAACGCAAAAACTACCCAACCGAATCGTTTAAAATTTAAAATACATAATTATTACATAATTTTGTCGAGTCATTTCAAATTTTATGAAAATCGGATGCATAGATCAATTACAGGGGCAATCAAAACTATTCCATTACATTACGGTCAATGGGGGAAAAGTTTCAAATGCATTTTAATCGTTTGAAATTTAAAATACGCAATTATTACATAATTCTATCGAGTTATTTCAAATTTTTTGATAATCGTTTGCATAGATCAATTACAGGGGCAATCAAAAGTATTCAATTACATTATGGTCAATGGGGGGAAAAGTTTTAAATATATTATATGTTTGACATTTAAAATACATAATTATTACATAATTTTGTCGAGTTATTTCAAATTTTATGAATATCGGATGCATAGATCAATTACAGGGATAATCAAAAGTATTCCGTTACATTACGGTCAATGGGTAAAAATGTTTCAAATGCATTTTAATCGTGTTACAATCATGCGAACTTAATAAAATTTATATGTAACTATAAAGTACATATTATAATATACATCTTACATAATTTGTGGTGCAAAGAACATTTGTTATTGATTTACAAGGCCACACAAAAGTATTCCATTACATAAAGGTATAGGGAGAACATTGTTTGATGAGCGTTTTAATTGTAATTCACTATTTACAATTTTATGAGATTGATATATGAAAGTAATATTTTTAAAACTTCGTTATCGTACGAACGCACCTAATTTGCTACGCTTCACGTGCAATTTCCAACTTGTTGATCATGTCGTGTGTTAGCCCTAGATTGAAAAAAAAGAGCTATTTTCATACTTTTTTTTCCATTTTAGAATTAAGAGTTAATTTCCAGGTTTAAGTGAAAACAGTTCGTTAGAGGAAAAATATTTAATATATAAAGTTATCAAAAGAAAGTCTGTGAAACTCAGCATATGGGTTTCAACATATAGGACATCGTATAGGCCATAATCACATCCACTTTCGGTAACAGACATTTCAGATAAAGATTTTAAGAAAATTTTATGCACAATCATCATTAACAGAGTACACAGATTACCACAATTAGACATCTTGTGAAATTTGATTTGCATAAAACTGGTCTCTACGCAACGTATGCAAATCACGAATCCTATAAAAAGAGAGGGCGCAGCAAGAGTTCATTAGTGTTATAACACAAACCGTAAAAGGAGAAAGCTTTTAATAAAGTTTCTCTCTTTGAACGAATTTAATCCTTCAGTTATGATTAGACCATTCCGCTTATAGAAGATATTAAGCTGGATTATTTTTTAATCTGAAATATTTATCCAATACGGGGTATTTTTCAAATATAATTATGACGCACATGCCTCTAAATTCGAGAAAGATTAATTTAGAAAACTTTGTTAGAGAAAAACTAAATGAAAATACCTCCATTTATCTGTAGACGGAAATATTTAGCAAGTTTTGCTATTATATATGTCTTCTTACTTTGAAGTCTGCCATGCTTATCTTGTTTCAAATCGTACATCCGTTCTTCTTATAGCTAAAAAATAAAAAATAAAGTTGTTGAGTTAAGGATATTTTAAAAAGAAACAAGGTAAAGTTACTCAAATTTAGCACTTCTAACGTAAACGTTTGAGCTATTTTCTTTATCAAAATAATAACGAAAAAAAGTTCAAATTTAACATTAACTGATAATTCGTTTTTTGATTCATTTTTACCTCGCGTTGTTGTTCTCCTTTAATATTAAATATACCTAAAATCACCTTACCGTTTCCCAACTTGAAAGATATCTCGCTGCCGCTACGCTTGTTTGTTTTTCCAAACAAATTTCTTTCCACGCGCCAAATTAATAAGAAAAATCCCGACGGTGAGTTCATGTGCGTAGCCTTTAAAATATTTTTTTAAAGAAAAAATTAAAACGATTAACGAAAGTAACCTCTTTTATAGCGGCATAAATATAAGATTGAATGGATAAAGTATAAAATAGATGTTGGTTGGTAAAAACAAACTTTTCCTTTTGGGCTAAATAATGACTTTCTCTTTTTAAAAAATCCCGATTTATTATTATTATTATTATTGCTGTACGAATTTGAAATAAAGAGAAAAGAGCACAAAATTTACTATATTGAGGTAAAACATTTTGAAGTGTGTTTATGGACGGGTCAAAATCTCCGATCGGCTAACTTAGAAAATCCGGAAAATACATGAATTGCTCCATTCAATATAAAATAACACACAATCTTTTTGGGGGGAGAGGGGAGGGGAGAGAAAAACTTAAGTTTGGATTTTAGATATTCGTCTATCTGGAGTCCAAATTTGCAAACGTTTAAGTGCGATAGATTTTCTTAGTCATTGTCACCATACACACATACACAAACTTTCTTTATTTTAGTATGGATTTGTTTGTGGTTTAACAAATGAAATATATTGTAAAATTAATTGGTGACATTTTAAATTATTAAAATGTTATTTTCTTGATACAAGGAGTTTTTTAAAACAAGAATTTCCTAATTAAAAATAACTTTAGTCCAAACTTAGTAAATGATAGGTTTGCAAATGTTGTTTTGCATATGCATAAAAGTAATATTTATGTACATACTTTCCTAATGTTGTAAATTACTTATTGCGACGATTACGATTCCTTATCTTACTACATCTATTCTTATGTTTTATGAGTCAGGTGTTCACAAGAAACGCTCATTTAGAAAATTTCTTGCTTACTACACATACGTGTTCTAATTTTATTATCTTTCCTAACCACTTCTCATTAAATTCAGGAATTTGCCAAAATTTCCATATAATGTCAGGCGGAAGCATTCTCCTGATTTTTTTTTTTTTTTTTTTTTTTTTTTTTTTTTTTAAGGTTCTCTTCTCTCTCCCTACCCCCAGTGTTCACTTGTAAGAAGAACCACTTACACCTGAACTACACAATCCTCCATACGCATACACACTTTTCTGTTCCCTGTTCAAATTATTAAGCAAAGCTTCGACCCCACCCAACCAAAAATACAGCTGCTGTACTGTTTCTCTTCTAATTTTATTCCTTGCTCGAGATTGCATAACGCGATGAAATGTGCTTGGAATTAACTTTTTGCGCATTGATGGAGAGCCTGGTAGATAAAGATTTTTTTTTCTTCTTCACTCTTCCTTCTTAGACATTGTTTTGACAAGACATTTTAAAAGGTAGGTGTGGTATTAGCTTCATAAAAATGTGTCTTATTCTAATGGTTATGTTCAAGATATGATTCGTAAAACAAGCATTAATGCTTGAATACTGGTGGTTAAGAAAGTTGTTTTACTATATGTGTAAACTTTAACGATAACCCATTAAATCCTTATTAAAAGTATAATTATTTTAGAGAATTCATTAGTTAAATTAATCCATCATATTTGCACATAAGATGAAAAAATTTAAATTCTCATCCAAGTAACAAGTTTGTTTTGCCTTTTTTCTAAGATTAAAAAAAAAAAAAAAAGTGTTTGATGAAAGTTGTATTCACAAAAAGATGAGACTGTCAAATTTTCGCGTTTATATTTTGGTGTTTATTTTAAAATTTTCTATTGACTAAGTTTTGATATTTTAATCAAGTGCCTACGTCTGATATATTGACAGAAATACTTCTTTCCTTGCTACGTACATTACATGGAAATTACGATTTTAAAGATTTATGTATGATAAGCATGGCAGCTATCTTTCCATATTTTACATGAATTTCCAAGAGCCCAAGTTAAAATTCGAAGACTGGGATTATTGCTCTGAACTGGCATTGATATACATTTATCCCCCCCCCCCCTCCTCAAAAAAAAAAAAAAAAAAAAAAAAAAAAAAAAAATGACGGCGTTCAAATATTGAAGATAAATATTCATATTTCCATACACGGAAATTTTTATCTTTAAACATGATAAAATAAATAATTTAATTTAGGGGGAAAAAAAAAAAAAAAAAAAAAAAAAAAAAGATTACAAAATTTATAACCGCTAAAGATATCTCCTAAATTAAATATTCACTAGACGGAACTATGAATTTATATCATAACTGAAACAGCATATCAGAGATGTAGTTTTCGAATAATTTTAGTCAAACATTACCTACATTATGTTACAGGTAAAGCGAAGAAAAGAAAAAACTTTTTTCTCGTATATTTATGTAATTTGAATGATTATTTTTCTTTATCATTTTATTAATATTTTTCCTGTTAATAATTTAGTTTGCTTCATTTGATTTTGCTAGATACGATTTTAATTAAGTAGAAGCAGTTTGAGTAAAAACAAAATTAAGGAAAATATTTTAAGAAAGGGGAAAAAAAAATGACGCGTCTCACGACTGCGTGCCTAATTTCATTAAGAAATTCTTCATTTCAACTTTCATCAATTTTTAATAAGAGATATTAGTTTTTAAAAAATGCTTTCTATGAAATTTTCTTTTTAAAAAAAGAAAAAGAAAGAAGAAAAGAAAATTTCCTTTTAAATGGAATCATTCATGCGAACGACTGAATTTCTAAAGCATTTTCTGGCTTCTTGATTTCAAAGTGTTTGTTTAATAAAGCAAACTTTTTATGTTATTATTTAAAAAATGAAACTATTATGAATTCAAGCATAAGCATAAATGATTCTAAAATAAACAGAATTTATTTCAATACTCTCCACGTTTTAAGTATAAAATAGTTTTTTTTTTTTTTAATTAAAAGATTTTATTAAACCATAATGATAATGGAGAAAAATTATTTTATAAAATTCTTTTTATAGTACGTTGTATTGATCGTTCTGTTTCACAGAGTTTATTTAGAAGGCATTTATAAATAGGTCGATTTCAATTTTACTTTTATTTTGTATAAATAAAGTAAAAACTTTGTTATGATCGACTTGTAACGTGTTACTTAACCCCTTGCTTCAAGGGGGTTGGGATATTATTCTCATACCACTTAATTTTAATCGAGATAGTTATATTTAGATAATATCAAGATATCGATATTAGAATTTTTAAACAAAATTTCGCTTTTAAAAGCTTGATGACGAAATACAAAGGTTAAAATTGCAATCTTGCATAACATGGCTACCGTATTACGTAACTACTGAATCGATAAATTTAAAGTTGGCTTGCAATTTTATCCAGTCACATGTAATTATCTTAATTAGGATTTTCAGCGCATTACTTATGAAAACAATTTATTTAAAAAAAAAAATTCTTTTTGGGAACTTGAAAAAAATTTAATTCAGTTGTGGAAGGAAGTTTTAACATGTTAGCATAATTTTTAAAATATGGTAGATTTAATAAATAAATAACTGGTATGTTTTTAAATTGAATTTTGGAACATTTGAAAAAGTATTTATTATGTAAGTAAAAGTACAACTTAAATGATAAATACATATATTTTATTAATACAATAGAACCTCGATTAATCGAGGTTTTTTACCCATTTCGATCGCCTCTTTTTTTTTTTTTTTTTTTTTTTTTTTTTTTTCCCGTGGATGAACTTTGAAAAAGACCACATTTTTAAATCTATATTCCATGCTACAGGATCTTGTGGATTCAAGGACTATAGGTCATACAGAAGTTTTTCAAGCAATTAACAACTGTCTTAAAATATTTGGAGCAAAGTAGCGATTTTACGCTAATAGATCTTCTGTTACATATAATATAAAACATCACTTTAAAATATCAATTTAATTTTAAATGCTTTAAGTGATTAAAAGATTTAAAAGATCTTTCTCAATGAAAGGAAACAGACTATTTTACAGAATAATGTAAATTTAACAAAATAATGCAATTAAAAAGAATCTTGAGATTTGTTTTATTTTTGAAAATGCATCAGCTAACATTTAACTTAGTATAGTTATAGGAATCTCAATTTGCTTTTTCAAATTTACTACTTTTAGTTGATTTCCTTTTTAAATTTGTTGTTCTGTGAAACATAACTTTATATATTTTTATCATGTCTTTTATTCTATGTTAAATTCGCAAGCACACAATTTTTGAGCACAATTTCTTTTCACCGAGATTTCCGATATCGGAGGTACTAGATATCCCGATTAACTCGGTTAATCGAGGTTGCACTGTTATTACCAGTTTAACGGATATTTTAAAATTTAGAAATGTAGCCCCAATTTCCATAGAATAATAATGTATATTTACCTTATATTAACACTAAAACGGCAGCATTGGCGGAAAGTTCAAATTTTATTATAAAATTTATGAATTATTTTGTTGCTTAAAAAGCTAATCTATCATTTATAATTCATTTCTTTGGTATTTTAATTTGTCATCTTGAATTTTCTCGGTATGTTTATAAAGTGTTTAATATTTTCTTTTTTGGACCACGTGTAAGCGAAATATGCATATCTGTACTATGACCTGTGCTTATGAAGTTCCCCTGAAGCGCACATCACATTCATAGTTTTTTTTTCTATTTTGACATACTCGATTTCATTTTAATTAGATATTTAATTCTGACACTGACTTTTTTTTTCCTTTCCTCGATTTATGGGGATAGCTCACCTCAAAATTGGTCATAAAGTCGATTATCTCTCTTTTTTTAAATATTAAATGAAAGCTTGTTCGATTGTGACTATTTTGATATCTCGTTTTTTACCCATACTGCAAATGTATCGCGAGATATTGTAAATTTTGTTAATACACACAGTGCATTTCTCCGCACAAACTTCAAACGGCTCTTTATCCAAGTTTCTATTTCCCTCACTTTTCCTGTTTTAAAAATAAAGCCTTTTTTTTTTTTTTTTTTTTTTGAGATAGAGATTAACTTTTTCGTATATGTTCTTTATTATATATGCGATAAACCTGCGCATGGAATTACTCTCCAGGTTTATTTATTTATTTATTTATTTATTTATTTAAGAAGTATATGAAGATATGTTAAATTTCTCTCTTTTATAATAAACTAATTGTAATACAATATACATCATTTAAACATGAAAAAATGAATTAAAAGGAGTATAATCGAAATTTATAAAACCAAAGTAGATTCATCAGGCCCCAAATATATGAAACTAGAAAAAAGTGTGTGGTTTCATCTTCGTATCAGCAATGAAAAAGCAAAATAATACCAATTTGGGGTTACGAATACAACAAATCCTTAATAAAGTGGAGAAAACATTTAAAATGAATTATAATAACAAGATTAAAATGAATAGAGTAAGTTAAACATACCAGACATTAAAGAAATCTTTCAAACAATGTACCAAATAAGACTGTCATGATTACATTCAGCTTTTTCCCCCTCTCCCCCTCGCCTCCAAAATAAATAAATAATTATAACAAGGAGTATATCTCAATATCAAAGGTACAAACTTCAATATATGATATCAACGCTCTCTATAGTACCACCAAACTACTCTTTTGTCAAATAAAACACATCAGTATTGCTATCTCTTGAGAAATTAATAAAATAAATGCAATATTAATTGAATATTAGTTTTTTTTTTTATTAATTAAATGAACTATATGTTTATTCGAAGATGCCTTATGTATTTTCTGACAATAGTTATTTAAGTGAAATTTAAAATATCTTATACATTAGTACAAAAATTACATTAAATGTAATATTAGATTTATTTAAAAATCCATGCACAGTCTTGCGTAATGCACATTTGAAAATTTTAAAACATTGAACAAAAAAAAAAAAAAAAAAATCATTATTTGAAAAAAGTAGTAAGGATTTTAAAAAATGAATTTTTTTAAACTTTTCTAATTTTATATGCAATTATTATTATTTTTCAAAATATACTTTTAGTGAGCCATATTCTTAAAATTAAAGGAAACTGTTAAAAAAGAAGAATAGTCTCTTTAATCCGTAACTGGAGACGGGGGTCAAAATGACTCACAGTTCTTTTGAATCCGATTATTACATGATTTTCTCTCTTTCTTTCTTTCTTTGAATAAAATCATCTTAGTACTATCAAATACATCATTGCATAAGTTCCAGAACATATTGCATTTCAAAGTAAATTGCAATGCTGTTTACATAAGACGGAAAAAAAAACATAATCGCTTACGGAAATTCATGTCTCGGGTTAAGTATTTTTACATAAATAAGAGTTAGAAATCAAGAACAAACTGCAAATAAATCCAAAGCCCTAAAATCATCATAAATCAATTTTATATTATCGCGCCATTAATATTGAGGGAGGGGGTGCAGAATTTGAAGTAAAATTAAAACAAAACTGCTTTAAAGTTTAATCCAGACAGAGAAGAAAAAAAAACTTTAAAAACAGTTTTTCCAAAACTGCATTGGAGAACACGCTTTCCCTCCTACAGTTTTAAATAGATAGCTAGAAATCAATTTACAACTTTTTCTGGATCGCTTAAAATTTTGAAATAATCTCTTTATTCAGTTTATTTGGAATATATATTTCTTTGTATGTGAATCGTTTATCATGTACATAAATGAGATTTATAAAAAGAACTCTTTTATTGATTGTGAAAAATTCTGGAGAATATATGAAAAGATCTCTTAAAAAAATAATAATCTTTTTGAAAAAGTGCAATTCATCAGAGCGAGAAAAATAAAATATCGAAAACATGACAGCACTCTTCGAGGCACTGTAAGCTGTGGGATCTGATATTTATAATGGTGGAAGTTTTTATTCGAAAGCTTTATTTAATGTTTCTGTTGAAAAACTTAATTTAGTACGTGTTACAGAAAAGCTCTTGCGTGTTTGAATACAAGTATAAATGAACCAACATTTTAAAATGCCATGCAATTTAAAAGAACTCTTAAAATGCGTGTTGTTATGAATTGCTTTAGTAGGTTTTTGAAATAAAGGCTTCTACATTTTTCGCGTTTCTCTGAAAGGTTTTAAAAAAATACTCTTTTGAAAACGGTCGATATTTATTATTTGTAGAAAAGCACAAATTCTTTACTCCTACTTCGCGCATTATTAAAACTATTTCTCGCATGTAAAAACCCAGTTTTTGAGTGTTTTTCTATGTTTATTTTACCAAAGTAATTTTAAAGAATTTTAATAAAATTGAAGGGTGTTTTGTTATTTTCCTTAGATTCTCAACATTGTACAGTGAATTTTGTATACTTCTATTTTGTATACTTCTGCCTGCTCCTTTAAGGGGTGAATCCTTAAAGAAGCAGGCTAAAATTTAATAGAAGCAGTTTTGAAAATAAATGTAAACAATAAATACCTTCTATATTTTAAAAGTGCGTAAAATTAACTATTACCGTTTTCTAAGTTTAACGCTTTGTGTAGCTTTAATTAAAGTGTTGATTATTACAATAGATTATACCTCATATTTATTGCAGTATTATACAGTATAGAGATTTGCTAAGATTATATAGATTTTTGCTAAATTATTGCTAGATTTGCTAAATAACAAAGCCCAAATCTGCTAAATCTTCCGAAGAAAGATAAGCGAGGTCTTGAGCCCGGCCCTACTTCAATGAGAATTTTTAGAAAAAGAAAAAACAAGTTGCTTAACTATCATATTTTCGAAAATATCTGATTATTTTGATAAATATACGATACATTATATATATATATATATATATATATATATATATATATATATATATATATATATATATATAATAAACCATTCAATTTAATACAAAATTACTACATTGAAACATGGAAAAAAAAAAAAAAATGAATACAATCGAAATTTGTAAAACCAAAATAGAATCATCAGGCTCACAAATACTTTGGAACTACAAATAAAGTGTGTGGTTTCATCTTCATATTAACTATGAAAAATCAAAATAATACGAATTTGGGGCTATCAACACACATAAAACCAAAATAAAATAGAGAAAAATATATTTTATTTCAAATAGTCAACTTATTGAGGATTATAAATAGTTTTCGACTTAATGTAAGTCAAAGTTGAAAATAAAAACATATTGACATATTGCACTTAATATAAATAATTAATAAAACCAATATTTAAAATACCATCATTATTATTATTGTTGTTATCTTACTCTTTTTAAGGCGTTGTTAAGTATACGTGGTCCCACTTAATTTTAACTACCAAATGCCATAATGGTGCCCTGATTTTTAAAGAAAATTTTGAATTTGTAACGTATGCGAAGAAAAATCTTATTTATTTTAAAACAAATTTGATCGTAAAATCTGACATTCATTCATTTCAAAATTTTATTAACTGAAAATAATTTGCTCTAGAAAGGGTTAAGCAACAAAATTTAAGATCCATTAATTGAAAACTGACACAATTTACTTTTAAACACAATATGGGGAAACATACCCTAACCTGTTGTGCATTTTAAACTGACCAAAACCAAATATATTCTTTTTGATGACGCTGCCTATAACTTATCTAGATTAAACAGCTTATCCATCAATATGTATTACAAATAAATGTGTCCCACGTAATATTTGGTTATAGATTTTTAAATTTAGTTTAAAACGTAATTTGAATTTAGTAAAGGTACCAAGACATTTTCCTGTGTTAGTGTAAATTGGCACAATATTTTGTTATCTGCTAGAGTATCTCTTATCGTTTTATAATTCTTGCCGCATAAATTGCATTTGCGTAATTTAATTTATATCATCTTCCGTGTGTATGTTAAAAGTAAACTTTGAATGCAATTTGTGATTACTAACATTTACGAATGATTATATATGAGAGAGATATGGAGTTAAAAAAAAAATATATATATAGTTTTAAGTTTGTTTTCATTATCCACACCAAAGGGCAGTAGTACAATCTCATTTGTTAAATATCTGCTTATATCACATGCCTCTTGCTCCCTGAATTCCATTGTACATTTTTTGTTTACCTTTAGCATTCTGCCAACGTTTTCATGCATTTGTGATTTCATTTTAGTTATATAGGTAGATAAATATATACTAGCGTGATTCTCCTTCTCCCCTTTATGATTACATGCTGTATTTTTTTCCCCTTCCGGAAATTTATCATTGCTATAAAGTCAATAAAGTAATTAATTAAAGTAATAATTGCTATAAAGTCAATAAAGTCGTTTACACTTCATTTGGAAAAACGCAAAAATGCAGCTTTTATAAGACAGACCAGCGTTTTAATTTCTTAAAGATCGCTGGTACGATTGCCCGGGTAAACAAAATTTTACAGCTTTGAAAACTAATTGCTTATTTTAAGCAGAGTATATCTTACTTAATGGGAGGGGGGAAGTTGGCATATTTATATTTAAAAAACAAAATATAATTTGTAGCATCATTGATTTTGTAATCATTGTTGCTGTTCTGCTGTCCTTCAGTTTTATTCAGGTATATTTTCCCCGAACATAAATCAGGATTTCGGATATCTTTAAATTAAACTTAAGCATGCAGTGCAGAATTTAAATGCTGTCGCTTAATCTTAAAATGCAAATTTTACGCATGCAGGGATTCTTAGCACTTAATGTATTTAGAAATTTTTGCTTAATACAAGTGAAGTTTGCGATTTTTTTACCTTCACCCCCAACTTCTAAGCAATGTCTTTTTCGTACTTCATCACAAGATGTTTTATTGGAAAGAACAGGCGTGCAGTCAACGTTAATGGCTTGTTTTATGTCCTCTTAAAGCGCTCGCATATTTTATGATACGGGTATAATCTGAAACATAATTCAACGCCCCTCTTGTTTCCTTTCTTAGACACGGATATCGGCTCTACCTCAATTTTATTAGTCACGGCCAAAGACTTTGATTCTAGAATTCGTTTTTCCTTTCTCCTCCAGTTTGTCCTTGAAAAAGTTGGGGGAAAAAAAAATCTATTATCAATATCACAGGCTTACATTTTGCTAATTTTTATGAATATTTGATTTATGAAACTTGGTGTTTTTTTTTCTTCTTCTTTTTTTTAATACTGAGTTAAATGATTTGTTATACCCCCCCCCCCCTTCCTTTATTTAAAAAAAAGGTCATGTGAAATTTCAGTTGTTCTGTAAAATTGAAAAATAAGCTTAATTTTTTTTTTATTGATTTTTTTTTTTTTTTTGGGGGGGGGGGGGAGTTAATAAAAACCACACTTTAAGATATATAGTGTGCACTAGCTTGAATTGCAGTTGTTATCAAAACAATTACAAAATCAACAAAAAAAAAATTTTTTTTTTTTTTTTTTTTTTTTTAGTTCGGATTTTTTTTTTTAATTTCTTAAACTGAATCTTCAATAATTATCTCCCACACACACCTTCTTCCAGTTTATCGAAGGGTTATGAAAATAGAAAAAAGTGTTGTAATTCTTAAACTATTCTATATCTTGTGTGCCTGATACAGACATTTCTTATTTTATTATTGAAAAATCGTTGATGAAAAATTTGTTTTCTTCATCCCCATTATTAATTTTTTCACTGGCGTGAATTTCCACTTATTTTGGCTATCATCATTGATTCAAATATATCCCAATTTGTATATTTTTAAAAAATTATTAATTTTATTATTATTAATCTTTTATTTTTATTTTATTATTTTTTGGGGGGAGGGGGTTAAAATTATTTGTACTCCGTTCTCAACCTAAAAACAGAACAAAAAATTGTTCAACTGAAAATATACCTAAACTTAGGTTTCACTCCCTTAATTTATCCTAATAGTATTTCTCAAACTCTGTTAATCAATTCGAGTCCTAACAAAATTTGGCTCTCTTCAGTTTAAAGACCCAGGATGTCTGAGCGAGCTGTTAGAAATCCAGGTTTTTGCATTTTGGGATATTACGCTAAATTTCGATTCGTTAGTAATTGCCGATTTTTAAAATTTTTTTAAAAAGTCTATTTGACATAGTTAATTGGAATGCATGTTTTTTCGGAATGTGTTAAATAAATATAAAGTTGGATTTCTATCCCCCGCACTTTCGAAAGAATAATTTTATTTAACTAAAAAACTAACATATTTAGCCCATCTCCTTTGGATGTTTAGAATAGTTGAATTTTTGCCTATAAGTAATAATTTAAAGATAATTCCATTTAATCAGTTTGTTTGCTGCAAAGAATGACAATTTAGAATTTTGAATTTAGGAACTTTGAAAAATATTTTAATGTATTGATAACCCTATGTACTAAATTTAGGGGTTTTTTTTTACATGTCAGGTACTTTTTTTAATCGAAGACCACACCTCCTCCTCTCCTCCCCACAAACGAAAAATTCATTCGTATTAAAATCTAATTACTTCGTAATATTTTAATGGAAAGCAGAAACAATAACAGAAAATACGGTGAAAGGTGCAGTAATATTTTAATGGGAAGCGACTATAATAACAAACTATGGTAAAAGGGGCATCAATTACTGAAACATGAAATACGTCCTAAAAGATTAAGAGCATCCGTTGGAAGTGATGAAAATTATGATTAAGAGCCAGCTTTTAAAAATCTCTATAATATTTTACTTTATTGAGAATTCTATAAACACATTTATAAATTTTAAAATATATGTAGAATGAGGGATGGTGCCTGAGATAATCTTTTTTAAACAATGGAACTTTATATTACCGACATCGTAAAGAGAACTAGTGTGCAAAATAATAAATAAATAATCCACAATACACAGTGAATTTTTTGTCTCCAAAAAAGAATATGAATTGAATGTCATACGTACTATAAAATTATCAATTACCATTTAAAACAGTTATGTTAGGATAACTCGAATCCTATCGCTGGACTACGAAAAAAAGCAGTTTCTTAACAATGCCATCCATTAGAAAAGCTTATGATCTAATGAGTAAGTTATTCTCAAAAATTAAACAGACGAAAGACTTACTTCCATTCCATTCAGAATTAATTAGTAAAATGCAGACGAAATATCGAATTATTAGTTATCTTTCCTTTATTATTTCTTTAAATTGTTTAAGTAACGATGGTCTTATAAAACGAATTATTTTAGGGAGCAATTAGTGTTTTGAAAAGCGTAGGTTAATAATATATATGTATAAAGGGAGAAGTTACAAATGAATAAGTGGATTAATGGATTAACTAATTTAATTTATAGAGTAGTTTGAAATTTGTGTTTTTAATTGAAATACATCGAAAGGGATTTACTGAAGAAAACGTATTTGATTGATTCCGTACAACAGTTACAGTATAGAAAATTCTTATTTTTAAATCCTCTTTATTCAAATCTGTTATTTTGCTGATTACATGCATGGTTTTAGCTTTATGAATATATTAATGTCTTGTACATTAAATGAATGTAAACGGAATAACTTTTTTATCCTACAACTAATAATGCTCATAAAATTATTCAAAAATACTTGATCTATTAAAGGAATTGCTGACATATCTCAAAATTTAGGCATTTAGTCTGAAGTGGTGACAGGGCCGTAGCTAAGGGGGTGCTGACTAAGCAATCCCTAAAATATTTTGAGCCTCCCCTGGAAAAGATTCTAAAGTCACTAAATGAATTTATTTTCCAAATGAAATTTTGTTCAAAAGCCTAATTTAGTTTTGAGGCCTTTTCACAATTTTGCAGAAATGCTAAATTGTAGCTAAAATAAGTGTTTCAACATTTGCTCATCCTATTTTCACATATGAAACTACCATGGTGTTTAATATTGCACTATACATATAATTTCGATAGATATTATATCGAATTTTTCATCATCCTATTTTTTTCTTAGCATAAAATGAGTTTATTGCAACAATTTAATAAGAAACATAGTACCTATAGTGTGAATATCACCAATTTATCTTTCTGCATCAGAGAGAGAGAGAAAATATGAGCCCCCCTCCCCCATTATTCACTTCTAGCTACGGTCCTGAGTAGTGGATTAATTTAAAAATAGTTGTTAATATTTCAATGCATACATGTCACTGACCTTAAGTTTCATATGTATTATTGCACTATATCGGAAGGCAGATTATTTCTTAACGGTTTTCTGTTCATCAGAGGATTATGAAATCGATAAGTATGATCTGCTGACATGATACTTTAGATTTAGATAATTGGAAAGGCTAAGTCCTAACTTCTGTAAGAGAATTGCGAGCCATTATCCATTAATACCCTTCATCCTATCATCGCCTATACAGCTTAGACCTGTCGTGTCCTCGATGTTGAGTCAGTTACACCGAAAGACTAAAAAAAAAGAAAAGAAGATGGAGAGTATGCAGTGCAAGTATTATTCGCTATATTCTCTCCTAGAGAGAGCTGGATTAGCGTCAAAAACTTATGTGCATCTCCCCTTCAGAATGTCCGCAGCAGCTGTTGCCAGATTCAAACTAAAAAGAGCCATCTCTTCTCTTCTCTAATGGGTGCTATTCATCTCAAGGAGGTCTTTCTGCACCTGACCTTTACTTTTCCTTCTAAAATCGTCTGTCTCTGAGAACAGCTGGTAACCAAGTAGGGTGGTGAGGACCAAGGGGTAAACCACCCCTCCAAACAACGTTTCAGAAAACTGTGTGAGAATCTTCTTAAATTTCTTTTTGCTCTAGTATGCTTATTATTTTTTTCTTCTCCCGTAGCATTTTATAAAGGTTTCGATTCTCCTTCAGTTCCCAACGAAAAAGTTCTGAATGAAGCTAAATGCTGGAATTCTCCGAAAACGGATTTTCCTTCACAACAATGGTGTAATTTGCATGGATCATTGAGAAGTGCAGTCCGGGACTCTGAAACCACCTGTCGTCAACTTTTATCGTAGTCGGGCTTTCCAGGGATAAACTCTTTATCATATTGATACAGTAGTATGACAAAAGGATAGGGAAATTGAATTTGCATTTACATCGAGATCTAGTCCTAAAATAGTATGAGATTTTATCCCTCTCCAAATGGTAGCGAAAATACTTGTCTTGTGGATAGATGTAGTATTTTTTCGATGAGCATCACCATTCATATTGACAAAATAAGCGAAATCTAGAAGCTTAAATGATTATTTTTATTATTGCAAAAAACGGTATACTTGTGAACCAAATAGGTCTTACCAAATTTCTGTATATCGATGTGATAAAAATTTAATTTCCCTTATTCATGCATATTTTGAGAATATTTTTATGGATTATATTTATTTCAATGTTTAGTTATTAAATTTCGAAAAGAGGAGTGTGTGGTTTGTAGCAGTAATTTTTTAAATTGATTTTGACCTGCTTTTTTTTCATAGATACAGAACTTTTTCATTTTCTTGTGCTCCCTAAAAATTTATTTAGAATTATTATGTTTTGGTAGTTTTGCATTGCTCTGAAATCGAGTTTTTCAGTCTAGACTATTCATAATTATAACCAGTAAAGCCAGATTCTTCTAAAGTACACCTTTTAAAATCTTAAAATGATCATTTATGCATGTGGTTTAGAATATTTTAGTAACTCCCTCTTATTCATCATATATCATGCATGCATTCTCAAAGATAAGTTTTGAATAATCTTTCATTCCGAAAAGAGAGGGACAACAAAAATAAAATACAAATATTACATTTTACTTACTAGACCTAATGCAAGTTAAACAATACCCCATGATATATATATTTTTTTAAGTAAATAAAACTTTGAATTGATAAATAGAAAATTTTAGAATGTCACTATCAATCACTAGTCAGTTTGCATTTTTCAAAAATCTAAATTTTATTAATAAGCAAGGTTTAATAAATTATTTCTCAACCTATCGCAGATTCCGTTTGTTGAAAAAAAAAAAAAAAAAAAAAAAATTAGAATTATATAGGTATATATGTTTTTGAGCTATTATATAGTTTATTTGAGTAATGAAAGTGGGAAGAAGAAAGGTGGTGGTGGTGGTGGGGGGGGGGGGGGGGTGAAACCTGGAAAATTCACATTAAAAGATAAATTCATAATATTTTATCTCGCCGCATCAATTGTTTAAGTTCTTCACGTAACAGATCATATTTTTTTAAAACTTCTATTTATATATGATTAGCTAGTGCGATACAACAAAATCTTCATCATTTAGCACATTGTTAAAATGAAAATAGATTTCGAAGTCGATTTTTGCATTCTAGATACCGTTAAATGCAGAAGCGTTTCCTATGCCAAAGCTTTGAGAGTAATTATACAATCGATTTGTTCGGGTTTTTTTCTTTTCTTTTTCTTTTTTTTTTCTTTTCCTGGTGTTTTTTAAATGTTAGGTAACATTTATTTGAAATTATCTTAGAATCGTGTTTTTAAGGGTGTTTTCTGCTCCTCAGCATATTCCGTTTCTTAACGGCCTCTTTATAAACATTGGTTTTTTAAAAATATTAATAAAAAAATCAAAATTTATAAATATGAATGAAAACTTTATTTTGGCTTTATTCAGTTTAAATGGTACGTAACATGTGCTTTTGACCGAAATTTTTCACTGGTCTTCAACTCCAAATGCATGACAACAAATTGCAATTATATATAAAATTATTATTTTTAACTTTTTTTTTTAAAATCGGAAATACAGCAATGTATTTCAATCGTACTTGATGATGTCAGAATCTACTCCACATCAACTAAGAGATGTTATCTGTTGTATTAAGTATAATTATTTCTATACTTGTCTTGTTATTTTTCCCTCATTTTATTTCACATAATACGGGCAAAAAATTACTTTATTCTTGGGTCCTTTATCAGCATTTTTAAATTCTTACTAGCTAGGTTCGAAATTAATTTCTAAATGTGGCATTAGTTTTTATTCTCACTTTATTTTCCAAACTAATATTGACAACATTAAAAATTTCCAGCAATATATTATAGTTAAGTATTATAAAGCTAAATCTGATAGTGAATTCTTCATGAAAATACATTATCTAATCTGCATATAATTCATAGTCATAAAAATTATATTAAGAATAAAATAAATTCCTACCTTTTTTTTAAACGTATCATTCTTAGTATCTTCTCATTGAACCTGGAGGAAAAAGTATATATTAAAATCTGGCAATATATATGTACATTTTTTTAATTTAAAAAGTATGTTATGAATTAGATATTTTAAGGTCTCAATAAATTGCAATTACGGAAACACTGTAGAAAAACTCAATGAAATAGAAAAGTAAACATACATATCAAAGGAAAATTCTTATTTTAGCTTTGCCACCTGCTAAATTTACGTTAACACATTGTAATTATAAATATTTGTTAACCCTTTCGCGACGAGACCACTCTGATCTTTTATCTAATATGATGTATTATCGCTGGTTTTTCAAAACTGTTGTTGAATCGCAAAAGTGCTGTGATTCAATAAGGTAAAATTTATAATAAAAGATAACTGGTGGGAGTAATTGTCGCTCATCCCCAAAGACGGTTTGTAATCCTTACAAATGAATGAAATAAGAAGGCTGAGTTATTTGAAGAACGTGTTGTGCTCTCATCTCATCCTTAGTTTCCCAATTCAATTAAAGTTGGGCGGTTAACTTTTAATACAATAATATAAATAAACATATTAAAATGAAAGGATTTTTTTTTTTTTTTTTTTTTTAATTTATCATTAAAATTAGACATTGCTAAATCATGAGAAATGACACGCAGTTGCTATGTTTAGGATTAACCAACTTGAGCTATTTGGACATTGTTCGCCTTAAAGTAGGAGGCTAAATCTAGTCTTGCAAATTTTAATCGGATATCAATGTATGTTAACGCTAAATCACCATCTACTTGTAATTTTACAAATAAATTCCTGAATCAAGAGAAATGTTGAAGACGTTACAGAAAGCACGTCGCTCCATTATTTTATAACTGTTGATTTTCTCTTAAAGAAAAAAAGTAACGAAGTTTTGTAATTTTACAACTTTATGAAAACTGAGTAGCCATAAAGTTGTCGTAAATCATTAACTTTATATTTTCACGTTGCTTTATCTTTGCACGTCTCGCGTATCACAACTGGTGGGGGAGAGGGGGGGGGGAGCAAATTAAAAAAAAAAAAAAAAAAAAAACTTTTATTAGCTTTTCAAAATTTTGTCAAAGATTAGCAAAAATATTCTCTATACCATTTTTTTTCTTTTTAGGTGCGTTCGTAATTATGTAAATACGTAGCACCTATAGTTGTTGTTCAGTCCGTCCGTCTGTCTGTCCGCATATAAGACGCAAAAACTACCGAACCGAATAGTTTGAAATTTAAAATACATAAATATTACATAATTTTGTCGAGTCATTTCAAATTTTATGAAAATCGGATGCATAGATCAATTACAGAGACAATCAAAAGTATTCTGTTACATTACGGTCAATGGGGGAAAAAGTTTCAAATGCATTTTAATGGTGTTACACTCATTCGAGCATAATAAAATGTATATGCATCTATGAAGTACATATTATAATATCAGGGTTGCCACGCCACCAGGAGAACCGAGAAAACACAGGGAATTTTAAATCTTCTCCCAAAACAGGGAAAATCCAGGGAATTTTAAAAAATCTGGAAAACAAAGGGTGTTTGGTAATGGCAAATTATAACATTTCTAATTAGCCTTCATACACGCATATATTTTTTCGCACTCAACATGGAATAAATGCGTTGTAGTACAGGGAAAATACAGGGAATTTTTTTTTTTTTTTTCAAGATTAGAGTGGCAACCCTGAATATACTTTTGCATAATCTGTGGTGCAAAGAACATTTGTTATTGATTTACAAGGCCACACAAAAGTATTCCATTACATAATGGCATAGGGAGAACATTGTTTGGTGAACGTTTTAATTGTAATTAACTATTTAGTATTTTATGAGATTGATATACGTTGCTAACTTCGTTATCGTACGAACGCATCGCATTTGCTACGCTTCACGTGCAATTTCCAACTTGTTTTATGAGGAATTTCTCACACCTAGCCATGGCTACATTTAAAGATAAATTTTTGTAGATGAGTATCCGAATTCGATTTTTTCAAATTACGAATACAGTAAATACTAGATAATTCGAACTTATCATAAAATCCCAAAAACGTAGTTCGTGAGTTCGAACTTTTTCAAACATCGGGTATTCGAAATGAAAAGGCTTTTTAAAAATAAAAAATAGTACATAGCAATGCATAATCATGTGACAAAATCGGAGAAATTAAGTGATGAGTAAATAAGTTATTGAAGGCAAAGAGTCAGAAAAGATAACTGAAAACTGACTAAAAAAATGACTTAAGGTTCAAATGATGAGATGCCCAGCATACTTAAACATCCTAATGTAGAATAAGTAATTGTATGCAATAAATATTTCGTAGATTTTTATTCAGATGGAGACTTCAAAAGATAAAAGACGGAACTATTTATTAGAAATTAAAACATTGCCTGATAAACGTAGGAATAACAATTTATTTATAACATATTTTTAATTTAAGATTAATATGCTTTTAATAATTTTTAATGGATGTAATTAAATAGCATTCAAAATTCTATTTATCAAAGTGGAATAATTGAAAATGTATCAGGAAAAATTACGAAAGGAATGTCAGAAACATGAGTTGAAACTTATACTATAAAATTCTCGTCAGGGGCAGGGGCATATATTTGTGTGTGTGTGTATTTATAACTATTACAGAATATTGCAAATCATCAACTATTTCAAATATAATGTACAGGGTGATTCATAAAAGATGGGCAGAACTTTAAGGGGTTATAGTACACTTAAAGGCAAATAATATTAAATAGGAGACTAAGGGTCCCAGACGTATTCCCAAGGAGATAGGGGGCATTAAAGTTTAGGGTCCGAAATTTCAAATGATTATAAAAAATGGAAAAATTGGTCGATTCGTTTGCGGTTTTTGCAAAAAATTTTCTTTATGCCAGTATTTTCTTGAAATAAAATTTTAAAGTTCAATTTCAAAAAATGCCGATAGGGGGCGCTTTAGACTTTGGAGTAACAAACAACTATTTTTTAACGTTATTTTTTGTATTTCTTTAAATGATTTCGAAAGCTTAGACTTAAACTTAAATTTTGATCTAAAAATCTGAGTCCTAACAAGTAGTTAAGTAGCGTAAACTGAAATTTGAAATTTGAAACCCTTCTTCCCCCAGAACAAAAATCAGTTATTCCCGATCTTTGTGTCGTAGATTAGGCTCTAACTACTGCCGCGTTTTGCTAAAATTATTCTTTATGTCAGTATTTTCTTGAAAATAAATTTTAAAGAAAAGTTTCAAAATATTCCGATAGAGGGCGCTTTAGACTTTGGAGTAACGAGCAACTATTTTATACCGTTATTTTTTATGTCTCATTAAATGCTTTCTAAAGGTTAGACTTAAATTTTCAGCCCAAAATCTGAATCGTTAGACGTGGTTAAGTTTCTTGAGAGAGGGGTTTGAAATTTCTACTCCTGAGCACAGTTCAGTTTACCATGTCCACACATTGTGTGCTGTGATACGAGGTAAAAAGACACAAATTAGGATTATGTTACCAAAGCATATTTATTAACATGTAATTACAATAAATGTTCAAAATTGTGACCACCAGAGGTTATGCACGCAGAACAACGGCGAAGAATGGAACGGCGAACATTCGCGAAAACATCAGGCTTTTCGAGCATTTCCCCTACAGCGGCGGAAAGTCTGGCGACCAGTTCCTCGGGGGATTCAATGGGTGTCTCATACATAAGAGCCTTCAATTGTCCCCAAAAAAAGAAATCGAGGGGTTAAAGATCTGGCGAGCGAGCAGGCCAAGCAACAGGACCACCTCGACCAATCCATCTGTTCGGAAATGTGATGTCCAGATAGTTGCGGACGTCTCGTACGTAATGGGCTGGCGCTCCATCGTGCTGGAACCACATGACCCGCCGGATGCGTGGAGGAACTGATTCGTCCTTTTTTGCACGACCTGCATTCGACCGGGAAGCGAGAAATGTCTGTGCAACATCTCACACAACTGTCTGTGCAAGCGCTCGAAAGTTTTGCGGTTAGGCAACCGCCTGTTGGGAAATCGCTCTCCGTACATTCGTTGTGCCTCTGCACCATTTCCATCTGCCGCTCCGTAAATTAAATGCATCTCAGCCTTTTCCTTATTCGTGAAGGGCACCATCTTCCGATTCATTACTACAGCGACTTATACTTGATTCACCGTTCAGTGGTTTTTATGCCTGAATCGTGTCGAAATTTTGCATACGTGTTCTTCTTCTTCCCCATTTGACATTTGCATACTTTCTGTCTCCTTCTTCACCCGGTGACTAGCGTCAGGAATGGAGCTTCAAAGTTTGCATGAGCGACGTTTCCAACTGTGCCAGTGCCTTTATGAGTGAATTCCGACTATGCAGTCCTTGACGAAAGTTGTATTTTTGCCTCGTACCACAGCACAGAATCGTTGGGCATGGTTAAGTAGTGCAAACTGAACTATGCTCAGAAGTTGAAATTTGAACCCCCTCCCCTCGCTACTGAACCACGCTCAGCGATTCAGATTTTGAGCTGAAAATTTAAGTTTAAGTCTAAGCTTTAGAAAGCATTTAATGAGACACAAAAAATAACGGTATAAAATAGTTGTTCGTTACTCCAAAGTCTAAAGCGCCCTCTATCGGAATTTTTTGAAACTTTTCTTTAAAATTTATTTTCAAGAAAATACTGACATAAAGAATAATTTTAGCAAAACGCGGCAGTAGTTAGAGCCTAATCTACGACACAAAGATCGGGAATAACTGATTTTTGTTCTGGGGGAAGAAGGGTTTCAAATTTCAGTTTACGCTACTTAACTACTCGTTAGGACTCAGGTTTTTAGATCAAAATTTAAGTTTAAGTCTAAGCTTTCGAAATCATTTAAAGAAATACAAAAAATAACGTTAAAAAGTAGCTGTTTGTTACTCCAAAGTCTAAAGCGCCCCCTATCAGCATTTTTTGAAATTAAACTTTAAAATTTTATTTCAAGAAAATACTGGCATAAAGAAAATTTTTTGCAAAAACCGCAAACGAATCGACCAATTTTTCCATTTTTTATAATCATTTGAAATTTCGGACCCTAAACTTTAATGCCCCCTATCTCCTTGGAAATACGTCTGGGACCCTTAGTGTCTTATTTAATATTATTTTTCTTTAAGTGTACTATAACCCCTTAAAGTTCTGCCCATCTTTTATGAATCACCCTGTATAAATTGAGCATCGAGACATAATATAAACATTATACATATTAAATTTGGAACAATGTTTATTAAATTAACGAATCACTAATGAATTTTTTAAGACTAGATCCAGTCACTTATAAATAAAGTATTAAATAAGGTTCAAATGCAACATTTAAATTTGGCAAAAGATAATATTAACAGGAATTCAAAGGCATTAAAAATAAATATATATACACAAAAAATAAAAATATTAAACATATTTTTTTTAAACTACTTATAACAAAAACATTTTAACAAATGAAAAAAGGCCAGAAAAAAGAAATCGGTCAGCACCATAGATATCATATTGGAAAATATAAAAATTCAATAAGAAAATCATCAAACAATGACATAAACAAAGTAACTAACATGGAAGGTCTCCTTATTGGGCTATACTCAGAATTTGTTGAAAAAAAATATTAAACTACTCGGGTACGTAATAAAGGATCCGTTAAATGTAGCGGCGAAATTACAATTAAGTCTGGGGGGGGGGGGGAAGTTTGTTAACGGATTTTTGAAATGTGTACGAGAAATGCTGAAAATTTTCTGGCTTAGGCTAGAGAAAAAAATAGCTATAGTTAAGAAGTTAAATATTTATTCAATATATTATCCAATGAGACTGATGCTCTTGCTAGATCATTGTTACAGTTTTTCTAGTTTTGTCAAATAAAAGTTCTTTGATTGGTCCGGAAACCAACTCTCTCAGCAGCTTTTTTGACATCTTCAATCCTCTGAAAATTAATGACCTTTTAAGGTGTTTCTTCAAGCTTGAATACTGAAAATAGTCTGAGAGGCTAGGTCTGGTGAGTAGGAAAGTTGATTGACCAAATGAAAGCCCAGGGTCTTCATTTTGGCAGCCGCAAAATTGGATATGTCTGGAAGTGCATTGTCATGAAACAGAAATATCCCTTTGGTCAACTTCCCTCCGCGTTTATCCTTGATGTACCCCTTCAAGTAGTCCATTAAGTTAGCATAATATTGTCTAGTTGTCCATCACTGGAAAACTGCATTCCTGATATAGGTAGTTTATCCAAGAAATGCTACCGTTGTCCCAGAAAACTGTCACCATGACCATTTCGGCCGATTTCTTTGACGAAATTTTTTTTTTTTTACTGCGGAAAACGAAATTTCTTTTGCCGACTGCCATGCCATTCTTTTGGCTGTTCCTTGTTTTCTGAATCATACATGTAAAGCGCGCTTTCTTCCTCAGTTACCAACTCAGCCAAAAAAGCCCTGTTCAGTTTATAAAAGGGTTAAAATAGCTATCTAAAAACCCACCATGTACGCTAACGGCACCTGTTGGATGTAAAATCCGTCGTGGGTGCAAAGTCCTCCAAGTTATCTGTGAATTATACCTCTGGGGGTGCCTTGTCAGGTGAAGATCTCGTCATCCGATCAAGGCTCTAAATTACGAGATCAAATTCGAGTATCGGTTGTCGTATAGGCAGCTCGTAATGAGCTCCGTGGAAGAATTAGCGTTACCCCCTTTCTTTTTAATCCCTTCCAATTACAACATTGTACGAATGAACCCAAACAGATAATTAAAAGTAACCTAGAACAGGCCAGGATAGTAACTAATATTATAAAAATAATAGCGATACAGCCACTTTCAGGTAGATCTCAGCTTGTGCAATCAAGCGGCTTCTGCCCCGCAGCCAGGTAAAAAAAACCGTTAAGCTAGGCATATTGCCTGGCAGGCAGGGGTCTGGTCTGCGGTATAACAATAATAATAAAAGGGTCAAAATGGCTTTGCTGATTTTTTGTTGGAACAAAGTCTTCATTACGCTTCAGAATTCCAAAGACGTGAAATTTTCTTGTGCCTCTGCCATCGCAGCTTTCACTCGCAATAGAGAAAATTCTAATGACCTCTTTCTGAAACACCTGATATTATTAGAGTTACATAATAAAATTACTTTCAAATAAGCCTATTTTTTTTTTCTTTTTTTTTACTCTAACTTTTTTACTAACTATTACTCAAAGCCAGGAATTTTTCAGTCCCCTCGTATAAATAATCTTCAATGAATTTAAACTTAAAAAATGGGTTCAATAAATATATTACTTGTTGCTGCAGTTATTTATTACTGAAAGAAATATTTTGATGCATTTAGGCGTATCTAAAAATAAATACATTTCAATATCTATAAAGTTGTTTCCATAGCAACAAAATTGAATCGACAATGTCAGTTGAAGTTAATTTTGAGCTTGAAACAGTTTTAATTTAAATTTTGAATTTCATTTTAGATCGTAATTTTTTATCGTTAAATTTCAGTATAAATACATACCGATATGACAAAATGTAGCTAAATCAAACTAAAACTGATACAACTAAAATTATTTTAATTAAATTTATTTAAACAAATTCAGCATAAAATATTTTTTTTTTACATTGTATTCTATCGCCAACAGTTGAAAAGTCGCCAAATAACAAACTTTTCTTTTCTTTACGGGCGTTCTATCAAAGTTCCACCAATTTCTATTTTTAAATAAACATGTATCCTCAGAAGAACATCATATATTTTTCAAATTTTCGTAATATGTCCTTAAGGGAGACCTTCCTTATAGAAAAAACTGTTACAATGTACCAATCCAACTTTTTTTCCTGTGTACTTTTTTTAAAAAATGTTTTTTTTCTTCCCCTTACGTATCAAAATATTTCTAAAATATTTGTTTATCTTATATTAAGTGTCTAAAATCTTATTCGCATTTCATTAGCTTTTAACACAAAATATTAAATTAAGCATAGATTTTAGAAATATTTTGAGAACTAAGGGGGGGTGGGGTGAAGAGATATCCTTTAAAAGGAATACACAGGAAAAAGAAGTTTAAAATATTAATTTTCTGAGGCGATATTTTAAATATACATGTCCATTCTAGCCCATGGGTTTAGCATTAGCCAGAGGAATTTATTTTTTAAAAATTGACGAACTGTGAGTAAAATTTTAACACTTCCTATAAAATTTTGTATAATTTTTCAGAAATATTTTGAAAACCAAGAAAAAAAAGGGACACTCTTTAAGGAGAGAACACTGAAAAAAAAAAAAAGTTAAAAATATTAATTTACTGGGGAGATATTTTTTAATATAAAAATGCATCAAACGTCCATAGACTTAACATTACTGAAGGAAAATCGACCGCAAAGTGACTAGCACTCTGAAATCCTCAAAATATAACCTCCAGTGCATCCTTGCCTGAAAGGTTCAAAACTGATAAGAAAAAGCTGTTTTTGACAAATTTACGACCCATACTATTTTTTCCCTCATAACTTTGTACATTTGTAATTTTTGGGGAAAAAAAGCTTTAATAATAAATTTTTCAAGTAGCTTACTATTTATGAATTTGCAGAGCATGCACAAATTTTTTCTGTACTTCTTTCATCGCTAGAAATCCTCACACATTATTATTATGTTCCGATACAAACATCTCCATAATTTCCTAAACATAACATCCCAAAATGATTTTTTCATCCCCCTCTCTTGTTTATTCGTTTTGTTTTGTGCGCATGTTTATTTCCAGTACGAGAAATTACGCTCTATCCATTTATTATTCTCATAATCCACCGTTTCCATGTTTGAGCACTTCCCACTCTCCTCTACCTTCTACCTTTTTGTCATTTGGGATTTGAGAGAAAAATTAAAGACTTGAGTGCGTGTTCGGAGTGAAGACCTCTTCTCGAACATTAAGCTGGAGTTGTTTCGTAATTTTTTTCTAGCTTGTTTTGAAAGCTTGGCTGATCAATGTTTGCTTACATTTCCGCAAAATTTTTGTTTGCTAAAACAGAGATGAAGGGGCGTATAGAGGATTTTTTTTTCTTCACTGTTATTGATCCATGTTCTGGGCTTATGCTTTCCCCTTCAAATACTGTTATAACTTTTAAACGTTGTGTTGTTATTGATCATTGAGTTTTTTAATGTTGTTTGGCATTATTTTCCCTCTTGCGTGTTTTGTTGTGCTGCAAGCATTTTTAAAATGCAGTAACTTTTTTTTTTTTTTTTTTGTCTCTCTTTTTCTCGTTTCTCCGGTGGAAATTTACTTTCTGTCATTATTAAAAGGTTTGCCATACCTTTCAAACAGCCTGTTATCGACAAGTATTGGAAACATGAGTTTATCAAAACCATAATTATTATAGTTTTTCTTTTTCTTTTGATCAAAGTTCATTAATTTTGAGCTAGCATTAAAAAAAAAAAAAAAAAAAAAAAAAAAAAAAAAAATCTTTCTAAGAAGCTTTTCTTTCTGATGTAAAATAACTGGTTTAAAGTTTTTATGTTCTTGCTTATAGATATTAAAGCACTGTAAAGAGGAAAGGAGGGAAAAAATGATTTTTTTTATTTTGTAATTTGCTTCATCTCTAATTTTGGTTAAACAAAAGGAGGTTTAAGAATGCAATTAATTTTATATTATTATTATTGCCCATTGCAATTTTTTCGCTCATGAAAAAAGTTCACAGGCACTCTCATGTACACGGATAACCTCATAAAATATGAAAACAAGTTACTTTATTTTTTAAAAAAGAAAATAAAGATGCTAAGCAAGAAAAATTTTACAACTTTGATTTTATGGATTTATACCAGTGTTTTTTAACATTTTCTTCCCCCGTTCTTTCTTTATATTTAACAGCCTATTCGAAACTGTATTTAAATTTTCGTGGCTCACTTAAATTACGATAAGAAATAAGAATTAAAAAAAGGGGGGGGGGGATATATCCTGTTTTTTTATTTATTAACTAATGCCAAGAAAAATATACATAGATCTTCTACTCGGACCATTATTTGAAAATCACTTTTATAATATTTTCATTTAAAAGAAAAAAATATATGTATAAATATTGCAAATTTTATAAAAACCACTTAAAAAATTATTTCTGGTGCAAATATTTTTTTAAACATTTTTTTCGCCCACATCCCCCCCCCCCACACACACACACACTTTTCTTAAGGGTGTATTCGAAAAAAATGCCTTTCCACCTTCAACAGCTCGAAATTTTCCGATACAATTTCAGGCACATTTTTAAAAGTAAAAACATGAAACTTGCTGAGGGGATTCTTGAAGGGACGTATGAGGTGCCGTGTGATGTCTTTTTACGCTCAAATCATTAGTTTTTGTTTTTAAACAATTATCTTCCCAGTATGATCCTTTTTTTCGTTCTCAAATCTCCCGCTTGGAAAAAAATCGGTTCGAAATGCTATTTTTGATTGCTTTTTTTGCAATATTTTCTGCATTTATCAAAGAATCGACCTTCACGGCACCTTGTGTACTTTCCAAATAAGAGATTTGGAAAGCTTGGTGTATATGAGAGAAATAATGAGTTCAAAAATAAATCGGAAAATAAGCAGTTTGAATCTAAATACACCTTTAAGAGCTCACGCTAGTTACTCAAAGACTCCGATGATAATGTTAAGTCTATGGGAACGTTATTTTCAAATATCTCGCTCAAATTTTAATATTTTTACATGATTTTTTGCATAGGATAGCTGAGGACGATCTACAACCGGGCTAGTTTCAACTTTTTCGATTTTGGTTTCAGATTCATCGGTAAAAAATTACTTTAAATTCGGTACCGGTTAGAACCGGTTCTGAAATTGAAAGTACTATAATATAATATAGATAACCAAAATCGAAAAGGTAAAAACTAGCCCGGTTGTAGATCATCCTCAGCTATCCTATTAAAATTTGAGCGAGATATTTGAAAATAACACTCCCATAGACATAACATTATCACCAGAGTCTTTTTGAGTGACTCAAGGGGCATCTTAAAATGTTTATTTATTTAGTTAGTTTTCAAAATATTTCAAAAATTTACGCTTTATTTAGTAGTATGTTTATAAAAAACTGTGAACTGTAAGATTTTAATATCTCCACACAAAATTAAGTATGTATTTTAGAAATATTTTGACAGCTAAGAAAAAAAAAAACGTCTTTAAGAAGAGTATACAGAAAAAAGAAACAAAATATTTATTTCCTCAGGAAATATTAAAAAAATACATATGAATGCATCATACGACCATAAACTTAACATTAGCAAAGGAAATTTGGAAATTGGCTGACTAACAGCCTTAAGGGGAAAAAATAACCTCGACAAATTATGTACCACATATGCAACAATTCCCGGACAGCAAAATATTCAGTTTTCTTTTCCTTTGTAAAATTATTTAAATAATAATCCTCTGCTGAAACTTTCAATAATTAAACATAGTGCGCTGTACAAAGATGCTGTTATTTAACTACATTTAAATAAAAAATACCGCTTTTTTGATAATTCTCCCATTTTTTATAAACAACCTTAATCCTATTTTGTCGAAACTCTTGAAATGTCAAGCATAAATTATAATGTTTATTTTGCAAACTTCTTTTTTTTTCCCCCCGTTCTCATACGAGTATTAATTATACGTTTTCTGGCTTTTTTCGTCTTATTTTTCGGCAACTTTCACAGTTCACTTTTTGTGTTAATCTTTTAAAAGAATGTGAGTTTTTAAGAAAAAAGCTCATTGTATGTTAGTCTAATATTTTTTGTAAAAGCTAAAACTTTAACTAATTGTATTAGACAAAGAAATGTAGAAAAAATAATTGAACAAACAATTTGCGAAAGAAAGGAGAACGCTGAAAGCGTCAAAGCCTTTGATAAAACATCGTTAATAAAATGTCTATTTTATTTTTTACTGCCTTCTCTTTTGCATTCAAAATGTAGTTCAAACATTTTTTTTTTTTTTTTTTTTTTGTACAATTCGCTAGCTGTTTTCTATTCTCGTGCATTTAATAGTTTGTTTGCACTCTTTCACTTGTTTCTGTATTAATCTGTTCTTGAAAACTTGTGCTTAATATTGAGAGGCAGCATAGCCCGGAAAATGTAATTTTTATACTGCAATATTATTATTATTATTATTTTGCTTGGACTTTTTCTCATGTCATAAACCCCCACCCCTCTCCCTCACACATACAAACTCAAGTACAAAAAAAAAAAAAAAAAAAAAAAAAAAAAAAAAAAAAAAACTATTTTAGGGAGAGGGGGACTTCATTGGTTTTATACTTTTCTGTTCTAAATACAGACAACTTTCACTGTTTGGTGTGAGGAGGGGGGGGGGGGTAATATCTTAACATATATAAACAAGTGGCAACTAACAAATTTACGAGTGAATTTTTACTCCTCAACGCCTTCGCGACGAGCATGTTTTACAGAATGTTTAATATTATAACACCTGTTTTTCAAAATAGAAGTTTTTGCTCACCACAGAAATTATGTAATTAAACAAGACAATATTTTACTGTTCAAAATTACTGGTAGACATACTGAAGAATTTTGAGCGCCTTATGCAACACATATAAACGACATTTATGGATTCGAACCCGACATATCTCGCCCAATACCTTTTTCCTCTATTTAAGCTGTTTAGATTTATGTTTTTTTTTTTTTTTTTTTTTTTCTAAATTAAAAGAGAGCACAATTACATTTTATTTTTATTCCTTTTCCTTAAGCATAAAAAGAAAGTTCTAGGTGAAAACAACTATTTTGACAAAATCTTATTTTCTCTGGATGTGTGTGTGTGTGGGGGGGGGGGGGGGGGTGACATGTTTGAGCCTTCAGCATTTATATAAGCAAGCAACACCGCCACTCCAACAGCAGACAAATTTACTAGAGAAGCGACTTTCAGCTAGCTAGTCCCCTAAACATTCTTTTAAAAAGTCTGTAAAGCGTAATGTTTCTAAAAACTTAATCGAAAACTTCCATTCCGATCATTCATTTAAAAGCGGAAGCATTTCAAATGCATCTTGAGTGCTTGAGAAAATCAAAATGATTTTTTATGCAAACAACTTATTGTACAGGGTGTCCCCTCTCAACGGTGGCCAATGGCTAATTTCTAAACCGTTGGTCATAGACATATAGTTCCAATTGCAAAAATGCTTTAAAGAAGGTAAAGAATTATTTTTTAAGTGATTTAGGTCAAAAAATTTTTACTAAAAAATTACGAAAATTAAATTTTTATACGGTCCCCCGGTCCTACAAGTGATATTTAGAAAATTTTTACCACTACTCTAACAAGTAAGACAAAAAAAGTCCCATTCCTCTGCGATCAAAATTGACCGAGTTATAGCTGTTCAAAGTTGAAGCATATTTTTTGCTGCAAAATAGGGGTCAGTCACAAATTTACTGGAAATAAAAATAAACATCAGATAGAAAATTTAACTTTAAACATTGAGAGTAAAAAAAAAAAAAAAAATTACAATGTTGTTTCTGAATTTATGTTGGCATTTACATGTTAAAGTAAAATATGCAATTTGTGCTAAAAATATAAGTAAAAAAATAACAGGAATTTTGTTAAATTAAACTATGAAAAGCAACAGTCACAAATCGTTACGAAATGATACATATTTAAAACTCTATTAGATTACTCAACCTAATAAAATTTGATGTAGTCTTATAAAATAAATAAATGGAACGCACCTAAAATCGTATTAATATTATATTGTCATCGGGTTTAAATAAGTATGGGAATTGAACCTCAATCAGATATTTGGAACTGAGTTAAAATTTGAATATAAGTTTTGAACTAGGAAAATTTACATACGAAAACTATGAATAAAATAAAAGTTTATCAAAATAACATACCTTTTTTTAAATAAAATCACGAAAAGAATCAGCTGCATTTGCTTACAAAATAAAACATACGTAAAAGTACGATTGAGGATATGAATTTCAAAACTCGACTTATCGCTTTCTGATTTCTCTATCAGTCTATACAAACCTCCACTATTGTAACAATGCAATCTCTAAATTTATAATGAAAACCAATAGATGCATTTAAATTTTTTTCGTTATTTCCCAAAATTTGATTTTTTCGATAAAAAGAATTTTGAAATTCATGTCTTCAGTTATTTTAATAACCAATCTAGAAGTTAATTAATTATAATTAACACTACCGTAAAACTTATATGGTGACAGCGCCTTCAGTTAAATCGCTCATTTAAAACATTTTGTAATTGGAACTATATGTCTGTGAGAAATAGTTTAGAAAGTAGCCTTTGAACAGCGTTGTAAATCGACTCCCTTTATAATACTTTATGCACTTAGTGTACGTTCCCTTAAAGCTGAGTCGAACTCATCCTTTTTCAGCTATAGAAAAATGGTTTAAGTCATGAAGTCATGAAATTTAAAGTTTCATAACTCTGGTCAATTTTAATGTTACATGAATGGACCTTTTCTGTATTATTTGCTAGAGTGTTGAAAATTTTTTACTAAATATCACTTATAGGACCGGGGGACCGTATAAAAATTTAATTTTCGTAATTTTTTAGTAAACATTTTTTTGACGAAAATCGCTTAAAAAACAATTCTTTGCCTTTTTAAAGCATTTTTGCAATTGGAAATATATGTCTATGACCAACGGTTTAGAAATTAGCCATTGGCCACCGTTGAGAGGGGACACCCTGTATATATTATATTACCAATTAGAAAATATAGTGAAAACTCTTTCAATAGCAATTCTAGTTATTTCTGTCCTTAGAAAGAAAAACGAAGTCCAATTATCCTTATGCAAAATTTATGTTAAAGAAAAGCATGCAAAATAATGCGGTAAGATTCGTATTCATTTCATTTTTTTCCCTTACTGCTGCCTAATTTTACAGCTGGCTCTCATGACTAATGTATTAAAAAAAAGAAGAAGATATTCAAGTTATGCTATTTTATTTTCTCAATTCTTTTACTAACATTTTGGATTCTACACGATTTCGATAATTCAAGATGATCATGCAGATTATACGTCATAAAAAAATTTACATCTGTGCGTGAGAAAAATATAAGAACTCCTATCAGGAATGTAAGGAAAAAAAACCATTTGTGAATACAAAGTAGTCCAAAGAAGATAGGGGGGGGGGGGGGGAGAATATTTAATCTTAGGGCCTTTTCAGCATTTTTTCTAGAGCAGCACAAATTTGTGAAATGCGCATATTTGTTTAAAATATACCAGCTTTTGCCAAATTAAAATCGCCGGTAAAGTAAAAAGTGGGAATTTTTTCTAAATGTGTTTTATTTTAGACAAGAATTTGATAAAATTTGTTAAAATTTGTTGTGGCTTCATCTAAAAGTGCTTTAACTTCCAAAAAACTAACTTGATACAGAAGTTATTCCAAAATGCACGGCAGATTTTCGGATGTTTGAAGTGTATTACTCTTTAAGAAAAAGCTGCGCGATGAGCGTCTTTTACAGAATTTTGAAAAATTTTATCACCGTTTTGCAAAACAGATTTTTTCCCTAAATGAATCAGCCCCACCAGTAGCCGAGAGGTACGGACCTCTCAACTGGTAGACGGCAGGTGCTGGGTTCGAACCCAATCGCGGCTGTCGGCCTAACCGTTCGGAGTTTTCGTGGTTTTCTTCGAACCTTGCGTAAATACGGGTTAGGTTCCCTTAGAAAGACCCCCACGAAGGGCACTCCCCCTGGTCCTATATCCCTAGTGTAGATAATCGGACGACAAAAAATACACCAATACACCTAAATGAATCGACGAAAAATGACCTGATTTAAAGATAAAATTTACAAAATAATAATAATAATAATAACTGATGTAAATAATCAAGGATACTAAGCTATGCGTGACATATGGACACCTGATACTCGCCCTAGAGGAGTTAAACAATCACAATCTGAGCCCCCCCCCCCCCCCCCAAAAAAAAAATGATCGACTAGATAATGTTTAAAGTTTAAAAAATCATTAACTTTGCTTTGTGATAACTTAATTTTGATTACTAATCTTCCTCCCTCTTCTCTTCTGAAGCAAAAAAAAAAAAAAAAAAAAAAAAAAAAAAAATCAACACAACTATATTAAACACTCTGCTACCAATTTTAATAATGCAATAAATTAAACTGTCTACTACCAATATGCATGCAAATGTGCAAAGTGGCTCGACTATTTTTAAATGCTCACCCTATAACGTAAATTGTTACGCTTTTAGCACAATTTAATCAACTCTTAGATAGTTTAATTGCTACATTCTTTAATAATTTTCAGTTTTCCCGTTTTCTTCGTGCTGTACGAAAATTATGAATAGTTCAAATTCATTTTTCTCTTTCGCGCAGAATTAATTACTCGCATTCTCGTTATGCATATAACGTCATTATATCAACTTTTTTACATTAGTTTTTATTGCTTTTTATCTGTCGTGGGAACAATAAAGAAAACATGCTGAAGAAGCTCATTATCTGCAAGGTTTTCATTACTTTTTTCTTTGACTTTTCTCCCCTCCCTTCGTATGCGTTTACGTCTATTTATACAAGTCAATTTATTACTTTCTACTGTGTATTTTATTTGCTTCGGTAGCTAATCATTTTCTATGAGGAGTTCTCTAAAAGCGTGTAGTAATCAGCGAGAAAGAGGCTTTTTTTTTTCTTTTTGCTTGTAAACATCCAGGTAGTAGATTTAGGCGTTGCTTTAATTCAGTAATTACTTAAAATTGCAATAGTCTCCGCTATTTATTTAAAACTAATTTAGTCGCTATTATGCTATGTCGTTTTAAAACCGCCCTATCTTTCTCGGAAGAATCGGAGTTCGTGTTGTTAACATATAGCATCCATGTCCCCCTTTTTTTTTTCTTCTCCCTTCTTCCAACATCATAGATTAATGAGCTCTTGTATAGTGACTAATCTGCTGCTTATATACACAGTAATAACGTTTCTATATCTCGGCTATTAAACTTGGGTTCGAAAAGTCCATCTGTCTGTCAGCACTATTCATATCGAAATCTTCAAAGATCATTAATTTTTTTTTTAATGGGCGCTCTGAAATTTTTTGCACAAGTAAGGCGCGTATCATGCTTTTTATCATATTGTTATAAATGCAGTTTCGAGTGCAAGATATTCTTTTATAGTAATAATAAATAGGTGGGAAAAGATACGCACGGGTATTAAGAATTGAATTTTAATTTCAAGGCCATGTGTGGGTATAAATTGTCATCTGTTTAAATTATCCAACAGTTGATTTTGTTGTTTTATAAGCGTAACTATGTTATAGAAAGTTGGTTTAAAAACAGCAGAGTCAGTTTACTATATTTGTATACATATTAGTGGATTGGTAGTTTAATTTTTGAAACTGGCTACAGGATGGTTTTCTATGTAATGGTGTTGTTATATGAAAAATTCTATTTGAACTGCTATAATTGAATTTCCTTACCTTTCCTCAGAAAAAAAAAAAAAAAAAAAAAAAAAAAAAAAACTTATGTTTAGTACAGTTGTAATCATTGTAAGTAAAATACTAATCGAACAAAGCAACAGTCTTTAACCTCCTCAGTCCTGATGTCGCCTGGAGATGACACTAAAAATACTTTTTAAAATAATTCTTCTATAATTATTAAAACGACATGTAATAAATGCGGGCATATTGGAAACATCGGTATACAGTCTGATGCATCTTTGAAGATGTTTTATAAAAATTTTAAACTGGTTTTTCCAGTGCCTCATAAAATTTGTTTTAAGACTGAAAAGGTTAAATTTCAAACATTATCTCATCAATTAGTTTTTATTTGCTTCAATTATGATGGTTAAAGTTTTTTTTATTAACTCTTAAAAATAGAGACGGTGAAGTAGGTACAACACTTGGTGAAAGAACAACTGCCAAAACAAATTCCAAGACAATCACATGATTAAAATCTGCTTCTCATGTACTATTTTCCAAAGATAATTCAGTATTCAACTTATGTTTAAAGTTTGTTTGTCTTTTCTGATGTTTCATCCCCCCCCCCTTGATAAATTCCAATTAAAATCACCAATAGTATAAGGAATATGTCCATTTTCTTTCGGAGATTTTTAAAATTTGATATTTATTACTTTTATACTATTACGAACACATTGGATATAAAAAAGAATATCATCAAACATTGATATGTAGTAATTAAAAGTCGTTGCACATTTCGTTCGTGTCCTAGTTACCACAAACCGTCAGTGTTTTATTAACTATAATTATTTTTAAAGCAATTTTATATTTATATATTTTTTACTACTACTGGACATTGCATAAAACGAGGATGCCATTAAAAGGTGTTATTTAGGCTTTAAAATAAATTAATGAACAGTATGTTATCGTTATTTGACCGTGCCTGAGCTAAAGTAAATGGGGGCCTGTAGTGGTCCATACTAAATTTTAAAGTTAAAAAACAAGACCCGAAGGCATATCTGAAAAAAGGAAAAAAAAAAAAAAAAAAAGCTTATTGATTCTCAAACTTTTGACTTATAGCTGTCTGTATAAACTTTTTTGGCTGATTTTTTTTCTTCTATCTGTTGATGGAGAAACTTGTTTTCTACAATGTTTTCAAAAACTTTTTTTTTTTTTTTTTTTGAGGGGGGGGGGGGGGAGGCGGAGGCAAATTCATAGAGATTTCATTAAGAGAAGTGTTTATTTAGAATATTGTTTCTTTAATATTTTTTATTTTGCATTAAATCACCATTGATACATTTTATTACACTTATACGTCTAAATAATTTGTTAGATGAGCCAAAAATTTAAATGTTAAATATTTAATTAAATTTGATTTGAGTGCTGGCCCTCTTAGGCCACTATTTCTTGAATTGTATCAATAGTGAGCATATAAATGTGTAAACTACATATACCTTCTTTATTTTCTTTTTGTGTGCAGCTTTAAGCCTTTGTATGTATATAATTAAATAATTTTTTGCTTATCAAAAACAATTGTGAGCCAGAATAACTCGACAGGTTTTAGGCGTAGTTGTAGAAGGTGGGAAATTATATCGTTTAACTTGCATGGGAATAGTTAAGTTTTAAAACTGCACAATTCTGTATATATCTGTTACTAATTTTAGTCTGATTTTTTTTTTTTTCAACTTCAATTATTTAAGTAGAAGACACTTGAAGCTGAAAGCCATGAAAGTTCGTTTATCGTTTATTGCTTTTTCGAGTCTGATCGTCGAATGCCAAAATCCAAGAAATTTTCTTCTTTCCCTCCCTTCACTGTTATTGTACCACCCATGTTTGATGAAAGGTTTTATCATTTTAATAAGAGGAATTGCAAGACATTGAATCTTAAGAGAACAAAAGTTTAATTCTTCTTTATTTTTTTCCACTTTAAATTATCGACGTTGTTTAGACTGCTTTCAACAAATGTGATATTGTTATCTGAATTTCTTCATATGAAGTATGCCATCGGAACATTATCAAGTTTTTATTATTATTATTATTATTATTTATTAATATTAAAGGATAGAAGGGTAATTACTATACCATATCTTTTAATTATTTTAACGAGTCTATGAATTTTGACCTCAAGTGTTTGTTTTTATTTTTATTTATTTAATTTTTAAAGCATCATGTCGCAATCTTTTTTTCTAAAAGAGAAAGTATGCAACTTATTATTTCATTTATTTATTTTCTGTTAAAGCATTTAAAAAAAAGTTCACTTGCATTTAAATGTTGAGTCATATGTGCATCTATATAATAAAAAATTCGTCCCTTTTAATGATTTGCGGAAAAAAGACGCTCAATTTTTACTCTTTTATTTCAATTCTTACGTGTATGTGCACTACACATTGGAAAGAGAACATAAATCATGTCAATAAACAGAATTTTTTATTTTTTTTTATTTTTTTTTTTTTTTTTTACCCTATACTGACTTTTTTTCTAGAAGCAGGAAGTGTGAAAAATATATGCTTCCCCCCCATACACACTTTTTATTTATTTTATAAAATTAATTTTTCGCATTCTACAATAACATGAAAACATCCTATCACCATCTTATTTATTTCACAGATTCTCCCCCCCCCCCCCCAAAAAAAAAAAAATATAATAAAATAAAATAAAAATAATACAATAAAAAAACACAATTATTTTTCTTAGAAGTTCAGTATTGTATGGTAATATCAAATAAATATTTTATTCACCCGAATTTTCCTTGGTCTTATTTTTTATCTGTTTCATTCAACAAAACTCTCTATTAAGAATTTTTCAGCATTTATGTATCGTTGTATTGACAATATTGTATTATCAGTTATAAAACTATCTGCTGTGCATCTAAAAGAAACCTAACGCAGAAAATAATAATTTTATTTTAAATAAACAGATTGAAATATTGTAAAGAAAAACTGAGGATGTATGTATCTGTAAATGCGTGGTTTTGTATGCAAAGATGGAACGAAGAAAATATAATCAAAGTCATCGATTTCTTTGATTCTTTTTGTAGAGAAATCTTTGAAAAAAATTATTTCATTTGATTTTATTACTATCGAAGTCCAGTTTTATTTATAAAAACCAGCTAGATTAAAAATACAGATCAATAAGTTGACATGCAACGATAAGTTGCACGTCTTTCAGATTTAATCATTAGCGAAAACTTCCCGCTTCTTGAAGGTAAGGATACAAATATAGTGGCCTTAAAATTCAAATATAGCCTAAGCGACTGACGGAGAATACTTTTTAACTGAACAAGCAAATTGTCCACAGTGAAAAAAAAAGTTTGTTGCTTGTGCACCCCCCCCCCCCCCCAAAAAAAAAAAAAAACTTACTGGAACGTTTTTAGTGTTTTAGACATTCTAGAAAAAGCTACGGAAGAAAAAAAGTTGTTTCTCTAATAAAACTAAAAATAATGTTATTGCGCGTCCAACATGGCACGTAGCACAACATCCGGCACTATAATGGAAGCTTTTGGTGCTAATGCTCAAGATTTGGATGTCTCTTGCAGCTGGCGCTTGTCGTTTCGAGAGAGATTTGACGCTTTTAATGCTTTTTATTGTCGTTTCTCATATGATCGGGGGATCGCGTAGAAATGTAGTTAGGTTATTTTCTCTGTTAAAAATTAAATCTATTTTTTTCTTTTACTATTATGTAATGAAATAATATAAGTCCTACAAAAATAGGTAACGATTCATATATCAAGTTTTCGAATGAACTGTTGCTAAAATCTTGCATTCGAAAATAACTCCAGGACATTTCAATATTCGTTTTCAGTTCATTGTTATAATTTACAATTATCTAAAAATTTATTGCATATATCCATTCGCCTTTTTTTTTAATTATAACAACACAAGTACAAAGCATTAAATTTGTAAATCCTTCGTTTCATTTCGTACATAGAAAAAAAATGTTAAGTTCTAAATTTAGCTGTGTTCCTATAAACAAGTTTTTAAAAAATAAATTGGGATTTCATGGTCCCAGGTGGGTTAAAGATTCTGAAAAATAGCTACATTTGAAAAACATTATTTTCTAAGATAGTAATACACGTCCAATAAAAATTAATCAAATTTTACCGCAAGGAAAGAAATTTGTTGAATCATGCCACAAAAATGTCAATTCAGTAGACCAATAAAATTATCTTCCTTTGGTGTGTTTAGCATACAAAGCATACGAATTTATTTCATGTGTACACGTACGACAGAACTTATTTGTTACTTTAATGAGTTGCCCTGAGAAATGACAAGCTGTCATCATTTCACACGATAGACGGAGATTTGTTTTTGAATTAAAAATATAAAAAAGGAAAGAGATTCAATTAAAAAAACACGGAAATGCGAGCCTCGGTACGTCATTCGATATTAAAAATCTGAAACTCTCCATTCCCAGGATAGTTTTCATCAGACGTATCGATGCATATAAAGTTCATCAATGAGTCCATTGAGATAAGCGAGATGAAATGTCAGGCGTGGTGTAAACTGTGAAGAACATGAATGAATTTATTTGTTGACGCGTCGATATTAGATTTTAATTGATTTAGAAGATCAGAATGTCAGATAGTGTGTTAATGAATTTCTTTCCTCTCTGATTAATGTAGTTGTTAGAATGTTTCAAAAAATGCATGTAGTTTTATTAAATAATAAATAAATCGGAGGAGGAAAAAAAAAAAAGAAAAAAATTATTTTGATATTTATTTTAAGAAATTTAATTTTTAGCATATATTTTAGCTCAGTTTTGGAAATAAAAAATTGTACCTTTAGGAATAAAGACTCCACGATTCTTTTCTCGCGCGCCATAACGTGTTTTTTTCTCTCTTAAAATGTTATTGTCCGGGATATAGCTCTAGGGTAGGACTAATTAACTAGCTATTTTCACGCGAAAACACCCGTTTTGTAATCCCATGGAAAAAGTTTTATTTAAATATCCTGTTTCCATTTCAGTATTTTTAAATGCCTTTTTTCATTGGACAGCTGAGATCGATTTCTACAAAGCTGTTGTTTACTTTTTCGATTTTGTGTACAGGTTTCAAAAGTGAAAATATCCTCATAATTAAGAAAAAAAAAAAAAAAAAAAAAAAAAAAAGCGGCAAACAATATATTGGAAAGTAAAAAAACTACCTTTGTAGAGATCAACCTCGAATATCTTAACATAAGCTATCAAGTGTTTCACTTTAGTGAAGTAACCTTTTAATGCCTGCATGCTAATGAATTGAATAGAACGTTATTTAAATGTAAGGATAAAATAAGACAAATTAAAAGAAGTTTATCGCTTCAGTTACATTTCATTTTTCAACTATAAAGCTTTTTACAATACAAATCAATTGCTGCCAAGAGCTCTACGGATAACAGACGACTTTTATTCAAATAATTCAATTTATTCAAATTTTAATGAATTTAAATGATCATATTAATGATTGATATATTTTCTGTGAAACCTGCATTAGAATTAAACTTTTATGGGAAACCTTCATAGAAATGTAAAAGTTCACTGCTATTCTTTTATTACTATTCTAGAAAGTTGGTATGGCACAAACGAACACATTTTTGGGTTAAAAAGAAGAGAAAAAAAAAAATTCTACATCTTCAGTACACTATATTGCTATTTTATGAAGTCATTTATATTTTAAACTGTGCAGTTATTATTTTTTTTTTTTTTAGTACGTGACTTGATTTTGTTAATTTTCAAGGAAGTATATTTTATTCCTTATCTGTTTCTGAACCCTTATCATTACCATCTTTATTTCTTAATAGCACCCCGTGCTCCCAAAAGCTGTCATTTTGATCTGAGATAGGTAGACGCTTGGACGTATGCGTCTTGTATTATTTACATTTTGACTGTGTTACGTCCACTTTTTTGACATAAAATTCTTTTTTTTCCCTTTTGTATTTTTGTAGCGTACGTGATGTAACTTGGCGAGTGTGCTGTGCTTTTCGTTGTGTTATTTTTTTAAATTTTTCTACTTTAGTGAAAAATAATGCTAGATTGGGGAGGGGTGGTCTCTTTTCATGATTTGATGCACATGCAAGTAATTTAAACTGCAGTAAATCACAATTTTTTTTAAATGAACTTTCATGAAAATATATAAGTTAATCGTTATGACAAAATAGCGAAATGTATTTACACTATAGTTTGGATAATTTAAACTTGTCAAGATTCATGAAACTTAATTCCAGTATCGTCAAAAATGTTGGAATTGCCGTAATTTCAATCCGTTAAATTATAGAAGAACATGTTTAACTAATTAAGAAATGTGCATCAATGTGGCCAAATTGAAATTATAAAAAGGGTTGATCGCCATACTTTAACAGATTTTTTGAATAACACACCATATAATAGCTAACCTATTTTAGTTAGCAACTTAGTAGACTATTTAAACGATAAGTCAAATGTTAGATTGCATGATTGCCCCGTATATCACCAAAAATCTGAACAACTGAAAACATAATTTTACTTTTTTTCAGAAAAATATGCGGAAAACCAAATTTTTGCATTAATTTTGAGCCACCATCTTAAATTAATATAGACATCTGTAAAGTTTAAGTAAGAACTAATATGTATATATAGTGTGTGTTTCATAAAATACTATTAAAATTAAACTTAGCCTCTTAGGCCTACCCTTTTCTCTTCCTGCAGCAAGGCGTTAAAATTACAAAAAAAAAAAAAAAAAAAAAAAAAAAAAAGATAGTCGTTTATAATATATCGTTACACGACAGTCGTAAATATATAAATAAAAATACAATTATAATACATTATCTGTACATAAAGAGAGGGTGCTATAGATCGAATGCATATAATTAAAATTGTCTTTAGTTATAGCAAGAAATTATTTTTGCGTAAAAGGAAAAAAAATCAAACAGTGTATTTTTAATGAAAGATTTAAAGATCGTCAATATCGACAGATGCAACGTCAGATAACTATTGTCAAATCGAACAACATACAAAATATATAAAGTAAAAAAAAAAAAAAAAAAATGCAAAGTAATTCCATTCGATTGAAAATAACTCACTGTTTTAATGTTTTCTTCTCTTTCACATACATATTTTTAAAGGAAATGCTTACCCCATAAAATTCTTTTCTCAATGCCTCATATTGATTACTTTTATTATTATTATTATTATTCCTTTTCAAAGTTTTGTTGTAATACTTTTCTTTTTCTTTCTCGTCCCCCTTCTCCCTTTAATATTTCGCTTAATTAATTGTAAGACTTACCGAAGTACATTATTTGTGATTCACCTTTCGAGAACTTTATTTTTCCAAGAATCCGATTTAAAGCATGTCTCGTTGCTGCTTCATTTAGTTGGGCTATCTCTCTCTATATTTGACATTTTTAACTTCTCTTTCATCCCCCTCTTCCCCCAATTCGACTTATTCTCGCGCAAAGCCTCATCAGCCGCCATATTTGTCTCGGAACATCTTTCCTGCTTTGCCACCATCGTAATATGCCCCGGGGGACTAAAAAACGCTGCTAGAATTTAAATGTGTTCTCCACGCAGAAATAACATGTCATAGGTATTTAAGTGGGTTTATCAAATTGTGCGGGGACAATTTATTACCTAGAAGCATCTTCGGAAAGTTCATTTCAGATAGCGAACGGGGTCGAATGTTATTTGTAGATAAAATGTATAGATTATTTATATCTTTTTTGCTTTTTTTTTTCATTTTATTTTTTCGCAGCCCCCTAGAGCTGGTTCTACTTCAGTTACAGAAACCGTGGTCATGTAATGATGAATAAGGTATGGCTAAGAGAACGGGCAATATGTAATTTGATATACCCCTCCATTTAGATTGCGTTTCTTAAACAATTACTAAAACAACCTGGAAATGCTTCGAGCAGCAATAATAAGAAAGAGAGGTAGTAGTTTGAAAGGCGTATTTCATTTATAATTTATTTTTAACATGGCTGGGGAAAATTACGTTTTTCTCATTAGTTTGTGTATATGCGATTGTTTCTCATTTTGATGATGAACGAGCTCGGTGCTTATAAATATAGACCTTGTTTTTTATGATTTGACTAGATTAGAAACGTGCGATTGCCAGCTGATAGAACTATATTTTTTCCCCTTCCGCATCCAGATTGTACACAGCTTGTGAATATTGCAATCATCTCTGATGATAATAATTTTGTTGAACATATAAATCTGATCCTGTGTCGCGAAATGCTTTGAAAATAGTAGCTGAAAATTTCATTACTAAACATGTATACTAAGTGCTTTAAAAGCCGTAGATTCACCCCCCCCCCCCTATAAGGTGAAGTATAATGTGTCGTGGGAAAATATTTCTGCTGAATAATTCTAATTAATAAAATTCCAATAAACATTCTCTCTTTCTTTTTTTATCCTGGCCGGAAAATGCACGAACAAACATTAAGATCTGGTTTGTGTTGAGAAACATAATATAATGTATATCTTCGGATAAAATTAAATTTATTTGCTACAATTTTTGTGAATGATTTTTACAACGATGAGAATCATGTACATTTTACGTTTTTTATAAAAATAAAAAAATAAAATTTAATTATTACAATAATGATTATGCGAAAAGCATTTGAGAAAATATCCATCTAAAAGAATTATTTTTGGGGAGAAAAAAACCGTCAAGACTTATTGCATCGTGAAAGGTACTTTTACATTAAAGGTACTTTTGATATATCAATCAGTACAATATATATATATATATATATATTGATTATGCGAAAAGTATCTGGGGAAAATATCCGCCTAAAAGAATTACTTTTGGGGAGAATAAAACCGTCTCTATGTTTCTCATAGGGAAATTCGTAGAGTTTTAGTCAAATGTAAGAACTGCTTTTCAATAAAAAGTTGTTATAAAAGATGTAACACTATTAATATAAAAACTTTCTTATTGATTTACTATTTGTAATGCACTATTGTATTACAAATGACTCTACCACTATAAAAAGTGTCTAGATAAATCTACTTTTAAGAATTAAAATCAACTGAAATTAAACGTGATAACGAGTTAAAAGCGATTAAGTAAAGTTCCTATAAACTACAACTATTTTGCATTGAAGCAGTATTCCTGAACCTAACATTAAGTATATGAATGTTAACCTTTTTCATCACAATAAATTATGCGTGGCAAAATTGCAGCGTCAATTTTTCTCTTCCCAAATAAATATGAAAAAAAAATTGCTTTTAATTATAACCTTTTTATATTTTTAAACAAAAAGGCAATATATTATGACGGTTTTATATCCAATTCATTGAGTAATAAAATTTCCTCCCGTGACATGTTAACAGTGCTGTAACACTGTGTTTCTAATCCGCTGATGCATTAAAAAAAAAAAAAAAAAAAAAAAAAAAAGACGACAAGCAAAATTAGCTACAGTCGTTAGCTCTCAACTGTGCTTTTCTCGGAGGAGCTGTAAAATTCATTTTTTTAATCCGATTATCAGATTATCATATGGGGAATTACAATAGCTTTTGCTTTATTATGTGCTTTATTCTAACTGCTAATAATTTCATTACAGTGTGCTGAGTATGTTTTTCCCTCTTTATTACATAAATATTTTTCATCTTTTTAATTATATCATTTCGCAAACTTTTTTTGAAAACAGACATATTTAAATTAAAAGGTGCACAAGCTTTCTTAATTAAGTAATGGAAATGAGCTATATCGATCAAGTTAGTAAAAATGTTTATTCTTCTAAAAATCACTATTCGTGCGAATTTTCTTTTAATCTAATTCATTTTAAAGTGGATCTGTAGAATTTTTTTTTCCAACTAGTAGTCGATGCATCAGTAAAGATAAATAACGTAACTGAGGAGGCTGTGGGCGCCTCTTTTAAATGATGGTGCCTTGTGCAGGGGCATCGCCTGCACCAATCTTCTTCCAGCTGTGTATGGCATTTTGATCTTCTTTAAATATCATCATTTCATACTAACAATTATAGGAGTATGAAGTTTGGTTCATTTTTTAAAACTTACAATGATCATTGAATGATGATCATAATAAAAAAAGACTAGCACAACAGCTCATCTCCTCTCCTTCCCCCGCAAAAATATAGGATTAATATTTCGTAATTCGATCCACATTACAGCCAACGGTTGGTCCCAAACAAGAGCTATTCTAGCACACTGCATAACATCGTCTTTTATTCGCCATGTAAAACAAAATCTAATCGGTGCCAATTTACATCTAGGTCTAGTCTAATTAAATATGGTAGTTTATCAAATTCCGAGCATAAGTTCTGGAGTTAGAGCTGCCACAATGTTTATATGACGCACAGCCGGACGATTCCCCAAAAATATTTAAAACATATCATACATTTTTTTATGTATAAGATATTATTAAATTTAACCAATAGGTAATATATAAGAATCGCCTTTTAAAAAAATATTGCATACAAACCAGGAACTGTATTTTTCAGCTCTATCAGTATTTAAAGTAACGTTAAAAAACTTAAAATTATTTGATGAAATTTACATTACCTTATTTATCTTTTAAAAAACATATGTAGCAGTCTGAAAACGAATTACCAACATTCTAGATTAAAATGAGAAATGTCTCAAAATCGAATGTATTTTGAAAGAACCAATGAAGCTCTGTCGTAAGTCTTTAAAGGCATTAAATGCATATATAATAGGGGATGATGCACATTAAGGTTATAAAAACGCAAAATATTTAAAAACAAGTTTTATTCAAGCTATACAGTATCACTCATAAAGGAGGAGAATGCCTTTTTATTATATTTCTCCTTCTTTCTTGAGAGGAAGAAAAAACCCCATCGTTTACATTTGAAAATTCAGTAAATACTTTTAAGGAAATGTTTTTCTGTGGCTATATATTTTATTTCAGAATTCATACAAATGCATATAGATTTCTGAAAGTTAAATAAGTTATTGGAATAACTCCACTTAAAAAAAAATAATAAAAAAAGCTGTTTTTATTTGAGATATATCCATTTCTTAGCTTTTACTATTAAATATTTAAAATAAATTCATAGCACTCAGTAGTTAACAAAGAAGTTAGAAATGTTAATCATATATTTCAAAGCGCATTTGTTTTGTTTTTTCCTCGGGTGTGTGTGTGGGGGGGGGGGGGGTTACATAGACGTTTAGAGGACAGGAGTTGATATCAGCTTATAGAAATTTGAGCATGGTTTATGATGCAGGAAAAAGAAAATACCATTCGCTAAAGAATATTGTCTACAATTGATTGATCCCCAATTTGATTTGAATTAAGTTTTGGGAGTTGTTTTCATGCTAAAATTTAAACCATCTTTTTAAATTTCCAAACCAAATTGGCAATATATTTAAATTTTTAGTAAAATTTATATCGAAATCTTCGAATCACTAGATCCAAAAGATGGAAATAAAATTACACATAATTTTGACCCTCTAATGTCGAATTTTTTTTTACTTCCTAAACTAATACTCATTTGATTGCCTTTTTTGTACAGTGAATGAACTAAAGAATTCAAACGTGAATATTTTCCATTTTGAATAGCTGTCGTAAGATTTTAAAGGTAAGATTCAAGTTACATATATAAAACTATTATAAACCAATACAAATTATCATCAACAAATGTGAATATACAAATTATAAATGATATTTTTTAATATATAATAAAGGGGAAAACACTTTAATGCTATAAAGACAAGTTATTTAAAACAAGTTACACTCAAGGTATATAGCATCGCTCATAAAGAAGAAAAATTTGCAAATTCTATAAATACATTGAAGGAAATACTTTCTCATATGATATATTTATTCCATTTCAGAATTCATATTAACACATAGATATCTGAAAGTTAAATAAACTATTCAGCAATGTAATTAAACGAACTTTTCTGTACGTCTTGTTTAACTTTAAATAGCTTTCTAACAACATATTCAACAATTTTAAAAGAATAATAATTTGTTTTGTACTTAAATTGTTTATGGCTGCCTCAGTTGGGAAGAGAGGGGAGAATATTTGCAATAACTAACGCATCAGAATAATAAGTAAAAATTTACAAGACTCGTGAAAATACTTACACGATAGCAAGTACTCTCAATTTCTCTTCTGAAGAGAAAAAAAAAGATACATAAAATAGTCTTTTGCTGCAAGTATTAGTTAATGCTTTGCTCTCAATTTTTTTCATCCCACTCATTTTAAAATCCTATAAAAAAGAAAAGCTTAAATCTCTTCATTCAGACATTGTTTTAACTTGTTTGTTATTTCAAAAATAAGCCATCTAACTTGTTGGAAACAGATTTACTACACTTCCAAATAAAAAATAAGTTTCATAATAGGTACATATTTAAAGAGGCAATGAATTTTTTGTAATACATATGCATAAAAAAAAGATGTGAAATGCGTATTTAATCCTTCAGGGGGAAAATATTTAAAAAATAAGTTATTCAAGATTCGTAACGGTATTTATTTAAAAAAAAAACTTTTGAAAGTTTATAAACTAGATTTCAGAATGCGTGTGAGAACATTTAGAATTCTTAACCAAAAAAAAAAAAAAAGGGAAAGAAAACAAACAAACAAAAGGGAAAAAAAGAAAAGGTTAGAATAAAACCCCTGAGACGTTCTTTTAATTCATTTTTACAATTAATGGTTACATATATATGACGTTGTTTTATTAATTAAAGCTATATTATGAAGAAAGCTAAAAAATTACGACGCTCAAAAATAGTCGTTCTTTTAAGATATTTTTGGATGGCCTCTAACAATTTGATCGTCGATGTTAACACAGATTGTACAATAAAGTCATTTTTAAGATAACTTTTTTGGAATGAACTGACATTTTTCTTCTGTCTCTACTGATCAACGCTAATTAAATGAAAATAACGGACATTTGACTGGATAGGCATCTAGATGTACATAATCGCTTCTTTCGGGAAAATAAAGTTTCTTTTAATAGAACTCCACAAACTATACTACGAAGCAAAAGATAAATATTGCTTTAATAGGAGAACAATGGGTTTTTAAAAGCCTCGTCATGACAGAAAGCGAGTAACAAATAATAAATACTCTTAAATGCACTTTGAAACCATATTCTGGTACTGTTTTTATTTTTCTTGGCAAAAAGTTAGTTTTCTGTTTAAAAAAAAAAAAAAAAAAAAAAAGACAGACTCCATAAATTTTATTTTTATTTATTTTATTTCTCGATATTGTTAATGAAAAGTAATTATGTATAATAGTTATACATAAAATAACTAATTTGTAAAAATAAGTAAATGTAAATATCTTAAGGCATTCAAAAATGTCTAATTTTTTTTAGTTTTTCTTTTTCTACATTCTTATTTCGGATTCTTTAAGAATTTAAACTTTAAAAGAATTGGAATGAGAATGCATTATCGGGTCGATTAACCGGATATTCGTATAACCCCGGTGATCGGGCTGATATTGAGTAGAATTTTCGGATCTGATATAACCTGACCCTCACAGAACTCATACTCAGGAATACTCTTTGAACATTATATTAAGGGGATCCTTTATTTTTGCCGGTTAACAACTATTTCTTTAATCATTAATTTTAGGATTATAATATATAATGACACACAGGAAAAATAATATTATAATATATAAAAAAATTTAATTTAGAAAAAAACATTTACCGTGCTTCGACAAAAAAAAAAAAAAAAAACTTTTGTACTATTAAAACATACCGAGCTACCGTATTTTGAATGTTTTGAATTTTCAGTATTTTTCGGAAATAAAAACGGAAAAACACGCTTTTTAAATGAAAACACTGATAATAATTGATGAGTTCGGTCGTACAAAAATGGAACTGTTACTATTTTACTTTTTAAGAGAATGGAGAAAATTTGCTTAAATAAAACTTATAGTATACATAGACCTTAATAATACAGAATAAAAATTAAAGTATTTTGACGTCACATGATGAAGAACAACGCACCAAAAATTTTTGCTATCAGACCTATACATCCAAAATTAGTGGTTTAGGAATTAATTATTAAGGTTGCTAGTCGCTCAATTCCTCATTCCGGTTGTTGATATTAAGCCTATGAACGTTTGATGAATTCATATATTTAGAATAACGCCTCGGAAAATTTATACTTTTAACCTTTTTTTTTTCTTCTATGTATTCTTTTTAAAGGATGTCTCTGTTTTCTTTAGTTGTTAATTTGCTTTTTTTAATTTATGCTTAATTTTATATGCAGTGTTACAATTTTACGTTCAGTTACGTCAGTTTTCAAAACATAAAATATTACAGATTTCAGAAATATTTTAACAACTGAGGAGGGAAAAAAAAGACATGCTTTAAGAAGAGTATACCCCCCCCCCCCCCACAAAAAAAAAGAAAGAAAGCTAAAAATATTAATTTTCTGAGAAGATATTTTAAATATACGAACGCACCAACCGCCATAGATATATATTATTATCGAGTGTAATTCGGAAGCTGGGTGACTAACAGTCTTAATTAACGATAAGAGCGAACACTCTGTATAAAAAAAAAACAAGCATCCCTGCTAAAGGTACACCTCCCACCCCCTCTCAAAAATTAATTTTACTAAACTTTCAAGACAGAAAAAATCATTTGACTCAAAAGTACGTTTTTTAAAACTTTGACACATTTTCAGTAAGAATGTCTCCCTAACTCTGAAATTTTCAATATGAACGCTTAATTTTGACATTTTTTTTTTTCGAAAAAGTATTTTCCGAAAAGATACAGATTGTAAATTATGATATAAATAAATAAACAACTTATACACTAATGCAAAATTAGAGCCCATTCCACCAAGTTGTTTTTTTAGTTATGTTTTAAATGAAAAACGCCCGCATTATAATCTGTTTTGAAACGATTACAAATGAATTTAACATTAGGAACTTTAAACCTTTTATAATTCCTATACTATTTCGCCAAATGCACTCTCGTTTGGTATCCTAAGATAAAATGTGCCAAAAAGGTCAAAAATAAAGTAAAAATTAGGGGGTTTGTATTGAAAATTTCAGTATTTGGTACCATTTTAGTATAAACATAACACCGTAAGCCCTTTTTTTTTTTTTTTTTTTTTTTTTACGTAGATTGAAAAAAGACATTTTCTAATTAAATGGCCTTTTTTATGGAAAATGTGAAGTTTAATTTTATTATTATTTTTCTCATTTCTATTTTCACATACTCCACACATTTCTAAAACACACAGTGTAACTTAATCACTACAAAAATAAAATAAAATAAATGAAAAAAAAAAAAAGTTATAAGAATTCCCTTAAACTAATCTATTACAGGTATATATTCTTTCCTAAGAATGTAAATATGCTGAGATGATGATACTTTGCATAGTTCAAGTTAAATTGCAAAATGTTCCATCTGTTTTATAATACTGTAATATAAAGACGGCCCCTGCACGCATTAAATCTGAGACATATCCTGCAATGTCTGCAATTCCGCTCTCAAACTGCATAAAAATACTACTTAATGCCATCGGCTCTCACACGTAAATTGCCTATCGATGAAATCTCAATCGATATATTCTAGTAAAGTATATTTTTAACAGTTCGGTGGATTTCCAACGAATTTCTATTACACAGGATGAACACGGTTTTAAGTACCAAACGATTTATTGAACATTGCTTTTACGATGATTTCACGGCCGAAATGCAGAGTTTCAATAATTCGATATAAAAGCAAAATTTTTGAAGCACCATCGTTTATCTTAAGGGGTTAAAAGACAAATTTTAAAAAACAATAGAGAATTATGAATGGCTATGCAATTAAAGATTTTTATAACTGCAACCAAAACAAATATCATAGATTTTTAATAATTTTTGGAATTGTTATAACTCCTCACTCCAGTTAAACATAATGCTTTTTTCGTATTTTTAAAATTTTTTCGAATTCTTATAACTCTGAATTAACCATGTACAATGAGATCATAATAACGAAAAAAAATCTTTATGTATATTAAAAATAAATACATAAAACAATTTCTTTTTTTTACCTAAAAGGCATATGTAAAGTTAAAGTTCTAAATACAGGAAGAGACAAAATCCCCCCCTTTTTTATCATTACTAAATTTTATTGATCTTGCACAAACAAATGTACATCGTAATTTTTAAAGTGACTGTAATTCTATTAATGTTTAAGGGAAATTTTTTTTTTTTTTTTTTTTTTTTTTGCTTAAGTAATACTGAAAATTTCTGCTGCGTTTTCGATATTTCTATCGAATTGTTTTCTCTATTTTAACTTTTCTTTCATCCTCGCTGTTCTACTTACACATGCATACACAGGAGATGATCGTTATTTATGGGAAATTTCTAAAATCACTCTGTCAGCTAAAAAATATTTGCATATGTTTTTTTTTTTAATTTAAAAATGCTGCAGGTAATTCTTACATACAGTTTTTTTTTTTTTTTTTTTTTTTTTTAAGTACATGTACATTTGAAAAAGTAATCTCACGAAATATAACAAAGAGCAGTTATTGAATATTTAAGCTTTATTAGATCAGGAATTCCTGATCTTTTAAATACCAGAGATTTAGATTCCGAAATCTCATTCCACTGCTGCAGTTGACTTCTATAGCTCAAGTTATAAATGTTTTTTTATTCACTTCAATAAGTTTTCACAATAATAGCTATAAGCAATAAATGGTCTCGTATTAATGTAATTCATATTTCAATTAATTGATCTTATTGTCGGAGTAATACATATATATAAAATTCTACCCGTGTGATTATTTTAGCAATTAGTATGGTCGAATTAAAAATAATAAAGAATTAATCTTTTTTTAGCCTTAAAAATTCTATATTTTTCGATTAAATTTGATAGTTTCATTTTCCTCAAATAAATAAATTCCTTTTATAGAAAAATACAACATATATTCAAATTCTGAATTCGAATATCTGAAACTCTAATGCTTACATAGATAAAACATACCTTAATTTAACATCAAAATAATGCTTTTTGTTAATGAAAAGCATCAAATTTAATAATTTCGTTGGTAAATTACAAACTGAATAAAATTTCTGAAATATAAATGCATGCACACTCTGTTATTGTAAAAACACTTACTCCTTTTATCATGTATTTATTACGTTAGATTTAAATATTATACATAATTGCAGGCGACTTTATCACAGACATTAAGCAGATAACAGGTTGTAGAATATTGTATTCCATAACCAAACTGTACTTAAAACCTTACCCCCCCCCCCCCCCAAAAAAAAAAAAAAAAAAAAAAAAAAGATACACTTTATCTTTTACACAATATTCTTCAGTGTCTGCCATTTTGAAGTTCATTTTAAAAAATGAATAAATAAATTTTTTGATATTTCCATGCATAAATTGTTTCATTTTAATTTCTCAAGAGCATAAATTAAAGAACAGTTGTGTTGTGCAATTCGATGTAGATTGAAAAAAAATTAAAATTTAAAAAAATACTTACATAAACTCGGGCTTGTTGACTATATTATATTAATCCGTAGTTTCCCTTCGTGTAATCCTGATTCAGTGTAATTATCCTGCAGATAATAGAATATTTATCACACATGAAGCCAAAAAACATTTTTTTTAAATATTCACGCATTTTCAAATGTAATTTATAGAGTTCACTCAAGTAAAGGCTAGTAATTTTTTATTATTAAAGGATTCTAAAACCGTAATTTTGAAAACGAAGTCTCGGAAAAACGGGCAATCCAAAAAAGAAAAATCATTCTCTTTTCTCATAACTGCACAGTCCCAAATCGCGCTACATTCTGTGATTGGACTTCCAGAATTGTTGTTAGGTTCACTCTCTTGGCGAGTAATCTTCTCGCCGGATTTGGTTGCCAACTTTGCCAAATCAAGTCTCTCTTCAGAATTCATCCGTAAGATTTTCTCTTTCGTGATGGGTTACTTTGAAAAAGACCAGTTCCTTATTTGATGAAATACCGTGTTTTGTTAAAATGGTAGTTTGTTACATACATATTTCCTCATGTAATCTATCGTTAATAATAAAGAACCCCTCTTTTTTCCCCCTCTGCAGGCAATATGTTGGATATTTGTATAGAAATAAAAAGTATGGGGAGTGGAACTGAATGTAGTTTATATCTTCTTTGATCAATACTCTAATTTATGAGTTTCAACTTTTTTTAATATGCAGTATACATGTTTCTATAATTACAATAAATATCAACCCAAAAAGAAAAAAAAATCGGAACCAACAAAATAAGTTGATTGCATTTGTTAGCTTTTCCTTTCAAATTTGCTTATATTTATTGCTTTATATACACAGATTCTGATTAATATAAAAATGTTGAGTTGATGTATAAAAATGGTTTTTAAAAGAAATAATGGAAAAAATCGATTTCGCATTTGCAATTTTAATAAATTATAGAACTGTACTAAACAACAATTCTTCATGTTCGTATAATATATTTATTTTTATTTGTGAGAAAGTGGTGGGACACGGGGATATAAAATTATAATTTTTTATTGGAATAATAATTATTATAAATAATAAAATTTTAACTTTTTATACAAAATTTATTTAAATCGTCTGAAAATAATAAATTTTTGCAGCGGTCTTAAGAGAGTGTTAAAATTAAGACATAGTTTTGTCGTATGGCATCATGGAAAAGTAATTTATAAAATTAATTCGCCAAAACGTTACCAAACTTAATATATATTTTTTAATTTTATGATAAGAAATTGAAAATATTGCCGCTGATCATTGAACATTTGAGGAGGGAAGGGAGGTTCTATAACTATCCAAAAAGCATGTTGAATTTCTTTTAATGTGAATGTGTATTTTGTTGGTTCGGTAATACGAGGGAAAAAAAAGAATTATTTTGAGACTAGCATTTTTTTTTTTCTTTTTGCGACCTTATCACATTAAAATTTCGTTGGAGTTTTTCTATAGATTTAGATTTAAAAAAAAAATACATTTAAATAATATATTTTGAAATACTTTTCTACATAATCGAAAAAATACTTAACATTCTTGTTTAATATTTTATTTCGAATGTTCCGTGTGTTTTCAAAGGAGGGAGGGGATAATTTAATTCTCATTTTTGACTTCACTCGGGATTTGTACTTCCACTGTATCATTTGTTAAAAAGGAAATAGCAAAAATTTCTCATTACTTCATCCTTATTATTAATATTCATGTTTTGCAATTTATTATTTTACGATAAATGTTTGTTACTAAGTAAAAAAAAATTTCATAGATTTTTATGATATTGAAATAAGATAATTGAAATATGATTTTTGTTAGCCGTTTTACTTATCAATTTAAGATTTTTTTTTTTTTTCTGTGAATTCAAATAATACCAAGAATATAGCTTTTTAATTTCTTTTAATGATATATTTCTCCTTCAAACAGAAATTAACTCTTGTTTGTTCTCCTTATTTAAAGCAACAAAAGCTGTTTTTTATTTGTTGCATTAAACAAAAACATATTAAATATTAAAAGAGTAAAAAAAAAAAAAAAAAAAAAAATATTTTTCTTTTCACGGCTTCCTATTTTTCCCGCTTCTTATTTTTCTTATACAATTCAATTACTTCCTTTTCCCACTTTTTTTCTTTTGTTACTATGTAATTAATGTTCCATATCTTGTTTCAAATTAATCAGTAGCATTCAGTCAGCTTTGAATAGATTGATAATTTTGATACACATACTTCTTATTTGCTCGCTTCTAATGAAAACTTCCATTTCAGCTTTCTCTCCCCCCTCCCCCTTTCTCCTGTCTCACATTTTTGGGGCCTGTAATGGAATTTTTTTTTCTCTCTCTGCTATACACATATCACATGCACTAAGAGGAAATTGAACGCCCCGGTTTGATTGAAATAACATTGGGAGGTTTTCGAACGATTTGATGAAAGAACACCGTTAGTACTTGTCCTAATAATCTTGTAATCGAGATTTTTTTTTTCTCCCCTTCCATCCGTTTTTTGTCTGTTTCGTTTTATTTTTCTCCCTTTCTTGATTTTTCTTTGAAGCTTGTCATTTTCGTAGAAGGGTATAAATTTGAAATCTTGGCGGATATCGTAAAATTTTCATTAGGAAGAACGAAAATGGTTGCCAGCTTGCGCATTGTATTAAAAAGTGGTTTGGATGATAAATGTAAAACAAGTGTGGAATTAAATCGGGGGCTATGCAGTTATTAAATTTGTTACATATAGGTATGTTTGCTATTTAAAAGAGAGGGGGGTGATATTGAAATAGAATGTTTTTATTATATTCAATGATTATTTTTAATGTTATTTCTTTGGAGAGAATGAAATAATATACAGCAAATATAAAATGGAACTGATTTAAGTTTGCCTTCGAAAAAAAGTTTTTATAGAAACTTCTGTAATTAATCACTCAGAATTTTTCAAAATGGCATCAATATATGATTGAAAAAGAAATTATAACAGTGTTGAATTCAGGGGGGGGGGGGGGTTCTCGGAGGGCACCCCCCGGAAAATTTGAGATTTGGTGTTCTTAATTATCAGGAAATTGCAATCCCCCCCCGGATCCACAAAAGCTCCTCCCGGAAAAGAGCCTCAATTCAATATTGAATTATAAGATATAATTATAGAATTATTTTTAAAATTAATTTTGTACAAGATCGCTTTCATGTTGTATTCTATGAAAGCATAAATGATATTTTCATAAAAGTGACCCGGAAACTTTTTTAAAATTGACCCAAATAGTGCTTAAATTTTATGAAAATTAAAATTTTTTATTGACCATATACCTTCCCCCCCCCCCCCCGAATTACGTATATTTTAATAGAAATTAATTTTTACCGATTTTCGAAGCATGACATTTTACTAAATGATTATCAATTATCTTCGAAGATGTATTGCATTTAGAAAATATAATGAAATTTGTCCGTTCATTTGGCTTCTGTGTGCCCTCAAAATCCATGCATATTGGGATAAAAATAAGTTTGTAAATATGTCACAAAGTTTCGATTCGGGAGAAAATAGAAAATATAGCATTAAAACATGGGTGTATTGGTGTGGCTTTCATAAAACTATTAAAATGAGAGCATTCAATAGGTGGGAAGTGTTTGTAATTGCCAACAGTCACTGACATATCTTAAATGTTTAGATAGATGTCATAAAGTCGAACATTAGAATTTTCATTGTATGTTACTTCGTAGTTGTAACGGATTCATTATTTGCGTTATTTCTTCCATGTTTACACCCTTTCTTTTTTTGTATGAATCAAAACCATTTATGCATTTTTTTTTTTCTTTTTATGATGTTGTGTTGACTCCCTGATGTACCCGTACCGAATTTTCTTTGACCTATCTATTATCCTTAGATCTAGCCTTGCGGCAGCTTGGCAGAACTTACTCGGTTTTTTCCTGTTTTAATGATGCATTTAATGAAGCTGATCATCATAATGTAAGTGGAATTATAGTTGAAGCTAAGTATTGCATGTGGCATCGGTAATTAGTATCATGTTAAATTAAGTAAGTGTTCCCAAATTCTCCTAATTGGTCGAGGAAGAAAAATTCGTATTAGATGCTATCATTTATAATAAAACTGAATTAATTGCCAGTGAATTACTTTTTTTGTTTATTTCAAGATTTATCTTACAGATGCTTGTTTTGTGCTGGATAGTACTGGAGGGAAGGGGAGGGGAGGACTACAAGTGTGACAGTATATTTATTATGAAAAATGTTTCTTAATATGTTAAAAAAATAAAACTTAATGTTTGCCAAACATTTGGAAACATTAACCAAGATTTTAACCCCTTAAATTTAGCGTCTTCAACCAACAATATCATACGGCCACTTACTGTATGATGTGTCATTTAGAATTAGAGTTGCCTAATTCGCACGAATCTCTTTATAGGTGCGTTCGTAATTATGTAAATACGTAGCACCTATAGTCGTCGTTCACTCCGTCCGCAAGTAACAGAGCAAAAACTACCCAACCGAATCGTTTGAAATTTAAAATGATAATTTTTGCATAATTTTCTTGAGTCATTTCAAATTTTATGAAAATCGGGTGTATAGTTGAATTACAGAGGCTATCAAAAGTATTCCGTTACATTACAATGGGAGAATATAGTTTAAAGTTTATTTTAATGATGTTACACTCTTTCGAACATTAGTAAAATTGCTATGCATCCATGAAATATATATTCTGTACAATCTGTGATGTAAATAATATCTGTTATTCATTTACAGGGTCACACAAAAGTATTTTATTATGTAATGGTATAAGGAGAAACATTGTTTGAGGTGTGTTTTGTTTATATTGAACAATTGCACATTTTATTAAATTGATGTACGTTGCTGGTGTTTACTACAAGTTACTTCCTGTATGATAGAAAGCCGATAGTATTTACAAGGACACACAAAAGATTCCCGCTACTATACTGTGTACAAAGTACAATATATTACACCATAACATGGATATTTTTAAAACTTCGTTTTAGCACGAACGCATCTCATTTGATACGCTTGACGTGCAATTTCGGACTTGTATCTCCACATCATGCTTTATGGACAGCTTTATGTCAGTATCCTCCGATGCCTCATCCCATATGCATTATTCATATAACAGTAATAGTATGATACTTTCTTTGTGGCAAACATAGTATTGCTGCTAACGTATTTCCATCTCCCAGTGATTTAAATTTATTTTTTTAATCTACTTAGTAAGTGAGATAACTATTTAGAATTTCTGGCGATAAATTTTAATTTTACATGCAAATGTAGATAGATATACATTGTTTTTCATGGATAAAGAAGAAAAATGAGAATTCTGAAATTTGGCAGCACATATAGTGGCTCATATTCATGGTAAACAAAGTCCATTGAGGGGAGGAGGGGGGGTCCATTTAGAAGTGTATAAAATCTTTTTTATAGATTTCCACAGTGAACAAAGTCTGTTTTTACATGCTTTCTTATATATGGCATTTGTTTACATATTTGATTCGCCATGGGAGTAAATAAAAGAGATTTTATGCACCTTCTAAACTGACTATATCATTTTTTTTTTTTTTTTCTCTCCAAAAAATGGACTTGGTCTACTATGGTTGTGAGCTCCTCATATTCACAACCTGTTTCTATTATTATAACTTAGGCATGTATACATTTCTTGTCTACGTTTTTTACGGGTGGCATGAGTGCGTGAAAAGAGCCCCCCACTTTAAATAAATGTGTGTATATATTATATATATGTTACTTGACTTAAATGAAGTGAAAAATCGGAATGTAGAAATTAATTTTGCTGCAATACTTTTCGATCTAAATATAAAAACAAGCTATTACTCGTCGCTGAATGTTTCCTGGTTCGGGTTATAATTGAGTTGTTTGTCTTTTTTCTTGTTTCACGAGCAAAAAGTGACAAATCGGGGGTTCTGGATCTCCGAAACAACTAATCGGTGGATTTGAGACTTACAAAACTTTGAGATCTAGAGTAGGACACCTTCCCCTTTTAAATTTCGTCGCGATCCGATGATTAGTTCCAAAGTTATTAAGAGACAAACTTTGGACTTTAACATTAAAGATGCATCTGAGCTCTACTATACAGCACTATCGTGCTGTATGATAAATATATTTCCAAACTTAATGTCAAGTTTGCCAGTTACAATTTTGCATGCAAATATTCGCACATCTTCAGTTAAAATTGTAATCTGAGTGCCGGCGAAATCCAGAAATTTTATTTTATATGCACTCACAGAAAAAGTTTTTTAATTAAACTAATTCTATTTTAGTATGACATTATTTTCACTAACTGAAATCATCTGAAAGTAAAATCTCAATCTCAGTGTCCATAATGAAAAGAAATAGTGAAATGTAATATCGTTATGAGTAAAAATGCGATGTTTTAAATAGTGACGTCATTTTCTCTTCAAATGATTTTTAAAAGTTACTGTTATTAGTAATATGAAAAAGGCATCCGTAATAATATTGTAATTCTCATTTATCTGGTTGCTGAATGACATCATTTTCCTCATTTGAAATTTTTCTTATTTTGCTTTAGACATTCATTTTTATCATAAATTATTTTCTGTTATTTTATTAACATTATTAATATTATTTCACAGTAAATATATATATTTTTTACCTCAATTAGTGCATAATTATATGCAATCATTTTATTGTGGTTAAATTTTACGAAAACAATTAACTTTTTTCTTTTAAATGCGAGGACATGTTCACTGATGAAATAAAGCTTCTGGCTGGTAGAAAGTGATAATGGAAAATAAATTTTTATTATCGAGAGAAAAGCTAAATTGAGTTGCCACTATTTTGAAGAAATATCGTAAAAAGCATTTAAAATTAAAAATAAAATATAAAAATGGAAATAAATTAAAAAATAGCTAAAATGGACACAGCTATAAATAAATAGCTTTCATTAAAAAAAAAAAAAAATGAAAATCGGTTGAGTAGAAAATTCAGGGCTGATGACTAAAAAAACAGCCAGGTCTTTTAAATATATAGATTGTATGAATGTCTCGTTTTAACGGCCAGATTATGAAAAAGTGGGCCACAATTTTTGACACGACACTTTTTAGCTTGTCTGAAAGAAATAGCATCGGAGGCTAATTAGTTGTATGTATGTTTAAAATGTATATACAAACATATGTAGGCCCACAAATACTTTGGAACTACAAATAAAGTATGTGGTTTCATCTTCGTATTAGCCATGAAAAAGCAAAATAATATGAGCTTAGGGCTACCAACACACGTAAAACCAAAATAAAATAGAAAAAAAAAACCATTAAAAATAAATCACAATATCATTATTAAAATGGATAGAAAAAGAAAAAACATACCGGACACTATAGTTACCCCTAAAATGATGTAACAAAAAATTATTTAATTTTACAATACTAACCTAAACTCAATATCTTTATATAAGATAAAAGATGGAATAAAATAGATAATTAATATAGGTATTTTATATTCTTAGAAATAATATTTTAGGTATTGTCCAAATTGTTAAAATTTAGATTCAAGTTAATCTTATATATATTGCGTTTTTAATTGCTTGTCTCTATGAGTAGTAGTAATATCATTCTAAAAATGGTGTGTTCACTGTTTCATGGGTTTCGATACGTTTTATCATGAAATAAGCATTATGGCTGTTATTCTTTTAATAGCTAATTTTTAAGTGGGAGAAAAAATCTCTTTGTGAGAAAGTCTAGATATTTCGATAAACATTTCATGCATACTAAAGCAGCCAAATGCCCTCTTTCGAAGACGCGATTTCATCGTAGATGAGATAAGTAATTAATTCCAAATATTTTTCATGTTCAGAATCTCTGTGTGTTTATTGTTTCCTTTCGAAACAATCTTTTAATCTTTGGAGAATTTCGGACTGTTGCCAAAGCGCTTCCAACAAAAGGAGGAAAGAAAATCTCTTCGTGCTTCTGAATCAACCATCACTCTTTCACGCATTTCTACATTTCAGAATTTTGGAACAATCGAGAGCTTTGTCTGCACTTTTCTTCATTAGTAGAACACGTGAAGAGAATAACATATTGAATATCTTGGACTTGGGTTAAAAAAAAAGAAAGTTTCTATTATTTTTAAGAGAATTGAATTCAGTGTATTTGCTTAGCGTTACAAAAACTTGGTTTCAAGTACTTATTTGTTGTTCCGCTAGTGTTGCAGATATCTTTGTAGGACGATGTTCTCTGCGATTAAGCTTATTGTGATGTACGCTTCTACTTTAAAATAGCATAATAAATATGGAAACGGGTGCATTAACATTTTATTTTGCAAATATTTTTCCGTAATGAAAAATAATATCAGAATTATTGGAAGGAATGTTGGCCAATGTGTGATCCCCCCCCCCCCCCCACCTCTCCTATAAAAAATGGTATTCTTTATTTACTGTCGATTTTTTTTTTTTTTTTTTTTTTTTTTTTTTTTGTAATTTATTGGCAACACGCAGAATTTTGAATCCCTTACTACGGAATTTTTAGCAACTTTGAAGGGATAAAACTTGTCTATAGACATTTAAATTATGCTTATTCTGAATTTCTAAGCATTTTAAATGCATACCGTTTTAGTATTTTTATTCGAATCTTTTTAGGTAACTCCTTTTATATGATAACGCATAATTTTATAGATGTTTTTCGTCCATTCCCCAAAGCTTTAGATTTTACCTGTTTGCTTCAAAAACACAGTTCTTGACTCTTCAATAAATCACATGTGCCTAGAAACGGAAAAAAAAAATGTTACGGATTCATACTTAGGATGTCCATCAGAGACGACCAGCAGTGACAGCTAAATGCGTCTGTTGACACTCTGGAAAGGAAAACATGGTTGAGTCGGGGGGAGGGGGGGGGGGCAAAGGCTGAAGGGGCAGATGTACCCGGATGTGAAATGTCGTCTGGACTTATCTGTACGCTTATCTTTTTTTTTTTTCCTATTTATTTTTATGGCCAACGAAAAGATAGATAGCAAAAAAGACGATTAGCTGAATTGCGAGATAAATCTCGTAAAGTAGTTTTTATTTCGTTTATCATCCAAGAACACATAATCCACAGATATTTGTTAAAAAAATAAAAGTTTTGGTTTCACATATGTTTTCTTTTTCTCTTTTTGTGTTTGCAGACTTTGAAGTCTATTCAATTGTTATTCATATTCTTCTTCAATATATATATATATATATATATATAGAATTATGGGAGTAAAATGGCCAAAGTGAGTTCTTCTAATTCGCTTTTGATAATGGCTTCAATTTACTATGCATTATTTTCTTTTTCTTTTTAATTGTGGCGTATATAACTTATTCTGGATTATTATTAATTCGTAATATATATAAGAACAAGGAGATAACAAAAGTAATGAAGGCGATGTCCCCGCATTAGGTACCAAGCACTTCAGTCCTGACAAGATTCTCTCGTCACTTTTAGTAACTAATGATAATTTATTTTCTACCTTTTAAAGGTTTTTAAGTCTTTGGACATCAGGCGCCAAATACTGTTGCTGCGACTTTGTTATATAATTCATTTGTAAAAAAAGAATAATATATAAAAATATATTAAAATGCACCTTGTTTCAGTTCTATGGTTAATATAATTTCAAAAGTAATAGAAATTGTGAATTTTTTCTTCTGAAATCGGTATTATGTTCACCGATATCTTAAACAGCAAACAGTTAAACTTTATTTTACTCCTATCATATTAAAAAAAAAAAAAAAAAAAAAAAAAAAATGTGTATTACTCACACAATGATGACAATACAAAATTTTTTCTTTTCCCCAAATCTGATTACAATGAATGTAGATTTCATTGTCGTGTTCCCTATTTTAAAGCAATTATCCTGCATTTTATATGTAACCATGTATATATTTAAATTGTCTCCTTAAAATTATCATGTAATTAAAATCAAAATGTTTTTTGACATTGTTATTTTTAGACAAATATTCGTCTCATTTCGCAAATTATTACGTGACTGTGGCTTGTAGTAAAGAATTTTGATGCAGACATCATTAGGAGCATTAAAATGTCTACTCTTAACAGTACACATTAATTTTTACGGCATTTTAATGGGATTCTTTGACATTCCAAACAGCTGTTCCCAAGCATCATGGACCGGACGTTGCTGGAAAAGCGAAGGATATATACCTACGACTGATGTTTTCCACATGCTCCGAAAAGGATGAGGTTTCTGGGAGGGATGCAATCAGTGGTGGTTGCTGGGTTTGGGTTTTCGCATATGCGTTTTCTCACGCAGTGTTAAACTGTAATGAAAGGCATAGCAACACACAAATTTTGAAGGGTCTCGACTGATTTTCAAATAAATTGTACAATTAAGAATGTTAATAAAATATATTGTTAGTTATCGGAAATTATCAGGTTCTGAAGTCTTGGGGAAGACGAAGTCCCACTCGTATAATTAACGATTTTAGGTAAAATAATCTTAGACTATCGGTACATGCAATCGTATCTTTTATAATTCAAAATGCTTAAAAATCTTAAATTTCATGAGCCATCGCTTATATTGATACTAATATGAAAGAAAAAAAATTGTGAGTTGAAACTTGCACATTATTACTTTGTAAATTTTCAACTTTTTATTTCTACAATTAAGGTGATAAGTAATGGTATTATATTTAATTGTTAAGGTGGTTTGGTACCCAAAAATCTTTTTATGCCTGTTTGGCTTAATACTTTCAGATCCATGAGTATATAAATGCGCTTTAAAAAGATACCTAGAGATTTTGGTACAACTAACAATAAAATACTATTCTAATTTATTTAATTGGAGTAATTCCGAGATTATTTAAGTAAATTTAACTGTAAGTGGTGACAACTGAATAAAATTCGTGTTTAGGACGTGTTTAGATTCGTGATTGGGGAATCATACAAGCTTTAAACTATTCAATTTCAAAATTTAGTTCCTCTAATATCCTTAAAGTTTTTTTATTCAACTAAAGTCACTGTTTTTTAACTCCATTTTGATCGATATGGATCGCATTGATCGAAAGGCTCCCATTACATTATTTTTTAATTGAACAATCTTTCATCGCATGTAATAAGCGATTGAGTGCATTTTCTTTATTGCTCCAAGGCAAGGAGAATTAAAATAGAAAAAAATTACTTTCATTCAGCTTTATCAAAAAACAAGAAGCAACAAAATAACTAAAAGAAGGCTGATTGTGAAAGACTGACATCTAATGTTTTTTGAGGTTTTCACCGTTTGTTTCTAAAGACATATAATACTGCGATTTCAACTCCGAGAGAATAAGTTCTGTTCTTTTTCCTCCACTTGATACTTTGTTTCCACTTGCGTGTAGTGTTTTCTTTCCCGCAGAAATTCTTCTCCTTATTATTATTATTATTTTTTTTTTCTATACTAAGTATTCTGCTTTTATTTAGAAAATTATGAACGCATATTATGAATTTGTGCTTTGCTTTTGCCGATTATAAAATATAAAATGTTTCATAATTTGTAAGATTTTAATATTTTATGCTTATTTTTCAATTTCCAATCCTACAAATTTTAAATTCTAATTCCCACTTTTTTGACGTGACAACGTCTTGTAAATTGGTTTGCCGGGAGACACTTCAAGAAACTGCGTTACGTTACGTTACGCTCCGCTCACGATACGCGCTCACTTTTCTCTTAACTTTTTCCGGTCACTTGTGGGACCATTTTCTGAACGTGAATGTGAATTCGCTGCAAGGAAGGGGCGGTGCTTAATAGGAATTTTAGATAGTATCAAACTAAGACGAAATACGTTATGTATTAGTTATTAGTATAAAGTACAAAGAAAATAAGTGTAGTTTATTTCGTAATTCGGTGGTATATTATGGAAAACTAATGATATGTGATTAGTGAAAGCCATTTTACTTTAGTTATATTCTGCTCATTGAAAAATTCTTTAATATGCTGTTTACAAAATTCAACATTTGACATCAATAAACATGAAGTAAAATGTGTTTAACAAACACAGTGTATTGCAAGTTATTGTATGTATATTTGTATATAAATACGTATGTATGTGTAAAGGTAAAAATAAAATTTTTTTTTTCCTTATCCAAAATAATCTCTAAATGTACCAACATTTACTTGTTATTCTTTTGATTAAAGCGAGACTGGAAACTATTTTTATATTAATCGTACCAAAATTTACAATAAATAATTTGTGCTGGATTGGATTTCTGTTAAAAATTTCTCAATATAGAGTATGACAGAAATTATTTTTCAAAAAGTGATAAGAATAGAATAGACAAAAATTGTTGCTGTGACAACATATGTCTCAGTCCCGCAGTCAAAAAGTTTAAAGAATAAGAGAAGGTACGCGTTATTATATAAATAATGTGATAGAAAAAAATATATGTTAAAAAAAAAAAAAAAAGAAACAGTAACAATTCATTATACCTCAAGTGCTTCTAGACATTATTGTAGTATCGCCATTACAAACTAATAACGCTATGTTGAAGAAAAGGGGGGGGGACATTGCACATCTATATATTATTGAACAATTGGCTTAACGAGTGATATTGTATGCTTTATTTAGCCAAAATTCCTTTTTAATTATCCTAAACTGTCACAATGTGTAGTTTACTTTACTTTAAGCGAAAGTTGGTGAGTATTATTCGCCTACAGAGAGTTCCGCACAGTAAATATATTAATTAGTAACTATATTATTACAAAAATATAGTTAAAAAATAATAAGATTTCGTAAAGAACTATACAATATAAGGTTGAGTGTAGATGTGTGTACCAAAAAAGTTTAAATAGATATACCCTACAGTTCAAAAAGATATTAAGCCTAAATAATATCAAATGTTGATATTTTTTATACCTCTTTTTTTAAATCTTATCCTAATCTGATTATGATAAACTGAATTTGGTACTGACAATAAAGGTAGTGTATATTTAAAATTCATTTGGCATTTCATAAATCCAAATTCAGCGTGGTAAAAATCTTGTCATTTTATAGGGCACCTAGAATAAAACCCTTGTTTAAAGTTTAAACTTGGCATTGTGCTAAACGCGCTTCGAAAAGAAGTAAAAAATTTGCAATTTCGCCTTGGTGCATGTCGCGTTTTTACAGTATTTGAGTTAACATTTAAAGACACGGGTAGCGCATTGAAAGACCCACTCAATGTAAACAAGACATAAATCCTATAGTAATTATGTAATTACAATTAAAATAGTTTGTTTTTAACAGTTTGACATGTATCGCTTTTATACTACTACTGAACATTGTATTGCTCAAATATAAGTTACCATAGGCTTCAAAAACAGATAGTGCATATAGTACGCCAGCCCTGTATTTATGTAGTATGTCCAAACCGTCCATGTCTTTAAGTATTAATGTCTCGGTTAATTACCGATAATCTTTTTCGAAAATCTTTATCAGTAATTCTTTTATACTTCTACGACGATATAAGTACCCCAGCGCTACTTAACTTCTCAACCTTTGCTGGACGCCCGCAACTCAAAATTTATAGATAACGAAAAAAATGTGATTTTTCCTAACTGTATTACCTAGACGCTATAGTTTTCTTACAAGGTTTAAATTTACTCTTAATTTTTCCATAATTTTAGTTTTATTAGATTCAAAAATAGATGGGGAGGGGGGCGGACGGACATATTTTTGCATTAAATTTCCTACAATATCTCTAAAAATATAACGCGTAAAATTAAAATTTAAATGCATTTCTGAATTCGGCGTTACGAAAGTTTTTGCACTAGGGATTCGTGTGTCTCCCCCCTTCTCTGCCACCCCCTCAAATAACAACCCTTGTGGCAGACCCACCTTTTGGGCACCAAAGTCGTCTCCTATGCACTGTACCCTGCACAATAAATAAGGGAAAGATCCCCCCCCCCCGCAAGTAATTTAATTAGTCCCTCTATATTTTCCTTAAATATATTATGAATAGTTAATAATCTTAAAATATGTGGATGTTATAGCCTTTATTATTTCAGCCAATTTTAATTCTCCACACTTAATAATTTACGAGTATTGAATGACTGTAACAGACGTACAGACACAGGAGTAATCTTATAATAGTTCCCTTTTTACTTTTTTAAGTACGGAGCCCTCAGAAGTTTAATGATCAAACCGAACACAAACCATTCGATTTTGATTTGTTTCTGAAATATTTGTTTGAAAATTAATTTAGGAAGCACAATTAATCTCTGTATTGAAACATTTCTGATATCAGGAGGGAGAAAGAAAAAACTTCTCCCTCAAATTGGCATAAATGTATGTATTTACATATATATATATATTAATAATACAATCAAATATTGGAGCTTTTGATTAAATTACTTTTTAAGCATTCATAAAAATAATGCAAATGCAGTAAATCATGTAAAGAATGCTCTTCGTATGAGATAGGTTTGTTATTTTACGTTTCTTGATTTAATTAAGAAATTTAAAACTAGCGTTCAAATCTTAAGTGGATAATGTTTCCAATATATCTTTTCTTAGTAGTACCCATTTATGATTTTCCTTTATTATGATTTTTTTTTTTTTTTTTTATTTAAAGTAATGCAGTTTATTTGAGCGGGAAAAATAACTTTTTTTTTAAGTATATGAATTACAATTGATGTGCTACGTTACTTAAGTTAAGCAAGACTGATTTTTTTTAAGAAAGTTATTTTTATTATTTTAATTGGATTTTTAAAGGTTAGAGCTATATATATGTGGGAATTGAGCATTCGAATATATTGGTGATATTTTTAGCAACCTGGAATTAATGTGCAGTCAAAATATGGTAAAACCACCACCGTTTTTTTTTTTTTTTTTTTTTTTTTCCACATATCATTCTTTTAAGCATTAATTATTTAATTGTGAATTAATTATGCCATTAAATATATACATTAAGTAGTAAAAACGTTTTTATTTTAATATCTCCATTTCATTTCTGTAAAAGAAATGGGTTTCCTAGGCACTCATTTTTTTTCTCTTTTATAAAATTATAGCCTAAGGTTATTTACACTTTTTCTTGTACCTCTTTACAGTAAATAAATAAATGTAACGGCATTTTTACTTTGAATCTATTTTAATAAAAGTTGTTCGTGCAATTGCAATGTTTATCGCAAAATTTCTTTCAAGACACTAGCTTGGCACAACTTTTCTGAAGTGATTGCATACAATTTTTTTGCTAAAATTGCCTTTTGTTATGAAAATTTACAACAATCTTTATTAGATAATTTTGTATTGTTTCTCATACTTTTTTTCCCCTCCAACTTTTTTGCCTTTTTCTCGTTAAAACACGTCTCTTTTCTTTTAATTTTCAGTATCTTACATTCGTAACACGATCTGTTTTGACATTTTTTGAGCACTCTTTTACTAAAGTAGCATATCATCTCTCTTCATCTTTTGTGCGTTTAAAGCTGGTTTCTTTTTTAGTTCCTTTGATGAGAAACTTTTTTTTTCGTTCAGGTGCTTTTATTTTCTGCTTTATCGAGCGTAAGTGTAGTTTTTAGAATGTCATTTTTGCCATAGCTTATTAATACCATGGAAAAAATAACTTTTTTTGCTTCTTTTTTTCTCGGTGGTTGATTTATTTCTGCTTGTTTTGTATCGTCGAAATTGTGAACTCTTTTGTAACATTCTTCACCGAAGCTCCTTCTTTTAAGAATTTTTCATCCTATTCTTTAGTAATAGATTTTTGCATTTCTTCCATCTTAGCAGAACACTTCTTGTTCCGCCATTTGAAATGTTGAAGCTGGAATTATTTTCCAGTTCATCAAATTCCAAGATGATTAGGCTTTTTAAAATTATAAATCTCTCTTTCTTTCCTTCTTTTTTTCCCCCTTCTTAGTGAGTATCATACCTGTTTTTAAAGCAGCACATTTAAAATCGTAACAAATTCTATTTCAAAAAAAATATTTTAATTTTCACTTTTGGACATTTCTTCTCGCACGATCTCGTTAACGAATTTTTGCACGATGTTTGTCGCTTAGATTGAAGAAAAATCTTTGGTAAAATTTCGTACTTAACAAGATGTTTATGCAAATGATCTTATTTACTGATATCGATTTTTAAGGGAATGACTAAACAAATAATTTTATGTGAAATATTTTGAAAACATATTTGATTACATTTCAGAAAAAAAGATATTTCTTGATTAAAACTCTCGAATTAAAGTCGGGGCTCTAGGGATGTGATTATTGTACTTAAGCCATAATAAGGCCTTGATTCAACTTCGTGTTCAGCGTTTTCTCATGGATTAAATGTTATCTGTCCGTTATTCGCGGAAGCCAAGAGGAAACAGAAACCAAGCTTTGCATGAGTTTAAGAATCTTACATATTCCTAACATCTGTTCCACACTTGTAATGGGTATTAAATTCCAAGGTTGCTTGCTTCCTAAAGGATGGGATGTTATAACCAAAGATTTACAGAGTAGGGTAGGGAGAGCACAGAATGTCATCGTCAGCAAGTTTTCAGATGACTGTATAGCAATGTTTTTCCCGGTTTGTAATGAGACATTTTTTTTTCTTCTCCAACCGTGGTTATTTTTAAATAGAAAGTCAGCCTCTGCGGTTTTATTTATTCATGCTAGTGTTAATGAGGTGTAAGAAGATGATGTGTTTCTTCTTTTTTCGTTCCTTTTCTTTGCTTGTTCTTCTGTATTTCATCATCCCTCTATCTTCTGCACTTTCCCGTTTACCATTTAACATAAGGTACACTATAATTTTTCTAAACAATATTTGTAGATTTTTCAAAATGTCAAATTATTATTGGCATGTAACTAATTTTTGTTGAATCGAATTTCTAATTTGAAGGATTTTTCACAGTTGCAATTATTAATTTAAACGATTTCAGAAAAGTTCGCAAGTTTTATTGTCTCATATTCAGGCATTAAAGAGTTCCTCCTAAATGTGGAATTCCGCCTTTTTTTAAAGCAATTCCAGATTGATGCAAAAAACGCAAAGAAAACATCGAAAACATATGAGGGAGCGGGGGGGCGGGGGGGGGGTCTGAAAAGTTTAATAATCAGACATTATGTCTATTCAAATTCTTGGAGCTTGTTTCTGAATTGCTGAACAGAAGAGTCATCAAATCAAAGAGAGTTTTTATTGTAATACTTTGGAGTGATTTCATTGATGAAATCGTCAAACTATTCAAAATATTTATTTTTAAAAGTTAATCTCTGTACTTCACAAAATTTTAACAGTTATATTTAGATAACTGGCCTCAATTTTCTATTTTGATTTAATGAATCTATGCATTTATTGTTAGTTGGGTTTTTTTTTAAATACTTTCTAAATTACAAAAAGAAAACAATAATCATGTCTACATTTATAGTTTATTTTATAGTTTGAATAACTGTTAAAATGCATCAAAATTATGAAAGTTAAGCCCTATTCTATAAATGAAAAAAATTTCCATTTTTTTTTTTTTTTTTTTTACTTATTTCTTACTTATATGCTTGTATATGTCATATGTCATATATATATATGTCAGCGGATGACTCCACGATGTTAGAGCGTTCGTATATCTTCATTTACTTTTTTTTCCCTTTTCGTCGGTGGTGCCATGTTAATTTTAGTTGCAATGCAGTCTTAAAGTAAACTTACTATATTGATCATTAACCCTGAATGCTTCGACGGTACTTTTAAATATCATTAAAGAAAAATTATTAAATTTAATATGTCCACTAATAAATGTAGATTTTATTTTTCATAGAAATATGATTTTGTTGATCTTCTTTAGAAAGCACAACGAAACAGTCAAAGCTAACTATTTTTAAAGCGATTTTTTTTCTCAACCATTTACATAAATGTAGTTTTTTCTGTTATTGAAAATTTTTAAAAGAAATTTTGCGACTGCAGAAATGTTTGCATTTGCAGATATATGATCACAATGTGTTTATATATTTTTTGTAAGGAATGAGGTTTCTTTAGCAGTCTTTTTTTATTGTCTGATTATTCTTACAAATATTTTACAAAAAAGATTTATAACTACCGGCTTATTAAATCAATTCTAATGAAAAAAAAAATCTAAATTTCATATTATTATTATAAATTTTTTCTAATATATCTTTAGAGACATTATGGATGATAATGATTGAGGTGGAGCAATTTCTTTATTCATAATTTGAGGCATAAAGAGACATTGAATCAACATTGAATTGTTTGTATTGTGCATTTGTTATAGTCTGATTCGTTCGCATTTAGATATATTTTAATAATTCTTTATTTTCTTTTTATTACGATGTTTTTCCTATCATCCTGCTTTGTCTCTGTAGCATCCACCCGTATTCTATCTTTCGTAAAAAATCGATGCAAATTTAAATACATTGTTCGGATGCCATTCAGTATGCTAATTTTGAATTTCTTATGCTAGGTTTATTCTGTTCATTGCGCTTTTCTTTATCTCTTGTTTTCACGCCATAAAGTCATCGCAGCGCAAAAATATTTGCACATATCTTTTTGTGCGTCTTTTTTTCTTTTCTTTAATATCTATGTGTGTGTGTGTTTGATGATTTTACCGGCCTTTCGAGTGGATCTTGCCGATTTTTAGAAGTTGTCATTATTTACTCCGTGATTAAAAACTTGGATGCAGTCGAATTAGTTCAGAGCAATCGAACAGTCGAATCTATCGCCGCGGTGAATGGCGGGACAATGAAATTAAATCCACAAAAAATTCCTCCCCCCTCAAAAAAGGGGGGAGTGATAGAGAGCTTATCTTAGAAGAACAAACTGTTTATTCTCAAGTTTCACATCACGGGACCACCTTCCAGAATACACTCATTTTCTGGAGAGCAACTGCGCCAATAAATTAGGTTGTATCCGTTCATTTCAATACGTTGACTTCTCTCCAAAAAGTCGTAATATATTTTAACAATCAAAAATGCGGCAAAAAGGTGAGCTCCGAACTCGTAAGCTAATTTAAGAATTTTCACGCAATGTTACTTACGGCTTGGTGTAGATCTTTACAAATCGGAAATCTGCGCCAGCCAAGGACCAAATCGAAGAGTGCGGATTTACTACCGAGAAGCACACTAATTTTCGTAGCAATATGTCGAAACCTAATCTATAAAAATGCCGATAATTTCGATAAAATGTAAAGTGAATGTTTCATTTTAAAAATTTAGTTCATTTATATCTAGATGAGTCCTTGTTTTCTGTATGCACCCTACTATTCCCCTTTATTGTGAAATATTTGCAGTGGCACCAACTTATATGGGCCTATGGGGTGCTAGCTCACCCAATAATCTGATCGCTGTGCCTACACAATTTCCATTGATTTATTTTGTTATTTATTTTTATTTAACAGCAGAAATAAAATTTCGTTTTATTAACGTTCTAAAAATAATTTTGTTTAGAAAATAGTAAGGGCATCAATTAAACTTAAAGGAGAACTGAAAATGTCTTTAGCGGATATATAATTACACATATCTCAAAGACAGATTCCCAACATATTTTATGCCAGATATCCATTGTATTTTAATTTCATTTTACATAATATTTAACAATCTGCAATTTAATATTTTTAAGTTAGAATTATGTATTTAAAAGTTAACAATTTTTAATGCTAGTTATAATAAATATTAATGTATTTATAAGGAAGAACTTAATTTAATATAATTTAGTTGAATTATAATAATTATATATTTTACTTCGAAAAACCATAATTTGACTTCAAATAATCCTTTTTGTTCATTCGCTCCTCCCCCACCCTTCTCTACACACACACGCAGTAAGGAGGAAAAATTGTATGTTATTTTGCTGAAAAAAATTGTAAGCCTACCCAATATTTTACAAAAGTTGACGCCACTGAATATTTTTTATATATGACTCAAATTTATAGTCTTTTATTGCACTGACTTGATACACTTATCATACAGATCTGTGAAATGGGGCACGTGCCGCCACTGACTCTGATTATTATCATATCTCCTTATGCAGATGTTCCCTTTTAAAATTAGAAACCTTTTAAAAGATATCGAAAATCTAATTGAAAACGCCTTTCGTACATGCTGCGTTTTCTCCTTTAGCGTCGACTTATATTCAATTAAATTTACATTTCTTTCTTTTGCTTCTCTCTTCTCAATTCCCTCGAAGAGAATTAATCAAATTTTTCAATCGCCATCTCTTGATCGATCTTTTCGCTTGTGTACAGATTTTTGTTTTGGAATGCATTAGCCTTGTTCGCCATTGCATGTTGTTTATTGTTTTATTGAATTTAATAACAAGAGCGTACACGAGATTTCTTCTATGCCCGCATGCTTTTAAAAGTATTGCTTTTTGTTTGGGTGCCTCGGGATAAGTGTTTAATTTTGATGCGTTTCGGAGATGTGTTACTGTCTGTTAGAAATCACGGTGTTAAGTTTTTGATGAAATGAATCGTTTAATTTGGAGAACTTGTTAAGGTTCGAGTAATGGAAATCAGGAGTGGTAATGAAGGCGTTTTTTATCGATTCTTATGATACAATAAGTATAACAAAAGTAAGAAAATGAGAAAGTGTGAAGGAAGATTAAACTTCTTTTTTTTTTTTTTTTTTTCTCATGTTTAATTTAAGGCTGAGATGTCCACATTTTTGTAGAAAATATTATTTCATTTAATCGGAACCTTTTTGCGATTTAACTGAACAATTTTTTTTCCTAACAAAATACTAGTGTATAAAAACTCGGAAATCTCATCTCTATAAATGATAGTGTATTTCATATATGTGCCACATATATGCGTGATTGCGAAAAAAAGTCAAGTTAGTAAAGTCAATATTTTCAAATAAATTCTTAATTGGTAGAGAAGTGTATCGAGCTACTTTTGTCATTTCGTTAGGCATCTTTTTTACGTAGCGGATTCTAATGTATAACGCACATATTATGTAATCTTCTATAGCTAAATATTTCTAGAAAAAAACAATTTCAGTATTTAAATCATTCTTACATTTAATTTTTTAATCATTTTATCACTTTTCTAAATTTGATCAATGTCCATGTTATATCATGCTTTTTTCTTGTCTGATGCTATGCGCTATGTACTGAGAAAAGATACTCTGTAAATCTTCTTTTTTATCTCAAAAGACAATTTTATATTATTATTTTACTCCCTTTCACATTTATGAATATATATATGTTTTTTTTTTCATTTAGCGCTTTGTAGATTTTAACCAATAGGCATTAATCGTCTTCCACTTTTACGTCTTTTTAAAAGTTATCAGCTGACGAGCATACGGAAATTTTCTTCATCGAATCTACCTCCCTAATTTACACAAGTAAATCACGAATTATTGAAATCGTTTAGATAAATATTCTCCTCTCGTTTAAAATGGAAGTATGTAAATGATATCTGAGGAACATTCTTTCAACGCAAATGTATTCGACCTTACACATATTATTGCAGATCTACGATTAAAAATATTTGTAACTTAATACTTCACCCCCCGTTTTGCTAACCTTTATTGGTATTGTGCATTAAGCGTGTTTAATGCGATGACCATCAGATAACCACTCAAACGAATACCGCCGTTTTCAGACCACTCGGCTGAGAATTCGGAATTAGAGGTACCCATTTGACGTTATTTTGGAAGAGGTTTGCGAAGGGGGGGAGGGAAGCTTTGCAATTATCGTATGCGTCGGTTCGATTTGTGTAATGATGTAATAAGAGAACATTCCGTTTCACTTGACTTCTGTTGTTTATCACTCCGGTATCATAATTTCTGCATTGTTTCATCGTGAAATAACGGGCTTTCAAAGTTTTACATGGTACTTGTTTTAGATTTTTCTTTTGTCAGCGTAAATATTTTACATGAAATAGGAATTCTGCTGCAGACTTTTTCATTCTGCCTCTCTCTAAATAGGTTGAAATGATTTTTGAATTGTCATTTACTATCAGGGAGAGAGATGAGTTTGCTGCAATTAAAATTTATGCTAAAATATTGTTTGAAAAGCTAGACTTAACCCTTTGAAAGGCGGTGATCACGCTGTGCGATCACCTAATTTTAGTTACAATACTGACAATCTGCACTAAGAATATTTTAATAAAATTTTGCTTTTACAACGAAAGTGTGTAAAAACAGATTTGTATTTTCTAAGAAATTCGTCCGTAAAATCTAATGTCAGCTAATTATTTCATCATTTTATGAGCAGAATTTCTCTGGGTTTTAAAGATATGTAAGATGTCTGCTCATTCAATCTTATTGCTTATTGTTTGTGTTCTCCCTATATATCCAGATAAAGAACTTTGTGCTGACGTTCCTTCGCTCTAACTTTTGTTGCGAAAAAGATGCAATTTTGTTTCATAACGCGAAAACAAGAATTTGTACCATTTTTTCTTAAGAAAACTTTTAATAAAAGTTTTCCATCTATGGCAATGGAAATATATTTCACTGAATGGCGGTTTTGAAAAAAGCTATTTTCAAATCTTTTAAGCTTGTAGATTTCTACAAGATTTTGTTATTGCTGAAGATTTAGTATAAGCTCCTTTCGCTCTCGCTGGTTTTTCCTTCAGCAATAAAGACGAAATGTTATCGGATGTATGCTTTAATTTCGCCTAACATCGATTTTGATGATCTATTTTGATGGAAGCCTTAAACCACAGGTTCTATTTTATCCCAGAATCGGCTCCTGGAAAATCTTTTATGTAAGATAAGCTATGTATTTCCAGTATAATGCTCTTATTTAGTTTTATTGGATTTTTTTTTTTTTGCAATATTTTAATATTTTTTAATCCTGTTCTTTGAAAAGTATCTTAAGTTTATATCAAATGAATCAGAGTCGCTTGTTTACATCTTGCGATATAGGCATTCTAAAAGAAGCAATTACCTGTATGTGTTAAAGGTTTACTTAGGGTTTTATGAAAATGTGTGTATGCTAACAGAAGATGTTTAAGATAAGTTTTTATCAGTCGTACAGTTTCTAATGCTAAGTTAAAAATTCTTGTACAATTATTCATAGTAATTATAATCTTCTAATGCATTAAATTTATCTTTTATTATGTTAAATGTCGTCTATAGAATTTCTTAAAACAAAATTCTCTAGGCTCTGGATCAGTATTGTAGATTTATAAGGCCCTGTTCCAATAAATGGCTATACTATTTTGCTTAGTTCTGTCATCTCTTAGGCTGCATTCAGACCATTTTTCTCTTTCTTAAACGTTATTTATACACGTGAGAAAAATATTGTAAAGATGTACAGGCGGCTCTCGATATTTCGAAATTGGATAAATCAAATCTTATCTTAATTCGAACTAAACATAAAGTCCCTTAAATTTTCGATGGCAGAATAACGTTAAAAATTTTCATTTATTCGAATTCATTTTCTCTGTATTTTGTTTAATTCGAAGTAATGAGAATTCAGATTTTAATTTTTCCTTACTTTCTCAGGTACTTCAGATTCTTGAAATAACTTTCTTTCTTTCATTTTTGTCAAAATTGTTCTAAACTAGTTTACATTTAATCCTATGCATTTGATATCAGCCCCCGTCTGTCCATCGATGACATCTCCAACCTTTCTTCCATTGTGCTTGTTCCTAATCCCTGAATTAGTTCATGTATTTATTTCTATTAATTAAATATTAAGTGTTGTTCTAATGAAAGCCGAAATAAATTTTAAAAAATACTATAAAATTAATTTCTTTTTTAATAGTACCCCTTTAAATATGTTTTCCTCTCATACCTTCCATAATTTGAACTCTTGATAATTCGTACATTTCTTGTGGTCCCGACGAGTTCGAATTAACGAGCGCCGACTGTATATCCTATAGGATACATACATCAGGTCTGAAGGGTTTAATTTAAAATTTCCCTTTAGAAAAGTGAATTAAAGTTTGTGAGACGTTTCACTTTTTGAAAATCCAGCGATCAGGGAGATTGCTTTTTACAAAAGGTTTGATTCTCGCCAACCTAAGTCCACCGGCTCTAAATTCTTGCGTATTCTAATTAAAGTCGCTGAAGTTTTCTAGATTTTTCATGCATATAAAGAATCGCCTAATAATAATTAAGGGGAAAATTCTCTATCCTCTTATATATATATATATATATATATTTTTTTTTTTTTTTTTTTTTTTTTTTTTTTTTTTTTTCCTTTTTGACAATACAGCCGCAAAATGGACGGATGCTAAATAACTTTTCATTTCGTTTTTATTTTCAACGATTTGTCTAGAACTTTTTATATTTGTAAATGATTGAGGTCGATATGTAAGCACATATTTTATGTTTACACAGATGTATTACGATAACAAATAATTACTATAACCTACTTTTTTTTTCAGATAATGAAGCCCGAAGGAATCGTAGGTTCAAAAGATAAATGTTGTAAAATGTTATGTAGTGTGTTGTATGTTTTAGTCCCTTTTTGTCTTTTTTTTTTCTTTGCTTCGAATTATGTGTTGTGTTGTTAACTAGTAATTAATGTTATTTTTTCCCTCTGTTGCAGCCGTTCATGTCTCCCCGGTACCCTGGCGGTCCGAGGCCAGGTGTGCGCATGCCCCAACAAGTAGAATTTAATGTAAGTGTTTGCATGCATATTTTGTGTCATTTTTAAGTAATTGTCTTTGTGTATATTTTTAGTACCTCTAGGCTACTACTTAGCTGTGTTTTTTGTTATTTCTATGAGTAGAGCGTACAGAGCGTTTCTTCATTTTACTTCTCCATAGCATGTGTAAGGATTTAAAATTAACACAGTACATCAGTACATGCTCATAATTCTAATTATCACGTGCGATGTTCCGGATAATTCCAGAAGCTTTTTTTATGCTTGATTTTTTGGAGGGGGGGGGGTATTCCAGAGCTTTTTAATCCCTACAAAGGTTCTGTACGAATAACTGGAATGTGGAATAATCGGGCAATGTATTTTTCCTGGGATTGTACACCGATTGCGTTCGATCCGATTAAACGATCATTTTTTAATCACGATAATTTTTCCGATAAGAGATAATTTTTCTGATTAATTGAAATTATCCAAAATTCGAATATATCTACATTTTTTTCGCCTAACGCTTCATTAAAATATATTTATAAAGTTTACACCAAGCAATTCTTTAAACCTCTTCAAACAAATTGCAATGCATTTTTTACAAAAAATAATGGGGAAGACAGATACAAATGTATGGGTTGGTTTATTTCTGTGTCGAGGGTGAGTATTGCTCTCACATTCATTTCTCAAGAAACAGAAAATCTCTGTCAGTATTAACAAGTTGAGTCGTGGATCTCCTAATAGTGGATAGTTAATATATGGTTTCACTTGTCCTTTGATTATGTACCAAGAATCGGGAGGCAATTGCATGAAATATAACGTATTCGAACAGCCTGTAATTAAAAGTAAGTGAGAAATGTAAATTTTAGACATTATTTAATAGTTTATTTTACTTTTAGTTGTTCTTTGTGAAAAATTAAGTAAAATTAAATACTATGCTCTGTGCATAAGAATTTTTCGTATTTTATGTAATATTAAATTTTTGATTATGATTTATTGAGATGTTAATTATCCCTTAACTTTTTATACTGAATGATTAGTCATAAATGGATGCAGCGATCCTTATAATGTTATCAATAATTCAAGCATATTATCTTGAATAATCTTCTGTACGTGGATTCTAACTTCTTTAATGAAATTGCATTAACATCTCTGATTAGTTAAGTGATAAGCCTTCACTCTCTTTCCTCCCCCCACCCCCACCCTCTCTTTTTCAAGTCTCGATTTTCCAAACAGCTTTTGAAAGAATCTACCTTTTGATGTTGCGAAATCATGAGATTTTGAGCTAGAACAGACTTGTTCCTGACTAGTCTTTAGTTGCACTTTGATTAAATTTCGCCAAATTGGTTAATTTAATATGTTGCTCAGCCAATGCAGCCGACAAACGAAAATGTAATCGATTTCTTGACGCGTCCAGCATGCATAATTAGTTGCAGATACACCTGTCATTTCGTGAATTCATTAGATTTTCGTGTTCGGTATAATGTATGCTCCTTTCGCCCACGCATATCGCTACTGTTTAGTTTCTGATGAAAAGCAGCTTCTAATGAGTTAAGCGCGTATTAACGCCTCTCATTGAGTAATGCACTCCAGTTATTAACTTTAATCTTTTTGGAGATAGAAATGTTCGTACGAAAATTTCTTTCCAGCACTTTTAATTTTTCTCTTTTGAAAAATGAGAATAATTATTGTGTTAATATCTTAATAAATGCGAAGTCGCGTAAAAGCTTATTCGAATCAACTCTTCATATTTTAGATTTGGTAAGATTTAAGTTGGTTAGATTTTTATTTGATATTTCTCATCAACAGGTGTAGAATTTGAAAAGTACTGAGAAAGTGATTTTAGGTTTTGCTTATATCAAAAATATTTTAATTCTTAAAAATGGCATTTTGCTTAATTTTATCGATTTACACATGATATTTTTAGCCACTCTGAATTAGGTTCTCAATAACAATGTAATGCTAATAAAAATGTTTTGTTTTTGCATTTATAGTGTTAAAAGCATTGTTTAAAACTAAATTTCGACAAATGCTTAAAAGTATCTCTGTGCTCAGAGCGCTTTAAAAAAATACAATAGAATAGTGAAGAAATACTTATTTTTACTTAAATGGTAATACAGAATATCATTTCCATTTACATACTGCTATTACACTTACCTAGGCGCTGAACTAGAACTTTTATAATAACTTCAAAATTAACTGAAATATTTCAAAATGTCATATTTCCTTTATAAACATTACCACTTTTTAATGTTGTATTACTTGTAGAACAGCTACATTATCATATAGAGATTAGTTCAGAACACAGTGAGTATTATGGAAAGCATTCTGACAAAATTTCACTGAAATATGATTAAAACATTTTTAATGCTAATAAAGTTTATCGCACATTGACGTAACTGAAAATTTGATTTTCCAGAAATTGCATTTAAAGATTTCTTATCTGTAAGAATAATCTAGAAGTGTCAATTAAGGTTTATTAGTGGTTTTAAGTAAAAAAGAAAAAAAAAAACATTCATAGAAGCATTTTACATTTTCTTTGACCTTCTTGTTCTCTCTCAGTGTATTTGACTCATTACTTCCTTTTTATTAAATTGGCCATAACTCCTTTTCTAATGACCATAGGAATAAAATTAAAACAGGCTTGGAATCGTAAAAGATTGCTCTTTCAAATAAAACAATAAAAATATTTTCGAAAATTTTCATTTAAAAATGGCTATTTTAATACAGGCATTAATAACATTAAGTTACATTATTATCATAGATGCTCAACCTGGAATCTATTTCGGGTACTAATTTATAGGTTTTTAAAATTGATATTTTAGATTACGTGATAAAAGTTCTCAAGTTTCTTTAAAACTGTTTTTAAAGTAATTATCGTCTATATTATTATTTGAATTTTGTGATTTTTTTTTAAATAGAAGAGTATTTTAGGAGTTCCTAACTTTTTAAATCGGTTATTTGAAAACTATGACCCGAAGTTTCGTATTTTTAACCTAAGAAAGGTTTTAAGTAAACTTTCCTTAAGTTATCTTTTAATTTTGTTTCTAAATTGTAAAAAAAATTAAAACTTCGGAAATTTTATTTCTAGTTGTAGTATATGCCTTTTTAGTGCATTTTCATTTAAAAATATACACTTTCCGTACGACGACGCTATGCAGAATTTATCAAGATCAAATCTACAAAATTAAAAGAAAATAATTAAACATGTGGTGTTTAGCCCTTTTCGGCGTGGAGTAAATCTGTTTTGAAATAATTAACTTATACCAGAATTTATTAGAAAGTACGAATTTGCCTATTTTCAGGTATGTTATGAAAGGAAGTTTTAAAATATTCTTCGTGCAAGTACAAATAACTTTAGGCGTCCTCTTTTAAGGACACTGCGCCGGAAAAGATTAGATGAAAAAAAATATGTTAACAAAAAGGAAACAATAATAAATGATAAAAAGACTTACTTATCCATTTATTTTAGCCCTTTCGGGTCTGGTGTACTATTAATAGTACATGTATTTTCACCGAATATTATTTTGCCTTGACAATTATTTTGTTACTTTCTACATATAGAAATGATAGTATATATCTATGCCTTCCTTATTAGGATTTCATTTATGTTTTGACATATAATAATAATAAAAGTTTACTTATTTCTCTTTGCATCGTTTACGATTTCCTTATTTTATACATATATTTCAAGCTTTAAATTTACAACATAGGCTACTTTTCTGAACGAATCATGCGTGATGAAACGCAAAAACATTAGAAAGTTGTAATATCTGTTAAACTCTGTTGTAATAAGATATTTTCCAAACGTCTCCAAAAACTCTTCCTTAGTCTATTATCATACAAATATGTATTGAATTAAACACAAAATAAGTATATGCGTTGCATTTCAGACTACGAGATAATCATTAAACATCAGTAAGTCTATTTGGATAGCTACGATTAACATTATTAAACTAATAATAATTTTGCTTTCAAAATGGAAAAAAAAATTGGCACCCGAAAGGGTTAATACACCAGAAACAAGAACAATTATCGACTTGTGAAAATCTGGTTTTTTCAACTTACACTATTTGTTTAATTCTTAAATTACAATTAGATTAATAAATCATTTGTATTTTTGCTATAAGCATATACTTTTAAATAGGATTTATTATATCTCAACATTAAGTGTCCAGTTAAGAGCGATTTTTGAGTGTCCAGCATCCAAGTTAAAGAGAATGAACATATTAATTAATCACATATGCATATATTCCGTTCCTAGAAAAGAATTTACTAAGAAAGATAAATTGAAAACTACACTATGTGTGAATTACTTAAAAATGACAAAAAAAAAATTAAAAAGGGTATTAAATTACTTTATTCTTAGTACTTTCAACTGTAAACACAGCTACCAACAGAGAAAATTAAAAAAAAAAAAAAAAAAAAAAAAAAAAAAAAAAAAAAAAAAATACAAATATTAACATCTTAATTTTAAGATGAAAAAATTAAATGGAAAATTAAGATGTTATTTTATTTATTTATTTATTATTATTTATTTATTTATTTATTTATTTTGTTTTGTTTTAATTCTCTGTTGATGATTGTGTTTACAGTTAAAAATACTAAGAATTAAAGTAATTTAACACCTTTTTTTAATTTATTTGTTTCGTCATTTTTAAATAATTTACACACAGTGTAGTTTTAAGTTTACCATTTTAAAGATGAATATAGCATTCTACTTATTTATTTGCTGACAAAGAAAGATGTCCAGCTAATATGGGGTTGATCGAACTTGGGTGGTTTTACTGTGTTGTACAATATATATATGTGGCTGTCATAGGTTTATTAATCATCTTTTTCTTTGAAAGAATGTACCTGTTCGATATAATTCTCAGCATCTTATGGTGGATTCCAGAAATATAAATTCAAAAATATCCAGCTTTTTCTTAGGTCTCTCAATGTTTACGTGTGTAGAAATGGGTAGGGAGTATGGAGGTAGTTTTTCTTGTCTTTTTTCTCTTTTTCTGCGTCTTCACTTTATTTTAAAACTTAGAATTCACTTCATTCTTTTTTTTTTTATGCCACTCTTAATTAAAACATAAAAAATAGGCCCACGTCTTGTTTGACATAATTGAGATACAGTTGAAACTGACAACCGAAGTGAAGAGAGATCTGGCCTGGCATCTGTTCCGAATTTAAACACCTTTTCTTTACCCTCCCCGTTTCGTCATTTTCATTCTTGGCACACCCCTTCTGTCATTCCCCTATGTTGAGTTGAGCTACCTCTTATTCCCCTATGGGAGTTTAATGATGCTAGAAATCGTCTACGTTTTTAAATTTATTTTATTTCTAATGAGAACGGAACGTAAATGAGAAAAGTTGTTATTTTTAATCCCCCTCGCTTCAATGTAACATCAAGTGTAAACAGTGTTTTACATTCATTGAGCGCCTCATGTTTATCTTTATGATGTACTTACTCTGGCTTTTTAGATTCATTTATTTTATTGCATATCTTAAAGTAAACTTTTTTTTTTTTTTTTTTTCGCTAAAAATATTTATACAAATGCAAATTGAAGTTATAAACGATAGCGTGATCTTGATTTGAATGCGTAATCATGTTGAAAATATTTTATATAACATTTATTGCGTATGTAAAATATTTTTTTAAATAAATATTTAAAAAATTATACGTTCGATATGATAATGAAGATTATAATCCAGCATTACTAAAATTACACGTCAACATAAGTTTTAAAGAGAAAAGGATAGATGTATTTTTCTTTCCTTAACTTTTTTCAGCATTGTGGATTAAGTTATGTCCCTCTTAATTTTAAAACTCAAACGTCACAACGGCATCAATATTTTGAAATAAATATTTGTTTTATAGATTGAAAATATTTTCAAATAAATTTGTTCCCAAGTCCTGGTGTCATTCAATTATTTCAACATCTTTTAGCAGCAGAAGTACTTTGAGCCGGAAAGGATTAAGAAGCTACACTACTTTGACAAATTCAGATTAGAAAGAAAAAACAATGCTCAAAGTATTCTTTCTACATGCAAAAATTACATTTTATTAGATAGAAATCGAAATCGCATTTTATTATTAGAAATGAATATTGAAAGTAAAAGATCAATTTTAGAGCTACAGAAGCTGAACGCGCCACATCGATTAAACAATAATGGAGACTTTGAGCGCGTTTAATTAATTTATTTATTTTCAAAATTGGTAGACACGCACGTAAACTCCGCCAATTTTCAATCGATCAGCTCGGTGTTTTTGAAAACTAATTATCACATACTTTTCTGGTGATTATTTTTGTAAATATATTAATTTCTTTCTTTTCTATGTAACTTTTGCCAGATATAATAAAAAAATGATTGAGGGTACAAGTAATATAATATAAATTTGAAATCTTCTATTATTTTAACATACCGCAAAATATACGATTTATATAGTAAACGATTATAATAAACATGTAAGAAGAAAACAGAATCTTTGTGAAATAAAATGATGAAAATTAACAACCTCAATTCTTTACAAATAGATGCATATTTTAAAATGTTATTAGATTACACTAGTCTGAAAAATTGGGTTATGACATGTTTTTTTAGTTTTTGATAATTGATTCTTATGTATATTGTACCACTGAATCCGAAATTTATCTTCATTTTTGTTACCAATCTTAAGTAAACCAATTTTAAAGTTAAGCGAAAGTTTGCTTCAGGAGAAGGGGGGGAGGGGGGCGGATCCAGAGGATCTTTTTTTTTTGGGGGGGGGGCGATACTAAGAAAAATAGAATCAACATAGTCATACTTTCTATTCATGAAATCATTCCTTGTACAGTTATTATTAAATGAATGATCAAATGAAATTCTTTTCCGCGATCTTCTGTCGAAATACGTTTTTTTCCGCGATCTTTTGACTAAATTCGCGCTCTTTTCGCAACTTTTTGACGAATTTTGCGTTTTTTCCCGCGATACTCTGTCAAAATTCGGGTTTTTCCGCGATCCTTTGACGAAATTGGCTCTTTTCTGTGATATTTTGACAAAGTTAGCAATTTTTTGCAACCCTTTGAGAAAAGTAGCTCATTTTTCCGCGACACTTTGACAAAACGCGCGCTTTTCCAGCGATCCTATGTCGAAGTTTGCGTTTTTTACGCGATCCACTGTCAAAATTCTCATTTTTTCCGCGACCTTGTGATGAAATTCGAGCTTCTTCAGTGATCATTTGACGAAATTCGTGCTTTTTCACGTTACTTTGATAAAATTAGTGCTTTTTCAGGGATCCTATGTCGAAGTTTGCGTTTTTTACGCTAACCTCTGTCGAAATTCGCATTTTTCCGCGACCCTATGATGAAATTCGCGCTTTTCCCGTAATAATTTGACGAAATTTGCGCTTTTTCGCGATACTTTGACAAAATTAGCGCTTTTTCAGCAATCCTATGTTGAAGTTCGCGCTTTTTCAGCGATCCTATGTCGAAATTAGTACTTTTTCCGCGATACTTTGCCTACCCTTTATCCAACCTTTTTAACGAAATTTGCTCTTTTTCCGCTATATTTTGACAAAATTGAACTTTTTTTGCAAACATTTGGCAAAATTCATGCTTTTTCCTCGGCCTTTTGACGAAATTCGAGCTTTTTCCGCGACACTTTGACAAAACTCGCGCTTTCAGCGATCTTGTGTCGAAATTCGCGTTTTTTTTAGTGATCCTTTGTCGAAATTCTTTTTTTGCGCGACCTTTGACAAAATTCGTGTTTTTTCCGCGATCTTTTGTCAAAATTCGGTCTTTTTCCACGACACTTTAAGAAAATTAGCGCTTTTTAGCGACATTTTAATGAAATTCGCGTTTTTTCCGGAACAATAGAATGTCTCCGGTGTCGCAGAAATCCCTTCCGGGAAAAAGTTTGAATTCAACACTGGTTTGGGGGGGGGGTTGCCCCGATCGCCCCCCCCCCCCCCCCCCGTGGATCCGCGCCTGGCACATTGGGAAAAAGCCTTTGTCTTACAATATATGCATACGGGAAAAAACGTTCGTTCATGAATTCTTAGGGAATTATAGATGAAAATTATGAAAAAATATTTGTTTCATTAAAATTTTTTTCATGAATGGGTGTGAACATGTCTCTGAAGATATATCTCCATTTACACTTTGGTTTTTTCCCTGAAAATTTGGGCGCTTTGAGTGACGAGTATTTTCACCAAGATAGGTATATTTTTGAAGACACATACAAAGGTTCTTTAGGACAGAAGCATGTGAGAGAGACTACTGCTGGTTTATTTTAAGAGAAACAGATCAAGAAATTCATAAAAAGAAGAGTAAATAAATTATTTCTGTTTTTTCTTTTTATATTTCTTGTTATTATTATTTTAAGTGATTAATAAATATTTTTCAAACTAGACGTGACAGATTTTTTACAATCATTTTCCCGTACTCTGTGCATTAGTATCTATTAAAACATTTTGGCGAATGCATATAAACCGTGTACACAAGTGTAATATTAAAATGTAACAACGAATCGTTTCGTATTTGAAAAGAATTTTAATTTGGTTGTTTTATTTTTTCAGAATTAGCTGCTGCATTACTTGAATAGTATTTACTGATAACAAAAGCCATTTATAAAATAGTTTTTTGCGCGTGTGTGTTTAATTTAAAGTTTGGAAAATAGGAGGCTAAAAATCTTCCGTTATTAATTCGATTTTTTATGCTATAAAAAATATGCCGAACTCATGTTTTATTTTATTTTATATTCCTTGGGCTCTACATTTTTGCTGCGTAATCATAAAATTAGGTTAAAACACTGACTCTCACATGAAGTTTACATTCCGGATAATCTCAAACATCATCTCTTATATCATCTTGATGTTCCAAATCGGCGATGAGGGCTTTTCTGATAAGCAGCCGGGGTGGGTTGCTAGGTAATAGATAAGAATTTACGGTTTGCCAATCGAAGCTCACCAATCTGTGATGCGGGTTGTAAAGTTGGTGTATCGTGCGGGCGTTAAATTTTGCTCTATAGATTTTCTGGAGTTTTCCCTTAACAATAGTAATTTTGATCGGAGTTTGAGAATAAAATATTTACTATACGGGTGCTTTTGGGATAAAAAGTGATGGTATGTGTTGAGTGTAGAAAGTTTAGAAATTTGGTGTTAAATGTCGTACATTTTTCTGTTATATAGAAGTAGATATTTCCTCCCGCAAATGAGAACCTGACCATCTAGAGGGAGAAAAAAGTCAGCACTTTTCTTCTCACGTTAAATTATTGTTATATATGTATATAGTTACAATTATTTATAATAATAAAAAATGCTTAGTTATTTACGGAAACTTGGCAAGAGAATGTGATTTTTTTTAATCAAGCTGTATGGAGTTGCCTTATCTATACATATAATAAAACAGTAGGACCCGGTGTGTCTGTACATTGAAGATAATTGACAAAAATGGAGTCAGGGCGATAAAAGAAAACCAATGAAACACAAAAAAAAAATTTTTGAATTTTTTGTCTGTCTGTCTGTCTGTCTGTCTGTCTGTCTGTCTGTCTGTTTGTTCGAGGTTATCTTCGTAACTACTGAATGGATTTTTATGCGGTTTTCACTAATGAAGAATGCACACTCCCGGGCAGTGTATAGGCTTTGTTTCATCAAAATCGGACAACAGACAAAAAAGTAACAAAAAGAAACAAAAGAAACTATTAGGTGCGCTGCTCACGTTTTTTAGTACATAACGTTTTTTAGTACATATAAAATCCAATAGATGTCACTGTGCGATTTTAAAACGCGCTATCGTTATGTTTTCGCCAGTCTACTTAAGTATGAGAAAGTTTCAAGCTGGCTGTCGTTCCATGTGGTTTAGTCGGTAGAACGTCAGTGCGCCATACTGATGGCCCGGGTTCGATTCCCAGCATGGAATTTTTTTTCACTATGTTGGCATTAACGCCTATAAGCAATTAAAAGAATTTGAAATATTGTATTCAAGGCGAATTTTCTCTCTGGGAAAATTTCCTTGCATTAATATGTCAGTGTAATTTTTTTTTCGATTTTTTTTTTTTTTTCGAAACTTTGTTTTTCTTAAAAAATTACAGTAAATATTTGATATTTCCCAACGTTTTTTGAATGATCGACTTGCTTTTTTTTTTTTTTAATGTATGTCTGAACCTTATCTAACTACTTCTTCAAGATTTCTTTAGATAAACCGACCAGCGTAGCGGGCGAAGGCCGCTAGTTATCAATAAGTTAATATGTATAAGTTATTATCTATAAATTAATATGAATGTGTATCAATAAGTTAATATGACAGGAAAATATTTTACTTGAGTTTCATGATAGAGGCGTGCAACTAGTTCTGAATTTGAAAATTCCATTTGTAATCAATTTGTTACGAACCTGTTTATTGATTTTGTTTATTCGAATTTAACATTTTTTTAATCGGCCTTTCAGTACTCATCCATCTCTAATCCCGAAAGTAAAGGAAAATAATCCATAAATAATGCAATTGCATCCATAGATTTAATTAGAAGATATGTCATAGTTGGCAAGTTTACTCTCAATCTAGTTATAAAAACTAGTTGACAATCGTACTTCTATCATGAATGTTATCCTTTATTTCGAAAAAAAAAAAAAAAACTGAGTGTATATACTCGTTCATATTCAAATTAGATAATTTCCCATCTGAAAAAATATTCTATATTTTATTTTGGAAAATCGTGTTACTGAAACCAAACATCCCCCCTATCAGAATAAGCTTTACCTGCATGATTAAAAAAGAAAGATAGAAAAAAGCATATTTAATCTGACCTTTCAAACGGGTTGGGCTCGGGTTCCGATAAAAACTGTTTACCAGGCAAATGACTTTCTGAGTAGTTTTTGCTTGATTTCTACATTAAATTTTTGGGTAACCTTCCTTCTCTCTCGAACTTTTGGCTTGAAGCATAGTATACATACAAAAAATAGAACTATAATAGTGAAAGATCTATATATTATTCGTATAGATCGTAATACTACCATAAATGTTACAAAGAATTATTTGGCATTCTCGCTCACCATTAAAATGTTTGTGACATACATCATAGCCCAATTACGTGTTGAGCTGTAATGCTTGACTTGTATATAGAGTTCCGCTGCAACTAATGAAATACTAGGGAAAAAGTACTTTTACAGGTAGAGTGAAAATGCAGTAGTGTTCCTTCATACTTTTACTAAATTCAGGCACTATTTGCTGTTTCAGACAGATTGCAATTATATAAGATTTTGTGCAGAAAATTAAATAAAGTTATTCTAGATTGTCAGATAGTCATTTTTTAGTTGTGCTTTTAATTTAAATTCTAGTTTTTTGCAAGTCATTTATAATATCTTGTTTGCCGGAAAACAAATAAAAAATGTGTAAATAAATGTTCGATTTTTTTTTCCCTTCCAAAAATTTTAAATTATATGTATAATGTGATTTTCCTTGATGCAATAAACCGTAACAAATGACTTATTATTATCAACATGTATAAAGTAACTTGAAATGTGCATTTAAGGAGGTAGAATATCTTTGAACACGGCGCAAAAGTAAAAAATATTACTATGTTCCAAACTTCAAAACTTGTGTAATAAGTCATAAATAAAAATCAAACTTTATTTAAATATAAAGTTCATATTTATATTTAAAAATATGTGTATATTTGAAAATTCATAAATAAATATTTAAAAGATAAGTTTAAAAATTTTTATGAAAAGAGAAAAAAACATAACACATCTTGCGCGTATGGTAAAATCTGAAAATACGCATATAAAGATTAAACTTTGATGAAAATAAATACATAATATTGTTATTTTTATACTAAAACCAGAATATTTGTAAAAAATATTGACTAAGTCAAAAAAATTAATTTAAAAAATTAAACATTTCATTAAAAAAATATTTTTAAAGTACAATAAATAAATAAATAAATAATCTTACCTTTTTCTTGAATTAAGACGTAGATAATACAAAAATCGTTATGTGGCGAAAATTTCTTTTGATTGCCATGCATAGAGTTTTACTAACTAAGCGCGCAATATCAAAATTCATCGTTTTAAATAAACGCGACGTAAAACTGCAACATTAGTAAACTGAAAAATTTTTTAAAGAGGGTTTTTTTTTTTTTTTGGCATATTTTTCAGAAATGATTTAAAAATCAAAATAGATATTATAAAAATTCGAGAATATTAACGGTTTAAAAGTATTGTACCCCTTAAGATTGGAACCCCTCTTTTGGCACATACGAAAAAGGTGCGATGTAACGTGGAGCGTATTGTATTTTTTCTTCATGCAGTTATATGTTTGTAATGATCACTTGAGAGATATATTACAGATACTTTACTATATATTTTACCGTTGCGGGGTAACGCGTATGTTTTACTTGATGAAACAAGCCAGAAAATGATCACTATTGAACCTAGTCTATTTCCTGCGTTTCAGAACAGTCAAACTTTTTTTACTTTTCCAGTCATTTTATTACCCTACTTACCATATATGCTCGTGTATGAATCGACCAAAAAAAAAAAAAAAAAAAAGTAAATTAATAAACTTTTTTTACGTTTCTAATCAGACCTTTAAAAAAAAATCAATATTTTAAAATTGTACAATTGTGTACAACCTAAGAAGCCTAAACTATTTTGAAGCCTATTTATACCAATGTGCGATTTCTTAAAAGAATTGCCCATTCATCGATTATCTGTGAAAATTTTATACTAACTCGTCTATAAGTCGACCCCCCTATTTCAACTCCCAAATTTTGTCTAAAAATCATCGACTTATACACGAGTATATACGGTATTTTGAGGGTCATCAGATTTAAGCGAGAAAGATTTGATTTACTTTATATGTCCTCCCTTTATGTGAGCATTTGTACTTTTCTAAATTCCTCATCCTCTTCCTTCCGATAAGTGGGGCCTCTCTAATCACCGAATACACGAAGGGTGAAAAGGTTAATTTTATTTTGGCGAGCAAAAAAACACACGAACGTGCCACTCATATTTATGGTGCTTTCTTTTTCTTTCTTTCTTCCTTCCTTCTCGCTACTTGTTTGTTAGGTAAGAGAACAAGAGGTACTAGCATCACATTAGAGACATCTTTAATATGCTGATGCAAATTTCAATTTTTCTTTGTACATAAAATATTTTTTATTTGTAGAATACAATTTACATTTCATGCAGAATTGTTTGGAAAGAGTGATGTTTTGAAATAGTTTTAAATATATAAATGAAGAGGAAGACGTGATCAGTGTTTTTTGCGCATGTAAACGAATTGATGTTCAGTCATTTGAGTTCGCTCCATCGACAAAATAATATTTCGTCCATAACATTCATAATTCGTAATCGCGCTTACTTATTCAATCACTTTAATTTTCTTTTCCATTTCTGTCCTATTCAGATTTGATACCTCGCCCTCTTTTATCCGTATTTTCATTTTGCACACATAAAATCTGCAATATTGGCCGTATAACATTTCACCTTGATGTCAAAATGTTTTTAGTCGGTCAGTGACAGATTAACATGGAATGTTAAATTATCGTGACTTTGCTGCATAGTATTATTATCTTTTCGTCAGAGTTCATTAGAATATTCTACTCATAAAATTATTTTGCAAATTCATCAGCTAATATCATGCATTGATATCATTGTAATTCATAATTTGAAATGAGCAGACGATGTACCGCATTTGCCGACGTATTCCGTCCCCCGCGTAAGACGCGCATCTTGTTCTGCAATAAAAACATTTGGAGGCAAAACTCTTACAAAAAATATAATTAAAACATTACAAGCAGTTTTTAGCCTTTTTAAAATCAAATAGTTATTTAAATTTTCACAAAGCTTGCATTATGGTTTCAATGCAAGTACAGTGCAGTTTCTTCGTTCCGAATACAACATCAGATAAATCCAAATCCCTATGTATCATGTGCGTCTAGATTTTTAAAGTTAATTTCTGATTAAAAAAGAGTGCAGCATAACCCTCTGCCCCTCCCCAAATTAATAAATAAAAGAAATAATATATATATGGATATATATGTCAATGATATGCCTTTAAAAAAAATTCTAAATAGATGTTTTAAAGGTAGGTAGTGAAATGTCTCAATTTTAATTAATCAAGGGAATTTTATTAATTTCTAGATTTAAATCGGGAGAAATGCAACAAAATTGTAATGACCGAGAATAGAAAATTGTGAAAGAGTGTTTTCCTCGGAGGTAATAGTGACAAAACCGCGTGTAATTTTGATCTACGCACTGCACCGACGGAGAATATAAAAATATTCTCCCCAGAGCCCAATTTAAGACACTTACTCTGAAGTACCCGGCACTTACTATAGATTCAGTCATTAACTCGCGCTTTTCGTTGGGGCCACTCGCCAAGAGGCCCATTATGACAAGAGAGAATGAAAGGTAATGGCCCATGAGCGCATTTCGGAGAGAAGAAAAGAAATGATTATATTCTTCCTTCTCTAAGATTTTAAGAACAAGTGCCTGGATCCGATAAAAATCTTGACAAGCACAGAGTTTTTATACAGACGGAGTTTCGGAGGAAGTCCTAGACACGATTTGTGTTAAAAGATTTAAGTTTCTTGCTTCGTTCCATATGATGTTTGTCGCCCAAAGTCCTATTTTAATTATTATAAAATCGAAATTCTCGAATTCTGCATTTTCAGTTAGCTACGAAAGATTGTATCGAAAATTCTCGTTTCTGCACATTTCAGTTGGTTTCTTTTCGGTTTCGATTTCAACTCCCAAACGAAACATCATGCCAGTTTTAAATTGCTATAAACTTTAGTCGTAAATGAAAATTTTTCCTCTACTACTTTAAATATCAGCATATATAATTATTATACGATCAAAACCAATTTTGAATTTCTTATGTTTTATTAGCGTTGTACGATAAAAATAAAAAGAATGCGTTTATATATGTATTGTACATTTATGACATGTTCAGGCTGAGCTGGCTATCGCAACATGTTATTAGAACACTTTCCTCTAATCGGGAAGCTTAAAGTCTAGCAGTGTACCTCGAAATATGTTGTTGGCGAATGTTTTGTTGAATGCGAGTACAATTTTTGATTTCTGCGATTTTTCTTGTTTCTTTCTATTTTATTATTCCAGTGCATTATATCGACAATGATTGGCTGTTCTAAGCAAATTTGGCAGTCTTTTATTTTATGAAATAATGTATTTATTTGCGACATTCTGTGCTCTACCGACTGACAATTAACTATCCACCTGTAACTTTTTTAATTTTCTATCACTTTTTAATATTTATTATTCCATTTGATTCTAATTTCAATATACTTACATTACATTTAATTTTATCCGACTTCATATGTTTTTGTTTTCTTTTTATATAAGAATTTTACATAATGATTTTATTTAATGATGTTAATGGTTTTATTTAATGTTGTTTTGTAACTTTTCTTGTTGCAAATCTGTGGATTATATATAATATTTTGACATCTATAAATTGGATTTTTTGTCACTTTATTGTTCGAGTATTCTATCTTTATTTATAATATTTTCTTTGTGATATTACGTGTAGTACTGTATTGTACAGTAAAAAATTCTATAAGATGATATCGAATTTCTCATTTATTGAACTGTATTTGTGAATCGTGGTAGAAATAACATGTTTGAGTTTAGCCAATTCAGAGTTCGATTTATGCAGTACAATCAAGACACTACCAAAATTTTATTTTGGTTTCTGACCTACAAATAATCGTGAATTGCTTCAAAAGAAGAACCCTTATCCTGTCGTCCCTTTTGAATCGAAATTGCAGTTTTAACGACTTGTTCCGTAATGTTCGACATGGTACTTAAATGGGAAAACTCTGTAACCGAAATCAACGCTTTTTAGTATTCATGAATCGAAGACTCCCAGTGAAGCTTTCATATGTAAACAAATTCTGTGTATGTTAGTTTGAATTGAAGAAAGTCGTTTATTACATTAATCTTTTGAGAAATTGTTCGCTTTCGTTAATGAATGGACTGAAAGCTTAAATAGCGGTATGATAGCTAGATATTTAAAAGAATACGATAATATAATTGGGCTTTTATGCTTACCTAAAGTTTTCTGGGTTACAAAATATGTGTATGAACCTTTTCAAAAATCAATATTTTTTTATATTTAACGTTTTCTTAGATTGTCCACTAATTACACCAAAAACTTTTCTTTAGGAAAAATATAAATTATGTAAATGTATTTAAATAACATTTTTGGAAATTTATTAAAAATCATATTTTTGGATTAATGGCGTGCCAGAAGTTAATAGCCGAAAATATCATCAACAATTTCGTTACTTATTTTATTCTGATAATTTCAGCGATTTAAGGGTGTATTCGAAAAATATTTCTCCACCCTATACAGCTCGAAATTTTCAGATGCATTTTTAGACTCATTTTTAAAAATAAAAACATAAAATTTGCTAAGGTGATTTGTGAAGAGATGTATAAGATGCCGCATAAATTCATTTTTCGCTCAATTCATCAGAATTTGATTTATAAACAATTGTTTTCTCCGTATGACCATTTTTTTCGTTCCCAGATCTCCTGCTTTGGAAAATTCGGTTCAAAACACTGACTTTCATAGCATTTTTTGCAATATTTTCTACATTTATCAAAAAATCAAGAAACATGGCACATTGTGAAGTTTCTAAGTAAGAGAATTGGACAGTTTGATACAAAACAACAGTTTGAGAACAAAAATGAAATTAACTGCCTCAGTCCTGATGTCGCCTGGAGGCGACACTAAAAATTACCCTTTAAATTAATTTAAATGCTTCTAGAATTATTAAAACTGCATCTGGATTTTATAAACAAATATGTGCATATTAGAAGTATCGATATATAGAATGATACATATTTGGAGTTGTTTTATAATAATTTTAAACTGGTTTTTGTACTGCAACGAAAAATTCGTTTCAGGACTGAGGAGGTTAAAAATAAATCAGAAAATAAGCAGTTTGGGTTGGAATACACCCTTAAGAGCATAGTTCAATTAATGTCTGTTAAATTCATGTTTTATTTATACTTTATTTTTTGACAAAGTTTAAATTTTATTATAGAATATTAGCCGAAAACAAATGAATTATTTATATTGTCTTAAGTTCAAATGTGTTAATCTTTTGCAATCTGATTGTGCGCGATGGTTATATATTTCTTAAAAAAAATCATGTTTAAAAATATTTCAAAAATCCATAAAAGAAAAAAAGTAAATTCAGGAGCAGTTTTTAAGCAATTTGCATTAAGAACTCCCCCTCCCTTCCCCCATATTCGATAATTTAAAAAATAAAACTGTGCTACGTTCAGAAGTTAAAATTAGGCTGTAAAACGAAATTTATTGGAAGGTGCATGCTATTGGTTAAAATGTCATCAATAGTTATAGTATAATATGTTAAGTTATTTTTACGATGTTTTTACATGCATCATGTAATTTTATTTATTTACACGATTTTATTTATTTTCATACTTTTTGGAAATCTAGTCCTTACTTTTAATTATTATTATTATTATTGTTATTATTATATAATTTTCCTTCATAAAACCATTTAATAGCATGCCACAAAGGTATAAAATATTTAAAGAATATAGTGCAAAAACGATACCAAATTTCTTCAAAGGTTTCTCAAGTACTGTAAAGCTTCAGAAATTTTGAATTTATAATTTTTTTAGGTGTTTAACTATTTTTTTTTTAAATATTTTTATATAATTATAGAATTGAAATTCTCATTGAAACAGAAACTATGACTTTTAGAATTATATCCGCTCAGTCGCTGAAGCGGCGTTCCCGAAACTTGCAAATCCTTTTTCTTCAAATGACGTTTTTGGGCATAACACTCACGATATTTCAAAAACTTATGAATGTTTTTTAATGGAATTTTCAAAACATATGATTCATGTTAGTCTGTATAACCTGAATCTAAAATCTTTTATTTTTAATGATTATACTGTTGAAATTGTCAATTTTTCATTAGATAAACACAACTTCGTATTAAAAATAAAAAAAAAATGCTTTAAATACAAATTTATTTAGGTTCAGAGTAATTATTACTATATGAAATATAAGTAGGCACCAAAATTTCAATGCTAGTTGTTAAAGTTTTTTCTAATCCTGCTCGTAAGCTTTTATACCAATTTTCCGCTCTTCAAATATTTGACCGAAATCAGACACTCTTTACAGAAATTTAGAGATCTCGTATCGTTTTTCTTTAGTATTTGTAACCAAATTAAATATTACCGTGGAACAATATACGAGTATAAACTTGAAGTTTTAATTAGTAACGGTTAAATGATTTCTATTCAATGAATTAAAAAAAAAAAAAAAAAAAAAAAAAAAAAAACTAATGGCATTTTTTATTGTAAGAAACATGCATGCTTTTATATACATTTATATATTTTGGGTAATTTTAAGTTAAAAATATATATATTGGGTATCAAATTTTTTTTATAAAGTGAAAATTATTAAAAAGGTGCATAAATACTGCAATACAACAACAAATGTATAAATATTTAGATTAGAAATAGTGGCGATTTATGTGTTATTTTCTGTTCCAATGTTTTTACTTTTATTTAAAATCTTCGCAAAAAATTCTTGAAATTTTTCTGATTTGATTTTGATGTCTGTAAAATAGACTGTAATACACATATTGTTGCATTCATCGTCCCCAATTTCACGGAAACAACGCAAATAAAAGTAGTAAAACATAAAGCTTAGTTGCATCACGAAAGTTTTTCCTCCTAAGACGTCACCCCTGTGTCACAGCCCCCATGTCCGTATTTTCGAGTTGTAAACTTTTAACATTCGACTCACGTTTGAAAACAGCTCGGTAAATGCATTTAACAGGCTATACTCTGAGATTAATATGTTTTCCTAACCACATACTTGGGAATATATTATGCCAATCATCTTTTATGTTTGTCACCGATTTAGAAATCCTTGCCCTTGGCGACCATTGGCGACCCCTGGCGAAAAAACAAATTAGTTCCTAAATTACCGGTTACGCTAAAGCTGTAGCCTGGACTATTTGAAGTCCATTCTATGTTACGAATATTAATAAGGAAGTTTTCGAGTAATTCCGAAAATATGCCCCAATTTTTTTTTCTCGGCTATTAAGTGTGATGTGAGGAAGATTTATTGATGATCAGTGACATTTCTCCACTTGGCATGTTATGAATATAACACTGTTGGCGTCTTTATAGGCAATTTTAAATTATAATGTTGTTGAATTATGCAGTGCGATTACGATCGCTTATTTCCAATTTATACTTGCCTAAAAAAGTGTTAATTTACAACTTATATTCGTGCATTTTTCTTTAATATCTGCATTCTTGAATATACTTAATTCAGTATGCGTATCGGACATGATTTAGAGATGCCATTTATTGTGGAGTAGAACGCAGTAAATGAGGGAACGGCGAGTCTGCAATAATAATTGCAGTAATAATCATTTTAGGTAGATACCAGACATAGATAAAAACTGCAATTAGTTTGAAATTATTTTTACTCGAAAATATAGATTTCGGGTTCTGATTAAATAAAGCAAATTGTAGTAACAAAGAACAAACTTAGCGTTATTTCACAACCGTTTGCAGATATTTTCCAATCCTCCTCCTCCCCCACATACGTATATGTAAATGCGCCTTTTCGAAAGCTTTTTATTTGAATTGTAATGTTAACGCAGGCTATGATTTTTAAAAAGTGTTTAAGTGATATAGTTTTAAACTAATATTTTGTCATTGTCACCATGAATATTTTTAGTGGCAATAATATCTAATGGTGCCAAAGATGAAACATAATAGAATATACAGAATTATGCAAATGGATATTTTTTACATCCAAACTCTCTTTTCGTTATCAATTTCCTTACCTAGATTGTACGCTTTTTTTATGTCCATTTATTATGTTATTGCATGCCCTGAGCTATTGAAGAAATGGATATAATGACTTTTGCATGTTTTTCCCAGTTTTTGCAGCATCACGTTCTCCTAATATCCAATATTATAGCATAGAAGTGATAAAGAACAACTAGGGTATATACATTTTTTTTTTTTTTTACCACGTTTCAGTGATGCATCATAACATTCACCATTTTTTCTTTGATTTTGAAAAGTACCAAGTAGTTTCATTGGTTTAGTTTTTTCGCATTTTTATTGTTGTTTTGCACAATAGAATTTCCTTCCCCTTTTTTCTCGACTTCTGTAATCATTCCCTGCTCTCTGCTTTTGTTATTTTATTCTGTAATACATATATATATATATATATATATATATATATATATATATATATATATATATATATATATATATATATATATATATATAAATTTTTTTTTTTTTTTAACTAGTCTACGTGGTGTAATTAGATTCATTTTTCATTCGATGAATTTTAATTTCAATATATTTCCTTATTCATATAATGTGTTTGATTAATAAATTAAGTACTTATTCATTTTATACATTAATAAACCGCAATTATTTTGGAGCGTTCATGTAGATATTACAGATATTAAGATTTAACAAGATGCGTGGTCACTTTTTTAATTTTTTGAGAGGTAAATAAATCCAATCTTATTGTATGTATGGAAAAACTTAAGAAATCATTTTTACTATGTAGGTTAAACCGAAACTGCAAACATTGCATTTTAAAGATTACGTGATTTTTCTTAATTTTTATTTTATTTTCTTTATTATTATTTTATTTATTTTTTGTTAAAAAATAGTTTTTTGGATTGAAAGCTTAAGAAAACAAAAGTACATAAGTTTTATTTGATAAATCATTTTACTTTTTGCGCCTTTCGTGAAACGTTTCAATCACAATCTTTCAAAAATAATCAATTTAAAAAAGTATATGCGTTTTCTTTAAATTAAATTATTTTGAATAGGATTGAATAATTGTCCAACCAAACGCATGGCATTAAGAAAAGAACCCTTCCCCACCCAATAAATAAATAAATGAATGAAAAATAAAATGAAATAAAGTTTGGTTTATTAACATATTTCCGACACTATAGTACAATCTGAACCAAATTTGTATATATTTTAGCAAAAGTTGAAAGCATTGCAAATTTTACTATTTTTACTTTTCAAAAAACTGATTTATTTATACGCAAATTATGTTGCGCGTACAGAAACTAATAAATAAGTTTAGATTCAGGTTTAGAGAAGCAATCTTTTTTTTATCAGTGAAATTTTCATATAAAAGTAATAGTATTTCGAGAAATATCATGCACTCAGTTTAGAAAAAAAAAGCAGCCCATTATGAAATTTATACATTTTAAATCATATCTTAATTATAGAAATGTTTATGGAACTTTTATTTTATTTTTTAACACGTAACCATGTAACACTTGTATGATCTCTTAAATGCACTGAAAAGCAAGCTTAAGATTTTTTTTTTCTTTCTATTAAATCTAAATTCGGAATAGAAACGTAGTCTGATTAATTAACATAAAAAAGATAGAAAGCTAATAATTTGAAGAGGCAGTAGAAACACATTAAACATTATCCAAAAAGACTCTTTGTCTTGCTGAGTCGAAATTTAACAGTTTCAAAATTTTCAAAAGAATATTTCGTTGGAAACAAATGACTTTATAACTAATTATTATTTGTTAAAAATGAAATAAAATTTCTCACTATTTCAGAACAACAGTAACGAAATAGATAAAGTTGGATTTATGACACAGATTTAATGCACATTTGAATGAATCTTGGTCCAGACAATCAAAACAGAAACATTCATAAATAATCTCAGCTCATAATTCCATTGAGGAATGTTATGTTTTTTTTTAAATCAGATTTTGTTTCTTCTAAAAATCTATTAATTTTTAAATCCTGTTTAATTAATGATGCAATTATTCTAGATGTTCAATTCATGTATTTCAATTTATTTATCTACTACTTCAGAACTTTGTATAAGCACACGCATCTGCTTCATCTCTTCCAGTCGTTCTGTACGCTATAAAATCTGAAGAAGGACCCTGTCTTTCAATGTTGTAGCATCGCATTGGTTTATTTTGTTCTTAATCGGTGCTTTTAGACTTTCATATACATATTTTTAAATACTAGGCCAAAATACACTTAGAAAAGTTTTCATGAAATTCTGTTTTGATATTTCATTAAAAAAAAATTGACTTCAATTTCGCTTTTTGCGCATTTTTCAGCAAGTAACATTTTATTTATTTCTATAAAGACCTAAAATTACCCATCAAAATATATGTACATGCCCTAAAATGTATTTTTGAATACGTAATGTGAATGTAAATTATTCTTATCCAAGTTTTTATCTAAGAATTTGAATCGTAGATATTAACTTTTCTCTCCTACCTTCTTTTATGAGAATCCCTTTGACATTAAATTATTTAAGGGCGCCCGTGTCAAATTCCCTGTTTTAACAACCTATTATACATTCAAAAAATAAATTTCTTTAATAACTTCGTACGTAATCCCTTTTCATCAAAAGTGGATGCAATTTTATCTCGCTGAAATGTATTTGAATTTCTATTAAAAAATAGTTTGGTGTTTAAATTGCATACTTTTCAATGCTTCCTTCTCTTTTATACGTTTTCTCGGTTAAAAAACGATGAATTTTGATAACTTTATAATTAATTAGTGTGTATTGTAATTAAAATTTTCTTTTTATTCCTTAATTAAAAATGCTAAATGCGAGTTAAAAGCCCAATGTCTTGAAATTTTTAATGATAGCGAAAACATCTTAATACTTTTTCCCTCGCTTCATCAAAATATTTCATTAACTTTTATCAGCAATTATTTTTTAAAAAACATATTCTCTAATGCATTTCAATAGCACGAAATATTGTATTTTTAATTATGTTAATTGGTGTTTGAGTTATTTTTTTATTTTTTGCTGCAGTAATTGTGTTCAAAAATGGCAGGTTTATGTTTGTCTTGTTTTTTTTTTTTTTTTTTTTTTTTCTTACCATCCTGTTACGTGAAATATTTGAATTTTTCACTAGTCAAGACTAATTTCACTTTAAGCAATTAAGTTTCTACCCCTTCCCCCCTCCAGTTCCATTCAAAGATTTTCTTTGATTTAGAAAGGTGAAAATGGCTCTTATGTTAAGTAGATGTAAAACTCCGTAGAGAAAAGAATGTTTCTGTTCTTGTACTTTTTCGAAAGAAGCGTGTTATGTGAGTTTTTGAATTGATGAATTCGTTAATACCGTCTTTCTTTTCTCCTGTATTTTAGAATTATTTTATTTTTCCCCCAATAATAGGAATCATGCATTGAATCTAGGAAAAAGTTCAAAAAGGAATTGAGAAAATTTATGATTGGAGAATGACAAACATTTTATCCCATCCCCTTTCTTTCTCTTCCTCCCCCCCCCTCCCCTCCGACTTTTAAATGCATTTCAGACTATTTTTCTCAACTTGAACTGAAATATTTAAGTAGAAGTAGTTCTAGATTGAATTACCATGTGACAGCATTTTTTCGTGAATATTAAAGGAATTTTAAACTTTTATTATTCACAAGTTGATTTTTACAGAGTTATTATTAACTCGTGGAATAAAAGAAATTTGTAAAAGTTTAATTTTTTTTTCTTTCTTATAGGAAGTAGCAACACATAAAGATCTTGTAATACAACATTAGACTTTTTTGTTTCTATCATTTGATTCAATAAATTAGTTGATTCTAATACATGACAGGAATGGCCTTTATTATTTTCTTTCTATTTTTAATTATTTATTAAAAGCAGATGATTCTATTACCCAATTTATGTGAATTATTGCATGATTTTATGTCCAGAGACAGTAATTCTTATCGACAATCTTATTTTTTAATAAAAGAAGTTTTTATTATGAAATTAATCTACGAAATGGTAGAAGTGCTTAACATTACTAAAAAATGCAGTTTCGAACCTATGATTCTCTAATCATAGGTTCGAAACTGCTTGTTTAATGTTTTTTATAGTTACTATATAAAGATCGCGTAAATAAAGCTATTTTGCCATTATATATTTATTTGTTATCTTCAAGGCAAAGATCATGCGTACATCTGTTTACAGTCAAATGTTATGTCTACCATAAGCCATGTACAGATATATTTAGTCTCCGCACATGATTTTCTCCAAAAAACTTATTACTGGTGTAACATATGAACTGAGTACTTCTCATTCCTGTTTTTTGTTGTTTTCTATGAGCCCCTCTTCCCTCTCTTTTATTTTGTTTGCTCTGAGAAGGGATTTAATGATCCAATATTTCATCTTCTCTGTGCAGTGAAATGAATAAAATGCAGATATTTTCAAAAATATTTTATTAGTAATTAAAAGTCATATAAAAAAAATCCTTAAAATGCATGGGCATTCGATAATGCATTTTTCTTATAGCTTTCGGCAGTTCCTCTGGCATCTGTTACTTAGCGACATTTTAGTGCAGTCTCTGAACTAATGTGCATTAACGCTGATTTGTGTATCGTACTTTATACAAACCCAAGAGAAAAGGGAATTAACGCAATATTCACTTATGCCTCGACACACTTCCATTCCTTTTTAGTACTTTTGCTTAGCAATTAGAGGGAATGTTCTTTTCATGAAGCTTTTACATGTACTCTTAGTACCAGAATCCATTAAATCTACCAAATTAAAGGAAATCTTTAAATGGAAAAACAGACGGGGTATGAAAAAAAAAAAATGTTTCACCTTTAAGAAAAGAAAACAGTTTAGAAGAAGAAATCTGCATATTTTACGTTTAAACTTCACTTAAAAGGAAGACGAAAGAACGGCTTAATTGGTAAACGGAATGTTTTATTATACTGAACGTCATCCATTATGGGTGGTTTGGGCATAAAATTGAGGATCTAAATATGTCATAAAATATTAAAAGGTAAACGCGAAAGATAATTAATCTGCATATATGTTCTTCCATTTTCCTTAAATATGTCTGCTTGTTTATGGGATATATTTAAGAGTAAACTCGAACCATAGCTTAGATATTTTAATGCTTTGAATGTATATTCAGTTTCAGTGTTTTGTGAAAGCTAAATATGTTATAAAAATTTAATTCTACTATCTTTAAATTCTTTTATTTTGACGCTCAGTGTTCCCAAGATTTTTACAGTTGAAAAAACCATCATCAAAACGCATTTATTCAAAATTTTGGCTTCTACAGTGAAACCTCCAAATAAGGGACACTCCGAATAAGGGACACCTCTCTTTAAGGGACAAAACTTCCGGTCCCAGTCCCTTGGTATAGGACCTGTAATGTATTTACCTCTGAATAAGGGACACTCGATTTAAGGGACATTTGAAACTGAGATTAAAAGGACTGGTTTTTGCATTTCAGATAATAAAGTAGTTTGTGGTGAAAATGAAAATACAGATTTTTGTGAACTTATCAAACAGACAAACAGTCATGTAGATGCAGAGACACATGACACAATTAATGATGAGCATTTGTTCACCCCACAATTCTGATTTGTATCAGAGCATTTATCCACATTGAAATTAATGCTGAAAATTATGAGGATGATTCTGAAAGTGGAGAATAAAAGAAAACTGTGAGATAAAAAAAATTACTGATGCTTTTAGACTTTTCTCAAATCCAAAAAAGACAACTTTTAAGACTGACTTTTAATTTATTTTCATTTGGGTATGCTTGAAACTAGCAGATGCTGTTGTTCAGAAAACATGTAATCAAGCTGGTTTTTTTTTTTTTTTTTTTTTTTTTTTTTTTTTTTTTTTTTAATTTTCTGCAAATGCAATAGATCTTTCAGAAAATATTATCAAAGTGGGTGTTCTGAACCGAATTTTCACGCAAAAGAAAAATAACTACTCAAGAAAGGGTAAATAACGGCTTTGTCACGTGATCAAAATCGCTTGTTATTCGATAGTTAATTTATTTATCAGAATATTGAAAACGCAGTTCAAGTAAAATCGCCATAGTCCAGCGTTCTACCTTTCCATTAAAAAATGAATTTGTATTCGCGACAAAATATTTTCTGCTTGAGCAGAGCAATTGGGAGATTTGCTGTCTTAAAATACGCAAAAAAGTTCAATACTTTTTTCTCTTTGTATACTGTTGGTAATGAAGAACTAAAATTTATAAGTATGGTAATTGAACATTTGAAAGGTTTGTAGTGAAAAAATTGAAATTTGCAAAACTATCCCTTTTGAATAATTACTTCAATTAAAATTCTTTTAAATGTTTTTATACTGTTTGCATGTACACTATTTGCATAAAAAATACAAATCAATAATTCTACAAATCATTTAATGATTTTGTAATCAATTGAAAATTTTAATTAATTAATTAATTCTGTTTTCTTCCTTTTGTGTCTGATTAACGTAATATATACACTTCGGATACATTTAAATTTCATCTTTAATGCTTTGCTATTTTTACATTCTTCTGAACGATAAATTAAAAATAATATAAAAAACTCCGAATAAGGGACACCTCTATTTAAGGGACAAAAGTTCCGGTCCCATAGATGTCCCTTATTTAGAGGTTTCACTGTATTAGCTATTGGAAATATTTTTTGAATATTTGAAACTAATTCCGTTACATTCCATTCTATGAAGAAAAATAATTTGCGATGCATTTCAATTATGTTACATTACGAAAGTTGGATTTTTATGGGGTTTGTTTTCTTTTAAAGTTAAATATTTTGCACGAAATCTTTAACCAAGAAGATCCGTTCGAAAATAATGGATTTTTGAAAATGCGTATCTATATTATAAAGGCCAAACGTATCTGTGTGTAACGCATACGCCATTTTGCGGATGGCAACACTTTCCCCTGTAATTTTCAATATACTGCAAATTGCAAATTTTACACTTTTAAACACTGTACATTTTTACACCGCCGTATAGAAAAAAAAATTACTTTATGCAATTTGTTTCAAAGCTGTATCTCGATTTATTTTTGAGATATTAATTTTTTTTATATATATAATATTTAGTATCAATTTTGTAATTGGGGCAACAGAATCACCCCATCTTCTCCTAAAATTGAAAAAAAAAAAAAAAAAAAAAAAAAAGAAATTAAAATGAGTGTATTATTCCAAAAATATCGTCTGTTATAAAATCCTCTGAATTTCCGTTTTATTTCTTTTAATAATTTGGATAATCGAGTTTTATAGTTTTTGTTAATTTTAGCTTAAAATAATATTTGTTTGAGAGTTAAGACTGACCTATATATATATATAATATATATATGTATGTATGTATTTTTTGCTGTAACTAATTTTGTAAATTTATTATAAATCAATGAAACAGTTCTTTTTTAAAGATTTTTTTTTTTTCGTCGAATTTCGGCGAGTTCCACCTCGTAACATTAATGGCCGTAAACTTATATTTTCATATCATTATTAATACAGCGTGGTTAAGTTTCTTTGATTTCAATAAAGTTTTTAGCAATTGTTTACTTTGATATAAGGGAGACACACTAAAAAACAATTTCTGATGTTCATTGAATAGTTTGCACCTCGCTTGAACGTGGAGAATATATTTAGAATCTCGTTAAAACATCGAAAATATATTTTTTATATCTTAGTATCACCTTATGTTATGCCCTTTTGCCATCACGATAACTTCCCTAATACTGCACCAGTTAGAATCCAATTTGAACAGTAGAGTGAACTAGTTTAATTTTTATTATAAGCATACCATTTTGAATTTTCTTACATCTATTGTTTTTAAGATACTCGCTTTGCACTATTAAAAGTGGTTCTTACTGTTATTTATTTATTTTCCATAGGCACCAGGTGGTGTACCAGGTCAGCCTATGATCCCCAACAATATGGATCCCACCAGGCAAGGTAAGTTGTCTCATCCATGATTAAATTGCTAGTAGAATTTATAATGTGAATAAACATAAAGTCAGTTAAAAATAATTAAATGGTAACTGCGATTTAAAGGTATTATTGTGTAATGTGTTTAAATATTTACTTATTCATATAGTAGTCAGGGTGTTGAACTTTAGATATAAGAAGTTTGTTTTTGTACAATATTTTGCACTTAGCAGTGTTCATGAATTCTTAAAACTGATTTAGTGTACATTCTCTTAAGTTTTAAATTAATGTAAAAGAAAGAAAAAAAAAAAAAAAGAGATATTACCATAATGCATTTTTGTATAAATACTCAATTTAATACGCAGTGTGAAGATATAATTTTAAATATCGTACATTTTGCTGATTTTTTTCCCCCTTTCGAAATAAAATATTAAGTAACATCAAAGATCGTCGTGATTAATATGGCATTAGGAATTGATAAATATTCATAAGATTTTTTGCCTTTCTCATATTTGTTATTTATAGAGTTCGAAAGTGTAAACAAAATCGTATTTTGCCCTCGCCATTTCAATCAAAGTCATAGTGTCCTTTATTTCTACGCAACATTTTAAAATATTTTTTTTTTTGTTTTTCATTCGTAATAAAGATAACGTAAAAAAAACCCAAAAATGTAATACCATCAAATTTCGTTTTCATCTATCCTTGGAATTCCAGCAAGGGAGAGAGAGCACTTCGAATTCCTGGTTCACTTAAAGCACGAATAGATCATTAATGGTCTTTCAGAAACTGCAGCGAATAACAAATGAATTCTGCTTTTTATCTCTCTTTCCCCATTTTTCCTCTAATTTATTCTAACATCATTCACGTCCAAGTATCTAAGCTTTTTTTTTTCTCATCCAAGACATCTCGAGAATTCGATAGAGTGTAACAAAATGGATAAGTTTGCTTTAACATCCTTCTCTCCCCCCCCCCTCCCAGCATCTTCAGTTTCTAAACTCTTTTAAGTCTTTTCAAATCTAAACCGATTGCTTTCAGGCATAATTTAAATTCCTTTTTGTTCGCAAACGTATCAAAAATTGGCAGGTATTCTAAGTAATTATAAAATATGCAATCGAACTGCTTTTTCCGTTTTTCGATAAAATCAGAAGATTTTTCAGAAAACACTCTTAACGTTGGTATTTTGAACAGAATTTCTTTACATGATAGCGAAGCCAAGGGAAAAAAACTGTCGTCCTAATAATCTTTTTAGAACTGAAAATGTAACTCATTTATTGGAAAAAGAAAAAGATGTTCGATTACAAATGTCTTTCATACCTCAAGTATCATGCTATCGCATTTGAAAATGAGTTCAAAATGTCTCAGAAAAGTTCGTTTTGTTGAGCGGTGGAAAATATTTCTTTTGAGAACTGCCTTATTTAAAGAGGGATTACAAGTGTGTCAGGCGATATAAATATTTATCGAGAACTATTTCGTTATGCAATAAAATTCATTACTACCATTTCTGGTAACTTTACTCCCATTGATCATATACTTGAGTAAATTATTGAAGAAGAGCTTTTAAGAATTTATATTTGTATATTTTAATAGTTAATTTTGCATGCTTTCTCAGAATTAATTTATGAATTCGTCTCTGTTACTTTTCAAAGTGAATATATATGACGTTTTTAATCAGTTTTATTTGAAGGTGGAAGCCGTAAATAGTTAGACAACTGTTTCAAAAAAGCAAGTATAAAATTTTACACAAATCTCACAAATAGATTAACAATTTACAAATTTATAGGCCTCAGTAGGAGGGGTTGAATGATAGACATTCTAAAATATGTAAGGGTCATTCAAATTTTATACATAGATTTCCAATTTCATATATTTTTTTTTCATTGTATTTTGGTCACAATAATTTCATTTCCTAGTTGTATAAGGCTTAAAGTGTAGAAAATATCTGAAGGCTGATAATAATGTTATTTAATTAAAATAGTAGACCTGTTCAAAGATAACAAAGTGTATAAATGTGTAACCTCTGTTACCGGACATAAAGACGCAATTATTACACTTATAAGAACAAGCAGCCAAACATTTTTCCTTACCACTGTATTTAATAGATATACTTAGCCAAGTTAAGGCTGCATATTGGCACAGGGATGAAAGAGTTCCGCCTAAAGGCGGAAATCCGCCTTTTTGAAGATGATTTTGGCCATTCTCTGGATCGATGCAAAAATGCAAAGAAAATATTGCTGGTAATTTGGGGGGGGGGGGGTCCAAGAAGCTCCGGGAGTCTCGGACTTATCTTTCACCCGCTAGACTTCACCCACAAATCGCCGAATTGCTATCTGTCAAGATAAGCGGTCAATTTACGTTCAGGAGCATCACATGCGGTACATTTCGCGGGCGAAAATCTATTTTTAAGGACCGGGCAAACATAACTACTCAGAAGTTAAACTTTATTCCCGGAACTGCCTTTTCTTTTCTCTCACTTATGGTTTACTGACAGTGGGAAACGAGGAAGATACAATGGTCACGGAAGATCACTATCTTAACCCTACTGAAGGGAAAGATTCCCGTGCTACTCTTGGATTGAAGTTGAACTGAAAAACTCATTTACATCAAACGCGCCGCCTGCAAACCGCAAAAAAACTTTGTGTGTGCCCGCAGCCTTAGACTGGCAGCTGTTTTCTGACACCTGGGTCCATAGGTCACTGTGACGCTGAAGAGAAAGAAAATTTTGGGAGGGAATAATTTAATCTGGATTAATGAGCTTTAAAACAGTGATAATAATTTTTCAGTTGTTTTGTTTTCCAGAATAACTATTATTTTTGCAGCGCGACGGATACGAGCTAATATAAATTCTGTTTTATTATTATTGCACTTCAGTTCTGGTTAAAATATGTCAATTTCAGGTCAACCTTTTTTAAACATTTTTTTAGTTGCGTTTGAATTTATTTCGAGTGAAATTTTCAGTTATAACTAAAATACCAGAACGCGAGTACGTGCAAGACTTGACTACTAATCATAATTAAGAGTTTTAAGACTGATATCTTCATCATTATTATTATAAATATTGTTGATCGATGAATTATATAATTTCTGAAATAAATGAGAATATGGCATTGATAAATTATATACATTCTGCCACAAAGAACACTAGTATAATTATTTATGGTGCATTTACACTCCATTTACAAGTACGGCTTTTACGATATTTGCGTTCAGAGGTAAAGGTCTGCACGGGCCTCGGTCCGAAGCCCGAGCACGGCCCGGCCCGCGGGCCGATTTGCATTAATGTCATTCGGGCCGGGCCGGGCTCGGGCCTTGCATCTGGAGAGTCAGGACGGGCCTAGTCACTAATCTTTTCGGGCCGGGCTCGGGCCGTAATTTTTTTTTCCTGGAGTATCGGGCCGGGCCGAGCCTAACTTACTTCTTCCGTAGAAACCGAGACTGATTTCATTCTTTTTAGTCTTCACGGACCAAAATAATCAGTTCCTGTTGAATCTCCCCATATGAAAATCCTTTTCTCGACGTGGAAATAAATCTGGTCGCAAATCAGTAAAGTTTGGCTTGGTACAAAAATTTTTGCAAAATAGGAATATACTTTTAAGTCGTCATTATTCTACAATTAAACATTAGAATTTATTCTTTTTAAAGAATCGTAGATCACTAGGCGTCTCAAAATAGAATTAATCACATAAAATATATATATATATATATATGATTATGACGAAATTTTCGTTTAAACCGAAAACTGCAATTTTTTTTTTAAACTGTTCATTCATGCAAAATGAATGCAACAATACGCGAGAAAAAAAATGTATTAAACATTTACATCTGCTAAGAAGGAAAAGTATTCTTTTCTTTCCAATGTCTTAGAAGATTTTACTTTTACCGTATACCATTTTTTAGATTTTTTTTAATGCATTAATAATATTAATGATAACTGAAACATTTACATACAACAAACAAAGATTCATTAAAAGCGTAAATATCGCAGCCTATGGCACTGCTGCATAAATAAAGATTTTAAACATGAAAGAAGAAAAAAAGACTAAGATAAGTTTTTTTTTTTTTTTTTTTTTTTTTTGGGGGGGGGGGGGGTCTGAACTTTTCCGGTAGTCTAAAGATCAATGTTCTGTAGAAATTCACCCGAGCCGGGCCGGATTCGGGCCGAATTTTAAAATTTTTTTCCGGGCCGGGCCGGGTCAGGCCAATATTTTTTGCGTTCGGGCCGTGCAGACCTCTATTCAGAGGCTGCTTCACCACTCAAGAACGCGCGCTCGCTAATGTTAATCCTATGGGAGAAATCTTTTTAAGCATACAGTTTGCGTTTTGATAATTTAAATTTTATTTATTTTGTATTGAATACTTGAGGTTATTATATACAAAGACCGTTTTTTAATTTTTCAATTTTGTTTGCAGATTTTTTTTTTTTTAATCTTTAGGGATATTTTTACCTTTGAAATCTGTTTTGAAAATAAAAATATCCCCAAATATTTTTTGAATAAATCTGTCGTTTTATCGCGAATTTTTGACAATTTGTTGCTTTTACTCAATTTTTTTAGGAACTTTGCCGGGTTTTTTTTTTTTTTTTTTTTTTTCGAATTTTATGACAAGTTAGGCATTTTTTCGCGAATTTTTCGACGAAATTTGTCATTTTTTGCGTATTTTTCGATGAAATTTGCCATTTTTTCACGATTTGCGACAGAACTAGCCATTTTTTCCTGAATCTTTTGACGTAATTTGCCATTTTTTTCGCGAATTTTGACAAAATTTGTCATTTTATCGAATTTTTTAAACAAAATTTGCCGCGTTTCCCGAGTTTTTTTGGCGAAATTTGCCGTTTTATCGCGAATTTTTTCATAAAATTTGTCGTTTTATCGTGATTTTTAGACAAAATTTCTCGTTCTTTCAAGATCTTTTGAGGAAATCTGTCGTTTTTCTGTTAGGTCTACAGAAGGTTGATGGCTGTGGTCCCCTGTTTTATCAAGAGATACACATTTATACTGTGAATTTTGATTTTTTTTTTTTTTTTAATCAAATTTTTTGTAATTTTTATGTTTTTGTAAAATTTAAAACTGCACTCCAGTCTATAAAATGTCGTCATTAGAATTTTTCTATTTTTTCTCTTTATATTTGGCATCTGAAGTTGAAAAAATTTTTCCTCCTTTTTTAATTTGGTCCACTTTCATGCCTGTTGGCAAAAATCTGCTTAAAGGGAATGAATAAAAAAATGACCATGTAACCTCTATTAGCAAATTGAAAGTTTTAAAGTTAAAACTTAAATTTTCAGAAAGTAATTACTACGTGTAACAAAGGTTGCATGACGTAACAGAAAGTACAAAAAAAGAAAGAAAAATTACCAACACTAACTTAATTTAATGATTTTGTTCTTCACATATGTGTTAGGAATGATGTTTATAATTTATTGCACCAACAGTTTTTTAATTTTTAAATAAAAGATAGCTAATTTTGCAGAATAACATCTGTAATCTATATTATTTAGTAACAAAGGTTACATAAGGTAAGCTTTGTTACCAAAATAAAATTAATATTACCAAAATCAATTTAGTGATTTTGTTATCCTCATATCTTAGGAATAATATTTTAAGTTTACCACACCAAAAGTTTTCTTAATTTTGAAGATTAACATCTGTATCTGGTAACAGGGGTTAAATTAAAAAAAGTAAAAATATATATTCTAAGAACACATTTTATTTATTTTACCCAGCAGTATGATTATTTGAACGGGATACCAAATGTGAATTCATTTTACTTGTAATCATCCAAAAATCGCAACATAAAGGTGGTAAATAATTGTTAACAGAGATTATATAGGGCAAAAAGACCTTCGCAAGAAAAGTACAAATTTGTCCGCTATTTCAGACATCCATAACAAATATTCAAAATAATATTGTCACTACTTGCTTACGTATAAACATCATTTGTGTTGTGTGATACTTTTTTGATATGAATAGAAATAAATTATATGTGATAACAGATGTCACATAACAGATATTTCAAAACCCTGGGAGAAACACTTTTAAGTATATAACAAAATATAGACTTGAAGAATTAATTTCTGTCATATTTTAATTATTACAGTATGTTTTAGTATTAAACAAACAATACCTTTTAAGGAAATTTCATCTTGGGACAACCCAAAATGTAGGTGTTGACTTTTCAAATATTGTTTTTTTGCTTAGTAAATAAAGTCTTGAACATAATTAACGTACTTTTTTAACGGAGCAAATAAGATACAGTAAAAAGTGGCAACGACAGTGAGTGAAAACACTAAATACTTCATGTAAAAAATTCCCTCATTTTTTTAATATGAACTCTACGCGTAAAATTAAAAACACCTTTAAAGAGCAATCTACTGCTAATGTCTGTAATTAATGCTAAGCCAGAATTGTCCTTCAAAAGTCGCCTACATACTAAAAATTGTGCTAACTTTTATTTTTCAAATGGTAACACCCATTATTGACACGTTGAGTTTTCGGAAAGGAGTATTCATGCGAAAAAGAGTTTATGTATTTTTCTTACATCTTCATAGATTTCGAAATGTTCAAAATTGGAAGACATTGTTATTAAATTAATATGTGACAAAATTTTATTAATTTCTTATTTAATAACATATGATTGGACTCGAATATAACGCGAATTTTAATTCAGAGACATATTTTTAGTTATGAAAATTATTAAGCTCATATTTAAAAAAAAGTATGTATTTTTGATCTACGTATTTTTACACAAAAATAATAAACAGTCAAATAATGTGATTTAACAACCAACCTTTTTTATATAATATTAGTTTTAAAGATCTAGAGAAATGTCAATTTTTGGTATTCTAAAGAGATCATGTCATATTATTCACAGAAAAGAAAAAAAAATTAGAAAGAAACCAGAAAATTCACATAAAATTTTCTTTTATGTAAAGTTAATTTATATTTTCCATATTTTTGTCCAATTAGTATTGAATGATCCCAATATTTTCGTACAATCTTACTTTTATTTTTCTAAATTCATGGATAAATTGTAACACATTTGCTTTCCATAAATCTATATAAAGTTATGAAAAAGTGTACTATGTAGATTTTCAGGTTGATTTGATCCATGAACTGAAAGTATGAAAAGTTAGTGTACACATTTAAAAAATAAAAGCTTGTAAAATTTTTAATATGTAGATGATCGCCGTAGCATAATTTATTAATAGCACTTAAAAGTAGGTATTATTCCCTGTCGATTGTTATTTAGATCTTATTTTTATGTGATTACTTACAGCAGGATGAGTAGATAAGGGTTCCCCCGCTCACCCAAGGCACTTTACTGTTAAGTAGCATCAAATTAAATCTATATTTTTTATTTTGATCTTTATCTCTGCAAGGAACACTGCTTCTCAAATATCTCTGATACGTTAATTCCTATTTTGAATACCTGGTACTTTTTATTTTAATTCATATATTTAAAATAAAATTCAAATTTAATATGAAAATAAAATTTTAAAGAACCTAAAATAAGTTCAAATAAGTAAATTGGACAGATTTTCTTCTCAACAGTACCGTAACACTTTCCATCTTTATACTGTTGTATAAATGGATTTCGAATAATGGCTAGAATCGAATGCAATTTACTGATATTACTTAAATACCGCTCGATATTATTATGCCCTGTTTACCATTAAAAATTCTTGACTTCAGGTTCTGACTTAAAACTTCTAATATTAATTTTTAATACCTGAGCTTGAGCAGTTTTAAATTCTTCCAATTCTCGTTTACTTCTTGAAATTTATCTCCCAGGGTATGCCAAGAATGCTTTCAGAGGAATGAATAATTTAATAGCGGATAAATACACCGCCCCCCTCCCTCTTTTGATAGTTCACAGGCTATCAAAGCCTGGGAGCTTATGTGCCCGTCCTTTCTGTATGCGCGTAATGCGATAACTCATGATAAAAGTATCGAATTTACTTGCGATTTTGGGTATATGTACATTCTGATAAGGCGCTTCCCTGATTAGTTTTTGGAGTTTATTCGATATGTATAAGAGGGGCAACAGGGGCTCATGCCCCTCCCCTTAATTTATATAAATGGGTTTTTCATGCAAAAATATCAGTTTTCGTTAAAAATTTCGATATAGGATCATTCTGATGAGGCACTCGGTGATTAGCATTTGGTCATCATTGAATAAGTATAAAGAGGGGGAACGGGGGCTCTTGCCCCTCCCCTTAATTGGTATAAATGGATTTTTCATAGAGATTTCTGAATTCTGATTTTTCGAACGGAATTAACCCTTGAAAATATAAGGCTGTAATACACAATTTGTGTGAATAGCCTGTGAGCTCAATGCCATCAGTTTAACTGGGCAATATTCTTTTTATTTTTTAACTTATCATGACCTGTCTTTTTCTGTAAAGAGTATTATTGAAGAATGCAGTAACATAAAATTCTTCCGTGCAGATGTTGCTCCAAGAATACCGTGGGCTTTTTTAAATAAAATCTTTTTTATTTCAGGGTAAGAGGACACAATTTGTGGCCCGCGGGCCACAAAGCTACCACTATTTTCATGCAAAATAATTTTCTTTATAATAAAGATACAAAACTTTGCTATTAAATAAAACAAACGTCATTTTTCAAATATTCTGGTGGCAAATAATTTTCTGGCAAAAACGTTGTGCATCACTATCCCAGGGTCTTTTATTGTCAAGTAATTTAACTACCGTGATTTCGATCGTGACTAATTTTATCCCACAATATGCAGTATTAATTTGAACAAATTTAGCGCACAGATATAGAAGCTAAAATCACAAAGCATTTGTCTGCTGCACAGTGGCGTAGCTATGTTTTTTGGCGCCCGGGGCCAGCAAGAAATTTTGCGCCCCCACCCCATTATACATGTATAACAATTTCTCTCAATTTGGCGCCCCTAGGCCTCGGCGCCCGGGGCGGACGCCCCCCCTTAGCTACGCCACTGCTGCTGCATTAGAAAATATTTTAATCCTCCAATTCACGATTTGTTTATTCAATTAAAGAAAAAAAAATCAAAACTAATCAATAATGGACTGTAAAGACAAACATGTTTTCATCATTTTCTTTATTCATACCAGAGCGTACAACAATTTTATGATTAAAATCATCGTTTCACACCTTTTTTAATTCATGAAAATTTTTGAAGCTAAATTAAATTCTGTAAAAACATACTTTTTATGCTTCAGTATGAAGAATATTATATATTTCTGTGAGAACAAATGCAACACATACAGCCACTCTACTAAAATTTATTTTAACAATCGTAAGATGCAATTTGTGACTTTTCCTTTTTCCTTTCATTAACTTCGAAATGTTTTAAACTCTATAAATGTATATGTTTTTAAAAGGATAAATAAACATGCAAGATTTCTCTACTTTTAACTTCTTGGCCTCCGTTTAAAGCAAATAGTGAAACGTGATTTAAGGTTTTCTTGCAAAAGGTGACCCTTGCACATTTGTAGTTTGATTTACAATCTAATCTCGTTTGGCCAACGTCTCTCTTCAGAAGAAGCATGTTCGAGAATTATTATAATGAATGTATTATTCAAAAATGAATTGGCAACAGTAATTTACTTAGAGAAATTAATAACTTCCTACTGTGTCCGATGAGGAAACCGTGTTTTCACGTATCCTGTTATATTTAGAAATGATAGATATGTTCGTGTATGCCGATAAAGAATTTGTGACCTTTTAATTATTATCACCTAACTAAAATTATGCAAATCTGTTTAATCCGGGCTATTGCAGCTTCCTCGGGTCTTTGCAGCGTATACAGAAAAGAAATCTTCTAAACAAAAACCATAGAGAAAATCTGATAGGAATGATGATCGATTATTTGAATGCAAGAAAATGAATTTAAAAGCTTCTGTTTTTCTGTTGAGGTTTTTTTTTTTTTTTTTTTTTTAAATATACTAATACATATTTACTATTTATAATTCTTATATAAATAATTTCAATAAAATTGTATAGGTCTGTTTTCATTATTATTATTGAGGTCACGATATTAATGTTTTTCCGATTCTTTAATTAGATTGTTATTGTTCTTCTGAAATGTGCTTTGATTGTAATTGCGGTCCTAGTACTAGGATTGTTTTACATCAATATTGTTAGACTCAGTATTATTAGATCAATAGCTCATTCAGTTGACTTTATATCAACTGGAACATGTCGTATATTTGCTTTGTAAATTCACATGATCAATACAATTTTAGTAACATTAGCTATTTTAAATGCATTTATATTTTTCTTTGTAAATTGTAATTTTCTTATTTGCACTTTCAGGTGACGGTGGGGAATTCGTCGGTTGGCAAGGTAAGATTTATTTTCATTTTTTTTTTTTTTTTTTAAACAGGACCATTTTTAACTGTCACTTTTTATATTCTATTTATTACTTACGCGTACGTGTTTAACACATTTCTGTGTTGTGAATGAAAAAAAAAAAAAAAAAAAAAAAAAGGCAACAATCAAGGCCGTTCTGCTTTGTTTTGTTTATTAAATAGCATTGTGTAAACAGTAATAATATATTTTTTAAAATCTATATAAATCCTGCTTAATTTAAATATTTACTTTAAATTATTTTTTTAATTAATTGTAGTTTTCTGCAAAGCGTATTTGAAAGATTTTGAGTATTAAATACTTTTCCTTCCTCAAAATAAAACAATTGGAGGAGGGAACTAAAAATGTTTCTTTTAAATTAGCTGCTCATTTTAATAAATACATAATGTTAAAATTTTGTTAATTTCTCTCTCTCTCTCTCTCTCTCTCTCTCTCTCTCTCTCTCTCTCTCTCTCTCTCTCCTCCCCCCCCCCCCCCCCTACATACACAGACACTCACACACACAGATTATAAATGCGGAAAATTGGGCGTTGGATAATCATTTTAATGATAAAATGTAATTTATGCTATCCTTTTCTTTATTTATTCTCTCTCTACGTGACTCAATTAGCGCCTTATTTAATGACACCGATATAATTTGTTTTATTTGTGATGGTTTTTTGAAAGGGATGTAGAAAGAGGAGATGTAACAAGATTCACTTCTGTGTTAAACTTGTTTACTTTTTATTTGTCTTTGAAAAAAATTAATTACGATCCGCAACATTTTTCTCATGGCGAGTCGTTTTATTATACTTTTTTTAAATTCTTATTCAGTACATTTTTATGCGAGTATATTTTTTAAATCGGGAATATTTTTATTATTTTTCCTGTCGCTTGTTGAGTCTCGTTTTTAAATCAAAGGGGTATTGAAACAAAATTACCAATTTCGTACCGTCGCATGACACTTTCTATTAGCAATGTCTCATTTTTAATTACCCTTGCCACTGTCACGCCGATAAATGCGGAAGACAAGCTAATAAACAAAAAGACATTTTTACGGCTGAAGGTGAAAAGCTTGCATCTTGGTAAAAAGAAGCACACATCGCTCTACAAAGAGAAAAAAAGCAAAATAATAAACAAGTCAAAAATTGCGCCACGACTAAACATAAAAATAGAGAAACTCATTTGCGGAATCCTAATTGAGCGTGGAACTTTAGCTGATTTTGTTAGCTCTCTAGTCTCTACTGTAATGTTATTTTTGTGGAAAAGAACACTGCCATTTTTATTGTTTTATTGTACAAATATAGATAAAATCAATGAATAAATGTTTTCAATATAGGGTTGATACTTACCAGGGGATTATGGGATGTGGGAGAAAATCAGGGGATAAATTTTAGATTGTTAGGTCGCGCCAGAAGTTAACAGCCAAAGAAATCGCCAAATATCACTATTTACAATCAACCTTTTTTTAATTCTGATCATTTCAGTTGTTTAGGCGTAGAGTTTGATTGCATGTTTTAAATTTCTGTTTCATTTATATTTTATTGTTTTATTTATCGATTGATGATTTTTTAAAATTTTGTAAAACTAACAAATGCTGAGCACTTATGTTAGTTTAAGTGCAAGCGGACTTATCTTTCATAATCGTCTGCATGCAATCTAGAATTTTTTTTTTTTTAATCATGCTTAAAAATTATTTTTTAAACAATAAAAATTTAGTAAAATGGCGATACATTTTTCATACAAATTGCCTTACAGTTTTCAAACGAATTGCATTTGAAAGTGCATTTTTTTTCCTTATACGAATACGACGGTATAAAAATTTTAAATGTGTAATGGTTAAAGGTTTAAAAAAATTGCAAAAAAACAAATTAAATTTAACTGTCTTGTGTTGCCACCGTCAAAATAACGTCAGCGTTACGGTAGGATACGTTTGTCCTTTATAATATAGATAGGTAGGTAGATAGATAGATGCTATTAAATTAAGCATATTTGTTGATTAAACGTTAAAATATCGATTTTCTGGAGATGAAAAAAAATCTATTCTCTGTAACTTTTGTAAACAGCGCATATTTTGTAATTAATATGTAGCACTAAATTGTATAGGTGTAACTAAAAAGAGACACTTAGTCTGCATGTTGACTTTTACAAATTTATCATTAAATGTTTATATTTCTTTTTTTCCTACCCCCCTCTCCTTCTCTTATAAATGCTTCAGTATTGTTTTCTTATTAGGATGAGCGAAGCGAATCCTCTACTAGTCCACTCAAATTACAATTTGTCGTACGCTTTACAAAAAAACTATTCAATGTTTTAACTTCAAATTAAACACAAAAATAAATTATGATCTGTAGATTTGCAGAATATATTTTTTTTTACAGTAAAACGTTAAAAAAATTATTATTTTAATTAATTTATTTTACATGCATTTCCAATACGGAAGCATTTTAGCAAATAAATAAAAAATGAAACGCGTATATTTTCAGAAAAAAAAGTTTAAATCATGGAGTAAATAATTATAGATAGAATCATGATTAATTTATTAAATAAAACATGTTTTCATTATCCCGCAAAATCGTTTGCACAGATGACACTTAAACATTTTAAAAGAATTGTATTATGGATTTTTTTTTTTTTTTTTTTTTTTTTTTTTTTTGTAAACTGGCAACAAAATAATTGTAAACAAATAAAATTAATTCTTAAATTTGTTATATAAATGAAAAATTAAAAGATCTGCGTGAAGTTGTTGGTTCAAGCTCTTTATAAATATTTTTGCGAAGGTCGTATTGTGGCTAAATAATATCGACTCATTAATCAGAAGGATTTTATAGAAAAATAAGACTTTAATAAGTTCGCAAACACAACAATAATTATTCGTGAAAGCGTCAATGCGAGAATGAGAGAGCGCTTCGTTAAAAGGTAATTCCATTAATTGAGTTGCCATTCGCAGAAAGTAAACAGTTCTCCCACGCGGAGAGAATTACAGCAATTCTCATACGCTAACATGTATAAACTAGTCGTTGGAGGCCACCGTAATACTTACCCATCATGGATATGCATAGTACAATATATGAAAACATAACGTATGTAAACAATTTATAAAATGCATTACAATTCCAAAACAAAATATAAACGTATATTTAAGTCTTTTTTAACACATAATCATGCTCTATTAATGAATTTCTGATAAACCAATTTCGATAAATTATATGAAACGCCAAATTATTCAAGTAGCACTGAATTGCGTAAAAGAAACATCCTTATAACTCCAAAAATAATAATCATATTCACTAACGGTTTCTTGCATCGAATTAAGTATCTCATTTCCAATTAAAAGATATCTTTGAATTGAAATTTGAATGAAATACAGGGTCATGAAAAATCAAAGAATGTGGAAAATAGAATTAGAAATATCTCAACAACTAATAATTCGATTGACTTCTTTTTTTATGCAAAATTTGTGTTATTTTATTGCCTTTTACTTCCACTCTTTAAAATAAACGAATTCGAAAATTTTTATATACCTTTCATCAGAACGAATTTTTCGAGAGTCCGAAAAAAATAGTTCCGGATAATCGAGGTTACTGATATTAAATAGGCTTCGTCCCATTCTTACATACTAAGCACATACAAAATTTCAAATCTCTATCTCAATTTGTTCGGGAGATAGAGCGGTTACAGACAGACAGACACACAGACGGACGGACGGCAAAATTTTTTTTCTAAAAATATGTTTTTCGGAATCTCCGGCGTCCGAAACGTGTAAATCCATCAAAAATTTTTTTTTGTTTTTCAAAACGATTGCAAGACTATATACCCTATACTACGTATGGTGGGTAAGTAAAATGAAGAAATTAAAATAAAATGTTTTACAGTTGAAAATTCATAGTATCAACGAAAGCAGATTTCAAATGTTTTTTCCAGAAAATAGGATTTTGAAGAAGTAACTTTCTTCAAGCTTTCTTCAAATATATTATTCTAAAATAGCTATCAAAGATTATCGGATGTTGATTACAAAGATTGGAAACATGCATATTTCAAACAATTAAAAAACACCAGTGGCTACTTGAAATTGTAAAAACATCTTTAAAAGAGCTTTTAGTTGAAAATTAAAAAAAAAATTTGTAAAAGTTTGCCTCGAAAATATCTTATGCCAGTTTTACATCATAAGTAAAAAATTAAAATGCGCCAAAACATAAAATAACGTCTTTGTTTAATAAAGATGCAAAAATAATAATAAAAAAAAATATTGTTACTTTCAAATATCTGTTTTATAAAATAATGCTTCGCGAATTCAAACAAAGCATGGCTTTTGCTAGTTACCCTAATCATCCGTATTTATACTTGTTTCGTGCCTAATTGACGTATGCTTATCCTAGTCAAGTGCTTCGCATAAATAACTCTTATGCTTATTTTGACATAAATAACATATAATTTAACCCTTTAACGATCATAGCATTTTCATTGCTAAGATATCGAAATAAATGAATGACACCGATAATTAAGAACAAATATATTTCTAAATAAGAAAACGTGATTTTTCACATACTCAATAAAAGGGATATTTTTAGACAAAAATACCGGTGTCAGTGTTGCGTATCGGAATTAAAATTTTGTGGTTTCGTGGCGAAACCAATGAACGTTAAAGGGTTAAACATTTTTTGGTCATGCGATGTTGAGAAAACAAATCTTTTCAAAGTAAAAATAGTTCCATTAATTTAAAATTTACTCTTGCTTTGATAAAGTTTTTTCTGGCAATCAATTTTCTGGCTTCAAGTGTATATTTTTAAAGAGGAATTATTTTTCTTGATATGGTTTTCATTTCTGTATTTAATTTGTAATGATTGAATGATGATGTTTCGTCTATTTTTATATCAAGGATGTTTATTTTTTAAAATTAAAATCTTGAGGTATGAATCTACTTACCTTTATGTAAAACCATTCATAAATAAAATGTTTGATATAAGCAATTAAATAAGACATGAAATGAGATCACAAAAACAAGATTTATTGGCTCAGCAATTAATTAAAAGTATCCTTTTTTATTTTTAACTTTTATCCTTTTTCCCTTTGAGAACGGCAGCTGTCCTTAAATGAATTGATTCTGTGCCAACTCTGAAACTTTTCTTGACACAAACACCTAATTATTTTAATGAGTTTTTCCTTTCTGTGATAAAGGTTTGACATTCGTTTTGATTAGCTTTATAATCTATGTCTTTCTTCCATGTCTTCCCCTTGCTCCGTGCTTTTCTTTCCTCAACCTTCCTATCCGCCATATTTTTAAAATGACTTTTATAAAATGAAATTAATTGGATGCAATTTTTTTTCATATTCCACTTTAATAATTAGTGTATAAAGATGTATACATAATATCAAGAGGTTGTGAGATTAAAATTCATCTTACGAATATTTAAATTTTTGTTATTTTTTAAACATAGAAGGGAGCAATAGAAAAGGCGAAAATATATTTAAAATATTATTCGATTGCTTATTGAGTATTTAAGCTAAATAAAAATTTTTATTGCTAGTTTTTAAAACGCTAATGACTCGCTTATTTAAAAGTGCATTAAAAACTAAAAAAGAAACTTCCAATATGCTGATTCATTATAACTGAGAACCTATTCTGGAAACAAAGCATATTTGCCTTGCGCTAACTACTAACATTTTATAAAAGCTAATTTTGTAAAATAAATTGATCTAAATGCCCCCACACCCTTCTATTAATTATTAATGAAATATTCTGTGCCGTTATCGTCTGATTTAGTAATTATGTATTTTGTAAATTTCTTTTAAAATATTCGAAATAGACCTGTTTACGTTTAATTTAATACTGTATTATCTATTTTTGTTTCATACTTTTAATATTTTTGCTTTGTGTCTAAAAATTAATTCCTTTTGATAAATAATCTAGCCGCTCTGACGGCCAGTTTGATCTCCCTTAAATGCATGCTATGCTATCCATTCCAAAAATCTGCTTTTATGCTTAATGCAATTTACTTGCTAATCCATCGTCAAATCGAGGGTTTTAGATAGGGACATCAAAAATGCTTTGCGATCAGAGAAACATTTCGTAATAAAGTGAACTCTCATTAAGATGGATAGTAAAGCGCAATCTTCTTTGTCCGTATTAAAGAGAGAATCAACTATAACAAGAGTTTATAAATATTGCACTTTACAATAAAAAAAGTACTTATGCACATATACATTATAATATGACTAGAAATTTGTTTTCTCAAACCATTTTATGCTACTTTGCTAAAAAATAATAAAACAGCAATAGAATATGCAGAAACAATTTCAAATTTCCCTTAAGAGAACTTTAAAATTAGTGACACTTAACGTTATAATAATCGCTACGGGCATTACCTAATTCTTGTGCTTTTGAGATTCTTATACGAAGAACTGACTACGTCCAATAACATTTTTTTCTTTCTCTTTTATTTGGTGCGAAACTTACGTGCGTTTAAAATCCTAGTGGCATTACCGAATTTCAAATAATTTTGAGATTTTTACAAGAAAGCTGCATCTAGTGATGCTTCGTTTTCATGGGCGCGAAGTACACATACAAGCGTTTTAGTATTTCTTCGGAGTTTTCACGTTTAACTTACTGACTTTGACATTTATGTTGCGTGTCTACTTTCTTTTCAGATCTCATGCATGAACTTATGCGGGGACTTTAAAACTATTAAACAATTTTTGTAATTGGTGTAATTTAGCCTATATGATTTGATGAAATAGATTATGTTTTAATAATACATTAATGGCATATTACTAGTAGCTTCTTTTACGTTTGACGTCAGTATTTGCTGTGAACCCAATTATGGAATATTAAAAAATATACATATCACGCTCATATTTCATCAAATATTTAATAGATTTGCATTCCAATTGCCCCATACATTATTTTTACTACATTTTGTCAATTTTTCGGAAATTGGCATAAAATTTGATAGAAAGCCCTGTATGATATAAATATTGTGCAAAATTTTATTAACTTTCCCCCCCCAAAAAAAAAAACTTTCTATGAATATACATTCTTTTATTCCACAAATTAATACATATATTGTACAATATCCATATACTTGTTATCTGGAGCCATAGTTCATTTCACGCATTTAATTTTATAGGGTGATCTCAAATATTATTATTTTGCTCTCCTAAATTATCCTTCAGATCAAAACGCCATTGATAATTGTGAAATGGAACATATTCTTCATATTTCTGAAGATCCATAAAAATCCGACAAATATATTTATAAATATTCGACAAAATGTCTAAAATTGAAAGTGTCCAATCATTAATGGCCACATAGTGTAGATTGATAGACAAACATAAACTAAGATCAGTCATTTCTTATTTCAATTCAATATGATTGCCAAAAATTTCTTGCAAACTTGGCATAGGTATTTTTTCCCAGGTAATTTCTGCTCTTGTCTTATCTGATGGAAATCACTATGCACTTTCTCTTCTCCTATCCTCACACACTATTTTTCTTGTAATTGTTATTGACATCTTTTCCTATTTGCATATTCTTCACCGAATATTTCTTTTGATAATTTTATCTTATTGCAAAAGAAATTAGGTAATATGTTAAAAGTAAGTTTTCCCCTCTGTTATCAAAAGAGCCATATTATCTTCAAGCGATATCAAAAATTAAGATCTAGTATCAATTTCATCTTATTCCTTCCGTCAGATTTTTATCTTGACTTTATCTCATCATTTCAGAAGAAAAGGAAAAAAATATGACATCTTTTTTGTAATTTTTAGTTCTCTATGTCTATCAAATCATCTTTTGAAAAAGACTCCAAAAGAATAGATTTTTCAAAATTTGTTAGCTATATTTAATTCTCGCGAAACAAAAAAAACTTCATTAATGTAATCCTATGGGAGAAATTTTTTTAAGTATGCCGTTTGCATTTCAAATTTTTAATTTTGCATTGTATAACTGAAGTCAATATCTACAAACGCTGTTTTTTCCTTTTTTTGTAAGTTTTTAGCATGCTTTGACTTTCAGAATCGGTTTCGAAAGTAAAAGCATCAAATGCAAAATAAATAAATAAAATATGGAAATGCAAACTATTCCCCTTAACCCTTTCAGGGGCGGTGTTTGCAGTCTGCAAACACTTAATATAACTGTTCCAATTTAGAACTGGCACCAGTAAAATTTTAGTAGAATTTCGATTTTATAATATGCGCGAAAAACAGCATCAGATTATTTTCAAATAAATCTGTTCTTAAATTGTGGTGTGAATCAATTATTTGAACATTTTCGAAGCAGAAATACCTTGCCCCTGAAAGAGTTAAATCATCTTACTTAAGATCTCCCTTCCCCCTACTGAAAATCTTTTTAATGTGCGTAGTTCCAACGGAATATTTTAAAGATTTTTCCCATAGAATTAACATTAGCAAGCTGGTATTTTCGGATGAATGAAATAGCCTTTTAAGAATAAAAAATAATAAATAATGTTGTGTGCTATCCTACTTACCTCTGTGATTTTAAGCAGCTTCTTACCTCATTAAAAAATTTTATTCTGCTTCTATGAGTCTTTTCGCCTCTTTGCCTGATCCCCCCCCCCCCCTCTTTACCGGCATAACCTCTTTGCTTCCAGCTTTCATCTGTCTTTGTAGATGTAACAAGCAACTAACAAGGAAGGTCTCCATTGGGGGCATACTCAGAATTTTTTGAAAAAAATACGAATTAAACTACACATGTAGGTAATAAAGGATCAGTGAAAATTAGCGGCGGAATTACATTATTAGATATGTAAGAAAATAAAATAGTTTGGAATAATTGGCGTGAAAACTGAAAGCGACGCGAGATTTGGCGAGCAGTGTATTTCCTCGCCAAAAGCAGACGATTTTAACGAATCTGAAAATTGATTTTAATTGACTTCACTGTTAAAAATCTGCAGCATTTACTGCAACGTACTCCACTACTTTTATAGAATATCTCTCTTCTGACCAATGAGAATGCTCCATAGCACGGTGAATTAACCGTGCCATACACTGTTAAAAATCTGCTGCATTTTGTTGCAACGCACTCCACCGCTTGTGTATAATATCTCTATTCCAACTAATGAGAAAGCTCCATTTCACGGCCAAGTAACCGTTTTCTATACAAGCAAGGGAGTGCGTTGCAACAAAATGCAGCAGATTTTTAACAGTGTATTTTTCAATTTGGAACAATTTTAATCAATTTAAATTGTGTTTTAAATGATAAAATATATAAATTTCATTTTGTTATAAGTACATATAAACGAATATGACAAAATTACACATAAAGTAAAGTAAAAATGCAAAACTAAAATTACTTAAGCTAAACTTATTTAAATAAATTGAACATAGAAAGTTTTTTCTTTAAAAAGTATTCGAAGCGTAAAAGCGTATTTTTCAAAATTTCGTTTTTTCGCCAATCGGAGATAAATCGCCAAATAAACGAAATTTTTATTATTTTTTTTCCGGACATTATAAGGAGGTTCCGCCGAAATTTTTTTTATAAACATATATAACTATATGAGAAGAACGTTCAGTAATTTTTTCAGATTTTTCTGAGTATGCCCGTATGGAGACCTTCCTTGTAAGAGAAATTACTTACAATTAACTTTACGTGTTTCGCCCCTTTTATTTAACCTCAATTATATTAATAGAATAACTCCGCGTTAAGGTGATCTTCCACTCTAATCATTAGTTGTATAGGAGAATACAACTCTCCCCTTTCCGCTCCTCTCTCTACTGAGGAAAAGTAAGTTATTTGTGATATACACTGATCTTGTGGAAGAGAACTTTCTGTTCAAAATATTCTTTATACTAATAAAAGAAAGATATCTATGTGTGCATCCACAATCGCTATAGACTAAATCTGTCGCTCATATGTAAATTTGATTCCATATAAACAAAGACAGGTTCGGCCGGGTGGGAAGGCCTACCAGTTGGTTTTAGCTCAACAAGTCCCACCCAATAAACAAAGACAGATCCGAATGCACCCAGGCTCAGATTTAATATTTTTAGAATTTTCTAAGGAATGTTTTGCGAGTATTTCCCAAAATTCAAAGTTCGCCTTCAATTTTCAAACACTCATAGAAACGATCTTTTATTCCAGCGTAACAAATTTTGTCCTTTTTCCAATTAAGTTCACTTGAAATTCGTACAGCGATTTTTATTTTTATTTTATTTTATTTTCATCTTATTTAAAATGTACCCGTTTTGCTGAAAATGGAAGATGAAGTCTGGAGCTCATCCCCTCCCCCATAAAGCGCCTTCCGAGATACATTTAAACAAAATAATCAAGGGAAGCTGTAAAGTAATTTTAAGTATGTTTTAAGTTTATTATGGCAGTGACGGGAAATGCCGGACACTTCTGCTAGTTCTAAATAAGACAGATTACTTACGGATTTTACGGATACGGACAAATTACTCGGGTTTCACATAGGCATATCGGAATTGCTTTCTTCGTTGAATTGCAGTAGCTTTGCGGTAGTGGGGAGGGGGGAGGACATGCACCGGAGATCTTTTGTTGGAGTATTTTAATAAAACGTTACATATCTATGCAGCAGGGCATTCCTTAAATATTGCTATAGGACAAAAATGTTAGAATCTCATCAGTCTAACTTTGAATAATCTAATTATTTATAAACAAAAATGATGGAGTGGGGGGGGGGAAATGTGTTATTACACTTTTTTTTACTATTGAAACATGAAACAAATGGGACAAGCTGAGATATAAACATTCGTAGTCGGGTCGCAAGTCCCTTCATCTGCTCGCCAATGTGAATAGTTTATCAGAACACTTAGGCAGTTTCTAATAGAAGATGTTTCCATTTTTGTACGATTTTAAAATCTTTTGAGAGGGGTGGGGATATTACATACATTTTATTGTTTTGGGTTACTTATTTATTTTTATTTTTATTGCCTTTTTATCAATGTACAAAATTATAAGCAAATAAGTAATCCCAATATATGACTATTACATGTAATCTTAAATAAAATAACCTTAAACAGTTGAAAATATGAGACGTGTGTATGTACCATACGCATATAAAACGTTTAACCTCTTCAGTCCCTGAGTACCCAAATGGGTACATCAGTTTTGTCCCATTTTATTATTGATACTCAAATATAAATGAAATTTCGATATAAGAATAATATGATTCGAATTCTAAGATTCGAGCTAATGAAAATAAAACAAAAATCTCGCTCTGAAGTCAAACGAGAGAAGAAATAATTCAGTAATAATTAAAAATACTGTAATAATCGCCAGTAGTGAAGAGGTTAATAAAATCGAAATATTACTGTGTAATAATGGTCAGAACAACACACAATTCTCATTTGAAGATCGGGAGAATTTTTAAATTTCGAGGATAGAAATTTTGTTCGTTTGACCTCAAAGTTGACTGTGCCTGTCTATCTTGATAGAATGTTTAGTGTCAATGCAAAGTATTCATGTGAGAAATTTTGTATTTCTTTTGGTACCAATAGGTAAAATAGAAAGCTGGATTATAATGTTGTGTTCAAGCCCATTTTTATTTCTATTGCGCATATTTAACAAATTGGTGATTTTCGCGTTTTGAATCAAATATATATCATATTTTAAAATTTCCACAGTTTAAACATTGTCGAGTTATTACTTTAAAGTAGAAACAACAAATAAGACTGATTAAATTTCTTATGTAGTACCTATTTTTCGTCATTTGACTTTGATAAGGATTCATTCCTTTAAAACGCATAAATTTTTTAGGCCATTTAATGCATTTTTTATAGAACTTTAAGTTTTCGTTTTTTAAGCAAATAATGCTTTGCTATATTTCAATATTTTATTTTTATCACTGCTAATAATAATAATGACGATCTTTAAATACACAAATAATTTAATAATACGATCCCTCATTTTGAATCGAACATGCTTTTACACCATGAAAATAAGAGGATAAAAGTTCTCTTTAGAACCTCTGTTTGTATATTTTTTAATTGTTAAGTGTAAATATGATGGTGAAAAATTGTTGAAGAGAATGAATTAGTCCTTTCTAAGTTTTAATTTTCCTTTTGGCTGAACTTAATCTCTTAGTTGTGAAATTTGTAAAAGCTCGTTAGTGCAAGCTCCTAATTACTTCTTTCTCCTTAAAAAGCAAAAATCCAAATAAAGCTCAAAAATTAGAAAGAGTTGAATGTTGACTATTATTATCCGAGCCCATTGTTTACTAAAATTCATTAGAAGTTCAATAATTATAGTGATGATTACATTGTTCTTGAACGAGAAGAGATTGGAGAAATGCTCGAACAGCGAATTACCAGTTCTCTAACGGGAAAAAAAATATAAATAAAGAATAATATTTCTAACAAAGATGTAAATATTTTTAAAACTGTTTCTATGGGAGTTGAACATGGTCGATTAGCGCATTCAATTTTTTATTTAAAAAAAAAAAAAAAATTACCGTCAGTTTTTATTAATTTGAAATCGGATAAATCTAATCTTCGCTTAATTCGAACTAAACATGATGTCCCGAAATTTTGAATAGCAGAATAACGGTAAAATTTTTCGTTTATTCGAATTCATTTTCTCGACTTCGTTTAATTTGAAGTAACGTCATTCAGATTTTTCATTTTCTCTTCTATTCTTCCGGACTTCAGATCATTGAATTAACTTTCTTTGTTTCCTTTTTGTCAGAATTGTTTTGAACAAGTATACATATACAGTTCCATGCAATTGATATCCGCTTTTTTAGTGCCTCGTCTATCCTCAGTGACACCGTCACCACGTCTTCGTTTGTGCTTGTTCCTAATCCTTTAATTAGTTTATGTATTTATGTCTTCTAATTTTATATTAAATCATATTATAATGATAACAAATGAAATATATTAAAAACATTAGTTCTTTTGTAATATCTTCCCTTTGAACATGTTTTCCTCTCGTGCCTTCCATAATTCAAACTCTGGATAATTCGAATCTATCTTGTGGTCCCGACGAGTTCAAATTAACGAGAGTCGACTGTATTTAGATTTCATGTAAGTAAAGGCTATTGTAATCGATTACTCTAATTTATTTTGCCGAATTCGTTTTTCCGAAAATCTATCCTTCTTCAAAATCGATAATTTTTAGGATTTCGTTCATTTCACGAAACCCATATAGTCTCGCTTCTCAGTCTGGCCGTCCGTCACAGGCTCGTGCACAGAAACTATTTATGTTACAAATTTGATTATTTTATTTATTTATTTATTTTAGTTTTTTATATGGAGCTAAATATATCCTGTTCCCATAATCATAAAATTTTGAAGAATTCTTTTATTATTAGAGTTTTTATGAATTCGACTATTTTTGCATTGTTACATAATCCTAATTTCAGATAATGCATTTGTGGAGTTTAGTCCCATTTAGTAAAATAGGGTTCGTATGCAGGAGGCTAAGAGTACAAATCCGACCGATTTAAGTTAAAAATTTTAAAAACTTAAATTTGTAATTTTTTTTTCTCTGAATTCCTTTTTTATAGTAAATTTGCGAAGTATTCTATCCCCCCCCCCAAAAAAAAGAGAAAACAATAAACATTTAATTAACGGCATTGAATTTTTTTGCAACTTAAATTTGTAATTATTTTAGCGCAGTTTTTAAATAATAAATTTGTAAAGTATTGTGTCGTCCCCCCCCCCCCCCCCAAAAAAAAAGAAGAAATCCCTAAAAAATAAATTTTAAAAACTGATTAAAGGTCAGAATTAATATTGAATTCTCTGGGTAAATATTTTTTGTTTGGTGCTGCCGTCTACAGGCAATTTTTTAAAATAAAGTTTTCTATGGACAGTTTTTTTAAAGTTATTTTATGAAATGTAAAGGGTTATTTTGATTTCGGATTTTAATATCTGCTTTTAATAATCATTCTTTTTTGGCGTTTTCTACAGAGTTTTTAAAATTTTAAGAATTAATATATATATATATATATATATATATATATATTTTTTTTTTTTTTTTTGAATTACTTCAGCATTTTAAATATGTTTTGAAAATATTTTTTTTTCTTCTTTTAAAAATATTTTTTATTTAGACCTCTGCTAAATTTTTGAAATTGAATTAAAAAAAATCTTTTTAATTTTATTTAAATAAATTTATTTGAATGGTTTTGATTGAAACATATTTTTTTAATTTTAAAATTAGATATAATGGTGCTGTCATTTATGTAAGAATTTATTAATTTTAACTTGACAATTTTGATTTATTACTTTAAGGATTAAGTGTTTTCAAAGTCATATTAAATGAAACCCTCTGTGTGATCTGCGATCTCACTTACCCAAATGTTTTAAGACAGTGTTCAAATTCACTGCTCAACAAGCTCAAAACTTTCTAACGCATTTACTGAGTCATTTCTAAACGTAAAGACACTATTTTCAGGACTGAATATGTAAGCGATTTAGAATCGTAATGAGTTTTCCATTCTTTTGATAAATGCAATTTTATCGAGTTGTAAGTAATTTTTATTACGTGATAATAGGTTTTTTCTGCTTTCGTCCTGAAATTCGGTTCAAAACGTCAAATTTGACAGTATTTTTTGTAAGTTCTTTTATTTACCCCTCTCTCTTCCTTCCCCCCCCCCAAAAAAAAGGGGGGGGGCGGGAGGAGGAAGGTTTCGACCACATGGTTCCTGAATTTAGCTGCCCATTTTATGAGTTTCCGAACAAACAAACAAACAAACAAAAAATGTCAAAGTTGCCCTTTGATTTTTTACATGGTATTTATTCATTTGTTTAGTGCAAAGATTCTTTATTGACCACTAGTTTAATTTTATCCCCTTTCTGTACGACAGTGGAGAAAATCGCAAGCCTCGGGGAATTAACTTTTTATGAAGACACCTTTTTTCTTTTTCCAAACGCTAATAATTTTTTACATATTTTGTTTGTAAAGCCCTTAGTAAAACTTAAACTCGTGTCCTCGCCTACTTTTTTTTTTTTTTTTTTTTTTGTCATACATGCGTTTTATGCATTACATTTTATTACTCTTATCGCAATTAAGTTTTATGCAAAAAATTAAAATCGTAAGATTATTTTGTTATTTAATTAAGAAAACGAAATAAGAAAGAAAATTGGCGTTTTTAATGTTTATAAGAATCAGGTTTCACGAATGTATGTTCTGTTCAATGAGCGGGGTGGTTATGTTAAGTTTTCAAATTTTTGTCTCGCATGCAAAGAAAAAAAGCTTTTGCTACAAAGGCTTTAATAGTCAAATTACGCTACTGCTGTTCCTCCCCCCCCCCCCACACACACACACATACTCCATACTTATTACTATACGAGTACTATTTTATACTGAAGAATAAGCTTTTAAACTTCTAAGGAGAAGGGAAGCGAGCTAACTGTATGCGAAATTTTCTGTTTTGGTGCTTTTTTTACATACGTTTCTCAACATCACGTTGCTATTTTCTATTTTTCAACTCTGGTTTGTCCCCTTTTAAAAATATTGGGTTGATTTGTTTTTATTTATCTGTATCTTTCTCTTTGATTGACCACGTACGTCCAAGTGTTAGAAGGGGATGGGGGGGGGGATAAAGGAGTTGAAGGAAAAGATAAAATACATTGATTTTCCCCCTTCTTGCTTAAATATGGGGGGGGGGATATTGTACATTAAGTGGCTCGGGAGTTGGGGGGGGGGGAATTCTATTGTGTTGAGTAATTTTTTTGAAAAGCTATTTTTGCTACTGTCTAAGTTGATAACATCTTTATAGTCTTGTGTTGCAACATGGTGCGAACCTATTATGTAAAGGTACTCTTACTGAATTTATGATTTCCAAAGTCATAGTGCATAAAAAAGCGCATTTGAATTTGTTTGCTTCTAAATTTTCAATACTCTGTGTTGCTAAAGGCAAACTTGTAAATTATAAGATGTTATTATAACTAGAATGTTATAAATTATAAAAATTAATTTATTATTAATGCTATAAATAAACAAAAGAAAAGTACAATTTCTTTAATGATTGAAAGTGCCTTTATAAATTTTGATATGCTTACTTAACAAAGTCTTGCTCTTCCATAACCTAATTTGAGAAAAAATGCGAGATTTCTTCAAAATTTCATCCTGTCTCTAATTGAACAGAGTATTTTCCTTTTTGAAAATGGCCAATGTATAATTTCTTTCGCTCTTATCTGTTTACAAGCTCTCCCTCTCTTCCTCACCAAAAAATAAACAAAATCAATCAATCAATAGGCAAAATAAAATAAAATAAACGAGTTATCTTTGGGAAACTATTACTTAAACAATAATGTTTTTAATTGTAAAGCTTCAATATGAAAACTCTTTGAGAATTATTCTTATAGTTAGTATTATATTTACCTACCGAGGAAGCATTTTTTAATATAGAGATAGACAACATCTATATTAATAAAATAACAAATCGCTCTGTCTGTGTGTGTGTGTGTGTGTGTGTCTGCGATAGTTAGCGAAAACTACGGTACGTACGAAGCTCAAAATTTTTCTGAGAGTAGCCCACTATCTCTCCTGATGCACCTGACGCTCAGAATTTCAAAATTCTATTTATTAACTGAGTAATTAATTAAATTCCAAACCTCACTCTCATAAAAAATCGCTTTTTTTTAGCTTTTTTCCTTTTTATTCTCTTATGGTTGGTTGGTTGCATAAAATTTTCGCAGAAATAATTTTAAAAACTGAGACTGACCTTTAAAATTCATAGACTGGCAAAGTGTCGGTTTAAATGAGGATTTTTTTTTTTTTTTTATCACAGCTGCTGTACGCCATGGAGGAAAAAGATAGGTGGTGGCGAAGTAAACCGAAAAAAAGAAAGGTTTGCAAGAGGAAACCATTTATCGCTGAAATTTTAATGTCTCAAAATAAAGCATGAGGAAGGAATTTTGTATTAATAAGACGGATTGGAAGAAACGAATTACAGCTGAAGCATATTTTACGAAGAAATCGTAATTTTTTTAAATGTTTTTTTCTATTATATTATTTATTAAAATAAATGTTTGCTCTTAAAATAATTGAAATTGGAAAATTAAAAATAATTAAATGTCAAAACAAAATTAAATAAAATATTGAAAACATGATTTGCAGTAAAAAATTGTATTACTAAAAGTTTTCTCTTTTTTTTTTTTTCAGAAATTTTTACTACTTTATAACGTAGATGAAAAATGTTTATGATTTAACAACATATTTATAATTCCATGTCAATATATAAAATATAGTCATGGAAAGATTCTTTTAAAATCATGTATGAACACTTAAATAATAATATTAATCTAAAATCTAGATTTCAGAGTGCAGACGATTTTAAGACATTAACGAAAGAATGTTGATTTTTCAAGCAAAGTCTTAAATGATGCTTCTATATTCAGAGTTGCCAAGTCTCCGGCTTTTTGCACACCAATATTATTTTACAGAAAATATTGCTATTTTAAATCACAGAAATGTTCCAAATAAATAAAACAACGTTTTCTGTATTAAAATTCTGGTATCCAAAAAGCTGGAGACTTGGCAGCTCTGTATATTGATATTTCAAAGTCATATGATAAAAATAATCAAATAATTCTTGCGTTGCTCTAATTGATTGATCTAAATGATTGATCTAATTGTATCTTTCATGCATTTTGATCGTGTATTACAAGCAATAATGGCACAAAACGTTATTTTTTAAACGAAATTTTAGTCATCTATTCAATAACAGTTTAAAAGGTAAAAAACAAAAACAAAGAAATACTGGTTTAAACCAGTTTGAATTGATCGGAGTTTCAAAGCACATGGTTTTGTTGGTGCTTATTTGGACTTAATGTCGCGGATTTTAGAGTTACATTTTTTGCGTCACCCCAAGACATTATACTGCCACTCTATTAATTTCTTTTTACTATATGGTTGTACGCATATTTTGGCATTTCGAACATTAGAATGTATGAATCATTAGCTGTGTTGCAGTAAAAAACATTACACAACACTTTTCTATGAGTTTATTTTTTTAATCATTGATTAAATTTAAATGTGTTCTATTCAATTTAAAATTGTAATATGGCTTTAATTTGTTTTTAAAATAAAAATAAAATAGCTGTTTTGCGTACAATTGTTTGTATCCGCAAACGATTCATTCACCATAATAAATTATCAAATAGCTAAGTAAATTATCTATCAGAAATAGCCATAAAAAGAATAGTAGCAAAACTAAAATTTCCGTGAGTATAAACCCGACCCTGACCTAAAAATTCTGTTTGGGAAAAACTATGGATTTGATAACTGACCCGAACCAAATCTGAATTCCGCAAAAATGTTCAAGTGAAGCATAACCCGATTCAAACAAGGGAAAATAATTTTCGTGGGCATGAAATCTCACCCGAACCTAAATATTTTCTTTAAAAAAACCCGAAATATGACTCGAACGAAATCTGAAACCAATAAAAATATTCCAGGGAACAATAACCCGATCCCAGCAAGACAAAATACTTTCCATGGTCATAAACCCGACTCAAACCTAAAAAACTTCGTTTGAAAAATCCTGAACTTTGACCCAAACCACATCTAAACCTGACCAAAGTATTCGAAAGAACCATAACCGGATTCGAGTAAAATAAAATAATTTCCGTGGACATGAACCCGATACGAACCTAAAACTCCCATTCAAAAAAATACCTGAAATTTGAATCGAACCAAATCTGAATCTGACAAAACTATTTCAAACAAACGCAACCGGATCCAAACAAGACAAAATATTTCCATGGACATGAACACAATCCGAACCCAAAAAATTTCTTTGAAAAAATCGCGAACTGAACGAAATCTGAACTTGGCAGAAATATTCCAGTGAAGCATGTCCTTATTCGAATAAGACAGAATTATTTCCGTGAACATGCAAGAAGACCCGAACTCAACAGTTATATTTGAAGAAAAAACTCGAAATCTGAATTGAACCAAATCTGGAGCTGACAAAAATATTCCAAAGAACTATAACCTAATCCAAGCAAGACGAAATAATTTCTATGGACATAAACCCAACTCGAACCTAAAAAATTCGATTTGAAAAAAACTGAAATTTGACCCAAACCACATCTAAATTCGACCAAAATATTCGAAAGAATCATAACTGGATTCGAGTATGACAAAATAATTTCCGTGGACATGAACGAGATCCGAACCTAAAATTTCTATTTGAAAAAATACCTGAAATTTGAATCGAACCAAATCGGAACCTGATAAAAAATATTCCAAAGAATCGTAACCGGATCTGAATAAGACAAAAAATTTCCATTCACCTGAACCGAATCTGAACCTAAAAAAATTCTTTGAAAAAAATCACGAAATCTGAACTGAACCAAATCTGAACTTGAAAAAAAATATTCCAATGAAGCATGTTCTTATTCGAACAAGGCAGTATAATTTCCATGAACACGCAAGAAAACCCGAACCCAAAAATTCCATGTGAAGAAAAAGCCGAAATCTGAATTGAAACAAATCTGTTCCCGACAAAAATATTCCAAAGAATCATAATTGTATCCAAGCAAGGCAAAATAATTTCCATGGACATGAATACGACCCGAACATTATAACTCAATATCAAAAAATACCTAAAATCTGAACCCGACAAAAATGTTCTAATGAATCATAACCAGATCCGAACAAGACAAAATAATTTCCATGGACATGAAACCAATATATGGTTTGGTAACATTTAGGTTGTAATTACATTACGGTAAGTCTTTGATTATATTTAATATCCCGTTAGGTTACAGTTAGGTCACGGTTAAGTTAAAGTTAGGTTACAGTTAAATCGCATTTGTTTTATGGTTAGAATAAGGATATGTTACAATAAAGTGAAAGCTAGGTTACATTTATGTTATATTTAATTTACGGTAAGGTACTGTTAAGTCAAAGTTAGGTTACAGGCAGGTTATAGTTACGGTAAAAAAGTTTACGGTTAGGAATTTATCCATAGAGTGGACGTTATGCATGATTTGATTAAAAATAACACTTACTTTTGTTAAATGGCTCTGGAATTATAATACTACATACCAACACTTTAGCTACGAGCGAGTATCGATTTCCTTCGTGGTATAGTCGGATTTAAGAGTGATATAATTAGTTTGAAATTCAAAATATTTCACTTGGGATTTCTATGTGAAAAAAAAAATAATTAGTTACGTGACTTAACAGCGATTTTTGATAAATATCAACACTTTAACACAATAATCACGCAGTCGTTGGATACATATTCCCTCCCACATTTCTCATCGCTCATTTTGAGCATTTTTAGAGCTTAACATTAGCTGTTTTTTAAACCGATTTTTCACACAGTCAGTGGCCACGTATTTCAGACAATGCATTTCTGCATGTTTCGAGTTAATGATAAGATCATACAAATTTCAAGTTCGTTTAATATTGTTAATACGGACCCGGGCAACGCCGGGCGGGTCAGCTAGTAATAAAATATTATGTGTATACCTGTATGCGTCGAAGCGATGTTATTTTCAACAAAATACTGCTATGAATTTTTTATGTGAAGTATTTGTGACCACCTTGTTTATATGATTTTTGTTTAAATATCTTGTAGTGTGATTATTTCAATATCCACTACTACTTAATAATGACTCATTTTCAGTAATGTTCCGGTAGGAATTACCTATGAAAATCTCATTATTTTGATGCTGATCTGGAAATTTTAATGTTGACCTGAAAATACGAGAGAATTTTAACATAACAATTATTGTTACTGCCTGGAAAGAAATACTTTTGTCCTTTTGTGATATTAAATCTTCTCTTTTAAGTATATTTTATGAAATATTTCGTTTACTGTCATGTACTTATACATTCTTTTTCACAATTGACCTATAAATATATAAGCCAACAAAACTTATATAATAAACATGGTAACATTCAAGTCATCGTCATATTTGTGCAGAAGTAAATCCCATAAATAAGTCAATGGATCTGTAGAAAAAGACATGGCCCTTAAAAAGAAAAAAAATCTACCATTCTTATTGGTGCCATTAGAATGCAGTTTTACTTCTAGCCTGCCATATTATTTTAAGAGTATAAAATGATAAAACCGCTCATTGTAATTCAGTTTCTTTAAAGACTGTCATGGAGAACTCGATAGCTTTTTGAAAGCCTATTAAAAATGTTTGCCGTTTGAGCACAAGAGAATTAGTAGACAGAACGGCTTTACGTGACTGACGTTGAACGATTATTGTAAAGTTTTATTATCTCTGGAGGTAGCGTCCTTTAATAGTTGCTTATTTTATATTTTTTGCCGTGCTCGTATTTTTATTCTGTGGTTGTGCTTGACTACGATTTTAGTGCAGGGGCGGCGAACTTTTTCACATCAGCGTTGTAATTTTTTGCAAAATATATTTTATGTCGACATGAAGCTTTCGAAACATTTGACTAAATGATAATGTATAAATTACTTAAGATTTCATTTGTAGGATTAAGCAAATATGAATAGTATTTTGGTACTAATACAACAAAATGTAATGTCGAAAAGTGCTATTTCTGTTGTTGCATCGCTTTTCACCAAATAATTTATATCAGCTTCGTATTAGTTATATTTAATAAAATGCAAGCATAAAATTGTAGTCATTTGTCAAAAGTTTCTTCTTTAGTTTTTCATGTACTTCATTCCCAAAAGTAATGACTTGCCGAAAAGGAAAGAAGAGGGAGTGGGCAAGCGCTAGCTATTTTAAACAGTTATAAATTTCTGGAATTGAATATCAAGTTCTCCTTATCGGCATTTTTGCGTATAATATCGTATCATGCTTCTATTCCGTTAATCTCCTAATCCTTTCTTCGGAACTATTTTTGATTTCAGTTATTTTTATTCGAAAATATTTTTGGATAAATATTGAGCTATATTGGCATTCTTTATGTTGTATTTCAGTCTTTTCAATCCGTACATTGACGACAACCAGTCGAGTTCAGGTAAACTGAATGTGAATAGAGCGATATAGAGTTGAATACTTTGACTTCATGTTTATTCCGAGATTTCGTTCAGGAATATAGTATACCCAGGCGTTTATTATTATTAATGTTAACAGAAGTCAGAATTATAACTATTAAAGTAGATTGAAATTTGTCTATTTCGTGTAGTTTGATATTGTATTTATAATAAATGATTGAACTCTTTTTATTACAAGTAGGGTAATAATAGAGGATGAGCATAAATTATTGAGCACATTTCAAAGTTCTATAAAACAAAAACAAATTATTGTACTAACCTGTTTAATATTTTATTTACAAGCATATTTAAACAGTTTTATTTTACACATTCAAGACGTTCTATGTGATCTCCATTCACGTAAAATATAGAGTCGATATTAAATTTCTTTGATTGATTATACTTTTTAAAATATTTATGTCGAATAGTCGAAAAAAAAACTAGTTGGATGTGCCAATCCCAAAACTTTCTTCTATCTCATACGTACATTTTAATATTTAAAAGAAAAATAGTTACTCATTTTAATGTTTTAATAATTTTAATTCAATACCATACGAACTTTGGTTTTCATCGTAAATTTCTGCTTCAACCAATTAATCGGAGTAAAAACGAATTTCCGTCTCTACACGAGCCGATGAACAATAGAATTATAGGCAGATTTTTTTTTTAATTCAGGGAGGACCTATTTGCCTTACCAAAAAATAATTATATACAAAAATTTTAGTTCAGTTCTAGGACTAACTTCATACACTTTAAGGTGGTGCAATATTGAAAATGGCATAAAATTGGCTATTGCAGTATTCCCTTCCGGCTGATTTTTTTCAAATTCAGGGAGGACCAACTAGCCATAGCCATACACTTACACAAAAAATTTGGTTCGTATAAAACTAAAAAATAACTTCATATACTTTTGGTCGGTACAATATTGAAAAATGGCACAAAAATCGCGATTGCGGCGCGCCCTTCCGGCGGAATATTTCAAAACTGAAGGAGGACCTGCTTGCCACAGCCAGAAACATTAAAAAAAAATTGGTTCATTTCTATGCATAACTTCACATTTTTTAATGGTAGAATAGCGACATACACACGGACAGACAGACATTTTGTAAAAACAGGTTTTTTGGAATCTCTGACCCCTAAAACATGTAAATCCGTCGAAAAACGGAAGTCGAAAAAAATTTCGATTACAATACTTTCTTCTATTGAAGATAGAAGAAAGTAAAAATGCAGTTGCTGTATAAAATCATGAATTTTATTATTATTATTATTTAGTTTAACCAATGCAGGAAAATTTATTAGAAAATGTAAGTACTTTATTATCTGCTTTTTAATGTAACGAAGATTTGCTTATTAAATTTGTTTCAGTGTTTTACCATTGATATGCAATGAGAAGTTGAGAATAATTTTTCTCTTGATTGATTGTAAGCACGGGTTTTCGCATTGCGCGAATTCTGTTAATTAGACCCCCCGGGATAGAGAGCTTCGTTCTCGAAGGCGAAATGTGAATCTTCCAGCCTCCCACCAGCCTGAATAAACATGTAATCTATCTTATTCTTAATGAAAACACTGGAATTCGTGACGTAGAATAAAAACACGGAACTCCGCTTGTATGTGCGTTATTGATTGCACTTCGAGTCCTACTGACTACTAACACGCTAGTGAAATTGATCGAATATTGAAGAAGGAAGAAAGAGAGGAAGAAAAAAAATGCTTGAGAAAGAGGATGGCCTAAAGGGATAAAATGGTAAATTTACTGTAAAGCCCCCTCGAGTGAAGTGAATGTAGGTCACCAAGAAGAAAAGGAGAAAGGGAGTTAATTTAAAATCTGGCCTTTCAAAAGCTTTCACCGTTTTCTTTGGTCTCCGTTTGAGTAATTTGGGGTCAATATAAATGTCTGGATTATTAATAACAGATAAAATATATTCTTTAATGAATGCCTTTGAAGGAAATGCTGCTTGAATTTGTTTGGCGCACTGAGGAATAATTTTAAGCATAATTCAAATAAGATAAATGTGTATATATGTTCATGTTTATAAATTTCGCATTTGATGCTCCGATTTATTAGGTTGTTGAGGTGGGGAAGTAAGACAAGGGTCAAATCTTTTGGTGTTCCTTAATTTCTAGCTTTTGTTGTTTTTAAGAGATTTTTCATTTTCAGCGTTTTAAAAGCATTTTAATATGCCGCTGTCAAGTTTTAAGCTTAACTAATTTAATCTGAAACATAAGTGTTTATATGAGAATTTTTGAATAGCTCATATATAATTATAAACTGACAATTTTTTATTTAGAAAATTTTCTTCTCTATTAAAATTTAGTTGTAATTTGAGTCTTTATCACGAAGATAATAGCTGACAGAATAATACTGAGTTATAAATTCCTCAAGAAAGGGGAGAAGAGTACAATTTGCTAATTATTTTGTTCTGCAATTTTTTTTCTTTTAAATTAAGTGTATTTTTAATGCTAATTTAAGATGACGGAATATGAATTAATCATTAAAATTTTAATGTTAGTTCTTTGTTTTAAAATACGGCTAGTATGAAAAATTAACTGTCAAAGAATATGAACATTTTGTTAATAAAAATAATTTTTTGATTTTTAAGTTAAGAATTTATGAGCAATATCAAAACCTTAACTTTATATCATCAATCAAGAAGTCCTCTTTTTCGTTTGCCTTTTGTGCTGATTTCAGGGATATCTATTCAAGCTCCAATATTGACTTGGTACTTTTTCCATTGTTGATAAGTCTGCATGAAATTCCAGCTAAGTTTGTCACTCACAACATGATAGTTTGCAAAGGAAAAGGGGGGGGGGGGGGGGAGAAAATCGAGATGAGAATGAAGACAATAAATTGGGGGGGGGGGCATATTCTATCCAGCTGCTGATACTTTTTGTGGCAGTTTGTTTACAAGCACAACATATCTGCTTTTGCCCGGAAATCCATATTGAAATTGTAACAAAGTTTCACATTTTTAGTATTAAGATCTATATTTCAGGGCTGCCAAATGGTCCCCTTTTTAGAAAAAGGTCCCCTTTAGTCCCCTTTTTTATATTTTGGTCCCCCAAGTCCCCTTTTCTGTGTTTGAAAAAAATCGCCGAAAAAAAAAAAAAAAAAAAAAAAAACTTTGAAAATCACTAAAAGTTTAAAAATCCAAGAAGACAAAATTTATTAAAGTGGGTATAAAAAAAGTATAATGGGTATAAAAAAGCGTTGTAACTGAAATTCTTTCATGAATCTAAATGTTAAAAAATCACCTCAAAATACAGGCAAATTTTAAAAATCATTAAAATTCTTAAAAATTAAAAAAATTGCAGAATGCGAAATTTACTATATTAAGCTACTGCTTGAACAGTCTTCAATAACGGGCCTTGGCAAGCAGTATGCCCGATGACTTAGCAACAAAAGACATGATTCCAGATGTGTTATTCTTACAATTAAGCATGGTGGAAGATACGTTACATTATGAGGAGCATTTTATGGAAAAGATGCCAGTCCGTCTGTTAAAATCTGAGGCAAGATGAATGATGCAATATATAAGGATACTTTGCAGGATAATTTGCTGCCTTATTGGAGGCAAAATTTTGGTCACAACTATTAGTTTCAGTATAATAAGAAACCGAAGCATACATGAAAGCTTGTCAAGCAATGGCTTTTGCACAAAAATATTTCGCTTTTTAAATGGCTAGCCCAAGCACCCAATCTAAATACTATAGAAAATCTTTGGAATGAACTTTAGAAACATGTTTGAAATTAATAAAACTCCAATTCATCATGACCGGAATTTTCTCCATAAATTTGAATATGAGTGGGAAAACGTACCACAGATGATTTTCAACTGTTCATTGAATCGATGCCAAGTCACTGCACCTTGGTACATTTTGCTAAAGATATGACAACATACATGATTGATTTGGTAGTAATTGTAAATCTAATTGATCTGTGATTTTCTATTATAACGCAATTTTTTTCCAAACTTTCCAAGATGGCCGATAACTTTTGAAAGCATGCGTTTTTATTTGCAATTAATTTTGTTAGTTGTATTTATTGATTTTCATTTGTTGTTCCATAAATTAACTATTATGTCAATAAAGTATATGAGTATCACTTTGAGATTCCACTTTATATGGGTATACTTTCAAAATAACGAAAAATTTTATACTGGCTGGAAACTTTTGACTGCCACTATAAATTGGTGTTGATTAGTTTTTGGTGTAAATCGCTCGACATGTGGCACTTCTATGAAGCATTTCTCATGAATTCTGCAATAGTCCAATCTCCAGAACCAATGCACAGATTTCTTCCAAACTTCAGATTCAGTCCTTGACATGAATTGACATTTTTTATATTTTGGTATAAATCGCTCAACAAGTGGCATTGTTAATCTGCATTTGTTGTGATTTCTGCAATAGTTCTATATCCAGAATTAATGCACGGAATTCCATCAAACTTTAGATTCAGTTAGCCCTTAAGATGAATTGACATTTTTTACATTTTGATGTAAATTCATTAAAAATTAGCGCTGCTATGAATGCTTTTTTTAAGGATTTTTGCAGATCTATCTGATTTAATACACAAATTTTTGTCTAACTTAGGATTCAGTTAGCATTGACACAAGTTGTTGCTGATTAGGTTTTGATGTTAATCTTTCAATAGATGGTGATCCTAAACTGCATTTTTTGGGATTTGCATAAGTTTAGCGATAGTCATATTTGAAGAACTAATATACAAAATTTCATATCTTTAGAATTCTCATGATGGGCATAAGTTGCAATTTAATTTTGCGATAGCGAATTTTGAAGTATTAACATGTATGAGGTAGAAGAAAGTTTCGGGATTGCCACATCCGATTAGTTTGACAAGGACTGTTCTTGGGGGGTACATAATATTTACAAGTACTTCATTTATAGATTTTAAACTTGTGCATGTATGCCTATTTTTTTACACTAATTCTAATTGTGTAATTTTCGTAAAAATTAAGATTTTATTTTATTCAAATATCACTTTTTAAAAAGACAAAGAAATGCTTTTATATGACATGTTATTTAAATCTAAGCGTTTCTCCACTAATTATCATTATTTTGTCTGGTTTGTTATTATAAGCTATATAAAATGAACTTATTGGCCCCTTTTATCTATGAAGGGTAGTAGTTATTACTAATCCCCCCCCCCCCCCCCCAAAAAAAGAAAAGAAATTAAGAAAAGTAATTAAGTTATCAATTTTAAAATCTGATATTTTTTTATAACATACAAAAAAATTTAAATAGTGTGTGTGGAGGCAGTGGGATTAAATTTCCAAGTTTCTTTTTTACTTCTCCAGGCTCTAACTTAAGTATTTTAAGCAATTTTCTAACTCAACCCCTAATTAAACTACAGTGAGATTCAATCTCATTTGAAGGTTGGCCGAAGGAGGTATCTCATCAAGCCCAACATCTTGCTAAAGTCTATTTTGACCCTAGACAATTAGGGGCATTTCTTCATGTGTGTGGGGGGTGGGGAATCAGAAAATTTATTTTTTTCACACATCCTTTTAAAACTCTTGGCCTAAGCACCCATTTCCCACCGTCTTAACTCATTTTTTGCCTCTGGCAGATGTTTTAATGTTTGTTTTCATTACCACTCCATAAATCTTCTAAAAAATTAAGAAAAAAGAAATCGGTTCAACATATCCCAATGGTTAGCATCTTTTCATCCCTTTCTGTCGCCAGGGGACGCTATTGAAATAAATTCTCAAAAAATTTAATCTACAATATGTCATATAATATCCTAAATGAAAAACCAGGTTATGAATAATGTTATTCTTCACTCTCTCTCTACCTCCATTCTCACTGCTTTGTGTCATCCCCATCTATGTAAGGATTTAATCATTATAAACAATTATCAATTTTTAACACATTTAATTATTAACAATTTTGGTTATTAATTAAAGGTTAGAATGTTTTGAGAAAAAAAAAATTAAATAAAACCCTCTGAGTGATTTGTGATCATACTTAACCACTTACTTGTTTTTATTAACTGATCACTATTATTTTTTTACCTGTAACGAGAATTATTAAGATGAATGCTGAAATATTGAATGCTTTATTTACTTTTTCAGTAAGATATTTGAATGTGCTTAAATAAAATTGTGTGCATTGTTTAATGAAATCATATAAAGATAACCATCAAACACATTTTCTGGAGTAATTTTAAAAATTTACTTTCTTATTTATGAAAATTTGTGCTATATTTTTACACACATATGATCCTTATTTGGTTTCCATTTTTAATAAAATTGATCCCCCAAAGTCCCCTTTTTGTCAAAAATCGTCCCCCAAAATCCCCTTTTTATGCAAAAATGGTCCCCCAAAGTCCCCCTTTTTAAGCAAAAATGGTCCCCCAAAGTCCCCTTTTCAAGCAAAAATGGTCCCCCAAAGTCCCCTTTTTAAATAAAAATGGTCCCCTTTCCCCCTTTTTGAGGACTAAAATATGTTGGGAGCCCTGATATTTGAATTCTTATATAAATTTTGTTTTCAGATATCGAGCAGGAAAACACGTAGTTCAGTAGTTTAGGATGCATTTACAGTTATAAAATTTGGAATACTTGGTGCTTTTTTTATTAATGATATTATTCCAAAACAAACTGCATTGCGGGTAATTTTTTAAGCATTACTCAAAAACTACTTGATAGAATGAGTTGTAATTTTAGATTAACATATTCGAAGCTTCTAGAACTCTATTTCTGTTTTTATAAAAATGTATAGTTTACATTGCTTATATTTTAAAATATTAATTTAAAAATGCATATTTTTGGGGGGAAATCGTAGCATTGCGCGTTTGAATTTTTAAAACAAGAGTCGATGAATGTTTTTCATGGTGATATTTTTGTTCAGCAGTTTAATCTCATATAGAATTGCGCACGATCAAAGGCAATTTCATTGTTGTACAGTGTTATTTTCAAAAGTGAAAATATTCCTATGAATAATAACGCACCTAACATTCATTGTGGTTAGCTTATTTTCACCCCCCCCCCCCAAAAAAAAAAAAAAAATCGAAAATACGTTTACGCATTATTTTATATTTACATTATCACAAAATTTGGACAAACCACTGATTGTAGGAACCTCCCATCACTACCACAAATAACTATAAATCAATACCTAAAAATGTGTATACATTAAAAAAATAATAATAATAAATTTAAAAAAATAAAGAAAAATCATTCAGCTCTGTAGTTAACTTTTCTTTGGAATTATTTAAATTTTCAAAAATTCTATTAAAAGGGATGCGTGAACTAAGCTTTGATAGCCATCTACATATTAACAAAAATCGGTTACTGCAGACTTCTAATGTTCAGATTTAAAAAAAAAAAAAAATCTTATTCCTCTATGTAGTTTTGAGTTATACTTAAAGTCGTCCGCATGTTTGAGCTGTTAATAAACGCAACATCGGTGTTTCAATCATTTAATGGGATATTTAACTATTTTATTTATCGCGTTTTTTAATATTTGTTTCTTATTGAAAAGCAATTATGATTTTTTTTAATGGAAGGAACACTACAACAACGAATGTCACTTTTGAAACCGCTTCAAATTCTTAAAAAAAGAATTAGATGCAATTAGAAAAATACCACAGTTCACCTGTAAGTCACAAATTAGCGCCATTTTCAATTATTACGTAAAAAAAGAGCATTTGAGATTTGCTCAAGCCATCTCCTTAAAAAAAAAAAAAAAAAAAAAAAAAAAGTTCTAGATTTAATTAGAAAAATAACAATAGAAAATGCGATTCCATCCCATTTTATCAACAAAATCATAAACAAGTTTAATGCGGAAGATTATGGAAAATGAAGCATAGTTCCAGAGTAAAGAATTACATTTTGTAAAGTTAGTCATATTCCTAGGCTTTTTGAAAATATTAGGCACACCCTTTTTAAATGTAATATAAAATTAATTGCAGCTCTTCCTCCCAAGTTAAAAGACCTGTTAAATACTAAAATTGATACTGACCAAGCAATCAGTAGATCCAGAGTATAGAATATACCTTTTCAAAATGATGGTAAATATTTTCTTTATATAGGTATGACGTTAAAAAAAACTTCGAGATAAAATTAAAGAACATATTTCTTTTTAAATTCATTTCAATAGGAAGTTTTAGAGAGTCAAGTTGTAAAAAGATAATAAATAAATTAAACTAGTCTAACAATAACTTTGGTTCGATAATCTTCGAACGCACAGCGATTTCTCCACAACTGCAGCCTTATGACGGCGAAAAGAGTTTTACAGGCGTGCGTAATGAATGCATTCAGTATATTTCAAGATCGCTTTTTTTAATATAAATCAGATATCAGACTAAATAGATCCTATACCGCATTATCAAGACTGGCTCAAATTAAATCTATTACATTGGATTTTAATAAATCGAAAATCATCTTTCGTACTAATAATTACCAGAAAGCCATTATACGAGAATCAGTTGAAATATTTGCTAATAAAAATAATAGCTTGCAACTGTACACTCTCATACTATATCTATGGGGTATAGAGAAATTGTTTGGAAAATTGAATACCTATAGGCATCTCATCTCACATACAAAATTAAAAATTTAATTGCAATAGTTTTATTCTAGACAACTCTCGAATAAGCGCAAACAAAAATAAGAGCATTTGAATCTCTACTGATGACAGCCATGTAATGGTTAAAATATTTTAATGTATTTTAAATAAATTGATATTATAAGTTTGCACTTGAAAGCAATTTTTGTACATTCATTTGTGCTTTATATGAATTTTAATTATGACTGATTATTCATATATTTTGTAAAATTCATATTTGGGCTTATGTTAATTAAGTTTGCAAAAATGCAATTTTTTAAGCGAGGGGTGGAGGGTGTGTCAAATTTAGTGGTTACTATTGAAAAAATAAAATAATTATTGAAAAATTAAATGAGTTTTAAGCTATTATAGAGACGACGACCTCCTCCCCCCTAAGAAAAAGTATCAAATAACAAAAGTAGACATTATTCCAAATTTGCTAAAATTTTGTTTTATACGAATTCGTTTTTTCCAACTGACCGAAAATAATACCCAAGTTGGTGCTCGAACCCAGAGCCATGACTTACATTGTCAACACTCCACCGTTTAGCTACGTGAGCTGACAATCGGCGGGCATATTTCGCTCAGATAAACTTTTTGGTAGTAACATCTGGCCTGCCATTTATGATAACTTTACCTATCAGAATGATTGAGTTAAAAATAATTTTCATTTTCCTACTATTAACAGAATTAGATGTGTTTATTTTATTTTATTTTATTTTATTTTATTTATTTTTTGCGGCTGTACTTTTTAAGAGCAGTTTAAAAAGTACTAACATAACTTAAGAAATTCTTAGATATATATATTTTTTTTAAAGATTTTTAATTTTTAGAATTTTAGAAAATGTTTCCGCTTAAAGTGAAGTCTTTGATTGCACTTAATGTTTGGATCGGTTGAAAAGTTAAGTGTAGAATAAGGGGAAAGAAAAAAGACAACTGTGAGAAGTGGATAGAAAATTGAAAATAGAATGGGGGGATTTAGTTTTGCTTAGCTTGTATATTCAAACGCATTACGTCTAATTCACTGTTAAGAATCCATGCTTCACTACGTTCCAGTAAATTTGCTGCGGTTGCAAATTTTCTAGTCGATGGCATGTGTATGTATGTAGGCAGTTTGATATGCTTACTTAAAAATTTTCACCGCAAAATGCTGAGCTATGAATGGAGTTATTATGCACAAACTCATAGCGCTCGTAAAGAACCCCTTTTTCGTATTTAAAAAAAAAAAAAAAAAAAAAAAAAAAAAAAAAAAATTATTTTATTTACATGCTAGATAAGTTCATATATGTTTGAAGAAAAATGTAATTTATTAGGTAAACATTTTTAATTATTTTCATTTAATTTTTTATTTAACTATCTGGCATTTTTCTCCGCTTTCTTATCTCTCATTAATATTAATGTACTTACTTAAACCATATGAGATATTTTTTTCAACAAATTTCATCTGGAATATTCAGTATTTATTTACAAGCTGTTGTATATATATATTTTTAGGTACAATTAGTAGGCATCGCCCGCTACGCTGGTCGGTTTTTCCAAATGAATTTTGAGTCAAATGAAATGTTATCCATGAATTTCACCTTGTATTTTAAAGCAGTATAGACGAGAATTGGCTGTAATATTCTTCTGCGTTGCTGAAAACAATACTAATTTCATTATGGTGTTAAGCAAAATTTGGGCCGTTAAGGGGCAGTTATTTTGTTTTATCATTTACGGTGGATTTGGTCAAGAACAGAATGTTAGAGCGTTATGCAATATTCTAAAATCATCCCTGAAAAATTATCTAACTAGAGATGTAAGTCTCATTAAAATTCATCCAGTAAAACTTTTTAAAATGGCTAAGTTTACATAATCAGGCTCACCTGATTATAGAATTTTCCCGAATAATTCTATAACTAAGCAACATAAAACGGTATGCAATGTATTAAATCCATCAATGAAAAGTTATATAACTAACAATACAAGTCTCGCAAAAATCCATCCAGTGGGACTTTTTAAAAAAGCTAATATTTCATAATGGATTCACCTGATTATACACTCAATTCTATCATAAAGAGTAGATCGATATCCAAAATCATCGCTTTAAAAAATATCTAACAGTGAAATTCTCATCAAAATCCGTTCATCAGAATTAAAGTTAACAGCCGGAACAAAATTTCCATTTGCATTTTATACAGTAGATTATATTTCATTACATGTATTTTCAATAACGGCTGTAAGAAATGTCTGCATCTGGAAATTCGCAACTATTTTTTTAAACACAATTGTGATTTTTTTTTTTTTTAAAATATTTTCTTTTCAATATGAAGTTTTATAGAATCAAGTTGTAAAAAGATGGGGAAAAAAAAAACTAGTCTAGCAATAACTTTATGGTTCGATTATCGTTGAACGCATAGCGATTTCTCCTCAACTGCAGCCTTATGACGGCGAAAAGAGTTTTACAGGCGTGCGTAATGGATGCTTTCAGTATATTTCAAGATCTCATTTTTTTTAAATGCTAGTATATTGCCATATTTTTGCGTTACTTTCGAACTTGCGTATTTTTTGCGCCCACTACTTGTACATGTTATTTTACTAGTAAAATATATATATGTATAATACACCACTATATATATAATAAACCACTTTTCTTTAACTGTGTTTTTCTTTCATTCAGAAACTTTCTTATTTAAATACAGCTTTAAAAAAATAATTTTTCATTCCTTACATTTTTTTTTTTTTTTTTTTTTTTTTTTTCAAAAACATAGAGTATTATCTCTTTTCTATTAGAATTGTGAAATCAGTTTTATCTATCTATTGAACGTTATAAACATCATTGTGTTTTGTTTTTTCAGGTCCACCTGGTATGAGTCCTATGAATCCAAGAATGAACGCGCCTCGCGGTCAACCCCTTCCCATGAATCCTGGAGTAAGTTTAAGTTTTCATTTAACACGTAGGAGTTATAGGTGCATTACGTATTAAGAAATTTATATTTTAAGAAAAAAGAATACATTAATAATATGCATTTTGAATTCAATAAGTAGACTTTATTTCTTATTTCTATGTCTCATAATGTAAGATGTGTACTAAGTAAAACACTTTTTGTGTGTGTGGGCGACTTTTGTAGAAACTTAATTTTAATAATTTTTATTTGAAAAGTGATTATGACTGTGTGAATCTCCGATATTATAAAACAGTGCCTCGGATTAGAATCTGCAAAAATTAAATTCTATTTATAGTTATGGTTTATAATATTTTTTCATACATGTATCTTTTTATCTTATACTACTTAACTCTTTAATCTGCATACTTAAAATCACATCACGAGGAGATCATCGTAGAAAGAGATTTTCTCATGATATATACTACCTCATAGCTCTGTGGATGGCATATGTACATTGCACTATTAAGAAATTACATAAACGGGGGGGGGGGGGTTACAGCAATAATATGCATGGTGTTGTGCTGGAAAATTGCTTTATTTATTAGTATTATTTTAACTTTCTCATTAACAATTTCCAACAAAGTTGAAAAGTGTCTATGGCTTCGGTTTGTCTTGCCATCTGTTCGCTCTCTAACTATCGTAAATATACTCAGATCGCCCTGAAATTTTTGGAAGTTATTGACGTTTACCCTTACATGAACCTTATTTCAGATGAATTTCTATCATGTTTAGTTTATTTACAGGAAGAGTCGAAAGTATTCAGTTACATCACGACCAATGGGGGGAAAATCGTTTAAAATAAGTTTTAAAGTTGTTACATCCTTTCAAACATAATAAAATTAATATGCATTTACAAAATCCACTAAAATATGCATTCTGTTGAATATGCGATGTAAAGAATAGTAATTTTTCATTTACAAGATCACACAAAAGAATTCTATTATAAGATGGTATAGAGGGGCATTGTTTGCGACGCATTTTAATTGCGTTAAACTATACTAAGTAAAATTAATATACGTGACTGAAGCTTAATGTAAATTATTTCATGCATAATACGAAATACATAATATTTACAGAGACACACAAAAGATTTCAAATAGTATATTCTATCCGAAGTACTGTATATATTAGTTATGAAGGTAGGAAATACATTTTTCAATTTATGATATGTTTTAAGTTTTATTTATTAATATTATATGGTGTGTATAAATGCTATACTTAATATACAGGGCTACTCAAAAGATTTCATAAAGGTTACTGAGTATGAGCGAAAATTACTTAAAGGTGGGTTTTAAGTGAGTTATGTATTTTTACGCTAAATTACATTCAGTTTATTAAGAAGTTTTTTGTAGGATATAGAGAAAATGATATACAGAGACAAGTAAAAAATAGGATGCATGGGCATCTATGGATGACAATTTCTGGAATTACGATTTCAGTAGTTTAAAGAGTGTTTTAATTTGAATTTAATTTTAGATAAATACTAGCGTGTAATAAAGGTACTAGATAAACTACAGGATTGAACAAAAGTATTTAAGTATGTTTATATCTATTAGTATAAATTGCTGAAAGAAAAATTTTATTTAGTATATGTAACAACATGCAGATTAAGTACATGGCTGTTCAAAAATATTGAAGTACATATTTGACAGTAACACTTTATATCCCTAAATAATGATGTTTAGTTAAAAATGTCAAGAAGTATTGGAAACTATTTCATAATCTATGCTTTATGCATGATTTTTCTTACTTGCTTGTTATGCACCCATCTTTCTCTTTTCCGGGTTTTTTTTTTTTTCTTTTCTATATATATAGTTAAAATGATTTGTTATTTATTTCAGCGCTTAGTTTTAATTAGAGTTCGTTTGAAATTAGTTAAAGGCGGCCTAAGCTTTTATTTTTTGGGTAAAAATCCGAAAAAGTAGATATCAGAAACGGTGGCTTTCTTGAAAAGAATCTTCCCCGCCTTTTTTTCCTTCCACAAAGGCTTTCGGGCAATTTTTCTTTATCGTTGAAAATGATCAATAATGGCGCTCTGCTGTGGTGAATAGAGATTTAATATATTTTTATTTTTTACTGTTACTTCTCCACTTTTGTTATTAGCTGTTATCTAAGAGCTTTTCCTTTATGTTCAATAGAAGAAATCTCTTTATATTGTTTTGTTCGACAATCTATGAACTTGGTAGCGAGATAGATGTGTTGCCTCTGTTCTTCTCTCTGGAAGATTTAGTTGTAGTGTAGTTTTAGAGATAATGAGTTATGAGAGAAATTGCTAAGTTCCTCCAAAGCACCGCTGGAAATAAAATTATTATATATGTACAAAGAGCTAAAATCTTTTTGCTTGTATTTTTCTATTTTTCTTTTGTAGTTATATTTTCGTGGGAAAAAAAAAAAAACCCCATTAATATCGCTCCGCGTTAATCGCTGTTTATCCGTGTCTTCCGCAGAGAGCTGGATTTTTTTTCGTAAAGGAGCGCGAATACAAAAAACATATTTGGAACCTTACTTTTTAAAAGGGGGAGGGGGGAGTAAAAAGCTCTAAAACCTATTTTGGCATGGAATGGGATCGGTACTAATCTTTTTTTTTTTATACTATTTCTTTTTTTAAAAAAAGATTTTTAGTTTTGTAAATTTAGGATTTAACACTTTGCACTCCGCGTCATTTTTAGTATGGGCTACCTGCAACTCCACGTTATTTTTAGTATGGGCTACCAGCAACTCCGTGTCATTTTGACTGTGGGCTACAAACTCCTCGCCATTGTACAAATTTTATTCGAATTTTAATCGGACAACACCACTTTTTTAAAGAAATTTCCTTCCAGTACTTAATTTAAAAAAGGCTCTCATTAAATTAATTTTGATAGGCAAATTTCATTTATTTTCTTTATTGTTGGTGCGAAAAAGAAATTTTGCGAGGGAAGATGATGTCGCCGCAGCGGCGACAACAGAGCGCAAAAGGTTAAGTGTGCTACACACAGATTGGATCCTGGTTTTCTGAAAGGAAAAAAAAAATTCTAATAATTATCTACTTTTTAAGTAATTACACATATGCAGCTATCTATTCCTTTTTGTAACTAATACTGTTTTTGTTGCAGTATGGATTTTTTTACCGTTTCACTTTTCAGCTTATTTTACTAGAGCTATTGCATATAAGAGCAGGATAGCTAGTAGATTATGGAGAAATGTATGATAAACTCGTTAAAGCAGATAGTTTTTTAATCGGAGTTATTTTAAATGCTTAATGTTGAAATGTACCAAGATAGTTCGGTTGCATAAGTTTTATGGGATCAAAAACTAGTCATAGCAATTTAATCATTCTTTGTAGGCGCATATATTCTTGGCTAGATTGTGGTATGCAATGTCCATTCCTTTTTTAAATCTATTTTTATTTATTATTATTATTATTCAAAATTTCATATTTGGATAGAAATTCATAGTTTGAAATAGCCTGATTCTATTGCTGACAAATTTTTAAAAATCTCAAATGTTATTTCTAAACACTTTAAAATATATTCACACATTAATATTAAAAAAGAAAGAAAACTTTAAAATAACTAGAAAAGCATTTAATGGTGAAAATCACGTCATATTTAATACAATTTTCTAATGGCATCTAAAACAAAAGTTTTCTGAGAGACATAAAATTTCGGAAGGCAGCGACATTTTTTAACTTAATTATTTTATACAAGCTGATTTTCAAATATATAATTGATCTTTCTTAATCACGAAAACAGCGATGGATGCGGCCTTGTGAACTGAAAATTCTCTAATCGAAGGGAAATGAATAGCTTATATGCAGAAAATCATCGCCGGTCTTGATATTATCGTTTAATCTTCCGTTATCGGCTAATCTTTTTTAAAACTGGGAAAATTAATGTGCTCTTAGATTCTGCAGGATCTGGATGGTTGGTGATGTAAAGTACAGCGCTTCCCTAGTACTGCTATAAAGAAGTACAAGTATTATTAAGTAAATTTAATGAGTATGCATATTTTTCAAATTAAAAACATTTATTTATAAGTTATTGCAATTCCTAATTTTAGACCTCGTCATACTGCATTTAATACGAATCTCTACAAATTTTTCCGTTCTTTCAAATTGCCATATCGCATTTATCGTGAATATGTATTTTCACTGTCTTAAACAATCCTTTCTGCTCTTTATTAACATTTCTACTTCATATTTATATTTTATTTTTAATAGATCATACTGTTAATAAAACAAAGAAAAAAAAAAGCTTTAATAGTTTAAGAATTAAATAACTTCAAAATAATTAATTAAATAATTTCAAAAACACAAAATCAGCAGGAATTAAAAAACACTTAAGTATAATCGGATAATGTGAAGTAGCAAAACAAAAGTATCACTTACATAAATATATTCTAAGATGAATTAGAATTCGTGGGAATTAAAATTTCGAATTATTTTCGAAATGCTTAAGAAAAAGAATCTACAATCATAATTTCACATTAATGTACCCTTTTTAGCAGAGTTAAATAATATAGACGCAAGTGCGCACGCCATGCGCGGCTAATTTTATACAAAGTTCGGAACTTTGCAGAAAATTTCCAGGAAGAAACCATTTTTATTTTTGTAACTTAGAAAAAAAAAGAAACACCAAAAAAATTAAAAATATTCCTCCAATTTTATCTAAGATTCATTTATTGTTAGCGCACAGTTAAAAGCCGGTCCGATTTTCGAATTTTCCGAAAATTTAAGGTATTCGATGCAAAAAATTTTAAATATTCACAGCCCAAAAGTTCGGACACCAAGAGTTGCGAATTTTGACAAACGAAAAACAGTTTCGTCAATCGTTCGCAGAAAAAAATCTCTAATTTCATCAAATTATCGTAGAAAAAACACGAATGTAGTCAAAGGGCCGCGGAAAAACACAAAATATCGTCGCAAGTTTTTGTCAAAGAATCACGAGAAAATGCGAATTTTGTCAAAGAGCCTCAAAAAAAGACGCGAATGTCAACAAAGAATCACGCAAAAAAGCGAATTTTGACAAAGAACAGCACAAAAAACGCGAAATTCGTCCAAAGATCGATAATTTCACCTATAAATCATTGTAAAAAACGCGAATTTCGTCCATGTCAAAATAATATAACATGTAATTTTATTAAGCATTAAATGAATTTGCAGCAAGTTTTTGACCTAATATTTACGTGCGTTGAAAGTTTTTTGGTTTTATACAAGTTTAGTGTACAGTAAATTATCTGTAATGCGAACACTGTGTAAAACGGATATCTGTCCAATTCTTAAAGATTTTCAACTCCCTGTGAATCCAGAGTAAAATTTTTCTAATGCGGAATATTGTTTACTGAGAAAATTTTCTCGTTCCCGATTGATTCCACCTTAGACATTTTACTGTATATACCGGGTGTCCCAAAAATAACTGATGGATTTTAAAATTCAATAACTTGCAAACGGTAACAGCTATTTAAAAATTTTTTGCAGGAGTGTTATGTATAATGTCAGGAGTTTTTTTACCGAAATTTTTTATTTTAGTTCGCATCTCAAACAATAGGTGGCGCTGACGGCGATTGAAGGCCAGGTCGACGCTTCACTCAGCACTGATCACCTGGCCTTCAATCGCCGTCAGCGCTACCTATTGTTTGAGATGCGAACTAAAATAAAAAATTTCGGTAAAAAAAACTCCTGACATTATACATAACACTCCTGCAAAATTTTTTTTAATAGCTGTTACCGTTTGCAAGTTATTGAATTTTAAAATCCATCAGTCATTTTTGGGACACCCGGTATATATTAGGATGATTGCAAAAATACTGGTTTCATTGGTTTATTGTATGGTAATATCTGAATTATTTTGGTTATATTTACAATGTATATATATATATGTGTGTGTTTATTAATAGTTGCAATTTAGAAAATATATATTAGTTTGTTAAAACGAACTTTATAGTTTTCGGCAAAAATACTTTTGTTGTTCAAGCATATATTTTTTTTATAACAGAAAACTATAAAAAGTTGCACTATCAGCAAGTTATGGATAAAAAATACAGTGAACATGAGATAAAATATGTTTAAGGACTGCAAATACTGAAAAACTCTTGCTGTGTGTGTGGGGGGGGGGGGGGGGGATCCACTTTGAGAATAAAATGATATTATGTAACATTGATTGGTTCAGCAGTTCAGCTTCAAATAATTTAAATTTAACTACTCTCTGAATTAAGTAAAGTTAATAAAAATGTATTTTTTTTCTGATTGTTAAATATGAATTTAGAATAATTTTATGGCTTTTGAACCTTTTTAAAAGTTATTTTCAATTTTAATATCTAGGTAACATGTCAAATAAATAATGTACTTGTTAAAACTTTATCAAATTAAAAATGTATTGCTCTTTCTCTCTCTCTCTCTATATATATATATATATGGCTTTGCTTTTTAAGTTATGATTTATATTTTAAGCTTTACATTTTATTGATATATTTATTTTCAGAATTATGGTGGAATGAGGCCACCTCCCAACAGTACTATGGGTCCAGGAGGTCCTTCCATGCCACCCATGTCCATGTAAGTAGCTTTTTTATGAATGTTTCTACAAAATTGAAAATGTGACCTCAATAAAAACGCAAGCAAAGTCATTCGAATGGATTTTCATACTATATTTCAAATTCTCTTCAGATTCTATTTCTCATGTGAAAACATTCATTTGCTAATGTTAATCCTGTAGAAGAAATTTTTAAAGGTATCTTGTTTGCATTTCAATATTTTTTTTTTTTTTTTTTTTTTTTTTTTTTCTACATTGACTGCTGAGTCCAATCAATACAAAAGCAATTGTTTACCTTTTGGGTTTTTGTTTACAGGCTTTTTTTTAATTGGGTTACTTTTATTTTCAGAATCATTCTTGAAAGTGAAAGTAATCTCATTAAAGAAAATCAAAAAGGTAAAAAAAAGCCTTTGCGTCAATCCATCTTATCTACTCAGTCAATCAAAAATATTGAAATGCAAGCAAGCTACCTTAAAAAGATTCTTCCAATGTTAGTGACAAGTGTTTTTGTGTGTATGACTTATCCTTAAGCAGATTTAGAAAAATATGAAAAACATGCTGGTTGACTTCATAACATTTTTTAAATTGTCTTGGTAAAATTGCTTTAGTAATTTGTTGAATTATGGATCACTAGTCATAAAATCAGTCTTCTTACTGTTTGTCCAGTTTATGATTTGTTGCCAAAGTCCCTTTTAAAAATAAATTTAAGCAGAATGAAAGAAACTTCCTACTGGTCGCCACAATTTAATTTTTCACCTAGTGCAATAACTTTGATTTACTATGGTAATTATAGAATATGTACAGCTCCTACATAATGACAAAGCATTACCCATTTTACTCTTGTTGCAGCTCTGGTGTTCTAGAATGATTGCGTAGAGTTGTAATTTAAAACTGAAACTACCTGTAATATAAATGAAATAAAAATGGAAATATTCTAGAGTGAAAACAGTTATAAATGATATTTTATTAATTTTATATTTAAAATAAAATCATTTAATTTACTTAAAGAAAAGAATGATTTGGGAGATATTTACTTTCTTTGGCATTCTCTGATCTTGATAAAATAAAGGACTAACTTCCCCCCCCCCCCTCTCTTTAATTTTGCTGGTAATCATTTAAAAAAAAAGGTTACTTCTTTAAAATTAAAAAAAATACATTTGTATAAAAATTGTATGGCCAAGGAAATCAAATTCTAACAATAACATTCATTTATTATCATGAAGATTTTTATTTACTATATATTACTAATTCTCCTTCATTTCAATACTTATTCAACAATGCTTTTAATTTTTCACAAAACTTTATTTAACTATGGCAATGTTACTTTCAGATAATTTTATTTGATTGCACAATTTATTTTGATCTTATGAATATTTAGTCTAACATAATCATTGATTGATGCTAATATATAATCTGTATATATGATTGTAAAGCAAGATTAAAAACAATGAAAATCCTTTTAGGCCTGGAGGTCCTGGAGGAAGACCTTGGCAACCTAACACATCAACAGTAAGTATCAAAAGCTTTTCTTCAGCCTTACCTTTCAGTTTTCTCCATTTCTATTAACTGCAGTATTATTGCAATTTTTCTAAATGTTTTAAATGAGTTACTTATAGTTTAAATGTTAATTTTTTGCATTGTCCTTGAATTTTCATTTGGTAGCTTATCATTTAAGATCTTTGCAGTTTTATCTATGTGTAATTTTTGCATAGTGAGCATCCAAGTTTTATCCTATTAGAATTTTGTAATGGTATCTTGTAAGATTGTATATGCAAAATATTTTAAATACACTTTTTTTTTTTTTTTTTTTTTTTCTAAATATTGTACTTCTCTTGAATAAGATATGTAATATTGCTTAAAAATATATATACAGTCGAACCTCGATTTAACGTACTTTGATTTAACGAATTCTCCGATTTAACGAATATTTTTTCTGTCCCGACAAAAAGGATGCTAAAATGCTCTGATTTAACGAATTTTTAGCTTTGATTTAACGAACACAATCACTGAAAAAAATTCGCATTCGCAGATAAAATTAAAACTTCGAATCTTTCACATCCAAATCCAAGTGTTACATTTTTTTCTCATTTCTGGTGAATTCAAAGACAGTCTTTTCCTTTTTTCAACTAGAAACATGACAAAGATGTAAACAAATATGTAGAGCTAAGTATTTGCGATATTGAACAGAAAGAGAATAAAAATTCTGAAAGCAGTCAAGATGATGAAGAAACAGAAATTAAATTAAAAAAGGTGACATTCCAAGAATCAATTTGCAGCTTGAACACTTTAAAAAATCATTTTATGTCCCACGAGGTTAATGGTGTTGTTCTTACTGAGTTAGAAAGTATTTAGAAAGAGCTTTGGAAAGTCGAAACAAAGCACTATCGAGGATTTCTTTCCAAAGTGACAATAACTATGTATGTATGATGCAATAAGTTTAAAAAACAAATAATATTAAAGAAGTCAGATAATTTAAAAGTTGATCTCTTAACTTATAATTTTTAAGCTAGTAGTAAACAATACTCATTCTTTTTTTTAAATCTGTATATCCAAGGGTATTTTGTATTGATATTTTAAACCATACTATTTACAAAAATTGTTATTTGATTTAACGAATTGCTTCGATTTAACGAACGGATTTGTGGGTCCCAATCAATTCGTTAAATCGAGGTTCGACTGTATATATATATATCAATTGAAGTCAGAATTGTGCGAGGCCATGCAGTAAAGGAATGGCATTTTAAAAAATTGTACATTATTTGTGGCTTATAAACAATTAATATAAAATTGAGAAATCTTTTTATCAACGTTAAATATCTTACTTTTTAAATAATCAACCCTTACTCCAAAAATATACTCAGTCACTATTGTTTATTTTTTAAATTGAGTTTTGCAGTGTGGTAGAGGAAAGAAATTTTATGATATTAGGATAATGTTCCATTCACTTCAATAATTCGTTTATTCGCACCAATAAAATTTCATCTACTAGAGCATTGTCAGTAGTATTTAAATACACTAGACTCACTCAAATCCGCACAGCTTGGGACCAGAGGTTGTGCAGATTTTAGAATTTCGCAGATTTCTGGTCATTGCTTTGTTTATATTTTTTAAACAGTAATTTGAATGTAATTAATAATGCAATCAAAAGTATAATGAATGCTTACTAAAATATTAAAATGAGTAATAAACTAAAATAACAAATTTAGATAATTTTTAAAATGATTAAAATATTAAGAGCAAAGATCAAGTTAATAATCAATAATGTACCAATAAATATTCATTATAAAGATGAAATATGTTTTTCCTAAATTATTCAAAGAAATTTGCCTCATAAAGGTACATTACTAATTCACATCAGGATCATAAAATAACGAAGCTTTATTTCAGGTTTAGCCAGACTTAATAACTAAAAGAGCTTGATTAATATAATACAGAAATATATTTGATAAGATTGTGATTACCAATGATATCAGCAATGTCTTGATTTTTTTTTCAGAAATAAATTATTCTTTTTCATGAATTCAATAACCTTAACAAAAATTACAAATTAATAAATGTATGGAATTGATATGAAACTGAAAAAGTCAAATTTTGCACCTACATCTGAATGGAATGTTTCATTGTACATCCATAAATTATGTGCGGATTTTAGAGAGTTGCAGATTTTAGGAGAGCAGATTTGAGAAAGTCTACTGTTCTTATATCATGATCCATTATTGCAACAAAGTGAATTTTAAATGCAAATTAAACAGTTATGAAATATTCTTGATTTGGTAACAGAAAAGAAAAAGTGATATCTAGCTTGATTCATAAAATCATTTTTTTAGTACACTTAAATAATCATTTTATGATACTTAAATAAAGCTATTAATAAATTGTGGAAAAAAATTAGAACGGTTAAATTTGAAACAGTAGAGTATTTAAACTGAGTTCATGCATACAGTTGCCAATAACATTATTAAATTTTTTTAATGGAGGAAGTTTATTTATAGATTTAACATGTAATTTACCCAGCATTATCACATTTAATTAGAAATTTATTTTCATAACATTTGTGAAGAGAGTGAGGGGGAAAAAAATTAAGACTCCTGTCTCTGCAGGCAAAGACATTTGCAAGCTAATGTGTGGGAAGATTATTTTTTAATAATCTTCCATTTTGTCATTTTTTAATTCTTTTTACATTGGATCAAGTTATTTTCAAAGTCGGTTCTGAAAATGAGTGTCATTCTAAAAAATATTCGCAACCAAAATCAAAAAAGTAAAAAAAGAGCGATGTAGAGGTTGACCTCAGCTATCGAATTAAGAAAAAGAAATATTTTAAAATGTCGATATTGTAAACAAGATAGTAGAAAACAGCCTCCCTATAGGTTTAGCATTAGCTTGCAAATGTCTTTGCTTGCAAGGACAGGATCTTTAAACATATTGCCCTGTAGCAAACATAAAGTATACATAAAATTGTGTATACATTGTGTAAATAAACATGTATACATAAAATTGCCCTGTAGCAAAATTTTGTGTCAAAACTAGAAGCATATCTGAATTAGGATTATACAAGTATAATGAATAAAAAAAAAAGAATTATACTGTTGGAGAAATCTGTACAAGTACTATATTACAAAACTTTTATTATAGATTTATTCATGTTTTTATTAAGTATTGTTTGTTGTTATAAACATTTTATACTTTTAACATTAATTAAAAAAATTCTTTTAGATGAACTATTCTTCCGCTTCCCCTGGTAGTCATTATGGAGTAAGTATAATTATATATAATGTATATATATTTATATCAATATCTTTATTTTTTTTTTATCAGTAAATAAGTTTATTTTTATATCAACAAGAATTTGTTCCTCTTTTGTAACAGCCTGGGTAGCAGTTATAAAATAGCACAAATATTTGTTTAACCTCTTTGGTCCCTGAATTCCCAAATAAGGACATCTGTTTTGTCTCAGTTTTTTAATGGTACAGTATAGGATCTGTTATCCAGAATGCTTGGGATGGCAGATATTCTGGATAAGGGGGTTTTCTGTAGTATTAAGAATAGTAGAAAATAACAGTATGAAATGCATAAAATGTGAATAATGTATGGAAATATGTAATTACAAATTTTTTAATAGCTTATTTCTACAAAATAAAAAATAATTATAAATTACAATTCAAATTAAAAAATATTAACATATAAGAGAGCAGAATTTTTTGATTTGGGTTTTTAGAAAACTTTCATTGAGATTGGTTGCTTATAGTGTGTTACTTGTACTGATTGCTCCTGTATCCTGCATTATGACATGATTTGTTGTTAATGGAAGTAACTTTGTTGCATTCCAGAAATTGGTTGTTCAGTTGAAAAATATCAGTAGCTCATCTGAAATTTTTATATTCAGCCCGTTCTTCTGATCATCATAATCATTACTTTCATTAGACATATTTGTCATTATGTCATGTATCTCACTTCCAGTCATTAGATGTACTTACGAAAGCATTATCATCAGCAAGGACAATTTTCCACTGATTGTTGGTGTAACATTTGAGAATCTAAACATGAATGTCCCTTAGATTCATCCAGCAGATCTGAAATAATTTCCTTCTTAGAAATTTTAAAGTCTTATCTGTCTATTACATTCCATGTTTAATGTAAAATATATCTTTAATTTTTGTTTTTGAAATGAAACAAATTATTTTCCTGTTTTCATCTTGCATTCTGGTTTTCAGAACTTTCTGGATACGGGGTTTTCGGATAACGGGTCCCATACAGTGCTCAAACATATTTACAATTTTGATATCAGAATTATATGTTTCAAAGTCTAAGATTCAAATTAATGTAAATAAAATAAGTCTTCCACTGAAGTCAAATGTTAAAAGAAATAATTCACTAATAATTAATAATACTGCATTAATATTCAGTAGTGAAGACATTAATACAATCAATCACAAATTTTCATTGACCAAATCACCATTGGCCACCAAAATTTTGAGTGGTGACTAGAAAGCAACATACAGATATCTTAACTGCTATCAAATATGAGATTCTATCTTCAAATATGTCAGACAAAAATATTTCTTATTTTAAATTAAGTGCTATACTCCATTCACTTTCCATAACTGCCTTTGCCCATAAATTTTATCATTTTAATGCTTCTATATGTCAACGTGGTGCTCATGTTTGTATCCATGATTTCATAAAAATTTGTATGACTTTTTATCAGTCAGTAGATAAAACTTGAATAATTTTTATTAATAGATCATAGTTTTTATATTTTATATGAATTTATAATAAGTATTACAAATACACTGTCATAAATAACAGCAAATGAAAATAAGAAAGAGAAATTATATGTCAAGTATAAATTATGAAGTGCTTTCGAACATTTCCAGACTACTGTACTGGAACTTCACCATTTAAAAAAGATTAAAAAAAAAAAAAAATATCAAATAACCTACTTAGAAAATACATAGCACATTTCAAAACCAGATTTCAACAATTATCACCCATAACTGAAAAGGTACTCTTAATTCTTTAGTGTATTCCTGTACATAATCTGTAGATCTATTTCTATGTATACACTTCATAATGTGCTAAAATTTAGCTTGTTTGCTAACCACATAACATAGTCAAATTTATGTTTAAAAATTTCTGCCAATGCTTATACACTGAATGCTTAAGAATCATTTAATGTAGTCTTGTATATCATGAATAGAATTTATACACACTACATAATATGCAAAAAATTACTTAATTTTAAAAATGCATACCAAAACTGTTAAATGCACCTTCAGCATTATATGTTTATAGCATTTATGTTTTTGTATGTTTCTTTTAAATAAAAGATATTTGTTAAGCACACCATATTCTACAGAAAGCATCTTGCCTTGCATTTAAATAATGTATATAAATTTCATTATATTTGAAATAATGTAGTGTCATTAAAAGGCTGCAAAATTTTTTTATACATAAGCCATTGTGTAACTGAACTCTTTTGTATAACTCTGTAAATGAATGTTAAATACTTTGCACTCCATATTTTACAAAACTTTAAGTTGAACTTATTGTAGCTATTTGTTTTAACTAAGCATTTAAAAAAAGATATCAAGAGACCATTTGTGGCACTTTCAAGATTAAATCAACATCAAAATTTAAAATTAGATTTTGAGAATACAAAAGTTATATCTATATCAGATTGTTATACTTTCAGAATTAGGGAATCATTAAGGAGATTTTAAGTTAAGGAAATAGTATAATGATGTTTTATCCTATGAAACACCTTATTTGGTTTGATATTTCAAAAGTATCTAACACTTCCAGATCAAAATATACCAATTTCGTTTAACCCCCAATGAATAAAAGACTGATCTTTTTTCTCAAACTGGTACATAAATAGCACAGTGAATGCGAAATTCCAGTGAAACTATCCCTTGAAAATGATCACATTTGCGATCGAAAGATCTCAGGAGTTATCTTATTTGTTTTATGTTTATTTATTGTATAATTATTTATTAAAGCACAAAGGTCTTTCCTAATTATAATTAAGATATCTATTGCTTTTCTTAAAGTAACTTTTTTTGTGTAAGGGAAAAAAACTGTTTTAATTTTTTAATAGGGACCTCCAGTATCTGGTACAGGTCCACCTGGTCCAGGAACACCTATTATGCCCAGTCCTCAAGGTGAGTGATAGTTCTATTTAGGAGTCTGCATTATTTATGTCCTTATTGTTTGCTCCTGCATGAGCCATTCATAATTTTTTTACTTTCAGAATGTTTGAAGCTGGGCTGTGTGCTTCCTTATGCTGATATTTTTGGTGTTATATGCACTCATGTTACATAAAATGTGCTTATTTTTTTTATCCTGATACTTGCTAAATGTTAAATAAATTAGCATTTTTTTACTTAAAATGTCTCATTTTGAATCGAATCAATGTTTTTTAAATGTTTTATTACTGAAACTTAAAGTAGTTGCGAGATATTTATATCTATGCCTTTAAAAGAAAACTTGGTGCTCTCTAGCATGTTTGAATGTATGTTTTGATTTTAAGCATTTAAATTTCCATATCTTCAAAATTTTATGAATTTAAAAATAAGCACATTTTTCATTTGAATCTATTTTCATAATGTTATACCATTTATAATCAAAAGCTTCTTTTGATTTTTTTTTCCCCTTAAAGTATTTAAAATGGGCAGACTTCTATTTTTTTGTACCATGATAATTTTTGTATACACCACAATAATGATTTAAACTAAAATAGTCTCAGTATTTTTTTAATACTTTGTTATTTTTAAATATATCTTTTTTAAAAAATCTTTTAATAAGATGTGAAAAAGGATTTAGAACATTTTTATTAGAAGTGCTATAAAGCAGGGTTTCTCAAACTTTTAGAATGGCATGCCATTGATCTTGATGCTTTTGCCATATCACCAAGTAACAAATATAGCAATAGAATTTAAAATTCTAGAATTATATTAATAAAATACTTTTTTTTTTGAGATTTTCAAACAATGAATAACCTTATGCTTTTATTTTTAAAAAAATTATACATTATTACCCCCCCCCCCCCCACACACACACACACACACTTTTTTTTTTCTTGTAGGAGGATGTATTTGTAACTTATTGGTATATGCTAACTTAACTTATATAGTCTAATTAATCAAACATAGCTTCTTTATGTTCAGTTCAATATTTGGTCATTTTAATCATAAATAAGATTAAACTTTTTATTTATTCTTGAATGTCTCTTTTGTAAAGAAAGGAAAAAATTCATGCATAAGTTGTTTTAATTGTAGCAGTAATTTTACAGCTTTTGCAGATATCTGCTCATTTAAGTCCATTAATATATTCTCTTGAAAATATATGCAAGATTTCCATTAAAGGATAGTCAATTGTGTATGTTTTCAAGTAAAAAGGGATATCTGAATTCTGATTTTAGATTTTTGAAAATATTCTTTGAAATGTGCTATTAGGCTTGCACAATGTTTATTTATGTCGGTCATAAGTTTAGAATGTATTCTCACTGTTTCATTTATATTCATGAAAGTGTTAAAAAAAAAAAAAGTGTTTTCTTTTTTAAATTTTTCATATTTGAGAAATATCAGTGTGTCATGGAAGTGGTGTGATATGACTTTCCCAAAAATATAATCAGCCAAATCATAAATCACTAGAGTAACAACTGTTTAAATTGGTAATAGTTAACAGAGTCTGAAGAATAAAATAAAAAAGTGCCATTTTTCAGTTTTACAATTTTTTTATGTGTTTTTTATGTATTTATATCTTAAATTCTTTATACCGTAGTTTTGGTGAAACCCTGTTGTAAAGCAATTTAGACAAATTGTTAAAATTTTACCCGTCCTTTCAAAAAATCCATAATGAGTTTAAAAATATGTGTATCTTGAAATTTTTTTATCACAGGTGGGTTTAATAAATGCAAACAATCTGCAAGTAATTGCATTTCTGTAATTAAAAAATAAATTTTATAATAATAATAATAATAAATTATTAGCTATATGGGCGCAACAGCTTTTTTTCTATTCATTTAATGTTTTTTTTTTTTTTTTTTTTTTTTTTCCCCAAAAAACATAACATATTTCATTAAAATGATGTATGACTATTAGTTACAGTAATCCCTTTTTTTTTTTAAATCCAGCTTTGTAAATGAATGTTATTATTATTATTTTTTTTTTTATTTTTTTTTTTTTGCAGTGACTTCATTGTTTAACTAATTTTATGATAAATTCTTTTTGCTTAGTTTTAGTCATGCAATCTTTAGTTCCTTTTTGCCCTGTTTTATGTTAGCATGCTTTGTATTATCACTTGCACATTGCTTGCTCTACCCCCTGTGTGATACTTTATTTAAGCTTAATTCCCCTCACCCTTACTTTCTGTTATTGGTCTTTTGTACTGTGGAAAATCATGCATTTTTTATATCTCTAAATCTTTTATTTGTACTTTTCCTTCTCTTGTCTGCTTAAAAAGTACTCAAAAAGAATTATTTCAACTAAGTTTTACTGACTGTATGGAACATACATGCACTTAAAATAAATTACTTAAAGTGTGATAAGTTTACCTGATGCAGTATGAGATCAAGTTCTCAATACTGATTTACTTTCTGGCTAAGGAAGATGAAAAATAATAATAAACATTCTTTAATTAGCTGCACTATCTAATGAATTTTAACTTGATAGAATAAACAGATCAAATGCAGAATTCTTTGTATTTTAACGTTTGTGATGTATAAAATTTGACACAAAATAAATAAATTTTAATTAAAGTAAAAAAATCTTTGTAAATTTAATTATAAAGGAACTTTTTTCACAGCTGAATAAGAAAGAGAGAATGATCAGTAACAACAATACTGGTTGGAGTAAGCATATTTTGATGTACATTACACCATTTTTTATTTTGCATTTAAGCTGCTCGTGAAGCATTCGAGTAGCTGTGCACTAAAATTTGCTGGTTATTTGTAAGGGAAGAGTTCACAATCTCCATTTAATTTCTAACCTTGTTTAAAATTCTTTTGCATAAATAAAAAATTTTGAAGCTAATTACAACATTTATTGAATTAGATATTTATTGTAAATATACTGTAAACTGTACTTTAATTGACAATTTTCAATTATTATGCCAAATAAAAATGTTCATATAAACTTTTCCTTTCTGGAATAGGGGAGAAAAAGGACTTGGTCTTTAACATTTATTTCTGAACTATCGTTTCTTAGACTCTTTACATTTCTGTAAAAATATGTAAAATTTTAAAGTAAACAAGCATTAGTAATAAGCACATTCTTTATCTAACTTGAAAAAAAAAAAAAATTTACAGCTAAAACATAAAAATTTCTTTTGAATATTTCTTTTTTAAGTTTTTCAAAGAGTTTTACTACAAAATTTTTCCAAGAATATAACCTTTCATTAAATCGATGTTTCAAGTACTGCTTTTGATTGTCTGGTTTCTGAATCTTGTTTGATGCTGAAAAGAACTTGCATGGTTTTCCAATAAAGTGGCTCTTTACTGCACTGCTGCACCCTGTTGTTGAGAGCTACTTCCCTCGCTTTTTCCTGCACTGATTTCAGGCTTCATGTATTGTTTTTAGGTTCTTCAGGTCCTTACTCCCCAGCCAGTCATCGAATGAACACATCTACGCCACGAAGAGGTGAACATATGAACCCAGCTTTAATATAACAATGTGTCATATACATATTTAGCCCCTCCTTTTATAAGCCCTCTTTCTTCATTTCATTTTTGTGTTTTTCTGTTTTCCTACTCTTTCATGTTTTATTTTTTACTACTGTCATGCATTACCTGCCATTTATAAGCACTTAGATAATACAAATTGTGTTAGTATATAGTTGGTTGTTTTTGTTAAATCATTTACTAACTTATTTTATCTCTAATTATGCTTGCACTTTGATGTTCTGTGTATTTTTCAACACATATTATTATGTTGAGATTTTAGCTTTTTTTAGTGTAGGACAGAAAATTCAAAAAACTGTTAGGAACCTGATTGTATATATTTAGCTAAACTCTCACAGATCATTAATTTAAGCTAAATTTTAACCATTTTATTTTAGTTAAATATAGAATTAGAAAATTCATATTTAATTTTGAAAGACTCATTCATTTTCAGGTTTAAATTCCATATTTTTCATACTAGGTGTGATCATGAGCCTTTTTTCAGAGGGAGGGCCCCCCCCCCCCTCTTTTGTCATCAAACCAGGGGCATGCGAAGAGAAAACTGTACCTGGGGTAAAGTCTCAATTTGGCACCCCCCCCCCCCCAACTTGTGAAAGGTTAAAAGAGACATTGGTTATACAAATTTAATGCTCCCTAGATTCCCGCGACCAGAGAAACTGCCCCTTTTGCCCTTCCTTTCGCACAGCGCTGCATCAGACTTCAGCATTGCATGGCATAATTTTCTTGATGTTCCTGAATATAACATACAACAACCATTTTGACTAGAGTGGTACAATACATTAAAAAACTTCTCTATTTCTTCTTGTAATGGATTTTTAAAACATATACAGAATAATGTAATTTGTTCAATCATAAGAAAATACTGATCTTGCTATTAAGCTTTATTGCTCAGTTTTTCTTTCTGGAAACTTTTAAAAACATAAATGTTACTGAACCTCTGTATTATCTTGTCTTTAATGGCAGTATAGTATGACAGTTATAATTGCTTCATGGGCTTTGCTTGGTTGTGTTTGCAGCTTACATTTTAACATTGTTTTTGTCCTTTACTAATCACATGAGTTATTGCCTTTCAGCTGTTGGCTCTGATATGCCCTCAGACATTCTAATATTTTATTTTTTTGAATGGCTTTTTGTTTAATTAACTAGGTTTTGGAGGTGAAGGTTTGAAAGGTAGTAACTAACAATTTATGCATGTTAATTGTTTTAACATTTTTGATGATTATCTTCTATTTTTCATGTATGTAATTGATGGTTAGATATTTTTGTGTAATGATTTATCTGTGTTTATTGCATGATTATTTGATTTTTTATATTTTATTTATTCATTGGAATTATGTGTGTCTAGTTTCCCCTATTTGTTATTGCATATATTTATTTGAATATTTAACTCATTTCTATGTGTTTGTCACATATACATATGTCCCGTATATATGTTGTTTTCAATTATATGTTCATCTTTTTTTTTCTTTCTCTCTCTCAGATTCTACTAGTTCAGGAGGTGAAAGTATGTATGCAATGATGAAACCAGTTCCTGGTGGAAGCATACCTGGGGTACTTAAATTTTTTGCCTTTGCTTAACAGTGCTGTCCTTATTAAAACAATTACCATATTTTCCTGCATATAATCTGTGGATGATCTATTAAACCTCGAAAATTTGAAGTGTGGATTATCTGCTGGTGCGGATAATCTGATGAAATTCTTTTCAAGCAGAACTGATTTCCCATTTCCACTGGCATTTATAAAATGTAAACATATCAAATGTTTGTCTGTTTGGAGGACCACTCGGTGAGCTGCTTTTGATTGGTTTGCATATGACGTGTACATTCTAGTGGGAGTGGCCTCAGATTTTTAAAGAATATTTGTCTAGTATTTTAGCAACATGCTTCTACTAACATGCTAAATGGCTTCTATGAAGAATACAGAGTTTCTCATCTCATTTCGATCAAAAATTGCAATCTAATCATTTGTTAGCTGAATCTTCTTTTATTTGTCACGTGGAATACATATAAGTCAAAGAATCATGTCTAAAAAAATGCATAAATTACACAGCTGAATTTAAGCTGGATGTAATAGAAAAGGCAGAAAAAGTGCAATAGATCAAATATAATAGATTGCCATAATCGAATGTTCGATTAAGGCAAAAGAACAAGGAAAAAATTATTCACAGAAAAGAGTCTCTTACTCCCATAGACTTCTCATACAATCATCATCATTCCTGATCTAAGCTTGCTCCATGTTATTATTAAACTATTGTCAAATATTATTGGTAATAGATCAAATATAATCAATCACCATAATCCAATGTCCGATTATAGCAGAAGAACAAGGAAATAATTATTAAACTATTGTCAAATATTATTGATACTATAGATTATTATTATTTTAACTTGCAGTTATCCTATATTTATTTATTTTATTAACAATTATCATTTAAATAGCACAACTAAATCAATAGAAACTTTATTTATTAGTATTTTGGAATGTTGAAAACAATGAGCAATCATTGTATAACCCACGGATTATCTGCTGAAATTTTTTTTAAAGGCTAAAATTTACAGACGCGGATTATATGCAGGAAAATACGGTACCTTATAATTGCAATTCATATCTTTCAGTATTCTCAAAATATGTAATCTCTATCATAAAAAATGCTAATGTTTCTATTTTACACCAAATTTTTTCTATTAAAATTGTGGTAAGTTGAAACTTAAAGTAAATTTGATAAGGATAAAAAAAAAAAAAATTGGTCTAAGTCAAAATCTATTACACCTGTGATCAAAATAAAAATTCGTTTTATGAGCATAATCTTTGAGAATTTTGAAATATTGTACAACTAATTTAAAATGTGCAATATATAAATTTATTTTGTGACTTTAAATTTTATAATCTTCTGAACAAAATTATATCTATACTACTATTATACTCAAACAGTATTTCAAATTTTCAAAACTATTTAGTGTTACAATTTGTGGCATTAATTATAAAATAGAGTGAATGCCATTAATATTTTTCTCAATATTGCTTTGAAAATTTTCCTGACTACCATATATACTCATGTATAATTCGACCCCCTAACTTTTGAATACAAATTCTGCAAAAACCCATGTAAGTCGACCCCCTAACTTTTTACTTCAATTTTGCACAAAATCAAATCAAAGGTGTCAATGTGAAAAAGTAATAAGTAAACAAAAACAAATCACTGAAAAATATTCTAAATGATTAGTTATTATTATTTATATATTTTATATATTATTTTGTTATGTATACACATAAAAAGACAGTTTTTCTTTTTTGATTGGCATGTGTATAAGTCTACCACTCAATTTGCTTGCCAAAATTGTCAGAAATTCCTTGACTTATACATGAATATAATGGTATATTAATTTTTTTTATGTTGTCAAATACTTATTTTTAAAAATAATTATAATGAATAAATCTATTAATTTTAACTAATAGGTTTAATATTTAAAAACTGTTATTTGCTACTGTAGTAAAAATTATGGAGTATATATAAGAAGATCTATAGTTTTTAAAATTAAAACATTGATTATTACAGTTCCCTATGGGACCTGGCCCTGAAGGACCAATGGGATCTATGGGACCTGAAATGGGACCACCAGTCATGAATGGAATGTCATCTGCAGGTAAGAAATAACCACATAGATTCAAAATCAGACCAATGTAATTTTTCTACTGAAATCGCTATTTAAAAATTATCTCAATAATTAAAATATGCTAGTAAATATATTTTAAGCATGTATCAAATAAAACAAACTGTAACATAGTATTATTTTAACTTTGTGTTTCTGTATTTCACTTTCTTAGGTGATACATTAGATGGCATGAAAAATTCCCCAGCTAATGGCCCTGGTACTCCAAGGGAAGAAGGACCTTCTATGGGTGACTACGGAATACCTGGCTATGGACAAGAAAATGTAAGACACGCTTATGTTTTTAACCTTGGAAATTTTTATATATATATATATTTAAACTAATATTTAAAGAAAAATTCTTCAAAAAAGTATTAAAACATTTCTTGATGGACTTTTATGTGTTAAATTATTATAAATAAATGAAATCCATTATTCATTTTTTAAATTCTGGAATAGGTTTTTAGTTATCTATGTATTGAGTAATAAAAAGGTGGGTAGTATTTGATGATATATGAAATAACTTTAGGGATAAGATATCAGTTAAATATTCCATACTGAAGCTTTTTGAAAGAATTTGACTGTTTAATTAGATGGGATACGGGGGAAAACTTTTGAGGGGCAAACAAACAAGCAGAAGCTTACAGCTTAGTTTTCTTTCTTTAAATATTTGTAATTATCTGAAGTAAATTTTTCATGCAATTATAACATTCAATTTTTACTGACCATATTTTAAATATAAATGTTTGATAAATCTCACAGCCACCACTTCTAGTAGGTATAATTTTTTTTTTTTTTTTTTTTTTTTTTTTTGCATGATATGTTTTGTATAAGCATAGAATCATATTCTTCACAATTTAATAGAAATTGGAATCAATGAGCAAAACTAAAGTTAAAATGAGCTTCTTTTCATTCTTTCTCTAAATTTTTAATGTATTCTAAGCAGTTTGGATCTATCATTTTAGCTTTTACATCTCAGCCTTCCTCTCTATTTCCTTAGAAAAAAAAAATAGCAAAGTTTACTTCAGCTCGACACATAAATTTTTATTTCTCAATTCAATAAAAACTGTTCTGTTAACATTTTTTTTTCCAAAAAATCTTTTTTAGATGTCCACTATGAATTTTTAAGAGAACTAATCCTTTCTGGTTTCTACCTAATTATGCTTTTGAAATTAATGTGCATAAACATTTTTCATGATTAAATTTATTAATTTTATTTTTTAAATGTTTCTTTTAGGACCAGAATGAATCGGCGGCGATACTCAAGATAAAAGAAAGTATGCAAGAAGAGGCGAAGAGGTTTGAAAAAGACACACCAAATGAGCATCCGGACTATTTCATGCAATAAACTAATTTTTAAAAAAAAATGTTCAAGATTTAAGCCCTTCACTCGATTGTGCAAGTGAACACTGTACAGTACTCAGGCTCCCACTTTGAGAGGGAATATAGCATTCTTCCCAAGTGCTACACCTGAAAGTAAAACTCTCAGGATAGAAAAAATCTGTAGCTGGGGTAAAATAAAATTTTCTAATGTGGTCACCTATTGAACATCCTTCCAAAAAACAAAGAGGAGAAAGCATCCTGATGTATAGATTGATTTGTTGCTTATCTTCATGTGCACCTTGCCCTATTCTGATCATAAGTTCATGAAGAAGATATGTGTAGAAAATTTTAGACTTATTTCTATGAACTTCCTTTTAGAAGTTGTAAAATATTCAATATCATTGTATCATTATATCCACAGAAATGCATACATATGTATTTTTATTGTTACCAAAATTAATAGAAGTATTTCTATGAATGACTTTTAATCATCCATTTCATCCTGACTCTATCATTATTTGTCCAATGAGGTGGCCATTTTTGTGGGACCTGTTTAGTATATATAAAATGTACAGTATAATACATTATATGTAGAGACACTACGCAAGACCAAAGTGTCATTTTCTCCCATTTTATTGTGAGACAGACAACATGAGTATAAAAATGGACGTGTTGTTTCACCAACATTGTTGAAGACTTTCATAGTGTTTGTTAACTGGGAACAAGTTTTTTGTGTAATATATAAATGATGGTGAGACTTTTTTTTCCATGTGTAATATCACCGCTCAGTATTGTTATCTATTGGTCATATCATTCATTACAATAGTTTCATTCTGGAGAAACTATCATCTTTTTATTAAAGTTCAACCAGGACAACCTAAAAAAATGAAACTAAATCACCAAGAACAAAGAATTAAGAAGCTTTTACACCTCTCTTTTTGTAATTTTATCTTCGTCCTTGTAATCTGCATTTTTCAAAGTTTTCTGACAACTTTCTACTGATATCTCCTTTTGTTATTGTTTTTTTTTATAAATCCCAAGACATTTATTAATTCATTCCTCTTCATTTTCCTTCTACATCTGTTATCTATTTTGTGTATTTTGTTTTCTCCTGAAAATTTTCTTTTTCTTATCTCATTTCAACATTTCACTGTACATGCATTTTGTACAGGTTAATTTGTATTGTCTATAGTCTTTATATGAGAGAATGTATACTAAATAAAAGTCATAGAAGCGTGCTTGATGTTTCAAAACTTGATTGTCACTTGGCTGAAAGAGTTAACTTCATTATTGAAGGACTAATTCTGAAAGTCAACATTCCAATCAAACACATCTTCGAGAAAATGTGATTTCATGAATACATCTGAAAAAAAAAAAGACATTTAATGTGGAATAGATGCCAGAGCCCATTTGCAATGTATACAGCAAAAACTAAGACTGAAGGTCGATGTTTTAAATGACCAAATATTGTAAATATTATATATTCGAGAGTTTTGTGCTGTTGCCCGTGTACTTGAGTATCGTGCTGGCTAGAGATTATTTTCATTCCTTGTACAGATGAAAACGAAAAGACTTTTCTCCCTTGTTAATGTTACTTTTAAAGATAGCTGCACTCCAGTATGAAAGATTTAAACTGTTGGAAAATTTAACTGCTGAAATTTAAAAAAAAATATCCTTAATATATGCATTAAAAAAAAACTAAATTGATTTTTATTTTATTTTATTGAAGAAGCTGTATCAGCTTAAATATTTAATTCTATTGTTAAAAAATGGGCATTAGTTTTTGTTTTTATATGCAATACTTATATAAAACTAAGATAAGTTTTTCTATTCCCTATGTTTATGCAGTTTGGCATCATTTGGTTGGAATATAATAAATGTGGAAATTTCTTTGTGAAATGCATCACGTGGGGGTGGATCATGTGGGAATTTTAATTTCAAATTTTGCATATGATTAATTTAAAGAATTTTATAATTTTGAAACTTAACTGTTTATTTTAATAATGCTTCTCAAGCTGTTGTTTACAATTAGCCTGAGAAGTACTTAATATAATTTGGCTTTATAATAATGTGTTGATATTCTACACCTATACATTGATTCTATTCATCAATCTCGATATTTAATGGAAAAAAACAGTGAAAGTGTTTATAGAAACTCTTTCACATTAGACTGTAAAAACAAATGATTGTATTTTACTTAGTTATAGTGTTTTAGTGAAAATTTGTTGCTGAATCACAATAAAAGATCTAAGGATGTATAGGAAATGTATATCATTTGATAGCTTGCAATATTAAATCTGTTATATTGTAGGTGTTTTTTTCTTCTCCTTCAAATAATGTTTTGATGTCAATGAGAAATTGTGCATATATAGATATACACGGAGTAGTATATATAGATAGTACTCCATGTATACCGTGTATATAGATATACACGGTATACATGGAGTTTTTATTATATTTCCTTCCTTTTTATGTTTCATAAGTAAACTAGCATGATTGGAACCCTTAAGGGTGCTAGTCACTCAGCAGCCAAATTCTCCTCCGTAATGTTCAGTCTATGGATGTTTGATGCATTTTTATACTCAAATTATCTCTTAGGAAAATTAATATTTTTAAATTTCTTTTTTTTTCACTGTTCTCTTCTTAAAGAATATCTCTTTTTATGCTTAGTTTCCAAAATATTTCTAAAATCTATGCATAATTTTATTTGAAGTGATAATATTTTACTCACATTTCTTCAGGTTTTAAAACATAAAATATTCAATTCAACATAAATTTAAAAATTGTTTTGACAACTAAGAAAAAAGGGACATCCTTTAAGAAGAAAACACTGAAAAAAAAACCCCTAAAAATATTTATTATCTTTTAAGCATTTCTTTTGTATTGTAATTCAGATTAATTGAATGTTGTAGAAAACTGAATTCACTAAACACATATCATAAGGTGTTAAAACTTTAAAAGCTATTTTTGAAAAAAGAAAAAAAAAATTACATATTAAACTTAGCTCTAATTTTTGCAATATGAATCCTTCACTACATACTGTGTTTTTGATAAAAATTAATTTGTCCTCCAAAAATTTTACTGTGTGAAGACGAAAAAAGTTGTCTAACAATATTACAGATACTAATATTGCTGACTTTCTATGAACAAATTTGGCAGAATCTTTTATTAGTTGTGTAAAAATATTGTAAAAGAGTGTTTCTTTTATATCTCTTTTAGTGGACAAATCTAACATAGACAAAATTTTGAAAAAATAGCTTAAATAAATATTTATGGTGGGGGGGGAAAAAACAATTGTTAATGTACATATAATTAAGAAAAAATACATACAAACAATAGAATGTTGATTTATATTAAAAAATGATTTTGCATGTTTTGTTTTGACAATTATCAAAACAAAATGTTAAGCAAAAATTTGAAGTCTTTTGTACAATTTGAAGAAATTGAATTAAAATGAGAGTGACTCAGCAACCAAATTTTTAACTATTTGCTTAATAAAATGTGAAATAACCTTTCTTTAAAAAAAAAAAAAAAAAAAAAAAAAAAACCAAATCAGCTTGCCTAATTTGAAAGGGTCTCATTGATGTGATGCTTTATTGAGGCTTAATGAATGCTGTTAGATTTAATCATAATTTAGTTGATTTTCTTTTATCACTCGAAATATTATGATGCATGTACATAAGTTTGTGAAGCAAACAATCAATATTATATAAAAGATATTTTTGATATTTGCTGTATCATGTAGAATAACCAGTGAGTAATTTACTAATATTAAGGCAGGTTATTGAGAAAGTTTGAAACCCACTGATCATATACTCACAATGAAATATCGTGAATTCAGTGTTATTGATTATATTATTTTAATTTTTTTACTCTCATTTCCATTATGCTTTAATACATTTGCTAGTGCCTGTTTTTTTCTTCCATGTAGTTTCAACACTGAAGAATTATCAAATTTCATTCATAAAAAATAAAATCTAAGCTTTTTATTGCAATTTTGGTACTAGTCAATTAAAAGAATTTTTTATATGAGCAAGTTGCAATTTATAAATACCTTTGTGTTTGTTATACTATCTTTGTGCATACACATATACATTGTATATATTCATTTACCATGATAGCATCAGTTTTAATTTATTTTGATGGTGTAAGGCTTTTTTTTTCCTTTCTTTTTTTAAAATAGAAAATGTTAGTATGCTTTGAAACACCTTAATTATTTTACATTCATTCATAAAAATATAATTATATATACTTTTTTATATTTTGTAATTAATATCCATTCATTGATGCAATAATGGGATTTTTTAAAAAATCAAATAGTTTTTTGTTTGTGTAAATATTATGCATTGTATATTTTCCTGAGTATAAAAGCTATTAAATTATAGTGAAATATCATTTGCTCACTAAGCTATGCACTGCTTTCTTTCTTTTATTACTCTTTCTGTTATTAACATGTGTTGGAAGATTTTATATTTTATTTACACAAATTATTACATAATACCGAAATTGTCATATCACATATCTTATGTTTTAGTAAAAAGATGTAATGTCTCAATAGATGTACAGTAATATTTCTGTGATGATCAGAATGTTTTAATCTCTAGGGTAAAACATTTATAAGTGTTATTATTTTTATTAAATAAATAACAAAACTCATCTCTTTGATATGATCTCCTTGAATGAGCTTTTAAAAAAACTTCCACTTGATTCGGTAAGAAGAAAAAAAATCATATTCATTTCCAATTGAACCTTTTAATAATATTTATTAAATTTTAAACAATGTTTTGAAAATAATCCATTTGTGCTTACTCATTGTATCAAACAGAAATGTTTGTGATAGAAAATTGTCGTTGTCTTATGGTATAAAAAGGCTGTCTTTTAGAAATAGCTTTGAATCATCTTTTAATTAAATTATAGCCCCTCCCCCTCCCTTTACTATTTTTTACACTTACAATGACATCTCTAGAATAAAAATTTCCTTTACCAAATCAAGCATAATTGTTGAGGAACTCATACAAAAACTATATTTTAAAATGAATTTTTTTTTTTTTTTTTTTTTTTTTTGGTGATATTGCAGATTACCCCATTCTATTTGCTATTATCACAAAATTTCAATTAAAACAATGGCATAATCTTCATACTGGAGTTTTTATATTAATTTTCAGAATGTTTTCCATGATGAAATAGAAACTAGAAAATTTATTGCTGAGATAAATCTGTATAAAGACTGCTGGAAATGTTGTTACAGGAAGCGATATATTTTATAAAAAATATTTCCTTGTATAACATGACCTCATTTATAATGCTCACACATCAGCAAAACTTTTAAAATAATCAAAGATTTTAGACTTGGAACCGTAGGTTCACATTTAGATACACAAAAGATTTGTTAGATGGTAGACTGTTCAATGAAAGTTTTGCACAGTGTTCACACTGTTTTTTCCCCCTCAATTAATAAACAAAACAAAAAATAAAAAATCTAAAGAAGGAGATTGTGCAATCTCTATAGGTTTTGCAATACAGGATCTTAGCAAATGATTAATTGGCGTAATGATGGCAAATTCAGTTTTTTTCTTCAGTAATTTTACATCAAGCTTAGATTTGTGAGATTTTAAAAGTGATTTTATGAAGAAAAAAAAGGCAATTTACTGCATTTCTATTGATAATTTTAAATTGAAAATATCCACTTATACACATCACATAATTGTATTGACTTCTGCAGTTCTGAAATGATTTCTTTCAGAATATTACAGTAGCATTACATTTAACAACTTTATGAACAATCAGTATTGAGTCAAATTGAATGGCTTTGATCTGAAATCAGAGAAACAGTTTTATTTTTCTTGTAAATAATTGTGCGAAAAAGAACTACTTACAATTTCACATTCATTGCTCTCTTTATGAATTATGTTTTCATTTTGACTGCAATTCACAAATTTTTAGCACTTTTATAAAGTTTTAAAATTTTACACTTATTGTAGACTCGATATTTGTGTTTTTCCATTTGTTAATCTTAAATTTAGTTACAATGTTACTTCTTGGGCAAATTTTTATGACATATCAAATTTCAACCTCCTTTTCTCTCTCTATGTTTCAATTAGTGAAACTAAAACACAGTAGGTCATAGAAGCAATGTTTTCTCTGTAACTGATGGGAAATGGAAATCTTTTAAATCTAATACACTTGGACTTTGGATATATTTTGCTTGGAAGTTGGCTCAAAAGTTGGACATAAAGTTATTGAATGTGATAAAACTTTAAATTGAGTTTTTCAGAGACAATTTATCTATACTTATTCCGAGATTTTAAAGAATTAGAAATAATATATAATCCTAATAAAAAAAAATTCTAAAATTCCATAAAAATTAGTTTATCAGCATGGGATGTAAAAATTAGTTTCATATTAAGAACAAATTTAGGTTTTTTTGTTTATCTGAAAAAAAAAAAAAATGTTTTAAGTAAAAAATCATGCAATTGTTTTTATAATCGTTTATTATCATTTTTATTTATTAGGCATTACAAACAATTAGGGTTAAATTGGAATTTGAGACTAGGAAATACTCCTGATCAAAATATATTGGTTGGTGACCTTGAAGAACTTATCTACTCGTATTGAAGTAGTTTAAAAATATATATATTTGATTTAAAACAGGATTTACACTATATCATAAGCTTTAGTTATGATATATTAATACAATAGACTCCTAACTATCCAATCTAATATGGTGTAAGGGCAAGTTGAGTGAATAACAAAAAGCTAAATTGTCCAAGGCTCTATAATCACTTTTTGCCCTCTCTCATACCTTTAAATATATTCTTTTCATACCAAAAAATTTTTATGTACCCTGTTATAAGTTTTAAAAATGCATTCTGAAAAAAGGAATTAAAACCAATGCACAAACTTAATTGCAGAAAACATTTATCCATGTGATCTGTACTTTATGAATACAGTACATACAGTTTTAAAATGAACAACATTTTAATACTTAATGCATGCCTAATTTACTGAAAAGTTTTATTTTACATAGTCATTGATAAATGACTATGTAAATATGAAGAGTTAGATCCAAGGTAAAGAGTTATAACTTTTTGTTATGTTTTTCATACCATACTTATCTTGTTGTAATTTGTGTTTTTTATGTGGCATGTAGTAAACACCCACTTTAACACTCTGAGCAGTTTGCCCATATGTTTCTGCTTCTCAAAAACAATTTTAATCTGTTGAAAAAAAATATTTTAAACAAAATTGTATTTCAAGATGTATTTCTAATAAAGGGGCAATAAAGTGTATTTTAGAAGCAAACAGGTGAAGAAAATTTTATAACATTTTTATGAAATTCCAGGAAAGCCCTTAAGATGCTCGGGTGAGAGGGGGGGGGACATCTTCGTTGAGTAATTCTTCATTTTATTATGAAAATTTGCAGCTAGGACAGTTAACTGGGAGTCTATTTCTGAATATATATATTTTTTAATTCTCTTTTTACCAATTTAGAATTTAAAAACATGAAAACTTAATTAGGAAAATCACTCTATAATGCATGTTTGGAAATTGTAACCTGTCTTTCCTTTTTGTTCTCTCTTAAAATCAATATATCGTTGTTTCATGTCAAAAGTATTTAACATAATGTATTCTCTGAAAATAGACAAATGATTTTTGTTGTATTTTATGCAATACATAAACTTTTAAGACAACTTTTCTTAAAAGTTACATAGATTAAAATATAATTTTTATTTTCTTATTACTCAAGATTTCAGTGTGGTAAAAAGATTACATTATTCCAAATTTTTATTGTTGGGAAAACTATAAAAAAATTTTAATTTGTTACATTTACTAATGCAGGAATTATCATTTCCATTTAAACATTTATCATTTTAATATTTAATACAATAGGTCTGAATTTTATATAAAATATTTTTTAGATATACAGTAGACTCTCTTTAATTTGCGATCCTAAAATCTGCCCACTGTTTCAGATGTACACAGTTAAATTTAGATAAGTTGCTGGGAAAAAATTCAAGAAATATCACAATTGTTAGAAAAGGAGTGTATTTAAATGTATTATGAGACTCTCTGTAAACAGAAAGGATTTTTCTGTTAGAAATGTTTTAAAGAATTTTTTTTTTTTAGAAAAGTTATATTTATGCAAATGATTATGAAAATCACCGCTTTTTATAAATATTTAGCTTTGACTGTTTCTCTACCCTTTCTAAATTTGATCAAACTACGTATTTTGTGTGGAAGGAAAATTAAACTTTTCTTAGATTGAAAGTAAAATTTCACATTAAATTTTCTTCAATGATACTTTAAAGTACCGTCGGTGCATAAAGGGTTAAAATTGTTACCAAATTGTTTGTTTCTTGCATTCATTTATCTGTGTGACACAATTACATAGACGAATCCATTGTAAGAGTTAAGTTGGAGATTATAAATTTCTAAAATTCTAATGATCATGCTTCTACAGTTTGACATTTTTTTTTTTTTTACCATAAAAAAGGGGGATTTTAAAAATAGGAAAAATAGTGACCTAAAATGTTGTAGATGATATAAGCCATTTTTAACATTCGCTTACATTTCATAATTTTATTTTTATTTTTCAAACTTAATAATTTCTTTTAAAAATGGAGGCAGGTGTTAAAGTAAATGTTTAAGGTACATGAAAAAAAAATTAGTTGTGCACTTTGCCCTATAATATAATATGTAAATGCTATTTAAAGTTGGCTTGTAAGGCAAATTGTCAAGTCTGTTATCATACAAAATTACTGAAAATACTCAGCCTTAAGTTTATTAAATTTCCTAAATTCAACTTACTTTGAAGTGACTTATGTCACTAAATTTCGAAACATGATATTTATCAATAATACTTTAATTAAATTGAAATGAGAGAGTTTTAGCCACAAGATTTTGATTGCATAGAAATTATACAAGAAGTTTTTCTAACAATTACAGTATATATTCATGTAAATTATTAAATTTTAAGGAAATTGCATATTTGTTTCTTAGTTCAATAAAAAATAAAAGTAGAATGGTGAAAAAATGATAATCATTAAAAAACCTGTGGTAAAAGACTTGACATTTGGTAACAGACTTGACACTATGTTGAAAATGGGGAATATAAATTATCAAAATAAATAAAATGCACTTCCAATTGGTAAAAAATATGGGTTTGCAACTGTATCAAAATTTATTTTGCTCTTAACCATCTATGCAATTATCATGAAATTAAATTCTAGATGATTAAAACTCTTGCATAATTTTAAATTTTGGATATGACTTCAGTTTGAAAATTTGTAATACACCTATTCAAAGTTTTGTTGCATTTAGTGATAATGCTAAGTATAATTAAAATTATAATATTTAATAATTTGGATGATTTAAAGAAACATAAATGTTGATAAACTTACCAACACCTATTCTATTAATTTTTAGTACTACATGGAAATATTTAATTATGCATGAAACAAAATGGTGGTGAGAGAAAAAATTAGATATTTGGAAATTTTATTGCTTTTTATCTCCTGTCACGATTTTAATGCAATTGAAAAAAACTTTCTGCCTGTAAATTTAGCATCTAATAAAATGTTATCCTAAATAAATAAAGAAAAAGGTTGGGGGGATAGTTTTATGAACTATCAAAAAATACATCAAACTTTTAACATTTTTCCCTTTTAAAAGCTAATAAAAGTTTCATTGTTTTATTCAGTTATTTTTTAGAGATTACATAAAAATGATTCATTATATGAAATGTTTATAAAAATTAAACATGTTAAATTGAAAATAATTCCCAAGCAAATAATTTCATTTCTCTATAAGCTAATACTAGTAATATTTCTTAGTGAGTTTCAAAACAGTGGTTCTCTTTCATTTTTCAAGATTAAATTAAAAGTTTATCTTATCTACTAAGTATTTAATGTAATTTTAAGTAATTCTGAAGTAGCTTGAATGCTGTTTCTATTAACACTGTTACATTTTCATGAAAAATCTACTATCAATGTTGTCTTCATCAGCTTCCATTCCAATTCTCAAATGTGATAAAGCTGTAATGAAGTAATCAAGTTACTGTGTAAAAAGTCTACTACGTATTCATATCAGCCAAATTTAGTACAAAGTACAAACCCTATTGTTTCAGAGTTACTTAATGATTATTATCCATTTCATTAGCATATAATGCCATTTTTTAAAATTTCTACTCCTCTCCCAATGTTATGTGTTAGAAAGATGCATTTAAACTACAATCTAATCTGTCTATGAACTTGAGATCTGATATTTAAGGCAATCCAGGCAAGGAAATGGGCTTTGCCATCCCTGATATGAGTTAAGTTGAAAATTAATCAATTGAGGCATATGGGGGAGAGATGAGTATAATTATCACTAACATCATGCATCAAACGCAATGTATACAAAATATTTTTGCTTGGATTGCATAAAACGACATATTTCATAATTATTATACAATTTGGACATTGTGGGAATCAAATGGTGTTACTTTTCTTAGAGCAATTAGTTTAGCTTGTCCGTTTCATTTATGAAGTATTGCTTGACATGTTAACTTTAATTATAAGTTACTAATTAATTGTTTATGTTTACATTTTTTGGTAGGACTTATATTTACCATTATATTTTAAAGATCTGCTTCCATTTTCTATTAATATTTAATTAAGATATGTTTCATTTTAAAATTTTAATTAACTTTTTAATTTATTCCAAATTTAAACATTCCCAAAAATATTTATTAATTTATTAACTATGCACCTCTCTTTTCTTCATCTATATTGTTAGCTGATATAAAATTTGAGAACCACTGTTTTTATTATTTGACTCAATTTCACACTTTGTCTTATTTAATATTCTTTGTGTAAAGAGGCAAGACTTAGTTTTTTCATGTTTTCATCCATCATTATTTGTACATGAAAAAGAAATACTTTGTACTTATCTTTATATGGCTTTTACCAAGCGAGCAGTGCATTGGCTCCAAACTATTCATGTCAGAAACATGCAATCAAAAGTTCTGGTGTGTCTGTGCTGAACATCAGTATTGCTGAAGAACAACAGATGTACCTCATTACAGCAGTCATATGAATATATAAAGGAATGTAATTGCCTTAGAGAAAAACATTTTAAAACTGTACGTTATACAGGTGGTATGTGAAAGAGTATGAAAAATTGAAATTTAATAAAACGATGAAAATAAAAATGTATCATATATTAAGTATCTGTTTATCTGTTCACGAATGACAGCAGGACACACACTTACTATACAGAACATTGCCGCCCCCCCCTTTTTTTTTTCTCAAATTACAGTCTTTAATTCTTAACAAGAAAGAAAAAAGCATGCACCAAGTATAGATTACGAAGCACTTTCCAACACATCCAGAATAATGTAACAAAATTGCACCATTTTAAAAATATTACGTCACCATATGGAAACATATAATGCATTTCTAAACTGAATTTCAGCTGTTCCCATTACAGTCAGAAAATTATCCAAAATTTTTAGCAGCCCTTATATGATATAGAGATTTGTATCTATTGACAACATCCATTCCAAAATTTAATTCATTTAAGCGATACATATATTTCAGTTGAAAATTTCCCTTCAGCAATTTTGTCTAAGGAAAATGGTATGCGAATACTTTTTGCACCGCTCTGTATATGAAGACAGAATTTATGTATAAAGAGTTATATGCAAAAAACTAATTAAATTTAGAAGTGCATACCGAATTTTAAAACATACTCTCCAGCAATTATTATGCAAAGACAGTATTGTAACTGATTTTTTTGTGTCCCTGTAAATTTAAAAAAAAAAAAAATGGCTATGAATTCTCCATTTTAACATGATTATAGTGAAATTCAGTGATTTATATCAGTTTCAATACATTAGAAATAGAATATTCAATACATTAGAAATACATTCTCATTAAAATACTCTCCAAACGATTTTTCCCTATATACTATGTAATCCTATTCTTTTGAGTGTCCCTGTAAATGAACCATTAATCGTACATACTTCATATGCAATACCAAACATCTTTATTGACCCTAAATAAGCTTTATCAATTGCAGGAAAATCTGAATATATTTACAGGAGTTAGAGCATGGCCAGACAAACCAAATGCATAAACACATTTTTCAACTTTGTGGGAAAGTGCTAAAAAAATTTGCTACATATGGTGATTAGTTTAAACATAATATATTTTTATGGCGTCTTCATTGTACTTATTTTCAAAAAAATAAAATAAAAATCTAGCATTTTCTCTGTTGAAAATATTCCAGTGAAAATGCTTGAGTTTTTTTTGTAATTTTTTTATTTTTTCTTTAGCACAGCACACATCGCAATACTTGACAAACACAAATTTTCACACAAACTTTACAGAACATAGATCATTACATAAATCTTGCAGAACAATAAATTATAACTTCTGGTTTCATATTTAATCTATTATGAAAAATCTTCTAACTAATTCTTTCATCTGACATGAAAGGATGAATTCAAAAAATAATTAATAACCCCAGCCAACTTTGGGCGAAGTTAATTAAAAATATATTAAAAAATTAACAGGTGAGTCAAGAGCACCTCTTGACCCCTTTAAGTCCCATTCTCAACTGAACTGTGACATCATAATTCTGACTTTAAAACAAAGCACAGAATTCATAGTGCTGCCACCTGTTATCAAACAGAATAACTAACACTTAAATTGTTCTAATTAAATTGGGTTCACTGAACATACTCCCACCCATCAAGAAGTTATTCTTGATGCAAAGGAAGTAAACAAAGTTTTACAATAGGTCTTTTAAAGACACCCCTAACGGTTTTAACAGTCACTACTCTGACTAGACCATCCTTACCCGGATGAATTTCAATGATTTTGCCTAATGGCCAAACAGAAGGAGGAACATTATCCTCTTTCAAAATTACAATATCATTTACTTTAAAATTTTCAGTTTGTACTCTCCATTTTTTTCTATTTTGCAAAGAGCTCAAATAGTCAATACTCCACCTTTTCCAGAAACATAATTTCATTTTTTGTACAATATGCCAACGAGACCGTAAGGATAAATTTTCTTCATATACCGGTTCAGCTGGCGAAGTAATAACATCTCCAATTAAAAAATGAGATGGAGTCAATATATTGATACTGTCTATGCTATCATTATCAATTGCTACTAATGGTCTAGAGTTTAGAATAGCCCCAATTTGAGTCAAATATGTGTAAAATTCTTCAAAAGTTAAATTAGTATTACCAATAACACGTTTAATATGAAATTTTACAGAACGAACAGCGGCTTCCCATAGTCCACCAAAATGTGGACTTACTGGAGGAATCATATGCCACTCAATATTTCTTTGAGACAAAAAATAACAAATTTCTTCATTACTTTCAATATGACAAATAAATTTATATAAATCTGAAAGTTGCCCCTTAGCACCTACAAATGTTGTAGCATTATCACTATATCAGGGCTCCCAACAGATTTTAGGTCGCAAAAAGGGGGAAAGGGGACCATTTTTCTTTAAAAAGGGGACTTTGGGGGACCATTTTTCTTTAAAAAGGGGACTTTGGGGGACCATTTTTTTTTAAAAAGAGGGGACTTTGGGGGACCTTTTTTTAAAAAAAGAGGGGACTTTGGGGGACCTTTTTTTAAAAAAAGGAGATTTTTTTTGGGGGGGGGGCATTTATTTTTACTAAATATGTTAGCAATTTTTTTTAACATTACAGTAAACTTGTTAGTTAACTTTATAAGGATATCATTAAATAATTTCAAATATTGTTGCAGAAATTGTACAATTATATTTGAATACAATTAAATATTCTACTGCAAGAAGTGAAAAAGTAGTTTAACACTTACCTTGAAAATTTTCTTTTAAAAGAGCCTGTACTTGTAATTCAAAGTCTTGATTTTTTTAATATTTACAATAGCAAACTGATTTTCATTAAAATAAAAAGTAATCTTAGCTAAAATGTATCTAACAAATTTATTATCACAATATATTTAGCCATTAAGTATTTAAGGCAAAAATTTCTTGAAATGCTTGAAATAAAAAACAATCTGTTCTAAAATGTCACAATTTTGTAAAGATCAAATATTTACAAAAAAAAAAAAAAAAAAAAAAAAAAAAAAAAAAAAAATGAAAAATGAAAAAAAGAGAAGCGTTTATAAAATAACTATATACAAAACACCAAGCAATTCCAAAATGTTACTGAAAAACTGATTCTTCTGACAAAAATACAGAGAGAGAGAGAAAAAAAATAGTGCGTTTTGTCAGTCTGTCACGAAAAAAATATTAAAAATTTCGATAAATAATCGCCCTCCCCCCACCAAATAAATAAATAAATAAATAATAATCGCAGAAAAAATATCTAATTCTGTTAAAATATCCTGAACTGAAAGGGGGGGGGGTAGCAAATTTTGCAAAAAATTGTGGAGAGAAGGAAAAAAACTTTAAAAATTTCAAGATCGCCAAAAAAAAAAAAAAAAAACACCTCTATTTTGTTTTCTTATTGCATTCAAAGGTTTTTCTCAAAGAAACAAAACAAACATATCAACTTCGTCAAATGTGCGCGTTAAGGTTAAAGAGCAATGTGCCACTAGATTGATCATTCTGTTGGAGAAAGAGCAGGTGTTAATAGACCGATTATCAAGTGTGTTTATCTTTTACTTCAATTAAAAGAAAACCAAGTTTCATGTTTGCTTCTTTTGTTATAAATATGTACTTGAGTGATTTTATTAGAATTAAAATATATGAAGCTTCAAGTCATAAACATATCACGCCAACTTTTTTTTTCTTTGTTTTAATGCCGTTTTTTAACTTTCCAGTTTTTGTAATAATTAAAATCTTTAATTAACCGTCAATCATTATGTAAAATTACAAGAATATATCGCAAGAATATACATAATGTCTACTTAGTTAAAAGAATTTAACTGCATTTGATAAAATTTAAAGTTACTAAAATTGAAATTGACAAAATGTCCGGATTTTAAAGATTTCCGGAATTTGAATGCCCGGAGTTTTGAGGTTCAAATGCACCGGACAAAGTCTTAAAAATCCGACATCCGAAATTCGGAAATCAAACAAAGTCCGGACGTTTTGCTAACTATTTTTATTATTTTTTTTAATATACATTTTAAAAAAGCATTTTTAAATTAGGAATTTTTAAAACCGGAACTAAAACCTCTCTACTCTTAAAATTAATTTTAAAGAATAAAGATATTCATACTTTTTTCATACCACACGTCTGGTTTCGGCAAAATGATCTTACGATCTGTTCTTCCGTAATGCCCGCGATCCAGTGTTGAATTCATGGGAGGAGGGGGGGGGGGGGGTATTCCTGCTCAGAGCAATGAAATTTCCCCACTGGCAGATTTGAGTTTATGTTTTGAATAGTCAAAAAGTACAAGCCCCCCCCCCCCCCCCAGAGTCGCAGAAATTCCTACAAAAAAAAAAAAAAAAAAAGTCTGAATGCAACATTGCGCGACACCCGCATCAATGCGGCTGTGATGATTCACAACCATTATTTTTTTTCTTATTTAACTATTCAAATTTTATTCTTTTAAATATATAAAAGACTCCGTTAATGTGTTAACAAATTTACATTGCTTAGGTGCGGAAAAAAAAATCTGTTAAGATAGTTTAAAGCAAACAAAACAAGAAATGGAATGAAAAACCAACATTCCCCCCCACACACACACTTAAAGCTTTAAAAAAAAAAAAAAATCCATATTTCTTAAGTAAATCGACAGATTTCTTTCAAATTTTCAACAGGTTGTAATAATAGTAAATTAGGCAGTTTAACAAAATTTTATTAAAATATAACTAGTTAATAAAAAGTTCCAACGCCTGCTGAAAATGCCCAATTAACAGAAGCTGCCAAGAAAAAAATAACCATCTGTGGTTTGTTTACGTTTTTTTTCCCCCCCCCACCTCATTAAGTGAAATCCGAAGTCGAATATTGACGCAATCAGATCATTTTCTTTAGGTGGATAATATGTTTTGCCATGCAAAGTAATCAAGGATAGATTTATTATTTCTTTTTAGCTAACGATTTTGGAGGAAAAAAAAAAACTACCGGACAGGAACTGAAGTTCGTTTATATAATAAAAGAGAAAGGTTATCGCCGAAAAATCGAAAATGATGAAGCAGCGCAAAATAACTGACATGTTCAGTGTAAAATGCACAAAGAAAAATTAAGTTTGTTATCAAAATTTGACGCATTGGCTAGTTTTTATTTACTTTATATATATAAACTCCGAAATACCTACTTTTGTTTTATTATTTTTAAGTGGAGGTAATGATTTTTGATTGGTTGCCGAGTTTAAAACCTAATAGCAGAAAGCTATAACTTAGCGAACATTCCACTTTTGGAGAGAAAATGTGAATGTTTTTCCACACCCCCTAAAGAAAAACAGATGAACGCAACTCCAATGTTTATTACTTTCTTCTATCTTCAATAGAAGAAAGTATTGTAATCGAAATTTTTTTCGACTTCCGGTTTTCGACGGATTTACACGTTTTAGGGGTCAGAGATTCCAAAAAACATGTTTTTACAAAATGTCCGTCTGTGTGTCTGTATGTCGCCATTCTACCATCAAAAAGTGTATGAAATTATGCATAGAATTGAACCAAATTTTTTGTGAATGTTTTTGGCTGTGGCAAGCAGGTCCTCCTTCAGTTTTGAAATATTCCGCCGGAAGGGGGCGCTGCAATCGCGATTTTTGTGCCATTTTCAATATTGTACCGACCAAAAATATATGAAGTTATGCATCGAATTGAACCAAATTTTTTGTATATGTGTATGACTATGGCTACTTGGTCCTCCCTGAACTTGAAAAAAATCCACCGGAAGGGGGCGCTGCAATCGCCATTTATGTGCCGTTTTCAATATTGTACCGACCAAAAGTATATGAAGTTATGCATCAAATTGAACCAATTTTTTTGTGTACATGTATGACTATGGCTAGTTGGTCCTCCCTGAATTTGAAAAAAATCCGTCGGAAGGGGGCGCTGCAATCGCGATTTTTGCGCCATTTTCAATATTGTACCGACCAAAAGTACATGAAGTTATGCATCGAATTGAACGAATTTTTTTGTGTAAATGTATGGCTATGGCTAGTTGGATCGCCCTGAATCTGAAAACAATCCACCGGAAGGGGGCGCTGCAATACCGAATTTTATGCCATTTCCAATATTGCACCACATAAAAGTGTAGGAAGTTAGTTCTAGAACTGAACTAAACATTTTGTATATGATTATTTTTTGGTAAGGCAAGTAGGTCCTCCCTGAATTTGAAAAAAAAAATTTGCTTATCATTCTATTGTCCATCGGCTCGTACAGGGACGGAAATTCGTTTTTACTCCGATTAATTGATTGAAGCAGAAATTTAAGATGAAAATCAAAGTTGGTAAGGTATTGAATTAAAATTATTAAAGCATTGAAATGAGTAACTCTTTTTTTTTAAATATTAAAATGTATGTATGAGATAGAAGAAAGTTTTGGGATTGGCACATCCAACTAGATTTTTTTTCAGATAGGAGAAAATTAATATTAATTAAAATAAATTTGAAAGCAATGCATCTTTAAAAGTTTAATTTACTACTCTTGTGGAATTATTATAGTTAGAAAATAATATATTTTTTTTCAATCATGAAATTAATAAATCTTGATTACAATTTTAAAAGAATGAAAACGGAATTTCGCGAAAGTAAAAAAGTTATTTCGCAAAAATTAAAAAGGTATCCCTTTGTCTCTCTCCAGAAGGGTATCTACATCTTACGATGCAAATATGGAAAAAGAAAGTGCGATCTGCATAGTTTATTTCGTTAATGTAAGAAGCATGCTTGTCAAAACATGCTTGTCTTAAATAAAGAAAAACAATACTTTGATCACGCTTTTTCTTCTGGTTTTTTTTTCTTTCTTTTTCATCAACAATAAGAATCCATGAGACTAATTAATCCAATTGCAGCCTATTGTCACTGAAATAAGGTACTTAAAAAAGTAAAAGCACCTGCGAACGGGTCACGTGAACATATTGGGATGAAACGGTAACGATTCCAATCACAAGAAAAGGAGGATTAATGAAACCACAATATGATGAGTGGCCGGTTCCATTTGACTTCAAAACGCTAATTGATTGCTTACTAGGGAGGGGGTGGAAGTGTTCTTTATTTTCATGCCTTAAAGAAAGTGTGAATTTAGATATTGAAGGAACATAAAACATCAGCATGCAGTACAATTTTGCCGTTTTCTAAAAAAAAAATATTTTTTTGTTTTTTAAATGATTTCTTCGTTTTTAAGTCATTAAAAGCGGACTAAGCGGACCAAAACAGATAAAAGCGGACCAAAGCGGACCTTTTTCTAAAAAGCGGACTTTTGCGGGAAAAAGGGGACCATTTGGGAGCCCTGCTATATATATGCTGAGGAGCTCCTCTTCGAGAGCAAAATCTGTTTAATGCAGCAATAAATGCCTCAGCAGTCAAATCACTTACCAACTCTAAATGTAGAGCTTTAGTGGCAAAACAAATGAATAAAGCAATATAACATTTGGTAGTTTTAGCTCCTCTACCTCGATATTTCAAAATACTAATCGATTCCACATGCAGCAAATGGCCTGTTAGGAGTAACTCTATTAAGAGGAAGATCTCCCATTAATTGTTTGGAAGAAGCTGTTCTATATCTACAACAGGTAACACATTTATAAATACAATTTTTAATTATCTTCCTGGCACATACTATCCAATAACTCTGTCTTATGATGCCCATTAACAAATTTAACCCAGCATGAAAATGCATAACATGAAAATATTTAACAATTAACACCCTTAATTTATGCTGAGTTGGCAAAATGACAGGATGTTTTGCATTATATTGGAGGGGTGAATTTCTCAGCCTACCTCCCACCCTAAGCAAACCATCACTATCAATAAAAGGACTAAGTGAAAAAAGAGAACTTTTTTTAGAAACAGGTCTATTTGATCTAATACAACTAATTTCATCTCCGAAATATAGCTGCTGAATATAAGAAATAATCAAATTACCTGAATGTCTTCTTTCGGTTATTGATAAAGGAAGAAATTTACCTTTATTCAAAGGACTGGTGTTCATTTTGCCAACTTTCTGCTTACAATTTTTCACAAACCTAATACAAAAAGCTAAAACATCAACAATTTTAGTAAAAGAAGAATATTTTTCAAAAAGCATATCTATCACAGAATTATTTACAGTTACTGGAAAACAAAATTTAGATTTTTTCTTCTCTTTATTCACAGTATCTAAATTAGTTTTGATTTGAGGTTGTTCAGGCCAATGTTCTTGACTTAAAGAAAGCCATTTTGGGCCCTCCCACCAAAGGGAACAATCAGGAAGATCCTTGGGAGGTAACCCTCTGGAAGCAATGTCAGCTGGATTTTCCTTGCCTGGAACATACCTCCAACAGTCAGATGGAACAGAATCCAAAATTTCGGAAGTTCTATTAGCCACATAAGGTTTCCAATACCTAGGATGAGATGACAGCCAAGATAGAACTACTTGAGAGTCTGTCCATGCATAAAATTTAATAACGAAGGTATTCAAAATAGTCACTAGTGTAGAATATAATCTAGAAAGTAATAAAGCACCATTTAGCTCAAGTCGTGGTATGGAAACAGATTTAAGTGGTGCTACCTTGCTTTTAGCAACCAATATGGTCACCTTTGACTTTATTTCACCAGGTTGTACCACATAGATGACTGCAGCATATGCTGATTCTGAAGAGTCACAAAAACCATGCAATATGATTTCTTTACTGGAACATTGGATCCATCGTGGAATTTGAATAGAACAAACTTGTTCAAATTCTTGTTGGAATTTTTTCCAATTTGCTTGGAAATTTTCAGGAAGAGCAGTGTCCCAGTCTAACTTCATTAACCATAATTGCTGGTAAAACATTTTTATCGCAACAGTGCAAGGAGCCAAAAATCCCAATGGATCAAATAATTTAGCTGATTGTGAAAGAAAATTTCTTTTAGTTATGTTATCATCAAATTGTAAATTAACTTTAAAGATGAAAACATCATTTGTAGAATCCCAACTAAGCCCTAAGGCTTTGGAGCAATCATCAGGATGAATTTCTAAGTTTGTTGACTCAAGAGAATTTGAAGATAAATGAGTCAATACATCAGAAGAATTAGACCTCCATTTCCGTAAATGAAAACCTCTATTTTCTAAAGCCAGTGAAAGTTTATCAATCACTCTAATAGTTTCTTCACTTGAGATTGAACCTGACATACAGTCATCAATATAGAAACTATCTTTAATAATTGAAGCTGTAACAGGATCATCGTTTTCTATGTCCTTTCCAATTTGAAATAAGCAACGAGTTGCTAAAAATGGAGCTGATGCTGTTCCATAAGTGACAGTTTGCAGACGATACTCCTTTAAATCTGAGTATGCTGATTCTCGCCAAATAATACGTTGTAAATCTTGATCTTCTGGAGCAATCAGAATTTGTCTATACATTTGCTGAATATCAGCGGTAAAAGCAACAGGATTTGTTCTAAATCTAATAAGAACTGTGAAGAGATTTGGTTGAGGAATTTGTCCAACTGCCAAAACAGAATTCAAAGAATTACCATTAGGTGGTTTGCATGTACCATCAAACACCACCCGTAACTTTGTAGAAATAGAATCACTTTTTATAACAGAATGATGTGGAAGGTAGTATACTTTGTTGTGTGTAGGATTTGAATCTTTGTCAACAGGTGTCATGTGACCAAAATCTTCATATTCATTCATAAATTTTCTGTATTCATTCTCAAAATTTTTATCAAACTGAAATTTTTTCTCCATAGCAAATAATCGTGAAACTGCCATAGATTTAGAATCTCCTAATGTTATTACATCTTTAAAAACTGGCAACTTAACTTGAAATCTACCTTCTGGAGTTATCTTATAAGTCGAACAAAAATGTTGTTCACAAAATTTTTCTTCTTCAGACAAATGAGGATTTTTAATATCTATTTCTTCTGCTTGCCAAAACTTTTGTAATAATAAATCAACATTTAATTCATTTTTTACACTAAGAAAATGTGAATTGATACTAGAAGAATATTTACAATTAGATTGCAATTTTCCAGCTACCACCCAACCAAACATAGTATTTTGAGCAATTGGCTCATTCTCATTACTAACAATTTTACCATATCTTAAAATAGTAAAGAAACAGTCAGATCCTAGAATAATATCACATTCTTGTGGTTTCATGAAATCTTCATCTGCTAAGGTAATATTCTTAAGATAATCTATGTTTTTTGTATCAAGTAATTCTGCAGGTAATTGAGATGTCACTTTAGGCAGAATGTATGCCTGTACCTTTAAGGATTCATTTGAAAGCTTTGATCCAACTTTGAGAGTTACTGAACCTCGAGTTTGTCCAGCTGATACTCCAGTAATTCCATTTAAAAGAATTCTGTCGTTCTTCCTTTTTAATCCTAAAATTCTTATAACATTCTCACTGACAAACGAACATTCTGATCCAGAATCCAGCAAAGCTCTAAAAGAGTAAGCTTTGTTTTCATTATCATATAGTAAAACTTTAGCAGTAGGTAGAAAAGAAACACATTTAGAATCATTAAAAGAAGCACTAGAATTAATTTGCAATTCATGAGATGTTGACTCATGTGCATAATTTTCATTTAACTGATGATCCTTATTCTCAGATGAAACGGGAACTACTTTATTTTCAAATTTAACAGAGTAAGCATTATTACTTTTATTTTCTTCATGTAAGAGTGTATTGTGCTTACTTTCACACTTAAAACATTTTAAATGAGAATTTGGACATTCCTTAATTTTATGCAAGTTTAAACATAGAAAACAACAGTTATTACGCTTAATAAAGTTTTTTCGAGCAGCAACATCCATGGATTTAAATTTGATACACTTATACAGTGGGTGTGTTCCTTGACACTTTAAACAAACTTTTGATTTGTCATTTGAATTATGTTTGGAACCTACAAAATTTGAGCTTTTGGAATGTTTAATATCATTTCCATTGTTAGAAATGAGCTCTAAAGAAGAACATCTTACACTTAAGAAATCAAAAAATTCTTGCAAAGAGGGAAATTCATTTTCTGCACTTTCAATAGACCACAGTCTTCTACTTTCAGGATCTAGTTTTTGGAATAATAAATATATTAGCCATGGGTCTCTACTTGTAGCTTCATCCCCAACAGCTTTTAAACCCCTAATAACTTCATCACTTATGTTCAACAAATTCCTGATGTTTATACTATTTGGATGCAGAACTGATTTTTGTTCTAAAAATAATTTAATCAAAGAATTTACTATTTGTTTTTTTTTGTCATATCGGTTTAGCAATTTATCCCACGCTTCTTGATAAGAATCATTAGAAAGAGGAATATGTTTAATCAATGTAGCTGGTTCTTCAGAAAGTAATCCTTTAAGATATTGAAATTTCTGAATATTACTTAAACCTGCTTGTGAATGAACAGTGGAAACAAACATATCTTTAAAATTTGTCCATTCAGAAAATTTTCCAGAAAATACTGGAATGTTTAACTTAGGTAGTCGAATATTACACTGATTAGGAATATTAATAGGACCACCTTGAGTAGAATTGTGCGTTATAGCATTAATAACTTCAGTAGAATTCAAAGAATCCAATTTGTTTTGGTATTTAGTTTTTAACTGAAAATACCTCTCTTCAAATTCTGCTAACTCTGAATCTTCATCATTTAAGCTAGAATCTAATCTTAAGAATTCTTTAAGTAAATCATCTAATCTCTGTAACCTAATCAAAATTTCATTTTTCGTATTCACATTCTCAAAACTATTCTCTAATCTAGTTACAGAGCCTTTAACCCTACCTCTCTCAATTTTAATTTGAGCTGCCTTTTTTTCATAATCTTCCATTTTATACAATTACTTAAAGCAGAATGATTTCCAAAATAAAATTTAATCAAATTAGCTTCAAAACAAAACTAATCAAATTATACTTCAAAATCAAAACTAATCAAAAATATACCTTGAAATCAAAACTAATCATAATTGCTTCAAAACAATAATAATCAAATAAAATTCAAAACCTAAACTAAATTAAATCAAAAACAGAACAAATCAAACTCAAAAATAGAACTTCTGTATAATATTCTATCACTTAAGAATGCTGTTTCATATAAACAATGGAAGAATGTTCTGTTCTTAAATGTACATAAATTCAAAAATAATCTTCTAAATTCTTCAATGCAATATAATTCTTTATAGTAATCAAATATTCAAATTCTCAAGCAAATAAATCATAATGTTCTATAGAACAAGTAAATAAATCAATATGTTATTCTTCAGAACAATTCTATTCTTTCCAAGAACAATTATCAAAATATAATAATGCAGAATATTTATCTTATTTAATCACTTTAAATAAACTTAATTGTTCCTATATTTGCTAACTTCTCTAGCAAAATTAAACTTATGCTATAGCATCATAGAATATTAAAAATAAAAGTACTCACAATCTAGCCTAGGTGCCTCCACTTTTTCTCTGTTGAAAATATTCCAGTGAAAATGCTTGAGTTTTTTTTGTAATTTTTTTATTTTTTCTTTAGCACAGCACACATCGCAATACTTGACAAACACAAATTTTCACACAAACTTTACAGAACATAGATCATTACATAAATCTTGCAGAACAATAAATTATAACTTCTGGTTTCATATTTAATCTATTATGAAAAATCTTCTAACTAATTCTTTCATCTGACATGAAAGGATGAATTCAAAAAATAATTAATAACCCCAGCCAACTTTGGGCGAAGTTAATTAAAAATATATTAAAAAATTAACAGGTGAGTCAAGAGCACCTCTTGACCCCTTTAAGTCCCATTCTCAACTGAACTGTGACATCATAATTCTGACTTTAAAACAAAGCACAGAATTCATAGTGCTGCCACCTGTTATCAAACAGAATAACTAACACTTAAATTGTTCTAATTAAATTGGGTTCACTGAACACTAGCACATGAACAAAAAACAAATTTCATTAAAATCAATCTGGAACTACTAAACCAATTTCAAAAGTAATAATTGTAAATTGATGGTGATTGTCCTTTTTCCAACATAAGCTATATTTCTGATTTCTATGGAATTGCTAGGGACAGAAACAAAATTTGACATGGCTGTTTCTTTTAAGACGTAAATGCTCACTAAGATCAATTTTAAAAGAAAGTTTGAAGTGCAAAAGGGGGAAGTGTGTAAAAAGATTTCTAACTTGCGATTTCTGTGGAACTATTAAAAATGGAAATTTGACATGGCCTTTTAAAATCAAATTTCAAAAAGGAAAACTGCACATACATTAGGGGAGAAAGTAGTATTCGGAGGGGACTTAGTTTTGGTACTTTATGGTATACATAAACAAATAAATTTGAAATTTACAGGAGGGTAAGAGGTGGATTTCTATGAAACTGTTAAAAACATGAACTTGAAATTTGGCATGTCCGATACCATAGAAATGCATGCACAAAACAATTGAAATTTCGATTTTTTAAAAGATGCATTTGAAACTTCCAATAGTAAACTTCCAATTTTTGTGATAATGAAGGGACTAGAAGCTTAAAACTTGGTATGCCGTCTTTAAGATATAAATACTTGCTAAGAATGATTTAAAACAATCGAAATTTAAAAGTGTGAAATAGAATTTTACTTAGTATTTTTCAATTCCACATCTATTTCATATTATCTGACATACTTGGAATTCTGACTACAAATCACTAGCAACTCTTATGTGTTGTTACGATATAGTTACTGTACCCCTTATTATACGATAAAACGTGATTTTTAGATCTTCCCCAAGGATTTTGCATCTAAAGAAATAACAGTAGTTTGTTTTTCTTTTATGTAGTTATATTCAGCATTATTTGCTTTAGGATAAAAAAAAATAATAAACAAATCTATTTTTCCCAGAAAAAAGAATAAAAAGTATCATTTGCGATTGGTAATGTGTTGATCCCCTTATTAAGATCTTCATTATTGGAAAATTAGTTTTATTAAATTCTAATCCAATTAAATGGCTTTACAATAGTAAAATCCGCTTAAAAATGTGAAATTCAACTAAAATGCTTCATTATATAATGCATGGCCTTTTGTTAAAAGTTTAAGCAGCCTCCCCCCCCCTTACCCTTACCGTATAGTAAATTTTCTCTTTTCCTATTTTTAAAAATTGACTTTTTTTTTTAGATCAGACCCAGATAACGTAAAACGATCAGCAAGGACCTTCTAATTTTCAAAAAGTCAAAACAAAATATTTCCCGTTAGTTGTTATTCTTATTTATAATCTATTTCAATAACTACCTACGCTCGTATACCAGCATCTATTAACTTCATAAAATAAAATAAAAAAAAAATCCTTTGTGTAAAATAAGGAATCTAGTACACAAGATCAGAAAATACAGTTAACGTAAACCTGCACTTCGAAGTTAGAAAAACAAAATGTGGTTTTAATGTTTTTTTTTTTTTTTTTTTTTTCAAAATAACAGATGGCGCTACCATAAAAATCAGAAGATAAGGACATTTTTGATGTCTCCAATAAATGAACAAATTGTAACTAGCTCTATTCAGAGACTTCTCATATAAGACGTCTCTCCTACTTTTTTAAAAAATTTAAGTAAGAAATGTGTGTAATCTGAAGTAAGATAAAATGGGATTTTTCGATCTTTACCAAGCGTTTTCGTTTTGCATTTAAGAAAAAACAGTAGTTTGTTTTTCTTTTATGTAGTTATGTTCAACATTATTCGTTTTAGGGCTGCAAAATAATAACAAACAAATAGAATTTTCCCAGAAAAAAAGAATAAAAAGTACCATTTGTGAACATTAATTTATGATGATGAAAGAAATTCATACGTTTATGCTAATCAAAACAAAAATAAAACGATATGCTTCGTTAAACGCGTATAAGTCTCTATGCACTAAACGTTAAGAACTTTTCTGGTTCTGTTTCAATATTAAAATCTTATGTACATTTTTTTTCTTTCAATCAATATATTGGTTATGTTAATTGTTTTTATCAATATAAAATTGATTAGCTGTAGGAATAGTTTTTTCATTAAATGACAGTAGATGGCGCCACCACGCATATGAATTGCAAAACTTTTTTGGATTTTATCCGAGCTCTTGGATTTTGATGATATAGTACTAAAGATCTTAGAGGAAAGATCTCTAAGATCTTTGATAGTACTATAGTGTCTATACTGTGGAAATCGCACATATAGGGTGTCCAGCAAAAAACACTCTGATTTCAAAATTAAATTTCTCAAAAACAAAGATTAATAGAATTATGCAGTAAACGGTTTGTTTATCAGGTAAGCTGTAAAAATCATACAAAAGTTTCGAACGGTAAATATTTTGAAAAGATTGTGTTCTGATTTCAAAGAATGCTTTGATTTGACATTTTTCTTGCTTTAGATTGCTGCCAGAAAATGTGTTTTTCGGCTTAAAGTTCCATATTTCATAGTTTTTTTAAATTGAAATTTCGAAATTCTAAAAATTTACTTCGAAAAATCTTTAAAATATTGCATTGTAAGCTGAAAAATTATTTCTCTGCAGGCAATCTAAAGCAAGAAAAATGTCAAATCAAAACATTCTATGTAATCAGAACGCAATTTTTTCAAAATATTCACTGTTTGAAATTTCTGTATAAGATTTTTACAGTTTACCTAATGAAAAAACCGTTTACCGCATATTACTATCGATCTTTGTTTTTGAGATATTTAATTTTGAAATCAGGGTGTTATTTGCTGGGCACCCTGTATCTTTGTCAAAGGCGGATCTAGAACGTCCTCAAGGGGGGGGGGGCGATTTCAAAAAATTTGGAGACTCTAATCTGATCGTGAGTCGGGGCTAATTTTTTCACTGCGGGTCAGGTTTGGGTCCGTTTGATTTCTATTTTTATTTTGGGTCAGGTTGAATTCTATTTTTACTGTGAGTCGGGTTTGGGTCCAGATGACTTCTATTTTTGCTGCGGATCTGATTTGGGTCTATTTTGCTAACATTTCTTTTCATTTTATTAATGTTTTTCATTTCTTATTCGTCAAATCACTAACGTTAGTCAAAAGCCAGCGAGAACGCTGGGTCGGGCCAATAATGCTTATCATACAGGCTGGGTCGGACACAGGCCAGCTTTTATTCTAAGGCAAGCCCCGGGCTGGAAATTTTGGTCAGTGCAGACTAGAGATGAATTCGGATTCTCTTTAGTCCGATCCCACCCAATCCCGACGATTTTAAATCTGAGCACACCCGAACCCGAAACCTTTTGCGCTATCAGAGCCAGACCTCGGTACCGAAAGTATACAGTAGAAGAAAAATTGCATAGTATTTTTAAAATTACATTAAAAAAAATTGTAATTTTTAAACTACTTTTTACATAGCCTGTTAAACGAAATTTTAAATTTAATATTATCAAAAAAAAAAAAAAAAAAAAAGTTTGTTATAAAATAAAAATGTACTTTCTACATAAAAAAAATTCTAATATTTGGTCTCTTTTCACAAAACATGTTAATAAGCTGTGTTCCATGAATAAATGCATGTAACTTGTAGAAATTACTGTGATTACCTGTGGAATCGAACAACATTTATCGGTTTTCTATTAAAAGTGCACATTTTTACTATAACCATTTCATTCCTCATAACAATCTTTCGCGATAACCGTTACCTAAAAAATAACCTTAAATTAAAAATTTTGAAGTTTCGATGCTTTTATAGGAATAGAGGAAACACTGTTTGATTTCTTTCTATAGGAATAATATGGTAATTATATTTACTTACGATTGAAAGTGGCTTCATAAATTGCAGAGTACGACTTCAGCCTAAGCAGAGTTCACAAAGAAATAATTATCACTAAAATTATATGAAGAGCGATTACGACTAGTACGTTCTGTACAATATAAATCTAAAATATTCGCAAACTAAAATCGGAAAAAAAATATTCTCTTCGCGTTAGATGTCTAATAATAAAAGAAATAAACGATATAATGGCAAAATAACCTCTGCCACAAACAAATATCGAACTAAACATAAATTCATTATTCCCGCTCTTTCGTTGGCGCCGGAGCGTCGTCGCAATGGCAAAAATAAATCTGTGAAGATGACTAATAATTTACTTTTAAAATAACATTCTAATACTAAAATAGAAAAAACACATTTTCTGCTTCCCCTTCATTCTAATCAAAATGGCAATACGGATTTGATAAGTAATTTTTAAGAAGGGTGGGGGGTGAGTTCTTTTAACACTTTCTATTTGTCGATAAATAAAATTTTCAATTTTCAAAAAAAAAAAAAAAAAAAAAAAAAAAAGACTCCGAACCCGAAGATTAGAATAAAAATAGAACACGAACTGGTATCGGGCATGGGTTCGGTCTTAACCCGTCTCATCTTTTCCCAAATATCTAGGAAGAATGACTCGAGGTCAGACTCGACATAGAAGAAAAAGAAGTCTGGACCTACCCAAATCTGTAGAAAAATAAAAATAAGAACACGGCCCGCTCTGAAAGTGAGAAGACCTGACCCAGCTCGAGTTTCATGAATTTAAAAAGCCGCGGCCCGGGATAGGCCTCGCCGGACTCTAATTTGGTCTCCAATTTATTTTCTACGAGGATGCATAATGTCGCTTCGCAAATCCTTTATTAGACATGGGGGGGGGGGGGGGGGTGAGACTGAGCATTTAGCTTTTATATTGGACGGAGCATGGGCTTGGAAATTTTAGTCCGTGTGTACCCGACCTGAAATTAAAAAACAGTGTGGCTCGATCCAGCTGTGCAGAAAAAAATAAGACTCGACCTGCCCCGCCTCGGTTCTGAAAGTGTGAAGACCTGGCCCAGTCCCAGTCAAGGGCGGCGCCAGAGGGGGGGCCGGGGGGGCATATGCCCCCCCCCCCCGTCGGGCATACCTGACCCCCCATCGGGGCCAAAATTCAATGTCGTCGGGGAAAATATTTTGACGTTTGAATTTCAGCCCGGTCGGGTTAAATCAAAATATGCAGCTTTTTTTTTTCTTTCTTTCAAAGTCGGATTGACTAAACTATTTCTTTTGGATATGAGTCGGTTTCTGACTGAAATTTGAGTTCAGATAAACCCGATTTTTTTTTAAAATCATAATTTCTTAAATTAAAAATCTACATGGATTACTACACTGGATGATACATGAATAACTCTGTACATGCTTATTTTTCAACAAAAAAAGATAAGATCTATACTGTAGTTATAATCATGTATTATTACTTTTTAACTACATTAAATTGTGGATGAATTTCCGCTGATTGTGGATTTACGGTCGGTTTGACATGAAGAATTTTTGATTCGGTTAAGAGTACGCAAACGAAAAATATTTTGTCGGGGTTGTCTTGGATGACAAGTAGAATACTGCATCGGGTCGGGCAAACTGAATCTGACCCGACTCGCAGTCTGGACCGGATAGGGTTGAGCCCAATCTTCTGTCGTTGTGAGTCGGATTCCAGTTTGGTTAACTTTAATAGTTTCAGGTTCAGGTTGGATGTTGGCACTTATGGTTCTTGATTCGAGATGAATCCAACTCTCATAAGAATTTACAAAATTTATTTTACGATGAAAAACTATATATATGAATGTTAATGAGTTTATCTATACTGATTTTTAACTTAAAACTGATACTGAAGGTGCAATTTTTTACATAACTGCATTACAATATGGATATATTTTTTCATCCGTTACGGTTGGGGTCTGGTTGATGTTGAAATATTTTGGGTTCAGACGTTCAGGTCAAAATGTGATGATGTCGGACTCGAGTTTCTGGTAGAGTTCTGCATTCACCTCGGGAAAATAAACTCAACTCGACAGGCAATTTGAGTCGGATCTGGCTAAAGTTAATATTTTTTCGGATTGACTTCTATTTTTCGAGTCGGATTGATTTTAGTAGTTTTAGCATATAGGTTCGATTCTACATGATTTCTCAAAAGTATCTCCGAAACATATTTTTAAATGAAAAATTATATTATCCGGGTGTCAATGAGTGCATATACAGATATATTGATTTTTCTACATAAAAAATATAACTTATATTAGTGGTATTATTGTAGGCTACTTTTCCATTATTGCTTTACAAGGTGGAAGTTTGTTTTTCATTTAGAGTTTGCATTGGGTTCATATAGAATAAATATTGTTGGTTTTAGGTCGGAGTTTGTTGAGTTCGGGGTCATCTATTTTTTTAAAACTGGTTCAGGTTGAAATGGATATAGAATTAACTAGTTTAAGTCGGGTATAACCCAATCTGTGGAGGACTCTATACTCGAAAAATAATCCGTGGATTCAAATTCTTTTTCCCTTGCGTAAAAATTATATTCCGTAAAAACAGAAAAAATTGCACTTTAACTTTTCCATTTCTACTCCCCACCCCTTAAAAAACACAGTAAAAAACACCAATTACCTAACATACTCGCACCTAAAGCAGCATGTTCGCCAAATTACACGCATGTTCTGGCAGCTGTGCTGATAAGTACTTTTTCGTATATAGAAAAGTAATTTATAAATCTCTTTTATCTAAAAATCAGAAACCGAAGATCAAAATTTTCAAAAAATCTCCAGTCAGAAGAAAGAAATTGCTTAAAAAAATAGAAAACCTCTTCAAATCACAGGGATACTTCAGCATTGTCGAGACGGACTCGGCGAGAAATTTTGGTCCAACGCAGACCACAGCTAGACCTCCTGCATAACTCGCGGTTCGGATCAGCGATATATTTTTAATTGCAGGTCGCTTTTCGCTGCTATTAAAATAATGCACTTTAAGATTCCCAACTATTTCACAAATTTTCACTTCATTTATATTTCTCTTCGGAATATTGTATTTAAGCTCTTTGTTTCAGATTTGAATCAAAATTTGGAATAACACGCTTTCTGCGTTCGATCAATATACATTCTAAAACAAAATGGAAATTGAAGATGTGTTTCCCATTATTTTTATTATTACAGCGATAGCTAAAAAAATCTGCTTTGATTAAAATTATGAAAAAAGTAAAACGTGATATTTATAAAGTTATAAAAGTTACGCATTTCAAAAACTGTAATTCAACTAATTAATTTCACACCATGCAAATACATTGAATTCAAATAAAAGAAATTAATATTTAGTACAGTAACGTGTTCAGATGGAATGGAAAAAGATATCCTTCTTAACAAGGATGCTGTTTCTTTTTACATTTATTCTTATTTAGATTTGAATTTATCATGTTTAAACCGCAGAGAACAGCTGCGATTCAGTAAAAGGAAATGCATGTCTGTCTGTTTTGATTAGTTTTCAAATTCTGTTCTGCAACTTAATATAAAACAAACTTTTCGAGTAATAGAATGATAAAGAGGTTGATGAGTACGTTGTTTAGCATCAGCAAACGTGTTCCTTCTGATTGGTTGTAAAAATAATATTTATTGTTGCTATGGGAATTACAAGAAAAACACCTGTTGTGATAGATTGGAAGGATATTTCAGAGTTAACTAGATGCAGTACTCTATTATCGACAATTGTCCATTGACCACAAATAATAGGAGTTAATTATTTTCCTGATTTAGAAATTTTATTTTAAATATGGAAATAAGGTTTTTTTTTTAAATTCTTTTGTTTATTGCATTTTTTTTTTTTTTTTTTTTTTTTACAAAATTTTATAATTAATCTGAAACCGTAAGAACAATGCTACAATGAGCTTTTAAAGAAAAATTTTGACTATGAAAAAAAAAAGTTTACGACTTTGCAAATTTTGCATTAAAATTATTATTTCTACTAATTATAAATATTTTATGAGTTCCTTCTTTTTACGAAAGTACGAACCTTAATATTTTTCTGCTGTATATAAAAAGTTTCAAGACTTCCATACGAGTAAGTCCAAATGATTTCTTATTTCTTTGTGTTTGTATGTGATTTGATATTTTTACCTGAGTGTTTTAATTTTAAAACTGCTTTATACGCAGAATTCGTACTTTTGTTGATAATAATAATTTAATTTGTCTTAATTATGTAAGTTTTTCATTTGTATTTTTCCATTCAGTAATACACACAGTAGAACGCCGATTTTCCGGACCGGTCGGTATCGAAGATAATTCAGTTAATGAAAAATCCGGATAATTGGGAAACTTTATAAACGCATCGGGCAATGTTTTTAGGCAACTTCCCTTCACATTCTTTCCAGGTTTCGGACTGGCAATTGTGGTAATGCACATTTTAGCATATTGAAAATAGCGTGTTTAGTAGTATTTTTTTTTAATTAAAATTTTATTTTCTGCAAAATTGGTACAAAGTTGTTCATAGAAATACACATAGAAATTATATACATACACTGTACAGTAAATACATTTTAAAAAATCATCGTGATAGGGAAAAGAAATTCTTGTAGTCTTCTTGTTCACAGAAACCATTCTTTTGTCTGCGTGGGACTCTCGTGCTTTAGAAGGGAAACTTCTAAGGTTCTAGAAAAAAAAATTAGTTTTATGCGTTGCTGTCTTTGTATTTGTCGGTGATTTTATTATTTCAGGATTAGAAATTAGTTATTTAACAGTTAAATTCCATGCCTTCTTGTCAAATTTACCTTACCCTGCCTGAAGAAGTTTGACTTTAAAATTTTCGGAGAAGATGGCAAAGAAAAAAAAAAAAAAAAAAAAAAAAAAAAAAAAAAAAGTATGGTCTTTGATCGATCCGGTTAATTGGACAATATGCTTAATCGAAGTCCAGATAATCTCTACTGTATTTAAAATTTCATATTCATTATTTCAAAAAGCACTGCAATCGAAAATTAGTATTCCCAAATCAGACCTAAAAAAATCTTGTGTAGCTGGGAAGTCTTATTATACCCCTTGGAGACGAGCGACACGTATACGTGCCGCAAAAAGGCTTAAGAATCATTGTTTATCAGTGTCATGCTTTTTCTCTCGCTTCCTCTTTTTGTACTGCATTAGATCTGGAAATACTGTTATTCACAGACGTCTGTCAAAAAATTCTTTCCAAGCATATTCCACTCTTTATTAGAAAACGGAAAAAAATGAAAGAAAAAAGGAGGAAAAAAAAGTCTGGTTCTGCCAAAAGTTATAGAAAAATGTGCTATAATACCTGTTTTAAGAATAATAAATTTAAGGGCCGGCAGAACTTTCAAAAAATAAAATTTACTCCGAGTCTTCAGATAAAATTAAGCTCGATTCGAGTTTAAGGAAAGAAAATTTCACCGAGCTCCTTCTGGATAAGCCGCGATAGTTGTTTACATTGGCCAGGCTCGGTCCTGTTTTCTTTTACGATATTCGGACCGATCCATGCCTGGTTTTCACTCTTTTCATGGCTTAACTAACGTTTTCGATATTGAGCTGGAACTGCTCGGGAAGAAATTTTCAGTCCCGGTTTCAATCCGTATGAAAATCACTTTCTCGGAACACCTGGTCCGAGTAAAAGTCAGTAAAATTTTACCCGTTCCAAATATTTTTAGGAAAAATGTATGTATTTTTATAAGTCTAACTCACCATTATTCTACAATTAAAATTTAAAATATATTATTTACAAAGAATAGTATATTTTTAGAATAAAATTTAAATACAGAAAAAACTGTGAAATAGAACCTGCCTATGACGCATTGCTGTCTTAGGGGGACTCTTCACTCACTTCAAAATACCTACTCCATAATATTAAACCAATGGGCAGGTTGTTTTCGAATTTCTCATTTTATTTTAATATTTTTGAACGTTTTTTTAATTGATAACTGAGCTCAATCTTCAATATGACCATTTTTTACTTTTTCGATTTTGGTTGCAAATATTAAATAGTAGAATATAGTAATATAAAAAGCACTTTCAGTTCTAAAGCCGGTTCCGAAAGTTAAAGTATCTTTTTTTTTAATAAACTATAACGCATTTTTTTTTCGTTCCTATGGGATTCTGTCTTAGAACATTTTTTGTGTGGCATTTTTTCTGATTTTAAAGTCTCCAATACATGAAATAAGGATTAACAATAACTAAACCATTTACATGCAAATAGATATTCATTAAAAATAAATAAATATTGCAGACTATAGAGCACTTCTAAAAAAATGAATTATTTTTAATTAGAACTCCTCGTGCAAAATAGTTTATAACTATATCGAAGTAAAATTTCATGTTTTGTAGAAATAGAGTCGGGTCGGGCCAAGATTTTAACTATTATTATTATTTTTTTTTTTTGACCGGCCTAATATATATGTGTATATATATTGTACTTGCTAGACCGTATAATCAGGTCGATTTTTAAAATTTTCTCGCCGACCGGACCATTAATTCATTTTGTACGAACTGGGGTCGGGCTCGGCCATGAAATTTTTGCCCACGCAGTTTTTTAGGCCCCAGTCCAGCACGCTTTGACCTTTAATATATATTATGAACTTGGCCCCTCTGTCGGGGATACAGTGACCCCCGTCGGGCAAATTCTGGCGCCGCCCTTGGTCCCAGTCTAGTAAATTAAATTTGGCGCGACCCGATCAGAGTCGCGCAGGTCTCGAGTTTTAACCCCGTCCTCATTTTTGGACGGGCATCTAATGTAATTTTGCAGACCCTTTATTAGGCTCAAGAGGAAATGAAATCGTGTTCTTTTCGTAAGCACACGCCAACTAGGGGGGGGGGAATCGCCCCCCCTCCACCCCCTAGATCCGCCATTGATAAACTTCATAACATTGTTACATAAAACTCCTTATGTAATAAATATCTAGATCTTTTAATAAATAAATAAGTAAATTAAAAAATGTATTCTGCTAAAACGAAAAGCCAACTAAAAGCATATTCATTGTTGTGTTTGTTTTGACTGGCGCCGTTAGATCGTCGCAGGAAATTCTGTAGACATAAATCTATAATTATCACAAATTTTCATTTGAAGGTTGAAACAGCAATGAAATACTAAAATAAATAAACAGGATTTCAGTTCCCCATTATTTTCATCAAAATCGCATAATGACTTGAAAAGGAATAAATACGCAATTTTAAGCGGAAAAAAGTTGTTTCAATCTTTTCTATACATGAATATATAAAAATTTTCCGTTTAAAAAAAAAAAAAAAAAAAAAAAAAAAGCCCAAGTCTGCACACCGTTTTATCTTTAGTGTTTAGCTCTGGGAAGAAGGAAGTCCCGCCAGACCCGACCTGAAAAAAACAATGTGGCTCGGTCCAGCTTTCCAGAAAAAAGTAAGACCCGATCCGGCCCGACTCTGAAAGTGAAAAGACCTGACCCAGTCCCAATATAATAAAGTTGGTGCGACCGTCTCGAATTTAGATCTAACCACTTTTCCGTGGGTGCATCTAATGTCATTTTGCAGACCCGTTACTGGGCTCAAGGGGGGGGGGGGGGCGATCGCCCCATCGCCCCCCTCCCTAGATCCGCCATTGATCTTTGTAATGTTAATAATGTATCCAAAAGGTTACATTATTTTAGATGGTGCTGGTATTGAAGTCATTGCTTTAAAGTATAAAAATAAACTTCAATTACAGCATCTAAAAACTAGTCGTTGGGAGCCTTACCCATCATATATATGCGTATTATAATACATGAAAATAAAACGTTTGTAATCTATTTATAAAATGCATTGAAATTCCCAAACAAAATTTAAACGTGTATTTAAATATCTTTATTATGCCTAGTAATGCTTTATTAATGAGTTCCTAATGAATCTATCTCGACAAATTATACAACACGCCAAACTACTCAAGTAGTACCGAGTTGCGAAAGAGAAACATCCTTATAACTCCAAAAATAATAACCTTATTAACTAACAGTTTACTGCGTCGGATTAAGCGTCTCATTTCCAATTAAAATATATCTTTGAATTGAAATTTGAATCAAATATAGGGTCATGAAAAATCGAAGAATGTGGAAAATAGGATTACAGATATCTCGGCAACTAATATTCCGATCGACTTCGTTCTTTATGCAAAATTTGTGTTATTTTATTACCTTTATTGATCACTCCTAAAAATAAAAAAATTCCAAAATTTTTATATACCTTTCATCGAACGAATTTTTCGAGAGTCCGGAAAAAATTGTTCCGGATAATCGAGGTTACTGATATTAAATAGTCTTCGTCCCATTCTTATACTAAGTACATACAAAATTTGAAGTCTCTATCTCAATTTGTTCGGGAGATAGAGCGTTTACAGACAGTCAGACCTATGATGGGTAAGTAATATGTGATGTGAAACGAATTAAAAATGTATCCCTGAATGATTGCAATGAACTTAAAATAATTTTCGTTCATTCCTAATGCATTGAATATTGCAACATAAATATTTTTACTGTGCTTCGCAAAATGTATCTTTCAAAAATACGCTTCTGTTAGTTTAACTTGTATCATAGATAAATTTGTCAAATTTTGAATAATACGTTAGACCGGGGAATACGGCAGGGTGTCAAATGACCATTTTTTGTCAGTTTTTCTCATGTCTAAATTTAGCGTGGTATAGTTAAAATCATCTTGTCTGTTGTATACTAAAGGATAGGAGAATCTAAGAATGATATGGCTAAGGATGTAGTGGAGAGTATACGCCGTATACCTTCTGGAATTTTTAAAGGACACTGTATACCCTCCATTTTTCAATAAATCTATAGTATACATACTTCTAGGGTATACCCTCTGCTTAGAGCGTATGTCCTCTGTTATTTTTACAACTACACCCCTGGATATGGCATAAAGAAGCCTGTATAAAACGGATTTTTTTTCGATGAGGGGGAATTTTTTAAATCGTAGCTATTTCGAGAATAAATGTCATTTTAGATGTGGTTTTTTGATGGAGTCCATCATTAAATATTATTAAATATAAAACTTTTAAAGTAGGTCTGAGTGATTTCCGGGTTATTCTGAAAAGGGAAAAAAATAAAAATAAAAATAAACAGGTGAGGAGTAAATTTTAAACTTTTAAACTTTTGTTGGACCCCGTCATGTCATACATTATAAGAAAGTTTTCAGACCACTTTTTTATATTATGAACTTTTCTCCTCTTGGAGTTGAATTTCTGGAAGAGATGAGGGGAAACGAAGAGGTGGTGAATTTTTTAAATCGTAGTTACTTCGACAATAAATATCCTTTTAGATGTGGTTTTCAGATGGAGTGCTCCGATAAATATTACTTATTACATTAAAAAAATAATAATAATAATAAAGTGGTATCTGCGCGCGATTTTCGGATGTGTTCTGGGAAGAAAAAGTAAACCTACGGCCATGGGTGAGGAGTAAATTTCAAACATTTTTTGGACCCGTTATACCATATATCATTGGAAAGATTTTGGACTACTCTTTCATATTATGAACCTTTCTCCTCCTGGAGTTAAATTTCAGGACAGGAGGGGGGGGGGGAGGTGATTTTTTTTTTTTTTTTTAAGTAGCTATTTCCGGAATAAATATTATTTTAGAAGTGTTTTTCTGATGGAACCTTCTGATAAAAATTAGCTAATAATTATACACATTTTAAAGTGGAAGCTAGAGGTCTGCACGGGCCCGTACCCGGCCTGGCCGGCGGAATAATTCCAAATTTTATAACGCGCCGCCAAAAAAAAAAAAAAAAAAAAAAAAAAAAAATAACGAGCCTTACGAACAGGGCCGATAAATAAATTCAGCGAGCCTACCGGTCCGTTATAAAGATTTAAGCAGAAACGATAAAGCATAAGCTATATTCAATGAATATGACTTTAACAAGAATAAATATAAATGTGCGTCACGAGCCGATACTAGTTTGACAACATCAATACAGAAATGTAATTTGTACAGTGTAGAGATCGGCATCGGACAGTACCTACCAATTTTCATTGTGTGTAACCCGAGCTTAATATTTTTCTAGCAGACTCGTGCCGGGCTGGGATTTGGCTTGCATTGTTTTTCTACATATAGACGAGCCAGGCCGGAACTTTCCAACAACGCAAAAGTTTGACACACTTTCTGACTAATTTTTAATTGCAATAATAGTATAATATAATAGTATAAAATTGACAAGTCTGACTGTTGAAGAGATTTGGTTTTGAATAGCATTTTTCATTTTTGGTAAATAAGAGACTTACATAAACTTGTTGATTTATAAGGGATTCTCGTCAATTGGTGCAGATTTTTCTCCCTTCTCATGCTGTCGTTTCCAGAAATTCCATTCAAAACGCTAACTTTGACAGTGTTTTCTTAAATCAAAAAATGGATAACTCCATTCTGTTACATAGTTTCTGAATAAAAACACCTGTAATCTTATGCTTTTCCAAAAAGAAATGAATTCAGAAATGCATCAGAAAATGTCTCCTTTGGATTTGCGAAAACCTTTAATGATATAAAAATATTTTCATAAATCTACTTTTAATTATACAACTTCAAAAGTGATGATGTTTTTAATTTTTTTAAATTCTAAACTATATTAAATTTTTAATGAATCTTTATTTGAATGTTTAAAGTCTAAGAATCTAAATAATCAGTAATGTTGCTAATGTGTGTTACCTGAAAAATCATCCTATAGATATGTATGCAGTATTCTTTAAATTAATCCTTATTATGTAATAAAAATTTGAATTTTTTAGAAATAGTAGAAATCGTGTCAGGCCAGAAGCCTAGAAATGTAAAAATACAGGGTGAGTCATAAATATCGAAACAATAGGCTATCTCCTTAAATATTGAATTTAGACCCATCCTTCCAATTGCAAAAATTCATAAAAAAGGTGAAAATTTTGATAAGATAAATTACAACTCCATTGGAGGTCTAGTAGAAAAAGTACGAAAATTAAATTTTTATACGGTCCCCGTAGGATAAAAATTCCAATTAGAAAAACTTTCCTTATCCAGTCCTGAATAAGACACAAAAAGTTGCATCTTCATATCTTCAAAACTCGCAAAGTTATAGCAGTTTAAAAAATTCATCAGGTTTTAAGGGATTAGACACAAATTGAAATGTGCGCAATTCAAAAGACAATGTTACTTTAACAGTTCTAAGAAACGCGCAAAAAATCTATTTTTTCAGTTAGAATTTTGATTTTTTTTTTTTTTTTTTTTTCCTTTTTAGTGATGGTTAGCCTTATAATTTGCTTAGAAAATCACATCCTAAAATTTCTCATATAATTTATAAAAGTTTCATGTGGTTAGTACTGGTTTAATTAAAAATGGGATAGATAAAAATCGTAATAACTCGTAACATTATTTATCGGATTTCAGTTTCTTTCCATTTAATTAAAGATGAAAATCTGATTTTAGTTTTGTTACAGGGTTTTTGTTTTTTAATATTAATTTTTAAAATATTAAAAATATTTATTGAAAAAGTAATATAAAATTTTAAAAAATCATATTTTCAAAAGTAAATATTTTTTCAAATTTGCCGAAGTAAAACTAATGTAAAAAAAATAAAAAATGACGTGTTTCAAGTTCTTTTTTTCTTTAAAAAGTCTTACCATTTAATAATTTAAAGACAAGAAATATAGTGGGGAAAAAATTCATTATGCAGAAAAACGAAGTGTACTGTTTAAATGTCTGTTATTACTTTTTTCTATCTTCAATAGAAGAAAGTATTGTAATCGAAATTTTTTCGACTTTCGGTTTTCGACGGATTTACACGTTTTAGGGGTCAGGGATTCCAAAAAACATGTTTTTACAAAATGTCTGTCTGTCTGTGTGTATGTCGCCATTCTACCATCAAAAAGTGTATGAAGTTATGCATAGAAATGAACCAAATTTTTTGTGAATGTTTTTGGCTGTGGCAAGCAGGTCCTCCTTCAGTTTTGAAATATTCTGCCGGAAGGGGGCGCTGCAATCGCGATTTTTGTGTCATTTTCAATACCGTACCGACCAAAAGTATATGAAGTTATGCATCGAATTGAACCAAATTTTTGTGTAAGTGTATGGCTATGGTTAGTTGGTCCTCCCTCAATTTGAAAAAAATCCGCCAGAAGGGGGCGCTGCAATAGCCAATTTTATGCCATTTTCAATATTGCACCACCTAAAAGTGTATGAAGTCCTGTAACTGAACTAAAATTTTTGTATATAATTATTCTTTGGTAAGGCAAAATAGGTCCTCCCTGAATTAAAAAAAAAAAAAAAAAAAAAAAAATCTGCCTATCATTCTATTGTTTATTGGCTCGATTAGAGACGGAAATTCGTTTTTACTCCGATTAATTGATTGAAGCAAAAATTTGAGATGAAAATCAAAGTTGGTATGGTATTGAATTAAAATTATTAAAGCATTAAAATGAGTAACTATTCTATTTTAATATTAAAATATACGTATGAGATAGAAGAAAGTTTTAGGATTCGCACATCTAACTAGTTTATTTAAAATAATGCTTTTTCTAAGATGCAGATTAAGTCTTTTTACTTTCTTCTATCTTCAATAGAAGAAAGTATTTTAATCGAAATTTTTTTCGACTTTCGGTTTTCGACGGATTTATACGTTTTAGGGGTCAGAGATCCCAAAAAACATGTTTTTACAAAATGTCTGTCTGTGTGTATGTCACCATTCTACCATCAAAAAGTGTATGAAGTTATGCATAGAATTGAACCAAATTTTTTATGAATGTTTTTGGCTGTGGCAAACAGGTCCTCCTTCAATTTTGAAATATTCCGCCGGAAGGGGGCGCTGCAATCACGATTTTCATGCCATTTTCAATATTGTACCGGCCAAAAGTATATGAAGTTATGCATCGAATTTAACCAAATTTTTTGTGTAAGTGTATGACTATGGCTAGTTGGTCCCCCCTGAATTTGAAAAAAAAAATCCGTCTGAAGGGGGCGCCGCAATCGCGATGTTTGTGCCATTTTCAATATTGTACCGACCAAAATCACATGAAGTTATAAATCGAACTGAACGAAATTTTTTGTGTAAGTGATGGATCGCCCTGAATCTGAAAAAAACTCCACCGGAAGGGGGTGCTGCAATAGCGAATTTTGTGCCATTTTCAATATTGCACCGCATAAAAGGGTATGAAGTTAGTTCTAGAACTGAACTAAAGTTTTTGTATATGATTATTTTTTGGTAAGGCAAGTAGGTCCTCCCTGAATTTGAAAAAAAAATCTGCCTATCATTCTATTGTCCATCGGCTCGTGCAGAGACGGAAATTTGTTTTTACTCCGATAATTGATTGAAGCAGAAATTTAAGATGAAAATCAAAGTTGGTATGATATTGAATTAAAATTATTAAAGCATTAAAATGAGTAACTATTTTTTTTTTAATATTAAAATGTACGTATGAGATAGAAGAAAGTTTTGGGATTGGCATATCCAACTAGTTTACTTTCTTCTGACAGAAGAAAGTATTGTAATCGAAATTCTTTAGACTTCCGGTTTTCGACGGATTTATACGTTTTAGGGGTCAGAGACTCCAAAAAACATGTTTTTACAAAATGTGTGTGTGTCTGTCTATGTGTATGTCGCCATTCTACCATCAAAAAGTGTATGAAGTTTGCATAGAATTGAACCAAATTTTTTGTGAATGTTTTTGGCTGTGGCAAGCAGGTCCTCCTTCAGTTTTGAAATATTGCGCCAGAAGGGGGCGCTGCAATCGCGATTTTTGTGCCATTTTCAATATTGTACCGACCAAAAGTATATAAAGTTATGCATCGAATTGAACCAAATTTTTTGTGTAAGTGTATGGCTATGGCTAGTTCGTCCTCCCTGAATTTGAAAAAAATCCGTCGGAAGGGGGCGCTGCAATCGCTATTTTTGTGCCATTTTTAATATTGTACCGACCAAAAGTATATGATGTTATGCATCGAATTTAACCAAATTTTTTGTGTAAGTGTATGACTATGGCTAGTTGGTCCTCCCTGAATTTGAAAAACATTCATTGGAAGGGGGCGCTGCAATCGCGATTTTTGTGCCCATTTTCAATATTGTACCGACCATAAATACATGAAGTTATGCATCGAATTGAAAGAAATTTTTTGTGTAAGTGTATGGCTATGACTAGTCGGATCGCCCTGAATCTGAAAAAAATCCGCCGGAAGAGGGGCTGCAATAGCGAATTTTATGCCATTTTCAATATTGCACCACTTAAAAGTGTAAAAAGTTAGTTCTAGAACTGAACTAAATTTTTTGTATATGATTATTTTTTGGTAAGGCAAGTATGTCCTCCCTGAATTAAAAAAAAAAAAAAAAAAAAATCTGCCTATCATTCTATTGTCGGCTCGTGCAGAGACGGAAATTCGTTTTTACTCCGATTAATTGTTTGAAGCAGAAATTTAAGATGAAAATCAAAGTTGGAATGGTATTGAATTAAAATTATTAAAGCATTAAAATGAGTAACTATTTTTTTTTAAATATTAAAATGTACGTATGAGATAGAAGAAAGTTTTGGGACTGGCACATCCAACTAGTTTTTTTTTTTTTTTTTTTTCAATATAGCTTTGACAACTTCAGGCTTTTTATCGTCCTAGAGAGGCTGTTAAAAAATCTGCATTCTGGGCTCAGGCCGGGCCAGGACCGAGAGGTTACCTTTTTCTGAAGACTCGCCAGGCCGGGCCTAGGCCTAACGTACTTTTCATAAAGGAGGGGATACTTCCTTCTTCCTAGGTGTACACTGGACGAAATTTTCAATCCCGGTCTCGACAAAACCCGTATTAAAATCCCTATCTTTGACTGGCTTAATGCATGCATAAAATAAATAAAATTCGGCTCAATCGAATTTTTTTAAAAAAACACATAGATTTTAAAATCTTTATTTTACAAAAAAGAAAAAAAAATCATTTTTTTAAAGAATAGTATATTTAAAGGCTAAAAAATTAAATACAATAAAACTAGTGAAAAAAAAGTCTGCCTATGACGGAATTCTGTCTTAAACGGAAAATATGTTGATCCAAGCAAAATGATACCTGAGGAAAAAATTAAACTCCAATTACACCTCCTAGGGAGGGCATCCTTCTATAACGTATTTTTTCTTTCCTACGAGATTCCGTCTTAAAAACATTTATATATATATAGAGAGATTCATTGATAAAATATAAATATTACAGCCTTTTGCGCTTCTTAAATAATAAAAAGTATAAATATAAGAAACGAAAAGCTATAAAAGGAATTTTCGGTCAGAACTCTTCCATACAAAACAATTTTTTCCCACACCGAAGTAAAAATCTATATAGAAATTTGCGGCTGAATTGGGCTATGATTTAAACTATTTTCCAGACCGGTCTGAATTATGATTTTAACATTTTTTCAGGCCGGGCCGAACTTTCCCCCCTATGGGTCGGTTTTGGACTGGACCTGGATATTTCGATCTATGCAGACCTCCTGTGCAGAATTCAACATATTTTTAAAAGAAGTTTAGATTTAATTCAATACGCTGCTTTGTTATGTCCAAATGAGAGGCACTGTCTTAAATCGGCAATTAATAATGGGCAATTTATGGGTGATCCCTCACATGCTTTGAAAATCAGCGGAAAAACTCTTCGTTTACAGGCATGATAAAGTGGTGCAAGTCACGAATTTTGGAGAATTTCGGATTTTAATATCTCTGTCAGATCTTTAGATGAATTTTTTTTTGTTCATTTTAGGAATGGATAAGGAATAATTTCCCAACTGGGAAATTTGCCCTATGGGAGCCGTATAAAAATTTAATTGTCGTATTTTTCCAAATAGACCCCCCCCTCCCCCCCATGGAGTTGCAGAAATTTCACCTTTTTTTTAATGAATTTTTGCAGTTGGAAGTATAGGTCTAGGAGCAATATTTAAGGAGATAGCTTATGTTTCGATATTTAATGACTCACCCTGTATAAACGGGCCAGAAATACTGGCTCATGCAGACCTCTAGAGGGGGCTGCGTGATTTCTGGTTGTATTCTGGTAAGAAAAGGTAAACCACAGGTGAGGAGTAAATTTCAAACTTTTTTTGGACTCTTTATGTGATAGATCATCGGAATATTTTCATATTACTCTTTTATATCAGTTTCTGATCTTGGAGTTGAATTTCAGCAAGGGGGGGGGGGGGAGCGATCAGGGTGTGAGTTTTGTAAATCGTAGCTAGCTATTTCGAGAATAAATTTCATTTTAGATGTAGTTTTTTGATGGAGTCCTCCGGTAAATATAATTTATTAAATATAAACACTTTAAAGTGGGTATTTCCGGGTGTATTCAAGGAAGAAAAGGTAGTAGAGTAGAGAGAAATAAATTTCAAACTTTTTATGGACCCATCATATGATATATCATCAGAAAGTTTTCGGACCACTTTGTCATTTTATGAATATTAGACAAATATGTTCGGGATGTGGGCAGGGGTGATTCTATTTTCATTGGCCTACTCAACCACTAACCGTTTTTCAGTGTCTTTAATTTGTTTAATTTATCTTTTAAATTTGTCAGGTTTCAATTTCTCTCATTTTTTTTCCTTTTCTATTTAGAGTCTAAGGCATATGGGTCGTAAGTAAAGAGTTTTAACGCTATTCGTGATCGGTTACTAGCGACAGTGCTTATGCGCAAGAGAGTCTTACTGTTCGGGACATAGGTAGAGGTCGCCGACGAAGATACGCGAAGAGCGACTCATTGCGGCGGTTTCTCCCTTTTCCAATTTGGCTTCCTTATATAGGCACTTTTCAAACTTTTTTGAAATCATCACGTTTTTGTCATAAATTATTTTACGGAGACTTCCGATATATACTTTATGACACATGAAACATTCACAAAGTATTCCGGGAGACAAAATAGTCAAAATTCTAAGGATGGCATTTTTTTTTTTTTTTTTTTTTTTTTTTTTTGCTGACACCTTTTTTGTGATATATTATTGGAAAGCTCTGTGACTACTATTTTATTTTATATATCTTCCGTGCTCCTCCTCCACTTTGCCGCCACGGGGCGCTTTTTCATAATTTAACCGACACCTGTCATGTGATATATTGTTGAAAAGCCATATGACCATTTATTCATATTATGCACTTTCATTGCTCCTCCAATACTCTGAGCCCGGGGGGCTAATTTCCGTTTACTCAAGGATACAGCGCTTGGCGAAATTCAAGGTGTGCCAAATGCTATTCCACCCATCATTCACTCCTCTTCCGAGATTCCTTGATAACATCGACAGCGTCGCCATCTACTGAAAAAATGTATTATACAAATAATTTATTTGAAAAGAAAAATAATAATAAATTTAATGGAATTTTCTTTTTATATACGACCAAATATTAATTAAATATATACGAGTAACTTGTTGTGTTAACTTAATTTGTAAATTTTAATGTAAATTTCTTTACATTTCTTATAGTATTTCAGTTTATAATGAATAATATAATAATGAAAAAAGAAAAAAAGAAAAAGAGAGAGCTGTTATTGTATTCGGATAAATTACATGATAATAGCTAAAAATAAATTTTATTTTGTTTAATTTATTTTCTTGTTAAGGGTGTTCTTAAATCAAAAAGGGCAACTTTGTGACACATGCATTAATTTAATTTTGTTCGGAAATGCATGAAAATAGCAGATGTTGTTATTCAGAAACTGTTTAATTGCACTCATTCTTTTGTTTTTTTAAAAAACACAGTAGATTTTTCATAACAAGCCTTCAAAGTTGACACTTTTGAGCCTATTTCCCGACGAAAGCAGAAAAACCGGTCGAAAAGGAGGAGAAAAACGGGTGATTGCGTCATCGAAATAGCTTATAACTCGATAAGTAATTTAATTATCATAAAATGGAAAAATAAGTTCATTTCGAAATCGCTTTCATAGTCAGGCATTAAAATTTTATAACTTTCTGTTAAAAAATGAATTTGTAAATGTGTCAAAACGTTTTTCGCTTGTTGAGCGGATCAGTTAAGTACACCCTTAAGTATCAATTCAAGAACTTTATAAGAAAATGCGGAGATCTGTTATATCAAATTTTTATTTATTTATTTATTTTACTAATGTGATATAAATCACCAAGTATAGCAATGCACTAAGATTGACAAATTAAAACTTCTTAATGTTGGAAATATATATGAATATATTCATAAATATCAACATATGTACATAGTATGTATGAACTTATACATTCATACATGTCTGCTTAAATATTATGTATGTGTATATTATATAGTTGTTATATAGTTAGGTCATTTAATTATATAGTTAGAAAATGTACATAATTTCGATATCATCTGTTCCGATTTATTCAGATTTTGATGTTATACAAATACATCATTAACGTTGATAACATATTAAAAAAAAAAAAAAAAAAAAAAAAAAAAAAAAGTATAGTTTCCAGATTCTAAGAATCATCAAAAAAGTATATATTTCAATTAATAATAAATTGTGTTAAAATTAAAATATTTTTTATACTTGGAAATTTTTCATTTGAAATAAAATATGTTTAGGAATTTACACCAACTTTTGTGACACTGATTTAATGCATCCTTCCTATTCATAAATTGATAAGTCTAAACTAAATATACATGCATATACTGATTGAATTTGTACAAAGTACAAATACAAAACAAAGATCACGTTTTATATAAAAAAAAAACCACCTTAAAAGTTTTTATCTAATATAGATTTTTTTTTTTTTTTTTTTTTTAATATTTAATATTTTACTAGACACTGAAAATTGAAGAGAACTAATAAAAATCACTAAACGAAAACATTAAAAACATAAATTATCTGTTTAAATGATAATATTTATTAATATTAGTTATATATGTAATAATTAATAATGTTAATTAATATAATTTTATAATTATATATATATATATATATATATATATATATATATATATATATATATATATATATATATATATATATATATATATATTAATATTAATTAATAAATAGTTAATATTAGTTATATATATTTAAATATTGATAATTTTTTAAAAGAAAAACTTAAATTATGTTTGTGGAAGATTAAAGATTTTCCTTTTTTTTCTTAAATTATTATCATTAATTAAGTACATAGAAATATTAAAATTTGAATATTTATAATTAATATTTTTATGTTTCACTACTTTATAATTGTAAATGAAACAGTAATTATTAAAATAAATACTAATAAATATTACATATATATATATATATATATTGTGTGTGTGTGTGTATGAATGATGCCTCATTTTAAAACATAAGAACTTTAATAAATTGGTTTTACTAATTTGATATTCATCTCTTACAACACGGTGGTAGCATAACTAAAATAAAAATATTTTTTTATTTTATTTTAATAATTATTGTATTTTAAATTATATTTATTTAATTATTAAAAAGCAGAATTTAAAAACTTATATTAATTATTTACATTTATTTCAAATTAAACTTTATGTAATAAAATTTTAAATTAAATTTTATAACTTAATTGTAATTAAAATTTAATTGTCTAATTGACAATAAAACTAATACAAAGTAACTGAGTTTTATAACATTCTTTATTGATTACTTAAATAAAAATCAAAACAAAAATCTACAAGAGCAAGGACACAACTCGCAATCTTATAATTACAAGCTTTCTGCTTTAACCACCTCGCTATGCCTCTGATACTCTACAACAGCTTCCAACTGCCTCATATACGACAAAAATTGTAAGTAAAATGTCTGAAGCAGCCATGATGCGCGAGAAAATGCGTAGATGCTAGTCAAAACATTTGGCACACCTTGAATTTCGCCAAGCGCTGTATCCTTGAGTAAACGGAAATTAGCGCCCGGGGGGGGGGGGGGGGTTATTTAATGTATTCCAGTAGTCTTGTAATAATAGAAAAATTGTAGAACTTACCTTAAATAATGTATAAAAATAAAAGATTTTGATTGCATTTAATATGTGTTTAGCTTATATTCTTGGGACTAGAAGTGCTTTTGATTTTTTTTTTTTTTTTTTTTTGGGGCGGGGGGGGGCATTTTGCTACTAATTGCTGAAAATTTTTGATACTTAACTCCTTTAAACCTTTCCATACTTACTTGCAACTTTTCTGTTATTGTGGCTTCATTATAGCCTCCTTTCGTATTGTTGTTGTCTCTTAAATCCATCCATTTTCAGTTACCATGTATTTAATAAATTATACATTTTTTTTTTAACATGTAATAACAAAGATTTTAATAATCGATTGTAAAACATTTTGATTGTAAATTCTCTAAATTAATCGATGACTTTATCGATTGTGTTTTTTTACGATTATGATTTTTATCGATTGGTAAATTTTCGAGAATCGCCTATCACTATCTTGAATTTCTACACAATTTGTGTGTTTTGCTTCGCATATAGGTAAAAATTGATTCAGGAGTTCTAACTACAAATACTTATTATAACTTTTCGTTTTTCATGTTTATAATTTTCGTTATTAAAGATTTGCCAAAGCCAGTGACATATTTATTTTAATAATGAATCGCTATTTATATGTAAATGTGCCTATTTATATGTCTTTACTATCGTTAATCCATATTCCATTTATTGGTGACTTTGAAAAATGCTATACATTAAAACCTTTTAGAGAGAATCATATAAGAAAAAAAAAAAAAATGTGTTTTAGACCATCTTGGGAAGCGTAAATATAGTCTATTTTTTCTCTGGTATTAATTATATATGCAATCTGGTATTAACTTTGCATGGATCAACACTTTATTCAGTTTAAAACTGGATTCTGCTATAGGCAAGTCCTTTTTCAGTGGTTTTATTGTATTTTAATTTTTTTGCCTTTAAATTTGCGATTTTTAAACAAAAGGAATTTAAAAAATGTTATTGTCTTCCTTGTTGATAACTGCACAGCTCATCCCCACATAGAAAATCTAAAATGAATTAGTAAGCTTCTCAACATAAGACTTCTGTGTTGCACCCTATGGTCCAGGGTATTATTTGCAGCCCAAAATCTCACTATAGGAAACAGCTAATGATGTGTGTTTTAGAGAAGTACGAAGAGAACAACAACAGATACAACATCTTTCTTTTAGAAGCAATCGTTTTGTTAGAAAATTCATAGAAACAGGTGACTTCAATGACTGTTTCAGATGTGCAGGTCTTTTGAAAGATGTGTTGTTGGAAGGATAAGATACCAGCATGATGGATGAAAACTACGAAGAAAATTTACCAATAGCCCTGTATCTAAATGTTAAATGTGTCAAAATGTTACTTAACATTTTAAATCTTGCAATGATGAAGCATACACTTCTGGTATCTCTACAGATGATAACATTGCACTTGAAGCAAACAATGCTTTAAAAAGTTAGAAGACAATGTTAAAGAAGAGCCTGAAATTTCTGCACCTTCTATCTCGGAAGTGAAATCGGCTGCGAACATCCTGATATTTATTTATTTTTTTTTTCTACTGAAAATGTTGACCAGAAAATATTGGATTCTTTACTAATTGTTGATAAGAAAATTGATGAACTCAACTTAAAATTGAATTGTATTTAATCAAAAATCACGAATTAGTTCCATAGAATGTAAAAATAAAATCAAGTTTTAGCAAGTAACTATTTCCTTTTTTAATATTTGATTTATTATCTATTTAATTAATAATTTATAAGCAAATTATGTATAATTGCAATCACTATTTTTAACAATAATATATCATATGCTAAAAAAATGCTTTATTCAAAAAATTTGGATATAGTGAACCATAGGTTATCCTTCTCAGTCCTGATGTCGCCTGAAGGAGACACTAAACAGTACTTATTAAAACTTTTACCTCATTCAAAATTTCTATTCCAGGTTTTCAAAAATTGGTTCCTATTATTGTTAATAGATGACAGCATATTGCAAAATGCTCTTTTGTTATGAAAATAAATTTTTTCTTTTGCTTAGTGGTGTTCAAAAATGGCGTTGCTGAAAAGAAAGAAAATTACTTACTTGCATACGGGTAGGTTCTTTTATCTATTAATAATAATTTTGTTAAAATTTATTTGACCTAGAATTTTATAATATAAAGATCATTCTTTTTAATGACACTATTTGTGTTAAGCTTAAAGTGCTCTAACGTTAAAAAAAGCATGAACCTTTTAGTGTCTCTTGAAGGAGATATCCGGTCATGCTCCAATAAAACTGTGTTTTCTGAAGTTGTTGCCAGAGCTATTTTTTCTGAATTTAAATTCAGTATTTTTATAAAGATTTTCTTATTGTAAGATGGGATAACATTGTGACACGCGGTCTAATTTTGGTATTTCGAATCTCCTTCTCTTTTCTGTGTGGTAGGAAAGCAAACAGCAATAATAACTCCCAGTACAGAGTACCACATAACCTAACGATTTTTTTTTTCCGGAAATTCTAACACAAAATACGCAAAGTACACCAGGTGTCACAAAGTAATCCCATCTTTCACAAAGTTAATATATTATGATTTCAAACATACCAGCTCATTATTTTCTTTATTTTTCAGTGTGATCACAGTTTTAAATTAAATGTGAATTTTTTTAAATTATTATTTTTAGATAAATTGAATATGTTTTGGGATCCATTATTTTTTTTAAAAATCAGAGAATGTGGAGTTTAAAAATTTATTATAACTTTTATGGAAAAAACAATTATATAAAAATAAATAAAAATTAAAAAATAAAAATAAATAACATAAATAAATAAAAATTTTATATTAAATTTTGGTTTATTCTAAAAATTTCATAAAATTTGTATCTGAGTGTGTTTATAAATATATATATACAAGCTTATGTGCACATTTATATGTATCTGTAATGCACAAGCACTACGCTGTGCACATTTCTAAAAAAAATGTAAAATAAATAAATAAATAAAATTTTATAAAAGATAAAAATTAAATCATAAAATTATTCATGCTTAATTGTATGCATTTCAGTAACAATATTCAACTTGTATAAATAAATATATAAACAAATATATACATTTTATTTTCAGATAAATTTGGAATGACAAAACATCCAATCTTGATGTCTGGGATGACGAAGATGATGCAAGAGGAAGCTATGAACTTGTCTACCGAATTGCCAAAACTTAAAAAATCAATTGAGAAAACTCCAGTAAACATTCAAAGGAAAAACATAAATCCAAGAAAACTTATTCCAGACCCTTAAACAGTTCAGGCAATCTCCTCTGTATCTAACGTTTCAGAAGGTTAAAGAAGATCTTATTGAAAAAATATAAATGATGAATTTATTCCTCTGATCCCTGCTCCACCCTATGCAGAGAGTAAAAGTTTAATTTTCTCTTCCCAGAACTATTTTCAGAAATATATACCGAATGCGCTAATGAATATTATGATTAAATTTACAAATTGCAGATATTTAGTAGAGACTGGGAAAATCCTTTTACTTACAGAATCCCAACTGTTTTTTTATTTTCTATTACAATTATAATGACCTATCTGAAATATCCTAGAATATGGATGTAATGGTTGAAAGACACATGCGTTCCAGATGGATAGATACTTTTCAATTAGAAACAATTGAAAGCTAAGAGATGATCTCATGGTAACCAATGAAGAAAAGGCTGAAGATACATTTTGGAAAACCAGACCTAGTCTTGAAACTGTTGTATCAGGATGTCTCTTGAATAAAAAAATTTCAGCCGTAGCTATAGGTGAAAATATTATTCCTTTTTATGGCCATGCACCAGGAAGACAATTCATCAAAGGAAAACCAAATCCCTGTGGATTGAAGGACTTTTTAGCCGCAGCTCTAGATTGTCTCCCATTAGACTTTATATATATATATATATATATATATATATGTATATATCAATGTACGGGAAACAAAATAAATACAAGTGTAAATGAGAATGATGGAAAATATTTAGATACTAGTGGAAAAGTAATGCTTAAACTTACAGCCTGGCCTACCTCCTGGCTGTATCTTGTATATGGGCTTATATTTTACATCAATACCTTTGTTGGACATCCTCCATTATAAAGCTGAATGTCAGGGAACAGGTACTTTATAAAGGAGTAATATAACATCAAATGTAAATTTTAAATCCTACACTGATATGATAAAGCCTGATCGGGGTTCAGTTGACCTGAAAATTCGAAATGGACAAATTTGCATCCTGAAATGATTTGTTAACAAACTAGTTATACCTGCTTCTTCAGCTTATGGTAAGCATCCTATAGATATATGCAAGCGACAATTGAAAAAGGATAAAGAATTTTTTCAGTGAATCTTCCATCCATTATAAAGAAATTTAATGAATTTATGGGATGTGTTGATTTCTTTGATTGTGCTCTAAGCTATTATAAAATACATACAAGGACAAAAAAAAAAAAAAAAAAAAAAAAAAAAAAGAACTATAAGAGTCATCATGAAATTTCTTTTTAAATTTTGCCATAGCTGCAGTTGGATAGAGTATAAAGGTCACCACAAACAATGCTCAATAGAGCAAAGAAAGAAATATTAGGCTATCTTGCAATCAAAATTCATCTACAAGAATATCTTTTCTATGGCACAGAATAATGCAGTGGCTCAGAGTATACTCCTAGTAAGCCGTCAACACCACAGAAAAGTAGATACAATCAAAGAATTTTCTTGAAAACCACTCCTTTGGAAAAAGGATATGTTTCACATATCCCTGAAATTCCCAAACCATCTACAAAAAATTGATGTAAGATGCCTGGTTGTAAACTCAATTTTGCAAGGATTCGATGCACTGCATGTCAAGTTTTTTTTTAATCTTTGCAAGAAGACAGACAATGTTTCATATTATTTTGCAAAAAACAATAATTTAAAAATTGATTTAAAAATATTTACTGATATTTAAAAAGTATCTCCAATAATTGTTTTTTCTTTTTCTCAATTTAAGTTTCAGTCATTTCTAAAAGACTAAATAATTACCAATTTAATTTTCAAACTAATTATGAATGTTGTTTCCACACAATTAAATAACTTTTTTAACTTAGAAATATATTCTACATTATTATAAATGTGTACTATAACATTAAAATGCTAATAATCATAAATTTATACTTCGTATTTAACATATCGTATGTCATTGTGACCGGATGTCTCCTGTAGGCGACACTAATTTTCTAATTTAGAAAATATAATAAATTTTTTTCAGCATTTCTCCATTGCATTTCTGTGTATTTAAAACCCATTTAACAAGAAATCAATAAAATTTAAGACTCAAGGTTGGTCTCAGAACTGAGGAGGTTAAAGTGGACATATTGCTGGGTCTGCAGACTGTTCATTATAACGGGGTTCGGCTGTATTAAACAAGAGCAAAATTAAAAGTTGTTACTTTAGGCTTTAAAATTCCCTGGTGCATACAGTGCACCCTTTTCATACTACAAACCACTCATGTTTTTAAAAGTTAAATTTGAAGTGATTTCCAGTGACTATTCATTTGTAACATTTCTTATTGCTTAATTTCATTTAAGTTGATAGCTCATCCAAAAAATTTAAGTTCTCTGTTCTAGCATATTCCTGGCTACATCTATGAAGGATATTTTCGGATTTAATTTTATGACTTAAAATAGCAAATGTATGTGCTTTTCCTCTTTTTCTTTCTTTTCTTTTCTTTTCTTTTTTTTTTTTGCTATTACCCCTAATCTTTACAATATGAGTAGTTTGAATATTGGCCAGAAGGTATCACTTTTTAAAAGATGGTAATGATTAATAATAACTGCAAGGAAAAGATGTACATTTAAAAAATCTTTTTTACAAGATTTTTGTGTTTTTAGATTTGTGTCTTTTAAAAAGAAAAAATTATCTCATTGATACTTAAATCATCCTTCTCACAAAAGAATCTGAACTTTTCATGAAATAATAACTAAACACTTACTTAATACATTTTTTAATTACAATTGTCACAATATATGACAAGGTACAAATATTTATATGTACAAATATATTTTTCTAATTTTGATTAGTACAGTGATAGTGATATCACTTTTGTTGCACTGATATCACAAAAAAATGAACAGCAGAGGAAGATTGATATCAATTCAAAAGTAATGATCACATTGCTATTAAAGTATTGTAAAATACAAATATAAAACTAAAAAAAGAATAAGATTTTTACTGGCCTATATTTTCAAGCATTAGTTATCAAAAGAAACTAGAACTGATGAAAGTTACTTCTACAGAATTAGCTAGAATCATAGATTAGATTATATCTCTTTTACTCAGGTTTTAAACAAAGAATAAATAAAATTTATCTGTCACAATCATTTCAGAAACAGAAAATATTGCTCCCCCCCCCCCCCTGTCATAAAACATATTAAATATACACATTGTATATTGCAACAGATATATATTAATCTTCTAATTTTTTTAGATTAAGTATTCAAATTATGTTGCATGTGATACTAAATTTCTATATTCTATTTGAAATATAACTAACCTTTTTCATTTTATTCAATGCTAATTCTAGCATTGCTTTAAAAAATGGAAAATAAGTAAGAAAATTATGCATTACAAATGAAAGAAGAGAATTCTAAGCTCATTATTTATTTTGTGAATAAGTTTTTGTTTTGGTGCATTAATTTATTTTTATTTATTTATTTATTTTTTAAATCAGCAAAGTATTTGGTTAAATTCCTCCCCCCCCCCTTACAAGGTAAAAGAAAAGGGGAAAAAAAAATGCTTGTAACAGAAAATAAAAAATTATATTATTTCATTTTTACTGAACTTTAGAAAAATGTGTTTATGTCTTTTCTATATTTTAGATAAATAAAATAGATTAAAATAATTTTAAAAGATACGACAGTCTGATATTAAAGGTACAGATACAGATAATACATCATAGAAATGGGAAATTTCATTCATTATTACAACTTAATAAACTCGCAGCTTAAAACAAGCTATGGTATTTCAATAGTTCAAATATCAATCCATTAACTGAAATCAATATTTAAAAACTACTGATAGCACATATAACAGTAAAGAATCAATTTTTTACAGCTTAATTTTTTTCCTCTCGAAAGATTACAAAACAGGCATTTTTTGTATTGAATATATTGAATCTGTTTTATTTCAAAAACAAAGACCCAGTCCTTTGTAAGTGTTTGAGTCGCAGTTGGTGTTCCCAAGTATCCCAATTTTTAGGAGCTAAAAGACATGTTCTGCGTAACCACTGTGTGGGATGTTAAAAGTCCTGATCTTTCATGATGCAGAAATTTTTAATAGTTACTTTTTGTAACATATTCTTTATTAATCTAGATCAAATAAGAATTAATACAGTAAGACTGAACTTGCATACAAAGAAAAAAATTTGTTGTCCTTTTGGAAACAATAACTCAACTCTACTTACATAGAGGGAAACCTGTATAAAACTGAATCTTTTGCAGCTTGTTGTGATTCTGTTTTCATGGCTTTTACTGTTCTTTGAATCTGTTTAGAATGGAATTCTATTTTAAATTATAAATTTTATTGTCTCTACAATACAATTATAATTGCTAAATTGGAAGTTTGTTACAGTCCTTAGCAATTCTGTTTCACAGGTTTTACTTTATAAGATTGCTGTATTTATTTATCACAGTAAATATCGCCTGTTAGTGGGAAAACAAAAATTTTACATTTGAGACAGAATTTTATTACAGGTAATTTTAATAGAGTTCATTGCATTTTATGTCCCAATTTAAGTCACTACTCTGTTTTTTTCTGTTTTACTGCCTTGCTTTTCACGATATGAGACTTGAAAATACCCATTGAAGGGAACTAAGTTTTCAAAAATCTAGTGACGTCCCTGCAAGTATACTTACTAAAGAATAAAGATAAATTTCCCATACATTGAGACACTGGATTTCTGAATTGAAATGTTATAAGCAGACTTGTATAAAACAAAAACTTTTTGTGCACATAAATGTTGGGTAAAAACTTTCTGCAAATTTAATGTTTGATAAAATTACGTGTTATATTATTTTGACATGCACGAAATTCACATTTTTTTTTATCAATTCATGGACGAAATTCCCGTTTTTTGTGCAATTCATATACGAAATTTACGTTTTTACACAGTTCATAGACGGATTTCCCATTATTTATGCAATTCAGATGGTGTTTCCTCGTTTTTTATGCAATTCACGGGCGGATTTCCTGTTTTTTATGCAATTCATGGTCAGATTTCCCGTTTTTTATGCACTTCATTGCCGTATTCTGTTTTTTTATGCGACACGTTTAGGGAATTCCCATTTTTTTGTGATTCACATACGAAATTTCCATTTCTTATGCAATTCATGGACGAAATTCCTGTTTTTTACACAATTCATGGATGAAACTACCTGTTTTGGGCAGTCTTTGGATGAAATTTGCACGGTTTTTGGACAAAATTCGTGTGGGCCTATGTTGAAATACGAGTTTTTTATGCGGTCCTTTGTTGAAATGTTCGTTTTTATATGCAATTCTTTGTTGAAATTCATGATTTTTTCGAGGTCTTTTGACGAAATTCGCATTTTTTCATAATTCTTTGTTAAAATTTTTTAACACTATCCTTTGATGAAATTTGTTTTTTATTGAAGAAATTGATTTTTTACGACAACCTTTGTTGAAATTCGCGATTTTTGGTGTCCAAAATTTCAGAGAGATGAATTTTTAAAGTTTTCAACATCAAATGCCTTAAATTTTGGAAAATTCAAAAACTGACTCTGCTTTTAATTGTACACTAACAGTAAATAAATCGTACATAAAATTGGGGGAATATTTTTAATTTTTTGGTACTAAAAAAAATTATAAACATAAAAATTGTTTCTTTTCTAAAAATTTCTGCAAAGCTCATAAAATTTTCTGTGCACGATGACAGGACTTTTACAAAAATGAAATTTAAGTTGCTGTGTTTCAAGTAACACAATTTTTTAACTTAACAAATTGAAAGACATGCATATTTCAAATCTGTACCTTATGTATCAGACTTTTGGATTATACTTAACATAAAATATCTAAAATCAATAGTATAAATTCTATGAGACAATTTTTTCCCCCACATTGTTCAAGTTTAAAAAACACTGAGAATTACAAAATTTCTAAAATATGTACTTATCCATATTGATCAGGATTGAGAAATTAACATTTCAGAAGAATTTGTATGACAAGATGAAAACAGCGGAAAATAAATATTTATACTTAAAAGCATAAGCTATTAAATATACTAAACACACTACAACATGAAATATTTTTGGTAAATGACTCTTTTATGCTGTACAGATGAGGTATTCACAAAATGCAACTCTGGCACATGTACTCCTACTACACAAATCTGCAATTATAAAATATATACATCAGAGGATTAAAAACTACATAGTTCACGGCAGCTTTGTGCAATAGAATTAGTGTTTAATGACTTGTGCTACACAAAGCGAGGCTGTCGATTGGGTGATAATTTTTCATTAGAACGGGAAGTTCTATCTGTTTGATTTTCTTGCATATAACTGCCCACAGTAACTGTACCATCCATACTTCTTTTACTTAAAACAGATGAAGAAGACACACTCTCTAAATCTTGCACTAAAACACTTCTATCAACGTTTTGGATCACATGTTTTACTGTAATTTCTGTCCTTTTATGCCCACCTTGTTCCAGTCTTTCAAAACATTCTGTTTTACTTGTTGAGAATGCTGGAGATTCTATTAAGTTTTCCCCTTCAGACAATCTGACCATCTGGATTTCACTGGGATTTTTGCTGGAAACCATTTCCATTTTCACTGAATACATTGATTCTGTGTTTGAACTGAAAGAAAGAAATTATCAAAATACACCAAAGAAGTAAATTATTTAATTATTAGTCTGTTAATTGTTCATAATTCAGTTTAGTGTAATACTACTCTACATATTCCATGCATACATTCATACATATTAAACATTTGTTATAGTTGTCAAGTAGCTAAAGATGAAATAAATTTTAGAATTGTAACTATACAATGCACATTTTTTCTGTTTGATTTATAAAATTCCATTTTTAGAAACATTTCAATTAAAATGAATACATACACATGCACGTGTATACATATGCATATCAGAAGTGCATCAACTTTTGAGAATCACGAAACAAACCTCAGGAAATGGTCAACTTTTTAGACTTTATTATTTTTTTTCTCTTAATTTTAGAAAATTAATTTATGTTTAAAGATCACAAAGAAAATATCTGCATAGGTATAAAACTATGAAACTATATTTTACAAACATAGGTTATTTAAATCCATATGGAAATTAATAATATATTAAAATGCTTAACATAAAAATTATCTCTGTTACATATTACCTATTATGCCAATGTCAAATACAAAACTAAACAAATAACTAGTCACCCTCCCCTCTCAGTTTATTCCTGACAATAACATTTTCAGCGGGAAAATAAATAAATAAATAAAAAAAAAAAAAAAAAAAAAAAAAAAAAAAAATTGTTGAAATCAAAGTTTTTTTTTTGTTTATTTGTTTGTTTTCTTTCCAAGATAATTCTTGCCTACTTTTCTTCCTCTCTAGATTATCTTTATGTCAAACTTCAAAACTGTAGATTTTCCCATCACAGCAATTAAATGCAAATAGACAAAATCTTAGCAGGAATATTTTTTTTTTCACCTGCCTTTGTACAAAATTTGAATTTTATAAGGATTTTTTGGCTTTCCTAAGGAATGTAATTTTGGTGGAATAATGAAAATATATTTTATTTATTTAATTAATCATGATTCTGTCTATAATTACTAACTCCATGATTTATTTTTTCTTCTGCAAATATAAATGTTTAAATTTTTACTTGTAAAAAATGTTTCTGAAAAACATGTAAAATAAACTAGCAAAAGCCATGCTTTGTTTGGATTCGCGATTTCATTAGTTATTTATTGGAAAAAAAAAACCCCTTTTTTTTATATTATTTGGTACTACTTGATTATCCTGTCGACCAAATAGCTATGGCCAAACTAAAAGATTAAATGCTAATGATGATGGTAATAAATATCACATTCACATAACATTAAACTCGTATCAGTTGTTCGTTATGCCATCAAGTTATTTTTATTATGAAGTTTTATTTGTATTCTTAGTAATGTTTCATTAATTTATTTGTTCTTTTGTTATTTAAAATAAAAATTATGTCAATTTGTTTAATATGGCCAATTGTTTGGCGATTTGTATAATTTGGCAAAATTGATTGACGGGATAATCAAGTAGTACCTTAATTCGACTTTTTATTTGGATTTTTATTAATGTTTTACTAATTTATTTGATTTTTCAATATTTAAAAAAAAGTGTCAATTTGTGCAATTGTGCTAATAGTTTGGCTATTTGTATTAATTGACGAAATTGGTCGACGGGATAACCAAATAGTACCCGAATTAAAAATCACTTGATGACATAACAATCACGTGTATTACGTTTAATGTCATGCAATGTGACATTTATGATAATCCATTATTGGCATTTAATCCTGAAATTTGGCATTATATTTTTGGTCGACGGGATAATCAAGTAGTACCCAAAAATGTATTGTGTTATAGTGTCTATGGAATGAGGTGATAAAGTACAAAATCCTATAATATCTTGATGAAAATTAATAATTTGCCCACTGTATTCAAGCTGACCACCTTTAATGCGATAAACAGTAATAACTGGACGAACTTGGGCAATTAATTTCTCCTCGAAGAAAGTTAAGCCCTTTAATATTTAGGGATGTGGACCAGGATCCATATTATTAGCTAAAGAAAAAATATTTAGTTCATTATTTACTGTACATTTATGGCAAGTCTTTTGAGATCCATCAGAGTGAATGCCAAGCCAACGATCATGAAAAATTTTACAAAAATTTTATTTAAAATTTTTTTGTGCATCTTCGAAATTTAAAGCATTTTTCCGAGCACATGCATTCTCTTTCAGAAGAGATTCGTCATGTCGTCCTTTTGGCACAGATATCATATTACGCACTGCATTGGAGCTATTTTTTTCAGACTCCAGTGTCATATAGGCACCGGAGTGAGTACTTAATTGGCGACAAAGTGTAGTTATTTTGCTTGACATGGTAACCCGGATATTGTTTATTTATTAATAAATTGTTTATTTATTTTTATTTTCTTTTTTTTAATTATATAAATTGTTTTGTTCCACAGGTATTAAACTTTTTAAAATTTATTGTTATTCCCTTTTTAAAATATATATATGGTAACTGGTATTTGAAAACCAGGTTTTTGTCAAATTGGCATCGGAAAAATCGCGCCGATATGGTGTGTATATGACATCTATGCCATCGTTTTTTACGCTGGTATCTAACCTCTTGCCTTAAAGCTATCTCATATTCGCATTCTTTTCATCCAGTAAGTATATGTTTCCTTGGCATTTTTTATAATAGAACTAATACATTCTATAAATTGTTTTTAAATGGCAAACTATTTAAAAATAGTACTACATATACCAAAATAATAATATATATGTTTCATTTGGTTTAATTTTCAATCTTCGAATTCAAATAACTCTTTACATAATGAATTTAACAATTAATTTTATTTGTTTACAATTTTTTTGTTGCCACTTTACGAAAAAATAAATAAATAAAACACAATATAATTTTAATATGCGTAAGTGACATCAGCGTAAATGATTTTGTCGGAATAAAGAAAATACATTTTATTTATTTAATTAATCATGATTCTATCTACAATTGTTAACTCCATGAATTATTTATTGTTCTGAAAATATGCATGCTTTATTTCTTATTTCTAAAAATGCGTCCGTAATGGGGAAAAACATGTAAAATAAATTAATTAAAATAATAATTTTCAAAAAAGTTATTCTGTAAAAAAAATTATATTGTGCAAATCTACAGATCATAATTTATATATGTGTTTAATTTCAAATCAAAATACTGAATAGTTTTTTTGTAAAGCGTACGACAAAATGTAATTTGAGTGGGCTAGTAGAGGATTCGCTTCGCTCATCCTAATTAAAATAATAATTTTTTTTAGGTTATTCTGTAAAAAAAATAATATTGTGCAAATCTACAGATCATAATTTATTTTTGTTTCATTTCAAGTCAAAAGGGGGTAGTCAAGTCATCTCAGGGAGGTGCATGTTCATATGAGGATGAGTAAGTAGGAAAATGGATTCAGTTGTTCAGAAAATTAAGGTTTGAACTGCATGTGAGATTGTAGATGGTAGAGTATAGAAAAAAATTATTTCTTAACCTCCGTCTTCACATGCTCATGACTCGCTAGTTTCACAAAACAAATCTCTTTTTAAGTTAACTGTAAGATACAGTCACTTCTTGTAGGAGCATATCCATTATTTTAAAGAAAAAGAAAGACATTTTATTTCTGTTGCTTTAGAATAAAAAAAATTAAAGAGATAACAGTATTACTCAGTACTTATGCATTTTTTAGCACACATCTTTATTGTTTCTATTTTTATCAAAATTACAGATAATCTGAATACTTTTATTTATTTATTTATTATTTTTTTTAAATCTGAGCAGGCACTGGTCACAATTACTTCAGATTAGCAAGGTTCTACTGTATATACTTGTTGTGAGGATCTGTTTCAAAGGGTTTTATAATTGTTTATACATAATCTTTAATTTGCATAAAGACATTTATTATTTGTATATTCACAATTTATGATAATTTATATTTTGTTTACAATGGTTTTATATATTGTTATGAATTGGTATATTTGTAAATATTTCCCTTTTTTTTTATGGTAAAATTGCAATGTAATTCATGTCGAATGCTTTGAACATCCATTGCAGGACCTCGGATGCTTTGCGGGAAAGCAACCTTACAGGATCTCGTGTTTAACATTATGTCAATGGTGATATTACCAACAAATGTGTTTATCGCTAAGTTGGCGATGGTTTTGACGACTTATTTTCATTGCTAAATATGTCACCAAGTTGGCACTTTGGAGGTTACCTCCCTTTATTATGAATGAAGTGGAGGGTATACAGGGTATACACCATATACCTTCTGGTTTTTTTTTTAAAGAACACCGTATACCATCTGTTTTTAATAAAGCTATAGTATATAAACTTTAGGCTATACTCTCTGCCTTGAGCATATACCCTCTGCTTAAAACGTATACCCTCTATGTTTTTTTTACGACTACAACACCTTTAAGATGAACTCTAACATGAAGCATCAAGAACCTTCTCTTCGAAATCTATAAATAGGGGGCTATCTTTGAATTACTGGGTTCAATTACCTTCCAGCCATTCTGCAGTGAAGATTTAGGAAGTCTTTGTGCGTTGAGACTTGGGTCACTGCGATTAGACATTGTATACGCTGTATTGAATTTAATAGTTCTTAGAGAAAATTTGCTGTGCTTTGATTTCATTGGCAGAATATCGGATTTTATTTCATGAACTGTTGAATCTTTGTGTTATTTTGAAAATGCATTTTTTTTTACTCTGTGGGATCAATCTTAAAAGAACCCTGAACACACAACAATATGTATGTGTGTGTGTGTATATATATGCATGTATATATATATATATACACACACACACAGTAAAAGTTTAAATTAGGCATCAAGAGATTAAATGGATGTTTCAAAATATATTTATGACATTTTTTTTCCACTTATGCAATCAGCAGGTTGTAGATGATCACACAGACAAACCTTTTTTTACGTGTAGTATGGATACATACACACAAATATATGCTTCTGAAAATATAAGAATTCAGAAATAACTACAGAATGCAACATTAGAGTCTTGACTTTTTTATTTTGGGGTGGGAGTGGGAGGTAAAGTTTACACTCAGCATAATTTGACAGCTTGGCAGACATGGTCTTATTTCTGAAGTCTTTATGTTGTTATTATGAAAAGTATCTAAAATATCAGAATCATTATTTTATTTTTGTAGAAGAAACATATTTGCACTTGTCGAGCAATCATTTCTTACTGACCCACTTTCAGCAAAATAAATAGAAAAATGTACCTAGATAAAAGATTTGAGGATTTGTCCATGGGTGCAAGAAATGCATCCAAGCCAAGACTGATTTTTTTAAGTATTGGAAATAACTAAATTAAAATGGGTTAGAAAGGTAAAAATGTAATCCCTTACAATGAAAGAAAGTCATTAAAAGTTCTTGATAGTAAAAATGGGTATTATTTAAGTAGGACAAGTGGAATTTATTATGAGCCTAAAGTCTCTTCAAGACTAAATTCAGTCCTGAGACTGAAGGTCTACCCATGGGTTTGTCTAGCGCAAAAAATCATCTTTAATAATCTAGAATTCTGTCATTTAGATTTCTCAGAACTACTGACACTACAGTATTGATTGCTCCATTTTTTTTTTTTTTAATTAAAATGGTGTGCATAAGGTGAAATGTCTTTTGTAAGATAATAACAAGACTGATTTACAAAAGGATTTTTAAATCAAAATCTTAGCTTAGTAATTTTTTAATATACGCAATAACAACAAAATAAAAGGATTCAGAAGAATGCAAAAAGCGTTGGCTGAAAAGAAATGCTAACCTTGATTTGTCTTCTCTTCCATAGCCAGCATTAGAAGAAAAGGAATCAGCAACAGATGCATAAGAGAGACTAGATCCTCTAAATTTGCCAGAAGGTCCTGCAGGCAAAATGCAACACCAATTTTTTTAACATCATTCACATTAAAAAGCAAGACACATTCATTTATAGCATAAGACAATAGTTATATAAATAAGCTTAAAGTTTTAAAGCAAAACACTAATCAGAGACAAATAAAAAAAAGCTTTTGATTAGTATTAACTAGGATGCAAAGCAAGAATACTATTTTTCATTGTTGAGGCCAGATTAAATTGGAATCTACAAAGGAAAAAAAAAAAAATAATAATAAAATAAATAAATAAATAACTGATCTTTTTAAAATTTAAAGAAAAAAGAAAAGAAAAATTTTCACACTCTTTACAAGACAAATTTGAAAATTTCTTTCATAAATTGAAAAAAAAAAAAAAAAAAAAAAAAAAAAAGGTAATTTAGTTTAAAAATCAAGTTTTACAGATATACATAATTATCTAACAATTCAAAACACTTATTTCTGCAAAGAATATCATTTCTGACACAAGTAGGAGGAATACGTTTAATTCATAACTAATCAATGTCAGTCAATACTGAATAATCTGAAGCTTTAAAATTTCATATCTAAATCAGGATTAGTAAAACAAAAATTTATTTCAATTTAGATAAAATAAACTTAATTTAAAAAAAAGATTTATGAACTAACAATGCGTAATTTTCTCTAGCATAGGAGATTCCAAAAAATTAAGTTGAATTTAATATGACGATACAATCAGCCTGTCTTAAGGAATTAATGTAAATAAAATGAAAAATTTAACAGCAGAATTTATGATTTTACTGACCAATCTAATAGATTTGTTGCCATATTTACTATTTTCAGTCTCATAAAAGAAATTCCATTTTTATGTTACATTATAAATTGAATCAGTATCATTTAGTGATGTTGTAGATCCACTATAACACATTAATCATGCAAAAAGATAATTTGGCAAGCATTCACAAAATGCATATTTCTGCTTTTGGTAAAAATTTCTGGATTTTAGAAGTGTTTTAATTATAGGGATACAAACTTCCAATAAAATTCAAGTGGCATCAACAAATAGATGATAAGTCAAAATTGTAAGGAAGGGCCAGGGAAGATGATTACAAGGTGATAAAATACAAATTAAAAATGATAAAAAATGTTATTTTAAAAACAACTTCCAATACTAAATGATATATGCTTGATTTATGCATAAAACAAAAGCTTTTTAAAAAAATTCCTTAAAAGAGAAAAGAAGTAGCAAATAGGCCAAGAAATACCAAATAATGTTTTGTTAGCCATTTTATATACTTTTCATACTAACATTAAAAAAGTAAGGCAAAAACAAAAAATGTCTCCCTTAACCACTTAACCGGCGATAGGTATGGGGAAATAATGCTTTTACCCCCGACTTATCTTGGGGCAGATGGTGAAGTGGTTAATAATAAAATTTAGTACTACATATAAAAATATATTGGTACAGTTATTTATAAACAAAAAATCTAATATATCTATATGAATAAGTGCAATATTAAATACACTAAATGAAGTAAACTAATTAATATTACATAAAATGATTATTCAGAACTGAAAAAAAAATTATAAAGCTCAGATTTTCACAGTTTCATAGCTTTTAAAAATTAAAAGTAAAAAAACTCAGGCAATTTTTCCTCCAAAGAAGTGTTACTTTCTTATTTGAAGTTCACTACTTGGGAGAAATGTTTGACATTGCTTTGAAAATAACAAATTTTTAGCATACTCATATGCAGGGGCATGCGAAAAAGCTAGTGCCCCCTCACCCAATTTTTTCATATAATAGGACAAAAATATTGTTGGTAGTATAAATTTGGCACCCTCTAAGGTTCTGTGCCCAGAGTGACCCCCCCCCCCTTTCGCATGGCGCTGTTCATATCATGCTATGTTCTTGAATGAGGAATGGAGAAAGTTTTTTTATGTAAGGTTTGCCTTATATGCACACTAATGGGGACCTTGATTCCCCCCCCCCCCCTCTATATTTCAACGGATTACAGTGTCTAGAATACAACATAAAAACACCTTTTTTTTCTTTTGATTAAAATTACTAAAAAAAAAAAAAAAAATTACAGTGACGAATAATGCCATTATAACTAAAAACCTTGATAAAATTTAAACTCTCTTCAACTTTTCGAAAAAACATTGTTTTGATAAAAATGAATGCTTTAGTTAAATTATGAATACTTTTCAATTTTTTTTAGTCTGACATTTTTAATTAATTTCTCAACAAATTATTAGCTTTTTAAAATTCTGAGACTGAAGTACATTAGGAGAGACCTTGGATTATCTTCATAAAATGTTTCAGCCTCATATGGGCCATAGAATTAATTAGCCATCGGAAATGCACACACAGACAGAGCGAAAATTTCTTTATTAGTCTAGATTATAACCTAATAACTAATTTTTATGCAAATATGAATCTTCTATACTCAGTTATATATAAACAAGTATGCTGGTTTCTCACTATCAATCACCATGGCATCAAATCACAACAAAATGCTTCATTAGTTGACAAAAATGAATGACCAAAATTGACAAATTGCAAACTTGAACTTACAAGCACTGAACACAGCTAGCGGATCCCTCCTTTTACCAGATCTCTGATTTATACATAAATCTTGAACCAAATGAATCTCAAATTGGGTCCCTGTGGTTTACTGCACAGTATAGCAGTTGTGTTGCTCACACACTGCAAATTATGGGAAATGACTTTTTTTTTCATCAGGGTCCTTGAATCCATATTAAATCTCAAACCGACTATAGATTTCTACTAATCATTTCCTTTTTAATCAAAATACCTCCTTCCCTCAAAAAAATTCTTTCCTACATGAAAAAATCTTTTATTTTTTTGCAATTTAAAAATCTTTTCTGCCTTACTACTGAATAATATCAAAGATAAATAATCAATTATCAAAATAAATTTCTCCTTTAAAAATGTTTTTCCCTCTGCATCTTTAGCTTTCAGGTTTTAAAATCTTAAAAACTGTTCAACAATATACAAACAATCATTCAATCCTCCTCCCTCCATATCAAAATTCTGCTTACCCTTTTGCCTCTCATACATCCAAAGTTAAAAATCTTCAATTTTCAAATACTTTTTCAGCCCTATTTGTTACATTTTAACAACAATAAATAATCAATCATGTAAATAATTTGCTGAAATATTTCCTACCATCTGACAAAAGAGTGGGGGGATTTCATGGTAGGGTGGGGAAAGCAAACCCTTTTCTGTCCATTGCAGTTTGGTTATTTTCATTCCTATTTAGATTTACACTGCTTAACATCAATTTATTTTAGCATTAACCAAAGCTGAAGCAAGCTGATAATTTCCAAGCAGTATCTCAGCACTATGCATCAAGCATACTTTAAAATGACAGTTAAAGAACTAAAGATTAACCAACTTTTTGATTTAATATTTCTCAATGAATCCAATTTGCAAATATTAGCACAATTTATGGCTACAGTTTCTTTCTGCATATTAGCCAAACTGCTAAGGTTACTACTCAAAAGTCAGCAAGAACCCTGTATAAGTACCCTTAAGTATGTATAGTAAAATGGTATATGCATAATTTTTCACTCGTTCTAAACCATCTGGTAAAAAAACAAAACAAAACATGGAACCCATTTTTAGGTGCGTTCGTAATTATGTAAATACGTAGCACCTATTGTTGTCGCTCAGTCCGTCCGTCTGTCTGTCTGTCTGTCTGTCCGCATATAACAACGCAAAAACTACCCAACCGAATCTTTTGAAATTTAAAATACATAATTATTACATAATTTTGTCGAGTCATTTCAAATTTTATGAAAATCGGATGGATAGATCAATTACAGGGACAATCAAAAGGATTCCGTTACATTATGGTCGATGGGGAAAAAAGTTTCAGATGCATTTTAATCGTTTGAAATTTAAAACGTATATTTATTACATAATTTTGTCGAGTCATTTCAAATGTTATGAAAATCGGATGCATTGATCAATTATAGGGACAATCAAAAGTATTCCATTACATTACGGTCAATAAGGAAAAAAATTTTGAAATGCATTTTAATGGTGTTACACTCATTTGAATATAACAGAATTGACATGAATCTATGAAATATGTACTAAAAATACATTTTGTATAATCTGTGATGCAAAGAATATTTATTATTAAATTACAGGGCCACACAAATGTATTCCACTAAATAACGTTATACAAGGAAACATTGTTTGGGGGGTGTTTTAATTATATTAAACCACTTCACATTTTATGAATAAGATATACATTAATGAAGTATAATAAAAATTACTCCCTGCATATTTACAGGAACACAAAAATTTCGACCACTATACTGTATCCAAAGTACGCTCTACTATATCAGCAAGATCTGAATATTTTAAAACTTCGTTATCAACGAACGCACCTCATTTGCTACGCTTTACGTGCAATTTCCAACTTGTTTATTTTGTATAGGAAGGTAATTTCAACATTTGCAAGATTTTTCCTGGAACATAACTTCAGGAAAAGGGGTTACCACATTCCATTTATTAATAAAGTTCCATGTTAAAGCAAATCATGTAGTTAACATCTTTAAAAAAAATTATATTCAGGGAAAAAAATATGAAAATAAGAAGAAAATACCTTAAAATAGTTTCAGCAATCTTAACAGATTCAGAAGCAAATAAAGTGCAAAGTAATATTTTAAAATAAATAAATTAAATCTCGCATTTCTGATAAATATGAATTTGATTAGTAAGCTTCATGAGTTATTTTTCATTATATTCTGCAGCAAAATCCAACTTAGAAATGCATAAGCGAGTAAAATATTACCATGCTTTATAAGGCTTTGGAACCTAAAAAAGCAACCAAGCATATTTGCAGCATGCAAACAAGCTTTAATTACCTAAACAATGAGAGCAGGAATCAGAACCTCTTTTACACTCAACATCTCCACATTCACTTAAAGAAGCCTTTGAACATAGAGAGGTATCAGAATAAGAGACAGCAATGCCACTGCTGCTAGAATCTCTCATTACTTCAGGACTTCGTATACTTTCCCCTGAAGTACTGCCCCGAGGCAGCAAAGGAGGAGTGTTAGATGAAGGTGGAGGTGGTGGCAATTCAAAGAATTGCCTTCGCAATTCAGCTGTCATCGAAGATGTGGATGTCCTAGTACTTTGTGTAGGACTCTTCTGGCCTGCCAGAGTAACAACAGCTGTTGATGTATACAGATTAGGGTCATTCTGAATTGTATCAACAGCTCCAGTTGGACTTGTGGATGCCGCTGATGAAACACCAGATGACTCTGATAAAGAAGCACCCTGTTTTCTCTCAAGTGATCCGTGTAAAAAACTTTGATTTAATTGGAGATTAGCAGGAGCATTTTTCCTAGGAGGAGGAATGGGTAACAAACCTTCCTTCCAAGCAGCATCAGATATGGACTCATCATCTGTAGATCTGAGAAGAGAACTGCAGTGACTTGCTTCTGACACAGCTGGAGATGAAGAAAGTGAAGCTCGGGCATCTTGAACTCTCATGTGGGATGCAGACTGACCAGATTTAGACATTTCTCCATTAGATTTTGTTTCTAGATATTGATTCATAACAGATGGATACAGTGGTGACTTTTTGAAGACAGAATCGTCAGAAAGAAGAATTTCAGGAAAATCATCATCTGACATTATGCTTGGATAAAGTAAATCATCTAAAAGTAAATACAAAATTAAATAATCTTGAATTGTTTGTTTGACAGTTTTTATAATTATCAAATATATAAATAAAACAATTTGATCACAATTTCTTTTAAGAATGCATGCATGCTAATCTTGTCTAAAGAAACAAACAGACAATTTTGTATATTTTTAAAGGAAAAAAAAAAAAAAGCAAATAACAATAACTTGTAATTCTATTAACATTTTTTTACTTCTCTATTTTCAAATATAGCACATTTTCTACAATTTTAAGAAGTTTTGTTACTGTGTATAAATTTACCAATGAATCGATTTAAAACTTTCATACATTAAGGCTGTTCTCAACTACTCTGCATTGCAACAAGTGTAAAACATTTTGACACATTTACAAATTCATTTTTAACAGAAAGATATAAAATCACAAAACTTGACCAGGAAAGCAATTTAGGATCTAACTCAGTTTTCTGTTTTTTGGTCAATAAATTATCTATTGAGTTATAAGCCTTTTTGATCACGTGACAACGTGATTTTCACCCCAGTTAGCATGAGTTTTTCTATGGAAAGTCAGTTCAAAACGCCCAGTTTGACACTATTTTCTAAAAAAAACTATTGAGTGTCGATTAGATAGTTTTTGAACAACATCTGGCAGTTTCATACATTTCTGAACAAAAATAAATTAAAACTTGTGTCATTAAGTTGCCCTTTTTGATTTAAGAACAGCCGTAAAGTAATCAGGAAGAAAGGCAATAAATAACCAAACAATACGTAAAAACAAGAATGCATTTTTTATTTAGTACCTGAAGAATGTGTAACATCTGAATTTTGATGAGATGATTCCAACTCTTGGCTTTTGTCAGCAGGCAAATAACCAGGTATAGGATAGTCATCATCCATATCTAAAAGACGATGATTTACCTCTGTATGTTCTTCAACATCACTTATCTGACTGGATCCAGATATTGTTCGAGTCAGGGGTTTACCAGCTATTCATAAATAGAAAGGATTAATTCTTTTTTTTTCCTTGCATATTTTAAAAATATATATTACAACTACTGATTATTTTCAACGTGTTATAGAAAAAAAATGTAAATATTGTTAATTAAAGAATTTCTAACAAAAAATATCAGTGCTCTTCCACAATAAGGTCTTGGCACTTATGCAATTTGGTCTTCAGAAGGCAAGATTTGTTGCCAAATGATGTAAATAGCTATGAAAACAAAACTAATGAACTTTTCTGTTTGTTTATAAGTGAATATATATACATACGTATATATATATATTCCTTTCATCTATATATTATTGATTTTTACATACAATTTATTTCTATTTATATATAAAAATAGATCAAACTTCTTTATATCAGGGCTACAAAGTCAGAGTCTGGTCCATATTTGAACAAAACAGTTGGGGTCATTAAAAAAAAACAGGCTTTGTCTTTTTTTGTTAGACAGTTTGAAGTAAAATTAAACCAATTATATGTTATTTTAAATCCTCAAATTATAATTGTTATTATTAGATGATTATTAAGTGATCCAAGTTAAAGATTCCTAATATATTGCCCACATACACAGTAGATGAAAACTGTTTTTAATTAAAAACTAGAGAAGATCACAAATTATTTTCAAACTAGTTAAACTTTCATCTTTATTAGTTGTTTTTTTTTCGAGGACATGAATTAACATCTGAAATTGTAACAATTTCACCTTTTTAAATCTATGGATCTGAAATAGTAAATTTTCTGTTTTGCCTTCTTTACATTTCGATAGTTGGATTTTTTTTAGTTTGTCAGTCACTAAATTGGAAATTAGTAAAACAGTTAAAGGTTTTTTTTTCCCCTATTTTGATTCATAGCTTTAAGAACTGAATTAATACTGAAATAAAGAAAATTTTGCTCTATTTTTTTTCGTTCCCTTATAATTTTAATCAACAGGAAATAGTAGTCAGCCTGCCCGGAGTCAGAGTCGTTAAAATTTCCGGAGTCTAAGTCAGCCATTTCCTCCAAACAAATTAAAATTGTTGTATCATTAACAAATGAACAATGCACAATTATTACCATACACAAAAACAAAATATATTTGGGTACTTTTATGTTAGTCGGGTGACAATGATAATTCGCCATATCTTGTTTCGATTGGCATCATTTGAATTGCAACAATTTGGTCCCGCATTCCAATAAGAAAAATAGTGAAATTTTACAATTTCAGGTTTATTTTGGGTGTTTCAGACTAAATACTTGGGAATCAGTTTATAGTCAGTCAACACAAATTTAAAATATTGATTGCAAGTCGACCTGAAATCTGAGCCAAACCTGACACAACCCAACTCAAGCCAAGCCTGAAATGAAAGGAAATTAACTGACATTTTAATGCACAAATAGTTTACAAATATATTTGTATATTTAATATTATCTTTTATGCAGAAAAAGTATAGCTATATATACACAGTAATGTTCAAATATCAGGTATGAATGCAGAAAAAATGAAAAAGATTCTATCTATACAAGAGTGACAAATGATAATCCAATTCATTTTAACAGATATTTCTAAAATAAAATAATTGTACATATGTTCATTATTTTTCTTTTGTAACTCAGTAAATATTAAAAGCAAATTTAAACTAACAATAAATATATAGCTTCACTGAATAATAAAATAATAGAATCTCAAACAGTTTGCTAAAGGTGTAAATCCATATATATTTGAAGAATAGGTAAAGTGATTAATTTTTCAAAACAAGTAACATTCTGGACAATTTGGCTGTTCAAGATCCCCACCAACTTTCTTTCTAAGATAAAATAAAACTCTCCATGCTAAACATATATGCATCAAATGGTCTTTGCTCCAGAAATACAGCATTGAAATTATTCAAAAGTACTGTATGGGATAAAATATTATTTATAAAAAGTCCTTTCAGCTTGTGCCAGGAGGAAAAGGTAGCTTTCATATCCCTTCTTTTTTTTTAATGTAGTTTATTTTATTGAAACACACAAAACTAAAATTAGTGGAACTTCATTAGAAGATTCAGTAAAAATTCCTTATTTCTTGATTTTAAAATTATACTTAAATTTTAAGAAGCTAAAATTTGACAAGCCCTATAAAAGAAGCTTCGTCAATACTGAATTTGAATGAGAATTTCACCAAATTAGTAGCTACACCCTGCCATCATTTATGGTTGCTTAATTTTAGTCACCAAACTTTACAAAATTTTTTGAACATCAAATTTGGCTATATTTTACCAATGTTGCCAAGCTTGGCGAGAATTTGAAGCTAATGTTCACTAATATTCATAAATTAATTCCTGATTTTTATTTCATTGTTGTCTTGTTTCAAAATGTTAACCATTCTAGAAATTCAAATTGCTATACCTCAACTAATTTTTTTAAGTTAGAGACGAAACAAAAAATACATTGGAATCCTAGTGTCAAAAGAACTAACACTTACTTCATCATAAAATAAATTTGGATTTCTAAATTTTTTGTGCATTTTTTTAGTTTTAAATATTTAAATGGCTGCCATTTTGAATCCAGATGGCAGGTGAAGTGGACCAACGAACTCTGTTAAAACATGGGCATATACTATGAATGCAATTAATCTCATCCAAATTGATTTATAAATACAAGAGTTATTGCATGATGTAAATCAGATATATATATACATATAGGTCAAGATTTGGATGGAGGGTGGTTTTGGGGGTCTGGGGTGCATGATTGATGAAAATATACCAAAATTTTTCGGAAGTGCTTTACTTTAGATGGCTACAATAGATAGCTTTTTATTTTATGTAATGATAATTACCTAAGAATAATCTTACTCATACTCATAAAGTCTAAAAATAATTTCCCCCCTGGAAAGAAAATTTAAGCATTTTCATTTAGATAATATTTAGATGCTAACATAAGCTGACCTTTGATTTAAAAGCTCTTCTATACTCATATTATTAATTCATTTATTTCTGCCATAATTGAAAGATTTATATATGTGTTTTAATTATTTATAAAAAATACAAAATTATGTATCATTTGCATAGAATATTATATCAGTAAATTGTTTATATTGATTCTATAACAGTTTATCAAACATAACTTATCTAATAATAGGAGCATCAAATTTTTTTTTTTAATTTTATGATTCTAAGAGAATGTGAAAACTATTTAAATATCATTTCTACCTAGATGCAAATAGAATAGTATATTCATATACAAATATAATCTTACCTCTATATCTCAATGACTTAGATTTATTTTTATGCAGGCATGAATCATCTGACTGACTAGATGAAGTTTTAGGAGGGCCGAAAATTTCATATGCATGTGTAATAAGAAGTTCAATGACTCTTGTCTGATGAACAGTATCTACCAAGGAACTGAGAGAAGCACTTCCTTCACTGTAAATAAGAAGATAAATTTTCATATCTTTAGCATTGAGAAGTAGTTAGTAAAAAAAGATCAAAAATTTTATTTTGGCTCAAAATCTAAATTTGATCAGACCAAAATTATCTATATTTCAAAAATCTAATTTACTTCCTTCGGGAATTTTCAACATGGAGTCATTCATTCATTTGAGCTGTATTGACTTGAATGAGACACTACTTGTTTATTAATATGAATTTCACTGTTTATAATTATCGGTCATGATTAACTCAAGACTTGTGTGCAAATTATAAAGCAAGAAATGCTTAGTAGGATGCTTTTATATAATGCTTTCCTCATATTTTTCTTGAACTCAAATATTAGGGCTATCATATATATTTTTTAAAATTTAAAATATAGTAAGTTTAGAACCAAAATATAACATTCTTGTTGTATCGTAGTCTTATGCATGTTGTATCATAAAAAGGGTTGGGGAAAAACCAGTTTAATTTAAAACTTTTTTTTTTTAACATCATTTTTTATTACATATGCTTGCATGTTTATGGATAAAAATAGACGTTGTTGGATTATAAGTAGTATAAATTCATTTGAAAATAATTTAAATAATTACAGTGAATTATGTAGAAAATTGAAAAAAATCATATTTTAATTTAAACAGTTATTAGTAAACAGTCTTATATTCAAACAATAAACTACTCTACGCAGTGGAACACTGATATTTTAAAAATCTTTATAAACAATCTTTTGATTACTTATAATAAACATTTAATGTAGTTTGATGAATATATTCTTTTCTACAATTTTTTTAAAAATAAATTTGAGATGTTTCTTGGGGGTTTTGTTTTTTGAGAGACAATTTGAAATCAACATTTATGGTCATTAGATTAGCATATAACAGATGGGAAAAAATTAATTGCTTATTATTAAAATACTATAACTAGAACCCAATTTTTGAATACTTTCTTATTCAACTTCATATCTTGATTTTAATTCTTAAAGATAATCTCCCCAATAATAATAATAATATAAAAAATTCTTTTATAGTTTTACCAAAATCTTAAAGATCATCAAGTTATGTAGCTCCATATTCAAAAACATTGTGCATGTTATGATAGATTGCTTTAAATAATCTGCATTTTTTAATGAAAATATTTTATACTAAATATTGAATATTTTAAATCTATTTTATCTTTGATCCATTCACATGTTCTAAGATTTTTCTTTACAGCAATGGAATAGGTTCACCAATGCATACTAATTTTTTATCCTATACATAAAAAAAAAAAAAAAAAAAAAAAAAAAAAATCTAGACCCACTATATTTAATATTTATTGCTGAACAAAAGTGTTAAAAGTAGAAAATATTTATATCTAATAATTTGTAAGTCTTAAATTATAAAGAAAAATAAGAAAATAACATTAGATTTTTTCGGGGAAAAAAAAAAAAAAAAAAAAAAAAAAAAAACAGTGGTTCAAACTGTGCCAATCCTGATCATAAACTATGTATTTTTTATGAAAAATGAAAATAAAATTATTAAAATGTTTTGTTATGTAATAGAAATAATTTTTGAAAGTATATTTAGTAACAGATTTGTCATAGTTGCCCTTTTAACCCTTAAATGCCAAGTATTGCCATTCGGCAACATATCCAATTTAGGCTTCTAAAATACTATTAGAATAATATTGCAGCTATAAAGCCAAATGTTGCCAGTAATTAAGTAAAGAAAAATATTTAAATCCACTTTCAGCATGTAGATGGCAACACTTGTGCTGATTAAGAATATAGATTTATTTTTTCAATTGTTGCTATGCACTTTCTTGTTTTGTTTGGAAGCTTGCAAAATACAGTAAAACCTCTAAATAACGGACACCTTGGGAGTGCAGAAATCGTCCGCTATTCGGAGGTGTCCGCTACTAGGAAAACCTCAGAGACAGAAAAATTGCTAATGAATGCTTAATGTTTGATTAGTCGATTTTAATATGTCCTAAAATCTCTATTATATGATTAACCAGAAATTAAAATAATTTTTAAAGCAATACAACTGAAATAAAATTGTGCATACCTTTATTCTTTGTTTATAGCATTCTTACAATTTTTTTCCTTTTCTTTTTTGTTTCTTTACAAAAGTTTGCTTTTACTTGCGGTTATATGTAGTTTGTTTTACAATGTGAAGTTTTGACTCTGTCTGTGGTTTTAATCCTTTTGAATAATCTTTTTCTTAAAAAAAAAAAAAAAAGATATAACTGTTTACTGTATTTTTCTGCTTCTTAAAGGCATACAAATTCAAATCATCCGACGGAGGAGGGGAAGGGGTGTTCACAGATAAATGTAGGGGGAGGCGGGATTTTTTCCATCTCATCCCCACATTTATCTGTGATCATAAAATTTGTGACACATTGCCCCGATAAATTTAGAGGATTTTAATTTTTTTTCCTCGTTAAAAAATAATTTTTCATTCTTTTTTCCCAAAATTACTGTCCGCTATTCGGAATGTCCGTTATTCAGAGGTTAAACATACAAAAATTTAAGTTTTGGGAGTGGGGATTTGAAAACTGTCCGTTAAATAGAGGTGTCCGCTATTCGGGAGTGTCCGTTATGGAGGTTTTACTGTACTCTTTTTTTTATTCTGCAGTCAACAAGTAAAAATTATTACGTCTTACAGCTCTTAAAGTTCATATTTGTTTAATATTATCACAGAAACTCGGCAGAATTTCTTGCCAAGCAAAAGAAACAACAATGCAATGAACCATGAGTGAAAGGGATTTCACCAATTGATGCCAAATGTTTTTTTAATAAATATATATATATATATATTTTTTAACTCTATCTAGTTTATGACTGACCTTTGCGGACTGATCAAAATAGACTCAAATTCTATTTATGATAGAAACAAAATACTTGCTTCTATGGAATGGAGCGTGCCACGTGACTCAGAAAACAAAAGTAAAGTGGAATCATGGGAATAGATTTTTTGTAAATGTGATTTTAAAAGTGTTGTTTTTTGAACTTTTTAAATTGTTTAGATTAAAAACTATAGACAGGGCTACAGCCATGTGTAATTACCAGATTTTTATGCAGTTTACGACACTTGAATTGTTTTTATAAGTAATTCAAACCTTTGTAAGTTTTATGTAAAAATATTAATTAGTTTTTGATTTATACCAGTTTAAAATATTTGATTTCTATACTTAACAGAGGGCAAAAAAATATTAAATGACTCTTGTAGAAATTGTCGTAAACACATGAAATTGAAATATGTTACTACAACTGACTCAAGCAAGCTTTGTAAAACAAAATTGTAGCATTTACAAATCGTTTACAGGGTCACTCAAAATATCTTTAAATAGGGCTATAGAATTAAGTACAGTAGGACCCCGCAAATCCGGATCGGTTTGCTCAAGCGATTGAGAAACGATTTGGTTAATTTCCATAGCATAAACTTGTTTCATTGTCGTATTCTGAATAAAAAAAACTTTTTTCTGAAATCTTTTCGGAAGAATACCTTAAGCTTTCTTATTTAAACTCTTATACAAACTACACTCAACGAACTACTTATGCTCAAGCAGATGCGTGACCGTACGGCTCACAAAAGGTATAGAAAACTGGCACAGCAAAAAATTGCAAACTTTTTTATTACAAAGTAAACATTTTTACTGTCTGTAAATAATCAATAAGTTAAACATAAAGGTGATTTTCTGTACGTATGTATTATTTTTCATTTTTTTCTTATTCTCCGGATAATCCGGATTGGGTCTGGTCCCAATTAATCCGAATTATCGGGGTTTTACTGTAATTATCTGATTTTTAATCAATTTGCTGCATTTTAATTGTACTTAAAACCTTTAAAGTTTCGTATACAAATATCAGTTAGTTTTTGATTTATATGAGTTTGAAGTATTGGATTCCAATACTTAACACAGAGGAAAAATATATTAAAGGGCATAACTCTTGTCAAAATTGATGTAAACACATGATACTGAAATATATTACTACTGTCGACCCAAATAAGCTTCACATTGCAAAACAGAATTGTAGCCTTTATGGATTGTTTACAGGATCACTCAAATGATCTTTCGATAGGGCTACAGAATTGTGAAATTATCTGATTTTTAATTGATTTACTGCATTTGAAATGTTTTTTAAATAGGATTTCTGGATGCCTATATTTAATATAGACAGAAAAAAATACTAAATAGCCTAACTTTTGTCAAATTTTTTATATACATACATTATTCAGATATGTTTTTGAATTTGACACAGTTAAGCTCTTTAAAATAAGGCGGCATTGAAGCATTTACAATTCCTTTACCGGGTCACTTAAAACATCTTGATTACATTACAACTGATGGATATTTGCTGATTTATATGCATTTCAATAAATTTATACTATTTCAATATCCATAAAGTTTTATTATGTTACAGGAAAAATTAATATTAAGAGCCCTTATTTTGAAAATCAGACAAAGTGTGCTTGATTTTTTTATATGTTGAAGTAGATCATATTTGATGAATAATCTGTGATTTTGCAGTCCTGAAAAAATTTCCTCTTTTCTGTAGAAAATGTCAAGTTCAAGCTTGTGAATGCCATTTTTCATGAAAAGTGAAATGCTGGTGTATTTAGAGCATTATATCTCTCGCAAGCAGCAACATCACAAAATTCTTTTGGTATAAACTGTTAGTATAACCACACCTACTTATTAAAATTTGTTTCCATAGGGCATTGTTACTTTACATTGTTATATTGCCACAAAGTACAGTCAAAATGACGTTTTTGTCCATTTTCCACACTTAATATCTTATTTAAACAATAGTACCCCAAACTTTTTCTTACAGAATATGAAAGTGTACTACTAGGATGAGCAAAATAATATAGTACTGTGCCGAGATATTGTTGCTGTTAGCAGATATAACCTGTTAAATACTCAACATTTTCAGAATCTGCAACATTTAAAGGAATGTTATTTTAAATGAGCGCCACAGTTAAATAAAACAAAATATGTCACACAGTAGATTAACATATGCACAAAAACATGGAAAAGAAAAAGAAGTAGGGACTCTGGATATTTTTATTTTAAAAAATGACAAAATTTTCAAATAAACAATGTCAAAGATAACATTTCTTCCGGTACTACTCTGTTATCCCATCGACCAATTTTGCCAAATTATACATATTGACATAATTTTTATTTTAAATAACAACAACAAAAAATAATAATAATAATTAGTAGAATATTAATAAAAATATTAATAAAAAGTCAAAATAAAAATCACTTAATGACAGTTTAAACACGTGAATTGTATTTAATGTCATTGAATGTGACATTCACGATCATCCATTATTGGCTTTTAATCTTATAGTTTGGCGGTTATTTTTTGGTCGACGGGATAAACTAGTAGTACCTTTCTTCCCTATCAGAAAATGAAAAATCCCATTTCTCGTTCTTCTTTCTGTGTTTTTTCCCTATGAGAAAATAAAATACCCCTTTTCTGTAGCCCCTTCCGAAAAAGAAATAGGATGTTTCATTTTCTCTTAGGGAAAAACGTGATAATGGACATTGCTTTTCTTCTAACTTTTGTAATTTTTTTGCTTAAAAATATCACTAACATAAACTAGTCGTTGGGGGCCACCGTAATACTTACCCATCATGGATATGTATATGAAAATAAAACATGTGAAAACTATTTATACAATGCATTGCAATTCATAAACAAAATTTAAATATTGTTAATATACATAGTAAGGCTCTATTAAAGAACTGCTGATTACCGATTTCGACAAATTATATAAAACGCCAAACTACTCAAGTAGTACCGAACTGCGTAAAAGAAACATCCTTATAACTCCAAAAATAATAACTCTATTAACTAACAATTAACTGCATCGGATTAAGCGTCTCATTTTCAATTAAAATATACCTCTGAATTGAAATTTGAATGAAATACAGGGTCATGAAAAATCCAAGAATGTGGAAAACAAGATTACAAATATCTCGGCAACTAATAATCCGATCGACTTCGTTCTATATGTAAAATGTGTGTTATTTTATTGCCTTTTACGTCCATTCCTTGGAACAAAAAAATTCGAAAATTTTTATATACCTTTCATCAGAACGAATTTTTCGAGAGTCCGAAAAAAATAGTTCCGGATAATCGAGGTTGCTGATATTAAATAGGGTTCGTCCCATTCTTACATACTAACTACATACAAAATTTCAAGTCTCTATCTCAATTCGTTCGGGAGATAGAGCGTTTACAGACAGACAGACGGATGGCAAATTTTTTTTTTCTAAAAATATGTTTTTCGGAATCTTCACTATCTAAAACGTGTAAATCCGTCAAAAAAAAATTTTCGATTTTCAAAATGATTGCAAGACTTACCCTATACTACGTATGATGGGTAAGTAAAATGGCCTTCTTTTTCTTTTCCATGTTTTTGTACTATATTCACCTACTGCATGACATATTTTGTTTTATTTAACTGTGCTGCTTATTTGAAATAACATTACTTTAAATGTTGCAGATTTTGAAAATTTTGAGTATTTAACAGGTTATATCTTATAACAGCAACAATATCTCGATACAGTACTATATTATTTTGCTTGTCCTAGTAATACACTTTCATATTCTATAAGTTTGGGGTACCATTGCTTAAATAAGATATTAAATGCAGAAAATGGACAAAAACGTCATTTTGACTGTACTTTGTGGCAACATAAAAATGTAAAGTAACAATGCCCCATGGAAACAAATTTTAATAAGTAGGTGTGGTTATACTAACAGTTTATGACAAAAGAATTTTGGGATGTTGCTGCTTGCAAAAGATATTGTGCTCTAAATATACCAGCTTTTCACTTTTCACAAAAACGACATCACAAGCTTGAACTTTGACATTTTCTATACAAAAGAGAAAATTTTTCAGGGCTTCAAAATTACAGATTATTCATCAAATATGATCTACTTCAACATATAAAAAAAATCAAGCAAATCAAAAAATACAACTATCAAAACATCATTTTTTTTTTGTCTGAATTTCAAAATAATGGCCCTTAATTCAGTTTGTTAATCTGAAAGTTCAACAATTTGGGTTCTTCTTTATGAAATATGTTTCTAATATCTACTTTATTAAAGATGCCTAATTTTCAGCATCCATGCTTTTTTAAATTCCTACAGTATGGGGATTAATTTAAATAACAATGAAACGGAATTTTATTTTGAGCAGAATCACAAGGTTTTTTTTATGGTGGTATTGTGCACAATAAATTACTGCAGAATGCTCCTGCTGATATTTGATGAAAAAGTTGTAGGGGTTATGGAACCACATAACATGCTCAGAAAGATAATATAAATACCTTAGTGAATCATAGTGTATTTATAGTCAGGAAAACAATTTGGCAGAACATTAGGATTATTGTTTATCATACTGAGATAACTGAGAAAATGTTTTCTCCCCTATTGTTTTTATGCAAAATGCTTAAAAGTTATAGTAAAGTAAAGTTTTTTCTAATCTTCTTTAAAATTTTTTAAATGAAACTTTTTCAGGCACCACAGAGTAAATTCGACTGCATGTCATGAAAGTTAACAGTTAATAATTATTCCTAATCCTAAAGTAATAAAATTGCTAACAAATGCAAAGGCAGCAATGCATAATAAAATTGTTTCTAGAACCTAGGAAATTTCCCTTCTAATGCGCGAGAATTCAACACAGAAAAAAGAATTTTCTATGAATCAGAAGATTATCAGGATTTTTTTTCTCTACTGCAATGTTTTTCAAAAACTGATTTTGGAGAAGGAAAATCCATTTTTGGTGCAGCAGCAAAAAAATTGGAGCAGGAAAATTGGTTTTTGTAAAAAGACAAGAAAAAATAAACAATTTTGTTACAACAGAAAAAAAAAAAATTAAAGCAGCAAAATCAATTTTTATAACAAAAAAATCTACTCCAGGCAATAACTTTTTTTGTGTTTCCTTCTGAAGAAATGTATGCTGTTTTTCGCAATCTTTTGACAAATTTCAGTGCTTTTTCGCAATTTTTCAGTGAAATCTGCCATTTTTCCACGATTGTTCAACATAATCTGCCGTTATTTTTTTCTGAGATCTTTAGATGAAATTTGAGGCGTTATTTTTTGGGATATCTTGATGAAATTTACCATTTTTCTGTGATCTTTTGATGAAATCTGTGGGTTTTTTTCAAGATTTTTTGGTGAAGTCTGCCTTTTTTTACAAGTTTTTGACAATGTCTGTCTCTTTTTTTTTTTTCAACTTTTTATCATTTTTGGTGATTCTTTGATTTAAATTTGTGTTTTATTTTTATTTTTTCATGATTCCTGGATGAAATCTTGCTTTTTTTGCAATCCTGTGACTAATTCTTGTTTTTCATGCAATTCTTTGATAATTTTTTTTTTTCCCCGGCAACGATTTGTCAAAACTTGTAATTTATTTTATACCCTATATTTTTTGGAAAATTTGGAAGAGAATCAGTTCTGAATGTTAAAAAATGAAAAAGAAAATTCTTTGGAGGAAACAAAATGGCTCTAAGAAATTAAGTGTGGGCGCAGAAGGAATAAACAAAATGGCCATTTTGGCACAGAAATGGTCAAAATAACTCATTTGTAGTAGTTTTGTAGCATTTTTGTTTGGCACAGGTCTGTGACCCCTGTATGTATCAGACATATTTCGCTATAGTTGAGGAAATTTAATGATGTGCAATATGAGGTTCATACAGCACAAAGTTCTATATAATGTACAACTTTACATTTTTATGTTTGCATTACATAGATCCTCTACCATCACCATATATATATCTGGCTTCCGGTAATAAGCAGGTAAGGCACATTTTTATATTTTGAGTAATTAACGTTTAAAGTTTTCAAATGTCTTTTTATCATTACTTTTATAAAATAGATTAGAACTTAATAATTTTCACTACATTCAATTAGGATATAAGAACCTCTTTTTTTGCTAAAATAGTTATATAAAAAGAGTTTTTATTAATTGAGAACCAATTAAAAAATTTTTTAATTTTTAAATAAAAATTTAGTCGCCCTATGACGGGAAGTATTCGATTTTCATTTTTCAATACTATGGCAGATGAAAGTACTCTTTTAAAGTTACATTTTCCCAAATTATCTCAATTTTTTCAAAAATGTGCCTTACCCTGTTATTATTGGAAGTCACAGATATAATCTAGAAGTTTTTAAAACTAAATTAATTGCACTTAATTTTATTTTATTTTTTGTTTATTCATAGATTTTTTTAAATTTTTTTAGTAGCTAAAATACAAAAGTTTAAAAAGAAAAAAAAAAAACTTAAGAATATAAATAAATAAATATGAAGTATAATACCTTGTTCGTAGTAATGTTGGTCCAAAAACAATACCTAAATTGCTTGGTGGCATATTGTTGTGATCAGAATGTTCAGAAACTCTGTAGATTAAATGATTGCATATTAACATCAGATTTATATAAAGTATTTAAAAATTAACGCAATTTAAGGATATACTATCATAATACATATTATATGTATGAAAGAAATAATGTATCTACTATTAAACAAATATGTATAAAAAATAGAAGAAGTGGGAAAAATTAAAATAAAGAAAATTTGCTTTAAAGTTAATATGATTTTCACATTTTCAGATAATGAAACTCGTATGTTAATGGAAAGAGTAAGAAAATAAAATTCAAATTTTTACACATAGGTCATTTACTAACTGTGTTTAACTTAATTTGGTTCTTATATGTAAAGATGGAATGTTTTAATTCCATCTTTACACATGAGAAAAAAACTTTCTCATTTCCAGATGTACTAGAATTTTAGAATATTTCTACACATTTCATTATCTTACTTGCTCTCCATCTACTTTGTTCATGAACAGGATGCAAAACATTCTTACTCTTGAATGTAAACTCACATTTCCTTAAAAGGGTAATGCAAATACAACATTATCAATATCTAAAAATTATTTTGATTTTTTGCAATTTTTTTAATGATACACAGATATGGTTATACATTTCTTATTCGGATACTTAAATTCATACAGATGAAGAGAAGTCATTAAAATATCACTATTATATATGAAATAATTTTATAACAAAACTTAAAAGAAAAACAATTACTATTTAACCCTCTAGCGTCTGGAACATAATATTCCGTACACTAAGCTCCAGTTTTTACATCAATATAAGCAATTTTTAAAATACCATAATTCTATAGATTTAATGAATTTTCAATACATCGAAGAATGATTCATACTCTGGAAGATTACAATCATGCTTATAATAAAGTTTTTTTTTTTTTTTTTTTTTTTTTTTTTTTTTTTTTTTTTTTTAAATAATGTTGAAAGAATTATATTTTCTTAACATTTAAAACAAAATGCTGAGAAAACAACATTACAATTTTACCCATTTGCAAAACGCTTGGAGGGTTAAGGGTGTATTCGAAAAAACGCTTTTGTACCTTCAACAGCTCGAAATTTTCTGATACAATTTCAAAAGTAGAAACATGAAACTGGCTGAGGGGATTTTTGAAGGGACATATAAAGTGCCGTGTGATGTCATTTTACGCTCAATTCATTAGAATTTGATTTATAAAAAATTATCTTCTCAGTATGACCCTTTTTTCATTCACAGATCTCCCGCTTCGAAAAAATCAATTCAAAATGCCTTTTTGATTGCTTTTCTTTTTACAAGATTTTCTACATTTATCAAAGAATCGACAATCACGGCACCTTGTGTACTTTCTAAATAAGACAATTTACCAGTTTGATGCATATCAGAGCAAAAATGAACTGAAAAATAAATCGGAAAATAAGCAGTTTAAATCGAAATACACCCTTAAATGTATTTAATAATAGGTTTTTGTTGCATACTGTATTTACAATAATAATGTCTTCTTGCATTTGCCTCCACATGGGAAAAAGAGAGAGGGGCAGGCAGATCTCTTTATGAAAAAAACAAGTGGACAACATTCTTTTTTCTCTACTGGTAAACACATGTATCATTTCAAACATTCTTTGCACCTGTTTTCGCACACAGCAAATTACTTATGTATATGACATGAGATATATGATCATTGAGATATGACAGAAGAATAAGAATGTCAAATGTTGAGGTATTCTATATTTTGAAATTAAATAATTGTATAATCATTTAAAGATTTTAATAATAACTTTGTATTTTAAAAAAATAGATAACAGACTAAACAAAATATTGCAGACTATTTTGATATAAAGAATAAGTTATACTTAAAAAGAGAAAAAAGGAGGTAAGAAGCAAATTAAAAATAGAAAGAAAATTTTGGCTGGATCAAAAAAGGATAACAATATCTAAAGACAACCCCTTCCCTTTTCTCTCACACATCTGCTAGATATCTTTCAATATCATATGTCAGCCCTTTCCCCTACTAAAGTAGTAACATTATATATGCATAGCCTCCAAGACTTTTTATTAAAATTAATGAAAACATATCAGCAAATAATATGAAAATACTGCAGTGTAAAAGCCTTGCACACATCCACTGGTATCTTAAAACTCAATGAATTTTGAAACTTTTACTTAAGGGTGTATTTCGATTCAAACTGCTTATTTTCCAATTTATTTTTGAATTCATTTTTGCTCTCAAATACACCAAACTTTCAAAATCTCTCATTCGGAAAGCACACAAGGTGCCGTGATTGTTGATTCATTGATAAATGTTGAAAATATTGCAATAAAAGCAATCAAAAACGGCATTTCGAACTGATTTTTCCCTAGCGGGAGATCTGGGAATGAAAAAAAGGGTTATACTGATAAGGTAATTGTTTATAACTCAAATTCTAATGAATTGAGTGTAAAAAGACATCACACGGCACCTCCAAAGAATCCCCTCAGCAAGTTTCATGTTTCTACTTTTAAAAATGTGTCTGAAATTGTATCGGAAAATTTCGAGCTGTTGAAGGTGGGAAAGTGTTTTTTCGAATACACCCTTAAGAAAAAAATTGTAGTGTAAAAGATATTTAACTTAGGATATTAAGTTTTCAAAATATAGTACTTTAGTAAGATACATCAGTTTTCTATTAATAAAAATGACATTTTGAAAAATGTATTGCATTGAAAATTTAAAATAATAAATTCATTAATATGTGTTAAAAGCAGTAAAAAGGAGACATTGTGTCATACTTAAGTCACTCTTACTTGTCAAATAATAATACTCAGGGGTTGGTCCAAACTTTTCACACAAGGTCCTGTTTTTGTAAAATTGTGAATAACTTTTTATATTCGTGAAACATCTAGTCATGATTTTGTCAATTTAAAATAATCTTAAAATTCAAGTTCTTGCTTATATATTTTTAAGGAGATATATGCATGTAAAATACATATATTTTCATAATATATTTAAAAGTAACAGGTCAGACTTTACTTTTAAATGATTAAATTCACAAAAAGTTTAATTTGGAGAAAAAGTTTTGTGAAAAGTCTATTTTTTAAACAAAGAATTTTGTGAACGGCCCTGTTTTGAAACGAAAAATTTTGTGAAGGTCATTTAAAGGATACAGTTCATTTATATAATTCCCTCCCCCCCCCCCCCCCCACACATGCTTAATTGATCTTTTGTAACCAAACATGAAAATAGCCAGTAGATGTTAACAGCAGCTGATCCGATCTTAAAATTCCTCAATCAAAGGGAAATAATAAATAAACAAAAATCTGTTTACAGGGATTTTTTTTTCCTTTTAATTATAGTTCAATCTTCTGCTCTTTTTAAGTAAACAAGTTAGCATGTTTTAAGAATTAGTGGTGTTTCAGTGGAGTTGGCAAGCATAGCTCATAAAAGGCAGAGCTCACTAGTTTAATTTAAAATATTTGCTTTAGAATATAAGAAAATTCTATTCACCTATTTTAATTTACAGAGGAAGCCATGAAGTTTAAAGTTTTATTATTAAAATAAGTCAAAGAACAGAATTTTTAAGTATGAAGTTTATTCGTAAAAGGTCTTGTTCATCAAAATGAAAGTATTTGTGTTAAAATTTATGTAAAATTGTTTTAAAATTTAAATTTTGAATCTTTAAACTAAATAATAAAAAAAAAAAAAAGAATTTGGCCAGCTGAATATTTGATATCTGGTTTATCTGTGTATCAAATGTCTGACATTTGGCCAAAATCACTATTCACTGCATTCCTAATTTCTATATTCATAGATATACATACATATACAACTATATAAAAAAAAGAATGCCAAGATGAGAGAAAAATATTCATTAAAGAATAAATAATTTCTGCGTATAACTCAATGTACCTGTACAAATGATGCATTAGACATGCTAGTGTAGCGAGATGAACAGGAGGTAATTTTTGAACAAGTTTTTTTAGGTCTTCAGCAGCAGCAGCACTTGATGCATTACTTCCATCAGACTTTTGGGCTGGAAAATCCTATTGTATAACAATTAACATTTTATTCAATAAATGTCTTATAATTTCAAGATCAGAAAAAGTGCAAGGAATGTCGTGAATGCAACTTTAAAATCTAAGAGATTAATATATATATATATTTATTTATTTTGTTTAAATATTAATATAAATAAGATACTGAAAAGTCCATGATACATTCAAAATACAATTGAATCCATAGTTTTTCTTCTATGACATATTTAAATTTATCTATGCTACAAAGCAAAATGTACTTTGAGATCAAACACTAAACAATTAACTTCTTTATTAGGGCTTCCACAGGCAACTATTTTCATATTGTTTGCACCACTATTTTTAAAAATATATTTTGCAGTATATTTCACTTGCAAATGTTGTCAAAAAATATCTAAAAGATATTTGTTTTTAAGAAATGGTGCAAAATAGAACTAAAAAATAGTCATCTGTGGCATTCCTATTTTTATAAGCTTATTTATATTTATTAATATTCTGTTTAATATAATTTAGCAGTTACTTTTCAGAGTCCTAACATTTAAAAAAAAAAAAGCTTTCAGAAAACAGCTCAAAAATCAGCACAACTATCTACTTCTGACAGAACTTATATGTTAGCAAATTGCCTCAGACATTCTCCCCCTTTCTCCCCAAATCACAATGTTCCTCTCAAAGTTTCAGAACCACTTTTTCCTGGATTTCCCTTTTCCATTACTCAAAGCATTGATGATGGATGTGGGCAAAAGGCATAGTGCACTTGCTATTTTTGTTTCATTATTAAAAATTAAAATTGTTTAATATAGAATTAATGAACAATTGGTAACACTTCTAAATGTTAGTTTATTTTTGTCAGGGATTACAAAAAATGAAATTTATTGTCACACTACATTGTGCTATACATAAAAAAACTTTCATTGTATTTAAAATATCCTTTTTTTTCTCCTTGTGTGTATGTCTTTTGCTATGTTCGATTTGTGTTTATTGTAACATTGATGGAATAAATGAGATTGGCTTGACTATCATCAATTGTTTGCAGATATTTTTATCCTCAAAAATTTCTTTAAAAGTTTAAATCTGTTATCTAAAAAGTATTAGACTGTATCACAAAGCTCTCACACAGGCCTACTGAAGTACATTTTATTTCCAATGTCAACTTCTCTTCATCTATGTACATAAAAACACACAGCCATAAACGATGTATCATATGATACAATTTCGACAAAGTACATTCAAATTTTGTTTAAACATGTTGCTTGATTTAAAAAAAATTGTTGTTAATTAAAAATAATGAAAAAAATGTCAGCAAAAAACTTTTGGACAGTGAAAACTTTGCATGTATTCACTGGTACATATATAAACACAGTCAAAATTTTAAAAGAATAAGGATCATATGAAGATTTTTATGCAGATTTTGAGATTTAATTGTTATTATTTTAATGCAATAGATACATCAGAACCTAATATTACAAGTGTACACAGACATCAAGATTTCCTAATAGTAATTTTTGCCTTGGATAATCACAGAATTTATGGCATGTACTGATGGGAACTATATTATCCAGAGATAAACAGATATTGAAAATATTAGCATGAAAAACATTTTGCTTTTAGAGAGGTAATATATTTATTTCTTCTAAATATGTAGAAACTGATTATTCAAATCTCAGTTATCCAAAAATTGACTCGAAAGACCTTAAGATTCCTTAAAGTCCTTTTATAAATGTGAAAGTTTTTATTTTTAACACTATTTTTACAGATGTCAAATGACACCTTTTAACATATTTTGATTTATGGTTACTATTTTATTTGTAAATTTTAGAACAAAACAATTCCGAATCATTTATAATACATTGAAATTGTTTTGATACTTATTAGCTTTAAAAGTTAGAAGCAAAATAAGTAAAAATAAGTATTTGAAAGGGGTTATTGGGCACTGGTAAAAATAGTGTTAAGAAAGCATGTTCTTTATACAATAAACAATCAACTTATTTATTTGGTCTATTGCATAATTTTGAGCACTTTCTCATATAGACATGTACAATACTTCATTTTTTACAAAATATGTTATTATTTTTTCAAATTTGTATAATTTCAATGCTGTTTTATCACACCACATTTAAAATAAAAACACATCTAATGCTGTTGCATCTACTTCAATATATCAAAATGCTGCATCTAAGACCTTATAGTAAATTCAGTGTGTGTAATCCTGTATCACATCGACTATAATATGCATATGTTACCACAACATTTTTATTCCAACGATGTTCTAAATTACTATCACAGCTTTTCACTAAACAAGTTTTCACCATAAGCTTCCCAGTTTTTTGAAAATTCCTAGGGAATACCGGTTATTTGAAAAATACTAAGGAATACTAGTTATTTGAAAAATCCTAAGGAACACCGGTTAAACGAAAATGCTTTAGTCCTATGCTTTTCAGATAGCCGGGGTTTTGCTGTATTTCCTTCCTCCTTCATTATACTTATACACAGTACAGTCTAATGAAGTTACAGCACAGTCCAATAAAATCTTTATTGACTATTACACAATAAAGATTTTATGTATATGATTTAAACAATATGTAGTTTATATACATAATCAAAAAACATCCTACTTAATTTATTTTCTAACAAGACAGTAATCTTTCTTATATAAATTAATAATAATAATCAGGCATGAGACTGCAAAAAGTTAAAAAAAGAGAAAAAGCACATGAATCAGAAAATGAGAAATTATTTTATATAGTGCACGTGTAAGACAATTAAGAAGCTTATTTTATTCACAACATAATTGTCAATATTTTTGTTTAAATTCTGTTTTATTTTACTTATTTAGTTTATTGTTTGGAGAAGAAAGGGGGGGGGGGTCAGAGTGAATCCATTTATGAAAATATTATAAGTAGTTCAGAAATTAAAGTTTCTATTTTAAGTTCATATTTCTGTTTTACACAGCAATCTTAGCTATTTGTCCAATTTAAATTTTAACATGTTTTCACTTAATACATCAATTAACAAACATGGCAAGCTAATTTTATTTTGCCACTCAATTGCAAAAAAGTTGTTTAAAACAATATTACAGCAAATTCTCTACAATTCTTTGACGAAAATCTTATTTTTTTCGCGATCTTTTGTCGAAAATTACGGTTTTTTCGCAATCTTTTGACGGTAATCTGAGTTTTTTCGGCAATCTTCTGATGGAAATCTGTGTTCTTTCGGCGATCTTTTGACAGAAATCTGTGTTTTTTCTGTGATATTTTGTCGGAAATCTGCATTTTTTCTGTGATATTTTGACGAAAATCTCGTTTTTCTCACGATATTTTGAAGGAATCTGCATTTTTCTCGCGATATTTTGATGAAAATAGCATTTTTTTTTGCGAACTTTCGATGAAGAAGGTATTTTTATTTGCAATATTTTGACGAAAATCGTGCTTTTCTCACAATCACTTAACAGAATCTACATTTTTCTTACAATATTATGACAGAATCTGCATTTTTCTCACGATATAGAGACGAAAAGTGCGTTTTTCTCACGATATTTTGATGAAAATAGCATTTTTTCGCGACCTTTTGACAAAAATCGCATTTTTATTCTGCAATATTTTGAAGAAAATAACGTTTTTTGTGCGATCTTTCGACGAAATTCATTCACAATATTTGGACGAAAATAGAATTTTTTTTCACAATCTATTTGAAGTTCTCATTTTTTTTCATGCGATCCTTGAAAATAGAAGAAATCAAAATCGCGGAAAATGACAAAAAAGCAGAAAATCTTGGATCCGCAGAAGAATCTCAAGCCTAAATAATAATAAAACATAGACATGCTTAGAAAAAAATATTAAAATGGTGGATACACATGAGCAACAAAAAAACATGATTTAATAGATAGCTGCACTTGTTTGGCACAATTAAAACTGCTTAGAAATATTACTTAAAAAAAAAAAAAAAAAAAAAAAAAAAAAAAAACTACAAAAACTACAATATGTTATATGCACTTTGAATTTTTCAGGCTCAGGGTTACAAAAATATACCATAGAAATATACTCTTTCAATAAAGAAATTCCAGTTGTTAATTTGTTACTTTAGGGTAGATTGTGCATGAATTTTCATCATTGTTTTTTAATGGCAAAAAAAATTATCTTTTGAAAGAAAAAAAAAATGGAAAGGCAATAATTTTATTAAGATACCAAAAAAAAAAAAAAAAAAAAAAAAAAAAAAAATTGTTATATAAAGGAACTTCTCGCTGCATGCTAATGTGTCACAGTACAGTAGTTAAAGATCACTTATACAATGTCTAGTACAATTTAATATGGCAAAATAAATGAAATAATAATTAAAAAGTTTATTACCTTAGCCACTTTTATAAAATCTGGATAAAGACGATAGGTTAATAGAGGTTCTGGAAGCTGCAGAGAAAAGACAAGTTATTTCATTTTTCCTATGAAACACAACTCAATATTCAAACAATTTTGTTTTTTTGATAAAACATTACTCTAGAAATAGAAAATTTAATTCTAAATTCCTAAACTTATTGTTAAATGCAAATCATTTGAGATGCAAGTAATGTATTACAAATGTCTTTTACCTGATTTAAATATTACATATAAAATCAGATATAGCTTAGCCTCAACTTACAAACAAACTAGATTGTAAAGATTATTTAAAAACTGGATTGTTTAATCATTTAGCAACCAAAATTAGTTTAATCAATCAAATTTAATATAACAATTTTCTCAAATAGATGTTATTGATTTTATTATAATGTTGAACTTTATATGTAATAAAAAATATTTTTTTCATACAGTAAACTAACTATATTATTTATATAAAATTTAGAAAGACTATTCATTTTTACAGCTCCATTAAATGTAACTAAAAGGCTCACAAATCAAAACTTATTACCCACAATGTCTTGATAATAATACCTTTTGATTACAGCTGCTAAGAGATGGAACAGGTGGTCAGAGCACCCATTCAAGCTCCTTTTAACACTCAACCAGAAAAATAGTGTGTAGATCCAATTACAAAATATATCATCGGCAAAATTAAAAGGCTGAATTTAATACCAGAAAAATTTAAAAGCTAAATCTAATAAGTTTAATGCATGAAAAAGCAGGAAAGGGAAGAACGTCTCATGTACATGTACATGAAGATGAAATCTCTGTAATTGAATAACAGCTCTGAATGTGTCAGATGAATTTAAATGACTTATAAATAATAAATAAATTTTAAACATAAATAATACATGTCATGTGTAATCTCAATCATAACTATCAATAAAAACTTTACTCACTTGTCTTAAGTATAGTTTGAGAACATTTGATATCACATTCGGATGAACACCATCCAAGTCTACTAATTCAGCACCATTTTCAAAACTCTGGCACAGTTTTTCAACTTTGGATTTGACACCAGATACTCTGTAAATGCCCTAGAACAAACATTAGAATATAACTGTTGGAGTCATATTTATCTAATTATGAATATCTAATTCTAAAACAGATCAACTAAAGGAAGCTAGAAAAAGAAAAAAAAAATTAACCTTATTCTTACAATGGTAGCAAAATTTCTCTAAATTATTGAATAATTAAAAAGACAGTTTTCACAATCCTTAATAGAGTACAGGGTTGGGTTTCTTCCAGGACAGTGGAAGAAACTGGAAGAAATGGAAGAAACCACCAGAAACCAAAACGAATGCTCAAAGTTAAAGTATATTAACTATGTAAAAGAATTAAAGTATAATTACATGAAATTTAAATTGGAAAATTTAATTAATATTAAAAATATTATTTTTTAATAGTTATTAAGTTATTTTTTTAATAACAAACTTCAGGTTCAGCAGGCATTTTCAGGTGATGAATTTTTACTACTGTAGAGGTTGGGATTTTTTTTTTTTTTTTTTTAATTATTAATATGGAATTTTTTTTTTAATTAATTGCTCCATTTATAAAAAAAGAAAAAGAAACTATCTACAAATTGTTTATTTTTCATATAAAAGGGCACTATTTTAAACTGCAACACAGTAAATAAATAAATTTGTAATTTTTTATATTTTTCATTTAACATGAATATTTTAATGCTGATTTTAAAAGATTAGTCTTCTAAAAACATCTATGGGTGTGTCAAAATGCTTTTAAACTATCCTGAAGAATAGGGCTTGGGAAAAAAAAAAAAAAAAAAAAAAAAAAAAAAAAAATCTTCAGTTTTTGCTTTCATCCAATTTGAAGTGAGAAATTGATTGCAGCATCCTACTGCTAAAAAACTTTTTTGCTATACTATGTTGCATTGTACTAAAAAAAATATAAATTTTAATGACTTTTTTTAATATTGCGGATAGACCGAAACAGGTTTTTAAGGCCAAAACCGAATTTAGGTGACTTTCCTACTTTTTTGGCCAAAAATGATAACATCCAAAAAAAATTTCTAGTAATTAAATTGTATGTTTTAAAGTAATTAATACATACATAAATATACATAACTGAAATAAATTATATGTATAGTATTTATTAATTATGTAAAATTGTTAATAATCTAAAAACTTTTTTTTCACGTAATTAATTCATCCATGACATAGAAAGATTTTCTAGTTATACAGATTTCATTTAATTAAAAAACACTTTATTTTTAGGTATGCACATCTTGATTTTTCTTCTATAATGATTTTTGTAAATGATCATTCGTTATTCTAGAACTTTCTCAAAGAATATTTGAAATCTAATGCAGTTTAAAATAAAAATTTTCTATGAGATGATTGATAAATCATGACTGATAATTATAAACAATGAAGTTTTTGCAATACATTCATTTCAGCTGAAACAGTTTAAATCAATAACTAATATTGAAAATTTCCGAAGGAAGAAACAAGATTTTTGGAATACTAAGTGTTTCGATCTGGCTGAATTTCGCCCACATTTTTGGCAAAACTGAGATTTTGAGTGGAAACGAAATCGTATTTTTTGATTGATCTCTATTTAATATAGTAATTATTATACATTATTTACATTAATAAAATTGATGTAAATTAAAAGCTTTTATTTAAATGGGTTTCATTTTACCATTAGTAAAGAATCTCTACTATTTACTACTAGTTTCAGAAATTTAAATAATAAAAAAATATTTTAGTTAAACTGAAATGGATAACATTTAATTGATTTTGTGTATTTTGGATAAATTTTCTTTTCATTTGGCCAATGGTTGAAGAATTTTGGATAAGTACTGTGTGTGATCTTGGCTAAAAAACTGATGTAATTATTAATTTAACATATATACTTAATTAAATTTGTTTTGGTCCAGTGAAATTAATTTATATTAGGTTATAGGAATAAGATATTTATTATATCTTACAAAATTGAAAATATATGGTAAATTATTGAAGAAAAACAGTTTTTTCCGTTTCTTCCACTTGGAAGAAACCTATTTCTTCCGGCCGGTCTTTTCATGGTTTTTTCCACGGTCTTTTCCACTGCGGAAGAAACTTGTCAACGCTGATAGAGTAGGATTTGAAAAGAGGAGTAATAAAAAATAAATTTTAGGAATAACCATTTAGTGATTTTATTAATTTTTGGCCAAGATTTTAATGACGTAAAGGTTATATGAATGCTATTAGACAGTGGATCATTGGGAAAAGTTTTCAGAACATAAATTTTGGTGAAATACACAGTATGGATGGGCAGCAAACAAAAGTTTGGAGTTGTCTGCCAACTTGAAACATTGGCATTTGAGGGCTGTATTTAGATTAAAAAGGAGAAAGAGAAACTAATAGCAATGGCATTGACAAAAATAATACCTGGAATTGGGAAATAAGTCTTCTTTTAAAATAATTGCTTTTAAAGAGTTTTGGACTAAAATAATAGTATTTGGCACCTGATGCTGATAATAATAACGTTTAATAGAAAGTTATACCATCTTGTGCAATTTTTGCAACAATTTTTTGGGGAAATAGCTCTTTTTATATAAAGTTTCCAATTTTACATTACTACGTAAGTCATCACATTAAAAAATCTTATAAAAGAGTTGAAGAAATTAAAGATTATAAAAACAAAACTAACTTAATATTTATTAAGAATAGTCTATCGGATATTTACCTTCATGCAGTATCCTTTATCTTCCACTTCTGTTATACATTTATTTACAATAAATGGAATTTCATCACCAGACTCGTTAGCATGTGTTGTTAAGTCAACACCGAATGTTGTCATTTTGCGAGGTAAGCGTTTCCTTCCACACTGAATAGCTAATGACTCTAGGCATTTTTTGTGACTAGCAAGACCACACTGTACGAAAGAAAGAAAAAAAATGAACAAACATAAAAATAATATTTTATTTATATCATAACAGGATCACATGGCAACATATATTTAACATTATATAAATTAAATAAATATATATAACAAATTTTTAACATTAATTTTACAAATATTTAATACATTAATCTGTACTTGCAGAAGTCATTAACTCTATGTCAACCAATGTTTAACATTTATGTTACTTACTTTATCATTTTATTAGATCAATAATCCTATTAGATCTACAGTTGAAAGAATGCGTAAATTTAAATTTGTGCATTTTTTTGGGGAGGGAGGAAGAGGGAACTATAAAGTATTTAAATTACAAAATAAAAAGAAAGGTGACATGTTCGATCTTTTTTTTAAAAAAAGAATGTCTCTATTCAACTTTTTAAACACTGGTACATGCGTCCAGAAAATAAAAAGAAAATTTATTTAATATTTGACAAAATGGATCGGCTGCACCGGATCTTCGGTTTCACAACTTGAGACTTATCCTACTAATGATTGAATACACAGATATGATACTTATCACATTTTCTTGATGATTCTCTCATAAAATTATTCACAAAATGGTTTCAAGATGCATTAAATACCTAATAAGTTGGCCGATTTTTATGAAGCTTAAAAATATAATTACCAAATAGTATTTCGACTGGAAGAATTGTTTGGGAGTTATGATGATTACACAGACATATAAATCATCATTATACAATGCTTTTCTTACACCATGGGTTTGGAAATTTAAAAATATATATCTTATTAATAATATATATTTTAATTTAAAATGATGGTTGTAAAAATATATGTATGCTACAGTAGCTAGACCCAGGGTTGTGAAATAGGTGGGAAAAATGGCCGTCTTCAGGTTGGCTAATATACCAGTATTGCTGTTGGTTAAAATTATGAGGAAATGCAAGAAAACTAAGACAAAAATTTTGCTATTTCAGTATTAATTCAGCTCTTAAGAGCTTTGAAAGAAAAAAGGAAAAAAATTTGTTTTACTATTTTTTGAATTTTGCATCCCACAAACTCTAAAAATCCAACAATCAAAAGCTAAAGAAAAAAATAAAACAGAAATTTTAATGTTTCATATTTGTGGACATGAAAAGAGGAAATCTTTACAATTTTGACGTTAATTTGTGCCTTCCAGAGCAGAAAAATTTTGATGGAAAGGAAAAATAAATAATACATTAGATTTCCATTACAACGAACTGTAGGGGACTGCTAAAATATTTTGTTGTAATGATTTTTTTTTTTTTGTAACAGAATTACTTCTTTTTATCAAATGAACTATATATACCAGTACACTAACTATGTACGATGAATTTATCTTTTATTATAGATGATTTTAATGGAATATTAGTTAAATTAACAAAGAAAAAGTTAATAAAATGAAATTTAATATTAAAAATACAAAATTACAGACTAACCTTTATTTAGTAGAGCATTATTGCAGAAAAACTGATTTTGGTTTGTACAAAGAAATGTGCAGTTAATGATCACAAAAACTTGCACAACGGATGAATGAGAGAAAATATCTCATCTAGAACGTTCTTTTGATGAGAAACAAAAACACACAATTTTTCCAAGCATAAGAAAGTTTCTGAAACAGTAACTTTTGAGTCGTTGGCAATATCAATATCATCATCACAGCTTTCGTCATTTTGTTGGCCTAATGATGTAGTTTGAATGGACAAAATTATATCTTCATCAGACACTTCAGAGCATGTTTGAATATTGTCATCCACAGATAAGAAATCTTCCAAATCAAATTGATCAGGGACTGATGTTAATTTTTGGCAGCATTTCAAAATGTGCTTAACTCAGAGGACTCATCCAAATCTAAAAGTTCTGGTTCATTTTCTTCAGTCTCAGTTAACCAAGCATGTTTCCAACAATTATAAATTATTTTCCGGCTGATTTCTTGCCATGAACCAGAGCTCATTTCAATAACTTCTTTGAGATTTATTTTTGGCCTTTTGCCATTCTCTAAGCCACAAAGAATTTTTTTAGCAAAACAGTTCTGTAGCGAGATTTTACAGATGATGCCTTGGTCTAGAGGCTGCAGAATAGAAGTACAATTCAACAGAAAGTACTCAACATGGATGCAGTCCAATTTGGGGAAATTATGAGGCCTACAAATATCAATCAACAAAAGAATTTTCCGTTTTTTAGCTTTCATTTCTTTGTCAAATTTCACTAGCCAATTATTAAATATATCCTGTGTCATTCATGCCTTCTTATTGAATTTATAATCACAAGGCAATGAATGACAGTTCTTAAAGCAATGGGACTTGCCACAGTGACCAATAATAAATATTTTTATATTCTTGGTTCCAGATTTGTTGCAACAAAAGTGTGTTGTAATTTGTTTCTTTAAAGTTTTTGCTCTAATGCATTTGTCGTTTTTAAATGCTAATGTTTTTCTTGGTTGAAGTTGATAAAATATGCCAGCTTCGTCAGCATCGAAAACATCAGTGGGGATGCATATCTTTATAAGAGCAGCTATTTCTCCAGCTCTCCATTTATTTAGTCTTTGTAGATACATTACTTACTTCATCGCAAACTGATTTCATTGCAATTCCATAGCGAATACGAAAGCGATTGAGCAGCCCAACACTAACTTTTGAAATTTTCGAAACCAAGTACTGTTCAGAACAGCTTTTTGCCTTATCAGAGGTCTATTTACAGGTACATTGTGTGAGAGAACATCTTCGAACCATTTGAACATGGTTTTATCGACATCTTGAAATTGGAACTGTTGCATTCGTTTTCTAAGCGAACTAAAGCTTGCATCTTGGAATTTATACTCAATCTTTTCTTTATCATTTAGAAATGTAGATAAAGTCAATAGAGTTATTCTATATTTTATTACTACATTAGTTTTCTGCAATCTTTTATCAACCTCAGAAATTATAGCTTTCTTTTCCTTCAAAGAAAATTGTTTTTGCTTCACACAAGCCATTTTATCAACTAACGAAGCAAGAAACACTACATCAGGTACTAGCGAAAGTGATATTCCAGAATAAATAGAAATACTCCCTTTACAGTAAAATCCACTTGCTGTCAATCATGTGATCATTTTGAAATGTGCAGACAATTTTTTTTTTTAAAAAAAAAGGGGGGGGGGATTTAGAAAAAAGAAGTTAACAAAAGAAAAAATAGCAAAAAGGAAAAAAAAACTAAAATAGCACCTGTCTCTCTCTTTTTTTTTTTTTTTCTTTGATATTCTATTTGAAGTACATTTGATTTCTGTTAAGCAAATGGAAAAAGAGTTTGATAAAGATTTTTTTGTTGTTACGGAATTCCTAAAAAATGCACTTTGTTAAATTGGAATTTTTAATACATTGGAGTTAGTGCAATTTGAAAAGGAGATTTGTCAAATTTCGCAGTAACAAGATTTTTTGTTGTAACGGAAATCTACTGCATATAAATTTAAAAGAAAAAAGATGAAAATTTTACTAGTTTGGAAATAATTCAGGATCTACTCAAGTTTTTTAATGAAAAGCAGTTTTCATCTACTGTGTGTTTCCAACTGTGCGTTTCCATATACGCTGGGCAGTATATTAGGACTTTTCATCTTGGATATCCCAATATAACACAAAAATAGCAATTCCTTTTATGTAAAATTACATATAACTGATTTAATTTCAATTTAAACTGCCTAACAAAAAAAAAAAAAAAAAAAAAAAAAAAAAAAAAAAAAAAAAAAGGCCAGAGTTGGCTTGTTTTTTTAGTGACTTAGACTTCTTTGCTCAAAAATGGGCTAAAACTCAGACTAACTAAACAAATGATTAAAACTTTTATATAGTAGCTTTAATATGTATGCCAGTGTGACACAATTAAATCTATCCAAGATTAATATATATATATATATATATATATATATATATATATATATATTTTTTTTTTTTTTTTTTTTTTTTTTTTGCAAATTGTTTTTTTTAAACATGTGTTTTGCCTTGTCAATGAGTGTATAAATAAAATTAAAATTTATATTTTGAAAATAACACAGAAAGATGTTTATTATAACTTAAATTGTAGATTACAATAAGCATGAATTAGTAACTTTTTATTTGATGATGATATTTGAATCATAAAATGGAAAATTAGAATTCATGTGGAAAATAAACTTAAATATGGCAAAATGCTGGTGACCATCTCTATTCTAACATGGGCTGTATTTTTATGCCTATACAATAATATACAAGGGAAAGCAGGGAAGAAAACAATCTAAAATTGTGATTTCTGTGATACTGTTGGGGCTAAAAATTTGGTGAGGTGATAAGTCTGAGGTTTTAAGATATAAATATTTGATATGAATGAATCCTAAAAAAGAAAAAAAAAACAAAATGGTGAAATCAGCAGAAAATGTTCTAAATTATGATTGATTTGGAATTGCTAAAGCTATAAATTTAAAATTTGGTATGATATTTCATTTAGAGATGTAAATTCTTGTTCAGGGTCCAAAAAAACCCTTCTAGAATTGCAATTTAAGCCATATATAGCAGTAAATAAGCCTGGAATTTAGCACTGTTTCTAAAAAATTTGAAATTTAAGAGGGTGAAAGGAGAAGTTACAGTTTAGTTAGATTTCTTCAGGTTAAAACCTTGAAATTTAGTGTACTGGTTACTTTTAAGATGTAGATGCATGATATAAACAGTTGATTAGAAATTCGAAATTTAAAGGTGTAAAGTGAGCAGAAAATGTTCTAAATTAAAGTTTGTTTAAAATTTTTAGGGATGAAAACTTTAAATTTGACATGACTTTTTCTAGACGTAAATGCTTAACAGAATGATTTTTAAGAAATTCAAAAGGTGCAGAAGCAAAAAACATTCTAAAATTAAGATTTTTGTGATGATGTTGGTCTTGAAAGTTCAAATTTAGCATGGTGGTTTTTTTTCTTTAAATTCAAGTGCTCACTAGTACAGTTTCTAAATAAATAAATTTAAAAGGGTAAAATGAGTGGCAAATATTTTGAAAACTTTCTAAACTATGATTTATTTGAAACTGTTAGGGAGAGAAACTTGAAGTTAGATATGGCTGCTACTTTAGAAACATAATAAAAATTTAGAAATTTTATAGCATGGAGGAAAAGTATTTTCTAAAACTGATTTTTGTAGTATAAAAGTTGAAAAAATATAAGCTCAGAATCTGGATGGTGATTATTTTTAAGATGCAAATGCTAAGGATGTTTTCTTAGAAATTCAAAATTTGAAATAAGCAGAAAAACCTAAATATTTACTCTAAATTAATAATTATTTCGAATTAATTTTAGTTGTCATTAATTTAGTCTTTTGTTCGCTTTATTGAGAATAAGGGCGAAGTTTATACAAAATGTGGCTAAATTAGTAGTCATTGAATTATCCATAGCGTTATAATTTATTGTAATAGAAATAGGCACACAAATATCATTTGGCACATTTCAACTTTATTGTAAGCAAAGTCACAGATTTTGCTAGTATGATATAGATCATATTATAAAATATAAAATCCTAACTGATCATTTCATAAGGGACTTCCAATTAAACTTTGAAAAAGGAAAAACATACAAATATTAGATTTAAAGAAAAAAAAAAAATTCAATAGCAACAAATTAATTCTATTTTCCTATTTTAAATCTAAGGAAAACCAAGAAAGAATAAATTTAACATTGAATAAATACTAACCTCAAGGCATTCAAATCCATGAAAATATACATAAGAATCACATTCTCTACATCTAGAGGGTGTTTTTAACCTTCTAAAAGTATGAGTTTCGGCAGCTTTTGACATGCATGGTCTGCGAGCTTGCCCAAACGCATCAACTGAAAAGAAGTTTTAATTAGTTATTCTTAGATTTGCAGATTGGTACAATACATTGAATTTAATTAAAAGATAGCATCAATTTGACACCATACATTTTAAGGTTTATTTTGGAAATTGTCTATTTAAGATATGCAAAATGTTTTTAAAAATCCATTCACACCAATCCATTTATATCATTTATTCACTGCGATAAGTTCTTTTATAATTCCAAAATTATCATTCCTCTTTCTAAATCAATTTCCAACTAATAAAATACGGTTTCTGTGTGTATAAAGACTATTTTAATCAACAAAGAAAAATTTCGAACTGATCAAAGTGGTTTTATCCTTTAACAAGTTATTAATGAATAGGTATTTGTGCAGTTCAAGACATATGAATAGGCAATTTTAGACGAATATGAATAGGCAATTTATATTAATTTTTTCCCTTTTTGTTTAACACTAGATTTATGAAAATCCAATTACATTAAAATGAAACTTTTTTCATGGCAACTTTTGTTCACTTCAAAGAGATGGATGGAATTTAGACTGTCAGTGGAGATAATGGGCTATGTATTTATAATACTGGCCCCCAAAAATAGGAATTTTTGTGACATTCTTGATTATGCATATTTGCCTACTTTTGTTCATTTTAAGATAGTTTCGGTAATTTTATTGCACTTTTTTGCATCTATATATTGAACATTGGTGATGTAGCTGACAGCCAATGCAAAAGTGTTATACAATTACTAAAACCATCTTAAATTAACAAAAGTAGATGAATGTATATATTTAAAAATGACACAAAAATTCCTTAAAAAAAAAAATAAGTATGGTATATGTGCATAGTAATTTCTTCAAATTCATACTGATGTAAAAATAAACTATTTTCGAATGATTTCAAGCATAAAATTACAAACCCCATCAAATTGACAGTTCTGTATTTCTAGTGTTAAGAAATTGTATAATTAACAATTCAAAACAATTTTTTCTTTTGATACCATTGAAAGTGTGGTTATGGCTGTTTTTGTTTGAATTCTCAGAAGGGTGCATTTAAATAACCAGAAGTTTGGAGAACCAGAAGATCTCACGAAAGAAAATAACTTCTAATATAGAGAGATTAAAGAAGGTACAACATAAAAATTTGAAGCTTTAAGATTTTAAAGTGAATATTTTTAACAGATTTTTAATGTTAAACACTTTGAAAATATTTTCTGAATAACATAATTCTTCTGAGTGTTTAGTTACGAAAAATGTCTGTGTTGAAAAATTATCATTATATCAAACTGATCATCCATGATTTGCATGATGTTATGAGTGTATTATTGATTTAAATATTTGAGAATTTTCTAAAATTTTCAAAATATTGTATGATTATTATTTTTTGTAATTTACAAAGTAGTGAAACTGCATAAAATATGATTATTTAAAAAGTATATACATTTTAGAGCATTTTGAATTGATTTTTCTCAGTGTTTTTCAGATATTTTAGATAATCAAGTTCCTTATATTTTTGTACTGCCAAATTAAATAAGAAATATTAGTATTAATATTTATCTAAATGCATTCTAGTTTCAAAATCAAATCTTCTGTAATCTGGAATTTTCTATAATCCGTAATATGATGATTCCAGATTAAAGATGTTATACAGTAGACTCTCTCAAATCCGCAAACCAGAAATCCGCAACTCTCTAAAATCTGCACATATTTTATGGATGCAAACAATGAAACTTTCAATTTGGATATTGCTACAAAATTTGATTTTTTTTAGTTTTGTATAAATTTCATATATTTTTTAATTTGTAATTTTCTTAATAATACTCCATTCAAGTTTCTTTCATGAATTAAGAATAATTTTTTTGGGGGAAAAAATTCAAGATATTGCTGATATTACTGGTAACCACATCTTCTTACTAAATATATTTATGCATTAATCAAGATTTTTTGGTTATTAAGCCTGGGTAAACCTGAAACAAAACTTTCTTATTTTATGATTTTGATGTGAATTAGGAATGTACTTTTATGAGGCAAGTTTTGTTGAATAATTTTCGAAAAATACATTTAATCTTTATAATGAATATTTAATCATACACTACTGATTATTAGCTTGACCTTTGCTATTAGTACTTTAATTATTTAAAAAATTACCTAAATTTTTATTATTTTAGTTTATTATTTATTTTAATATTTTATTATATTATAAGCTTCATTATAGTTCCAAATGCACTATTAATTGCACTCAAATTACTGTTTAAAAAATTATAAAGCTATAACCAGAAATCCGCAAAATTCTAAAATCCGCACAACCTCTGGTCCCAAGCTGTGCGGATTTGAGGGAGTCTACTGTACTATATTTCAAGGTTGGCACGGTTTAAACCAATTGATTTTAACCACGGTTTAAACCAAATAGGTTTTTTTTAAAGAAATCTAATGACATTTTCTCTTTTTTCTACATAATTTAAGAGTTTGAAATTATTGGACATGAATAATTTCTATTTTTAACACTTTATTTCAGCAAAAAGCATTAGATATAGTGCTCCAGGTCATGTTTATATTCATATTAATAGTGTTGATGAACTTAGAACTATTGCTCTAAAGAAAATTTTTAAAACATGTGAATTTTTCAAAGATAAAATAGGTTTAAAGTAATCAATTATTTAGTATAAAATATTTTAATTATAGAAAAATGCAGATTACTTAAACAGGCATGAAAGTAGGAAATGAGAAAAAAGGAGGAAAATTTTCTTCATCTATACAGCGGTGCCAAACTCGTATAATTTAAGTGTCGTGTTAACAGCTACATATACAATCGAATTGAATGTAATTGCACATATTGCTGGTTTTTATTTTAATAACTTAGAAAGTATTAAAACTACTCTTTACTTCATACATACATCTCGAAAAAGATATTCCAGAAATTATCCCAAAGTGTTGTATAAATAGTACAAAATATTCTATTCCAAAAAACTTCTTTTCACTTTAAATTTTAAAAGTCTTAAAAAAAAAAAAAAAAAAAAAAAAAAAAAAAAAAAAAAAAATCTTGAAAGACATTTTGAACATCTTTATTTACATGACATTCAGATGCTTATATGATATAAGCTCACCTTTCATTTATGTCTCTTTTTCATAGCAATTCAAGAACAAACTCAAAGAATTTGAATAAACAAAATGTCAGATTACAAAATTTTTCAGCCCCCCCCTCCCCCAATATCCTACTAAAATTTTCTTTGCATTTTGGCATTAATCCACAGAATGTTCAAAATTGCTTTAAAAAAGGTGGAATTCCTCCTTTAGGAGGAACTTTTTCATGCCTGCTTAAAACAATCTGTCATAAGAATAAATTGTTTTTGAGATAATACCATTGTCATGATCTGTTTCAAGTTCGTCACCAGAAGAGACATGAACTATTTTTCGAGTAGAAATATGGGGACTAGCTGCAGGACTGGTATCTTGAGACTTGTTACTTGGACAACTGCTCATACTATCAGAATCACTACCACCAGCAGGTTGAGTTGAACCCCATGCTTTAATTGGCTGCTGTGTTCTTATTTTTTCTGAAATATACACATCACTACAATTAACAACATTTTCTAAGATAAGAATTTTTTTTTTATATCAGTGCACTTCAGAACTAATTAACCCGACCAGTGCTGCCTGGATTCAGGATGATAGTCATAAATATACTGAAAATCGGCATTAAAGTTTCTCTTGAAATAATGCCTTTTTTCACGGACTAGTACCTAGCCCTTTTTTTTTTTCTAGAAAAATACTACTATAAATTATTTTTTGCTTTCCCTTTTTAATGATTAGATGATGCTTAATTTCTTCCAGGTAAAGTATTATTCATACTGTCATATTCATTCATAAAAGTATCCCATAAAATCAAAGTTCTTGCTAAGTTTTGACAAATATTATTACTTTGGTGAATAAGAAATAAAAAAATATCAGCCAAATGATTAAAGAAAAAAAAAAAAATTTGGCATGAAATATTGAAAAATTTATCTTTGACCCCTTATTGCATCTCTTTTTCAACAATATGTTATAAAATAATCTAATTTTTTGCAATTGTTTAAATTCCACTATTCGCTACAGAAACTATTTAAATAAGTTTATTCAGATATTTTTAAATTATATAAATGTTTCAGACATTCTCAATCTAAATAAAAATTCAAAACAATATTTTTTGACTTATTGTGAAAATATACACTAAAAATTATTATATTTTGTATTTAATACATATAAAGATTGACTGGCCAATGATACTTTGCATTTAACAATTAAATAGCACTGTAAATAGTTAATTTCATTGTTGTATTCCAGCAAAACTTTTCTTTATTTGTTGTTTTGTTTGATGCAAGTAATTTTAGTTTGTATTTATTGGCACATAGGGTTAATTGACAATAGGGGAACACCTATTGCAAAATACTTTTTGTGCCTTTAGCTATTACTAAACTGAATTAGTGTTGGCTCAGTGCGACTGAACAGGAAAAGTGCCATCAGTCTTTCAATAATGCAGATATGAATCTGGACTGAACTTGGCGCACACATAAAAAGAGCAGAAATTGAATACTTGTGATTTGGCAAATCTGATTTATCATTTACTTGTTAAATGATGCCTTTTGTCGTGATTTGGCACAATGGCGAACAGGAGCAAAAACTTTGCATAAAGAAATGTATTTCTGATTTTGAAAGGCAAAAATTGCACTGTGGCCAATGAATAGAGACATACACATAGAAATCCTATTTTAAGATTCAAACATTTGTTTAACTAGTAAATCTGCAGATCAAGAGCCTCAACGTCAGCTTTTCACATCATTTCTTTTTTAAAACACACTTTGGGTAATATTCAACTTCCTGGAAACTGTAATTTAAAATTTTCGAATTACGTAATTATTTATAAGAATAAAATAAGAAGTTTTCAGCCAACAAAAGTGTTAAATTAAAGATTTAGTTATGTTAGGATATTCTGAATTTTTCATGATCTATTATTTTTGTTTTTTTATTATAACATAGTAGATTTCTTCAGGGGGGCTCCGCCCCCCTGAACCCCCCGTAGTCTCATTAAACTTAAATGTGTAACTTTCTATCAATTTGCTAATGGTTATCGTATATCTTGTATTTCTTAATACATTTTGATTTATAAGGATAAGTAACAGTTTTAATAAGCATTTTTCATTATCCTCATACTTCTACATACCTGTCCACACCTAAATCTGATGTATCAGGAACTTTTGAAAGTGTAAACTCAGTAATCTAGGGTTTTACAATTTTGTTTCCGAAAAAAAGAAGTTTTGATTGCATTTTGTGGCAGATATCGCGGCCAGACAGACAGACATAACAGACTGACAGGGGTAAAACAATAAATTTTGTGTCGCCAAAATAAGCCTTCACTGAAGTTTCGACAATGACGATTGACGTCATTATTCATGAGTTATTGCTATCCACGTTTCTTATATTTTTAACGACTACTATAAAATACCTGTTTTATTTCAATTATGACGTCAAATTTTATCAGGTGAAATATTTGTTAAAAATATAATTTTTTTTTTATTTCTTTTACTTCTAATTATGCCTCCATTTTTGTCAGAAAAATTCTTATTAACGAAACAAATTTCCGTGTTTAATATTTAACAAAGTACTATATTTATTTTTATTTTAATTCTGACGTCATATTTATTTTTTCTTAGTTTAATTTTTCGAATGGAACATGCTCAGTTGAAACTTATTGCCGTTGACAAATTATTCCAGCTTTTGATTTTTTTTTTGGCAACGATAAAGGAAATTGGTTAAATTTTATCTAAAAGATCGCTATTGATTCTGCATGAAAAAGAAGGAAATTTTGAATTATTAAGGAAAATATGTGAATAAAATCAATAAAACATAGCCTATGTTCTTTTCTGGGCTATGTTATAGTTAAACACAAAGATACAAAGACATTAATTCATCAGTTTTAACGTTGACTTCATTTAAATTTTCGCGTTCAATAATTACACGCATTCAAATTTATAACATTATAAAAATAAGGATTAGGCTGAATGGTTTCTTAGCAACCATTAAGAGAAAATAAAGAAAATGAAATAAAAACATTTGAAATAAGGAAGTCTCTAAAACAAATTCGTTTATATTATTGGAATACATTTATAAAAAATCTCCAAAATTTACAGTAATAATTTTAAAAATCTGACAAATGAATAGACAAAATTTCAAAACAATACGAATAATTTAATTGGTAAATTTCAGCATCCATTTATCATAATGTGACATTTTCTCTCAAGAAAAAAAAAATGGAAATCATTGGATTTGCCATAGAAAAGCATTATTGCGCAAAATAAAATATTCTATATTTTTTGAACGAATGAACCAAATCTTACAAAAAACTATACAGCTTAATCCCATTACCTCACTAACATACCCACTTAATTTCAAGCCAATCGAATGCTTTTTACGGAAGTTATCGCAGAACAGACAGACTGACTGACAGACAGACAGACACAAAAAAATTTTGTGTCTCCAAAGTAAGCCTTCACTGACGTTTCGACAATAACTGCTATTCAATTTATTTGACTGGTGTACATCATCAATTTCTGCAAATAATACTAAAATTAATTTCTCCCTGTCATGAAAGTATCAGTTAGCAATGCAAATAAGATCACTAGCTCTACACTGATGTCTAATGAAATAACATATATTTCATTGTTAATTTCTTCTATGTTTTGCATTCAATAAAAGAGTAGTACTTTTCATTAAACTTTGTAAGTCACTGGGATTATCATTCCTATCTTCTAAATTAACTTCCATCTGCATTTTTCATATATTTGTGAGACAGTATTTTGAATTCACTACACAGAAATTTCTGTTGATTAATTATATTTTTTTGATAATAATATCGTATACATTTTATGAGTACAGAACGAAAAAATGATAAGAAGAAATGCACACAGGGTGAAATTCTACCTACCTTTACTGTCAGAGGAATATCGAGCTTCTAAATAATTATGATTCAAGATATCTTCACTACTTTCTGTTGAGCCATTAGATTTTCTACACTTGTCTAATCTAAAATTATACAAAATATTTTTTAAAATCATATTTTAAATTTAACTATTGATTAATTTTAATATTTTTTTAATTGAATTTTATTTTAATAATATTATTTATTCAAATAATGCATTGAACGGAAATCTTTTAAATAATCAAGGGTAAATGTATCAATCTTTAAGTCTAATGAGCAATTTCAAAACACTGTTACATGACACATGTAAGATGCAGATGTAAGGATCTACCTTTATTGTAATTTATTCTAAAAGGAGAAAAAAAAAAAAAAAAAAAAAAAAAAAAAAAAAAAAAAAGCTTTATCGCAAAACATAGACATAAGGATAGTAACAGTTAATACTAATGTGAAAGTTAAGTTATTCAGCTTTTCACTATGCTAAAAGATGCAGCTATTAATGAATTAATAAAAAAAAATTGAAGTTTATGTGTTAATTATTTATAGCACTGTTTTGCAATGACGACAGGGTACGTGTTGGGATTCAAACTTTAGTAAAACAGTAAATTATCCTTATATATACAGTAAAACCTCCATAACGGACACTCCCGAATAGCGGACACCTCTATTTAACGGACAGTTTTCCAATCCCCACTCCCAAAACTTTAATTTTTGTATGTTTAACCTCTGAATAACAGACAGTCCAAATAGCGGACACTTTATTCGGCAATAAAGGACGAAAAAATATTTTTTAATCAGAAAAAAAAATAAAAAAAAGTAAAACAGCCTCTGAATTTATCAGGACAACGTGTCACAAATTTTGTGATCACAGTTAAATGTAGATAAAGAGCTGGGAAAAATCCCCCCCCCCCCCAACGTTTAGTGCTAAATTCAAGGGGTTGCCCATGAGAAATAATCTCCCAGACTATTGAAATGTCATTCAAGAACATTTTGAGATTTTATGCTTTCAAATATCAAAAAGTGCAATCCCTCCCTCCACGCCTGGAACTCTACAATGTTAAATAAAATCCCACAGAACCGATTACAAATTATATGTAAGTATTTTGCGATTACAAATTATATGTAATCGCAAGCAAAAATAAACTTTTGTAACAAATTTTTATCACATTAATATAGTAAACAGTGGATAAATGTGCGCACAATTTTATTGCTTAAAAAATAATTTTAATTTCTGATTAATTATATAATGGAGGTTTTAGGACATATGAAAGTAAATTAATGAAACATTATGCATTTCTTAGCGGTTTTTGAATCTCTGAGGTTTTCTCAATAGCGTACACCTCCGAATAGCGGACAACTTCTGCGTTCCCGAGGTGTCCATTATTTAGAGGTTTTACTGTATATATATAAAAAAAAATTATGATTTGGAAATGGACCATGAAAATCTGTGTGGATACTGCAGGGGGTGGGGCCCGGTTTTGCTGCCAAATGCAACCATGTTTGTTGCCAACTTGGCAATATATTGCCAAATTTGGTGACCAACATTAGTCACCAATAATGACACCAACTTGACAATATTTCTAATATTTTACCAAATTCACATAGACATCCAGTGAAAACCAATAGGCTTGCTTGCTTGCAGAAAATCAACAAATTGAGACATTTTAAGGATACAAAAATTTTGTTTATATTATTAATATTTAATTTTTTAAACAATAAGTTGAATGTAATTAATAATGCAGTAAAAACTATAATGAATGCTTTCAATATAGTAAATAATTAACTTATGTAAAAACTAATAAAAAATGAGATAATTTAAAAAAAAAAGTTTTAAATATAAAAAGCAATAAGCAAAGATCAAGTTAATAATCAATAATGTATAATTAAATATTCAGATGAGATGAAGATGAGATGTATTTTTCATAAATTATTTAATGAAACTTGTGCCATAAAGACCATCATTTGTGCCATCAGAATCATAAAATAAGGAAGTTTTATTTCAGGTTTTAGCCAGACTTAATAATCAAAAAAGCTTGATTAGTACATAAATATATTTGGCAAAAAGGTTGTGATTGTCAGTAATATCAGCAATATCTTGAATTTTTTTTTGAAATAAATTTATTCTTCCTTCATGAAGAAAAAAAACAAAAACATGATATTAACAAAAATTTAGAAATTAAAATCCTTACTAATATTATAAATCGGAAAGTGAGTTTGTTTGTTGGTTTGTTTGTTCTGCTTTCACGCCGTAACTACTGAAGCGATTGCTTTGAAATTTTGCAGACGTAAAGTTAGAAGTCCGGATTAAATAATAGGGTACTTTTTATCCCGGAAAAAATTGATATTCCCGAGGGAAAACAAAAATATAGTTTGCTTGATGGATGGATTGGAGATGGCGCCGTGTAAACATGTAAATTTAGAAGCTAAATGATATGATAATGAATCCTTGAAAATGAGGAATTCCCGAGGGATGACGTACAATTTGTTTTATCGTCTAAACTGTTTTTTTACATCTACTTATATATCGCAAATGAATATGAACATGTAAATTTAGAAGCTAAATGATACGATAATGAATCCTCGAAAATGAGGAATTCCCGAGGGATGACGTAGAGATGGCGCTGTGTGTCGTTTAAAACAAGATAAAATATTGCAAACGAATATAAACATGTAAATTTAGAAGCTAAATGATACGATAATGAATCCCTGAAAATGAGGAATTCCCGAGGGATGACGTACAATTTGTTTTATCGTCTAAACTGTTTTTTTTACATCTACTTATATATTGCAAACGAATATGAACATGTAAATTTAGAAGCTAAATGATACGATAATGAATCCTCGAAAATGAGAAATTCCCGAGGCATGACGTACTATTTGTTTTATCGTCTAAAATGTTTTTTTTACATCTACTTATCCTGAAATAACTATAAGTCAACGAATTACTAATTGGTATAAGTATTAGTTACGTTATTTAGTTCTTGAGGTATGCGATAGATGGCGCTGGATGTTTTTAAAACGTGGTAACGATGTGCAGTAGCTGTATAATAGTTAGGTTAGGTTAGTTTAGTGCTTTTTTTCTAGGTAGATATCTAAAGTAGTTATTGTTTTTTCGATAGGTAATTGCGTAGCTTTGTTCGTCGTTTAGATTGTTAGTTTACTCATATTTTCACAATGCCTTGCAAACGTAAATCTAATTTGTCGAGCACCTCATTTAAAGCTTGGGCAATGAAAATTGCCCGATCTCAAGAATCGTCTCTCCATGCTGAATTAAGAAGAAGCGAACAAGCAGAGCGTCAGGCTGCTTCGAGAGCTGCTGAGCTACCATCTCAGCGCCAGCAAAGACTTGAGGAGCAAGCCGCTCGCCAAGCTTCTTTGAGGGCTTCTGAGAATGATATTCGTACTCAAGTCCGTTTATCGCAACAGGCTCAACGTCAGCATGGTCAGCTCTATGTAGCGTGTTCCCGGGTCTCCAGTGCCCAAAATCTGCATGTTTTTGCTCCACAAGGGAAAACATATAATATAGTGTGCCATTCAATTTTGGTTTAACAACTAATCTTATCCAGCGTTACATCGCGCTTCTTACATTTTTCTGTGGAAATGAGAAGTTTTCTTATAGTTGTGTTTTATACCGCAATATAACCGAATTCCACGCGGGCGAAGCCACAGGCGGAAAGCTTGTATATATGTAATTGATATAAAAAATAAAAAAGTTAAATTTTGTTCCTATATCAGAAATGAATGTTTCATTGTTTATATCTGCAAATTATGAGTGGATTTTAGGGAGTCTGTTGTAGTTACAAAATCTGTAACAATATATTTATGTGAACTTCTCAGACAAATGAACCCATATATTAAAAATTACAGAATGTTGCATGAATTAACTAGAATTGATAAAAAAGAATATATTTGAAATTTTATAACATGCACTTTATAAAATGCAGATCCCATGACATTTCCAATTACATTTCCAAATGGTAATCTAGGATGGATATACAATATGTGTCAAATAAAAAGTAAGAATATTACACTTTTATGGTACTTTGGACATCATTTAACACTGTGGAAAAATTGCTTTAATTAACTCATTTTACATTAGCTTACTTTAAAATTTTTAACTTTTTGTTTATTTTCATTAAACGAAAACAGACATTGTATCTTAACAGCTGCTGATTTGGCCTTAAAAATCTCTAGTCAAAGAAAAATGAATGGAAACCCGTTTACATGGATATCACCACTATTCTTTTAATTTATAATTCAATACTTTTAAAGTCAATGAAATTAGCATGCTTTTTAGAATCTGTGATGTACGAATGGGGGTTGGCAAGTGTAATTCATAGGGGGAAAGCCCCCTAATATATATATATAAATGAGCCTAACATTTTTTGCAATATATAAGCAGAACTTGTTAATTTATCAACTTAAAAACTCTCTCACATTTTTAACAATTTGGTTCGAAATTTCACTAACAGCAAGTTAATTTGACTCAGATATTTTATTATTATTATTGTTTAAAGCAAACTTAATTTTGCTTTTGATTTGACTTTATTTTGTATTTGTTTAGATTAACTTTAATTTTTACCATACTCTCTGTAATTAAATAACATGCATTTAAGAGTAACACCAGATATATTATTTTGAAAATAAAATGTACTTTTTTCATATAAAAATCCTAATATCTTGTATAATTTGCAGTATTTTGAATCAATAATATATTTATGTAAATGTAATAAATATTTTTAAAGAGTAAAAAAAGATAAGAAAGAAAAAGTAATTGATTTTTTTGATTACCTGTTCTCAGAGGAATAAGGTTCAAATGTGAATCTAGGAGTTCCATTGACTACAGTCCCTGTTGGCTGAGGTAACCTCTTAACAAATTCCATATACTGTGTTCCAGGTTCATAAAGACGACTGCTTTCACACAGAGTTTGGAACTAATGGAAGGGGAAAAATTTATGAGTGCCTATGCTATGAATGAAATATCTACGCGAAACACTGACACCATTTTCACAAAAGCAATGAATTAACCAATAAATTCAACATTTACGGAAAATTTTTTAACTTCTAGAAATCACACAATTTAAATTTGTATATTGTCGAATAAAGATAAAAATGTTCTTTCAAATACAATTTGTTTAAAAACTGCATATATAAATTTATTGAGTTCACGTAAATTTGAAAATAATATTCAAGCATGAAAAAAAAACTATATTAAGAGCAGTCTGTTTATGAAAGATTAACTTTTGTACTTAAAGCAATATAAAGACGTTTGTTTCTAACTAATATCCCATAGTGAAATTAAAACTTTACCACATAATAAACAAATATGTTTAACAGATATGTAATATACGTAACATGCTAAAACACTGAAATAATCATTATGAAAAGGAATATTGTAATTGGTGAAAATTTTGTCGATTCCTTTGAATATTAACACCAGGCTAATATGAAAGCACTGTTTTTTGTTTTTGTTAAATTTCAAAACATTATTTGAATATGTAATTGTTATTTTCCCAATATAAAAGCTTTTTTTTATTAAGAACAATAAAAAAATATACACATTGGAGATTTCATTGAAAAATAATTTTTACAAATGTTTTCTTCTGTAAACCAAGAAGCCCGAGGCAAATGTTCTGCCATTTTTAAATTGGCAGATAGGAACAGAAGAAGTATGCACTTGGATTTTTCAGTGCTGAAAATTACATTATGTTTAGATTTCAATGAAGAAAATATATGATTCTGCGAAAAGTACGGTATTTTCAAGAATATGCTCCACATCTATCATTAAAAAAAAATATATATATATATATATAAAAATAAATACAATACATACACTCACACACACACATATATATATATATATATTACAGAGTTTCCCCCAGGTTTTAAAAGGGGCAGGGCGCTACTGTTCTGAAAAGGGCACTTTTTACATTTTTCAGGGCACTTTTTTTATTTTTAAGGGCACTTTTATAGAGTTGAATCTATAATCTAGAGGTTAAAAAATCGTGCAGAAACAGAAATTTTATCAAAAAATCGAGAAAAAATAAAAAATTTCGTCAAAAAAAATGAAAAAACAAAAAAACTGGCGATTTTGCTTAAAAAATCGCGAAAAAAAAAACGACAAATTTCGTGAAAAGATCGCAAAAAATTGCTATTTTTTTTTAAAGACCTCAAAAAATGGCAAATTTCTTCAAAAGATATCGTTCAACTATTGTTGAAAGGCTGTGTTTTTTCAAATGCGGGGCAAGAAGGGTGCTATTTTTTGAATGAGTGACAAGAGGGGTGCTAGTTTTTGGATGAGGGGCAAGAGAGGTGCTATTTTTTAAATTAAAGGGCAGGAGGGGCGGAACGCCCACCTGAAACCCTCTGGGGGAAACTCTGTATATTATACATGTATATTTACATATGCTACTCTGAAAATCTGTCTATTCTGAACAGGATTCAGAAAAGTACCGGTTTTTTAAACTTAAAAACAGGAAAAATTAAAAAGACGTTTGTGAAAAAAATTACATTTATTGTTATACAAAGAAGTTTAATACAGACATACATAGAGTCTAAGCTTGATATAAATGTCTAAAACCAAATTGGAATGAAAGCTGATTACTAATGTATATGTCAGCTACATTTATACAATTCTGTAGAACCCTTGTTAATCACTGCTAAACACACACACACACAAAATTATACATACTTAAGAAGTAAAGTCAGTGATTTTTTTAAATTAAGTGATAATGTTTAGTTTTTATTAAAATGTTTAATAAGTAACTGTTTTGTCATTATTGACTTAGATTTATGTGAGGCGAAAAAGCATTACTATGTACTACAGTTGTAATTTATATTTAAAGAGTCTGTTATATATTAACAGCAAATTATTAAATTAAGTTATTAAAAATAACAGAACCAGTTCAAGATACTACTTAAATCTTACTTACTTAATACGTACTTAATCTACTCCTTAACATGTCAATACATAGATTTTCATTAATGAAATCTGCCTACTTTGAATTCCTGCTAAACCAAACAGTGTTTGGTTTCAATTAGTTTAGAAAAACGGGATTTACTCTGTATATATATATATGCATGTAAATAACAATATTTAATGACAATTCCATAAAAATGATATTATAGTGCGACATTCTTGTCGATATCGAAATCTCATAGTGATGTGAATGTTTAATGTGGTATGCTTCATGGCTCAATTCTCGTGGTCAGTATCAATGTTTATTTTCTAGTTAATCTATGATGTAATTTCTCTTTACATGCCACCTTTGAATGCATACTAAGCATTAAATCGTATTGCTTTCATTCATAATTTACTTTAATTGCTCAATTTTTTGCCAAATTAAAAGATTCTGCTCGAGAAATAGACAGAGATGTCATATACGCACCAAATTGGCACGATTGCATCAAAATGGCAATTATATGTGCCTCACATGGTAACCCAGCTATTGTTATTCATTTATTAAATGAACTGTTTGTTTACTTTTATTTTCTTTGTTAAAATGATATAAATTGTTTTATTCTAAATTACTAACTGAACTTTTTTTTTATATTTATTATTATTTTGATTTTTAAATAATAGAAATTAGTTTAAAAAATACATATGTAATTGGTATTTGAAAACGAAGTTTTTGCCAAATTGGCACCAGAAAAATAATGCCACCTGTGCTGATGAATCAAGAACTCAGTATTTTTATGCTAGCCTGGCGCAGATAATAAATCGATAAATATTCTACTTGTGGCATGTTTTTGTATTTTCATTAATTATTTAAAATATAATAATATAATCCTTTCATTTCATTTATAATACATAACTTTATTTTGAAACTCAAAAGTTTAAAATTCATGACTTTTATTTATTTATTTATTGTAAAAAGAACAGAAAAAATATAAATAATGATATTTTGAAGTTGCATAATTGCAGTGAAGGAACAAAACATAAATAAATACAATTTACCACAGCCTAAATCTTACCAAAAGACTTTTGTATAGTAACCAATAAGATGTGTTTCATTTGGATGTTGCCATTAAACAATTAACTAATAATCATGATTTTTTTGTCACATACGATAGTGTAATATACAGGGTGTCCGAAAAGTCTGGAAACGGTCGAATAACTCGAGAAATACATATGAGATTGAAAAACGTAAATATACGTGTTAAATATTTTTAAATAAGCTACTCAGTGATACCAAATTTGACCTTCTTAACAACCCCCTGGGGGTCAGAGGAGGTCCAACTTTGAAATCTTAAATTATAACCCCCATTTTTTATTGCAGATTCGGATTCTACGGACAAAAATACGTAACTTTTGTATTTGATGTTTATTTCGAATCCTCGTTTATCACGGTGTAATTGAGCATATTAAATCGATACATATTTCGGCTTTTCCAGCGGGATTTTCCCTAATCGAAACTGATTGGGCAGAATTTTTGACGTCAAATTCCTCGTCTTTTGCAATAGCGTTTCCTGAAAATCATCCATGCCGATTATTTCGGTAGTGCTACACAGTTAAAAATTTGATCCATTTGCTGTAGCGTCACTCCACAGCTTTTATAGAATATCTCTTTCATGACCAATGAGAATGTTCCATAACACAGTAAAGTACACTGTAAAAAAATTTACCCTTTTGCTGCATCGTCACTCCATCGCTTTTATAGAAAACGATTACTTTACTGTGTTATGGAGCATTCTCATTGGTCACAAAAGAGATATTCTATAATAGCTGTGGAGTGACGCTGCAGCAAATGGGTCAAATTTTTAACAGTGTAGCACTATTGAAATAATCACCACGGGTGATTTTCAGGAAACGCTATTCTTACAAAAGACGAGGAATTTGACGTCAAAAATTCTGCCCAATCAGTTTCGATTAGGGAAAATCCTGTTGGAAAAGCGGGAATATGTATCGATTTAATATGCTCGATTACACTGTGATAAACGAAGATTTGAAATAAACATCAAATACAAAAGTTATGTATTTTTGTCCGTAGAATCCGAATCTGCAATAAAAAATGGGGGTTATAATTTAAGATTTCAAAGTTGGACCCCCTCTGACCCCCAGGGGGTCGGTTTCGAAGGTCAAATTTGGTATCACAGAGTAGCTTATTTAAATATATTTAACACGTATATTTACATTTTTCAATCTCATATGTATTTCTCGAGTTATTCGGCCGTTTCCAGACTTTTCGGACACCCTATATATATAGATGATAGCTTCTTTCTTTCATGATATGACGTCATGCTTTTACAAATTCCATGCAGCTGGAGATTGATGACTACATTTCAGTTTTAATATTGCATCATTGTGCCAATGGCATATGCTAGTTTTGTATTAGTTGGTTTGTTTAACTGCATGTTTCACTGTGGCGGAGTTATTCAACGAATTCATGGAAATAAGACTGATAAAATATTGTAGTGGCTCAAAAATTTGAAATGCAATAAAATTATAGCTCATAATAAAACACACATTTTATTCTATAATTATCACAAAAAAAAAAAAAAAAAAGAAAGAAAAAGAAAAAAGCAATATATTTGTAATATGTTGCTTCATTAATTACAGTAAACATCCTCTACTCTGGCACATTCGGGACCGACTCATACCAGATTACGAAATTTTCCAGATTACAGGATTAATGTCAGAAGGAACATTTAGAAGTAAAAAAAATAAACAAAAAATGACAATAAAACATGTTTTTTTATTCTTTAAACATCTTGAATATAGAAAAAAAAAAAATTACTCAATAAAGTAAAGTGCAACATATGAGGATGTGAGTTTCAAAACTCTCTTTATCCAGAAAATCAAGTTTTTGGAAATCGCCAGAAACCTCCGAGTCCATTGATTTTTATTGTAAACCAAAATTTTACAATGACAGAAATAGGGAATAAAATAACTTTTTTAAAGACATGTTTTTTGGTGTTAATTTACCAAAAGAACTGATTGATAGAGAAAACATAATTTTTTTAATTTTGGATAAGGCTAGTTTCGAAACTTACATTTTCATAAAAAGAAATAGAATAGGACCGATTTAAAAATGACGAAATGACATTTGAAGAATGAAAATATTATAATATAAAATAATGTAATCTCTAAGGAGTTGTCAAGCCTTGCATTTGTCTGCAAGATGTTGGTTTTGAAGTAAACTGTTTACCCAACTATGTATACTGTATTCAAGATTTACGACTGTATTCAAGCAACAAACTGTTCTGATGAAAAGCTATTTTCTGTTTTAAAACAGATTAAAAACTATTTACAGCAGCACACAATCAAGAACATCCAATGAATTTTGGATTTTTGGACATAGAATTGGACATCACAGTCATTTAAATTTGAGTAAGTAATAAATACATTCCTAAATTCAAAGAGAGAAGAAAGGCCTTTTTAAAAAAATACTCTGAAAATATTGCAAAATGATTATCAAATTAAATATTTCTGGTTTAGAAAACATATTTTTCTTTCATTAAATTAAATGTTTCTAATAAATACATGAATTTTAAGTATGGGAGATATTTTTTTTTGATTTCTATCATGTATTTTTGTTTGACAAAACAAGTTTTATGCAAAATTTTTCTAAATGGCTGATTAATCATAGCGATTATTTTCTGGGTATTTCACATTTAATTCTCTCATCAGATAAAATAGTTGAACGTTAACTTGAATATTTCTTTTTGCATGTATACAATTAAGTTTAGATGTTTTATAGAGTTTAAAATTGAAGTAAATAATTACACAAATTACTGGAGTACAACTTGGGGAAGAGTAAAATAAATTATTATACAGACGCCTTGAAAATGAAATACAAGTCTGAACATTATTGGTATCAATTTAAATATTAGATTAGCATTATTAAAGATTGTTTTTAAAAACCTGGAGAGATATTCATAAAATTACATTAAAAGGGAAAGAATACTATTACAGTACATACTTGAACAGGGGCATGAGCAGACAAGGTTGACTGAAGCTGAAAATACCCAACTGTAACAGCTTTCATTGTTTGATCACATTGGTATATTAATTCTCTTACTTGCTGTAAAACTTCACCCTAAAATAATTAAAATAAATAGTTATTTTTAATGTAAATTAATGCATGTAGAACCAATGCATAAAAAATCATGTCACAAAATTGTAGCTTACCTTCACTTTTTCCAATGCAAGCTGCCTTTCATTTGCTTCTAAAACACAAGATTTATAAGTAGTTTCAGCCTCCATTGCTTTTTGCAATGCATCATCTTCAACACGTTTCTTTTTATCTAACTTGCTGGCTTCAGAACTTTCACTACTTTCGGCTCGCAATGCTGAATCTTTTGCTTTCTCATACTCTTGTTGACGTTGATAATATAAAGATTTTGCCTTGCGCAAATTTGCAATGGCTTCATGCTATAAAGAATGATTTGATCATCAATCACACTTGAAAATAACTAAATTTTAAAATTTAATAAAATTTAATTTCAGAAATGGAGATGCTAAGCATTTTTATTAATTGAGTTGTTGCAAAAGTTTCTCTCATTGTCGATATTATATGGACCCTTGTGATGCACCACATTCTGGATTGAAGTTGATGGCAACAAAATATTAGTGCTGCTGAAAATGATTGGTATAGAATAACATTATAGGTAAGAGAAAATCTTTAAATCAACTTTTGAACAGTCTCAAAGCTATTAGTCAACTTGGAATGGTTATAAAACCACTGTATGTCAGAGATGCAGAATATATCTGATCCAGCGATCTAGGAATGGGGGAAATTTTGTAGGAAAATATATAATTGATTTTTATTTTAAGGCTGTTTTCAACTGCATTGCTCAACAAGCACAAAAAGTTTTGACACATTTACAAATACATTTTTCAATGGATAGACATAATTGATAGGCCTAATTATGGAAGCAATTTGGAATAAACTGCATTTTTTTTTTTTTTTTTTTTTTTTTTTTTTCATAAGTAAATTACACATTGAGTTCTAAGCAATTTTAGTGATATGACACATTTTTTGTCTCAGTTTGGGTAATTCTTCTTTTATACAGAAATTTGATTCAAAATTCTCGTTTTTACACTACATTCTGAAAAATCTATTTCGTTTGAAAATATTCTTTCAAAACTAGCATTATTTACTGGTAATGTCAGTATTGAGGATGTAAAATTTGAAAAATTCTTATTTTCACCGGTATTTGTTTTTAAAGGTGGTTACCCACAGAAGGCAAGACATTTTCTAGGACTTTCTTGGGGAAATATGTTTCTGGGAAAGGAATTGACTTTGCTACAAGGGGTTATTATATATGGCACAAAATTTAAATTAATATCAAAAAGCAATTTTTTTGCCCTTTCTTTATGTTCATATGTCAATTTTGATCTCATATTCTTAGGATGCAATAAATAAGCTAGCATAAAAGCTAATGAAAGTAAAAATGAAATTTGAATCTTGCATTTATGAGTTTCTATGATATTCCCACTTTTAAATAAAACTAAGCAAATTTTATGAGCAGCTGCAACAGAATAGTCATGCTTTTTACTTTTGTCTAAAGTAGCAGCAATAGATTTTAACATTTGTAACAAGTATTTAATTTCTTCATAAATCATGATACTTATTTACAACTTTAACAAAGGCTATGTACTTAATAGCATTTTCATGATTTTCTATTATCTGCAAATAAAATGGCCGATTCTTTGTGAAAGATTCAAAACTATCAAATTCTAATGTAAACTTACTTTTAATTAAAACTATTCACAGTGTTTTATTTGTTATTAATCCTGAATAATAAAAAGTATATAAGCAATTTAATACAACAGAAAAAGTTTTAAATTATGCCATGAAATGAGTTTATGCCAGTTGTTGCCAGTTTCTACCAGTTATAACCACTTTCTGCTGGCAAAAACAGAGCCCTGGTCAGTGTACATGCAAAGGTTTTGTTATGCATATGGTAGCATTGGAAAGATATTGTAATTATGAACTATTATCTGAAAATAAGATCAATTAATCTGGAGAAATACGGTTTACAACTAAACAAATTAAAATGAGGAATCCATCAGAAATGGCCTGAATTAGCCAACCATCAAAGGCATTGTATTTCATCAAGACAACACAAATCATGTTTTGGCCACCCAACATGACAAAAACTTTTAGAACAACATATTTGAAATTTTTTATCTATACACCTACTTCCCGGCTTTGTGCTCTCTAATTACAATTTATTTAGACAATTTGAAAACAGCTTAGATAACTTTACTTCTCTGGAAGACAAAAAATTAATTTTTCATCCAAAAATTTCAGATATTTTATGGATGCAGAAATGCAGCTACCAGAGATATGACATATACTATATCAATTAAATGTAACTTTTAGCAAACAAAATTTTTCGCAAGAAAATGGGATTATCGTTTGCTCCAACCCAAAATGCAGAGTTAATCCTAGCACGTTTAATGAAATGGAATGTGAACAACAGCTAATTCAAATTATGTACATGCGATTTATCATTAAATAAATCATTTCTCTCCAAAATGATTAATAGTAATGTTGTAGCATTCAGTTGGCTTAAACATTTTAAGAACAAATATTTTAATATGCTTACAATAAATGCACAGATGCCCACTTTCATTCTCAGCAATACGTTGTAATGGCAAAACCATACACTTTATTAATAAGTAACAGAGTTGTTCTGTTAAAAAACTGTTACCCAGCATAATTAGCACCTAGATATATTAGCCATAGCATGTCTTAATTTCTCTCTTTTGTAATTTTTATTTTGCAAGGAATTAGGCATTGTTTTAGATTAACTAGTAACTAAGTATTTTCTTTTTTTAACTTATTTTTAAATTTTCTAGTAACAATTATTTTTCTGATTAGATAAGTTTGAGTACTAATATTATAACAAAAATAATTTTAAATGAATAGTTATATCAGCGTTGACTATTTATTATTATTGAATTTATTAAATTAGTTATTGAATTTAGCAATAGTAAATTATTTTTATGAGGAGAACTTACAAAAATTTCAGGTGCCAAAACCTATTTAACTTTTCAAGATTTTTTGTTCTTTTTTTTATGCAACTGTATACATTTGAAAAAGACCATTACTTATTTAGACTTTCAACTTTCCTCATTATCCTTTATTGCCATATCATTTGGAAACAAGTTTTGTATTTTGATAATAAACTTGCTCTATGCTACTAACACAGCAATTAAAGATATTATTTTAGCAATAGTAGATTATTTCCATGAAAATAGCTTAAAACTGAATACATTAATAGCAGAATGTTTTATTATCTTTAGCTTTCTCCCCCCCCCCCCCTTAACTTTATTCTGTCCTATGCTTATCTTGTAAAAACAAGTTTTTCAAGAATAGAAAACTTATTCATGCTAGCTACTAACATAGCAAAAAGAGTTTTCCTTTTTTAATAAGTCATTCCTCCACTTTTGCTTTTTTACTGAGTTCATTATGTTAATTCTTATAGAGGTTTAGAAACATAATTTACAATTAATATCAGTAACATTTTTTAATTTAATAAGTAAATGCAATGTATTTTACAAAACTGACATATAAGGTTTACTATCTGTAAGTTTTAACCCTTTAACATCTTGCAAAATTTTCCATTTATGTTCAACGATTCATAAAATAGTAGCTATGATAAGTATTAACATGAGAATTTTTATTTGGTAACCTTACATATTTACTTACCATTCGCTTCAATTCTCGATGCCAAGTTTCTTTAATCTGCTTCCTGTAGCGTTCATGCTCATTTCTCCGTGCAGTAAGAGGCTGCAATCATAAAATAATTTTAACAACAAATATACATAATCTATAAGGATATTAAATGATAATCCCTTTTATCAAAATTATCAATAATTAAAGGATATTTATATGAAAAAGTGGAACAATAAAAATTATTTTTTTAGTTCTTGTGAAAATTAAAAATTATCAAAAAAAATTTACAGAAGAAACAAGTATAATTAAAATATAAAAGCAATTGTAATTTAAAACTCAACAGATTTAATTATTTTATACGATAGAATTCAACAGATTCCTTATGGCATTATTAAATCAAAGTTTAAATTTTTATTTCCCCCATGTAACAGAGACAGAATAAAGATTTTAAACTTTGCTATATTAAAAAGACCATTAGTCAAGTTAACTGTTAATGAATAATGTACTGAAGAGTGCAATGTGAAAAGAGTAATAAAAATACACTGTATACCCTTTTTAAAAGTCCATATGCTTTCTGTTTCTCTTACAAAACGATAGCATACACATTCTGGGTATACCCTCAGCCTAGATATATTCTCTAGGCTTTTATTTATTTATTTATTACTTTCTTCTATCTTCAGTAGAAGAAAGCATTGTGATCGAATTTTTTTTCGACTTCCGGTTTTCGACGGACTTACACGTTTTAGGGGTCATAGATTCCAAAACACATGTTTTTACAAAATGTCTGTCTGTGTGTATGTTGCCATTCTACCATCAAAAAGTGAATAAAGTTATGCATAGAATTGAACCAAATTTTTTGTGAATGTTTTTGGCTGTGGCAAGCAGGTCCGCCCTCAGTTTTGAAATATTCCGCCGAAAGGGGGCACTGCAATTGCGATTTTTGTGCCATTTTCAATATTGCACCGACCAAAAGTATATGAAGTTATGCATCGAATTGAACCAAATTTTTTGTGTACGTGTATGACTATGGCTAGTTGGTCCTCCCTGAATTTGAAAATAATCCGCCGGAAGGGGGCGCTGCAATCGCGATTTTTGTGCCATTTTCAATATTGTACCGACCAAAAGTATATGAAGTTATACATCGTATCGAACCAAATTTTTTGTGTATGCGTATGACTATGGCTAGTTGGTCTCCCTGAATTTGAAAAACATCCGTCGGAAGAGGGCGCTGCAATCGCGATTTTTGTGCCATTTTCAATATTGTACCAACCAAAAGTACATGAAGTTATGCATCAAATTGAACGAAATTTTTTGTGTAAGTGTATGGCTATCGCTAGTTGGATCGCCCTGAATCTGAAAAAAAAAATCTGCCGGAAGGGGGCGCTACAATAGTGGATTTTATGCCATTTTCAATATTGCATCACTTAAAAGTGTATGAAGTTAGTTCGAGATCTGAACTAAATTTTTTGTATATGATTATTTTTTAGTAGGGCAAGTAAGTCCTCCCTAAATTTAAAAAAAAAAAAAAAAAAAAAAAAAAAAATATGCCTAACATTCTATTGTCCACCGGCTCATGCAGAGACGGAAATTCGTTTTTACTGCGATTAATTGATTGAAGCAGAAATTTAAGATGAAAATCAAAATTGGTATGGTATTGAATTAAAATTATTAAAGCATTAAAATGAGTAACTATTTTTTTTTTAAATATTAAAATGTACATATGAGATAGAAGAAAGATTTGGGATTGGCACATCCAACTAGTTTTATAACTGCAGTTAACATTGAATTTTGAGTATTGTAAATATTAGATTCAAGAAAGATTGAGGCTTTTTTTCTTCGTACATTTTTATATCTTGTATTACAGCAATCACTTGAAAAATAAATGACCAAACCCAATTAAGTTTAATGTCAAATCATAGATTAAGATCACAAATGTTTAGCACAAAATTAAGATTTTGCAGCCTTAAAATTTGTTATTTACAAACAGCATCCTGAACTGTATTTTTCTTGGATGGTAGCAATATTCAACACTCCAAATAGAAACCTACATCAGATTGGGTGGTCAAATTTTATTTAAAAAATAGGTCACCTTCACTCTTTTCTCCTACTTGAGATGTGTTCTGGTTTATTTGAGATGTTTCTGATTCTGGAATGCTATATTTATTAATTTTTCAGAAGATGGACCATAATATTTTTTTAGATAAAAAATATATATATTTTTAAATGAATCAATACATAATTTTTTTCTGGTAAATAAAAGTAAATTTAGCATTTGGTTCCATTTTTTAACTGCATTAAAATATGGCACAAATTTCCTTTCATTTTGGATTGAAGTATATCATATACAAAGCAAATGGGTTTATTTATTTATTTATTTATTTATTTTTTTTTGGAAGGGGGGTGGGGCTAAGTTAGTATTGAGATGGAAATGTAATTTTCAGATTTGGGTCAGGTACAATCTGACACACACAAGACTAACTTTTGGTTCACATACGGTTGATAAACAAAATATCAGGCTATTCAGAAAATAAAAGATTTAGAGGTAAGGAATGTAAAACAATATGCGTTACAATAAACTTTTTTTTAAAAATTCAAAATATAGATAAACCCTGCTAGCAGCAATTTCTAAACATCAAAGAGTTACTAATGCTACAACATCAGTTAAGATATACGGCTTTTTTTAGATTCTAAACTTCTTCCAACTGTTAATTATATTTGGAACTGACAAATATTGACATGTCAAGCTGTTCAACGATTTCAATAATTGTAAGAGGAGAATTTACCTTCACAGTATCTTTCGATACATTTTTACATCAGCCTCTCTCATCTTGAAGACTTATCATGCGAGAGTGAAATTTTGCAAAGAATGCTTCATGTTACATAGTAATGCTGGTTTCTTGTCCCATTTTTTGACTACATTTTGACAAGCTTGGGCTGCCTTTTGACTCAAATTGTATTTGTATAGTAAAATAAATTCTTACACTTTTTTTTTTTTTTTTTTTTTTTACAACATAAATTTTGAAGCACCCTGAAAGGATTAACAATTACTGTAGCTTAAACAACTATGTTGTGTAATAACATGTTGTGTGAATCTACTACAGATATCATTAGTGGTTCAAATGATTTAATCTGCAGGCACTGGAAGGAAACAAAACATATTATCCAAATTCAACCATTACTTCACAAACAATCTGATATTTAGCTTTAATGTTTAAAAAACTGATAAAATAAGAAGTGCTTAAAAATAAATCTTATTACCTTGCTATTATTTCTTGCACAGAATTACCATCTTATACAATAAATAAAACTAAACTTCAATAAATATAAAATTTAGATTTTTTAAAGATTAAACTACTACTTTATGTAGAGATGCAGCAGATTTCCATGTCACTAGGTAGCATAAATTCAGCATAACTTGCAGCTGTATAAAACACCACCTACCTGGCCACAATATATTTCAACCATTTTCTTTTTTATTTTCCCTATTTTTAGGGAATTAGGCATGGATGTAGATTAGCTAGCAAATATTATGTATTTTCTTTTTTGATCTAATTCTATAAATTTAAGTAATTCTACAGTTGTTGCAATCAAACCTGTTTGAAATCTTATCTTAAAGTGAAAAATTTATGATCCAAGCAAAAATAATATAAATAATGCAATTTAAATAGAAGGTTTATCCTAAAAACAGAAACCTGCTTTAAATGGAATTTCTTAAAGGTCTCTTGCAATGTCATCTTATCAAGTTTTACTCTTTAAATACACATAAGTATATTTTTCTTTTAAAAATGAAACAAAATCCAATTTACTACCTCTAATCCAGGTGAAAGCATGAAAACAATAAATTATTATTAGCAAGAAGGACAATTACAGTACAGTAACAGAGGAAAAAGAAAGATAAGAAAAGCAATCTTTTTAAAAAAGAAACTTGAAAGCATTGAATAATCAAAATAGTACTGAAAATAAAAATTAAAAATGTCTGTGTGATTATTAATCCTCTGAGCGTCTTGTAAAAAGGTAAAATTGTAATGTTGTTTTCTCTGCATTTTGTTTTAAATGTTAAGAAAATATGGTTATTTCAACATTATAAAAAAAAAAAAAAAAACTTAATTATAAATATGAATTGAATCCTTGGGGATATTAATCATTCTTCAATGTATTAAAAATTCAATAAATCTGTAGAATTGCCTTATACAAAATATTACTTACAGAGAACAGAATATTACATACCAAACGCTAAGAGGTTTAAGAATAAATTACTTTCTAAAAACAAAGCAAATTAAAAACTTAAGATTTGAAAACAATTAAACAATATTGGTGATATTTTGATTCAGATTTTGTGAAAATATTGAAATTTTTTTTATGGTCAGCCCCTTGGGGCAATATGAAATAGCTTGTATAAAGAATTTGATTAATTTTTTGCTCTACCTTTTGCAATGAAGGTTGAATTTACTGACTTTCCCCAACCTTACACTTTGTTACCACAATTAAAACATCCTTAATATAAGAACTCCCTATACATTGAAATACTTGTTGCAAAAGCTTAAAATTTTTTATGTACATATTACTCAAGATACAAGGAAATTGATTATGCCCCCTCCCCCCCTCCCTTTAAAAAATAGTTTTAGGAACACCAATAGATACACAATAGAAAATAGGGAAAAGAAAAAAAAAATAATAACAAAACCAAACTCATAGAAAATAAACTTTTTCCATTTTAATTATTATTGCCACAATGCAAAAACTGTTATTGTGACTACAATTTCTCTTCATTAAGCACAAAACTTTTGATAAACCCATGATTTACAGCCCACTTCTGGGTATAAAAAAGGATAAAAATTGAGGAGAATGTTATTTCTGCTGCAACATTTCAATTGTGACAAAGCAGCCATCCAGCATTTCTGACAACCTGGCCATTTTGTTCTTCAGATCTTAATTTATGTGATTTTTTTTGTTGCAAGGACACTTATAAAATCTTGTTTATTGAGCACTTCTATTAACCTTGCCATACATGAAAGAAGGTATAACTCTACTTGTGAGAAGTATCTCAGTCAACTAACCAAGATCTAACTAAGATCAAGCTGTCCATAGACTACAGATGATCATATCTTCATGAAAGAAAAACTATTGGGCAGCATTACTGCATAAATAAAGTTCATGTCACATGAACATTTGGTACATTCAAATAAATTTTGTAGAGATGCAACTTTTCACCAGTTGTACATTACCATCTGTCAGTGTTTTTTGAAATTATTTATTTATTGCACAATTTACTTCTATGTGTCTTGAATAGTATGTGCACAAAATTTGAAGTTCTTACATTAAATAGTTTGTTATACAGAGAGATGAAGTAAGGATGTTTTAATTATGGCCAACCTGTATAAAAGAAAAATTGTTTCTAATTTTAGATTATAAAATCATGGATCCATAATGAGATAACTTACTCAAGAAATCACTTTTATGATCCACAAATCAAAATCAAATTCCAAATTTGCATAAACAAAGAAATCTTTTAGGGTCAGTGCATGCTGCTTTCAGTAAGGCAAAGAAACAATCCATTGAAATTACCTTTACCAAAGACTTATTTACAACAAATTTGATGTAAAATATTTATTTACTGATTCAATAAAAAAAATTGTTGTAATTTTATTCATTTATTTTTTCACTTTTTTGTAATAGGATATCATGACACACCTCTGAAAACATGGCTTGATGAAAATGTTAGTGTGTATAAGAAATTTCAGTCAAGAAACCCACCAGGATAAAAAATTTTGGGATCATAAAAATTGATAAGACATATAGGAAAGAAAGATTAAGAAATTACATGTACATTGCTTTAACAAAAACTAACAAATGCTGTTCACATATAATCAAAAACAAAATAAAAATCAATAAATCAGTAATTTGAATTCTTAAAAAAATATTGAATACAGAAACTTTTGGGAGAAAAAAAGGAGGCAAAACTTACTTCTATAAATTTGTGTCCTTGAAGTACAGCACATGTTTTTAGAGTAGTCTGCCCGTTATCATAATCCTGGTCAAGAGCCATGTAGTAAATAGACTGAAATGGCAGGAAACTCTGTCAAAAGAAAAAAGGCATTAGCACTGATAGTAGGAACCACATGTAAAATGCAAAGAGAACAATAGCAACAGAAAACAACACAAATTACCTCTTCCTTTAAAATAGGCCTCATTGTTTGAGCTAATTTGACTAGATTTTTGGCATGTTCAGCTTCTGTAAATAATACACTCATTGAAAAATGGGTAATTTACGAGAAAAAAATCAATCTTATAATAAAATTGAATATTAAAAGCACATTGAATGTATGCTATATACACTACAAAACAAAAGCATTCATATAATGAATGCATTATAAAAAAAAAGATTAAAGTACTAGAATTTAGAGACTGGAGAAAACTGTAACAATCCTTTACTTAATATTTACAATCTAAACTGTGAATTTAAAACTATAATGTATTGCAAAGTGTGATGCAAAATGTCACTGTACATTACAATGACTCATAGACCGGGAGGTGGCAGAACATACAATTACCTCATCAAGTTCATAGCTGAAATTCCTAAATTAGCTAAAACTCAATTCACATATTAAAATGCAATCAGTCTGCCAAGTCGTATCTTGGTGGAGAACACCTGAAAACTCAATTTTAGTAGTTGTAGGTTTACCACTGTGTTTTTCTACTCCCAGTTATTCATTTTTTCATACCTTTAAATTCAGGAAAACACAATAGTAAACCAATGAGGTCAATCACTAAAATCAGGTTTTAGGTGTTTTCAACCAAAATACAGTTTGGCAGACAGGGCTGGGTTTTTGCCGGCAGAAAAGGGTTTCTGCCATGCCAGTGGCGGAAAGTAGTTATTACCGGTTTTAACAAGCAGAAACTGGCAACAACTGGCATTAACTCATTTCATGACATAATCTGATACTTTTTTAATAATATTATATTGTTTATATATATTTTAATCAGGATAAATAACAAACAAAATATTGTGAAAAGTTTTAATAAAAAAATAAATTTGTGTTAGAATTTGATAGAGTTGAATCTTTTATGAAGAATCAGCCATATTATTTATCTGAAAATTGAAAACCAAGAAAATTATATTAAGGATATAGCAGTTGTCAAAATTGTAAATAAATATCATAATTTAGAAAGAAGTTAAATGCTTGTTACAAATGTTTAAATCTATTGATCTCCAAAAATAAAAATAAACACATGACGACTCTATTGCAGTTGCTCATAAAATTTGTTTAACTTTATTAAATGATGGAAATATCATGGAACTCACAAATGCAAGATTCAAATCTCATTTAATGCGGTGCTAGCTTTTATGTTAGCTTATTTACTTCATACTAAGTATATGGGATCAAAATTGAAATTTGAGCATAAAAAAGGGGCAAGGAAATTGCTTTTTCATATTAATCTTAATTTTTGTTCATATATAATTGTGGTGGTTACTCGATAACCCCCCCATATTTTTTAATTTTAATTCAATTTTATTAACTATTTTATTTCATATATCTCTTTTTTTATTCATGTTCTTAATTTAAATATTATTTCGATTTCGTTTCTTTTGATATTGTCGCCTGTAATGTTTTCTTCTTTACCTAGCTTTCGAATGTTCCAAACCGGTAAAATCCTGTTTGAATTCATTCCTTCCGGTTTAGAAAACCTTCTAGAACAATCTAGTTCATTCTATGGGTGGTATTTCCGGTTAATCTGGCACGCCCCTTGGCCTATCAAATTCAAATCCGCAGGTGACGTGATTTAACCAGCAAAGTGCCTGGCCACCTGCTTTGGCCTTTCTTCTTTAAGTTTTTATCAATTTTTTTCCTTATTAAATCCATATTTCACTATACTTTGAATCGTAACTTGGCTTATTTTTCCTCGCTCCCCTCATTCGAACCTTGCCAACTTGGCGTATCCCAGGTTTACAGTAACCCTTGTTCTTTTTCCCTCCTGACTCCGCGCCACCAGTGGAGTTGCGCAGTTAGAGCTCAGCCGAGATGGATGCATTTTGGGTGAACGATGTGCCAAAGAAATTTAGCGGACACCGGGGCAAGTGTGCGCCCCCCGAGGCCGTTGAGCGTAACCGTTTGTTCTACACTTACCACACAAGGGCTTCTCAAGGATGATTTTTTAAGGCTGCGAGGAGTTAAGCTCCTCTTCCACCACATCCTGAATCCTTTGGTTTTTACTTCTTTCTGGCTACTCAAGATGGTTTAAGTGTTGTCATAGTTATTCTCAAAGAGATCATTCGTCAATCTATCATCATATTTTCTCCAACCGATTTTTCATATTCTTCAATGTTTTTTTAGTGAATTCACTTTCCCTCTGAGAAAAATGCTGAGGTGGTGATTCTTACTCAAGAATTGAAGATGTCTCATACATAATTTTTCTTACAAATTCAATCCCTCTTCATCTTGTGTTATTCGGCCATAAATATATATTTTTATTCGAAATATGGAACGGCGTCCCCAAAGGCAAGTATTGAAACATTTCTGTGTGATTTGTCCAGGCATACTTTTGAAATAACATCTAATTAATATTCTGAAAATGATGTTATCCTGGTTTCGATCAAGAAAAATGTTTATTCATGTTATGAAAATGTATACAAAAAAAATATATTGTGAAGAAGAATTGTTTTAGAAAAATGTCAACTCATAATACATCACCTTTGTGAAAGTTTGCAACAAAATAAATAATAATTTCTATTTATATGAGAATGCGTATGAAACAAAGTATATACATATATATATATGGAATATTCAATGCTTAAAGAAGTTCTCATATGATATTAAATAAAATATTTGTCCTCTTCAAAAAATATTCTCTTCATTTTTGTCTTCATACATGTGTATTTATCCACCTGAGTTTGATCCTCAGCACCCAAGAAATTACAGGTAACTTTTATCTTTTATCATTTTATATTTTTTTACAACTTTGCTTTGAATTTTTATCATCATGGTTAGAGATTCTTTTTTTTTACTATTTTTAAGAGTGCTATAATGGTAGCATTGTTGGGTCGTTTGCTGGCCTGCATTCAACGCAATGTCCCTCACAAAATTAGTACGTTCACTTAGCCTACTTCTGAGATGAAACAAAAAATAAGTGTTTCTCATCTCCTTCTCTTCCCACCAAAACACCACAATAATAACCATTTGTAGCAAAATCAACTCCTTTCCCGGAAACATACCTCCCCAAGGAAGTCCTAGAAAATGTCTTGCCTTCTGTGGATGGTCGCCTTTAAAAACAAATATTGGTGAAAATGAGAATTTTTCAAATTTACATCCTCAATAATGACATTGCCAGCAAGTAATGCTGGTCTTGAACGGATATTTTTGAACTTTCATTCAGAACAAATTAAAAACCAGCCTAGATTAAGAAATGTTAGCAAAATTAATCCTATATTATGGAATGCCCTTAGTATATTACTACTTTTTCCACAAAAATAAATTTGTTCTTTCAATATTGTTAAATAATTGTACTTCTGTTATTTTTGTGCTACAATTATTTACTAAGTTATTGCAGTGTATTATTTATTTAAAAGTACTCTGAAAAGTGATGCTAAAATATCATAGAACTTTTTGTAAATTTTTTTTTCTTACACTTTTAAATAGAAATTCAATCATATACAATAATATCAATACAATAATAAACTTGTACAGCATGAGATTACCATTATGAAAATTTCTGTTTTTTAAGTGACAGAAACTTATTATATAAAGAAAGTATATTTATATTAATCTTAATATTAATCATTTTGAAAGCTTTTACTAATTTGAATAGCATTCATAATCTTTAGTTTGATTATTAAACTGAATTTTTTATATGTTAAATACATGTGTGAATGTTAATCATTACAGGATAAAGTTTTTATTAGTATTATTTCTTAGTTTCTGCCAGTTTTTGCCACTTATTGACAGAAACTAGTTTCTGCCATGCCGGTTTTAACCGGTTTTAACCACCCCGGCAGAAACTTGCCAACCCTGTTGGTAGACCAATTACATTTTAATACGCGAATCGAGTTTTACTAATTCTGGAATTTCAGCCATGAACTCGATGAGGTGATTGTACCTGTTGCTGCCTCCCATTATACCAATAATAAGCTTTTATTTTATTTTAAATTCTTAAAATAGTCAAGCCTGGTGACAAATTATGTGCATCATGACAAATTGCATCTCTACAATATTTTCAGGCTATTACAGATAATATAGTTTTAAGACAATGATAGCAAAAGAACTGAAACAAAATGATGACAATCTGAAATGTTAACATTCATAAGAAATTTTTAAATACATATATGAAATCTGAAATGTTAACATTCATAAGAAATTTTTAAATACATATATGAAATCTGAAATGTTAACATTCATAAGAAATTTTTAAATACATATATGAAATAGCCATGCATAATTTTTATGCATGTTATGATACTTTTTTTTTAAAGATACGTATAAGAAATAAAGTAATTTCATAACACATAAATAACTATCTATCTTGTATTATCTATTATTAAACAAGACTATAAAAGCAGAAGCGTGTCTGAAGCACTTCTGTTGGATTAAAAATGAAAATGCTCAGAAAAGAAAAAGGAGGAAAAAATGGACATTTTGAAGAAAAAAAATCCCCCCCCCCCCCCCCCAAAGGTGTTTATTTCTATTTGAAAAAAAAAACCTTAAAATTATGCATTCATAATTTCATAATAACTTGTTAATATTTTCTTTGTGATAATTTTTTTATGTTCATTATATCAGAAGAAAATCTTAACTTTGAAATTAGCTTATTAAACACTATTTCTTTCATTGAAAATGAACAAAATTATATTAATACTATAATACCTGGAACTGGAAAGACTGAAAACAGTTTAGTTTAATATTTATTAGAATAAATCATTCTTATTTATTGCAATATGAGTATCTCTCATAAAATCTGACACTAATTAAGAAAAATATTTTAATTGTAATTAAAAACTGTTATTATTTTATATACTAGAAGGTCTGCTATTTGTGAGCTGCAGTCATAATTTGCAGCCTCTAAAATCATGGTAATGTATCCTGCTTTAAAAAGATTACTCGGTTAGGGATAACTGAATGATGTTATCTCGAATGGTAACTATCTTCTGCAATCAGGTTGCCATTCTTTTCTGTTTGAATTAAGCATTTTTTAAGTTACCATGGCCTCATCAATTGCAATCGTGACAGCTGACTTTGGAAAACATATAAAATGGTTAGGTTAAAAATGTCATTACATCTCAGACTTTTATAACGCCACTATGGAAAATATTCCTGCTTTGGATTGAGATTAAAAAAGTCTGCTTTTTTTAGAATAATATTAAGAATTAAACAGCATTGAAAAGCATTTTTTTTTGAAATTTTATGTTTGATCAAGTTTTAGATATTTTCAGGAGTAGGTATATCTTATACATGAATTGTTTTCTCTCTTTTAATGCACATATTTTCATGTTATTCTTAAAGTATAAATTATTCATTTTAAATAGTAAGTATATAAAAATTTTCTCATGTGCATTTATCATATAATAACTCACACAAAAAAAACCAAAAGCATTTTGCAAATGCATTTATCTGTATTTATGCTGCATCAATTGATGAAATATATATACAAATTTACTAACCATACAGTGTTTATTATTATTATTATATTATTTTTTATTTTGTTTTAAATTGTAAGATTCAAGAGTAAATATATTATTCAATTGAAAATTGCTAAGGAATATTACTATTTGAGTTTTTTAGTGCGACTAGAACTGTTCAACCTTTGAAAATGAGAAATAATGGTAAACAAAATTCAAATTAATCTACAGATTGTTCATTGCTTTTTATTATGCTGCAAATCAGATTAAGGAGAGTATTCACTGACTTGAAAACACTCGCTCTGTAATGTTAATCATAAGGGCAAGTTTTGAAGCTTTTAATTTTTTTTTTTTTTTTATGTAGTAGGATGGTTGAGCCTAGTCTCCAATATGGCTATTTCTCATTTTATTTTATTTTGATAGCAGAAATTTTTAATAAAGGTACTTTTACTTTTAAAACCAGTTTCAAAAGTGAAAGTATGTTTATTAAAAAAATCTGCAACCAAAGTCGAAGAAGTAAAAAAATAACCATATTAAACATAAACCTAAATTGTCCTATGCCAAAAAGAAAAAAAAATCATCTAAAAATATTTAAAATTAAATGAGAAATTCAAAAACAATCTGCCCATAGGATTAAATCAGAATCTGAACTTATTGAATCTGCACAGCAGAGAAATGAAAGCTCAATTGAAAAACCATGTTCTTTATTAAATAAACCTAAAATGCAGGAAGTATTTGATGAAACTGATATATATATATATATATATATATATATATATATATATATATATTTAGTTTAATGTCATTATAAAATAGAAAGCACAATTAAAATAACCATTTAAAAAGTTAAATAATGTATTACAAATAATGGTGTTAAATTAAAAAGAGAAAAACCTTTTGAGAAATTCTGAGAAAAAAAGATTAACACTTTGATATTTATGTATCATCCAGGATAGGTGATAGATAGGATACAAAAATGGTTGCCAATTACTTTCAAAACTAGCATAATTATTAAATGTGTAACTGTAACATTGTTTAAAAAGGAGAATAATAATAAATAAACAAAATGTAATAAATGAATTATAAAAATTAAATAAGAAAAAACTATAGAAAATAAACAAATTATATTATGTATTATTAATATTATATTATATCCCTTATTAAGTAGCAACACTATATAGTTGTAAAAAAATAAAAGAGACTGTAATTAGTATAATCAGAGTTTCCCCCAGAGGGTTTCAGGGGGGGCGCTCCACCCCTCCTGCCCTTTAGTTAAAAAAATAGTGCCCCTCTTGCCCCTAATCCAAAAACTAGCGCTCCTCTTGCCACTCATTGAAAAAATAGTGCCCTTCTTGCCCCACATTTGAAAAAACGCAGCCATTCAGCGATGATGCGGATGTGTTATAGCTTGTAAATTATGCAAAAAATCGGCGACGGATGCAAAAAACAGCTCTTATGCATCACACGAGACGCGTTATTTCGTCAAGGGATCGCAAAATAATGACTAATTTCCGTCAAAATTCGCAAAAAAATGGCTAATTTTGTCACAAAATCCTGAAAAAGCCGCGGATTTCCTCAAAAGATCATGAAAAAAACAAAAATTTTCATTCAAAAATCGTGATAAACAGAAAATTTTATCAAATGATTCGCTAAAAACGGAAAATTTTGCCAAAAGATTGCGAAAAACAGCAACTTTCGTCAAAAAATCGTGATAAAACGGCAGATTTCGTCAAATGATTAATGAAAAAATGGCAATTTTTGTCCAAAAATGGCAATAAAACTGAAAATTCTGTCAATATAAGCAAAAAATGGCAAATTTCGCCATAAATTCATGAAAAACACAAAATTTGTCAGAATATCCCAATAAAGAGGCAATTTCGTCAAAATATCGCAAAAAATGCAAGTTTTGTCAAAGGGCACAAAAAGAAGTTTATGCCAGAAATGAATTTTTATGTTCTAAAAACTAATTTTCTTGCTTCAAAATTGTGTTTTTATTGTTCTAAAAGCGGATTTTCCTGATTCACAATCATTTTCGTGCGAAGAGAAAATTGCACTCGGGGCATAATTAGAATTTGACGCTTCCCCCCCCCCCCTCCTAAGCTTTTCTTGTGACTACCCAAAAATGACGTTTGTTGTATAAATTTGGCGCCCCCTAAATTTTCGTGCCCGGGGCGACCGCGCGATATATTTTATGTAAGATTTTTAGAGTTACGACCGATTTTTTAATTTTCGGAAATGACTGCCTTAATTTTTTTTAATTTTGGAAAAAATCTGACAAAATCTGGTAATCCTAAACAAAAAAAAAAAAAAAAAATTCACAGCAAATTTTTTGAAAGGTTACAAAGTAGGAGAGAGAAAAATGGAGGACTAAACCGTTATAAACTATGTTCTTTTTTTCCCCCCACACTTCTTTTTTTAAATTTGCATTCTTTCGTGTTTAAACATGACAAAATTGGCATTTTTTCAAGATCTTTTGAAAAAATTTGCCTTTTTTTATCATCTTTTAACAAAATTTTGCAATTTTTTTAGCAAAATCGGCCGTTTTTCGCAATCTTTTAACAAAATTTACCTTTTTTTAAATCAATTTTTGACAAAATTTTTGGATTTTTTTCTGAATTCTTTATTAGAATTTCTATATTTCCATGATATTTTGGACCGCTACATTCTAGATTCAACTCTATAAAAGTGCCCTTAAAAATTTAAAAAGTGCCCTGAAGAATGTAAAAAGTGCCCTTTTCAGAAAAGTAGCGCCCTGCCCCTTTTTAAACCTGGGGGGAACTCTGGTATAATTGAAGTCATGTTAGGCACAATTGTATTTGACCTGGCACAGATAATTTATAAATACCAATATTTTAATATTAAAAGTTTTTTTTTTTTTTTTTTCATATTGATAAAAAATAATTTTTTTTTAACATACACAAAGTAAGAAAAAAAGTAATGCTTCATATTTTTTAAAAATATATAGCTTAAAAAAAGAAAGCTTTTTTTCACTACAATTTCAAAATCTCTTGAAAATTTACATCTCTAGATGTGACTAGCATCATGGCACTATTGATGATACAAGATATGTTTAAAAAATTCAAAATTGGTGAAATTTATTTTAATGTGGTCTACATTTAAATATAATATGTAGACATACATATACCAAACTGGCACCAAATTTGCTCCCAAACTTAATCTGTCACAAAAATGTCACATAAGAATTCAAACAACACACATCAAAAGTAAAAAAAGAAAGCCACATATGTTATTGCATTTTATGATATACAACCTTTAAGAACTTTCACTATAGCATTAGTATGACAATAAAAACTTACCAAAAAGCAATAATAATGTTTATATATATATATCCTTTTATAAATATAACCAAAGTAACTCAGATATTACCATAACAATAAACCAATGAAACTGGTATTTTTACAATCATCCTATTAAAATCATTTGAAGTTTGAAGTGATTCAGAAGGCAGATTACCAAAATATGAAAGGCAAATGGATAAATAGACAGTAGAAGGCTTTTTTTATTAAACTACTCATCAGGGATGCATGGTTTAATAAAAAAGCAAAAAACATCCAACCAGTTTTTGTATATATATAATCATACAGTTTTCCCCAAATTCATTTCATTGGGGAAACCACCAAGCTTTGTAGTGCTTCTACAGGGTGTCCCAAAAGGTCATGTCCAAACGGCACACATGGTTGTGTCAGGTCATTAGGAAACAGAATTACATAGGAAAGGGGGGTCGGAAACGCGATTGTAATCCGCTAGAGGGCGATAAGCGATGTCAGACGAAAGCGCGGGCAGTCGGATCATTCGAAGCGCGGACGTTGCAGAGAAAGGATGAACCAGTTGATGAGCACTTGGATGAGCACTTACTATGAGTTGTAGCATTTTTCTTTTTTATTTGGTACTGTTTTGTTGTAAAATAAAGATATTTTACACCGTTTGTTATCTTTTCTTTGCGTGACGGTTACGATGCAATTTCACTGTTTAGATCGCGTTTCCGACCCCCCTTTCCTATGTAATTCTGTTTCCTCATGACCTGACACAACCATGTGTTCCGTTTGGACATGACCTTTTGGGACACCCTGTATATAAAGTTACACATTTAGATAAATATTTAGTTGGCTTTGAGTAATTTAATAATTAATAAATAAGCCTTCATATTTTAAATTTCTTTGTATTATTCAGCTGAGAAAGGAGGGAAAAATCAATTGTGAAGCTGAGATTTACCTGCACTGCAGCGCTTTTCAATGTAAGTCATAACATCTTTAGCATATTTTGACCAGACTTTAGCTCTTCTTAGAGCAAGATCTACACCATCAGTAAGCCTTCCTAATCTTGCATCTATTTCTTCAGGTGGCAGTGTAGTAGCTAAAAGTATAAATAGAATAAGACTATAGAATATTAAAACAAAATATTAGTATTAGTTAAATTGTACTTATTTTATAAAAAAAATTTATTTCTAAATTATTTCACAATTATAAAATGACACACACAAACACAAAATTGATAGCTATTTGCTATATTGTTCTTTTATTTTCAAATTATTTCATGTAATTAATAAAATTGTAATTTGCATATAAACTAAGTCTTTGAAGACAAATATAAAACATTTATAAATTATTATTCCCTATTTTAATATGTTTAGTTCTATTGTGCTTTTTCTTTCCTTATGTATTCTATGATATTTCTTATATGATATATAACCACAGGCTACTTTATTAAGACTTAATTTCAATCCAGATTATATGGATTTTGCCTATGTGGAAAAAAAAAAGTTATTTTTTCTTGTTAAAACTCATTTTAATGAAGATTTTTGTTTTCTAAATGATAAATTTAATAGGAAAGTTAAAACAACATTTAACATTATTTAATACAATATTTGGAACAGTTAATAAATATTTTATACAATATTATACTTTAGTTTTCATTATTTTGTGATTTAACTGCAGAAAAATTTATAAAGTTGTTATTTTAATTTGAAATAAGACAAGTTAACAAAAACCTTTCTGAAATGATCCCTTGATGATATAACACATAATTTTTTTTTTCGAAAATTGTGTTGCATAAATTTTGTTGTAGTTCTTATTATATTACATTGAAGTACTTCATTTTATAATTTTATAAGACTACAAACATACCTTTAAAATATCAGAAAGTTTAAATTAATTACATTGAATACTTTTATTTTTATATGGACTCGAAGCGAGAGCTCTGTTTGCATGTTTTTCCGTATCGATCAACCCCTGAACCCCCTAAGTCATTTAAAATAAAAATAGCTTTTGCCCCACAAAGATTAATGTGAAGTTTAAAAAAAGTCAGTTTACAGAATACCCTATAAGCATTGCAATTCATTATACATCAGAGAAACAACTTACACCTTGGAAGTCAGACCTAAGGAGAGCCTAGAAATGCTTTTAACAAACAAGCATCTTAATTCAAAGATAATTTTCCGTACTGTGATGGTTGACTACACATTTCATTTTGCAAAAGATAGAACCATTAGACTAAACTGCAATAGCTATAAAAGCCAGATATTTCTGAAGCTCAAATTGTATGAATTAGCCAATAATCCAATTTATGAAGAAGGCCAATTTCTGTATGAATATTTTGTTTTGTTGCAACTTTAACTTTAGAATTAATTGTTCTGATGCATGTTTCCAGTTTGTAAGTTGTTTATACAGGGTGTTTCAAAATAACATGGACAAATTGATATGACAAATCAAGCATACGACAAGGATAAAAAATCACATAGGAACATAGGGCCGCAAACCACTTATTGAGTCACAAATACAGGGTGTTTCATCGTAACTCAATTTGGGTTGATGGTAATAAATTTCAGAAAACTGAAGTATATTATGATAAAACATTTAACAGACATTCTCACCTTTGTTTTAAGTGTGATAACACCAAACAAAAGTGGTAGATGTTTGCATTATGCACACCAGCAATATGCACTTGACACCTCACATTTTGGACTGTCATAATCAGTTTATGCGGTATCATCGATTGCTTGAGCAATACGTTTTTCGAGATCTTTTCATAATGTTATCACATTTCACACAAAATAAGGTACATATCGTTGTATTTTCATTTTCTTTGAAATTATTACTTTCAAACCGGGTGTAGCTGGAATGAAACGCCTTGTATTTGTGACTCAAGAGATAGTTTGCGACCCTATGTCCCAATATGATTTTTGATCTTTGTTGTATGCTTGATTTGTCATATCATTTTGTCCGAGTTATTTTAAAACACCCTGTATCATCTTTTGTGATTTTAAATTGTATAATAATGAAGAGGAATGAATTTTATCCGAAATGCTCACTGTAATGTTTTTAATACACATTATGTCTACTTTTTAATTTAAAGTGCCCCAAAATTCAAATATAGTCATTTTTTCATATTGTATTCAAATGTAACATTGTCTTATCATAAATATTATCATAAGTATTGGAATGTCTTTAAAAATTAGATTACATAAGTAATTTTATGTAAAAGGTGGGGAGAAAAAAGAAAAAAAAAATAAAAATTTCATTAACTTTTTGCAGACAAGCGACCCGCATAAGTGCCGCAAAAAGGCCTAAGAATCCTTGTTTATTCTCACCAGTAAAAATTTACTGTAAAATTTGTCTTATTGAATTGGAGCATTTTCTCGATTTAATAAGGCACAAAGTTCTGTTTCTATAAACCAGTGACAAAGCATTAAAAATTTCGTAAAATGCTTCCGTCGCGAAGGGGTTAAACTAGAGAGATTTTTAAATCTTACTTCAAACTTAAAAAGTAAATGCAATTAACAAGTTTTGTTGTATTAAGCTATTTTGGATCAGATCTGACTAGGAGAATATTTTTTTTTTTTTACAGATGAAGAATTTTCACAACATCTCATTAGATGCATAATAAAATTTACAAATTTCAAATCAATATTTTAAACATTTCATTACTGTCCCACCAAATTTTAAAGCAACACTATTTACACACAAAGAAAAATAAGATTTAGGAAATATATGTTTCTGCTTGAAATCATGTCATTGCATATGATAAAAGTGTTCCATGCATATTTAATAGTTATTGAAATAATATTAATTATTATTAAACAGATAACATATTAATATTCCCTTAAATATACAGTTTGAGCACTTTATGTAAGGTAAGATTATTTATCAGAGTTCTGACTACCTCTGAGATTTTGTCCAGTTTTAGATAGTTAAAACCAGAGTTGTATAATATAGAGGTATGCACACATGTTGTGCACAGAAAATTTTATGAAATTTGCAGAAAATTTTAAGAAACAAACAATTTTTATTTTTCTAACTTTTTTTAATATCAAAAATAAAAATATTTCCTTAATTTTATGAATGAATTATTTACTATTGATGCAAATATCGTTAAAAGACCTTGAAAAAATTGCGAATTTCAACTAAGAATCTCATAAAAAACATGCATTTCGACAAACAATGGAGTAAAAAACGTGTACTTCTATAAAGAATCAGGTAAAAAAATCCCAACATTTCAACAAAAGACCCTGTTAAAAACATAAATTCCACCTAGGAATCGCGTAAAAAACGTGAATTACATCCATGAATTGCTCAAAAATGCGAATTAGTTCCAAGAATCGCGTAAAAATCGCAAAATTTCATCAGCAAAAAGCTTTAAAAAAAAAAAAAATGCAAATTACGTCTATAATAATATATAGCGACATACATTCATGAATCACGTAAAAAATGCAAATTACACTCATGAATCACATAAAAAACATGAATTATGTCCATAAATCGTGTAAAAAACATAAAGTTCATTCATAAATCGCATAAAAAACGTGAATTAGTCCATAAATCGTTCAATAGATGCAAATTTTGTGTGTGAAGCTCAAAAAACGCAAATTACGTAAAAGAACTGTATAAAAAACACAAATTACGTTCATGAATACCTGTGCGTACATATACAGGGTGTCCGAAAAGTCTGGAAATGGCCGAATAATTCGAGAAATACATATGAGATTGAAAAACGTAAATATACGTGTTAAATATTTTTAAATAAGCTACTCAGTGATACCAAATTTGACCTTCACAACCGACCCCCTGGGGGTCAGAGGGGGTCTAACTTTGAAATCTTAAATTATAACCCCCATTTTTTATTGCAGATTCGGATTCTACGGACAAAAATACGTAACTGTTGTATTAGATGTTTATTTCAAATCCTCGTTTATCACGGTGTACTCGAGCATATTAAATCGATACATATTTCGACTTTTCCAACGGGATTTTCCCTAATCGAAACTGATTGGGCAGAATTTTTGACGTCAAATTTCCCGTCTTTTGCAGAAATAGCGTTTCCTGAAAATCACCCGTGGCGATTATTTCAATAGTGCTACACTGTTAAAAATCTGAACCATTTGCTGCAGCATCATTCTACAGCTATTATAGAATATCTCTTTTGTGACCAATGAGAGTGCTCCATAACACAGTAAAGTAATCGTTTTCTATAAAAGTGGTGGAGTGACGATGCAGCAAAAGTGTCAATTTTTTACAGTGTACTTTACTGTGTTATGGAACATTCTCATTGGTCATGAAACAGATATTCTATAAAAGCTGTGGAGTGACGCTACAGCAAATGGGTCAAATTTTTAACTGTGTGTAGTACTATCGAAATAATCGGCATGGGTGATTTTCAGGAAACGCTATTCTTGCAAAAGACGAGGAATTTGATGTCATAAATTCTCCCCAATTAGTTTCAATTAGGGAAAATCCCGTTGGAAAAGCCGAAAAATTTATCGATTTCATATGCTCGAATACACCATGATAAACGAGGATTCGAAATAAACATCAAATACAAAAGTTGCGTATTTTTGTCCGTAGAATCCGAATCTGCAATAAAAAATGGGGGTTATAATTTAAGATTTCAAAGTTGGACCCCCTCTGACCCCCAGGGGGTTGGTTACGAAGGTCAAATTTGATATCACTGAGTAGTTTATTTAAAAATATTTAACACGTATATTTACGTTTTTCAATCTCATATGTATTTCTCGAGTTATTCGACCGTTTCCAGACTTTTCGGACACCCTGTATATAATATACATACTAGCGAGCTACGCCCGCTAGCTGGGCCACTTTTTCCAAACGAACCTCGGTATTAAACAGTATATAATAAGCAAAAAAATTCATTTAATAAGCAAGTCTTTGTGTTCGAATCCTCAAGCACAAAAAAAAGTAAATTAAAGAGCTATGGTCGCGTTAAAAATATGTGATTTCGCACTGTGGGCCACGTGCACTTGAAAAAAAAAAAAGATTGCGGATCGGCACTATGGTCGCTTCGCGCCCATAGTCCCGTTAAAAATATTTGGTTTTGCATGGTGGGTACTACGCGCCCATAAGACATTTTTTCGTATTTTTTAGTTCATCAGAAGCAGATTTTTACGCAGATTCTGAATATGTAATCAGTTTTTTTTTCTACTTTAAAAACTGTCTGCATGATGGTTTAAGAAAAAACGCGCAAAAAAAAAAAAAAACCGCAATTAGCGCCGGTAGAAAAAGCGGTTTTCCGCTGTTTCTTCTTTTAGCCAAAGGGGAAAAGTTCAGGTTCTTCACCGCAAGGTGGCGCAGTGTTCTGCTTCGGAGCGCCGTTTGGGAATTGAGATATTTTCCGTTCCGATTCCCAAGGGTTTTTTATTTCATAACTTTTTTAATTTTGGTTCCACGGTCTCGAAAATGCCCGGAATTTTTCCAATCGAAAGACACCTCTCGCGACTTCCAACTCGCCCCCGTTGCGAACTGTAATCGGCTTCAAGCAGACAGAGGCGCACGGATTTTATAAGTATAGATATAGTATAGATAAATTAACTCATTATATTTGAAATTTATTTGTGCACCTTTTAAAGAAAATTTTTTACAGTTCAAAACTAATAAAAAAAGAGAATTGATTCATAACAAGTACAATTATTAATCAATATAAAATTAAAACATTCTTTAATCCTGCAATTTATTCCGACCATTGAAATATGTCTATCAAAAATTGTATTGGCTTTGCAGTTTCTTTTCATGTGTATGGATTAAATTATGTTATTTTAAATTTATTGTTTTTTAAATATCTCAGTAAAATTATTTGCAGATTGATGACTTGTATAATAATTATAAATTTAACTAATAAAAATTAATTTGGAGTTATTTTATGAGGGCTTTTGTTCTTAAAACCTTTTCTATATTTTGCAAACATATTGTTAAATACCGAGTAAATAGTTTTATGAATTACTGCATATATTATAATTGATATTCGAATAACTTTTTACAGATCAGTTATAAATTCATATGCTTATAAAATGAAATTCTTACAACTACTTGGTATTGGCCGAGTACTCGGTATGGCTCTAATATTCTTACCTATTACAGTAAAATTTTGAGGAAATTTTCATGTGGATCAGGGAAAATATTTTCTGAAATCCTGCTCTATCCTACATCATCTTCATTCATCTCTAAATGAAGAAGTTTTACTACAGGGTGGCTACAGAAATGATGAAAAAAAGTTCCCTGATTTTTCCCTGATTATCTATATCAGATTTCCCTGATTTGTATTAAATTAAAGAATATATATGGTATTTTTTAACATATGCTGCTTTCTTGTATAACATACTTATCCAGCTTGCAAATATTTCTTTTGGATGGAAAAAACAAAAATTGTACAGTTTTTAATTAGCAGAGGTGCCAAGTTTTACGATTTGCCCCTAATTATTACAGATATGCAACAAAAGTTACTCCAAACAGGCATCAGATAAAAAAAACGCTAACTTCGTCAAAGGATCAGTTGAATTAACGCAAATTTTGACATAGGAACACAGGAAAAATGTGAAATTATGTCAAAAGATTTAATAAAAAATGTTCATATCTTCAAAATTTCATGGAATAAAGTGTGAATTTAGACAAAAGATCATTAAAAAGCATGAAATTAGTCTTAAAGTTTGCATAAAAAATGCAAACCTCATTCGAGGCTTGCGTAAAAAAATTTGAATACCATAAGAAGTTTGCGTAAAAGCAAGAATTTAGTCAAAAAATCACGAAAAATGCACAAATTTCATCTAAAGATCGTGAAAACATGCAAATTTCATCTTACTATAATGAAAAATGTGCAAATCTCGACTAAAGATAAAATGCTAAAATTTTGTCAATAAATCACAAAAAACACAATTTCGTGCAAAAAAAAAAAAAAAAAAAAAAAAAAAAAAAAAAAAAAAGAGGGGGGGGGGGGGACTATGCAAATTATGTCAAGAACTCATGAAAAAGTGTACATTTCGTCAAGAAGTTGTGAAAAATGTGCCAATTTTGTCAAAAGATTGATAAAATTGAATTTCATCGAAAGATCACGAATGAACTAACTTTTGAAAATTTGGGTTTATGGGACAATTTAGCTTTCATGCAGACAGATATCGCCTGGCAGCAGTACGGCTTTATATCTCTTTATCACATCTTATTACTGGTTTACACATAGCCTGTTTGTCAACAAATCAATGTTGTTAGTACAGTGAAAACAGAAATATTTTCGCATAGAGAAAAATTTTCCTGATTTTTGAGTATTTTTTATAAAGTTCCCTGATATTTCCCTGGTTTTTCCAGATTGATAAACTTCCCTGATTCCATGATTTCCAGAATCTGTAGCCACCCTGTACTAAAATACACTATTTTCTTATCTTACTATTGCAGAATTTTTAACAGCATCCTAAACACTTAAAAAAAAAAGCCTCTATTATCTTGCAGTAAATTACCTTTAGCTTTTCCCAGATAGTATTAAAATTTTTAAATGGAACTTTATTCCATGCCATAGCAAGAGTTGGAGTGGAATGCATGACATTGTAATGATCATTGCATAACTGCTTCAGAGTCAAACTTTGAAAGTAATTAGCATGAAGCACCTTTAGAAATACAGAAAAGGCTTTTAAAAAGTGCTTTTATTTCAATATCAATAAGGCTATGTTATATTAGTGCAGACATCCACTCTCATTCATTAGCCAAACTTATATTCATTAGTCTAGTAGATATGAAGATAATGTTATCATACTTCACTCATTTTCTTTTATTTAAAGAGATTGGTTTCAGCAGATCTTATTCTCACAGTGAAAATGTAATAATATATGGTTCCAAATATTACGTAGAAAGTATAAATATTTTTTACTACAACTGCAACAAAATCTGACCATAATAAGGTAGATATTTACTATTTAGGCATAAAAACATAAAATCATTATCAATCATATAAAACTCAAAAGTTACATATATATTGTACTCAAATAAAAGGAATATACTTTTACTACAGCAGCCATATAATCATTGTCTCCTTTCATTTAGGTGCATCATATGAACAAACATGTTAAATAAAATAAAATTACGTATTATTAAAAAATTTCAATTTAACTAGTTGATGTCTTAGATCAATAAACAAGACACAAAATCAAAACTCACCAAATCTTTTGTCTCTAATATAAGGATCGCATTCACCTTCAGTAGAAAGTAAATTATCACATGACTGAAAAATAGTATTTTATCAATATTTAAATAATAATAATAATAAAAATTAATGAATTAATAAAAATAGAACAGCTACATGCATTTTATAAATATTGGGGTATGAAATTTGTAGTTTTGCATTTAGTGAAATAAGTATACAGTGGTGATTTACATTAAAAGCAATTAATACACACATAAAAATGCACAATTATTAATTAATTATATGTGTTCTATTCTAATTAAATGTACATAAATATCAATTAGATATATGTGAGGCCCAAGTTGCCTGTATGTGCCTCTGACCAAAATTGTTTTATTTTCATATAAAATAAAATGTAATTAATTCACCAATAATTCAGAATGATTTTCTAATTATACAAATTTCAAAAAATGTTTATGTTACATACCTCAATTTATCGTTTATAATAATCATTTGTTATATGAGAACTTTCTTAAAGATATTTCAAAAAAGTTCTATGATTTTTAAGAATTTCTATTATTGTTAAGTATTTAACTTTTAATGAGCATGTGAAAATAATCTTCAAAGTTTAGTCCTATATACATTGCTTGCAGGGGTCGATATAGAAAAAGAAAGTTGCATAGCAGTAACTGCTATACAAAGTCAGTTTTGAATAGCAGTTAGACATTTTCGTTTAGCAAGTAAAAAATAGCTAACGTAATTTTTAAATCTTGAAAATTTACTTTTTCTTTTAAGCAATATAAAGTAAAAGGATCGTAACAGTGAGTGTTCCTTTTAGAACCACTAGAACACGCACATCAAACTTCTATGAGCAGATGCTGTGATTAGCGATTAACGGTGATTCAGTAATCAATCGTCAGGACGGGAACAAATTATGTGCTTACCGTGAAAACTGCGCCCAGCAGTGGCGTCTCGCTGTACTTCCATTGTGAATAAATACTTGGGGAGAGTGAAAACACAACATATGTCGTGTAAATTTTAACTTTAAGTGTACATGACATAACAAAGGGTGTGGGAAATATGCATCGCAATGATTGCGATTTAATGCATTTCTTGGATTGCATTTTAGTTAAATTTGAATCGCAAATTGCGATGCGATACAGATTAAATCGAACCTTGATTGCTTGCTTTTGCACTCATGTCTTAAGCCAATCATGACTGATAATTAAAAACAGTGAAATTCATAGCAATAAATAAAGACTGTCTCATTTAAGCCAAAACAACTGAAATCAATGAGCAATGTTGAAAATTTTTGAAAGAAGAAACAAGATTTTTTAAATACAGATAGTTTTGGTCAGTCAAATTTTCAACAGCATTTTTGTTGAAACACTGATTTTGGGATGAAGATGGAAATGAAACCAATTTTTCAGTAGATGTTTAATTTTAAACATACAAAAAATAATGAAAGAATATAAAAATATATTGATTAAAAGATTAAAAATATACTAACTTTTTTACATCTAGCATAAACAGAAAATTTCATACATTTCACAAATATTGATAACATTTTAACAAAAAATTTTAATGTATACAAAATTTTCTTTGTAAGAAATCTATTTTGAATGTCTCTAGCCTTTTTAATTTTACAAAATTTATGAAACTCATTCTAGCAATAATGATGCAAAATTTCTCAAATGATAAATAAAACTTTGAGCTGAAAAATTAAGACTGTATCTCTGTCTGTATAAAAATCAGTGAACAGTGTATATTTGCTGATATGTGTCGACATAGCAGGAAAAAAAAAGTCTTTTAATGCCCACTATATAAGACTAATATTGACTTTTGGGTTAGTAACAGATAAACAAAGGGTTAAGTAAGCAATGGTTCCTTTGCATCAAATTATCCATTTCCATGTGTTTCACATAGTTCAGATAATTTGACGCTAAGAAACCATTGACATAAATATTACTTACAATTTTTGAATAATGTGACACAAAAGATAAATCAATTTATTGAGATACATTTCAATGCATAGTATTGATTCAATTAAAATTATACATTTAACAACAAATTGGAAAATTAAAAGTATTTTTTATGTGTAAGTTTGTTTTTATACCTTATAAAAAAAAAAAAAAAAAAAAAAAAAAAGAATTTTAAAACAAATTTTTTAAAGCCACATAAAGGCGTCACTTAAATTATATATCATATATTTTAAAACTGATATTTTGAATTTATGAGAGATGCATGTGAAAAAGCATCAGTGAATAAAGTTTTATACATCTTTTATGTTGAAGATAACTTTTGCACATGCTATTATAAATAGAACAAAACTAAAGTGATGAAAAAAAATGCATTTTTAAATTAATAGCATGGTGTTCAAAATTTGATACTATTATTTTTAAAATTAATATTTAAAATTCTTAGTGCCATAAGATAAACAGCTGTGTCAAAACTTTTAACCCGTTAAGGTTTTTTATTATTATTATTATATTATGATTGATTTATTATACAGTTAAAACAAATCTTTGGGAAAAAATCATAATAATAAAATAAAAGAATGGCTTACTCTAGTTTTGGGAACAGGCTGAGTAGAACTATCCAAATCTCCCATTAAATATTCGGATACTCTATAACAAAAAAAAAAAAAAAAAAAAAGTGAAAAATGTATAAATTTCTAAAAATTCAATTACATGATCTATTTGTAGTTCAACTAATAACATACACGAAAACTTGTGAAAACATATCAGTAGGGACAGGAAAATGTTTTAATTGCTTGAATACAGGTTTCCATAACAGCAGAGTTGTACAATATAGACGCACGTGTACATGCCATGCGCAGAAAATCTTAGGAAAGAAACAATTTTTATTTTTTCATTTCTTTTTTTTTTTTTACTACCAAAAAATTAAAAATATCCCCCATATTCTATGTATGAATTATTTACTATTAGCGCACAATTAAAAGCAGTTCTGATTTTCGAATTTTCCGAAAATTTAAGGCATTTGATGCTGAAAAGTTCATTAGTCCGAAATTTCTGACACGAAAAATCGTGAATTCAGTCAGTTCCTCGGAAAAAGCACCAATTTTGTCAAAAGATTTCGGGAAAAAAAAAAAAAAAAAAAAAAAAAAAAAATCCTGAATTTCAACAACAAAAACAAAAAAACCCACATATTTCAACAAAAAATCTCGTTAAAAACTCATATTTCGTAAAAAGACCGCACGAAAAACAAAATTTCGTCCATGAATCGCATACTATAAAACGCAAAATTCGTCTATGAATTGCGTAAAAAGGTGTATTTCGTCAATGAATTGGGTAAATTAAATAACGCAAATTTCATCGACAGACAACTAAAAAAAACATAAATTATATCCACAAATCACATAAAAAACAAATTTCGTCTGTGAATTGCATAAAAAATGCAAATTTTGTCCATGTCAAAATAACATATTGCATAATTTTAATAAACATTAAATTAATTTGCAGAAAGTTTTTGAAGAAATATTATGTGCGCAGAAAGTTTTTGGTTTTATACAAGTCTGCATGACAGCAGGTAGATTTGCATAGATAGTACTCTTTGTTTAAAAGGATTCTGTTAAAAACAATTTTGTTTATCAGGTTTTATTGTATAACTTCAATTGAATAAAAAGTTGAACTTCTATTTCTTTATTTAGTAATAATAAATAAATTACTTAATTTCATTTCTTTAATTCTAGGGACATCATTTAGTGAGGGCAGAATAAATTAATTGCCTCACCAATTTTTTTTTCCTTTTAAATGGTTATTAGTTTTATCAGCGACCAATTTACGAATTTGGGGGACCGGGACACAGAGGCTTATGGGATCCACTTAGCATCGATACTTACAAGGGATTGACTAAGAAAAAAAAAATCTATAGAGCTAAAATGTTGAAGTATGCAACAACTAATATAAATTTTTGAATACACCAAACTACAATCATTAAAAATATTAGAGAACTCTACAGTCTGCAAACTACGCTCACCAACACTCAAACGATAACAGGAAAAAGACAAGAATTAAAAATACAATATATCATTAAAGTTATGAAGATAAAAGAAAATATTTACTATAATAAAGTAATAAAAGGATGTTTCAGACAAAATATACAATGTTGTAAAAACACAATACGAATATAATAGAATGTAGAACGATACATAAAGTTTGATCGAATATTAAAACTTAATCATATTTTGGACAACTTCAGCAGCATTTGGGAGCCTCTCATTTTCAGGAACCCTGTGCCCATGCCCCTAATGCCCTGCAGTAAATCTGGCACTAAGCTTTGTAAAAAAAAAAAAAAAAAACAAAAAAAACAAAAAAAAAAAAAAAAATTAATTATTAGTTGAAAATTTTTAATGACAATTTTGTTGTTCGTTGTTTTTTAATGATTATATTAATAATTAAATTATTATTATTATTATTAATAAATATTCTAAACTGACTAAAAATATGTGGTTGGTAAGCCTTTTTTTCTGAGTCAACACTATTTGATTTATTTCTGTAGTTTACAGTTAATTTTTAATTTACATTGGGAAATATGGCTATGAAATTGGCTAAATGTTGCTGATAGATAAATATATTAAAAAAGAAAAATGGAAGATAATAAATATTGAATTTAAAAACATTTTTTAAGGATGTCCATATTAATGGCACATCTATCTACTGTATATAAATTCTTATTTATTATCCATTTTAAATGAACAGCAATTTATTTTCATGCTTGGAAACATTTTTTCCTTTTTTGAAAAACTTGATTTTTTAAAAATTTTATTGCAAAATAAGTATGAAATACTTGGAAAATGCGAAATGTTACATCATAAGGATAATTAAAAACCCTGCACACTGATTTAATATTTTACTTGAATATATTTGATATACTTCTGCCATTAATTTACAGGCACATTTCCAAATTAAGTTCATGATCCTAAGAATTTCATAATTTAAGCATTTAGCAAGGATTTATCTAAAAATTTAATAGAATGAAATTTGAAAGCCTTTAAAACTTTTACATGTCCCTGCATAAAAAACAAACATTTACTAGAATCAGGATTACAATTAATAACATGCAAATTTACAGTATATAATAAACAAACTATTTGAAAATGCATGGAAAAAATGGTTATTCAAAATGTATTATAAACTATATAACTCCCAAAGAAATTAAAAATGTTTAAAAGACTGAATAAGTTATGCATTAAAAAATCTAATTAAAAAAAACATTTTACTGTTTTTTTTTTTTTTTGTAGGCAAAAAGAATTAGTCCACATAAAAAAATCATCTATCTGAAATTAATAAAATATAAATACTTAAAAAAAAAAAAGCTTAAATTTAATGTATTTTACAGCCTTTATTCTGTCGAAGATGATTGAGGAACGCTATGGAAATTTAAATAAATTTTAGCCAATGAAATAAACATTCAAATTAGGTATATAAAAATCAAAGAACACTTCAAAAACATCTATTTCATGAAAATACCGTTTGGAATCGTCGATACAACATGATCCTCCAAATCTGTGACGAAACCACAACTTACGATTAAGAGTCGAAACCATGAAAAAAAAAAAATAATATCAATCCCTTTTACTGCTAATAAACAAATATGTCACAAAAGAAAAAAAAAATTACGAGAATATTATCAAAACAAGGTATTGCAATGTTTGGAAATTGAAGCACAATTTTGCGCGCTGTGATTGGATGTTCTGGGTAGATTTTGAGCACGTGATTTCATTCACAGTTACGTTGCCATTTTTCGTTGTAAATAACAAGTGAAGAGACCTGTGAGCAGCTATTTTTCAATGCGCCATCTGTTGACCAGCAAAAGTTTACGTTTGTCGGAATATATAAACGTGAACGACATCATGCTGCTGCTTGACAGTTTTATCATAATTATTTTTTACCATTTTATCTTTTTCAGGCAATATTATCTTGCAGTCCTAGATAAAAACGCTTGTTGATTTTGTTAGTTTGGGCACTGGATGGGTTGATTTTATATGTTTCAGATTTGGGTTAACTTCGAGTTGGGTTTTGATTTTTTCGATTCGGATGAACCCAACTTTTTTCTTTTATTTATTTTTAAAAGTTTAGAAAATTTCGTTTGGTGGAAAACTCTGTATCTGAATATTAATGTGTATATATACTACACATGTTCCCTTTTTCACAAAAACGCTAAAACTGATATTAGAAATATAAATATGAATCAACTTTCATAATTGTATTAAAATAAGGATTAATTTTCTTTATTTCGAGTTCGGCTTAAGTATGTTCGTTTCGTGTTTGGCTTGATGACATTTTATTGTCGAGTTTCGGGTCATTCGGGTCAACAAACTTTTTTTAGGGGATTGTCTTAAAATAGAATGTTCAGGTGCAGTCGTGTATAACACGACCTAGCGCAGGACTTTATAATATATAATAAGATGAAACTGAATTTGAACAGATCATGTTAGTATACATGGCGCTACGCGCCATATACACTACACAACTATCTCATGGATGATGAGATGAAGAGGGAGAGAGAACTGAATTTGAATCGTCAAAACTTTTGAAAAAGTTTATACAACAAATTCATCGATGTTTGTAAATTCAACTTTTCGACAAGATAAAATCCTCTGTTTATATCGGAATGCCAAATTACTTTTATAATAGAAATTCTAGGAAAAAATAACATTTCAGATATTTTGAACAAAACAGCAAAACTTTTTTTTTTTTTTTTTTTTTTGGAATTTATATATATTATATATATATATAAATTAACGAGGATAATAATATTTCTAATGGTTGTAATCTTAAAATATATAAAAAGATTCCATTATTACAGTCGTTGATCGTATAGTGTTGAAATTAGACACTTTTCTGCAAGAGGAATTTGTCTGGTTCCAAGGAAAGGAGGGGGGTTGCAGTTTTTGACCATTGAAAACACAAAATCTCAAAATCTTTCGGAAGCAGATCTCATTGCTCTAGAGGGAGGGGGGGGGGGCTGAAATTAATACTATAAACATGTCTTGTTAACGTCCTATAAGCAAGAACAAGCAAAGACGGGCGAAGAGAAGACAAATATGAGTTTACATTCTAGCGACTTCACAAGGTTCATTTTACAAAGTAAAACTTTTCTCAAAATGCTAATTTCCTGAAGAAAAAAAAGGCCTCTGTAAAAAATCATTCACTCTACAACTAGTATTTTCAATTTAGCAGTTTTCCCTTCAAAAATCTACCACTATTTTCTCTTAGTAACATTCGTCGTATTTAATTTTTTGTTAAATAAGACGAATATTGATGTTTGCGTGAAATAATAGCGATCGATTTCTGAATAAAATAATCTACTAAACTGACTGTAATGCCTACGACGACGCTTGCAAGATAATTACTGCTTTTCAAATGTGTTTAGAAATAGAAATACAACTCAGTGGTTTCAAATGGTCTCTCGAACTAATGAGGTAAAAGCTTGCTATTTAGCATATAAAGAGTAAATTTATTTCAGGACCTAGATATGCCCAATAAGAAATAATATTTCAAAACCTCGACGCAAAATTTCCTGCGACTGTGCTATAGGACAAAATTAGCACTTGCCATTCACCAATCGGCAAATTTTTCTATTCAATGGAATGCTAGTTTTTTTCTATCGAGTGTAATCTTATCAAAAGATAAATAAAGGGTATTCGTGAGTAATGATGTTAATAATTAGAAAAAATCCATTTTTTAAAAATCAAGTATTTGAAAATTTGTTACTGGTCAGTGATTGAAGAAAACTTGACGAGTTGACTGATGAAATTCCAGGATTAATTAAGAGCCCACATTAGTCCCTCAAAAAACCCGGATGATAATGTTAAGCCTATGGGGGCGTTCTTTTCAAACATCTCGTTGAAATTTTAATATTTTGACATGATTTTTTGCATAGGATAGCTGAGGACGATCTACAACCGAGCTAGTTTGTACTTTTTCGATTTTGGTTTCAGATTAAAAAAAGAAACTTTAAATTTTGGAATCGGTTTTGAAATTGAAACTATCACAAAATATATATACACCCAAAATCGGAAAAGGTAAAAAGTAGCCTGGCTGTAGTCCGTCTTCAGCTATCCTATGCAAAAAATCCTATGTAAAAATATTGTAATTTGAGTGAGATATTTGAAAATAATGCCCCCATAGACTTAACGTATCATTCGGGTCTTTTTGAGCGACTCGAATGGCGTTTTAAAACTCGATTTGCACGTTAAAATGCAACTGATTTCCCAAGCCATACGTCCGTCGATGGAAAACGCCTGCAAATCCGAATTTAGTGTTTGATTGGTAAGTTTACTATTGTATATTTCTGCTTCTAGTCATTCATATTTTCATGCATTTGGGTGGAGGAAAAAATACAATGATAAACCTACCTATCAATCAATAAAATCGGATCTACAGGAGGGCTCCACCAAGATATGACTTGGTAGATGATTTACATTTGAATATGCTAATCGAGTCAAGGAAGTAGCCAATGGGGGGATCACCAAGGTTTGACCCCCCCCCCTCCAAAATTTTTATGAGTATAACAATAACTATGCTATTAACTATAAATCAAGATCCTAAAATCAAAATACTACTCTAGCATATTTTCATTCTTTGATTCTATTGGTATGTTAAGAAAATAAATGCATTTTCTAAGAAATCTTTAAAATTCATTCCAATTTTCTTGGAATGGGGCTGTAAAAGCAGAATATCAATAAAATGTACAACAATTTAGACTCTCAGATATGCTTATCCCTAATTCTTCAAAAAAGCAACGAAAGTCATTTAAAATATCCACAAACTTGGCTGTTCCGAGAATGAGAAGAGTTTTTAAAAATAAAACATTTGAAAATCTATCTACGAAATTTCAAACATTAATTTGGTTGACATTATCGTCAATATATCACCGCAGAAGCATGTAAATGAGATTATAATTTTATTTCAAATGAAAATGTTTTTTATATGATTATATTAATTTAAATCAGTTAGAAAAAAACAATTATAAAATAAAACAATAAAATTTTTAGCCTCATCCCCCCCCCCCCCCCGAAATATTTATCTGGCTACGGCCTTGAATTGAGTTCTATCTAATCTTGAAATTTCAGGAAATTCAGGACCCAACTCCATAAGGTGATCGTCTGAGCAGCCGGCTCCCGGTTTATAAGCCAGCCAGATAAAGGCTTCAAATGATTTATGACTATTAACTACAAAGATAGTTAGGTTAATTACGAGTATAAAACAGATAAAGAACTATAAAATAAACTAAAATGCCTGTATGAGGTTATCCATTCAGATAGAATTCCCCCTCTCCCCCGAAAAATAAGTCCTGCTTTTTAACTTTATGCATGAGTAAAAAGTAAACAATACTCACACAGTTAATAATTTATAACGACTTATTATTTCCTACATATACAGTAAACTGTCTGTAAGGCGAGTTCTGTGTAAGACGGAATTATATTTAACTCGGAATCGGAAGATTTTCCGCAAATCCATAGATATCGGATAAAATTTGTCCAATGCGGAATATTGTCTACGACGGAAAATTTTCTCGGTTCCGATCGATTATGCTTTAGACAGTCTAACAGAATCCAAAGGTTTCGTTTAACGATTTGTTCGTTAACCGATGACCTACTATACATCCATCCCCCCCCCCCCTTAAAAGTTGAAAATGTGCGATGTTTAGAAGTTTTAAAAAAATTGCAGTAAAATCTAATTGTCTGCTGTTCCCATCGTGTTACGCACGGACACTTTTGTCAATATAGAATCAGTGGCGAAGCCAAAGGGGGGGTTTTGGGGTTAAAACCCCTCCCAAAGCTGAGAAAGATCGCTTTAATTATCGTTTATATGAATCAAAACCAAACTTAATATTTAAACATTTTGGCATATTTCGGAATCTGATCTTTCCGGTTTATTGAATCAGATTCCATTTGATAAAGTGATTCAATTAAATGGGGAAAATTCTATTTAAAACTATGAAAGTGCATATTACATGGATTAGTTGAGTAAAAATTGGTTATTTGAACTAAATCACTTTTCTGAGACGTATTATACTTAAAAGAATGATGATTTCCTACCACACAAATGCTCTTTGAGTTTAAGTATTATACAATGAATATTCTAATTAGTACTGATTCTATCAACCGGCGATTCAAATAACCGGCAAACGCCTTTATCCGAAACTCAAAACCCCTCCCAGAAATGAATTCTGGCTGCGCCACTGATAGAATAGATAAATAAATTATTTTATTCTTGAGTAAGTTACATCATATTTCGTTTTTACAAAATTATAAATGTTACAGAAACTTATTCATACGATTTAATATGACACTCTTATATCACGTCATGAAAGAAAACGAATTACCACTGAAGAATTACTTAATGAATTGTCCTCAAGGGGAAAGAAGCGTGTTTTACAGTGCGTTAACAAAGGAAATAAAAGTTAGTTACAGAGAAGGCAGTTGAGCGAAATATTCTGAATATCAACTAATCATCATAATTTCCTTCTTGACGTCATATCCAATTAAAATTTCTTTTTGAAAAAAAAAAAGTTCTCACCACTTTAATCAAATAAAAGCTTGCATGTACTTAAATAACGTTAACAATTTATTAAGAATGAGAATAATTTACGTTGGAAATGAATACTAATTGGCGAGAAAGCTTTTATCACTTTGTGTGTGTTGTTAGCTCACTGACGAATGGTTTAAAGGGGTGAGATGGGGACAGTTGTGAAACGAATTTCGGCCCTTCCTTCATATTCAGTCGCAAATGTAAACGAAGGATTGTGAAAGGAAACTTTAAACTTTTAATACGAAAATGTTGTTAATTAAAAAACATATAATAAATAATATTAAACAGTTATTTACATACACGCATACTTATTTACAGAAACACTTTTACCTACGAATTTGCATAAATATGTATTTGTTTGTTTTCAATAAAAGCAAAAATATTATCTATCCTGTGTATATAAAATCCTAATGTGGGTGTGCGGGTGTTGTCCCTGTGATGTGTATTAAATGTATGTACTGGATTTCTTGTAATAATAAAGTGTTCTGTATTTGTTTCTGTGGTTTATGGATCATTCGAGGTAACAGCCATTTGTAGCTATAGACCTCAAAGCATTGTTAACTCAAAACTCAAAAACTCCTAATGAAATGATTTTATGAAACGACTGATTACACGACTGATTGTGTTTCATGGCTATTTCTGCTAAAATATGAAAGGTTTGACGGTGACACTAACATCATTATGCATATTTATCCACAGTATCAAAACTGGGGTTAGAATTTAAAAATTTGAATTAGTTTTCGAGATATTACTTTTTTCTCTAATTTTGATGAAAATTCTCTTGTGATGGCAACTAAATTAGTCAATTTTTGTGGAAAAAAGGGAAAAACTGTAAAAATAAAATTTTTATTTTTATTTATTTTTTATTTTTTTACGTCATTTTTAAATTGAAATTATATTTTATTTTAATTGATAGTGAAAAAATATTTCTATTAAATTATTTTTCCAGGAAATATTAAAAAATATAAAATTGTTTTTTTCGGTCATAATTTTCAAATTGAAGTTGAAAAGTTAAAATATTAAAAAAGGAAAGAAAACTTTAAAATAAGAATTAAATAGTCACGTGTTAAAAAAAAAAAAATTAGAGAAAATTACGTCAGAATATTTACACGCAAATGTTAAAAAAAAAAATACGAAGCTAAAATAATAAAATTTTACACACGAAACGCATTTGAAGGTGATAATTAGGTCATATGTAAAAAGTCCTACAAAGCAAAGAGAAAAAATGCCCAAATATCAAATTTCATCAGATTTAAAGTATCTAAAATCAGTGGCGTAGCCAGGGATAAGGTCTAGATACTCTGGATACGAGTAATTTTTTAAAATTTTCCTTGGTTTGATTAATAGCCGAAAAAATATCATATGTACATTCAGGGATGTAGTGGAGGATATACGCGGGTATACACTCTTAAAACGAAAGAGTGGATTTGGCTTCTCGGGAAAGAGCTGTAATTTATTGAATCGTGAATTAGTTGTTTTTTAAATGCTTTACTCATATTGATTTAAATTACTTATTTAAATAACTCAACTTGATTTAATTTGTTTAGAAATAACTCACTCACTTGAGTTGTTTCAACTCTTTATGAGAAGCTGCATTTCAAAACGTGAGATGAGTGAATTTCGGCTGAACTTGAGTTATTTTTTGGCTGACATTTTAAGAGAGTACGTCGTATACCTTCTGGATTTTTTTAAGAAACACCGTATACCCTTTGTTTTTCAAGAAAGCTAAAGTATAAACAACCTAGGGTATACTCTCTGCCTTGAGCGTATACCCTCTGCTCAGAGCGAATAGACTGTTTTTTTTACAACTACACCACTGTACATTCAAACACAGTTTTGTAATTTAAAACAAACCGTACTTTCGAATAAGCCTCATATGGGGCTTATTCGAAAGTGAGTCGCTACTTCCGATGTAGCAGCCTTTTTAATTCCGATTGTTGAGGCATAGTTTTTAAGCAATTTACGCTTGAAAGATTTTATTTTTTCCCTACCGGTCGAGAGTATAAAAATATAAATTATGCAATTGTTAAAATTAATTTAAAAAAAAAGGTTCTTTGGTTGTTTCTTTCGTTGATATGACGTCAGCATTATTCACGAATTTGCTTTATGACATCGATAATTACGTTCTCCACATAAAGAAACATATACGGAAACATATAGATCATATACGGATTTCACTATGTCAGATTACATTATGAGATTGTTTTATCTTTAACTATAAACTAATATCTAAAAAAAAAATAAAAAATAAAAAATAAAATAAAAAATTCAAAATGACATCTAATACGAACACAGAAACTTTAAATAGCATATCTAATTTTGCTACACACCAAGTCAAAATAAATATGCAGACTAAGCTGAGTATCCGACTTTGAAAGTTCAAAACCTTGCATATGTTATGTCTAAACTTTTTAAAAGTGAAATTCGAGTAAATACACGATTATTTCACAGCAACACGGAACATGCATAACCGGGATTCGTTTAATTCAATAACTATATGAATAAAGAAGGGAAAATAAAAGGGTATAAAAATATGTAAACCGGATGCCCTCTTTTGTGCTGGACGCTGAAGCAGAGACTTTAATGTCGTGTAATTACGTTGTAAAAGATGAATAAAGAAAAAGAGGATTTGCATATTGTATGATTGTTTAAGGGCACAATGCACTTTCAATTCTGGAATTTTCCTTTTCGTTTGGAAATACACAATGCGATTATGAATAAAGTGTGATTTTCGAAAGGGACTGCAAAAAAAATAATTGATATGGATGACTATGACATTTAAAAGAAACATGTAAAAAAAATCCCTTTCGGCATGGCCTATAGGCGGAGGTAGATTTCGAAAAGTTTTCATCTCAACAAAAAAGAAAAAATAATGATTAGAGATAAACCCAGTTTAACTACTTTAATCAGCCGCTTTTAAAAAATTTTTAATTTCATTTTTCTGTAAGAACTGGTTTTATCAAAATCGTCTTAAACGAAATTTTACTCAAATGACCATTTTGGCAACATATTTTGAATTATATTCTTACTTTATTTAAAAAATTGACCAATATGCTCATTATATACTTCCTAAATAACAAAAAACTGTTAATTAAATTAGTTTGACAGCAAAATTCAATTTAAAAATGAGTCATAAGTCATAAAATAACCAATTTATTATTTTAATACATCCACAATTCTTTAATCAAGATCGCTTTGAGAAATTTTATGCGAAGTGCCCACTTTGACAGATTTTTTTAAAATATATATTTAGGCTTCATCAAAAATCTGACCAATACGGCACATTACACAGTTCCTAAATAACAAATAACTGTCAATTGAATGCGGTTGAGAGCAAAATTGAATTTAAAAATGAGTCATAAAATAAACAATTTGTTATTTGAATACAACCTCAATTCTTTTATCATGATCGCTTTGGGAAATTTTTTTGCAAAGTGCTTACTTTGACAGCTTTTAAAAAATATATATTCACCCTTTATCAAAAAATCGACGAATACGCACATTATATAGTTCCTAAGTAACAAAAAACTGTAAATTGAATGCGTTTCAGAGCAAAATTGGATTTAAAAATGAGTCATAAAATAACTAATTTGTTATTTGAATACCCACAGTTCATTAATCATGATCGCTTTGGGAAATTTTGTGCGAAGTGCCCATTTTGGCAGCCTTTTTTGAAATATATTCTGCCTTTATCAAAAAACTGGCCACTCCGTCACATTACATAGTTCCTAAATAAGAGAACCTGTAAATTGGATGCGTTTGAGAACAAAAAAAAGATTTAAAAATGGCTCGGTAAAAACGCAATTTCTTAAATTTCCTCAAATTTCAATCACTATAACTTCGTGAAATTCTGTTCAAAATACCCTTTTTGGCAGCCTTTTTAAAAATATATTCTGCCTTTATAAAAAAAAATTCCAATACGTCAAGTTATATAGTTCCTAAATAATAGGACCTGTAAATTGGATGGGTTTGAGAACAAAAATGAATTTAAAAATGACTCAGAAAAAACGCAATTTGTTATACTTAATCAATATTTTAATGACGATAACTTCGGGAAATCTGTTCAAAATACCTTTTTTGGCAGCCTTTTTAAAAATATATTTTGCCTTTATCAAAAAATTGGCCAATACGTCGGATTATATAGTTCCTAAATAAGAGGATCTGTCATTTAGATGCGTTTAAAATCAAAAATGAATTTTAAATTAGTCAGAATATAAGCAGTTTAGATTTGAGGTTTTTTCTCCAACTCCTATTTTTGTTTAATTTATTTTTGCTATAAGAATTGGTTCTATGAAAAACTTGTCAATATAAAAGTTGTAGATTTTATTGTGAAGATGTAAAATAAATTTAATTAGATTTGATTGCTTAAGAATTGAGTAACTTATGGGTTTTTTTCTTTTTTCTCCTCCCTTTTTCTTTTCGTTTTTAATTTTTTTCATCGATAAAAATTGGTCCTATCAAAAACTTGTAAATACAAAAGTTTTAGATAATATTGAGTACATTTATATAAAATTTAGTTGGATTTTATATCTTGAGAATTGACGAAGTTATGAATTTTTTTCTCCCAAAAACCATGTTTTTTGCGCCCCTTGAGCCCATTTTTAACTTTATCAAAAATCTGTCATGCATAAACTTTTGGCCCATTCTTTAGAAGTAATATAAACTTTAAACTGATTCTATAGCTATTTTAATTTAGAAGTTATCGCGTTTTTTCTGTTTTCACAAAACCCCTCCTAACTTCCACCCCCTTGGTCCGATTTTGCCCATTAACGAACTCGACCGAGATTTTAAGCTCCTTGATTTTATGTAAAAGTTTGAAGAAGATCTGAGCATAATTATGAAAGTTATCGTGTCTAGAAGAAAGTGATATACACCGATAGATAGATAGATAGATAGATAGATAAACTTTTTTACTGATGGTAGTTTTAGGGTCTAGGAGTCATGATTCGTGTAGATCCGCAAAAAATTTTCAGAAATTCCAACATGGGAGAGAATGCAATAGGTAGTATTTCATACGAAATCTACCTAAAATGTACCATGTAAAAACGTAAATCCTAAAAAGTAACTGTAAAATGTACAAATGTAACCTCGTAAAATATGTCCCTTTAAACAGCCATAAATTTCTTCAGTTTGTAACTAAAGAGGATAGGGCATTTAGGTTAAGAATTTTCTTTTCCCACTTTCAAACACACATTTAACAGAAATGCAATGAATAAAGCATGATTTTCAAAGGGGAGCTATTTAAGGGAACCTAATCAGTATTTACGCAAAGATACTCAAGGTTCGAAGAAAACCATGATAAGCTTCGAACGGCGATGCCGATGGGCGCGAGTGGGTTCGAATCCAGCATCTCTCGTCGATCAGCTTCGAGAGAATTCGTCGCTTTCTCGGCCACTGGTGGAGCTCTAAAATGTAACAGTAAAATGTACAAATATAAACCCCCTAAAATATGTCCTCTTCAAATAGCCATACATTTCTATTATTTATAACTGTTTAAAGGGGATAATGGAATTCAAATCTAGAACTTTTATTTTTCTTTTTTAAAATATACATTTAACAGGAATGCAGATTATGAATAAAGTATGATTTTAAAAACGAATTGTAATAATATAGTCATATGGTTAAATATGATATTTAAAAGAGGCATAAAAAGAAAAATTAGAAAAAGAGTAATACTTAAAAATATAAACTTTAGAAAGTAATTGCAAAATGTAAAAACATATAACCCCCAAAATATGTCCCTTTTAAAAGGCGGGAAATTTCTATAGTTTATGACTATTTAAATTGGATTATGAAATTTAAATAAAGAGTTTTATTTTTCGTTTTGAAAAACAAATTTAATAGGAATGCATATTATGAGTAAAGTAAGATTTGCAAAGGAGGCTGTAAGAATAGCGTCACATGGATAAATATGACATTTAAAAGAGACATGCAGAAAAAAGGTAATATGTAAAAATATAAGCCCTGAAAAGTAACTGCGAAATGTACAAATGTAACCCCCTAAAATATATTCCCTTTAAACAGCCACAGATTTCTACCGTTTGTGACTAAAGGGGATAATGAACATTTGCTCGGGTTTCGGTCTACGCCAGTTTTTTTTTTTTTTTTTTTCAGACTTTTTATTTTAATATGCTTCTTTCACTCACTCCATATCTCATCTTATTTATGAATTACATTTAATATTTCAAAGAGTTATGCCATATTGACAGAATTTTTTCTGCTACTTGATTCCTTAAAAGAAAAAAAAAAGTCAAAATCATCAATTCTGCAATTATTCTATTCTATCTGTAAGGAAAAAATAATGCTCTTTCGGTAAACGGACATGCATATGTAAAAAAGAAATTCAGATCCGCCTTTATCCCATGAATGGATCTTAGTCTAAAACATTTCGTCATCTCTCAGAAGGAAATACCACATCAGAAATGGGCATTAATTCCGTCCCAGCAATCGGAGCCTCGTTCACTTTCACCTGAAATGTGCCATATCAGGTGTATGTCTCGGGCGGGCGTGCGTTACCTAATCGCGGGCGTATTCTCGCTTTGGGAACAGGACTTCTCCGGCGGAAACATCTCAAACTGAGCTTTTGACTCATCTTGAATCAGCAGTTTACTCCTTTTGTTTTCAATCGAAAAGATTCCGTTATTCGTGATTTAACTTCTATAGAGGTTCTTGCTTAAACAGGTATCACGGATCGTGAGTTAGTTTATTTCGTCTCATTTAAGCGCCCTTATTTTACCATTATGTTCGTGGTTGATAGTAAAACAAATTGTTTTGTCCATTGAAAGAACGCAATAGTGTATTAAGTTTTGAATTTCCAGGATGTTTGTTTAGCTTAATCTGGCTTAAAACTAAGAAACGGTTTTCAGTTCCCATATACTTTGGTTTAGACGATTAAAAAAAAAAAATAAATACTTTTAATGACAATAGATTCCCAACTGCATGGGTCGTATTTAACGATAACATTTACTCGAAAATGCTATTTGAAGTCAAAACAAAGCCTAACGGCTCCCCCCTTTTTCTCTATTATACACCCAAAATGTCGTCGAGTCGAAACACAATAAAATAATTTCCATCTACCGAATAACGAAATCAAAGAAAATCAATCATATTTGAACGCTGTTATGCGAAAATAGTTTTTTTACAATTATATCTCTAATATCAATTGAATATTTATAAAAAATATGAACACATAGAGTAAGTGCTCCAATAGTCCAGTACAATAAGATAAAAGGTCTTGTAAATAGTTTGTCTGAATCCAAATGACGTAATACATCGCAAAGCTCAGAATTTTTTCATCAAGCATCATTTTAATAGGAAATAATTGTGGATATAGTAGACTCCAAAAACCCGCAAATGCCTAAAATCCGCATATCGTTGCAGATGTCAGCAGTGAAATTTATAATTTAGATGTAAGTAAAAAATTCAAGATTACTTTTTTGAAATTATTTTGATATCATTCCGTACATATTTTAATGTGTATTGGCTCATATGACTGAATTTATGCTTTCTTATAAAGAAAATATAAATTTATTTCCGAAAAAAAAAAAAAAAAAAAAAAAAAAAAAAAAAAAAAAGGATAGGCCTAATATTAGTAGTGATCATATCTTATTAAATTATAAGTGTATACATTTCTGAAGCAAGTTTTAATGAATAATTCTAATAAGAATTATCTCATCATTATCATACATATTTATTTTTGCATTATTAATTATTTTCTTAATAACATTTGAATAATTTAAAAAAAAAATCTTATTTTTTTATTATTTTACTTTATTGTAAGTATTTATTATAATTTTGAGTGCATTTTCACTTACAAATTATTGTTTATAAACTGCAAACGAAACAATGAAAAAGAAATTCTCAAAATTCTAAAACCTGTGCAACGTCTGATAATCCTATGCAGATTTGAGGTCATCTACTGTATATATACTATATTAGTAATCAGTCTCTTTTTTTTTTTCTTGATTACTGGTGTTCTTATTCTATATATTCTCTCATATTTAAAAGTATAATTTTTTCATTTGAACTAATAGTATGGATTTTCATGTTGACCTAGTTTGAAAAACTAGGTTTTTGATTTTGAATTAGAAACAATCAAATTTGACGATTTGAATTAGAAACAATCAAATTTAACGCAACCCGTAATGAAAAAAATAAGTACATATCTCACCCGCAGCGAACTACTGAGTCCAGTCGGGACCCCCTGGTTTGGAGAACAATCAAATGATAATGCATATCTTATTATTATATAATTAATATTCTCAAAAAAGCTACTTCTTGATTATAAAGCAATCACAGATTCGGGCCCTGAAATGGGTAAAATAAGCTGAACTGTGAATGAAATGAAAAAAATTCCCATCAATTAAATATTCTTTTTCCGTCATAAATTATTTTCAGTCTTATATTTTATTTAAATATACGCAAGATTTTATTTGATTAAAGTAGAGAATTTTCCTCAGTATTTTTTTTTAAACCGGATATAATGTCAAAGCGAAAATTATACTGATTAATTAATTCAAAACAACATTTATATTATCTTCTTTTTCAGTGACAGTCTTTTTCAGAAGTTTGATCACTTTTGTAATCGTACCTTAATACATTTATTTTTTTTTTAAATAATTTCTTCAAGAATTTATAGTGATAATTCGCCTCCTTTCATAACTTGTGATATAGAGTGTCATACCGAATTGCATGAATTATTTTCTCAACATGTATCACCTCCAAATTAAGCTTTCTAATTTTCATAAAATAAAGGATGTCTAACTTTCACATTATTTTCTTCATCACCCTGCACAAAACGGAACAATACTGCATTAAAATATGTGATTAACTTCTTCAAGAATAAAGAAATATCTTTGGTAAACGTTGTCTCTTTCTGAAATTTAAATTGATTTAACACAATTATTCCAACAACAACAATTTTAACAATACAAATGAATGAGAGTAAAAAAAAAAAAATTTCCAGGTCAGGAATTGAACCACTGCTTAAGTTGTCAACGTTGTATTTACTGAGCTATAATGAACTAAACTGGCGGATACAATTCAGCCAAAATTATTGACAGTCGTGCAGTGGTAACAATAAAGGAGAGGGCTTATGCTCTGATCAGAAGGCGTACTTATACTTAGAGAGTATTATACTCTATAATTTTATTTGTAAAACACAAACTATACGGAATTTCTTAAAAAAAAAAAAAAAAAAAAAAAAAAAAAAAAAATCGAGAAATTATATGGTGTATAATTACGTGTATATCCTCCATTGCTTATTGATAATGGCATCTAATCTGTTAATATATAAACAGATTAACAGAATAAAGGAACTCCAAGTAAACGCTGGATTAACACTGTTAATAATACTGTGCTAATAAGAGCTCAATTTCGGTGCTGCAATAGCTTCAACCATATAAGATGCTGAAATTTTGCTCCAGAATCTGGAGGTACGGTTCAACGTAAGCTCCAAATGTTGGTGTCCCGATCTCTCACCATCTTGTGGTTGCAGCTTACTGCAAGTTAATGTCTGACAAATTTTTAAATTAACCTTTGTCTGGAAACGCATGGAACTGGTAGGTTGTGTTATTCAGAAACTATATGTTTTCAAGTTTTTGGTAAATACAAAAGATTTTCCAGAAAATATTGTTAAATTGGGCGTTTTAAATCCTAGATACCGTAAAACAAGAGAAAAATCAGTCGTCAAGTATCAGAATTGTTTATAACACGATAAATAATTTATTTATGAAAAAAAAAATCACCTCGATTAAAAATCACGTCAATAGTTGCCAATTTTATGCCTTTATGTTAATAAATCAGTCAGAAAATCTGTCAAAAAGTTTTGCGTTGTTGAGAAAAAATTTGCGAGTCTGATGTTCTTTAAATCAAAGGTCTCTGGTTCAAATCCTGACGTGGACACTTTTTAAAATAGAATAAACGCGTATCATTTATAACTAGTGTTACCAGATGTGTCGCATAAAACAGGGTTTCAAATGCTCTGGATACAACTAATTTCTTACAGTTTATTTAGCCATCTTTATTTGTAGATAATCGTGCTGTTGGATAAGGCAAAAAAAATTACCTTAAAATACTGATGTCTTGATCATTTGGAGCTCTGATTTATGCGAAAACACCCCCCCCCCCCCAACACCATTCGTAACCCTTTGAAGATTATTGTCTAAAAGTAGCAATCACCATTTTAGCTACCATTATTTCCAAAAAAAAAATATATATATATATATATATATATCTTAGATTCTATTGCAAACGTTCTAGAAATTTACAGATTTTGTTTTGAAATACTGATACCAAAGCGGCAAGCTTTGTGGGGATCTTACCCGACAGAGGAGTGGAATAGTTTAATTTAAGAAAACTCCACATAACCATACAAATCGACCAAACAACATTTTTGATTACTATTAAATGCACAGTAATATTAATTTATTTATTATTTAAAAACAGGGAAACATAAAAAATGAGGATAATACAATGCTTGAGTTTGAGTGCCATTATTGCATTATAGTAATCCACTGATTTTTGGCTATTATTAGCGATTTGGAGAATAAGAAATAAAAAACAGTCGTCAAATGAAAATACATGTTAGCAAAATAGATTCGGTGTGTAACACTGAAAAATCCATCTTTAACTTTCTATTGTATCCTTTTTCTTTTTTTTTCTTTTCTTTTCTTTCTTTTTTTTTTTTATATGTTATAAAATGATTTAATTTTCTGTACATAGATAATCGAAATTTGGCTATCTGCTACAAACCTATATTGAAACTAAATACAGTCGGCTCTCGTTAATTCGAACTCGTCGGGACCGCAATAAATGTTCGAATTATCCGAAGTTCGAATTATGGAAAGTATGAAATGATAACATGCTTAATATGGTACTATTACAAAGGAATTGATGTTATAGTGTTTTTTAAATTTATTATGTCTGTTATCATCAGAATATGATTTATATTAAATTAGAATGTATAAATACATAAACTAATTAGAAGATTAGAAACAAGCACAATGGAAGAAAAATCTGACACGTTACTGATGGACAGACGGGGCACTTAGAAAGTGGATATCAAATGCATGGGATTATATGTATACTCGTTCGTAACAATCCTCACAAAAACCAAAGAAAGAAAGTTATTCAAATGATCTGAAATCCGTGAGAAAAAGACGAAGAATGAAAAATCGGAATTCTCGTTAGTTCGAATTAAACGATGTCAAGAGAAAATGAGTTCGAATTAATGAAAAAGTTTAACGTTATTCTACCATTGAAAATTTCGGGACTTCTTGTTTAGTACGAACTAAGCGAAGATTCGAATTATCCGATTTCGAATTAACGAGAGTCAACTGTACATTCTAAATGTCTCCGAAATGTGTGAATGCCTCAAATATTCATTTAGCTCTTTAAATAAAAATTCCAAATAGCAATCTTTGATTTACAGCGGTGAAAGTATACACAAAAAATTTCTATGAGGTTTGGACTCTAGCCGATAGAAAAAATGATCGGTCAATGATACTTTAGATACAACTAATAAATAGTATGGCAAATGGCTAATTTTAACACCTCACCCTAGCAAAACCTTTCTTTATTTGATAGTTGATGCGATTATTTTTTTTTTTATGGTTTTACAACTGACACATACCTATCACATTTCACACAATCCTTTGTGTTTTTGACTGTTGCTAAACTGAATTGGTACAGAGTCAGCATCTGTAAAAATAGAGCTATGTAAATGGTATGGTGCGATTGAATAAGTAAAGCGACATTAATCGATGACAAACAATTTTACTTTTTAAATCTTGTTTTCAATTTTTTTTCCTTACGAGGACATTTTTTTCACTTTCGAAACCGATTTTGAAAATGAAAGTATCTCAAAAGGGGGGAAAAACAGTATATTAAACAGAAAATGTAAAAAAATGACACTTATAGAGGTCGATATTAGGGGCCAGAGATTCAATGTAAAAATGAAATTATAATATTTTTCTCTTTATTCAAAAAAAGAAGAAAAAAAAAAAACTAATGCTGATGTCATTGTCGTAAATGAATTTAATGGGATCTTTATACTTTTTCGGCTGATATTATAAAAAAGTATTACTTACAGAAACATGAAAACTCGTTGTTTCATAGAGATAGATATGTGTGATAAACACATCAAAGCAGAGAGTTTTTAAATCGAAGAATTATTTTAAGTGTAATTTAATGTTAAAATCAGTCAGAATAATTCAATTTTAAAAAATTATGAAATTAAAAATTATACGCAGCAATTTAATTATGTTTCACAGCCACACACTTGCCTAGATTATCGCGTACATGGTGCAATCTTTTTCAAAATTTTCTAATTTTTAAAACTATTTTCCATCAACTTTTTGTTCAAATTTCCATTATATGAATAGCGATTTCATAGTTTGAAATATCATTTTTACACTGCTGTTGCCAGACTTCAGAAAGCCCAATTAATAATATTTACATATACTTTTCAAATGAATAATATTTTTACATGTGAACTTTTAAAATGATTAAGCTATTACGTATGAAAAACTTTAAAGGTGAAAATTATGCCCGTTTTAAAACGATAATTTTAAAGCCATATTATTATAACGTTTCGAAACCCTGAAATTCGAAATGTTATTCCTATAGGGAGGCATCTTTCTAATAAATCTTTCGCATTTGGACATTTTTAAATACTTTTTAAAGCATTGAATAGCTGAGGTCTCTCTCAAGATCGCTCCTTGATTATTTTTTTTTATTTTGGTCGTAGATATTTTTTTAATTACTTTCACTTCCTGAACCGGTTTTGAAAAGAGTTATTAGAAAAATGCCTCTCCAAGGAAAAAGATTAGCTCACGAGTGTCTTCGTGGGTAGGGACAGGAACCTTAAAAACAAACAAACAGGTTAATTTGATCAGCGTTAAAAAGTTTACGGAAGAATGAATTCTGATTAAACTACCAATAGGATCACGCAGTATAGGCTTTCCAATCATTTCCTTTTGACATAGGAATTTTAAGGCCGAATGAACTTCTGTTACGATATCGAACGGCTGTTAACATGATTGATTAAGTAAAATTAGTTAAACAGTTAAAAATCAGATGATAATGCAAAATGAAAAAAGTAAACAGTGCTGCTACCTAATTTTTTTATAGTGCTATAAAAAAATTGTTTTAACAAACCATTTTAAATAAATCTTTTTTAATCTAATGTCATTTTCACCAAAGTTTTCTTTCTCTCTTTAATATTTATGCCAAAATATTTTTTTCACTTGAAAACAAAAATTAAATTAAAAAATATAAATAAATAAATACCAAGCACGTAATATACATTACGTTTTCAATAAAAAACAAATTAAGTATGCATTACTTTCCACGCTTTATTAATGAAATCGTGATTATGAACATGAACAATGTTACAAATAAACAAGAGTCTGACAGCGCATGCTAATGCATATTTACATTCTCTTTCTTGCCATGCGAGTTCTGAGACACAACCGGCAAAACAGTTGCCCACGCAACACATTTAAGATAACAGCCAAGGAAAAGGAAAAAAAAAAAAAAAAAAAACTTTTAAGTCGAGTTGTCAACAATGAGAATTCCTACGGTTTGGTTGGTAACTTGCCAAGTAATTCATTTAGGGAAAAAGAAAAAAATGACAATTAACATTTCGTATAAAATTAAGATGGAAATATGTCGTGTAAATCATTGTAAATAAGACTTATTAGGCATTTTTGGCGACGGATAACTTATCTGTATTAAACTTGAGGAATGATGTATAATACATAAATTACGGAAATGTTTCACCACTTTCAGAATGATTTTTTTTTTTTTTAACGATTTTTTTTTTTTTTTTTTTTTTTTTTTTTTGATGAATTTACACATTTTAGACACTGGAGATTCCAAAAAGCATATTTTTAGAAAAAAAAAAAAAAAAAGAAAAGAAAAATGCCGCCCGTCTGTCTGTAAACCTAAACGCTATATATTCCGAACAAATTGAGATAGAGACAATTTTTTATTTTAAGGAGTGAATGTAAAAAACAATAAAATAACACAAACTTTGCATAAAAAACGAAGTCGATCTGATAATTAGTTGTCGAGATATTTGTAATCCTATTTTCCACGCTCCTCGATTTTTCATGATCCTGTATTTTAATCAAATTTCAATTCAAAGAGATATTCTGACACCTAAAAGGTGTAAATCCGTCGAAAACCGGAAGTTGAAAAAATTTCGATTGCAATATTTTATTCTATTGAAGGTAACAGAAAGCAAAAATATATACTAAATTGCAAAAAAATACAGGTGTCTAGCTATCAGTGAAATATTTCTTTTTGGTTTTTTATGTAATGTCGAAGGGATCATTGTCGAAAACATCTGACACTTGCAACGATCATTTTTATCTAATCCAATACAAAAAGGGAGAAAGTGAAAAAAAGAAAGAAAACCACCTGTACCACAGCATAATTGACAGCAGGCTTGTTTCACTATGGAAAAAAACATATTAATGCCGTTAGCAAGGACACAGCAGGTATAAGTTTCTTAATCCCTACCAGATAAAACATAAGGGAAAGACATAAATTTTTATGCAATGATGAAGTAAAGTGAGTCGGTATATCCACAAAATCCATAAAGATAAGGGGGAAAACATTCACGTAGCGATGTTTGCGCTGAGTTGATGCAAGTGTAAAAAAGAAAAAGAAAAACCATGCGTAAGCATTGATTATGAAACACTTTTTAACACTTTCTGAATGTTTCAACAAAACTTTGTCTTTTAGACGGTGAAGAAGATACTTAAAGAGGTCCAAGACTAAAAAAAAAATTCAAACTTTTGAATTTTTTTTTTATTACATTAAAAACCTCTTTCTTTCTTTCTGTCTTTCTTTCTTCCTTCCTGCTTAAAATGAAGTTTAAACTTTCTTTATATTTTAATTAGAACAGGAAATAATTATTTTTATGTTTTAGTTTGTGTTAAAAATTCAGCTTTCAAGCAATGGTTGTTATGCAAGCGACTTCTTTTGCAAATGCGTTTTTCTTCATGATGGGTTTTTTTTTTACCATATTTACTAATGGTTCAAACTAGGAACATGTCTTTTCAATTGTTTTACTTTAATTTTGATTCAACAAATTAAAAAAAATATATATATTTACTTTTAAAAATATGATTTTTTAAAAAAGTTACATCTATATATTTTTTAATTTTTACTTTAAATATTTTTAATTTTCATTTATATTAACATTTAAAAAATTCTGAATCAAAACTAAAGATTTATGTATTTTTATTTATTTATATAAAAAAAAATATTTAAATAATATTTCAAGCTATAACGATTTTAATTCACCCTACTTTTTTAATATATTTTAAATTAAAAAAAAAAAAATAATAATACGATAAGTTTTATCATATGATTTTCTTTACTAATGATATGGTTAACCATCACGAAAAATTTCAAAATTTTAACTCAATAGATAAAAATTATTTTAAAATGTGTCCCAGACCCCTTAAGTAAACGTTTTAGGGTCATAACATATTTAAAACAAGATTTCGATATTTACCGCCAATAGAAGTAAGAAGGACTCCATTTCTTTTGATTTAGTAACAAAACGCATAATACAAGAGTAAATTCCTCTTCAGCAATTGTTAACGATAGGTGGATACGTGCTTGAATTCGGTTGTACAGTCTTAAGTAGTAGATACTTTAATAATTAATTAATCTAATTAACATAGGTATCATTAATATAGATTAATTACTTGCAAAAAATTTGAGCTTAAATATTTTATTAAAAACCAGGTATTCAAAAACACACGTTATTGGATATTAAATTAAGCTTATGACAGTTTTTTTTTTTTTTTTTTTTTTTTAAGAAAAAATTATGCGTACATTTTTTTTTTTATTTATTTACTCACTACGAGACTAAAGAGGATGATTTGAAATTAATTTGTGTTTTTTCTAACCAAAATATAAATTATAATTTAATAAATAATTTTATTAAATTATGTTAATATAAAATCTTCTTTACCAATATATTAACATTTATTATAAATAACATAAAAATTCTTAATTATTGAAAGTGCAAAAAACTAAATGTAAAGAAAAGCATATATTTTAGTCACCTATGTGCTTTATTAATTCAAGACATCAAAATAGATATCAATGTATGGCAGGGAATTTGTTTACGACAAAAAAGTTAACTATACATCCGTTGAAGGGGTTTCCAGTGCTCCTGTAAGCAATGTATTTCCTTACTATTTTTCAGACAAAATTATTTTGTTATTAAACGTGTTTTCAGAACATTAATAAAACTAAATTTCCTTTAAATAATTAATAAAACTAAATTTTTGATGAAATAATTAAAAAAAAAATATTAATTAAGTCAATTGAAAACTGGGTGGGCCTAGATATCAAATTATTGGGTGGGCTCGCGCTCCACGTGCTCATATAAGTCGGCGCCCCTGTCCAGTATTACAATCTAACAGGGGTCTGTTTTTGTGAAATTGTGAAGTTTTTCTTACATTTATAAAAACTCTAGTCATAATTTTGTGAATTTTAAGTACCAAAGTCTTCAGTCTATCCTTCGTATATAAAAAGCATAAAGTAATATGATCTTTGGTTGAGTTCAACTGTTTATTTACAGGCCAGATTTTATTTTTAAATGATTAAATTTGTGAAAAGTTTAGTTTGAAGGTAAAACAATTCTGTAAAAGCTCTATTTAAGAGAGAAATAATTTTGTGAAAGGTCCTGTTTGGGGATAAATTATTTTGTGAAGGATCCTTTAAAGGATCTAAAATTCTCCTAAACACATCCCTGTTTAGGAGAATTTTACTTACAATACGTTTTAAATATTGTATTTTCCTAGGTATTAGGGAAATATAATTTAGGCAATTTAGTTTCGTAATCGCTTCACCTGAAATCTAGTAACACCTATTCATATCTGTTTTTTAAAAGGTTCGCATATTCGCAAAAACTTGGTGAAAATTAAAATTCTCATACACAACTTTATTTAAAGGGCTAGTAGGAACAACATTTTCTTTTAAAGATTAGCTATTATAGCTCTTGGTTCTTCGTCACTTTCAACTTATCATTGTCTTTGGTTTATGTTTATTTTAGGCTGCTACAATATTTTCATCAATGTTTCCGCAATTGATTTCCGGCTTACTGATTGTATTGGAAAAATATCCCTGATCAGAGCGAAAAGAATTTACACTGTCTTGAATTGGCAGTACAGAGCCTAAAGTTATCATTAGAAATTTCAAGATGGAAAATATAAAAAACAAGAATTAAAAATCATGCATGCCGGAATATGAAACGCCTTCCAATGCATTCAGAATAATCTAACTAAAATTTTACAGTTTAAATAAATAATTTGTAATATGTATAACGTATTCGAAAACCTAATTTTTCCAATTGTCATCAATAGTTGGAGAAATATCATATTTTTTTCTTTCTTTCGCAGCCATGTATGCAATCTGTGGTACATAATATGCATACTATTTGGTAGGGAAAAAATAATTCAATAAAACTATAACAGTTGAAAATTCTAATTCAACAATTTCAATCATTAAACGGAAATGTATTTGAGATCTTATTGCAGCCTTGTATATGATCTACAGAATCTATACATAACAAGAGGTCTGCAATAACAACAATAATAATTCAATTTTAAAACCAGTAGCATAACTGAAAACGAGGCTCAACAATTATTAAAAGCTTCAATGTTTCAATTATTGTTCTTGTTTCTGTTGACAAATTCTCTTGCGTGTCCCTGTAAATGAACGATAAATTATAAGCACAGCACATTCTAGTGTAAGTGCCTTTTAATACAACTCAGTGACATACATAAATTTCAATACCTTAAAATAGTGTAATAAAATTAAAATGCACAGCAAACGATTTTCCCTCATAGACTGTAATGTAACGGTAATCTTTTGAAAGTCCCTGTAAATGAGCCTAAGTGCTACACACATCCATTTTGAATACCGAATATGAAATAGTAAATCCCAATAACATATGTTAATTAAATCGCAATCCGAGGATATTTAAGACGGTTAGAACATGGACAGACGGAAGATTACAGATGACAGACAGACAAGCATTTAAGCATTTTTCGACTAAGTAGGAAAGTGTTAAAAAGAATTTTTAAGGTGTTTATCAACGGCATAAAATGAAAAAAAAAAAAAAAAAAAAAAAAAAAAAAAAAGATTTTTGATGAGTAGTCATTACTGGTATTGGATGAAATTAAAAGGTTGTTTAATTTATCTAAGCCATTTTATTACATTAACTAAATTACTAAAAATTTAAATATTAAATTTAAAATTAAGTTCAGGAAAATTTAATTGATCCTCATTCTTTTATTTCACATTTTTTAATTACAGTCGAGTCTCTATATAACGAAATCCATCGTTCCAGTAAAAAATTCGTTATATAGAGAAATTCGATGTATAGAAAATGATGTTAAAAATCGTATTTAATGTGTAAATTTTGAACAAATATTATTTTTGATGTTTTTAATTAAGGATTTGGAACGTTTAAAAGTAAATATTAACCTAACATTTTATTTCTTAATCAGTTAAGCAGTTTCAAAAAAGAGAACAGACATTTATTTGAATGCTTAATGAAAATTAATTAAGGAAGACTTGCATTAATTTCAGATGAAAAAATCTGTAATTCTTGTTCTTTTGATTTTAAAATTGTTACGTTCTCAAAAAAAAAAAAAAAAAAAAAAGGTTCAAATTTTAGCAAGGAATGAAAAATTGTAGTTAACATTTTCTTCCATTTGAAGGCCTCTCTTATGTGCCTCTCATTGATTCCTCTCTAATATGTGTAACAATCTAATTGACTCTGTTTTGAGAAGGATGTTGTAAAGTGTGTGGGAGGTGGGATGAATTTGTTGGATTTAAAGAACAAGGAGAGAAGTAATATTAAAGAGAATTCAGCACTGAACGATAAATCAAAAATAAGTGATGGAAAATTGATTCCATATGATTTCGAAGCTTTTTTAAAACTGAATAAATTAAGACCAATTAATGAAAAAAATCGTTATATGGAGATAGATATTTCGCTATATAGAGACTGTTTTTAATGTAATCATGCGAAAAAGGGACCGTTCCTACAAAAAATTCGTTATATAGAGAAATTCGATGTATGGAGTTTCGTTATAGAGAGACTCGACTGTATTTATATATTCTTTAAGAACTGCGTATTGTAATCATTCCTTATTTTAAATTGTTGAAAATGCCGCGAACAGGAAATAAAATCATTGTATTCCAGCTGTCACATCTTTAACTTATATATAAGGGGCTGTGCAAATATAACGTTATCAACTTTTTCGTTATTTTGGATCCTCTCCCAGTTTCCGATATCATACGTTATTATCCCACACCTCCGGTAATAATATCATTATCAAAGTATGAAAATTTTTGAATTTTAGAATTTATTTCTTTTGTTTGGTAGTGATATACTGAATACATATAGGGTAACATCCCCAGTAATTGGCAGGCACCAGTGATTGACACATCCTACAAAAATGTCCTAAATTAAGATTTACAACCAGTTTTTTTTTTTTTTTTTTTTTTTTTTTTTTTTTTAATGCAAGATACCAGTTATGTGCTCTTTTGCTTTACAGATTCTAACTTTGATTTATGCTGCTAAATGACAATAATGCCTATGAAAGAGAAACAATTATGGCTTGTATCAAATTAGCGATTTTTGTTGCAAATGCTTCTTCTCTGGCTTAAGAAAGGCATGCATTTCAATTTATTATTATCTGATTTATAGTATATTTTAAATTTTAATTGACAAGAGTTTTGTTTAGTTGAAAAGGGTTACTTTAACAAAAAGTCTAAGTGCCAATTACTGGTGATTATAGCAACTTTTTATAAATATATTTTTATAAAAATACTTTTTCAAATATTTTTGCTTTTAGTAAGCAAAATAGATGCACAAATACGCACTCTTTGATTTAAAAATATTCGCAAGTAAATATTTTATTTCTTGGTAATGAAAATAGAAGTAAGTTTAAAGACAAATCCTTAATGTGCCAATTACTGGGGATGTTACCCTATTTTTGCATACTTTATTGGTTCAAATTAAGAGCAGTCAATAAAATATTGCTTTATATCAAATAACACTTAACCTTCGTACGATATTCATTTCAATTGTACATTAATTCAAATATGCAGAGAATTTCTAAGTTTCTAATTTTCAATATTTTATTTCAGAAAATGCTCTTTTATTTAATTGGAACAGTTGAGCAATTAAACAGAACAACAATTTTTCTAAAATAATAGTGGTGTGAAAAAGCCGCAAACTCAAAAACTCTGATCGTGGCTTTTGGGTCGAAATAGATCAGATCCGAACACCTTAGCAGGGTTAAAAGAAATAGTTATTATTTGAAGGTATTTTATAATAGCTTTTTGTTACATAATTCATTCAATAGTAATAAATACTGTTGCACTTGCCGCAAAAGGAGGAGGAGGGAGGAGGTTGATAAAAATTAATATCAACAAAGCAATTGGACAACATTCGTCCTTTTTCTCATTTATTTATTAGTAAACACGAGTTTCATAAAAAATACATGTTTTTTTTAACCGTGATATATACATGCATATACGTATGAAAAATGGGAATGTTGTCAAACGTTAGGCTATTCCGTATTTTAGAATCAAATAATTTTACAGTAGTTACATGATTTTAACATTAATTTTGTAGTTTCATAAAAATAGTAATCTACTAAAAAAAAAGATAACATAGTATTTTGAACCAAAGACCATCTTAATAATAATAAAAGAAAATGTTGAGTGGATCAAAAATGATATCGATATCAAAGGACAACCCCCACTCCCATCTTCCTCTACACGTATCTTACACTATCATGTGACAGATCATCTCCCCTCCTCATCCCTAAAATGATAATGTTATATATGAAAAGCCCCTTGGGTGAATTTAAATCATGATACGTTTTCGAAACACTAATGCATTATGTTAAACATATTATTATAATTGCTAACATTTGAAATATTAGTTAGAAAATTCGTGAACATACTGCAGCTTCTACATAAGTTGAAATTGGTGTCAGTAAAAGTAAGTGAATAATAACTGGCTGTCAACAACAGATATGATTGATGGGAGCATGCCTATAATTCCTATAAACGTGTATCGAATAATGATTAATAACATATTAAATAAATAATAATTAAAAATGTTTTATTTTCATATATAATCCATGAGAAAGGTAATATATATTTTATTTGATTAATAATATTTACGACATTGCATCATTTCTAAAAGTGTGCAATTTATTTTTCGATTATGAGTATTAATCTCTATGGATCCCTTATCAAATGCGTTGCGATAATACAGTGCGAGGCTAAAACATCAAAGATAAGCTTTTTGGAATACCTGTTATTTGATCATTTTTTTCCTGATCAGTGAATACTGGCGGCATAAAAGTTTAAACATTGTATGTGAAAAAAAAAAAAAAATAAAAATAAATAAATGTGTTTGATTTAGAGTTGCCATATTGTACGTGTATTTTTCCACAAGTTGTACGTTTTTTAGTATTTTTTTAGGCGTATCGTACAGCATAGATATCTGCCTGGGCCGGGCCTCGGCCCGAACACCGAGCGAGACGCGGCCCGCAGGTTAGGTTTGGGCCGACTTTCATTAACAGCTTTCGGGCTGGGTCGGGCCCGGGCTTTAGTTTTTTCTGAAGACTGGGGCCGGGTCTAGTCACTAATATATGGCCGGGTTCAGGCCTTACTTTTTTCCTAAAGGATCGGACAGGGCTTGATTTATTTTTCCCGTACGAAGCCAGAACTGATTTCATTCTTTCTAGTCTTCACAGACCAAAATATTCAGTCCCGGTTGAATCATACCGGGCCAAAGTCTCGACGTGGCCAAAGTCTGTTCAAAAATCAGTAAAATTTTGCTTGGTCCAAAATTTTTTGCAAAAAAGGCATATACTTTTAAATCGTCATTATTCTACAATTAAACATTAAAATTTATTCTTACTAAAGAATCGTAGATTTCTAGGCTTATTAAAATAGAGTTAAACGCATGAAAAAAGAACCTACCTATGACGGAATCTTGTTTTAAACGGAAAACTAAAAAATTTCTTTTAAACTTCTTTTGAGCAGTTTATCCGTGCAAATTGAATACAATGAATACGCGAGAAAAAAAATGTTATTCCTTTACACCTGCTAAGAAGGGAATTAGTCTATAGCGTATTTTTTTCTCTTTCCAATGCGATTCCGTCTTAGAAGATTTTACTTTTACCTATTAAAATTTTTATATTTTTATGTCTCTATTACATGGAGCATGGATTAATAATATTAATGTTTAATGATAACTGAAACATTTACATACAGCAAAAATTTCATATAAAACATAAATGTCACAGCTTACGGCACTTCTGCATATATAAAAATTATATACATGAAAAAAAAAAAAAAAAAAAAAAAGGACTAAGATAATTTTTTTTGGCCAGAACTCCCCTAAAAATCAACGCTCTTTAGAAATTCTTTTGGGCTCTGCAGAGTTCGGGCCGAAATTTTAACTTTTATAACGGGTCGGGTCGAGCCAATATTTTATTCGTTCTGGCCGGCCCGGGCCTGGAAATTGAGGCTCGTGCAGACCTCTAGTACAGCGTACGTTTAAATTTGTCCTGTACGATGATTTCTTCAGTTTTTCATCAACAGCTTACTTTTGAAATTTTAAAGATATTTTTCGTCAGTTTGCTTAAGAATTGTGACTGAAAGAATTGCGTCTGTTGTCTTTCACAATTTCGTTTAACAAAAATCCTGTCATTTTTAAATTTATATTTTTAGTACAAGTTTTATATTTTTCTTTAATATATCAGAATGAAAGCATATTTCACATTTATATTGTAACGTTAATTTTACTCTCACCTATTATTATTATTTATATATGATGATTATTTATATTTCAAGTAAATTTGTGAATGACCCTTTATTTCGAAGTCCCCCCCCCCCTTTAAAAATGCTTCAATTTTAATCGGCTATTACTCGGTCAGTTACTGTAGAAGATGAAGATTTTTTTTCTTTTGTCTTATATTTCTTAGTACAATAAAATATTTTCACTAAATATAACTTATAGGACCAGGCGATCAGATAAAAATTTAAATTTCGTATTTAAACAAATATTTTTATTTACCCAAATTGCTTTTAAAATACTTGTTTACTTCATTTAAAACCTTTTTGCAGTTGGAACTATATGTCTATGGCTAACGGTTTAGAAATTAACCATTGGACACTGATGAGAGTGGATACTCTGTATAGGATAATCTTTAGATATATTTATATAAAACAATAAAAAAAAATAACATTCACGAAATATTTTCATCAAAAGATGAACAATAAACTGACATCTTCATCTTTAAAATTTATCTCTCAAATAAAATTGAAATCATGATAACGAATAATTAAAAAAATATATATACAACAAGTAATCGGCTCTCAAAGTGACACATTGCATTTTATCATATATATTTATTTATTGCAAATAATAGTAACAATAATAAACGTTAAGAAATTTTGAGGAAAAAAAAATTACGCTATATAGGGGTAAAAAAGCTGTAGTTTTAACAGATGTAAAGTTGTAGAAATTTATATGCTTACTAAAATTTTATCAGTACACTGTATAACAAAATAAATCTACAAAACTAATTTTTTTTTTTTAAACTACTGAAACCTGTAGCTTTACATACGAATCTACAAAAATTACCATAATATTACTAAAATTTTATCTGTATTCCGAGTTGCAGTTACACAAAAAAAAAAAAAAAATCCATGCATTCCAGTTTCCTAAAAAAATTTTAGTAGCCATACAGACTTTTTGATTTACATTGGAAACATGTATCTGTTACATGATTTTTTGTTGTTGCCTTTACATAAAAAATTTTACAAATCCCAATTTCCTGGAAAAATTTTAATAACTTTACATTTTTTTTTTTTTTTTTTTTTTTTTTTTTTTGTGTGTGTGTGTGTGTGTGTGTGTAGTTACAAATTGACAAGAATGAACTTATTTACAATAATCCCTTTTCTCCTTTTTTTTTTTCCTTGGAAAAATGAAAATCACTACGAAACTTTTCCTCAGAAAAACGCATACAGAAGGAGCAGTGTTGAATTCAAAGGGTGGCCCGGGGGGACATTACCCTCCGGAGCAATAAAATGTCCCCCACCCCGGAAAATTTAAGATTTTGCATTTTCAATGGTCAAAAAGTACATCCCCCCCCCCCCCCCCGGAGCCACTGAAGTCCCTCCTGGAGAAAAGTGTCTGAATTCAACACTGAGAAGGAGATTTTCTCATTTGTTACGTGTAAAGCATGTGAAGGTACTGGTATAATTAAACAAGTTAACTAACAGTTATTTAAATTTTCGTTAGCTGTCTCTTTTTAAATTGTAATTAAAAGAAAAGAAACCTATAATTGCATAGAGTTAGATATTTATATTTGAATTTTATTTAAAAAAAAAAAAAAAAAAAAAAAAGGTATAAAAATATTGGGCAGGTTTGGGGGTTGTTCAGTACTTTTTTTAAATTAAAATTTTATTTATTTATTTTTTGTAGGCGTTTTTAATTATTATTATTATTAGATTTTTTTCCTTTTCTTTATAGATTAAAAAAAATATTTTTATAAAGAAAATATTTGTGCAACGTAATACTTTCAAACACTTTAATAAAAAGTCTTACAACTAAATTTTTTAGCTATATCTAGACTTCTAAATTTCAATCTTTTTTTTTTATTTTTTGTGGTTTTCTGTTAAGTAAACCCAATAATTTTAGATAATATTTTCTTAAAAATAAAATAAAATAAGATAAAATAAAAATCATCAACTAAGCTTTATTTAAAATTTATAAAATACATTATGCGTAGTACTTAGTTAATCAAAATTTCTTAAAATTATACAAAATAATCTGAGATTCACTATTGAAGGACAAGGGGAATTTACTATTCTAAGGCAAAATATTAGATTAAAATTTATAAAAAGTTTTTATTACTATTTTTGTCATCGTGGCAACAGAAGTATTCCATTTTTGGACATTAACGATACACCAATCAGAAAACGAATAAAATAGAATAAGATTCGGAATTCAACCAATAAAAATATTCAGATATACTTCAGATTTCCCATATTCTCTACCGATAACAGCTACTATTTTCCAAATAGTTAATAAGAATAATTTGTGACCCATTATTAAAATATCAGAAAAGTTTATTAATTTAATAAAACTATTAAATTGAAATTGTAAGTATAAATTACAATCATACATACACATTATTAATTTTTTTTTTTTTTTTTTTTTTTTTTTTTTTTTACCCCTTGGGGACGAGTGACACATATACGTGCCGCAAAAAGGCTTAAGTATCCTTGTTTATGCCCAGCCCACCAGTAAAATTTTACTGTAAAATTTTGCCTTATTTAATCGGAGCATTTTCTCGATCAAATAAGGTGCAAATTTCTGTTTTTAAAAACTGGTGAAAAAACATTAAAAATTTCGTAAAAGGCTACCGTCACGAAGGGGCTACATAAAAATTTTGTTCAGCATATGCTCGATCATCTAAACACTTTTAATCGAGCATATATATATTTTTTTAATTAAAGATATTTTGAATAATCATGTGCGCATGCTTCCATTTAAGTGATATCAATTAAAAATGATTAATTCTCTTTAAATCTCAAACACACTTATATATATTTTTTAATATTTTAAACTCAATAAATACATTTAATTACATAGCACACTTTTTATTATTATTTCTATTAAAAAGTGAATATCGCCGACTTAAAAGAAATATTTTTCTACAGTATTACTTACCGAATCATGGTTATCCAGAATAGGAAATAATTTATCCTCTTCATAAATCCATTTTGAGGCTATTTAAAGAATCTATTATGATGAAAAACGGCATCATTGCCGTCAAAAAATATCAACGAAAACACGAGCGGCCACTCTCTTCGTAAACAACCATATGTATCGACGATCTCATAATCGTCATAAAAATACTACAAGTTAACTCTCGGAGAAAATGTTGCTCTTTCCACGCGGCATTTGGAGCAGACAGCTTCTGCTGTCTAACTTGCAGCATCAAGTTTGCCGCTCGCAATACCTTGACGTCATGTGGATAGACAGCAGCGATTGGATATCAGGATGGGATGTGGGCTGAAGGCAGGAATGATAAACAAGCAATTAATCGGCAATTGCCTGCAGTCGAGATATTTAACATGAAAACGTAAACATACATAGTGGAACCTCGATATCTCTAACATTAGTAATAGACAACGAAAAATATTCGTTAACCCTTTATACACTGACGGTATTTTTATGTACCATTAAAAAAAATTGTTATTTAAAATTTATTTACTCTGTTTATAAAGGAAAAATTATTTTTCTTTTCACACAATAAACTCTTCTCGATCAAATTTAGACGGCATAGACGAACAGTCGAAGCTAAATATTTTCAAAAAGTAGTAATATTTCATTTTCATAGATATAGCTTTTCTTTTAAAGAAAAAAGTTATATAAGACATTTTCAACTACAAAAGCCGTTCAATTACAGAGAGGAAGAGGATTATAATGCATTTAAGTATTTGTTTTTATGAGATTTGTGATATTTCCATAAGAGTATCTTTAGTTAATTTAGTTATTTTTGTAAATATTTTACCAAAATAAATAAATAAATAATAATAATAATAAATAACTACGATAGTTTAATCAGTTTTAACGAAAAAACGCATCTAAATTTTACAATTTTATAATTTAAAAATTCCGGCATATTTTCAGATACTAAGAAAGATAATTATTGAAGTGAAGCAGTTTCTTGATAAATAATTCCGTGGATAAAGGGTTAAGCAAATTTTAGATATGCATCAGAAAGGACTAAAATGAATTGACCCCCCTTTTAAAGATTTATTTTATTCTCTTTCTCGCACAAATACTTCAATAAAATTTACAGGGGAAGGAAATTTTTTTATGTTTTCAAACTATTGTTTCTTTCTGCAATTTCTCTTCGTTCCCATTATATAATTAGAAGAAAGGGTGTAAATTAATGCAATTGCTATTTTTTATTTCATTTTTAACTTGAGTAGCTAACTGAAAGAAAATAAAAATACATGTAATTGTGTAAATTAATTTAAGATTTAGTTTGAAATTTTTTTAAATAATTATAAAACTTTTTTTTATTTAAATTAATTTTTTTATAAGAAAATTTATTTATTTTATTATAAGAAAAATAGAAAATATGCAATATTTATGATAAGATTTTGCGGTGTTTTAAACTCTTAAAGCCTGTATTTAAAAGCTCTCAAGCACTTGGCAATAGTTTTTATTTATTACTTTTCAAAAATAACGTTTATTATTGCTTTAGATACAAGTGAATAAAAATTGATTTTCCCCTCACACATCGTCATTTTTCTTCTCAGATGCATTTAATTAACGCATCTAGTGTAATATTTATAAAAATATTGCAATGTAAAAAATATAAAATTTTAAGTTGTGAGGAAGTTAGATATGAGCATTATGATTAAAAATTTTCATCATACTGTAAGTATCCCAACTTCCTAAACTATAAATTGTAATAGATCTTCCGCTAAATATTAGATGTTATTATTGACAAAAGTATTATAATATCAAGTAATAAAGCCAAATCTCTCTCTCTCTCTCTCTCTCTCTCTCTCTCTCTCTCTCTCTCTTTTTTTTTTTTTTTTTTTTTTTTTTTTTTTAAGATGATTATCACAATATCAGTTTTCTTTAGCAGGAAAAGTACTAACACGACTGTAAAACCAGTTTCACTGCATAGAATGTCTCAGCGCGCGAAAACGTACGTCAAGGAATAATATCCATACTTACAAATATTTTGATTCCGTGCATTTATAACGTTATGATTTTAGGGCGGAAGTGGGGTTTGGCAATGGCATATGATATCGTAAGATATCTCTAGGGGGAGTGGTGGTTTGTCTTTTGATGACGTTATCACTTTTGATACGAAAAATTTCTCTTTTTATTTGTAACTTTGTCATTATATCAAAATAGTATGTTATTTTTTTTAGTTTGTTATCTAATTTAACGAAATAGAAAGAAATTATTAAAATCCTTAAATGATTATAAACAATTTGTTTCCAAAATATAGAATCCCCTCCCCCCTCCCCCCACAAACCCTTCTCTGCCACGTTTGGCATCCCTTTTCTTCTGTCGTATGCGTGTGCATATAATATATGCTGTTCAAGAAACCATATGCGAAGTATTTTTAAAATGATGCTTGTGTTTACTAATAAATGGAAGAGAAAGAATGTTGTCCACGTTTTCTTGATAAGAAGTTCTCTCCCCCCCCCCCTCATATGAGGTGTGCAAGAAGACATTTATGTTGAATGCATCATGTTACAAAAGGATATTATTAAATACTTTCAAATCGTAACTATTCCTTTTAAGCGTTAAGTAATACTTTATTGATTTCTCTTGAATCAATAAAGTATTAAACAAAAACATAATTTGCTGAACAAATTAAAAAAACAAAATTTATTTCCTACACTATTTAAGCCCGAGAAGGGACAGATATTAAGGTAATTGATTTATATATTTCAACATTTAATGTTAATTTTTTGAAAAAAAAAAAAAAGTTAAATCAAGTGAACATTAAAAAATAAAAATGAAATTCAAACAATATGATACTTGAACACCCTAAATCTTAGATTCCGCTCAAATTATATCGAAATAAATCTAAGTCTTTTTTTCCAAACTCAACTTGCAAATATTTGTATTGTAGATTTTGTTTCATGTTTATAGCAAGTGTAAACAGAATGAATAGGCAATCTAAAAAGCAAATGTTCTGAAAAGTCTTAGATTTATTTCGATACCATTTGAGCGGAATCTAAGATCTAGAGTGTTTAAGTATCATATTGTTTGAATTTCATTTTTATTTTTTAATGTTCACTTGGTTTAACTTATTTTTTTCAAAAAATTAATATTAAATGTAGAAATAAATAAATCAATTACCTTAATATCTGTTCCTTCTCGGGCTTAAATAGTGTAGGAAATAAATTTTGTTTTTTTAATTTGTTCAGCAAATTATGTTTTTGTTTAATATTTCAAGTTTTTTAATAACTACTGCATTCAGATGAACTCATTTCAAAATTAACTGAAGATATCATCATCAGGACTTCCTTTATATGGTATCGTATCACAATTACTGATGCAATTTACCCAGAGCAGTGCCGCCGACTTCTGGGTCTGCGGGTCTGCCGCGCAGACCCTGAAAAATATCTGCTGAAATTGCAATATCTCGGCAGACCCTGCAAAATACAGACAAGAGATTCGCGATTTTTCGGGATTTTCACTTTCCAATTTTTTGCCGTTTCGCACGTGAGTGATTTGTTCCGGAATTTTTAAAAATCGGTCATCAATCCGAAAATTTGTAGATAAGATCGCAAAAAAACTCAAATTTTGTCAAAAGATCGCGTAATAAACAGGAATTAAATAATAGCGGGCGGTGGGGTGTCAATTTCGTCGAAAAATCGTGGAAAAACGCCAATTTCATCAAAGAATCGCGAATAAACGTCAATTTTGTGAAAGGATAGTGGAAAAAACATGAAAATCTTTAAAAGATCGCGGAAAATTTCGTCAAAATATTTCATGAAAAACGCACATTCTATCAAAGAGTCACTGAAAAAAATGCAAATTTCGTTCTAGGATAGTGGAGGGAAATGCAAATTCTGTCAAAGAATCGAGAGAAATACATGGATTTTCGCAAAAGATCGCAGAAAAATACAAATTTAGCAAATATCGAGAAAGATATGAATTCCTTCAAAAAATCGCAGAGAAAACGCAAATTCTGTTGAAAAATTGCGAATTTTGACTAAATACGCGAATTTCGTCAAACAATAGTGAAGAAAACGCAAATAATCGCATAAAAAACTCAATTTCGTTCAAAGATAGCAGGAAATAAGGAAAAATTGTCAAAAAATCTTAGAAAAAAAGCAAATTTCGGCAAAAGATGGCAGGAAAAACGCGAATTTCGGTTAAAAAATGGCAATGAAAAATGCAAATTGCGACAAAAAATTGTGAAAAAAAAGGAAATTTGACTAAAGAACACGGAAAAAAGGGAGCATTGGCAAAAAGATCTAAAAAAATTGCAAATTTTGCAAAAAATGCGAATTTTGTCAAAAAATTCTGGGAACTTCAAAAACTCGAATTTTGTTTAAAAAAAAAAACAGAGAAAAAGCAATTTTTCTATAAATGAATCGTGGAGAAAATCGGTGTTTAGGCAAAAAATAGGAAAAAAACGCAAATTTCGTCAAAAGATCGCGAAAAAAACGTAAATTTTGGCAAAAGATCGCGGAAAAAGACACGAATTTTGTCAAAAAATAGCAGAAAAATGCAAAGAATCGCGGTAAAAACTCAAATTTTGTTCAAATATAGCAGGGAAAAAACAAATTCAATTAAAGAATCGTGAGAAAAACGCTAATTTCGGGTAAACATTGCAGGGAAAACTATAATTTCGGCGAAAGATCGCAGGAAAATGCTAATTTCGGTAAAAAATCGCGGGAAAATTGCTAATTTTGGCAAAAGATCACAGGGAAAAAAAACACAAATTTTGGCAAAAGATCGCGAAAAAAATGCAAATTTCGGCGAAAGATCGCGAGAAAAATACGTGATTATCTTGCCATATTTATTAACCGATGTTTCGAGTAAAGTATATGAGCATGTAAATTAGACAACTAGCAAAGATTGCTGTGTGAAAAATATTGAATCAGAATTATGGACTTAAAAAAAACTTTCAGTTTAAAATTACTTACAGTATTTGCATAAATTATTGATTCCCCCCCCCCCTCTCCCTTGAAATAAAGCAGCATTTGAAAAATAAAATTTCTTTCTTTTTTCTTTCTTTTTTAATAAAATGATCTTATTGATTATAGCACATGTTTAAACCCAAGCTATTTTAAGTAATTTCTCTTTTTCCTGTTTCACGCGCTTTACCTATTTTTTTTTTTATCTTTTTGCAATTGCATGCCTGTAAATATAATTAAAATATCTCTTAAAATCCGAACCGCCGCCCTTTTTTTAATTATTACTAGAGGAGCTCCGCACCCCTACTCGCTACGCTCACCAACCCAACGCGTAATCGCTTCGCGATTCAAAGTTGTAGGCTACCCCTGCTCGCTGCCCTCGCCAATACCCCATGGTATGAATAAGCAGTTGCAGACCTTTCAAATGATGTGTCACACAACTGGTGTTGTAAAGAAATTAAAAATGTCCCCCTCCCCCCCCTGGGCGGCAGAGTGGGGGATTGACACACAAGACACCCATAATATGAATAAGCAGTTGCAGACCTTTCAAATGATGTGTCACACAGCTGGTGTTGTAAAGAAATTAAAAATGTGCCCCCTTGGGGGGAGCAGAGTGTGGGTGTGAATATGGCGATATATCGCCAAATTGGCGACAAACTTGGCGATTGTTGGCGATGGTAACCTTTCCCTCTTTATGTTAACCCATACGGCGATGCATAGACGGAGCCCTTTCCTGATTGGTCTATTCGACTCATGGAAGGAGTGGTCCGCCCGGATTCGTTATTTCCGGAAATCTTACACATCAGCATCATTCTACGAGTCATTCCTTTTAAGGCTAGTTTTTTTTTTACTATAGAAGGATTTGCGACAATCGAATCAGTTAACCGTTACATATATATGTATTGTGACCATGGGTGCAAGTTTTCCGTCCGCAGGACGGAATTCTGACTTTTGGAAATTCCCGAGGATGGTAACGGAATGAGACCCCCCCCCCCTCCCGTTATACAACTGCCTTTGTGGCAGACCCCGCTTTGGGATTAAAGTTGGCTCCTATGACCCAGAGTCATACCAAATTGTATGCCTCATTTCTAAATCGTTAGTTTTTTTACATATAGAACTGAAATCTGTACATGCTTCCTGTCTTACTACCAAATATTTCAAAATATCTGTTTCTTTTCCAATATGACGTCATAAAAATGCGCCTTTTAATTCTTAAAATGAATTTCTCTTTTTACGATGTCAAAAATCAGATGTCACTTTTCTCCTCGGCGAATTTTTTTTCTTATGAATTATGACGTCATATTCGACAAAAAAAAACTCGTCTCTATACAGGGATGTCGTAAAGGGTATCCGGAGGTATCCGCCATATGCTTTCTGGATTTTTAGCTCACAGGCTATCATAGCCTGAGAGCTTATGTGCCCGTCCGTTCTGTATGTATGTTCGTATGTACGTAACGCGATAACTCATGATAAAAATATCGGATCCACTTGAAATTTTGTATATAGGTATATCCTGATAAGGCGCTTCCCTGATTAGTTTTTGGAGTTCATTCGATATGTATAACAGGGGGAACGGGGGGCTCATGCCCCTCCCCTTAATTGATTTAATGGGTTTTTCATGCAGAATTAAGTTTTCGTTCAAAATTTAGATTAGAATCATTCTGATGAGGCGATTTTGTGACTGTTATTAGGTGTTCATTGAATAAGTATAAGTAGGGGGAACAGGGGTTCTAATGCCCCCCCCCCCCCGTTAGTTGATATAAATGGGATTTTCATGCAGAATTAAGTTTTCGTTCAAAATTTAGATTAGGATCATTCTGATGAGGCGAGTCCGTGGCTGTTTTTAGGTGTTCATTGAATAAGTATAAATAGGGGGAACAGGGGTTCTAATGTCCCCCCCCCCCTTAATTTATATAAATGGGTTTTTCAAGCAGAATTTTCAGATTTCGTTCAAATCTCTGAATAGTTTTGGAAGTTTAATGGTTAAGTATAAAAGAGGGGGATAACTCTTTTTAAATTATATAAAAGCTAAATGGGTTTTTATTAAGAATTATCTAATTTGCTCTGAATTTTGGATATAGATTTTTTATATGATAAAGCATGTCTTTGATAGTATAGGAGGTTCAATGATTAAGTATAAAAAAAAGAGGAAAGGGGAGAGCTGTTTCCCCTTCTTAATTTTTTTTTTCGAACGGAATTAACCCTTGAAAATATAAGGCTTTAATGTGCAATTAGTATTTGTAGCCTGTGAGCTCAATGCCATCAGTTTAACTGGGCAGTATTCTTTTTATTTTAAGGAACACCGTATACCCTCTGTTTCTTAAGAAAGCTAATAGTATCTACACTCGAAAGTATAACTTCTGCCTTCAACGTATACGGGTGATTCTCAAAATAGGGGACAATTTATGTCTTTCAGCATACAAAAAAAAATTGAGAGGTTTTCTGTCATGTTTTTATACTTAGATATGTTTGTCTTAATATTATTCATTATTTGCACTCAAAAATTACTCACTTTTTAGTTAAAAAAACCTTAAAATAACAGAATAAATGTTCAAAATGTCATTAGCATGGATGTCCACAGCAGCTGTGTCTTGTATATACTAGCTTTTTCAAGAGTTAATATCATGTTTATAAAATAAAACAAATGTTATTCTTTCTTTAAATTAATCAAGGAGAGGATTTATCCAATAAATTTCTTTTTAAAAATAAAATTATAGTATATAAAAAGAGAATTAAAGTTTGTCCTCCATATTCTGTTTTCAAAACAAGGTCATACTATAACAACTGTTTATTAATCAAAATTTCATTTTCACATATGACAATACTTTGAAAATATAAATTTTCTCCATGGCAACAAGTAGCCATTTTATTCCAGCCTGAAAATAGAAGCATGTATTGTATTTTAAGAATAGAAGTTGAATATTAGGCGAGTACATCAATTGTATGTCATTAGAATGGATAATAATTTTCATGTTTATTTTATAGTTAAATTTTTTTTTTACTTATTTGCATAGAACTTTTGTGTTTTAAAAAGCCCCCGAAAGGACTATTGCATTGTGATTATATTATGGCTCATAATCTTATTTAAATTAAAATTTGTCATTAGCATGGACAAATATCAGTGTCATTAGCATGGTTTTTCTGTCCATGCTAAAGACGCCTATGTCCATAAATGTAACCAGTACTTATATTGTATCCTTTTTAAAGTTTAATTTTACATATAAATTTAGGTATTACATTTATCGCATCCCTAAAATATGCATCAAATCTGTCAGAAAATCACTAAGACAGCTTCTTACACTGTTAGTGTCAGAATATTGTTTATGTAAACAAAGTTTGCTCTTTGGTAATGTTTTTATTCTCCTTATATGTATATATAAAAATGGAAACTATTTGTTGGAAAGGAAGGCTAATAAACGTAGAACAAAAAAATATTTAAACAGGAAGAAAATACAAATTTCTTAATATATTTATTCCATGCAATTTGTTTTGTCATTAGCATGGCTCAAAAAATACTAATTATTTTTTTTAAGTTAATTTTTAAATATTTAGCTCTGCTGACTACATGTAAAGTATACCTAATACTATATTAACAACACATATTTTTTTCAGAAATTTTGCTAACAGTAATTTTTTTAAGATTTCATTTTTGAAATTGTCCCCTATTTTGAGAATCACCCATACCCTCTGCCCTCTGTATTTTTTATGACTACATCACTGCCTGTATATTACTGATATTTATACTTAACAATCAGTATTGATACACTGCGTATATTGCACATAGTATCAATCAAATGCATTAATTTTTTTATTTTATGTATGACATCATATTTATTTATTTTCTGTATTTCTTTAGTTAGAAACTTCTCGATAAATTAATCAATGTTTGAATTGAAATTCTGCCCAAAATTGGAATTTAACTTCGACAGAATTTCAACAGTGAAAAACATTCATAACGCTATCACAACTTTGGGCAGGCTTCGACGTAAAAAAGTTGGGGACAGATGTCATATATGCAACACGTTGGCACGATTGGAACAAAATGGCGGTTATGTGTCTCACATGCTAACCTGCCTATTATTATATATTTATTAATAAATTAGTTTCTTGTTACTTTCTTTTTTAAAATTATATAAATTGTTTTATTCTATTGTTTTTAATGAACTTTTTATTTATCACTATTTTTTTAAATAATAGAAAATGATTTAAAAATATTTATAAGACTGGTATTTGAAAACGAAATTTTCGCCAAATCGGCGTAAAAAAATTGCGCCAACGTGGTAAGTATTAGATATCTGTGCAAAAGGCAGAGCGTTATGAATATTTCGAATGAGTTTACATTTTATTATTTCATACAAATAATGAATCAAAACAGGTTTATAAAAATATTAACTTGAAACATAAAAAAAACCAGTTACTTTTGTACAGAAACTCTTTGTGATGTTTTAAAAATTAAATCGTATAGTGTCTTATTATTTTAACAATCATCGGAATAATAAATTTAATACAAGTAAATTCAAAATTAAATTTTATCCAATGATTAATTATTTGTAATGTTACAAGTTTAGGAGCAATTTTAAAAAATCGCCAAATTGGAAATTTAAAATAATTATTTGTAAACATTATTGTTTATATTTGTTCACATTCGATTTGAATGATTAGGTTAATTGGTACTTATGTATTAACGCCACCGCAGCAGAAGTGACTCTATATCGGCCCATTTACCACCGAAATCCAATATGTTACTTTGTTTTTAAATATAGTGTTTTGAATTTTGAAAGTGTTTTAATTTTAAATAAAGTGTTTTATTTTATGATTTGTCGCAAAAAGTTTAGGTGTAGATTGAAAATCACCAAATCTGTAACTGCGGTGGCGTTAATACGTAAGTACCGGTTAATAGAATTGGCTAATTTATTGCAGCGTGAAAAGTCTTACGCCAAGTAGTCATTATATCTGCGGTTTAGCCTTAAAAAATTGCCAGGAATTGAGTTTGAAGGCCTAGTTCTGCAGATTTACTAATTTCATTACATACCAAGGATGATATACTATTATTTTTACTATTATTCTTTAATACTCTTATTTTTGAAAACTTATTTACCTTAATTTATTTTTATTTTCTTCGAATATATAAGGCGGAGAAATTTTTAAAATGTGGTATAAGTACAAAATCTCGGCACAAATATTTACGCACTGGCTTTGGCGCGATTTTTTTCTGATGCCAATGTGTCAGAAACCTCGTTTTCAAATACCATTTATATATATTTTTTTAAGTTATTTTCTATTGTTTTGAAGAAACAATAAATAGGAAAAAGCTCAATTTGCTTATTTTCTATATTTCTTCAGTTAAAAATCGTCTTGATCCATTAATCAATATTTCAAAATGTCTCTTTATTATAAAAATCATGCTTCATATTTATTATTTTCTGTAAATGATTCTTTTTCTTGGTACCAAATGTTTCAAAATCTCAGTTTCACTTCCAATATGAAGTCTTAAATATGCCGTGTTTAATTCTTACAAGAAAAAAAATCTATTTTATTATTTTTCTTTTTAAATCACGTAGAAATGATTAAATGCTACAGAAAATATGTCCATTAATCTCTAGATTTTTTTTTTTTTTTTTTTTTGAGAATATTTTTTTTTTTTTTTTTTACTCAATTAGGTTCTCCGAAGAAAATTTGTGGCAGCGGGTACAAAATGTGGGAAAATGTCTAGTAAATAACTCGTTCAATGTTAAATCTTGTATTAAATTAACATTAAGGAGTCGCACTGGAAATAAATATAGCATAGCACTGCCGTGCTATGCTATTTTATTAAAAAAATTTTTAGACATTGATAAAGTTATTACTATGGGCGGCAGGGGGGAGTTCGAGATATGATAATGTATGATATCGTAAAGCAGGGGGGAGGGAATATGTACAGAGCCTTACTTGCGGATTGAAACATATGAGTGTCTGGGAAAGTTATTAGTGACAGAAACGGTGTTTAGTGTATTCCCAGTAAAATATATTGTAAAATCATTCCACATATATGTATGCAGTATTCTTTTAAGGAATTTTAATTATATGATAAAAATCTGAATTTTTTAGAAATCGTAGAAATTGTAACGGGCCGGGCCTGGAAATTCCGGCCCGTGCAGACCTCTAGAATGTGTACATAGAATGCAACGACTGCTTGCAATCCTGTGGTAAGTATGCAAGCTTTAAAATATATATATATATATCTGAAAAAGGCTAAAAATTTTCAAAACTTTCTGCAACATGTGGTCTTATATTTCAGGTGTTCAGAAAAATCCATCAAATAAAATGCTCATTTTAAACATTTAAAGTTATTTAGCTATATATATATATTAAAAAAAACTAGTACTTTGCTCACCATATTTTGATTATACTAATTAATTGTCTTATAATCAAGGGTTATTCATAAGCATTGTAAGATATATAGAAAATCTTCAACCCAACATGTCATCATCTGAATTTCTAAAAATAATTACGTTAGTCGGATTGATTTCTGAACGCTTCATTATATTATAAATATAAGAATGCATCAAGCACCAATAGATTTAGTATTACCGAAGAAATATTCTTAAACTGAATGGCGAACAGCCTATTGTATTTATCGAAAAAGAAATCAAATTGAACACCGATTACAAAGCATCATTATTTCAGAAAGGAGTCAAATATGCGCGGAAGAATTAAGTATCATTATTTCTATCATCTTTTCTCAAAATTTATATATTCAAACTAATCATTTTGCTATAGTCCAATAAGAATAGAAAATAAACAACAGCGGATTCCTTTTTATAATGAAAAGACACATGTAGCTTTCCGTTATCCATTGACGATTAAAATAATATGAAAAGAATACCAATTTTATGTCTTAAAAAATACATTCAGACAAGAAGAGGTAAATTAGATCTTTTAAATGATTCCAGACCAAGGCAACGCTTTTATAAAATAAACAAAGCTGAAATCTAAACAGTAAGCGTGACCTTTTAAATATGGAACCCAGAGACAAAGGAAAAACTATATTGAACTACCTGTTCAGCAAAATTGTGATTTTCTTTATGGAATTCCTACACTAAAATGTCCAATTTTGCATAAGTATTTAAAATTTCTATTGTTCGTTTGTTTTGTTAATCTTACATTTTTAACATTTTCCAACCTTAAAAGTGTTTAAGAATTCGGTTTGCTCTGCCTTACCATGTTTAATTCACATAAAATACTCAGATCACCAGCTATGAGTCACTAACAATAGGAGGCTTACTATAGATATATACTTCCATAAAATACTAATGGTTTTATGAAAACATTCAAATATATATATTTAGCAATATTAATTAGTTAAATTTTAATGACAAAATTGACGTTTAAAAAACATGAATTTTCAAATATGCATTTGGCGCGCAATATTTAAAAAAATTCTACTGCAGATATATATTTAATATTTCATTTATATTTAATTATGCTACTGTATTTTGCACCAAACCTCAATTTAGTTTCAGTTTTGTCATAGAAAATTTTTTATTGAATAAATAGACGTAACTTTTTTTAAAATTAATAAATATGATTTTAAAGCCATTAATTATGTAAATAAATTTAAATATACTTTTAAATTTAGGTTCAGTGTAAAATATAGTAGTATAAATGAATATAAATGCAATATTAAATTATATCTACAGCAGAACTTGTAAAATCTTGCGCGTAAAATGCACATTTGAAAATTCATATTTTTAAACCGTCAATTTTGTCATTTAAATTTAATTAATTAATATTGCTTAATATAACTATTTGAATGTTTTTTTAAACCATTAATATTTTATGAAAGTATTGAAAAAATTGCTCTATTCGATTAATTGGTTTTGAAACTACAAAGCTTTTAGAAATGGCCAAATTATTGTCGTTTTTTCTGCTTTTAAATAATAATTAAATAATGATTGGTGTAAGTAATTAAGTACTAAGGAAATAATAGTAATTAAGTAATAATTTATTTAAATGATAATTAAATAATCATCGATTTAAGTAATAAGTAATAATTGGTTTAAGTAATAAGCAATAATTGAGTGAGTAATAATTACGTAATTTAAACTAATTAATATTAAAAAAAATCTTAATTAAAAAAAATTCGCCAAATAAGGGGGGGGGTTCAATTATGTAATCTCCTACTTGCAAGTTTTGCTTTGAAAACAAATTAGTCGGATGTGTCAATCCCAAAACTTTCTTCTATCTCATACATATTAATACAAAATTCACTATCACTATGTCAAAATTAAATGGCAATCTATGACCATTCCGAGGATTCTAAAGGTATGGAATTCCGTGTTTTAGTTCTTAAGAAAAGACTATCACTAAAATCGTGCAAATCCTACAATATGCAGCTTAGTATAGCGCCACTTGTTGGTTGATTTACATCGAAACCTAATCTGCTACAACTTGTAACAACACCTAACTGATATTTATGTTTGATAAAAATCCGTATATTAGTTCTTCAGATAAAGCTGTTGCGGAAATCGTGAAAAATGCAGTATAGCAGCACCACCTGTTGGGCGATTTACACTAAAATATAGGAAACGTCGATTCATGTTAAGGACAAACTGAAACTGAATTCTGATGAAAATCCGTGCATTACTTTTGGTGATTGAGCTATTGCAGGATTCTTAAAAAAATGTAGCATAGCAACACCATCTGTTAAGCAATTAACTCCAAAATATAGAATACGTCCATTAATGTCAAGAATTAACTGAATCTGTAATTTGATGAGAATCAGTACTTTAGTTCTAGAAATTGAGCAATTGCGGATATCGGGGAAAATGCTGCATAGAAGCTCCACCTGTTGAGCGATTTACAACAGAAACTAATCAGCACCAATTTATTTCAAGGACTAATAGAACATATATATTTTTTGATTCCGTGCATTAGTCCTTGAGATAGAGCACCCATAAATTTTGTGTCACATGCATTTACAGACAGACAAGATCACTGATAGACTCGCAGACAGACAATTTGTAAAAACATGTTTTTCGGGTTCTCTGACCCCTAAAACGTGTAAATCCGTCGAAAGCGGGAAAGTAAAATTTTTCATACATCCAATACATATTTGTATAGATAAAAGACAGCAAAAATTAATCTCGAAATTCGATAACAGAATTCAACTTTCTAAATCACTTTGAGTAAATGGATACTGCAGATAATCCTGTAGCTGTATTAACGTAATGCACACACCCAAGCTTCATCAGAGGATAATGAACTCCTGTTTTCATGCTCTTTTAGTGGTAAGAAAAGCTTAAATCAGAAATTGTTCATTTGCATATCGCGGTAAAAAATGTTGCCTCTAGGATACGCCGTAAGAGCAATACAAAAGAGATATATCATTACCGAAGAAAGAACACAATGAGAATAATAACTATTGAAAATGTTTTAAGGCATTGCATGCTTAATGCAGATATATGATAGCTCCATTTTTGTACAATAATTAAATAATAATATTGATATTCGTGTGTTATATTGACCATGAACACTATAAGATTGGTTAAATTAGCAAACGGATTATAGGAATTTTCCGTTTGCCATAATAATTTTTAATGTTTACTTTTCTTTTTTCTTCTTTTCTTTTGATTATATTATAGTTAGAACTAGCTTCAAGATGAACGTTTCTTCTTCCTAGTTTTCTTCGTAAGTAACTTCTGTATGTAAAGCAGTTATTATTGTAATTGATTTGTGCTTACTATATTATTATAATACATCCTACTAACATTATATTTTCTATTTAACAACATATTAACATGTTACCCATGCCAGAATAAAAACTTTTTCAAAAATAAATAAAAACCAGCGAGAACGTACTCAAATTATTTTGTGCAGTTCTGCATATTATCTTAGTATTTATGCACATCAAGTAATAGGCGAACAATTAGTTAAATTTGAAAACGCACACTATAATTGAAAATATATATTTTCCAATTATTGATGATAGAGAGTACTATAATTCAATTATTTTTTGTGTCTCAGTATAAATGAACTTTAAAATGCTTTGTACACCGCATTCTCAGAAAACATTTTGTTGTGCATTTCAGGAATGTAATATAAATTTCAATATGTTCGAAATATCGTAAAAATCATTAAAATACTCAGCAAACGGTTTCTCCCTTACCAGAAAATTACTTTAATAGTGTAATAATAATAAAAAAAAAATGCTAAAAAAATCTAAATAAAATTGCAGTTAAAAGGGATTTTGAAAAATTTTTTAGACGCATAAATTATTTTGCCTACATCTCCCCGTTATCGACACTTAAAGTTTTTAAAATTTGCAAAATAAAACATCTAGCGTTAAGGCTCCTTTCCCTGGCCGACGAAACTCTCGCAAGTTAATGCTATTTCTATGGGGAAGTTATTTTCTAATATCTAGTTTGCATTTTGACATTTTTAAATATTTTTTTTTTCTTTTTTTGCATTGGATAGTTGAAGTGCATACCGAAATCGCTCCTTTTTTAATTTTTCAATCTTGGTTGCAGATATTTTTTGTAACGGCACTTTCACTTTCGAAACCAGTTTTAAAATGAAAGTAATTTTATTAAAAAAATATTTACAGTCAACATCGAAAAAATATAAAAAGAGTGATGTAAAGATGCACCTCAGCTATGCGATGCAATATATATATACATTTAAAAAAAGGTCAAAATGCAAGCCAGATATTAGAAAATAACTTCCCCATAGGAATAGCATTAGCTCGCGAACGCTTCGTCGGCGAGGGACAGAAGCCTTAAGGAGGGAAGGCTCCCCGCCCGCCAGCGAGCGAAACAATTCTGGATGAAAATTAATAATTCCCATCTTTAATTAAAAGTATCTTCGGTAAATTATGCACCATTTAGCATTATTCTGTGATGCATTATTTAATGTTTTAACAGTTTAAACGCCAATGTTCCTAAATGGGAACATTGCATTATTTGTAATACAAAACATATATTTTCTAACATAAAACGAATGTCCTTTTTTTTATATATATATATATAAAATGTAAGGTTGATTTAAACTTTTGAAAAAAAAAAAATATTTATGTTTAAGCATTTATCACAGGTATAATCAAAATGTAAATTCCTTAATTTGCATAAAAAATATATTATTTGCATTTATCGTTTTCTCTATATCACTTACACCTAAATGTTTTTGGAATTCAAGAAAATACTCAAGAACAATATACAATAACATATAGTGGAAAATAATTTGCCATATTTGCATAGGTTGCCAATCAATAATCATGTTCCAAAATGCGAACACTGAAATGAAAACAGCCAAATAAAATGCAGAAATATTATTTTTTGTTATTTTTTAAATTTGTATGCATAAATTAAAACATTTGAAGCTGTAATATAGGAAAAACAAAATTATAATTACATTGCGATATTAATTCGGCGTGTAAACGGTTAATGCACGAGTGCTGCATTAAGAATAATTAATTGTGCAAAACTGCCAAATGTATGGAATGAACTTGATTAAAGATTGATGTTAATTGTGTTACAGAGGATTTGGATACCGAACATTTATAATTGAAAAAAAAAAATTGGAATGATCCTCTTTATTTTTAAATAACACTTATTATAATATGTGTAACAATTTTAAAAATATAAATTTCCAAAATCGATTCATTCATTTGTGCTAACCCTATCTCGATAATTCGAAGACGAGGGCAAATATTTTATGTTTGAGTAAATGTATTTTAATGTACTCTTCCGATTGCTGCATACTTAGATTTTTTACATTTTTTACATTAAGGTATAGTTTCCTGGTTAGACCCCACTGTAAAGAAACTCTTTTTTGTGGCGATAAAAACGAAATATAAATGCTACATTTTTCGTTTTCATTATCAACATGCCGTAGTAAACTTCAATAACATATATCAGTTTCATGGCAATCTCATTATATTTACGCTAGTTAAAACAGAACAGGGAAGACAGACAGACGGCAGACAAAGAACTATTCATAACTTCTTTTCACAAACACGTTTCAACCATATTGGAAAGTTGTATCAGAAAGTTGTTTTGTCAAAAAGTAGTATTAAAATCTATATACATATTACGCTAACGTATGTGCCACAAAAATCACGATTATTTGTAAATTGTTTAATGGCAACTTCCAAATGAAACGCATCCTATTGGTTAATATGCAAAAGTCCTTTAGTAAATTTAGGCTGTGGTAAATTGGATTTATTTATGTTTTGTTCCTTCGCTGCAATTGTGGAGCTTCAAAATATCGTTTATATTTTTTTCTGTTCTTTTTACTTAAAAAAAAATAAATAAAAGTCATGAATTTTAAACTTTTCAATTTCAAATTAAAGTTATGTATTGTAAATGGAATGAGTGAAAGGATTATATTATTATATTTTAACTAATTAATGAAATAGAAAAAAAATGCCATGGGTACAATATTTGGCGATTTATTATCTGCGCCAGGCTAACATAAAAATAGTGAGTTCTTGATTTATCAGCAGTGATGTCATATATGCACCACATTGGCGCGTTATTTTTCTGACGCCATTTTGGCGAAAACTTCGTTTTCAAATACCAGTTACATACATATTTTTTTTAACTAATTTTTATTATTTTAAAATGTAAATAATAAATAAAAAAAGTTTATTTAATACTTACTGAATAAAACAATTTATATCTTTTTAAAAAAGAAAATAAATGTAAGCAAACGGTTTGTAAATAAATAAATAACAATAGCCAGGTTACCCTGTGAGACACATATATTAGCCATTTTGTTTCAATAGTTCCAATGTGGTGCGTATATGACAAATGTGTCTATTTCTCTAGCAGAAAATTCTAATTTGGCAAAATATTGAGTAATTAAAATAAATTATGATTAAAAGCAATATGCTTTAATACTTAGTATACATTCAAGGGAGATCAAACTGGTCGCCTAGGGCGGCTAGTAAAATATATTTTATAACTTCAATTATAATTCACAAATTATTGAATTTTAATAATATAAATTACTTAATGTTTAAGAATTTTATTAATAATCTACAAATTATTGAAATTTAAAAATATAAATTACATAATATTTTACAATTTCATTGATAATTTACAAATTATTGAAATTTTACAATATAAATAATTTAATGTTTTACAATTTTCCATGAATTGAAAAAAATTTATTGGGGAATTTAAATATGAATTGAGAATGATATAAGTATGATTTTTCTAGTTTTTGTTTGTTACAACAGTAATATTTACAAAACATACAATGTTTATTTTCATCTCTTTTCACTGAAATTATCTCCATTACTTTCAAAATATGACGTCAACTTTATTCTATCATAAAAGAAAGAAAGAAAGAATGAAAACGCTATTTCTTATCGTGCCCGGATATCACGCAATAAATATAACACGCTTATTTCCTTTATTTCGTTCTATCTTTAAAAAAAAACCGCTACGATATGACACAGATAATGCTATTTGTCGCATCTGACAGAGGTAGATTTCGTGAATATGAAAGATAAAACTATGTGAAATCACAAATATTGTGTGTGACGGATAGAATCGCGTAAAGTAAACACATGAAGGAAATGAATTAGTCATAAATGCAATTGGCAAAATAAAACAATTATATAATTAGAATGAATAGACTTGGAAGCGGAAGCACAGACAGTCACCTCATCGAGTTCACGGCTGAAATTCAAGAAATAATTAAAATTCGATCCGCATATTAAAACGAAATCGGTCTGTCAACGTATATCTTTGGTGGAAAACGCCAGAAAACCTATTATTAGCGGCTGACTCGTAGGTTTACCGTTATGTTTTCATGTACCCAATAGTATGAAAACATGGAGGATTCGAAACAGGAAAACATAATAGTAAACTTGCGAGCGGCTAAAAACGGGTTTTCTGGCGTTTTTCACCAAGATATACGTTGACAGACCGATTTCGTTTTAATATGCGAATCGAATTTTAACTACTTCTGGAATTCCAGTCGTCAACTCAATGAAGTGATTGTTTGTGCTGTTGACATCAGGTCCAGAAGAAAGGTTCCGAATGCAAACTTAAGACTGTGCTCAACTCTCTGCTTAAAAAGCATAAAAAGTTTTGACACATTTACAGGCAAAAGTTTTGCTGGAATGCGGCATTGAAATTAGTAATTTACCATACTACTTATTAGTTGTATGCAAAGAATCATTGGCTGGACATTATTTCCTATCAGTTAGAACCAAAATCTCATAGCGTTTTTCAATGTATATTTTCAGAACTGTAAATCAAACATAGCTATTTTAAATTTTTATTTTAACGTCTAAGAGAATTTCTAAAAGATTTTCATATTCAGGAGATACTTAGAATGTACTTATTTTTAATATTTTCTGTTGTGTACAGTTGAATTTCTATTTTATAAGCAATTGCAAAAAATTATGTTATTTTAGAACATATTGATAAAAAAGAGGTACAATAAGGAAGTGAAAGATACATTTTTTCAGTGTTCCACGCTGAATCTATATTACTAACTTTTTCTTTTATTTGGGTACTGTTTTTTATTTCTTATTCGCCAAATTGTTAATGTTGACAAAAGACCAGTGAGAACACTGGGATGGCTTGTGTGCGTGTGTGGGTGTGTGGGTGGGTGGGGGGTGTTCAACAAATTATAGCATATGATATCGTAAGAAGGCGAGAGGGCCCAAAATTTGGTAAAATGTTTATAACGTCTAAGTATAGCCCCTTAAAGTTAGCCATTGCGAAATAACTAAACAGTCAGAAATTATAACCATTTGAGTAATTAAGACAGAGGAGTGTGCTATATTTCTTGGCCAATGTATCTTTTTTCTTAGAATCTCATCCTTAACCTCAACTTTTTTACATTTGTACACATCATTCTTCATTAATTCCTGAGAAGTGCAATTCGTCTTTGCACATTTGGCAGAAAAGTATACCTTTATCGTTTCAGCAGAAAAGGGCTAAATAAGAAAAGCCCAAAGAAAAAAAGAAAAAAAAATCTCATTTCGGAACAGTCATTTGCTGTACTAGGCACTGTTATAATCGTCGAGTTATTCAAGGTAATCATCAAGTTAAAAAAACATATACTTATTTATTTTTGTTATTATTATTAAAAGTAAAACCACGAAAGATTTTTTTTTTTTTCTTGAGAATTGGGAGTTACTTGAATTCAAAGTACATTATCTTCATATGAATCAGTCATGATTACTCAGTTTAAAATGTAAAAGATAGATAAATATATTACAAGAAAGGAAGGGTGTTCTAATACATGATTACAACGAACAGTTTACACAGAATACTTATTTTTTTGAAATCAGTAGTGAGAATTAATAATAATAATAATAATAAAGCCACAAAGAATCTTAGTTTACATCAATTAACGCGCTCTTTTGCAAGAATATTCTTATAAACTATTTACAAAAAAGAGAGAAATAAAGAAAAGAAAAGATATACCATGAATTATGCAAAAGACGCACTTTCGAACAACAGGTGCAAACTGCTACATTAGTTAATGTATTTTTACTTTTTCATGCACAAAACTATTCATTTTATTTTCACAAAATTAATAGATTTTTTAATGCCATATGTAATAAAACAATTTCTTAAATTTTCTTTAGAAATTGTTTTTTATATGCCATAAAAAAATATAAAATTACACTTACATGCGATGGAAAAAAAATGCCATTAGTAGTTACAAGTTCACGTAATAATAATACGGTATGCAAATAATATGAGCTAGTCGGATGTGGCAATTCTAAAACTTTCTTATATCTCATACATGTTAATACTTCCAGAAAAATGAAGCATACCAGCATCTCCGGTTAGGAGATTTACACCGAAATTTAATCTGCAACAATTTATGCCAAGTTATAACTGAATCAGAAGTTTGAGGAAATTAGCCATTTACCATACTTTACATTACATTAATTGCATGCACAGTATCATTAGTGGAACAATTTTTCCTATCGGTTAATAATGTTGATAACGTTACCTAAGTATAGCCCCTTAAAATTAGCCATTGCGAAATAACTAAACAACCAGAAATTAACCATTTGAGTTAAGACAGAGAAGTGTACTATATTTCTTGGACATTGTATCTTTTTTCTTAGAATCTGATCCTTAACCTCAAATTTCTTACAACTGTACACATCATTCTTTATTAATTCCCCGGAAGTGCAATTCGTCTTTCCACGTTTTGCAGAAAAATTTATCTTTATCATTTTTCAACAAAAAAGCGCTAAATAAGAAAAACCTAATGAAAAAAAATCTCATTTTGAAAGAGTCATTAGCTGTACAGGAACTGTTATAATCGTCGAGTTATTCAAGGTAATCATGAAAAAAAAAAAAAAAAAAAAAAAAAAAAAATTCTTATCATTATTATTAAAAGCAAAACCACGGAAGATTTTTTTTCTCTGGAGAACTGGGAGTAATTTGAATTCCAGGTACATTATCGTCATATGAATCATTCATAATTACTCAGTTTAAAATGTAAAAGATAGATAAATATATTATATTTTTAAAAAAGTTTCAAGATACGGCCACAACGAATAGTTTACACAGAATAATAATAATTATTATTATAAAGCACACAGAATCTTAGTTTCAGATATTTCCATCAATTAATACGTTGTTTTGTAAGAATATTCTTATAAACTATTTACAAAAGTTCATTTTTCTCACAGGTGAGCAATATGATTTTTCTTCTTCTTTTTAACGTAAAAAATAATAAATAAATAAATATATAAATAAATAAAATAAAGTGAAATGTCAATAAATATACGGCAAAATCCGAAAATAATATATATATATATATATCCCCCCTTCCACACACACATGCATTTAAAAAAAATCACGAATTTTTTTTATGCCAAACAAATAATTCAGATAATTCCGTCGAATATAATTCCAAATTAAGTTTGCACTATATATCTCTACACTTTTTTTTTTTTTTTTTTTTTCATTGAGCAAAAGGTTAATTTATTAGAGAAAATCTCCTTCTTTTTTCTTTCGAATTTGGAAATTCTACATTATATTATTATGTTTTATACTGCTTTTAAGGGTAAGGGTTAGAATTTTGCAATTTGGCACCAGAAACCTTGTAAAGTACTAATGTCAACCAGCAAACTTCACGGCATATTTCTACAGCATTTGTAACAGAAAACTACTACAAAGCTCATTATTTGGAAAGAGTGGTATTAAATTTTTTGTTAAAAGTTCTTCCGCGACAAACGCTCAACCATACTTATAATATTAACTTTGTTATATTCCATTATTATACTAATTATGTTTTATTATTATTATTATTACTATTATTATTATTATTATTTTAAATTTTTTTACAAGTGTGTGTGGCCCGCCTAAAGTCTGAAACTTATATTTGCGGCCTGCAAGAAAAAATAAGGTTGAGTACGACTGCTTCAACTAGTTAAACTGAACATGATATGATTTCCATTTTTGAAATAGGAAATAGCATTTCAGAAAAAGGATGCAAGGGGATAATAGTGGGAAGCACTATTGCTATAGGTTCGAGGTAACTATATACGCTTCCCAGAAAGGGAGTCGACCTTTTAACAGAATAACCTTTCATCTCTTCAAAAATCATGGTCTCAACCTACAGTTTTCGAGTGGCGTAGGATTCTGAAATCCGTTAGTGGGCAGGGGTGTAAAAGCCAAATCGCACAATTTAGCAGAGTTTTTGTTGTCAGTATCGCATCTTCGCCCACCCCTCTACTGTGTTTGTGTTAGGGTGGGGAATCGTTTTTATAATTATTAAAAAAATTTTGTTTTTGAATATCTCTGTCGAATATGGAAAATAAGTTATATTGGTATGAAAGGTTACATTAGGTTATTCTATTTTTTACCTATTAAAGATTTTCTTAAGTGGTCTCGGTAGTTTTTGAACTTTTTTGGTGCCTTTTGGACATTTTAAAAATTTTATAATTTTAAGCTATAGTTTTGGCATAATAATAAAGGAGTCAATGCAGGAAAATGATTCTATCGAGAAATTGTTCAATTTTCCTAGCAAAATTCCATTTTTTTAAATCTTGAAAATTTTAAGTAATTTTTAAACTTTATCGTCTCGTAAAATTTTGAACATTTTGAGCTATTACTTTTAAAAACTATCCGTAGAAGTGTGCTGTATAATTTTAAGCATTGGATTTATCATAAGTGACTTAATTTGGGAGAAAAAAATAAAATGTGCAAATACGTGTAAAATTACAGTAAAAGATTTTTATTTTATATTTTTATGTGTAAAAAAACCCTTTTCACTTCATTGTAGAACCGATATTTAGTTTTATAAAAATAACCATAAAAAATACCCCCCCCCCCCAAAAAAAAAATAAATAAATAAATAAATAAAAATAAATAAATAAATAAAAATAAATAAAAATAATCGAGTCATTTGAACAATATACATAATTTTAAACATGTTTTATCACTTTGAACATGCTTATTTGTCGAAAAAACATGAACTAAGAAAAATTAATTTTATGTGAAGTGGAATTATGGCATTTAAAGGGACAGTGGTGTAACAAAATCGCTTTAAACTGTATTTATAATACTCGGATCTTTACGAAACTTCATCAGAATGTACAAGGGGTAATAAAGTATAATTTAAGCAAGAAATTAAAAAATCGATATTTCATCTTTTTTGCCGAATGAAGAGTATTGAGTCCCCTTAAAACAAACAAGGACTAGTCTTTTTAAATAAATGAATTTCTTTCTTCTTATTATTTGACCATGCAAGTAATAATGTATACCTCATAAACCAATGTCAAAATTCAAGCTTTTAATCTAAAATAGCAAACTAAGATCATTGGTTTTCAATTTAGTCGATCATTAATTCGATTAATCAGATTAATTTAAAGTGTTGGGAACCACTAATCTGTATGCAAAGATACAAAAACATTAATTAATTCGTTTTGACGCTGACTTTATTCAAACCTTCATACGTACTTTTGCATTTATAATATTATGAAAATATGTATATGACAACATAAATATTTAAAAATCTACATTTTTTTTTTTTTTTTTTTTTAAGGGAAAAAAATTATAAAGTTACTACAATATTTTTAAGAAACTGGGACTCCTAGAACTTTTTATGTAACAGCAACAATAAAAATTCATTTAACAAATATACATTTGCTACGTAAATCGAATAATCTGTAAGGTTATTAAGAATTTTTTAGGAAACTGTGATGCTTAGAATTATTAATGTAACAGCAATCCGGGTTACAGATTAAATTTTAGCAAAATTATAGTAATTTTAGCAGTTTTTTTTTTTTTTTTTTTTTTTTTTTTTTTTTTTTTTGTAAAGCTACAGATCTCTGTAGCTTTGCATAAATTAGTTTTGTAAATTTACATCTTTTTTTTTTTTTTTTTTTTTTTTTTTTTACAGTGTACTGATAAAATTATAGCAAGCATACAGATTTCTGTATCGTTACATCTGTAGAAATGCAATTTTTTTCTTTTTTTTTTCTTTTCTTTTTTCTTCTTTTCTTTACATTGTTTTTTGAGTTTTCAATTGTGGTACAAAACTTACTAGCAAACCTATTTCCAAATGACAATGGTCTTTCATGTGAAGCCTAATCGTATACTAATGAAGGAACGACCCCACTTACTTTTTTTTTTTTTTTTTTAAATCTACCGAGTATAATCACAAATTATATTTCAAGTGTGGACAAAGCGGAAGGAAAAAAAAAAATACAAAAAAGACTTTGGAAAACCGATCAGGAAGATCAGAGGATGATAGGCAAGGTGAAAATGCTAATGAATTTAAATTGCGTTAATCCTATTAGTGATTTGACGCACTCAGTCATCTCGCAGGTGGTCATCTGTCAAACGTCAAGGTGGAATTTACATACTCAAAGAATCGAAACAAAATACTTGTATAACACAGAATCATCCCGTTACAATTTTTATTCAATACCTACTCGGTATATTTTTCGATTATTGAGCTTCAAGAATGCTGTTTGAAAGAAGAGTTTGCAAATTTTCAAGCAGTAAAGTAATATAATTAAAGATCGACCGAAAAAGATTTTTAAAGCCGAAACCGAATTTCGGTGATCTTCCTATTTTCGGTCGAAAAAGAAAAAAAATGTCTAATTTTTTAAAAGTAATTAATACATACATAAATACACATAATTATGAATTAATTATGCGCATTTATTATATATACATAATTATTAATTAATTATAAATGTGGCCCAAATTCGCTCCCTATGCCTTAGTTAGGCTCAAAATTTATTATTTTCATATAAAAAAACGTAATTAATTATTCAACGACAAAAAAGAATTTTTTAACTATACGAATTTCCTTTGATTAAAAAAAAAAAAAAAAAAAAAAAAAAAAATACTTTTAGGTGCTTAAATGTAATAAATTCCTCAATTCAGCCTGAGTTTTGTCACAGAAAATTTTTTATTGAATAAATAGACGTAATTTTTTTTTTTACAAATTTTAATAAATGTGATTTTTAAAGCCATTAATTATGCAAATGAATTTGAATATACGTTTAAATTTAGGTTCTGTGTAAAATATAGTACACTGTAAAAAAATCTGTAAAGGTACTAAACATTTTCTAGGAAACTGGGATTCCAAGAACTTTTCATGTAACGACAACAGGAAAAATTCATGTAACCGATTCTGAAACTTAAAATTTTTGCTGTTACCGTTACAGGAAAAGTTCTAGAAATCTCAGTTTCCTAGAAAAAGTTTAGTACCCTTACAGATTTTTTTTTACAGTGTAGTAAGAAAATATAAATGGAATATTAAATATATATCTGCAATAGAATTTTTAAAATGTCACACGCAAAATGCATATTTGAGAATTCATATTTTTAAAACGTCAATTTTGTCATTAAGATTTAACTTATTAATAGTATTTTATGAAAGTATAGAAAAAAAAATATTGTATTCCATTAATTGGTTTTGAAACTACAGAACAACCTGATCTATCCCCCTTAATTTAAAAAAAAACAATAATAATAATAATTTCTGCTTATGTACTTCTGTTACATATATTATGGTGATATATACTTTAGTGGGATTGGCATTTAAAGTGGTTGGTAAAATAATATAAAAATGCTTTTACTACACTTATAATTGTCAAAATGCTTCAAAACTGTGCTGAAATATATAGCTAAAGTTTATTTTTAGAAAAAAATTACAAAATCAAATCTATATTTTCAACAATTTTGACGATTCGTAGTATATCAAGTCCCCTTAAATAATTACTGCAGCGATTTTTTTTTTACTTTTTGTATTTTGAATGCCAGTACCAAAAACTTAAAACATACTTTGATAAAATTACGAAAGGTAAATAATTTTTCAGAAGCAAAGTTTAACTGAGTCACGACATCATCATCAGAATTTAGAACGAAGATCAAAATCAGTTGTTTGCATTTTTGAGTGAACGGTAATTTGAACTTTAATCACTTTCTTAACTGCATAATGGTATTATCAAATTTAATTCAAATATATAACATTTTGTGTGTGTGTAATAGAACTATCTAATACGTGAGAGCGGATGTAATTTTATCACATAATTTCATCAAAATCATGACTACTTAATGACATTCCATACACTTGGACTGGTCGAAGTTCAGTTCAAATAGTTCCTGGATTTTTGTACCCTGTAAGCATTAATCTATGTCAATATGCTTTTATTCGTCATTTCAAATGCCGGAAAATCTGTATGCCTTTTATATTTTGACTTTTTTAAATTTCTTTGGGGTAGGAGGGATAGTTAGGACCACTTTATAAACTTTCAACATTTTTATCTTTTTACTTTTTTTTCTATTTAGAACTGGTGTTTTTAGTACATAGGAAATAATTTTGACCCTGTAATAACACCTCTTAAAAGTTTTAATTCTCATAGCCCCCCTTTTTTTATTAAATAATAATAAAAAAATGATTATAATTACCCCATCAAAAACTCACCATCACAAAAGTTTGGGGATAATCAAGACCACTAGTGGGGAAACTATGACCACCATATTTCTTCATTACACTTGATTACACACATTTGTTTGGCGATAATTAAGACCATTAGAACAACCAAACTGATAAATCTGTTTATCAATAATTTTAGTAGACTTTGTTCAAATTGCTATTCGGATCTCAAAAATGCTTCAGACTAGTAATAAAGAATATCTAAAATGAAAAATACATTATGAAGTTAGTATCTATGCGTGAAATTTTTTTTTACCATACACAATTTTCTGCATTATGGCGGTGGTTACAAATAACCCCTGGTCATAAATATCCCATTTGACCCCTATTTTTTCTTTCTTTCTTTTGGAATTTTAGCTTGAGTTAGACCAATTCTATTCATTCTTTTTTTCACTTAAAAAAAAAATCTTTTCGGGTTTTATTATTTATTTAACTTTGGTTAAAAATATTTTTCGATTTGAAACATTAAAAATAGCTACCAAAAGGGCAAAAATTAAGGTTTATTAAAACCTAAAGAATTATGACAGTAACTATTTTGTGTATTATTAATATGGCATTAACTAGTGACGAATTTTTTAGGAGACTTCAAAAATGTTGTATTATATCACAAATTATTGATTCAGACAGATAGCCCCGATTTTTAAATTTAAAGAATGGAACACATACTAGAAATAAAAGTGCGGCGTATAGAACTTTAAGCAAACTTTTTAAAATTAAATTATGAAATGAGGTGATAATTGGAAACGTAACGATATATTAAAGGAAGACCATGCGATTTATTTCTAGGTTAATAAGGAATTATATTAAAAAATAAAAAGAATTTATATATACAAAGTGAAAATGTCGCAAATTTAATATTATTTTTATTTGCTGCTGCAGTTAAGATCTTCTGAAACAATGCCCTTTCAATCCCACTTCACTGTTACATCTTCAGTCAGTCTCCATCTGGTTCACGTCACATTTTCTCTTATCGTTACATTGTAACCATTGACGCAACGAAAGGACCTGACTGTGGTGCTGCCATCTTTTAATGAGACAGGCAGGCTCGGCCCCTCAATATACCATGGTTACAATTACAACATACTGATACAGTAAGTGAAAAGACATGTACTCATATTAAAGAATCGGAGACGAAAGTGTTAGCAAAAAATATTTTTTTTATAATCTTGTTAAGAACGCACGTAGCAATATTGTGGCAGATAGGTTTATTTACTTCTTTAATAACTTTTAAATCGACAAAAGTTCCCGAATTATGCTTGAATTTATCCGTTTTTATGAGTGCGTTAGATTTAAAATGAAGTGTTATTTCAAAAATAAAATAAAAATATAAATATAAACTATCGTTTTTAAAACATTGTAAGATAAATAGACATTTCTTTGCTTTTTTACATAGTTTGACTACAGCCAGATATTTTTTAAATGGCCGTTTATTAATGAATGCTTTTATTAAAGAACACTTTTCAGACTATTTAAGACATAACAATAAGTTTTTTGAAGCTTTTTTATTGTTATTATTATGTGTACATAATTTTATATCGAACTTCTCAAAGAGGGATTTGAAGTGAAAGAACTTGTAGAGATAATTGTAAAAAGAACAAAAATCAGGTATATTGATTGAAAAGTAAAACTGTAAGATAAGCAAACATATACGCGATTGAAAAGTAAAACTGTAAGATAAGCAAACATATACGCAGTATTAAATTAGCTAAAAATGTCGTCTTTAGTTCGACATAATTACTATATTTATATATATATTATATGTAATTTTTTAGGTGCTGTTTTACCTTTACTTTTATTTCATTTCTAAATTAATCAAGCTGACTTTTAATGATACATGATTGCTCTCGCATTTTCAGATGCTTTGATCTTGGTGTTTCGAAAGCCGTAGTAAAACATTACTTCAATCACTTCTTCTCAATCTTGACTTAGAAAAATACAAGGCAGGTAAGAAGAATTCTCAAAAAAATTCTCATTTTTTTTCGGAGAAAAAAATGTGGTTGAGGTCGGATTTACGATTTATCTCAGTATGTGTGATTTTAGGTAACATACGCATGTAAAAATAAGAACTTCGTATTATGGTATAGTTGACTGTCATTTATAAAATAAAAGAGAAACTTTTCAATTTCAGCGTCCTCTGTCCATTTAAGCCAAAAGTCGCTCACAATAAACCAACTTGTAACCTCCATCCCGATACATTTTCCAGCAATAGAATAAAAAAATGCAAGGAAAAAAAAAGCAGCTGTGTCGCAATTTACAGGTATTGCGCTTATACCCATTTAGAGAGAGAAAAAAAGGTAACATTTATTAATTTTCATTTCCCTCCATACGCTTTGCATGCCCTTGAAAAGAATGAAGGGTGTTGTTACACACAGAGGTGTCTTTTTTTCCTCTTCCTTTCATTTCATTTCTTTTTTCTCTTTTATTGTTTTGCCGGGTTTTTTTATTAATCTGCTTCTACTGTTGCAGAGTAACCAGATGATGGTCATATGTTTCCGTCGTTTTTAGAAATAAAGGCTGAATGCGATTTATTGTGACATGCGAAGTCACAGAACGAGTAAATGTCTTCAGAATTTTGTCTTGCAATTGTGTACCGTTTGGTTTGTTAATGAAGAAAAATATTGCGCAGTTGCTGACGAAAAATAATACGCATGGGAATAATTTCAGCTAATTATTGGTTATATATATGCAAGTTTAAGCTATTGAGAAACATGGTTATGAGTTTTTTTTCCTAACAAGCGACCGTTATGTTAAAGGAAAAGTTAATAGAAAAAAAAATACACAGATATAAAATGTAATAAGCAAAATCAATCTTTCATTTTATTATGTACAGTTTATAGTCAATGTAGCAGCAAAAGTGATTTCAAGTTCCTTCTATTTACAACTTAACTAAAAGTATTTATATGTGCCAATCCCAAAACTTTCTTCTATCTCATACGTACATTTTAATATTCCAAAAATTAGTTAGACATGTTAATAGTTTAAGGCCCCTGTCCTCGATCGAGGAAACGCTCGCGAGCTAATGCTATTCCTATGGGGAAGCATTTTCCTAATAACTCTTTCGCATTTTCACATTTTTGAATAATTTTTTTTTGCATTGGATAGCTGAGGTGCATGCCGACAGCGCACCTTTTTTACTTTTTCAATTTTGAATGCATATATATTTTTTAAAAAGCACTTTCAGTTTCAAAACCGGTTTTAAAAGTGAAACTAACTTTGTAAAAAATATCTGCAACCAAAATCGAAAAAGTAAAAAAGGTGCGCTGTCGGCATGCACCTCAGCTATCCAATGCAAAAAAAAATCATTCAAAAATGTCAAAATGCGAAAGAGTTATTAGAAAAATGCTTCCCCATAGAAATAGCATTAGCTCGCGAGCGTATCCTCGAGCGAGGACAGGGGCCTTAATATTATTAATTCATTATTATGCCAACTTTTATTTTCGTCTTAAATTTCTGCTTCAGTCAATGGATCGGAGTAAAAACGAGTTAATGTGGATCATGATATTTATTAAAATCAGTAGTTTTCCCTTATCCTGCTATCATCATTAATATGAAAATTTAAACTGGCAGAATCGAGGATCTAGCTAACGATCTATTGTTTCAAACGAGACGCTTTACCTCCAAGCTATAATGTTTACACGCAAAATGTTTAAATTAAAGTTTTCTTTTAAATTGTAAATCGCAAAAATGAACGGATGACATTGATAAAATTAATTTAATTAAAATAATAGACTTTTTCAAAATTTTATTCAATTTTATTCAAAATTTCATGATTTGTCGTGTGACACGGAGTATTCAGAAGTACACAAAATTTGAAGTCTCTGACTTATACAACTTTTGTGCACGGACTCTGTGACAGAAGGACAGACAGAGAGGACACAGAAGAATAGGGTTTCGTCAGATAAACGAAACTCTAATAAAGTTAGAAAAAGCATTAGAAAGTAACTTTTTCTTCAGCGTGCAACATAAGTCATTAGGTGTTCCCCTAAATTTTCTACATTTCTGCTGTAACCGCAGATGAGTGTGCGAAAACAGGCTTTTCACTAAAACCAAGCAACATAATGCAATTCTCATGAGCTAAGAGTGTTTCTACAAATGTAATTCATTATCAAATTGCACAAATTTATGGTGAATCTGCAACGAGCAGACGACATGCTGTGTGTCACACATTTCAACTCTGCAGATGGTGTGCAATGCTGGTATAAAGCAAAGCACGCATTGGCGTCCAAGATCGTCGTCAAGACATAAATAAAATGATGCACAATAATTGATGAGTAACCCTTGTATGCAAAATACACATACACCTGAGCCAACATTAAATTGTGATGCGAAGCACGATGCAACATGGTACATGATTTCTACCACGCTAGCATTTACAGGCTAATCTTTAGTCGGATTCCTCAATCGGTATGGTAATAATATATAAAGCATGATATGTAACTATTGATCTAAAATTTTGTTAGTATTTCCTGCTAGTTCTTATTTTATACTTCCTAAATGGTGATGGTCACTTTTTTTTTAATCTATCCTCCTAAGCGAACATCCCAACTCTTTTTCGGGGTGAGTAATGGGTGTGTGTGTGGGGGGGGGAGGGGGGGGACAAAAGAACTATATAAAAAGTAGTTGCAAACATGAAGGTTTTTATTAAAGAATTTTTGTACGGCCAGAAGGTAGATACATAAAACCAATGTTGACAATTTAAAGATTGTTTTAAATTCACAATATCTACCACTATTTCAGAATACAAATCTTCTCTTTTTTTAATGACACAGATTCTATCGTTAAATAAAGCAAAGATTGCCGAATAAAATTTGAAAAAAGCAAATACATATTCTGTATAAAAAAAAAAACCCAAAAAAAAAAAAAAAAAAAAAAAAATCTGGAAACACCGCATAGAACATATTCTCAAGGCATAATACACTCTTCATAGGATGTTTTATTATTAACATACGGAAGAAGTTTTTTTTTAATAAATATTTTGTTAACAACTTTTAAGCTATAGCATTCTCTGATACCCATATTTTGAGTACATGTTTTTGAAATTATATGGATCCTATCATATAACCAAACTTTATTTTCTAGAATTACTTCAGTGAAAGCATAAAAATACGCAAAATATCCGATTAAATTTTAGGATCGTTTTGGAAATTCAAAACACAAACAGATTTCAATGAGTTTCATACGTCAACACTTAAACCTAAGGGATATACAAACGTAGTATTTCCGAGTGCAATAATAGAGACTAATTAGATGACAGGCACTCTCAACAAGTCATCATGGTAATGAACACCACAAGGACGACCTTAAGATGGAAAAGGCGCAGAAAAAAATATGTTTATCGTGAGAAAGATGCGATACATAACAGGAAGGAATGTGCGAAGGAGTGTGGGAAAAAAATGCGCATTACTTTGAATTTAAAGACAAATGTCCCTTTAAATGAGCGGCAAAAATAAGAATCATGTGCATAAAAATAGTGTCCCAGAAAAAAAAAAAATTGATTTTTCATACAAAAATACTCTATGTATATACATTTCTTATCTGGAAATAATTAGTTACATAAATTTGTTTTAATTATTTTTAAAAATACAGCAAACTCTCTGTAAGGTGGAAATCTGTCTAACTTGGAAAGATTTTCAAGTCCCTGTGAATCTATAGAGTTAAATTTTCCTAAGGTGGAAAATTGTCAACAACGGAAAATTTTCTCGGTCCCGATAAATTCCGCCTTAGACAGAGTTTTCTGTATACGTATTCTTTTCTTTTATGAAGAGTCATTTATTGAAACTTACAAAAAAAAGAAAAAAAAATGTGCAAGGTAATCTTTTCAACATCTTAAGGCGGCTAGTCACTCAGCGACTGAATTCCTCTCGGTAATATTAAGTCTATGGGCGCTTTATGCATTCTTATATTCAAAATATCCCCTCACGGAATAAATATTTTTAACTTCTCTTCTTAAAATATGCAACTTTTCTTCTCAGTTGTCAAAATATTTCTGAAATTTATGCTCAATTTAATATTTTATGTTTTAAAAACTGACGAGCTCGGAGTAAAATGTCAACACTTCAAATAAAATTATGCCTAGATTTTAGAAATATTTTGACAACTAATAATAAAAAAATATGTATCCTTTCAGATTGGTTTGGTTTATTTTTGTCGTCCGATTATCTACATTAGGGATATAGGACCAGAGGGGGAGTGCCCTTCGTGGGGGTTTTTCTAAGGGAACCTAACCCGTATTTACGCAAGTATCGAAGAAAACCACGAAAACTCCGAACGGTTAGGCCGACAGCCGTGATTGGGTTCGAACCCAGCACCTGCCGTCTACCAGTTGAGAGGTCAGAACCTCTCCGCCACTAGTGGGGCTGCATCCTTTCAGAAGAGAGCACTAAAGAAAGAAGCTAAAAATATTAATTTCCCGAGGAGATATTTTTAACATAAAAATGTATCAAACGCCCATAGACTTAAAATTACGGAGGCGAATTCGGTCGCTGAGTGATTAGTCGTCTTAAACTATCATGGTAATTTTATAGAATATTTAATATCTTCCATCTTAAAAACTACAATAATAAATTCCTACGAAATATTTCACTTCTGTGTTATCTCGAAAAATATCACAAAATTAGTACGCAAAAGAATTTTATATTGCTGATAGAAAACTTCGTCCCTTGCGCCATTTGTGCGCCTCCGCCGATTTTTAACTGACTTGTTTTTAATTCATCTATTGGTAGAAATACGCTGTGATATATTCCAGTAACAAATTTTAAATTCTTGGATGCAGTGTTGAATTCAGTCACATTTCTCGAGGGATTTTTGTGGTTCCGAGGGGAGGAATTGCACTTTTTTACCATTGGAAACACAGTTCAGTTCCAAATCGCTTCCATAGTCAAGCATTTCAATTTTATATCTTTTCGTGAAAAAATGAATTTGTAAATGTGTCAAAACGTTTTGCGCTTGTTGAGTAAAGCAGTTGAGAACAGCCTTAACTCCCTTTTTCATGTGAGGAAACAGCTTTTATCCATTTGCAATAATTGTATACCGAAATATTCAATTATTTCTTCAATAAACTTTTAATTATATTAATGAAACGTTAATTTTGATGTTATTAATAAATTCAAAGTTAACTGTTTTAACAAAACAGCAACTTCATTTTTCATCATGCACTTATTTAGCAGATGTCTTTTTTGATCGAGTACGTGCCCAATCGCTCTATCATCTATACATTTGTATTTCGTATAAAAGCAACAGCTCCTTCAGTTATTCTATGTATTATAAATCAATTTTTTAAAAACTCTAAGCTCTAAATTTCTCTAGTGAATCTGGATTTGTCATTTTCTCCAATTAAAATAACAAAATATACTCACCCATAAGAAGATTGGGGATTAAAATACACCCCTTAACATTTTTAAATGGAGTTTAGCCAGTGGCGCCGACTTCCGGGTCTGCGGGTCTGCCGCGCAGACCCTGAAAAATGTCTGCAGACCTTGCAATATCTTGGCAGACCCTGAAAAATGCAGGCATGAGATTTTTTCGCGGTTGAGCGATTTTACGATTTTTTGCCGCTTTTTGCGGGACTAATTTGTTCCGAAATTTAAAAAAAAAATCGATCTTCAATCCGAAAATTCGGACATAAGACCGCGAAAAAACTCAAAATTCGTCATTGGGTAATAAACGTGAAAAGTGTCGAAGAATAGCGGGGGGGGGGGGGGGGAGTGCTAATTTCATCTAAAGATCGTGGGAAAACGTCTAGTTCGTCAAAAGGTTGCGAAAAAACATCAATTTTGTGAAAGGATCGTGAAAATCGTCAAAAGATCTTTGAAAATTTCGTCAAAAAGTAGCGTGAAAAACGATCATTATGTTCACGAATTACAGAAAAAAATGCGATTTATGTTCTAAGATAGTGGGGCAAAACGCAAAATCTGTCAAAGAATCGAGAGAAAAAAGTGGATTTTCGCAAAAGATCGCAGAAAAATATGAATTATTCAAATAATAGCGAGAAAAATGAATTCTTGGAAAAAAAATATAAAAAAAAAATTCGCAGAAAAAACCCCCGCAAAATCGGCCGAATTTTTCAAAAAATCTCGAGAAAATAGTGAATTTTGGCCAAAGATCGCGCAAAAGACCAAAGATAGTAGGAAAAAAGCGAATTCTGTCAAAGAATCGTGAGAAAAACGCGAATTTCGGCAAAAGGTTGCAAGGAAAATGCAATTTTCGACTAAACATCACGAGAAAAACGCAAATTTTAGCAAAAGATCAGAGGAAAATTGCGAATGCTAGAAAAAAAACCTCAGAAAAATCGCAAAGTTTGGAAAAAAAAATCATGAAAAGACGCAAATTTCGTTAAAAAAAAATAGCGGAAAAACGCGAAGACAAGCAGAAAAAACCAATTTCGTTCAAAAATAGCAGAGAAAAAAGTATTTTTCTTTCAAAAAATCTTGGGAAAAATATAAAAAATATATTGGGGGGGGGGGAGGAAGTGCTAATTTCATCTAAAGATCGTGGGAAAACGTCTAGTTCGTCAAAAGGTTGCGAAAAAACATCAATTTTGTGGAAGGATCGTGAAAATCGTCAAAAGATCTTTGAAAATTTCGTCAAAAAGTAGCGTGAAAAACGATCATTATGTTCACGAATCACAGAAAAAAATGCGATTTATGTTCTAAGATAGTGGGGCAAAACGCAAAATCTGTCAAAGAATCGAGAGAAAAAAGTGGATTTTCGCAAAAGATCGCAGAAAAATATGAATTATTCAAATAATAGCGAGAAAAATGAATTCTTGGAAAAAAAATATTAAAAAAAAATTCGCAGAAAAAACCCCCGCAAAATCGGCCGAATTTTTCAAAAAATCTCGAGAAAATAGTGAATTTTGGCCAAAGATCGCGCAAAAGACCAAAGATAGTAGGAAAAAAGCGAATTCTGTCAAAGAATCGTGAGAAAAACGCGAATTTCGGCAAAAGGTTGCAAGGAAAATGCAATTTTCGACTAAACATCACGAGAAAAACGCAAATTTTAGCAAAAGATCAGAGGAAAATTGCGAATGCTAGAAAAAAAACCTCAGAAAAATCGCAAAGTTTGGAAAAAAAAATCGTGAAAAGACGCAAATTTCGTTAAAAAAAATAGCGGAAAAACGCGAAGACAAGCAGAAAAAACTAATTTCGTTCAAAAATAGCAGAGAAAAAAGTATTTTTCTTTCAAAAAATCTTGGGGAAAATGCAAATTTTGGAAAAAGATCGCGAGAAGAACGTACGTTGTGGCAAAAGATCGCGGAAAAATTCGAATTTTGGCAAAAAATCACGTTAAAAGACACTAATTTCGTCAAAATGGCAGAAAAAACGCAAAGTATCGCGGAAAAAACTCAAATTTCACTCAAAGATAGAAGGGAAAAAAAAAAAATTTTTCAAAGAATTGTGGGGAAAACGCGAATTTAGGCAAGGGTTGCGAGGAAAAATGCAAATTTCGACTGAAGATGGCGAGAAAAACGCAAATTTAGGCAAAAGATCAGAGAAAAATCGCGAATTTTAACAAAAAACCTCAGGAAAATGGCAAATTTTGGCAAAGATTGCAGAAAAGACGCATCGTTAAAAAAAAAGCGGGGAAAATGCAAGAATAGCGGAAAAAACTCTAATTTCATTCAAAGATAGCAGAGAAAAAGCTATTTCTCTTTCAAAAAATCTTGGGGGAATGCAAATTTCGGAAAAAGATAGCGAAAAAAACGTAAATTGCGGCAAAAGATCGCGGAAAAATTCGAATTTCGGCAAAAGATTAAGGAAAAAGATACTAATTTCGTCAAAAAATAGCAGGATAAACGCAAAGAATCGCGAAAAAAACTCAAATTTTCGTTCAAAGATAGCAGTGAAAATTTTTTTATCAAAGAATCGTGGAAAAAACACGAGTTTCGGCAAAAGGTTGCGAGGAAAATGTAAATTTCGACTTAAGATCATGATAAAAATGTAAATTTTACAAAAGATCGCGAGAAAAACGCAAATTTCGGCAAAAGATCAAAGGAAAATCGCGAATTTTAGCAAGAAACCCCAGAAAAATCGCAAATTTTGGCAAAAGATCGCGGATAAGACGCAAATTTCGTCAAAAAATTGCTGGAAAACGTAAAGAATAACGGAAAATTTCTAATTTCGTTTAAAAATAGCAAAGAAAAAGAAATTTTTCTCTCAAAAAATCTTGGGGAAAACGCAAATTTCGGAAAAAGATCACGAGAAAAACGTAAATAGCGGCAAAGGATCGCGGAAAAATTCGAATTTCGGCAATAAATCATTAAAAAAGATGCGAATTTCGTCAAAAAATAACAGGGAAAGCGCAAAAAATCGTAGGAAAAACGCCAGTTTCGACCGAGCATCGCGAAAACACGGTAATTTCGGCAAAAGATTGCGGGGAATATGCAAATTTCGGCAAAATATCGCTAGAAAATACAAATTTCGGCAAAAAATCGCCAGAAAAACGCAAATTTTGGCAAAAGATCTTGAAAAAAAAATCACGATTATAGCTTGCCATATTTATTAACTGATATTTTGAATAAAGCATGAGAAAATGTGCACTGCACAACTAGGAAAGATTGCTGTGTAAAAAAACATTAAATCAGAATCATGGACTCAAAATAGAAACTTTCAGTTTAAAATTACGGATAGTATTTGCGTAAATTGTTGATCCAAAGGTGATTCTCGTCCGAAAATTCCGAAAATTTAAGGCATCCTCTTCCGAAAATTTGAAATTGGGTTATCAGTTGCCAACTTGTACGGTTTTGCGCGCGGAAAAAACAATTACGTAGAAATGCAAATTTCGTAAAAGGATCGCCGAAATAGCCTACCTTTCGTCAATATTTCGTGGAAAAACGACGATTTCGTCAATGTTTTTGTAAACGAACTTTGTCAAAAAATCGATAAAAAACGCGAATTTCTTGTGCGGATCGCGGAAAAAACGGCAATGTCACCAAATATCGCAGATAAAACGCGGATTTCTTCTGAAGACCGCGGGAAAACCCCGATTTCGTCTAAAGATAGCGGATATAACGCCGATTTCGTTAAAAGATCGCGGGAAAAAACGCCGTTTTCGATAAAAGATCGCTTAAAAATATTTTGTCAAAAGACTATTTGAAAAAATACGCCGATTTCATCAAAAGATCACGGAAAAAACGCCGATTTCGTCAAAAAATCGCGGGAATAAGACGCGGTTTTCGAGAAAAAATCGCGTAAAAATGCAAATTTTGTCTAAAGATCGTCGAAAAAACGATGATTTCACTTTAAAAACATGGGAAAACGCCGATTTCTTCAAAAGATCGCCGAAAAACAGCCGATTTCGGCAAAAGATCGCAATAAATCGCCGATTTTGTCCTTTGGGGGACTCCCCTCCGCGGATTTCCGAAAATGCTATGCGAATTTCCGAAAAAAAATTTCATCCAGAATCACCCCTGCTTTTTTTTTGCATTTTTATTCACTATTACATTGATTATTGGCGAATCAAATCAATTGACTGTCACATATGTATTGTGATCAAGGGTGCAAGTTTTCCGTCCAACAGGACGGAATTTTGCCTTTTTAAAATTCTTGAGGACAGAAAAAGAGTGGAAAAATCTCAGAAGACGAAAAAAAAGTTTTTGATTTTTCAGGATTCACATGAAAATGTTTAAGAATCGGACTTAAAAGAATTCCACTTTTTGGCAGACCCAGATTTGGGACCAAAGTCGGCTCCTATGAGTTTAGCTCTTTATCAAAATATCGAGTTAAATGATTGTATCAATTGAAAAAGGCATCAATAAAAGCATCACTTGTATAAAAAGAAAAAAAAGTCTTGTTCCCCGAGATTAATGATTTTATGTAAGACATCGATCGAATATTCGGTTTCAACTTCGTTTTAATTTTCGGCCCAAAATCTGAATTTCACCGAAATTTCGGCCGGGTCGAAATACGACTGAAATTATCTGTATTTAAAAAATGTCGTATCTCTCTTTTGGAATTTTCAACATTACTCACTGATTTGAGTTGTATCGACTCAAATGAGGCACTCTTTATTTATCCCTATGAATCTCACTGTTTATCCCTTTCGAATCTGGGGTACTATTAAAAGTACATGTTTTTTCATCAAGTATTATTTTGTCTCAATCATTATTTTGTTACTTACTACATATAGAAATGATAGTACATGTCTATAATTTTCTTATTATGACTTTATTTATATTTTGATATTTAGAAATAATAATAAAAATAAACATTTTTTAAATTCTTCTTGCATTGTTAGCGATTCATTTATTTTATACACATATTTCACTTCTTAAATTAAAAATAAAAGTTATTTTTCTGAACGAATCCATGTGTGATAAAGCGCAAAGAGCATTAGAAAGTGGTAATAACCTCTTAAATCATGTTGTTATACATTATTTCCCAAACGTCTCCAAAAACTGTTCCTTAGCTTACTTTCATATTAAAATGCATTGAATTGTATACAAAATAAGTACTTTCGTTAGATTTCAGATAATGGGATGACCTTTAAACTTCAATAAGTATATTTGGATAATTACGATTAACATTATTAAAATAAAAGTAATTTTGTTCCCAAAATGGAAAAAAAATTTGGACTCAAAAGAGTTGAGATAATCTAAAACGCATAAATTCATCGAAAGCCGGAAGTTTAAATTTTTTACGAATCCAGTTTTTCTTTTTATGTGGATAGAAAAAAGTGAAAATGTGTTTTGCATTTATGTTTTGACATTTAGTAATTGCAATAACAATAAAAGTTTCCTTAATTCTCTTTGTACCGTTGGCGATTCCTTTATTTAATACACAAATTTCACTCTTTAAATTTAAAATATGGATTGCTTTTCTGATCGAATCATGTGTGATGAAACACACACACACACACACACACACACAAAAAAAAACAACAACATTAGAAAGTTTGTAATATCTGTTAAACCCTATTGTAATACGTTTTTTTCGAAGCCTCTCTAAAAACTCTTCTCTAGCCTATTATCAGATAAATATGAATTGAATATTACACAAAATAAGTATATTCTTTACATTTCAGGTAATAAGATAATCTTCAAATTATAAGTAAGTCTGTTTGGATAGCTACGATTAACATAATTAGTTGTTAATTATGTACATTTATGTATTATTAATTATCTAAGAAATGTTTTCAGAATTTTCATTTTCGGGCGAAAATAGGAAGATTACCGAAATTCAGTTTCGGTTTCGGTCGATCCTTATTTGTGTATACAATTCACTGTTAAAACTAGATACTTAAAAATAAGCAAAATGTACTCATTTTTGAGTATTTTGCGATCTTATAATAGCTTCAAGTGAATAACTCTAAAATTCAATGCACTTCTTTTTTTTTCTTTTGCATTTTAAGTCCAGCTACACACTCATATTTGAAAATATCATGTATTCGTTTCTAGCGCAATTCTACTTAAAAGAAAAAGAAAAAAGAAAAAAAAGGAGTACAGGAGTACATAGAAGTTTTTATTTTTAAGTAAATTATTTTTAAGGCCCCACACTAGACACAGAAAAAGACCCGGATGATAATGTAAAGTCTATGGGGGCGTTCTTTTCAAATATCTCGCACAAATTTCAATATTTTTACATGATTTTTTTTGCACAAGATAGCTGAGGACGATCCACAACCGGCCTTGTTTTAACTTTTTCGATTTTGCTTATATATTTTTTATATTAAGATAGTTTCAATTTCAGAACTGGTTTAAACCGGTTACAAAAGTTAAAGTAATTAAAAAAAAAAAATCTGAAATCAAAACTGAAAAAGTAAAAACTAGGCCGATTGTGGATCGTCCTCAGCTATCTTGTGCAAAAAAATCATGTAAAAAGCAAAATGTACTTATTTTTAAGTCTTTCCAAAATTATAATAGCTCCGTATACGTAACTTTTAAATTTGAGAAACACAGATACTCACTTTTCCCCCCTTTTTTTTCCCTTTAATGTTGGTAGAAAAATCTATCAGACTTCACACTTCTCAATGCCCCCCCCCCTCCCCAAGAAATTCATTGTGAGATTTTTCTGCGAGAGCAGTAGATTTTATTGATGTGAATGAGTAGGTATGTTTTAAATTTGCCGATGTATTCTTCCGCGCTATATAAGATATTTCTTCAAGGTGCAGTTCGTAAATTTAAAGTGCTTATTTTTAATACACTTTGCGCTATAACATTCATTATAGAAATATATTGACTAAATAATTTCCTTTGATATCTTTAATATGGGAATAGAGTAACAAGAGTTTACATTAATATTTAACGACAAGTCTTATTTTTCAGTCCCAGTTGTCACTCATATTTGAAAATATCCTGCACTCCTTCTTGAAGCAATTGTTGCTTTAAAAAACCCAATGCATAGAAGTTTTTATTTTTAAGAAAATTATTTTTAACAATGTTTAGAACAAAAGTATTGCCTTATTAGCTGTCTGTCGCTTTTATTTATTTATTTATTTATTTATTTATTTATTTATTAGTAACCCTGTGTTTTTTATTGGCAAAATCAATTTTTAAACTTCTACTTCGATAAAATTTTAAAAATTTGGTATTTGACTCAATGAAATATTTTCAATAGATTTTGAATATCCACTTCACTGTAAATTGCTTACAAATTTCCTTTTCATTAATTCTTTCTTATTACAGATTACTGCTGCATACGAACTACAAGTTATCTCAGGCTAATTTCAATGAAAATATTAAATTCTTTTCGCAACATACTAAAGTCAAATTATTCCAACTACAACATATCGAGTTCTGTTGTTAATCATTACACAAATCATCCGGAATCATCCTTGTTGCCATCATTAATCAGCTAATATGTGTGTCACTGACGAAAAGTAAATGAAGTCTGATGGTCTTTCCACTGCTGTCCAGAACTCCTACATTTTCCTGCCCTCGGCCGGTGCAATTAAAGCATTAAAGTTCACTGACCTAACTAGAGCATTTCGATACTTAATGAGATGATTGCGCATTGTCGATTTATTAACTATTTGGAAAATAGCTGTTGTCCTCGGTAGAGAACTGGGAAATCTGAAGTATATCTGAATCCTTTTTATTGATTAAATTCCGCAACTTTTTTATTTTATTCGCTTTCTGATTGGTCCATGTTTGATGTCCAAAAGTAGAATACTTCTGTTGCTACAATGAGTAAGCTATAAAAGTAATAAAAACTAAAAAAAAATAATAATAATAATAATAATAATAATAATTCAAAAATAAATTGTATTAAAGATTGCAAACAAATTTAATTTAAAAGTCCTTTTTTTCGCTCTACGCAACGATGTAAAAAATTTAAATGTGCGATGTTTAGAAGTTTAAAAATTTGCAGTTCTGGAAATTGTAAAAATGAAATTTCATTTAAAATTTGTTTACGAAGGATCCTGGAATATTAATGTTTAATCCATATCGTACGTGATATGAGGTTTTCAGAAGTCAGTCTGATTAACTTCCTCGAATAAAAATGTAAATTTTAACAGATAAAGTTGTATAAACTACTGTTTTTTTTTTTTTTTTTTTTTTTTTTTATCAATGGTCTAGGAATGTTAATGTCTAATGCATGGCGTACGTAATTTAGTACTCGTTATGATCATCCTAAAAATGATGTTTATTATTATTAATAATTTAAATATAGGATTTATTTATCTATTTAGTCTTTAAATTTATTAAGTCTTTAAAATTTGAGTCTTTAAAAATATCATTTTCCAAATAGTCGTTTTAATTTGTTAAATTACAATTTTGTAATAAAATTTATGTAAGCATCGTTTGTCTGTCTCGCAACTAAAGCAATTAATTCACTTAGATATCTTTCTTTGTTTTCTTTTTATTTTCTCGGTTTCGTTTGTAATTTCTAACTTTTTTCCAATCTCTTCTGTTCCAACAACCCGTCCTACAAGTAATAGAAACAAGCGGAAGACATAAAAAACTTAAAAAAACAAAAAAAAAAAAAAAAAAACTGTTTTGCCGACGGGAGATTCCCTTACGGGTCGAACTGTCGAACGGAAATGAATTTGGTTTGATCAAGATCGGTCTCTGTGCTTGCCAGTTACTATGCTGACCACTTCGTTAGGAATTCAGCCAGTTTTTTTTCCGAGCGAACTGGTCTCACATTCTCGAGAGATTTTTTTTTTCTTAATGGCATCGATAAACACTGTGATTTGAATCACTGGGAAAGAATATTCAAGAGCAAATCCGAAACTAGGATTTTTTTTTTTTTTTTTTTTTTTTTTTTTTTTTTTTTTTATCACCCAGGGCAAACATGAATTCCGCACCCCTTTTGCTTTCCAAAATAAATTTATACACGGAAGTTTTTTCGATTTATTACCCTTATATTTATTTTGAATATGAAACAATTGTTAAAAAGTTTGTTAATCTTAATATTATTAGGTTAGTGCTTTTTTTTTTTTTTTTTTTTTTTTTAAATAGATCTTTTGCGAGCATTACGTTTGTAATAACATACATGATATACATGTATAATGACATACATAAATATATGTCATGCAAATACTGTCTCCATGTTAATGTCCGAAATGTTGCACAAATTCGAATCTAATTAGAACAGTAAATTGAGTTACCTTGGATGAGTTCGTTAATCAAGAATGTAGCTGTTATAGGAAGTTGTTTACAGAAAAGTTAAAAAAAAAAAAAAAAAAAAAAAAAAAAAAAAAAGTATGGACGTTGGAAATAGTAAATTAATTCGCACCTAATTGAGATTGATTATTGATCTTACAAGTGTCTTGAGTAATTTAATTTGCTAATCAAGTATTATTTTGGCAGCTCTGCGTGAGTACCACAAGAAAGCCGACTGTGTTCAATAAAAAGGATATACAATCAAAATACATTTTTACTCTGGATTGTCCGATTGTATAACCTTTTTGCCTGAATTTCGTCCTTTGTTTATGGAACCGAAAGTTGAATCAATTTTCCTGTCGACTCTCTGGGCATATGCACCGTTTCCCCCCCCCCCCCTTCCCGCTGCTAATTTCGAATTTGTTTAGGAGTAGAGATGGCCATCTTCAAAAGTGTCCCCACTGGACATGACCGGTAGGCGGCTGCATAGAACATCATGTCATCGAGTGTATGTACTTCTGAAATAATTGAATCAGACAGAACTCGATTAGCATATTAAAATGAAACTGGTCTGCCAAATTATACCTTGATGGAAAGCACTTGAAAACCCGATTTTTAGTGATTGACTGGTATATTTATCTTATCATTATGTTTTCTGCACCCCAAAATATGAAAAGATGGAGGATTGGGAGCAGGAAAACACAATTTCAAACGTACCAGTCAAGCACTAAATACGAGTTTGCAAATATTTTCAGCCAAGATATTACTTAGCAAACCAACTGTATTTGAAAATGCGAATTGAATTTTTACTAGTTCTGGAATTTCAGCCGTGAACTCGATGAAGTGAAGATTTATGTGGCTTCCTCTCGGTCTAGTAAATAAAACTAATTTCCATCTAATGTTAAGAAGGATTGAAAATAAAAAGATTAAAAAAAAAAAAAAAAAAAAAAAAAAAAAAAAAAAAAAAAGGTTTTTTTTTTTTTTTTTTTTAAATTTAAGTTTTAAAAAATCTATCATTACTTATTATTATACAATATCTAGTAATATTTATTAGTTTTTATTAGTCATTTTAGAAACTGTATTTATATTATCATCTAATGTTAATGTTAATGGTCATTAAAAATAATTCCAGAGGCGATTCTGGGCGTAACACACTTCGTACATGCTCCACGCTAGGCCTGTTCTTAAACTAGGCTTGTAACAATTACGCAATTACATGTAACCCTAACCGTAAATATAACATGCAAGTTCAGATGCCTTGCAAAGAAAACGAATTTTCATAAATCAATAGAAGAAAGCAATTATTTCTCCAACTCATCTGAGACTGAGTTTAATGAACTTTTTGAAATTAAAGCTTTGTAGTTTTATACGAGCGCATATAATAACGAAGGAAAGTGAAAGGCAATGAACCAGACATGGCAATATCTTATTAATGAGGCGGGGCGTATAAATCGTAAAATAGTCGTAAAAAATTAATGCAATCACAAAAGAAATCATATTCGAGTTGAGTAACTTTCGAATAGAACAAAAAGGATTTACTTTAATTGATAGCAATCAGTTTAAAGGGAGTATCACTTCGATGTAATAATCGGTGACATATAAGTAAAGGATAACATTCGGGGGGGGGGGGGGTAAAAACACGAATATTGAGTGAGCGCTTACATGGTTTGATATTCTCTATCAGTATTTATAAATAGTAATTTTCCTCTTATTTTTTCACACAATTTCTTTAATTATTCTAATATTTCAAATTGGAAATACAGATACTAGATACTACAAATTATGGATAGGAAGCTCGTCGCAAATGTTTTATTGGATTTATTACTTTTCTGTGATTTATGCCACATATTAAGAAGATGTGGCTCGAAAACCCTTTCCCTGAGGAGAAATCTGGAAATGGATCTTTCAACAACAAGAAGTAATAGAAAAAGAAAAGACGAACAAATTCACCACTTTCAGTTTCAATGACCAGTCACGTTGCAATTCCAACAACCCTCTGTCTAGCCCCCCTCCTCCCCCTCAAAACGATCAGGAAGTAAGAAATAAAATTATAATAGCAAAAAAATGTTATAGAACTAAAACAACTGTATTCTTCACCTGCTGCTCTGAAGTGATTCAGAATAGAGGCGTGTAATTTTCAGGTCAGTTAAAACAAAAAGCTTTTTTTTTTTTTAATTCTGAGAAGCACAGATGTTACAAACGATAGAACAAACAGCATGCGATAAAACAAGAAATTGGAAACGAATGCTTCATTTTTGTGAAAATTATTACTGATATTTTGTTAAGTACTTGTTTATTAGAATTGACTCAGAAATATTTAAAAATTCGCAAATACTGGATTTGGTTATTCGCGAAATTTCTTTAAAAATAATTTGGAATTTTGAAATATCAGAAATTTAATTCCAAAAATCATTAAAATATGGCACTGTAAGCAAAATTCGCTCTTAGCAAACATTTTAAAACGAGAAAAATGTCAAATCAAGCATTTTTTGCAATCAGAACACAATCTTTTTAAAATGTTCACCGTTCAAAACTTCTGTATAAGAGTTTTACAGCTTACCTAATAAACAAACAGCTTACCGCATAATTCTATTGATCTTTGTTTTAGAGAAATTTAATTTTGAAATCAGAGTCTTACTAGCTGGATACCCTATATTTGTTGATAATAGTTATTTTTATGAAGAATTATATATAAAATTATTGAAATTTTCTATGTAATTGTACATAATCAGTTTTATTTCTCATAGTTTTTAGCTCATTACACCCAAGAGTGCCTAATATGCATATGTTGAAAAAAAAAAATTGTGTTATATGCATTTTTTTCTTTTTAGAGCCTTTTTTATATACATAAAAAAGGTTAAAAAATGACCAAAAATTTTCAACATTTTAAAAAGTTGCATAGATATTATATATATATACAGGTTGTTTCAAAAATCACCGGTATATTTGAAAAATCAATGTAAATTAAACTGGCAGCGTTAGAAATACAACGTTTTTTGCAATATGCTTAGCAACAGTAAATTTTGAGGAAGAGAAACTTTCGAAATTAGTTATAATTTTCAACAACGGATGGCGCTGAAGGCGATTTTATTGCTGTTATATTATTGTTGCGCATGGTACATATGTGGAAAATATAGTATTTTAGATTTTTTCAGATTGCAGCGCCATCTGTTGTTGTAAATTTTAACTAATTTCGTAAGTTTGTCTGCCTGAAAATCTACTGTTGTTCCAAGCATATTGCAACAAACGGTATACATCTATCGCTGCCCGCTTAGTTTTTATAGATTTTTCAAATATATCGGTCATTTTTTAAACATCCTGTATTATAATTTTATTTATTCCGTGTTAAAGTACACTGAAAAATACCAAAAAATGTGTTAAAAATAGTTTAAAAAATTTCTCCAAACGTAGTCCTCCCGGATATAAGTATAATAATTTATAAAGTACCAACGGAACATAAAGGGTTAAAGCTCTTTCCTAACGATGAGGAAGTAAACAATGGAAGTAAGCAATAATAATAATAATCTATTGAAATTTAAACAATTCCGTTTTTTAAATATTATTTTCAAGTGACTCAAGTTAGTCGAGCATAATTGAGGTCAAATGAGGCAAAAAAGTTTTTTTCTGGGAAGCAAGCACATGTGCCATTGTAAACAATGAAACAAAGACCCTGTAATAAAACAAGGAATTGGGAACGAAATATTTCAGTTTAGAATCATTTCACATTTCTATAAAACATTCGTTTAGTGGAATTGGTTCATTGAGGTTAAAGAAACAATCTATTATTCATATATATGTGTAGAATTTAAAACTACTTGGATGGCAAACAATAACACAGAAAAAACAATTAGGAAAATAGGCGATTTTTTTCCCTCTAATAATCAAAATCCTGTAATAAGTTTCTTTATTTTTCTGTTTTTATAGGAATAAAAAATATCTGAAAAACATATTTATTTATTTATTTAAAGCTCTTTATTTAAAGAGATGCTGGGCTCGAACCCAGTCACACTCGTCGGCCTAACGTTCCGTGTTTTCCGTGGTTTTCTTCGAACCTTGGGGAATCTTGCGTAAATACGGGAAGCTCCTATCAGATTCACGAACATTATGAGCAACAGATTTTTCAGTTGATTTTAACACCAACTTTTTCCCGATTAAAGAGAGATAAAGGTTACAATTGTCATGAAAAAAGTCGGAGAAAAAGCAGGAAAACTAGTACTACTAATACCAGCGCCATTAATATTTATCACCTATTCATATCAATCGCTTATCTCTGATTCGCTGAAATGCTCGAAGTTGGATGAAAAGTCTTGGCCAGGGGAGACTTTTCTGGAACTGCGGAAAAAAGTTGGGGAGATATTGCTGTTTGCTATCACACTGGGTGTTGTGAGGATATTTCGCGAAAAGTTGGAGGAAATCAAGTGTTGGCTCAAAAGTCTCTCGAAATGTTGGTGAATCTTAAAGTTCCTTTAAAAAAAACCCTAACTAAGAGAACTCTTCCTAGGGCGTAAATCATTCGCGCACATAATTGGCCGCCTTAAATCACACTCACTTTTTAAAAATAATTTTAAAAAGTACACATTAAAAAAGTACACAGTAAAAGTATACATTTTAAAATCAACGAGTTAAATAAAGTCAACAGTCATGTAAAGAACCATCAGTCTCTTGATACGAATTCAACGAAAAAGTTGTTCAGACTTTTTCCACGGTGCAGATTTTCAAGTACAAAATATTAAAACAAACGATTGTAAAATAGAAAAAAAAGGATAAATGGAATACTAATGGGGTCAGCGAGATTGTTCACTATTTTTTTTTTTTTTTTTTTCTCGAATCAGAAAAATTCCATAGTTAAAAAAAATAATTGTAGCTTTTTTTTATAATTATATTTTTGTTAACTTTATCAGGAAAAAATATTACACTGTTTGTTACACCAATATTTTATAATACCAAACAATATAAAATATACCCCTTTAGGAGGCCACTTCATTCAAATAAAAATACCCGTTCGCTAATATTAATTCTATGGAAGAAATTTATAAAGATATCTCTGTTATATTTCAAAATTTTTAAATTTTTTTTTTTTTTTCGATTGGATAGCTGAGATCGATCTGTAGCCTGCCATTTTTTACTTTTTTAATTTTATTTACAGATATTTTTTATGGGGACGCTTTCATTTTTGGAACCGGTTCAGAAAGCGAAAACATCCTCATAAAAAATTCTGCAACCCAAATCGAAAAAGTAAAAAAAGGCCTGCATTCGGATCAATAATATTTCACAGTTTTCACAGAATGTTTAAAAAACGAAATGAATAATTCTATACAAGAACAATTCCATTGTATCAAGAATATAATTATGAATATTGTTTCTCCAAATTAAAGGATATTTTAAATATAAATAAATAAATAGTGATAAATAATATTTGAAAAAGTTTTATCTAACTTATTCTCATAGTTTACACATAATGTTTAAAAAACGAAATGATTAATTCTATACAAGAACAATTCCACTGTATCCGGAATATAATTATGAATGTTGTTTCTTCAAATTAGAGGATATTTTAAATCTAAATAAATAAATAATGATAATGATAAATAATATTTGAAAAAGTGCTTCTAACACATTTCTAATGCTACCCACATTTATTTCCATTTTTAATTGGTAAAATTGTGAACACATTTTAAACTGCTAGGTCAAAATTGATTGCAAGAAAGTTTTCAAGTAAAGCGTAATGCTGCCATCTATTGAGTGAAGAAGTAAATACAAGATTTTAAAACAAATTAATTTATCCTTTTTATGAAAGATTAGACAAAAAATTACTTTTTGGGCTTAATAAATAAATAAATAAATAAATAAATAAAATAAAATTCAAATGATAAAAAAAATCCATTTACGAATATAATTATTTAGCGTTAAATTCATATACGGCAGATAATGAAAATTTCTTTGAAGATGTTTGGTAAGTGTCTAATTACAAGAGCATTAAATAGACATGATGATTCATCAATATTTTTTTTTATACTAAATTATTGGACCGGATAAGAAGTCCCTATTTTTAAATTTAAAGAATAGAACGTATGTTTGGGAAAAAAAAAACAAAAAAAAAAAAAACATCAACAATGGTTTTTAGAGCTTTAAATGAACTCCCCCTCTCTCTTTTTAAATGTTATTATTATCAATTATTGAAATATAAATAAAATGGTAACAGTAAATGTAAAGAAATCCCCACGGAGGTCGATTGCTTTATTAGTTTTCTATTTGGTGCTTGCGTAAATAATTGGAAGTAACATGTAACAAACATCTCCGTCGTCCTTATAAGGGTTCAAGCCAATGTTGCGGGATTTGTTTGTTTTCATGTTTTCACAGCCATATCGCGATATAAAAATTTTGATTACATTTAACTTCAGTCTAACAAGTCAAATATTGGAATTTAAATTAAAAGACCTTTCAAAACCTGTATGCTTTCAACTTTCAACCACTTAGTTATTGCTTCACATAAAAAGAAAACTTACATATTTTTTAAAAATTAAAATTTAAGAATGTTTTGATTTTCTACAAAAATAAATTTAATGCTAATCGATCAGTCACTGAATTTTATTTTCATAGTTCTCGGAAATATTAGTTTAATCTAAAAATTGTATCTCAAAATTTCTCTCCCTCTTCTCCTCCAATGATTTTGAGCCACATATAATAAAGTACACAGGAGAAAAAATATCTGCAATATGAATTTTTTTTTAAAACAATTATCAGAAAAGGGAAAATATGAAAAGAAGAACATCGCATCTGTAGTACAATTGTGTAGATTAGATCCTGCACCGAGTCGTATCACTTTTTTTACCTAGGCTGCTGCCATTTTTTTGAGTTGCGGATCGATTTCATTTCTATTTTCGAATGTTTTGATGTAATGACAAAAAGAAATTTAATGCTAATCGAGCAGTCACTCAATTTTATTTTCATGGTTCTCAGGAATATCAGTTTGATCTAAAAGTTGTATCTCAAAATTTCTTTCCCTCTCCTCTTCCAATGATTTTGAGCCATATTTTAATAAAGTACGCAGGAAAACACACAAAGAAAGAAAAAAAAACCTGCATTATGAATATTTTTTTAAACATTTACCAGAAAAAGGAAAATATGAAAAAAAGAATATTGCATCTGTACTACAATTGTGTAGATTAGATTACTCACGGAGCCGGGTAACCTCTTTTACCTAGGCTGGTACTATTTTCTTCCGTTGTGGCTCAATTTGATTTCTATTTTCTTTTTTCTTTGGGTTAGATCTGAGTCAGATAGTCGGATTGACTTACACTTTATTCACCAATTACTTCGATCTTGAGTTATACTGAAACCTTCGTCAAACGCTCAAACGGTATTTACCTCAATCTTGATTGGACATCCCCTTGATAATGTCCAATCAAGTCTTATTGTGAATTTCATTTCAGCATTCGACCGATGTTTCCTATGTTGAGGTAGATGGTGAATACGAGCATTAGTATTTAGTGTTTGGAACAGTCGTGTCTCGACTCATTGTACAAACTATATGAAAAGATTCAGTACAGGACTTACCTGCTACTAAAAGCCAGAGCCAGCTGGTCAATAGCATCAAAGAAATTCGAAGGATCCGATTTTTCATCTTCATAATTATAACCTACCATTTAAGGGATAGAAAAAAAGAAAGAAAGAAAAATTAGTTTCATTATTTATAAAAAATAATATTTAGTAAAATATTCAACATATGTTAGTAAAAAACAAACATTCTATTCAGCCATGCTTAACCTGCGGCCTGCTGGCCGCATGTGGTCCACCAACCTGTTGAGTACGGATCGAGACACATAAACCATCAATCTATATTTATAAAATTAATTGAGATAGAATAAAATGTATTTAAGCTATTTTTTTTTATACATTTTAATCAGAAGACGAAGTTTTCTCTATTACTTTTAATTAATTTGAAATTATATTAAAACATTTTAAAGGCCGTTTTCTTTGTTAAAAGTTTTTCTTTACTTAACTCTATTTGTGCAGCAGTGGTGTACGTATTTCTTAATCTTCAAATTTAATCAAACATTATTCCAAATAAATTAAATTTGCATTGTGTATGTCGACAAACAACAACAACAATAATAATTAGTAAATTTTAAGATCAGGAGACGCAAAGTCAGCTCTGCAAATCAATGTTTTTTTACCACATTTTGTGTACTATTTTATTTCATACAAACAATTAAAATTTTTGAAATAACATAGATATTTATAAAAATAAAAAATGCGTAGAAAGTTTCACAAATCAGATTCGTTAAACTGATCATGTTATGCAAAGATATTCTAAAATTTTGATGAACTTCTTATAATGATAAAATTTGTAGATAAAAAAGTACGTTTCTTCAGGAGAGCTTTGAAGTATGACTTATGCAAATTTTCTGCATCTGAACGCAGATTAATTTGGTCATGCTTAACCCTTTAACGATCATAGCATTTTCATTGCTAAGATGTCGAAATAAATGAGTGACACCGGAGATTAAGAACAAATATATTTCTAAATAAGAAAACGTGATTTTTCACATACAAAATAAAAGGGATACTTTTAGATAAAAATACCGGTGTCAGTGTTGCGTATCGGAATTAAAATTTTGTGGTTTCGTGGCGAAACCAATGAACGTTAAAGGGTTAAAGGGATCATACACAAAATGCTTCAATTAGTAGAATGATTTATTTCGTCTGTACATATCTGCTTTGCATCCAAATTGATCACTTCGAGCAAATATTAAGATAACTTTATTTTTTTGTTAATTAAATTTTAGAATGGATATTCTTATAGCATTTTAAAATACGTGTCATTTCATAAAGAATTGCGACTGTTACTTTTTATTGTTCCATTTTACAAAAATTTTGTTACTTTCAACTTATATCTTTAGCACAAGTATAGTTTTTAGTATAGTTTTTTTTTTTTTTTTTTTTTTTTTTTAATATGACAGAATTAAAATAGACATCAAATTTATATTGTGATGTTAATTTTACTCTCAATTATTATTATTTTTCATATCTGACAAAAATTTATAGTTCTAGTAAATTTGTGAATAATCAATATTTCGCAGCTCCCCCCCCCCCCCAAAAAAAAAAAAAAAAATCGGTTGGTCAATTTTAATTGTAAGAGAAAATTTAATAATTTTTTAGAAAATTTCTCATTAATCCAAATTATTTTAAAAATACTGTTTGACCTCATTTAAAACATTTTTGTAATTGGAACCGTATATCTATGACAGACAATTTAGGAGTTAACCATAGAGCACCGTTGAGGGTAGATACCTTGTATAAACTTTGCGATGATCTTGGGATATATGTACACTGTTAAAAATCTTGTCCTAGTGTGAACCAAATTTTGGTGCTCAGTAGCTGCCACTATAAGATGGTAAAATCTCGAACCAATGTTAAGAACTCCTGTTGAAGCATACTTCTAATAGTTGGAACTAGGTTGAAATAGGAAGCTCCAAATGTTAATTGAGAGAGATTTCACCATCTTATGATGGCAGCTACTGAACACCAAAATTTGGTTCACACTAGGACAAGATTTTTAACAATGCAATTGGCATAATCGTAATTATGAAGTATTGCATTTTCTTGCTAATTCAGTGTTTTTGGAAAATTATTTTTTTGCGAAAGATGCATCAGTGAATATTAGTGTAATATTGCTGGGGGAATTTTTACCTTTCACTTGCTGAATCAAAGTACCGGCTGTCATCAATAACTCCGTCGATTGTATGGGCGGATACTTTTCCAGTATGCTTCGCAGTATCCTCAGTACTTCGCCGAGCCTTTCGTGCGCCGCCACCCGCATCGTTTCGGTTTTATCTGAAAAGAAAATAATATATAAGAACTAGTTGGATGTGCCAATCTCAAAACTTTCTTCTATCGCATACGTACATTTTACACTCTAAATAAAAAGGAGTGAATAGTCACTCCAGAATAGTGAATACTCACTCTATCGCAGACTCAAAATATGCCGAACCTCTTTAGAGTGACTATTCACTTTGGGCAAAAGTGGAATCATTGACTCTTTGAAAGAGTGAATACTCACTCCTAGGAAGTGAATATTCACTCTACACAGGGGTCAATAATCACTATTTCTGAGGAGTGACTATTCACTTTTCCTAAAGGAGTGCGTTTTTTCACTCCTAGTAGGAGTGAGTAGTCACTTTTTCATAGGAGTGAATGCTCTTTTTTTTTTTTTTTTTTTTTTTTTGCAATGAATTCCTTTTTCTATTGCTATTATGGGCATTTTAAAAGAATCGTGTCTTTTAGGACATACAATGAAAATAAATACAAACGTGGTAAAGATTGGAATAAAATACTTTATTGACAATATTTATTTAATTCAAAGTATGTAACATTAATTGAACTTTTTAAGGGAAAATGTAATTAAAGTTACACATGAATTAGATTATTGACAGAAATAAACTATTTTATTCCAATCTTTCTCCTTGTGTTTGCTTTCATTGGTAGTCCCATAAATATATGATAGTTTTAAAATGCCCATAAGCACAAGTTATTAAACAGTTTTAAAATATTAAACATATTTTTTTTTTCAGATATACACATTAAGTTTTACATAATAAATCCATAATGCACGTTATCTATGTTTTTTTTTTTATGTATAATTAAAATCTTATTTCTGAAAAATATATATTAATACAAGCCGTATTTATAAAATGACATGGTAAGTCATATTTAATTTCAATTGTTTATTTCCGTATATAGAGTAGATGTGCATGTAGTACCTGCCGGCGAAGACACTCACGAGCTAATGCTAATCCTATGGGGAGAGATTTTTCTAATATCTCGTTTGCATTTTGACATTTTATTTATTTATTTTACATTGAATAGCTGAGGTTCGTCTCTATATCGCATCTTTTTACTTTTTCGATTTCGGTCTCAGATATTTTTATAAAGTTTCTTTTACTTTCAAAACCGATACCAAAAATGAAAGTGTTATTTAAAAAAATATCTGCAGACAAAATTGAAAAAGTAAAAATAAACAAATATTTAAGAGAAAATGTGTTTTTGACGACTTCTGTAACTTAAGTGTTTTTATTTAAATGGTGAACGATTAAGCCCTATAAGCCCCTCTTTGACTGTGCTCTTAAACATTTTTTTCGGCTTCATGAGCGGTTTGATTGCCAGATTATAAAATAGGCAAAACATCGTTAGATTCATTTTTAAAAAATAATAATAAAATGAAGAAGATATTGAAATTTTATAAGTCACATTAATATAACTTAAAAACAATTATTTATAAAAAATTTAGTGTCATTACATTTTGGTAAGTGCAATTTAAAAATTAAAATTGATTACTTAAGTTTTTAATTAAATCAAAATATTTTATGCACTATAAACATTACCGTAATAGATTTTTTAACAATGCCTATATGAGGTGTACGTTACTGGAAAATCACTACTTAAGTATTCCAGTAATGGACACTCCTCTCAAAACCTTAAAAATTAATGAAATTTTATAAACGATATTAAATACATAAAAAATTCAAAGCTTTCTTCAACTACAAAAACAAAAAATTGGAAATTTTGCAATAAAATAAGGAATACATAAATTTATTAAATGAAGCCAGCTCTTAGTATGATTTTCAATGAAAACACGATTTTCAATGAAAAACAGTGAAACTTAAAAACATTATTTTGTGCTTCTTGATTGGTTTAATTAAGAGTGTCAACAAAAGTGCTAAATTATAAAATATGCAAGGGCGAGTTACGAAAAAAAAAAAAAAATAAAAGCTAAATTTTTATTAGTTATTATTATTATTTTTTTTATAAACCAAAAACATTCAGGTGTGTACATTACTGTTACATCTACCCTATAGTATTCTATAAATGTGAGTTAAAGTTTTATAAAAGTATACTCATGTACGAAAAAGAAAAATAAAGAAAATATAAAATACAAGAAATGACTACATATGTATTATTCTTACTATTGGAAAAACAATTTTAATGAGTTATTTATCTCTAATAAATAAATTTCATCTAATATAAGTCATACTGCAAACTTTTAAAATTACTATAGCCGTTCATTTATAAACATCAAGGATGAAACACAAATCTTTGCGTCAGCGATTTTTTTTCCCTCCACGCACATAAAGATAGCAGAAGCAGACAGCTTCCTGTTAAAATAAAACTTTAACTCAATATTCTAGAAGTTACATTCGGAAAATAAAAAGTTGAAATTAAAATTGACTTACCGGTTTTTTATCCCTTGTTTGATGAATAATAATCCTTTGTTTGATAAATAAGATATGTGCAGTGCAACATCTTCGTCACTGAGTATTAATGGAGTATTATTGCTTTTTACTGAATTATTTGTTCTCTATTTTGACTCTAGATCAAGAAACTTAATCTATGTGGATTATTTTGAATCATAAGATATCGGAGTATATCATTCAAAGATCGAAATTTAAACTACTTTTCAGTATTAATAATACAAATTAAAGATCCACATTTGTAGACCGAGGAAACGAAAGTGAGACACATAACGGACACGATAAAATGGCGGAAACATTTTTATCATCACAACTGAGAAGACGATTTCTGATTGGCTGATGCGTAATACATATCTAAGTCACTTTTTAAGAGTGACCGTTGACTCTATCGAAGGAGTGAAACTCATTTTTGAAAACGAGTGCATTTTAATGGCAAATAAGCGTAATTTTATAGGTTGTATTATAAAATGTAATTTTTGAAAAGTAAGAATTGACATATTTTGGTACTTTTCATTGTTTTACTCCATATATTGGTTCAAAGTTGAGCGGGGATTTTTTTCAAGCGTATAATGCCGGGCTTTCACTCTCGTTGTCGGAGTGAGATTTTTCACTTTCGACCATGGAGTGAGATATTTCACTCTCGAGAACGGAGTGAGATATTTCACTTTTTTTTAGGGAGTCGAAAATTCCACTCTTTAAAGAGTGTATTTGTATAAAGTTCACTCTAAAAAGAGTGAAAATGCAAATCACTCCTACAAAAAGTGAGCTTTTCACTCCTCCCAGTTTTAGAGTGTAATATTTAAAAAAATAGTTACTCATTTTTATGCTTTAATAATTTTAATTCAATACCATACCAACTTTGATTTTCATCTTAAATTTCTGCTTCAATCAATTAATCGGAGTAAAAACGAATTTCCATCTCTGCACGAGCCGATAGACAATAGAATGATAGGAAGATTTTTTGTTTAATTCAGGGAGGACTTACTTGCCTTACCAAAAAATAATCTTATACAAAAAATTTAGTTCAGTTCTAGAACTAACTTCATACACTTTTAAGTGATGCAATATTGAAAATAGTGTAAAAATCGCTATTGCAGCGTCCCCTTCAGGCGGATTTTTTTCAGATTCGGGGCGATCCAACTAGCCATAGCCATACACTTACACAAAAAATTTCGTTCAATTCGATGCATAACTTTATATACTTTTGGTCAGTACAATATTGAAAATGGTACAAAAATCGCGATTGAAGCGCCCCCTTCCGGCGGATTATTTTCAAATTCAGGGAGGACCAACTATAGCCATAGTCATACACTTACACAAAAAATTTGGTTAAATTCAATGCATAACTTCATATACTTTTGGTCGGTACAATATTAACTAGCAAAAGCCATGCTTTGTTTGGATTCGCGAAACATTATTTTATAAAACAGATATTTGAAAGTAACAATATTTTTTTATATTATTTTTGCATCTTTATTAAACAAAAACGTTATTTTATGTTTTGGCGCATTTTAATTTTTTATTTATGATGTAAGACTGGCATAATAAGATATTTTTGAAGCAAACTTTTACAAAATATTTTTAAATTTTCAACTAAAAGCTCTTTTAAAGATGTTTTTACAATTTCCAGTAGCCACTGGTGTTTTTTAATTGTTTGAAATATGCATGTTTCCAATCTTTGTAATCAACATCCGATAATCTTTGATAGCTATTTTAGAATAATATATTTGAAGAGAGCTTGAAGAAAGTTACTTCTTCAAAATCCTATTTTCTGGTAAAACATTTGAAATCTACTTTCGTTGATACTATGAATTTTTAACCGTAAAACATTTTATTTTAATTTCTTCGTTTTTATACATGTTAGCGTATGAGAATTTTTGATATTGTAGAATTTTTCGTAAGGAAAATTTCTATTGAATGCTTAATTTTGAAGGATTTTCACTCTCGACAATGTTAAGTACGTTTTTAAGCCAACTGGTGTCTATATATCCTCAATATCTACAACTGCTTCATCTAATGTTAAACCTTGGGATTTATGAATTGTAACAGCAAAAGCTAACTGCAGAAGAAATTCTTTCCTTGAGCAATTTATGCTTCCATTTTTCCAGAATTTAATTATTGGGGGAATCGGTATGCACCAATTCTTATAAGTTAAATTACTGCAGTATTCAAATTTATCCATCATTATTCGCGATATCTGATCTGGTGGCTTGTGCTTTTCTTTAATACATGCAACAAAGTCTAAAGTCCCGTTCACTAAACCTTTTTCGGCCCACAAATAAGAACGTAACATTACTTTAGATCCAAATGACAAAGTAAGAAATGGTTAAAGTCTATTTGTCGTTTCTGAATCGGCCAACTTTGCTTTAGTACATTTATAAAGAGCTTGAATCGAGCCAACAACTTCACACAGTTCTTTTAATTTTTCATTTATATAACAAATTTAACAATTAATTTTATTTGTTTACAATTATTTTGTTGCCAGTTTAAAAAAAAAAAAAAAAAAAAAAAAAAAAATCTATAATACAATTTTTTTTAAATGTTTAAGTGTCATCTGTGCAAACGATTTTGCAGAATAATGAAAACATGTTTTATTTAATAAATTAATCATGATTCTATCTATAATTACTTACTCCATGATTTTCTATGATTACTTACTTCATTTTTTTTTTCTGAAGATATACGCGTTACATTTTTTATTTATTTGCTAAAAAGCGTCCGTATTGGAAATGCATGTAAAATAAATTAATTAAAATAATAATTTTTTTAACGTTTTACTGTAAAAAAATTATATTGTGCAAATCTACAGATCATAATTTATTTTTGTGTTTAATTTGAAGTTAAAATATTGAATAGTTTTTTTGTAAAGTGTACGACAAATTGTAATTTGAGTGGCCTAGTAGAGAATTCGCTTCGCTCATCCTAAAAATGGCACAAAAATCGCGATTGCAGCGCCCTCTTCCGGTGAAATATTTCAAATTGAAGGAGGACCTGCTTGCCACAGCCAAAAACATTCACAAAAAATTTGGTTGAATTCTATGCATAACTTCATACACTTTTTGATGGTAGAATGGCGACATAAACACAGACACACAGACACACGGACAGACAGACATTTTGTAAAAACATGCTTTTTGGAATCTCTGACCCCTAAAACGTGTAAATCCGTCGAAAACCGGAAGTCGAAAATTTTTCGATTACAATACTTTCTTCTATTGAAGATAGAAGAAAGTAAAAATGTGATGAAATGAACATTCAAATGTATGTATGCATGGTAAGTAGGAAACTTCTGCAATCGGGTTTGCAGCCTTCTGTTATATTTTAACCCTTTCAAGGGCAAAAGATTTCTGTTCCTAAAATGATGAAATAATTGACTGACACCAGAATAGTAAAACGAATTTCTTAGAAAATATAAATCCGCTATTTTGTACTTTCATTACAAAAGGAAAATTTTACTAAAATATTCTTGGTGTCATTTGCCACTTTTTAAATTAAAATTAAGTGGCTAGACCCTCTAGCCACCGCCCTTGAAAGGGTTAACGAATGCGACTTGACTTTTTTAAAGACAACTATCTTTGATTTAAAAAATACACTTAGTTTAGTTGGTAGCATTTGCTCATGTTTGAGGATAATATCTGACAAGCAACACCATTATAGAAAATTAACCTAAATTAATTTAAAAAAAAAGAATAATCTGTTACAAAATAATAATAATAATCTGCAATAATGTTGAACGTTTTCCTTCAGAGATATAAAATATTTATTGATAGTTAAAGATGTTATCTCTTCAATGGCATCATGCTGTTAATAAGTAGTTTCCGACAATTTTTCCAAATCACTCAATTGTCAGTATTTTTAAATCCCGTCGTGTGTCGTAGCCAATAAGAGAAATGTTTGATCCCCTCATCGGTTCACCTGGAAAAATCTGTCAGGATGACTATAAATATGCCATATTCGCTGTCGATCAAGATAATAATAGATTAAAAAATAAATTATAGTCAAGATTCAAAAAATGCATTTTCTGTGAAATTTTTACATTTAATTCGAATTTTTTGAAATTGGATTCTGTAATCAGAATTCCAAAATAAATGTCTTTATGTTATATTCCAATATAAAGATTGATACAGATAGTCAGACTTGTTAAGCCCAAATTTTTGAAGAATGCAATGAAAGTCATATAAAATAACCACAAATTTAAATTGTATTTAAATTAATGCAATTTATCTACGTAGCCATCGTTCTATGGAGCTCCTTTACTGCGGTCTATTCTGTTGAGCTGTCTAAATGGCAGACCAGATGTTAAAATGGTTACAGAACCAAAATTTAACTTCATTCTGACAATAATATTTTAATAACACTGTCAGCTGTCCTTAATAATATGGCCAAGTAATCATCATCTTTGAATACGATCAAACTGTTGTGCAGTTTGCTGCAGACTTTTAACAGTGTAATGAAACTGAAATAATTAATATTAATAAATGTAAATGTACTACTATTAATTGGTTAAATTTTTTCATAATGTTTGGATCTTGTTTTAAGGCGCAACACTAGGTACAGAAAAAAACCCGGATGATAATGTAAAGTCTATGGTAGTGATCTTTTGATATATATCACTCAAATTTTAATATTTTTAGATGAATTTTTTTTGCATGGGATAGCTGAGGACGATCCATAACCGGCCTAGTTTTCACTTTTTCAATTTTGGTTTTAGATTTTTTTTGAAGAATTACTTTAAATTTCAAAACTGGTTTAAATAGGTTCAGAAATTGAAACTATCATAATATAAAAAATATATAAGCAAAATCGAAAAAGTAAAAACTAGGCCGGTTGTAGAATGTCCTCAGCTATTCTATGCAAAAAAAAAAAAAAAAAAAAAAAAAAAGTAAAAAGTAAAAATATTAAATTTTGAGCGAAATATTTGAAAAGAACGCTCCGATAGACTTTACATTATCATCCGGGTCTTTTTCTGTGCCTAGTGTGGGGCCTTAAAACTTAATTCATAATTTATATTAATTATATGAGGACCCCAGAAGCCAAGTGGTACAAGTGACAAAATTTCGATTCGGAGTAAATTGAGTTTAAAGATAATTGATGTTAAATTGGAACATCAATAACAATTGAGTGAATTGAAATAGGAAATTTCTGCTTGTTGCATTCTGGTCTTTGAACTCTTATTTCAATAACTGTTAAAAAATAAAGTACAATTTTCTTTAAATGTATAATTAATCAATATTGTTTGTTTTTCGAAAAAAGTGGTTTGTTTCTATAACTCAGCAAATAATAAGAAAATCACTTATATTTCTTTACCTGAAATGAAAAAAGCATATTTTTAGGTCGTCTGTGTATTTAGTTTATTTTTTTCAATTTTGTCACTTATACCCCTTGGCTTCTGGGGGTCCTCCTATATTGTACATAGATGATAATTTTGTAATATTTTATAATGGCTATATATATACACACACACATAAAGTAAAGCAAAAATAAAAATTTGGGCCCAAAATTTCGCTCCGATGTATTTTTATGGCTCCTGTCTTGTTATTTTCAAGCTGCCAAGCGTGTGAATGTATCGGATTCTGCTTAGCGTGTTAGCATTTCCCTGCTCCAACGCCTCCCATGCAGTGAAACGTGTTTCACAGTAATACTGATTACAGTACAAACTTCCCTGAAGAAACCGAATCGCTAAGAGACGGAAAGAAAATTTCATTTTTACAGGTTTTCGGCTTAGATGGTATTTCTGTATGGTATTCCTGCCATTGGGATGATAAATTTTTTTTCGATTAAGAGAGTATTACGTTATAGACCGATTTTATTTTTACAGATTTTACACCATTTGATTTATTATAAAAGTAAATATATATATATAGTATTTATGTTTTTTAATTGTTTTTTAATTGTTTATCGTTAATTTTTTACTTTTTTGACATACACTCTATCCTTGAAATTTTGAACTTTCATTTCATAATGTGATATATATATATATATATATATATATATATATATATATATATATATATATATATATATATATATATATATATATATATATATATATATATATATATATATATATATATATATATTATTGTTAAGGTGTCTATTTTATGGTATAATCTAGTTTTCTTTTTTTTTTTTTTAATTGTACGAATATTTCTATTCCTGTTCACACGCATGCATATGCTATCTAAATATTTTTAACTAACAGCTATCAAAGACTGAGAGGTAATGTGCCCGCCGGCTCTGTACGTAAGTATTTATGTACGTAATGCGATAACTCTTGATAAAAATATCCAATTTGATTCAAAATTTTCTTTCTAGATTCTTTCTGATAAGGGAGTTTCTTGATTATTTTGGAGGATTCATTAATTAAGTATAAAGGGAAATAACAGGGGAGCAATTCCACCTCAGCTCAGGCAGGGCATGTCAAATCACCATCACAGATTTTTTTCAAAAAAATTCAGTAGTTAGAACTAAGTGATTTATAAAATTTCCTAAAAGGATTTTTCCCTAAAAAATTTATTTCTCTGATTACAGTACTTTAAAGTTCATGATAAAATTGGCAGTTTTCAGAAAAACTGAAAAACGCTTCAATTTGAAATGAACACAATACCAAACATATTCAACATATTCAGTCAATTTATTTTTTATAAACAGTTATTAAACTGAATTTTACTTTGGCATAGTTTTAAAAAATATAGTGACATTTTTACTTAATTAAAAAAATTAGATTTTAAGTATAAAAAATATAATTATTAGTGAATTTAAGATTTTTTTTCAGAATGAAAAAAAATATTTTAAAGCTAAACATTGATGGCAATCTAAAGACCTTTAATGGGAGTTTTACAGCAAATTTTATTTTAACTCTAAGGTGCTTACAACTTTTGTAATTCAATTTTAAATTTTGCAAAATTTTGTAAAATCACTACTTTTTAAATGCAATTTCTCAAAAACACCATTTTTTAAAAATCTGATAATATGCTCAATTCATACCTTATTAGTCTCTAATAAATACCTTACAAGCAAATCGTGTGTTTTTGCTTAGAAAATTTTATATGATTTTTTGAAAGTAACATGTTGTGTGTATTTTTCAACAGACCACAAAGGCAAGCTCTTCCTTATGTAACCGAACTTGTAATGTAATTAATATTTCAAACTAAAAAATACATCACTAGTACATAATTATTACTGTTAAATTATAGCTAATCATTTGCTTAAATTTAAAATTGCGTAAAATACAGTCAATAATAAAATTAGTATTGATCATATGTCATTTCATTCCATACTTATAAATGTGCTAAATTCATCTACAGTGTGTTAAATATTTTGTTATATAGTATGGATATAATATATTAAAATGCAAATACATACATTACAACTGAATAAGATTTTTTTTCAATCTTAGTTTTTTTTCCAATTAGTTTTTGTTTTCTCAGAAAACCAGAAGATCAATCTTTTTCTTATTTCTCTGTATTTATAATAATATTTTTTAATGAAAAAATAATAATATGCACATTATTATGGCAGATAAATATAAGCTAATCTTCAAAAATTCCTATTCATAAAATTAAATAAGCCAAACCCCTTAAAAAAAAAAAAAGAAAAAAAAAAAAAAATCTGCGCTTGTGATGCATTTTGACTTTGCTGAAAATTACTCACTAATACTGCCAAATGAAGTACAAAGCTACCACTGGCAGAATACTCAGATATCGTTAGTTACCTGCACAACATACTTTAGAGAAGAAATAAAGAGTTTTATCATAGTTTCTGATGATTAACTCATGACACAGCTCATGCTGTTTGTGACATAGAAAAAGTAAAAAAAGAATTATTTAAGTTGTACCAATTACAAACACTGGAATCACCTGTGTATATATCAGATGGAGCTGGAGCACATTTTAAAAACAAGTATCAGTTTTATGAATTGCACAAAAATAAAATTGTACTGAAGTAGAGGATATTTTCAGGTACTGGCCATGTTAAAAGTGCATGTGATGCTATTGGGGACTGAGACAAGCACTATGCAACAAAATTTAATCTCCAAAAGGAGCCAATAAAAGCTATCCAAAATTCTGTCTCATTTGTTGCTGAACTATCTTCTCTGCTAAAAAATAACATTCTAGTCCATCCAGACAGAAATATTATTCAATCCTATAGAACTAATAATGAGAAAGAATATGCTAATGCAAAATCTATTGTTGGTATTAGATATAAACATTATAGGGTGATTGTAAATAATGAAAATTATATGGAACGAGCAAGTAAAAATGAATTGACAAAAGTTGAAACCTTCAGCCAAATGAAAAGACAATATTCAATACATAGTTTCCAAATCGGTGATTTCATTGGATGCATTTATGAAAATAATTGGTGGATAGGACAAATCAATGGTATATCAATCACAAGAACTAAATGACATTAAAGTATTATTCATGTACCCAACATGGTTCATAGATAAAGCATTCCAGTGGCCAAAAGAATCTGGAGAGAAAAAATATGAATGTGCATTACCATTGGAAAATGTGCTTCTAGAAACAGAAAAACCAGTTACAATAGAACAATCTGAGCGACTTCATACCTTCAACGATAAGGAGCTGAAGTTAATTTAAGAAACCTTCACTACCTAATTTTTCTGTTATGTATGTATTTGCACATTAATATATTATATCCATACTATATAATAAAATTTTTACACACTGTAGATGGATTTAACACATTCATGAGTATGGAATGAAATGACATATGGTCAATACTAATTTCATTATTGGCTGTATTTTACGCAATTTTAAATTTAAGCAAATGATTAGCTATAATTTAACAGTAATAATTATGTACTAGTGATGTATTTTTTAGTTTGAAATATTAATTACATTACAAGTTCGGTTAAATAAGGAAGAGCTTGCCTTTGTGGTCTGTTGAAAAATACACACATGTTATTTTCAAAAAATCATATAAAATTTTCTAAGCAAAAACACACGATTTGCTTGTAAGGTATTTATTAAAGACTAATAAGGTATGAATTGAGCATATTATCAGATTTTTAAAAAATGGTGTTTTTGAGAAATTGCATTTCAAAAGTAGTTATTTTACAAAATTTTGCAAAATTTAAAATTGAATTACAAAAGTTGTAAGCACCTTAGAGTTAAAATAAAATTTGCTGTAAAACTCCCATTAAAGGTCTTTAGATTGCCATCAATGTTTAGCTTTAAAATATTTTTTTTCATTCTGAAAAAAAATCTTAAATTCACTAATAATTATATTTTTTATTCTTAAAATCTAATTTTTTTAATTAAGTAAAAATGTCACTATATTTTTTAAAACTATGCCAAAGTAAAATTCAGTTTAATAACTGTTTATAAAAAATAAATTGACTAAATATGTTGAATATGTTTGGTATTGTGTTCATTTCAAAATGAAGCGTTTTTCAGTTTTTCTGAAAACTGCCAATTTTATCATGAACTTTAAAGTGCTGTAATCAGAGAAAAAAATTTTTTAGGGAAAAATCCTTTTAGGAAATTTTATAAATCACTTAGTTCTAACTACTGAATTTTTTTGAAAAAAATCTGTGATGGTGACTTGACGCATATCAGTACTGTCTGCCTGAATTGAGATGGAATAGCTCAGGGGCTAATTTCCCCCTTAGTTTGAATAAATGGGTTTTTTATGCAAATTTATTAGATTTGCTTCAAATTTTATTCACAGGTTTATTTTGATAAGGAGGCTCCCTGATTAGATTTGGAGGTCCATTGGTTAAATATAAGGGGGAGAAAGGGGAGAAAGCCACCTTAATTTACATAAATCCGTGTTTTTCACTCAGAATGATTTAATTTGCTTCACATTTGGTACATCGATTATTATGTTAAGGAGCTTTTTTGATTAGATTTGGAAGTTCATTGGTTAAGTATAAAGCGGGGGGGGGGAGACTAGTTTTGCTTTAATTTAGATCAATAGGTTTTTCATGCAGAATTATTCGTTGTTTTTCAAATTTGATATACCAGTTTATTCCGATATGGCGCTTCCTTGATTAGATTTGGAGGTTCATTGTTTAAGCATAAAAAGGGGTAAGGAGGTCAATCCTCCCACTGATCTATATAAATGAGTTTTCATGCAGAATTATCCACTTTGTTTCAGTATTTTTTTTCTAGGTTCATTGTGATAAGGAACTTTGCTGATTAGATTTGGAGGACATTGGTTAAGTATAAATGGGAAAATGGGGGAGCTAATACCACCCCCTCTCTTAATTTAGCAAAATGGGTATATGGTTAGAGTTATCTGATTTACTTCAAATTTGGCATACAGGTTTATTCTGATAAGGCTAGTCCCTGATTAGATTTGGAGGGGCATTGGTGAAACGGAGGCTAATCCCTCATAATTTGTTTTTTGAGGGGCATTACTTTTTGAAATAAGAGTATAATACTCAGTCAGTATGAATAGCCTATGAGCTCAATGCCATCAGATTAACTGGGCACTTTTCTTTTAATTTAAAGATAACTATGTTGTACGTAACGAAGGAACGGGATATGTAATAATTTTTCAGCGAAGTTCCTTAGAAAAATGTTTTACACTTGATCCCCCTTTTATTAAAATAGGTTCTGGTCATCAGCAATTTAACATACTCACCTCTTTCTGGATGGAATATCCTCCTGAGCTTGCCAAGAGCTTCCTTAAAACTTCTGACATCATGGGTGAGGACGATGATGTCTTCTTGTTCGACCACGTGACTCTCGGCCGATCCCTCGCTGCTCACCGAATTCATGGAGAGAGAGCGAGCCCCTGCACTGGCGTTACTGGCCGTTCTGCTGGCCGCAGACTCCGGTGCGGGCGTAGGAGCGTCCATTCTCGACACACGCCGGACTGTGTAGGTCTCCGCGGGGGGACAGCTCTAAAAAAGAAAAGGTGAGAGAAATTTGAGTACGTTTGATGCATAATGATTGACGATATTTAAAATTCGATAATAAATAAATGGTAACAAGGTTATTATTTTTACAGAAGAGTAATTTGGAAAGTCAGAAATGTATTTACTTCCTTCTTTTAGTTCCCAAATACTACCAACAGACGGTGTTGAACTGTATCGAACTATCGAACTACGCTCAAAATAACTTTGCATTTTCAAAATGTAAACACCTTTTAAAAATTCATAGGGTAAAAAAAAAAAAAAAAAAAAAAAAAGATACAATTTGATTGAATTCAGATCTATCTTTATAGTTTGAGCATTTTAAAAATTTATGACAACGAAGCGCTATCTAACGATGGTATTTGTAACTAAAACAAGATAGCGTAGTAAAGAGTTTTTTTACTTTATACATTAATCTCTTGCAAAAATATTTTCGTTAGCTGATTGTTTACTTATAATTTAATTTGAAAGCTGTCAGTCTGTTTTAGGACACCTTTTATATGTGGCATTTAGCTAACATCAGGGCAAAAGGATATCAATGATGATAATATCCCAAATGGATAGATAATTATTATGAGGAATTTTCGGAAAATAAGTTACATCTTTGATTTTTAGAAGTAACCCTTATTAAAATTAAAGACAAACATCAAAGCACAGTATATTGGTTTAGTTATATTTCAACATATGCATCGTTGATATTTATGAATTCATCATATTTTGTAAACTGCGTTTGGCGTGGAAAACATTTACATATAGAACTTTGTACTCTACTGTTTGATGATTCATTGTATAAAATGCATATGCGATGAACTGTTACCAAACACACAGAAAAATGTACTTCTCTATTCGATATAACCGATATCAACTTCTGAGTTATGGGAATTTCTTTCTGCAAAAACAGAACAGAAGTTCACAAAGTTTAGAAACTGGAGAACTTTTTTTAATCTGAGGTAAGAAAGGTTGACTCTACAGTTTCAATCAATCACCGATTCCATTAGCTAAAGTCAACACTATGGAAATTAATACAAAAAAAAAAAAAAAAAAAAACACTTATTACAGATAACAAAAAATTAGTTAAAAACGCATCGAATTCTACATCAAAACTTCCTTTAATTTAATTATCTGACGAACTTTTTTTATTTATTTATTTATTTACTTCAAGCAATAAAGAAGTACAACCTATTGTAATAAATTTTGTAAAATCACAGGGCTGAAAACGTTTTAATTCCAAACTGGCAAACGACATCAAGAGTACTTTAAATAAAATTTTAATTTTGTAATGAAAGTTTTAAGAAACAGGTATTTATTTCTTAAGAAATACCAGTGACAGTGAATCATTTTATCATTTTACGAACAGAATTTTTCTGTGCCTGAAAGGGAAAGGGTTAAAAAGTCCTGACCCCGCATTTTTTTTACTGGCTTTATTCTTCTCAGTGTGGATCAGACAGAGCCGTAGGTAAGGAGGTGCTAAAGAGGGCTCAGCCTTCCATGGAAAATATTCCAGGGTCACTAAATGAATTTCTGTTCCGAAAATCCAAATGAAATGCGGTTCAAAAATCTAATTTAGTTTTGAGGTCCATTCACAGTTTTTCAGAAATACTAAATTGTAACTAAAATAAGTGTTTCAACATTCGTTCATCCTATTTGCACATATGAAGCTTACATGATGTGTAATATTGCACTAGTTGTATACTCGGGTTTTTCATCATCACATTCTTTTGTCAGAATAAAATGAAGTTATTGCAGCAGTTTAATAAGAAACATAGTACCTACAATATGAATATGCACTAATTTAATCTTTCTACGCCAGAGAGATAGGAAATAAAGCCCCCCTACATTTTTTGGAGCCCCCCCCCCTGTTAATCACTTCTAGTTACGACCCTGGGATATTTAAGGGCATATTTAAGTATTTCTGACTATCTTTTAGATATGGTATTATTATATTTACTTATTTACGTATTTACAATATTGCTTTATAATTATATAGCGACTGATTTTAAACAGCTCTCGATTTAATCTCTTCAATGAAACATCAAACTAATTCAGGATCATAATGGGCGCGTATTTCTCAATACTATGTGCCCTTTTAAAATAAACGACAAAAGCGAAAACTACAACAGAAGCCAACTACAGTTAAATAAAAAAAAGTCAGAGAACAAAAGCACAGAACCATCCACCTATATTATTTCCTGCTAATATTTTTAACAAAAGATTTAGACACAAAATGACGATGGTAAAAAAAAGAGTTCGCCATTGAATAAAAGAATACTGCCTGATCAGTTCATTGTAACTAAATGTCCATGAAAACAGGAAAAAGAGAATCTAATACTATACCTGTACCCTGAGTTTATCTTTGTTATTTATGAATGGAGAAAAAGAGAGAAAGTGACCACTTGATAGTTGAATGTAAAAAAAAAAGTTCAATGATTTATTTTTGTTTGCTTACTGATTTTTCGCATTGGCAGGTGGCATCTTTGATTTGATCTTGTGTAAATTTGAAAAAAAAAAAGTTTGGGAATCGACTTATACGCAGATTTTTGATTTTTTACTGGATTTTCATTCGAAAGTTAGGGAGTTGGTTTATATACGAGTATATACGGAACCGTCTGTGGTCAAAAGTCTCTGGATCTTATAGCTTATTTTTGTGGTCGCGGAGCCCCTGGCCGTTCCATAGATGCACTGCTAATGATTTATTAGCAAATGTTTTTTTTCCTAATAAATTTGGGTGTTAGCCAATCATTTCATCCTTTTACGAAGGGACTTTTTCTGCGCCTAAAAGAATTAAAAGAACCAAGCCCCGCTTATCAGGCTTTATTCTCCTCTCTTTACTTAAGAACATACTTTATTGTTGTTGGCTTTTTATTAAATAGTTATAGTATTATTATACAGGGTGTTTCAAAATAACGTGGACAAATTGATATGACAAATCAGGCATACGACAAGGATAAAAAATCACATAGGAACATAGGCTCGCAAACTACTTATTGAGTCACAAATACAGGGTGTTTCTTTCTAGCTACAGCCTGTTTGAAAGTAATAATTTCCAGGAAAATAATAACATCGTAATGAAAATGGAACGATATGTACCTAATTTTGTGCGAAATGTGATAACGTTACGAAAAGATCTGGTAAAACATATTGCTCAAGCAATCGATGATACCCTATAAACTGATGATCAGTTCAAAATGTGAGGTGACAAGTGCGTATTGCTGGTGCGCATAAAGCAAACTTCTACCACTATTAGTTGGTGTTATCACATTTAAAACAAAGGTAAGAATGTAATGTCTATTAAATGTTTTATTATAATTTATTTCATTTTTCTGAAATTTATTATCGTCAACCCAAATTGAGTTAGGATGAAACACCCTGTATTTGTGACTCAGCAAGGGGTTTGCGGCCCTATGTTCCTATGTGATTTTTTTTTTATCCTTGTCGTATGCCTGATTTGTCATATCAATTTGTCCACGTTATTTTGAAACACCCTGTATTTATAATGTTACATAATTATAGCGAGTGATTTAACCTCTTCAGTCCCGAGAAAAATCTGCTGCAGAGAAAAATTATTTTATTAGCAAATTATGACTCTTTTAGGCTAAGAAAAAAGAAAACAAAATTAGTTTTTTATTTTTAAAATTTTAAAATAGTTACAATTTATGTCCCCATATGGGTACATCAGGTCACAATTGAGTAAAAATGTCATTGTTTAAATAAATAAGACCAATTTTGTGTTACAGTAAATAAACCTATTTATCGGTAAAAAAAAATATATCAATTTAAACAACTTAAATGATTTTTTACCTAAAGTTATATATTGTGCCAAAATATTATACATATCTTGCAGTAATTGTAATACATATCTTGCTACTATACTCAGGGCTGCCACAAGCGACTAATTTTTAATTCTAACTGACACCACTTTCTTTAACCAGAAATCTTTAACAAATACTGTGATAAAATTTGTAGAAAAAATAAATTTTAAAATTTATATTAAAAAAATACTAATGCGAACGGAATATAAAAATAGTCACCTGTGGTAGCCCTGTATACTATATATACTATACATATACACGGTGTCCAGCAAATAACACCCTGATTTCAAAATTAAATTTCTCAAAAACAAAGATTAATAGAATTATGCAGCAAACGGTTTGTTTATCAGGTAAGCTGTAAAAATCTTATACAAAAGTTTCGAACGGTAAATATTTTGAAAAGATTATGTTCTGATTGCAAAGAATGCTTTGATTTGACATTTTTCGTGCTTTAGATCGCTAAAGACCAGAGAATGTGTTTTTCGGTTTAAAGTGCCATATTTCATAGTTTTTTTAAATTAAATTTTCGAAATTTCGAAATTCTAAAAATTTACTTCGAAAAATCTTTAAAATATTGCACTGTAAGCTGAAAAATTATTTCTCTGCTGGCAATCTAAAACAAGAAAAATGTCAAATCAAAGCACTCTATGCAATCTAAACGCAATTTTTTCAAAATATTCACTGTTTGAAATTTCTGTATAAGATTTTTACAGCTTACCTAAAGAAAAAACCGTTTACCGAATATTACTATCGATCTTTGTTTTTGAGAAATTTAATTTTGAAATCAGGGTGTTATTTGCTGGACACCCTGTACTATACATATCTTGAAATATTATGCATACCTTGTAATAATAATCTTCTAATGATATACCATTTATTATGGAATTTTTTGAAATAGTTATTATTCTGAAGAAAAAGTTACATTTCACACATTTTATTCTTGATTTTCCTTTGCATCCTTCCATGCGTCATCGAGATTGATATACTCTAGCAACAGATTCAGGCCTATGTCCAAATTCCTCATAGCGAACTTCATTTTTGGGAATAGACATGGTAATTCTCCTTTTTTTAGAAGATGTAGATTCATTGGATGATTGCTCTGATTTTCGTGGTCTTCCAACAGCAGATTTTTATTTTCACATTTTATAAGGACTTCAGCAATGTAAAGACAAAATTCGAGTAAACTCATTTGATCTCTTTTCGGAATATTGAAGGATCTATAACCTCTTATACACAAAATCCATTTATTTACGGTAATAAAGTTGAGAAACTGAGAAGAGAGCAGAATTGGCTATTTACGTGTTTGCATCAATGAACCTATCGTTTAGATTGATTCCACCCAAATGTGCTTTATACATTCTTATTGTAGCTGGTCTGGTTGTAACCAAGTTTGTAACCAACCTTGGCTTTTTTTATCTTTACACCAGCGCTCACGTATCACTGGACTCACTTCCACATGTGGTAAACATCATATGCACATATTTCTTGTTCTTCCATTTCAACACCACAATTTTACTATCTGATCTAGCAAACTCAGTCCACTCACCACGTTTCATTACACTGTCTTAACTGCTCCACCAAGCTGTAAGTCTTTCATAGCTTCTACAAGTACGGCATTTTTTCCTGTGTACAAGAGAAGATCCAGTACTAAACCATCACTTGAGGCAAGAACAAAAATTTTATATTTCAGGTGTTGAGCTTCGAAGGAAGATATTGACGGAAACCACATTTCCCTCCAAACGGGATCTTTTGCACATCAATTGAGTTAAATTTTGTCCCAGGAAATTTAAGACAGGCATTTCTGACTACATTTAATAAGGTACGTACTGTCCATAGGCGATCTTTGGTATCAGAAGAATGTATTACAAAATCAGCAATGTGTAAGTTTGATCGCAAAAGGAAGAACATATCTCTTTGCATTGCCTTTGTCACTCATGGTATGAGTGAAGATTGTTTTAACTAATGCATGCGGGCTTTTAGAATACTAAATACTGTACAACATTTCAAACGTGTTAGAAAATTTTAAAGTTACTAAAAATCATGACATATTTTAGCAGTAAATTCAGTATATTACTTCATATTATTTTAAAAAATGAAAAAAGTCCTTTTAGATTGTTTTGTAAGACTAAATCAAATAATTTATTAATTCCTAAAACAATTTGTTAATAACCAAGTGTACACAATAGTTACACAGAAAATTAGTTTCTTTAGCCGGAAATGTATAGTAAAGACCCATTGTACCCAAGTGGGTACAACATATTTACACATGTTTTCAACATTCATGCACATGTGAACAACATTTATAATCAACTCCAAATCATTCTTAAAACATCATAATTTATATTAAAAAAAAAAAAAAAAAAAAAAAAAAAAAAAAAATGGAATATATATTTTTTTAATTTACTCACAAATTTGTATTATTCACATGCTTTGGCGTGAAGTCGTTGGTAAAATGCTTATGTCTTCCATTTTGGAAATGTCTCATTTTCAAAGTCACATGGTTCCTCCTTCTTTAAACGTGTAGCACATCGTAAACGTAGTTGGTAATATAGGACACTGTGATGTATCTAAATAGCGTTAGCAAAAAATTATGCATTTATTATAATTTTTTGGGGTTAATTTTGCCTTTTTCTTTAATGTACCCAAATGGGTACTCCAGGACTGAAGAGGTTAAACAGCTCTCTATTCAGTCTCGTCAACGAAATATCAAATTAATTCAAGATGATAATGAATTCAAGATGATAATGCGCGTATATTTCTCAAGACTATGTGCCCTTTAAAATAAACGACAAAAGCGAAGACTACAAGAAAACAAAAGCACAAAAGTTATCCATCCACCTATATTATTTCCTGCTAATATTTTTAACAAAAGATTTAGACACAAAATGACGATGCTAAAAAAGAGTTCGCCATTGAATAAAAGAATACTGCCTGATCAGTTCATTGTAACTAAATGTCCATGAAAACAGGAAAAAAGAGAACCTAATACTATGCCTGTACCCCGAGTTTATCTTTGTTAGTTATGAATGGAAAAAAAAACAGAGAAAGTGACCACTTGATGCTTGATGGTTATGCGTAAACACAATAAGTAAGAATTACCAAGACGAATCACTTTATCTTCAAGTAAACATGTCTATTTTTAGATTCGCTGTTGTGGATTGTCTATGCTGCCATATACAAAATGGAAATTCGAAACTAAAACTATTGTTTACAATGAGGGAATGCAAATGAAAAATATTAATTATATGTATATAGATACGCAAACTGTCGTTATAATTGAATGTAATGTTATCATTAGAGTAACCATTGAAACATAAACAAGGAAGAAAATTCATGTATTATGCATAGTTTAAAAAGCATATTTTCAAATTTAAAATGACTGAACTAGTTTTTATTCAATATTTCATGTCAACAACTCTTTACAATTTCCTCAAAATAAATTCATATTAATACTGTTACAGATAAAAGTAAATTATAATCTACTGGTAACAATGAATTTTTAACATTTAGCAAACCGATATAAAGATGTCCCGATAAAGAGATATAAACTAGTAAAAATATTTAAATTGATATGATTTTCAATTGGAAAATAAAAATTACAACATAATCCTGACAACAATACAAGACGATATCATTGTTTTATCAGGTTTGAATATTGGAAAACGTGTCTAACAATTACAAAAACTGACCCCAGATGAAAGTGATTTTTAATTATTAAAATGTAATCTCATTTAAAAAAAACACGACTTCAAAGATTGATTTTAGTTCAAAGCATTTATAATAAACCGAAAATATGTATTTCGTTTATTTATTTATTTTTAATTTAAAAAAGCATAACATCATTAAAATACAATTTAAGCGAATATCAACGATATTTAAAAACTTTTCAAATATAGCTTACATTTCCTTAAACGCTATAAGAAAAGTTATAAAAGTTTTCCAATGGATACTTTTTGCTACATCTTAAATGAATTACGTACTAACTTTAGCATTTTATTATAATTTTGAAAATTATAAAGAAAATGAAAACGCAGAAAAGCAGAAAAGCAGATATACATGAAAGAAAATTATAACATTTTATAATCATGGTTTAATGAAAGGGCCATGTAATGTCAAGCTAATTATGTTTGAAAACCAGATTAAAATTCAAATCTTCTAAAAAGTAGCAAAAAGTAAAGACTTAAATCACATTTCAGGTTTTCTTGAAATAAATCATTTATTAAGCAATTGATATAGTAAAAGCACGGGCATAGCTTGAAACTTGCTTCTATTGAATGGGTATCTATGTACATTACATACATTTAATATATTTCAATTATATATGCATGTTTTTTAATTTATTTTTTTTTCTACATTAAAATATCTTTCTTTACTTCCTCTGTATCTAAATTTCACTATTCTACGCATGATATCTTAGCACATCTGGCTTAAAATTCACTCTATCATTAATATTGTTATTTTTTATAAGGTTAATTTTTATTTTACAATGAATGCGCTTTAATTTTTTTCATGATGCTTAAGCATCTTGTTACACCCCCTTTTTTTTTTTTTTTTTTTTTTTTTTTAACTATACGCGTATTTTTATATTTAAAATATCTCATCGGGAAATTAATATTTTCAACTTCTATTTTCTATATTTTCTTCTTAAAGGATGTCTCTTTTTTTTTCTCAGTCTTCAAAATATTTCCAAAATCTAGGCATAATTGTACATGAAGTGTGAAAATGTTACTTCCAGTTCGTATATATATATTTTTTTACATAAAATATTAAATTGAGCAGAAATTTTGGAAATATTTTGACAACTAAGAAAAAAAAGACATTCCTTAAGAAGAGAATACTGAAAAAAAGAAGTTAAAAGTATTATTTCCCTGAGAAGATATTTTGAATAAGAGATTAAATCAAATGCCCATAGACTTAACATTATGGAGGGGAATTCTACAGCTGAGTGACTAGCACCCTTAAAATTCTATGCAGATTATCATCGTCCTCCGGAATAGTTACTAAGTAACCATGGAGTTTGATTTTAATTTAATTTAATGAAACGTAACTCAATTTACTTTAAATAAAATTTTGGAATTAGCTTGTCAACTTTGGTTATCCTGAAGTCGTAAATACTGAAAATTCTCAAACCTTTCTTAGAACTGTAAGATGTGTCTACCATAATAAAAATATTAAAACTTAACTCATGGTTACAAACTTTGAACAACGGGAAATCTTTCTGGATGTCTGTACAACGGGAAATCTAACCTATACACTGCGCTAATAATGCAACGGAAAATCTAATTATTGCATTTTTACATTTTTACCGAGAACCCAATCAGACCACTTTAGCTGGAAGGCCAACTGAGATCTCGCAATTATTTATTCAGATCCAACTTTATCCAAAATACAGATTTCCTAATTTTTATATGTAGCATCATTTCCAAAATTAAATGGGCGAGACATTTACTATGAAATTGAGTCTTCAAAGTGAATTATTATATGTATGTAACATACATTTTACTTATATTTATACTACTTTTATGTAACAGAGACAGGGCAGAAACTGCAGTAAACAATAATAATAATAATAAAAACTTCGTCCTTATATTTTTTATATTTATAGAGAAGTTTTGCATAAATATATTCAAAGAATAATACATATTGATATAATATAAATATAATTATTTTATAAAGGTCATATTTAAATCATATAAATTAATATTTAACTATAATATTCAATTTAAATTTATAAACTAATGGTTAATCAATATTAGCATAGTTAATTATATAAATATATATATATATATAATCCTTTTTATTTTCATCTCCATCTATCTTTAATTTTTTTTCCTTAATATGTTGAGATTTCTAGGCAGGCATTAGTTAATAAGATGTATTCTACAATTTTTTACTATAACAATTCTATAAAATACCATTACGTGTTTTAAGAGATTCGACATCTTTGTTACACAAACTTGTTAGAATTATTTTTATGTAAATTAATTTCATAATAATATTATTATTATTCTACTATTTTAACACAATCAAACTGACTGGTAAATTTACCATACGAATTGAATATTTCCAACTGAGTGAAAAATTGCTCAAGCCGGGAATCCAACCCAAATACTTGGCTTACAAGGCTTTACCTGTGCAGCGAACTGGGCGACAGCCGGCTGGGATTTTTAGCTCAGATAACCTTATTGACCAATAAAGTTATCTGAGCAAAAAATCCCGGCCGGCTATCGTCCAGTTAGCTTAACAGGTAAAGCACCGGCCTTGTAAGCCAAGCATTTGGGTTGGATTCCCGGCTTGAGCAATTTTTCACTCAGTTGGAAATATTCAATTCATATAATATCATTATTATTATTCATATTGCAATATATTTATAGTTATACATCACTAATTTATTTATATTGTCTAATTTTGTGTAAACATATTAATATAGAAGAAATGTATATGCATGCGAGAAATATTTGTAAATTCTACCTAACTCTTATAAAATCGTAAGTATATAAAATTTTGAATTAGAAAATAAAAAGAAATACATAGGTTACATCAAATCCATATAAAATCTAAAAATCTTTATTAAAAAAAAAATAAATAAATAAATAAATAAAAATTATGCTGAGCAGCATAATACATTTTAAAAATTCATTTACATTATATTATATACGGAATTTAAAGAAATCAATTCTAAATTAATGTTTTATAGTGCATAGGTGACTTACCATCCACGTTCAACAACATTTTTACAATTGTTTTTAACTATATTCAAAAATCTTTTCTAAAACAAACACTAATGGCGAAGCATGTTGAACGACTATGTTACAATACTTGCTGAAAACACAATACGTACAGATAATAATGTCGATTGAAACAAGTTATCGCGGTAAAAGTGATAAATTTTCTTCTTTTGCATTGTATGTTGCGCAATAAAATTAATACTTTTACTTGTAACTATAGTCAAATATATCGACAATACCCTGTTCGTATCTTACATGATTAGATAAAAACTTATTAACAATTAAGCATAATTTTTAATGCCCTAAATGCTAATAAAAAATCTATATGTTTAAAATGCAAGGCTGTTTCTATTAGTCATCTGCCCTGAGCTGTCTATTGAACCAGTTTTACGAATTATTATTTTTAGACGAAGCTATATATATTTGAAGATGAGACCGCATTAGCTATTAAATATAAAAATATTGCAATTTTTATATTTTAATTTTTATTTAAAATGTTTATTTGAATTTTCTTCAAAATGCTGGCAATCGCATTATTTCCAGTATTGCAATGAAAAGAGAAATAATATAAACCAGGAGACGCGCGACAGCCCAGACAATCGCCTCAACAAGTTTACAGCTGAAATTCCAGAATTAGTTAAAAATCGAACGCATATGAAAACGTAATTGATCTGCGAATTTATATCTTGGTGGCAAACATTTGAAAACCCGATTTTAGCAGTTGACTCGCAGGTTTACCATTGGGTTTTCCTGCACCCAAAGGTATAAAAAGATGGAGAATTGGGATTAAGAAAACTTAATAGTAAAACAATGAGTCAACCGCTGAAATCATAGGTTTTCAGGTGTTTTCCATCAAGCTATGATTTGGCAGATCAACTGCATTTTAATATGCGAATCGAATTTAAATTAATTCTGAAATTTTAGCCGTGAACTCAATGAGATGATTGTCAGTACACATTTTTTTTTTTTTTTTTTTTTTTTTTGATAAAACTTTTACAGTTCAATATATATATATATATATTTCGCTAATATTGAGATTGTGACACTAGATAAAATGCCCCATTGAGTGAAAATGTCGCCATACTGAGAAAGTAGCTGCAAATTTCTTTGATAAAATTAAATATTTTACTACCAGTGATTCTAAAAGACATACCAAGAGTATGAATGTCCACATGCAAAATTCTAGCTGACAAACATGACATTAAGTTTGGAAATATATTTATTAATAATCTATTACGCGTTAAAATATTTTTTAAATGATGAATATGGATATGAGAGGTGCGCCTTCAAATTTTGAGACGATAAAAATAACATTAGAATTTGATTTCATAGGGGAAATATTCTATGATTGTGTTAAAATGATTTTTGCTGATTTTTCATTATCAAGCAAAAAGAGCCGCAATTGATAACTTCATCATAATCATTTATCTTTATTGCGCATACTAAAACAATTTAATTTTTCAATAATTTCAACAGTTGAAGTTTTTGGGAAGAATATGTTTGGTAATTTTAGCTTAAAAATAATATTTGTTTTAAAAGTTAGTCTAACCAATATAAGACGAATTTTTTTATTGTAATTTTTTTTTTTTTTAAGTTTATTATAAATTCAATGTGATTGTTCTTTTGTAACCCTTGGGCACTCCCCGATTCGGAGACATCATCTTTCCTTGCAAAATTTGTTTTTGTCATCAGTAGTAAAGGAAAGTAAAATTTGCCTTATTTAACGAGAGCATTTTTGAAATTGTGTACTTAAAGGAAACTTCTATTAAAAAGGAAGTGCTGGCCAAATAAAATTTGTGTAAGAGACGCCGGAGTCCGAAGTGTTAAATATTATCTTTTGTCGAAATTCGACGGGTTCTTGTAATTTATTAACCCATATGGGAAAGAGTGATACGTATACATGCCGTAAAAAGACTTAGGAATTCTTCTTTATCCCCACCAACAAAAGTTTTCCTGCAAAATTTGTATTATTTAAGGGTGTATTCTAAAAAACGCTCTTCTACCTTCAATAGTTCAAAACTTTCTGATACAATTTCAGACATATTTTTAAAAGTAGAAACATGAAACTTGCTGAGGGGATTTTTGAAGAGACGAATAAGGTGCCGTGTGAGTTCATTTTACGCTCAATTCATTAGAATTTGATTTATAAACAATTATCTTCTCAGTATGACCCTTTTTTTCGTTCACAGATCTCCCGCTTCGGAAAAATCAGTTCAAAATGCCGTTTTTGATTGCTTTTTTTGCCATATTTTCTGCATTTATCAAAGAATCGACAATTACAGCACCTTGTGTACTTTCTAAATAAGACAATTTGCCAGTTTGATGCATACGAGAGCAAAAATGAAGCCAAAAATAAATCGGAAAATAAGCAGTTTGAATCGAAATATATCCATAATCAGAGCATTTTCTCGATTTAATAAGTCACAAATTTCTGTTTTTAAAAACCGATAACAATATAGTTAAAATTTCGCTAAAAGCTCCCGTCCCGAAGGGGTTAAATCTGTAACGCTGAATTTTTTAGTAACATCGAATATTATCTAAAGAAAAAAAAAATAGATACAGGTTTAAATTATACAAACTTTACAGATGAATAAATATTTTTTATTTATTATTATTATTTTTGTTTAATTTAAGAAGAGCAAACATATGAAATGTTAATAGAAAAATGTAATTTTAGTTTCTCTAGAATTAAATTACAAAAGAATAATCTTATAAATACACACCTTCTTCGTTGAACCACAAATAAAGATTTTACCAAAAAGTCTACGCGATATTTTTCTATGATTGTGTGTTTTCTTTTCCATACTATCGATAAGTATTTTACTAGACAATGCAGTGCACACTCCCACTTCAAACACGCACGTAATTTTAATGAAAGGAAATTAGAAATACTCCAATATCGAAGAATGATTATGAAGATGAAGCAATATTAGATGATTCAGTCGTGAACAGAATTCGTCGACCGAAAATACATATCTATTTGTTATCTTTAGATGAAAATATTGCTGAATAATAGTTTTTTCTTCTTACAGCTTGTCATTCATTGACATTCAGGATGTTTTTTTAAGTACTGGTAATAAACAATTAATTACCGAATGAGTTAAGAACGAATGTCGAGAATATAATGAAATGAAAGGGTTAAACGAACTCTGGGGCCCAGAATAGAACCTAATATGATATTGACACAACAATTCGGAATAAAAAAAAATAATTTCTGAATTATTATTTTTTTACAAAAAGTTTTTCTTGGAGAAAACATAATAATAATAAAGAAATATTTCAGAGTTTTTACTAAGAACAATTCATCTGTTTTGTTTCTTAATATTCCCTACAAGATATTTCTGAAGATATATCTGTAAAAAATATTTCTTTCTAATTAGCATTTCATGACACTTGACTAAATCCATCAAATTTATAACAAATTAACATCTTGTAACATTACATTAAATTCAATAGTTAAAATATGTAAATGAACACTTTAAAACCACTAAAATACGTTTATTTTGAAAGTTTACACATTTCTACCAAACCAGAGTCATTTTCAAAACAAATAAAAAAATTATTCGTTCTGAAAAGGACTCGGGTAGAGTTGAAAGACATAAACATCAAAATAAATGTAATTTTTTTATTTGTTTTGAAAAATGACTTGGGTAGAATTGAAACGTGTAAACAATCTAAATTAACGTATTCTTTTGCTTGTTTTGAAAATGACTCCGGTAGATTCGAACGTGTAAATAGTAAAAATAAACGAGCAATTGAAATTAATGTAAATCCATCAAATACGAAAATCTACTGCGCTTAAGAGTAAAGCTAAGCATAATAACATTAACCCCTTTTTATCTAATAATTTCACGTAGTAATAAATAAAATAATATGTAATCTATGAAATGTGAAAATCAATAATAATAATAATAGCAGAATAAATTTAGTAATATTATAGTTATTTCAGGATGTTTTAGCTCCTTTTTCAGTGAATAAACTAAGCAAAATATGGGCTATACGCAGCAATAGCTGCAACACAAGTTTTTACTTCACATGCCATTAATGGCAATCAGCAGTTTCAATACTTTTACAGATACGTGTTGCTATTCCGGCTTCCGATTTAAAAAAAAAAAATTAAAAAGAATGTTTTTAAATAGAAATCATTGCTTTATTTATTTTTTTTATTATTATTTTAAGATAACATTTAAGGAGAGTTTAAATTTGTATTAAAAGACAAATTTACTAGGAGCAAACCGTTTTTTTCCATTAATACAATAAAAAAAAGTTTAACGCACAATGAAAAATTTATTTTGATGTACTTAATTATATATTTATTCATTTTAATTGCAATTTTAAATCCTGGCTGCGCTAATATAGTTCTTCAAATGCAGATGTAGAATTCATTTAAGACTAATAGAGATAACTACATATTGTTTTCCGTCTGTGAACATTTACTGTTTTTCCTAACAGATGGCGTACATTTCGTTGGCATTTATTTCATCCTACATTGCAGGCGGCATAATGTCAGACGATGCTGTAATTTACCTTTCTTTCTTTCACCGTCGAAAAATTTCTTTCGAAATTACTTCCATGTTTTCCTCCGGAGGTGTGCGATCTATTTCAGTAGACTTCACCTTCCTGAAGTCATGCGAAGAGGTTAATAACAATGAAATAATCTGATGATAAGATTAATCGGACAAATGTTTGCTTCTTTTATTAGTAATATGAAGCAGAAAAGGTGCAGTGGAAATGGTATAATTGAATGCGTAATTGATTGTCCTTTCTAATCCGATGTATATTTTTATCTTTATGTTTTAATCTGAGTTCATCGCTGGATCAGCGATTTATTAGGTCGTGTTATTTAGAAATATATCTTTCGCTGATATTGTTGTGTTCATTTATTCCTTTTCACTTTTAATTATTGATCGACCGAAAATTCGGTTTCGTTTTCGGCCCATTATCTGAGTTTTTGCGAAAATGCTGCTGAAATTTCGCTTGGACCGGAACTATATGTATTCCGAAAATCTCGTTTCTTGTTAAGGAAAATTTCAACAGTACTCATCAATATGAGTTGTATTGGCTCTGTGACGCTTTATACAATTCTCCTTGTTTGAATCTACACTAATTGGAAGGTAATATATCAGCCTTAAATATTTTTCATTAAAAATTCTGTGATGAGATGGAAACACGAGTGTTCCAGATGGTTCTGGCAAAATACTTCTCCAGGAGTCTTCGAATGGTGATAAACTTCTAGTCAATGAATTTTTAGACATTATAACGCTCGTAAAAATTAGATCTTTCAAGTATTACAAATTCATAACTCGCAGACACTTGGGTTTCCCTTTCATCCCTCTCAAAGAAAACGGCCTTAAATATATACAAATGTAACTTAGGTCCCAGGGGATTTTATGTACGAGGGCGAGCAGGACGGACCAAGGTTACTATATCTAAGGTTTCTATAACCAAGGTTACTATACGGACGTCCCAACTGCTCGCTCCGGAGAATAGGCATGTCGCTGGAAATTTTCACGTTTTTATGTTTGTGAAGTCCGTGGGCTGCTCAAGGTGCCGTAAATAAATGCTTTTTGTTTGTTTGGCGTTTAATAGGTAAATCAATTTTTTTTTTACAATATAGCTCAAATGAAACTATTTATTGTTATAAACTTCATTGGTTATTATTATCAGATATGACTGACTGAAAATGTGACTAGAAAATACAAAGCAAATAATGCATACATGACTAATTTTTTTCTCGTGCTCATTAAAAGTTGCAGACTTTTGACAATAAAACAAAATTTTTACTTTGAAACCGCAGTATTTGGAATTCTCTTTGAGAAAATTCTAGTATAACAAATGATCCTCTATAAAAATAATTGAATGAGATAAATCCAGGTGTGTATATCCGAAACTAAAATATTTTTTTATTAAATGGAATTCGTACAGTTAGAAAATCTTTCTGTGTCGTTGAGGCAATAATTACGTCTTATTTTATATGAAACTAAAACGTTTTGGGGCTAAGGTATAGAGTGCCAACTTTAGCTACGCATATAATTGATAAATAATTAGGTATATATAATAAATACGCATAATTAATTAATAATCATGCATATTTAATAAATATGCATAATTAATTAATAATTATGTATATTAAGGGGACACAGTACCTTGAAAATGGTCAATATAGGGTCTTTCTTTATTTTTTAAATATTAACTGAAAGTTTCTTTAACTGTGAATATTTTGACATCTCATTTTTACCTATACGACAATTATATCATGAAATATAAAAAAAACTTTATTAATAAATCCAGAGCAATGGCCCACACAAATGAAAACTTTAAATATGTTCTTCTCCCACATGTACATATTTTTGTAACTTGCTTGTTCGATAAATACTAAGTGAAGTCTTTTTTAGTAATTTAGATAGATTTTATTATTATTATTATTATTATTATTATTATTATTATTATTATTATTATTATTATTATTATTATTATTATTATTGTTATTTTACTTGTTCTTCATGGTGTATTTAATATTTCTGTGCATGGATTTAACATTCAAGTTTGTAGTTATTTAAAAAAAAATATGCATATTTAAATTGAGAATTTGTTGAATTTCCTTCATTTTTAAATATACATGACAAAATAAATAAATAAATAAAAAAATATTAAATGTAAAATCCCATACATCTATCCATGCAAAGTTTTATGTAGTTGTAATATATTCTAACGAATGTGGGAAAAAAATCGAAGAAAAACTATTCATACTTATAAAAATAGTAGATTTTTAAAAAAGTTAATTTTTTAATTTAAATTTTAGTAAAATAGGCTGTTCTAAAAAATTGTTATTTAAATTTTATTTAATTTTTAGTATTAAGTATTGTGCCACCACATAAATTAAAGTATTATTTAAAACTGAAGAGATGGTTTCAAAGGTACTGTATCCCCTTAACGTATGTATTAAATTTTTGTTTTCGTTTTGGTCTTAGAAACCTGTTTCGGTCGATCTTTACTTTTAATTGATGCTTATAAAAGAAAGTTTTGTAAATAAAAAATGTGAAATTATTCATAATTTAAAAAATGTAACAAAGTAAGCTTTTTTAAAAAAAAAAAAAAAAAAAAAAAAAAACAGGATTTAATTTATTGTTGATAAATATTCAAATCGTAAATTAATCAGTGATATTATTTTTCATTCACATCAAATACCAACACACATCTGAAAATCTAAACCAGTCACTTCAATATAAAAATAAATAATAACTATAATTATAATAATAAACAGTTTTATTGAATTTTATTTACGCGCCAGAGTGACAATGATTACGAAGGAAGTTTTTTATCTGGAAGAAGTTGTTTTGACGCTCAGAAACAAAGCGAATATGCGTAAATTTTTCCATTAAAAAATCCCCCATTTATTTTGAACTATGAAATATTGTTGAACAAAAAAGAAAAGTTATGCACCAATTTAGAATAGTGAAAAAAAAAAGTAAATAAATAAACTTACCCGTTTAATCTTTTGGTAATAAGCAACTTTTACAAAATTTTGAATCTTTTATCACCGATCTTTCAAGACAGAAATTTTTGTACAATTAAATCGGGAAAATGCGCCGATCGAATTAAGCAAAATTTACAGTAAAAAACAGCTAATGCGAATATTTTTTCTTTTTACACACTTGCAGTGATATACACGTGTTATATTTGTCGCATACTTTACGGATTCAAGAAGTCAGTAAAATATTAATAAATGAAATAAATTTATATCCAATAACATCTAATGTAGTTAGTTACTATTTAAAAGTGTTTAATAATAGCTTACTGTTACATAAAGCATTCAAGAATATTATTGTCTTCTTGCACAGCAGACTATATCAACAAAACAATAAACAACATTCTTTGTCTTCCTTAAGGAAGACACTTCACTCAGTTTCCACATTTCCCTTACTAATGTAAAGTCTATGGGCGTTTGATGCATTCGTATATTTAAAATATCCCCTCGGGAAATTAATAATTTTAACTTCTATTTTTTGCATACACTTCTTAAAAGATGTCTCTATGTATCTTAGTTTTCAAAATTTTTCTAAAGTATGTACTTAATTTTATAGAAAGTGTTTAAATTTTACTCCAAATTCGTCAGCTTTTAACACAAAAAATGCTAAATTAATATTTTGAGAAAAGAAATCATCCCTTAAGAAGAATATATAGTGAAAAGAAGTTAAAAATAATAATTTTCGCAAGAAATATTTTCAATATATGAATGCATTTAACGCTCATAGACTTAACAATACGGAGGAAAATTCCGAAGCTGCGTGATCAGCTCCCTTAATTAGTAAACGTAAGTATCATTTACTACATACTTTGCTCTAATAACGAATTATATGTACATGTGGTAGAAGAACAGGGATGCGAAAGGTTGGGGTGTTGCAAGTTTTGGAATGAAATGATTTTACACACATTTAACCAGTGTTGAATTCAGGGGTGGCCTGGGGGGGACATTCCCCCCCCCGGGAAAATTTGAGATTTTGTATTTTCAAAGGTCAAAAATTGCAATTCCCCCCCGGAACTCTACAGTGCCCCCCCCCCGGACCCGCAAACGTCCCTCCCGGAAAAAAAGTGTCTGAATTCAACACTGCATTTAATGGCTTTAATAATAGCTTTGTATATTTGCTCCCAATATATATATATATATATATTGTAATAATAATAATTATTAATAATAATATTAATATTAATTAATAATAATAATTAATAATATTTGAATGCAAAGAAAAAGTTTTTGAAAAAAGAGAAGTTTGGGTTGGATCAAAAATGGTAACGATATCAAAAAGCAAAGCTCTACTTCCTTTCCAAGATACCTGACGATACCAAATACCAGATCCCCCCCCCCTCCTCCTATTTTAAGCGATAATATGATATATGCACAGCCCTAACCATCATATTCAAGTATCTTTTCTAAAAGTAAATAACCCCAAGTGAATACAGAATATCAATTTTTGTGCATTGTTTATATCCGATTGTATTTCCTAATACCAGACAGGATTCACTTCGGTAATAACAAAAAAATTATGGGATGTCATCATTACTCGTTCACAGATTGGGCAAGAAATAAAAAAGTGGTATACGACGACTGACATGGGAAAACGGCAATCTTTTGAGATTGCAAAATGCATTTGTGTCGAAAGATCCCTCCTAAACAAGATGTTGAAGCAATAACAAATAAATCATGACGCACAGGTGAAGATGTTAACAGCTTATTTAAAATTGTGTAACTTGCACTTCGATTCAGATTAATTACATTTTTGACACGATTTCACAACGATATCGAAAGGTAGCTTTTAAGATCTGAAATTTTTCTATAATAGTAAATCCTTTTTTCATAATCTCCTCGGTTCTGAAGTATCACATGTGATACTCATGAACCAAGGAGGTTAAAAACTAAACTATTTAGACCGGGAGGCGGCAGCCAAGACAATCACCTCATGGAGGTCACGGATGAAAATCTAGGATTCGTTAAATATCAATTCGCATATTAAAACGCGATCGGTCTGAAAAGTCATACCTTGATGGAAAACGCTTAAAAATCCAATTTTAGCGGTCGACTCATAAATTTACCATTCTGCTTTCCTGCACCCAAAAGTATGAAAACATGGAGAATCGGGAGCAGGAACACATAATGGTAACCTATGAGTCAACCGCTAAAATCCGATTTTTAGGCGTTTTCCATCAAGGTATGACTTTTCAGACCGATTGCGTTTTAATATGCGAATCGAGATTTAACGAATCCTAGATTCTCATCCATTAACTCTATGTGAATGTGTGTTTGATATAAATGTGTTTATTTATACGTATAATTAATTAATATGTATATTTATGTATCTTATACACTAGGTTTTGAAGTCGTGATTGATGTGAATTATCAGGGACCGATTTACAAATTTTGGAACTCTGGGCATAGATGTTTGCGGGATCCCCTCGTTACATTGATGCTTACAGGAAAATTGAGTAAAAACTATTTAATTCAAAAAATACATATTAACTATTCACTTAAATAATTGTTTTAAAATATCCATTCAAATTAAATTTGATAATCATTATTTTACTTTCAAATAATTATTTACCAATTAAGTAGTTTAAATGAGTATACTTTTTATAATAAATTGTGCGAGGCTCATTATATTTTCCCATTCAAAATCTATATATCTGGAGTGATAAAGTATGTAACAACTAATAATAAATTTTCCGCAATATCAAACAATAATTTTTTAAAATATTAGGGGGGTTTGTCGCCTATGAGCTGAGTTCATCAACCCCAAATAACCGACGAGAAAAGGAAAACGATTAAATAAAAACTAAAAATACGATATATTTTTTAAATGATAAAAGAAAATATTCAGTATAATAAAATGATTAAATATGGATGTTTCAGACAAAATATACAATGTTATTATAAAACGATACAAACACAGTTGAATGCAGAATGAAATACGTAATTCCATTACATAATAAAAGTACGTACATTAGATTTTGGACAATAATTAATCTTCAGCAGCATTCGGGAGAACCTGAAAATCAAGGGCGCTGGGCACATGCCTCGAATGCCCTGCCATAAATCAGGCACCGGTGAGAGTAACTTAAAATACTCACGATATGTGCGCATATTATTTAAAACTTGATTAGCATATTAAAATGTGACTGGTCTGTCAAGTCATATCCTGGTGGAAAATACCTGCAAACTCGGATATAGTGGTTGACTTGTATGTTTACTATTGTGTTTTCCAGCTAAATTTTTTTTATGTTTTCATATCTTTTCGTGCAGGAAAACACAATGATAAATCTTCTAGTCAACTATTAAAATTGGATTTTCAGGTGTTTTCCACCAAAATATGACTTGGCAGACCAGTTTAATTTTAATATAATAATCAAGTTTTGTCTAATATTGGAATTTCAGAAGGGCGCTCGATGACATGATAGTCTGTGCAGCCTCCTTTCGGTCATGTCTAGTCGGGAGAACTGAAGAGCTCCAAAATTAGGGGACGGGGGTCGAATTGTGCACATCCAGGAGGGTACTATGGATGAAAGTGTCAACAAAAGATATGATTCCACTTACGGTACGGAAAACAACGAAATTTGGGGGAGGGGGAAGTTATACAATCGGACAAATTAAAGTGAAAATATATTAATTGATTGTACTCTTTTTTTTTTCTTTGAACAAGGTCGGTTTTCCCATAAGGAGATAGTGGCTGAGAGGTTCTGTTCTCGAAGTTGGTATAGACGGGAGGTGCTGGATTCGAACCCAATCGCACCCGTCGGCCTAACCGTTCGGAGATTTCTGTGATTTTCTTCGAACCTTGGATTTCCTTGCGTGAATAGGGGTTAGGTTCCCTCAGAAGGACCCCCACGGTTTGCACTCCCTCTAGGGCCTATATCCCTCGTGCAGATAATCGGTCGTCATACAAAACACCTAACACCCATTAGGTGGCGAAAAGAATGCTTGATTAATGAATTAATTCATCGAAGATACTTGCAAAATCAATGTACTGTTCCAGTTAAGTAATGTGCAAACTCAATTTTTGTGGTTGATCGGTAGGTTTATCATTGTATTTTTCTGTACGCACCGAAAGATATGAAAAAAGGGACAACCAGGAGCAGAGAAACGCAATGATAAACCTGGAAGTCAACAACAAAATCGAGTTTGTAGGTGCTTTCTAAGAATATATGGCTTGGCAGACCAATTGCATTTGAATATGAGAACCGAGTTTTAACTAATTCTGGAATTTTAGCCGTCAACTTGATTAGATGGAGTATGCTGTTACCTCCCAGTCTATGGACAATCTAAGAAAAAATAACCATGAAAAAAAATATTCTATTATATATACTATGTATATATTAAGATTTAATCTTCATTTTGTAACCACAGAAGCCCTAGTAATTTTAACCCTCTGAGCGTCTAGCAAATGGGTAAAATTGTAATGTTGTTTTTCTCTGTCTTTTTGTTTTAAATGCTCAGAAAATATAATTCTTTCAACATTATAAAAATAAAACTTAACTTAAGTGTGGATGTAGTCCTGCAGACTATTAATTTTTCTTCAATGTATTGTAATTTCATTAAATCTATAGAATTATATTATCTTAAGTATTGCTTATATTGCAGTGAAACATGGAGCTTAGTGAACGGAATATTACGTTCCAAACATTTAGATGGTTAATAACACAACTCTACAAGTATTAGTAATAGTTATATAACGCAACTTTCTCTTGAACTTATAATCGAATCCTCTATTTTGATTCATCCTGGAAATCTTGACCTCCAGTCGATATGATATGCACTATGCTTACTCATGCATAAAAAAGTATCAATGGAATTACGGGCTAGGAATTCGAACCGTTTTTGGACGATAAGAATACAAAGATGAAATGGGTAGTGAGGTTAAATCGTTCACTGGACTACAGGATGGCTCTAAATATGTATGTAAAGAATCCAAGTGTTTTATCAGTCAATCTTCAATAGACGAAATATGTGAGAGGAATATGCAAAATAATAGTTCACTTTAACTCTATTAAAGTACCAATGGGTTTTTGACGCGAACGGAACAATTGATACAATGTTTTATTGCACTGTCCATGTTTTTTTTTTCTTATTGACCTTCATAGTAGGTGAGAATCAGTTTAGACATTCAGATAATTATATTATTTTTTATGCTTAATAAAAAGAACGGCTAAAAACTCGAGAAAAATTAACTTTCTTTCTTACGTTGACTTACATTAATGAACAAGTGAAAATAATTTTGATTCTGCTGTGATGGAGTTACAAAACGAATAACAACAGCGACATATACATATATATCCCTACGAGCTACGCCCCGCCAATCTCCATTCAGACTTTAAAAATATGGAAACGTGTCTTGCTTTAAAAATTTTACCAAATTACGTAAATTAGAATGATATTACCTCAAATGACGATTTTTTTTGTGTAATCACGTTGCCATGCTTTTCCGTTTGAATGGAGTATTTTTCGATTGCCATGGTCTCATTTACCACTGTCGCAACAGCTGACGGTTAATTTTAGAAATTATAAATAAAATCAGTTAATCATTTGAAAATCCGCTTATATAAATTAGTAGGTTTAAAGTATCGCTGCCTCTCAGCTACCTTACGATATCCCATCCCCTTCCCAGTGATAACTTTATATGTATACATTCCCCAAGATGGAGTTATAGTATTTCAGTATTACTGAATTTAACATACAGAATTGTAATAAATTTGTATTCATGCCCTTTTATATAAGAGTGCGAGAACTGTTAAAGCAAGATTTGAATATTTTTAAAGCTAATTATACTACGAACGCATCTCATTTGCCAACTTTTTTGTTTTGTAACGAATCCCGTAATATTTTTTCTTGAACATATCAAGCCTTTTGAGAACGGAGTAAACAAGTTGGAAATTGCACGTGAAGCGTAGCAAATTAGGTGCGTTCGTACGATAACGAAGTTTTAAAACTATTACTTTCATATATCAATCTCATAAAATTGTAAACAGTGAATTACAATTAAAACGCTCATCAAACAATGTTCTCCCTATACCATCACGTAATGGAATACTTTTGTGTGGCCTTGTAAATCAATAACAAATGTTCTTTGCACCACAAATTATGTAAGATGTATATTATAATATGTACTTTATAGTTACATATAAATTTTATTAAGTTCGCATGAGTGTAACACGATTAAAATGATATTTTAATAATAATAATAATAATTTTTAATAAGAATATTTACCGACAGCTGCATGGTGCGCCGATGGGGTTACCAGTATCCGGTTTGTTTGCTGAATTCGCGTTAAGACCACTAGAACAAAAAAATTTTAATACGTTTAATTTAAAACCTGAATGTTGGTTCCGTTATGTTGATGATGTTTTCATCTTATGGAACCACAGTTTGGCTGATTTATATGTTTTTCTACAAGATGTCAATAAATTAAGCAATAGTATTAATTTCACCCTTGAAGTCGAAGAAAACGCCACCCTTCCATTTTTAGATATTCAAATTAATAGATGCAATTCAAGTTTAAAATTTTCAGTTTATAGAAAACCAATAAAAGAAAATACAGTTATCCCATTTTCAGCCAACATGCCTTTCGAATACAAAATATCTGCTTTCAGGTCATTTATTAAAAGAGCTTTTATGATTTGTTCAGATGACACATTAAATAAAGAAATTGATTTTATACAGAAAATAGCTTTTGACCATGGTTTTCCAGCAAAATTTATAAATAAAATAGTTCAACAGTACAATACTCCTCCCACATCTGGCCAACGACAGAATAAACTTATGGTTTACAGGAAATTTCATTATATCCCTTACATATTTGAAAAAGCAAAAAAGATCGCACAAAAATATAACATAAAACTTGTCGCCATTCCTCCTCCATATCTCATTGACCTCGTTACAGATAAAATCGGCAAAATTCCAATAGATCAAAAATCTGGTATTTATGAAATCCCCATCACTTTATCTAATAATCTTAAAAAAGTCTACATCGGCATGACAAAGCGGAAACTTTCAATTAGAATTAAAGAACATCGCAGAGATATAGAACAATATAAACAGAATACTGCCCTTGCTCGCTTCTTCTTGGCGAACAAGGGTTGCCATATTAATTTTGAGGAAGCCAAAATCATAGTTCCATGCAATAACCCAGTTCAAGGTAAAATAATAGAATCCATCGAAATCATAGCACGAGAAAATAAACCATGTAATGATAATTTATCCTACAATATACCAAAAATATGGCATAACATCATAAAACCTTAAAATTTTTATTTCCTTGCAATATTTTAATTTTTACTCACGTGTTATTGGCAACATTTTTAAAATTTTAATTCATTTAGTTTTTAATTTAGACTAGCCCTTCAATGACAAACTCCCTCTTTATGAGGAAGGATCATTCCATTTTTTAGCAGGTGGGGAAAGGTAGGAGGGAGTGATCGGTATAGAAAGGTAGAGCAGTTAATTAAAATAGTGGCTTCATCTATCAACTTGAAATTAAAATACATTAGCGGAACACTGAAGATGTCATTTTTGTTTTATGTTTAATTAATTATTTGGTTATTAAAATAAAATAATTTTTGTAAATTGAAATCGGATTTTTAAAATTGAAATCTCACTAATTTTATCTAGTTTAAGTGCAGTGCTCCTTCTCCTTATTAAAATTAAAGAAATAAAATTAGAGCAAGATTGCTTTTTTTTTTTTTTTTTTTGCGAAAAATAAAAGTAACGTATCGTAAAAGTAACGTAACGCAGATTATTAAATTTTTTCTTATTCAGTTTCATAATTCTTTAACTTTAAACAATCTTAAAATTGGCGAAAAATAAAAGTAAGTAACATATCAAAAGCCATATTACTGAATTTTTTTTGTATTAGATTTCATAATTCTTTATATCTTAAAATTGTGTCATTTGTGCCTCCCCTCCCCTCTCGAAAAAATTAGATAAATTAATAATCGTCCAACTTTATTTACGAGTTTTCGAATTGTTTTGATTTTTTTTTTTTTTTTTTTTTTTTTTTTTTTTTTTTTTGTAAGCAGATACATTCTAAGTAATAATAATGAAATACTAATTTATGGAAAAAATTCAAAAGAAAAATTAAACCAAATGTGATGAGTCCTGGTCAATATTATCCACCGGCGTCAATACATTATCCGTACCGTAGTCATGCAATCTTTAGCCAAAGTCCGTTCCAAATCGTCAACATCTTTTTCTGAGGTCAATATTTTATTCCTATAATCGTTAGCCAAATTCTGTTACGAGTCGTCATCAAAATTAGTCGAAGATGGCCTTGAAAAAGGCCTTTTGGTTGTAAAATCATTAGACATAGCGCAGGCTTAATCAAATTATCAAATGGAGCCAAATCAAAACAAATCGTACTACATTCATTACTAGCGTCTATACCCCGCCCCAAACTTTGGCTCTTATCACAAATGCACCCAAGAAATTCCCCATGCTGCCGATAATTTCCCTTTTTTAACCCATTTTAGGCCAAGCACAGAAATTTTAAAAAATGTAGCATTATTTTTATTGAAATATGCTTAAATTACATACATTAAGACACAAAAAAAGATTCGTGCATGAAAAATAATATTTTATATAAGAAATAATATTTTATATAATAATATAAAATATTATTTCTTATAATGAATAATATGAATATGAATAATATTTTTATGACTTTTGTTTTATTCTTATTTCATATACAGAATTTGCAACTTTAATCTATTTTAAAAACATGTAATTCATTTCAATTAGAATAATAATATATTTTTAAAAAGTCGAATTTGTCAAAGGCGTTTCAAATTAAAACTCTAGCGTATTTTGAAAACTTTTTAAGAGAAAGTGTTTACTCCAATTGAATTACTAATATTTTATGGATGTCTTCAAAAGCCTTAAAAAATAGAAGTAAAATAAAATTCTTGAAAAAAATGTGTCAGAGTGTTAAAAAAAATATTTATCGAAATGTTTCGTATACGAACCTTTGGCCGAAAATGGGTTAAACGGAAGAAATGGTCTCTTGACGATATAGTTTCTTGATTTCGTTTTTTGACGATACTACAAATAAACAAAGAAACAGGCAGAGAGACAAACAAACATACAAACAAACAGACAGAAAAACAAACAAACAAATAAACAAACAAACAAACCGACAAACAGGCAAACAAACAAACAGACTAATAAAAAACTGACAAACTAAAAGACAAACAGACAAACAAACAGATGTAAAAACAAACAAATAGACAAACAAACAAACAAACTGACAAACAAATAAACCGACAAACAAACAAATAGACGTAAAAACAAACAAACCGACAAATAAACCGACAAACAATTAAACCGACAAACAAACAAACCGACAAACGAACAAACATACAGACGGACAAAAACAAACAGACAGACAAAAACAGACAGACGAACAAACAAACCGACAAACGAACAAACAGACAGACATACAAAAACAAACAAACAAACAAAAACAAACAAACAGACAGTCAAACAAACAAACAAACAAACAAACAGACAGGCAAATAAACAAACAAACAGACAGACAAACAAACCAACAGACAGACAGACAAACATCGCTGGATCCCAGAAACTTGCTGTGCAAGAAACACTAAAATGCACGAAACTCGCCAACGCCGCAATCACTAACGTGTGTATGAGCGCTGCGCGCCCATTAAAACCAAAAAAAAAACATCACTGGATTCACGAAACTCGCTGTGCAGGAATCACTAAAATGTACGAAACTCGCCAGCGCCGCAATCACTAATGTGTGTATGAGCGCTGCGCGCCCATTCAAACCAAAAAAACATCACTGGATCCACGAAACTCGCTGTGCAGGAATCACTAAAATGTACGAAACTCGTCAACGCCGCAATCACTAACGCGTGTATGAGCGCTGCGCGCCCATTAAAACCAAAAAAACATCACTGGATCCACGAAACTCGCTGTGCAGGAATCACTAAAATGTATGAAACTCATCACACCGGAATCACTAACGCGTGTATGAGCGCTACGCCCCCATTTAAATAAATAAATAAATCCATTTAAATAAATAAAATGTAAATAAAACAATTTAAATTTATTTAAAAAAATTAATTAATAAAATAAATTTAAATAAATAAATAAATTTAATTAAATAAATCCATCTAAATAAATAAATTTCTAAAATGAGCAAAATTGTTGTTATTAACGAAGGTATCAAACTATTAATTCCCATTTTCGCCAGTATGGGGAATTTCTTGGGTGCATTTGTGATATGAGCCAAAGTTTGGGGCGGGGTATAGACGCTACTCATTCATTCTCTTCGTACCGCGTGCAGCGGCCGCTATCACTCCCTCCTACCTTTCCCCACCTGCTAAAAAATGGAATGATCCTTCCTCATAAAGAGGGAGTTTGTCATTGAAGGGCTAGTTTAATTTAGTAGAAATATTATCTCTCGAACAAGATGCAAACGTAGTCCTTCCATTTCATATTTTCCAGAAGACGCCCGCAGAAGATGGCGCGAAACGTTGAAAGTGTATTTTATTTTAATATGTACTAATGTATATTAAAATTCCTGTTTTGTGCACCACTGAGCAATGTGTTATTATTAGTTAAATTTTATGGTGCAACTGCCCTATATATATTTACGATTAAAATGCATTTGAAACATTTTTACCCATTGACCGTAATGTAACGGAATATTTTTGATTATCCCTGTAATTGATCCATACATCCGATTTTCCCAAAATTTGAAATAACTCGACAAAATTATGTAATAATTATGTATTTTAAATTTCAAACGTATAGAATATATTTGAAATTTTTTCCTCATTGACCATAATGTAATTGAATACTTTTGATTGCCCCTGTAATTGATCTATGCACACGATTATCAAAAAATTTGAAATAACTCGACAGAATTATGTAATGCGTATTTTAAATTTCAAACGATTAAAATGCATTTGAAACTTTTTTCCCCATTGACCGTAAAGTAATGGAATACTTTTGATTGCCCCTGTAATTGATCTATGCATCCGAGTTTCATAAAATTTGAAATGACTCGACAAAATTATGTACTAATTATGTATTTTAAATTTCAAACGATTCGGTTGGGTAGTTTTTGCGTTGTTATATGCGGACGGACAGACGGACGGACTGAACGACCACTATAGGTGCTACGTATTATATAATTACGAACGCACCTAAAAAGGAAACATAATTTAAAATCCAGAATAATAAAAAATAGAATAAAATAAAAATAATTTTTTTGTATGTAGAAACGCTTTATGGCGAGGAAAAATTTAGGCACATAGTCGATAATGACGTACAAAAAAATAAATGTAATAAACACGTTTTTACGTAATAATCAACAAGATATTTTAATTTTACGTAAGTTAAAAAGGCATCTATTAAATAGTAAGAGTATAACAGGCACATCTGTTTATAAAATAGAAAAAAATAAGCAAAAACTTTAGATGAATTCATGCGTTTACAACTCGTTACGGACTATTGACAAGCCCAATTTCAATCGATATCAAACTCGATGGTAAATCTGCCTAAGCGCGTTTTGGCTTGATAAAAATCTTCTTTTATAGATCAAGCCGTGCCAGAAGTAGACTTCAGGCCAGATCAGCACTCCTGCAAAGATCTGTGTTAGATTTTTCTTCTTTTTTTTTTATGTTTAATATTACTTAAGGTGAAGTTCTACTTCTTTAAGTCAAAATTTTATTTTTCTGTTCATTTTTTTGCATCTTTTAAGAGTGTAGATTGTTGCCCTAAAGCAGTTTTGTGATATTCCAACTACTTACACAAACTTTTTTTGCTTGCTGAACGTAATGCCACAGAAATCCTAGAAAACTGATTTTCAAGAGCAGTTTTACGTTCGAAGTTTATTGTAGTTCAAAGTGCGTCTCGAAAACAAGTAACAGGTGTCTCAAAACAACTAAACTAATTTTCTGAAAACTATGTATTTCTCGAAAACTACTCGAGAGATTTTTTTTCTTTTTCTTTTGCACACACAAATTTAAATATTTAAGGCTGTTTTCATATCCAAAAGATCAACTTTATGACATAAGTTTTAATTTATTGTTAATCAGGAATGCAAGAAATTGTTCAGAAGCTATCTAATTACACTCATTTTCTAGATATATTTTTTTGCAAACACAAAAGATTTTTCAGAAAATAGCGTCCAATCCAAATATAGTACGTGCAATATTGTGTATGCTGTATTAATACTAATCAATGGATATAGGGATACAGTCTCTCATCTTTTTGTTTCTTTTTGGAACAATGAATTTTGAACTTATTCTCTTAACGATAATTTTCAGAATTTTTAAGCTATGTTTTTTAGGTTTCTGTAAAAGTTGCTTTATACATTTTGATAACACATTAAGCAGATTATATTTTGATTGTACTCGCGCATGCGCAGTGGAACATTATTTAATAAACCCGGTCATTTTTCATACAATTTTTTAGTATTTTTAAATTCTGATTACAGGGTACTGCGTACATTGTTGTTTGTCATATTTTCTGAAAAGAACATCTTTTTATATTATGAACTCTGCAAATTATAAGCAAAAAACTTGGCAAAATTTGGGACTGTTTTTATGAAAACCTTAATTTTTCAACAAGTATACAAGCTATCACCAGAAAAATGAACATAGTTTATTACAATAAGCCAATTAATCATAATCTACAGTTTGAATGCCTTTGCTGCATTAATTTTCACAGGGGTATTCAAAAGAGTTTCGTATTTTATCAATTTGTTTACGGTCTCCTGATGGATTTCGGGAAAAAATCTTCTCGGAAATATACGACCTGTACTATTTTGTTTACACACCTGGAGTTTCGGAATAATTCCTCATGTACTTTTCTTGATATTTAATGAAACGTCTAAAATCACAAGTGGCCGGCCACCTTTGGCCATACAATGTATTCTGTTTACACACTTAGAGTTTCAGGATAATTCTTCATGTATTTTTCTAGATATTTAACAAAACGTCTAAAATAGCAAGTGACCGATCATACTTAGCCAAATAATGAAGGGCTACCATGGTGCCGAAGCTTACTATCTATAACCTGCACGAGAAAGACAGGATTTTAAAATATAAAGTTCTAAAATGATCAGATATCATTCAATTAATTGATTTAATTAAAATAATGTATGGCTTTTTTCAAAATTTTATGATGTGTCGTGTGATTGGAGATAACCAGCTGTAAGTATGCAAAATTTTAAGTCTCTAAATTATACAGCGTCTGAAAACTCTGTGTCTGACAGACAGAAGAATAAGATAAATAGAAGTTTCTTAAAATGAACGAAACTCTAAAAAAGTCCCACCAGAAGAATCAACGATATTTTTCTACGGCATGACTAATTAATTGTATATTATTTTTATTATTCCTAATGGCAGTGGGTTTCAAACTCCTAATTACCACAGATTGTTTTATCTTCGCGAACCACCAACAATTAAGACATAAATTACTCATATTTTTAGAGTTTTTTTTAAATTTATTTTATACGATAAAGAGATACAATAAACTATGCTAAGAAAGAAATATTTTTGAGAATAATGCACAATTTTTAAGGTTCCTTTCGCTGGGATGATGAGATATTCCCATTTAAGACATAGCTTCATTACAGACAAGTTCAGCTTTCACAGGTTTTACTGCATACAGTATATAAACCGTAAAGTACCGAAAGTAAGCCCCCCCCCCCTCCGAACATAACACCAACTCCTCATATATTTTGCAAACTGTATAAATCCTCGGAAAATAATAAATTCTAAATATACTACATCTTACTAATTTTACAAAGTCTATTTCACAAAAGTTCTAATTATATAAGTAGGGGGAACTGGGGTACATTGATACAGTTTTTTTCTAAGATTTTTTTTGGTGTCAAGAAAGGAGAAAATTCAAGTTTTTTTTCCCATGAGGTGACAGCAAAACTTGTGAAGTATGTTATAAAAATGTACAATCATTGTTTTATATAGTATTTTTGCATGTAATTTTTAAAAAATCAAAAAAAGTCATTTGTATCAATGTGCCCCATCCCCGGGGCAGATTGATACGTTTAAGAAAAATGACGACAAAATAATACCAATGCATATTTTTCATAAAAAATGAGTTAGAAAACCATTTTATATTTATTTATAAAAATTCAAATCACCCACAATTTATTTTTAAGCAATATTAAAGCAATCAAAATTAAATATATTATGACCTGATGTTCTGGCTGTTTCTTGTCTGATTGTTGGCTGTGGTAACTTTGTCATATCTAGCACTTCAACCCCAACATTATCTTCTTTCTTATGAAAGATGGAAAAATTACCAGTTTTTCTGTTTATAAATAGGTTCATAAACAGAAAATAAAGGATAATTATATTAAAAATTCTGTTTATAATATAAGTATCATTTTCTGTTCTGCAGTTTGTTTCTCTTACTTAGCATTTCTCATGTCGAAAATACTTTTTTTTCTGGAGAATCGATATAAATTCGAGATTTGCCAGAATGCCGTCCTTTTCTTTTATTAGTTCTAAGCACTAGATGCTGGGTAAGTTCCTACGTCTTCTGTTTTCAGAAATACTATAAAATGTTCTAATATAAAGAAATTAGAGCTATTTCACTTTAATAAAAACTAATATTAGAAATTTTTCGTGGAAAAAAAGGTTGGATTAAGGAGTGTATGGTAAAAAAAATAATAAAAGATAATGAAAATATGAACTATTAAAGGATTTAGGCTGTATCAATGTGCCCCGTCATAAACTGTATCAATGTGCCCCATACAGCGATTTTGAATAAAATGAGTCTCAAATCCAACACTTCACAATATATCTAACAATAAATAATGAGGAACTGATAAAGAGTAGCTGTACTTACCAGGGAGAGTATTCATTTTGGTTGAAAATACTGGAACAGTTGTATAATAGCATTTCAATTGTACAACTCAAATTTACTTTTGAACAACAAAAACAATAAATCACCCGTCCCATTTCATCAAACTGCTGAATCATTCCAAGATTTTCTGTATGTAGTTGAATACACTAGCATCACCTTTTGGAGCTGTTGTGAAACTTCCTGTAATGACCCTGTGAGCGGTAGAGGGGGTGTATCAATGTGCCCCGTGTATCAATGTACCCCAGTTCCCCCTATCCCTTAAAATTATTAGAATTTCCTGTTTGCTAAAGGGTGGCTTATTTTCGGTACTTTACGGTACATATAATTTTTGAAGTGAACTTTTTAATTATATTTTTTCATTCTACTAGCAATTTTATTTTCAAATTCTAAAAAAAAAAAAAAAAAAAAAAAAAAAAAAAAAAAAAAAAAAAAAAAAAGACTTTTGTGGACCTTTTTTGTTTAAGGAGTCTTTGTAGAAGCTCGTAGGAATGCTCAACGCTTATTCTGCATAGCGTATTTCTAGGAGCTGGCGGACCACAATTTAAAAACCTCTATCTAATTAATGTATGCAGCCTGTAAAACAATTATAATATCACCATATCCTATATTTATTAGGTGTAACCCCTTAAGCGATCACTTTCTGTTATTTATTTCATTCCTTCTTGCTCCATCAAGAAGATTAATCTGCAAAGGATTTGACTCCTTTTGTTCAATGATACGGTCTGATTGTCACTTTATGCTTTCTAAAAGCAGGTTTCGACAACGAGATTCACATTTTTCTTTCAGAATATGAATGCTGGGATAGGCATAGAAATATGTACGAATGAAGATACGGTATTGAGATATTTGGCATACCGCTAAAAATTTTTTAATTGTTCATTTAATTTTTATTATATGAAAATTATACATACCGTAAATACTCGTGTATAAGTTGAAGAACTTTTGACAAACTCTGTGAGTTGAAAACGGGTTCTCGACTTACACACGAGTTCGCAAAAATAAATAAATAAATAAAATAAAATAAAATAAATTTTTCGCAGTTACTCGGCGAATTGACAAATCTTTTAAGTAATCACATATGGGTTTAAGTTGAAAAGAATTAAAAGTAGACAAAGGTTTTTTTCCCCCTGTGATTGGTTTTAAAAAAAGCTTAACTATAATGTCCTTGTAATTATTCTGCTCCCATTTTCTATTCGGATAGAATTCCCCTCAATGCGGGGGCATTCTTTTCATCATTTTAATCCCCTTTTTAAAAAGAGTTTAATTTGAGAATGCTTCTAAATATCTCTTCTAAAAGTCCTACAATACAAAGAAGCACTATATTTTAGCAGTATAGAAGCTGTTTACCCTTGTACATAAGGCTTGAACAGATTTTGAAAGAAAATTTTCTTTTTAAGTATCATTAAATTGATATAAATTCAGAATAGCTTAAGCTTTTTCGGTTTTACACAATCATAGTTTTAAAACATTGAATTGAAAAAAAAAAAAAAAAAAAAAAAAAAAGAAGAAGAAGAAGAAGAAATTTGATTAGAAACGTAGAAAACAAAACAAAACCAAAAAAATGCTTGTTAATTTAATGAAAAATTATTATTATTATTATTATTATTATCCTCAGTTACAAAGCGTTTTTCAACATATTAATAGAAATGTGGTTCGACTTAAAACAAAAATTCGTTTTTGTATTAAGTCATTAAGTCGTTATTTTTTTTTTTTTTTTTTTTTTTTGCTTAAGAATTGGGAGGTTAATTTATACACAGGCCTATACGACTTCACAAGTTTATACGGTAATAAACATGTTGTATTTAAGCAAACCAGTATTTATTTAAATTTTAAAAGCTTTATAAAAGAGAAAGTTTATCTCTCATTAGCATAAATTATGCCAGGAATGTTTTAACCCTCTGAGGCCAAGAATAAATCTGTTCGTTAAAAGATGAAACTAAAAGATTTAATTAAGTTCGTTAAAAGATTCTGATTCACATCAGAATTTACAAGCAAAATTCTTAGAAAATAAAATCTTTTTTTTTTTTTTTTTTTTTTTTTTTTTTTTTTTAATTTTTCATTATAAAAGCAATATTTTATTAAAATATTTTTCTGTCGTTTGGTAGTTTTGAATTAACATTAGCTGATCATATCGTGCAACCACCGGCTTTGAAAGAGATAGATTTTAATTAACATAGGATGTGTATAGTTCATATTAAACAATAAGATATGTTTACGCTTTCTTGGTTGTTCGTAAACAGTAAAAGAAAATTTAATCTATTCGACGATATCCTAACCTAAGAAAAGACCTGCGTTATTGGTATTATAGTATAATAACAGTCCATTAAAACAATATATCTGTCTTTTGCACAAAAAATGATAAAACTTGAAACATGTTTCTAAGCATGCTCTTTGTTATTAAGTTATAAAAAGTTGGAAGTCGCACGTGAAGCGTAGCAAATGAGGTGCGTTCGTACTATAACTAAAGTTTTAAAACTATTCAGTTCTTACTGTTGTAATAAACAGTGTTTCGGATTCAGTATAATGGTCTTCTGTGTTTTCCTGTAAATATTATCTGTTTTCTATAATACAGCAAGTAACCTGTATTAAACTCAGCAACGCATATGAATATCATAAAATGTGAAATATAGTTTGATATAATTAAAACACGCCCCAAACAATGTTTCCCCGTATGCCATTATGTAGTGGAATACTTTTGTGTGGCCCTGTGAATTAATAATAAATATTCTTTGCATCACAGATTGTACAAAATGTATATTTTAATATATACTTCATAGATACAACATTTTTTGGGGCACGTTTTAATTATATTAAACTATTTCACATTTTATATGAAATTGATATACGTTGCTGAGATTTACTATAAGTTAATTCCTGTATAATAGAAAACAGATAGTATTTACAGGGACATGCAAAAGATTTCGGAAACAATATTGTATCCGAAGTACTCTATACTACTAAACCAAGAATTTTAATATTTTTAGCAGTCCATTATAGTAGGGATGCACAACCTTTTCAAGTGAAGGGCCACTTAGAAATATGTCTGAGTGGTCGAGGGCCACATCATGACCTGTGGCCTATAATCGGATAAAAAATATGACTTTAGAGGGGAATGGCGGGGGGGGGGGGGTGTTACCCCTTTAAGTTTGCTTACCCAGTCAAAAAATTTAATTCACATGGTAAGGATATATCAGCAGATTTTAGTTTATATATAACAGATGTTTCAAGTTTTGTTTTCAAGATGTAAAAATATTCTTTGACTTTTTTCAAGAGAGTAAATTTTGCTTTATTACAAGTGCTAAAAAATAAGCATAAATTGCTGGTACCGAAAAAAATGTGAACTTTATGAACGAAAGAGAGAGAAGGAGCCGATCAACAAGAATTTTCGTGCCTGAACAACAAAATTCCCGATTAACGAAATTTGTAATTCTTCCACGCCTGATCCACCAAATTTGCACATTTTACAAAACCAATCGACAAAATTTGCAATTTTTATGAAGGTGAACGAGAAAATGTGCATCATTTTCTCCCCTGATCAACAAGATTCGCAATTCTTATGAAACCGATCGAGAAAATGCAGGAGTTTTTCGCACTTAATCAACGAAATTCGCTATTTTTACAAAGCTGATTGACAAAATTGGTGATTTTTCCTCACATGATCAACGAAATTTGCGATTTTTTTTCCGCCCATGATCGACGAGATTCGCGATTTTTCCGAAACTGATCGACGAAGTTCGCGACTTTTCCGAACCTCGTTGACAAAAACACGATTTTTCTGAAGCCGTTCTACTAAATTAGCTATTTTCTTCGCCTGATCGACGAAATTCGCTATTTTCCTTCGCAGGATCGATGAAATAGGCAACTTTTCTTCGCATAATCGGCAAAATTCGCAGCTATTACGAAGGCGATCGAAAAAATTCAAGATCTTTCCGCTCCCGATCAAAAAAATTTGAAATTTTTACGAAGCTGATCGATGAAAATCACGATTTTTCCTTGCATGATCAACGATATCCGCAATTTTTCAAAGCTGATTTACGAAATTCGCGATTTTTCCTAGCACGATCAATAATATTCACAATTGTTTCGAGCCTAATCAACAAAATTCGTGAATGTCCCAACGAAATTCGCAATTTTTATGCATACGATCGATGAAATTCAAAAATCATGATTTTTACAAAGCCATTCGACGAAATTAGCGATTTTTCTCGCTTGATCGACAAATTTCGCGATTATCCACAGCCGATCGAGGAAATTAGAGATTTTTCCTCTCCCAGTGGAGGAAATTTGAGATTTTATTAGAACCTAATCGACGTAATTAGCAATTTTTACGCGAGTGATCAACAAAATTCGCAATATTCCCGTCTCCGATCAACGAAATTTGCGATTTTTCGGAAACCGATCTATAACATGCGCGATTTTTCGGTGTCCGATCGATGAAATGCGCACTTTTTCCACCTTTAATTCAAGAAATACGCATTTTCGCGCCAGATCAGCGAAATACGCGATTTTTTGTACTAACTGACGAAATCTGCATTTTTTTACGCGGGAAGATGAAACTCTCGATTTTTTTTCTCAAGAAAAATTGATAAAATTCACGATTATTTCGCAGCCTATTAACTAAATTTTCATTTTTTCCTCGCGTCATCGATAAATTCGCGATTTCCCCGTGCTTTATCAACGAAATTTGCAATTTTTTTGTCCGTACCTGATCAACGATATTCGCGATTTTTTTTTCATGCGATAAACCGAGAAAACATGCAATTTTTTTTGCAACCGATGAATTTAATTTGCAATTTTTTCGAGCATCATCTAGAAAATTGACGATTTTTTCTTGCCTGATCAACGAAATGTGCGATTTTTTGCGTAAGACCGACAAAATTCACGATTTATCTATGCCTGATCGACAAAACTCGCGATTTTTCTGTGCGTGATCAGAGAAATTTGCTACATTTTGCCTAACTTCATGGGCAAAATTCGCGATTTTTCAATATCCGATGAGTGAAACTTGCGATTATTACAAGCCTCATCGACAAAATTCCCTTTTTTCAGCACTTAATTAATGAAATTCGCGATTTTTCGGTACGGATCAATGAAATTTGCAATTTTCTTAAGTGACGAAAATTTATATTTTCCCGCAGATTGACGAAATTTACGATTTTTCCTATCACATATGCACAAAAATTGCAATTTTTTCCAGTTGTAAATTGACAGAGCTCGCGGGCCACACGTTAACCCATCGCGGGCCACTTTTGGCCCGCGGGCCACAGGTTGTGCATCTCTACATTATAGTATGAACGCACCTCATTTACTACATTTGACGCGCAATTTCCTACTTGTTTTTGTCTTGTTAATGTAATAGGAAATTTTTAGGAAATATCATTTATAGGACCAGAAAACCGTATGAAAGTTGAAATTTCGTAACTTTTTAAGAAAGGTTTTTATTGATCCATATCGCTTTTAAAATTATTTCTTTACCTCTTTTAAAACAGTTTTGTAATTAGAACTGTATATCTATACAGGGGTCTGTCCAGACTTTTCTCACAGTGTCCTGTTTTTGTGAGATTGTGAATTTTTTTCTTATATTTGTGAAAATTCTAGTCAGAATTTTGTGAATTTTAAATTATCGATGTCATCAGGTTCTATTTTTATACATAAAAAGCTAAGTAGTATGAACTTTGGCGAGTTTGACTGCTTATTTAAATATTAAATGGAATATAATATTAAATGGTTAAATTTCTGGAAAGTTCATTTGAAAGTGAAAAAATTCTGTGAAAAGTCTATTTAAGAGACAAATAATTTTGTAAAGGGTCCTGTTTTGGGATAAAATGTTTTGTGAAGGGTCCTGTTTGAGGATAAAAACTTTTGTGAAGGGTCCTGTTTGAGGATAAAAAAATTTGTGAAGGGTCCTATTTCAAGATAAATTATTTTGTGAAGGGTCCTTTAAAGGACCTAAAATTTTCCTAAACATAACTCTGCTATGAGTAATGTTTTAGACATTAGCCATTGTTGAGAATGGACAACCTACATAGTAGTGCAATGCGTTTTCATATTATTATCTTTGGTACTAAACAGTATTAAATTTTGCATAATTTTTTATTGAAAAATTCAATTTCCTTTTTCTTGAATGTTTCACTTATCGAACAGATGTTCTAAAGAATTTTATTTGTTAGAACAACGCAGGAACCACTGTATTTGATTTAAATTATGCTTACATAAAACAAAGATTAATATCAGTGGAATATCAGCTTATAGTTTTGCTAAAATGAAACTCGTTCGTTTAATTACTGGTAGACAACTTTTGATTATGGATCAATTTACGGATTACCGAGTTGCATTCATCGACCAAGTCAACCGCCAGAGTCAAGGTTGAAGACCTGGTTTAGTGACCAATTACACATGCAGCCAACGGAAAAAGTCATCAGTAGAAAATAAACTGGAATAAGAGAAGCGCGAAATGGACATACCTAAGCAAATGTGTGACACGATGATCTAGAAAAATATCGCATAACGCATATATTAAAAGCACGTAGATTCGAAAAAGTAGAGCGCGTTCCGCAAGTTGCTTCAGTTTTCGAAACAGATGCTAAAATCGGATGATTATAGCCGTGGAAATTACTAAAGTGTAAAAAAAAGTCAAAAATTCATTTATGTTTGTAGATATTAACCCATTTGAATAATTAACGCACTACATGCGTGAAAATGTTTTGCTATGTATCATCAAAAGTGCGCGCAGTTTTTGAATAATATTTTAACCAAAAGTCATATCGTCACCTGAGAATATTAAGGCTCTAACATACGTTTAAAAACTAGTTGGATGTGTCAATCCCAAAACTTTCTTCTATCTCATAAGTACATTTTAATATTTAAAAAAAAAAAAAAAAAAAAAAAAAAAAAACGTGGTGACCCCAAAGTTATCCACTATCGAATTTCCTCGAACATTTGACCTAGCCTAATGAGATTCTGGTATACGAAAAGCCTAAAACGCAAAATTTAATTATTATTCTGAGAAAATGAGCTTAGTATTGCCTCATGTTGGGTAATTTATACTAAAACCTAATAAGCATCTATTTATGTCAAGACCTAACAGAATCTGAAATTTGATGGAATTTCGTCCATTAGTTTTTGAGATATAGTTATAACAAAAAATTTGCAAAACGTAGCACAGAAACACCATATCTTGGATAATTTATGCCAAAACGTAAAAAGCGTCTAATTATGTTACGGTGTCAAAGAATCTTAAGTTTGATGAAATTCTGTGCATTAGTTCTTGAGATATAGCTAGTTTAAAAAAAACGTGTAAAATATAGCACAGCAGCACTATCAGTTGTAGGATTTATAACAAAATGTAATCATGGTGTAATTATGTTATATGTCATTTTGTAACAAAATCTGAAGTTTGATGAAATTCTGTGCGTTGGTTGTTGAGATATAGCTATCGAAAAAATCGTGCAAAATGCAGCATAGCTGCACCACCTGTTGCAAGGTTAATACCAAAATGTAATCAGCGTCTAATTATGTTATATATTCTAGTGTAACAGAATCTAAAATTTGATGAAGTTCTATGCATTAGTTCTTGAGATATAGCTATCGCAAAAATCGTGCAAAATGTAGCATAGCAGCGCCACCTATAGGGCAGTGCACACCATAACCTTATCAGCGGCTATGTATCTCAAGGTATCGCGGAATCTGAAGTTTGGTTAAATTCTGTGCATTAGTTCTTGAGATATAGCTATCATGAAAATCATGAAAAACGTGGCATAGCAGCGCCACCTGCTGGACAATTTACACCAAAACTTAATCAGCGTCTATGTATATCAAGGGGTCACAGAATCTGAAGTTTGGTGAAATTCTGTGCATTAGTTCTTGAGATATAGCAATCTTGAAAATCATGAAAAACGTAGTATAGCAGCGCCACCTGCAGGCCAATTTTCACCAAAAACCAATAGGCACTAATTCATATCAAGGTCTAACTGAATATAAAATTTTATTAAATTTCGAGCATTAGTTTTCGAGATAGAGCGCCCACAATTTTTTTGTCACATACAGACAGACAGACTCACAGACAGACACACAGACTCACAGACAGACGGACAGACTCACAGACAGACATTTTCTAAAAATAGTCAAAACGTGTTCAGGACCTTCTAAAACGTATAAATCCGTCGAAAACCGGAAGTCGAAAATTTTCATGAATCCAATACTTTCTTCTTGTAAAGATAGAAGAAAGTAAAAATGGTATAACCTTTTTGACATGTGATTCTGGCTGCTTTCGACAATTCCAGTTAAATCATTCTCTATTGCTAGTAGAAATAAATTAGACATAACTTCAACTTCGTTTCAATACAGGAATACTTTCATAGATACAAATAGAACCTTCCTATGCCAAAAAGTAATTTTTTAGGGGGGAAAAAATGCTGTTTGCACCTTATTTTCTCAGGTGATGATATGTAGGCAGTTAAAAAAAGCCATATTCATGGGATCGTCTCGGACACTTTTGTACATAAATTAACTTTGCATTTAAATCGTTTAAAGCCCAAAATTTTTAAATTAAGTATTTTGTGTTTATCCAACATTTATCAACAGTAATATAGCAGCATCGATTTTTTGAAACATGAGATTCATGTCTAAAAAAGAAAGTATAAAAGTGAGGATTTTAGATAATCGATGCTGCTGTATTACGATAGATAAATGTCTCATAAACATACAAATACAGGGATCGCAGCGTCAATAAAATTTTCACACTTTGCAACAGCATTTTAAATCAAAAATCTTCGTGGCAAATTTCTTTAACATCTACAATAGAATTCTATAATAAATATTATCGTTTCAACAATGTGGTAGGAAAATGTGAAATTTTTAGGGACGCTGCGAGCTGCGTCAAATACTGTACTTAAAATTTAATGTAGTTTATAATGCTTCATGTTTAATCAGAAACCATTCATTTGTAATTTTTCAAAATACCACGAATTTTAATTAAACTTTTTTTTTTCAGTTGTTATGGAAAAATGGCGACAAAAAGAATAATAATCTGATATTTTTCAAATATTTTCATTCTCTACATAATTGGAGTACTTCAATTGCCAACTTCAAAGAAAAGCAGCAAAAAATTACAAAAATAAATTAATAATTCAAAAATAAATTGAGATGCAGTTTTCAAACAAATCGTATTTAATCGAACTTTTTCCCTATATACCGTAGTATAAAAGTTGTAAATATGTGCTGCTTAAAAGTAAAAAACTCAGTAGAGATTATTCATATGTAAACCTTGTTTTACTCCTGGCATGAATAATGGAATATTATTTTTGCGAGACGATGCTTTAATTTCTGGCTGAAAGAAATAGAATACGAGGGCTAATAACGTGAAAATTTTACATTCTTTTCAATGTAATATGTTATAAAAAGAAAGTAAAAGAAAAGCAAATGCGATAAACATGTCTGACAGATAACTGTGTAGTCTTTAAACAGTAGAAAAAGTTAATTCTCCATATATTCAAGATCAACAATATAAAACAAAAAACAAATTATTAGGCATTTTCCTAACGCCATAAGGATGAACTAAATATATTCTAACAAGGAAGGTCTCCATACTGGGCATACTCAGATTTTTTTGAAAAAAATACTAATTAAACTACTCATGTATGTAATAAAGGATCATTGAAAATTAGCGGCGAAAATGCAGTAGAAAACATGTAAAGAAATAAAATACTTTCGAATATTTGGCGTGAAAAGACGAAAGTGTCACACGATTTGGCGAGCAGCACTTTTTCCTGCCAAAAGCAAACGATTTTAATGCAACTGAAAAATTTTGGATTTTTAGAGTCCATGCAAATTGTATTTAATGAGTTTAAACATAAACAATGAGAGAGTTTAATGCATAATATACATATATATGTATATTAAATTGCATATATATAAATATTATTTGTTGCTGTAGTTATTTAATTTACCTCTGGAAAAAATATTTTCAAATATAAAAAGAATATTATTCAGTAAAATTATTTTCATACATTTAAGCGTATTCAAAAATAAAAGCGAGATGTTTCCATAGCAACAAAATCGAATTGACAATGCTCAACTGGACTTTGAACTTGAAACAATTTTAATTAATTTAAATTTGAATTTCGTTTTGAATCTCAAATTTTGATGGTTAAATTTGAATATAAGTACATATGAATATCAATATAATGAAATTATGCTTAAAACAAAATAAAACTGACAAAACCAAAGATATTTAATTTATCTAAACATGTTGAACAAGAAGCTTTTTCCCTTTAAAATGCATTTGGCATAAAAAAAGATTTTTGAAATTGCTTTTCATCGCCAACCGATGATAAATTGCCAAATAATGAAATTTTCATTATTTTTTTACGGACAGGGTATGGAGATTCCGCCGAATTTTTTTTTATAAACATATATATCCTCATGAGAAGAACATTCTGTAATTTTTTCAAATATTTCGGAATATGCCCGTATGGAGACCTTCCTTGTAAGAACAATAAATTGGAATTATAAAGATTTGTGCATGTAAAGAATGCAACTGTTATTTTCAGATTGTGGTCAACATTTTGGATAATTTCGCCAGTGTGCATCGTCTCATTTAAGGCTGGTAGTCACTGAGCTTTCACACTGTTAAAAATTTATGTAAAAATGCAGAAAAAAAGCGTAAATTTACTGTAATCACTCTCTGTAAATTTACACTAATTCTTGGTTAAGGGTGTATTCGAAAAAACGCTTTTCCACCTTCAGCAGCTCGAAATTTTCTGATGCAATTTCAGACGCATTTTTAAAAGTAAAAACATGACACTTGCTGAGAGGCTTTTTGAAGAGACGTGATTTTTGAAGATAAGGTGCCGTGTGATGTCATTTTATGCTCCATTCATTAGAATTTGATCTTTTTTTCGCCTCCAAATCTCCCGCTTCGGAAAAATCGGTTCAAAATGCCGTTTTTGATTGCTTTTTTTGCAATATTTTCTAGATTTATCAAAGAATAGACAATCACGGCACCTTGTGTACTTTCTAAATAAGACAATTTGCCAGTTTGATGCATATGAGAGCAAAAATGAATAAAAAATAAATCGGAAAATTAGCAGTTTGAATCGAAATACACCCTTAAATGCATTTGACGGTGTTTCTCGGCTATCAATTTATCGACATTTCCCTTACATTATATATTATTTTTCTGTACGGATTCCCATGTCTTTATTTAAAGATATATTTTTTTTATTATCTTTGTTAACATTTATAAATGAATACTTGTAAAATTACTTTGCAATTTTATTAGAAATATTAAAAAAGAAAAGTTTAAAAGTTAGTTTAAAAATTACGTAAAAACTCATTTTTAAATAATAAATAAAAAAAAAATTTGTTTATTTTTCTTTTATTTCTCACAAAAAAATTCTTTTAAAAAAATCAGCGCATTAAAAAATAAATAGTGTACGACAATTTAAAAAAAATCTTTTTAACATTACGGTTGTAAAAAAATGGATTAGATTCAAATTTTTTCACTGAAAATAAAATCTATTGAATTTTTTGATTTATTGCATAAACTAGTTAAAAAATTAAAATTAGTTTAAAAAAATAATAGGACTATGTACCGTTCTAAAATAATTTAAGCAAAAATTTTACCAATTTTCTGACGAATATATTTGAAAAGAAATTTTTGAAAATCACAATAGATTTTTCCCCTGCCGAATCTTAAAAGGCGTATTTTGAACAAAATACCAACAGGTCCTGTAACTTAGGTAATAAGGTGTTCTTCCACTGCCCAGAGGTCGCGGGTTCAAATTCCAGGATGGCTAAGAGACAAGTTGTGTAGGTAATAAATGATATAGTTCAGATTTACTCGAAAAATTCAAATTCTTCTAGGCTTGCTGAAGGTTGGGTGATTTGCTAATTTGGAAACTAAATTAAACTATCTTGATTAAAAATAAATTTACCGATTCTTGTGTATTTTTAACGATGTTAATTTACAGTATCTATTGGAAATTTACCGAATAACCTCTCTGTTGCTTAACAGAATTTCTGTTTTTCTAATCTCTGTAATTTTACATAAGACATAAAATAATATATTACCCGTAAATTCTTTGTAATTTCACAGAATAATTTATAACAGTGCAAATTCCTTCGGCAATGTTAAGTCTATAGGTGTTTGGTGCATTCTTATATTTAAAATATCGCTTCAGGGAATTGGTATTGGTAAATTTGTTTTCAACGTTTTCTTCTGAAAAGATTCGACTTTTTTTTTTTCTTTAGTTTTTAAAATTTTTCTAAAATTTACTCTTTTTATGTTTTTAAAAAGTGACGAGCTGAGAGTAAGATTTTAACTCCTCATGTAAAATTAAGGGTTGATGGCCCTCGTTAATTCGAACTTGTCGGGACCACAAGAAATGTTCGAATTATCCAGAGTTCGAATAACGGAAAGTATGTGAGGAAAGCATGTTTTAAGGGGTACTAATACAAAGAAATTAATGTTATGGTATTTTTAAAATATATTTCGGCTTTTATCATTAGAATATGACATAATATTAAATTAAAATATATAAATACAGAAACTAATTAAGGGATTAGAAAGAAGCACAAACGAAGATTTTGTGGAGGTGCCTTAATGGACAGACGGGGTACTAAAAAAGTGGAAATCAAATATATGGGACTATATGTATACCTTTTCAGAACAATTCTGACAAAAATGAAAGAAATAAAAATATTTCAAGGATCTGAAGTCCAGGACGAAGTCAATAGAAAATGTGTTCGAATAAATGAAAATATTTAACGCTATTCTGCTATTAAAAATTTCGGGACTTTATGTTTAGTTCGAATTAATCGAAAATTCGATTTATCCGATTTCGAATTAAAGAGAGCCAACTGTATTTTGAGAATCAGGGGAAGAAATAGAGACATCCGTTAAGCGGAGTACGCTAAAAAAAAGATTTAAAAATGTTAATTTCCGGAGGCGATATTTTAAATATACGAATGCATCAAATGTTCATAGACTTAACATTTTCGAGAGAAATTCGGAAATTGAGAGATTAACAGCCTGTCGACACTCTACATAAATTTGGCATTAACGCGTGAGACAAGAGAAAGCATTTAACATGGTAATGAAAAGCAGAAAAATTTAAACACCTGCTTTATTCTTATTCGTCTCCATGACATTTGTGTGATTCACTTTTTTTACAGTCGTTTTGCTATTAGATTCCAGCAATAAAAAGTAATATCGAGCAAACATTTTATATAAGCTAGCTAGATGTATTATTACGTCAGAGAATTTTTTATCTAGAGTCTAGATCAGCTACTTAAGAGGCTACTTCAGACAAGCGAAAAGACCTGTTCGTTAATGCTAATCCTATGGTAGAAATTTATAAAGATATCTCGGTTGCATTTCAATATTTTTAAATATATATGTATATTGCATTGGATAGCTGAGATCGATCTGTATGCAGGCTGTTTTTTACTTTTCAGTTTTGTTTACAGATTTTTTTTTAATAAGAACGTTTTCATTTTCGGAGCTGGTTTCGAAACGAAAGAAATCATTTAAAAATATCAAATTGCAACCGAGATAGCTTTATAAATTTCTTCTAAAGGATTTGCATTAGCGAACGGGTGTTTTTGTGTGACTGAAGTAGCCCCTAAATCTTTCCTTCTCGCTGGACGCAAACTTAGGTTTGCTACGTTCTATGAACCGCAACATATAATACTTATAAAATAACGTGAAAATAATATAGTTAAAATAATAAGATAATTAGCGTAGTATTGCAAAACAACTATAATAAATATAAGCTATATACTATGTAAAATACTATAAAAAGTAATGCATAATTTTCAAATAGTAAATATGAAAAATGAGGGGATTTCTTTCAAAAGTTTTTTGTTCAATAACTTTTTTAGAAATCTTCATAAATTGGAAAAAATAGACAGTACAAATCCAGCTTTAGTCAGTTTTTAGGTGCGTTCGTAATTATGTAAATACGTAGCACCTATTGTTGTCGCTCAGTCCGTCCGCCTGTCCGCATATAACAACGCAAAAACTACCCAACCGAATCATTTGAAATTTAAAATACATAATTATAACATAATTTTGTCGAGTCATTTCAAATTTTATGAATATCGGATGGATAGATCAATTACAGGGACATTCAAAAGGATTCCGTTACATTACGGTCAATAGGGAAAAAAGTTTTAAATGCATTTTAATCGTTTGAAATTTAAAACATATAATTATTGCGTAATTTTGTCGAGTCATTTCAAATGTTATGAAAATCGGATGAATAGATCAATTACAGGGACAATCAAAAGGATTCCATTACATTACGGTCAATAGGGAAAAAGTTTCAAATGCATTTTAATGATGTTACACTCATTCGAACATATGAATCTATGAAATATATACTAAAATATGCATTCTGTACAATCTGTGATACAAAGAAATTTTATTATTAAATTACAGGGCCACACAAAAGTATTCCACTATATAATGCTATACGGGGAAACATGGTTTGGTACGTGTTTTAATTATATTCAACTATTTCACATTTTATGAATAATATATACGTTGCTGAGGTGTAATAAAAATTACTTTCTGTATATATTTACAGAAACGTAAAGATTTCGACTACTATACTGTATCCGGAGTACGCTCTACTATATCAGCAAGATCTGAATATTTTTAAAACTTCGTTATCGTACGAACGCACCTCATTTGCTACGTTCACGTGCAATTTCCAACTTGTTCCATCTCATGTGCCCAAAACATGAGTTTGCTACATTAGGTGGGCCGCAACAACTAGCACTTATAATGTAATAAAAACATGATAATTAAAATAGTAAAATATATTAAGGTAGAAGAACAGCTGTAATAATTATGAGTCATATAATACGTAAATACGCATTTAATAATAATAATAATTATTATTATTATCAGTAGCACCATCTTTTTAAAAATATTGGGTTGGCTCAAAAATATTTTTGTAAAATGATGCAACCGGTTTGTTTTTCTATAAAGAGTTGACAGATGTTGAAAGATGAGAATTTTAAGTCAAGCTATCATATTATAATAAAGTTGCAATTTTATTAAATTATATTCTCATACGTTTTTTCCTTATAACGGTACTAATATTTACTGTAATGTCATGATATTATGAACATGACTACAAAATGAATAAGAAGAAAGTTAAATATGAAAACAAAACATTTCAGTCATTTGGGATTTATGGGTATCAGCCGAAGAATAAAAACACACGGTCATTGGAAACATAAATTTTATTCTAAGGAGAAAATCTAATAATGAAATAAATAACTAGAACAATAAAAATTGGTGACGCTATGATTCAAATTTATTGAGTAGGCTCGAGTCCATCGGTTCATATAAAGTGACGCCAATGATAATAATAATAATAATAATTTACAAGTTGCAAAGATGAAAAGACAACGGATTTCTTTTATTAAATCTTTTGCTCAATAAAAAAAACCTTTTTCTCTTTTTTAAAGTAAAACAAGTTGGAAATTGCACATGAAGCGTAGCAAATGAGGTGCGTTCGTACTATAAATTTTAAAATATTCAGTTCTTGCTGGTATAGTAGAGTGTACTTTGGATACAATATAGTGGTCGAAATCTTTGTGTTCCTGTAAATATGCAGGGAGTAATTTTTATTATACTTCATTAACGCATATCTTATTCATAAAATGTGAAGTAGTTTAATATAATTAAAACACGCCCCAAACAATGTTTCCCCGTATAACATTATCTAGTGGAATACATTTGTGTGGCCCTGTAATTTAATAATAAATATTCTTTGCATCCCAGATTGTACAGAATGTATATTTTAGTACATACACTGTAAAAAAAAAAAAGGTCGATCTACTAAAAAAACTTTAGTGATCTTTGTAATTACTAAAAAATTTTTAGTAATCTTAGTCAGTTACTAGAAAATTTGTAAGAATTACTAGAAAAAAGTTAGCAACGAATAAGAGTTAATAGTTTTATATTTTTAATAGCTCTTACTAAAACTCAGTTGGTGTGGCCTTGATAGCATGGTGGTTATAGTAACGGACTCCAGGCTGAAATGTCCCGGGTTCGAAACTTGCCACCGCCAAATACACCCGAATGTCTGTAGTGTCTCGTTAATAAAGGGATTATGAAAATCCTATCGGAGCAGTTAAGAATGTTTAGTGCTGCCATCTATTACGGTTTTGCCGAAAATCTTCCGCTTCAGAAGTATGAAGGAAACTCCTCCGCTTTGGTTGCACGTAATGGTTATTAAAAGTAATTTTGGAGCTATTACTAAAATTTGCTTTGTGGCTCATACTAAAAATTTTTAAGTTAGTTATACAAAAAATTCTTTTGTTCAGTTTACAAAAGAAATGCTTGTTTCACTTGCAAAAAAAAAAGTTTGTAATGGTTACTAAAAAATTCTGTGGAATAGGGGAGAGTGGGGATACTTGAGCATAGGGGATACTTGAGCCACCCCTATTATCTCTAGAGTTGGTTAATTTTTCTTTCTAAAACTGCCAATATGTTAAGACATTTATAGTTCTGAACATGTAAAAAAGAAATCACACATCTTGGTACCATTTTGAAAGTATAGTGATCAATAGTTGTCTTTTCCCTATCTGAAGTAAATTTTTGGGTACATGGTTTTTTTGTTTTTTTGCAATCAAAGTTTTGTTTAAAGTTGCAACTATATACATAAATTTAATAAGCATAATTTCAATTGTATTTTGAATCTAAAATAGTTCTAATAGCTGCATGCTTTATTTAGTAAAACTCTGGGAAACAAAACTAGTGGTAGTGGGGATACTTGAGCCAGTGAGAGTGGGGATACTTGAGCCATGTCTCAACCCTCCCCACTAGAAATTAAACATAGGAGAAACAAACAAAAAATAAAATTCCTTCCTTATATTCACTAATAGATTTTTTTCTGGATAAAAGAGAGAATAATTTTTCATTTTATTTTATTTTTCTTAAAAAAATAACGACTTAAAAATGTTTAAAAATGTATATTTTTAAAATGAAAATATCCATTTTAATTTTCATTTTGACTAGCAAAATAGCCTGTCTAGATAAATGTAAACATAGTTTTCAATTTAACTTTTATTAAATTAAAATAACTTTTTAAAACTGTTTTACAGGCTATAATCTCTAATACTTTAATTAGTTAGGTCCAATATATTAAAATATTTATTTTTTAATATAACATATTAAGATTAATATCTTATATTGAAATCGTAACCTCTTTGCTGTAATTTTTTTTTAACTAAGAAAATTGAAGAAAAATTGGTAAAATGAGCGCACAAAAAACAAAAAAAGCAACAAAAATCCCAGTTCAAATTTACCTGCATAGAGCCAAATAGGAAGACAAAATCTTTTCCTGTGAAATCAAAAAAGTGTTTGAAATGGTAGAATGATACATCTGGCTTAAATTCCGACAGTTACTAAATTAAAAGCATGAGTTCGACATTATCATTAGAGGAAAATTCTGCCAATGATGGTGATGATGTGAAAAGAAAACCTTCTATTGATAGTTGGTTACTAATAAAATATGCCAGAAAGAAAACTAAAAATATTTGTTGGATAAGCACTTAATATTTTGAAAATGAAAATTGCCCGAAGAACAGCAGATTCCAAATTTAAATGGCTCTGAACTGAGGGTGTTTCTACCGTCGTTATAACTGAAGTTGAAATTATCATTTGACAACCAGTTCTAACGACAAAAAATCATCGTATTGTTTTCTCAATTGGTTTGGAAGGACTTTATGTTTCATAATTTATCATTCTGTAAAATGTTTGTGCAACAATAAAGCGAAAAAAATTACTTTTGTAGGTATTTTTCCATAGTGGCTCAAGTATCCCTTCACCATGGCTCAAGTATCCCTCCCATGGGGATACTTGAGCCACCATGTAAAACAAAAAATAAACATTTTTTATACATAGAAAAATAGTTCAAAATTAATTGAAAGTGGTTTTCAGTTGAAGAAAAAATATCAAATTTTCATTTTCAATATTTTATTTAATTATAAAAAATTAAAAAAAATTTAAAAAAATTAAAATTCAAAAAATGGCTCAAGTATCCCCATCTTCCCCTACAAATTTACTAAGAAATTTTTAGTAACCTCTTGAATTTTTTTTTACAGTGTACATCATAGATTCATGTCAATTATATTATGTTCAAATGAGTGTAACACGATTAAAATGCATTTGAAACTTTTTTTTCCATTGATCGTAATGTAACGGAATACTTTTGATTGTCCCTGTAACTGATCTATGCATCCGATTTTCATAACATTTGAAATGACTCGACAAAATTATGTAATAATTATACGTTTTAAAATTCAAACGATTCGGTTGGATAGTTTTTGCGTTGTTATATGCGGACAGACAGACGAACAGACAGACGGACGGACTGAGCGACAACAATAGGTGCTACGTATTTACATAATTACGAATGCACCTAAAAATTAGTGCAAATCCTTTCATACTCAGCTTTTCGTTCTGATTATGCCGCAAACATATTTGTTACGTTACGCGGGCTGCAACACATAATATAATACATATACATGCATACAATAAGTACAATAATGCAGAAAAAGTAATTAAAATAGTAAGATAATTAGCGTAGTTAAATTAACTAATGCAGTAATTAAAATCTATATAATGCGCAAAGAGCAAAAAGGAATTAATAATGCATAATTTCCAAGCTGTAAAAATGAAAAATCGGTTGATTTTCTTTAATAAATGTTTGTTCGATAACATCTTTTTATATTTACAATTTTTAAAAATGTGTAGTGCAAATTTAATTGACTTTAAATAATATTAGATTAGTGTTAAAGTTCATAAAATATATTCGCTACTAATAACGTAAATAGGAGAGCGTGTAAAAAGAACTTTTGACTAAGCAAATGCCATTTAGGATATTTTAATATGATTTTAGTTAAAAATAACAAGAATTTAGTCTCCACATAAAACTTTATATAAAACAGTAATTAAAGTTATAAGTCATTTCATTCATCTCAAATTGTAATAAATATGAATTAATGTTTCTGTGTGTTCAGGTTCAGACGTGTATAAAAGATCGGCCGACCGCAGGTACAGTATATATCTGGTGTAGGCATTTAATTACAACTTTTGTTTTATTCTATAAAATACAGACAATATATGGGTGATCCTACGATAAGAGGTAATTTGTACGGCAATCCGTTAAAAACAGATTTTTTATTCTATATGTTGCTATTTTTTTGCAATGAATCGCATCATCTTAATATACTTTATTAAATAACATCACGATTGAATGCCTAATTAAAACACATTTTTCTGAAATTCCTTACAAAGTCTAAAAAAGTCTCTACCCTGGCATGTCCCCTTGCTAGTTTCAATTTAGCTTTCAAACAATACATATATTATTTCCATCATATGTTTAGCTAAAGTACACTGCTCAAAACAATTAAAGGATATTTGAAGTTTTATATAAAATAAAGATATAAACGAAATTTTTTTTGCCGAAAATAGAAGAAGAGAATCACAAATGCAAATTTTTCTGGTTTTCAAACTGTGGAGTATGCAAATTTTGAGTTCGACGTCAAAAACGTCGCTTCAGCGGCAGCGAATGAAATTTGACTTTCAACTGGATAAAAGAGAATGAAGATAAGGATGATCGGCATTCAGTGATTGCTTTGTTTCGATGAGTACGATGTCTCAGCGAAGTCATTTGACAGATTCAGAAACTTGGAGAATTGTTGGTAGGTTAGAAGGGGGCCAAACTCAAGCCGAAGTAGCGCAAGCCATTGGAGTGTCACAAAGTGTCATTTCCAGGATCTGGAACCGTTTTTTGGAGAGTGGATGTGCAGTCCGAAGACCAGGGCAAGGTCGTAGACGGGCAACAACGCCCAATGAAGATCGGTATTTAGCGTTAACAGCTCGGAGACACCGAAACATGAACGCTACTCTTCTCCAACAACACCTTCGCTCGGCTACAGGCACCACGATAAAAGAGAATGAAGATAAGGATGATCGGCATTCAGTGATTGCTTTGTTTCGATGAGTACGATGTCTCAGCGAAGTCATTTGACAGATTTAGAAACTTGGAGAATTGTTGGTAGGTTAGAAGGGGGCCAAACTCAAGCCGAAGTAGCGCAAGCCATTGGAGTGTCACAAAGTGTCATTTCCAGGATCTGGAACCGTTTTTTGGAGAGTGGATGTGCAGGCCGAAGACCAGGGCAAGGTCGTAGACGGGCAACAACGCCCAATGAAGATCGGTATTTAGCGTTAACAGCTCGGAGACACCGAAACATGAACGCTACTCTTCTCCAACAACACCAACAACTCGGCTACAGGCACCACGATTTCAACTCAGACTGTCCGAAACCGGCTCCATGTTGTAGGTCTGTATGCTCGCCGACCGATGGTATGTGTTAGATTAACATCAAGACATCGTCGCGACCGCAGGGAGTGGGCAACCGAGCATGTCAACTGGAGGAGAAATGAATGGAGCAGGGATATGCCGCGGACGCGCTATAGCGCGTAAAATACGCAAAAAATCGGCGACGGGACGCAAAAAAATGGAGCTTACGCGTCCCGCGGAACGCGTAATTTTCGTCAAAAATTCGCAAAAAAGGCAAATTTCATTAAAAAATCGCGAAAAAACGAATAATTTCCGGCAAATTTCGTCAAAAATTTTTCGAAAAAAATGACTAATTTTGTTACAAAATCCCGAAAAAAGGCAGATTTTCTCAAAAGATCGCGAAAAAACGACATATTTCGTCCAAAAATCGTGATAAAACGGCAAATTTTGTTTAAAGATTCGCGAAAAACGGCAATTTTCATGAAAAAATCGTGATAAAATGGCACATTTCGTCTAAAGATCGCAAAAAATCGGCACATTTCATCAAAAAATCGCAAAAAAGACAAATTTCGTTTAAAAAATCGCGAAATAACGAATAATTTTCGACGAATTTCGTTAAAAGATTCGCAAAAAATGACTAATATTATTACAAAATCTCGAACAAAAAGCAGATTTCCTCAAAAAAAAAATCGCGAAAAAACGACAAATTTCATCCAAAAATCATGATAAAACGACAAATTTTGTCAAAAAATTCGCGAAAACAGCAATTTGCATTAAAAAAATCGTGATAAAATAGCACATTTCGTCAAAAGATCGTGAAAAACCGGCTCATTTCGTTAACAGATCGCGAAAAAACGGCAAATATCGCGAAAAAAACGGCAATTTTCGTCAAAAGATCGCGAAAAAACGGCAAATTTCGTGAAAAAAAATAGCTTTAAAATGCAATTTTCGTCAAAGGGGTACGAAAAAAAAGTTAATGACAGGATTGAATTTTTCTTTTCCAAAAACTAACTTCCCTACTTCCAAAGTTTTTTTTTTTTTTTGCTGCTCCAAAAACAGATTTTCCTGCTTCACAATCTGTTTTTGATTGTTCTGATTATTTTGAAAAGTATTCTTTTTTTAGAAAAAATGTATTTTTCAATAAATCAGTTTCACCTTTTTTTAAAAGAAATGTGAACAATAGTGATACTTGTTATCTTCTAAACTCAAATAAGCATTATTTTATAATTTGTATCTTGCACATTTATTTTTAAGAAAAGTAAAGTAAATATCTCTTAATAGTTTAAAAAAATAATATTGGCTTTAATTATTTATACATTAATTAAAACAATAATTATTTCCTTTAACTTTTCTTTTGCAAATGAACAAGTTAAATTTTTGCGTCTAAAAATATGACTTAGTGGGGACCCGCTTTTTTGAAAAAGGGACCCAGAATTTTAGAAGTCCTGGTTCCCCGGGACCCAGGATTTTTCAAGTCCAGCGGCATCACTGTGGAGCAATATTCTGTTTTCTGACGAGTCCCGTTTTTCTGTGCATCCGGATAATAGACGTATTTTCATCTGGAGGGACCGTGGCAGTAGGAATAATCCTGCGTTCGTGCACGAAAGTGTCAGATTTGGCGGTGGAGGAGTGTTGGTGTATGGTGGCATCTCCATTGACGGGCGCACTGACCTCTACATCATTCGAGATGGAGCTCTGACTGGTCGCCGATATAGGGATGAGATCCTCAGACCTATTGTAGTCCCTTACGCTGCAGCAATCGGAGATAATTTAATTTTAATGGACGATAACTGCAGGCCACATCGTGCAAACCTGGTGGAGGATTTCCTTTTCGAGGAAGGAATCGTTCGAATGGAATGGCCAGCGTGTTCTCCAGACATGAATCCAATCGAGCACGTTTGGGACGCTCTAGGAAGAGGAGTTTCTGGCCGCCAACAACCCCCACAAACTCTCCAAGAACTGGAAAGAGCTCTTCTGGAAGAGTGGGGCAGAATACCCCAACTCGTCATTAATAGCCTCATTGAGTCCATGCCTCAAAGGTGTTCAACGTTGCTGGCCGCCCGTGGAAACCATACGCCCTACTGAAAATGATTTTCTTTGAAGAAAACACCTTTTCTTATTCTTTTTTTCTCATATGCACAAATTGTGTTTTTTTCCTTTTATACACAAATGCGCAATAAAATGCATTTTTTTCTGCCAAACATGTGTAATTTATTCTCATATAACCTACTATGTCTGTCGACCATGTATCAATCAGCGAAAAATTTTCCCAGATACAAAATCCACCTAAAACTGCAATATCCTTTAATTGTTTTGAGCAGTGTATGTTTAATTGGAATTTAGGTAATTATACTTACATATTATAAAATAAAAAATAAAATAATTTTGTTAATTTCAAAAAATATTTTAGAATTAACTTTTGTCCCGCTTTTTTTGTGTATCTACCCTGTCAAATTTCGTTCCGCTGAAACAAATATAAATTCAAGGATGGCTGTATTGGAAGTAGCGCTTAAGGACATCTATCGGCTTGAAGTTAGCAATACTAAACTCACAAACCATTTAAGCGTTGCCATTTTTAGTTGTTGCGACGCGACCGTGCGGTGTAGTGGTTTCGCAAGGTGATCGTGTATTTCCCCTGGTCAGTCATAAAACTTATAATATTCATTTAATTCAATTGCATTTACTGCCTTAATTAAACAATACAGTAATAATTAAAGGGAAATATACAATTAACCCAAAAACTAATTCAGTCAGTTAAAAAAATTGAATTGATCATGAAAATGTCTCTCCCTGCCGTATTTCCCCTGTCAAGGTAACTGCCAGGGGAGAGAGTCACTGACCAGAAAAAGTTATAAAATATGTATAAAGTGACTTGCCCTTTTATGAAAAGGTAAATAAACGGGACACAAATCATAATTTAACGGTTTTTGATCAAACTCAAACCTTTCTTTTTGGCCGTATCCTCTATGTACTTGAAACCTCTTATCGTAGAATCACCCATATACGATAATTATAAAAGTGCAAACAATTGAAGGGCTGTAGAAAGTAAAGTAAATTTAATATTTTTAAAGGATTTTATATTTATGCTCTTTCGAGTACACAGAAACAAAATATGTAATAAATAAAATAATTCCGTAACAAAATAATCCCAGTTTAGCTTATTTGGGACAGTGCAAATATAACGTTATCAACTTTTTGATGATTTTGGACCCCTTACCCTCCTTCCCATATCATATGTTATCATCCCTCGACCCTCCCCCCCCCCCCAAAAAAAAAGATAACGTTATATATGCACAGCCCTTTTCATATTTATATTTCCCATTTTTTAGGTGCGTTCGTAATTATGTAAATACGTAGCACCTATAGTGATCGTTCAGTCCGTCCGTCTGTCTGTCCGTCCGCATATAACAACGCAAAAACTACCCAACCGAATCGTTTGAAATTTAAACGATTCGGCATATTTCGACATAATTATTACATAATTTTGTCGAGTCATTTCAAATTTTATGAAAATCGGATGAATAGATCAATTACAGGGGCAATCAAAAGTATTTCATTACATTATGGTCAATGGGGGAAATTTTTTTCAAAAGCAATTTAATCAATTGAAATTTAAAATACATAATTATTATATAATTTTGTCGAGTTATTTCAAATGTTATGAAAATCGGATGCTTAGATCAATTACAGGGACAATCAAAAGTATTCCGTTACATTACGATCAATAGGGATAAATGTTTCAAATGCATTTTAAAGGTGTTACACTCATTCGAACTTAATAAAATTTATATGCAGCTATAAAGTACATATTATAATATACATTTTACATAATCTGTGGTGCAAAGAACATTTGTTATTGATTTACAAGGCCACACAAAAGTATTCCATTACATAATGGTATAGGGAGAACATTGTTTGATGAGCGTTTTAATTGTAATTCACTATTTACAATTTTATGAGATTGATATATTAGAGCAGAGGTTCCCAAAGTGTGCTCCGCGGAGCCCTTGGGGCTCCGCCTGAACTTTCCAGGGGCTCCGCGGCGTTCCAGGAAAATAAAAAAAACATGAAAGAAATAAGCACATTGCAAGTGAAAGATTTTCAAAAGTATGCAAGAATTTTTGTGTCTATGTGTGTGCCAAAAATAAATGAATCTATAAATGGGTTGAAAAATACAATAATACACTTCAAAACTATGTATGTGTTTCCATTATTCATGTATCTACTTTCTGTATAATATTTTTGATTTGAATTGGTTTATTTTATATTTTTGCACTTATTGCGTTTTAAAAATTCGGTTTAAAATAAGCTACAAGAAATAGTATTCTGAATCGAATGCACAAAGTGAATCGAAACAGAAAGGGACCGCCAGTGCTATTAACTCTGCTTGCCGAACAAAATCAAGAACAGTTTAGTTCTTTGGAGCTCCGCCTATTTATATGTTTATACGTAATCCTTACTAAATACTTAACTCTTACTAAAATATTTTTAAATGACCATAACATCAAGTTTGAAAAAAAATTCAGAAAGTACCCATGATCATCTCGAAGCTCTGTTAAATTAATCTGACCATTACTTTCCAGCTGCTCAAAATAAGATGCTGGACGATTTAATTGGATACTAAATCCATTGAGTGTAAAAACAAAACCACAGAGCTTTAAGCTATGAGGAATACGAAACTCTCATTGATTTAATAACTGAAAGCGATCAAGCAATCTCTCTCCAAAGCAAGCGCAATCATTGAACTTTGGTGTCATTTGACAGATGAATACAAAATCTTGTCAGAAGAGCAAAATTAATTTTACTCCCATTTTCAAAGACATATCTGTGCAAAGCTGGATTCTTCACTTACACAAGTTTCTAAACAACATACAGAAACCGGTTAAATTCAGAACCAGACATTCACTTACTACTATCGAGAATTGCATCAGATAATAAAATAACAGTCCAAAATAATTCAAGTGCATTTTTCACACTAAACTTTTATATATTATTGTTCATCAAACTTATGCAGAATAATAAAAAAGAAAAAAAATCAGGCATTTAATATTTGTCTATGTTGCATACTGATTATTTTTTTTTGGATTTTTAATTTCCTTAAATGTTAATTTTTATTAATTTTTGCTTATTTAAATCTTGTATCCTAGTTTTCAAAATTGTATTTAATTTTTAAAACAATATCTGTAGCTTAACACTTTCGGGTACGGCCAAAATCTGTTAGTGAAATGAGAAATTATCGACTGACACTGGGATTCACAAACGAATATTTTAGATATTTTGAAAACCCTAATTTAAGTTTTTACTGTTAAACTAAAACTTCAGTAAAATAATATTGGTGCCGATTTTTGGAATTAAAATTAGGTGTCCTAGACTGGGCACAGTGTGCCGGAAAGGATTAAAACGACTTTTTAAAAAAGATCTTGTATAATTTAAGATCCTTCACTAGATTCATTTGTGTATAATGTATTATATATTTATTCTCATTTTTATATGTTTGATTTTTTTAAATCTGTATATGTTACTTGTATTAATTTTTATTAATTTAATTTTTATACTGTTTTTTATAATAAAATAATGTTTGTCGCTAAAAACATAATTTTATTGCATATTCTATCATTTAAAGATCTTTATTAGATCCATATTACATTTGTGTACATTGTGTATATGTATTTCTTTTTTTATATATAAATTTAAATTCTTTAATCTGTTTATGTTATTTGTATAATTAAATTTTCTAAACTGTTTTTCTCTGTACAACAATATTTGCCGATTAAAACGTCCCTTTTATGTAATATTTTGTATTATTTAAGAAACCTGTCATTAGATTTATTTAATATTTTTGAGCGTTGTGCATATAGTTCTTTTCTTTTCGCAACTTTAATTGCTGTAATCTGTTTATTATATTTTTATAATTTCTTAGTTATTTAATTTTTCTATGTTGTTTTTCATAATTGTACTTAATTTTTTAAGCAATGTATATTGCTGAAACTGGATTTTTTTACCATCTTTTATCTTTTTACAACCCTTCTTTAAAATTTTCTTGTAATTGGTCTCTGCCACATTTCCAATCAGAAATAAGTCTGTAGCAATTTAAAAATATATATATTGGTCCTTTACATTTGTTATCGCATTAAGAATTAAAAAAATTGCTCAGCTTCAACCATTGCTTAGATTTTTTGTGAATGAGTACCCGCCCTGATATAAATTTAATCCCACCCATATTATCCCATTAAATTAGAAAAGTTTTCCTACTAGTTGCAGTTCGTTTAACCCCTTGAAGGGCGGTTGGATATATTTTATCCCACCTCATTTAAACGAGATTCTCACCAGAAACTTTTAACGATATTTTATATTTATAACTTTGGCAGCAAATTGTTAAAAATTTGCCTTTTCTTATTTTAAAACAAAACTTTACGATTTTTCCGTTATAATTCAATATAACAGCATCATTATATCTTGCCCTTCGAGGGGTTAACATGTGTAGTTTTTAACTGCACGTCTGTTTTCAGGATAAATCAATGACGAAAGAAAGTTTCTTTTAAAAATGTAATTAATAGCCAAATATAAATAAAATGTCCAAAAAAGTGAACAATGCTACACCAAACAATACAGCTTATAGATTTTGCCCCGCCCACTTAAACACTAAAACGATGACTTAATTCTAACTGTATTTTGTTAAATTTGTTTTAAAAAACAGAAGGTGAGTGACAATTTATTTTCTTGCATGTTTAGAAGTATTAGAAACTTAAGGATGAATGAAAAAATATTCCATAATCGCTTGATTCTATTACGGGTAGACGGGACTAGCGAAAACGTGTTACATGGGTGATTACATGTTACATGGGTACCCATGGGTGGTTGAAACTAGTCATTTCTTTTTTTTTCTTTTTTTCGTGAGTAGCGTGTGGGAATTACTTAGAAGTACCTCTCTGCTAACGAAAACGGTACAACCTACATTTTTTTTTCTTTGTCTCTGTGGTTTTCTCCATAAATAATAATAGTTTTACGTAAGCCCCAATGCAATGTATAAACCAAACATGGTTACCATTTTATCTTTAATTCCGAGTTCATGCTGAAAATTCATACTGAATTCAGAATTTCTGTATCAGTAAAAACCCAAACGGAGAACTTTGGTTCAATGTTGTAAATTACTGGCTCGGATTTTTATTCAACATAGGCTGGCTGCATATTTGCTCCATAGGCATAAAAAACATAAAATTGTAAACCACAGAGTATAAACGAGTTCAGGGGCTCCGCCTTAAAACTTTTTCCCAAAAAGGGCTCCGCGAGCCCAAAAGTTTGGGAACCGCTGTATTAGAGTAATATTTTTAAAACTTCGTTATCGTACGAACGCACCTCATTTGCTACGCTACACGTGCAATTTCCAACTTGTTTAAACATGCCGAAGTTTATGTGTCATAGGATACATTTTATAAAATCCCTGGTGTTTATTCTTATAGTTGTACGTGAAATTTAGTTGGATATTCTTTTACTAGGAATTACGAGGTAGAGTCTCTAAAGTCAGGTATTTATTTTCGAGGAAATACTCTCACCGCTTCTTACTCAGTAAAATAAACGCCTTCTTATACTGCAACTTAAATAAGAAAAACTCGAATTCGAAAATTTCGCCACAACAAACCGAAAGACAAATTTTCCCCTTTCAACAGAACGATGACAGGGACGTTCCAACTGAACAAACACAAATTGGCAGGCAGGAGGATGAGTACAACTAAACCCTACTTCAGTCGTGCGTGGAGCTCTAGCAGATAAAAGAGAAAAATAAACGGAATGAAGTTATGTATTAAGTTAAGAAAAAGTAATAAAAAGAGTGAGAAACATATACTTGCAAGTTAAATTTTGAAGGCAAAAGAAAATAACTCTAATTTAGCAAAAAAAAAAAAAAAAAAAAAAAAAAAATTCTCCTAGATTCAAAAACCGTGACCAAAACTATTTTCATTTAAAATTTGTTTGATAATGTAAAATAAACTTTTGTTGTTCAAATTTTTGTAATACTGTAGGGCAGATGTGGCAGTAATGGACGCCCTTCCAGTAATGAACACCTCTTGATGCTTTTGGTTCATAAAAAAATTACTAATAAAAATTTAGCTTTAATTATTTTTTTAATAATTCTCCCTTGCATGTTTTATATATCTGGGTTATTGGTGACACTTTTAATCAAACTAGCCAGGAAGCAGAAAATAATGTTTGAAAGTTCTACCGTTTTTCAGTGAAAATCTTAAGTAAGATGTTAATAATTTTATATATTCTTTATTTTTTTTGCAAAATTTGAATGTTTTTGCTTGAGTAGCAATAAAAAGCTTTGAATTTTATATGCTAATGACAATTTACAAAATTTCATTTATTTTTAAGGTTTTAAGACGCCCAACATATAAAGACGCGATGTTCCTTTCTGGGATGGTTAATTAGTCATTTTCTAGTAATGGACACCAGGTGTGGATATTGCTAAAAAATACAATTTCAGTAATGTTGATAGTATTCAAAATATTATGACTTAATTGAAACTAAATAATCATATTTAATTTTTAAATTACACTTACCAAAATGGAAAAACACCAAAATTTTTACAAAAATGTGCTTTTAAGTTATTTTATGTGGGTAATAAAATTTCAATATTTTTATTTATTTATTTATTTATTTTTATGTATATAACTCTGCCTTGCATATTTTATGATCTGGCAATCAAACCAGCCAGGAAGCAGAAAGTATTGCTTAAGGGCTCAGTTAAAGAAGAACTCATAGAGCTTAACCCCCCCCCCCCCATTTAAAACAATTAAGTTACAGAAAATATTAAAAAACTATTTTCTGCCTTAATTGTTTCCTTATTCACCTCTCACAAAAAAGAAAAGAAATTTTAATATTAATGAAAGTTATAGTAATCATGAAGTTAGTAAATCTGCAGATCAGTGACTTCAAACATTAGTTCTATAGTTTTATTTTTAAATTATTTTGTTGAATATGTAATATATTCAACTCGCAGTATAATTTCTTTCATATTTGTAATTTTAATTATTATAAATGATGTGTCTAGAAGTCTCTGGAAGATTCTTTATAATAATAAGTATACACTATACAATAATACATAATTGTACATTAATATTCTAAAACTTTCATTATTTATTTTAATTATACCTTTAAAAAACCCCCCACTGTCTAAATAATATGAAAGCACCTGATATTTAGTATTTTAAACTATCATTTAAAATAATTAAAATATCGATCTTCTGATAATTACAATAATTGATGCAAAAAGTGAACGATTATCACGAATACAGTAAAACCTCCATAACGGACACTCCCAAATAGCGGACACCTCTATTTAACGGGCAGTTTACTGATCCCCACTCCCAAAATCTAAATTTTTGTATGTTTAACCTCTGAATAACGGACATTCTGAATAGCGGACAGTAATTTTTGCGATAAAGTATGAGAAATTGTGTTTTAATGAAGAAAAAAAAGTAAAAAACCTCTAAATTTATCATGGCAATGTGTCGAAATTTTGTGATCATAGATAAATGTAGAGAGTGGGCCGGGTCCCACTGGGTCCTTCCCACCCATGTCCAGTATTAAATTCAGGGGATGGTCCGAGGGACATTACATCCCGGAGCATCACAATACCCCCCTCCCACACTCCCCTCCGGAAGATTTGAGATTTTATGCTTTTAAAAAGTGGCAAAATACAGTCAGCAATGACGCTTTAAAAAAAAAAAAAAAAAAAAAAAAAAAGATGATTTAGGAAAATTAAAATTATTGACACGGTTAAAACTTCACATTGAAAAAAAAAAAAAATGCAATCTTTAAATGCTAAAGGAAACTTTTAAAATACATTTTTTGCATGAATGTAACAAACAGTGTATAAAACAATATACCATTTTATTTTTATTTTTTTGCTTAACAAATTATTTTACTTTTTGATTAATCATACATTAGAATTTTAGGACATATAAAAATCAATTAATGACACTTTAAAGTAAGCATTTCTTAGCAATTTTTGAATCTCCGAATAGCGGACAGTTTCCGCGCTCCCGAGGTGTCCGCTATTTGGAGGTTTTACTGTATTTTATTAATTATTGGTATCCTAATTGTTAAATTTATTTGAAAATATCTATTTTGTTTCATCAGTGTGTTTTTGTTACATTTTGGTTTTAAATACAATCACTAAAACAATTATATTTATTATTTTTTATGATATGTCCATTGCTGGAACAGAATTTGTACATTACTGAGCCCGAGGATGTCTGTTTCTAGGCTTTTGGATGCTTTGATACATTTCAGTTATTTAAAATTAAAATTTGATTCATATTAGAAAATGAGACTATAAGAATGGTTAAATATTGTTAATAGATTAAAATAATATCGCAAAAGCTAGAATAAATAATTATAACTATTAATATATATTTTTTAAATGAAATTCAGTATGGGTGTCCACTACTGGCACATCTACTCTATATTACATATGACAATTTCAGAAGCCAAGGGGTACAAGTGGCAAAAATTTCAGTTGGAGTAAATTGAGTTTAAAGATGTAGCTGACGTTAAATTTGAAAATCAATAATACACTGTAAAAAATGTCAGATGTTTCTGAATATATAAAAATGCACTGTAATCAAAAACGTAAAAATGCAGTGACCTTCTAACTCACCTAAGGTTTCGAAAACCGTTCTTTTATCTTTAAAAATCCCAGAAAGCTATTTTTTTTTTCGAAATTTAAAGAAGAATTTATAAAAATTAATTTTTATTAGCTGTCCGTCCATTTCGGAAACGTTTCTAAGTATGCATACACATATGAAAAAGAATAGGAATGTCAAATTTTGGGATATTCCATATTTTAGAATTAAATAATTTTAGAATAATTTAGTGATTTTAATAATAACTTTATATTTTCATAAAAACAGATAACCAACTAAAAAAAGATAACATATTATTTTTAATCAAAGATTCTGTTACAAATAAAAAGAGAAAATTTTGATTGGATCCTAAGTAATATCGATACACCGCCCCCTCTCCTCCTAGGATATTTTATGATATCATATACTAGATGCCCCCTTCTCCTAAAACGATAACGTTATATTTGCACAGCCACTATCAGGAAGTTGTTCCAAATAAAAAGTTACAAAGTAACAAAGTGGTTACAAAGTAAAATAATTACAAATAATCTATCCGTAGGTACAAAATCCAAGATCATTTAAACAAAACAGTGTTAAACGCTTTATGCATATTTATTTAACACGTCGAGTGCCAAGTCTACTCTGTCTTTCTTTCCGTTTTGGGCTCCGTAATGGGGTTCCCTTACGCAATATATAAAACAAAGAAAAAACTGGAAAAGTCTCAAAAGTGCGACAGTATTTATTATAAAATATGATACGAAGAAAATGCGATAGAATTCGATAGAGGAATGGCAAGAAAAATATAACTAAGCAAGTTGCCACTTTTTGTGACGAAAGACAGCCATTTTTATGTTTTACTGTGTTTTAACAAAATCCATTAAATTTTTTTTTTTTTTTGGTAAAAAAATATTTAGTACATTTCATGATGCAACTCTCAAATTTATTTAGGACATAACTTTTTAAATTTCATATGATATTTTTTACCGTTAGTCATTGGTGATTGACGCGAACTAATTATAAACTATGCTACAAGGAAAATGCGGTACAATTCGATATAGGAATGGTAAGAAAAATAAACTAAGCAAGTTGCCACATTTTGTGATACCTGCGAAAGACAGCCATTTTTATGTTTTATTGCGTTTTAACAAAACCCATTAAAAATTTTTGGTAAGAAATATTTAGTACATTTCATGATACAACTCCCAATTATTTCAAATTTATTTAGAATGTAACTTTTTAAATTTCATATAGTTTTTTTTTTTTTTTTTTATCGTCAGCCATTCGTGATTGACGCGGACTAAATAGAAAGTTCAATGTCAGTCACCGGTGATTGACATGGCACTCAATGTATTAAAACCTTATGTCACGCGTATAATGTGATTTATTTAATATTTCTTAGCCTTAAAGCTGTTCTCAAATCCAAATGGTCCACTTTATGCCATAAGTTTTAATTTATTTTTGTTCGAAATGCTTGAAACCAAGGTGTTGTTGTTCAAAATAATCTAATCATACTGTTTTTTACTTTTTTTAATCTTTTTTTTTTGGGGGGGGGGGACGCAATCTATTTTTTATAAAATAGAGTTAAAGAGGCGTTTTGAACTGAATTTTCGTGCGAAAGAGGAATAGGCAATTCAAGCAGGGATGGAAAACGTGTTTGTCACGAGATAAAAATCGGTTATAACTCAATAGAAATTTATTTATGAAAAAATTTAAAGCACAGTTTGATTTTAAATCGCTACAATATTAAGGCCTCCAGTTCCTTTCCGTTAAAAAATGAACTTTTAAATGTGTCAAAACGTTTTGCGCTTGTTGAGCAGAGTAGTTGAGAACAGCCTTAAGGCTGTTCTCAACTTAAGCTTGTTAGTTTATCAAACTTAAGCTTGTTAGTTTATCATGCCTTAAAAAATTCGTTTATCTGTTCTATATTATAAAGCACAAACGTGTCCGGGCGTAACGCTGCAGTCATTCTTGCCGATGAGCCGATGGCAACAGCAGAATTTAATTACAATGCCTAAATATAAATGAAGTCTTGTAATAAATGCATAGACATGTACTAAAATTACTACACTAACATTACTACATGTAAGTAGTAACAAACGTATTTTTTAAAACAAAATAATACTCCATTGAAAGACATATACTATTAATAGTACAGCAGACCCGAAAGAGTTAACCAAGGAAGTATGTTAATAAAATTAGAAGAATTAATCTTGTAATCAACAGGAAAATTGTTTTCATGATACGGTAAATCAATGAACGGTTATTAGCAAATCTTTTAGTCTATTAAAAGACCAGACAATTCCAGAAAGGAACTAACTGCAAAACATATTGTCAACGGACATCTTAATTGACCTACAATCAAGTATTGTTCCTAATACTCCACAAACACAATGCGTTCATTGTAAAGGTTAAAGTTTGCAGATCTACTGGTAGCATCGAGCCGGTCAACCCACTGCGACAACTCTGTAGAAATGCGGAAGCCACGTGATGAAAGTGCTGCTACGAATTTGTTAAAACTGAGGATTAGGAGATAGGGGTATCTTTTAGTTATTAAGACAAGAAGTTTACGCCAAGATGTTATCAAATTCTGTTCATTTATAAAGTAATAATAACTTTTACTGATTAAGAAATTAAACAACTTAATCCGCCTTTAAAAAGGAATTAATAAAGCATAAAGAACGAGCGATAACCTTATCTCTCTTTTATCGCAATTAATAAAATATCTATAGAAAAATGACATCTGTTCAAAATAAGATGCAGGAAAGAGGGGGGTGGTAGGTGCAGGGCCGTAGCTAAGGGGGTGCTAACGGCGGCTCAGCCCCCTATAATATATTTTGAGCCTCCTCCCCTTCTGGGAAAGATTCCAAAGTCAGTAAATGAATTTCTGTTTCAAAAACTCAAATGAAATTCTGTTCAAAAATGTAATTTAGTTTTGAGACATTTTCACAGTTTTGCAGAATTACTAAATTGTTACTAAAATAAGTATTTCAACACTCGCTCATCCTATTTGCACATATGAAGCTAACATGATGTTTAATTTTCCACCAGTTATACAGTCAAAATTTCATCATCATACTAGATGACCCGCCCGGCGTTGCCCGGGTCCGTATTAACAATATTAAACGAACTTGTTAGAATTTGTATGATTTTATCATTAACTCGAGGCATGCAGAAATGCATTGTCTGAAATACGTGGCAGCTGATTCTGTGAAAAATCGGTTTAAAAAACAACAACTAATATTAAGATCTACAAATATTTAAAATGAGCAATGAAAAATGCGACAGGGAACATGTATCCAACGATTGGCGTTATTTTTGTGTTAAAGTGTTGATATTTACCCGTAAAAATCACTGTTAAGTCACGTAACTAATTATTTTTTTCACATAGAAATCCCAAGTGAAATATTTTGAATTTCAAACTAATTATATCACTCTTAAATCCGACTATACCGTGAATGAAATTGATACTCGATGATAAAATGTTGGTATATAATATCATAATTTCAGAGCCATTTAACAAAAGTAAGTGTATATTTTTAATCAAAGCATGCGTAATGTTCACTCTGTGGGCAAATTCCTAACCGTAAACTTTTGTACCGTAACCATAACCTGTCTGTAACTTAAACAGACAGGTTACAGTACGGTAGGGTACGGTACGGTAGGGTACTGTTAACTGCGACTTAACAGTACCCTACCGTAACTTAAATATAACATAAATGTAAACCTAGCCGTCACTTTATTTTAACCTACCCTTATTCTAACCATAACATAAATGCAATTTAATTTTAACCAACTTTAAATTAACCATGATCTAACTGTAACCTAACGTGAAATTAAATAAAATCAAAGACTTACCGTAATGTAATTGCAACCTAATCGCAACCCAAATGTTACCTAACGATATATTGGGTTCATGTCCATGAAAATTATTTTGTCTTGTTCGGATCTGGTTATGATTCAGTACAATATTTTCGTCGGATTCAGATTTCAGGTATTTTTTGAAATTTGATTTTAATGCTCGGGTCGGATTCATGTCCATGGAAATTATTTTGCCTTGCTTGGATCCAGTTATGGTTCTGTGAAATATTTTTGTTGGGATAAGATTTCGGCGTTTTATTCAAATGGAATTTTTGAGTTCAGGTCTTCCAGCGTGTCCACGGAAATTATTCTGTCTGATTCGAATAAAGACATGCTTCACTGGAATATTTTTGTCAAGTTCAGACTTGGTTAAATTCAGATTTCGGCTTTTTCGTCAAATGTAATTTTTGGGTTCGGGTTTTCTTGCGTGTTTACGGAAATCATTCTGCCTTGTTCGAATAAGAACATCCTTCACTGGAATATTTTTGTCCAGTTCAGGTTTGGTTCATTTCAGATTTCGAGATTTTTTCAAAAAAATTTTTTAGGTTCAGATTCGGTTCATGTGCATGGAAATTTTTTGTCTTAATCGGATCCGGTTACGGTTCTTTAGAATATTTTTGTCAGGTTCAGATTTGGTTCGATTCAAATTTCAGGTATTTTTTCAAATCGAATTTTTAGGTTCGGATCTCGTTCATGTCCACGGAAATTATTTTATCACTAGCGAGCTACGCCCGCTAGCTGGGCCACTTTTCCCAAACGAACCTCGGTATTAAGCAGTATATAATAAGCAAAAAAATTCATTAAATAAGCAAGTCTTGGTGTTCGAATCCTCAAGCACAAAAAAAAGTAAATTAAAGAGCCATGGTCCCGTTAAAAATGTGATTTCGCACTGTGGGCCACGTGCACTTAAAAAAAAAAAGATTGTGGATCGGAACTAAAAATATTTGGTTTTGCACGGTGGGCACTACGCGCCCTTAAGACATTTTTCCGTATTTTTTAGTTCATCAGAAGCAGATTTTTACGCAGATTCTGAATATGTAATCAGTTTTTTTCTACTTTAAAAACTGTCTGCATGATGGTTTAAGAAAAAATGCGCAAAAAAAAACGCAATTAGCGCCGGTAGAAAAAGCGGTTTTCGGCTGTTTCTTCTTTTAGCCAAAGGGGAAAAGTTCAGGTTCTTCACCGCAAGGTAGCGCAGTGTTCTGCCTCGGAGCTCCGTTTGAGCGCCGTTTGGGATTTGAGACATTTTTCGTTCCGATTCCCAAGGGGTTTTTAATTCATAACTTTTTTAATTTTGGTCCCACGGTCTCGAAAATGCCCGAAATGACTTCCCCGGAATATTTCCAATCGAAAGACACCTCTCGCGACTTCCAACTCGCCCGCGTTGCGAACTGTAATCGGCTTCAAGCAGACAGAGACGCACGGATTTTATTAGTATAGATACTTTTCTTTGTATAAAATGAAGTTATTGCAGCAGTTTAATAAGAAACATAGTACCTACAATGTGAATAGGCACTAATTTATTTTTCTGCGTCAGAGAGAAGGAGGAAAAAAAAAAGAGCCCCCTCCATACATACTTTTTGAGTACCCCCCCCCCCCCTCTATAGTTCACTTCTAGCACTGGGTGTGTGGGACAGTGAGAGGGATGGGACAACAGGTTTTTATCTTTATGTATCATTTTAAACATTTCATCAATCAAACACAAGATGAAACAATGATAACCCAAAATTCAGTTGATAAAAATTGTTGAAATGTATGAGCTTGCAATTGTATAAAGGAAAAGATTATTTCAAGAATCAAAAGTAAATTTGCTTCATGTACTTTTTATGCTTTATGTACATTAATGACTTGTTTATGCTTAGATGTAATTGTTTCTCCATTTATGGAACATTATGCTGCATATTATCCATATTTAAACTAAGCTAAAAAGCAGCATTTATGATTATGCAAAAAGTTTAACCCAAAACAAGGAAGTGGGGAGGAATGGAACACGATCAATTCCTTTTTTTTTTCAATAAAATGAATGTAAATTGATAACAGGCTAAGTCAGCGGAGCCTAAGTTAGTGATAGTTTCTTCCAATTAACCAAATTTCTTGCAATAAATAAAAATGATGGAAAAATATGCAACCAAAATCGGAAAAATAAAAAATAGTCATATTTAAAACCAAACTCAGCTATACTATGCAATATATATATATATATATATACATCTTATAAATATCCAGAATTAAATGAGAAATTCGAAAATAACTTGCCCATAAGATTAATATTACGGAATGGGTGTGTTTCAAGTCACTGATAGAGCGGGCGGCGGCGACACAAATGACTACGTCATCGATTTATGGGATGAAATCATGATGTAGGACAAGATTATTAGGTGTAGATTAAGGAATGACTGGTCTGCCTCGTCATTTCTTGGTACGATATGTGTAACAGCGGGCGCCAACTCGCCATTTTGGCGTCACTTTCACATCATCGAGTTACGGGATGAAATTGGTGCCAAATTAAAGATAAAATGAAGTATTATAAGAATATTTCGGTCTGCCCTAGCATATCCTGATACAAACCTTCGGTGGACTGAAATTTATAACAAATTACGCTTCATAATATACAATACAAAATCTAAAGACATATTTTACATTACTTAATTTCGCAATCGACTTTCACGCTAATTAGGAAATCATGGTTTTAATCACGGTTTAGGAAAAGATTCTTATTAGTAAGCGAGAAAACGACCGATTCGGCATATCATGAATTGTATTGTATATTATGACGCCTTTTTGTTATAAATTTCAGTCTGCCGAGAGTTTGTACCAGGACATGCGCAGCCAGACCGAAATATTCTTAAAAATACTTTTTTTTTACTTTTAATTTGGCACCAGTTTCATCCCGTAACTCGATGACGTGAAAATGACGCCAAAATGGCGAGTTGGCGCCCGCTGTTACACATATCGTACCAAGAAATGACGAGGCAGACCAGTCATTCCTTAATCTACACCTAATAATCTTGTCCTACATTATGATTTCATCCCGTAACTCGTTGACGTAGTCATTCGTGTCGCCGCCGCCCGGTCTATGAGAAATCCCCTTAAGGTGCTAGAATCCTTCATTATTCTCACCAGTTATTTTTTATTGTAAAGTTTACGTTATTTAATCAGAGCAGTTTCGCGATTCAAGTACAAAAGAATTTCTGTTATGAAAAACCGGTGATAAAAGATTAAAAATCAAGCCAAGAGATTTCTTTGCGAAGGGATTAAGGGTGTATTTGAAAAAATATTTTTCAACCCAAAGCAGCTCGAAATTTTCTCCGACATTTTCAGACTTTATTTTAAAAGTAAAAACAAGAAACTTGCTAAGGTGATTTTTGAAGAAACGTATAAGCCGCCATGTGATTTCATTTTTTGCTCAATTAATTAAATTTGATTTATAAACAATTATTTTCCCAAATGACAATTTTTTTTTCGTTCCCAAATCTCCCGCTGCGGAAAATTCGGTTCGAAACGCCAACTTTGACAGCATTTTTTGCAATATTTTTTTAAAAAAATTTTTGTCGATTATTTTTATTAAATAATCGACAAGTAAGGCACATTATGTAGTTTCTAAATAAGAGAATTTGCCAGTTTGATGCGTTTGAGAGCAAAAATGAATTTAAAAATCAATCAGAAAATAAGCAGTTTAGATTGGAATACCACCCTTTATATAGACGGATACCTTAAATGTTCTTGTCATTTAGAAAAAATATTTACAGAAACAAGAGAAAAAAATATATCTAACATTGATTTAATAATAAGTCAGCTCAACATTGATTTGTGGAGGAGGCAAATCTTTTTTCATTTGATTCGGTAAAACAATTTTTTATTATGAAATAAGCTATCCAACTTCCTAGAAAAACTGTTTGGCAATAGCACGTTTTTCGACAACCGTGTTTTCAAAATAAACTTGTTTTAACTTACAACTTATTGTTTTTTGTAAAAGAAACAGATAATTCATTTTTAAACTTTCTGCTCTCGTAACTCCATATTTTTTATCAATGGAGTAAATTTCATTCTTCGTCATATTTATAGTAAGGAATGAATGCTGGATGAACTTTCATGAATGAAAAGGACCTGTTTTTACATGTGACCTAATAAAGAACGCACGTGGTTCTATAGTTACAATAAAGAGCCAGGAAATACTATTTTCAAATAATCCGGCATTTCCGTATTGCGATTTTTGTTGCATTTGACGATGATTTCAGCGTCAAACGATAGAGATATATGCATCAAACAGATAAGTCATACGTGGGAAATTTCGCGTATTTATGTATGAGAATATATTAAACAGCTTTGATTACAAAAAAAAAAAAAAAAAAAAAAAAAAAAAAAAAAAAAAAAAATTGAGCTGAATTTCTAACTAGGCATCACATTTTTGTATCCTCGTATGTTTTCGAAATATTTTTGTAAAACTTTAATGTCTCTGATTTCCCCAGGACAACAAGATTTAGTTATTCGTTTCAAATTTTCGAAAATGTACTAATAGAATGTTATGTACAATGCACAAAAAACAGAAAAAAAGAAAAAAAACCGATGACAAAAATTTTAGCTTTACTTGAAGCAAGGGGAAACAGAAATTTCCTGTTAGTTCGTAAGAAATTTATTTATAATTGAATATAAATATGGCGTACATCTTCCTAAGGGCGTAAGCGCAACATGGGTGAATAAGGTAGCACAGGAATACTTTTGAATTCGTTAGTTCGTAGAAATTTATTTATAATTGAATATGAATATAGCGTACATCTTCCTAAGGGCGTAAGTGCGACATGGATGAATAAGGTAGCTCAGGAACACTTTTGAATTAATTTCTGGGTAATAAGCATTACTTTAAACCCGATAATAACACGCATATATGAACAAAAAGAAAAGTATCTGGTTATCAAATTGATGTTACTTAAAAAAATTACGAGAAAACTATAAAATTTTTCGGCTTAAAATTCTTCGGATTTTTACTTATCTTCTTTATATTCTTACTTATCTTCTGATCCCCTTAGAGATCTTACTGGATTCTTAGACTCAATCATGGGATGAATCTTATTGTTTAAACCCAACCGCTCGATTTTTTATGGATATTTTGATGCTTGAAATCTACTTAATCAGTGTTGAATTCCCGGAACGTTTAATATGAGCAAAAGTGCAATCCCAACCGGAATTTTAAGAATTTTCGGATTTTTAAAGTGTCATTTTCAACAAATATTTTTTTTTCTTGAATTCTACCATTAATTATTTATTCGCCATTTTCTTTTAGTAGAGTGATAAACGACATTAGAAAAATTGTTTTGTTTATGTTCTAATTTTTAAAAAGAAAAAAAAAAAAGAAAAAAAAAAGGGCTAGACTTTTGAACGTTTGTAGCAGAAAAACGTATAATAAAAAACGAAAATAGAAAACAAATATCGTATCCGGAAAATAAGACGTTGTTCAACTAAACTAACTTTCGTTGTGATTTTATTATAAATGATTCGCGAATAACAGCGAGGTAAGCATTTTATAGTCTGTATATTCGAATTATTACTTTTTCAAATCATTTTACTTAACTTATGTCTTATTTATCAGTATACGATTCTGTTTAATTTCTTTAAAATGTAGATAAAAAAAAGTAGCGTTAAATTGGCCGATCTCTTTTTTTTTTTTTTTTTTTTTTTTTTTAATACACACTTATACACGCATTTGTGTGGAAAATAATTAACTTCGAGTTTAGTTAAAGCAATAATTTTCAAAACTTTACGCCTAACTATATGATTTTAATTATCTAAATGAAAATTGTTAGTTATAGAAACACATATATTCGCTCTATCTTCTTAAGAAGACTTGTGAAATGAAAAAAAAAAAAAAAAAAAAAAGAAAAGAAAAGAGAAAAAAAAAAAAAAAAGAAATGGAAATATGTTATCTCATGGAAAAAATGCTTATTCATCTTGTTCATTCAAATTTGGAAATTTCAACAATATTTTTCTTTCAGCATGTAGATATAAGGGTTCTCCGTCTGTAAGCTTAAAATATTTAAAGATAATTATGAGTATTTTAAATTTAGTTCAAAAGTTCTAAAAATTCCAAAAAGTATAGAAAGTATTCTTTACTCATTTGTAACTTAAGACAGGGAAAATATGTAAAAATTTGGGGCCTACAGATACAGAGGAATAAAGCACTTTCTTATCTTCGTGCTATATATATATATATATATATATATATATATATATATATCGTCGAAATTTTAAAATTTGAATGAATTTGAAGGATAAGTAATTTTCTCGTAGGATAACATTGAATTCAACTTTCTTCTTTTCTCCAGTAGATAAGACCCCCTTAAAGTTTATAACAGTGATGCTAAAGCATCATGCATTATTACACACCAGTGTAAAATCTATATAAACAGTGGAAGTTATGTCATTACCCTGCATTTAAATATAACAACAAAAGACAACACATGTTTTTAGAAAACTCTTTGGATTTTTTTCAAAAAAAACGGGGAAAAAAAAAAAGCACACTTACATGTAAATCGTAAAGATAAAAGTACAGTTATTTAGCAAAAAAGCACAAAAGGGAAAAAAAAAAGTGTACACAATAGTTTGATGATTGAATTATATTGAGAGCATTGTTTTCTGTTCTGGTCCAGAAGTGGACCGATTTCTTTATATTTCAGTTACGGATGATAGGCGGAGCGAAATATCGTAAAAGAATCTCGGATTTTATAGCATTTTTTTACGGAGTTTTTAAATGAATGATGAGATTGTGTCACTTCTGTGAAGTAAATCCGTAAAATGCTGTCTTACAAGAGGGGGAAAATTGGTTTGTAGAACAATAAATAGAGTTTTACCCTTTGGCATATACACTTCATTTTTATGATATTTCATGATTTTTTTTTTTTTTTTTCAAAAAAAAAAAAAAAAAGGATGAAAAGAAGGTATTTTATTGGGTCAAGGACCTATGCGTGTGGGAGTATGATGCCGGAGGAATTTCATTGGGAATTACAAACAGCTCTGCAACGTTTTTTATACGGCTTTTATTAGCTTTTCGAAATAAGCTTTTGGGTTCGAAGATGGGGATCAGCGTCTTGACAACAGGATGAAAATAGATATGGGTCGAAGCAATTGACGTCATTTCTCTCTTTTTTTAGATAAGTTTGTAAACTCATGGTCGCACCTGAACAAAAAAGAAAAATCCCATTTTTAAAAAATGAATACTCGAGAGTAGAACAATGCGATGTGTGTGAACGTAAAATCAATGTTCGTAATTTTTTTTAATGAATTAACAATATGTATGGATGTAAATAAGTTTTTTCTAAAGATTTATTATACAGGGTGTTTCGCTACCAGACCGACAAACTTTGAGGGATGATAGAAAACATGAAGACAAACATTATTAAATAGGAAACCCTGGGGCGCAAACGTCTTCTGCAGGAGCTAGGGACTATTAAAATTTAAGGTCTAAAATTTCAAACGATGATAAAAAACGGAAAAAAGGTTCGATTCGTTTGCGGTTTTCACTAAAATCATTCATTATATCACGATTTTTTTAGAAAAAAATTTTAAAGGTTACGTTCAAAAATTGTCGATAGAGGGCGCTTTAGACTTTAGAGTAACGAACAACTACTTTTTACAGTTATTTTGTGCATGGGGTTGAAATTATTCTAAAGTTTAGACTTTAACTTAAATTTTAAGCCCAAAATCGGAAACATTGGGATCGGGTAACTAGCGAAAATTGAGCTGTGAACAGAGGGCGAGATTTTAAACGCTCATAAATATTGGACAAATGAATCAATTTTATTGCGGTTTGCGTGTAAGTCATTCCCTTGGTAATTATTTTATTCAAAATGACGTACATCTTTGGTGTCTTCATTTTTTGATAGAGGGCGCTTCCGACACATATATGACATTTGAATGGCATTACTCCTGGGTGTTTTACTACCAGACCAACATACTTCCATGAAGTGTGAGGGATACAAAGACGACTCGGATTCACATAGGAATGTAACGTTGTAAATGCCTTTTTTGCAAGTTACTGTTAAAGGAAGCAGAGAAAAAAATTAACAGAAACAGAGCGACAGGTTAATGTGACAGAAATCAGTGTATTTAAAGGTTTTACTAGAAAAGGTGTTCGAAATTACGACCAGAAGTTGTCCGGCAAGTTTGACAGCGAAGGTAGATGGCGCTAAACGGTAATGTGCCTGAGCAGCGATCACTTTAAAGTGTTCATTCGCGAACCGGTTCCAAAGGCAGCAGATTGAAATATTTGAAAGATGAACAGCACGATAGGGCTCTTCCACATTTTACCAATGATGTTTAACGACACTTCAAAGTAACATATGGACAGTGGTGGATAGATCGTAGTGACGCGGTTCATTGGCCTACCAGATAGCCGGATCTATCATGCATGGACTTCTTCTGTTGGGGTCAAATGAAAAATTGGGTGTATGAGACTCCCGTACCATCATTTGAAGACCTCGCAGCTAGTATTCCTGTAGCTGCCAGAAAACTATCAGAAATGCCAGGAATCATTCAAAGCGTGAGGAATGCCACGCGACGCCGCTGTCAGGCATGCCGGACTACTTCTGGTCGTAATTTCGAACACCTTTTGTAGTAAAACATTTAAATAAAGTGTTTTCTGTCACATTAACGTGCTGCTCTTTCACTGCTTTTCTTTTCTCTGCTTCCTTTAACCATAACTCGAAAAAAAGGCATTTCCAACGTTACATTCCTATGTGATTCCGAGTCGTCTTTGTATCCCTCATACTTCCTGGAAGTATGTTGTTCTGATAGTAAAACACCCAGGAGTAATGCCATTGAAATGCCAGAGATGTGTCGGAAGCGCCCTCTATCAAAAAATGAGGACACCAAAGATGTACGTCATTTTGAATGAAATAATTACCAAGGGAATGACTTACATGCAAACCGCAACAAAATCGATTTGTTTGTCCAATATTTATGAGCGTTTAAAATCTCCCCCTCTGTTCATAGTTCAATTTTCGCTAGTTACCCGATCCCAATGTTTTCGATTTTGGACTTAAAATTTAAGTTAAAGTCTAAACTTTAAAATAATTTCAACTCCATGCACAAAATAACGGTAAAAAGTAGTTGTTCGTTACTCTAAAGTCTAAAGCGCCCTCTATCGACAATTTTTGAACGTAACCTTTAAAATTTTTTTCTAAAAAAATCGTGATATAAAGAATGATTTTAGCGAAAACCGCAAAGGAATCGACCCTTTTTTCCGTTTTTTATCGTCGTTTGAAATTTTGGACCTTAAATTTTAATGGCCCCTAGCTCCTACAAAAGACGTTTGCGCCCCATGGTTTCCTATTTAATAATGTTTGTTTTCATGTCTACTATCATCTCTCAAAGTTTGTCGGTCTGGTAGCGAAACACCCTGTATATATGTGTGTGTGTGTGTGCGTGAATTAAAAGAAAAAGTGTGTAAAGAAGTATAAATAAATTTTTAAGGGGTCTCAGGATCAAAACTTTCAAAATTGAAAAAAAGAAGAGACCATTTTTATTATTTAATATGCTAAAATGAATATCATTTTTATGAAATACGTATGTTCTTTCATTTCGTGTCTTTAAAAAATTGCAAGATACAGAATTAGCATTTACAGGGGCCTTCCAAGTGTCAAATATTTGATGAGCAGAAAATTTGTATAATAGTTTATGTCGCATGATTACAAACGAAATATTGCAACTAGAATGAAAATTTCGGTGCCTACTTATTTTTCAGATTGTAATAAATACCCTGAACCTAAATAATTTTCTATTTAAAGCACAATCAACTAAAAAAAAAAAAAAAAAAAAAAAAAAAAAAAAAAAAAAAAAAAAAAAATGAACAATATAAGGGAAATTATAAGTTCAGTTTATACAGACTAACTGTTTTGAAAAATCCATGAAAAATTAGGCTTTTTAAAGTATCCTGCGTGTTATGCCCAAGAGGCCTTAGACCACTTAAGCGCTGAATTTTTAAAATAAATCAAGAATGTGCATGTATGTTTAGAAAAGGGGGTGAATACATATAATGTAAATAGCCTGAAAGTGTTTTTAAAACACTAATGTATAAATTAATATAAATCTAAATATTGTTAATGCTGAAATAAAAAAATAGCAATATGAACAAGTTATAGTTTTTGAAAGTTTTTTATAATTTCATATTATGCACCAATGTTATTACCAAAATAGCTCCCACGGAAAAAAAAAATATATGCATACTTAGAGAAACATACTCATATTTTGGAAATTCTGGTTTAAAAATATAAATGAATGAATGAAAAAAAAAATGAATATTGTAATATGCAAAGTCTTTTTTATATATTTATTTTATTTTTCTAAACGTCACTCTACAGTATTTTTTCTGACTAACAAGAGGATAATGTTAATGTAACTTTGAGTGTAAAAATGTCATTACAGAAATTTGTATCCATGCTATAAATGATGAATTACGTATGTGTGCTAAAATTTTTCATTAAAATTTAATGCGAAAAAAAAATCTAGGATTGCAGACAATTTCAAACTTCTGAAAAAAAAAAAAAAAAAAAAAAAAAAAAATCACAAATAAGGCACATTTGGATTAAATGTTTACCAAAATTTTCTTCATTATCAAATAACGTTCTATGAACAAGTTAACGGATTACGGAAGAGAAATGAGAATGTACTTTTTAACAAGCTGCTTTTCTCAATAAGCAATACTTAGATAAAAATTTTCTTACATTTTTATTTTGGATTTTATTATTAAATTTTCACATCCTAACAGAGAAAGGATAGTAATTTTCACAAAAGGAATTTTTACAAATAAATCTTTTTAAAGTTTTAAAATTTTATTTAGTCTTTTTTTTTTTACATAATTTAACAATAAAATTATATTAAGAATAAAATTAATTAAAACAAATGTTGATATATATACATACATATATATATATATATATATAAATACATATAGGTATAAAATCACACAATGAAATACAAATGCATAGTTTTAATTTAAAGTGTACAAAATTTTAGATATTATCCAAAATTTCACATTTTAATACTAATTTATGAATTAAAATTCAAAAAGGATTATGAAATTGAAACGAGAGGAAACTTTTTTATGAACAATAATTTTACTAAATAAGTAACATTTACATTAAAAGTTATTATATTTTTTAGTTTTAGTTTTAATGTTACATTACAGTTACATTATTAAGTTCACATAATTAATTACGCTAGAAAATAAATTTTGTACAAGATGCGACAAAGAGAGACAAAACGGTGTTTCAAAAAAAAAAAAAAAAAAAAAAAAAAAAAAAAAAAAAAAGATCTAAGTTAATTTTTGAAATCGGTTATTTTATAAGTAAATAATATTTTTGCATTAAGTTTCGTTATTAGTTTGAACAGAAATAATAATAGCTTTTATAAAGAATTTTAAAGCGATAAATATTTTGATTTAATTTTTTTTTTAAATCTACATTTTCATAGGTTTTATTATGTTATCGCGAAAATGCAGTAGCATTATTTAAACCTTTTTTTACAACATATAGTAAAATATTTTAAAGTGCAAGTAATTAATGTATTGACATTAAAATATGAATACGCAGAATTCAAACACATAATTTTATCAATGTACTTAATATCAATGTACTTAAATATACTTAAATGAAATTGTGCGCTTGTTGTTAGAAATTAGCTACCTTTTCCTTTCTTTCTTTTTTCATTGCTTATTTTTTAATTTTAAACTATTTTGTGAAATATTATTAAAAATCTGGGTTTTACTTATTTTCCTGTGTCGAACTTATTAAAAGTGGAAAAGTAGTTTTACAGGAGTAACTTATCTCGTCAAACTGCTTTATCTCGAAAATTGAAAATCCCAGCTCAGTTAAAAATTCAGGCATTAAGAATATTCCAGATAATCTGCAATGGAGTGATTGGACTTTTTAAGTAAATCTTATTTCTTCTGAATCCAAATATTGAAAGTGCACAGCATCGCGTTACGGTCAGCTTGCATGTTGCATCAAATGAAGTTACAAACAGTTAGTGAACTCTAATTACCACTCTCTGAGTTTCAGCATTTTAATTTATTATAATTTATGATTATTAATCTTTCTAAAAAAATATTATCTAAAATACACAATAATTTTTGGAAATGCTAGTGGGTTTTGTAGGGAATGTCAAATATATAGCCTCCGTCGCAATTATACTTACCCTTTTTTATGTCCAAATTTACAATATTTTACATTTTGCTGTTAGTTGAATAATTTAATAAGAACTAATTTTGAATGAAAGGGGAAAATGTTCGTAAAAGAACATTAAAAATGCTCTTAAAAGACACACGGGAAAGAATAAATTTCTTTAAAAGTATTAAAATATCGAGAAAAATATGTGGGCAGGAGTTCCTCGAAAATTACAAAATTTCTTCCCTAATCCGTACAGTTAGTATCTCATTCTATTATTCCATTTCACATGCGAAAGTTTTTAGAAAATTCAAAAATCCTAAAGCATAAAATGAAAAAACTATTCTTTAAAACTCGAAAAATCAATCCGCATAAATTTGTCAACCCTGTAAATATATACTCATTTACATTTAGCATTTACCATGCATTGGATTTTATATATGCAAATTACACAAATTAGGGCTACGTCCGCAATAAATATAAATAAATTATACAGTGTGAATTTAAATTCATGGTACAAATACAAAAATACATAAATTAGCTTTATGTAATCGTGAAATGTGTCTTCAACAAGGAAAATAGTATTATAGGAATTTTCTAGTATGAATGAGAAATTTTGAAATAGAAAACGGGTATATGTTCTGTACCAACCTTTCTGTAGCATAAATTTAGAATCACCCTGTATATATATATATATATATATATATATATATATATTTAATACACACACACACACACACACACACATATATATATATATATATATATATATATATATATATAAAATTTATCAACCATTGGATATATAATTAAATGACATTTGATTGTTTTATTTACAATCAATGAAAAATATACATTGTGGCTAAAAAAAAATTAAGCAAAAATATGGTATCATACTATTTGTTCATCAATAGCACATATTTCATTTTACAGACTAGAAACTACTACTCTTTGATTCCTTAAAATATTATTATTAGCAATATTACTATTACTAACTTATTACTTATTAACCTAATATTACTATTAGGAATAAAGAATATATAATTCACTAATTATTCCCTAATTTTACTCCTTGTTAAATTTAAAATTAAGATAAAACTATAGAATTTATCTTTCTCTACGCGATATTCTTAAATGAATAGATGTCGGCGATTATTTTTTGCAAAAAGTTCGACGAACCGCATTATTCAGAGAATGAGTATCATTATATCCCTTTAAAACTTGTGGAAAAGGACCTCACAAGAAGCTTCCGGGAATCAAGGAATAATTTCTGATTTTGACAGGACTTTGTAAACATAGAATGACTCTTTCTTATTCTCTCCGATATGAAAGAATTTTTACTTCACGCGTTTAAATTCTATTTAAATATTTTCTTTATAATTAGACCAGCTATATGAATTCCCATTAACAATTAATGCTCAAGACTTTTTCAAAGATAATAAATAATTCTCGATAAACTAATAGGAAGTATATTTAAAAGTAAATGTTGTCTTTTCTAACAAACAAATCAACCAAATATCTTTCATTTATAACAACCGACAAATTTAGAAATGGGACTGCAAGCAACATTAATAATAAATGTTTTAATTGAAAATCTACTATAACAAGCTAACATATAAAAAATAACTAGAATCTTAGTATTTTAGCATACTGATAAACTATCACAGAATATCTTCAATCATAAAACGAAGCAATTTTGTGAAAATGTAAAACGACACATTTTTCAACTCATCTTCATTCAATTAATTAGTTTTCTTTCCCCTTGTAATGCAGTAATATATGCAGTAAACTTGGCATATATTACTGCACACATTTTTTTAAAAAAATATTTGCTTATTTGAATTTTAAAATAAACACTATTTTCTGAAAAAAAAAAACCCTAGGTGGAGTTTTTATAAAATCTTAACTTTTTTCTAAATTTTCGCTCAGTTAATTTTTATGACTTGTCTTTAATATTATTTTTTTCTGCTTTCTTCTATGAAGCTATCCGCAACCAATGGCAATGAAATCATTTTTTTAAGGCGTTATATAAATCATCACGTGAGATGATATTTTATGACAGATTTTAATTGAGGGAAAAAGTGCCTAAGTCAGGAATCGAACCCATTACCTTTTTTTTAAATTGCCAACGCTCTGCTTATTAGCAAATAGCTTGGCAATAAGTTTGTCTGGGTGAATTCAATCGGTAGATTGTCGGTCCAGGTAGTTCAACAGGCAGAAAATTCTGGCAATTTAAACCAAAGGTCAAACCAGATGTTGTTGCCAATAACTTTGTCAGTTTCAACTAGGCTGGCCAGTTGTCCACACATGTATTTTAATAGGCAGAATGTTTTGCAAATTTAAGCCAAAGAACAAACAACCAGATGCTGTTACCAGGTAGCTCAACAGGCAAAGCATTGGCAATTCAAGCCAATGTCTTCGGCTCGATTCACTAGTCGAACACTTTTTCGCTCACTTCAAAAAATATATTTCCGCATGATATATTTGCCAACTAGTTTGAATGAATTAAAATAATAAAAAATAGGTTTGTCATTTTTAATTGAGAAGTTTTTTGACCTTCTACAAGAAAAACAATTTTAGAGTTTGTCCCAGCAATTATTAATTTTGTTATTAAGAACACAGTTAAATAAAATTTGTATTCCAATGACAGAGACAATTTTCTCTTACCAATCTAATTATTTCCATCTTAGGACGAGAGTTTTCCCTGTTCCAAAAATATATGAAATGTACATAATCAGAAACGTCACATTAGTTCAGTATATTTCCAACATTACACATCTGCAAATTACGTTCTGCATCCATACACATACCCCATTTGTTTCAATATGAGTTTGCATCTCTAATTGTCCTCTTCAACCCATTTGTTATCTCTCCCTTGCATATTGCATTGTTATTACTGCCTCGATATTTCCGATTGTTGTCTATAAGGTTCCACAGTTTGTGTGCGACCTCTTCAAGGTCAGATGTCGAGAAGAGTCAGTCATGGAAGAAAATAGAAAATTGTTTTCTGGAGGAAAGAAAAAAAAATGTTTTAAAAAATACTCTATTATCTAGTATTTTTCTCCAGAAATCTATAATTTTCTTCTTTAGAATCTCTTTGTAGAAGACCTTCGAATGCATGGGTTACTGGAAAGAAACCTTTGTGCATTGTTTTCAAGATGTAAGGAGAGAATCGCCTTGCAGCAGGAGTCGGTTGTGGGAGATGTTTTCATTGGAAGTGATTTGTTATTATTTTACTACGACTTTCACTGTCGTTCAGAACTTTTAACGGTACTACTTGGGTATCCCGTCGACCAATTTCGCCAAATTATACAAATCGCCTTAGCCAAATTATACATGTTGACAAAGAAAAAACAAATAATTAGTAGAATATTAATAAGAATACAAATAAAAAATCGAAATAAAAATCACTTAATGACGCTTTGAACACGCGTATTATATTTAATGTCATTGAATGTGACATTCGCGGTCATCCATTATTGGCACTTAATCTTATAGTTTAGCGATAGTTGTTTGGTCGACGGCATAACCAAGTAAGTACTTTTTTAATTTTACAGAAAAATAACTAGTAATAAAAGACGACAAACTAACTTAATATTTTCTAAAACCCCACTAAATAATCTTAAGATTATCTGAAGAAACTGGCACTTTCTTCAGATATTGTAGAGAAATCTGAAAAAATACTGCAGATTTCTTTAACTTAATGATATTTGCAGAATGTTTTAAAACATCTTTAAAATTACCTGCAGATTTTTTTTTAAAAAATGGGCCAGTTCCCTACAGATTTTCTACAGAATATTTTAAAGATTTTATTCAGATTTCTTTAGTGGGAAAGTGATAAAAATACATTTATATGGCAAACAAATACCTTTATCGATTTAAATCGACATGTTTCATTGGTCTGGTGACGGTGATATTCTCATATCATACGGTGATATTCTCAAGATACATAATAATAATACAAATCTACAAATACTCTATAATAATACAAATAGTTTCACATTTTTTTTTAATTGAAAATAAAAATAACGCAATCTCATATCTAGTAAAATGAACTGCAATATTAACATGTTGGAAATTACGCATTAAACGTAGCAAATGAGGTGCGTTCGTAATATAACGAAGTAGACGTTCTTGTAGAACCTTTTCGGATGGGTTATTGGAAAGAAAGCTTTGTACATTGTTTTCCAAGATGTAAGGAGAGAATCGCCTTGCAGTAGGAGTTTGTTAGGCATTGGTGGTTGTCATGTTTTGGGAGATGTTTTCATTGGAAGGGATTTGTTATTATTTTACAATGACTTTCACTGTCGTTCGGAATATTTAATTTTATAGAAAAACTAGTAAGATGTGGCAATCCCAAAATTTTCTTCTATCTTATACATTTAATACTTCCTGAAACTGATAAAAGTCAGCATAGCAGTGCCACCGGTTAGGTGGTTTAGACCAAAATCTAGTCAACAATAACTTATGTCAACCTGTAACTGAAACAGAAATTTGATGAAAATCCGTACATTTGTGTTTGAGATAGAGTTATTGCAAAATCTAAAAATATATATATATATGCATAAGAGCCGCAAATTGGATGGCGTACACCAAAAATTAATCAGGATCAATTTTTTATCAGGCACAAACTGAATCTGAAGTTTGATGAAAATCGATGCATTAGTTATTGAGATATAGCTATTGCGAAATTGTGAAAAATGCTGCATAGCAGTGCCATTTCTAGGGCGATTTATACTAAAAACTAAACAACTCTAATCTGTATTAGGGTCTAATTGAATCTCAAGTTTTACAAATATTCGTGTATTAGTTCTCGAGATAGAGATATTGCGATAATCACGAATAATGTACCACGGCAGCCCCACCTGTTGAGTAATTTGCACCAAATCGTAATCAGCTCCATATTATATCAAGTAATAATTAAATCTAAAGTTTTATGAAAATCCATTCACAAATTCTTGAGATATGGCTATTGTGGAACTTCCAAATAATGCAGCATAACAGCATCACCAGTTGAGTGATATATACCAAAAACTAATCAGATCTAGTTTATATCAAGGTCTAACAGAATCTAAAAGTTTGTGAAGTTCTGTGCATTAGTTCTTGAGATAAAACGCCCACAAAAATTTTGTCACATACCGATAGACAGACAGACAGACTGATAGACAGACATTTTGAAAAGACATATTTTTGGGATTTTCTGACCCTTAAAACGTGCAAATCCCTCCAAAACCAGATTTCGAAAATTTTCAGGAATCCAATACTTTCTTCTTGTAATGATAGAAGAAAGTAATAAGTAGTAATAAAAGGACAAACTAACTTAATATTTTCTAAAAGTGATAAAAATATATTTACAAGGCAAAGTCGTTTTATTTATTCAAATCGACATGTTTCACCACTCTGACGGTGACATTCTCAAGATCTATAATAATACAAATATTTTTGAAAATAATAATAATTTAAAACTGCTAAACAAAAATCACGCACTCTCATGCCAAATGAAATTAACTGCAATATTAAAAATTTATATTTGTGAACCTGAATTATTTTTATATCCTATTTCTTTCAATATGAGTTATCATCTATCGCAAATTATGCTATGCCTAAAGTTGAATCTGAGGAAATTATGAAAATGTCGTTTCTTTTATTCTTATATTTCTTAAAGTTTATTAGTGAAGTTTAGTCGAGGTGTCCGTTTTGAAATACCCTGTACTTTTGATTGTAAAACTATAGAAACTAGAACTGTCTTCGTAGCAACTATTCGAATCGGTTTGGAAATTTAAACTCAATCACTTGTGAAACATGATTTTTTTTTTTTTTAAGCAATTTACTATTATTATTGTTATTGTTTCTCAAAGGTCGTTTTCCATATTAAATCAAAACTATGCAAATCGCAAATACTTATGACAATTACACTTTAAAATAGGCGAGATAAATGAGCTTTGCCTGAATTTTTATGTGCACATAGCTTAAAATAAAAATCGAAGAGAAAGGGAAAAAACGTTGACTTTTTACATACGATAAACACATTTGTTATAATTATACAAAGGAACGTAGAATTGCGATGTAAATCATGCACTTTTTTCATAAAAATTACACTTTGTAAAGTAATAAAAGCGACAAAATAAGAAAAACAACAAAACTTACAAGAATTTTTTCAACCATGACTTTCTTAAAATGCAAAACAATAAATGCTTACATGAGCTCATTTAAATTCGAATTTTCCTCTAAGCGCGTCTATTATTACACAATGAACACTTTATTGTACTTCTATCGTACGTGTTTTATTACGGCTTTAACCTTATGCGGAAGACGTTTGTGCAATATATTTGTTTTGAAGACTCATCTCGCATTCCGTACGCGCACCTGCGTTAGTACAAATAAGCATCTTCGTGCCGATCACCCCTTTTGAAAATACAATCGAACACATTCGTAGCGAGATCGGGTACAGGAAGCCCATGCAGGGCCTGACTTGCAAGTTTTTGTGCCCAGGACACTTTAAATTTTTGTGCCTCCTTAGACTGGTTAATTTACTGATTCTAGTCAAAAAAGTAAGTTTTTTTTTAGGAAAATTAAAAGAAGTTTCCAGGAATTAAAAAAAAAAATCCTATTATTTATTGAAATGTGCGTTTAATCATATATTGAGACATATTTTTGTCATTTCATCGCATTAATATCTCAAATTTCACATTTTTTCACAGTTCTGATTCTTTAACGGAAATTAAGGTGAAATTTTGTTTCCCTTAGAAATTTTGTGCCCAGGGCATGAGCTCCGCGTGTTCGTGCGATAGTCAGGCCTTGAGCCCATGGGCCGAGGAAGGATGAAATACATGTTGGGCCGGGAGGCAGCAGAACAGACAATCACCTCATCGAGTTCACGGATGAAAAATCTAGTATCAGTTAAATTGCGATTCATAAATTAAAACGCAATTTGTCTGCCAAGTCATATCTTTGTGGAAAACATCTAAAACACCGATTTTAACTGTTGACTGATAGGTTTACCATTATGTTGTCCTGCTCATAATCCTCCATGTTTTCATCTTTTGGGTGCAGGAAAGCACAATGTTAAACCTATAAAAGTGCTATTACACGTAAAAATTACAAGCGACAAAAATCGCCTGCGTTTTTTCGTTTTCTTAGTATTTCATTGGCTGTTCGAGAAGAGTCTTTACCATCATTTGGATTTCCAAGCATTTGATTGGCTCTTACTGGCGAGTCGCTTCGTTCCAGGCGTCAAAGACGCTCCGACACAAGAGAATCGCGCGCTAACCAAGCGACTCCTCTGGTCCCATAGGATAACATGGAGACGCCTGCGATTTGACGTCTGCAGTAGCGCACGTGTAATAGCACCTTTAGTCAATCACTAAAATCGGGATTTTAGGTGTTTTTCACTAAGATAATGCCTTGGTAGACCAATTGCTTTTTAATATGCGAATCAGAATTCAACTAATACAAGACTTTCATTCGTGAACTCGATGAGGTGATTGTTTGTACTGACGCCTCTCGGTCTAGGTATGGCGAAGAATTCGGAACAGGTGAGACACTCTACCGCAATCTAGGATGTATTTGGAAAAATCGAGAAGGAGCTCACTAACAAGGGAATCACTTTTGTTACTGCTCGCACCTAGCATCGCGACTTCATGCATTTTAAAGCTTTATGTAACGAAGTTTAAGAATCGATAAAAAAATTCTGTTAAATTCTAATTTTTTTGATTTTATAGCAGCATAACTTTCTAAAAATGCAATTTTAGAACCCATTTATTGAAATATTAACAGTGCAGTTTTTAAAAGAGAAGTATTTAAAATGATAAATCAATCAATAATAAATATAAAATATTTAAAACGTTTAAAAATTCCTGTCAGAATATCAATATATGAATTTGATTTTGAAAAAATGCAACATTATATTCACATTTTTGGCGGGGGAAAATTTTGCTTTTTTTTTCCTTCAGAAGAAGAATTTTTCAGGAAACCCTAATCATGGCTGCTTGGGAGGAGTGTTCTTTACTTCAGTAGAAATTGTAATGTCCGACTAAATCAGCCACAGTAAATTTTCTATAAAAATATTAATTTACTTTATGATTGCTGATACTAGAAGACACATTTAATACAACAACATTTCATTTTAAACGTTCGAAACTTTATTCCATTTCACTGCAAAAGAAAATAACTTGCATATTTTGTATTTCACTAAAAAAATAGTTTCTAGAGTTGTTGCCTTTGTAGAATTTTTGCGCTATCACAATTAAAAATAATTTTTTTTTTTTTTCTTATCTGTTATTAAAGTTTTTCACCAGCGAAAATTATCATGAAAACCTTAACTCATTGTGAAAGAGTTAAAAATACATAATTTTATTTCGAATCTCCTAAGAATAACAATCGAATCATTATTTTAGGTGATGAACTCTTCATCTTCACGAGTGCCTGCTAAACATAACAAGATGCGTAAAGTAGTACAATCTTCATTTACAATGAGAAAGTGCCACTCCTTAAGTTATTTTAGAAATAAAAATAATTCATAGAAAGTAAATTTCAAATCTCCACAATGGGAGAGGTCGTCTATGATTATTGCAGGTCATTTAAAGAAAAGTGGGTTAAGATGGTTCAATTATTACAAGAAGACGAGGCACATGCACGTAATTTCTCACGAGTGTTTCATCTAATGATTATAGAATTACATGAAAACTAAATTAGATGTAGATGATATATATATTACATACAACATTAGAATGAAGCATATGCCATTATGTATGAATGATGAAAAAGTACTTAAAGTAATGTAGAACATGAAAGCTCTCAAAGAAAAGAATTTTTACATCTTTTTGGGGTATAAAATACAGTTTCAGGCAAATAAAAAAACATACTTACAAGATTTAAAAAAAACTATTAGACAAACATTAAGATCTGATAAAGCACATTACAAGAAATTGTTTTTGTATAGAAAATCAGAGCAGCAAGCGACTTATTCATTCAAAAATATATTCTGTTCATTCCAAGTAGCTTTCAGATTTCCATTTATAATTTTAACAGTAATGAAGATCAAAACTTAATTTCTAAGAAATAATACCGAGCTCTAATTCTGCAATAATAACAGCTGTAATGTATTGCTCGCCCCTTCTACTCACATACTTATAATTCATACATTATTGGCAAAATTTAGAGCATTTCCGTCTTCAGCAAAAGAAAATTTTTATTTTGGTTATATTTATATGCTCTTATATAAAATAAAATTTAATAAATGAACAGAACAAAAATGTTAAAATCAGAAGCGGATAATTTTCGAGAAATAAAAGACTATTTTATGCAACATCGACAAAAAAAAAAAAAAAAAAAGAGAGAGAGAGAGAGAGAGAAGAAAAGATATGCACTGTTTTGATGGGCTTTGATACGCCATATTTATACCTTCCGGGGGTTACTACTAACATTAAAGGTTCACTAAAAACACTGTTATTTTTTTATATACTTTTAATACAAAACAAAAATTTTTTTTAAAATTTTGAATCAGACTTTTTAAATTTTATTTTAAAAATCTCACACAGCATTATTGTATATGATTTTTTTTTATATAATTTTTAAAATAAAAGTTATACACGCACATACATGTATGCATGTTATAAGTGCTATTAATATATATTAATAATAGTATATAATTTACATAAACTATTAAAAGATAACATTTTACGCTATGGAAAAATCTTTATTTGACTAAATGCTTGGAAAACTATAAATCGGATGTCAAAAGTTTATTTTTAACCTTAAGTATTTTAGTTAAAATAAAAATAACAGGACATAAAATTTTTAAAAGAAATTTGGTAACAAACTAAGATTTATACTTTTGTTTTATTAAAGTGCTGGTAGCAGAAAAAGAAGTTTAAAAGCTTTATCAATTGATTTCTAAATTTCAAATGTAAACTGGAGGCAAAAATGTTCCTTCCACTAAGGCAGATGAAGCTATTGCAGCAATAAGCTAGTTAATTATGTATTCGATAAATTTCTTAGTATCAGTTTTTTCGATAACTGCAATAGGTACCTTCCAAAAATTGAAAACACCAAGACTCACTAGATTAGATTCAAACGAAAATTCATTAAATGGTACAGATTATGATATAGTAACACAGTTTGCATAAATTTTATATAAAATTTTTAGATTGGATGAATAATTCAAAATTTCTTCATTTACGATTATAATAGATTCTGGTGGAAAGAAGTACTTCTAAAATTCCATAAATTTTCCCTGAAAACTTCAAATGTTAAAAAAATTCCCTAACAATTCCCTGACTTTTTGCCTAAATTTTCGAATTCTCTGAATTTTCTCTATTTCCCATATTTTGTCTGAACCGTTGGAACCTTGATATTGTAACAGATAAAACAAATTAAGAATATAATCAACGTTGCCAGAAGAGTACTTTTTAAAATTTAAATTTATTGATTGGCACCATTTTTTGAAAATTATAAAATTCCATCTATTAAAAAACATTAATTAAAGCGAAAATAAGGGGAATTATACAATTTCAAAAAAATGGTTCCAATCAAGAAATCTGAATTAAAACAAGTCGGAAATTACACGTCAAACGTAGCACATGAGATGCGTTCGTACTGTAACGAAGTTTGTAAAATGTACAGTACTTCGGATACAGTACAGTATCCGAAGTCTTTTTGAGGGTCCCTATAAATATTATAAGATTTCTAATGTACAGGAATGAACTTGTAGTAAACTTCAACAATGTATATCAATTTCATAAAATGTGAAATATTTTAATATAATTAAAACGCACTCCAAACTGTGTTCCCCTCTATGTAATAGAATACACTCTTAAAACGAAAGAGCTGATTTGGCTTCTCATAAAAGAGCTGTAATTTTTTCGATCATAAAAGAGTTGTTTTTCAAACGATTAAACCTTCTTGATCTAAATTGGTTATTTAAATAGCTCAACTTCATTTAAATTGGTTAAAACTCGAGTTATTCCAACTCTTTTTTGAGAAGCTGCCTTTCAACATTGAGATGAGTGGATTTCAGCTCAACTTGAGCTATTTTGTGTCTGACTTTTTAAGAGAGTACTGTTGTGAGGCCCTGAAAATTAATAAAAAATATTCTTTGCACCACAGATTGTTTAGAATGTATATTTAAGTATATTTCATAGATGTATATGAATTTTATTATGTTCGAAAGAGCGTAACATTAAAAAAAAAAAAAAAAAAAAAAAAAAAAAAAAAAAAGCACTTGAAACTATTTTTTCCATTGACCATAATGTAACGGAATACTTTTGATTGTCCCAGTAATTGAACTATGTATCCGATTTTCATAAAATTTGAAATGACTCTACAAAATTATATAATAATTATATATTTTAAATTTTGGGGAGTTTTTGTGTTTTGGATGCAGACAGACAGACGAACAGATGGACGGACTGAACTACAACTATAGATGCTACGTATTTATATAATTACGAAAGCACCTAAAAAGTTGCGCTTGACAACAATGGGTATAATAGAAAGCTTCTACCGGGATTTTTGAAAATATGAAATTAAAACAGTTTTTTCCCCATCCTACCTGAACCAAGCTATTTTTTGCAGATATAAATGTAAAAAGAAATCAGAAATAAATATTATCATTCGCGGAAAATTCACAGCTTTTTTTTTCTTTCTTTCAGTGTTTAATAATTTTACGCCACTTGGAGTTCATACATTTTACAGATTTTTACTTCTTTATGCAAATCGTTTGAGAAAAAAATAGTTTATTAAATTAAAAAATGACTATGGTCCTCTTCTGCCTACCGCCCCTTGCCGACAGTCATGATTTACTTTATAACGAATGTCTCAGGAAAACATATTTGAAATCAGTTTCTGTTTTACCCCGCAAAAAAAAAAAAAAAAAAAAAAAAAAAAAAAAAAAAAAACTTATTAAAATAATAATAGTAATAAAATAAAATGAAATAAAATAAAAAGCTAGAAATAGCAAAACGATTTCAAAATCCAAGTCATCTTTCTCTAATTTGTTCAAACAATAGATTGTCATCAAATCCACCCCGTATCCATTATTCTAAATTACATTCAAAGAATGATTGATGAAATAAAACTCGGAAATTTTCCCTGGGCAAATTCTGTTGTCTTTCTAACCGTAACGGTGTTACGTAAGAAATATTTTCCGCGCTTTCCGGTAAGTCAGAAATAAAATAAATGTCGTTCTTTTACTCATCTACATTAAATGAATACGATCTCAAGTTGCTGCATAAATATGTACAATCGATAAAAAAATGTCATTATTCTTTTTTTCTACCGTTGCTAAGATAAGTAATAAATCTTTCTGAAATTTAATAGAATGATGAGTTTTCATAATGTGACTTGATTGTACGAATGTTTATTTACAACGAGGACCAGAAAGTTGTCCATTTAAAACTTAAAATAAAGAAAAATAAATAAAATAAACTTTTTAAATTGTCAATAAGAACGAAAGTCAAGCCCGTCCAAGAACTATCTCTCAACTACAGTAACTGTGAAGGGTTGTGCAAATATAACGTTATCATCTGTTTGGTAAAATTTGAACCTCCTTCCCCCTTTCAGATATCATACGTTATCATTCCTCGACCCCCTCTCTCCCAGTAATGATATCGTTAGCAAAATGTAATTTTTTTTTTTTGATTTCTAGAATTTATTTCTTTTTTTTTTTCAAAGTGATATACAAAATTGGTTACATTTGTGATTCAAATGAAGAGAAATCAATAAAATATCACTTTGCAATTGAAAAAGCTTTATATCAAATAATACTTTAAAGAAACAGTTACCATTTAAAAATGTCTTATAATAGCTTTTTGTTACATTATTCATTCAACAGTAATAAAGTCCTGTTGTCCCGGACGGAGGAGGGGTGGGGAGGAAATAAAAATTATTATAATCAAATTAAGTGGAGAAGATTCCTTCTCTTTGTCTTTTATTTATTCGTAAACACGAACTTCATTTCAAATGTACTTCACTTATGGTTTCTCGAACCGTGATTATATATGCATACACATACGAAGAAAAGTAGGTATGTCGAACGTTGGGATATTCCACATTTTAGGATTAAATAATTTTATAATAATTTAGTGATTTTAATAATAATTTTGTATTTTCATAAAATTAGATAACAGGTAAAAAAGATAACATGCTATGTTGTACTAAAGACCTTGTTACAAATAAAAAGAGAAAATTCTGATTGGATCAAAAATGATATCGATACCAAAAAATGTGTTTTTTGTTATAATATTCAAATAATATTCATTATAACATTCATTATAACATTCAAATTTATTTTGTCTTTCTTTAAATATAAATTATATTGAATTTTACCTAAGGAAAGGTTTAATAATTATTTCCATTGCGTGCGCTGATTATACAATGGGAAAGGGGAGAGAAACTCTTACACGCGATCCATGGCGTCGTTCAAAACGACGTAACCAACGACAGGTTAAAGAAAATTTAAAATCGCATTTAAATAGATTTATTCAGAAAACAATAATCATTTATAATCATACGTAAATTATCGGTAATTTACCAACCAGTATTTAAAATATTTTTTTATGGGGATCTGAGACACATTTTAAAATAAATATTATTTTATTTATCGAGTTAAAATTTTGGAACTTTTTGTGATGGTTAATCATATTATTTGTAAGCGAAATCACATGATAAAATTTCTCATAATTTTGACAAAAATAATTTAAAATTTATTAAAAAGTGGGTTAATTTAAAATTGTTATAGCTCGAAATATTATTTATATATATATTTTTTTTTTATTTAAATAAATAGAAATATATAAGCGTTAATTGTGATTTAGCAATTTAAAAATTATTAATTTAAATAATTTTTTTTTTAAAAATATAACTTAAAAAAATATTTTCGAAATAAATATATTTTTTTAAATTTACACAATTAAAAAACAGTCTAAAAAAATATGTTCCAAGTTTAAATTATTTATATTTAATGGATCTTCAATCATAATAATTTAAATAGGACATATAGTGAAAAAACCCACCATGAAGAAAAACGCATTTTCACAAGAAGTTGTTTCCTTGATAGCATTGCTTGAAAGTTAGATTTTGAAAACAAACCAAAACGAAAAAATTAATACTTCATCTTCCAATTAAAATAGAAACATGATTTAAAGTAGAAAAAAATAATATATATATATATATTTAAAGAAAATTTGAAGATTTTTGTGTCTTTGACCTCCTTAACCCTTTTGGGTCTGAATTTTTATTTAATTTTTAGAAAAAAAAATACTTTAGTAACATTAACACTAGTTATCCAAATAGATTAATTGGAGTTTAACGAACATTTCTTTGTATGAAAGATAACGAATGTTGTTGTTTTGCGTACCATTCAAGTAATCTTTATATGAAAATAGACGAAAGAAGAATTTTTGGAGTTGTTTAGAAAATATTGTGTTACAATAAGGTTTAACTTATATTACAACTTTCTAATACTTTTTGAGCTTTATTACATGATTCTTTCAGGAAAGTAACTTTTGTTTTAAATTTAAAGAGTGAAATATATATGTTTAAAAGAAAAGAATTGCAAACGTCGCAAAGAGAATTAAGCATATAATAATAACTATTATTATTTCTAAATACCTAAAAATCAGTGAAGTCATATAGCAAATGCATATAGACTTATATTAACATTATTACATATAAATAGTAGCAAAAATATTTGTTAAAACGAAATAATACTCCATTAAAAGACATGTACTATTAATACTACACCAGACCCGAAAGGATTAAATGACATGCGTAATTGTAATAATTTGTTTCATTAACATTTTAACATAAATTCTATCTTTCTTCAGATATAGAATCAAGCGCTGCGCCACAAATGGCTGATTGCTACCACTAAATTTTTGTTGTATCCCTCCCCTTACTTAATGACAAAATTTAAAAATTTGTGGTTATAATCAGTGGTTTCTGACGTAGCACTTGCATCTCTCTTATTTGTACATTATTTTAACACAGCATGTAAATGGCATATAATTATTTCAGTTGAAATTATGACTGAAAAAAATATATAAGTTTACCTTTAGAGATTTTCTATTCCAGTTAAACATTTTTGTACCTTTTTATCAAAAACAAACACGACGTTGTGATATTTACTTAACTACCTACGAATATCATAAACTAAAATAAATAATAATAATAATAAAAGCATTCGTAATAAAGTTTTTTAGAAACAATAACCGATTGTAAAAGTTCGATTTTAATGTCACGCAGTGTTTTTATTTTTTATCTCACATATCATTTCGAATGGAAGTAAACATTTGTTATCACTTATAAATACAAACAAAGAGCAGTTGTAACGGACAATTATTTTAAAATTTTTCGTCACTGATAAAAATAAACGTTTAGATAAATGTCTCGTGAAACAGTGTGACTGGCTCTTTAGGGTGCCCATGTCAAAAGGTTGAATTTTGTAAAACAGGCTGAATTTCGTAATTTTTACAGAAAAACCTATATTTTTTACAGAAAAAAAACTTTTTAATGAAAAAATATAGGTACTTTTTGTAACTTAAACGATTTCCCGCTGGCGCGAAAATTAACAATTTCTTTGCCAATATAAATGTTTTTTTATAGTATAGAATTATAATTATCAAATAAAAAATATTTGAATTTTCTTAACATATAGAGTAGATGTGCCAGTAATGGGCCGCCTCACAGTTTTTGGTTTATATAAAATAATAATAATAATAAAATACTAGTTAAGCTTTTATTATTTTTTTTTCTTAACTTTTCCTTGCATGCTTTATAATCTTCATTATTTTTTTTACACTATTCATTAAAGCAATTAGGAAGCAGAAAATAAAATTTCGCTGTTTTTCATTGAAGATCTTTATGAACATGCTAAGAGCTTTACTTATTTCACCTTCTGTATTTTCTTTTAAAAATTGAATGTTTTTTGTTTGAATAGTAATATAAAACTTTAACTTTCATATACCAATGGTCATTTACAAAATTTTATTTACTATTTTTAAGATTTTAGGAGGGATGTTCATTACTGGGCTTTTGGGTATTTTGACGTATTTCTATTATTTAAAATTAAAATTTTATTTCTGTTGAGAAATGTAACTATGGGATTAGTTAAATATTGTTTAAAGACTAATATGATATGAAAAAACTGGAATATAATAATTATAACTGATAATAAAAAATTACTTTTTAAAGCAATTCCTCAAGGGGCTCCATAACTGGCACATCTACCCTATATGTAATAATTATCTGAAAAATAAAGAAAAAGAAAAGGTTCTGCCCGAAAGTGTTTAAAATGATCCACAATAATAATCAATTTCTACAGATTAATGCTTTAATTTTATTATTAACAATTAATTTTTGTAACAGAATTTAATTTTTTTCTACACTGTAAAAAAATGACAGATTTTCTTAATCTACAATAATGTGCAATAATCACGAACGCAAATAAATAATAACTTGTTCCGTGTCACCCAAGATTCCGAAAAGTGTGCCTTTATTTTTAAAATTCTTATAAAGCAACTTATTTTCGAAATTTAAAGAAGAATTTACAAAAACTAATTTTTATAAGCTGCCATAATTTCCCGAAACTTTTTTAAATAAAGCATGATAACATTCAATTTCTCCAGATTAATACTTTAATTTTATTATTAACAATTAATTTCTGTAACAGAATTTAAATTTTTTCTACGCTGTAAAAAATGAGAGATTTTCTGAATCTACGATAATGTACAATAATCACGAACGCAAATAAATAAATAATAAAACAATTTATCTTCGAAAATTAAAGAAAAATTTACAAAAAGTAATTTTTATTTGCTGCCTGTCATTTTCGAAATCACTACAGAGTGTCAAGCAGATAAAGTTAATTAATTTAAGCCCATTTAGTTCCAAAATATACCAATACAATATTTAAAAACATTAATTGTGTATATAGGATACATGGCATAAAATATCAAATTTTAGCAGAAAATTTAAAATGTAATTTTTTTTTTACAATTTTTTCTAATGTTACACCAATATACAGATTTAAAATTATTTTCTTCATAAAAAAAAAAAAAAAAAAAAAAAAAAAAAAAATAGGCAGTGAAGGATTAAAATTAGTTGGTAAATTCGATCTTCAAGATTCGTCTGGGATGGCTCGGTTGAAAGAATATTCACGACTTTAGCTAAGAGATCTCGGTTCGATTCCTGGCACGGACAGTTTTTTAATCCACTGCACTGTAAAAAAAGGGGCAGATCTTTCTAAATCTACGAAAATGTACAAAAATCTCGAACGCAAATAAATAATAACCTGCTCCGAGTCACATAAGATTCCATAAAAGTTGTCTTTTATATTAAAAAACCCAAGAAAATAATTTACTTCGAAATTTAATAAGGAATTCACAAAAATAAATTTTTATTAGCTACCCTTCATTTTCGGAAACGTTTCCTAGAAGCTTTTACAATGCATTAATCAATTTTCTGTACCCAGAAAATCAGTTTTTCAGATTCTATCAATTTTCAAATAAACACTTTCATTTGCATAACTGAATTTGTGCATACAATTGTAGAGAAATAATGTTAATTTACATATTAATCTTAATGATGTTAATATTACAAATTTGTCTGTTGATCATTTAAAAAAAAAAAAAAAAAAAAAAAAAAAAAAAAAACAGAAATAAATTATACGGTAAAGCAGAAAGTTTTTTACTTTGCACACATCACAGGTGTGACATGGCATGAAAATGACAATTTGAAATACTAAGTCTTTTACTTGCTTTCTTTATGTTATTAGAAATGGAATGTCTCTTGAAGGTACTTCTAAGGATATTTTTTATTAGACTGTATCAAAAGAAATTGCACTATACAACATTTAATAGGAATTATACTGTACGGACTGCAACTTCCGTATTTTTTTATATTTATCCATAAAATCTGTTTTATCCACTCTCACCATGAGCCACGTCTGTAAACAGATGATATATATGAGAAAGTATGTGAAAATAGACTTGGTTTACAGTGGGAGAAAATAAAACATATTTTAAGCACCTTCTAAATAACTGATCTCATTTTATTATTTTTATTTTCATTTTATTTATTTATTTTTTCAAAATGGATTTGGTCTATTATGGGTGTAAACCCCTTATATATTGACTTCCAGAAGAATTATGCATATTTTTAAAAATTATAAATTATTTAATAGCTTAAAATATATTCGGTACTTTTCGGTTAGCCGAGCGCCAATTTTATAGACACAAATATATGTGTATATGCATGTATATATAGTATTGACAAAATTCAACGAAATAACATATTCTTTCTGTGAACTAGCATACATAGCACCTCTGATGAATCTTTATGCTACTCATAGTTTTAAGGCTTCTACATTTTTTTTCATTCTCTTTTTCTATTTATCTCTTTATTTTCGTTATTCATTTATATTTATGATTTTAATTTTATTATGTACATGCATATATATTTATATGTGTGTGTATACACATAAGTATATATGTGCATCTATATAATATATGTATATATATATAGCACTGGTGTCCAGCTAAATGAAAAGTATCATATATAGTTTATATTATTCATATCAAATATGTTCTAATAGGTAAACAAAAAGGTTCCTACCTTAACTTGAAACAGACTAAAGCTCCTTTTAGGTTTGGATCTCTGCTTGCATGCCAAACACAGTGCTTTGGCGACATCCAAAACATTAGCCACGCTAGCATTACCAAAATCCATGGATCCAGACCTGCGAAGCTTAGTCATGCTGTTGCTTCTCTTAGCCACAGAATTCGCCAGTTTTGTGACTTGAGAGGGAACAAAATCCTTCTTTAGAGCGCGTGCTTTTTCTCAGCACGGATACAGAGTAAAATATATTCCATTGAAGCACACGTTGCCATGTTTAAATTACGTAATTTTTTCGCAATTAAATGGACGCATGTTTTGTAACAGAATCTTCTACACTTATAAAATGTGCATTCGTTGCCACTGACGATAAATCAATGTAATCCTTAAATTATCACACACAAACAATAATTCTAAATTGTTTTCTCATAAAATATCCATATTCTTGAATGTTCTTCTTTGCGTCCGATCTTATTTGCAACTTTAGAATACTTTTTTAAATGTTGAACTATTACATTCAAATAAAGTTTTATTTATATAATAGTAATATGCACAAGATAAAGTAATATAAATATTGAAGCACTAAATGGAATACACATAAAAGGATCAAGATTCTAATGAAATTAATTCACTTTGAGGGGGGAAAAAACGGACATCTGGTTTTTATTTATATAATAATTTGCCTATTAAATAGCGCATATTACTTTAATAAGCCATTTAATCATAAAAATTGAAACTGCTCAGCGTACGACAAGTGTATTGCTTAAAAACTGTTGAAACAATCCCATTATTATTATTATTATTTCCAATTAAACACAAAAGTATTTGACCTGCATAACTATTCATTCACAAATTATTACACTCACTTCACAAATAATTAAAAGTACGAATCTTTCATTAAGAAACAAATATCGCCGCGCTAATTCCGACATCCATGCCGCAAACGATTCCAACTGACACACATCGACAGTTCAGCCGCTAAATGAAAACTAAGCACGGCAGCAACTGAAAAATCGTCTGCCGCTGACGTAACACTGAAAATGTCCGTGACGTCATATCGGTGCGAGCGTTACGGTTGGTTAAGTGGCCATGACGTTTAACACCAACCTCGGTAAAATAAAAACCTGACCGTACTACTGCAACTTTTCATTGAAGAACCAGGCCAGCTTTGAAAGGATAAGAATTAAGTATTCAAAGCTTGTATTAAAAATCCATCATTTGTTTTCTAGGCGAAGATACAAGTGGCATAATTAAAAAAATTCCATTCGCTTATTAATCGAACGTCTATCTTTTTATGTATTTTTTCTTTCTTGCCCCATCCATTAGCAGTTATTGGTGTTTATTTTCATTTTTATTTTTTATCAATTGTGAAACAAGGATAAAAGATACCTGAAAGAGAACGGTAATATATCTATCTCTTAACTTCCGGAGATTAGATGATAATATTTTGATACGCACGTTAAAATTTTTATTATCTTAACTTTTTTTTTTTTTCACTGAGAAGGGGATTGAGACATCCTTGAAATGGCGGCGTATGAGATTTTTGAGGGGCTTTGTTTTTTATAAGATTTGTGTGTTAAAACGTTGTTTGTAGTTTTTAACATATGTATTGAAATTCACACATAGTGTTTCATTTTTACTCATTTTTACTGATAATTTTTTGGTTTATTTAACGCCTTTTTTGCTCCAAAATATAAGATCGCATCTGTAGAATGCATCCTTTAGAACTCATTATTTAATATTTAACACTTAAATATCTAAAGAAAGAAAAATATTTTCCTAAACATCTTAACTGCATTATAGTATGTAAATGTAGCGAACATTTAGTATACAGAAATATAGTGACGTTACTGTAGGAACTTAATTCGATAACTGAATGTTAGCTATCGATTTTAATTAACAGTATAGTAAAATAATTTTATTATTAATATTAACATTATTTGAGACGTTGAGACGTTTTACTTCAGTTTTGAAGAAGTTTCACTTCAAAAATGTTCGAAAAAGCGAGGTCCTCGATCGATCCGGTTAATTGTAAATCCGGTTAATCGACATCCGGATAATCGACGCTCTATTATATGTAAATTTTATGATTAGAAAGTCGAAAAATATATTTTGTTACCGAAGAGAGTTTATTCACATTTATTTTTCGTTCAAAACATATTCTTTATATCATGTTAAACAATATCAAATTTGTTAAATGTCTTCCAAATAGCAATAGTCAAAATCAATGTAATTTGAGTCTTCTTTAAGGTAATTAACGTTGTCAAAATACATGTAGTTATAATTTTATATTCATAAAACCATTTTCGATATTGTAGTCATACAAAACCTGCCATAACTTCGTAAATAATACAGGGTGGCGAATGGTCAGGGAAAAACACAGTCAAATAAAAAGAATATTGCCCAGTTAAACTGATGGCAATGAGCTCACAGGCTACGCATATTAATTGTACATTACAGCCTTATATTTTCAAGGGTTAATTCTGTTAAAAAAAAATTAAGGGGAAACAGCTCTCCCCTTTCCCCTTTTTTATACTTAATCATTGAACCTCCTAAACTATCAAGGATATGCTTTATCATATAAAAAATTCATATCCAAAATTCACAGCAAATCGGATAATTCTTAATAAAACCCATTTAGCAATTATGTAATTTAAGAGGAGTTATCCCCCTCTTATATACTTAACCATTAAACTTCCAAAACTATTCAGAAATTTGAACGAAATCTGAAAATTCTGCTTGAAAAACCCATTTATATACATTAAGGGGAGGGGCATTAGAACCCCCGTTCCCCCTGTTTATACTTATTCAATGAACACGGAATCGCCTCATGAGAATGATCCTGTATCTAAATTTTGAACGAAAACTTAATTCTGCATGAAAAACCCATTTATATAAATTAAGGGGAGGGGCATGAGCCCCCCGTTCTCCCTCTTATACATATCGAATAAACTCCAAAAACTAATCAGGGAAGCGCCTTGTCAGGATATACCTATATACAAAATTTCAAGTGGATCGGTTATTTTTATCAGGAGTTATCGCGTTACGCATGAACGAACGTACATACAGAACGGGCGGGCACATAAGCTCTCAGGCTATGATAGCCTGAGAGCTAAAAGGTGTTAAATACCAATATTTTGTTAAAGAGAAATTTACCTTCTTTAATATATTTACTGGAAGTATTTTCGGTAAGAAAATAATGATAATTTCCTCCTTTTTTTTATTATGTTTTTCCCTGAGCACTTGCCACCCTGGAATAATCGTATTAATTTGCGAATGATGTCATTCAAATCAGAATTTTAAAATACATTACACAGGATATACTACTTTAACTATTCCAAAAAAGTATTTTCTCCTGAATTAAAGTACCCCTTTTTGCTACCCCCTCCACCCCCACTTCTCCAAAAAAGCGGTAAATAAGTTTTATTTTTTTGGAGACTCGTCGCATCATCTTGTGGCAAAATTAAATTCTTCCCGAATTTTGGTGAACAGCCGTCAATTACGCAATTTTTAGTTTCAATAATTTAGTCTCCATTAAAATATCAACGTTTTATAACATGTTTTACGATTTGAAGTGTTTCGTTTAGTCACTCAGATATAAATAATGACTGGGGAAAAACAAACAGCAAAAAATTTTTGAACAAAACTAAAAATATTGGGTGGGCTCAATTAATAATGAGTGGATGGAGATATCAAATTATTTGGTGGGCTCGCGCACCATGGGCCCATATAAGTTGGCGCCACTGTGCTTCAGTACAATGCTACACTTACCGCGGGAAATACAGTTTTAGAGGCGCAGTCAAATGAATAAAGGACCAGACACATAGCACTAACTTCTTGCGGTCAGGCGTCACTATTTTTGATCTCTCGTGTCGGCGCTTTGATGTATAAATTGCTTTTTCAGTGCACTTTTTTGAACTTCAAGAGAGAAATCGAACTCGAAATCAGTTGACAGCTTTACGACTGAAGATGGGGTAGATAAAACTTTCCCTTCCTTTGTCAATTCGGTAGGGTCAGTCCCTCAAAAATCATTTAAAGAGGTTTTACTTTTGTTCCGTACGGAAACAAATATAGATTTATTGCTCTTTTAGTGTAATAAAAAGTAGTACTGTTCGCTCGCAGCCTAAATGTCGGGCATTGAAAGAAACGTGAATTGGGAAAACGATAAGGCTGCGAGCGAACAGCACTAGTTTTTATTACACTAAAAGAGCAATCAATCTATCTTTGTTTCCGTACGGAACAAAGGTGAAACCTCTTTAAATGATTTTTGAGGGACTGACCCTACCGAATTGACAAAGGAAAGGGAACTTTATCCCCCCCCCCCCCCCATCTTCAGTCGTAAAGTTGTCAACTGATTTCGAGTTCGATTTCTCTCTTGAAGTTCAGATTCAGTGCACTAGAAGTGCAATTTATACATCAAAGTGCCGACACGAAAGATAAAAAATAGCGACGCCTGACCGCAAGAAGTTAATGCTATTTGTCTGGTTCTTAAGGGTGTATTCGAAAAAATGATTTTCCACCTTCAACAGCTCGAAATTTTCCGATATATTTTCAGGCTCATTTTTTAAAGTAGAAATATGAAACTTGTTGTGAGAATTTTTGAAGAGACACATAAGGTGCCGTGTGATGTCTTTTCACGCTGAATTCATTAGAATTTGATTTATAAACAATTATCTTCTCAGCATGACCCTTTTTTTTCATCCACAGATCTCCCGCTTCAGAAAAATCTGTTCAAATTGCCGTTTTTGATTGCTTTTTTTGCAATATTTTCTGCATTTATCAAAAAACCGACGATTACGGCACCTTGATTACTTTCTGAATTAGACAATTTGCCAGTTTGATGCATATGAGAGCAAAAATGAATTTAAAAATAAATCGAAAAATAAGCAGTTTGATTGGAAATACACCCTTAAGGGGCTGACCATAAATGACGTCACGCTTGAAGAGCGGTAGGGGGGTTCGTGAAATTGTGACAAGAAGGTAGGAGGGAGGTAAGAAGAAATGTGACATCACGCATTTTGGTTAAAATAAAACCATTAAAATCCAGTAGATTAAATTATTGATTATGAAGTTATCTTGAAATTAAAATAATTTGTGTTCATAAAGATAAGATTTAAAGTCAAATATGTTAAATTCTATGTCCAATTCCAAAATAAAACCGTTTATATTGGTCTTTCGTATTAATATTTTATTAGTATTCTATATTACTTATTTTTGTAGTTGTTGTTCTTGTAAAATTTATTTCATGCAGAATACGATAATTTTTTTATTGTTCAGCTCACAAATGTCATTAAAACACATAGTTAAAGTTTAAAAATAAAATTTGAAATGTGATCTAAAACTGAATTGCAAGTATATGTTTACATAATATAGCTTGACATGTGACAAGAGAGGAGGAGGGAGTAAAGTGAAGTGGGACACATTGTGACAAAGGGGGGGGGGGGGGGAGGAGTAAAAAATCTGGATAAAAACGCGTGACATCATTTATGGATGGCCCCTAAAAGTCTTATCCGAAGTTCATACTTAAAAAAAAAATCATATTTTCCTTTTTTTTTTTTTTTTTTTTTTTTTTTTGTAAGTTATTAATTTATTAGTCCGAATGAACGTAGATAATATTTCGATATTGTTATATGTTTATGCTCAAGATATAGGGATTCATAAAATACTAAAATAAAAATTTTATTCCATTTTGTTCATAACTGCAGAAAAAAAAAAAAAAAAAAAGAAAAAAGCAACTTCATTTACCCGATAAATAAAGTTTATTACATTATATTTTTATTTTGTATTTATTTTACAAATTTATATAAAATCATATTTATGGAATATCTACAAATAAATTATATTTCTGTAGCATCAATAAATAAATATTTTAGTATCTGTTTATATATAAATACTTTTATAAATACAACCAAAGTAATTCAGACAATACCATTCAATAAACCAATGAAACCAGTATTTTTACAATCATCTTATTGAAAACAGTTCAATATCAACTAAATTCCAATTTTGGTAAAATCCGAAGTTATAACAATGGTAGATATTTCCAAAAAGTATGAAAGAAGCAGCAAGGATAACAAATTGAATAAATACATCATATCATACGCTGTGCAGCATTAAAGTAATGTATTTATTTATTTATTTATTTTTTAAATAAGGTTAATTTATGCCAAAATAGGCCTAAAGTGAAATAATCCACAAAGTAGCTGCAAGAATTCATGTTATCTTATGATAACATAAATAACATAAAAGATTATTTCAATATCCGTTATACATTATGTACTTAGGGTTTTTTTTAAAAATTCTAGTAGTTGTGTTGGAATATGATAAACTTACATAATTTTATTTATACAGACGGCTTTAGTCTCTTCGCGTTGTGATGATTTATTTTATTTATTAAACACAATTTTTTTTCCCTTTCTTTCATATGTTTTTTCTTTCTTTCTTTCTTTCTTTTCTTTTTTTTTTTTTTTTTTTTTTTTAAATCTTACAAGCATTAGCTAAAATTTAGGGGGGGGGGGGGTAGCATCTGTTGTTGTTTTTTTAATTAAAAAGTTTTTTTTCAATGTTTACACGTAGTGTCCATGTTTTGTATCATCTGCTGAGTAGAGAGGATTAATCCGAGTATATTTACATGAGTAAAATTCGGGGACTCTGGACCACGGGGAGATTTCAATGACGCGAAAAGACCCTCTCTTCAATGCTAATCCTATGGAAGAAATTTATAAAGATAACTCTTTTGCATTTCAATATTTTTAAAAGTTTTGTTTTGCATTGGATAGCTGAGATTGATCTGTAGAAAGGACACGAGGATGCTGTCACTTTTGAAACCAGTTTCAAAAATGAAAATGTCCTCATTAAAAATACCTGTTGGCAAAATCGAAAAAAAAAAAGAAAAAGAAAAAAAAAACGATTTTTGTACAGATCAATCTCAGTTATCTTTAAAAATAATAATAAAAAATAATTAAAAAAATTGTAATTTAAGAAATTACAACGACTGTTTGGAAAATAATATTTTCAAAGACTAAAATTTTAAACTTATAAATGATTTCTATATTTAAAAAAACAATAATAACATCATTTTTATGATGATCAAAATGTAGGGTACGTAATAACAGAGACATATTAATATGCCTGGACATTTAGAATTACGTTACTATTCGTGGACCAATCATAATAAAATATTAAATGAAATTTCAATTTAACAATTTTTGGTACTGTAAATTTTTAAACTTCTAAAAATTGCACATTTTCAATTTTTATACCGTTGTATAAAGAAAAAAATTACTTTTAAATGCAATTTACGTAATTATTTAACCTGTATCTAAATTTATTTTTGAGTTATTAATTTTTTGTTGTTTTTTATACTTTATTGTCATTGTGGCAACAAAAGTACTCCATTTCCAGACATTAAGCAAGGACTAATGAGAGAACGAATAAAATGAAATAAGTTGCGGAATTCAACCAATAAAAACATTCAGATATATTTCAGATTTCCCATTTCACTACCGAGGACAAAAATTATTTTCCAAATAGTCAATAAAATAAAAATAAATTTAAAAAAATGAAAAATAGTGAAAGACAAATGAGATATCTTTATAAATTTCTCCCGTGAGGTTAGCATTAGAGAGCGGGTCTTTTCACTAGACTGATATAGCTTCTCAATCAGATTACGGGTTTTCTTGGGTTTCATTTTGTAAAAAATTAAACAAAAAATTAAAAAGATTTTACTTTTTCAATCATCTAATTCCGAAAAGAGAAAAAAAAAATATCTGTATACTATTGCTGATATGGGCATAAATTCCGGTGGTGGTCACCCTATCCATTGGCACGTGTTTTTCTCGAAAATGTATAGCTATTTCACCGTCTGCACAAAATCCAAGCTGACCAGGTACTGTTGCAATTCTTGAAGTATTCTATCAGAGGGTAAAAAATATTTAGTGGGTAGAATGACGTCTGGTATTTTTCCCTTACACCCCAAAATGTTCAAATATGTGGGGAACATTGATTTTCTTCGAACCTGAAGCGCATTCTAAAATACCAATCATTCAATCAGACACAAATACGAATTTTTTTTTTCTATTTCCTTTCAAATTTTTTTAATCTCTATGTTTTTATTAAATATAAAAAACTTTTTAGGGATTTAAAACATTTAAAATACTGAAAATAGAAATATTTGGCCAGGCAAAATTTTTAAATCCTTTTGTAAATTTTTCAAAAAAAAAAAAAAAAAAAAAAAAAACATGTGGGAACGTTTATTGTTGCTTTTGTGACCATTCGAGCAAATTTTCATAAAGAATTCCAATTATTGCTCATACGATAATAATGGTTATAAAAAACTACACTTGTATTATTCCAAATGGCCTACAAATTTCTGAATCTTTTTCATCAAATATATTTGAAGACTTACCTAATTCTGATTCAAATAAAGCGGCTGTTGATGACTTTAGGTTTAACTTCCTCAGTCCTGATTCGTTGCCTGTAGGAGTCACTAGAGAACTAACTACCTTTAAAGGAATTTAATTGCTTCTAGAATTGTTAAAATTATTTCGAGAGATTTTTTAATAAATGCGTATATATCATAAGCATTGATATATAGGTTGATACATACTTGAACATGTATTATAGTAATTTTAAATAGGTTTTTGTAATCTTCGTAAGATTTGTCTCAGGACTGAGGAGAGTAAAACAGTTAATGATAGCGATAAACTACTAAGAATAAGCCTAAACATTTTGATATAATCAAGTATTTGCGGTTACTTAATGTATATGTTATAATTTTATGCAATAGACACACACACGTACACATACACACACAAAACTCTTCTTTGTTTCTTAACATTTATTACTGTGCATACATGACTGAATAAGAGGGGTTTTATCATTTTCTTTCAACAAGTAGCAATGAAGTTAAGTGCAATCATATTAACTCTTTATCTACCGACGATACTTATAAGTACTATAAAAATTCCTTATTATAAAATTCTTTTAATACGTCAATTAGTTGTAATACTGTTTAGAATGAATTACAGAAACATTACTTCATTTTGTTTCAAAAGCATTATTGGCCACACAAAACAAAAATACTTTTAAAAGGGTGATTTTTTTTTCCTTTTGTATCTTTTCAGCTTTTTTGGAGCTGAGGGAGGGGGGATTGGAATTTTTCAACTCGGAAATATTTCCATATTTATATTCTAAGAGCATCCTATTTGTACATTTTATAATTCTAGGAAATACTAAGAAAACAATTTAAAATAAAAGATTTGAGGGGTGTTATAAATATTGCACAAAATCCTTGTAAGTTCAAATTTAATTACTCCTTCTAAATCCTTCAATCCTTTTAAAATCCTCCAAAAATTTATTAAATGATTATGTAAATTTTTTTAATTTAGTTTAAACAATTCGCTTAAAATGCTTTAGAATGTAAAATTTTCATGAATTCATAATGCTGTAGATAAAGGGTTAATATATTGATGCCATGGTTTGATGTTAAGTATAAAGCCCAAAAAATGAAGAGTTTACTATGCTAAAATAAGTTTTAAAACTGGTCTTTTAAATAATGGGAACAAGCATGTCTCCATTATCATTCTAACAAGGTCTGAGAAATGATTGCCGATTATTACTAGATATTTAATTGTGGAAATGCAGATCTTTACATAATAGAACGGTCAAAATGTGCAGCTTAATTAAAAAAGAAAAAAAACGCATTATAATACCTCTGACCATGAAAAGAAAAAAAAATTTTCATTTAATTTAATGCAATCTATATGTTTATGCATATCTATGTAAAAATCTTCAAATAAAATCATTTTGTTTTGTTTTGTATTATTATATTAAGCATGCATCAAGACTTTATGTTTGAAAAAACTTTCTAATTCTATATGGTTGTTAATTCTATGTAAATTTTGGATACTTATTTCTAAAAAGACATTATGACAATAACACATGTTGATGCAGATTGTGAAAAAATTGTACGTGAAAAAAACTGAAGTCATTTTTGAAATAAGCATCCCAAATTTATATCAAATCAATATAAAAATTAAAAAATCACAAACATAAAGTTGATATGCGTATGCTATCGATAAATTAAATAAAAATAAATGGAAAGTTACATTAAAAATAGATCTATAAGTAAAATATCTTGATTGGAAAATTGCACTTTTCAGCGCTAGAATTTGGTTGTGATTAATTCGCCTGAAATTGTATGTAAAAATATCTAAGCTTATTCCGTTTCAAAAAGAATGATTCTTTTACTTTTCTTGCCTAGAGATAGATTATGTTAGAAAAATATAAATATGTCTATTTAAAACATCATTTATTTATCGTTTGTTTACACATATTGTTTGTTTATACATATGAATTTTATATCTATATGGAGTAAATTGATAACTCAAAAATTAGATTTTTAATTTTCTTCTCCTTTATAATTTACTCCATATAGATAGAAAATTCACGGATGAAAAAAAAAAAAAAGTAAACAAATATTTATATTTGTTTACTTTTTTATTAGTATTATATATATAATTATATTTATATTTGTATATAAATATAAATATATATATATATTTTATATATATATATATTTATATTTGTATTTTTATAATACAATATATTATATATATATATATTATATTAATATATAATATATTTCTTTCTATATAATATTTATATTTGTTTCCTTTGAAGAACTTTTTCCCCCTTCAAAATTGAAAAAAAAAAAAAAAAAAAAAAAAAAAACGTAATACATGGTTTAAAATTTTAATATAATCATAAATTAAAAATACGATTGCCTTATTATAAGATAAATTTACTAAATGCATATTTTGAATTTTTATTCAAAACATGTACGACGAGGGAAAAAAAACCCTTTAATGCATGTTGCAAAATAAAAAAATTCAGCGAGCACATGTGATTTATGAAATCACATTTGATAAATAGCTTATGTTATTCATCATTGTGCGCGCGGCAGCGCGCTACAATAATATGATTGAGCGATGGTGCACACGGATTTTTTAATTTTTCTTTTTGCAATAACTAACTAAATACTTATCCAATTTTGATGATTTTTTTTAAAATGTTCGTCTGACCAAGAAGCACAACATAGCACAAAAATTATTTTTTTTTATGGCATACTGTAGGTGTACTGTAGAGTATTCTGAAAATCGGACAAAAATTTTGTGTCACAGCACTTTTCTCGAAAACTACTAAAGATAAAAACTTAATTTTTTTTTAAACAAAAGACAAACTTTTTATCCCGGGGTGGTCATCGAGAAAACGTTATTTCGCTGGGCGGTTTTTCTGAAATTGCGTATTTTCCAAACTTGGTCATAAATGGGTATATCTAATGTTCTATTGCAGATAGAATGTTGCGGTAAAGTTTATTTTAAAGATTTTGCGATGCTAATTAATCCTGCAAAAATTCATAGCTTTACGTTAAACAGTTTTTTTACAAGATGAAATAAAAGAATGGCAGTCATCAATCTAAGGTACTTGTGATCATCGGAGAGAAAAACCAGTTACACCATTCGATTAAGCATAAAAAAATACAGAATGCTTTTTTTTCTTTTATTTTTAACTTAATTTTTTAACGAGTTATGAATTTTTTTGAAATTTTTGACATGCTGATTTTTGTCATTTTTTAACACTAGAACGCCCGGATGGAGTCGATTCGACTCCAATCATGTAACTAAATTTCAATTCGAACCAGAAAAATTTTCTTGAAATAATTTAAATCTAATCCACGCAAATTTACGTTAAATAAATCAATTAAATAATTTTGAATAAAAATTCCGGTGAGAAATATTATTTTCAAACTTGAGTAGAATTTCCTGGCGTTCTGGTGTTAATGAATCATTTACTGAATAATTATGCACGGTGTCTAGCCCTGGTGGCTGTTAAATTTGATTTTTAATTTTAAATTAGGCAATTTTTTGCACCATACCAAATTTATATTTTATCCATTTTTTTCATTTATTTATATTTTGTTTTTAGTACAATGGCATCAATGGCAAAAATGCCTGGCATACCTGTCAAATATTGGGGCCCTGTACTTTAACAAAGTGTATTTACTATAAGTATATACCGTATTTATTTTAATAGAATGCGCCCTCTAATAGAGCGCGTCTTCTAATAAAGTGCGCACCTTGGTGCTGATTGAAAAAATAAATATACGGAAACGATATAGTAGATAAGTAGAAAACGATTACTTAAATGCATTATCGAGGATTCTCATCGATCAAAATAGAGATATTCTATCAAAGCGATGGAGTGGCGATGCAGCAAAAGTTTCAAATTTTGAACAATGTACCACTCCTGTAAACTATAGCGCCAAGGATATGCACACTGTTAAAAATCTGCTGCATTTTGCTGCAACGCACTCCCCTGCTTGTATAGAAAACGGTTACTTGGCCGTGAAATGGCGCTTTCTCATTGGTTGGAATAGAGATATTATATACAAGTGGTGGAGGGCGTTGCAGCAAAATGCAGCAGATTTTTAACAGTGCACTGTTAAAAATTTGACCCATTTGTTGCAGAGTCACTCCACAGCTTTTATAGAATGTCTCTTTATGGCCAATGAGAATGCTCCATAACACAGTAAAGCAATCGTTTCCTATAAAAGCGGTGGAGTACGTTTTTAATAAGTCCGTAATAAATACGGATTAAGAAAACAAAGAAGCATGGTTTTTGTATCAAACTTTACTCTTGCATAAAAAAAGTTCCTGTTTTTGGCAAAAGTAATGGATATTAGAATGAAAAATCTATTCTTTGAAAGGATTTATTATTTTATTCACTTTAGTAAAAAACTGATTTTTTTTTTTTTTTTTTTTTTTTTTTTTTTTTTTTTTTTTTTTTTTTTGAAAACCACCGTAGAATTTTGGTATAGAAAAACCTGTTTAAATTTTTTTTTAATTTGTAACACCAGAGTATTAGAGTATGTAGCATTTTTTAATTTCAATACAAATAAGATTTTGTTTTCTATATATAAAATACAAAACAAGTTGTGCAGTATCCCTATGGAATATGGAAAAATAGAAGGACTAGTGAAAAATGCTCCAAGGAGCAGTGCAAAAGCAGAATATGATTTTAATTGAGCATTAAAAAGTAATGGACAAGTGCTTCTGTTAATTACTGAGCATGAGGAAGGATAAGGGATCCCTTCTTGGCTACAACTCACTTCAATGCCAACTTTGAAAAAATCATATTTGCGCTTTTTTCGTGAAAACAAATCAGTCGCAGTTACTATAAAAATGTATAGTGTAAAGACGTAACCATTAAAGATGCAGCATAATTTAATTAGACATAAATGTAAAGGAAGGCGACATAATGCCAGATACCTAGTTCCTGCAGGTATCACATTCATGCACTGCCACCAAACATACCCTAAGTGTATAATTGCACAGAAAATTGATTTGTAGTATAGTGCAGAGTGAACAGTGCAGTTAACATCAGAGATGTAGTACAGGCTATACGCCGCACACCTTCTGGACTTTTTAATAGAACACCATATACTCTCTGTTTTTCAAGAAAGATTATAGTATACACATTCTAGAATATCCCTCTGCTTAGAGCATATATCTTATGTTATTTTTATGACTACACCCCTGGTTAACATCTAAAGCACGGTGGAAAATTCTACTAAAGAACCGCAAATTTCTTTTATATGGAAAAAGCGCAAATATGATTTTTTCAAAGTTGGCATTGAAGTGAGTTGTAGCCAAGAAGGGATCCCTTATCCTTCCTTATGCTCAGTAATTAACAGAAGCACTTGTCCATTACTTTTTAATGCTCAATTAAAATCATATTCTGCTTTTGCACTACTCCTTGGAGCATTTTTCACTAGTAAGAAAATTATCCGTGCTTTTCTCTTTCTTCCTTTTTTAAAAATTTCTTTCAAAAGTAAAAGTTGACGCGGGCTTGTGTAACGGTATATTATTTTTCTCTACTTTTTCTACCTTTGTCAAGTAATAGACTTTTTTTAAGCTTGTTTCTCATATATTTGTTTTCTGGATGAAATATACTTTCCTCTACCATTGAAATTAAAAATACTCTGTCACTAATACCAATAATTATGAAACTCTAGTTGAACAGGATATGGTTTAAAGTTGAAAATTCTCTAGTGAATTACAAAACTTTGAAAATAAATGAATGAGTAAATAATATCGTCTATTTAAAGAAGATCTGAGGTCAACAGCCCACAGACTTGGCCAAAAGGAAATTTTTAAAGACAGCAAAATATTTTTTTGTTATTTAAGGCGTTCTCAAATCCAAAAGGGCAACTTTATGGCATAAATTTTATTTATTTTTGTTCAGAAATGCGTGAAACTAGCAGGTGTTGTTCAAAATTATTGAACTAAATCGAACACAATTTTCCATTTTTTTTTTTTTCATACGCTATAGATCTTTCAGAAAATAGTGTTAAAGTGGGGGTTTTTAGCCGAATTTCTGAGCGAAAGAAGTGTAACCACTGAAAACAGTTTGAAAACGTGTTTGTCATGAGACCAAAATCGTTTATAATTAACTCAATAGGCAATTTATTTATCAAAAAAATGGAAAACACAGTTCGATTTCAAATCGCTTCCATAATCCGACAATCTAATTTTATAACTTTGCGTGAAAATATATATATATATACACACACACACACACACACACACACATATATATATATATATATATATATATATATTCTTTTATTGGTATTGTCTGAATAACTTTGGATGTATTTATAAAAGTATTTATATATATATATATATAAATTTAAAAAATCAGAAGCGAATGCGCAAAATGTTTTGACACATTTACAAATTCAGGATTTATAAATGTGTCAAAATGTTTTGCTCTTGTTAAGCAAAGCAGTTGAAAACAGCCTTAAAACTCTTATTAAAAAAGAATTAGCTAAACAAAATCCGGGAAGGAAGCGCAAGATTTTTAGACAAACCTTTGCTCTGCAGCGTAGATTAAAGTGAAGAATGTGAACACGGAATAAACAGAATTAAGGATTTTGTGTCAAAGCCTCGTGAAAGGCAATTTTTATCAGGGTAATTAATTCCAACTTAGCCGGGTTTTTTTTTAAACCAAAAACGATAATTTCTTGACATCGAGCTTTCTTTTATTTTCCATACTAAAATTCTTAAAAGTTGTGAATTTGAAAATGGAATTTTCACAACTTGTTCTGAAGCGATTAGGTACAATTTATATAATTAAAAAAATAGACCTGCGTTATTAATGAATTAATTACGTTTTGTTTTTTCATGAAAATAAAAAGTTTTGGCAAGAGGCACAAAGGTCCAACTTGGGCCTCTCACATAAATATTTGTTTGTTCCTCACCCCCCCCCCCAAAAAAAATAAATAAATAAATAAATAAATAAAAGTTTTGAAATGGCGGTCCTGTTTCGAAATTTTATCTCCACGATAAAATTTCCAAACAGTGTTGTCATTTCAAAGCTTTCTTAAAAGTTCCCTTTCTTAAAAGTATTCTTTTTTTTTTTTTCGGAGGGGGGGTGGGAGGTACGGAGGAGCGAGCAAATATTTATTTTGATCTTGTGGTGTACAACTGAAAAAAATATATATATATGTTTAATTTTCTTACACATATTTTTTTTAAATTAGCTAATACATTGTTAAGTTAAATATGTCTCAGTTAGTTAGAGAATGTTGAAAAGGAAAATAAATTAATATATATAGGACAGGAAACTTATTTATTAGGAACATATTTATTAGGAAAAATAAATTGGTAATTCTAGGCCTAAAGTGTAGACATAATGCCCATGTCTCTGTTTTCGTCAAATTTAATATTTTCGTTTTTGTGATTTTTTTTTTTTTTTTTTTTTTTTTTTAAATCTGAGATGCATTTTTCTCCTATTCTTTGAGGAGGTAGCCCCTCTCCCTCCACACTTTAACATTATTAGTTTTCATACAGAAATAAATAGTTAATATAACAGTTATATTATTATTATTTATGTTTTGTTTTTGTTTGAAACTTACGCATACACACACACACACATATATATATATATATATATGGATGTTTGTTGTTATAAATGTATTTCTATATATGCATAATTAATTAATACTTTTATATATCTATGTTCCAATTAATACTTTTCTGACAGCTCCGTTTTTGGACAAAATTAGCAAGATTGTCCAAATTTGGTTTCGGTTTAGGTCTTTAAAATCTGTTTCGGTCGAAAACACTTACTTTAACTAATAATAACAAATATGAAGCATAAAGCTCTACTTGAAGAAGTTTAAAATCGAAAACCTCCAGTGAATTACGAAATTTCAAAAGTAGATGAATAAGAAAATAGCACAATACTATTTGAATAACATCTAGGGTCAACAACCCATGAACTTCAACAGCGGAAATTTTTAAACAAAATAAAATATACTCTTCTTGATTTAAAACTCTGAACTGAAAAGAGATGCTGCATTCATACTTTTAAGGGAAATGGAAAATAAATAAAATAACAGACAGAAAAAGGGAAAAAAAGTGAAAAAAATATTTTCACATTTAACGTAACTGCACGTTTCCAAACATTTTCACTGTGACAGAGTAAAACATAAATAAATAAATAAATAAAACAGGCACATAAATAAATTGGCGGTACAGAGAAGAGGTTTAGTTAAAGATAAATAATGACCCTTCGAAACAATAATGAAAAACCAGCTAAACTGCTCGTGTGTCAACAAAATTTGAAAAGAGTCGAAAAATCCACGCACGAACAGATTCGCAGAAATCAAACAATCCCTGGATCAACAACCCCGAAGGCATTTTTACCCCTTTTCGGGTTCACGGAACTGGGAACGAAATATCGTTTGCCGTGTGCCACAGGATGGACGGAAAGTGGGTGCTTGCGGCTCCCTCTGATCGTCTGCAAATTTCGTGCACGCAGTTTTCAGACTAAAAATAGTAAGGCGTGTATGATGTTATGGAGAGATAACAGAAGCTAGCCTTCCTGACGGATTTCACTGAACTTTCCCTTTGCTTTTAGACGCGTGTTTGGTTTATTACTGTAGTTGAATTTTATTTGAACCATTCAGCATAGATTATGAGACACTTTCCAATATATTCAGAACATGTAATGGAACTTCACAGCTTATTAACCCTTTATCTACCGAAGGTATTTATAAGCACCATAAAAATTATTATAAAATTCTTTTAATACGTCAATTAGTTGTAATACTCTTTAGAATGAGTTACAGATACTTTACTTCATTTTGTTCCAAAAGCATTATTGGTTACACAAAACAAAAATATTTTTTAAAGGATTATTTCTTTTGCCGTTGTATCTTTTCAGCTTTCTTGGCACAGAGGGAGGGGGATGAGGATTTTTCAATTCGAAAATATTTCTATATTTATATTGTAAGAACATCATATTTGTACATTTTAAAATTCCACAAAATACTAAGAAACCAATTTAAAATAAAAGATTTGAGTGAGGTTATAAGTATTGCACAAAATCAGATCAACTGAAGATTAACTTTCGAAATTTTCGGGATTATAGGATAAATGTCAAGAAAAATATGCAGAAGTTGCAATTTTTTTCGGGTTAGATTTTTTTCAATTTCTATGAAAAATTACAATAACATTAGCACAAGCTGTCAAATAAATTAATTAGGGTTTAATGAATAGTTCATTTTCTCAAGCATAACGAATGTTGTTGTTTTACGTACCATTCATTTCGTATTCGTATGACAAAAGGAAATGGAAGAATTTTTGGAGATGCTTAGAAAACCTATATTATAAAATAAATAAATAAATAAATAAATAAATAAAAAATAACTGATATTGCAATTTTCTAATACTTTTTGCTCTTTATCAAACATAACTCTTTCAGGAAAGTAATTTTATTTTAGATTTAAAGAGTAAAATGTATGTTTAAAATAAAAGAATTACAAACGGTTCAAAGAGAATTAAGCAACTATTTATTTATTTTTTTTATTATTAAATACCTAAACATTAATGAATTCGTATAATAAATCCATAGGCATATACTAACATTATTATATGTAAGCAGTTGCAAAAGTATTTCTTAAAGCAAAAGAATACTCCATTAAATGAAATGTACTATTAATAGTACACTAGAGCCGAAAGGGTTTTAAAAAATCTCGAATATTAGTTTGTTTGCCAGTCACTATGAAATTATTTTTAACCGACTTCAAGGAGGAGGTTATGATTTCGACCTGTATGTATTTGTTGTTCACGCATAACTTTCGTAAATATGAACCGATTTTGATAATTCTTTTTTTGTTTGAAAGCGTCTGGGGCCCATGTGGTCCCATTTAAATTTCATAAAAATCTGTTGATTAGAACTTTTTAAAAAATTAAAACACTAAAATTCAATATCTTTTCGAAGCAATCGACCAATTAGGAACGTTCATTTTTCTTGTTTTTAAGTTACACTTACATAGACACACGATCTTTTCAAAGTGTGAAATCCTAACTGGACAATGTTCACATTTATTAACAGTGTACACTGTAAAAAAATTGACCCTTTTGCTGCATAATCACTCCCCCGTTTTTATAGAATATCTCTCTCTTGATCCATGAGAATTCTCCACGATAGGCTGAATTAATCGTTTTCTATAAAAGCGGTGGATTGACGATGCAGAAAAAGGGCCAAACTTTTTACAGTGTACACTGTAAAAATTTTGATCCTTTTGTTGTATCGTCACTCCCCCGCTTTTATAGACTATCTCTCCTTTGACCCATGAGAATGCTCCATGAAACATTGTTAAAAATTTGACCCATTTGCTGCAGCGTCACACCACAGCTTTTATAGAATATGTCTTTTATGACCAATGAGAATGCACCATAACACAGTAAAGTAATCGTTTTCTATAAAAGCGGTGGACTGATGATGCAGCAAAAGGCTCAAAGTTTTTGTAGTGTAATTGAGACAAAAGCGTCTGCAAAAGAAATATTTGGGAATCAAATGCCGTCACTCTCTTATAGAGGCAGCCAGGTATAGGTAATGAGTTTCAGATTCCTCATCGAATACGCCACCGCTCATTTCCGATTACAGTATCGCTGTAAAAAATGTGACCCTTTTGCTGCATCGTCACTCCCCTGCTTTTGTAGAATATCTCTCTTTTGACCCATGAGAATGCTTCGTAATTGGGTGAAGTAATCGTTTTCTATAAAAGCAATAGAGTGATGATATAGCAAAAGTGTCACATTTTTTACAGTGTAGGATCCCTCGATATGAATATGACGACACATGTAGCATAGTATATAATTGGTTGAAACCATTTTGGACAAAAACGAGTCACCACCCATCTTGTTGAGCGGGCAATTTTCGTCAATCTTGTTAACTTCTCATACGAGTACAATCGAATTCTTCCTGGAAATCATCATCAAATTCCATAATAAAAAATGCCTGGCAATGCAATGCACTGTTAAAAATTTGCAACTTTTGCTGCATCGTCACTCCATCGCTTTTATAGAATATCTTTATTTTTATCAATGAGAATCCTTCATAATGCATTTAACTAATCGTTTTCTATATAAGCGGTGAAGTGATAATACACTTTTAAAAATTTGCTGCATTTTGTTGCAACGCACTCCGCCGCTTGTATATAATGTCTGTACTGCGACCTATGACAATGCTCCTTAAAGCTGCTATTAGATTCGCGGACTTTTAGGCGAGAAAAACTTTTCGGACGATTTTAACTCCAGCATTTTCCCGTTCAAATAGAGAAAAAGGTTACTTTTGTCCTTGAAAAAATTGTCGGAAAAGCCGAAAAACCAGTTTCTACTAGTGCCAGGCGTTAATATTTATCGCCTATTCGTATCAATCGCTTATCTCTGATTCGTTGAAACGTTCGATGTTGGATGAAAAATCTAAGCTAGGCCAGATTTTTTTTTTAACTTGCCGGTAAAAGTTGGGGAGACATTGCAGTTTGCTATTACACTGGATGTTGGGAGGATATTTCGCAATAAGTTGGAGGAAATACAGTGTTGGCTCAAAAGTCTTACGGAATGTTGGTGTATCTAATAGCAGCTTAATACAGTCAAGTAACCGTTTTCTATACAAGCGCTGGAGTGCGTAGAAAAAAAATGCAGCAGATTTTTAACAGTACAGCAAAAGTTTCAAATTTTTAACAGTGTTGTTGGGACAAAAGCGTCTGTAAAAGAAGTATTTGGGAATCAAATGCTGTCACTCTCTTATAGAGGCAGCCAGGTATTGGTTATGAGTTTCAGATTCCTCGTCGAATCACCACTGCTCATTTCCGATGCCATTACTGCCTGTATAGGTATTAGATTATTGCTGTTTATCGATTGAAGCATAGTGCGATTTTTGCTAAAATCTTTCTTTTTCCTTTTTCTGAGAGAAGGGGGAGTACTTTTGACTGACTACACTAGAAAAGCATTTTACTATACATTAATATATGAAGTCATTTTGCTGAGTGTTCATATATGGAAGCACTATGTCGCGCTCTTATGTGTAAGGACACTTTACTTGATGGATTGTCGCCTTTTGATACCCACTTTCGATGACCGTAGGATTCGATGCAGACTAAGATTTCATAAATGCGGTAGCTTTTCGAAGTGGCAGATCTTGTCTGAAGAAGTTACCATACAAAAAAAATCTTAAGCTTCACAACGATACTAACCGATATTGTAAGTGGTTTCAGAAAAGTTGACAATCAAACAGTGACAAGTAAACTGAATACATCAGAACTTACAAGGAAGGTCTCCATTGGGGGCATACTCAGAATTTTTTGAAAAAAATACGAATTAAACTACTCATGTAGGTAATAAAGGATCAGTGAAAATTAGCGGCGGAATTACATTATTAGATATGTAAAAAAATAAAATAGTTTGGAATAATTGGCGTGAAAAGCTGAAAGCGATGCGGGATTTGGTGAGCAGTGCATTTCCTCGCCAAAAGCATACGATCTTAACGAATCTGAAAATTGATTTTAATTGACTTCACTGTTAAAAATCTGCAGCATTTACTGCAACGTCAATCCACTACTTTTATAGAATATCTCTCTTCTGACCAATGATAATGCTCCATAGCACGGTGAATTGACCGTGTCATACACTGTTAAAAATCTGCTGCATTTTGTTGCAACGCACTCCACCGCTTGTATATAATATCTCTATTCCAACCAATGAGAAAGCTCCATTTCACGGCCAAGTAACCATTTTCTATACAAGCAAGGGAGTGCGTTGCAACAAAATGCAGCAGGTTTTTAACAGTTTATTTTTCAATTTGGAACAATTTTAATCAATTTAAATTGTGTTTTAAATGATAAAATATATTAATTTCATTTTGTTACAAGTACATATAAATGTATATGACAAAATTACACTTATTAAAGTAAAGTAAAAATGCAAAACTAAAATTACTTAAACTAAACTTATTTAAATAAATTGAACATAGAAAGTTTTTTCTTTAAAAAGTATTCGAAGCGTAAAAGCGTATTTTTCAAAATTTCGTTTTTTCGCCAACAGGAGATAAATCGCCAAATAAACGAAATTTTTATTATTTTTTTACGGACGTTATAAGGAGGTTCCGCCTAAATTTTTTTATAAACATATATAACTATATGAGAAGAACATTCTGTAATTTTTTCAGATTTTTCTGAGTATGCCCGTATGGAGACCTTCCTTGTTAGCAAAGTGCGTACATTAGTAATGCATTGCAAAGAGCTATCGTGTGCCAGTACACATAATTATGTATTACGGTATGCATAACTAAAAAGTAGGAAATAAAATAAGCTTTTTAAGAAAAAAACATCAACCGACTTCAAAAAAGCGCTAAAAAGAATTAAATAATTCTTTAAAATTCTCTAATGACAAAACGTTATCCAATAAGCACACATCGGATATCAGGTACCGGCATAAAAAACGGTTAAATTTAATATGTATAATTTAATATCCACCAAACATAGATTTTAGAGATAATATTATTTTACAAGAGATGAATTGACATATTTATGATTTATTTTATGAATATATACATATAAAAAGTAATGAATTACTTTTTGAAGTTGGTGCCAAACAATCACAATCGATAATGATTATCCCCATTTTAATTATGGTACTAGGCATAATTTAGCTACAATTCTTAATATACATCAAATAGTTTGGCACCAACTTCAAAAAGTAATTCATTACTTTTTATATGTATATATTCATAAAATAAATCATAAATATGTCAATTCATCTCTTGTAAAATAATATTATCTCTAAAATCTATGTTTGGTGGATATTAAATTATACATATTAAATTTAACCGTTTTTTATGCCGGTACCTGATATCCGATGTGTGCTTATTGGATAACGTTTTGTCATTAGAGAATTTTAAAGAATTATTTAATTCTTTTTAGCGCTTTTTTGAAGTCGGTTGATGTTTTTTTCTTAAAAAGCTTATCTAAACTGCAAAAGCATTTAGATGACAAAATTTATGTTTTATTTCGAAAGTTTCGTTTCGCAAATAACCTACCTTCAGAAATGTTTATTCTTCCCCTTTCGTCGACGTGGTGGCTGAACTATTTACAGATTCCCGATTTTGAACCATTAGTAATAGATTTTTCGTAGATTCTACATAATTTCTTATTCTATAAATCCATTTGATTATTGTAAACATCAGGGGTAATTAAATAAGAAATACTATTTTTTCGCCGAAAGTCTTGCCGGATTATTCTAAGATGCCGGATGTTTATTGTAGTACTTGTAATTTACATTTTTTCGGCACGCATCTTTTTCTTTTCTATTTTTATCGGAATTTCGTATGATCAATTTTTTTCTTTGAATTTCAAACAGGCACCATTCCCAGTTGGTTCGAATTAGCTGGATTCTACTGTATTTGAAAATCCAATTTCTGCTATTTCCATAAAAGTTGGGAAAATATCGATTTTTCTCTTCTGCAGTCCTCTATTTGATCTATAGATTTTGTACGTTTATGTATTATGCTAAAAGTTAGTTGAGTTGAAAAGCACAGCTGGAAATTCTGAGAAATTTCTGAGAGCAAACGGAAATGTGCTTGAGAACTTTTGCTCAATCCTGTATGTGATCTATAGAATTTATGCACGACAAGTAACATATGTATATATATGTATATATATATATGAAGCCAAATTCTTTTGTGTAAGCCCTGTAAAAGAACGATAACTTCGCTGCACATCATATTTGAGGACCTCAGAGGCCAAGGTATACAAGTGACAAAATTTCATTTCTAGTAAACTGAGATCAAAGATAATTGACGTAAAATTAGAACATCAATAATAATTGGTTTAATTGCAATAGGAAATTGCCGCTTGTTTCATTGTGGTCTTTGAATTCTTATCAGAATAACTGTGAAAAAAGTAGAGTACTATTTTATTTAAATTTATAATTAATCATTATTGATTATTATTCGGCAAAAGGGGTTAATCTGTAGAACGCAGCACATAATTAGAAAATCACTTATATTCCATTACATGAAAAGAAAAACGCATATTTTGAGGTCGGCTATGCACATAATTTAATTTCCTCATTTTTGTCACGTATACTCTTTGGCTTCTGGCGTCCTCATTAATTGTCGATGTGAACAGAATCACCAGACCTCAAGGATCTGATGTGTACTCTATTTCCCAAGCCATTTGTTGGTTCCTTTGGTTTCCTCGTCATCAGTCACTATACTGAGAGCCCAAACCGAAAGACTATAGTGTGAAATTCTTTCTCAAAAAGTTTTAACTTTCCATGAATCCCAAATTCTGATAATGAAGCTTTTCCTTGTAGCAAAGCAATACCAGCTATATATTGGTACACTACCTGGCCATTGCTGACCGTCCACACTTGTTATTTTAGACTTTTTGTTAAATATCTCAAAAAATACATAAGGAATTATCCTGAAACTCTTAGTATATAAATAAAATAGTACAAGTCATACATTTCAGTGAAGATTTTCCCCCGAAAATCCATAGGGGATCGTCAACAAATTAAAAAAGAATAAATATCTTTTGGATAACCCTGTCAAAACTAATTTAGCAAAAGTGCTCAAACTGTAGATTATGATTAAGCGGCTTATTGTAATAAATTGTGTTCATTTTTATGTCGATGGCATCTATACTCGTAGAAAAATTAAGGTTTTTATAAAAACAGTCCCAAATTTTTCCAAGGCTTTTGCTTATAATTGTCAGAGTTCTTACTACAAAATAATATTCTTGTCTGAAAATATGACAAACAGCATTGCACATAATACCCTGTAATCTGAATTAAAAAATAATAAAAATTGTATGAAAAATGAGTAGGTTTACTAAATAATTTTTCACTGCGCATGCGTCAACGATATCAAAATTTCATTTGCATATTATGTTAGCTAAATGTAAAGAGCAAATTTTATGAAAGTTTCAAAATCATAGCTTGAAAATTCTGAAAATAATCGTTAATAGAATAAATAATAGCAAAATTTTATTTAAAAAAATAAAATTTTGCTCCATTATTCCCAAAATGAAGCAAAAACAAGAGGGGTTGTATCCATATATTCATTGATTAGTGTCAATATAGAATACACTATATGGGACGTACTACTTCAATTAGATAAAATCCCTCAATTTTTTGCTTCATTTTGGGAACAATGAATTTTGTGCTTATTCTATAGACGATCACTTTTAGAATTTTCAAGCTATGATTTCGAGACTTTCCCAAAAGTTGCTCTATACATTTGGCTAACATAATATGCAAATAAAATTTTTATATCTTTGACGCATGCGCAGTGAAACATTATTTAGTAAACCTATTCATTTTTCATACAATTTATATCATTTTTAAAATCTGATTACAGCGTATTGTGTGCAATATTATTTATCATACTTTCGGAAAAGAATGTTATTTTATATTAAGAACTCTGCAAATTATAAGCAAAAATCTTAGAAAATTTTGGGAAATTTTTATAAAGGCCTTAATTTTTCTACGAGTATACATGCAATCGACATAAAAAGGAACATAGTTTTTTACAATAATCCTATTAATCATAATCTACAGTTTGAGCGCCTTTGTTACATTATTTTTGACAGGGTTATCCAAAAGATATTCATTCTTTTTTAATTTATTGACGGTTCCCTATAGAGTTTTGGGAAAAAATCTTCACGTAAATGTATGATTTGTACTATTATATTTATACACAAAGAGTTTCAGGATAATTCCTCATGTATTTTTCGAGATATTTAACAAAATGTCTAAAATCGCAAGTGGACGGTCATCAATGGGCTAGGTAGTGTAGCATGAAATATCGTCCATATATTGAAATGTTGACATCTTGCTAGTTTGATAAAAAATATTTTGCCTAATTTAAAGCCGACAAAACCAATTAATAATTGTAATCGTTGGTGCTTCTTTGGAAATACTTCAAAGCGGTTTTATTGGCAAAATATCTCTTTTCAATATTGGAAGAATTTCAACACTTAACATTGAGGCAATATTTCACGCCAATGAATGTATATTGGCAAAGTACTCGAACACGATATTGCTACCATTGGCTTATTACTAGAAATGTAGGAATTTAAAAATTTTTGTAACTTCGTTTCAGATATGGCTGAAATTAGCTTTTTCGCACCTGGGGCAAATATGCATTTTACCCCCTCGCTCCCCCCCCCTCTCCTCGCTCCCCGCGTTCTTCGAAGTAAAATATATTTTTAAAAAGAATTTTACTAATCTTTCAATAGTCGAGTTATTTTAAAATTTAAAATACGTAATCATAAAATATGTAATACTGAAATACGTAATATTGATTCATTGAAATCTCGAAAACGGAACCGAAAAGAATCGATAAAAATTCCGCTTTACACAAGATCCTTATGCCATTTATATCATCCTTAGATTCTTCTATGCTTTGGCATACTTTAGACGGGACGAATTTAACAATATCATGCAAAACATAGACATGAGAAAAATTCACAAACAAAATCTTCATTTGGCGCCTCTTTCTCCTGGCAACCGGGGCACATGCCCCCTCTGCCCCTTATTTTCGTTTCTGTTTTTGGAAAACTTTTCTAGAAGAAATTTTTCTTGCAGAAATAAGTTCATAATCACTCGAGATTAAAAAATATGTATTTTTGCTAAGAGTATAATATTAACAGATAAATCTGCGAGATTATTCAAACATAACTGTAATTATTGCACTTATTTTTTCCAAAATGTTAGCAAAGCACATAATATAGGAATACAGTAAAGCATTACAAAATAAAAGAACCAGGCCGCATCTGCAGTTTTTACTCTATCAGACCATTCCACATTTTTCTGGAAACTGTAACAGTTGTGATTATTTCCGTGAAGCATAAAGATATGCTTTGTAAAAGTTTGTATTGTCCTTTGTAACGTACGAAGTTTTAACGTTCAGAACAAATAATGCAGTGAATACAATTGCAATGAATACGACAAACCTAAGTGCCATTTGTGATCTAAATTTCTTTTCTAAAAAATTAAATACTGTAGGAATTTTTTTGACAAGGAATAAAATAAAAAAGAAGAAGAAGAAAAGAAATCACTCCTTTTGTGAAACACTCTGTATCTGTATGTCATGATCCAGATAAATATGAATGCCATGCATTTCTGTTCCTTAATTGCCTAGTTACAGCAACCATAACATTTATTTAGCAGAAAGTCAGGCAGATATAGATCAAGTTAGTATATTACGGCCATTACAAATCTTTCTTTTATATAAATCAAATCATCTGCAACCAAAATTAAATGACGATGTATTTCTTCTTCAGGTAATAGCTATCGTGGAAATCTAGAAAAACAGAGCACAGCAGCGAACCTGATGAACGGTATACACCCAATCATAATAAGGGTATTTATCTCAAGATCCAACAGAATTGAAGGCTGGTGAAATTCCGTCCGCTAGTTCTTAAGGTATGACTATCTCGAAAATTGTGAAAAATCTAGAATAGAAGTACCAAAACTAAAAAAAAAAAAAAAAAAAAAAAAAAAAAAAAAAAAAAAAAAAAAAAACTAAACTGAAAACTAGAAAAACTGAAACTCTAAAATTTTCATGGATCTAATAATTCCTTTTTATAAATCTAGAAGAAATAAATAATTTTTCTTAAAGAATGTAATTTAACAAATTACAACAACCATTTGGAAGATGATTTTTTTGAACTAATTGCAAGATTAACTAAGAGCTTAAACTTTTGTCCACGAAAAGAATCTGAATTGCTAAAGGGAAAAAAAAAAACTTTTGAAAAATTAACTCTGTTTTTAAAGACTACCTATTTTCTGATAAATCAGAACGCTCCATAGGCGTTTATGTGGCGTTCTCATTTGTCAGAAAATTGATAGTCTTTAAAATCAGGGGTAATTTTTCACGATCTTTTTGACAGTGTACTAATCAGTGTGTAGTAAAGGAAATCATTTCTTAATCACATGTAACTCATCCCTCAATGAATTAAATTAGTTCAATTATTTGGTTACAGGAAAAAAAATCTATAAAAAAAAATATAAAAAAATAAAATAAAATAAAAATAAGTTCCGAAGTTAAAAAAAATTATAAAAATACTTATTTATTGACTTTTCCCCAAAAATTGACAGAAAAAATATCTTTTCTGAAGTTGATCCTTTAAGCGCTTAATAATTTAGATTAAAAAACATCGATCTAAAACTACAAATCTACTTAAAAAATCAATTTAATAACCATTAATCTAAATTAACGCAATCACAAATTTAAGCACTTTAAATAAGGAAATAATCTATAAATCCTCAAAAAGATTCAATGAAAAAGATTTAAGTTAAATACTTATGCAGATTTATCACTTTCTTGGTCACGCTGTCTTTTGGATATTTTTAGGCATTTTGTAGACACAGATGAAAATAACATTTATTTTATGAGAGATTCAGTTTGGATGCAAGTATTTATTCGCTTGCTTTCAATGTGAAAAACATATAGCTATTAAGAAGTGACATAAAAATGTAAAAAACTAGACATTTTAGCTTTTACAAGTAAAAGAAAAGAGGTCCCCGGGACCGAAGAGGATATAAGACAGATATTACAGACACTGTATTCTCGGAAGAAAACAACAATCATTTTTCAAATGCTTAAAAATCATTTCCTTTTAAGAATTTCTAAAGCTAAAAATATCATTGAAATATCCGCAATTTGTCTGCTGCATGTGATATTTTTTCAGCAAGACTTTCGCTTACAATTTCCGAGAATGAATAATGTATAGGTGAACATACGGAAGTATTGACTTCACTGGAATAAATTCAGGAAGACAATGGCATGATGGTTTGGCTTCCGTTTTTAGTACTTTCAGACGAATAGAAACTATCTTTCAAAATGGTATAGGCACGAAATGATAACCGGATTATTTTCGAAATTTCAAAAAAGGTGCATAGCAAATGACAATTAAATCAGCCGACGCAACAGAAGAAAATTCCCTGTGTAAAATTGAATTTTGGCTTGTGCTCTTTGAAGAAGTGTTTTGAACCATATTTCTGTTAAAGTATTGAATTTTCAAAATTGCTGGAAAAAATCATTTGTATTAAATATAGAACATAGAACATAATATTGACTTTATTAAAAAAGGAATATGTAATATAACTCTTTTGCATCAAAATATCCTGGGCCAAAACTGAGATTTTTTTTTTCACCTGGGGCAAGCATTAATTTTTTTTACTTCACCCTCTCCGTTTTTCGAAAATAAATAAATAATAATAATAAAAAAAAAAGTTTTTAATATTTTCTTTAATTTTTATTTTAAATATGAACTAATTCTGAAATTGTTCGTAACTAGATAGAAACTATCCTTCAAAATGGTATATGCATGCAATAATAACCGGATTATTTTCAGAATTTCAAAAAAGGTGCATATGAAATGACAAATAAATCAGGCAACGCAACGGAAGAAAATTCCTGGTGTAAAATTGAATTTTGGTTTGTGATCTTTAAAAAAATCTTTTGAAACCATTTTACGACACTTTCTGCTAAAGTACTTGACCGGGAGGCGGAAGAACAGACAATCACCTCATCAACTTCACGGGTGAAATTCTAGAATTACTTAAATCTCCATTCTTATATTAAAACGCAATCGGTCTGCCAAATCACATTATTGTAAGACAATACCTAAAAACCTGATTTTAGCAGTTGACTCATTAGTTTATTATTGGGTTTTCCTGCTTCCAGTTCTCCATGTTTAAATACTGTTGGGTGCTGGAAAACAAAATGGTAAGCGTACGAGTCAACCACTAAAATCGAGTTTTCATGTGTTTTCTACCAAGGTATGACTTGGCAGACCGATTGCTTTTTTAATATATGAATCGAGATTTAAGTAATTCTAGAATTTCATCCGTGAACTCGAAGTGGGGATTGTCTGTGCTGCCGCCTCCCGCTCTATATGGAATTTTCTAAACTATTAGAAGAACTATAGAATATAATATCGACTATATTGGAAGAAATATATAACATAACGCTTTTGCATATGAATATCCAAAACCAAACTGCGATTTTTTTTCCACCTGGGGCAAGTAATAATTTTAGCGCCTGGCAATCTCTTCCATTCCAAAATAAACTTATAAAAAACAAGTTTTTAATCATTTCCTTAACTTTTATTTGAAATATGAACCAATTCCTAAAGTGATCCTCGATAGAATAAGCTTGAAATCCGTTGTTACCAAAAGGAAGCAAAAAGACGAGGAGCTGTGTTGAATATAGTAATACGCACAGTATTGTGTACATGCAATAGTATATGTAACATATGTTATATTTGGGTAAAGCGCCCCATCTTTTAGTTTCCTTTTGAGAACAACGGATTTCGCTTTTATTTTAATCACATTCTGTTCTAGATGGACCTTCGATACGTGTCTTCGCTGTCTACGATATAGTATCGCAGTCGTGCTGCAGATTTTTTTTTAGTTACACCTTCCCTTCCAGAGAGCGCGCTCTGTTCTAAACAAACAACCTTTCGAATCTCTTTTTGCTTATAATAATAATTTTTTCAATAAAATTAAAAGTTACTGATGATTTTTTTTTAATTCTTTGAAATCGTAATATAGAATGTTATTTAGGGTATATATTCTGATTTTTCAATCCTTACCTGAAATAGAGTTTAAATTTTCAAAATATCTTTATATTTCTGACTGTGGTTCAATTTATCCATAATGAAGAATGAAAGCAAGTGTTATCATTGTCGACTCGATGTACACATAGAATTATAAAGACATTAGTTTCATTAATATGTATATATATATATATACATAATATTTCAGGTCTTTGTTAGCAAAACGTTCCGATTTTCCGAATTTCCGAAAAAGAATATAATTTTTCCATCAGTGCCAACATTTTCATCCCTACCTCAAATACTTTTTTAAATTTCAATATGCTTTTAATAATTCCACACTGGTTCCTAACTATTCCAATCTAATTTTCAACTGTGTTTTCTCGAAAAACATCGTCTGCAATTTGCTGATGAAAGGAAAAAAAATTGCTTTCTTAATAAATTTATTAATTGGTACTACAGCATGATATGGAGCGATTTTTTTATTTTTTATTTTGAGAGATTCTAACACAGAATATTATTTTGCTTATGTGTCTAAATTTTCAAATTCCTGCCTCGAATAGTTTTTAAAATATCGATGAATTCGAAAATGTTCAGTCTCTTATCTCTCTCTCAAAACCACACTTTTTTCGCAACCCTTCCCCTTTCACCCCACAGACACCCACAAGAACCAAGTAGATATAAGCTCTTGAAATAAAATGCGATACTTTTCTTTCCTTTTTCCGCTGATTCAATTGGGCTTTTTAACGCTTTTGATCAACAATTCAAATAATTATAAAAGTACTAACATTCTGAGCCTGTGCATTATAATACACACCACATTATTAAAAATTAACTAAATTTTTATATCTCTCTGGCAGACTTTCTGCTTAATTTTTAGGTGCGTTCGTAACTATGTAAATGCGTAGCACCTATAGTTGTCGTTCAGTCCGTCCGTCTGTCTGTCCGCATATAACAACGCAAAAACTAGGCATCCGAATCGTTTGAAATTTAAAATATATAATTATTAAATAATTTTGTCGAGTCATTTCAAATTTTATGAAAATCGGATGCATAGATCAATTACAGGGACAATCAAAAGTATTCCGTTACATTACGGTCAATAGGGAGAAAAGTTTCAAATGCATTTTAATCGTATGAAATTTAAAATATATAATTATCACATAATTTTGTCGAGTCATTTCAAATTTTATGAAAATCGGATGCATAGATCAATTACAGGGACAATCAAAAGTATTTTGTTACATTATGGTCAATGAGGAAAAAAGTTTCAGATGCATTTTAATAGTGTTACACTCATTCGAAGATAATAAGATTAACATGAATCTATGAAGTATATATATACTAAAATATACATTCTGCACAATCTGTGATGCAAAGAATATTTATTATTAAATTACAGGGCCACACAAAAGTATTCCACTACGTAATGCTATATGAGGAAACATTGTTTGGGGCGTGATTTAATTATATTAAACTTTTGCACATATTATGAATATAATATACGTTGCTGAGGTGTAACACAATTTACTACATGTATATTTACAGAACACAAAAAAGCTTTCGACCACTGTACTGCATCCAAAGTACTGTCTACTATAACAGCAGGATCTGAATATTTTTAAAACTTCGTTATCGTACGAACGCACCTCATTTGCTACGCTTCACGTGCAATTTCCAACTTGTTCATATCTGGAATTATTTAAATGATTTATTTTATATCAGCTATGAAATGCGTTGCTAAGCAACTGACGAAAGAAAAAGAAAAAAAAAATGAAATAATATCATGTCAAATGCGTAAAATGTAAAAGAAAAAAATGGTTTAGATTATTAATAAACATATTTAAAGCTCTACAAAAAATTATACACCTAATTAAAATAAATGAGAAATATATTGACAAAATTTCAAATGAATGGGGATAATTGAAAACCTTATTTGGAACTTTCAATAGTCATAATTTACTATCTAAATTACGCTAATCAAACGCGACATTCCCTTTCATCATATGTAAATTTGAAAATAGTCTGAATTGCCATTGAAAAGCATTATAGTCCAAAATAAAATGTTCTGTATTTTCCGAACAAATGAATCAAACATAACAAGAAACTATACAGCTAAATCCGGGTATTTTATGAACATGCTTACTTAATTTCAAGGAAATCAGATGCTTTTTACGGCAGTTATCACGGAACAACCAGACAGACAGAACCCAAAAAATTTCGTGTCCCCAAAGTAATCCTTCACTCACGTTTCGGCAATAATAATAATTATTATTTTATATACATAAGAGAAAGAGAGATAGTTCAAAAAGATTATTACTGTACAAATTTTTCGGCATACGAAAACTATGTCCTTTTATATTGAAACTCAATCAGAGAATCAATCGAACAAGGGCACACATTTTTATGTTGCCGGAAATTATTTTTCAAATGGTAATCAAAATACGCGACCTCTGCCCGAAAAAATAAAGGGTGATCCAGACAAAGCTCCCTCTTTTGTCCACAAGTTCGCCAACTGTATTTAAAATAAAAGCTGCACACCAAAAGAACGACAAAACAAACGTTCTGTCAATTCACCATTTGTAAAACTAGGGGCCACGCGTTTACATTCTGACGTCATCACGCAACGTGCTCGTTTGGAATTCTTTTCCTTCCTGAAACCCGGAATGTAAAAATCGTTCAGCGGAATACTTGTTGCCGGATCTGTTGGAAAGAGGAGGTGAACTAAAAGCATTTTTAAATAAAATATAGAGAAGAAAGAAAAAGAAAGAAAGCGAGAATGATAAATCAATCAAAAATTTTTGGGGGATGAACGCTATGGAACTTGCAACAGTCGAAAAAAAAAATAAATAAATAAACAGGTGTAATAAAAAGAAACACATGAAAAATCTCGAGGAATGTCCTTATTGTGGTCTGTTTTGTAGTTATATATATATTTGGGTTATACAAAAATTACTATGCTTACTTTATTAATTTAGCGAAGGCTTATATTTTATAAATAGGAACAGACTTAAAAACGCTTGGATTATTTTTAGTTTTATTTAAATATTATTTTCACTTTAAAGGTGTGTTCGAAAAAATATTTTTTCACCCTCAACAGCTTAAAACTTTCTGAGACATTTTCAGACTTATTTTTAAAATTGAAAACATGAAATTTTCTGAGATGACTTTTTAAGAGATGTATAAGAGGCTGTGCTGTGTAGTTTAATTTTTCGCTTCATTAATTAGAATTCCATTTATAAACAGTTTTCGTCTCAGTATGATCATTTTTTTTAGTTCCCACATCTTCCGCTTAGAAAAATTTGGCTCAAAGCGCCAACTTTGACAACATCTTTTACCATATTTTCTGCATTTATCAAAAATCGACAAGCACGACACAGTGTATACTTTCTAAATAAGAGTATCTGCCAGTTTGGTGCGTTCGAGAGCAAAAATGAATTTAGAAATAAATCAGAAAATAAACAGTTTGGATTGGAATACACCTTTAAAAAAGAGATTTTTTTTTATTTTTAAGTTTGCATTTTAGCAGAAATTTTATTTAGGTCATATTTTATTAGTATCTTCTCAATAACCACAAGATAAAATAATGAAATATTAATAATAATGAAACCTGTACAACTTATACCAATAAATCAATACTTTTCATCATTTCCTTACCTTCAAAAATAAATAAAACATAACTTTATTTAATTTTGGGTCCAGACGAATATAAATATTAATTGATAGAGAGGTAAAAGTCCGAAAAACTAGAAGAAATGATTTTAATAATTCCTTTTATTCGAAAACACATGTTTGAGCATATCTATCTCTCTAGAATGTTGTAGGATCACGAAATAATTTTCGTCCAGTCATACAGCTGGAAACATTTTAAACAAAAAACAAAAATCAACATTTTCAATAAATAAATAAATAAATAAATAAATAAGGGCATTAAATTTTTCTATGTTTCTTTGCTCTTAAAATGAGGTTTAAGCCATGTTTCAATCTTAATTGAAAGAGTAATTATCATTTTTAGGTAGATTTCGTATGAAATACTACCTATTGCAATCACACCAGTTTATCTATCTATCTATCTATCTATCTATTTATCTCACTTTTTTATGGACACGATAACTTCTATAATTCTTCACCAATCTCCACCAAACTGGTACATAAAAACAAAGGGGTTAAAATCTCGGCTAAGTTCGTTAATGGGCAAAATCGGACCAAGGGGGTCGGAATAGGGGGCGTTTTTGTGAAAACCAAAAAAACGCCATAACTTCTTAATTAAAGTAGATATCGAATCGGTTTAAAGTGTATATTACTTCTTAAAAATGGGCCAAAAGTTTATGCATGACAGATTTTTGATAAATTTAGAAGTGGGCTCAAGGGGCGAAAAAAACAGGGGTTTTGAGAGACAAAAATTCATAACTTCGTCAATTTTCAAAATATCAAGTTCAACTAAATTTTTTGTAAATGTTCTTAAAATTATCTAAAACTTTTGTATTTACAAGTTTTTGATAGGACCAACATTTACCGATGAAAAAAATTAAAAACGAAAAGAAAAAGGGCGGTGAAAAAAAAGAAAAATCCATAACTCTGTCAATTTTTAAGATATAAAATCTGATTAATTTTATTTTACATCTTCTTAAAAATATCTACAACTTTTATATTGACAGGTTTTTCATAGGACCAATTCGTATAGCAAAAAAGAAATTAAACAAAAATAGGAATTGGAGAAAAAAACCTCAAATCCAAACTGCTTATATTCTGACTCATTTTTAAATTCATTTTTGATTTTAAACGCATCCAAATGGTAGATCCTCTTAGTTAGAAACTGTATAAAGTGACGCATTGGTCAATTTTCTGATAAAGATAGAATATATTTCAAAAAAGGCTACCAAAAAGGGTATTTTGAACAGAATTTCCCAAAGTATCGGGACTGAAAATTTAAGGAAGTATTCAAATAAGAAATTGCGTTTCTTTTTCTAACTCGTTTTTAAATCCATTTTTGTTCTCAAACGCATCCAATTTACAGATCCTCTTATTTAGGAACTATATAATGTGATGCATTGGTCAGTTTTTTGATAAAGACGGAACATATTTCAAAAAAGGCTACCAAAAAGGGTATTTTGAACAGAATTTTCTGAAATCATCGTGACTCTAAATTTAAGGAAGTGTTCAAATAAGAAATTGCGTTTTTTTCTGACTCGTTTTTAAATCCATTTGTTCTCTCAAACGCATCCAATTTACAGAACCTCTTATTTAGGAACTATATAATGTGATGCATTGATCGATTTTTTGATAAAGACAGAATATGTTTTGAAAAAGGCTACCAAAAAGGGTATTTTGAGCAGAATTTCCCGAAGTCTTCGCGCTTTGAAAATTTTAAGTTTTCACATAGCAAATTGCGTTTTTTATGACTCGTTTTAAAATCCATTTACGCTCTCAAACGCATCCAAGTTACAGATCCTCTTATTTAGGAACTATATACTGTGACTCATTGGCCAGTTTTTGATAAAGATAGAATATATTTTTAAAAATGCTTTCAAAGTGAGTATTTCGCACAAAATTTGCCGAAGCAATCATGATTAAAGAATTAAGGATGTATTCAAACAACAAATCGGTTATTTTATGACTCATTTTTAAATTCAATTTTTTTCTCAAATGCATTCAGCTGACAGTTTTTTGTTATTTAGGAACTCTATAATGTACTGTTTTGGTCGATTTTTTAATAAATTCAGAATTTATTTCAAAATATGTGGTCAAAATGGGCATTTGAGCTGAATATTTCTTAAGATGATTCTGATAAAACCAGTTTTTGGAGAAAAATAATATTAAAAATTTTTCATAAACGGCCAAAAGAAGTTATTAAACTGGGTTTATCTCTAATCACACACACACACACACACACACACACACACACACACACACATATATATATATATATATATATTTTTTTTTTTTTTTTTTTTTTTTTTTTTTTTTTTTTTTAATGAGCACTCTTCGAAATCTACCTCCGCCTACAGGCCCAGCCGACAGGGATTTTTTTTTCATTTTTGTTTCTTTTCAAAATCTAGCTTTCAATAAATGGTTATCGTGGAAATGACTTCTTATGAAAATGTGTTTTCATCATGATAAGTTTTTTTAAATCATTTCTCGTATTTAAATTGTTATAAGTCAAATACCATTATAAAAAGTTCAAACTTGCAACATGTCTTTTTCAATGGTTTTATTTTAATTTTGATACAACAAATTTGAAAAAAAAATTACTTTTGAAAATGTGTTTTTTTAAGTTACATCTTTCTTTTTTAAATTTTAAATTTAAATATTTTTAATTTTTACTTAAATTAATATTTTTAAAAATGCGGAATCAATATTAAAGCTTATACAGTTTTGTTTATTGAAGTGAAAGAAAATTTAAATTCTACTTAAAATATTTCGTGACTTTTTCAATTATTTTACTTTAATTTTGATTAAAGTAAAAATAAAAAAAAAAAATGAAAAAAAAAAAAAAAACATTTACTTTTGAAAATATGATTCTTTTTTAAAGCTTACATCTTTTATTTTTTAAATTTTTACTCCAAATATTTTCAGTTTTTATACAAATAAATATTTATAAAAATTGTTGAATCAAAATTAAAGCATATAATTTTCTGTTTATTTAAATGAAAAAAAAAAAATCTACGAATAATATTTTGAGTATAACGATTTTAAATTGCTCCACTGCTTTATTAAGTTTTTAATTAAAAAAAATATGAGAAGTTTTATTATATGATTTTGTTTACCAATAATAGGATTAAACATCACGAAAAATTTCAAAATTTTAACACAATAAATAACAATTATATTAACATGTGTCCAGGTTAGTGATGGGCGATTCTGGAAATTTTGAGAATCGATTAAAATCGATATCGTATAAAACAACATCGATCATAATAAGAATCGATTTCTCAGTACTAGAATCGATACTAGAATCGATATTTCGATATTCAGGTTCACACAGAGAAGATCCAAAATACTAATTCCAAGACTTAGACAATCAGCAGGACCGTAATTACCGCCCCCCACCCCCCATCCCCATTTAGGGAGGCATAGAATTAAGCTATTGCAGATTTTAGAGTTGGATAATAAGAATTTTAAATTTTAAAATGATTGTCACTTATGGTTGTCACTTACACAAAAACTTTCACAAATTTGAGATACATAACTCAACTAATAACAACACTGAGTAACTTGGCATTAAACCGAGTATAAAGAGTGCCAAGAGCGTGTAACTAGGATGGAGAACAAGGAGTATAGACAAAAAAAAAATTTTTTTTTTCTAATGCCAACCAAATATTACACGAGATAGTTTGGAAGAACAAAAAATATGCCCCATTCCCAAGGAGGCAGGTAAACCCCACTCTTGACGGAAAGGCGACCATAGCCCAAATGTATCTTTTGCCGAAGTTTCAAAATGAAGATTTACAATAAAATAGAACGAGAATTGGACATTTTAAAAATTGCATGCATACTTTGAACGGCCCATTTAGTAAAGATTGGCGAGGAAGAAGGGGGGGGGGGCGAGGGATTAGAACGGACGAACTTGAAAAAGAAAAACATAATTAACTAATAACCCAAATAACTGAGCTCCTAAACAGAAATATAGTGTTGAATTCATGGGGTGGCCTGCCTGGAACATGCACTCTTTGAAACTATAAAAAGTGCCAAGAGCATGTAACTAGGTGAAGCGAGGGGTAGTAACAAAAAAAAACAAAAAAAACGAGGAGATAAAAACTTTATAACGATATGTTACATGAAATGGTGTGGAAGAAACAAAAAATATGCCCCCCACCCAGGGGGACAAGGTAAATCCCAAACGGACAGAAGGGCGATCCTGGCCCAAATGTATCCTTTGTTGAAGTTTCAAAATATGGATTTATAACAAAATAGAACGAGAATTAGACTTTTTTAAAATCGCGGTTATAATTTGAACGATCCTGTAAGTTAAGATTGGTGAGGAAGGGGGGGGGGGTTAGGACGGGCGAACATGAAAAAAAAAAAATAAATAAATAAAAAATAATGACACTCCGAGGGTGCCGACAGAAGTGAAAGCTTGAACAATTACGCGTGTATTTTTTGAATCGTTAGGATATATGATTTTGAATCGTCAGGAAATACTTTTAAATGAATATAAAAAAAAGGTTCTATAATAATATTAAAGAACATATCAATATCTATAAAAAACCGCTCGATACCACATGTCCAGTTATTGTAGTTAACTCACTATAACTACTTTCTTACATTTTAAAACGCGATAAATACACCAACCAAAATTAGACCATACTATCGATACCTTAAACCTTATCCAAATAAATCATTTTGTATTCATGCCTGTTACAATATCTGTAGATTACTTTTTGAATTATTCATATCGGACATCATTCAAAAGATATTACGAATTTAAAGATGGTAATCTAAAGAAATAATAGCGCTGCTGAGCACTCGGTGGCCAATAAGCTTAGGGATATGTATGCAATCAAAAGATTGCGGGTTCGAGCCCCAGTTTCGCTGATATGTATCAATGGTTTTTTTTTTTCGAAGAAGTTTGAAAAATTAAAATTTTAACCCTTTATGGGTCCGTAATGTGACCTAAAATGATGGGAGAAAATTTCTTATGCTAGATTTGTAATGCATTAAGCATAAGCTTTCAATAGACATATTGTATCAAGAAATGAGGAAATCCCCCTCCCACCCCCAAAAAAAGGGTCTTATAGGGAAAACCGGGAAACTGGAATAGTAAAAAGAACGGCGAGAAATGATTAGCTATACTAGAATTTTTCTCCCAACTGTAACTCCTACAGAAGCAAAGTTATAGCCTTTTAAAGATTGAAATGAAGTGAAGAAATAAGCAAAATTAGGGGAGTGATCGACAGGAGGGGGGGAGGGGTCCCCAGATCTGGGGGTGCCATGTAGCTTAAACTTTTAAGTTAAAAAGGGTAAAGAATTAAATGAGCGAAATTTTAAGGTGTATATTGGGGGTGGGTGCAAGCCCCCCTCAACATTTTTTTTTGTTTCTTTTAAAGAAACAAAAAAATATGCCCCTCAGCGGGGCCCAGATAAACCCCAAACGGGCGGAAGGGCGATCCCTTATTTATCTTTTGTCAAGCATTTAAAATGAGGATCTAAAATTAAAGAAAAAAAAAACGAGAATTGGACATTTTTAAAACTGTATTCATATTTCGAACGGCCCTGTAAGTTAAAACTGACGCGCAAAGGGGGGGGGGGAGTTAGAAGAGACGAGCGTGAAAAATAAAACATAATAAACTAATACTTCAAATAACTGAACTTCTAAACAAAAATATAACGATTTAACCTAATGTCGGATTAATGGGGTGCCCACAGGGGATATCCCTCCCCTCCAGAAGTTATGAAATTTTATGCTTTTTAATGCACAAATTGCGATTTCGCCTCTCTTACAGAGCTGTAAAACATGATGCCTTCTTCCGGACTCGCCGAAAAATGCCTGCATTCAACACTGATTTAACCTAGGAATAAAAAAAAATCCATTCTTATACGTAATTTTACATCAATACTACCATTAAAACAATAAAATTGGAAAAATAGATTCGATCTGAAACGTGGGCCGATTTAAAGTAAATAAAAAAAATTACAATTCTATTGGTATCTAAGAATCTCCCAAAATGCGCTTTCAATTTTAGTAAATCAAAATGAAATCGATTTCAAAGATCGAAATCGAATCTAAAGATCGAAATCGAATCTAAAGATCGACATCGAATCTAAAGATCGACATCGAATCTAAAGATCGAAATCGAATCTAAAGATCGACATCGAATCTAAAGATCGACATCGAATCTAAAGATCGAAATCGAATCTAAAGATCGACATCGAATCTAAAGACCGATCTTACGGGCAGAATCGATTTTACATTTTTACTTCCTTTTGTAACTTTACAAGAAGAGAGTATTAGATTCGTGAAAAATTTCGACTTCCCGTTTTCGGTGGATTTATATATTTTAGAAGGTCTTTAACACGATTTCATGGTTTTTAAGAAATATTTGTCTGTGTGTGTGTCTGTCAGTCTGTGAGTCTGTATATGACAAAAATTTCTTACCGTTCTATCTCAAGAACAAATGTACGGAATTCCACAAAACTTTAGATTTAGTTTGACCTTGATATAAACTGAATCTAATTAATTTTTGGTGTATATAGCCTAACAGGTGGTGCTGTTACGTTGCATTTTTTGCGATTTGCGCAACAGCTATATCTGAATAACGAATGCACGGATTTTCCTCAAATTTCAGATTCAGTTAGTCCTTGACATGAATTGATGTTTTTTACATTTTGATGTATATCGTTTCTCAGATGGCGCTGCTATGCTGAATTTTTCACAATTTCCACTCAGTGCCATGTGAAAAGGGGGGGGGGGGGCGAAAGGTGGCGGTCGCCCCGAGCGCGGAAATTTAGGGTGCGCCAAATTTTTACTACTAACATCACTTCTAGCCTATCACAAGAAAAAGTTAATACGGGGGGGGGGGGGGGGGCTAAATTGGAACTTTGAACCGGACGCAGTTCTGTTTTCGCACGCCCCTGTTTCCATTTTAGCTTTATCTCAAGAACTAATGCACGGACTTACATAAAAATTTAGATTCAATTAGTCCTTGATATTATTTGATGCTAATTACATTTTGCTGGAAATCGCTTAACAGATGGCGCTGCTATACTGCATTATTCATGATTAACGCAATAGCGCTATCTCAAGAACGGATTTTCATCAAAATTCAGATTGAGTAAATCCCTGCTGACATAGATTAGTGTTGTTTAGTTCTTGGTGTAAATTGCCCTACAGGTGGCGCTAATATGCTGCATTTTTCATGATTTCGCAATAGCTGTATCTCGCGCTTTCATGGATTTTCATCAAAAATTCAGATTCAGCTGGTACCTGATAAAAATTGATCCTGATCATTTTTTGGTGTACATCACTCAACAAAAAACGCTATTTTGCAGAGGGGGGGGGAGGGGTGTTCTGAGGTTTCTTTAATTCTTCTATCATAGAAACTAATACACTGAAATTTTGGAATTGGCACACCCGACTATTTTATCTTCGACTTTTGAAGGAAAATGAAAATTATATTACCTTCAGAGAAATCGATTTAAAATTTTAAAGTATCGATTAAATCGAGTTGGCCGTAATATCGATTAAATCGATTTAAAAAATCGAAATCGCCCATCACTAGTCCAGGTATCCCCTTCAAAGCTTCTGTGCAACTGAATCCTTATTGCTGTGAAAGTAGATTTACAGGCTTTGAGGGCTAATAAGTTATCTTGAACTTCGCGGCATTTTTGTCTATATTGGCGGCAAACACACGTGCGTGGAAAGTTTCAAATTTTCTGAAATAAATACTCTAGTCTTTACGGCATTATCTAATATTACTCGAATAACCATCACAAAAAATTATTTTAACACAATAAATAACAATTATATTAAAATGTTTCCAGGTCTCCCCTTCAAAGCTTCCGTGCAACTAAATCCTTATTGCTGTGAAAGTAGCTTTACAGGCTTTGAAGACCAATAAGATATCTCGAACTTGGCAATATTTTTGTTGATATTAGTGGCAGACACATACGTGGGAAAAACTTCAAATTTTCTGAAATAAATACTCCAATCTGTACAGCATTATTTAATATTACTCGAATAAAACATCACAAAAAATTATTTTAACACAATAAATGAAAATTATTTTGAAATGTATCTCTGATCCTAACCCGTCCTGAATTCTGCCGTAAACCATCGTATGAAAACTATATTGGTATCAACCGATTGGTAAGAGTTTACTACATGTTAGGGGCTATTCATATGTAAGGTTATTAATTTTTTTGGAAATTTTGGACCCTAACCCCTCCTCCTCCTCCTCCTTATCAAAACATAACATTATTACTGCCCTAATAACATTATCTCTGTTCTAATGATATCGTTATCAAAGTCTAAAAAATATTTTTATTTTTACATTTTCTTCTTTCTTTTTTATTGTAATGCGTTTACAATGATGATTTAAATGAAGAGAATTGATCAGTTCTATGAATATTGTTATACATGGAATAACTCTATAGCAAATAATACCATAAAGAAATGCTGTTTATTTAAAAATATAGCTATTTGTTACTCTATGCATTCAACGATAACATTGTCTTCTTGTATTTGCCTCCCTGATGAGAGGGGTAAGCAGAATTTCTTATTAATAAAACAGATCACCAACATTCATCTCTCTCTCTCTTTTCTTTTCTTTTTTTTTTTTTTTTTTTTTTTTTTTTTTTTTTTTACTAGTAAACATAACAAATATCACTTAGAACCTGGTTTCTACAACAACGCATTATATTTACATATCGCAGACCAATATTAATACCGAACGTTGGGATAGTTCATATTTTGCAGTAAAATGATTTTATAATTACTTAATGGCTTAATAACACCTTTGTATCGTCATAAAAATCGATAAATTTCTAAGAAAAGAGTCCATAAACTAATTTGATGAAAAAAAAAAAAAAGTTATGAAAAAATGAAAATTTTGTCTGCATAAAAAATCATAACGATATCAAAAAACAAACTCCGGAAGTATTTGGTGCAAAGACAATTTGAACATGCTCGCATAGTATTGAATTCTGGGGGTGTCCCACTTTAGAGCAATATGCCCCCTCCCCAAAATTTGAGATTTTGTGTTTTCAATGGTCAAAAGGTGCAATTTCCACCCCGGAATTCCATAAGTCCTCCCGCCGGAGCCACAGAAATCCCTCCCGAAAAAAGTGCCTGAATTCAACACTGTGTGCACAGTTCGTATGTCGCCACTCTCATTTGGAAGCAAATAGGCACTTTGATCCCATAAGCAGCTGAAAGAGTTAAAATTGATAAATTATAAACTTGTTGACGGAATAAAGATTCGCTGACGATATTTTTATTTTATGGGAATGTGGTGTGTATAAATTATACCTTTTCCTTGGCAGAATTAATGATCTTGATATAAAGTTTACGCTTGAAATTCAGAAAAAAGGAAGTTTACCTTCTCTCGATGTTAATTTATATTAAATCATAGAATACCTCACTATTAACTGAACCGTTTTTAGAAGACCTATTATATAAAGTAACACAATTTCAGCTAATAGTTCCTCTTTATTCTTATATGAAACAGCAGATTTCAAGTTTTACGTTAGACGAAATTTTAAAATATGTGCCAAAGAAAAAAAAATTTTTTTTGAAGAAAGAACATTATAAATAGAGACAACACAGAATAAAACCATGGAGGAATGAGATAGGTGGAGGTGAAATAAGCCTCAAAAAAGGTTTGCAATATGAAACCATTTATCGCTCAAATTTTAATGTCGCAAACGATTTTAAGTCATTAACAAAAGAATGTTACCTCTTCAAAGCACGTGGTTTTGTTGGTGCTTAATTTGACTTAATGTAGCGGATTTTAGGGTTAAATTTTTGGCGTTACCCCCAGACATTATACTTCCACTCTATTAATTTTTCTTTCCTCATGGAAGAAAACGAATTTTCAGCATACTTGATTAATAAATTAATCTATCAGTTTAGCTTTCATGAAAGTATAAAGAAAGGTGGTCATGATGAAATATGTGAAAGATTTAAGTATACCTTTAATTTTTTAATAAAGATTGAGGTGCATGATTTACTTAAACATGGTATAAATTTAATAGCCTAACCTACATGAAAATTAAAAGACTTAATCTCCATTAAACTGAATCCAATACCGCAGGATGAAAAAGTTGGTATGTATATGATTCCTTTCAAAACTGACAAAAATAACGCAATGGGATACATAGAAATGACGAATTCAAAGAACATAAAGCAGATATCAAATTTTGTCGCCGATCCACCATTATTATTATTATTATTGTTTAATAAATAACATACATCTGACTTGTGTTTTGACATGAAAACCTGCATATAAATAATCGTCAATTAACAGGCACGAGATAGCACAAGGAAATTTTTCAACACGTGAGAAATATTATCGGGATCTCCACGCAAAAAGCGTGTGCAACGCAAGCGATTAGCGACGTGGTGCCTTAACCACTTGGCCACGGAGGCCCCGCCAATCCACTAAATTTTCCTGTTTAAACTATAAACAAAGTAACATTATACATTTTGATCAATCGAAAGTTATAAATACAACCTTTAATTATTACACCTCCATAATCAGAGAATCAGTAGAAATTACATGTAAAGGAAATCAAGTATGTAATGACGCAATATTAAACAATCTAAACAATTTATTGTTAAATATCTTAAAATACAATAAAAAGTCATTTTTTTCTCTACATGTATGTAGTTTGAAATATATGAAAATTCTCCCTGGTGAAAGTTGTGGATGGATAACAAAAATGCTCAGAGCTAATTAAAAAAAAAAAAAAAAAAAAAAAAAAAAAAAAAAAAAAAAAAATCATAATTTACAATTGGAGAGGTTGGCGTAAGCTAATCAGGTCTTTCTGTCTGTAGATAACAGACTAATCAATCATAAACCTTCATCCTTCCTCTACTCTCCTAGAAATATTTCCTGTGTTTAATGCGCCTAACCAATCACTTCAGTCTGACTTCTACTTTCACATTTAAATCTGTTTTTGTGAACACTTCACATTGGCGAACTCAGTACGCGGACCCTCCAACTATATCAATAAAAATTTCTGTGGCTCCTGAAAATCATTTGCGTAATTTACAAGAAGTTTCTGATGAAGGGTCCTTTATCAAAGACTCTGATATCGAAGAATCTGATCATGAAATGATCGTACTGATAGAGACGTTCTAGAACGTTCGAAAGCTTTTCTTCCTCTTTTTCTGTTCTTTATCTAATTTCTTTCTTAAATTTATATTTAATATAGTTCTTGATCAGACTGATAATATAAATTAGGATATGTATCTAAAAATTTGAAGCAGAGGATGGAAAAAAGACCTGGCTTATTCCATACGCCGCCCCTCCAAAATTGTTCTTAGAATTCATCGTTTAGATTAATCGTTTATTTATTTACTTATTTTCTTATTTATTTAAATAGAATTTTTATGACCCACTCCCTGCATTAAAGTACGAAAAACTAACAATAATGTTAGGTTTCTAAAATATTGAGCCTCTAATTGTTAACATAACCTATGTTTTCCAGCTTTTATTAAATAGTTATTAGTTAGTAACAATATTAATTATATTTTACAATTAAAAATTCGTTAAATGCATTTGTGTATTATAAAATACTAAACATATCTTTCAAATGTTAAGAGCAAAACAAAACAAAATTCATTAAAAAAATATATATTATAAAATCACTTCATAAATCACCTACCTTTACAATAAACTTGAAAACATATTTATGGATTTCAAAATTGAATTTACTTACCTAAAAAAAAAAGAAGAAAAATAATCAAACATTGAATAGCAACAAAGAATAAAATAAATTGCAAGTAAAAAAAGTAAAGAAAATAAAATGGCAACTTTTATTCTTTTATTCAGTAATGTACTTTATTTTTAATTTTTGACACATATTAAGCTATTTTTATTTAACGTTTACACATGTTATTGTTTAATATTTATTATATTATAATTTATATTATCATGTTTAAATGTTTCATATGTTTGTACACTGCAATGAAAAAAAAAATAAATAAAAGAATGTTGATTTTACACTATAATATTGATAATCTAGCTGTCAATATTATACCGTAAAATCACAGATATAGTACTGTAAAATAAGCAGTAATATCTAAAATATTACTGCTAGGATATTTATAGAACGTATATAAAGATGCTTATTTATAGTTTATTATTCTTAATTTTATAGTAGACAGTGTATCTATCATTTATTCATCTATTTATCTCATTGTAATCATCAATTCCTTATTATGCATTTATTATTATTTTTATGCATCACTTATTACCATTTATCGTTTAACAATTTCAGATACAAACATAATTAAATACATCTATTTCTTTATTTAATATACTTTATTTAAAAGAAAAAAATCAAATTGCACCACACTTGAAGTGCTAAAAATGTTAATAATTGAAATTAAAATGAAAGTCCCTATTCTTAAAGTCCCTAGTCTTATTTAAAATTCTGCATATTCCTTTGAGAAATATCTATCATTTCATCATCTTTGAATTAATCAGATTATTATCGAAAACAGAAAACAATGAACGTTGTTGATGTTTTATTTCGTCAAGTGAATTTCTACATAATAATAATTAAAAAAAAAGTTTTTTCTTAGAATTACAATGCACTATTATTTATTTTCATGCGTATACGAGTTTTAATTTGTGTTCTAGAATGTAGCGGAACTAAATAAGAACAAATATAAATCAATTTTTGTGGGGAAAAAATAATTTTTTATCGTGTTTCAAATACTTTCTTTTCTTTGAGTTCCGCTATTTGATATCATTACTATTTGGTATTAACAATACAAAAAAGATCTTGCATTTTAATGCTGCTGTTGATTTTGTAATTTTACCATTATAAAAGTAAAATAATCTAAAAAAGAAAATTACCTGAAATCAAGGAAAAAAAAGGAAAGAAAAGAAAAAGAATAGTTTCGAAACGAAACTTAAATATCCCCTTCTTCAAGTAAAATGTATGCTATCACAAAGTAATTAGGAATCAGACCTGAACTATTTGTTTCTTGTCTTTACGGTCGTCTGCCTTAAAATGTGAAAGAGCCTCTGAATTTCAGTATCTCGAATATGCTCAGATAAATGCAAATGCAAAATATAAGGTGAAATCTCCAGTAACTCACACCTTAAAAATTCTTTTTTGTTGAAATCACTATTACAAAATTTTAAAACAATTTTGAACAAACAGATTTTTTTTTTTTTTTTTTTTTTTTTTGCAAGGTAGGAGGGATACATTAAAAAGTATTGCTGATATTTTACAACATATTTTACAGAAAATACACAATTGTAACATTAATGATTACTACTTAGAATCTTAGACATTCAATATTCAAAGTAAGATTCATTTAAAAAATAATATTGGTTTAGAATAAAGGAAATAAAAAAAAGAAATAAACATCATAGCTTTTGAAGCTGCGTAATAAAAAATAGATTTATGAAAATATTTCTATATCATTTTATTAAAGATTTTCTCAGATCCAAAGGAGCTAGTTTCTAATAGATTTCTGAATTCATTTATTTTCGGAAACTTATAAGATTGGCAGGTGTTCTTATTCAGAAACTATGTAATCGAATGACGTTATCCATTTTTTGATAAAGGCAATAACCTTTTGAGAAAATACTGTTAAAGTTAGCGTTTTGAATTGAATTTTCAGAAGCGATAGTACTGGAAAGGAGAAAAACTTGCAGTCACGTGACAAGAATATCTTATATCTCGGTAAATAATTTATTTATTAAAATGGAAAATACTTTTTGATTATAAATCCCGTCAATAATGGCTATCAATTTCTTGTCTTTACAGTTAAAAATTAGTCAGAAAATGTATTTGAAAATTTTGGATTGTTCAGCAGGGAATTTGAGAACCATTTATAAGAATTTGTTAACAGAAGTTCATTATCGCTAGTAACATTTTTACAAAACATATTGCTTGCCCTACACATTCAGAGAACAACTAAGCCAGTTCTGACCATGCTAGACTAAGTATTAAAAAAGTATAATCCTAATCTCGGCCCGGCATGAGTCTGCTGAAAAAATTAAATCCGTTCTGAGACACCATGTAAATATTATATGGCATAATATGTATATAATTTATTCTTATCCGAAAGGACTTTTTATTATTTTCAGAACTCTAGTCTTAGGGTGTAGTTTAGTCTTATTTTTGTGTATTCATGTATTAATTTTAAAGAAACTATCTTTAGTTAAGCACTTTAAAAAGACTCGGAAATACTTTTTACTGATCCAAAACCTTGGTTACAGAAATTTAGAAAATTTAGCTCCATTTTACATAATTAAGTTCACATAATTTGCTCAATTAAGTAACCGATACTTCAAAACTTATTCCTATCGCAAAGAACTTATACTTTTTCTCTTCTCATAAAAGAAAAAAAAAAAAAAAAAAGGCTGTGATTATTTTTCTTACTACATAACTGATTTACGTGAGTAGAATTTCGTGGCATCCCTTCAAATATTCTACGAGCTGGAAGAAAAAGCTATCGTCGGCCGATGAGTAAGAGGGGGGATTCTGCTTTTGCTATCAAGATGTTCTTCATTAAGCTTCCCAAAACAGGTTCAGCATGCTGCTGGAACTTTTCCTGCTCCCAAGTTATTTCTATTTCAGCTGCAGGGTGTAAATGCACTTGAATAAAAGTCTAAATTCTCAAGTTTATTGAAAATCGCGCATACATTTTAAAGGTGCTTTTTTTTTTACTACTTTTACTGGTTTTTAATTAAAGTATGCTTTATAAATGTAATTTCGATAAAAAGAAAACTGCCCAGCCAAACTGATGGCATTGAGCTCACAGGCTAAACACACTAATAGCATATTGTATTCTTATTTCAAAAAATAACGCTCTTCCAAAAATAAATAAATAAATAAAGGAGAGATTAGCTTTCTTTTCTCCCTCTATACTTAACTAAGGGACCTGCAAATCTAATCAAGAAAGCACCTTAACAGAATAAACCTGTATACGAAGTTTGTAGCAAAATTTGAATAATTTATCTTTAACAGTTCTTGACTTATAACAATTAAAATAGGAGAAATGATAAAAAAAAAAAAAACATCATGAAGAAAAGCGCATTTTCATACGAAGTCGTTGCCATGAGAACCATTGCTTGAAAGCTAGATTTTGTACACAAATTAAAACGAAAAAAAAAAATAGCATTTCCTGCTCCAAGTTATTTCTATTTCAGCTGCAGGGTGTAAATGCACTTGAATAAAAGTTTAAATTCACAAGCATACTACTTTTACTGGCAATTAAAGCATTCGTTATAAATATAATTTCAATAAAAAGAAAACTGCCAAGATAAACTAATGGCATTGTACACAGGTATTGTAAATTGTAATTGTATATTGTACTTTTTTTTTTTTTTTTTGCAAATAATAATGCTCCTCCAAAAATAAATTAAGGAGGAGATTAGCCCAAGTTTCTCCTTTTATGCTTAACCAATGAACCTGTATCAGGAAAGCCTCTGATCAGATAAAACTTGTATACGAAGTTTTGTAGCAAATTGCATAGTTCTGCATGGAAGACTCATTTATCTAAATTAAGAAAAAAAAATAGACCTTCGTCTTTCCTCTCTCTTATTCTTAACCAAGGAACCAATAAATCGAATCAGGGAAACGCCTTATCAGGATAAACTGGTGTACCAAAATTGAAGCAAATCAGATAATTCTGCATGAAAAACACGTTTATCTAAATAAAGGCAGGGGGAGGGGGGTTAGCCCTCCGTTCCTCCTTTTATATTTAATCAATAAACCTGCACATCCAACCAGGGAAGCGCTTTAGCAGAATGAACCTGGAAAAAAAAAACTGAAGCAAATCGGATATTTCGATCAAGAGTTATCGCGCTATCTACATATGTACATGCATACATTAATTGCGGCCACATTAGCTCTCAGGTTTTGATAGCCTGTGAGCTAATAGAAAGAATTCTGTGTTTAAAAATTAAAATCAACCAGTAACTATTCTTGATAAATGTAATATGGAAGCATGGTCGCATGATCATTCAAATCATATGGTAATACAATCACATGATGCAACTTCTCTAATTAAAAATAAATTTGTTTAAAATTTATTAAAAATCGTTTTAACTTAAAATATTATTTGTAATTTTTTTATTTAAAAAATAGAAATATATAAACTTTAATTTGAATGTGAATTTTTAAAAATATTAATTTATATAAAAATTAAAAAATATTTAAAATAAAAATTAATTTTTTTTTATAAAAAATCATATTTACAAAAGTAAATATTTTCTTTAAATTTTTTGAATCAAAATTAAAATAAAATAATTGGAAAAGATATGTTCCAAGTTTGAACCAATTATCTTTAACGGTTCTTCACCTATAACAATTTGAATAGGAGAAATGGTGAAAAACCCCATCACGGAGAAAATACTTTTTCATAAGAAATCGTTTCCATGATAACCATTGCTTGAACACAAACCAATATATGTATGTATGTATATATATACAGGGTTGTTATAATTAAAGTTCGCCTATTCAGAAGGCTCTAGAGCCGGTTCTATGGCTCCAAACAAATCAGAATCTCACTAGTACGTAGTTGAAGACATGCGCTCTGCGAAAATGAAAAAAAAAAAAATTAGTTAGAATTTTTGTCAGTAGGTGGCGCTGCGCCAATATTTAAGCCAATATTTGCGGATTCCTTTATTTTCTGGGGATTTTTGAAAGATTCTGTATCTAAAGACAGGTGTCAGACATTCTCTGATCTGAAAGACAGTATTAGACTTCGCATTCGATCAATCTTACAGGACAATTTACGCAATGCTGTAGAAAGCACAATTCTGAGAATGGAATGCATTATTAAAAAAGGCAGAAGATTCATTGAGCATGTATCATGTTATTCTTCGTTATTTCCTTACTGCCGAGCGACATGTTTTTTTTTTTTGTCGATGCAGTTTACATCACATGAAATGATATTCATTTTTCTGTATTGTTTGGAGTCATAGGTCAGTCATAGTTATGAAGTCTCTAAAGTTGTCTGATTAGGTGAACTTAATTATAACAATTCGCAGTTCGTCGAAGTTTGTTGAAACTTTTAAATTTGTGTGTTTCGTCTGGATTGACTGATATTGATATAATCAATCTAAAAACATCACTTTAAATATTGGCGCAGCGCCACCTAGTGACAAAAAATTTGACTAATTTTTTTTTTCGATTTTTGCAGAGCGCATCTCTTCAACTATGTACTAGTGAAATTTTGTTTCGTTTGGAGCTATAGAACCGGCTCCAGAGCCTTCTGAATAGGCGAACTTTAATTATAACAACCCTGTATATGGGTGATTCTCAAAATAGGGGACGATTTCAAAAATGAAATCTTAAAAAAATTACTATTAGCAAAATTTCTGAAAAAAATAGGTGTTGTTAATGTAGTATTAGGTATACTTTCCATGTAGTCAGCAGAGCTAAATATTTAAAAATTAACTTAAAAAAATAATTAGTATTTTTTGAGCCATGCTAATGACAAAACGAATTGTATGGAATAAATATATTATGAAATTTTTATTTTCTTCCTGTTAAAATATTTTTTTTCTATATTTATTAGCCTTCTTTTTCAGCAAATGGTTTCCATTTTTACATATATACATATAAGGAGAATAAAAACATTACCAAGCAAACTTTGTTACATGAGCAACATTCTGACACTAACAATGTAAGAAGCTGTCTTAGTGATTTTCCTACAGATTTAATGCATATTTTAGGGATAATAAATGTAATACCTAAATTTATACGTAAAATTAAACTTTATAAAGGATACAATATAAGCACTGGTTACATTTATGTACATAGGAGTCTTTAGCATGGACAGGAAAACCATGCTAATGACACTGATATCTGCCCATGCTAATGACAAATTTTAATTTAAATCAGATTATGAGCCATAATATAATCACAATACAATATTCCTTTCTGGGGCTTTTTAAACCACAAAAGTTCTATGCAAATAAATAAAATAAAAATTTTAACTATAAAATAAACATGAAAATTATTATCCATTCTAATGACATACAATTGATGTAACCCCCTAATATTCAACTTCTATTCTTAAAATACAATACATGCTTCTATTTTCTGGCTGGTTTAAAATGACTACTTGTTGCCATGGAGAAACTTTATATTTTCAAACTATTGTCATATGTGAAAATGAAATTTTGATTAATAACCAGCTGTTTTAGTATGACCTTGTTTTGAAAATCGAATATGGAGGACAAACTTTAATTCTTTTTTTATGTACTATAATTTTATTTTTAAAAAGAAATTTATTGGATAAATCCTTTCCTTGATTAATTTAAAGAAAGAATAACATTTGTTTTATTTTATAAACATGATATTAACTCTTGAAAAAGCTAGTATATATAAGGCACAGCTGCTGTGGACATCCATGCTAATGACATTTTGAACATTTATTCTGTTATTTTAAGGTGTTTTTAACTAAAAAGTGAGTAATTCTTGAGTGCAAATAATGAATAATATTAAGACAAACATATCTAAATATAAAAACATGACAGAAAACCTCTAATTTTTTTTTTATATGCCGAAAGACATAAATTGTCCCCTATTTTGAGAATCACCCATATACACTTCCTGTTCCAATTAAGGTAGAAACATGATTTAAACGTCATTTTAAGCAGAAAATTTTAATGCATTTTTGTCTTGGGCCTCCTTAAGGGAATCGTATTCTAATCGAGATTTTATCATAATGAACACATTTTGACTGGAAAAAAAAAATAAATAAAATGCTAAAAATCTCGGATGAACCAACTTGTGAGTCAAAGATCGAAGTAAATTGCGTTAATATTTAAAGACGTATTAGAACGGGGGGGGGATAGACATAATAATAGAATAGACAATCATTTGATCGAGTTCATGGCTGAAAATCCACGATTAGTTAAATCTCGATTAGCACATTAAAACGCAATCGATCTGAGAAGTCATATCTTGGTGGAAAACATTTAAAAACCTGAATTTAACGGTTGACTCTTTGGCTTACCTTTCTTGCACCTAAAAGTATGAAAACATGGAGGATTAGGAGCAAGAAAACATAATGGTAAACCTATGTGTCAACCGGATTTTTAGGTGTTTTCCACCAAGATATGACTTGGCAGATTGATTGCGTTTTAATATGCAAATCGAAATTTAATCAATTTAAAGATTTTCCTCCGTGAACTTGATGAGGCCATTGTCTGGTCTACTGCCTCCCGCTCTATAAGGAGTAACGTAAAAAATGTATCACTACTTTAATGACAGTTAAAAAGTTGAGTCATGTCTAATTGTAAAATTTTTGTACGAATTATTTTTAAGAAATATTTTTTGCGTTTTGATTCTTAATGTTTATTACCATCCAAATAAAAACTAATGTTCAGATATTTTTTTTTAATTTCATAACTATTTTGGTTTAGAAGTAACATTACTTATAAAAATTTGCTGGAAAACTCATTTTTTCATATACTTACTACATTTAAATACTAACATTACTAAGTAATTACAGGTTTAGAATTACAATGAAGTGGTTGCTATGGCAACAAATATATTGCCAAAAAAAAATGTTCCACTATATTATGTTTATTAATGATAATCAGTTTTTGCATTTTTCTCAAAACTAAGTTAAGTGGAAAATGTGAATTTTGCATATACACCCTTCATATATTGCTTACATTTGAATAATCTCAGAAGCAGAATCAAAAGATAGAGAATTCTTCAAAGCAGAATGCTTCCAGATGAAGCGATTCTTCGATGTTTTCAAAAGTAGCTAATTTTTCATATCCTCGAACTAAAAAAAAGCATATAGTAACTATCAAGCATCTTAATCTAAGGATGTAGTTAGTTGATCATATACTCACTCAAATAACCTTGTCTATCGTTCAAGGTTAATTTTACTTAAACTTGAATAGCGTTCAATTTAGTATGTACTTAGTTAAACATATTTATTATTTCATGGTCAACAGGAATTCTACTGATGAGGTAATTGGTAAAGAGGAAATCCTCATAGAATTTTTTCTTACCACCACCATTGTTATGTTTAGAAAATAGGAATATTAAAGAGACTTTAAACTAAACATAACACCACATTACGCTTTTTTGAAACCCTGAGAATCTTAAGTGTTGCTTATGGTTGTATTCAGAGATTACATAAGTATTAAGTAACGCCGTTAAGTGCATGTTAATGTAGAATGCGCTGGTCAAAATTACGGCGTTTTTTTTTTCTACTTAAAAAGAACAATCAGATATTATTTGTATTGTAAAAATTCTTTTATCTACCCGAAAATGGAATGAAAATGAATTAGGCGTTAATAAAAAAAACATATTTGACTCAATTTTGCTGAATTTAGGCACTGTTAAGTTTTCGTAAACAGTTTAATTAAGGGAAAAAATAAAAGAAAGAAAAATAGCTTATTGATAATTAAGTTCAAAATTCGACGGAATGTAACGATTGTATTCTTTATAAGCAATGATTTGGAAAATATATAAAGAAAATTGAAATCATTTAAAACTTTGTTCCAATTTTTTGAATTATTATTTAAAAATTAAAATCGGGATCATTATCAGATCACTTCTGTGCCTATCTGTCCGTCTGCCACAGACAGTTGACCACGCGTACTAGGCGGGGCTCGCAATGTTTCCCACAAGCGTTGCGGTATTTGATTGGTTTTTGGTGAACGCTTGTGGGGAAAATCGAGAAATTGATTAGCTATAATCCATCATGACGTTGTATGACGTCAGAAATGCTTGTCGTCCGTTTATTCGTAAACTATGGAACGTGAAAAAAATCAAGTTGGCTGAAATAATAAATGATTTTTACCACGTATTTATAGGCTATTAACCATTCTTGATCATAGTTAGGCAAAATGTACAAGGGCCTTTAAAGTTACTTGAAAAAAAAATATATAAATTCTTTTCTTTGTATATAATGTGAGGTATATTGCGAATGAATATATGACGTCAAAAATGCTTGTCGTCCATTTATTCGTAAACTATGGAACGTGAAAAAATCAAGTTGGCTGAAATAATAAATGATTTTTACCACGTATTTATAGGCTATTAACCATTCTTGATCATAGTTAGGCAAAATGTACAAGGGCCTTTAAAGTTACTTGAAAAAAATATACATACAGTCAAACCCCGTTAATACGCGCCCTGTTTAATACGCGAATTTTTTTAGGTCCCTTGAAATACTCATATCTTACGCATATAAAAACCCCTTTTAATACGCGAGTGGCTAATACGCGAACCCGTTTAATACGCGAAATTTTATCAGTCCTTAGAAAGAAAAACCTACGTTTAATACGCGAATGAGCTTAGTTCTAAACGTATGAATTTTTAGATGAAGTATTTTCTCAAACATTTTATACAACAATTATTTAACTTATTTTTTATGCAACAATTATTTAAACCCAATTAAATTGAGCATTTTTTCCCTCAAAACCACACGCTGATTACATTTGCACCCCGATCCGAGGCACAAGACAGCTCAATCAAAACTCTCCCAATCTCATAAGCGAGACGTTGTTCAAAAGTTAAAAACATTATGTCTGCTTTAAAAAACACCTGTTTTCATTTGTAGAGTATATAAAACCACAATGTAAAATTTTAATGGAAATTCAAATTTTTAAAAAATACAACATTTAGAGATTTTTAACTTGTGCATTTCGGCAAACCATGAGACGCTAATTAAGAATATGTAAATTATAAAATAATTGATACAAAACTTTAAATGAAATCAGTAAAAACCTGAGTGTTTTGTTGTGGTTTCGCTCGCTTTCTGGACGCATCTGCTCAAAAAAATCAAATTACGAAAAGCAGAACGTACCTTCAATTCAATACTTTTCTTGCGATTTTTGTCATTTAAAAATATAAATGTAGACAAAAGGGGAATTAAATTTATAAAATCAGACAAATTTAAAGTTAATGTAAGGTTCATTCATCGCGGGCGCGGGCTGCACGAGTCAGCTAGTTCTTATAAAAAGCAAAAATGAAAAGAACTTTTCCCCATAATTAAAAAACGATGTAACCTCCCTCCCCTAATTAGAGCGGTAGAACCCAGAGATGGAACATGCACTATAATCGCAGATTAATCACGTGAGTCTTTCCAATCGCTGTTTCATCAGTGCTGTGTTCTTTTTAAAAGAAGAGAGTCGGTTGTATTATCTAGTATTATCTAGTCTACAATATCTATCTATGCTTTTATAATCTAGCCTACGATGCCCAAGCTGTCTCAAAAAAGCCTGCGTTTGCCAAAGAATAAGGCATACCTGAGTCAACTTTAAGGACTTTGTTAAAGAATAGGAATGTTATCGTTAACCATGCTGTGGTTGGAGGAACAAAGAATAAGAAACCGCCAAGTTTGAGGACATGGAAAAGGCCCTTCACGAGTGGTTTGTTCAAGTGCGCTCTACGAATATCCCTATAAGCGGCTTCTTCATACAAGAAAAAGCTTCTGAAATCGCAACAAAAATGGGATTGCTAGATTTCAATGCCTCAAATGGATGGCTGGATCGATTTAAAACTCGTTACGGCATAAAATTCAAGCAAGTGTGCGGTGCGTCAGCTGCAGTCAACATTGAAGGTGTTCACTGCTGGAAAATTAATGTGCTTCCGCAGCTTGTAAAAAACTATTCAAGTCGGGATATTTACAACATAGACGAATTTGAGCTTTTTAACAAACTGACACTCAATAAAACAATGGCCATGAAAGGAGAAACATGTCATGGAGGCAAACTGAACAAAGAGCGTCTTACTATTCTGTTCGGTGCCAACTCTGATGGATCAGATAAATTGAAGCTGCTGGTCAAAGGGAAATCGCGCAACTTGTGGTGCTTTAAAAATGTCAAGAATTTCCCAAGCCTGTACGAAAGCCAGAGTAGATCATGGATGACGGGCAGCATTCTTACAACAAGACTTCGTAATTTTGATCGGCGTATGAGAAAAGAATCACGCTATGTGTTATTGCTTGTGGACAACTGCCCTGCGCATCCAGAAGATAACGAAGAGCTGAATAATGTCCAAGTAGAATTTCTACCTCCAAATTCGACTGGTGTCACCCAGCCAATGAATCAAGGAATAATTAACAGTGCCAAAGTAAGTTACAAGACACGCGTCCTACGGCGATATCTTCACCAAATGGAACACAGCAGCCTTCTTTCTTGCTACGAGTGACGTCCAATTACAGTCCTCGACGCTATGCACATGCTTACAACAGCATAGGAGAGTATCACAGCAACAACAATTACAAATTGCTTTCACAATCGGGTTTTGGAAGTAGCGAGGGCATCATTTACGGAGAGTCAACCTCGCACTCTAATGTTGAAGAAAACTGGCTGGCCACACAAGAAATTGTAGGGGAAAAATGTCGATTTTAAAGCGTTCATTCATATAGACAAAGATCTAGTAACCTTTAAACTTAGAAGTCTGGATGATATTATCGCCGATGTAACTGCGACTGACAAACCAAATAGGGAGGAAGAAGATGGTGAACCTACGCTTCTGCCCCCATCTCCATTCTCCAAATATACAGATACCAAAATTCAATTTTCTAAGACAATATGCCTCGTCACTGGACGAAGGACCCTCAAGAAGCGAACTTTACCACTACCTAAATAAGGCGGAAAACATCATAGTGATGCCACGACCGCATGTTGAAAGGCCAAAATTGACAGCTACTTTTCCAAAAAGTAATTTTTATCACATTATTGACTTCAGTAAGCTTTTTTAATTAACTTTTTATTATTATCAACACTATTTATTATCGCATCTATCTGTTAAATAGATAGAATGCGATTAATAGCTGATAAAGATTTCAATTTTATTAACATGTGGTTAGTAGAAAATTTTGTGTTTGTCTTATTTTATGTGTCATACATAATAAATCTAAATTTGAAAAGACACAGGATTTTTACTTGAGAAAATAACGAATATTTGAATTTTCAGCTTTTAAACGTTCCTGTTTAATAAGCACATAACGATTAAAATAAATAGTCATTTTATGTCTTAAAAAAGCTAAAAATTGACAAAAAATGAGTTTTTTTCGCATAGATTGTTATTAGACAGACCACTCGACGAAAATTCGCGACCTATGTTTAATACGCGAACCCGTTTAACACGCGAATTTTGATCGGACCCCTGATTCGCGTATTAACGAGGTTCGACTGTATATTCTTTTCTTTGTATAAAATGCGGGGTATATTGCGAAAACTTTTGTAACGCTGCACTCAAAAACAATTATTTTTTTTTCCAATTTTAGGTATTATATTTTCAAAGATATCGAGGAAAATGTAATTCAAAAATATGTCTCTGTCCCCTTCTATTTCCGAGTCTACGAAACTAAGATTATGAAAAAACTACTGGTCGTAGAAGTTAATTTGAACCTCGCAGGAAAACTATAGCGATTAACCAAGGTCACATAGTTTTTGAGAAAATAGCATTTTTCCATTACACGCAAATTTCTATATGCGGGCGTTTTGCAAATGAGTTGAGGATTGCTGGAGGTACCTAATACCTAATATCACGGAAGTATAGAAGAAAAGTAATAATGATTTTCGAAAAAAAAAAATGTCGATAATTAACCGAGATATTAACCCTTAAAGACACGGACAGTTTGGAAATACATGAAGACACGGCATTTAACCGCTTTTCTTACAAATTTTTTTGGAAAATAAAACTGCAAAAAATCACGACTTTTTTTGCGATCACATTATTGAATTTCATCATTTGAATTTCATATCACAAAACTTACCGAAATGGGTCGATAGGATAATTAAGTAGTTCCCGCAATTCCATAATAAAGCACTATTATGTATGAAAAATATTTAAATATACGTTTAAATTTTATTTTGGAATTGCGATGCATTCTGTAAATAGTTTACAGATGTTCTATTTTCATATGTAAAGTATTATGCATATTCATGATGGGTAAGTATTACTGTCCCCCCCCCCCAAGACTAGTTTTGTTTTGTTTTTATTTCAGAGCGGAGCTGGTAATTTTAACTATTATCTTAACTGCGTCAAATTGCGATCGGCGAAGAACAACTTCCATACTTGTCAGAAAAATAATTGCTTAAATGGAGCGGAGGCGCAACAAATAGTCTTAATGGGCGGAAAGAATTGCGACAAAGCTGAGAAACCTTCAACAACTCATACAATTATGCCTAAATTAAAAGAGTTGAACTTAAAAGATGACAGCAGAATACCGACCAAGAAAAAGAAAAAAAAAACTCAGGGTTAAATAGGCGAACTAAATAAAAGAAAAACTGCTTATATTTAAACGGACGAAACTTTCGCCTTCAAAGCCAGGACCGCCTACGGGTGAAGACAAATAAAATTACTTCAAAATTATCATGCGTAGTATTTTTATTTAATAATTTTGTAGTAAAGATTGACAACAGGCAATGTCTTTACTGATCAAATACACTAAAAGACCAAAAGTGACCTGTCACTTGCGATTTTGGACGTTTTGTTAACCACTTAAACTGATTACGTCGTACGGGCAAGAAGAGGTTCCTTGATTCATCACTTAAAGCTTTTTGACACCATTCATTTATTTAAATACAATTTCATGTTTTTAAATGGCAGAAACGTTTAAACTAAATATTATAAATGCTTTAATAAAAAAAGGGGGGGTGCTTATCCCATAATTTTAATTTATTACACATAAAAAAATGAATCGGTTAAGTGGTTAAATATCTAGAAAAATACACGAGGAAGTATGCTGAAATTTCAGGTGTTGAAACAGAATAGTACAGGTTATATATATATATATATATTTTCGAAGATTTTTTTTTCCTCCAAAATCCCATAGGGGGCCGTCAACAAAAAGAAGCAAAAAAAAAAAAAAAAAAAAAAAAAAAAAAAAATATATTTAGGATAACCTTGTCAAAATTAATGTAGCAAAAGCAATCAAACTGTAGATTATGACTAAACGACTTATTGTAATAAACTGTGTTCATTTTTATGAAGATAGCATGTACACTCGTAGAGAAATTAAGGGTGTTCTTAAATCAAAGAGGGCAACTTTGTGACATATGTATTAATTTATTTTTGTTCGGAAATACATGAAAATATCAGCTGTTGTTAGTCAGAAACTGTCTAATTGCACTCATTTTTCTGTTTTTTTAAAAAACAGAATAGATTTTTCATAACAAACCTTCAAAGTTCACGTTTTTGAGCATGTTTCCTGATGAAAGCAGAAAAACCGGTCGAAAAGCAGGGGAAAAACGGGTATATCGTGATCGAAATAGCTTATAACTCGATAGGTAATTTAACTATCATAAAATGGAAAAATAAGTTCCATTTGAAATCGCTTCCATATTCAGGTATTTCAATTTCATATCTTTCTGTTAGAAAATGAATTTGTAAATGTGTCAACGTTTTGCGCTTGTTGAGCGGAGCAGTTAAGAACACCCTTAAGGTTTTTATAAGAACAATCCCAAATTTTGCCAAGTTTTTTGTTTATAATTTGCAGAGGTCTCAATTAAAAAAAAAAGTTCTTTTCAGAAAACACGACAAACAGCATTGTGCATTATACCTTGTAATCAGAATAAAAAAATTATCAAAGTTATATAAAAGATGAGCAGATTTACTAAATAATGTTTCACTGCGTATGCGTGAACGCGATCAAAATATAATTTGCGTAATGTATGGAACAACTTTTGTGAGATTCTTAAAGACATAGCTTGAAAATTTTGAAATTATCATCGATAGAATAAGCTCAAAATCCGTTCTTCCCAAAATGAAGCAAAAAGATGTGGGGCTATATCTAAATAATTTCCGTGAAGATTTTTTCGCGAAATCCCATAGGGGACCATCAACAAATTGAAACAGAACGAAAATCTTTTGCATAACCCTGTCAAAACTAATGTAGCAAAAGCGCCCAAACTGCAGATTATGATTACGTGGCTTATTGTAATAAACTGTGTTAATTTTTATGAGGATATCTTGTATATTCATAGAAAAATTAAGGTTTTTACAAAAACAGCTCCATTTTTTTCAAATTTTTTGCTTATAATTTGCAGAGATCTTAATATAAAAAAAATGTTCTATTCAGAAAATATGGCAAACAGTGTTGTACATAATACCTTATAACGAGAAATAAAAAATAATAAAAATTGTTGGAAAAATGAGCAGGCGTACTGAATAATGTTTCATTGCACATGAAATCAAAATATTATGTTCATAAAGTGTTAGCTAAATGTATAAAGCAACTTTTGTGAATGTCTCAAAAACATAGTTTGAAAATTCTGAAAGTTATCGTCTATAGAATTAACTCAAAAGGAAGCAAAAAGATTTTAGGCTTACAAATATGCTATGTGTATGCTTTGTTGACACAATTAATCAATGGTTAATATGCATACAACCCCTGATCTTTTTGCTTTATTTTCAGGAACAACGGATTTTGAGCTTATTCTATTAAAAAATTTCAAAACTGAAACTTCTTGAACACCATTCTTACAATCCAGATCTTGCTCCCTGCTGCTTTGCAGTGTTCTCGCATGTGAAAATGAAGCTGAAAGAGATGTTTTTCAGGTTCAGTTTTCCAATGATGAGGCACTTCTGAGGGCTTGAAGCAGTGAGTGTGCCTTACTTTACTCCCTAGTGAAACTTGGCAGAGTTGGTTTAAGGGTGTATTCGAAAAAACGCTTTTCCACCTTCAACAGCTCGAAATTTTCCGATACAATTTCAGACACATTTTTAAAAGTAGAATCATGAAACTTGCTGAGGGGATTTTTGAGAGACGTGCAAGGTGCCGTGTGATGTCATTTTATGCTCTATTCATTAGAATTTGATTTATGAACACTTATCTTCTCAGTATGACCCTTTTTTTCGTTCCCAAATCTCCCGCTTCGGAAAAAACGGTTCAAAATGACGTTTTTGATTGCCTTTTTTGCAATATTTTCTACATTTATCAAAGAATTGACAGTCACGGCATCTTGTGTACTTTCTAAGTAAGACAATTTGCCAGTTTGATGCATATGAGAGCAAAAATGAATTTAAAAATAAATCGGAAAATAAGCAATTTGAATCGAAATATACCCTTAAGGACTGGTTTCGGAGGACGGAGAACTATATTGTTTGTAGTGCAAATTACTTTTACTTTGAAATTGATAAATAAATCCGTATTGCAAAACTTTCCTAGTATCTTTTGTACATTCGTACACAGCCTTTTAAATTAATAAAGCATGTTTTCTATATTCTTGTATAATGGCTTCAGTGAAAATGTTTGCAATGTTATTATTAAAATCTTACCAATACTGGATAAAAAAAAAAAAGTCCGACATATATTTTTTCATTACTTTCTACATATAAAAAAATTACTATTAAACTAATATTTTGCAAATAAGATGCAACATTAAGCATTTATTATTTTGCGATTTGCGCTGTCACACAACTGAATGCACAGCATAATTTAAATACATAAGCAAATTTATCTCTCCGTAACTATCAAAAATTGGTTTTATTTTGACAACTATTCAACGCAATTTCTGAGCGTTTATTTTCAAGATAACGCCAGAAAAATTATTACCTTCAGACATGTCTATGCATTTATAAGATGATTCTAAAGCTTTTGTTCTGGAGGAAAATAATAAATATTCGCTTTCTTAGAATTTACATTGAAACTTTTATAGGCATTGAAGCATAATAAACACGTTACACTTGAAAAAGTGCAAAGATAAGAATTTCTCAAATGGGAAAACTGTCTAAAGATGATTAAAAAGAAAACTTTTATCTAGTAGAATCACGTAAAAAAAGTGTGAAAAATGAAAGAGATTGCCAAATATCTTAAGGAGCTATGCACTAAAACTTCCCGATCTCGAAATTCCATGTTAACATATGGGAAAATTTTGAAACGCGATGGCTCATTACCTAATATAAGTATAAAAATACCGTTTTCACCATCAAAAAGTAGATATCAGATGCAGATTATGAGCACTTTTTAAAATTTGTCTCCTTAAATTTTAAGTATTTTTAAGAAGATGATAAATTTTAACCAAATGAAAATTTCAAACTTTATAAGAATTTTTTATGTACTTAAAATTTATGGAGACAGTTTTTAAAAACGCCCATCAGCGGAATCAAAAGTTTACTTTCTGATGGTGAAAACGGTATTTTAATACTCTCTATGGCCAATTGCGATTTTAGAGGTGGGCAAAAGGTAAAAAAAAAGCCTACACCAGATAAATTTTCTTAAAATATCAAAACCAAGTATACATTGGGATCATTGTCGGACTGAAAATCCCCGTCGTGATACCCGCCGTTGAAATTTATGGAAAAAAAAATGATAATCGTAATTACTCATTGTCTAATATAATTATTAAAATACGGTTTTCACCATCAGAAAGTAAATGTCAGATGCCAATGATGTGCAATTTTACGATTTTGGACAAACACAGCTCGGCAAATCTGCTTCGCTTTGTTTGCGGCTGTGTATATGTAATGTTAGGAACTTTTTGGTAATTATAGACCCCCTCCCACCATCCGATATTATACGTTATCATTCCTCGACCCCCCCCCTCCCCCTGGTAATAATACCATTATCAATGTCTAATTTTTTTTTTTTTTTTAATCTTTAGAACTTATTTACTTTATTTGGAGTGATATACAAAACCGGTTACATACTTTATTAAATCAAATGAAGAGAAGTCAATAAAATATCACTTTATATCATATAACACTTTAAAAAAATTCATATAATTATTTAAAAGTATTTTATATTGGCTTTTTGTTAGATAATCCATTCAACGGTCATAATGTCTTTTTGCACTTGCTCCACACGAAGGCGGGAGGGGGTGGAGAGATAGAAATATTTTTTAACAAAACAAGTGAGCACCAGACTTTCTCTTTTTCTGTTATTTCTTAATAAACACAAGCTTCATTTCAAATGTACTTCACATAGGGTTTCTAGAACAGTGATTGTATATGCATATAGGTATGAAGAAAAAAAAAGAATGTCAAATATTGAGCTATTTTATATTTTAGAATTAAATATTTTTATAATTTTGTAATTTTAATCAAAACTTTGTAATTTCATTGAAATAGGTAACATACTAAAAAACGATAACACACTTTTTTAAACCAAAAACCATATTAAAAATAAAAAAATAAAAATTTTGGTTGGATCAAAAATGATATCGATATCAAAAGACAAACCCTACTCCCTCTAGAGATATCTTACGATATCATTTGCCAGACCCCCCCCTCCCCCCTCCAATGAAAGCGTTATATTTGCACAGCCTCTTTTGTGAGGTGTTTGTTATCCGAACATTGAAATATCCGGCTGAAAGGTTTGTTAACCAATTTGTTCGTAAACCGATCACACACTGCACTAGTGGTTCTCCTGGAAAAATTCTCTATACCCGTAAAAAACATTGTTATAATTAATTTTTAATCCGTCACTTCATTTTTTCTATTTTTATGAAAAGAAAATGTATTTGAAATCTATATATCGTTCTAATAAAGGGGAAAATAGTAATAAATGAATAAATAAATAAATAAATAAATTTTAAATTTTCAGCAAAAATTTGATATTTTATAACGTGTACCTATATGTTTCAGATCCTAAATGGTTCAAAATCCTATATGTGTATATATATATATACACATATAGGATTTTTAAATATCGTATTGCTATATTTTGCAATTAAATAGGTTTAAATTAATTCATTTTATCTCATTAACACTCACCAATTTTCTTTATATTAATTTATTCTTTATATCTTTATATTCTTTATAATTCTTTATATTCTTTATATTCTTCATATCTTTATATTAATTTATTTTATATCCTTTATATTATATCAAATGCAGCCATTTGACCATGGTCATAATGAGAATTATAGTGCTTTTAGATATGTGCCCTGCAGTGGAGGGTTTACTTGATAATGTACAATGTCCCTTTAATTCAATGTTTTACACAAAAATACAAACAATTTGTTCGCTCTTAATATTTTAAGTTTAATACTCACGTGATGTCTCATGGCCCGTCTTCGAAAGACTTGCCAATCTTCTTGCAAACAATATCGTTGCTTCTTTCTTTTGTGCATATTTAATAGTGTTTTCAGTCGCTTAAAATGCCAAAGAAAATTGCTAATCATCAAGTTTATTGGCTTCTTTAGCTGATAAAAATTGTTTTAAAGTTCAGTTTTTGTTATTTTTTAATGAGCGTTTCTTCGTATTTGTTATTAAAAATATCGATGTAATATGCATAAATAATGGTCCAAAGAATCCCATTCTTTCATTTCAAATTGAAATTATCAGTGAGATCAAGTATGATTTTTTATGCGTATAAATCGTTGTTACGTAAAAGTTTTGAGGAAAAGTATGTGTGTAATAACAACTATATATAATAAGAAAACTATATATAATAAGCGAAAGTTTCTTCGTATTTGTGATTTAAAATATCAATAAAATATGCATAAATAATATTCTAATTAATGACATTTCTTCATTTTCTATATATTTTCAAAGTTTCATTGACATCTGCTGTTATTTTTTACGTATAAATTCTCGTTACATAAAATATTTATGGAAAAATCATGCCCGTAAAATAAGCAAAAGTTTCTTCGTATTCATGGTTAAATTTTTCAATTAAATGTGCGTACATAATATTTTAAACAATGCCGTTCCTTCATTTCCTATATATTTTTTAAATTTTTATTGGCACCAAGTATGACTTTTTTTTTAAAATGTATAAATCCTTGTTATATAAAATATTTGTTGAAAAATCATACCCATAAAATATCATATAAATGTTAAACTAAAAAATTCTTAGGAATGTGAGCCTTAAAGAAATATATCAAACTCCCAAACCCGTGCGAAGCCGTAGATCCATTGCTATAGTATGTTATGATTTGCAAATTGCATAATATATTTACTTCCAAAGGTGTGAAGTTTTCTTTTCAAAAGTTCAGACACCGTTGTGGCGGATCATTGGTAAAAGTTTCTTATTTTGTTTAGAAATTTCTAAAGAAAGTACAAAATATATTTAAAACACTATCATAACATTTCATCCTTTCCGTATTCTTCATTTTTTAATAATTACATCCTTTATTAACTTTTCATTTTCTGGTTTCACCTCTGTTAAGTTGCAAGTTGCGAATTTATATAGTCCAAGCTAAAAATATTTATTGCGTTTTCTATTTAATAAATTTTAAGATTTGAAATCAATATATTCGAAAAATATTTTACATCGAGAAAAATTATTCTTAATGTATTCATTGTTAGTAAATGTACGTAAATAGCAATTTGTGAAATATTTTGTGGGATTTACATTAATACTAAATTTATTTATAAAAATAAAAACTCTAGAATACATAAAATTGATTAATTAAATCAAAATTTGAAACGCCTAAAAAATCGATTACTGATAAAGTAAATTACATAAAATTAAACTAAAATTATATATATATGTGCTGAAACATAAATATTTGAAAGCAATGTATCTATAATAAAGTTTTCTTACAACTTAATTGGCCATATAAATATAAATATTTAATAGGGGGGGAAGGAAGTTGCAAATCTCTCATATGAAAAGTATGCACGAAAAATTTTTTCACTAGAAATAATTTATAAGCAGTATGATAAAACTAATAATAATAATAAGGCACAAAATCTTAAAAATGAAAGTTTAATAATATTTTAAAATTTATCTAGAAGGAATATTTATTTTAGAAAAATTAATGCATTAATATTTTTACAGCATTATTGACACGACTCAAATAAAATTGTATATTGTTTGATAGATAAAAAGAAGTACATTTTAAATTACTTTAATAAAAGTTAAAACTAAATATATTAAAGCATAAAATACCTTACGTCTAATATAATACTAGATGTTGTTATTAAAATAAAATGTCAATTTCACAAATGTATAAAATACCTTTTCTGCTTTCCAACAAATTGAATTACTTAAGAAAATGGCTGATATAATTTTTAAACATAAGTCAAGAATTCAAAAATATAATTCTTTTCATATGATTGTTTTTAGAAAAAAAAATGTTTGAGAATCACATTTTAGCTTTCAAAGAATTAAAGATTTTTCAGTTAAAATTACATTGTTTTTGAAAATGAAATATTTTAAAATTTATACGCAATGTTTAAATAAAAAAAGTATTTTAATACAAAACAGAAAATTTATTTATAAAGATATTTATGTACTTAAGATATGTATTAAAATAAGTTGTTAAATTTTAATCTAAATAAATATTAGTGATTGGAAATAAGACTAAAAGAACATTCTAAAATGGCCAAGAAATAAATTATGTTTAAATGTTTAGTGCATTATTATATTATTAAAAAAATATTTTATATTCAAATATATTTTGTGTAAATCTTAATATGATAAAAATATCAAGAATAAATAACGATACTTTTTAAAATTTAAGTATGCCTAATATTACAAAAAGTAATTAACTAACTAAATAAATAAAAATAGAAATAATATTTGCTGTACATTTATTTCCCTCACAAATATTTAATAATTGGAAAAATATTGTAAGACATATAAAAATTTATTCAAGCACAAACGTCTAAAACAAAACTATTCAAAAGGATACTTATACACTAAATATTCCTTATAACAATTGTTAAGAAATTGTGCAATAGATTGTGCCCGATATATGTAAAGGTAATTTAAGCAAATATTTGTACTATATATAATAATATTTTTAATAAATAAATAAATAAAAGTATTCTCATAAATTCAAATCAAACAATAATTAATTTCAAAACATAACATTAAAGTAATAAATAATTGTAAGTAGAATATTTTAGTTCATAATCTATTAGTTTATCAGACGCAAAATAAAATGTTATAACGCATTTGTTAAACTAGATAAAATTAAGTGTTTAAATTTTATGTAAGAAGAAAGAATTCCATGCTTGGCAAATTGTTCTTCAAACTTCACAGACACATTTAATATGTCACTTGTTATTAATTCAAAATATTTTTCCACATATTAGCTCAATATAAATTAAATTCTTTTTTAATATTTTTCCGCGGTGCTTTACATAATAATGTGAAAAAATTCTAACAGCATATCATAAATCATAAAGAAAATCTGAATAGCGAACATACTTTTTAAAAAGATGTGCATTTTAAAGATTTGGTGTTCAATCGTACATTCATAGCTGTATTAGAAATTTCATTTCTTAAAAACTTTTTACTTCAACTCACATCTTTAATATGTCGTAATTCGCAGATTGAAAAAGAATTTTAATTTTATTTAACATGATACGAATTGTAATATATTATTCATAAATTGGAATTATATTTAAATTTTCATTAAGTGTTTCAATAAATATTGAACATTCTCTCAGATTTAATTTGACTTTTATCCGAAGTTGTAAGCATTTTTCTTTTACATTAGAATAAGCATATGAAATTGGGATATTATCCAATTAAAACAGTCTTTGAATTTTATTTTCTTAATTCGTTATGTTGGCATCCGAAAACTCACTCATTGCTTTTTAATAAAAACAATGCGTTAAAATTTTGCATAAAACAAATTAGCTTTTCCAATCGATGCAGCAAAATTTTCACAATTCACAAAACTATGCTAATGAACGAGAACAAATGGAGTATGGTTTAATCCACATTGTGATTGTAAACATTTGCATTTTGTATAACTAAACATCTTTGACAAAATAACAATCCGTGGTCACACTATTCATTTTGTTCTTCCAAGCGACCTGTCCTTATGTGTTGCCAACTATTCGATTTGGACAAGAAATAATTCTAAGATGCTTTGAGCAAAAAAGACTAAGTTCACTGGGTTACTATGATCACAAACCACCTTCTGGCACTCAAGTGCACCAGTTGTTACGCTACTACATTCAGAATCTTGTATGGAATCTTCAGAACGAATCCAAAGGGTTCCACCCTCGCAAAAAATCGTGTCAGGCTATCTATCCATATACTCTATGGTCACGGAGTCAACGGAGCAAAGACATAACTGAGTTCTTCATCGAGGTGTCACAATGTCTTTTGTCGCGTGGTGCCCGTTACAACTGAAAAACGTTCTCGCGAACAGTTTTACGTCCTGCTGAGGTGCGGAAGTGTTCCATCCTGCTAGGAATACCTGGCGATTGCATGCTCCAATTTTTGCAGACGATTCGGTTCAGAATTGTTAAAGAAAAATTCTTCATGGAGTTATTTTACAGGCAGAAAAGATGCACTATATGTTTATAAACAAGCAAATGCTTTTGTGCTCTAATGAATGCGACAACAATGAAAGAAAGGTAGAAGTTAAAGGATGAATCTTTTATTGTAATTTGAGTTAAGCGAAGATGCTACTACTTGGATCATTGTAGCTCTGATACAAAGTAACCGTTTCAGAGATTTTTTTTTTTAACACTCTCCAACAAAGATTAAAAGTGTTGTGATTTCGGTTTAAATGTTCATTTGTCCATTTCTCCTCTCTCTAACTCCCGTAAATATACTACGATTGCCGCGAAATTTTTAGACGTTACTGACGTTTACCCTAGCACAAACCCTATTTGAAATGAAGTTTCTAGTATGATTAGTTTATTTACAGGGACAGTTAAGAGTTTGCCGTTACATTACGGTATTATGTATGGGAAAAAATCGTTTCAAATGAATTTTAAAGATATTACACCCTGTCAAACATATTAAAATTCATATGCATTTATGAAGTGCACTAAAATATGCGGTGAAAAAATAGTTATTATTCTTTTACAGAACCACACACACAAAAAAAATCCATTACATAATGCTAAACTGGGGAATTGTGTGCAACATATTTTAAATATATTAAACTATTTTATGAATAATAAAATTGATATGCTTCGCTGAGGCTTAATATAAGTTATACGATATAGTCGTGAGTACTATGAAGTGCTTAGCATTAACAGGGACACACAAAACATTTCGAATGTATATTCCTTCCGAAGTACTGTATATGTATCCGGTCGTAAAATACTCCGAACAGTTTTACGTCCTGCTGAGGTGAGGAAATGTTCCATCCTGCTAGGAATACCTGAAGATTGCATGCTCCAATTTCTGCAGACGATTCGGTTCCAAATTGGTGAAGAGAAATTCTTCATGGAGTTATGTTTACAGGTAGAGAAGATGCATTGTATGTTTGTGAACAAACAACTTTTTTTTATGCTCTAATGAGTGCGACAACAATGAAAGGAAGGTAGAAGTTAAAGAATTAATCTTTTATTGCAATTTGCAATTTGAGTTACATGAAGATACTACTACTTGGGTGATGCAGATGTGATACAAATTATGAACAAAATAACCGTTTTAGCAATTTTCTTTTTTCGACTTTCTTCACTAACTGATCAGCATTTTTTAAATAGAGGAAGAGAAAGGGGGATACTATTTGCCACCAACTACTTTTATCATGTGGTCCAAGACATAATGCTGTCATGAACACGTTTAGGCAGACACAAATAAAAACTTATTAACTAAGGGCACATCGAATGTCTAGAAAAGTAAAATGAAGCAGATCTTACAAAATATTTAACATCATGTATTTTACTTAAAAATAGAAATAGAAATGAAATTATTATTATTAGTATTATTATTATTACAGTAAATATACACATTATATAGCCCATGTATAAACGAAAAGAAAGTAATTTTATGCTTAAATTATTTTTCAAGAACTAATTAACTTGTTACATATTTTTTGAACACCCTAATACCTGTAATAACCTGTTGTCTGTTCGGTAAATTTTTCGGAAAAGCTGTTGAATCTATCACCCTAAAATTTGTTGTGGTATCAAAAAACATACTATTTGAGAATAATAAAAGTAGTTTTCAGTTTGACTTAAAAGAAAAAATTAAAAAAAAATTTAGTAAAAAACTTAGAAAATCCTAAAAATTTTAACAAATATATTTTTCATTACTTTCAAGAATTTTTTACTCAGACGTGAAATATTAGATATTTTTAAAGAAAGAAATTTACACAATTTTGAAATTTTCAATGATTTACTTAAAACAGAAGTTTAGGAAAGTGTATTAAAGCCTAAGAAAAACTAATTTCGAAAAGAAGGCAAAAGATATATAACACCGATCTTCCTTAAAATACATTATTTTAAAACCTTAGAGCACCATGATCTTTTAGGTCCATAATCACTTAGCACCATAATCTCTTAGCTATATTTTTTGGCCGATAATTAAATATGTAAAAGATTTGAACTATTTTATGTCCCATATACTCCTAACTTCTTCAGTTTCGAAGCTAAAATAATAATACAAAAACTTATTGATTGTTTTTTTTCTCCAAATAACATGGCATTGTAAATGGTAGAAAAAATATCTCTTCTGAAATTGATCGTTTAGGCACTTAATAATAGGTTCAAAAATATGGATCTAAAACTACAATCTCCCTTAAAACAACAATTTAATAACCATTAACCTAAATTAACGCAATTACAAGTTTAAAGCTTAAAACAGGTAAATAATCTACAAATCCTCAAAAATAAATATATAAATAAATAAAAATAAATAAATAAATAAATAAATAAAACAAAAAATATTTAAATTAAATATTTATGAAAAATCTATCAATTCTTTAGTCACATAATCTTTTGGACATTTTTAGGAATTTTGCAAACTCAGATGAAAATAACATAGATTTTATAAGGGATTCAGCTTAGATGCAGCCATTTATTCGTTTGCTTGTAACGCAAAAAACATTCGATTATTAAAAAGTAATGTAAAAATATAAAAAATTGAGACATTTTAGTTTTTGTAAGTAAAAGAACAGAAATCCCCGAATGAAGATCCAGGGGCGAAGAAGTTAAGATAGAATTGCAATTAACAAGAAAAATTCTATATTATATAGGTTTCTGTTTTAACATACAAATCGGTTGTACTCCGTTAATTGTACTCCATTTTTTTTTTCGCCAAGATCATCATTTTTTTCGTCAAGGCAGGATTTCGTTAAACACAGGTTCCCTTTTCACGCTGTATCAATTATGTATAAGAAAAACACTACATAGTTACCGCAGTTAGACCACGATTAATCAAATCCATTATTTGCTTCAATTTGTTGATAACCACAGACCAGAATAGAACTTGTTTTCGTAAGAAGAATATTTCTAATCTTACACGGAAATATCTTCAACAAGCCATTTATAGGATTTTTACTAAAGATATACGTAAAAAGAAGAAGAAGAAATTTGAGTAATAATAAATTAATGCACATATACATATACAGAGTTAGCGTAAATGAATGACCGGATTTTAAAAATTTATATTTTTAAAACTGTTACACATATTTAAACAACAAACGTTTATGTAACGCATTTTACATATGTAAACAACTGTTACACATATGTAAATTAATGCACATATACATATACAGAGTTAGCGTAAATGAATGGCCGGATTTTAAAAATTTATATTTTTAAAACTGTTACACATATTATAGTAATCGATACATAAAAATAAAGAAAAGATAACCAAGAATGTCAGTTTTTTTCTTATTTATTTATTTATTTTTAAGTTGTTCAACCATGGATTGGATCTACGAGTAACCATTATTTACTTTGATTCACTTTGCCTCCAAGATAGAGGTCTGCACGGGCCCGGGCTTGGCCCGTGGCCCGTACCCAGCCCGGCAGAATCAGAATAGTTTTCTCAACGGGCCGGGCCGGGCCGACAAACAAAATAAACGGGCCGGGCTGGGCCGGCAAAAAAATTGGACGGGCCATACGGGCCGGGCCGGGGAGATAAAAAAAATTTTCGTGCCTGCCGGCCCGTTCTGAAGATTTAAGCAGAAACGATAAAATATGATCTATTTTCAACACAAATGGTTTTAACGAGAATAAATATAAATGTGCGTCACGAGCCATACTAGTTTGACAGCATCAATATAAAAATGTAACTTGTACAGTGTGAGATCGGCATCGGACAGTTAAATTGCATGTAACCCGTTTTCATATTTTTTTAGCTGACTCATACCGGGCCGAGATCAAGCTTGCATTATTTTTCTACATATAGGCTTTCCGGACCGGAACAAGACTTAATTGTTCTCAAGATCTGCAGGGCAGACAACATGATTTGTAAAATTATTAACACCGATAAAGAACTTATGTTAGATTAATCTTTGGATATATACTTCTTGATGGTTTTTTAATTAATTCCTCAATAACGCGAAAGTTTGACACATTTTCAGATTAATTTTTAATTGTAAAAATATAAAAGTGATAAGCCTGACTATTGAAGGCATTTGGAATCGAATAGCATTTTTCATTTTTGATGAATAAAATACTTGCATAAATTTGTTCAGATACAATAGTTTCTCAAATGGTTGCACGTTTTTCTCCCTTCCCATGCTATCGCTTCCGGAAATTCTATTGAAAATGCTAACTATAACAATAATTTATTTCCTTTCAGTATTCTTAAATTGTTTGTATAAAAAAAACGGATAATGCCACTTGATTATATAGTTTCTGAATAAAGATACCTGCTGTGCGTTTCTGAGAAAAAAATGAATTTAGAAATGAATCAAAAAGGTGCATATTTGAGTTAACGAATGAATTTGGATTTAAAATCTTTAATAAAATGATATAGAAATATTTTTATAAATCTTCTTTTATTAAACAGCTTCAAAAGTTACGATGTTTTTAACTTTCTTTCTTTTTACTTTTATTCTAAGCCATATTAATTTTTTGATGAATCTTTATTTGATTGTTGAAAGCCTAAGAATCTTAGTAATCACTAATGTTGCTAATGTGTACTTCCTGTAAAATATACTGTAAAATCATTCCATAGATATGTATGCAGTATTCTTTAAAAAAAAATCATAATTATATGAAAGAAATCTGAATTTTTTAGAAATCGTAGAAATTGTAACGGGTCAAAACGGGCCGGGCCGGGCCTGTTTTCACTCATTTCTGTACGGGCCGGGCCGGGCCTAAAATATAAAAATATAAACGGGCCGGGCCGGGCCCGGACCGAACTTTTGAGTTTTACAACGGGCCGGGTCGGGCCGAAAAAAATTTCCTACGGGCCGGGCCTGGAAATTCCGGCCCGTGCAGACCTCTACTCCAAGATACGAAAGGCCCACAAATAAACACTTGTAATTGAAAAAAAAAAAAAAAACCTTGCAATGTTTTTCTATATTTTAGTGTGTATTATAATATAACTACGTATATGTGTAATAATTTTGAAAAAAAAAAAATCTTTTTTTAAATTACATCGTTCATTTATGCTAGTCCTGTATACATACGCGTCTATAGATACAGAGACGTCTGCTAAACAGAAAAATGTTTTACTTGGGAACAGAATTTCCAATCATAATTGTTTTGGGGCAATTGCCTTAAGGAAGGATATTCAAAAAGTGACCTGAAGTAATGAAAAAAAAAATTATATTTCCGCCCCCCCCCCCCTTCCCATTGTTAGCAAGATCACACGATTCCGGATAAAACTTACAAACTTTAATTCCAAGTTTCTTTTTTTTTTTCTTTTTAAACAAATTTTTCTAATTATTTACTATAGTTAAACAACGAGATAACGAAAAAGAGAGATATTGTGATCCTAAATCTATTTTTTAAATGTAGGTAATGTATTATTGCATTATATAAAGCACTTATTAAAAAAGACTTGAGACTTTTTTCCAATCAAGCACTATTACGATTTTCTATATAACTTATTCAAAATAATAAACATTGCAAATAGAACATTTTTAAAAGGAACTTTTTGAAAAAACAAAAGAGGAGGTTTGCTAAACCTAATTTCCCATTTTTTATATATAAAGTTTATTTCGATAACTGTAAAGGTAAATTATTGGTAAGTTACAAACCTATATTGGAAAATCAGTCATTGTGGAAGGAAACTGTGATAACATCTCTTGTGCTGTTGTAGAAGCAGACACACATCCTGTAAACTTCCTCCGTGATTCAACTATTTCAAAAGTGTGTATTTCCTCTCTCAAGTCTTTCGGAACAGAGTTTACACAGACTTATCAATAACAGATTTCGTAAAGATATGTGCCTATACTGTTGATTCTTTTTGTGAAATTCCAGAAAATCGACGGATAATTCATTATTTTAAGAGGTCACTCGACTTGCTCAAAAAAGACCCGGATGATCGTGTGAAGTCTGTGGGGGCGTTATTTTCAAATATCTTGCTCAAATGTAAATATTTTTACGAGATTATTATTTTTTTTTTTTTTTTTTCATAGGATAGCTGAGGATGATCTACAACCGGGCTAGTTTGTACTTTTTCGACTTTGATCCCGTAAGGCATGGTGACGTCACTGCGACGTCGTTGTGAAGTCACATTGTGACTTTGTGACCATCAATTGTCGATGTGACGTCACGTGACGTCGATGTGAAGTCACAGTGACTAAAATGTGAAGTCGTTATGGCCGTTTTAGAGCTCGTTTGTGACCACTTCACAAAGTGGTCACAATGTGACATATTTGTGAAAAATGTGTCATTTGTGACTTTTTTGACATTAACGCTGTGACGGAGCTGTGACAAAAGCAACGAATTTTAAATTGCCAGAAACATGTTTTTTAAAGTAAATAACATGTTTTGAAGAATTTTTTGTAATTTTCTAAGAATTTTTAAAAAAGTCACATCTTAGTCACAATGTGACGTCGCTGAGTGGTGGCATTTTGGTCACAGATGTGATGTGACCAAAGTGACTCACAGTGACGTCATTGTGACGTCACTGTGACTATGCATGCTATAGGGATGATATCTTTTTAATATTATGATAGTTTCAATTTCAGAACCGGTACCGAAAGTTAAAGAATTTTTTTTTAATAATCCGAAACTAAACTAAAAAAAAGTAAAAGCTAGCGCGGTGGTAGATCGTCCTCAGCTATCCTATCTAAGAAAACCATGTGAAAATATTAAAATTTGAGCAAGATATTTGAAAATAACGCCCCCACAGACTTCACACTATCATCCGGGTCTTTTTGAGCGAGTCCAGTGGCCTCTTGAGTCTTATGCAAAATTACAGAGAATAGAAAAACAGAGATTCTATTTATGGTGTTCTTAACTGCTCCGCTCAACAAGCGCAAAACGTTTTGACACATATACAAATTCATTTTTTAACAGAAATGTGCAACATTGGAATGCCTGACTATGGAAGCGATTTCGAATCGAATTTATTTTTCTATTTTGCGATAATTAAATTACCAATCCAATTCTAAGCTATTTCGATCACATGATCACTCGTTTTTTTCCTGTTTTTCGACCGATTTTTCTGCTTTCGTCGGGAAATGTTCTCAAAAGTGTCAACTTTGAAGGCTTGATATAAAAAATCCATTGTGTAATAATTAAAAAAAAAAAAAAAAAAAAAACAGAAAATTGAGTGCAATTAGACAGTTTCTGAATAACAACATATGCTATTTTCATGCATTTCCGAACAAAAATAAATTAAAGCATGTGTCAGAAAGTTGCCTTTTTTGATTTAAGAACACCCTTAAATAACAGAGAAATTTTTCGATAAATTTACAGTAAAATCTGTAAATTAACAATGTTAAAAGCACACAAGACTATGTAAATTTATTTTTTATATTAAAAATAAGAACTCGCCTTCTTAAATAAGAAGGCGTTGCCCAGTTCTACCGAAAAATTTAAAGGAATGATAGTGGGAATCAAAAGGATGAAAAATATCCATATAACATGGTGTTGTAAATCATTTATTCAGTCACAGATACAGGGTGTTTTACCCTAACTGAACTCGATTGGCGATAATAATTTTAAGAAAAATAAAAAATACTGCTATGAAAATATAACGATATGTTATCTTTGATATGAAGTGTTATAACATCACGAAAAATTCTGAAAACGCGGGCAGCTCAAGCAATCGATGATACCGTAGAAATGGCAATCGCAATCCAAAATGTAAAGTGTCAAGTACATATTGCTGGCGCGTATAATGGAAATTTCTACTACTTTTTTTTATATTAACCCATTTACAAGAAAAGTGAGCATATATATTAAAAGTTTTATTGTAATATGTTTCAGTTTTCTGAAATTTCTTACCGGCAACCCAATTTGAGCTAGGGTAGAATACCCAGTATTTTTGATTAATTAGGTAGTTTGCGATATCATGTTCCGTTGCAATTTTTGTTCCTCGTGATGTCTTACTAACAGTACTCTGAATTTGTTCATCGAAATTGGCAACTCCCTGTATATGTCTACATGCAAATAATATTGTGCATAAGTACATACCGGGTGTCCAGTAAATAACTGACCCATTTTGAACTTAAATAACAAATAAACGGTTTGAGATAATAATGCGCGGTTTGCGGTATTGTTATTAGAAAATCAATAAATTTTTAAACATGTACTTTGTTAATATAGTTCAAATTTCGGGGAAAAAATCGCGCTGGCGGTAACAAGCTGTTTGAATACAGACATGACTCTAATTTTCATAAATATGAGATTTTCGGCTGAATCTAAATCTATATGTGGTCGAATCTGATCTATATGTTGAATCGACTCTCGACTCAGCTTCAGAAATAGGGTACGTTGGTTGGAAAGTGATTTAAAATAATATTTATGATTGAACCATCTGTATTATACTTCACCTCCTCAGTCTTGAGACTGAGATATTATTTTAAATATTATTATATTACATTAACAAAATGCATATTTTAAAATTTATTTATATTCTAATAACAAGACAGCATACCGCGCATTACATTCAAAATGGGTCAGTCATTTACTGGACACCCGGTACTATTAGGAAAAATATTTAATAGGTGTTTTAATTTAAAATCAATATCAGCTGGGGAACAACACAAAGTCGTCACATCGAACTGTCGACCACACTTATTATTATTACTATTTTAAGCATTATAATTAACACTTTAGAAATATTCAGCATCCTGGCACGATAGTTTTCTTTAAAAGTTCTTTATACTCGCAACTTTTTTAAAAGACTTGGCTCCTATGGTTTAACTCGTGAGTACTTCAGTTTCAGGCTCTTGAAGATTTTACGTAAGTTAAAAAGAGAGACTGCTTGAATTTGATAAACATTTTCTTTCCCATCCTAAAACGTTACGTTTTCCACTTAACACTGTAAAATAAGAGTAGACTGTTTTTTTTTTTTTTAATGTAAAGTCACATTTTAAACAATACAACCATAAAACAAATTATATTCAGATTTTTTTTTTTTTTTTTTTTTTTTTTTTTTTTTTTTTAAGAAAGAGAGATTTTATCTTTCAAAACGTAATATAAAATGCAATAAGGGAGTTATATATCCATTCATCAGAACGTAATCCTATTAAAAAAAAAAAAAAAAAAAAAAAAAAGGATAAAACGGGAAAAAGAAAAAAATAACAGAGTCAGATCATCTGTACAAAATTGTGCGTAAATATATATGAGATACCGTATAGAATCGAATTATTTCCATTTCTTAATACAATTCTTTTTTAATTCGATTAAAAGGTACACATATATTTTAAATTTAATTGAGATGTGTATCACGCATTTTTTAGAAGGAAAAAAAAAGAAATTTGCGAATTTTTTATAGGGGGGGGGGGGCGAGGACTATACATTGCACGAAAAAACTGCTAAATTGAACGATATCATGCTTTAAAAAATGTTTTAAAAAAATTCTTTTTGTGAAACTTTTTTTCATTGTCTTATTTTTTTATTGTTGAAACAGTTTTATTTGCCTCATTTCTCATGACGATTTTTTTTTTATCTTCTTTTTTTTTTTTTTTTTTTTTTTCTAACTGTATACGTAAATAATTGAAAAACAAAATGGAATAAAAAGAAAACCGAGTATGATTTCATAATTACAGACTATTCAAACAATACTAACCTGAATCTTATATGAAGGCTCTCAAGCCAGCAATTTTGGTCATTTTTAGTAAGTAAATTTCTCTAATAAAAATTACATAGTACATAATTTGTATGTAATTACCTATAACTTCATGGAAACTTTTCATCAAACTTAAAAAAGTGTCGTGCTTCCCTTTACTTAAAATTTTAGTAAATACATCAGGGTCTTTATAAAATCTCCATTCAGATGACCTGATAGAACACGTTATCAAAAGAAGAATCACTGTTTGTGCTCCTCTAAATAGATTAATGCAAAAACGTAATGCAAAGAGGGATTCGCCTAAAAATTAGACAATAACACAGTAGTTATTAAAAATTTGGTAAACAAATTCAAGCAAAGTAGTAGTGATGAAGATCTTAGTAGATGAAGATCGGCCTCCAGTAATATCAGATGTGAAAAAGAGTACAAGAAGCGGTGGTGTTGCATACCCCCAAATCATTCAGGCGGAGATTCTGCAGATAGATTGCTTGTTAGCCTTCAGCTATTCTGAAAACTTCTTGTTATCATATAGGGTAAATTGGGTGAAGATGCCGTAGTTTTTGATAAACGATTTTTCTCCATGTACCATAATGTAATGGAATTCTTTTGCATGCCCTTGTTAATGAACTATTAATCCTACGTACTTCATATACAATACCTAACATGCCTAGAAGACCCTAAATAAGGTTTATCAATTTCATGAAAGGAAATTATTCCGAGTATATTTGCGGGAGTTAGAGCATAGACAGACGGTCAAACGGCCAGACGGACAGACAAACCGAATACATAAACGCTTTTCAATTTTGTTGGAAAATGTTAAAAATTGTTCAATAGTCACAAGGGTAAGGAATGGACGTTTCCATGTATCAATTTCGTTATTTTAAAGCATACATGCGGAATTTAGAAAAAATGTGGACGCGACAGACATAAAAATTAAGGTATAAGTGTTTTTTAATTATATTGAAAAGTATTAAAGAGTTTCAAAAATACACGTATAAAATGCAGTGTGACATCAACATATTTTTTCTAGGATAGTTAAAATAACAATTTCCATTTTATTCAAAAATGATCCAGCAGTCTACGTCATATATTACTAGAGTAATTGCGGAAATAGCATCCTTTCAACCCAACGATAACTCATCTTCCTACTTAAAAAAAAAAAAAAAAAAAAAAAAAAAAAAAAATGGCTCAGTATATTAATGACAATGACGTCAGAACTGCTTCACTTTTAACTACTTCTTTGGTGAACTTGAAAGTGCACGTCTTAAGAGCAAAGTAAAGTAGAGAAAAAAGCTCTTTGTTCCAATAAACAAAAGCTACGGCGATGGAAAAAAAGACAAACGAAGAGGTCAGGATGGAGCAATGAAGAGAGAGGCTGTACGATATGCAGCAACACTTTAGACGTTTTCATTCTTAGAGGAATATAAGGCTCCGTTCAGATTGCGATACGCTTCCCTTCAACTGAAGTCTTTGAAAAAGTGGGGAAGTCTTTTGTACAGGATCCATTTGCGGTTTCTTCATAATAGAAACGAGGGGGATTAACAAAAGAATCGGGAGATAAGCAATCCACCCTACTTGACGAAAATATTTTTCTTTTGCGGAACGACCGTTCCTTTCCTGCAAAACTCATTAAGATAAAAAACACCGCGTCACCACAACAAACGAGCCGACAACGAACTTCAAGAAGTGGTAAAATGTGTTTGGGCCTTAAGAATTCAATAAGGAGTAGAATGGAAACTGTAGTTAAATGAAATGATTGGTATTGCAAACGGAAGATGGAGGTTTCTCCATTTACTCTTTGTATCGTGGAATTACATAATTAAATAGGAACAGCGGACCCGTGCAAACAATTCGTACTTATATATCTCCTGCCTCTCCTTTTCCATCCCCCAACATCGCCACTTCTCACATTTTATTTTAGTTTAAGAGACATTTTAAACAAAGTTTTTTTTAAACAAAATTTCAATATGTAACGTCATTTCGTCACCTGAGAATAATAAGGTTCTATCTGTGTTTTTGAAAAAAAAAAAAATGACTTATCGATATAATAAAGTTCTATTTGTATCTATGAAGGCCTTTTTGCATCAAAATGTCATAAATAATTTACACATGATGTAGTACAATTAATTATATTATGACATTATCTTAATCCAGAAATGCCTTCATAGATACAAATAGAACATTTCTACATCGATAAGTCATTTTTCTGCAAAAACGCAGATAGAACCTTATTATTCTCAGCTTACGATTTGTAAGCTGAAATTCCAATTCAATAATACCCGATTCATTGCCGTACCCTACAGGTTAGTTAAACTCAATGTACAATGTCAGTCAGTTCTGTACCAAAAGTGTTATCCAATGATATTTGATTCATCGTTGTGTTAGTAGTTACATGTTAGTGTTAGTAGATGAACACTTCAATACAAATCTTCAATATTATGAAAAACGAATTTTGAAATTTTTGCAAAGGTCATAAACAAGGGCTTTGAACAAAAAACCGCACTGAATCAAACTTAATGTTATATCTCATACCTTTTGCGTAAAAATACAGTAAATTTTATATTTGAGCTTAATAATTAAAAATATGTATATTGATTTAATTCGAAATTACAATACCCAATATTGGGCGCTATTGTAACACGTTTTCTATGCACTCATCACTGAGCGATTTTGTTAAATTCAAAGAAAGGCATTACACTTCCAAATTAATATGTAATTGCAATGTTTAAGCTGATTTATTACAACGATACAAAATGAAACAGAATATATATATACTGCATTTTAGTTATTAAATGTTCCCATCAGCAAATAATTATAAAGAACTTTATTAAGGCTATTTTCAAATCCAAACTGAATACTTTTTGACTTTTTTCGGTTCTTCCTGATTTAATAAATACGCAATACCTATAGTCACCATCCGGTTCTTCCATCTGTCTGCCGGTCTGTACCTAAATAATACTTATAATATGTAATAATACCTATATGTGTCGTATTTTCTACACACAAAAATGAGTCAGGAAATTTATCGGAATGTTTTGCGTTATTGAACAGAGAAAAAAAATTTTCATTTATTTTTTTGAAACCCACTTTATAACGCCTTGAATAATATTAATGTATTACAAAATAACTCATTAAATTTTACAGCAAATAACTGCACTTAAATACGATAAGAACATTATTCGTTTCAGATTTTGGGTCAGATTGCATCTTGGCTTTAAATGAAATTTTCGGGTGGAGAACGGGTTACTTTCGACCCGTGCTGTGCAGACACAAAAAGATTAGATATTCTCCGTTAATAACTGACGTTCTTGAATGACAGTTTTTAAATTATAGGCGCATAAATAACATGATGCATTAATTGCACAATTGCATTTAAATATGATAATTTGTTTTTAATTCCATCTTATAAGTTGAAATGAAGTAACTTCTCGCAAACAACCGACCCGACCCGATGCGACCACTGTACAGAATTTTAATCGGAACAAAAAACCCTCTGATTTGATGTTAAACACGTGAATCATAACCGTTTTTCTTTTATGCCGAAAAATGTAAAAAAAAAAAAAAAAAAAAAAACAGGAAATAAATAAATAAATGTCCGAATTTTCCAGACACAATACGTTGCTTAAACTGAAGGTTTTCTAAACAAACCCTATACCTTGTTAGCACCAGACGTAGGAAGCAAGATGATTCACCTTGTATTTAATTTTTTTTTCCCTTTAAGAGCTCCACCAGAATTCCCAATATAGGTCAGTTCCGTAGCTTCAGCTGTTTTCCAAAAATCTATTGCAAAATTGCTATTTTGTCTGATTTACATCTGCATTTCAAATTTTGACTTTTTTTTCGGCGCTTATTCGTTTTTGACAATAAATCAAATTTACATTAAACATTATTCCACCCAAATGACATTATTTCCTTTTGATATTTGTTGCAAGTTATTAAAAAATTTCTTCGGTAAGTTATAAGATGCTTGCATAATGTATGAACTAAAGGAAAGTTAAAAAAAAGAGAATCATTTGATTGATTAAGAAAGAAAAAAAAAAAAAAAAAAAAAGGAAAGTTTGCACATTTACCTATACTGGCCATTTAACCCAGCTTATGCGAGCAAAGTAGCTATTTTGTAATTTTTCTTTTAAAGTAACGTGTATATTTTAAAATATTTTTTAAAAAAGTAAAATAGCGATTGAAACTAAAGTTATTATAGTTACTATTGGTATTTGCTGCTAGAACTTAACGCATTAATTCATCCAACCTTAAAGTAATCACTCCCTTCCACTATATTTAAAAATATATACTCTGCAAAAGAATACTGCGACTTTTACAGAGAAAAAACTGCCAGGATGCCAATCTAAAATTGTCAATTTTAGGAAAATAATCTGTATTTATTATTTACTTTCTGTTATTTTAATATATATTTTTCCTCGTATATTTAATAAAGCAAATTATGTCCAAAAAAAAAAAGTTTTTACTAGTTTCCTTTTTGATTTTTTTTTCTGCAAAATGAAGAGACTGATTTTCTTTTCTTTACAGTGCCAATATTATAATATTTGCTTGAATCTGTAAATTCAGACTATCCAATAATCAATATCTCCATTCCTTTATGAAGCAAGGGCGGATCCAGCCTTCCATTTAGAAGCGGGGAGATGGCATGGCTTCCTTTTTTAGAGGGGGGGGGGGGGGTCACATCTCTTAATAAGTAAAATAATTTATATTAAAGGCTGTTTCCATATCTAAAATGGCTAGTTTTCTGATAATTTTGGGAAATCATTTTCATTCGTAAATACAAAGAAATTGCATTGATATTCGTTAAAATGTAAAATTTACACATTACATTCGGATACTAAAAATTGATAAATTTCCCCTTTTCTTATAAAACGCAAAAATCATTCAGAAACTGAGCAATTTATAGAATTTTGAGGACTTGACAGCTACAGAAATGCCGCCATGAGGAAGAAATTGGCTGTCACGACCTAAAATTCAATTTTAAACTCCACAGTTTGCAGAGATTTCCGGGACGATATTTTCCCTTTATCAAAAAATGGAAAAGGCTTATCAATGACATTTGTTCCGAATAAATGCACTTGCAAATTTCTTGCATCCGAGATTCAAAATGACTTCAGGGATGTATCAGAAATGACCTGCTTTGAATTTAAGTAGAGCTTTAAAGAGGCGGAAAGATATTATTATTCTTGAGAAAGAGATAAATTTGAAAGAATTTAACATATATTTTATTTTCAAACTATCCTTTAGAAATTTCTTTCGTTCAGGGGAGCACATGACCCCCTTGGATCCGTCACTGTCAGTGGCGCCAACTTTTGAAAAATATTGGGTTGGCTCAAAAATATTGGGTGGGCTCAAAGATATTTTAGTAAGATAGTACAACCAGTTTGTTTTTCTTTGAAGAGTTGACAGCTGGTGAAAGATGAGACTTTTAAGTCAAGTTATCATGTTTTCAGGTAGTTGCAATTTTTCAAAATTGCATTCTCATGCATTTGTCCTTATAAAAACACTAGTATTTATTGTAATATCATCATATCATGAACAGGACTACAAATCGAAACGCAGAAAGTTAAACATTTAATTACAGTCATTTTTTTGATTTATGGGTAACAATCAGAGAATTAAAAAGCCTGGATACTGGCAAAATAAATTTTGTTCTAAAGAGAAAAAAAAATGAAATAAATATAAGTTGGCGCCACTGGCCACTGTTATATGAAAGCTATTTCATGAAACTTCTCTAACTTGTTGTCTAAACAAAAGTGACCGAAAATAACGCATAAGTGAAATGACCTTACTTTATCTTTGTATACACTGAAATCGCATGTAATTAAATCATTGACTTCTTCTACATAATACAACTACCCTCTTTGTTAGCGACAATTCATTTGGCACATCCGGCACGCTTTTTCTTTCACCCCCTAAGCCGCCCTCTTATCGTATTCGACACTGCGCTGTGGTTGTTATCCCTGTGCTGATTTTCTATCCATTCCAATCTAAAACAATGCTTCGTTAGCAGCTTTGCGTGTGCGAGATGGGTACGTGCATTGCGTAAGTAATTGAGTGATTTAATTATAGCTAATTTGAACATCCGAGGAAGGCGTTGATGACTCGTGAAGCAAGGAACCTTGAATACGACGTTTAATACATTGAAGGTATAGAGATTTAATCGTAAAACAAACAATGTATGTAATTTCTACCATCAACTGTTTTTTACTCATAAAATTATCATCACTTCGAAATTTTCTGGTATTAATGGTGTATTCCAATCCAAACTGTTTATTTTCTGATTTATTTTTACATTCATTTTTGCTCTCAAAAGCATGAAACTGACAAATTCTCTTATTTAGAAGCTTCATAATGTGCCGTGTTTGTCGATTATTTGATAAATGTAGAAAATATCGCAAAAATGCTACCGTTTAGAACCGAATTTTCCTAAGCGGGAGATCTGAGAACGAAAAATAGGGTCATCTTGAGAAAATAATTGTTTATAAATTAAATTCTAATTAATGTAGTAAAATATGAAATCACACGACCTCTTATCCGTCTCTTCAAAAATCACCTCAGTACGTTTCATATTTTTACTTTTAAAAATGAGTCTGAAAATGTCTCAGAAAATTTCGACCTGTTGAGGGTGAAAAAATATTTTTTAGAATACGCCCTTAATTACGATTAGTTTGAGCTATAAATACAACATCAATATTTGAGTGGGCGAATTTTCGAAACTTCTGTACTACACTTGCGTGTAAACATTTTAAATTCTTCTCTCCTATAAATACGAATATAATACAGAAATCCAAACAAATGCAATACAAGTTTTTATTTGTATGAAATTCTATATAGTGCATGTAGCATGTCTTAGAACATCCTCAATAATGAATGGTCTTTAGTATATTGAAGACAGAAATTTAATCATAAGACAAACAATATGTGATATTTCTCTCATCAACAGTTCTATTTTGCTATTAGATTAATCCTTACATCGAAATTTTCTGGTATTATGACTAATTTGAGCTGTAACTTCGTAAATATGAACTATGATGAAAATACAACTTCCGTAATTGAGTAGGCGATTTCCGAAACTTCAGTACTTCACTTACATGTAAACACGTTAAAGTCTTCTCTTTGGTTAGTATGAATATAATATAGAAATCCAAACAAATTGCAACTTTGCGTGTGCGAGATGGGTACGTGTATTGCGTAAGTAATTGCGTGATTTAATTACAGCTAATTTGAACATCCGAGAAGGTGTTGATGACTCTTTAAGCAATAAACCTTGAATACGACCTTTCATATAAATTTTCATATAAATTTTCTGGTATTAATTGTGATTTATTTGAGTTGTAAATACAACATCAATATTTGAGTGGGCGATTTCCGAAACTTCTGTACTTCACTTGCGTGTAAACACTTTAAATTCTTCTCTCCTGTCAGTACGAATATAAAACAGAAATCCAAGCAAATTTCATACAAGGTTCATATAAATAATATACAGACATACAAACAATAAATACAATAAACCCAACTGGAATGAAAAATTAGTCAGAGCCAGCAATGGCTCTATACTAATTTTTCACTCCGATTAGATTTATTGATTTATTGTTTATACGCTTGTATATTATTTGTATGTACCTTTATGATTTGAATGCAGGTATTATTCGTTTGTGTAAGGGTATTTTGATAAATGTCATATAAGTTTTTATTTACATAGAATTCTATACAATGCATGTGGCATGTCTTCGAGCAATAAATCTCGAATAATGAATGATTTCTAGTATATTGAAGGTAGAAATTTAATGATAAAACAAACGATGTGTGATATTTTTCTCATCAACAGTTCAATTTTATTCTTAAAAATATCATCCCATCGAAATTTTCTGCTATTATGATTAATTTGAGCTGTAACTTCGTAAATATGAACCATGCTGAAAATACATCCCTAGTTGAGTGGGCGATTTCCGAAACTGCCGTACTTCCCTTTCTGTTTTGGTCAGCATGAATATAATATAGAAATGGAAACAAATTGCAGCTTTGTGTGTGCGAGATGGGTACGTCGGTGCGTGTATTGCGTAAGTAATTATTGAATGATTTAATTATAGCTAATTTGAACATCGCAGAAGGCGTTGATGACACGTGAAGCAAGAAACCTTGAATACGACCTTTAATATATTGAAGGTAGAGAGATTTAATCGTAAAACAAACAATATGTGTTATTTCTACCATCAACTGTATTTTTACTCATAAAATTATCATAACGTCAAAATTTTCTGGTATTAATAATGTATTCGAATCCAAACTTTTTTTTTTTTTTTTTTTTTTTTTTTTTTTCTGATTTAATTTTGCATTTATTTTTTTCTCAAACGCATCGAATTGGCGAATTCTCTTATTTAGAAACTATATAATGTACTATGCTTGTAGATTATTTGATTAAAAATTTAAAAATTATCGCAAAAAATGTTACCAAAGTGGAGTTGGCATTTCGAACCAAATGTTCCGAAGCGGGAGATCTGAGAACGAAAAATAGGGTCATCTTGAGAGAATAATTATATATAAATCAAATTCTAATTAATGGAATGAAAAAAGAAATCACACGGCCTCTTATTCTTCAAAAATCATCTCAGTAAGTTTCATGTTTTTACTTAAAAAAAAAAGAGTTTGAAAATGTATCAGAAAAATTCGAGCTGTTGAGGGTGAAAAAACATTTTTCTCGAATACACACTTAGTTATGATTAATTTGAGCTATAAATACAACATCAATATTTGATTGGGCGATTTACAAAACTTCTGTGTTTCACTTGCGCGTAAACATTTTAAATTCTTCTCTCCGGCCAGTACGAATATAATAAGAAATCCAAACAAATTTCATAGAATTTTTTATTTGTATGGAATTCTATACGATGCATGTGGCATGTCTTCAAACAAGAAATCTTGAATAGCGAATGACTTTTAGTACATTGAAGTTAGAGATTTAATCGTAAAACAAACAATGTCTGATATTTCTGCCACAAACTGATTTTAGTCATAAAATTATCAAAACGTCGAAATTCTCTAGTGTTAATTATGATTAATTTAATTGTAAATGCAACATCAGTATTTGAGTGGGCGATTTCCGAAACTTCTTATTTCACTTGCGTGTAAACACTTTAAATTCTTCTCTCCGGCCAATACGGATATAATACAGAAAACCAAACAAATGTCATGCAAGTTTTTATTTCTAGGGAGCTCTATGCAATGCATGTAGCATATGTCTTCGAGAAAGAAATCTCCTGTAATGAATGGCTTTTAGTGTATTGAAAATAGAGATTTGATCATAAAACAAACAATATATAATATTTCTGTCATCAATAGTTCTATTTTGCTCTTAAATCTATCCTCACATCGAAATTTTCGGATATTATGATTAATTTGAGTTGTAACTTCGTAAATATGAACTATGATGAAAATACAACTTCCGTAGTTGAGTAGGCGATTTCCGAAATTTCCGCACTTCATTTACATGTAAACACGTTAGAATCTTCTCTTTGGTTAGTATGAATATAATATAGAAATACAAACAAATTGCAGCTTTGCGTGTGCGAGATGGGTACGTGTATTGCGTGAGTAATTGCATGATTTAATTATAGCTAATTTGAGCATCGGAGAAGGCGTTGATGACTCGTGAAGCAAAAAACCTTGAATTTGACCTTTAATATATTGAAGGTAGAGAGATTTAATCGTTAAACAAACAATGTGTGTTATTTCTACCATCAACTGTTTTTTTTACTCATAAAATTATCATCACGTTAAAATTTTCTGGTATTAATTATGATTTATTTCAGTTGTAAATACAACGTCAATATTTCAGTGGGCGATTTCCGAAACTTTTGCACTTGACTTGCGTTAGAGGTTAGCACGGTCCCGGACCTGGTCTGTGGCCCGTACTCGGCCCGGCGGAATGGTTCCAAATTTCCTAACGGGCCGGGCCGACAAACAAAATAAACGGTCCGGGCCGGCAAAAAAATTGAACGGGCCATACGGGCCGATAAAAAAATTTAGCGGGCCTACCGGCCCGTTATACATATTTCCGTAGAAAAGGTACAATATGATTTTTTTTTTTTTTTTTTTTTTTTTTTTTTTTTTTTTTTTTCACTGAATATGGCTTTAACGAAAATAACATGTAAAAATGTGCGTCACGAGCCGATACTTACAAGGAAGGTCTCCATTGGGGGCATACTCAGAATTTTTTGAAAAAAATACGAATTAAACTACTCGTGTAGGTAATAAAGGATCAGTGAAAATTAGCGGCGGAATTACATTTTAGATATGTAAAAAGATAAAATAGTTTGGAATAATTGGCGTGAAAAGCTGAAAGCGACGCGGGATTTAACGAGCAGTGCATTTCCTCGCCAAAAGCAGACGATTTTAAGGAATCTGAAAATTGATTTTAATTGACTTCACTGTTAAAAATCTGCAGCATTTACGGCAACGTCACTCCACTACTTTTATAGAATATTTCTCTTCTGACCAATGAGAATGCTCCATAGCACGGTGAATTGACCGTGTCATACACTGTTAAAAATCTGCTGCATTTTGTTGCAACGCACTCCATCGCTTGTATATAACATCTCTATTCCAACCAATGTGAAAGCTCCAATTCACGGCCAAGTAACCGTTTTCTACACAAGCAAGGGAGTGCGTTGCAACAAAATGCAGCAGATTTTTAACAGTGTATTTTTCAATTTGGAACAATTTTAACCAATTTAAATTGTGTTTTAAATGATAAAATATATTAATTTCATTTTGTTATAAGTACATATAAACGTATATGACAAAATTACACTTAAAGTAAAATAAAAATGCAAAACTAAAATTACTTAAACTAAACTTATTTAAATAAATTGAACATAGAAAGTTTTTTCTTTAAAAAGTATTCGAAGCGTAAAAGCGTATTTTTCAAAATTTCGTTTTTTCGCCAACCGGAGATAAATCGCCAAATAAACGAAATTTTTATTATTTTTTTACGGACGTTATAAGGAGGTTCCGCCGAAATTTTTTTTATAAACATATATAACTATATGAGAAGAACATTCTGTAATTTTTTCAGATTTTTCTGAATATGCCCGTATTGAGACCTTCCTTGTTAGTTTGACAACATCAATGCAGAAATGTAACTTCTACTGTGTAGAGATCGGCATCGGATAGTTTACATTGTGTGTAAGCCGGGATTAATATTTTTTTAGCAGGCTCGTGCCGGGCCGAGATCAGGCTTGCATTGTTTCTCTACATATAGACGAGCCGAGCCGGATCTAGACTTAATTGTTCTCAAGAAGTTTAGGGCAGACAACATGATTTGTAAAATTAATAACTTATGTTAATGTAAAGAATAACGTAAAGAACTTATGTTACCGTAATATTTGGTTATATACTTCTTAGTGATTCTTAAATTCACTTCTCAACAACGCGAAAGTTTCACGCATTTTTTGACCAATTTTTAACTGCAAAAGTATATAATTGACAAGCCTGACTATTGAAGTGATTTGGAATCGAATAGCGTTTTTAATTTTGGTAATTAAAATACTTTTATTACCTTGTTGAGATATAAGATATTCTTGTCAAATGGTTGCAAATTTTTCTCCCTTCTCATGCTGTCGCTTCCGGAAATTCTATTCAAAACGCTAACTTTGAAAGTATTTTCTTCTATCAAAAAATGGATGAATCCATTCAAAAAAAAAAAAAAAAAAAAAAAAAAAAACAGAATTCAGAAATGAATTAGAAAGTAGCTCCTTTGGTTTTGAGAATTAATTTGGAATCTTTAATAAAATGATATCGAGATATTTCATTAAATCTATTTTTACTACACAACTTCAAAAGTTACGATGTTTTAACTTTTTTTCTTTTATTTTAAGCCATATTATTTTTTTAAGGAATCTTTATTTTAATGTTGAAAGTCTAAGAATCTAAGTAATCATTAATGTTGCTAATCTGTATTTTCTGTAAAATATACTGTAAAATCATCCCACAGACGTGTATGCAGTGCTCTTTAAAAAAATCTTAATTACATGTTAAAAATCTGAATTTTTTAGAAATAGTAGAAATTGTGAAGAGCCGGGCCGGGCCTAGAAATGTAAAAGTATGAACGGGCCGGGCCGAACTTTCGGGTTTTACAACGGGCCGGTCCGAAAAAATTTCATTCAAGGTTGGGACGGACCTTGCCTGGAAATTCCGGCCCGTGCAAACCTCTAACTTGCGTGTAAACACTTTAACGCACTTACCTGATTTGCCGGTACGTCGTACAGGCAAGAAGAGTTTGCTTGATCCATCACTTAAAGATTACTGACACCACTAATATTTTTTAATTTAAATTTCATACTATATAATGGCAAAATGTTTAGACTAAGTATTACGAATATTTTAGCTTAAAAAGAGTGGTAATTCCAAATTTTCAAGTTATTGTATGTAAAAAAAAAAAAAAAAAAAAAAAAAAATAGTCAGTTAAGAGGTTAAATTCTTCTCTCCGGTCAGTACGAATATAATACAGAAATCCGAACAAATGCCATGCAAGTTTTTCTTTGTAAGGAATTCTATATAATGCATGTGGCATGTCTTCGAGCAAGAAATCTTGAGTAATGAATGGCTTTTGGTATATTGAAGATATAAATTTAGTCATAGTCATAAGGCAAACAGTGTGTGATATTTCTGTCATCAACAATTCTATTTTACTCTTAAAACTATCATCGCATCGAAATTTTCCTGTATTACGATTAATTTGAGCTGTAACTTCGTAAATATGAATCATGCTAAAAATGCAACATCCATACAGTTAAGCAGGGTACCTTTGTGCCAAAATAGGGTAACCTTTGTTCTACCTGTCAGAAACTTTGATCCATTCTGCCATGGTGGAATCTTGACAAATTATTTCCAATGAACTGCCAAATTTATACTAGTGCTGCTATATATATTTTGAGACCAAAACTTTGCCGTAAACTCAAGTTAAGTAGCAGATTTAATCTTTTTTTTTTCTCTTGGCCCAAAGTTACTCTGATTGACTGTAGTTGAGGTGGCAATTTCGAAAACATCCGTGCTTCACTTGCATGTAATCACGTTAAAGTCTTCTCTTTGGACTGTATGAATAAATTTAGAAATTCAAACAAATTGCATGCAAGCTTTTATTTGTGTGCAATTTTATACATTGCATGTGACAACTCTTCTGCAACAAATCTTGAATAATGACCTTTAATATATTGAAGGTAGATATTTAATCTTAAGGCTGATCTCAACTGCTTTACTCAACAAGCGCAAAACGCTTCACCACATTTAAAAATTCACATTTTTAATGGAAAGATATACAATTAGTTTGATCATAGAACTGATTTGGAATAAAAAGGAATTCTCCATTTTTTAATCAATAAATTACCTACCGAGTTATAAGTTGTTTTGATCAAGTGACAAGGCTCTTTTTTTTTTTTTTTTCTCCCTTCGTTGACTAGTTTTTCTTCTTTCGCGCTGAAAGTCGATTCAAAGCACCCACTTTGAGACTATTTTCTGAAAAATCTATTGTGTTTGCCCCTCCCCTCCAAAAATAAATAAATAAATAAATAAATAAATAATAAAAAAATGGAAAATGAGTTTGATTTGATAGTTTCTGAACAATAATATCATAAAATGATTGAAAATAATCAATTTTGTAATTTTCTAATAAATTCTTTTATAAAATCTGGTGAAAGTTAGTTATTTCAAACAGATTTACCCTCGCCGGAAAAGGTTAAAGTGTTCCAAGCTCTAATAAATTAGATTATTTTTATTTTTTTTAAATATCAAAATTGGTTTAATAGTTTTTGAATTCTGATTTCGCCCAAAGTGAAACAGAGTTATTTTGGGTAAAATGCATACATAGTGAGTGTTCTAAAACAATTTAAGCCTACAGATGCGTTGTGCATAAGAGCCCTACAACTACAAAAAGACTGCAAATTCGGCCAGATCGTTTTATAGTGATAATCTGCAAATTATATAAAACTAGCCGTCCTTGGCGACTAGTTTGATCTCCCTTGAATGTATACTAAGCATTAAGTCATATTGCTTTTATTCATAATTTATTTTAATTGCTCCTTTTTTTTTTCTTACCAAATTAGAAGATTCTGCTAGATGTAGGCACACATGCCATATGCTTACCACATTGGCGCGATTGAAACAAAATGGCAATTATATGTGCCTAACATGATAACCCGGCTATTGCTATTTATTTATTAATAAACTATTTGTTTGCTTTTATTTTCTTTTTTTAAATGATATAAATTGTTTTATTCTATAATTATTAACTGAACTTTTTTTAAAATTATTATTTCCTTTTTAAAATAATAGGAATTAGTTTAAAAATATGCATGTAACTGGTATTTGAAAACGGAATTTTCGCTAAATTGGCCGTGAGAAAAATAACGCGCCAATGTGGTGCATATATGACATCTGTGCTGATAAATCAAGAACTCGGTATTTTTATGCTAGCCTGGCGCCCACAGTAAATCTCCAAAAAATCGCCAAGAAAAAATAAAAATAATGATATTTTGAAGCTCATTAATTGCAGCGTATAGGAACAAAACATAAGTAAATTTAATTTACCACAGCATAAATCTTACCAAAGAACTTTTGCATAGTAACCCATAAGATGTGTTTCATTTGTATGTTGCCATTAAACAAGTAACAAATAATCGTGATTTTTGTGCCACATACGTTAGCGTAATATACATATAGCTACTTTTTCTAATCGATTTTTTTAACAGAGAAATTGCAAATGTCCCTTAAAGAAAACATTATTTATCGTTTTCTTACAAAAATACACAAAAAAATTCGATCACATTACCGTCTGTTATTGTTTGAAAGTATTTTTAATGATGGTATATTATTCTCCAACAATGAAATTAAAATACATTGTTGAGATACCCGATAAAATTTTTACTACAGAAAATGGTTCTTGCAACCTTCAATATTCGTTTACGAGGCTGTAGAAAAGAATTCCATTATCGGTTATGAATGATAATTTCAGGAAGTACTTTTTCATCTGTGTCTTGCATATACAAACTTATCAATGTTTTCGTACATTATATGGAGTGTATAATTTAAATAAAATATACACATAACTATAGAAAAGAATTCGAATGCATTATCGCCTAAAGGCGAGAATTATGGAAAGCGAGTTTTCAATGGAGTTACAGATTTTTATGAAGTTATGTGATGTGTAAGATGATATAAATAAATTCATATATTGGACAAAGCAAAAGAAATGAGAAGCATTGTAGTTCATGGATGACAGTTTTAGAAACTGAATTTTTAATTATCTTATATTCTAAATCAAAAGTTTAGTATACCATGTAGCATATAATGAAATTTACAAATCATACACAGATCTGTATAAGAGTATTCAAATAATTCTCAAATAATTGTCTAATATAAGTGTCACAAATAAGTCTATAGAGAATAATTGCTATAAGTAGATTTTCAATTGTTTTATGGGCTTTCTAAATGTTTTATTTAGGTATTTCTTTTCAACATACGAGAAAAAAAAAAAAAAAAAATCGGAATTTTGTACGGTAAACGGAACAAATTTGTTTATGCAGACGGACAGACGGACGGAATTGAACGACAACTATAGCTGTTACGTATTTACATAATTACAAACGCACCTAAAAAAAAGTCTTTTAACAATATTCTTGCAGTATTGGAAAGTGTTTCAAATTTTATGCGTGGAACATAACTTTTCTTCCTTATTTAGTATTCGAAAAGATATATAAAAAAAGACAATAATAAGTTGTTTGGAGAAAATTTTCTATTTGATATTTCACTTTTCTCAATAAAAATTGAGATAGATAAAACAAAGCCTAACAATAACCGATAAGTATCTCCTAAACGTCAGACGAGCAACCTTTTATTACTATGTAACCGTCATTATACAGTTAATGGCTTCCATAATGAACGATAATTTGCATTCTGTTTTTCATTATATCGAAGCCTCATCTATCATTTTATAGGTAAGTATACCCTATATCACGAGCATTCTTTCCCGTAATTGGCTGCAATTCTCAGTGCATCGTGGATCATCTTGCGTTCACTAAGTCTATACTATTATTGCATGTGACATGGCATTGTTCAAGAAATCATAAAACTTGTGCTGTAGAAAAGAGTGTCATGAAAACAGTGATTAGCGTCCGTTTTTATTTGTAACATTTTGTTACATAACCTACTGATATGATATAATCCAGATGAATAAACAAGAATGAATAATTATGCGTTTCGCATAGATTATGCAGCACATTCTACCACATTCAGACTATTGTAATAATACCTCACAAAAAAGAAAAGAAAAATCGGGCAAATGAGTGCGATTAGATAGTTTCTGAATAACTACACCTGCTAGTTTCATGGATTTCCGAATAAAAAAAGAAAGAAAAACTTATTTCATATAGTTGCCTTTTTCGATTTAAGAACATCCTTTAGGTAATACCTAAATAAACAAGTCGGAAAACGCAAAACGTACTTTAAAACCCAATTTCTGCTATTACCATCAATAGTCGTTAAAACATCAGATTTTTTTTTTTTTTTTTTTTTTTTTTTTGTGCACCTCTGTATATGATCTATGCATATGTATGTATACTAAATTGTATGCTAAAAATTAGTTCAGTAAAACGAATAGCACAGCTGAAAATTTCCATTCACCAATTGCCGTGAACAAGCTGAAAAGTATTTGAGAACTGTTGTGCATCACTGTATGTGATAGATATAATTTATACACACCAAGTAACATTTAAAAATATATGTACATCAGTTTAAAATCGCGTACCACAACTTCAACTAACTATTGTTCATAGGTTACAATAATTCAATTATTGTTCAGTTTCTCCATTAGTTGTGTCCCTTTAATAATGAACAATAAATTCTCTGCACACGACATTGTAAATTAAGCATTGTGTAGAACACCTTAATGATATAGGGGAGAACAGGGAGGGATGGAGCATTGGAAGGAATGAGACATCTGCAATAATGCTTAAAATAAACTTTATTTTTAATTTATGATTCTTCTATGAGATGGAGCAATCATTGCATCATACTTGTTGCTATAAATATTTTTAGCTGCACGTTCTTAAGAATTAATAACTTAAGAAGTCTATTTTACATTATCAAAAGTAAATAAATTTGCAGATTTTAATGTAATTTTTCAATCTCATTCTTTGTTGCTAACTTAATTGCTTTTGATGTTTGTATGCTCAATGTTATGTCTTTTAAATGAATTTTTGAATTAAGAGTAAAAGCCACATACTCTTTGTGAAAAGCTAATTTTTAAAACTGTTTGTCTAAGGGATGAGACATATTCTGTCCCTCCCAAATAATAGCTCTATCCCAACAATTATGTTTAATTACATACAATTTTCGGTTTTTTATAAGACTATATTGTTTTGGAATCGAATAGTGTAACAAATAAAACTTATTATTTTACATCTTAAAAAAAATTTTAACAGCTTTCAGGATTTTTTTTAAACAAACATGCAATTAAAAAAATAAAGCAGTGCAATTTTTTCTTTTCTTACTTATGCATTACATATCATATCAATAATTAGTATTAAGAATAACTATATGTACTTGTATAATTAGGGGGGCTTTAACCCTACGAGCTACTTTAGTCAAACCCCCGTTCAACCACAACAGACTCTAAAAACATGCTAAATTGATCGATGTTAAAAAAAATTACGGAAATAGATTTATAATTAAAAAACAGTGGGGATCTTCTTGTATTTGTGATACAAGAAGATTAAAAATATCAATTTGTGCATTTTTTATTTATATCAGCAGAGAAATTAGAATTAATCTAGTGTAGTTAAAAACTCCTAAAACAATACTTCCAGAACAAATCTTGCTTTTCTAAAATACAACTATTAAGATTCATCCGGTTTAAATACGGAATTTTTTCGTCGCTTCTCACATGAGTACTGTTGGTTTTTTCCGCTTTATTTAACAGAATTTTCGGCTTAAAGCTCATCTTATGACAAGGTTTTTGAACTTCCATTTTTTGCGCTATTCAAATTTAACGATTTCAAGACCCTGCGTAACGCCGGTGGGAATAGGTTAAAAAAGATTATCTCAAGAATTTTTTTTAAATGGTTTTTCCATACCAATGCATCAAAATCATTTCAGATAAGAATTTCAGCTGGCTATGTTGCATTTGTAAGAGTCATTCAGAATACATACGATATTCAGGTTCAGAGATTGTTATTGCATTCCACTACGTTTGAAAAGTCAATTTTGAGCAAAGTCATACTTTTTTTAACACTTTCCAACATCGCTGAAAAACGTTTAGGTGAACTGAGTTTATCTGCCCATCTGTCCGTCCGAGTTCAAACTCACGCAAATACATTTTAATCGCCACGAAATTGGTATATGGTATTTATTTTTAATCTGGTATGTTTGCATTTGAAAATTAAGTAGCTGCAGTTGTTCATTCTCAGGGGCACTTAAAATTGTTCATTATATTATAGTCTAATGAGAAAAAAATGATTTGCTGTGTATTTTAACGATGTTACACTATTTTAACCATAATGAATTTGTATACATTAATGTGGTGCAGAAGAAAACGATTGCTATAGAATATGCTATTTGTACCATATAACGGTATGTATACAGAGGCTTTCAAAGGTGTTTCGTTATATGTTATATGAAGAAAACTTATTTTCGGCATATGTTAATGATGTTACTCTGCTACAATAATAATTAAATTAGTATAAATTGCTAAACTTCACTAAAATATGCTTTCTGCGGAATATGGGGGGCGTAAAGCATTTATCATTCATCTTCATTGTCACATAAAATGATTCGTTTATGTAATCATCTTCGGGGGAAAACTATTCGTATTATAATGTTACAACTGTAAAATTAATATGCATCGTTGAGGTTTTACAAAAAGTTTCCCGCAGTAAAATATGATGTGTATTGAATTTATCATACATTTTTAAGGACATAAAAAAAAATCTCGGATACAATGTAATATCTCAAGTATTGTCTATTAGAGAAACTTGTTGAAAATGAATTTACAATTATGATATATATTTTTAAGTTTATGAAAATTTTGCATACTACTTGGTTTATATAAATTGTAATGACCATACACAGGGCTACACAAAGAATTTATAAACAATACTAAGAATGGCTTAAGGGGTTGTGTATATAGAAAGTTATCATTTTAGGGTGCAACGGGGTCTGGAGCATGATATCGTAAGATATCTTCTAGGGTGAAGAGGAGTGTTGCCTTTTGTTGTCAATATAATTTTTGATCCCATCAAAATTTTCTCTTTTTATTTGTAATATGGTCTTTGGTTCAAAATAGTAAGTTATCTTTTTTTTAGTTTCTTATCTATTTCATGAAAATACAAAGTTATTATTAAAATTACTAAATTATTATAAAATTATTTCACTCTAAAATATATAACATCCCAACGTTCGACATCCCTATTCTTCTTTATTTGTGTATATATATAATCATGGCTCGATAATCTATATGTGAAGGATATTTGAAATGAATCTTGTATTTACTTATAAATAAAATAGAAAGGGAAGAATGTTGTCCACTTGTTTTGTTGATAAGAATTTCTATCTGCTTCCCACTCCTCCTCTGTTCGGGGCACGTGCAGCAAAACATTACTACTGTTGAATGCACCATGTAACAAAAAGCTGTTATAAAATATTTTTAAATAGTAACTATTTCTTTTAACTGTTATTTGATATAAAGTGCTATTTTATTGACTTATCTTCATTTGAATCAATAAAGCATGCGAAAAATAAATGTAACAAATTATGTTTATCACTCCAAACAAAATAAATGAATTTCAAAAATCAAAAACTTTTTACACTTTGATAAAGTTATCATTACCGTGGGGGGGGGGGGACGTCAAGGGGTGATAACGTAACGAAAGAATGAGAGGGATTCCAAAATTAAGAAAAAGTTGGTAACGTTATATTTGTACAGCCTCTAAAGAATTTTTAAATTTTAGGTATGCATTCTAAAGCTCAACTACATTTTGTATTTCAAGAGATGTTTGCAGAATATAAATGGTAATGTTAAGAATTGTATGATAACCGACTATGGATGATAATTTTTAGAAACAAAATTCCAGTAGTTTTAAGCGGGATTTTGCCCGAATTATGTTTCAATTTAATGTGTGATGTGTATAAAAATCTATAGACAATATATAGAATTGTACAAAAAGAATATGTTTCCGTCTAATGGTAGAAAAGAAATTGCTTAGGTGAATTTTTAATTATGTTATGCGTATTCTTACTGCACTAAATTTTAGCATACTATGTAAAATATATACCAATCTATAAATCTTATACGCAGCTGAACATAAAAAAAAGTTTTTTTTTTTTCTGTTATTGACGATAATTACTGAAAGCTGAATTTCGAATGAGCTGTGTACATTCAAAAATGTTTTATTTGGTACATTACTTAGACTATTAAACGGCGACGTTTTATTAAAAAATTATGGAAATACTGGAAAGAGCTTTATAACCTATATATATAAGGCATGATTTTGCATTCTTATTAGATTTTATTTTAAAGACTGTAAAATCTATGCAAAATAGTTTGTTTTTCCTTCATGCGAACTTTGGAAGAAGTGTTTTGATTATTATTATTATTATTATTTTTTTTTTTTTTTTTTTTTTTTTCAGCATTCAAACTGCAAGCCTCAAATTTAAATGTCTGTTTCAGACATTTCCAGACTAATCTTGTAACATTGAACATAAAGAAGACCCAATATACAAATTTGGAAAGTTTTAAGCACTCGGTGGAGGATATTTCAATTATGGTTAAATTTAAAAAATAATAATGATATCCAAACACTATTTTCAAAAATAATAAACTGTGAAAACGCGGTGTTTTATGGTTATGTTTGCATAAAGTATAAAATTCAAGTGTAAGAAAATGTAGGTAACCGTTCCGAAGTAAACCGCTCCGTCTGTATATTTAAAACACAAGGCTGTTTTATTTTATTATTATTATTATTATTATTATTATTATTATTATTATTATTATTATTATTATTATTATTATTATTATTATTATTATTATTATTATCATCTGCCCTGAGCTTTCTACTGGACTGATTTTATTTTTATTATTATTTTAATTAAAATTATTCATTTGTAAATGTGTCCGCATTAGATATTTTTAAAAAGTATTCCGATTTTTATACTTGAATTTTAATCTTAAAAGTTTCTTATGAAATTTCTTCAAAATGTTTTCCTTCAAAATTCCACAGATTTTTTATTTCTTAATTCTAACGATGAAAATAGAAACCTTTATTAAGCACTGAATTATTTCAGAAATTGAATATCGAGTAAAAAAATATTATCATTGTTTGTATTTGTAGAAATCATTTGTTAGTTTTAAAATATACTTTTTTGGAATACAAATATCTCAATAATGAAATCTTCTTGATGTTTGTTTGTAATGAAGTCTTATGAAAATAAAAATCAGATTAACATTCCATCATTTTTTTTGCAGAAGTTGATATATTAGTGTTTATGTAAAAAAGTTCGTTTTACAATTTATGTGATAGAAGGAATATCATGAAAAACAGGATTTCTGAAATTTTACAGTTAATTTTATAAATTGACATATACAGAAAATGCCCGAAAAATCATCAAAGGGATAATTTCTATAGTTAGATGTTAGGAGCCGTCCATGAATAATGTCATGCATTTTTCCATATTTTTGACTCCCCCCCCCACCTTTTTCGCAAAGTGTCATACTTCACTTTACCCCCCCCCCCCCTCTTGTCACATGTCACGCTATATTGCGTAAACATAATACTTGCAGTTCAGAAACAAAGCATTACGTTTAAAATCACATTTCAAACTTAATTTTTAAACATTAACTATATGTTTTAACGACATTTGTAAGTTGAACAATTAAAATGATTTGTATTTTGCATGAAATAAGGTTCACAAACAAAAGAAAATGATAATAATAATTAACCTAGAAAATATTATTATGAAAGAGCAATTGAAGACAGTAGTATTTTAGAATTTGAAATAGAATTTAACATATTTGGTTTCAAATCTTACCTTTATGAACACAAAATATTTAAATTTTAAAATAATTGCATGCATCATAATTTAATATACTGAATTTTAATGCTCTTATTTTAACCAAAATGTGTGATGTCACATTTTTCTTACCTGTCCCCCCCCCCTTGTCACAAACTGTCACAATTTCATGAACCCTTCTCCCCTCCCCTTTAAGCGTGACATCATTCTTCGCGTGAACTTTACTTTATATCTTCAATTAAAGTTGATTATAAACTTACAACATTTAAATATGGACAGTTTTAAGACCTTGTAAGTAAATATTACTAATACAGTTCGAGAAGTAAAAATTTTAAATGTGTATCCTCAAAAATATGATTTTCATGTACAATGAGCTATGAAAAATGTAGTATTGCCTAAAATCTATACATATATAAAACAGTTTGTCCAGACTGACTGATAATCAATGCACAGCTCAAACTACTGAATGTAGAAACATGAAAATATACTTCTTATGATGTAAGCGTGCACAAGGATGCGATTTTTGAAAATTCTTCCCCTGAAGGGGGCAAACGAGAGGTCGAAAATTCTGGAACATTTTCCTATTTTTCAGCAGCCGTTTAAGGAAGCAGCGAGAAAATTCAAACAATAAATCCGCTAAAAAAAAATTAAACACATATTTTAGCAATTTTAGAAATTTCCCCAAAAGGGGGGAGGATCAAACAATTTAGAACATTTAGCACATCTTAGCAGTCGTTTTGAATAGAAGCTTGAAAAGACAGAAAATAAAATTTATTACAAAAATAATTAAAGATGTGTTTCAAGGTTAAAGTTGGGGTCTAAAAATTTCCAACTTTTTTTGGACCCATCATGTGACATAGCACGGTAAAGCGTTCGGATCGCTTTTTCATATTATGAACCTTTCTTCCCGCATCCCAATTTTTCTCCCCGGGGGGCAGTTTTGGAAATGTAGCATTTTATCATTACAGATCGGATTTTTTTACGGGGCCCTCTGAGAAATATTATTTATGATATATGAAATTTTCAAAGAGAGGGAAAAGTTTTATACCGGCTAGGCGTGATAGTTGGAAATTTGGGGGGCGATTTTCGAAATTTGATCTACACTCTTCATGTGATGTATCACTGGAAAACTCTCTGACCATTATTTCAAATTATACACTTCCAGAACCTCTTCCCTCACTTTTCCCCGCGGGGGGAAGAACATTTTTCGAAATTTAGCCGATATTGATTTAGCTGAACTGCAGTCACTTATTCATGTTATGGACTTCCCGTATCCTTCCCTCTAATTCGCCCCTCTCGGGGAGGGGGGGGGGTGCAGTTATAGTATTCCATCCGAAGGATCTCTAATAATGAGAAAGGTATCGAACTGATCTCAATGATGTAGAAAAATCAATAAAAAATTTTGATCCCATATACTATTATTATTTAGTTTCTGTTTCTGCCACCAGGTGCACCTTTAATTTTATTTATTTGTTTATTTTGAAATTTAGCTGCCAATTGCCAATAAAATCTAATTTTTGATACTTAAACTTCCTTATTTTTTTATACTTACTTGCCCCGTTTCAACTTTTTGCAACCGGGGGATACCGTCACATGACTTTTCGACTATTGTGGCTCACTTTTAGCCTTTCTTCGGTGTGTTGTTTTTTTAATTTTACCCATTTTTAGTTGCCATGTTTTTACTAAAATACTTTAAAAGCATGTAAAAACAATTATTTTAGTGATAGATTGTAGGACATCTTTATTATAGATTCTCGGAAATAATCGATGACTGTATCAATTGTGCTTATTATGATGGCAATTTTTTTTTTTTTTTTTTTTTTTTTTTTTTTTTTTCCCCGATTGGTAAATTTTTGAGAATCGCCCATCGCTATCCATATCCTAGCAGCAGTTTTAGATAGCAGCACCAAGATAGAAGAATCAAGATAACAAACATATTAAAAAAATTATTAAACATTTATTCCAGCGATTTTAGAAATTCCGCCCGTCCAAAAGGATTGACAAGAGGTACGAAAATTTAGGTCATTCCGCTATACCTCAAGAACAGTTTTAGATATAGACATGAATTTAACCCTCTCATGCATAAATTATTTTGCATTATTTTGCATTATTGACCAAAAATCATTTTTTGAGATGAATGAAAACCCATTATAAAATAATTTATTTATTGCACTATATGCTAGCTATTATCTATCAACAAATCGGATCTCTATAAATGAATGCTCAAAAGTTTTTTGCTTAGTAATGCAATAATTATCTGTCCTCATATGAGGCCCATATGCATGAGAGGGTTAAGGTTACCTAATTTACTAAAATAAATTCAAATATGAATTTTATCTATTTTAGAAATTCCTACCCAATCAGGTTTAATGGAATGGTCGCATGTTTAGGATATATCCATATATCAGCAGCAAGTTTAGGTAAAACCGGGGAATTCAAGATAACACATCTACTAAAAAAAAATAGTTAAACATGGGTACTTCAGTTATTTTAGAGCTATTTTGTTTATTATGTCGTCAACTTCGACTTTGGAGAGGATAATAAAAGATTATACGAATAAGATAACAATTATGAATGTTTTATTAGATATTAAGGTTTTTTTTTATTAATCTTTTAGTATTTTGAATTTTGTTTGATTTCAGATTCCTTTAGAAAAACCGACCAGCATAGCGAGCGAAGATTGCTATTTATGGTTACATTTATATAAAACTGATCGCCTGCATTGTGTGTGATGTTGTGATTGTAATGAGCTTTCATTTTTTCGAAATTTCGTTAGTTATTTGTATAAATAAGTGAAATAAAAAGTGATCATTTTTATGGGTACATGTTTGGAACTTTTTATGTTATAGCTTAGATTGAAAGGTATGCTAGGATAACTAAAACCACAATGTAACTGCACCATAGGCTATTTTATAAAAAACTGTTGATGTCATTTAAGTTTTAGAATTTGACGACATTGCACCCCCATCTCTACTTCTTAAAACAATGTACATCAACTCAATCACAACTTTGCCTTTGCTGTGAGAGGCTGTTAAAAAATTTTGTTTATTTTTTTACAAACAGCGTCAATTTGGTTGAACTTCCTGGGCTGTTTGTTAAATATGGTAGGTACTTTTATTAAACAAACTTTATTTTTTAAAGATTAGCATTACATTAATATTACTAGGCGTCTATACATATTTACGTCATGTTTGAAATGCCAGGCCGATGTTCCAGTTGCCCCACAAACGTTTCAAGAGCGATATACCTTTGGCATGCATCAGGGATAGCTAGACCATGTAGGATACAGTTACCCGATTAGTTAGAAATAATTTTTTGGAGTTTATCTTACAACGTAAATTAATTTCTTCGGGTTTTTTTTTTTTTTTTTTTTCTTGCAGTAAAGAGAATTATAAAATATCTTATTAAAATTATATAATAAAATTTTAAAAAGGCATATTGGTCGATATCAAACCTAAGCTCTTAAATTAGATGCCAAACTTCAAATTTTTACGTTACAGATGAAGAGATGTACATAAGACAAATTGACATTACAGTGATGTGACTTCAACAATCCAGCCACTTCAAAAATACGACATCAAAACCATTTCTTTCCGTTTTCTTTAACACTTTCTATTTATGATTGAAAAGAAAATAGCATATGTTTATGAAATAAAAAATTCAATATCAAAAGTAAAAATACAAAAAGAGAATACCTGAATTTTCTTTACATTTGTTAGAGGGATTTTATAAAATTTATAAAATATTTTTTTTTCCCTTACATTTATACTCCAATATTTAAATTTCAATCGACTGTTTTATTTGTTTATATAAATCAAACTTGCATTTAAAAAATAATAGTAATTTTAATAGCTATGGAATGCGCAGTATGAGGCATTTTGAAAAATCCCTCATAGTGTTCAATATTTTTAGAAAAAATCCTTGTTTTTTTTCTTTCTTTTTTGATTTTTTTTTAATTATTATGTATTTATTTCTTGTGTAATAAATATGCGTCACAGTGCATATAGTGCATCTTTCAACAGTATTTAAAATGAAAAAAAAAAAAAGTTAGTAAGTTCCTTGCTCCCATAAACATGAAATAAGGTAAATAAGCTATGGGGCCGAGAATATAGGCGCATTTATCTTTCACAGTGGCTGTACCAATGCGATTCAAGTTGACTCCGTTTCACACGCATACTGTGAATTCTTAGTTGTATTTGTGTCATCCTGTAGAGCATATGTAACAGAGATGTCATCTGTGTGGATTTAAAAAAAATGATTAAGGTATTTATCTAAAAAAAAAGGGAATTTTGTAACAAGACTTGCATATGTTCAAAGATTATGTAATAGAATCCATTAGAGACAACGGCCATAAAGTTCTCAAATCAATCCTCTCTAAATGTAAATGTAAAGAAAACTAATTATTTTTCGTCAGATAATAAAGATAGACGAAAGTGCAAGATAATTTTCCAAATTATCAACTTAAAAATTAACACAAAAATTTCACCGTTGATATTATGAGTAAGAAGTAACCAAAAATGCTCATATTTTGTCAAGATTGAACCCCTCTCCCCTTCTTCTAATACTTAACACAGTTTTTAAACACATAAAAAAAATTGCAGCAATTAAACGACTTTCTGTTTTACACCAAGAAAACTATGCTCCCCTGAACCCCCTGTTTAAGATAATTTTTAAACTTACAAAAACAGTAGGGAAAAAAAATAAGATTTTATTTTACGAAAAGTGAAAGGATAAGGAATCACGGATGCTTATATTCCACCTGAGTAAAAATCTTTAGTTCTTTTTTTTCCTTAGCATTTGTAATTTTCAAGTTACTTGCAAGAATTTTACTAAAAAAATTTGACTAATGATATGTATATATTTTTTAAATCATCAGCGGTAAAGAAAGACTATCTAATTAAATTTCAAAATCAAAGGAAGGGTAATGGTCCTCCCCCACCCCAACCCCATCCCTTGCCGGTGTCCATGGTTTGTTTAATAACTTTCCATACTAAAGAATTCAAAAGACGAACCGGGTTTGGGTCCTCCTGATATTTTTTTCCCTGTGTATCCTTATTTTATAAGCCCTATAAATCCCCAAATAAGAAAAAAAAGGAAATATGAGGCACTCACCCCTCTCTATTATCCAGCCAAAAATATTAAATATATCCAAACGCTATTCAGTTAACACCACACACGCACTCTCGGCACATAGCAAAAAGCGATCAAAACTCGAGAGCGGCGGAGTGCACTCAGTGTGTACGTTTGGACCCCTCGGGGAACACGAGTAAATTTGCGGAAGTGAACGAACTGCGAAGTTAGCGGAGCGTGCTTCTTTTTCATTATGAAGATGCGTTTTAGTTGTCTGGGAAGCTCGGAATGCCGAGAGCAGACGATGCAGGGGTGGCCCCCGGGGGTGGTACGCAGGACCCGGAGCGTACGGAGAGAGGAGGAGGATGCGCCAGCTTGGATAGCGTTCAAATGGGTGGTCAGAGCGTAACTGTGAATGTTTCGGTCCCGTGCATGCTTTCCTTGTATGTATAATACATCAGTCGCGTGCGTCGTTTAATTTGATACTTCTTATCGTTATCAGCGAGATATTTTTTATAAAGATTTTGTACATAAACAAGTGGGTAAGTGTGATCGCAGATCGCACGGAGGGTTTCGTTTAATATCTCCTTCAAAACACTTTATCATTTAATTTACAAACGCAAATTGTCTATAAAAAATTAATCATTCCTTGCAAGTAAATAAAATTATGAATAAAAGTAAAATGTAGCAAAGCTTAGCATAAATTTAAGGGAGACCAAATGGTCATAAGAGGTGGCTAGTAATTTAAATGAACAGGAATTTAATTAAAAAAAATAAAAATACAGTCGAACCTCTATATAACGAAACTCCATACATCGAATTTCTCCATATAACGAATTTTTAGTAAGAACGGTCCCCTTTTCGCATGATTACATTAAAAACAGACTCTATATAGCGAAATATCTATCTCCATATAACGAATTTTTTCATAAATTGATCTTAATTTATTCAGTTTTAAAAAAGCTTCGAAATCATATGGAATCAATTTTCCATCACTTATTTTTGATTTATCGTTCAGTGGAGAGGTTTTTTTTTTTTTTTTTTAATAAATATTACTTCTCTCCTTATTCTTTAAATCTTAACAAGTTCATCCCACCTCCCACACACCTTTCAACATCCTTCTCAAAACACAGTCAATTGAATTGTTACACATATAAGAGAGAAATCAATGAGAGCAAATAAGAGAAACCTTCAAATGGAGGAAAATATCAACTACAATTTTTCATTCCTTGCTAAAATTTGAGAATTTTTTTTGAGAGCGTAACAATTGTAATTTTAAAATCAAAACAACAAAAAATTACAGATTTCTTCCTCTGAAATTTATGTAAGTCTTGCTCATTTGATTTTCATTAAGCTTTCAAATAAATGTCTTTTCTCTTTTTTGAAACTGTTTAAATAAGTAAGAAATAAAATGTTGGGTTAATATATACTTTTAAACATTTCAAGTTCTTAATTAAAAATATCAAAAATAATATTTGTTCAAAATTTACACATTAAATACTATTTTTAACATCATACTCTATACATCGAATTTCTCTATATAACGAATTTTTTACTGGAACGATGGATTTCGTTATATAGAGGCTCGACTGTAATTCACTTCGCGTATCAAAATCAATGATAAATATGATGGAATATGATGAAATAAAAAAAATAAGCGTGTTTTTAACGTGATTTAAAAACATGTTCTTTTAATGCAATTTCTTTAAAAGCTGTATTTCAATTCATTTTTAAGATACTAATTTTTTTGTAGTTTTTAATACAAATTTTGCATTTGTGGTAACAGAAGTACTCCATTTTTTATCAAAGTAAAAAGGAAAAAGGAACTGGCGATATTTAAAAAAAAAAAAGGATTTTAATTAAAATATTAGGTTTTTTTTCAAAATTTTAGGATTTTTTGTGTGACAAGAGGTATTCAGCACTAAGTACACAAAATTTGACCTCTCTGACTTACATAGTTTTTGTGTACGGACTCTGTGATAGACAGACAGACAGAGAACAGAGACGAATTGGGTTTTGTCAGATGAACGAAACCCTAAAAAAGGAAACTTGACATAAATATCACAATTTATAGTTTGCAAAATAGAATACGTAATAAATTAAATAAAGAATTTATCCGTCTTGATGTAGATGTACCTTTCAAACTTTGCGACTGAAATTGATATGGGACAAAATACGGAAATGATACCAACCTTACGGCTTCCGTAATTAAAATATATATATATATATATATATATATATATATATATATATATATATTACAGTGTATTTATTCAAATTACACAGATTCTAGTCAGACATTATGACGATATATTTTAGGGATTGAAAACACCGAAAAATGGCATCCAGTATAAATATTATTTCCAACGATCCTGTTTTTTGTAAATTAAAACTACTCTATTTTGTGATTTAAAAGACAAATCTTTTGGAAAGAGAACAAGCACACTTGTTTGTTCTACAAGAAAATTTATTCTGTTACCATAAAAATATTTAGTTCATAATTTATATCCCGTACTACAAGTTTACGTATTATATACACAAAATCCATCGTTTTTGTATGTTATTCAGATATATGTGTTCTCATGTGTAATTTACACGTTAAACTGTGTTTATCTGAGTTGTGATTCACAGGAAAATGTGTATTTTGAAATTGACATACCAAAGCGTGTACTTGACGATTTGCACACCACTTTATACATGTAGACAAATCGTTTTTAGGGTTTCGTTCATCTGACGAAACTCTATTCTTCTCTGTCCGCCTGTCCGTCACAGAGTCCGTACACAAAAACTGTATAAGGGAGAGATTTCAAATTTTGTGTAGTTACAGCTGAATACTTCGAGTCGCATGACAAACTATACAGTTCAGAAAATTATTACTTTAATTAAATCAATTTTATCATTGTCGTGTGTCATCCGTACATTTTTTGCGATATTACATAAAGGTACAGTTTCCATTGGATTTACTGTATTTTCATGTCCAGCTTTTATTACTGCTAGCCGCCCTTGGCGACCAGTTTGGTCTCCCTTGAATGTATACTAGCATTAAATCATATTGCTTTTATTCATAATTTATTTTAATTGCTCTTTTTTTTTGCCAAATTAGAAGATTCTGCTTGAGAAATAGACACAGATGACATATGCACACCACATTGGTGCGATTGCAACAAAATGGCAATTATATATGCATCACATGATAACCCGACTATTGTTATTTATTTATTAATAAACTGTTTGTTTGCTTTTATTTTCCTTTTTTAAAATGATATAAATTTTTTTCTCTATTTTATTCTATAATTTTATTATATCTATGTATTCTATAATTCTATATTCTATAATATTTTATTCTATATATCTCTGTTTTATTCTATAATTATTACCTAAACTTTTTTAAATTTATTATTTCTCTTTTAAAACAATAGAAATTAGTTTAAAAATATGTATGTAACTGGTATTTGAAAACGGAATTTTCGCCAAATTGACGTCAGAAAAATAACGCGGTAATGTGGTGCATGTATGACATCTGTACTGATAAATGAAGAACTCAGTATTTTTATGCTAGCCCGTCGCAGATAATAAATCGCCAAATATTGTACCCGTGGCATTTTTTCGTATTTCATTAATTATTTAAAATATAATAATATAATCCTTTCACTCATTTCATTTATAATATATTAATTTGAAACTGAAAAGTTTAAAATTCATGCCTTTTATTTATTCTTTTTATGTAAAAATAACAGAAAAAAATAAAAAAAATGATATTTTGAAGCTCCATAATTGCAGCGAAGGAGCAAAACATAAATAAATCCAATTTACCACAGCATAAATCTTACCAAAGGACTTTTGCATATTAACCCATAAGATGTATTTCATTTGGATGTTGCCGTTAAACTATTAACAAAAAGTCCTGATTTTTGTGCCACATACGTTAGCGTAATGTATATATAGATTATTATTATTGTTATGACAGTGGAAATGGCAACAACACTAGTGAGTATCCAAATAAAAATCACGTGAAGAGCAAGGCAATTGAAAATGGATGCGGTAATATGCGATACGAGTGATTGTTCGTATATCAATGGGCGACAAACTATATAATTACTACAGTCAAACCCCGTTAATGCGCACACTGAAGATAAAACTCTTTTGTGTGTGTGTGTGTGTGTGTGTGTGTGTGTGTGTGTGTGTGTGTGTGTGTGTGTTATTTGAACTTAAATATATCCCATATAACTGCACAGAGTAATCGAAAACAGTTCGTGTTAAAAGAAATTCGCGTTAAGGGTGTTCGTGTTAACGAGGCTTGACTGTATATAATTTTATGACATAGTTTTAGTATGATATGGCAAAAGGAATTGCAGAAACAATATTTTTATAGCACTGTAACTTTAAATTATTGTAAAAAACAAGTATTTATCTTTTGAGTCGCGTGGCAGATTAAAAAAAATCATGATACGTAAAATTTATTTTAACTATCTAGTATTTTTCTAAATTGTTTCCACAATTATAACTTAAAATTTAATTAAATTTAAGTTTTTAAACATTGAATATATCCTATTGAAATCGATAACATACAACTTTTAGACATCTATCACGCCAGAAACTGTGTGAAAAATCGAATGCAAAATTACTTTAAATGCATGTATTAAATTTTAAAAAAACATATAAAATTTCATAAAAGCATGACCCAGCAAGAAAATTTTGAACAAACCGCTGAATAAGGCTCATTTCAAAAGAATTCAATAAAGAAATATAAGGAATATCTCGAAGGGTATTCAGCCTGTTTTTAAAATACACCCATTTATAATTGTTACTTAGCCAATATATTATTATATGTAATCACCAAATCATTATAACTATCTTGAGACCAATCTCAATACAGAGAATTAATTCGACAATAATATATATCGCTTCAGATAAAAAGAACTTGTTGCAGGGGGTTTTAAGAACCAGCTTCCCATTGACATAATTATTATAATCCCCAGGGAAAAATTAAGATTGAATGTATATTAACGTTTAATTAATCCGAATTCCTTTATAGACCCGCAAAACATCTCTACAAGTAATATAAAGCAGATTTTTCGAAATATTTAACATCATGTATTTTACTTTAAAATAGAGATAGGAAATAATTTTTTTTTACAGTAAATATACACATTATAATCCATATATAAATCAAAATTAATTAATTTCATGCATAAATTAATTTTTAAGGACTTATTAAGTTTTGACATTTTTTTATTTTAACAATATATCTATTTGATACACTTTTCTAAAACAACTGTTGAATATATGTCACCTTAAAATTTGTTTTAATGTCAGAAAACCTTCTATTAGAGAATAATAAAAAGTAATTTTCATTTTGGCTTAAATTAAATAAAATTAAAAATATTTCACTAAAAAATATTGAAAATCCTGAAAATTTTAACAACATATTTTTCATAATTTTAAAGAATTTTTGAACAAACCCCCGAATAGGACTCACTTCAGAAGAATTCAATAAAGAAATACAAGGAATATCTCGAAGGGCATTCAGCCTGTTTTTAAAATACACCCATTTATAACTGTTACTTAGCCAATATATTATTATAAATAATCATCAAAGCGTAATAACTATCTTGAGACCAATCTCGCAATACAGTGAATTAATTCGACAGTAATAAATATCGTTTCTGATAAAAACTTGTTTCAAGAGGCTTTAAGAACCAGTTTCCCAATTGTGAATAATCCCCGAGGGAAAAATTAAGAGTGGATGTTTATTAATGTTTAATTATTCCGGATTCCCTTTAAATTGCTTTTTTAACTTCTAAAATAAAAAGAGATCTTGTACTTTTCTTCACAATTTGAAGTCATCTAATAGAAAATAGAAAGAAACAAGAAAGAAAAAAAAAACATGTGTCAAGCATAGATTTCGAAACACTTTTCAACACATTCAGATTAATGTAACAAAACTGCACTGTTGATAAAATGAAAATATTACGTCTAATTCAACCATATGGAAATGCACAGTAGAATTTTTCTAATAAAAAAATCATATTTTGTATACACAATTTGATATATGTTAGTAAAATTAAGAGGCATTGAAAATCTCTTTCTTGAGGGTATTCTTAAATCAAAAAGGGCCACTTTGTGACACATACATTAATTTATTTTTCTTCGGAAATGCATGAAAATAGCAGGGGTTGTTATTCAGAAACTGTCTAATTGCACTCAATTTTCTGTTTTTATTTAAATTTTTTTTTAAACACAATATTTTTTCATAACAAGCCTTCAAAGTTGACGTTTTTGAGCACATTTCCCGTCGAAAGCAGAAAAACCGGTTGAAAAGCAGGAGGAAAACGGATGATCATGTGATCGAAATAGCTTAGAACTGGATAGGTAATTTAACTATCATAAAATGGAAAATTAAGTTCCATTCGAAATCGCTTCCATAGTTAGGCATTTCATTTTTATAACTTTCCGTTGAAAAATGAATTTTTAAGTGTGTCAAAACGTTTTGCGCTTGTTGAGCGGAGCAGTTAAGAACACCCTTAACAACACAGGTCAATGTTTCGCTAATGCATTCGAAATCGTCGGGATTACAAGAAATGTTCGAATTATCCAGAGTTCGAAGTATGGAAAGTATAAAAGAATAACATGTTTAAAAAGGCACTACTACAAAAAAATTATTGTTATAATATTTTTAAAATATATTTCGGCTGTTATCATTAGAATATGACTTCATATTAAACGATATAAATACTAAACTAATTGAAAAATTAGAAACAAGCACAAACGAAGATGGGGTGGAGATGTCATTGATGGACAGACGGGGCACTAATAAAGCGAATATCAAATGAATGGGATTATATGTATACGATTTCAGAACAGTTCTGACAAAAATGAAAGAAAAAAAATCCCTGTCGGCTTGGCCTATAGGTGGAGGTAGATTTCGAAGAGTGCTCATTTCAACAACAAAAATTAAAATTTCATTACAGATAAACCTAGTTTAATAACTTTATTTGGCCTCTTTTGAAAAATTTTTAATTTCATTTTTCTCTAAGAACTTGTTTTATAAGAAACATCTTAAGCTAAATTCGGCTCAAATGCCCATTTTGACAACATATTTTGAAATATATTCTGACTTTATTAAAAAATTGACTAATACGGCACATCATATTGTTCGTAAATAACAAAAAACTGTCAATTGAATCCGTTTGAAAGCAAAAATGGACTTAAAAATGAGTAAGAAAAATCGCAATTTGTTATTTGCTCAAATTTTCAATCACGAAGCTTCCGGAAAATTCTGTTCAAAATACTCTTTTTGGAAGCCTTTTTTGAAATATATTCTGACTTTATCAAAAAACTGACCAATACGTCACATTATATTGTTTCTAAATAAGAAAAACTGTGAACTGGATACATTTGATAGCAAAAATGGATTTAAAAATGAGTCAGAAAAAACGCAATTTGTTATTTGAATACAACCTATATTTATAATCATGATCATTTCGGGAAATTTTGTGCGAAGTGCTCACTTTGACAGCATTTTTAAAAAAATATATTCAGCCTTTATCAAAAAATTAATCAATACGGTACATTATACAGCTCCTAAACAAGAGAACCTGTCAATTGGATGCGTTTGAGAGCAAAACTGAATTTGAAAATGGGTCAGAAAAAACGCAGTTTGTTATTTGAATACTTCCTCAAATTTTCAATCACGAAACTTTCGGGAAATTCTGTTCAAAATACTCTTTTTGGAAGCCTTTTTTGAAATATATTCTGACTTTATCAAAAAACTGACCAATACGTCACATTATATACTTTCTAAATAAGAGGAACTGTAAACTGGTTGCGTTTGATAGCAAAAATGGATTTAAAAATGAGTCAAAAAAAACGTAATTTGTTCTAATTCCTCGATTTTCTGATCACGATTACTTCGGGAAATTCTGTTCAAAATACCCTTTTTGGTAGCCTTTTTTGTATAATATATTCTGTCTTTATCAGAAAATTGACCAATGCGTCACTTTATACAGTTTGTAAATAAGAGGATCTACTATTTGGATGCGTTTAAAATCAAAAATGAATTTAAAAATGAGTCAGAATATAAACAGTTTGGATTTGAGGTTTTTTCTCCAACTCCTATTTTTGTTTAATTTCTTTTTGCTATACGAATTGGTCCTATGAAAAACTTGTCAGTATAAAAGTTGTAGATATTGTTGAGAAGATGTAAAATAAATTTAATCAGATTTGATAGCTTAAAAATTGATGGAGTTATGTATTTTTCTCTTTTTTCACCACCCTTTTTCTTTTTGTTTTTAATTTTTTTCATCGGTAAAAGTTGGTTCTATCAAAAACTTGTAAATACAAAAGTTTTAGATAATTTTAAGAACATTTACAAAAAATTTAGTTGGACTTGATATCTTGAAAAGTGACGAAGTTATGAATTTTTTTCTCTCAAAACCCCTGTTTTTTTGGCCCCTTGAGCCCATTTCTAAATTTATCAAAAATCTGTCATGCATAAACGTTTGGCCCGTTTTTAAGAAGTAATATAAACTTTAAACCGATTCGATACCTACTTTAATTAAGAAGTTATGGCGTTTTTTCAGTTTTCACAAAAACGCCCCCTATTCCGACCCCCTTGACCCGATTTTGCCCATTAACGAACTTAGCCGAGATTTTATCCCCTTTGATTTTATGTACCAGTTTGGTGGAGATTGGTGAAGAATTATAGAAGTTATCGTGTCCATAAAAACGTGATATATATATATATATGTGGGAATATTGAGTGATTATCTTATGATTTAAGTAAAACTAATATTCTTGATAAGATAAAAAGGTTTAATAGACATAAAATATGTAAGTAACATTCAATGATAACAGTAGAACTGAATAATATTTAAAATAAATAAGCTTCCCTGAGCTTTTGATTAAAAATCCATCCAACTGGCCATCGCTGAAATCTATAGAACACCTCGTTCTTTTTATGCATCATCACGTGAGTCTCAATTGGGATATCACGTTCATTAAATCATTGAGTATATTATCTTTTATTGCTTAATACTTCATCCTTTATACCCACATTTTCGGTCATCCTGACGTTCCTGGCGACCTCGCCAGCTGCCTATTAAAATTTAGACACAAATTTATAGAAATAAAACAGGTAAATATAAAACAACAACATCTATCGTTACAAGTAAACATAAAACAAAAACATCTAACATTATGCAGATGCATTACCCCACGGCTTGACGTATTTTGCAATAGTGGATATCTTGTCCACCATGGTCTCCAATCCTCTTTGCATCATAATGATCATGTGATTTTTCTATAATGTTTTTATTAGGTCCATGGAATTTTCTCCTTTTCATTCCTGTTCCATACTGCATTTCTTGGATTAACTTGGTATCATTTAATTCATATCTGTTAGGTACTTTTCTCATCATGTTAAATTGCTTTCTATAATTACCATTACTCCAAAAATATAGATTTCTACACGGACCATTAAAATTTGTTTTTATGCTTCTTTTGCCTTTAAATTTAAAAGTATCCTTTTCACACGGTTCAGCCCTTTCTTTTTCAAAAATTTCATATTTTCTTTCTGTTTGCTGTACCTCTAAATATTTCTGTTTGCTGTTTCTCCAATTTTCATATGTGTGACGTTTTCCATCAAAATTATTTCTCGAATAATATTTCTTTTCTTCATCTCTATCATTGTAATCACGCTTCTTGTAATTTCTGATAAATTTCTGTTTATTTGCATTAACTCCTTCAATATTCCTTTCTTCCCTCGTATTTTTCCGTTTATAATATTTTTTAATTTTCCTCGTTTCATTTTTATTTTCATTGGCGCGTGCACATAAATTGCGTTTTTCTTTTAGGTCATTCATTCGTCCTGTTTGTGATGTCTCGTTTCTTTCATTCAATCTTTTCTTACTAATTAAATTTTCTTCTTTCTCATTTATTTCTTTTCTAATTTTCAAATTTCTCACGTGATTCAAATCAATTTCATTTTCTTCTATGACTCTCGCGAAATTAATCAAGTGATTACCTCCTGCATTATTATCATTTGCAAGTATAACATTTTCATCGCGTGAATTATCTAACGTAGACGTTTTCATTTCATTATTATTTTTGGCAGCATGATTCAATTTTATATCAGAATTCTTCTGAACTTTAGTGTAACCTACTTGAATACTATTGCGTTTGCCAACGATCTTAATTCCATTCTCGTCTATCGCCAAATTTAATTTGCTAATGACATCATATCCCAGTAAAATATCATATTCAAGAGATTCTAGCACGTACAAATTTGTTCTGATTAGAAAACCATCAATATTAAATTCATATGGGAAGTATCCTTTTGGATAAACAACTATTTTATTTATGCCGGACAAAAAGATATTATTTGAAAATAATCTTGGCGAGCCTATTTTCGTATAATATTCGTAACTCACCAAACTGATATCACTTCCAGTGTCGAAGAAGATCTGTGTCTTTTCACCGTTAATATCAATATTTTTCATGTAATCTGATTTGGCACTGTTAGTTTGCTTGATTACTGCGGAATTCATCTCTTTGTAGTTGGATAATCGCGGATTTTGGCTCCGATTTTGGCTGTCATTTTTTATTTGTTTATTATTCCCATTATTACACTGCGATATTACGTCGCTAAGACGATTACTTTTGAAACACATAATTTGTGCCCTGTTCTTTTCATTTAAATAAGAAAATTCATTTACATTATCTGTATTATCTTTAAATTGTTGTCTTCTTAAAGTATTATAACGTTGATATGGTAACCATGGTTTTGTGTTGTTGTTTTCGCGCATTTTTGGCTCTCTTTCTTCAAAGCGGTGTAAATTTCTATTCAGGGTTTTAATATTACGTCTTGCTGTTTCGTAATCATCTAGTTTACAAACTAATGTATCAACACTTTTAATTTTTGGAAGATCATCGATAAAATGTTCTTTCATTTCTATCGGTAACCTTCTCTTGATTTGATCGACTAATATTAATTCTTTTAAATCTTCAAAATTGGATACATCAAGACCGGTAATCCATTCTTCTAAATAATTCCTTAACTCAAATGCTAGATCGCGCCAAGTGGCTGAGTTTTCTTTCTTATGCGACATTAATTTTTGCCTAAACTCTTCTGGCGTCAATTTGAATCTTTTGAGCAGCAAGTTTTTTACATAATCGTAGTTATTTGTTAATGTTTCTGGTTCTCTAGTTATAACATTAGCAATTTCTAGCGGCATTAAACTTAATAAGTGCATGACCCAATTCTCTTTTGTTATATTCATCCTAGAAATCTGTCTCTCGAATAGAGCTAAGTAGATACTAATATCACCCTTCCCATCAAAGTGTGACATTAATTTAGACAAATCTAGTTGCTTACCTGTACCAGTTACAGCCGAACCGTCACTTGTATTTATCATATTTCCTTGAAGTTCAATTTTTCGTAATTCGTACTCCATTTCCATCTTCTTTTCCTCTAATCTTCTTTCTGCTTCTAACCGTAACCGTCTTTCTTCTTTTTCTGCTTCTAGTCTTTTTTCTTCTTTTTCTGCTTCTAGTCTTTTTTCTTCTTTTTCTGCTTCCAGCCTTAATCGTCTTTCTTCTTTTTCTGCCTCTAGTCTTCTTTCTTCTTTTTCTGCTTCCAGCCTTAATCGTCTTTCTTCTTTTTCTGCCTCTAGTCTTCTTTCTTCTTTTTCTGCTTCTAATCTTCTTTCTTCTTTTTCTGCTTCTAGTCTTTCTTTTTCTATTCTCTCCGCGGCAATGACTTCAAGTCGAACTTTTACAAAATTTTCTTCATAATCCTTCGATTCAGTCACCAACTTTATCAAATCAATGATTCTTGGACTCTGAGGCACAACTATACCTAGGTCATCACACAATGTTAACAAGTCCGCCTTTCTAGCTTTATTCAGAACAGACATTATAATTTTTGTTTACACTTCAACAAAACAATATAGTGCACTATCTTGCAGGCTTGATTACGGATAATTTCTAATCATTACACATATAACAAACAGTTCCTTTTTTACATAATACGTATTAGTTTAAAAACAAAACATTTTTCTTAGACTTAGATCTTCTTAGTGTAAAATAGCTTTCATCGTGAAATTCAAATTCAAATATAAATCAGCGAAATCATTCAAATCCCGGCAACGAACCCCCAAAACTTGTGGGAATATTGAGTGATTATCTTATGATTTAAGTAAAACTAATATTCTTGATAAGATAAAAAGGTTTAATAGACATAAAATATGTAAGTAACATTCAATGATAACAGTAGAACTGAATAATATTTAAAATAAATAAGCTTCCCTGAGCTTTTGATTAAAAATCCATCCAACTGGCCATCGCTGAAATCTATAGAACACCTCGTTCTTTTTATGCATCATCACGTGAGTCTCAATTGGGATATCACGTTCATTAAATCATTGAGTATATTATCTTTTATTGCTTAATACTTCATCCTTTATACCCACATATATATATATATATATATATATATATATATATATATATATATATATATATATATATATATATATATAGATAGATAGATAGATAGATAGATAGATAGATAAATAGATAGATAAACTGGTGCGAATGCAATAGGTAGTACACTGCTCAAAACAATTAAAAGATATTGCAATTTTAGGTGGATTTTGTATCTGGGAAACTTTTTAGCTGATTGATACATGGTCGACAAACATAGTAGGTTAATGAGAATAAATTACACATGTTTGCCAGAAAAAATGTATTTTATTGCGCATTTGTGTACAAAAGGAAAAAAACACAATTTGTGCATATGAGAAAAAAAGAATAAGAAAAGGTGTTTTCTTCAAAGAAAATCATTTTCAGTAGGGGGTATGGTTTCCACGGGCGGCCAGCAACATTGAACACCTTTGAGGCATGGACTCAATGAGGCTATTAATGACGAGTTGGGGTATTCTGCCCCACTCTTCCAGAAGAGCTCTTTCCAGTTCTTGGAGAGTTTGTGGGGGTTCTTGGCGGCCAGAAACTCGTCTTCCTAGAGCGTCCCAAAAACGTGCTCGATTGGATTCATGTCTGGAGAACACGCTGGCCATTCCATTCGAACGATTCCTTCCTCGAAAAGGAAATCCTCCACCAGGTTTGCACGATGTGGCCTGCAGTTATCGTCCATTAAAATGAAGTTATCTCCGATTGCTGCAGCGTAAGGGACTACAATAGGTCTGAGGATGTCCTCCCTATCTCGGCGACCAGTCAGAGCTCCATCTCGAATGATGTAGAAGTCAGTGCGCCCGTCAATGGAGATGCCACCATACACCAACACTCCTCCATCGCCAAATCTGACACTTTCGTGCACGAACGCAGGATTATTTCTACTGCCACGATCCCTCCAGATGAAAATAAGCCTATTATCCGGATGCACAGAAAAACGGGACTCGTCAGAAAACAGAATATTGCTCCATTCATTTCTCCTCCAGTTGACATGCTCGGTTGCCCACTCCCTGCGGTCGCGACGATGCCTTGATGTTAATCTAACACATACCATCGGTCGGCGAGCATACAGACCTACAGCATGGAGCCGGTTTCGGACAGTCTGAGTTGAAATCGTGGTGCCTGTAGCCGAGCGAAGATGTTGTTGGAGAAGAGTAGCGTTCATGTTTCGGTCTCTCCGAGCTATTAACGCTAATACCGATCTTCATTGGGCGTTGTTGCCCGTCTACGACCTTGCCCTGGTCTTCGGTCTGCACATCCACTCTCCAAAAAACGGTTCCAGATCCTGGAAATGACACTTTGTGACACTCCAATGGCTTGTGCTACTTCGGCTTGAGTTTGGCCCCCTTCTAACCTACCAACAATTCTCCAAGCTTCTGAATCTGCCAAATGACTTCGCTGAGACATCGTACTCATCGAAACAAAGCAATCACTGAATGCCAATCATCCTTGTCTTCATTCTCTTTTATCCAGCTGAAAGTCAAATTTCATTCGCTGCCGCTGAAGCGACGTTTTTGACGTCGAACTCAAAATTTGCATACTCCACAGTTTGAAAACCAGTAAAATTTGCATTTGTGATTCTCTTCTTCTATTTTCGGCAAAAAAAAAAAAAAAAAAAAAAAAAAAAAAAAAAAAAAATTCGTTTATATCTTTTTTTTATATAAAACTTCAACTATCCTTTAATTGTTTTGAGCAGTGTATTTCATACGAAATCTACCTAAAAGTTATTTCAAAGATCTGGAATAAAGTAACGAAAAATGAAAAATCGGAATCTCGTTAGATCGAATTAAACAAGGTCAAGAGAAAATGAATTTGAATAAACAAAAATTGTTAATTTATTCTGCTGTTGAAAATTTCGGGACTTCATATTTAGTCCGAATTAAGCAAATATTCGATTTATCCGATTTTGAATAAACGAGAGCCAACTGTACAGTGTTGGGTAAAAAATGCAAAATATATTGAAGAGATTTCGTTATAAAAGGTTTGGTATAAACGTAATTCCTTGCTACAGTTTGACTTAATATCGCCTATATAAAATGTTAAATAAAATTTCATTAAGAATCTATTTGAAACCATAGTTTTATTCGATGTTTTAATTAAAAACAGATTTATTTCATTAAAATTTCATATTTTTCAAAAAAAAAGTGTCATGAAGATAAATTTTAAAAGAAAACTTATTTTTCAACCACGAAAATTATGATATGTTAATTAAATTTAATAAAATTTCGTGTAATAAGAATATTTATACAAATACAAATCCCTTTTCTGATCCCGCTATGTTTAATTTACACTTCCAACTTTTTTATAATTTTCGTTAGAAAGCAGATTTGGTCAACTTTTTTTACTACTTAAAATAAATCCTCATTTAATTTATTCGTAAACTAGTCGCTGGGGCGTAGAGTATTACTTACGCATCATAGATATGCATAATATAAAATATGAAAATAAAACATGAGTGTAAACTATTTATAAAATGTATCGCAACTCCAAAATAAAATTGAAACGTATATTTAAATATTTTTAATCTATAGAAATGCTCTATTACTGATTTGCGGGTGTTACTTGATTATCCCGTCAATTAATTTCGATAAATTATATAAATCGGCAAACTACTCGTAAATTATGCAAATTGGCAAAATTTTTATTCTAAATAACGAAAAAATAAATAAGTTAGTGAAAGATGAATAAAAATACAAGTAAAACGTCGAATTAAATGTCAGTTGATAATGTAACAAACAGGTGTAACGTGTTTGATGTCAGGTGAATATGACATTTATGATAAGCCATTATTGGCATTTAATCTTATACTTCGGCGATAGTTTTATTGTCGACGGGATGATTAAATAGTACCGAATTGCGCAAAAGAAACATCCTTATAACTCCAAAAATAATAATCATATTAGCTAACAGATTACTGAGTCAGATTTAGTGTCTCATTTTCAATTAAAATAGCTATTTGAATTGAAATTTGAATGAAATACAGGGTCATGAAAATCGAAGAGTGTGGGAAGTAGGATTATAAAAATCTCGAAAACTAATAACCCGATTAATTGCATTCTTTATGCAAAATTTATGTTTTTTTAATTGTCTTTTACAGTCACGCCTCAAAATAAATCAATTCGAAATTTTTATATACCTTTCACTAGAACGAATATTGATTTATAAGCGATTTTGATCACGTGACAAATAAGTTTCTCACCCTTCTTTGAGTGGTTATTGTTCTTTGTCGCTGAAATTAGTTTTGAAAAAACGGAAGCTAACAACAGTTTTAACTTATATCATAATTTTTTTTTTTTTTTTTTTTTTTTTTTAAACATAAGAACAGCCTTAAGGCTCCTGCCCTGCAAGCGAAAACATTCACGAGTTAATGCTAATAGGAGTTAATGCCTATGGGGAGGTACTTTTCTAATATATCATTTGCATTTTGACATTTTTAAATATTTTTTCTGCGCTGAATAGTTGAGGTCTTTTTCGATTTTGGTTGCAGTTTTTTTTTAGAATGATCCATTTGCTAAACTCATGATATGGCGCGAGCTAAAGAATCATTCATATAATTATTACTTTTGTATTATAAAAATTAAAAGAATCTCTGCGAAATGTAAACATAAAATCAAGTTCTCGAACTTATATTCAGCAATGCGACCAGTATTTTATAATGATGAATTATCAATGCCGAAACCTTCAGAGAAATTTACATATGATGATGCAACAGTGGGAACAGTAATTGGTAAAGTTAAAACTTCTTCTTCATCTGATATAAAAAAAAATTTCATGGCATATATAGAATAAAACTTTCATTTTCAGAACCGGTTTCGAAAGCGAAACTAACTTTAAAAAAAAAAAAAAAATGCATGAAAAATCGAAAAAGCAAAAAAAAGGAGCGATGTAGAGATGCACTTCAATTACTCAATGCAAAAGAAATTATTTAAAAATGCCGAAATGCAAATGATATATTAGAAAATAACTTCCTCATAGGATTAGCATTAGCTAAAGAGAGCTTCACTTGATGGGGACAGAACCCTTTAAAAAAAGGAAATAATCAACTTTTTTTTTTCTCACTTCAACATCTGTGAACCGTTGTGTCACGACATGACATAACACACACACTTGTGAACTATGTCAGAAAAGCGACATAAAGGTTAGTTATTGATGCCATCTGATTCACAAATAAAAAAAAAAAAAAAAAAAAAAATAGAACTTGCATATGTTTTGCTCACTGACCTGCATAGTTTTTATACTTAGCACTAAATGCCATTTCGTGAGGAAGTAACGCGTTATGGATACCCATAAATTTTCTTTACAAAATAATTATTTAAGATTTGGATAACAGATTTACACGAAGTGTTTTTACTTTAGGTTGTTAGATTATCGCGTTTAAACAGTTTTTCAAACATAACTCGGCGGTTTACATCCGTATCTTAACTTTGGTTAGTGGATAATACCCTGAAATTTTCTCGAACAAAAAATTCTACTTTTGTGTCCATATCCTAGACCCAAAAGTAGAAATTTTTGTTTGTAAATTTCATGGTATTATCCGGTATCAAAACTAAGATCTGTATATACATTTGGATTAGTTCTGAATCGTATCGGTTAACCCGATTTTGTCCAACCCCTGATTTAGGTCGAGTAAGGTTGACTTTAAATGCTTTGGTTCCATTTTGACTCTTTCTTGCCGAATTCTAATTGATCTGTTTTTTAAATCTTGAAAATTTCAGAATTGAAAAATTTAACTATACAATGCTGTAAATAAAGTCGAATATTGTTTATTTCTGTTTGCACTCGAAAAATCTAAGCGAATGCAATGCAGCATAAGTTGAGATCTAAAATATTTTATTTTAACAAAATGAGATAAATATCATACTTAACTATAAATTTAAATTGTCGTGGATTGCGGTGAAAAAAAATAGCAATACAGAAAGATCACAAACAAAGTTACGTGTTCTTGCATAAAGACTATTTAAGTTAATATAAGCTATTTAAGATTCTTTAACTACTTTCTAATTGTTTTAAATACTCTTCAGTAATTAACCCTTTCCGGTCCGGATTTTTTTTTTCAGTTTTTAGAAAAAATTACTTTTACGTTAATAACATTAACACTAGCTATCTAAATAGATGAATTAGTGTTTAGTGAATATTTACCTATTTGGAAGATAACGGATTTTGTTGTTTTGCGCACTATTCAAGAAATATTCATATGACAATAGGCTAAGGAAGAATATTTGGAGATGTTTAGAGAATATTGTATTACAACAAGATTTAACTTATGTTGCAACTTTCTAATACTTTTTACGTTTTATTACGTAGGATTCTTTCAGGAAAGTAACTTTTATTTTAAATTTATAGCGTAAAATATATGTTTAAAATAAAAGAATCGCAAACGCGCAAAGAGAATGAAGCGAGTAATAATAATTATTATCATTACTAAATGCCTAAACATAAATGATGTCATATTGTAAATGCATAGACATATACTAGCATTACTACATATAAATAGTAGCAAAAGTATTTCGTAAAACAAAATAATTCTCCATTAAAAGACAAGTACTATTAATAGTACACCAGACCCGAAAGGGTTAAAATAATAACTTTGAACAAATAAAAAATTGCATTTGAAAGTTTTTCAGATACTTTTTTAAATATTATCTATTTTTCCTGTAAATGAACCATTATAATTACTATGAATGCCTTACTCTCTAGTAATCATGTTGAAGCTAAATTCAGTGATTTATATCAATTTCAATACATTTGAAATCGATACATTTGAAGTTTCGTTTAATGTTTCTTTCAAAAGAACTTATCCTGTAATTAATAAATCCAAATTGTTAATTTGTAACTATTAAATTATTACATAAATGGTAGCAGGAATAAATTTAATTTTGAATTAATTTTAAAAGGAACACTTATTTATTTTAATCAAATTGAAAAGGCTCAAATCAAATTATTTAAATGCAATACAAAATCCATTTTTTTTTAAATCCGAAATTAAAATAATTAGTGGAGATATAAATAAAATTTTAAATTTCTAAAAACGAAAAAAATTGTTTAAACGCATTTTAAACCGCTAAATCATTAATAAATCGCAATAGTTTTTAAATCAGCAAGAAATTGAATTCCAATAAATGTTTCGCTTGTCACAGCAGTAAATAATAAATAATATATTCAATAAAATTGGCAAAAATTACGAAATTTCTTTACTTAAATCCATCTTAATATGAAATTTTCAATTTTCGGGGTTTGAACTAAGAACCTTTTGTTAGCTAGAGAGATGCTTTATCCCCAAGCTACGATATCTACACGAAAAGAATTGAAATTAAGGTTCTGTTTTAAAATTAAAGCAAAAATGCGGTTGAAAAATTAATTTAATTAAAATAGATGTTTTCAAAATTTTATCATTTGTCATGTGACACGAGATATCCAGCTGTAAGTACACAAAATTTGATGTCTCCGACTTATACAATTTTTTTGTACGGACTTTGTGACGGACAGACAGACAGAGAACTGAAATGAATAGTGTTTCGTCAAATGAACGAAACCCTAAAAAACTGCAAATGATTTTTGTCCATTGAGCCTAATCCAACTTAATTCTTTTGAATAATCCTGTAAATAAAAAAAATTCCTGAGAGATGCTTTATCCCCAAGCTACGATATCTACACGAAAAGAATTGAAATTAAGGTTCTCTTTTAAGATTAAAACAAAAATGCCGTCGAAAAATTAATTTAATTAAAATAGATGTTTTCAAAATTTTATCATTTGTCATGTGACACGAGATATCCAGCTGTAAGTACACAAAATTTGATGTCTCCGACTTATACAGTTTTTCTGTACGGACTTTGTGACGGACAGACAGACAGAGAACTGAAATGAATAGTGTTTCGTCAAATGAACGAAACCCTAAAAAACTGCAAATGATTTTTGTCCATTGAGCCTAATCCAACTTAATTCTTTTGAATAATCCTGTAAATAAACTATTAATACTATACATTTCACATTCAATATTTAACATACAATGATTTAACAGGTATCTATTGCATGAAAATACGAGTATATTTACGAGAATTAGAGTGTAGAAAAACAGAAAGACGGGCAGATAGACCGAGAAGCCGAACTCATAAACACTTTTCAACAATCTTGGAAAGTATTAAAAAAACAGATAAGCGTTTCTTAATCTAGTAAAATATAATATAAGCAAGAAGGAAATGTACAATGATCCCTTTCGAGTTAACCACGTTTCCCAAAACTGTTATTTTTAATTCGAAACCTCGGAAACGAACATAATATTGGTATTTAAAGAAGCATTTCAAGAGATGAAAATCTATTCAAATAAAATAACAAAAAATCTTTCCTAATTAACATGAGTATAAACTTGCTGACAACTTGGCATGAGGCAACTTCTTGCCTGTATTGAAATATACAACTGGCTTAATTCAATTAATTTTTTTTTTCTAAATATCCTTCAAACGTATGTATGTATTTATTCCAAACGATTTTAAGTCGAAAAAAAATTAAATATCAGTTACAAACACGATTTCCCCCCTTATTTTTAATGGATTTTATTGTCTTTCCCTTGCGATGCCTTTGAAATGTTGAGCTGAGCCAAAGTCATTAGTTTTGCATCATTTTTACAATTATCGGAAGTGTATTTGAACAAATTTCCAAAAATTAAAAATCTATAAAACTGTTCTTTTAAATGTTTTAACAAAATTAAATACTTGAAGACATATATTCCTTGATTTTATATTTTTCGAAAATTTAATGCAAGGTAACTTAATGATACGATCTTTATAATTTGTTTAAAATTAGTTGTAATTCCAACTGTGTTTTAACAAGTTCCGAGAAATTAAAAATCTATAAAAACAGTTTTTGTAAAACAAAGATTCGATAAAGCTTTTATAAAACTAAATATTTGAAGACATATCTTCGGTGATTTTTTTTTTCTTTAAATTCTGGAAAGCAAAATAAAAGGCGGAATTCACCATTTTTCATTTTTCACATTTCCATAAGTTTATTTTAGTGCGTTTTAAAAATTCATAACAAATAGTTCAACTTGAAAACAAACAGTTGCTCGGAAACTTTATTTAAGGCAATTTAACGATACGATCTTTACAATTTTTTAACAATTAGCTGTAATTCCAAATGTGTTTTAAGAAGTTTTGATAAATTAAAAGCTGTTCTTTTCTAAAGCTCTTTTCTGTTCTAAAAAAGCTTTTCTTAAAAAAAAAAAACCGATTCTATAAAAACTTTTATCAAAAGCAAATAATCGAAGACATATATTCTGTGATTTTTTTCTCTCTCTCTCTCTAAATTTTGGAAAGCAAAATGACAGACAAAAAATCACCATTTTTTTTTTCTTTTCACACTTTTATAAGTTTATATTAGCAGGATTTAAAAATTCAGAGCACATAGTTCAACTTGAAAACAAACAGCTGCTAGGAAACTTTATTTAATTCTACTTAATGATCTGATCTTTACAACTTTTTAACAATTAGTTGTAATTCCAAAAGTATTTTAAGAAGTTTTGAGAAATTAAAAGTCTAAAGAAGCTTTTAAAACAACGAATCTATAAAAACTTTTATTCTAACTAAATACTTGAAGGCATATACTTTATGATTTTTTTTTCTCTCTAAGTTCTGGATAAATAAAATACAAAAACCACCATTTTTTCCTTTCCACACTTTCTTAAGCTTATTTTAGCAGAATTTAAAAGATTCAGAGCACATACTTCAACTTGAAAACAAACAGTTGCTCGGAAACTTTATTTAAGGCAACTTTATGATCCGATCTTTATATTTTTTTAACAATTAATTGTAATTCCAAATGTATTTTAAGAAATTAAAAATCTAAAAAAGCTGTTCTTTTTAAACAATAATTCGATAAAAAAGATTTTATCAAAACTAAATATTTGAAGACATATGTTCTATGATTTTTTTTTTCTCTCTCTCTAAATTCTGGAAAGTAAAATAAAACACAGAATTCACCATTTTTTTCTTTTCATTTTTTCATAGGTTTATTTTAGCAGGATTTAAAAAATTCCGAGCACATAGTTCAACTTGAAAACAAACAGTTGCTCGGAAACTTTATTTAAGGCAATTTAACGATACAATCTCTACTTTTTTTTTTTTTTCTTTTTTACTTTTTTTCTAATTTCTTTTCTATTCTTCTGTGGGTGAAGAACGAGCAGTGCATTCGAAATGAGAAGCAAAGAAGAGGGGAAGTGGGGGGGGGGGGGGTTGACTGCAAATTGTTCAAAGCAGCAAAGACATTCCGAAGTGATGTCATGGATTTGGCATCCCCCAGAGGTATTTACAGACACCATGTGCTCGCTCGTTTCAACTCTGTTCCAGCGGAGAGATTGTGTGGAATTTTTTTCTTTTTTTAATCTTTTAATTATTTTATTTATTTTTATTTCTACTTTTTTTTTCTAGAAAAATAGGTAGTTGGACAGATTAGCAGTAACCTCTGACTCTTGTCTTTGATACGTTGGGACAATTTTTGTGACTTTCTGTCGTCTTAGAGTCATTGCGGTATTTCAGATAAAATTTCGACTTGTCAGTTTCACTTCTGTCGCTTTTACACCTGAGTAGAGGCAACCTTGAATGAATCACCGGAGTAAAATGAAGGATTTATGAAAGTATTTATACTATTGGCATCTATTTTTTTTTTTTTTATGTTTGCAACCAAAGATTATTCTGATAAAGAAAAGCATGATACATATTTAGAGAGATTAGAATAATTCCAGTTAAAGTAACACTGTGCTTAACGTTAGCTGCCATAGGCTTAAGTTCTCCTACTTAAAATATATTTTTTAGCTACCTATAAAATTAATTATCGTAATTTCTATAAAACAATTTCATACACAGTGAAATGCAATAAATATTTATTGTATTGAAAATAAGTGTAAACATGCAATAAATATGTATATTATATTGCAAAAATAACTGTAAATCTGCAATAGGTATTGATTATATTGCAGAAAAGTGTAAATATGTAATAAATATTGAGTAGATTGAAAAAACGATGTGAATCTGCAATATATATTATAATTGCATTTCCTCTCTCTTTTTTAAATTTTATTTATTTATTTATTTATTTTTTCCAGAAAAGATAGGTGGTTGGACAGATTAGTAGTAACCTCTGACTTTGTCTTTGATACGCTGGGACAATTTTTGTGACTTTCCGTCTAATTAGAGTCATTGCGGTATTTCAGATAAAATTTCGACTTGTCAGTTTCACTTCTGTCTCTTTTACATCTGAGTGGAGGTAACCTTGAATGAATCACCGGAGTAAAATGGAGGATTTGTAAAAGTATTTATACTCACATCATCTAAAATTTTTTTCTTTTCTTTTTTTAATGTTTGCAATCAAAGATTATTCAGATTAAAAAAAAAAAAAAAAAAAAAAAAGAAATCATGATACATATTTACAGAGATTAGAGTAGCCATACTCAACCTGCGGCCGGGCGGTCTTTTATGTGGGGTCGATACACATAATCGTTAATCTATGTTTATACAATTAATTGAGGCGTGCATAAAAAAGTATTTAAGACCTTCAGCATTGTTTTATACATTTACTTGGGAAGATCAAATCTCTTATTATTTATAACTAACTTAAAGTTACGTCAAAAGCCGTTTCCTGAGTTAAAATTTCTTTTTGCGTGTAGTCCTATTTGTCCTACAGTGATGTATAACAGTTCTTAATCTTTATCAATAATCAAACATCATTCGAAATTTGTTTGCACTACATATTTTTAGAACTGAATTTTATTTCATTGAGCAAAATGTGGATCTATTAGAGAAAATCTCATTGAAATTTCTACATTGTTATAATTACGTTTCATACATATTATATAATATAGCTAATATTACTTTTTGGGATTGAACTTTTGTCACGGAAAAAAATTGGAAGCGAAAATATTTTGCAACACTATTGTCAACCCGCAAAGTTTACGGCGTACAGATATTATTATTATTATTATTATTATTATTATTATTATTATTATTATTATTTGTACTATATCTTGCGCGAGAAACGTACAATCTTAGTGACAATATTACCTTTTTTATATTGCATTTTTATACTACTTATGTTACTTTAATTATTGTTTTTTAACCTTTTTATGAGTATGTTGCGGCCCACCTAAAGTCAGAAACTTATATTTGTGAATAAAATGTGAAATAGTTTAATATAATTGAAACGCACCCCAAACAATACTTTCCTCTATGTCATTATGCAATAGAATATTTTTGTGTGGCCCTGTTTTTTAATTAAAAAAAAATGTTCTTTGCATCACAGATTGTACAGAATGTATATTTTGTATATACTTCACAGATACATATCAATTTTATTACGTTCGAAAAAGTGTAAAACCATTAAAATGCACTTGAAACTTTTTTTTCCCATTAACTGTAATGTTTCGGAATACGTTTGATTGTCCTTGTTGAACTATGCATCCGATTATCATAAAATTTGAAATGACTTGACAAAATTATGTGATAATTATATATTTTAAATTTCAAAGGATTTGGCTGGGTAGTTTTTGCGTTGTTATATGCGGACAGACAGACGGATGGACGGATTGACCGACGACTATAGGTGCTACGTATTTACATAATTACGAACGCACCTAAAACATGATGTGTAATAAATATCGTTACAAATTCTATCATCTTCCAATATGGAGTGCGGTGTCTAAAAATAGACTTTTCTTTTTAAAAGTAGTGGTATCCCAACCTTTCAGTGAGTATGATGAATACGCTAAATTTATCTGGCAAATAAAGCGTGATCTACAGTCATAGAGCAACGTTTAATATTCATTTAATCACGCTTATTATTTTTAAATGAGAACCATCCAATAAATCCTATGCTGTGCACAGGTGCCGTCTGCAACAAGTTTTGCATTACCGCACCTGTTTTTATTAGAGTGACGTCTATCAAATTCGGACATATACAGGAGCATGAGTCAAGGTCCTAAATGTATAAATGAACAGAGGATTGCACGATCAGCAGATTATCTAAAATTATCTATTTTAGAATGCCCAGCAGAGGAAATACGTAATCGGTTATCCAAGGTTCTACGGCATTTATCTAGCTATAATTAATTGGTAAATTCTGATTAGATGCTGCATCTTTCTTTTTTAGGTGCGTTCGTAATTATATAAATACGTAGCACCCATAGTCGTCGTTCAGTCCGTCCGCTCCCCTATCTGTCCGTCTGTCCACCTGTCTGCCCGACCGCAAACGACAGAGCAAAAACTACCCAGCCGAATTATTTGAAATTTAAAATATATAATTGCGGCATAATTTTGCCGAGTCATTTCAAATTTTATGAAAATCCGATGTATAGTTTAATTACAGGGACAATCTAAAGTATTCCGTTACATGACGATCAATGGGGAAAAAATAGTTTCAAGTGCATTTTAATAATTACATTCTTTCGAACATAATAAAATTGATATTCATGTATGAAGTATATACTACAATATACCTCGTATATAATCCGTAGTGCAAAAAGAATTTTATAATAATTTACAGACGTTGTTATTCATTTACGCCGCACAAAAGTATTTCATTACATCATGGTATATGGGGAAACTTTTTGGAGCGCATTTAAATTATATTAAACTGTTTCACATTTTATGAAATTGATATACAAAGCTAAAGTTTATTGCAAGTTCGGTCTTGTATAATAGAAAACAGATAGTATTTACAGGGGCATATAAAAGATTTCGGCTACTATACTGTATTCGAAGTAATGTAATACTATTACACCTAGACAATGTCTTTAGCAAATGCTTTTTCAAATTTAAAATTTATATTTTTTAAGGAACTTTTAAACAATTTATTTTTTAATGCTCAAAAAATATCTGTATAAGAAAAAAAAAAAAAAAAAAAAAAGAGGAAAAATGTATCAAAACATTGTATATACGTAAATAGGTTTAAAAAATTTCAACTTAAACTTTTATACATTTAGAAATTTTAATGATAAAAAAAAAATTAGAATCGAGTATTCAGTTTTCCATAGAACAGCAATGATAAATAACTACGGTTTCAGCTAATATTTTTCTTGTTATATGCAAGACATGCAATATATTTTGCAGACGGATAGAGATGCAATTATCTCCTCTTTAAGTTAGAATAATAAGCTTGGATTCTCCCTCCCGATTTACTTTCAAAAATATTTTTCAAAATCTCATCTGCATCATTAGAAATTTCCTGCTCTTGCTTAATACTGAAAGACGTATGTCTTTCTTCATTTAACCGTAACCATATGGTCATTGACTTTTTTGTGATATTTAAAACACAAGAACAATGCATGTACATCTGCTTTATACAAACATCTATGAAAGAAATATAATATACTTATGAACATATGGTCTTTAATTTACTTTTAAAATAAAATCCGCAGAATGTGAAATTATTTTCAAGATGTTTTATTATGAAAAGGGCTAAGAATATCATTCATGTTCCTTAAAAAATATTTTCTTAGCTTTTAAATAATTCAAAATGATTTTAAAAGCTCTTAGAAAGGATTTCATTTTCATTCTTCAAAAAAGGTACCATTTAGTATAATATTATTGTTGCAACTTTATTAAAAGCAAATAAATTCATGAAAAATATACAGTTCTGGAATATCCATTTTATATACAGAAAATGCCGTAGTTAAGAAAATCTTCGTTTTAGTTAGGACTGTTGTATTTTTACTTACCCATCATACGTAATATAGAGTAAGTCTTGCAATCGTTTTAAAAATAGATTTTTTTTTTTTTTTCTTTTGACAGATTTGCTTGTTTTAGATACTGGAGATTCCGAAGAACACATTCAGAATAAGTCCGTATGTCCGTTTGTCTGTGTGTCTGTAAACTCTCTATCTCCTGACAAATTGAGACAGAGACTTGAAATTTTCTGTGTACTTAGTATATAAAAACGGTACAAAGCATATTTAATACCACTAACCTTGATTATCCGGAACTATTTTTTTCGAACTCTGGAAAAATTCATTCTGATGAAAGGTACATTAAAATTTTCGATTTTTTTTTTTTTTTTTTTTTTTTTTTTTTTTTTTTTTTTTTTTTTTTAAGGAGTGGACGTAAAATGCAATAAATAACACAGTTTTTCCATAAAGAACGAAGTCGATCGGATTATTAGCTGCCCAGATATTCGTAATCTTGTTTTCCACATTCTTCGATTTTTCATGACCCTGTATTTCATTCAAAATTCAATTCAAAGATATATTTTATTTTGAAATAAGACGCTTAATCCGACGCAGTAAATTGTTAGTTAATATGATTATTATTTTTGGAGCTATAAAGATGTTTCTTTTACGCAGTTCGGTACTACTTGAGTAGTTTGGCGTTTTATATAACTTGTCGAAAATAATTCATCAGCAATTCTGTAATAGAGCATTACTATGTCTGTTAAAAGCATTGTAATATGCGTTTAAATTTTGTTTTGGAATTGCAATGCATTTTATGCATTTTATTTTCATATATTATATTATGCATATCCATGGTGGGTAAGTATTATGGTATACCCCCAACGACTAGCTTCTTTTTTGTAGTGTTGTATTTTTGTACATTAGTGACATATTAATTATGATCTTTTACCAACAATTAAAATCTAGATTTAAACACGACCTCCATTAAGAGATAACCTCCTGGAGCGACCAATTTTCATTGGAACGGAATGTGGTCGCTTTAGGGAAGTTTTACTGTATGTCGTTTGCATTTCCGTATTTTTAAATGATATTTTATTTATTTATTTACTTATTTTTCATTGGATATCTGAGATCAATCTGTACAAAGGCCGTTTTTCCTTTTTTCTATTTTAATTCCAGCTTTTTTGTATGAGGAAACTTTCACTTTCCAAACGGTTTCTGAAAATGAAAGAGTCTTAATAAAAATACCTGTAAAAAAAATCGAAAAGTAAAAAAACGGTCTTTGTACAGATGAATCTCAACTATGCAATGCAAAGAAAAAAGAAAAAGAAAAGAAAAGAAAATATTGAAAACATTGAAATGCAACGGATACATTTTTAATTTTTTTCTTTCATATGATCTGCATTAGCGACGGCGCTTTTCGTTTGACTTATATATCCTCTTAAAGTAATTAGTTCTAATGGAACAGTTCAAATTATAGTTGAATTACAATCAATTCCTACACTATAAAAAAAGGGGGGGGGGTGATTTTACGGAGATTGTACTGGTAATTGGGAAGCCAGTACAATTTTTTTTCACGGAAAAATTTCCGTAAATTCCAGAAAATTTTCTGGAAATTATGGGAATTTTTCCGTTAAAAACAGTAAAATCTACTGACGTTCCTATTACTAATAAAATTTCAGTAAAATCGTCCTTTTTTTTATATATATAATTAAAATGGGCCGAGTCAGCAAGTTTATTGCTTATTCAAATTATCAACCATGTTAATGACACATATCGAATCATGCTGAATCGAGTTATCGAGATTCCAGTGTAGCATGTAAGTGCAGTAATTCATTTCTGCCCTGCAAGGTAAATAAAACTGAATGTGTCCCCTTTCTTTTTATTATTATTATTATTATCATTCCCATTATTATTATTTCACCACTTCTGTTGGTCGCGGTCTGGCGTTAGCCCCGTTCCTGCCCCAAAGTTGACACGTTTGTCTTTTATAATATAGATAATCTCACTTTTTAACTTCTTAATTATTGTAGAAATCCTAGTCCACTTAAAAGACTACTTCGATCATGTGATAAGATCCGCTCGATAATGTTAATCCTATGGAAGAAGTTTATAGCGATATCTCGTTTGCAATTTTTTTTTTCATTGGATAGTTGAAGCCGATCTGTACAAAGGCTGTCATTATTATTTTTTTATTGCAGATTTTATTAGTATTATTATTAATAAGGATGCTTTTATTTTTGAAACCGGTTCCGAAAATGAAAAAGTCCTAATAAAAATACCTGTAAACAAAAACGAAAAAGTAAAAAAATGGTCTTTGTACAGATCGACTTCAATTATGCAATGCAAAATTAATCAATTAATTAATAAAATAAAATAAATAAAATAAAAAATAAAATAAAAAAATAAAAACAAAAATATTGGGATCCAAACGAGATATCTTTAAAGTTTTCTTTCATAGGATCTGAATCGGCGAGCGGGTCTTTCCATTTGATTGAAGTAGCCTCTTAAAGATTATTTCTGATAGAATAGTTCAAATTAAAATCGAATTATATTCGGTTTCTATTAAAAATGTGTAGAGATAACAAGTTTATTCCTCAATCAAATTATCAACCATGTTAATGATAAATGTCGAACCACCATGTTGATTGAGTTATCGAGATTCCAGTGTATAGCATGTAAGTGCAGCAATTCATTTCTGTCCTGCCAGGTAAATGAAACTGAGAATGCGTCGCCTTTCTTTTATTATTATTATTATTATCATTCCTATTATTACCATTCCACAACTCCTGTCGATCCCGGTGTGGCTTTGGCCTCATTTCTGCCCCGAAGTTGACACGTTTGTCTTTTATAATATAGATAGTCTGACTTTTTAACTTCTTAATTATTGCAGACGTCCGAGTCCAGTTAAAGGACTACTTCGGTCACCTGAAAAGATTCGCTCGATAATGATAATCGTATGGAAGAAGTTTATAGAGATATCTCGTTTGCATTGTTTTTTTTTCATTGGATAGTTGAGGTTGATCTATATAAAGGCTGTTATTAATTTTTTTTTTTATATTGTAGATCTTATTATTATCATTAATGAGGATGCTTTTATTTTCGAAACCTGTTCCGAAAATGAAAAATTCTTAGTAAAAAATACCTGTAAACAAAAACGAAAAAGTAAAAAACGGTCTTTGTAAAAATCAACCTGACCTATGCGATGTAAAATTAATTAATTAATCAATTAATTAAAATAAATAAAATAAAAAATAAAAATATTGGAAAGCAAATGAGATATGTTTAAAATTTCCTTTCGTGGGATCTGAACTAGCGAGCGGGTCTTTCCATTTGATTGAAGTAGCCTCTTAAGAATTATTTCTGATAGAACAGTTTAAATTAAAATCTAATTTATTCGTTTTCTATTAAAAATGTGTAGAGGTAACAAGTTTATTGCTTATTCAAATTATCAACCATGTTAATGATAAATGTCGAATCACCAGGTTAATCGAGTTGTCGAGATTCCAGTGTAGCATGTAAGTCATTCATTTCAGTCCTGCTTGGTAAATGAAACTGAATGAGTCGTCTTTCTTTTTTCATTATTATTATCATTCCCTTTATTACTACTCTACAGCGCTGGCCTCATTCCTGCCCAAAGTTTACAGGTCTGAGCTTAATTATAGATGCCTGTGCGTACCTGGTCACATAAAAAGATCCGCTCGCTAAAGCTAATCCTATATGGAAGAAGTTTATAGCGATATCTCGTTTGCCTTTCAATATTTTTATTTTATTTTATTTTATTTTATTTTTTATTTTTTATTTTATTTTATTTTATTTTATTTTATTTTTTTTTTACCTTGGATAGTTGAGGTTGATCTGTATAAATACTGTTATTAATTTTTTCGATTTTGATTGCAGATTTCTTTCTTTTTACTTTCTTCTATCTTTACAAGAAAAAAGTATTGGATTCATGAAAATTTTCGACTTCCGGTTTTCGACGGATTTATACGTTTTAGAGGGTCCTGAACACGTTTTGACTATTTTTAGGAAATGTCTGTCTGTGAGTCTGTCCGTCTGTCTGTCTGTCTGTCTGTATGTCTGTCTGTCTGTATGTGACAAAAAATTTGTGGGCGCTCTATCTCAAGAACTAATGCTCGAAATTTAATAAAATTTTATATTCAGTTAGACCTTGATATGAATTAGTGCCTATTGGTTTTTGGTGAACATTGGCCTGCAGGTGGCTCTGCTATACTACGTTTTTCATGATTTTCAAGATTGCTATATCTCAAGAACTAATGCACAGAATTTCACCAAACTTTAGATTCAGTGACCCCTTGATATACATAGACGCTGATTAAGTTTTGGTGTAAATTGGCCTGCAGGTGGTGCTGCTGTGCCACGTTTTTCATGATTTTCATGGTAGCTATATCTCAAGAACAAATGCACAGAATTTCACCAAACTTCAGATTCCGCAATACCTTGAGATACATTGCCACTGATAAGGTTTTGGTGTGAACTGCCCTATAGGTGGCGCTGCTATGCTACATTATACACGATTTTTGCGATAGCTATATCTCAAGAAATAATGCAGAGAACTTCATCAAATTTTAGATTCTGTTACACTAGAATATATAACATAATTAGACGCTGATTATATTTTGGTATTAACCTTCCAACAGGCGGTGCAGCTATGCTGCATTTTGCATGATTTTTCCGATAGCTATATCTCAACAACTAACGCACAGAATTTCATCAAACTTCAGATTTTGTTACAAAATGACATATAACATAATTACACGATGATTGCGTTTTGTTATAAATCCTTCAACTGATGGTGCTGCTGTGCTATATTTTACACGGTTTTTTTAAACTGGCTATATCTCAAGAACTAATGCACAGAATTTCATCAAACTTCAGATTCTTTTACACCATAACATAATTAGACGCTTTTTTACGTTTTGGCATAAATTGTCCAAGATATGGTGTTACTGTGCTACGTTTTGCAAATTTTTTGTTATAACTATATCTCAAGAACTAATGGACGAAATTCCATCAAATTTCAGATTCTGTTAGGTCTTGACAGAAATAGATGCTTATCAGGTTTTAGTATAAATTACCCAACATGAGGCACCACTAAGCTCATTTTCTCAGAATATTAATTAAATTTTGCGTTTTAGGCTTTTCGGATACCAGAATCTCATTAGGCTAGGTCAAATGTTCGAGGAAATTCGATAGTGGGTAACTTTGGGGTCACCACGTTTTTTTTTTTTTTTTTTTTTTTTTTTTTTATGTATTTATGAGATAGAAGAAAGTTTTGGGATTGACACATCCAACTAGTTTTCTTTTTTTTTTAATGAAGATGCTTTCATTTTTGAAACCGGTCTCGAAATTGAAAAAGGCTTGATAAAAAAAATTCCTGTAAACAAAAACGAAAAAGTAAAAAATAGTTTTTGTACAAATCGACCTCAACTATGCAATGCAACGAGAGAGAGAAAAAATTAAAAATATTGAAATGCAAACGAGATATCTTTAAAATTTTCTTCAGTAGGATCTGTATTATTGAGCGGTTCTTTCCATTTGATTGAAGTAACCTATTAAAGATTATTTCTGTTAGAATTGTTCAAATTAAAATCGAATTATAGTCGGATGTTATTGAAATGTGTCGAATCAGCGAATTTATTCCTTATTCAAATTATCAACCATATGGTAACGACAAATGTCGAATCACCAGATTAATCGATTTATCGAGATTCCATTGCAGTAATTCATTTCTGTTCTGCCAGGTAAATGAAACTGAATGCGTCGCCTTTCTTTTTTTTATTATTATTATTATCATTCCCATTATTACTATCTTTCGGTCCCGGTGTGGCGTTGGCCTCATTCCTGCCCCACAGTTGACAGGTCTGAACTTAATTATAGATACCTGTGCGTACCGAGTGACCCACTTTTAACGAAAAGAGTGACAGCCTTTTTGACATAATCGTCTGCTTGTTTCACGGCCAGAATTGCTAAGCAGGGTGGGGACTAGAAGCTGGGGAGAGCTACATCGTAGTATGGCAGACGGTTATGAATTATTCTTATTAGTTTTTTAGGAATATTAGGGGCTGTGCAAATGTAACGTTATCATTTTAGGGGGCTGGGGGGGGGGGGAGTCAGGCATGTGATATCGTAAGAAATCACTATGGGGAGGGGGGATCTGTCTTTTGATATCGATATCATGTTTGATCCAATCAAAATTTTCTCTTTATTTGTAACATGGTCTTTGCTACAAAATAGCATGTAATCTTTTTTTAGCTTGTTATCTATTTTTTTAAATACAAAATTATTATTAAAATCACCAAATTATTACAAAATTATTTGGTTCTAAAATAGGGAATCCCCACTTGTTTTGTTGATAATAATTTCTATCTGCCCTCTGCCCTCCCCCGTTCGGGCAAGTGCAACAGGATTAAATTACTGTTGAGTGCATTACGTAAACAAAAGCTATCATTAAATACTTTTAAACAGTAGCTATTTCTTTTAAATGTTATTTCATGTAAAGTTTTGTGATATGTAAAGTGATGTTTTATTGCCTTCTCTTTGACATGCTTTTTAGTCTGTCACTCATTTTTCATCATAATCATGTGTTATATTACACTGTTAAATACACCATAAAGATATATATATATATATATATATGCATCCAGCAGTGGCTCGAAAATGGTTGATTATGATGATGATTATATTTGTGGCTTCCGGTATTAACCAGGTAAGGCACATTTTTGAAAAAATTGAGATAATTTGGGAAAATGTAGCTTTAAAAGAGTGCTTTCATCTGGCATAGTACTGAAAAATGAAAATCGAATACTTCCCGTCATAGGGCAACTATAAATTTTCTTTTAAAAATTGAAAAAACAGTAATAATCGGGTAAGTGCATAAAGTAACGGTAATAACCAGATAAGATTTATATTTATTTCTTTAAATCGTCTATAATTCTGTGGCTTCCAGTAATAACCAGGTAAGGCACATTTTTAATATTTTGAGTAATTAACGTTTAAAGTTTTTTAAAAATGTCTTTTTTTTTATCATTACTTTTATAAAATAGATTAGAACTTATTAATTTTCACTACATTCAAGTAAAATTAAATTTTAATTTTATTTACATTTACATTTATTAAAAGTAAATGTAAAACGTTACATTTTTAATTAGTTACATTTTTAATTACATTTTTAATTAGTTCTCAATTAATTAAAATCATTTTTATATAACTATTTTGACAGAAAAAGAGGTTCTTATATTTTCTAATTGAATATAGTGAAAATTAATAAGTTCTAATCTATTTTATAAAAGTAATGATAAAAAGACAATTTTGAAAACTTTAAACGTTAATTACTCAAAATATTAAAAATGTGCCTTACCGGATTATTACCGGATGTCACAGATATATACATAGATATTACTCTAGTTTCAAGGTGATATTTTTAACTTAATGTTATAAAAATGAAAATAAGTAGTTCGGGGTGAAACAGGCTTAGATGAATGATTAAGTATTGTTACAATAAAATAATAATAATAAAAAAATAAATAATAAAGTTTTAAATTTTGCTTAGGGGCTTTGATGGGTGTAGATTTAAAAAAAAGGGGGGTGGGGGCATTTAAATAATATTTATTGGAAATCTGTCGAAATACGCAAAATTCTCACTTCTGTTATTTTCTTAATTTACTTCTAAAAGGTTTTTTAATGAATTTTTTTTTTTTTAAATCTCGATTATAAACCCTTAAGCCGTCTTCTTAATGTCTCTTTTTTTTCAAAGAGAAGTAGGGGTAGGGGGGGTTATAATTTGGATATAATGGTAGTTTTCAGTTTAAAAATTTTACTGACATTTATCTCCATTCAAATCATTATACACATTGATTTTTTAGAAAAGGAGTAAGCCATTGTTGCAAGTTTGACAAATGAAGCAAACAAATTTGAAAAGTTGTTAAACGTAAATTTTTTGTATTAAGGGTGTTCTTAAATCAACAAGTTGGGAATTGCACGTAAAGCGTAGCAAATGAGGTGCGTTCATATAATAACAAAGTTTTAAAATATCACTCTCATATATTAAGCTCATAAATTTGTAAATAGTTAATTACAATTAAAACGCGCACCAAATAATGTTCTCCCTATACCATTATGTAATGGAATACTTATGTGTGGCCTTGTAAATCAATAACAAATGTTCTTTGCATCACAGATTGTGCAAAATGTATATATAATATGTACTTTATACATACATATGCATTTTATTATGTTCGAATGAGTGTAACACCATTAAAATGCATTTGAAACATTTTCCCCCATTGACCGTAATGTAACGGAATACTTTTGATTGTCCCTGTAATTGAACTACGCATCCGATTTTGATAAAATTTGAAATAACTCGACAAAATTAGGTAGTAATTATGTATTTTAAATTTGAAACGATTAGAATGCATTTGAAACTTTTTTCCCCATTGACCGTAATGTAATGGAATATTTTTTATTGTCCCTGTAATTGATCTATGCATCCGATTTTCATAAAACTTGAAATAACGACAAAATTATGTAATAATTATGTATTTAAAATTTCAAACGATTCGGTTGGGTAGTTTTTGCGTTGTTATATGCGGACAGACGGACAGAAGGACGGACTGAACGACAACAATAGGTGCTACGTATTTGCATAATTACGAACGCACCTAAAAAAGGCAACTTTGTGACACATACTTTAATTTATTTTTGTTCGGAAATGCATGAAAATAATTTTTTTCATGAAGTTAACTGCAGGGGTGTAGTCGTAAAAATAACAGATAATATATTCCCTAAGCAGAGGGTATACGCTTAAGGCAGAGAGCATACCCTAGAGTGTGTATACTATAAATTTATTGAGAAACAGAGGGTATACGGTGTTCCTTTAAACAATCCAGAAAGTATACGGCGTATACCTTCGTATACCCTCCACTACATCCTTGGCTAACTGCAAGGAACAGAATCACAAAATGATTATTGGGACACTTATAAACTGTTCATATCTGCCGTCAAATCACAATTGCCCCCCATGTTTGCAAGAGTTAAATTGATACATCATTAGCATTTCTCAATTTTATAAGAAAAAAGAACTTTATCAAAAATATTTATTAATATTCATAGTATATGTTAAAATATTAAAATTCAAATAAATGAATATATAAATAAAGTTATTCGATTATAAAATTGGAACTTTGGTTTTACTTTTCATATTTATAAACAGTGTTTTGGCTACTGAAGACAAACAAAATATCGAAGTGCTTCAAAACATTTTTTACCATATGTGTACAGGTATTACCTACTTTGGTATATATATATTTTTTTTCGTTTCGAAAATTAATAATTATAATAATAATAATAATAATAATAATAATTACTACTTAAAAAGTTCGATGCTCATATATGCCCCATGTTTCCATGTGCACCCTTCTCCTCTATAGATACTACATATTTATATAATTATGAACGCAACTAAAAATAAATGGGGGGAAAAAAGGAATATGACTTGTTTATGGGTTAAACTTTCAAACCGACTAAAACAATTTTTTTTTATTTGATTATTCGATTAATATTTTAATCAAAATCTTTTTTCAAAATCATTGCTGAATGAAAGTTGCAGAAGATAGAACTTCGGATTTCTCCATCATATGACTCATGGGATGTTAAATTGTTAAAGTCATTTTATTCAAAACATTTATTTCGTACTTTGTTCTCATGATTTCACGAAAAAGTCACATTTTCATGAAACTTTTAACGTTCTGTATAATAAGTTAATGTGCAGGAAATTATCTAAAAGGTTTAATTTTCAGTTTATTCTTTTAAGTAAGTTTGTTCTTAAATAAAAAAAGAACTTCTTGACATAGGTTTTAATTTATTTTTGTCCGGAAATGCATGAAACTAGCAACGTTGTTATTCAGAAACTATCTAATCACACTCATTTTTCTGTTTTTTCTGTTTTTTTTTTTTTTTTTTTTTTTTTTTTTTTTTTTGATAAGCGTAATAGATTTTTTAGAACAAACAGTCAAAGTTGGCGCTTTAAACCGCATACGAAAGAAAGAAAATTACAAAGGGAGAAAAACTCATGATCACATGATCGAAATTGCTTATAACTCGATAGGTAATTTAATTATTATAAAATGGAAAACAGAGTTCAATTTCAAATTGCTTCACAGTCAGGCTTTCCAATTTTATATCTTTCTGCTAAAAAATGAATTTGCAAATGTGTCAAAACGTTTTGCGTTTGTCGAACCGAGCAGTTGAAAACAGCTTTAAAAATAAGTTTGATTTATATATTTTTAAAAGATTGCCTAATTTTATTATTGAAGAAATATAAGTTTTATCGAACTGATTTTTATATTATTTTTGACAAGTGAATTATATTTCCAATTATAAACAATTATTGCTTCAGGATTTTCTTTATTGCACTTTTCCAATCGGAAATTAGGTTAAAAATGCCAACTTTGACAGTATCTTCTGGAACATCCTCCGCATTTATCGTAAAAGAAGAAAATGCTCTTCTATTTTAAGAACTGTTTTAAATTCGGAAATCTTTCGAATAAAAGCTAATTCAGGAATGTTTAAGAAATTATCAATTTTGAATTTGATTAATAGCCCTAAATATTGTAAGTTACTAAATTTATTCTAATTTCAAAAACTTCGAAATATTCGACCCCTTTTACAAATTCTTGCCCAATATTTTAGGTATGTTCGAATGAGTGTAACACCATTAAAATGCATTTGAAACATTTTTCCCCATTGACCGCCATGTAACGGAATACTTTTGATTGTCCCTGTAATTGAACTATGCATCCGATTTTGATAAAATTTGAAATAACACGGCAAAATTATATAATAATTATATATTTTAAATTTCAAACGATTCGGTTGGGTAGTTTTTGCGTTGTTATATGCGAACGGACGGACTGAACGACAGCTATAGGTGCTACGTATTTACAAAATTACGAACGCACCTAAAAATGTTCTTTGATTGAAAAATAAAAAAAATATAAAAACAAGAGATGAAGTTGAACTTTTTTCAGAAGTAACAAAATTGAGAAAAAAAAAAGATTCAAAAAAGTTCAACAACTTGGCTGGAAGCAGAGAAAAGTTCAAAGTTTGTAAGTGGAACTGGTGGGGAGAACACACATGCGAACACTTGCATCAAAAATCGTCTGGCGCTTTAAACAGAAAGAGACCGCCTCTTTTAAAAAGAAACCCAGCACCGCACATGTTCGGGAATAAAAATAAAATCCACCATCCCTCCCTTACCAGCAGACGATTCTCGAAATAGAACGCGACTGCGTTTCATAAATCCAAGCTCTGAACACCGAGATCGTCTGAGGGTGCTGCTTCACTCGGAGTTCAGAAGAGATAGAGGGTGTAGTCTTATTAGGAGAAAATCTGAGGCAGTGGATGAAAATTCAGTCTGAAAGGTGGATTCGAAGCGACAGAGTTCATTGGCGTAGCAATTCCAAATTAGAGAGGTGGCCGGAAAGGGGGGGGGGGAGGCGAGTAGCCATTTTCAAATAGATTGAACAATTAGGATTATCAGTAATTAGAAACTATCAGAATAATTAATTGTGCAAACTAATTACATTCTTCAACAACTTTTAACCAGTTCGGCACCGACAGCTCTTATATAAATTTTATTCGGTCGTCACTACTTATTAAGAAAAGGTTACTTAAATAATCACTAAATTGCTCTAATTAAAGAAAGCAAATATTATTTTAATTTTTTACTGGTACAAAAAAACTAGTCGTTGGAGGCCACCGTAATACTTACCCATCATGGATAGGCATATGAAAATAAAACATGTGAAAACTATTTATACAATGCATTTCAGCTCCAAAACAAAATTTAAATATTGTTAATATGCATAGTAATGCTCTATTAATTAATTGCTGATGTACCAATTTCGACAAATTATATAAAACGCCAAACTACTCAAGTAATACCGAACTGCGTAAAAGAAACATCCTTATAACTCCAAAAATAATTTTAATATAAACTAACAGTTTACTGCGTTGGATTAAGCGTCTCATTTTCAATTAAAATATACGTCTGAATTGAAATTTGAATGAAATACAGGGTCATGAAAAATCGAAGAATGTGGAAAACAGGATTACAAATATCTTGGCAACTAATAATCCGATCGACTTCATTCTATATGCAAAATGTGTGTTATTTTATTGCCTTTTACGCATATTCCATAGAACAAAAACATTCGAAAATTTTTATATACCTTTCATCAGAACGAATTTTTCGAGAGTCTGAAAAAAAATTAGTTCCGGATAATCAAGATTGCTGATATTAAATAGGCTTCGTCCCATTCTTACATACTAACTACATACAAAATTTCAAGTCTCTATCTCAATTTGTTCGGGAGATAGAGCGTTTACAGACAGACAGACAGACGGACGGCAAAATTTTTTTTCTAAAAATATGTTTTACGGAATCTTCACTATCTAAAACGTGTAAATCCGTCAATTTTTTTTTTTTTTTTTTTTTTTTCGATTTTCAAAACGATTTCAAGACTTACCCTATACTACGTATGATGGGTAAGTAATTATGTATGCACTTTATGGAGGTGCATAGATGCATGCATTTATAGTCACGGATGGGTTTAGGAACTTTCTCTATCTCAATTATATTGCATGTTTCCTACAAATATTAGAGCGCTATAAAAGAAAATGATATTAAAATTTCTCCATCACATACCAATTTAAAGAGATTTTGCTTTCAATCTTTGGATTATATGGGCATTTGTACAGAAATTATGATAACATTTACATATTTTTTTTCTATGCATTGTGTATTTTCTACAGATATTAGGACGCTATACAAGAAAATGACGTTAAAAAATTTCCATCAGCGTCCAATTTAACGAGGTAATAAATAAAATTATAAAATTATTATAAAACAAATAAAATTAGAATTCTTAAATTTCACGGTCTATGAAACACCGGGAAATTTTAGAATAATAATTTTATTTGTTTTGTAAAACAGTCAAAATGAATGTTTTTTTACTGGTTTTAAAGTATTAATATACGCTTTTTAGCACTTGAAATTAATGCAATATTACAATGTTGTTAATTTGATGTAAAGCCAAAGCGTAGATATTTAATTGCAAAAAGCAGTGCTTTTTCCCTCACTTTTTTTCTTTTCAGGTCAAAATGCTGTGGATTTTGTTATTATTATTATTGATTATTTTACCCCTAATAAAAATAAATTCGAATATAAATTCGAAAATAAGTCTCATAAATTCGAAACTAAAATTTTACTTGAATAACAGCTGAAGTGATGGTTTAACGTACAATTTTAGAGCATTAGGTAAAAATAATTTCACATTATGCAACTGTAAATAAGAGAGCACAGCGTTAATCAAATGTTTTTTGTTTTGTTTTCTTTCTCTCTTAAAAAAAAAAAAAATCTTATAATTTCTGAATTAAATTTTTACTGGATGATATCTAAAAAACTAGTATTATGTTATTAAAATTTCAAAATGAATATATAAAATTAGATGCATTTTCTAAATCAAAATATGCGCAGTGCAAAATTTGCGAGCAAATGCTCGGGAAAAAAGAAAAGTGACTTTCAAAAAGTCATTTTTTTTTTTCAAAGGATTAGTATTTGTATTTTTTTAACGGAATGCAGCATTAAAAATAAAAATAAAAATATATGTCTGTATGTGTGTTTGTTTTTCCTGTATTTTCATTTCCTGATCAACTAGTAAGGTACCCTGGGGTAATAACGCCACGTTAAGGTTCGACTAATTTTCACGGCTCAGTTTTAGTTTGTATTTTTCAAACAAATATATGATTCGATACAGCAACTCATTGACTATCTATATAAAAAAAATAATTTAACAGATATGTATTCATAAAACGTAATGGCGTGATTTCTTGACCAATGCTATTTGGCGTTATTACCCACCTATATGGGTAATAACGCCATGCAAACAAAACTATGAAATAAGATGGAATAACTGCATGTAGATTGCCCAATTCTAAAAATACAAACTCTAAAAACTTAGAAATTGACAAATTGCATTCTAAGCTATTGAAAATGTTCAATTTTTTGTGAAAGTATAAGAAAAATAAAGGTGTGGTGTGTGTGGGGGGGAAGAATGAGGCAAAAGAATATCAGACTGTGAGCTTCTTTTTGCTTAAAAAGGACCGCTTAAATAGAATTATTAGAAACATTGCACAGTTTTAACTGTGTTTATTTGAATTAGTATTTAGGATGTAGCTCGGCCACTGTAGGGAATCAACCGGGATATTAATGCCAAGGATTGGCGTTATTACCCCGTTATAGTTATTGCGCTGTACATTTTAAATTACAAATTATCTCGAGAAGATATCCAAAATCTTCAACAATATTTTGAAAGTCCATGAAAAGTACTAAAAATTTATGTAATTAACAAAGTATTTCTGGATAAAAAAAATAGTCTTCACATCACAAAACGTATCTCGCAAATTTTAGATCAAGCGTTAATTTTAGTTGCTTGTAAAAACAATAAGACCTAAAAATGAAACAAATTAACTTGAAGCTGTTTTTTGCGATTTATATGACTCAAAACCCTTCTGCGCAGAGCACATGGGTGTTATTTACCAGATTATTTCATAATTATGCAAAATATTAGAACTTGGCGTTACTACCCCGCCTGGCGTTATTACCCCACACCACCTTATGTCGAAAAACAGGAGGGATAAAGTTGTCGTATAAATATTAGATTGCTTTTTAAAGTATATTCGTTATCGTCAAAACATTTTGAAACGTATGAGTTAAAAATATAATATTTTCGTAGCCTGTATCATTCTCTATGCAAGGGAGATTCTTTTAAGTGACCCTGTAAATGAATAATAAATACTTTGCAACTTTTATTCTATAGAATGCATTTTTAGTACACTTAGATGGATATCAACTTCATTATGTCTGAAATGATGTAACATAATTAAAATGCACTTGGAACGTTTTTTTTCCATTGACTGTAATTTAATTTAATACTTTTGAATCTTTCTGTAAACGAGCTATACATGCACTCCATTTTCAATAGCGATTCTGCTATAGTAAATGTCAATGAGATATGAAAAATGCATTGCTATCGGAATATACTTGGTTATTTACATGAGTTAGGATTCGGACGAATGGACAAATGAGCAAACAAACGAATTCATAAGCAATTTAAAACTATGTTGCGAAGTGTTAAAAGGGAGAGATATTTGCTACATATAGTTACAATTCATAAAGCTCGAGTATTTATCTGGTCAACTTTATGAATGCTTTCTTTCTTTAGGCAAGATCCTTCTGAAATGTTGCAGACATCCACAGCTACGTGCTTATCAGATCTTGTGTATAAAAGTGATCCATCATCTGCACTATTTCTTTTTTCAACGAGTTTTTATTTTGAGAAATCTGTCTCCGTTCGGAGCGCTTTTCTTATGTGTATAATATTGAATAAATATACATATTTTTAGTTTAATTGTAATACCAGAAGAGTGAAAAACATAATCCCACAAGAATATCTTCATAACCATTTGTAAAAAAAAAAGGTGACTTTTTTTTTTTTTTTTTTTTGCAAAATTTTATGTTTACACTAGACAACGTGCGCTTAAAGTATGTGCTTACTCTAAAATCGCTGTTTTTGCGAAACTTTTCAATTTTTCCTTTTTTTTTTTCTTTTTTTTTTTTTAATCGAAGTTCAAACATTTAGGATTTCAAAAATGCTTTATTTTTGGCTCTGTGATAATTAGAAGCAAACTTATACCTAGAAATATAAACTGGAAATGAACTTTGTGAAACCGGAAGTGACCGTTTAAATAGCCACTGAAAGGCATTTTAACACGTTCGTTGCCGCTCACATGAAGATGTGACGATAGTTAATGTCGCACTGTAGAAGTGGGTTTTTCCCAGAAGCCGATTTACTTTTTATAACAAAAAATCAGTGAAAGATTTTCCCATGCCAGCGCGTGACTGGCTATTGGACATCACTCCACACCACGCGCTGGCGCGTGAGTGGCCTCTTAACGTTGGCGCTATATCACGCGCTTTCGCGTGAGCGGCAGCGAATGGGTTAATACACAAATAAATAACATGTAATATATTCACAAATACATAAACACCTACAAATATGGTTTCAATTTAAAGTTGTAAATTTTCATACGTAATTTTTTGTGCGATATCAAAATCTTAATTTGCATTTTCTGGAATTTTAACTGCGTAGGTTTACGCGAAACATGATTTCTTTAAAAAAATTTTAAGATATTGAAATAATATTTGGTCACAGGGTTCTGCTCACCTGTTGATATGTTATGAAGCAAAATATAGTTTGTAAGTTTGCATATATTAATTTAGCAGCTATTTTTATTGAAAAATACATATTTTTAAAAAAAATCATGCTTTTTTTTTTTAATTTGGTATATGTTAGTAAATTTAAAAGGTTTGTAAATATTTTGATTCGTAACACAGGTAAGTGGCTTCCTAAAATATCGTTAAAAAAAAAAAAAAAAAAAAAAAAAAAAAAAAAGTGAAATTTATTTAATAGATTTCGTTACAGGAGGTTTGGCATAAACACAATTCTTTACTAAAATTTGACAAAATATTTTCTAAACTTACAAAGTTAATTAAATTTTCATTAAAAATTTATATGAAATAATAATGTTATTCCCTGTTTTAATTAAAAACACGTATGTTTGTTAAAATTTCATTTTTTTTTTCAAAAAGAGTGTCCTAAAGGTATGCACATACCTTAATTTAATTAAATATATTTTATTTTCCTTTGTACTATTATACACTCTCTGCATATTATTAATAATATTTTATATTTACCTGTGCTCTGAACTAGAAGTTTTACAATAACTTAAAACTTAACTGAACTTTTTTAAATTATGTCAAAGATGCATGTATTTTAAGATAAATTACCCTTTTTTAGGTACGTTCGTAATTATGCAAATACGTTGCACTAGTCGTTGTTCAGTCGTCCGTCTGTCAGTCACTGTCACTCGACTCTCCGTCTGTCTATCCCTCCGTACGCATATAACAGAGCACAAACTACCCAACCAAATCGTTTGATATTTAAAGTATATCATTTTTGCATAATTGTACAGAGAAATTTCAAGTTTTATAGAAATCGGATACGTAGTTTAATTACATGGACAATCGCTTTCGGTTACATTATGGCAAATGGGAGAAAATAGTTTCAAGTGTATTATAATGAAGTTATACTCTTTTAAACATAACAAAAAAGGTATGCATCTATGAAATACATACTAAAATATACATTTTGTTCAATCTGTGGTGCAAATGATATTTGTTATTAATTTACCAGGTCGCACAAAAGTATTCCGTTACATAATAATAGAGTGGGAAACATCATTTGACATGCGTTTAAACTATTTCACATATTATGAAATTCATTCACGTTACTGACGTTTACTACAAATTACCTCCTGTATAATAGAAAGCAGATAATATTTACAGGGACACACAAAATATTTCGTCTACTATACTATTTCCGAAGTTCTGTATACTCTTACACCAAGACCTGAGTATTTTAAAAACTTCTTTATTCTACAAACGCACCTCATTTGTTAAAATTGAATGCAATTTCCAACTTTTCTACATTACAGTACTTATAAAATAATTCATTTATCACGTAGAGTTTTGATTCTAGTTCAGAACATAGTGAGCAATATGGAAAGCATTTTGTCAATTTTTTACTGAAATGTCTTTAAAACATTTTATCTAATAAGTTTATAAAACATGATGGAAATAACGTGAAAATTGATTTCGATCCGGAAATCGCATTTAAAGATTTCTTACTTATATTTCTCCTTATCATTATATACACTATATGGCCAAAGGTGACCGGCCACTTGCGATTTTAGACATTTTATTAAATATCTAGAAAAATACATGAGGAATTAGCCAGAAACTCTAAGTGTGTAAACATAATAGCACAGGTCACATATTACCGTGAAAATTTTTCCCCGAAACTCTATGGGGGACCGTCAACAAATTGAAAAAGATCGACTATCTTTTGGATAACCTTGTCAAAACTAATGTAGCAAAACCGTTCAAACTGTAGAATATGATTAAGTGGCTTATTGTAATAAATTGTGTTAATTTTTGTGCGGATAGCATGTATAGTCGTTGAGAAATTAAGGATTTTATAAAAACAGTCCTAAATTTTTTAATTTTTTTTTTATTATAGCTTGCAGAGTTCTTGATATAGAATAATGTTCTTTTCCGAAAAAAAGACGAACAATATTCAACCCTGCAATGAGAATTTAAAAATAATAAAAATTGTATCTAAAATGAGCAGGTTTACTAGATAATTTTGCATTGCGCATGCGTCAACGCTATCAAAATTTCATTTGCATATTGTGTTAGCTAAATCTATAGAGCAAGTTTTGTAAAAGTCTTAAAAACATAGCTTGAAAATTCTGAATGTGTTCGTCGATAAAATAAGTTCAAAATACGTTGTTTTCAAAATAAAGCAAAAACATGATGGATTTTATCCAAATATAGTAGTACGTGCCATAGTGTGTATTCTATATTGACACTAATCAATGGATAAATGGATAGAGTCCCTTATCTTTTTGCTTCATTTTGGGAATAACGGATTTTGAGTTTTTTCTATTGACGACCACTTTCAAAATTTTCAAGCTATATTTTTGAGACTTTTACAAAAGTTGCTCTATATATTTAGGTAACATAATATCCAAATAAAATTTTGATATCGTCTGCGCATGCGCTGTGAAAAATTATTTAGTAAATCTATTCATTTTTCATACAATTTTTATTATTATTTAATTCTGATTATAGGGTATTGTGTATAATATTGTTTGTAATATTTTCGGAAAAGAACATTATCTTTTACTAAGAACTCTACAAATTATAAGCAAAAAAACATGGAAAATTTTGGGACTGATTTTATAAAAACGTTAATTTCTCTACGAGTACACATGCTATCCGCATAAAATAAAACACAGTTTATATCAATAAGCCTCTTAATCATAATCTACAGTCTGAACGCTTTTGTTACATTAGTTTTTACAGGGTTACCCAAAAGATATTTATTCTTTTTCAATTTGTTGACGGTCCCCTGTGGAGTTTCAGGAAAATAATCTTCACGGAAATGTATGATCTGTACTATTATGTTTACACACTTAGAATTTCAGGATAATTCCTCATGTATTTTTCTAGATATTTAACAAAATGTCTAAAATCAAAAGTGGCTGGTCACCTTTGGCGATATCATGTCTACAATAAATCTATAGATACCAATAAAGTTTATTATTTTCTTTGTGTAAATAATATCAGAAGATCGTGCATAGAAACATTGTTTATATTTACTCCTGGCCTTCTTACTCTCACTTCCTATATTTGACTCATTTCTTGCTGTTTATTAAAGAGGCCTTAGTTCTTTTTCTAGTAATTGTAGGAATAAAACTAAAACTGATCTGAAATCATAAAAGATTGCTCTTTCAAATACAGTAACGAAAAAAATTAGAAACTTTTCACTAAAAGCGGCCATTTTAATGCAGGCTTCTTGCTTATTAAATTAATCCTGTTAATCTTAAGCTCTTCTGGCTCCAAGACTTATTTATGAACTTTAATTTTCAGTTATGGATTTATTAATAAACTGATAATTAAGAAAGATTAAGCAGCGAAAAAAAATATTTTTTATTTTTTGTACATAAAATTTTATGATACTTGGGAATTCGAAAAGTGCATTCTTTTTTTACAATTTCTTAGGATTTTTAATTTTTTTTTTTTCATTTTTGCATTGCTAAAATATTGAAAAACATATAATAAATATACATTTAATAACATTTTTTTGATTAATGGACCCTACAAATGCTATCTTAAAGCGCAGTAGATTATTTAAACTTTCATTTTTGTACATTTCGTACATTTCTGCTGCAAGCCATTTTCATTTAACACATAAGCTTGCTAAAAAAGCGCTATAAGAAACAAATTGCTGTTTTGTTTAGTTTTGGTATCTATTATGATCTATTCAGACCAATTTCCCTTTAGATTTTAAAGTTTATTTATATACGTGAAAAAAAATGTATACACATAATGAGTTTAGGTCTGTTCTTAAATAGAAAAAGATAACTCTATGGCATAAGTTTTCGGAAATCCATGAAACTAAACAGATATTGTTATTCAGAAACTGTGTAATCGCACTCATTTTCAAGTTTTACGCAAACATAATAGAAACTACAGTCGAGTCTCTATATAATGAAATCCATCGGTCAATCAAAAAATTCGTTATACAGAAAAATTCGTTGAATAGAGAACGGCAAAATTTTTTTCATTTACTGTTTAATTTTTAAAATAGAATTGTTTTTGCGGTGTTTAATTAAGTTTTTGAAGTATTTAATTGAATTTTTCCAGAATTTCAAACATTTTCGCCACTTCTTTTTTTTCCAGTGTCTTATTGTTTATTTTCAAAATTATTTAGTTTATCAGAAAGCATTATGCTTATCCCAAAGGAGATTTTTTGCAGAGGCAGTACACTGTAAAAAATAAATGTGTAAATTGGCTAATTTTACACACATATATGTGTAATTTTGAAAAATTACACACCTGTAATAAAAATTACACATTTTTTCGGAAATTTACCTATTTTTGTGTGTATTTAGCGTCTGAAAGTAAGTGTGTAATTTGTTATCACTTGATAAACTCAGACAAGTGTGTAAATTCCGAAAAATGCCTGAATTTACACGAATTGAAGTGTTATTCTAATTTAAGCATAATAATGTTTACTCAGAGAAGTGTGTAAATTTCTGAAATCACCCACTTGTTTTAAAATTTACACATTTCGTACAAAAAATTGCCTGTTTTTATGTGTATTTTGTTTATTAGAATGAGTACGTAAGTTTTTATCAGTTAATAGACACACAGAAGTGTGTAAATGTTAAAGATTACGTGTATTTACGCGAATTGGAGTGTTTTACATAATTATAAATATGTAAATTTTAAAAGACAGTTTCAAAATGTATTAGAAAACTTTCCGACAAAACTAAAAAATGTTTATGCATTCGTTTTGTCTGTCCATCTGTCCGCGCTCTAACTCTCCTAAATATACTCAAATTTCCATGAAAATTTTAGATGTTATTGATGTTCACGTTAACACAAACCCTACAGAAAATGAAGTTTCTATCATGATTAATTTATTTACAGGGATATTTCAAATTTACCATTACATTACGGCCTGTGGGAAAAAATAGTTTCGAATGAGTTTTAAAGGTGTAACACCCTGCCAAACATATTTAAATTTATATGCATTTGCAAAGTACGTTAAAATATGTATTTAAAAAAATGCAGTATAAATGATAGTTATTATTCATTTACAGAGCCACACTCAAGAATTCCATTATGCAAGAACAAAAGGGCGGGGGATTATTTGCGAGATATTTTAATAATGTTAAACGACTTCGTGTACAATAAAATTGATATACTGATACGCTGAGTCATAATATGAAGTGCATAGCATTTACAGGGAGATACAAAAGATTTCATATAGTATATTCTATTTGAAGTACTGTGTATTATCGATGATGGTTGATGGATGGATGAAATGCATTTTTAATTATGATATGCGTTTTTAAGTTTCCCTAAATATATGCATATAACATAGTGTGTATAAATTCTATAGTTTATATACAAGGTTACACAAAGGAACTCGTAAAGGTTACTGAATATGAGCGTAATTTATTAAAAGGTGGTTTTTAAATAAGTTATACATTTTTATGTTGAACCGCTTACTCAGAAATGTTTGTAGAATATAGATAAAATGATATATAGGGTCATGTAAAGTACTGGATACGTGATCACAATTCGATGATAACTTCTGGAAATGTTATTTAAGAGTGTTTTAGTTTAAAATAGATTTTAGGTAAATATTGGACTGTAATATAGATACTAGGTAAACTACAGGGTTGATCAAAAGTATTCAAGTACGTTTTTATCCATTAGTATGAATTGCTAATAAATAAATTTAACGAAAGTTTAGCGTTTTCTTGCTTAACTAAATTTTCTTATTATATAGTATATACATCAACAGAAAGATTAAATACAGGGCTGTTCAAAAGTATTGAAATACATATTTGGCTATGGACATTAACACGTTATTTTCCTAAATAATGAAGTTTTGTTAAAGATTTCAGGAAGTGTTGGAAAGTGTTTCGTAATCTATCCTTAACGCATAATTTTTCTTTATTGTTAATTGAGATATGAGTTTTAAAATTGATTTTTGCATATTGCGTTCTGTGTACAAATGCTGTAGATCTTGTACAGGGTAACACAGCAGAAAGTGCACAGATTACAGTACATGAACGGAAGTAGCTTAAAGGTGGTTTTAAAATAAATTCTACATTTTTACACAGAATTGCATTTAATAAGCTAAGATATATATGGAGAAAAATGATATACAGGACCACCGAAAGAATTTGATACATGGCTGCCTATGTAAGATATCCTCTGGAAATGTAAGTTCACTAGATTTAAACGTGTTTTTGTTTTAATTAAATCATAGCTAAATAGTGGCATAACCTTATGCAAAAATAGTAGACAAAATACAGAGCTGTACAAAAGAATTAAAATTTGCTATCGTCTTTTGGGTATAAAATTCTAAAAGTCAAATTTCAACCTATTAGTCGTTTTAATACTTTACAACATTGTTGAAAATGCTTAAGAATACGGTTTGTTTGTCCGTATTCAACTTGCGTTAATAGTTGGATTGCTCTGTAATTGATACATGTATTAAGGCAATATTTTAATTCATAACCCAAATTATGACTAATATAATATAATAATTTATAAAAAAGAAACTCTACAATTCATTTTAACAGGAAACTTTTTGAAATTGAATAAAAACAAAAGTGAAATGCATTAAAAAAAATTTAAACCGAAAATTTTAATTAGAGCCACTTTTATGAAAATAACGTGCTTTTAACTTCCAAATCTACCCTTGTATAAATAAACGGAAAACAACATCTGCGTTTCACATCTGCGCTGTTCGGCAATAAATTCACTTGCAGACGATCAAAACAGTTAGTCTTTGGAATAAAGAACGTTTTGTTTGCTCGTATATATTGTTCTTTCATAAACGTATATAGTTCGCATGAATTTTAAAACTTTTAGGAAAATGTTACAAGAATGCGGCCAAAGGATACTTTACATGACAGTCCGAAAAGGTACAGTGTCAGTAATGTAGTTAAAAAAGAGCTCATTAATGTCATTGTACTGTATTCGGACATAATTCTACGAAAGAATCTACGTATTTCTATTTGGATTATCCCAGTTTAACACAGAGGAAGGTCATAAGAAATAGGTAAGGAAAAAGTATTTTCTCAGCTTTCTCTTTTAGCTAATATTTTTAGTTTTAATTAATTTCACATAAACATTTTATAAAAGCAATGACTAACATTCATTTAGCTTTTATCAATTCAATAAACTTTACTAAATTTAATTTTTATTTTGTTGAAATAAAAGGCCGCATGCCAACGATTTATTCATTTAAATGGTATTTAAATCAGATTTTTTTTTTTTCCTTTTTAAAACTATGCGGTTAAAATTATGTTTCTTTAACTTTAAAAAGTTTTGGGTTTTAAAAGTAATTTAACCAATAGTTAACATAATTACTATACATGTATTATCACATCCCAATAGTTTCTACTTTAAACAGAGATTTAACTCATATATGAATCATATCGCATTATAAAATGTATGAATATGAAATATATGATATGTACAACATGCATATGAGGTATATATAGGCTAGATGGGAAGGTAATGGACAAGCTTCAATATTTTTGGTTAATAAAAAATACTTATTAACAATTTAATTTATGTATATGTATTTCATTAACTCCTCTCTACATGATTTAAAATCTAAATTATTTTTTATGCTCCTAATCAAGACACAGAAAATAATATTTCAAAGTTCCATCGATTTTCAGGAAAATTTGAATGAATTTGCTAAGAGTTGTCTTCATTTAAAAAACTAATACTGTCATTTTTCTTTCCTTGCAAAATTTGCATGTGTTCATGTTTCGTAAGAAAGAAAATTTTGAATTTTTTGTTCTTATGACTATTTGCAAAATTTCATTTATTTTTAAGAATTTAAGAAGCGTGTGTTACTGAGGTCGGGGGGCGCTCAATTAAATCTAATAATTCCCATTTAAATAAAAACAATTAAGTTACAGAAATTGTTAAAAATCAATTGTATTCTGAAAAATTAACTGCATCTATTGTGCCACATCTGTCACCGGAGACTGAGTGGCGCTCAACGTGTTATTTGTTAAAAATAGAGGGACGTAAACGAATTTGTGCTAAAATAAAAAAAATTTCATATTTTCTTTTATCCATCTAAACCTTCCAATATATAAATAATTTGATAACTGTAATTCCCTGACATTTAGAATTTTAAACAATGTATCTAAAATAATTAAAATTTTGATATTGTGATAGTTACAATGATTTATTTAAACAGTGAACAATTCTCAAAATATTTCATTAATTATTGCTATGCTAATTTGTTAAATTTATTTGAAGCAAATATATTTTTTAATAGCATGCCTTCATTAAATTCTGGCTCTAATTATTGTTATAAAATCTATTACTTTTGTGAGGTTCCATTACTGGATTCACATTCCTTATTCTTTTTTTATTGTGTCCTATAAAAAATAACCTGTATTTTTAATATACTGCTAAAAATAAATTTTTCACCTCATTTTATTCTAAAAATTGCATAGTAATAATTCTAATCCCGTGTACTATTTATGATAGTATCAGTGTTATAGTGGCTTTGGCAACAGAATCCAGCCAAAAATTACATTTAAAAAAAAAAAAAAAAAAAAAAAAAAAAAAAACGAACATAAAAAATTTCACATTATAGGCAAAATAGAGTACAGAATTCAGTTCTGTAAGATATAAACAATTAATGACCGTTTTTAAAAATCATGTATCAAGAGTTATTATTGATTTAAATGTATAATTTCATAAATAAGAATGTAATATCTACAACCTATTATTAAAGTTATTTTTTTAATAATCAAAAAATATTTTTTAAGTTTTCTTTTACTGCTTGCAAACCCTTATGTAAAATGAATTAATCCTTTCTGTCATCACGTTGTATATATGCAAACAGAAGGAGATAATATATTATAATTTCAGAAAGAAAACAGATTAAGAAAAATAAAGAAAATAGATTATAATAACAGAAAGATAATAGATTACAATTTGAGACGACCCTGTTTCTTGATTGAGCGTAAATAATTCTTGTTTTAAGATTACGAATCTGTTAGAAAGAAACAAGTTGGAAAATGCGCGTTAAACAAAGCAAATCAGGTGCATTTCGTACTATAAAGAAGTTAAAACAATATTCAGATCTTAGTGTAATAGTAGACAGTACTTCGGATACTGTTTAAGTATCCGAAATGTTTTCTTTGTCTTTGTAAACACTATATATCTGCTTTCTATTATAAAATAAGTAATCTTTAACGAATCTCAGCAACATAAGCATCAATTTCATAAAATGTGAAATATTTTAATGTAATTAAAACGCGTCCCAAAACAATGTTTCCTTCTTTACCATAATGTAATGGAATATTTTAGTATGGCCCTGTAAATTAATTAAAACGATTCTCTGCACTACAGATTATACAGAATTTATATTGTAGTATATACTTCATAGATGCATGTCAATTTTATTATGTTCGAAAACGTGTAACATTATTAAAAGGCACTTGAAACTATTTTTATACATTGGCCGTTATGCAAGGGAACGCTTTTTACTGTCTCTATAATTGAATTATTCATCTCATTTTCATAAAAATTGAAATGACTTGATAAAATTATGCAAGAGTTATGTATTTTAAATTTCAAACAATTCGGATAAGTAGTTTTTGCGTTGTTATATGCGAACGGACAGATAGACAGACGGACGGATTGAATGACAACTATAGTTATTACGTATTTACATAATTACGATCGCGTACTTAGAAACAAGTCAAGCATATACGAATTTGTACTTCATGTAATTTTGTTTTGCTATTTTAAAAACTTTTTCGCAGTTTACACATCAAAGAATAAGGTAAATCTTTGTACCCAAAAACCTGTCTATTTTAAATATTACACAAAAATGTGTTTTCCATGTTATGTAGACATATGTGTAAAAACAGAATATTACACAAAAATCTGTGCATTCTGTACATAACACAAAAACATGTGTATTTTGCATATTACACAACATTGTAGGTATTTTCCTATTGCACAAAAATATATGTAAAAAAAGAATATTACACATATGTATGTGTAAAAATAGTGCTCAGAAATATGTGTATTTCAGTGCAATTCACACATTAAAGTGTGTATTTCAAGAGTTATCAGATAACTTTTACACATTTGGACTTATCATCAAATTACACATTAAAATGTGTATTCTGAAATTTACACATTTGACGCAATTTACACACAAATTTACACATATAGACATGTCGTTTTTGTATCATCGATTTACACATTTTTGTGTGTAAATTTACACATTTTTTTTTAGAGTGTAGAAGATAACACCAGCACAGAACGCGTTTAGTAACAATTCTTCGTTCAAATGATCTCTCACAGCATAAAATGTTCCAAGTCGCCACAAACAACAAACATCCACTGTAAACTCTAAAAGTAATGAGAGTTAGTTTAAGTAGATGAAAACCTGCTGAAAAAAATGATCTTTTATGAAATTGCCCCCTCACCTCTTCTTTATTGCTGATTTACTATCCAAATCAAGAAATAAACAACATTTTCAAGAAGACAATGGAATAGTTTTATCTTTAGGATGCTTTGTGATTATTGCAAATCGCTCCAGTAGCAAACAAATGTTTCAGTCTTTTCCATGAACGCATGCTCATCCTGGCTAAAACAAAGTCAAGTATAACCATGCAAAAAGGATGTTTTTTTTTGGGGAGGGGGGTGAATGCCTTTTTTTTGGACATAAGGAATAAGGTAGCTATGACTTATAAACCAGAAATATACGAAAAAAATTTATTCTACAAATAATTTGAAGCGTTTTCTGAACATATAAAAGAACATTTTTGAAAAAATTCGTTAAATGGAGATATGCATTTCGCTATATGGAGATTATTTTTAATGTAATCATGAAAAAAATTGACCGTCCCTACAAAAAATTCGTTAAATAGATAAATTCGCTGGATAGAGCTTCGTTGTAGAGAGACTCGACTATATTTGTTTGTTAGAATATACTTTGTTTATTACATAAATTCGTAGTGTATCGCCTGTTCTTTCAAAATACTGTAGCAGATTTTGGATGTGTTCTCAAGCTAGTTTGTAGTTTAAAATATACTGAGTAATAAGTAAACAGAGCTAATAATGCCACCCGCTGGCGTTTTTACTCCGGTTGATTCTTTTCAGTGTTGGAACTACATCCGAAGAGGGTTTATTTTTCATTTTATGCACGAGAAAGTATTATTCTCATTGTTGCAAACCAAAAAAGATAGAGAGAAATTTGTATGTCCTAAGTGCTGATAATTGTTTCATGTCAAAAGAATAAAATACCAAATGATTATTACTGCATCCTGATATCGTAATTAATGGTAAGTATAACAAATTTTTGTCAATTTCTTTTGTCAATTTCTAGCTTGTATCGTTAGAATTCGATAATTTACATGCCATTATTTCATCCTAATTTATAATTTTGTTTGCAATGCGAAATAGCTTTGGTCAAGAAATCACGCCATTACATTTTATGATTTCTGTTAAAATATTCTTTCTATACATAGTAAGTAAACTGCTGTGCCAGATCCTATATTTGAAAAAAAAAATTAAATCTAAAACTAATCCGTAAAAATTAATAAAATTTTAATATGGCATTATTATTCCAGGATAACTTAATTAAATTTCACTTTTAATATATTAAAAGACAAAATTTTGATGAGATTCGATGTAGAATTATGAAAAAAAAATTCTAAAAAATTAACCTTTCAAGGGATTGAAAAATAGGTGAGCAGATTTGTTTATGATTGAGTTTTAATTGATTAAAATGCAAAACAAACGAAATGTCTCAAAAACTGTGATGCATAGAGCATTTAAAAATTTTATTATTTTTTTTATCTTAAAGTTACAGTCGAGTCTCTCTATAACGAAACTCCATACATCGAATTTCTCTATATAATGAATTTTTAGCAGGAACGGTCCCTTTTTTTCATGATTACATTAAAAACAGTATCTATATAGCGAAATATCTATCTTCATATAACGATTTTTTTCATAAAATGTTCTTTCTTTATTCAGTTTTAAAAAAGCTTCAAAATCACATGGAATCAAATTTCCATCATTTATTTTTGATTTATCGTTCAAGGCTGAGTTTTTTATATTGCTTCTCTGCCTTGAATCTCTTTGATCTTTAAGTCCAACGAATTCATTCTACCAGCCCCCTCTCCCACACATCTTTTAACATCCTTAGAGAAACAGTGTCAATTTAATTGTTACACATATAAAACCTGGATCAATGTGGTAATTGACGTCAGTGTTGATTTCACAGGGTGTCTTGGGGGGACATTCACTCCCGGAGCAATGAAATCGCCCCCGAAAATTTGAGACGTTGTGTTTCCAATGGCAAAAAAATTTACGTACGTTTTTCTTGTGTGATTTTTATAAAGCTTTTAAATAAATGTCTGTTCTCTTTTTTGAAACTGTTCAAATAATTAAGAAATAGGATATTACGTTAATATTTATATTTAAACACTTCAAATTTTTAATTAAATGTATAAAAAATAATACTTGTTCAAAATTTGCACATTAAACAGAAATTTTAACGGCTTTCTCTATTCAACGAATTTCTCTATATAACGAATTTTTTACTGGAACAATGGATTTCGTTATATAGAGACTCGACTGTATAATAAGATTGAAAATTTCTTTTAAGGTGTTCTAAATACTTATAATTTTTTCGCAAAGTTTTACATCTCTATGATGAAAATTTAAAAAATACACATATTAAAGTCAACCGTCCCTCATCGAAACAAGTCAGAAATTGCACGTCAGACATAGCAGATGAGGTGCTTTCATACTATAATGAAGTTTTAAAAATATTCTGATCTTAGTATAATAGTGTACAGTACTTCGGTTGCCGTATAATAGCAGAAATCTTTTGTGTGTTGCGGCAAATACAATCTAAAAATATTATACAAAAAGTAACTTGTAGATAACAGTTTCGGATTTAAAAAAAAAAAAAAAAAAAAAAAAAAAAAAAAAAAAAATGCTTAACTTTTAGAACCGGTTCTAAAACTGAAACTATCCCAATAAAAAAAAAATATATATATATATATATATATAACCAAAATCGAAAAAGTAAAAACTAGCCCGGTTGTAGATAGTCCTCAGCTATCCTATGCAAAACGAATCATGTCAAAATATTAAAATTTGAGCGAGATATTTGAAAAGAATGCCCCCATAGACTTATCATTATCACCCAAGTCTTTTTCTGTGACCATTGCTCTCCTTTGTGAAAAGTCATCCTATGACTACATTTTCTGTCACTTGGGAATGTGCCACAAAACGGTTACCATTATCCATGGAATATTTAAATGAAGATCAGATGAAAGTTTCAAGATAACATCATCATAAAGTCCTCTGGTGACTCGTCACTTCTCAATGAATGACCAAATGAGAATAAAAATATTACAAACGAAACACTAAGTTTTTTTTTTTTTAAATTTATAATAGATTTTTAAATTTAAAGACCGTTTTGCTTTGTTTTAGATATAATTTGACAGCATTTCCTGATGAAGATCTCAGAAGTAAATCGAAATGTTGAGTACCTAAATTTTATTTTATTGTTTGAGTAGTTTTTAGACTTTACAACAATTTTTATACAATTTAGTAAAGTTGTGATTTTTATTTTACGTTTATTTGTAACTTTGTATAGTATAAATGTTCAGCTCTTTCACTGTTAATACACCTATACTGGGTTAAAATGGACTTTTGAGCAGCTTTTATTGCTTTTAGAAAAGAGAGACTTCATCTTGATCGCAAAATTCAACACATGCTTTTTTTGACAATGAATTTTTAAATTTAATTTTAAGACGGTTTTGCTCTGTTAAAACTGTTGTTAGCTTTCGTTTTTTCAAAACTAAAAACGAAAACAAAATCACTTCACCTTTTTCATTTACGTATAAAAAACATTTCATATTTATTTACTTAGAACAGGTGTCACAAATAAAAAATTAAAAAGTTGACATGTTTCGGTTCATTCATAAGAACCGTATTCATAACACATAAAATCAGTAGAAAACTAAATGACACTGGATATAAATATAATTTAAAACCCCTTTTTTATGGTTTTGTTCTGTTTTGGAAGTAATTTGACAGCATTTCATGATAAAAATCTCAGAGATAGATCGAATTGTTGAATATCTACACTTAATTTTATTTTTTTGTATTGTTTTTAGACTTTACAACAATTTGTACATCGTTTAGTAAAGTTGTGATTTTTATTTTCACGTTTATTTGTAGCTTCTCGTGGTGTAAATGTCTAGCTCTTACGCTCTTTCACTGAAAGATAAATCATTTTAACTTATTGTAATGACTACGACATTTGCGACCTTTTGTGACGTCAAGGCGACTTCCTATCGACAGGCTGTGTTATTAGTGTAGTACCTATTTTCAGCACTTACTGTTTATAAAATTTTATTTTAAGTACCCACGTGCTTAGAAATTAACATTTTGTGTTTGTTGCTTAAATTTTACACACTAGTGTACATCAAAATTCATATTTATTTTAACTGTGTCTCTTTTGAAAAAGTTCGTGACATATGTTATGATATCCTTTGAGAAGCGAAATTCAATACTTTTATAAAAGATCTCCTGTTTTCTAGAGTGTCAATCTATTGCATGTAGAATAAGTAGTTCAAGTATTTGTATTAATTCCACTTTTGGAAAGACATTAAAGTGCTTTAAATAAAACCGATCGGTTGAGTACACTACTGTGTTTGTTTGGCTTTTTCGAATGCATTTTTTAAATACTATATTGCTCTTATGATTCTATGTGAGTTTTATTTGTAATTGATTGTACTATATATATTTTTCATTACTAGTAGCGTATAAATTTTAATTAAATTTGCAATTTGTTTACTTACTATAGCTGAGTGTCAAGAAGATCTGTTGCCTGTCCACTGCAACAACTCTAAACATCGAAAAGCGGAATACTCGAGCCAGTCAGAAATGAGCATTTTTGTTCCAAAACAGCCAGCAAAATGAAAGCAGCCTAAATATGCCGGAAATTGCACATCAAACATAAAAAATGAGGTGTCTTCATACTATATTGAAATTTTTTAATATTCAGTTCTTGGTGTAATACAGTATAGTATCAAAAATCTTTTGTGTATCTTTGTAAATACTATCTGCTTTCTATTATGCGGGAAGTAACTTGTAGTACCTCAGTAACGTAGGGGAGAAGGAGAGGGCACGTTTGAACAAATTTTTAAAAAATGAATACATTTCTTATTTGAATTATATTTTTTGCGTTCTAAGTATTACATAATTAAAACAATGCATTTCTTCATCATATGAACCAAAAATTAAAAGTTTCCCATGCAAATAAAAAAAAAAAGTTGTGAGGATTTAAAAAGCTGAAAGATTTCTGTTCAAACCTGTCCCATGTACGGGTACCTTTGAACAAATGAATAAAATATGTAAATATTGAGAGTTTTCAGAAAAAGCTACATGTGTTTCAGAAATATAAAGTAATATGAATAAAATTAAATACCTAAATTTTATTGAAACTAATGATTTTTCTATTATTTAACCAAACTTAAAACAAAAATCATTGTTGAAACAACTCAGAGTATCCCTCCAGTTATGCTTGGTTGTGAAAACTTATTTACAATAGCCATAAAATAGACAAAATGATATCTGATGCTTCTGGAAAATTAAATTTTTCATTCACTCTTTTTATGAAAAAAAGAAGCATGACTTAAATTCCGTTTTATCTAGTACGAAAAAAAAAATAATGTTTGGGAAAGAGTAAATGAAACAGCATAGGCTTTGTTAGAAAAACCTGCTAAATCATGAATCATTATTGTATATCCAGGATTTGCAATTATCAAATAAATGACTGCCATCATCAATTCAGATTTGAAAATTCCCATCGCTGATACATCAAGAGATTGTAATACATGTGTGCAGAAAGGAGGGATTGTTAACAGTATAAGTCCCTGTTCTTTGATATTCTTAATTAATCTCTTTTCACATAGAAAATATTCCAAATATAATAATTTTTAGGTACATCAACAACTCTTTACTTCATAGTCTTCGATGCTCAATGGTGCCCCAGTTTTTTGTTCAATGGTGCCCCCATCACATGGAGTTCAACATTTACAATTGTTTACTCAATTCGGCTGAAGAATTTGAATAAAACAAAGCTTAAAAACTAAAGATTATATCTTTATTTAAGTGTTGAATAATAAATCAAAATTTTAGGGATACAAAATTGTCAACAAAATTCTCCCAACTTTATTTTCTTAAGTTTAGATTCAAGAAGGAGAAAAATACATATCTTGCTTAGATGTGTAGATTGTGTATACAAAATGGTGCAGCTTTGTATACTTATTGCACTGAAGCAGTAGTAATGTATTGCCATAGACATTTTTTAAAAATAATTTATTTGAAGGAAAATTTTTAAAGTGTTCAAAGGTGCCCCCTGTTCAAACGTTACCCCCCCCTCCCCTATATCAATTTCATAAAATGTGAAACAATTTAATATAATTAAAACGCTCCCCAAACAATGTTACTCTCTATACCATTATGTAATGGAATGTTTTTGTGTAGCTTTGTAAATAAATAACAAATATTCTTTGCACCACAAATTATACAGAATATATATTTTAGTATATACTTCAAGGTTTCATATCAATTTTATTATGTTCGAAAGAATGTAACATAATTAAAATGCACTTGAAACTATCTTATACTATAGTACGAGAAAAAAATTCTGTGTGTGTGTAAATTTTATCTTAAAAATGGCTTTAACGATTTTGATATAGCTTTGCATTTTACCATTTTCGAACACGAGAAGATTAATTAGCTAGGTCACATGTTCGAGAAAATTAGATTAGTGGGTCATTTTGAATCATAATGGGTCAGGATCAATCTATTTATATCTAAAGAACGGCTTGGTTGATTTTAACGAAATTTTGTATCCAACAGTTTTTTGGCACTAGACAATTATTAGGCTAGCTCATATGTTCGAGAAATTTCGATTAATAGGTCATTGTGGGTCAAACCAATATTATCTAAAAAACGGCTCTAACGATTTTGACTAAATTTTGTATTCTACCATTTTGGATTACAAGATCATTTGGTTAGGTCACATGATATAGAAAATTCGATTAGTGGGTCATTTTTGGGTCATTGTGGATCACGCTAATTTTATCTGGAAAGTAGCTAACGATTTTGACTAAATTTTGTATTCTACCATTTTGGATTACAAGATCATTTGGTTAGGTCACATGATATAGAAAATTCGATTAGTGGGTCATTTTTGTGTCATTGTGAATCACGCTAATTTTATCTGGAAAGTAGCTAACGATTTTGACTAAATTTTGTATTCTACCGTTTTGGATTACAAGATCATTTGGTTAGGTCACATGATATAGAAAATTCGATTAGTGGGTCATTTTTGGGTCATTGTGGATCACGCTAATTTTATCTGGAAAGTAGCTAACGATTTTGACTAAATTTTGTATTCTACCGTTTTGGATTACAAGATCATTTGGTTAGGTCACATGATATAGAAAATTCGATTAGTGGGTCATTTTTGGGTCATTGTGGATCATGCTAATTTTATCTGGAAAGTAGCTCGAACGATTTTGACTAAATTTTGTATTCTACCGTTTTGGATTACAAGATCATTTGGTTAGGTCACATGATATAGAAAATTCGATTAGTGGGTCATTTTTGGGTCATTGTGGATCACGCTAATTTTATCTGGAAAGTAGCTCGAACGGTTTTGACTAAATTTTGTATTTTTTCATTTTCGGGCTCAAGAAGTTCAATGGGCTAGATTGCACGTTCAAAAAAATTCGATTAGTGCGTCATTTCGAGTCACAATGGATCATAGTCAAGTTAAATGTTTCTGAAAAAGTCTCAAAAGATTTCGACAAAATTTTGTACTATGCCGTTACAGGGCACAAAAAAATCATTGGGTTAGGTTACAAGTTCAAGGAATTACGATTAGTGGTTCACTTTTGGTCACTATGGATCCGGGTCAAACTAATTGTATCTAAAAAACGACTCAAACGATGCTGAGAAAATTTTATATAATGCCGTTTTCGGGCACAAGAAGATTACTGGGATAGACCACAAGCTCAAAAAATGTTGATTAGTGGGTCACTTTTGGGTCACTATTGGTCAAACAAATCTTATCTGGAAAACAGCTCTAACGAATTTGATTATTTTTTGTATTCTATCGCTTTTGAACTCGAAAAGGCCATTTGATTAGGTCGCATATTCCAGAAAATTTTATTAATGGATGTACAGTCGACTCTCGTTAATTCGAACTCGTCGGAACCACAAGAAATGTTCGAATTATCCGAAGTTCGAATTATGGAAAGTATGAAATGATAACATGCTTAATATGGTACTATTACAAAGGAATTAATGTTATAGTGTTTTTAAAATTTATTATATCTGTTATCGTAGGAATATGACTTAGTATTAAACTAGAATGTATAAATACATAAAATAATTAAAAGATTAGAAACAAGCACAATGGAAGAAAATTTTGAAGCGTCACTGATGGACATACGGGGAACTTAGAAAGTGGATATCAAATGCATGGGATTATATGTATACTCGTTCGAAACAATTTTTACAAAGATCAAAGAAAGAAAGTTATTCAAATGATCTGAAATCCGTGAGAAAGAAAGGGAGAATGAAAAATCGGAATTCTCGTGAGTTCGAATTAAACGATGTCAAGAGAAAATGAGTTCGAATTAATGAAAAAATTTAATGTTATTCTGCCATTGAAAATTTCGGGACTTCATGTCTAGTTCGAATTAAGCGAAGATTCGAATTATCCGATTTCGAATTAACGAGAATCAACTGTATTTGGATCCCTATGGGTGCGGGCGGGTCAAGCTAATTTTATTTTAGAATACAGCTTTGACGATTTTTAACCGAATTAAGTATTTCCCTGTTTTTAACCTTGAAAAGATCACTGGGCTATGTAGAGAAAAATATATATAGTGAAAATAAAATAAAATAAAATAAAATAAAAAATAAAAAAATCTGTAAAATTATTAAATCTTTTCTAGGAAACTTGGATTCATAGAATTTTTTATGTAACGATAACAGCAAAGATTTATGTGACAGAATCGGTTACATGAATTTTTACTGTTAACGTTATATAAAAAGTTCTAGGAATCCCAGTTTCCTAAAAGAAGTTTAGTAACAGACTTTTTTTTTACAATGTACTAATGGATCATTTTGCGGTTTAAAACGATTTGGACTAAATTTCATATTCTACATTTTTGATTACTAGAATACCGTTTAGTCAGGTTTTTGAATGAATTTGATTAGTGGATCATTTTGAGTAATACGGGTCAGTGTCACGAAGCCAAGAAGATTGTAACAAATCAGTTAGCGCTATTTGACAAAATATTGGCAACTTTTGGCCAAAATAACACGTATATGGCGCCAAATAAAAAAAAACAGCGCCAAATTTGGTTGTATATGTGGGAAAAGATGTTTGAAAAAATGCTGCCAAAATGTAAATAAATTTTTTAGACACTCTTAATAGGAATCTAGAGAGATGGTTAAATCAATCAGAGATGAACTAAAAATATGATTTGGTTTGATGTCCTTTTGTTGTGTAAATGTGTAAATAATGTAAAATTTATAAACATGGACATACATATATTTAATTTTCATATTAAAAGTTTTTGTAAAAAATAGTGTTATAAATAACATGCTTTAAAGCTATAATACACAGAAAATGATACAGTGAGAATATTATATCGAGTTGAACAAAAAGTTATTTTTGACCGAGCTTAACTCGGTCACCCTGCTAGTTCTCTCTTACTGACCGTAATGTAACAGAATACTTTTGATAATTCCTGTAATTAAACTATGTCTAATTACACACGTATAATTAATTACTAACTGTGTATAATAAAATCGTATTATTAATTAATAATTATGCATGTTTCATAAATACGTATAATTAATTAATAATTATGTATATATATATATATACATAAAGTAAAACCCCGATAATTCGGATTAATTGGGACCAGACCCAATCCGGATTATCGAAAATCCGAATTATCCGGAGAATTAGAAAAAAATGAAATAAAACATACTTACAGAAAATCACCTTTCTGTTAAACTTATTTAATATTTACAGACAGAAAAAATGTTTACTTTGTAATAAAAAAATTTGCAATTTTCTGCTGTGCCAGTTTTCTAATCATTTTGCGAGCCGTACGGTTACGCATCTGCTTGAGCATAAGTAGTCGTTTTGTGTAGTCTCCACCTGACGTTCAAAATAAATGTTTTAATTGTTCTAGATTTCAGGAAAAGTTTTTTTATTCAGAGTATGACGATGTAACAAGTTAATGTTGTGGAAATAAACAATTACTTTTCAAATTAAAAAAAAAAAAATTACCAAACCGATCCGAATTATGCGGAGATCTGGATTATCGGGGTCCGAATTAGCGGGGTTCTACTGTATTAATTACTTTTAAAAAATGGGCATTTTCGTTTTGGTGTTCGTTTTCAGCCAAAAATAGGAAGATCCAAAATTCGGTTTCGGTTTCTGTTTCAGCCTTTAAAACCTGTTTCGGTCTATCCTTACTTATCACTAACACAAAACGCTCATTTAAACACTTTCCCATTCCGCACACACCCATATCAGATTATGGCTGTTTGATTTTCAAACAATTAAGTTAACGCCCAGGTAAATTTGTCACGGCTCCACACCTCTTGTCCATCAATCAGAATCGGTTTGTAAACAGGTGTCAAACATTTGCCATAAACCAACTATAATTTTTAACGTTAGACCTATTCATTCATCTTTCTCGAAAATTATACATTGTTTATTCAACTTCCAATAATTTATTCTCTTAATTTAAATTGGTTTATTTAAAAACAAGTAGGGGTATCCATAAATGATTATCGGAGATCTCATTTTAGTTTAAAACTTTCCGACACAAAAAAAAATCCTGTTCGTAAAATGATGAACTGGTCGACTGTCACCGGATTTTTCAAATGACATTTTTCGAAATTATAATCTCGTTATCTTAAATTTTCATTGTAAGAGTAAAATTTTCTTAACATATTCTTGGTGCCGTTTGTAAGTTTACAATTAAAATTTGGTGATCGCGATGTGAAGCCGTTGCGTGGGAAAGGGTTAAGAGAAGATTTGAATATAAAAGACCTAAAAAAAAAATGTGTTTTTCAGGATTTTTCTTTTTGAAATAGGATCTTAGATTCTAGTCCTGGGTTTTTCACATGTTATTTATCTCATTTCAGAAATATTTTTAAAAAAAATCTTTATAAAAAAATTAGTTGAGTAACTAGAGAGCCCGATTTGGAGTGCGTGTACAATGATTTTGTGCACAATGTCGTTTCTTATATATAAGATATATATATTTATCTTATATTTTTTTTTTTAAGAAATTTTTTTTTATATTAAGAACTTCGCAAATTATAAGCAAAAAACTTAGTGAAATTTTGGATTGTTTTATAACAACTGTAATTTCTCCACAAGTACACGTATTACTTTCATAAAAATGAACACCGTTTATTAGAAGAAGCCCGCTAATCATTTACTGCTGCTTAACACTTTTGTGACATTAATTTTAACTGACTAATCCAAAAGATATTTGTTTTTCCTCAATTTGTTGACGATCCCCTAATAGAGTTCTGCAAACAATCTTCGCGGAAAATATGGCGTCTATTATGCTATTTGCACACCTGAAGTTTCAGTATTATTCCTCAAGTATTTTTCTAGATATTTAACAAAACATATAAAATCGCAAATGACCGGTCATCGCTGGCCATTACACTGTTTGTTCTATTCAAATAAAAGTATGAGTATGAGTTGCGATTTACGAATATGTAACAATGGGAAGAGTGTAAGCTCTGTTATTTTTTCTTTAAATGATCATAATTAAAAACTTTAAAACAAAAAGAAAGGTTTGAAAAACAAAGAAAGAAATTGGAAAAAACTGTGAAAAAAATAATAACAAAATTGTAATTTAACAAATTACAACGCCTATTTGGAAAATGATATTTTCAAAGACTAAAATTTTAGAGACTTATAAATAAATTCGATATTTAAATTAATTAATAATAATAAACATCATTTTTATGATGACACAATGAGTCATATATTACGTACGCCGTGCATTAAATATCAACATTCCTAGACCAATGATAAAAAAAAACAGCAGTTTATAGATATACAACTTTGATTGTTTAAAATGAGGATTTTTATATGATGGAGTCAATCAGACTGACTTCTGAATGCCTCATATTACGTTACGACATAGATTAACACACGTAAACATTAATATTCCTGGACCCATCATAATAATCAAATTTTAAATGAAATTTCAGTTTTACATATTTCGGAACTGCAAATTTTAAAACTTCTAAACATCGCACATTTTAATTTTTTACATCGTTGCGTAGAGAAGAAAATGCACTTTTAAATGAAATTTGTTTGAAATTTTTATCACAGTTTGTTTTCAAATTATTATTTTTTAAAGTTTTTATTACTTTTTTATCATTGTGACAACAAAAGTATTCCATTTTTGGACCTTAAACATGGACCAATGCGAAAACGAATAAATAAAAATAAGTTGCAAAATTCAATTGATAAAAAGATTAAAATATACTTCAGTTTTCCCAGTTCACTGTGAAGGACAACAACTATTTTCCAAATACGTAAAAAAAAAGAAAGAAAAAAAAAGAAAAGAAAAAATGTAACGACAAAGCAACCAAAGTTAAACATAGATCATTTCTTTGAAAGTTCACTTACTCAAAATATAACAATAATGGTTATAAATAATCAAAATATAACAATAAATCAATAGTTTTTCATGTTGATAGTTAATAGTTAAATTTACTTCTTCTTTCACAGCCTTAAATTAAATGTATATTGCATTAAAACTCATTGTTCTTTTTCTATTAATAATCATTTAGATCAGCGGTTCCCAAACTTTCTTAGTGCACGACCCACCTTTCACTGAAAAAAATTTCGCGACCCACTTTCAGTAAATTAAAATTTAACGACCCACCCAAGAAAAAATTTTATATCAGTATAGCAATTTTTGTACGAACTCTATACGCTCGGATATCCTATCCTACGAAAAACGCAAATTTTTGTATGGAAAATACATTATATAAAAACAAGAATCGGTAATCTCAATGTGTGAAAGTGAATAGTAATTAAAACAATGCACAAACTACATAACTTTATAATCAATGAGATTTCTGGTACTGGTATTTACCAGTGTGGGAATATATATTAACACGCAGTTTATCACAGTACTTGTCTTTCAAAAACAACGAAGTAGAAAAATATGTTCTCATAATAATCATATGTTCATAGCATGTTTCTCATAAGCACGAAGTGTAGAATTTCATCAAGGACCTCAAAGCTGATTTAAATATTTCTGGCTATTCAGTTCGTATATTAATCTAGAATAAAATTAAGGATTTTCTCTTGAAATATTATTTCCTGATGAAATTGTCATACCTTTTTAAACAGATGAAATAAAAGATATTTTTTGATGACAAACCTCGATTTTTCTGCGATCCACCAAAACAACAGCCGCGGCCTGACAGTGGATCGGACCCATAGATTGGGAACTGCTGATTTAGATAAATCTCACAGTTTAAGATTATTTTTACTGTCTTCTATCATTACAAGAAGAAAGCATTGGATTTAAAATTTTCGACTTCTGGTTTTAAATGGATTTGTGTGCTTTTAGAAGGTCCTGAATACGATTTGTCTACTTTTCGAATATTTTTATCTCTCACTCTGTCTGTGACAAAAAAAATTGTGGGCGCTTTATTTCAAGAACTAAAACACGGAATTTAATGAAATTTTAAGATTCAATTAAACCTCTATGTAAATTGGTGCTGATTAGTTTTTGGTATAAATCGCCCAACAGGTGGCGCTGCTATGCTGCATTTTGTTTTCTTTTTTTTCAATAATCTACTTTATTAATTTAGAAAAATAATAAAAATGTACTTGTATAGCATCAGCAAATAATTTAAAATGGTCATCATAAATATCAATGTATTTCAGATATTCAATTTAAGCCAAAGCTATATAATCAAGTTTCGAATTCAAGGAGTAGTTTCTATTTTAATCAATCAAGTTTTATCAGATAAAAAAAATATGCATATGAATTTAACCATATTTTGCAGGCGAACACTTGACTACATTGTTATGTAGTCAAGTAGTGTGTGTTTTTTCTTTGTTTTTAAACTACTTTTTTTACATTCAAAAATTCAGTTTCCAAACAGAGATATTAATCATAGTTTGAAGAATTAAATAATAATTTGAAATATCCGTTTTTTTATTATTATTGCCTGATTTTAAAAAATCTAAATAATAGTATTATTTTTAAACATTTTTCGATTGAAAATGTATTGATAAGTAAATGTAAAAAAACAAAGAAAACTTTAAAAAAATTAAATTATTAGCCACAAAAACATTTAACGTTGAAAATATTTAAAAGGATTTTCTTATAGCATCTAAGAGGAAACTTTTCATCCATATGTTATAAAATCAGCAACATATCTTATTTAATTATTATGTGCAAGCAAATTTTTAAATATGTGATACAACTTATTTAATTAGTTCTGAAAACAAGAGTCAGTCGTAGTGATAGAGGTGGATGCGGTCTTGGGGAAAAAACAGTCCCCCAGTCAAAGAAAACTAAATGGGAATTTGATTACGGAAGATCGCCATTGGTTATATTAAAAACTTTCAATCTCCTGTAAGAGACTCTGCAAATATAATATCATTTTAGGAGGGATGGGGGTTTGGCATATGATATGGTAAAATATCTCTGGGGAAAGGGGGGTTATATTTTGATATCGATATCATTTTTGATCCAATCAAAATTTTATCTTTTTATTTGTAACATGGTCTTTGGTACAAAATAGCATGTTATGTTTTTTAGCCTGTTAATTATTTTTTTAAAAAATACAAAGTTATTATTAAAATTATTAAATTTCTATAAAATTATTTGATTCTAAAATATGGGATACACCAATGTTTGACATTCCTATTCTTCTTTATATGTGTATGCATGTATAATCACGGTTCGAGAAACCATATGTGAAATATATATGAAATGAAGATTATGCTTATTAACAAATAAAGGAGAAAGAGGGGGTATCAGGTCCAGTTATTTTGTTGATAAGAATTTCTATCTGCACCCCCCCCCAATCCCTCCTCCGATCGGGGGGGGGAGGGAGATACAGCAGAACTTTATTACTCTTGAATGCATTTTGTAACAAAAAGCTATTATAAAATATTTTTAAATAGTAATTATTTCTTTTAAATGTTGTTTCATATAAAGTTTTTTTTTTATGCACAGTGATATTCCATTGACTTTGAATAATAAAAGTATGCGAAAAATAAATGTAACCAATTTTGTATACCACTTCAAACAAAAGAAATTAGTTCTAGAAAAAAAAAAATTATACTTTGATAACGATATCATTACCGGAGGGGGAGGTTAGTTCGAAGGATAATAACATATAATATCGGAAAGGGAGAGGATCCAAAGTTACTAAAAATTTGATAACGTTATACAGTTGGCTCTCGTTAATTCGAACGCGTCGGGACCACAAGAAATGTTCGAATTATCCGAAGTTCGAATTATGGAATGAAAACATGCGCAATATGATACTATTACAAAGGAATTAATGTTATAGTGGTTTTTTTTTATTATTTATTTCGTCTGTTATCATTAGAATATAACTTAATATTAAATTAGAATGTATAAATACATAAAAGATAAACAAGCACGATGAAAGAAAGATTTAAAGCGTCACTGATGGACAGACAGACGGGGCTCTAAGAAAGTGGATATCAAATGCATTGGATTATATGTATACTAGTTCGGAACACTTTTCAAAAAAATCAAAGAAAGAAAGTTATTCAAATGATCTGAATCCGTGAGAAAGAGGCGACAAATAAAAAATCGGAATTCTCGTTAGTTCGAATTAAACGAAGTCTATAGAGAAAATGAGTTCGAATTAATGAAAATTGTTAACGTTATTCTGACATTGAAAATTTCGGGACTTCACGTTTAGTTCGAATTAAGCGAAGATTCGAATTATCCGATTTCGAATTAACGAGAGTCGACTGTATTTTCACAGCCCCTAATCGGATAAGCTTTTTTTGAACAGAGCAAATTAGGATGTTTAGCCTGTGGGGTCATGGTGTTGGAGATCTCTGCTTCGTATGAGGCAAATATCTCTCTAGTTATGGTTAAAAAGGTGGTGATTATTATTTTCAATGAAAACCTTTTATTAATACATTTAATAAAATATTAAAAATCATTTATTAAAAGAAAAAGGTATAAAAATATGAACTTTGAGCAATATCAACATTTTGATTGCTTTTATTTTATTTATTTATTTTAGCAGGCACTGCAATAAAAACATGCATTGAATTGCTATGCAAAAAAATTGTTGGGGCCCATATTTTCGAGGTGAAATTGTCTGCAAATACATAACTCCCAGTTTAAAAATTTATTTATTTATTTATTTATTAAGATATCCAGAATATATTGTATATATCAAATACTCAATAATGTTTCAGAATTCCACATTAATTGAATTTTATATAAAATTTTATTTACTTAATATTATTTTCATTTTCTTAAAAAAAAAAAAAAAAAAAAATAGGGGTTTATTTAGAGGGAGCTAAAAGAAATATACTCCATTCTCGGAATAAGCCGAAATCAGTGTTTTGTAGCTAAGGTACGGTATAGTCCTCAATCCACCTTTTTTACCCCCACTTCTGCCCTCCCCCAACCCCGAAACAAAATCTTGGATACTTTATTGTACTTTAGAAATGGAAAAAAAAATCTTAATTAATAATAAAATGTACCTACATTTTTTATCCTAGTTCTCTTCGGTCATCTGCTATCCAATCGTGACATAATCCAAATTTTATAACACGCTCCATGCTAAGATAAATCCAAAAAATCGTCTGCCAAATATTCCAAACAGTCGGTAGTTTCGGTATTCCTTTTCCAGCAATGCCACACGACTTCTGTTACACAAATATCCTCCTGCAACAAGTCTTTTTTAGTTTATTTCGTCGAGAGAATTCAGAAATAAACTTAATAAATATTCGAACGTTTAATTACAAATTCAGAAAACAACTCAACTCTTCACACCTCATTCAAAACTGGTGACTATTCCATTGAGAAGAGTCTTCGAGGCAATAGGATGTCGGATAAGTTTGTGTTCTGAAATTTTTCCATCCCCCCCTTCGGATGGATGTAAGAGAGCAAGCCTCACCCCTAAAACGTAAAGTCTTAATTGCTTTTTGATGTTGTGTGTTGGGTTGCTCTATTTGGCCCCGTTTCAAAAGAGTCTTTGGCGTTTCTCTTGGCGGGGCATAAAGATTCGTTTTGTTTTCTTGTGAATTACAAGACCTTGGATTTTTATATCAGCCAGTGTGCATTGTGTCCCATATGTCTTAAGGAACAATTTAATATCACAGATACACATCTGATGAGAAAGTTTCGGAGGCATGACTCACTTTCATCTGTCACTCTTCCGAAACCTTACACAATGAGGTTTTCTTTCGTAATAAACTTCTTTGTTTTTATCTTTAAATCTCTACTCTTATTTTATTTTATTTTATTTAATCATTTCAAAAGCTGAAATTAAAAATCTTATAAGCTTTTTTTTACTTCAAAAGTAAACATTTTTTTTAAGCCTATGATAAACGACAAATTGCAGGGGGTGTCAGGTGATACCTCATCACTCTTTCTATCAGATCTATTAAATGACATTTTAAAACAATTATCCAGAGTATATAAAAGAGTATCATACTACTCAAGTTAAGACCAGAAAAAGACTTCCGTAGAGCAGATCACTTTTTGCACTATGTCGCAGGGCTCGATTTTTCGAGCCCTGGATCCTAGCGTTCCCGGGATCCCGGGGAACCCAGAAATCATTTCTGGGAATGTATATTTTTTTACTCAGGTTCCCGACCGGGAGCCTAAAAAAAATCGTGGCCGCGAGCGATGCCGCGCATGCTTTATATCGCGTAAATTATGCAAAAATTTAGCTCTTAATCGGACCGTGAGGCGGGTAATTTCGTCAAAATGTTCGGAAAACCCCGAATTTCGTCAAACAATTGCAAGAAACGGCGAATTTCGTCAAAAAAGCGGCACATTTTGTCAAAAAATCACGAAAAACGGCAAATTTCGCCAAAAAATCGCGATAAAACGGCAAATTTCGTCAAAAAATACCGAAAAATCGACAGATTACGACAAAAGAACATGAAAAAAGCCTGTATTTCGTCAAAAGATAGCTGGAAGCAACGCAAATTTCATTAAAAAATCTCATAAAAACGGCAAATTTCGTCAAAAAATCACGAAAAAAACACAAATATCTTTAAAAACTATTCTAATACGATAGGTTTTGTTAAAACATCGCGATAAATCGGCAAGTTTCGTTAAAACATTCCAATAAATTAGCAGATTTTGTCAAAAGATCGCGAAAAAACGGCAACTTTCGTCAAAATACTCACGCATAAATTTTATTGGGTACCTACATTTTTCATCTGGGAACCTATATATTTCATGTAGGTTCCCAGCTAGGAACCTTAACATTTTTTGAATTTTCGAGCCCTGACTGTGTGGTTTGTGAAACGTTGCCATTACCTAAAAGCTTCAAGCAGTGTAGCAAAATTAATATTTCGCAAAAATATGAAATTTCAAAATGTGGAAAAAAATAACTTATGGACAAAACGGGAAACAAAATGTAAAAACAGTTAATATCTCAAAATTTTATAAAACTTTTTTTTTTAAATAAGCATTTTTTTTTAAATAAACACCAAATTGCAAGGAGTGTCAGGTGATACATAATCCCTCTTCTTATCAGATATATTAAATGACATTTTAAAATAATTATGCAGTGTACAAAAATGCATCACACTACTAAAGAAAAAAAAAAGACCAGAAAAAGACTTGCATAGAGCAGACTATTTTGCATTAGGTGGTTTGTGGAACTTTGCATTATCTAAAAGTTTCATCTTAACAAAGAAATTATAGACTGTAACTTTAGCAGCGTAGCAAAATTAAGATTTCGGAAAAAAATGAAATTTCAAGATGTGGAATCAAAATAAATAGATAAATAAAATAATTTAGGGATAAAACGATTTACAAATTGTAAAAACAGTTAATATCTCAAAATGTTTATTCAGCGGCGTCAACTTATATGGGGCCCGTGGGGCCGATCTTACCCAATAATTTTGGATGATAGCGTACCCAATTTTCACTGTTCTAGTTATTTATTTCATTATTATTTTATTAATCATTTTCCTCCTTAGAATAAAATTTATTTTACCAATAATCACGTGTTTTATTTCTCCGACAAACACTCATATATCCCAAAATAACTGAAATGTTTTGCTTTCATATTTAACTCTCTTCTCATTCATTTTGTAGTCATATTCATGATATCACGACATTACAATAAATATAAGTATTTATATAAGAAATAACGCATGAGAATATAATTCAATAAAATTGCAACTTTATTAAAACATGATAGAGTGACTTAAAATTCTCATCTTCCACCACGTCGTACCATTTTACAAAAATGTTTTTTGAACCACCAAATATTTTTGAGTCAACCCAATATTTTTCAAAAGTTAGCGCCACTATGTTTAATCCTATGAGATCAGCCAAATTGTAAATACATTTCAGTGATACAGCAAAAGACAGGAAACTTCTTAACGAATAAAGAAGTATTATTCAACTATTGTGTATTTTTAGATTCCAGAAAGAGTACAAGATAGAATCCGTCAAAAGTCCAGTACCCCTATCCATAACGGGTACTGGAGGAAGATGGGCTGGTGATAATAGTGATGATGATTATTAAATGAAGAATCGGTGGCTATTTGAAGATTTTGTTTTATAGAACGGGCCTGATCCCACCCCTGTCTTCCAGAATTGTCAGATTTTTTTCCCTCTCGGTACTAAGTACTTCCTAAGCGTCGCATATTGCACAGTTCTTGTAACAGCATTTTCAGTTACCACGGGAATTTTATGACAATTTTCTAAAATTTAATTAATTTCTAATTTTTTTCAAATTTTAAATAAAATCCCTGTATTAAATTCAAATGATAGGTATTAGAATATTAAATTGACATATTAAAAAAAAGGGAGGGGAAAATGGAGATTGCATATACAGGGTTGTTATAATTAAAGTTCGTCTATTCAGAAGGCTCTAGAGCCGGTTCTAAAGCTCCAAACGAAGTAAAATTTCACTAGTACGTAGTTGAAGTGATGCGCTCTGCGAAAATAGAAAAAAATAGTTAAAACTTTTGTCAATAGGTGGCGCTTAGCCAATATTTAAGCCGGTATTTACAGATTCCTTTATTTAACTAAACTCCTTTATCTAAAGACAGGTGTCAGACAATCTCTGATCTGAAAGACAGTGTTAAATCTCACATTTGCTCAATTTCACAGGACAGTTTACGCAATGCTGTAGAAAACCACAATTCTGAGAATGAAATGCGTTATTGAAAATTTTGGGGGTTTCATTGAGCATGCTTAACCTTCCTACCCTGTTGAAATTTTACTCAAATTTGCTTAAAATATTTCACACCAGAATTTTTATTTAAATCCATTTAAGATGCTTCTTTAACATAAATATTTGTGTTATTGATTTATTTAATTTACTTTATGAAAAATATTCTGGTTTGAATCGGATGAAACGCATTATAGGACTGGGTCGATTAGACCCATTCAGGGTAGGAAGGTTAATGTTAATCTTCGTTATTTTCTCGCTGCCGAGTGACATGTTTTATTTTTGTTGATGTAGATAACATCACATGAAATGATATCCATTTTTCTGTATTGTTTGGAGTCATAGGTCAGGTTCTAGAGCTGTCTGATTATGTGATCTTTAATCATAACAATTCACAGCTCATCGAAATTTGTTGAAAATTTTAAATTTGTGTGCTTCGTCTGGATAGACTGAAATTAATATAATGAATCTGCAAATATCTACTTAAATGTTAGCGCAGCGCCACCTATTGACAAAAATTTTAACTGCGAAAAACATTTTTTTTTTTTTCTATTTTCGCAGAGCGCATATCTTCAACTCCGTACTAGTGAAATTTTTCTTCGTATGTGGACATAGAACCGGCTCTAGAGCCTTCTGAATAGGCGAACTTTAATTATAACAACCCTGTATATAGTGTTGTCATTTTCTCGCTGAAATCTAAAACAAGAAATATTCTAAAATCAATAAATAATGCTTAAGGTGATTCTTCACTGATTTGAAAACTCCCGCACCGTAATGTTAAGTCTATAGCAAGGTTGTTTTCAAATTTCTCGTTTAAATTTGAATATTTTAAAATGACTTTTATTGCATATCTTTAATATGACTATTTTTTTATTTTTTCTATTTGGGTTACAGAATAATAATAATTTTTTTAATAAAAGTACTTTCACTTTCAAATTCGGTTACGAAGGTAAATGTAATTTTTATTTTTAAAAAACATGCAACCAAAATCGAAAAAGTAAAAAATAATTATATTAAAGATCGAGTCCAACTATCCTATGAAAAAAAAAATCGTTTAAAAATATTCAAATTTAAATGAGAAATTCGGAATTAACCTACCCATTTGGATTGACATTACGGAGCCGGTGTTTTCAGGTGAATGAAGAATCCCTTTATGTTCCCTCCAGTATCCTAAAATTGAAAAAAAAAATGGTGTAAATATATATATATATATATATTAAGGAAGTGTGCATTTTAATTAATAAATATAAAATATTTATCTATTATTGAGTCAAAATGGCGTTATTTTTAAAGATTTTTTTCATTTGGTTAACTCCCAGATAAGCGATCAAATACTTAAAGGACAAAATTCTTTCATATGTGAAAATGGCGTTATTTAAAACTTATATTTTAACTAAGAAAATCGCAAAACGTTTTATTGCACTCTTATCAAAATAAGAAATTTTCAAAGTGTAAATTTCATAGTTTTTATTTAAGATGGTTTCAAATACGATTTTCCGAGTGCCACCTGTTAGCGATATACATAAAAAAATAATCAGCCTCTAGTTTATATCAAGGTATAAGTGAATTTAAAGTTTTGCGAAATTTCGTGCATTAATTTTTGAGATATAGCACCTACACAGAATTTCTAAGTAACAGACAGACTCACAGACAGATATTTTCTAAAAAGTATCACATCATGTTAAGGACCTTCTAAAACGTTTGAAATCAATAATGTTTACGAATTCGATAATTTCTTCTTATAAAGACAGAAGAAAGTAAATATGAAAATGCGAGAATTATTTGCATTTATTTCTATTCTATAAAATGTTTCATATTCTACAGTGTGTCCCACACAGATAAAGCCACCATGATTTTGTGCGTAATCGGAGACGAAACAAAACACGAGAACGAAACAAACATATTAAGAAAGACTATATAGAAATGCATATTTACAAGGAATAACTCATCCCTTACCCCACTTGATCAGGAAAAAAAAAAAAAAAATGCATAAAAAAGGAGGGGGGGCAGTGTCCCGCCGGAGTAAAGTCACTACTGTTAATAACAATTATATCCGCCATGCTTACATATGACTTGGAATATACGATGTGGCATGCCATTTAACAATCCCTGGAAGACATTAGCATCAGTATTATCTCATGCCTCAATGATGGCGGCCTTCAGTTCTGCCACAGACTTGAACTACCTTCCATTGGCATTTAAAGTTCGACTGAGGATACTGCACGTATTTTATTGGGGATTGAGAGGAAGATACAGGTTAGGCCATTCCATAATAAGTCTCCAATAAAAAAAAATAAAAAAATAAAATAAAAAAAAAAGCTGAAAAATCGAATTTAGCCCACCAATTCTCTCTTGATTTGGCAATAAATGGGTTTCTCTCAATTCTTGGTAATTGGTACCTACATGCCGTCTGAGGGAAGAGCCAAGTTAAGTTTACCACAATAATCGAAACCTTCAAACACCATGAATAAACCTCTATCTACCTATGTTGAGCCTGCCCATGTTGAAAGCTACCCACAAGCAGAGTCGATGGAGGCAAATATCATCAAACCTGGAATAACAGGTGGCATCTTGTTATATTCCCAGATAAAAAAATAATTAGTCTGGAATGGCTCAGACGGTCTTTCTTTCGATTGGAATGACATGAGGAAAGGAGAGGAAATTTTCTCGATAAGACAACACGTGGAGGCTTATTCATAGAGTTGGGAGGCTTCAGCCATATTGGTAAACTTAATCTGGCTCTTCCCTCAGACTACAATGTAGGTTACCAATTACCAAGAATAGCTAGAAATGAATTTATTGTCAACTGAAGAGAGAATTGATGGGCTAAGTTGGATTTTCAAGCAGGAAAACACCTCCATAACCTTTGCAAAATCTTCCTAGGAATGTTCTTTTTTGATAATTGGAAACATGTTATGAAATCACCTGCCCTGTACCTTCATCTCAATCCACAAGAAAATTTGTGGAATATCATCAGTCGAACATTAAATACTAATGGCAGACAGTTCAAGTCTGTGGCAGAACTGATGACCGCCATCATTGAGACTTGAGATAATACTGATGCTAATGTCTTCTAGGGATTGTTAAATGGCATGCCACATCGTATATTCCAAATCATATGTAAGCATGGCGGATATAATTGCTATTAACAGTAGCGGCTTTATTTCGGCGGGACACTTCCCCTCTCCCCTCTTTTTTGTACGTTCATTGTTTTTCCTGATCAAGTGGGGCAGGGAGTCAGTTCTTCCTTGTAAATATGCATTTCTATATTGTCTTTCTTAATATTTTTGTTTCGTTCTCGTGGTTTTTGTTTCGTCTCCGATTACGGTACAAAATCATCGTGTCTTTATTTGTGTGGGGCGCACTGAATATTGAATCATAAACATTTAATAGCAATTTACTGAAATATTTCTGTTCATTGCTAACCAACTACCATTTACTGAAACATGTTTTACTTTTGATTGCATTTATTTTTAAAACTTTAATAAATTAACAATTAAGCGTATATCAGGGGAATTAGGGGCTATGCATACACAATGAGAGAATCTCCATTTTAGAGGAGAGGGGGTGGTCTGACGCATGATATCGTAAGTTATCTCTAAGGGAAGGGAGTTTGTTTTTTGATATCGTTATCATTCTTGATCCAACCAATTTTTTTTTTCTCTTTATTTGTAACTGGTCTTTACAGCAACATAGTATGTTCATTACAATTATTTTTTACACTTTTCATAAAACATATGTAATAACTTTATCTTTTTTTGTGTGCATGTTTAGTCTTTTAACCATTTTATGAAAATACAAAGTTATTAATATCTAAATGATTATAAAATTATTTAATTTCGAAGAATGGAATACTCCTCAATATTTCCATTTCCTATTCTTCTTCTATCATACATGTATGTTTATAACCCACTGTTCGACAAATCATTTGCGAAATATGTTTGAAATAATATTTGTATAATAAAAAAGAAAGAATGTTGTCCACCAGTTTTGTTCATAAGAAGAACTGTATACCTCATCCCGTGCCAAAAAGCGTTATTATTATTGAATGCATTTGATTTTGGGGTTGATATTTGCTAAAATAAAGGTCCAGGTCCCCTTAAGCGCAAAACATTTTTTTTTTTTTAAATCCGCATAAAAAATAATTCACGCTTGCGAATGTCAACTGGATATAGAACGCTTTTTCCATTACTAACTCACATTTTTAAAAGGATTTATATTTATAAATAATTATTTTGTATCTCATATGAAGTGGTATATTTCAGCTGTTTGTTTCTCGCCAAGGAGGGGCTAAACTTTAAGAGCCAAACTTCGTTCCGACTCAAGGTTTCACATTCTAAAACCTTAGGGATGAAGTAGTTTCTAACATGCAGAAATGAAGTGAAGAGAGAAAACAACGCGCATAGGAATACCGCTGTAGAAGACTCGGGATCTTAAATATAGAAACGGAGTCATTGCAGAGCGATTTTGTTTTTTCTTCTTGCTTCTTCTTTTTTTCTTTCCTCGGAAAAACTTTCTTTTTTTTTTTTACAAACGGTGCAGGAGGAGAAGACACTTATTGAGTAAGGCGTAAACTCTGTATTATGGAATTATAAAAAATTTTATGTAATAGGTTATGCGTATTATACAGAAATAAAGATGAATTGATCATGCTACAGCATCTCAGCTAGAAATTAATAAATTACTGTACAAAATACAAACATTCTAATTTTTTTTGTTGTTAAATTAGTTTTATTATTTATTTATTTTTTTAATTACATGTTTTCAATTACAATGTATTTAATAGAATCTGCTTTATTACCATGAAAAAAGAATTTTAATAATCGATTATAGAACATATCGATTGTAGATTCTTGAAAGTAACCGATAACTGTATCGGTTGTGTTTTTTAAAATGACGATTATTTTAATTGATAAATTTTCAAGAATTGCCCATCTCTATGTTACTGAGGTTCACCATGGCATGTTCCGAATTGAAAATGAAATGTTTGCCATTGTTAATTCCTTTAGGGACACTAAAAAATATTTCATTACTTTATGGTCTATGGGGAAAAATCATTTACAGTACATTTTTCTACAGTACATTTACAACATTTTAAACATGATGAATTTTATACATGTTATTGAGGTGCAATAGCATTATAGAATATATTATGTATAGCACTTATTATACGTATACAAGTGAGCTCAAAGGTATTCCGTTATATTATGGTATATACATATATGTGTATATATATATATAACCTCGTTTGCGGCATAATTTAACGATGTTACTCTGTTACAACATAATGAAATTGATATTAATTTCTGAAGTACACATATTTACTGTCTGTAGAATATGGGATTCAAAATATTTTTCATTCATTTACTGGGTCTCGCAAAAGAATTCGGTTACAGAATCGTTTACGGGGAAAACTGATCGCAACATATTTCAATTATGTTGAACTATTTAAGATATGATCAAATGATATACAAAAGAACCTGTCTAAAGTGACTACCTTTGGGACAGGCTAAAATGATTACTATATAGAGGTGGTCACTTTATGGAGTGTCTTGAAATGGCACAATAAAACGTTTGTGATCTGAAAAAATAAAATATAAATAAACATAAATGCTTTATACTATGTAATGAACTGGTTAATTAATAACTATAATAAATGAATTACTAATTTAAAATGTACAACATAAAAGATAATTTACTTAAAACTCACTTTATTTCTTTTGAATACAGTTGCAATTCCATAATGATTGATTTAAATAATACATCACTGCAATTTATAAGCATTTTTATTTTCATTGAAATTGCATAATGATAACGTTTCTATGACTGAAAATAATAAACTTTTCACTAAAAATTACCTTAGACAAGTGCAAATATCATTACAATAAAGGACAAAGTTGTCATTTTATACATTAAACAAATAATCACTGTAGGAGATAAATTTCTGTACTTTTCTAACCACTCTAGACTTTTAATTGAAACTTTTCGGCATGCAGAAAAATGGATAGTCACATTTTACAGGTTCAAATAACATTGAAAATGACAGGCAAACAGGTCACTTTACGCAGGTGGTCACATTACCCAACAATTCTCATATTATTTTATATGAGCACAAGTAAAATTTACCAAAAGCGGTCACTTTAGCCAGGTGGCCACTTTACCAAGGTGGTCACTTTCGCAGGTTCCACTGTACTTGTACCTTACTGAGGTTTAATACAAGACGCTTGCAGTATTGAATTTGTCATTTATTTGCAAGAACAGATAAAAAATTTTCAGATTCAATAAAGTGTTATCTATTAGATATAAAAATGTGTTTTCTTTTTTGATGTGCGTTTTTAATGTTTACCCAGATTTTTACATGCTGTGTGGTATGCATAAATTGTATAGACTATAGACAGGATTACACAGAAACAGTGAAGAAAAAAATTCAGGAAAATTCCTGAAGATGAAATTTTAACTGTATAGTATTTTTTCTTACTACATTAAGTGTTATCATTCTATTTAGAATCTGTAAAAATCTATAAATTCTACACAGAGCTGCACAAAATAAATATAATTTCTTTCCGGCCATGAGCGATAATTATTGAAATATGATTTTCAAATGTATGATATGTTTTCTAAAATATTTATTTAAGCATCATTTTTACATTATTAAAGGGCGAAGTTTTGTTAAAAGTATCCCAGAAGCATTGAAAAGTGTTTCATAATCTATGTTTGACGCATGGTTTTCCCAGGGCTGCGGAGTCGGTAGGAAAAATGGTCGACTCGAATTTTGACTCAGCGAGTTTTAAGGGTGTATTCGAAAAAATGCTTTTTTACCTTCAGCAGCTCAAAATTTTCTGATACAATTTCAGACTCATTTTTAACACGTTCGCTACCGCTTACGTGAAGATGTGATGATAGTTAATGCCGCACTGTAGAAGTGAGTTTTTCCCAGAAGCCGATTTACTTTTTATAACAAAGAATCAGTGAAAGATTTTCCCGCGCCAGCCCGTGACTGGCTATTGAGACATCACCAAACATCACGCGCTGGCGCGTGAGTGGCCCCTTAACGTTGGCGCCATATCACGCGCTGGGGCGTGAGCGGCAGCGAATGTATTAAAAGTAGAAACATGAAACTTACTGACAAGGAAGGTCTCCATACGGGCATACTCAGAAAAATCTAAAAAAAAATACAGAATGTTCTTCTCATATAGTTATATATGTTTATAAAAAAAAAATTCGGCGGAATCTCCTTATAACGTCCGTAAAAAAATAATAAAAATTTCGTTTATTTGGCGATTTATCTCCGGTTGGCGAAAAAACGAAATTTTGAAAAATACGCTTTTACGCTTCGAATACTTTTTAAAGAAAAAACTTTCTATGTTCAATTTATTTAAATAAGTTTAGTTTAAGTAATTTTAGTTTTGCATTTTTACTTTACTTTAAGTGTAATTTTGTCATATACGTTTATATGTACTTATAACAAAATGAAATTAATATATTTTATCATTTAGAACACAATTTAAATTGATTAAAATTGTTCCAAATTGAAAAATACACTGTAAAAAATCTGCTGCATTTTGTTGCAACGCGCTCCCTTGCTTGTATAGAAAACGGTTGCTTGGCCGTGAAATGGAGCTTTCTCATTGGTTGGAATAGAGATATTATATACAAGCGGTGGAGTGCGTTGTAACAAAATGCAGCAGATTTTTAACAGTGTATGACACGGTCAATTCACCGTGCCATGGAGCATTCTCATTGGTCAGAAGAGAGATATTCTATAAAAGTATGTGGAGTGACGTTGCAGTAAATGCTGCAGATTTTTAACAGTGAAGTCAATTAAAATCAATTTTCAGATTCGTTAAAATCGTCTCCTTTTGGCGAGGAAATGCACTGCTCGCCAAATCCCGCCTCGCTTTCAGCTTTTCACGCCAATTATTCCAGACTATTTTATTTTTGTACATATCTAATAATGTAATTCCGCCGCTAATTTTCACTGATCCTTTATTACCTACATGAGTAGTTTAATTCGTATTTTTTTCAAAAAATTCTGAGTATGCCCCCAATGGAGACCTTCCTTGTGAGGTGATTGTTGAAGAGATGTATAAGGTGCCGTGTGATGTCATTTTGCGCTCAATTCATTAGAATTTGATTTAATAAACAATTACTTTCTGAGTATGACCCTTTTTTTCATTTCCGAGTCATCCGCTGCTGAAAAATTGGTTCAAAAAGCCAACTTTGATTGCATTTTTTTTTTCAATATTTTCTACATTTATCAAAAAATCGATAATTATTCCACCTTATGTACTTTCTAAATAAGACAATTTGTCTGTTTGACGCGTTTGAGAGCAAAAACAAATTAAAAAATAAATCGGAAAATAAGCAATTTGGATCGAAATACATCCTTAATGATTGTCTTGTATACTGGTGTTGCTTTTTGATTAAAATTATGAGGGAACGCAAGAAAAATAAAACGAAAATTTTACTATTTTGGCATTAATTCTGTTCTGATAAGTTTCAAAAAAAAAAAAAAAAAAAAAAAAAAAAAAAAAAAAAAAAAAAAGGAAAGAAAAAAGAAAAAAAACTGTATTTTCCGCATTATTAGGATGAGCGAAGCGAATCCTCTATTAGGCCACTCAAATGACATTTTGTCGTACACTTTACAAAAAAAACTATACAGTATTTTGACTTGAAATTAAACACAAATATAAATTATGATCTGTAGATTTGCAGAATATTATTTTTTTTTACAGAAATACTTTTCAAAAAATTATTATTTTAATTAATTTATTTTAGATGTTTTTCCATTACGGACACATTTTTTCTAATAAAAAGTAAAACTCGTACGTTTTCAGAAGAAAAACTTAAATCATGGGGTCAGTAATTATAGCTAGAATCATCATTAAATAAATAAAATATATTTTCATTATTCTGACAAAATCTCTCAAAAACTGCTTTCAGATTTTCAAACTGTGCTCATTCCTTTTAATTATGTATACACGTTTGTAATGACCGAAAGGTGGCGTTGTATAGACCTGATAATCGTTTGTTTACGTATGCTGTTTGTTCCATGCTGTAGCATAGCGGAACCCGTTTAAAGAGCTATTTAAAGTGCAGTTTTTTATCTTTTTTATTTAATTATGGGAGATAAATTACAAATATCGACAATTTTAGAATTTCTAGATGCTGGAAAATCTAGTAATTCCTTTAGAGAAGCTGAAGCAATTATTGATTCATTAATCATGCAAGCATTGTGTTGCTGTCATATTATTTTGCCATGAGTAAGTCAAATGTACTTTTTTATATTATAGATCTAAACTTTGTGTGTAAAATTTTGATTTTAGATAATTTTAATACAAAGAACCCAACGTTGCATGCGTTATAGGACTGTTTATTTATTTATTATTGAACTGTTTATTTATTTATCGGCCTTTTAAACACTGATTTCAGCGGAAGATATCAGTTCTATTTCGTTTCAGACTTTATCCGCGAGAGGGCGTCTATTTCATTTCAAACGCGAATAGTTTCATGATTTCTTTTATAAAATTTATAAAATACTTTTTTTTAGAAAAATTATAGGATATTTTTAATGAATTAAAATTTGTGAAAATTCTCTTGTTAACATTCAATTATAAAAGTATTTTTCTGTGTTAGGACTTCAAATACACAATTTATTCTTATTTTGTGAAATCATTTAAGCAGACGATATTTATGAATTTTAACATTATATTTTTGTGAAGTGGCAATAAAAGAATTGTAAACAAATAAAATTAATATTTTGTATAATTCTACTTCGAAAATATTTTTATTCATACCAGTCTTATATCAGAAATAAACAATCTGAGGAAATTCTTAGTTATTTGGTTAAAGTACATTTTAAAATTAAAATGCGCCGAAACATAAAATTACATTTTTGCTTAATAAAAATGCAAAAGTAATTTAAAAAATATATTATTACTTTCAAATATTTATCTTATAGCATAATACTTCGCGAATCCAAACAAAGCATGGCTTTTGCTAGTTAATTTTACAAAAGATTCCATTAACTAAAATTCTTTATTACTATTTTTAGAAAACAAGTTGCCTCTGATACGTCCTGGAATAATTATGTTTAGTACAGTTATACCGTTAGAGCTAGAGTTTCAGGATAATTCCTCGTGTATTTTTCTAGATATTTAACAAAGTGTCAAGAATCGCAAGTGGCCCGTCACCTTTGGCTATAATGTGTATTATGTTTCGGTATTGATGCTGTCAATCTATCATCAACGCATGCAGGTTCAAACCGGTACTGAAAATTAAAGTATTTTAAAAAAAAATCTGAAACCATAATCGAAAAAGTAAAAACTAGGCCGGTTGCGGATCGTCCTCAGCTATCCTATGCAAAAAAAAAAAAAAAAAAAAAAAAAAAAAAAAAAAAAAAAATCCCGTTTAAAATATTAAAATTTGAGCCAGATATTTGAAAAGAACGCCCCCATAGACTTTATATTATCATCCGGGTCTTTTTCAGTCTGTAGTGTAGCGTCTTAATATAGATTATTTACCATGTTTATTAATGTTGTGTATTTAACATAATGTATGGACCTTTCCACAGAAAATGAGCAAATCAGGTATGGCTGACATGTCACAGATATTAATGAAAATCATCATATAAGTAGATCATATTTATTTAAGAGTATAAATGTAAAATAAATGATTTCGTAATTGTTCATTTAAATATAAAATCTTACATCAAAAGTTAAAACAAAATCGTGATTTTGTGTACATGCTTGAAATATCAGTTTTTGGTTATTAACTTAGGAACGGAAGGACTATATTAAAAATTATTTACAATTAAGAATGAACAATAAGTAACAGATTAGCGGAATTAGTAACTGTTTTTATTCCACAATGGAAAAAAAATGAGGGAAAAATGTAATCTTTCTATTATTCGTTTCAGCATGAAGGACAGCTTTTACAGTTTTAAAATTATTTAACGTTATAGCTGAAGGTATACATTTTGAAAATCAAAACTTTCGTTCTTGCCTTTTTAATGAGTTAAAAAAAAAAAGAAAGAAAAAGTTTTGGAGAAAAAATTCAATCTTTCTATAACTTGTTTGAACATGAAATAAAGATTTAAAAACTATTAAATTATTTGATATGATAGATAAAAGAATATATTTTAAATATAGAAACTTTTATTCTTGCTTTCATTCTTGCCTCAAGAATATTTTTAATTAGAGTAGAAAAAAAATAAAAAACAGTTGAACAAAAAATTATACATTATTCCTAAATCCGGATACAAAAGAGTAGACGGCAGAACTAATTTATTTTTCCTGTTTTCCTGATGACTGTTCAATACTGTTAATGTCGGTCTTTTCCTTTATTTATTTTTTGGGGATACATAAGAGAAATAATTTTGATATTGTAATTTCTTTTTAAGTTTCTAAATTTTTTTGAAGATGAAGGAAATAAATGATAACATTCAAACTTGGGGAAATTGATCTTCATGTGTAATACTACATCAGGCATCAATGTCACAGATGTTTTTTTAATTCCTTTATATTTTATAACGTTTCTAATTTTATTCCAATTCACGCATTTTCAATATTTACAATCAATTTGAGATTAATCATAGTGTTACCAGATTATTATTACTCAATAAGTGACAAGATAATGTTTCAGAGGTTCCAGTATTATTAAAAAAAATAATTTCTGTTAAATAATTTCAAGATCCAGAACTTCAAACTTGCAACTTTGGACGATTGCTCGCTTGTCAATCCATACCACAATTTTTTTTATATGTCCGAAACTACTAAAATAACTTTTTTTTGACAAAATATTTTGCAGAGCTCTATCTGAATATAAATTAAACATGTGTGTCATTTAAAAAATTCGCATTTTACGTAGAATGGCCCATATATATTTGCCGAAACGTCAGTGAAGGCTTACTTTGGAGACACGAAATTTTTTTGTTTCTGTCTGTCTGTCTGTTCCGCGATAACTGACGTAAAAAGCATTCGATTGAGTTGAAATTAAGTAGGTATGTTAGTGAGGCACTGGGATTAAACTGTATAGTTTTTTGTTAGATTTGATTCATTCGTTCGGAAAATATAGAATATTTTATTTTCCCAATAATGCTTTTCTATGGCAAATCCAATGATTTTCAATTTATTTTTTTTTTCTTGAGAGAAAATGACACATTTGATTAATGGAATTCAGTGATAAATGGATACTGAAATTTACCGGTTAATTTATTCGTATTGCTTTGAAATTTTGTCTACGCATTTGTCAGATTTTTTAAATTATTACTGTAAATTTTGGAGATTTTTTATAAATGTGTTCCAATAATATAGACTAGTTCGTTTTAGAGATTCACTTATTTCAAATGTATTTATTTCATTTTCTTTATTTTCTCATATCGGTTGCTAAGCAAACATTCATCCTAATTCTTATCCATAATTCGAAAGCGTGTACGAAAATTTAAATGAAGTCAACATCAAAACTGATGAATTAATTAATGTTTTCGTATCTTTGCGTATAAATATAACATAGCCTCAGTGGCGTAGCTATGTTTTTTGGCGCCCGGGGCCAGCAAGAAATTTTGCGCCCCCACCCCAATATAGATATATAACAATTTCTCTCAATTTGGCGCCCCTAGGCCTCGGCGCCCGGGGCGGACGCCCCCCTTGCCCCCCCTTAGCTACGCCACTGCATAGCCTAGAAAAGAACATAGGTTATGTTTTATTAATTTTATTCAAATATTTATCTTAATAATTCAACATTTCATTCTTTTTCACACACAATCAATAGAGACTTTTTAGATACAATTTAACCAATTTCCTTTATCGCTTCCAAAAAAATTAAAATGTGGAATAATTATTTTTCAACGGCAATAAGTTTCAATTGAGCAATTTCCATTCGAGAAATTAAACTAAGAAAAAATAAATAAATATGACGTCAGAATAAAAATAAAAATAGATATAGTTCTTTTTGTTAATTAATAAACGCGGATATTTGTTTCGTTAATAAGAATTTTTCTGACAAAAATGGAGACATAATTAGAAGTAAAAGAAATAAAAAAGAATTATATTTTTAACAGACAATTCACTTGGTAAAATATGACGTCATAATTGAAATAAAACAGGTATTTTATAGCAGTTGTTAAAAATACAAGAAACGGATATCAATTACTCATGAATAAAGACGTCATTGCCGAAACTTCGGTGAAGGCTTACTTTGGTGACTCGAAATTTATTGTTCATGAACTTGTTCGAAATTTATTGTTTATTCCGTCTGTCAGTCTGTTCCGCGATAACTGCTGCAAAATGCAATCAAACTTTTGTTTTCGGGAAAAAAAAAAAAAAAAAAAATTATAAAACTCAAGATTACTAATTTTACACTTTAAAAAAGTTCTCTATACATCAGATTTAGGTGTTTGTGGTTGGCAGGCACGTAGAAGTTATGAGGTTAATGAAAAATGCTTATCCAAACTGTTACTTATAATTATAAATCAAAATGTATAAAGAAATTCAAGATATACGATAGCCATTAGCACAATTTATAGAAAGTTGAAAATTTAAATTAAAGAGACTACGGGGGGTTCAGGGAGGCGGAGCCCCCCTGAAGAGATCTACTATGTTATAATAAAAAAACAAAAATAATAGATCATGAAAATTTCAGAATTTCCTAACATAACTAAAATTTTAATTTAACGGATTTGATGGCTGAAAACTTCTTATTCTTATTTTATTCTTATAAATAATTACGTAATCTGAAAATTTTTAATTACAGTTTCCAGAAAGTTGAATTTTGCCCAAAGTGTGTTAAAAAAATGATGTGCAAAGCTGACGTTGAGGCTCCTGATTTGCAGATTTACTAGTTAATATAACTTATAAATTAATATTAAATTATTGTTTTGAACGGGATTGTAAATGATAACCACGGTTGACTGTTGCCAACCATTTTTGCCGTCTATCTCCTGTCCCGGATAATAAATAAATACTTTTCTTATGGTTCAACTTTTGCGCATTTATTTTTCGTTATCATTAAATAATACGAAAAAAAAATAATTAATTACATTTGTAATTATAATAATAATAAACGAGTTTAATTGGTTGGCAAAAGTGGCCCAGATAAATGTAACAATACCGATTATTATTTCATGTAATTTCAAATTTAAAAACTTTTAGCCGACCGCACAAAACCCTTAGTCATCGAGCACAAGAAAAATCCTTTATTTTATGGGAGAGTAGTAATAGTGGCATCTAATGATCCATGTCTGCCGGAAGCGAAGTGGTGCATAAGCGAAAAATGAATACCTCTAGCGGTTGACTCGGAGGATTAGCATAGTGTTTACCGTACAATCAAAAGTATGAAAACATGGAGAACTGGGTGCAGGAAAACACAATGCTAAGCCTACGAGGCAACCGCTAGAGGTATTCATTTTTGGCTTATGCACCACTTCGCTTCCGGCAGACATGGATCATTAGATGCCACTATTACTACTCTCCCATAAAATAAAGGAATTTTTCTTGTGCTCGATGACTTAGGGTTTTGTGCGGTCGGCTCTTGGACTATTAAGGCTGCTGGTCACTCATGTTCCGATTTCCTTTCCGTAATGAAAAGTCTATGGGCGTTTGATGCATTCTTATATTTAAAATATCTCCTCGAAGGAAATTAATCTTTTTAACTTCTTTCAGTATATTCTCTTCTTAAAAGAGTCACTTTTTTTTCTTAGTTTTTAATGTATTTCCAAAATCTATGCTTAATTTTATGTGAAGTGCTAAACTTTTACTCCCATTTTGGCAATTTTTAAAACATAAAATATTAAAATTAAGTATAGATTTTAGAAATATTTTGAGAACTAAGAAAACAAGTTGGAAATTGCACATGAAGCGTAGCAAATAAGGTGCGTTCGTACGATAACGAAATTTTAAATATATTCAGATCTTGTTGTTATAGTACATAATACTTCAGATACAGTACAGGGGTCGACATTTTTTTTGTGTTTCTGTAAATATACAGGAAGTAACTTTTATTACTACTCAGCAACGTATTACCTCAATTCCGTATTATTAATTACCTCAGCAACGTATATCATATGCTATACTATCTGCTTTCTTTTATACAGGAAATAGCTTGTAATATTACTCAGTATATCAATCTCATAAAATGTTAAATAGTCATTTACAATTAAAACGCGCACCAAAAAATGTTCTCTCTAATACCATTATGTAATGCAGCGGTTCCCAATCTATGGGTCGTGACCCACTGGTGGATCTCGGAACAATGGAGGTTTATCATCAAAATCTCTCTCCCTTTTTTTTTTTTTTTTTTTTTTTTTTTTTTTTTTTTTTAAGCTATTGCATAGCTTTTATCACGGGCTTTGAGCGCGGCGACCGAATCCAAAAATTCCGTAACGCGAAAAATCCTAACACATCCGTAACGAAAAAACCTAACACTCGGCTAACGTCGTTTCAGCTCGGCAAACTTCGGCACGGTATCCTTCGGTAGACTTCGGCAGACACTAACGCGGTATTTTTCAGATATTAGGATATCAAGTCTCAAACTTATGTTTCTTAAGATCTAATTTTCATAGCGCGGCCAAATTTTGTTTGGTAATTTGTTATGAGACATTGTTAATTTTTGGTGACAGGAGACCCCCATGGTGAGGGTCGAAAAATTTAAAATGCTTATAACTCGCGATCTAAGTTTCGTAGCGCGGCCAAATTTTGTTTGGTAATTTATTATGAGGCAGTGTTAATTTTTGGTGACAAGAGACCCCCATGGTGAGGGTCGAAAAATCTAAAATGCTTATAACTCGCTATCTAATTTTCGTAGCGCGGCCAAATTTTGTTTGGTAATTTATTATGAGACATTGTTAATTTTCTGTGACAGGAGACACCCCACGGTGAGGGTCGAAAAATTTAAAATGCTTATAACTCGCGATCTAATTTTTGTAGCACGGCCAAATTTTGTTTGTTAATTTATTATGAGGCAGCGTTAATTTTTGGTGACAGGAGACCCCCATGGTGAGGGTCGAAAATTTTAAAATGCTTATAACTCGCGATCTAATTTTCGTAGCTTAGCAAAATTTTGTTTGGTAATTTATTATGAGACAGTGTTAATTCTTGGTGACAGGAGACCCCCCACCGTGAGGGTCGAAAATTTAAAATGCTTATAACTCGCGATCTACTTTTCCTTGCGCGGCCAAATATTGTTTGGTAATTTATTATGAGACATTGTTAATTTTTGGTGACAGGAAACCCCCATTGTGAGGGTCGAAAAATTTAAAATGCTTATAACTCGCAATCTAATTTTTGTAGCGCGGCCAAATTTTGCTTGGTAATTTATTATGAGACAGTGTTAATTTTTGGTGACAGGAGACCCCCCAAGATGAGGGTAAAAAAATTTAAAATGCTTATAACTCGCGATCTAATTTTTGTAGCACGGCCAAATTTTGTTTGTTAGTTTATTATGAGGGAGTGTTAATTTTTGGTGACAGGAGACCCCCATGGTGAGGGTCGAAAAATTTAAAATGCTTATAACTCGCGATCTAATTTTCGCAGCGCGGCAAATTTTGTTAGGTAATTTATTATGATAATGTTTCTTTTTGGTGTCTGGAGCCCCCCACACGGTGAGGATCGAAAAATTAAAAATGCTTATAACTCACGATCTAATTTTCGTAGCGCGGCCAAATTTTGTTTGGTAATTTATTATGAGACAGTGTTAATTTTTGGTGACAGGAGACCCCCCACCGTGAGGGTCGAAAAATTTAAAATGCCTATAACTCGCGATCTAATTTTTGTAGCACGGCCAAATTTTGTTTGTTAATTTATTATGAGTCAGTGTTAATTTTTGGTGACAGGAGACCCCCATGGTGAGGGTCGAAAAATTTAAGATGCTTATAACTCGCGATCTAATTTTCGTAGCGCGGCCAAATTTTGTTTGGCAATTTATTACGAGACTGTTAATTTTTGGGGACAGAAGACCCCCCACGGTGAGGGTCGAAAAATTTAAAATGCTTATATCTCGCGATCTAATTTTCGTAGCGTGGCCAAATTTTGTTTGTTAATTTATTATGAGGCAGTGTTAATTTTTGGTGACATGAGACCCCCCACGGTGAGGGTCGAAAAATTTAAAATGCTTATAACTCGCTATCTAATTTTCGTAGCGCGACCAAATTTTGTTTGATAATTTTTTAAGCTATTGCATAGCTTTTATCGCGGGCTTTGAGCGCGGCGACCGAATCTAGAAATTCCATAACGAGAAAAAATCCTAACACTCCGGCTAACGATGTTTCAGTTCGGCAGACTTCGGCACGGTATCCTTCGTCAGACTTCGGCAGACATTGACGCGGTATTTTTGCATAAGTTGATAAAAAATGCTATTCAATAGCTTTACCGCGGCAGTCCCCGAGTGCCACATGTATTTTTTTTTTTTTCATCTATTTATAAAGATATTACAATTTTAACAGGAAAAAATATTTCAAGGGAAAATCCTTAATTTCCTTCTAGATTAATATATGTACAGAATATCCAGAAATATTTAAATCTGCTATGAGGTTTTTGATGAAATTCAACACTTCGTGCTTATGAGAACATGCTTTTTTCTATTTAACTGGTTTCGAAAGGCAAGTACTGAGACAAACTGCGTATTAATGTATGTTCCCACTTTGATAAACACCAATACCAGAAATCTCTTTGATTATAAAGCTATGTTTTCATAATAATTAAACGTATTTTAACTGTCTTTGTAGTTTGTGCATTGTTTTAATTACTATTCACTTACACACATTGAGATTAACCATTCTTATTTTTGTTGATAATGTATCTTCGAAATTTGCGTTTTTCGTTGAATAGGTTAGACGAGCGTATAGAAATCGTACAAAAATTGCTATACTGATACATAACTTTATCTTCGGTGGGTCACAAACTTTCTTATTACGGAGAGGTGGATCGCGTACCAAGAAAGATTGGGAACCGCTGAGTAATGGAATACTTTTGTGTGGCCTTGTAAATCAATAACAAATGTTTTTTGCTCCACAGATTGTGCAAAACGTATATTTTAATATGTATTTCATAGATGCATAACAATTTTATCATATTCAAATGAGTGTAACACCATTAAAATGCATTTGAAAGTTCTTTCCCCATTGAAAGTAATGTAGCGGAATACTTTTGATTGTCCATGTAATTGATTTATGCATGCGATTTTCATAAAATTTGAAATGACTCGACAAAATTAGATAATAATTATGTATTTTAAATTTCAAACAATTCGGTTGGGTAGTATCTGCGTTGTTATATGCGGACGGACGGACTGAACGACAACTATAGGTGCTACGTATTTACATAATTATGAACGCACCTAAAAAGTGACATCTTGCAAGAAGAGAACGCTGAAAAAAGAAGTTAAAAATATAGATTTCATGAGGAGATATTTTGAGTATAAGAATGCATCAAACGCCCATAGACTTAATATTACCGAGGAGAATCCGGAACGTAGGTGTCCAACAGCCTTAAAAAACGATTCATAGTGTAAAATTTAACAAATATTCACTTTCATCTTCGCCTGAGTCATGCAAGGTCACTTAAAAAATTAAAAAAAAAAAAAAAAAAAAATTGCGATGTAAACTTTGCTAGTTGAAGGTTGCTCATTAGTTTGCTGAGGCAAAAGGGTAATTTCAATATGATGTTATCAGTATTTGAATTGATATTTTTTATCAGCAACGGCAATTAATTTTCCACGGTCGAAATTAATTACGCAGACGATAAGAAATGATCTCTCGATACTTTGAAATCATCACCAGATTTTTTCCAAATTAAAACCTGTTATTTCCTTCCATACAAATAAGAACGAAAATTTAAAAAAATCTGCCTTATTTGTAGATATTATTTACACCAGGTATGTCAAACTCCTTAGCCACCAACGGTCAAATTAAGCATTTTATACAAAGCCACGGGCCAATTTGACAGAGAAAGAAATTTATTTTATTAACCACCGCACAGAATGAAAATTGTAGGTACTAAAAATAAATACAACCTTGTCAAAAAAAAAAAAAAAAAAAAAAACTATATAAAAATGTTGAAATGCAAATCAGATATTAGAAAATAACCTCCCCTTAGGAATAGCATTAGTTCGCGAGCGCTTCGTCTGCCAGGGACAGGAGCCTTAAAGACAACGTCCAGCTTGACAGCTCTTACTCACATATGTTGGTAAGATCACATGAGCACACAAACCTGCGGCATAACATGAGATATAAATGAACCCAGCATCGGGAACACATATGTAATTTTAATTAATTTTACAAATAATTTTCAGCAGTGAAGACTAAGAGCGCCCGGAACCATGGGTTGTGGATTCGATTCTTGGCTTAAACATTTCTTACTTGGTTGGTTCTACGCTTAGCTAGCAACAGTGGCGCACCCAGGCCTTGATTACTGAATAAGCACTAGAAGCGTATGATTCCCTTAAAATACAGGGTGTTTATAAAGTCCCGGACCCATTTTGATGTTTAATAACTCATAAAATAATAAAGATAGATTAAAATTAATAACATAAATGGTTAGATAGACTCAAAAAGTTTCATGACCCTTGTCAATGAACTTCCACGTGTGCCCCCTTCGTCGCACGGAGAATATCAAGTCGATAGTCAATTTCACGCCAGGTTAGCGGCAAGCATGTTGGCACCTAAAGAGGCTATTGCGGTTGAAATTCTGGCTTTTAAGAGGCTACTTCACTCAAATGAAAAGACCCGTTCGCTAATGCTAATCCTATGGGAGAAATTTATAAAAATATCTTGGTTGCATTTCAATATTTTTAGATGATTCTTTTTGCATTGGATAACTCAGATTGATCTGAATGGAGGTCGTTTTTTAGTTTTTCGATTTTGGTTGCAGATATTTTTATGGGGTCGCTTTCGCTTTCCAAACCGGTTCCAAAAATGAAAGCGTCCCTGTAAAATATAACTGTAAACAAAATGAAAAAAGTAACTAACGTCATGCATACAGATCGATCTCAGATATCCAAAGCCAAAAAATCCTTTAAAAATATTGAAATGCAACCGAGATATCTGTATAAATTTCTTCCATAGGATTAGCATTAGTTAATGGGTCTTTTCATTTGACTGAAGTAGCCCCTTAAGTCAACAATGTTAGACACTCTCCTCCTGTAAACATTGTCATTTACAAATCCCCAAAGGAAAAAGTCCAGCGGCGTTATATCAAGGACAATGTTTACAGGAAGGTGTCGAACATTATTGACTTAAAAGCCAGAATTTCAACCGCAATAGCCTCTGTGGATGCCGACATGCTTTCCGCTACCTGGCGTGAAATTGACTATCGACTTGATATTCTCCGTGCGAGGAAGGAGGCACACGTGAAAGTTCACTGAAAAGGATCATGAAACTTTTTGAGTCTATCTAGCCATCTATGTTATTAATTTTAATCTATCTTTATTATTTTATGAGTTATTAAACATCAAAATGGGTCCGGGACATTATAAACACCCTGTATATCTAAAGAGGCCCTAAATTGAGCAAATAGGAGGCCTTAAATTTTATATTGAATTTATTGATGTGTAGTTTTAACGTTAGATTAATATCTATTTTAAATATTAAATTTGAATATTATTGAATTTGTTTTGCATGCATAGTATAAAATATTAATAATTAAAGCTGTTACAAAACTTGAGAGAAATATTTCAGAATATTGATATTTTACGTTGTGTATACATGTTGAATTAAACCTTTTTATTAAACTAACATTTTTATTATTAAATCTTTTTTTCATATTTTCTTGATTGTATCCAATTTTTGTATAAGAGGAACTTAAATAAATTATTTAATGAAATATCAGTGAACTTAACTGAGCCACACATTGAAATAATATTTATAGCATTGGTAAGTTACCGGATATGTCGAATTTAGAAAACTCTTTCCGATTTAAAAAGCCCCCCAAAATAACACTGGGCTTCCCATGGCTTGAGAGGTTAATCGGGCTCTGGGCGCACCCAGGATTAAACTTTGGAGGGAGCTAGCATATTTTAGAGGTTTATATTTCCCTGATCTATTCCACAATGTCAGACGAGATCGATTTTTTGTTACACTAGCGGCCTTCGCCTGCTACGCTGTTCGGTTTAGACGGACAGACGGGCATTAAGTAGTTTAATTGTTAGTATTAAATACTTTAATGCTATTAAAATGCATACCAAACAATGTCTCAATATATAAGTATGCAATGGAATACTTTTGTGTGGCCCTGTAAATCAATAAGAAATATTATTTGCACCACAGATTGTACATAATGTATATTACAGTATATACTTCATAGATGCATATCAACTTTATTATGTTGGAAAGAGTGTAAGACCATTAAAGTGCACTTGTTTCCCCATTGACCGTAATGTATCGGAATCCTTTTGATTGTCCCTGTAATTGAACTATGCATCCGATTTTCACAAAATTTGAAATGACTCGACAAAATTATCCAATAATTATATATTTTAAGTTTCAAGCGATTCGGTTGGTAGTTTTTGAGTTGTTATATGCGGCGAGACGGACGGACAGACAGACGAATGGATAATTCGGGATCCCGGGATTTTTTCCCCTCACTTCAAAACAAACACGACGTTTCTCCGTTTCCGGGATCGGAGGAGATAGCTTCACATACATACATACATACGGTCGGATTTTAATAGTGTAGATTTTATTAAAAATGGACGAGGCGTGTCGCTCTCGGACGAACATTTTTAGGTGCGTTCGTAATTATATAATACGTAGCACCTATAGTGGTCGTTCAGTCCGTCCGTCTGTCCGTCCGTCCGTCTGTCCGCATATAACAACGCAAAAACTACCCAACCGAATCGTTTGAAATTTAAAATACATAATTATTACATAATTTTGTCGAGTCATTTCAAATTTTATGAAACTCGGATGTATAGATCAATTACAGGGGCAATCAAAAGTATTCCATTACATTACGGTCAATGGGGGAAAAAGTTTCAAATGCATTTTAATCGTTTGAAATTTAAAATACGCAATTATTACATAATTCTGTCGAGTTATTTCAAATTTTTTGATAATCTCGTGCATACATCAATTACAGGGGCAATCAAAAGTATTCAATTACATTATGGTCTATGGGGGAAAAGTTTCAAATATATTCTATACGTTTGAAATTTAAAATACATAATTATTACATAATTTCGTCCAGTTATTTTAAATTTTATGAAAATCGGATGCATAGATCAATTACAGGGATAATCAAAAGTATTCCGTTACATTACGGTCAATGGGAAAAAAAAATTTCAAATGCATTTTAATCGTGTTACACTCATGCGAACTTAATAAAATTTATATGCAACTATAAAGTACATATTATAATATACATCTTACATAATTTGTGGTGCAAAGAACATTTGTTATTGATTTACAAGGCTACACAAAAGTATTCCATTACATAATGGTATAGGGAGAACATTGTTTGATGAGCGTTTTAATTGTAATTCACTATTTACAATTTTATGAGATTGATATATGAAAGTAATATTTTTAAAACTTCGCTAACGTACGAACGCACCTCATTTGCTACGCTTCACGTGCAATTTCCAACTTGTTTCAATTGACTTGATAAAGAGCGAAGACTGGGTGGTGTAAAAGGGGAGCAATCAGCGAGACTTCGGGGAGGGGTTCTGAACATTTTTGATGGAGTTAATTCTGAAGACTTAAACCTCTTTGATAAGTGATAAGAAAATATTCTTTTAAGTGGTGAATATTAAAAACGCTGATATTTCAAATTTCATAAGAAAATTTATAAATAAGAAAAAAAATTGTGAAAATATTACTAATTTTCAAAAAAAAAAAAAAAAAAAAAATGCAGAATCTATTTAAAAAAAAATAAAAGTGAACTTTTATAATTTTAGAAAATTTTTAACAATTAGATTAATCTTGCGATCTGGGAGGGGTTTCATCCCCTTAGCTATCCCCGTGGGTGCGCCAATGGATAAACCACTTAATTAATATTCAAAACAATCAGATTATGGAAAACAGTCATCAATAATATAATTTATATCATTTGAGTATATGTATAGTGTTGAGTTTATTTTCTCTTTTTCAGATACTCTCCATGGAGAAATCGAACAAAAATAGAGAGTGTTAAACACGCTTCATGTTATACGATTATTTTTCTTATTAATCATATTTTCCTCATTATTTGCCACAAACTCAAAACTTTTTGTATCATCAGTGAGTGTACAAAAATAAGGTATTGCGATTCTCAGATCATTGAATTTTATGATATGAAACAAGGTATAATTTGAAACTTCAAGATAAAACTTTCAGTTTGGTCTGTTGTTATAATTAACTGTTATAAGAGAGATTATACTTGATATTAAAGTACAATTGATATAAAATGTTTTGGACTGTTTACCAAAATAGAATAGTCAAATGCAATCCCGTTTTAATTATTAAAACAAATTTTACTATAAACTTACTCAAAAAATTAGTAGTTGTTTAATAGGATGGTAAATTCCACTGTATGTATACACTTCAATATACAATCAGGATTTTTTTCTTTTTTCCCCCCAAATTTTGAACTAGAAGTTTCATTTTTGAAGTAAAAGAAAATAAATAGGGTAACATCCCCAGTAATTGGCACATTAAGAATTTTTCTTTAAATTTACTTCAATTTTCATTGCCAAGAAATAAAATATTTACGTGCAAATATTTTTAAATCAAAGAATGCATATCTGTGCATCTATTTTGCCCACTAAAATCAAAAATTTTGGAAAAAGTATTTTTTTATAATTCATTTATAAAAAGTAGCTGTTTACCAGTAATTGGCACCTAGAGCACCAATGTATGACACCTTGTGATCCAGTAATTGGCACATGTTTATATAAAAAAACCTTTATATTTTGCATTGGGTTTAGTCGCTTTAAATGAATTTACTGTAGATGAAGATGCCATGTTTCAGGTTTTTGAGAGAGAGAAATCAGCATATTAGTTTGAAATGTGAACATTTTAAAACAATACAATATATTTATATTAATACCCAGTAATTGCCATGCTGTCCCTAGTGATTGACATACAAAGCTTTAATGGATTCCAAATACTGATAATATTTCATATTTTCAAATAAAAACAACTAATAAATAAATTTAGTCTAAAACTTTAAAAGTACTGCCAAAATAAGTGGTTTAATCTCAAATCTTGCAATTTTCTAGTAATTGGAATAGGTGCCAATTACTTGGAACTAGCAAAATTAAAGCACCATTAATTGGCATCTACCATTAATTCAGAAATCCAAATATGTGTATAAAAAATACTTTTATACAATTAAAGTAACCCTTTTCATCTAAACAAAACTGTTGTTGATTAAAATTTAAAATACATTATAAATCAGATAATAGTGAATTGAAAAGCATGCCTTTCTTAAACCAGAAAAGAAGCATTTGCAACAAAAATGGCTAATTTGAGAAAACCATAATTGTTTCTCTTTCCTAGGCATTATTGTCATCTGGTAGCATAAATCAAAGCTATAATATTTAAAGTAAATGAGTATATAACTGGTATATGGTTTTATATTTTTAAAAGACTGGATATAAATCTTATTTTAGGACATGTTTTTAGGATGTGCCAATCATTGGTGCATGCCAATTACTGGGGATGTTACCCTACCTCACAAAAACAAGAAACATTTTATTAAATAAATTTTCTGGTTCAATTTGATTTGAGGGGGAAAAGAAGTGGTGACAACTATGTATGCATATGCATATCAAATAATTAAAGCTACTGGGGAGATTTTTTTTAATTAATAAATTTGTTTTCTTCTTTCAGTTGAATTCTTTTAAGAACAAGTCGGGAATTGCACGTCATATGTAGCAAATGAGGTACGTTGTACTGCAACGAAGTTAAAAAAAAATATTCAGATCTTGATGTGATAGAGTATATAGTACTTTGGATACAATATAGAATCTGAAATCCTTTGCGTGTCTCTGTAAATACTATATGTTTTCTATTTTATTCAAAACATCTTGTTGTAAACCTTAACAATGTATATCAATTTCATAAAATATGAAATAGTTTAATATAACCAAAACGCTCCTGAAACAATGTTATGCCCTATTCCAGCGGTTCCCAATCTATGGGTCGCGCGACCCTCCGGTGGGTCGCGGAACAATCGAGGTTTGTTATCAAAATATATCTTTTATTTCAGCTGTTTAAAAAGATATGGCAATTTCAATAGAAAATAATATTGCAAGGGAAAATCCTTAATTTCCTTCTAGATTATATACGAACAGAATATATAGAAATATTTAAATCAGCTTTGAGGTCCAACACTTTGTGCTTATAAGAACATGCCTTTTCTACTTTGCTGTTTTTGAAAGAGAAGTACTGAGACAAACTGCGTGTTAGATGAAATTCAACACTTTGTGCTTATAAGAACATGCCTTTTCTACTTTGCTGTTTTTGAAAGAGAAGTACTGAGACAAACTGCGTGTTATATGTTCCCACATTGGTAAACACCAGTACCAGAAATCTCACTGATTTTAAAGTTATGTTTTCATAAAATTAAACGTATTTTCAACTATTTTCGTAGTTTGTGCATTGTTTTATTGACTTTTTACTTACACACATTGAGATTACCAATTCTTGTTTTTGATGATAACGTATCTTCGTACGAAAATTTGCGTTTTTTGTTGAATAGGATAGCCAAGCGTATAGAGATTGTACAAAAATTGCTATACTAATATCAACTTTATCTTGGGCAGATCGCGATTTTTTTTTTTTTTTTTTTTTTTTTTTAATTGAAAGGTGGATTGCGAAATTTTTTTGTCTGAAAGGTGGGTCGCTTACCAAGAAAGTTTGGGAACCACTGTCCTATATTATTATGTAATGGAATACTTTTGTGTGGCCCTGTAAATTAATAACAAATTCTTTGCACCACAGATTGTACAGAATGTATACTTTAGTACATATTACAAAGATGCATATCAATTTTATTACGTTCGAAAGAATGTAACATCATTAAAATGCATACTTGAAACTATTTTTTTTTTACATTGACCGTAATGTAACGGAATATTTTTGATTGTCCCTGTAATTGAACTATGTATCCGATTTTCATAAATTTTGAAATGACTCGCCAAAATTCTACAACAATTAAAATACTTTAAATTTCAAATGATTCGGTTGGGTAGTTTTTGCATACATACAGACGGATTGAACAACGACTATAGGTGCTACCAGTGGCGAATCTAAGGGAAAGGTCATGGGGGTCACGCCCCCTCTCCCCCCCTCTGAATGAAGAAAATTTTTTAATTAAATTTTAAAAATCTTTCCGACTTTTTAAAGCCGTATTTAAACCGAAAGTGGGTAATTTCTGACATATCCAGGAAATTTTTTTAATCTTAGATCCAAAATGCATTTATTCAGAGCAAATGTGATTAATTAATGTTTTTCATTTTTCAATAAAAGCAAAGTATTTTTCACGAAATGCCTGTAGCTTGTAAAATTTTAAACTGAATTTCAGGCCTTAACCACCAATTGATCCCTCATGAGTCATGATGGCTTTTTGTAGCTGTCAAGTGCTAAAAATTTGCATACAATGCTCAATTTATTGAATAATTGTTTAAATTTATATAAAAACGGAAAAATCTTCAATGTTTTGGCATTTGAATAAAATTTATATATTTATATTTTTACGAATATTTATTCACTTTTTTTGTTACGAATGTAAATAACTTCCCAAAAATATCAGAAATTAGCTATTTTGGATGTGGGGATAATCTTCAATATAAAAATTGCTTATTAAGAGACTTGACTCCCCTCCCCTTATAGAAAAAAGCAGTTGACCCCGTTCTAAAAAGCAGGCTGGACCCGCCCTTGGGTGCTACGTACGAACGCATCTAAAAACGGCGTAATAACTATCAGTATTATCTAAACAAACTTTTATTATTGTTATTATTATATGTCATACATTTATGATAACATTAAAACTATTAAAATGGCAACTACTAATAAATAAATAAGTAAAGTAGGAGTGCATGTTGAAATTTCTCAGAAATTCGAAATATATATCTTGAAAATCTCATTGATACCTTATTAAAATGTACAATATGAAAAAAGTAAATTATTATAAATTAGTTTTCAACTATCGCATTTTTTATAAACACAATTAAAACGTATAATTTTTTTTTCTTTTGTAAATAATACATCAAACTAGAGGTCTGCACGGGTTGGGTTCAGGTCGATTTCCATCAACGGCGTTCGGGTCTTACTTTTCTGGAGTATCGGGCAGAGCCTAACTTATTTTTTCCGTACGAAGCCGGGACTGATTTCATTATTCTTAGTCTTCACGGACCAAAATAATCAGTTTGGTTTTCAGTTCCCATATGAAAATCCTTTCCTCGAAGTGGCCAAGTCTGTTCCAAACTCGGTAAAATTTGGCTTGGTCCAAAATTTTTTGCAAAAAAGGCATTTATTTTTAAATCGTCATTGTCCTACAACTAAACATTAGAATTTACTCTTTTTAAAAATCTTATATTTCTAGGATTACTTAACTAGAGTTAAAGACGTAATAAAAAAATAAAAAAAACCTGCCTATGGCGGATTTTTTTTTTTTTTTTAACAGAAAACCGGAAATTTCTTTAAACTTCTTTTAAACTATTCATCCATGCAAAATGAATACAGTAATAGAAGAGAAAAAATATATATATTAAACATTTACGCCTGCTAAAAAGGGGACGTACTTTTTTCTTTCCAATGCGATTCCGTCTTAGGTGATTTTATTTCTCCATGTACCATTTTTTAGATTTTTATGCCTCCATTATATGGAATGAGGATTAATAATATTAATGATAAGTGAAACATTTACATACAACAAATAAAGGTTCATCAAAAGCATAAATATAGCAGCCTACCGCACTTCTGCATAAATGGAGATTATAAACATGAAAAAAAAAAGGCTAAGATAAGTTTTTTTGGTCTGATCTCTTCCGCAAGGGTAAAGATCAATGTTCGGTAGAAATTCATTAGGGCCGGTCCGGTTTCGGGCCGAAATTTAACATTTTACCGAGCCGGTCGCGGTCGGACCGGACTCGAGCCTGAAATTTCGTCTCGTGCAGATCTCTATGTCAAACTACTCTTTTTTTCTTTCCGAAAGCTCAAATGTTTGATGCTGCCATCTATTGTCAACTGTGTGAACTAAATCTTTATAATCAAATTTGATTAAAGAAGCACTTTCAATAGTCATCAAAAAGGTATTAAATGACAACAGTGCCTGATTTACGGCAGGGCATTCGGGGCCCCAAATGCTTATGAGGATTTTTCAATTATTGTCCAAAGTCAATACAAGTATTTACAAAATCTAATGGAATTTTACATTTCATTCTACATTCTACTGTGTTCGTATTGTGTTTTTATAACATTGTATTTTTTTTTTCTGAAACATCCGTGTTTAATTACTTTATTATAGTGGATATTTTCTTTTACCTTTAACACTTTAATAAAAATATATTGTATTTTTAATTCTTATTTAATCATGTTCCTGTTCTGGTCATATTATTTGGGGTGAGTGTAGCTCATAGGCGGCAGAGCCCTATAATATTTTAAATAATTATAGTTTGGTATAGCGGGAAATTTAAGATTAGTTGTTGCTTATTTTATCATTCTAGAAATATAAAATTGCCCAGGAAAATATAATAATCAGTACACAATTTATTATACAACGTCTACTTATTCAAATTTCATGATTGTGAAATTTTTAAAAGGTAAATTAATGATCACCATATTTATTCTTTTAATTGGTATTTAAAAGTGATTATTAAAGTCAATAATGGTTATCTTAATAAATATAATTTTATTTTCCTTTTTTTTATTATTATTCAATATTCCTGTAAAAAATTTTACAAGAAGGGGGGGAGGGCTGTAAGCATCTATGCCCTCAAAATTTCTAAATCGGTCCTTGAATGACAATACTATTATTTTTACTGCTATAAAACAAAAGAGAGCGCTCTTTTCAGATTTATCTTTTTTTTCCTGCTTTAATTAATTTGCTTCTCAAAAGTATACAATGCATTTAAGCATTAGAAAATTGTATCGATGCAAAAAATAAAATTTATTTTCAAACTGTTACATAAATGACACTTTTCTGAAAGACGATTTATTGATTATTAAAAATGAAAAACTTCACAATAGTTTTGTATATATAAAATCAAATTCTAAGGAAGAAATTAGACTGAGAAAGCAAAATGAATAATAAAAAATAAAAGAAAGAAAAAAGAAGAAGAAGAAAAGAAAAGAAACCGGTTTCATAAAGCTGAAATTTTTTATTGGAAGCAAAATTTTAGGAATTTTAAGTTACTGTCTAAGAATTATTAATAAGAATAATAACATTAACAGAGTTCGTCAAACCCTTGCCAACAACAGAATAAAGTACTGTGCTTTATTTATTACGAAAAAAAAAAAAAAAAAAAAAAAAAAAAAAAAAAAAAAAAAATTATTGAAGTACGTTACATTTAAAGAATTTTTTTAAAGAACTTTTTACGGATATCAGACACATAGAACAGAGTAGGGTTCCCCCCCCCCTTTTTTTGTTTTCTCTTCAAGCTAAAACCGAATTCTAACCGTGAGATTTTAAGTACATATCACTTAAGGTTATTTTCAAATCCGAGATGGCTATTTTCTGAACAAAAAGCCCACTTTTTTTGGAAAGCTTTAAGCGTATGTAAAAAGTTTTCCTTTCGAAATGCAATTTTGATTTAATCAGTTCTTTAATATGCGAATCATCAATCGTTAAAATTCATAGTTTTAAGCTAATAACTGTAATGGCTTGCTTATTTTTCGAAGAAAATCTACAACATTATCCACAAAAAATTTGTATTTTTTTTTTTTAACTATAGAAACAGGGCCGTAGCTAAGGGGGCGCTATGAGCGGCTCAGCCCCCCCCCCCCTAAAATATTTTGAGCCCCCCTGGAAAAGATTCCAAGGTCACTCAATGAATTTCTATTCCGAAAATTCAAATGAAATTCTGTTCAAAAATCTATTTTAGTTTTGAGATCCTTTCACAGTTTTGCAGAATTACTAAATCGTATCTAAAATAAGTGCTTCAACACTCCCTTATTCTATTTAGGAAGCTAACATGATGTTTAATTTTACATCAGTTATACACTCGAATATTTCATCATCATATACTTATCTTAGCATAAAATGAAGTTATTACATCAGTTTAATAAGAAACATAGTACTTAATAGTTTAATAAGAAACATAGTATCTACAATGTGAATAAGCATTCATTTATCTTTCTGCATCAGAGAAAGCAAAAAAAATTATGAGCCCCCCCCCCCCCCCATATTGCTCACTTCTAGCTACGGCCCTGTATAGAAAAATTAATAGTAATAAAATCAAAGTGCAAAATGTAGTTCAGTTTCAAAATTATCAACCATTAAACCACAGACTTGTATGGAATATCAACAGGATTACGGCTATCAAATTAGGTATTGCAATGTAAAAAATGCAGTTTCTTTTAACCCCTTAACGCGCAGTGTTGCCGGGTCGGCAACACCTAAAGTTCCCCCTGTTTAGAGACACAAAAACTCCGTGAATATTTCAAAAACTACTCTAATGGCTACTTTAAATCTTTTTTATGAGTTCTAGATGGCAACACCACAGAGATCAAACTCAACTATTTTTAAATAATAGGTAAAATGTTTTACTGTAGTACGCGCTTCACAGCAATGCTCTTCTCACTGCGCATATCAATCCTTTACTTATGGGAGGTTACCGCTTCGGCAACAGCTATATAATTAAAATGGTAAGTGCAATCTTTACAAAACAATACCTGTGTACTCCTCTAGGCCTAAATAGATTGCCTAATTTTTTTCTTCTTTAAATTCCAACTTTAAAGAGTAGTGCGCCAGAAAGGGTTAAGGGTTTTTTAAATCAAAAAGAGCAACATTATGACATAAATTTTAATTTATTTTTGTTCGGATATGCATGAAACTAGCAGGTGTTGTTGTTAAGGGGGGCACTCATTTGCACATCAAATTGCACTCATTTTTCCGTTTTATTTGAAATAAAATGGATTCTTCAGAGAATAGTGTCAAAGTGAGCGTTTGAACCGAATTTTTTGACGGAGGCAGAAAAACCAGTCAACGAAGCGTTAAAAATACCTTGCACGTGATTAAAAACACTTATAACTCGATGACTAATTTATTGATCAAAAAATTGAAAACACAGTTCGATTCCAAATCCCTTCCATAGTCATGTATTCTAATTTTATATCTTCCCATTAAAAAATGTATTTGTAAATGGTCAAATTGTTTTGCGCTTGTTGAGCAGAACAGTTGAAAACAGCCTTAATTGCTGCTACATTGTGCCACTAGATAGCAGCACCACAGAAAAGGAATTCTCTGGGAAATATTTATCGCAGGCACCAGGGGCCTCAGTACTAAGGGGGGAGCCTACCCCCAAAGCTTTGCATGCTGTTACAGTTGGCAAATTTACAAACTGAACTGGTTAATTTGTTCAAAACTTTAATGAAAAACTATGATACACTTTCTATTTCTAATAGATTTCACGAAAGTTACCAATATAATTAGAAATATTATTAAGCTTTTTACAAATAAAAGCTATAAATTTCCTAATTGTGAGAACTTGGTAAAATTATAAAACTAGTTGGCAAATGCCGAAAACTATTTATGTTTCTTTTTCACTACGTTGGCAAATAATAAATTTTGATATGGCAATTTAAGGCTCCTCTCAACCACCAATAAAAAGTCTTCGCGAGGGCCCTGCTCGCCACTATTTTACATTCATTCTAACAGCAACTTCAGCCCCCACACCTGCGCAGAAAATGAAATATTTATGACACATTTAATTTAAATTGACGATTGTTAGAAGGAGAAGTCTGTTAAAGCCAGAATATTTTACATTTATGAAAAATATGGGATTTTTAAAAAAATATATTAACAGATGGAGTATGAAAAACTTTCTATTGATCAAAAAAAAAAAAAAAAAAAAAAAAAAAAAAAAAAATTGCAGAAATTGATAAAACGAAACTACATTTACTGCAAAAATAAAAAATTAACATTATCTCAAAATAAGCTTTCCATTAGGTTTCGGTGTTTACAGAAATACATACCAATGATAAGTTCCTGTACTATTAGCACTTCAGGTTTTTGTTGCGCTGTCTTTCTGCTCTGAAATACCACTTATTAATTACAGCTGTAGGGTCAAACTCTGTCAGGGTGGGTCCGTTAACAGAAATTCTAAGCAAATCATGCATTGTCTTAGTCTTCAGGGATTTCCTGTTATGCTATCTTGAGTCTGTTGTTGTGACAGTTGAACCCTCTGTCACATGAAGCTGCGTTTACGGGTAAAACAGCACAAAATGTTAGGATTTGGAGCAAATTGGAAAATCTTGCTGAACAGTTTTCAGTATAAACTTTCTCCAGCATCTCTTTCAGTGTCAGTGATGGAAATTTAAATTCTGCCCAGTCTGCCAACAGAATATCTACTTTTCCATTAAAAAGATTTGGGTTTAAATACATAAAGAGCTTCTTTATTTCTTTTATCCCAGATTCAAGAATTTTTTCTTTAGAAGGCCAACGACCAACCCACAGAGTCAAAAATATGCACACATGCTAACACATCTGATACATAGATTGCAGTCTTTCTGTAATGCATATCTTTGTCTGTTTAATTAATGTCCCTCTTAAAGTATGAAACTCTTCCTCCCCATTTTCTATATTTGTCGGCTGCACACTTAATTATCCTTGAAATGGATAATTGGTCTGAAAATTCCTATTCGCTTGGTCTAATACTAGAATCGAGATCTGTTAGAACTGAGATGCAATGTTTAATTATTTTTTCAAAGATGAAAAAAGAAGTTTCTTGTTTTGTAATGCCACACTTAACGGGTTCAATTTACGGTAGAAATCCAAGAGGAAGTACAGAACTTTAAGAAATTTATAATCTTTCAAACTTTTCATCAAATCCTTAGCTTTAGAACTGTTGTTGTCTTTCTTTACAATGGACTACTTGTTCATGATGGCTTACAACAGTGTACAAAGATTGCAAAAGAGCTTTTACTGCACTTTCTTTGCTGGATAACTATCTAATAGTGTGAATATCACTCAGTTTAAGAATTTCTGCTCTTTCTTTTAACATATGAAGTCTTTAAACAGAGGCATGGTAAAATTTAAAAATACTTCTAACAATTGAATAAAATGTTTTAAGCTATTCAACTTCACCACATGTATGCAAAACAGCTAACTGCAAACGATGTGCAAGGCAGTGAATGTTTATCAATTTAGAACAAATATATTTCATTTTCATAGTCAAATTTGATTTGTATCCAATCATATTAAGAGAACCATCAGTATAACACCAGTTTCTATATTCATTTGGACCTATAATCTTATCTAGAAAATCAGTTACAGCTCTGAAATAACTGAATGAAGTAGACTTTGGCAGCTCTATTAATCCTAATATGTCCTCTTTGATATGGATTATCTTTTGCATTCACGTATGGAACATACACATTTGTATGCTGAGCAGATGGTCGATCTGTGGGACCATCATCTAGAATGCTGATATATATATATGAAAGGATAAAAACTAACCCTTTTTTAAAACTAAAATTTAAAATTGAATTCAAAAGTTTAAAGTTCCAATTAATATTTTTAACCTTAATTCTGGAGCTTAAAGCTATGTTGCCCCTGTAAACTTTCTTTCCCAGCCTAACATTTATTACTTTCAGAGATCATTTTTGAACGCTTCTTAAGATTAAAATTGATGATCTAAGGGCTTTTTGCATCCATTTGTGGCTAGGGCTTCATATGTCACCGACCCGGGAATTGTGCGGGCTCTGCCCATATATCAATCAAGAGCTAAAGAACCAATTAAATTAAATGTACCTCCCAAATCACAACTCTGCCCTCTGCTGGAAAATATGACAATCCCTAACATATTAGCAAAAACACGCGCGAAAAACGAGAGATTTTGCAGTTTTGAAGGGCCTGCCTAACCTCCGACAATGTAAACATTCATAATACACGTAAACGGCTCGGGCGACCTCCGACCGGACTCGCGAATCCTTTCTGTATGATGAACGGCCAAATAAAAGAGGTTCGAACCAACAAGAGGCTCCCGAATCCAACTTATTATGCCACGACTATGACACCTGAAGACGTTACATATATACGCTTTTTTAATGCAGACAGGGGAATTTCATTCCTCAATAGGAAAAACGAAGAGATAGGCGACGGAGCATTTTTAGTTCTCTTGGAAAATAAGTACCATCGCTTCATTTTGAAATACTTCCGTGTATCGCTGTGCATAGTTTGATTTAAAGCAAAACATTTTAAAAGTCTAAACTTACTCGCCTACCTTAAATATTTACTCGCCAATGGCGAGTGGAAATTTCGCGCCCTGATTTATTGTCTAAACGTAAAAGCAATAAACTTGCGGGCATGATTATTGGAATAATAAATAATCGAAGAATTTTTGTCATTTTTCGAATTACATCTTGAGCTAAAGGCGAAAATTGTATCACGATGACAGTTTTTTCACTTTTCTAGAGCTGTTGCAAACCAATATTCGATTCAAAAAGCTAAATTTGACAGCGTTTTCTTCATAGATCTTTCGCTTTTACGGGAAAAAAAAAATTAATTAGTTTTTGAATACATAAAAGCACTTCAATTTTATGCATTTTAGAAGAAAAAGAAAAAAAAATTAAAAAATGTATCAGAAAGTAGCCAGTTTGCATTTGAGAACACCCTCCTCAGTCAAAAGAATGCTAGATTACAAATCGATTGGCATTATACTGTCAAATGTCGGTAGTTTAAGGCTGCTCCCAACTGCTCTGCTCAACATGCGCAAATCGTTTTGATGCGTTCACAAATTCATTTTTTAACGGAAAGATATAAAATTGGAAGGCCTGACTATAATATCGATTTGGAATCGAACTGAATTATTCATTTTTTATCAATAAATTGCCTATTGAGTTATAAGCGATTTCGATTATGTGACAAACGTGTTTTTTACCCCAGTTTGAGTGGTTATTCTTCTTTCGCGCGGAAATTTGATTCAAAACGCCCACTTTGATGCTATTTTCTGAAAAATCTACTGTGTTCGAAGGAAATCACATGTTTCTCCGATCAACAGAAAGAAAAGAATAGGATTTTACAGAAAATCTCCATATGCATATCTGAAAAATATAAGTTTTCTACATGAATCTAAGTTTTATATTTTTTATTTTTTCACCATAAATGGACGAACTAGCCTTTAAAAGAGAAAAGATGATGGAATGAATCCCAGATATACAACAAAAGCTGCAAAGCACGTCGGAGAAATTGCAATGATCTGGAGGTGTATGTCAGTTTTAAGAGTATTGTAATAACTTGCCTCAAATAGATTAAAGCTAAGTGGTTGGTAGCGTAAGTGCCGCTCGGCAAATAATCCAGGCAATTTAATGGAGAATCAATTATTTATTTGTAACAATAAAAATGGCTCTCTGTATTGAATTATATATACAGCATAAATTAATTTAGAACACGTAGGATCTTAATCCACCAGCTCCAAGTCCAAAGTTCTGTTCTCTTTCAGTCCAGAGAATGTTCGATTTATAAATCACGTAAAGTTTCTACCAATTAGCAACACGGCGTACTCTAGTCACCGAAGATAAGACTTGACACCGGCACTCTCCTAGCGAGAGTCCTTCTCTTCCGGCTCACTTGGGTGATGTCACCCTCTACAGCTCTCGATCCGAGCTGATCCACTTTTCACAGAGAACAAATCCGAGCCCTGAGCTCTGTTCTCCCTTCTCTCACTCCGAGATCCGAATCCTCCAAAAAACCTTGGCTTCCTCTTTTTCGTCTCAGCCAAGACCTCCCCTAAAGGTCACGAACCAATCATCAACCTTAATGATCTTTTCTCATTAAGAGATTCGTAACATCGTCTTCTCATGCGTACCTGAAAATACACACCCATGGCGACAATGTGTCTGGACGTCTGGACTCTTTCGCTTTCATTTCTGCGTCGGCGTGCTAACAAAGGTGCAACTCGTGTGGTCCCCTATTCAAGTTAGTGTCTTTTCAGCTGATCGATGATGATCTAGCGATCCTTTTAGATCGCCGCTCTTTTCATTTTGAGAATGAAAGCCATTTTGTGTTTTCAGTTCCATAGTGAAATCTCTTTTCAGAAAAAATGTCTTTAAAAGCCTGTGATAAATCTGAATTATCACAACTACCCCCGCCTCTAAGATGATTTAACGTCTGAAAGGCGTGAAATCTAAAAAGCAGAACATGGTTAGCTCATTCATTTTGGGTGGCTCCTTGCACTCAAAATAAAATTTTAACAATTCTAAAAAGACACTTTAAAAAAAATATTTTCAAACTCTTTTAACGACTTTGCTTTGCTTGGAGAATTTTAATAATTTAAAGGTGTTGAAACCAGTATAAACACATTAAAAAACCTTATATATACAATAAAAGAAAACTATTTACAAATGTGAGAGAGAAAAAAAAAATTTGAGCTTTTTTTTTTTTTCATTTTATTGCCCTGCTCAGACAATCAACGTGCGGTATATCCTTGCCCGCTCTGTGTTTTATGGCATACGCATACAGGAACGGTTGCAGTGATAAGGACCATCTTAACAACCTGGAATTGTTACCTGCATTGTTTTTCAGGAACACTAAAGGATTGTGATCGGTTTCGATACTGAACTCTTGTCCATCAATGTAGTGACGTAATTTTTTTTATGGCAAAAATTATAGCTGCACATTCTTTCTCTGTTGCGCTATAACTTTTCTCTTGTTCCGAAAATTTTCTGCTCAAATATATAATGGGATGCTCTTCTGAGCCCTGTCTTTGTGCTAAAACTACCCCTATCCCTTTATCTGACGCGTCCGTCTGAACTACAAATTCTAGATTATAATTTGGCGCATATAGGATGGGTTTTTGGGTGAGTTTAGATTTTAAGGTTTCGAAAGCCTCTTTCATCTCATCGGTCCATATGATTTTTTCTTTTTTGTTTTTTCCTTTTAATGCTCGTGTGAGCGGTTCTACGATGGTCGCATAATTTTCTATATAACGGGAGTAATACCCTGCCATGCCGAGGCATCTTCTAATTTCTGTTTTATTTTTAGGGTCTGGGAGTTCCGTTATGGCGCGGATTTTCGCTTCTGCAGGTTTCCTTTTTCCTTCCCCCACTATGTGTCCCAGATATTTAACCGTTTTTTGTGCGAATCTGCATTTCGAAATTTTAACGGTAAGTTTCGCCTCTTTAATTCGACTTAGTACCGTGTTTAGATGCTGAATATGATCAGACTCCCCTTCCTTAATTATATTTAATTCAAGCATGCGCTTTATCTCTTTTTTCAGTATTTCATTCTGTCTAGGAGATACCCTATACGGTCTAATTTTCACCGGTTTTTCCTCAGTTAGCTCAATATCATGAATAGTCAGGTCCGTTAAGCCCGGGTCATTCGAAAAAACTTCCCTGTATTCGTCTAATACCTGTTTTAACATTTGAATTTCCCCTGCTGTGCACCGCTCGTTTAATGCACTTTGTTTGATAACTTCGTCAAAGTCATAACTATCTGAAACTGCTAATGGGAGAGCTATCTCCAAATCCTGAGATTCATCTGTCTCATTAAATTCTTTTGTCAGAATATTTATTTTACCTACCCTGGTGATGTAGGGTTTTAAAAGATTTACATGATAGATTTGCGATTTTTCTCTTCTCCCTGGTATACTCACAATATAATTCGTCTCAGAAATTTTAGACTCTACTCTACCGGGGCCTATCCAACCTACAGACATTTTGTTTTTCTTGTTAGTTGCTAAAACTAACACTTCGTCTCCTGTTTGAAATTTTCGTTCTTTAGCATTTCTATCATACCACATTTTCCGTTTATCTCTAGTAATTGTCATGTTTTCGACCGCTAGCTCCTGACAGCGTTTCAGTCGGTTGATAAGTTTGAAGACGTACTCAGTAACTAATTCATGCTCATCATTTTCTCCCGTCCATTGTTCGAAAAGTAGGGTTTCCGGAGTACGGAGATTTCTCCCGTGAACTAGCTCTGCTGGGCTAAAACCTGTAGAATCATGCGTTACCGTCCTAAGAGTTAAAAGCGCATGGGGCAGATTAGCTTCCCAGTCACTACCGTTTTCCACGCATAGCACTTTTAAAAGCCTTTTTACTGACCTGTGCCATCTCTCGATAACGTTTGAGGAGGGGTGACATACACTTGAATGGTTTAGTTTTACCCCAAACCTTTTTAGGAAAGCTGTCGTTAAATTCGAAGTGAAACTCCTCCCAAGGTCCGTTTGTATGCTAGACGGGTAACCAAGTATACTAAAAATCATGATCATCGCTTCAATGATCGTTTCCGAGAGCATATCTGGTATCGGTATTGCTTCTGGATAACGTGAATAAACACATATTGCTGTGAGTAAATATTTATTCCCTTTTTTTGACGTCGGTAAGGGGCCTACTAGATCGCACGATAATTTTGAAAATACTTCTGAAATTATGGGAACTAATTTTAATGGGGCTTTCTTAGTTTCCCCCGCTTTTCCCACTACCTGGCAAGCATGGCATGACTTGACAAAATCCTCGATTTCCCTAATAATATTAGGCCAGAAAAAATATCTCAATATTTTATCTTTTGTTTTTGATTGGCCCATGTGAGCCGCTATACCTTCGTGACAAGCACTAAGTATCGCTTCCCTGTACTTAGTTGGGACAACTAACTGTTTTCTTTCGAATCCGTGATGATCCGTTACTTTCCTCATTATTAAATTCTCTTGAATTTCGAAATTTGATTTCTTTTGTTTTGCTTTTTCGCGAATGTCTCGTAGCGAGGAATCCGTCTCTTGTTCGGTTATGAATTCTGCCCTTTTAATTCTCGACAAGCCGGTCCCTGAGTCTTCCCCTGCTATTGGTAAAAACTCGTTATCTGACCTTTCCGGATCTGCCTGTTCCGTAAAATCGTTTTCCCCTTCCCTAGAGTTAGTTTCGGTTTCTTGTTCGCCTCCGTCACTCCCGGAGCAAGTTTCGCTTTTTTTCGCCTGCGCGCGCGTCATTACTGCGTTCAATGTTTTGATATCGCGTTTTTTTCTCTCGTCAATGAGCTTCTGCGTATCATTCCCTAGTATATAATAGGACATATCTACGTCTCTATCAGTTACTATAGCCTTCGTCGAGATACTTCCTATTTCGTCAATTTCAAGCGTTATATTAGCGGTGGGCAAACAGCGAACATCATTTAAGAGTGGTTGTTTTATCCACATAAATTCCCCATCTAATTGACTGTGGTTTATAAATTTACTGGAAATAACATCGACACACGTACCAGAATCTCGTAATACCGTAATTTCCTCCCCGTTAATACGAGCCTTACTTAAATATGGGGAAAAACCTTTTTCAAATTCTTGATTTTTATTTAAATGCCCTACAGACGTGGCGTTATTTTCCCTCTTGTGTTTTTCCGGGCACTGGACACGATAGTGCGAAAAACTTCCGCAAATAAAACATTTGTTTGTTCTCTTTTGCTCAAAAACACGGTTTCTTTCTTTATCGGGATCCTTGTCTCTCCAATTCGTTTTAGTTTCGGTCGATTTCTCAACACGCGGTTTATCTTCGAGTCTCGGTTTTTCTGATTTTATGGGAAAATTTCTCTGGTTCCAGATTTTTTTCGAGGGCCCTTTGACTGCCTCAAACTCGTCTAAACACTTAACTAGAACTAACGGGTCTTTGAAATTTGCCCAAGAGTCAATAAAATGCTCTTTATATTCTATCGGCGTACGGCGCTTAATTTGGTCTGTTACCAATAATTTCTTTAAGTCTTCGAAATTTGAAATTTCTAGTCCGGTTAACCATCCTTCTAGATAACTATTTAGCTCGAAAATAATATCCTTCCAAGGGGTGCCTGGTATCCGAGAATGCCTTGTAAATTTTTGGCGATACGCTTCAGGACTTAGCCGAAAGCGTGCTAACAAAATTGATTTCACGTGCGCGAAATCGTCGATTTTTTCTGTGGGCTCTCGCAAAATTAATTCTGCAATATCTGCCGGGAGCAGCGATAAAAGATGAGTCACAAGCTCTTCTGTTTCTATGCCTGCTCGAGAGGATTGCCGTTCAAAGAGGTTTAAAAACAGAGTAATATCTGATCGTTCTGGATCGAATTTGTGCATTAACGCTTTTAAAGGGGGTTTCTGACTCCTCTCAGATCCGCTACTTGACGTAGATTCACGTCTATTCGCATTTTGAGTTAATCTCAATTGCTCTAATTGAAATTCCCTTTCTCTCTGTTTTTCTTCGCTGTCCCGCGCCGCCCTTTCTCTTTCTGCCTCTAATTCTCGCTCGACCCTTTCTCTTTCTGCCTCTAATTTTTCCTGTTCCTTTTGTGCGGCTGTGTTAGCCTCCCTATCTTGTACAATATAATTAGCCTGCGATAAAGTAAGCTCTTTATCATAATCTGCAGCTGATTCAATTTTCTGTATGATTACAGCTATTTTATCACTCTTATCAATATCAATTCCCAACTCGACCGCTAACATTTGCAAATCGATTTTTCTACATTGCTTTAAATCAGTAATGATTGTCATTTTTAGACTGAGTTGCCCTAACTGAAATTTCTATTTATTTCCTAACAACCTATAAAATTACCCTAGCATATATGCAATGTTAATTTTATACATACACTTTACTACACAATTTAAACACAGTAAATGATAATGAAATGAAAAATATATACATGAAAAGTACACAATTTACCGATTCAACACTTTTTTTTTTTTTTCAACCGACCACAATACAAGTACCTGTACTTATTTCTAATTCTAGAAAAATATTGCCAGTTTTAGCATTCAGATTTTTCGAAAACTACACTTTAAAAATGTAAACATAAATAATTTTAGATCAACAGGTAACAATATCCCTCTCTGTTTAGAAGCCTTTAAAGGAAATTTAAATTTATGACTAACCTCATAACATTTATGCTGCTAAAAAAAATTTTACAATTGTACAAGAGTTTACAATTTTACAAGAGTTGTACACTCTTTTTTTTTTTCTTTCAAAACTTTCTAATCTGTTCCGTTTTGTCCGGAAAGAAATGCATTTAACATTTAATGTTTTTATCATTAAAAAAGAGAAGAAAAAATTTTTTTTTTTTTTTTGCAATACTTTTTACTAATTTCTTAATTTTAGATTAAAATAATAAAAGTATAGAAACATAGTACATAAATTTCCTCACTGTATTTACTTTTGTGCATTAATTATGAAACAGAGCCACTCAAAATTTAGAATGAATGAGCTTACCTATTTCCGTCGTCTGCAGCTCTCTTGGGGCATCTTTCCGTCGGCGGGTGTTGGGTGCTACGGGCAGGTTGCGTCTGGGTGGCCTTTCGTCGGTTAGGCGTTGTATCTCCGGTTATGGCTGGGTGCCTTCGTCAGCTAGGCGCTGTGTTTCTCTTAGCAGCTGGGTGCCTTCGTCAGCTAGGCGCTGTGTTTCTCTTGGCGGCTGGGTGCCTTCGTCAGCTAGGCGCTGGGTTTCTCTTGGCGGCTGGGTGCCTTCGTCAGCTAGGCGCTGGGTTTCTCTTGGCGGCTGGGTGCCTTCGTCAGCTAGGCGCTGGGTTTCTCTTGGCGGCTGGGTGCCTTCGTCAGCTAGGCGCTGGATTCTATCGATGATTAACTCTGGAACTGCACGGCGAACTATAGTCCTGGGCTAGTGGCTCCCGCTGCCACCAGCTGTAATAACTTGCTTCAAATAGATTAAAGCTAAGTGGTTGGTAGCGTAAGTGCCGCTCGGCAAATAATCCAGGCAATTTAATGGAGAATCAATTATTTATTTGTAACAATAAAAATGGCTCTCTGTATTGAATTATATATACAGCATAAATTAATTTAGAACACGTAGGATCTTAATCCACCAGCTCCAAGTCCAAAGTTCTGTTCTCTTTCAGTCCAGAGAATGTTCGATTTATAAATCACGTAAAGTTTCTACCAATTAGCAACACGGCGTACTCTAGTCACCGAAGATAAGACTTGACACCGGCACTCTCCTAGCGAGAGTCCTTCTCTTCCGGCTCACTTGGGTGATGTCACCCTCTACAGCTCTCGATCCGAGCTGATCCACTTTTCACAGAGAACAAATCCGAGCCCTGAGCTCTGTTCTCCCTTCTCTCACTCCGAGATCCGAATTCTCCAAAAAACCTTGGCTTCCTCTTTTTCGTCTCAGCCAAGACCTCCCCTAAAGGTCACGAACCAATCATCAACCTTAATGATCTTTTCTCATTAAGAGATTCGTAACATCGTCTTCTCATTCGTACCTGAAAATACACACCCATGGCGACAATGTGTCTGGACGTCTGGACTCTTTCGCTTTCATTTCTGCGTCGGCGTGCTAACAAAGGTGCAACTCGTGTGGTCCCCTATTCAAGTTAGTGTCGCCCGCCTGTCTTTTCAGCTGATCGATGATGATCTAGCGATCCTTTTAGATCGCCGCTCTTTTCATTTTGAGAATGAAAGCCATTTTGTGTTTTCAGTTCCATAGTGAAATCTCTTTTCAGAAAAAATGTCTTTAAAAGCCTGTGATAAATCTGAATTATCACAGTATGAAATCTAGACTTAACTAAAACTATCATAAATAGATTTGAATAGCTAAATATTTTAACCCTTTCGGGATCTGATTTTTTTTCAATTTTTCGAAAAAATTACTTTTATGTTAATAACATTAACACTTGCTATCCAAACGGATTAATTAGAGTTTAACAAATATTTCATTGCCTAAAAGATAACGAATATTGTCGTTTTGCTTACTATTCAATTAATATTCATATGACAATAGGCTAAGGAATAATTTTTGGAGATGTTTAGAAAATATTGTATTGGAATAAGTTTAACTTATATTACAACTTTCTAATACTTTTTCGCACTTTATTACATATGATTCTTTCAAGGAAATAACCTTTATTTTAAATCCAAAGAGTGAAATATATGTTTTACAGTTTAAACGCCTATGTTCCCAAATGGGAACATTGCATTATTTGTAATACAAAACATATATTTTCCAACATAATAATGATGTCCTTAATTTTCCTATAAAATGCAAGGTTGATTTGAAATTTTGAAAAAAAATATTTTTAAGCATTTTTCATAGATATTAAAGAATATGTAAATTCACTAATTTGCATAAAAATATATTTGCTTTTATCGTTTTCACTATATTACTTAAATTTGACCACTAGAAATCTAAATGTTTTTGGAATTCGACAAAATACTCAAGAACAATATACAATAGTATATAGCGAAAAACAGTTTGTTATATCTGCATAAGTTGTCAATCAATAATCATGTTCCAAAATGCGAACACTGAAATGAAAACAGCCAAAAGAACTGCAGAAATATATTTTTTTGGTATTTTCTAAATTTGTATGCATAAATTAAAACATTTGAAGCTGTAATATAGGAAAAAAAATTATTATTACATTGCGATCTTAATTCGGCGTGTAAACGGTTAAAATAAAAGAATTGCAAACAGTGCAAAGAGAATTAAGCAAAAAATAATAATTATTATTATTACTGAATGCCTAAACATAAATGAAGTCATATAGTAAATGCATAATCATATACTAACATTACTACATGTAAATAGTAGCAAATGTATTTGTTAAAACAAAATAATACTCCATTAAAAGACATGCATTATTAATAGTACATCAGACCCGGAAGGGTTAAGTAAAATTTAGATTACAGTGTATTGTTAGGCATCTCTCATTACTGTTACTTCCAATAAGACCTAAGCATGCTGGTCTTATTGTCTGCTTATGACTGCTCTATAATGTATAATAATATAATTATCCCCCAAGCACATGCCACACCCATGAAAAATTCCTGAATTCAATCCCATTAAATGTTTAAATCTTACAGCAGGAAGTAAACAGTTATGATGCCAGAAATAAACTAGTCAGATGTAGCAATCCCAAAATTTTCTTCTATCTCATTTATGTTATTAATTTCAAAATTCGTTATCACAATACCAAAATCAAATGGCAATCTATATCCATCGTGAGGATACTAATGGTAAGAAATTCCATGCATTAATCTTTGAAATAAACACTATATCGGATATTGGGAAAAATGTAGAAAAACACTGTCACCAGCTGTACAATTTATAGCAAAATATAAAAAGCGAAAATATTTATCAAAGTAAAACTGGAGATGAAATTTGACAAAAATTCGTCCATTAGTTCTTGAGATAGAGCTATTGCGGGAAACGAGGAAAAATCAGCATTAAAGCGCCATTTACTGAGTGATTGATACCGAAGCATAAACAGGGATGTAGTGGAGGATTTACGGGGGTATACGCTGTATACTTTCTGGAATTTTAAAAAGAACACGGTATACCCTCTGTTTAAAGCGTATATCCTCTGTCATTTTTACGACTACACCCCTGAGCGTAAATATAATAACTTCATATCAAGGATTAACTGAATCAGATAGATAGATTAAAGATAGAGTATTTGTCAGTCTTCCGTAAGTTGAAGTTATTAAATTCATCTTAAAATAAATAAAAAGTTGTTAAAGTTATATAAAATAGTTTTGTCCTGTACTAAAAAAAAACTGGGGATATTTTTATGAATTAAGGTATTTAATTCAGAATTGACAGAGCTAAGAATTTTCTTAGATTTAAAATCCCAGATGTGAAAATATTATTTATACCCATACCCACATGATTTACCATAAGTTCTGTTTGAATAATACGCAACAATTCAAATGGAACCATTAAATTATCTCTACACAGACAAAAGTAATGTATAGCTCACAGTTCTTTAAATATGACTGATTACATTTTCCAGCAGTCTCATCATATCGTATTTATCAGAAATCAAAGCAAGTCAGTTGAAATTATAGATATCATATTCATTATTATTAAAATAAAAAATGTGTGTGGCACTCGGGGACTGCCGCGGTAAAGCTATTGCATAGCATTTTTTATCAACTTATGCAAAAATACCGTGTCAGTGTCTGCCGAAGTCTACCGAAGGCTACCGTGCCGAACTGAAACGAAGTCTGCCGAACTGAAACTACGTTAGCCGGAGTGTTAGGATTTTTTCTCGTTACGGATTTTCTAGATTCGGTCGCCGCGCTCAAAGCCCGCGATAAAAGCTATGCAATAGCTTAATAAATTACCAAACAAAATTTGGTCGTGCTACGAAAATTAGATCGCGAGTTATAAGCATTTTAAATTTTTTTACCCTCACGGTGGGGGGGGGGGGTCTCCTGTCACAAAAATTAACACCGTCTCATAATAAATTACCAAACAAAATTTGGCCACACTACGAAAATTAGATCGAGAGTTATAAGCATTTTAAATTTTTCGACCCTCACCGTGGGGGGGGGGTCTCCTGTCACCAAAAATTAAGTCTCATAATAAATTACCAAACAAAATTTGGCCGCGCTACGAAAATTAGATCGCGAGTTATAAGCATTTTAAATTTTTCGACCCTCACCATGGGAGGGGGGGGGTCTCCCGTCATCAAAAAGTAACACTGCCTCATTATAAATTACCAAACAAAATTTGGCTGCGCTACGAAAATTAGATCGCGAGTTATAAGCATTTTAAATTTTTCGACCCTCATCTTGGGAGGTCTCCTGTCACCAAAAATCAACACTGTCTCATAATAAATTACCAAACAAAATTTGGCCGAGCTACGAAAATTAGATCGCGAGTTATAAGCATTTTAAATTTTTCGACCCTCACCGTGGGGGTCTCCTGTCACCAAAAATTAACAATGTCTCATAATAAATTACTAAACAAAATTTGGCCGCGCTACGAAAATTAGATCGCGAGTTATAAACATTTTAAATTTTTCGACCCTCACCGTGGGGGGGGGGGGGTCTCCTGTCACCAAAAATTAACAGTCTCATAAAAAAAAAATACCAAACAAAATTTGGCCGCGCTACAAAAATTAGATCGCGAGTTATAAGCATTTTAAATTTTTCGACCCTCATCTTGGGGGGGTCTCCTGTCACCAAAAAATAACACTGTCTCATAATAAATTACCAAACAAAATTTGGCCGCGCTACGAAAATTAGATCGCGAGTTATAAACATTTTAAATTTTTCGACCCTCACCGTGGGGGTCTCCAGTCACCAAAAATTAACAATGTCTCATAATAAATTACCAAACAAAATTTGGCCGCGCTACGAAAAGTAGATCGCAAGTTATAAGCATTTTAAAATTTTCGACCCTCACCGTGGGGGTTCTCCTGTCACCAAAAATTAACACTGTCTCATAATAAATTACCAAACAAAATTTTGCCAAGCTACCAAAATTAGATCGCGAGTTATAAGCATTTTAAATTTTTCGACCCTCACAGTGGGGTGTCTCCTGTCACCAAAAATTAACAATGTCTCATAATAAATTACCAAACAAAATTTGGCCGCGCTACGAAAATTAGATCGCGAGTTATAAGCATTTTAAAATTTTCGACCCTCACCTTGGGAGGTCTCCTGTCACCAAAAAATAACACTGTCTCATAATAAATTACCAAACAAAATTTGGCCGCTCTACGAAAATTAGATCGCGAGTTATGAGCATTTTAAATTTTTCGATCCTCACTTTTGGACATCTCCTGTCACCAAAAATTAACACTGTCTCATAATAAATTACCGAACAAAATTTGGCCGCGCTACGAAAATATGATCGCGAGTTATAAGCATTTTAGATTTTTCGACCCTCACCGTGGGGGGTCTTTTGTCACCAAAAATTAACACTGTCTCATAATAAACTACCAAACAAAATTTGGCCGCGCTACGAAAATTAGATCGCGAGTTATAAGCATTTTTAATTTTTCGACCATCACGGTGGGGGTCTGCTGTCACCAAAAATTAACACTGTCTCATAATAAATTACCAAACAAAATTTGGCCGCACTATGAAAATTAGATCATAAGAAACATAAGTTTGAGACTTGATATCCTAATATCTGAAAAATACCGCGTCAATGTCTGCCGAAGGATACCGTGCCGAAGTTTGCCGAACTGAAACGACGTTAGCCGAAGTGTTAGGTTTTTTTTCGTTACGGAAGTGTTAGGTTTTCTCGTTACGGAATTTTTAGATTCGGTCACTGCGCTCAAAGCCCGCGATAAAAGCTATGCAATAGCTTAAAAACCCAAATCCAAATTTAAGCTTGAATAAGATGAGATACAATGTTTGTGCAATCTCAATACAAGTGAATTTTGGTTATGGTTTCCTGAATAAAATTAGCCTCTCTTGATACCTGTTATCAATTCTATAAGTTTTTCTATATTGTTTAGAAACTCTTATTTGTGAAAAAGTAGTAAACAGATTATTTACAAAATAAAATTTTTGAGCTTGCATTTGCACTTCATTAATTTCTACAAAAATCCAAATTTAACCATCATTTTAATCTCTATCATGGTTAATTATCTTAAGTTGTTCTTTAGAAACAGCAAAAAAAAATAATCTAAAAACATTTTATTTCATTTAAATATGATTTTGTTTCTAATTATTTTAAATATATTTAAAAAATTACAGTTAAAAGCAGAAATTGGGGATTTTTTTTTAAATGTGTGTGTTAAAAGATTTTTTTAAAATATTTGTTTTGACTGAATACTTTGATATTTGGCCAAGCTGAACATTTGGCTTAACTGAATCGTTCAATATCTGAGCTAACCAAATATTCAGTAACATGGCTGAATACTAAATAGATATTGAACAATTGGTGCATACTAATTATCATGAATTTCATAAGGGCTTTTTTATGAGCTGCACCGAGTAGCACTTTGGCCGAGTAGCCGAGTACCAAGTACTCGGCCGAATACAGAGTACCAAGTAGTTGTGTATAAGAAAGAACTATCAATGCTCATGAAGTGAGCTTTAAGAGTAACATGTCTGTGTAAATATAATAAACATACTTCTTTAACATATCTATATATATAAAAGAAAGTCTGGACTTTGTATTAATCACAGCAAAAAAAAATCTGCCGAACCTATAATCTTGAAAATTGGGGTAAAAATACTTCTGATAACATCGAGTGCCGCTAAGAAGGGATTTTCAAAAATTCCACCCCTAAAGGGGTTAAAAAAAGGAAGAACTTTAAAAAAATTCCTTCAAATCGGCTTTTGTAGTTATTTTTCAACTGATAACATATTTTAGTGTATTTTTTCATGCTGAGTCGAATGGTGCCAAGCAAATACTTTTAAGTTTAGTAGTTCGCGAGATACTTCACATTTTCCTGATTTGGCGGTGTCTTCGACGCAAAAACTTGAAATTTTCAATCCTTATCTATATATATAAAAGAAAGTCTGGATTTCGTATTAATCACAGCACAAAAAAAATCTGCCGAACCTATAATCTTGAAAATTGGGGTAAAAATACTTCTGATAACATCGAGTGCCGCTAAGAAGGGATTTTCGAAAATTCCACCCCTAAGGGGGTTAAAATAAGGAACGAACTTTTAAAAAATTCTTTAAAAATCGGCTTTTGTAGTTATTTTTCAACTCATAACATATTTTAGTGTATTTTTTCATGCTGAATCGAATGGTACCAAGCAAATTCTTTTAAGTTCAATAGTTCGCGAGATACTTCACATTTTCCTGATTTGGCAGTGTCTTCGGTGCAAAAACCTGAAATTTTCAATCCTTATCTATATATATAAAAGAAAGTCTGGATTTCGTATTAATCACAGCACAAAAAAATCTATTGAACCTACAATTTTGAAAGAGAGTTCTATAATCAGGTTAACATAATTATGTAAGCTATATTTAATTATCTCAATATATATAAAACGCAAAGTGAAATTTCATTGCGGCCGCTTATAACTTCAGTTCTACAAGATAGATTTTAATGGATTTTACATTGTTAGTTGGATAATTTTTCAGAAATTTTGTAACAAATGAAATATAGCATTCTACGTTGTTTAATTGAATACTTGGGAAATATTTTTTTATCAGATGAACCCAATTACAAAAGTTTGGCTTTATTTTAAAAGTTCTGCTGAATGAATTTTTATGTGATTAAAATTGTTAACATGTTGAGTGCTATGTCATTCATTGGTGACTAACATTGAACTTTCCGTTTAGATGAATGATTTTTTACCAATGACTGACAGTCTAAAGTATGATATAAAACTAAAAATTACTATGATATAAAAATTTCGTTTGATTCAAAGTCTCTTTTTAAAAAAATGACCAGCTTAGCGAGCGAAGGCTGCTAGTAATCATATATTTTTTAATTAACTTTTAAATAATTTCTAATTAACTAATTTGAAATTTAATTATACATTCTTTAAAGAAAATTTAAAAAATTTCAAACAGTTTAAAACAGTAGCATTATTTTTTTAAAAATGGAAGATAAAAGTGATACATAAAAATTAAATTCAACCAATGCAAATTAACCGATTCTTCAATCTACAAATTCATTTTGATACTGGAAATCTGTATCAAGAATGATTATTGGTTGCTGTAATTTTGAATAATTCAAAGAACTGATGTTAAAAGTAATGTTGTAAGTTTGCATTATTCACAATATGCAACTTACAATAAAATCAGGCTTATTGCCTAACAGGCTATTTTAGACATGTTAGCTATAGCTATAAACATTGTAGGAGGATTTTGACATTCCATATAGTTGCATGCTCAAATTTTAAAAAGGTTCAGTTTCCTTGCCTGGATCCAAAAAGATTAATTATTAGAGTAATTAAACTGTAATAAACCATAAGATGGAGCTCAAAATATAATATATTAAAAATGTTGTATGAATTAAAACAGCTTTTTTGCCTTTATACTGCTGAAAGTAAGATAAATTTAATCACAGTTTAGTAGCAATTACTGTGAAGTGTAATGAAATTGCTATTTTCATTCAGAGTAATCATAACATTGATGAGCTCAAATGAATAGATTCCCATATTAGAAGTTAAACTTCCAATTAAAACATTCCTACATTATTTGGAAAAAGAAAGTTTTGGTCATTTTAATTGTGGTACAATGAAAGGCAGATTAAAAGTGAACTGGAGGGAAGAATTTGCATTTGTGTCTTTTTTTAACTTTTCCATATTTTATAGACATTTTTATGTATTAAATAAAATATTTTTTGAATAATTGCAAATATTATACATTTTATTCAAATAACTTTTACAGATCAGTTATAAATTCTTTTGTCTTCAATAATATTATAAATAAATCAAAAATATTTAATTTAAAGCACTAAAATATTTTATTTCTTCTTGAAAATTAGTTTCAGTAGCCATAGCATATCATCATCAGTGCAAAATATGATGATGATGGTATGCTATGGCAAAAAAAACTAGCTTGCAAGAAGAAATTAACTATTTTAGTGCTTTAAACTTTAATTTATTCATTTGTAATGCATTGTGCCAAATAATTTCTCATTGTAATGATAATAAATGCTTAGAAATTAAATCCTTACAACTACTCGGTAATATACTCAGTACTCGGCCCAAATTTTGGCCGAATACCAAGTACTTGGCAGATAGGCCGAGTATGCCGAATACCGAGTACTCAGTACCACCCTAGTGTGTATGGAATTAGCAGACATTAACAAATATTCAAGTGTTTTAGAATGAAGCAATTTTTTCCTTTTTATAAAAGGCTTCTTACATCTTGAATTGAAATACATCGTTCTCTAATGAAAACATTTCCCTGAATCTTTAACTCAGATACTATTTTCTAAAAGATCCCTAACATTTATACAAAATACAGAAAGGCTGTATATTTTTTAGCATCTGAATATCTGTACTTTTTATGATAGTAAGAATAAAAGTGACTTAACATGAATGTACCGGAATATAACAAATTTGGATTAAAGAAAAAAAAAATTTAAACAAATAAATATTTTTACATTTTTTTGACAAGATATCTTTCAATATTTGTCGAGAATTTAGCAATATTCAGCAAGATATTTTGAAATATTCAGCAAAAGTGCCAATAATCTATCCCATCCCAACTAATTAGCATTAGGTGTTTATTTTAATATAAAAATTTGACAGCATAAGTCCAAGTTTTATTTTTTTAGACTATGCCAAATAGCTTAAGATTATTGTATCGATCTTCTAACAGAGATATATACAAACTAATATAATATTCTAATGCATTTTTTTTTTTTTTTTTTTTTTTTTTTTTTTTTTGTGTGTAATGGATAAATTACTTTAGAGTCTTTTTGATGTTGAATATTTTATGTAAAACAACTTAATACTAAAGATAAGATGAAAATTAATAATAATTATAATTTAAAAACAAATTTTAAAAAATAGGTTTTTAACAATTTTTGACATGATGGTAAAATCCAGTAAAGACTGTCATGCGTCAAAAACTTGCCAACCCTGGTTTAAACAAAGAAGAGAAAAAGAGGGGAAGGTAAAAGAACAAATTAAAGAAATTGGAGCCATATTTTTGAAAAGTCTAATTTTTTTAATTTGTTCTCTTCACTACCTTTCCAGTTTCTCCTTTCTGTTTAGACTTCCCTGGAGTGACTTATTTGTCTTCTTGTGTGCACATGAGATGACTCTGTCGTTATTCCTCAACACAAATTGTTATTTTGCCTTTGATAATGAGCTATGCCTCAATGCCTTTTCCCCCTTTAATCTAAATTTCACCATTCAAAATCATTGGTGGTCTCCTTGTCCAAGACCAACGAAAAATCAACTGGACCACTAACTATTTTTTCTCCCCATGGCATTTAAGTATAAATTTTCCCTTGAGTAGAAGGTTGAAATGGTAATCCTAATATAACATACTTGTAGCTTAATTACAAGTATTAACACTATTTTATTGAATAGTTACAGAGTTGGTGATTTTATTTAGCATATTTCTTTTAATAATCTGAAAATTTCTCTTAATAAGAATGGCACAACAGTTTTTCTTCCAGACAGTTTCAGCAGAGTGTCACATGTTGCCCTGCCTATGATTTGCAAGTTAGCACATCTTGCCAGTGGCGCGGCCAGAATTCGATTCTAGGGGGGGGGGGGGGGTGAATTTCTGATAAAAGTGTTTGTCGTTTATTTGAATCGCCGGTTAATAGAATCATTACTAATTAGAAAATTAACTGTATAATTCTTAAACTCAAAGAGCATCTGTGTAACAGGAAATCATAATTTTTTTAGCATAATACGCCTCAGAAAAGTGATTTAGTCCAAATAACCAATTTTTGCTTACTTAATCCATGTGATACGCACCTTCACAGTTTTAAGTAGAATTTTTGCAGTTTAATTGAACCACTGTATTAAATGACATCTGATTCAAAAAAGCGGCAAATTCTGAAGTATGCCAAAATGTTTAAATATTAAGTTTGGTTTTGATTCCTATAAGAGGCAATTATAGCGATCTTTCTTAACTCTGGGAGGGGTTTTAACCCCAAAACCACCCCGTTGGCTGCGCCACTGCATCTTGCCCTTCATCCAAAAAATTAACATATTTTTTATCATTCAGTAAAAAAGATTTTTTTGGCATTAATATTTTTTTCTTTACATAGTAAAAACTGACTCAATGTTGTCCTGAAAAGAGTAGTGTATTGACCTTTAAATATTAAAAAACCTTGAAGATCAAAAGGATGCCTTAACCTCATCAGAACTTAGGGTTTATTTATGTACTTTTTTCTATTTCAGTTATGGATTCATATTAACAAAGAAAGATTGAACAGAAAAAAAAATTAAATTTTATTTTTATACATAAAATTAAATGATATATGGGGGCTCAAAAAGCACATTTTTTGAAATTTCTTGGGATTTTTTTTTTTTTTTTTGCATTGAAAAACATAAAATAACTATAGATTTAATATTTTCTTTATACAAATGATATCTTAACGCACATAAAATTATTTGTGTTTTCATTTTTGTATATTCTGTACATTTCTGCCACAAGCCATTTTTATATAACACATAGATCTCTATAAAAGTTCTATAGTCTATAATAAAGAAATTACTATTTTGTTTAGGTAAACAAAACAGAAATATATACTTATATACATGAAAAAAAAATTGTAAAGATGTGTATTTTATAAGATACATCAGGTCTGAATAGGCTAAAAAATTAAAGTGTCATTAAGAATTTGAAAAGTGCACTTGTCTCACCAGCAGCACTTAGCTCTTTTTTTTAAATTTGGAAGAAAATATGGGTGCTATAAAAATTCAATTAAGAGTCCTGTCCCTGCCTGTGAAGACAGTCGTGAGCTAATGCTATTACTATGGGGAGGCATTTTTCTAATAACTCTTTTGCATTTTGACATTTTTAAATAATTTTTTTGCATTGGATAGCTGAAGTCCCCTCTTAAGATCGCTTTTTAGATTTTGGTCGCAGATATTTTTACAAAGCTACTTTCACTTTCAGAACCGGTTTTGTAAGTGAAAATAGAAAATACCTGCAACCAAAATCAAAAAAGTAATCAAGGAGCGATCTTGAGAGGGACCTCAGCTATCTGATGCAAAAAAAAATTATTTTAAAATGTCAAAATACAAAAGAATTATTAGAAAAATGCCTTCCCATAGGAATAGCATTAGCTCGCAAGTGTCTTCGCGGGTATGGACAGGAACAGGATTCTTAAATATAATTCACAGAAACATATGGATGCACGCTTAGAAATATACTCAGTTGTACAATTAAAAAAAAAAAAAAAAAAAAAAAAAAAAAAAAAAAAAAATTCCCCCATACAAGTTTATTTAAATTAATAGACAGTTTGAATTGCAATTTAAACTAAAAAAAAAAATAAATTATTATTTCAAGAAGTGAACTATGTAGTGAAAAGAAAAAGTACTTAGTTAAACAAGAAATCTTTTGTAAAAAGTCTGAGACTGACAACTTAAATGTGAATAATAAAATCCATAACTTTATTTGTTTTGTAACACATTCATATGTAACAACAAAAAATATTGGTGTGCATAAGCTTTAAAAAAGTCATATTTTGTGATTTCTAAGAAAGTAATTGCAAAAAAAATTTTTGGTACTACTTGGTTATCCTGTCGACCAATTTTGCCAATTTATACAAATCGCCAATACAATAGCCAAATTATACATATTGACATAAATTTTATTTTAAATAACGAATAAGTTGAATATTAATAAAATACAAAGTGAAATAAAAATCACTTAATGATGTTTTAAACACATGTATCGTATTTAATCTCTGAATGTGGTATTCATCATCATCCATTATTGGCATTTAATCTTATAATATGGCAATAGTTTTTTGGTTGATAGAATAACCAAATAGTACCAAAATTTTATTTATTTTTCTTAAAAAAAAAAAAAAAAAAAAAAAAAAGGGGTAGGGGGGGGGGGGAGAATTGTTTTTTCTTCCAAATATCTGGAAATACAAAATTGCTATATGCACATTGGAAATCTTATAAATTATAACAGATATTAAAGAAATGCAGGAATCTTGAAAACAAGTTTCAGTGTATAATGTTTCAATTCTTTGACCACACCTATTTTATTTTAGAGTTCTGAAATCAAGAGTACATTACTATTATTTATTCTTATGGACAAATGAAGCAATATGAATAATACCTTAAAAGAATTTTTATTTAAAAAAAATTATCTAATTGAAATCCAATGAGGGAAAATAAATACCCAATTGGATTATTAAATACAAGCAATTAGTTTGGATTACTACACTTGTCAATGATAAATAAACAGTTTACCACATTTGGTATAAAATAACCACTGGTGTTCATTAAACAGAAAAGTTAAATTATATGTAATAACTATATACATATAAACTATGTAAAGCCTTTTCAAGGATGTGTACAAGTACTATGTACTGTCTAAATTATGTAGAGAAACAAACAACTGCTTAAAAACATAGTTAAATTTTAAGCAATACCTTAAATTAAACGCTTTGTAGGAGTAGTTGAATATGTTGAAATAAAAAATATCATAATGCATCAAACAATCTCTCTTATTATATTCAGATTAACTTACAGTGATTTAATGATACATGAATACATAATCCATGTTTGCAATCATTCTGATATTCTTGAGGTTCTGAAAAGCTTACTTATCTTAAGATGCTGTATTCAAACTTTTAAAATCCACTTATTATGTTTTTAAAACTTGAAACAAACCACTGAATTGAATTTACAGCCTAGTTCAAAAACAATGTAAAGTTCTTTAAATAAATATTTGCAATTTGCTTAACCAGGAAAAAATATACCACTTCAAAATACTTTAAGCCATCATAACTGGCTTTTTGACTTTAGCATCCAACTTTTCATTTGTACTTGCATAACCAGTACCACCTCTCTGCAGTGGAATAATATCTTCTTCTTTTAACTTCATGCCATTGGTTGGATCCAGCATATCTTTTTTAATTAACTTTTCTACACATTCCATTGTAACAACATTTCCAGAGGTACGCAACACTGCACAGGGCACTGAATTGCCTAGTATATCATGAGTTACAGCACACATGTATCTGTCTTTCTTCGTAATTAATGATCTTTTGTCATCGGGATCATGCACTACGGTGAATTTAATAGGCAACAGATCCTTAGCCTTTATTGGCTTACCACTCATTGGACATAGTACGTGCTTCTCTGGCTTTTTGATTTTCACTTTTTCAGAACTGGGTGTTAGGGAAGGAATCCAGAAGCTGGGCAAAATTTTTTCTTTGCCATTGCTGACGTTAGAGATACTAGGTTCATCCGAAGCAGATGAAGTGGATGGCTGACTAACAATACTTTTTTCCATCTCCACGAACTTTTGGGCTTGGGATTCTTCTTCGGCTTTAGCAAGCTCTGCCATTTCCTGCTCATCTTTTTTCTTTTGTTTTTCATATTCTTTCATTCTTCGAGCAATTTCTTTCTTCTGATGAATAATGTATTCTAGTATAGCCTCCTTATCATATAAATAACCATCAGGAGTAATGACAGGGTTCCGACATGGTTGCAAAGTCAAACAACAGCAATCAAAATCCTTAACTGAATCTTTTCCAATACGAGCTTTTTGAGTACCATATCCGCATGCTTTATTATCTTTTTTCTTTTCATGATAGGTATACACTGCTCCAGCAGTGCAATTTCTTGCATGTCTGGTCATCTTTACACTTACCTGGCTTAAATTTCAGACTCTGAATCAAATAATCGCGAATAAAGCAAGTCAAATTATAAACAAAATTAAATACCTTCTGCGACAAACACGAAAACAAACAACATTCCGTAGCTGCAACTGCAACTACTATATTGGTTGAATGGTTATTTTAAATTTGAAAACGAGAGTTGATAACCAACATGATGCTCAGCACAATCTTTAAATAAAGAAATATATTAAAGTTTTATTTTTATTTCCGTTAATTTTTGGTCACTTAACATTTTACGGCTCTTCAAAACAAATTGGCATATTTCGTAAAAACGGCAAATTAACATAACTCACGAGCTGAATTTCGTTGATATATTCGATAACGAAACGAAATATTTGTAATAATGTATGGCATCACGTATTACCGTTTTATGGCTGGAGAATGAATGAGGTTTCTTGTTGATAAAAATAAATAGTATTTGACGGTAACAATAATTATATATTATAATTCTTTCTCATTGATGTTGAATATAAAATTATAGAAATAGAATACACTTTTTTTTTCTTTTATGTAAAACATTAGTAATATATTCTGTGTAAAATAAATATTTATGATATATTTATTTTGGAAATTTATTAAAATCCTTTTATTAGTCTGTTTAATTTTTTCTTTTATTTTTCAAATGAGAAATCGCCGGTAAAATTTTAATTTTGACCGTTATTTACGCAGCATATGATAGAATGTTTTATTTCTTAAATATAGTACATCCGTTATTTGGTAGTGGGCGGCTAACGGTTTTGAAAGGAAGCATTATGTCAAAGAAAAACATAAAGTGTGTAGGTGATGAGAGTATTGCTATTTTTATTCATTTTAATGTTACCAGTGGATTTAATTCTTGGAAAAAATGAGCTGAACCATCATTATTTTATTATTATTTATTTATATTAGATTTTATGCAAATTAATGTGTTAATAATATTTTTCTGAAATGTATTTTGGTGCATAAATTCTCACTTTTAAAGCAATTTCGAGAAAAGGGAGCTTTTTAATTAAATGTAAACATAACAAAATCATTTATTAGTTTATATATTTAACGAAGGAAAAAAAAAATTAAAGTTTTTATAATTTTTGTTTATTGTAAACTTTTCAAAATAAAAGTAATATATTTTAGCTGTAATATGCTACATTTTGTTGTTAAATATTTTACCTATGTTATTATTTGTAAGTGTAAAATAAGTGTGTAATATAATTTTTTATTAAAAAAAATATAAATCCCAGTTAAAAAATAACTGTTTATACAAAACTGCATTTAATTCAGTTACTTTTTAAATAATTCCTTCATAGTTATTGTATCAGTTCAATATATGGATTTTTGGTTGTGTTGTTGAACAATATGATATTAAATCAAAAATTTTATTTTTTTAATGCTTAAATCTCGAAAAGTACTTTCAGTGAGTGACAAATCTAAATTTAATCCAGAGTAATGTAGTAGATTGGCGACCCCTACCCCACGAATATTTTTAGAAGAAAATTCGAGTAAATTGTGACTGAAAGCAGTTAAAGTATACTATTCACATTACATATTGTTTTAATGTGCATTGTTTTCTATATTAGCACAATATTTTTAATATTGTAGGGGAAAACAGAGTACAATGAAACAAAATTTACTTTTTATTTTTCTTACTCACAATTTTACATGCACAAAAATATAGTTAATGCATACTTTTAATCTTGTATTTTTCCTATCTAAATAAATTTTTATAGAATTCTAAACAATATCTTTATGTTTGAAAAATAATTAAAAGTAAATGTTTTATAGTGTTTCATTGTAATTTGCTCCCAATATAGTTTCTTTTATGAAGAATCTGATAAATAAAAAAACAAAACTTGATTTATAAAATACAAAAAAGGAACATGGTAAAAATGTTATAAGAAAATTTTATTGGTTTAAAAAATACCTTTCATTTTATATAAGTCAGTTTCAAAAATTAGCATGATTTCGGCTTTTCTTTCAGTTGTTACTCAAGGGATAGGAGGTGGTAGTTTAAAAAAGATTGAGCTTTTTTCAAAAATGTAAGTTTCTGAAGAATGCATTAATTTAAAACTAGATTGAAGTATTTTTATTTAAAGTACTTCACATTCGACTTCATTATATGTATGATTTCTCCAACGGAATATATTTCCTTATGTTTCCATTTATACAAATATAGTGAGGCAAAAAGATGAGGGGTTGTATTCATATATTTATTTATTATTAGCAGTATAGAATACACAATATGGCATGTACTACTATATTTGGATAAAACCCCTGATTTCTTTGTTTCATTTTGTGAATAATGGATTTTGAGTTGATTCTATAGATGATCACTTTCAGAATTTTCAAGCTATGTTTTTGAAACATTTACAGAAGTTGTTCTATACATTTATCTAACACAATAAATATGCAAATGAAATTTTGATATCGTTGAAGCATGCACAATGAAAAATTATGGTACTACTAGGTTATTCTGTCGACCAAACTATCGCCAATCCATAACATTAAATGCCAATAATGGATGATCGTGAATGTCACATTCAATGACATTAAATATGGTTCACGTGTTTAAAATGTCATTAAGTGATTTTTATTTTGACTTTTTATTTGTATTTTTATTAATATTCTACTAATTATTTGTTTTTTCGTTATTTAAAATAAAAATTGTCAATATGCATAATTTGGCGATTTGTATAATTTGGCGAGATTGGTCGACGGGATAACAGAGTAGTACCAAAATTATTTACTAAACCTGCTCATTTTTCACACAATTTATATATATATTTTTAAATTCTGATGACAGTGTACACAACCAGGGTTAGAAATTAGCGGTCGTTAGTCGTCAAATGCAACTAAATGATTGCATTTGACAACCACAAAGTTATACCTAGTCGTCAAATATGACGCCTAGCTTTTTTTTACTTTAACTTTTGTTTAACAAACGTTCTTAGCAATTACGCGGATTACGCTATAGCACGTAAATTACGCAAAATATCGGAGACGGAATAGAAAAAAATAGCTCTTACGCGTCCGAGAAACACGTAATTTTGTTAAAACATCACAAAAAATGGCAAATTTTGTCAAAAATTCCTGAAAAAAGGCTGATTTCGTCTAAAGATTACGAAAAAAGTCGGAATTTGTGTAAAGATCGCAAAAAAAGGCAAATTTCGTTAAAAGATCGCCAAAAAATATAAATTTGTTTAAAAAAATCATGTAAAACGACTAATTTCTTTAAAAAAATGACACATTTCGTCAAAAAACTGCGATAAAACGAAAATTTTCGTCGAAAAAAATGACAGATTTTGTCAAAAATTCCTGCGAAAACGACAATTTTCGTCAAACATTCCCGAAAATAGGACCGATTTTGTCAAAAGATTGCGAAAAAAGTCCGAGTTTCGTCTAAAGATAGCATAAATACTATTCAAATAATAAAAAAAAATCCTGAAAAACGACTAATTTCTTTCAAAAATGACACATTTTGTCAAAATATTGAAATATAACGGCAATTTTCGTCGAAAAAATGGCATATTTTGTCAAAAATTCGCAAAAAAACGGCAAATTTCGTCAAAAATCTCCGAAAAACGGCTGATTTCATCAAAAGATTACGAAAAAATGGGCATATTTCATCAAAAAAAATCATGAGAAAACGGCAAATTTTGTCAGAAATCTCCGAAAAGCGGCCGATTTTGTCAAAAAAAAATTACGAAAAAATGGCATATTTCATCAAAAAATCGCGGAAAAGCGACAAATTTCGTCAAAGATTTCCGAAAAAGCGGTCGGTTTCGTCAAAAGATTCAGAAAAAAATGTCATATTTCGTCAAAAAAGTGCAGAAAAACGGCAAATTTCGAAAAAAATTCCGAAAAAAATGGTTGATTTCATCTAAAGAATGCGAAAAAAGCCCGAGTGGCCAGTGTCATTAAAAGATCGTAAAAAACTATTAATTACTTCGAAAAAAATCATAGAAAATGACTAATTTCTTCAAAAAATGACACATTTTGTCAAAAAGTTGTGATAAAACAGTAATTTTCGCCAAAAAGTGGCAGATTTCATCAAAAAATGCGAAAAAAGCAAATTTCGTCAAGAAATTTGCGAAAAAAAGTCCATGTTTCGTCGAAGATCGTCAAAAAAGGCAAATTTCGTTAAAAGATCGCAAAAGAACTAATAATTTTTTAAAAAATTAAAATTTAACAAAAAAATTTTGCATTAACACATAAAAATAGAAACAATATTAATGTTAATATGGTTGTGAAAAGAAATGGGAAAATATGATACAACGTAAAATTGCAACCATTAAATGTCTTTTGGCACCTAGAAAAAAAATTGTAGGCGTCATTTGACGCCTTACTTAATATTCCCAATTTCTAACCTTGTACACAACATGTGTACAATGTTGTTTGTCATATTTTCAGAAAAGAACATTATTTTATATTAAGAACTCTGCAAATTATAAGCAAAAAAATTTGGGATTGTTTTTATAAAAACCTTAATTTCTCTACGAGTATACATGCTATCCACATTAAAAGAAACACAGTATTTTACAATAAGCCACTTAATCATAATCTACAGTTTGAGCGCTTTTGTTACATTAGTTTTGATAGGGTTATCCAAAAGATATTTGTTCTTTTTCAATTTGTTGACAATCCCCTATAAAGTTTCGGGAAAAAAAAATCTTCACAGAAATGTGTGACCTGTACTATTATGTTTACTAAAGGTTAAAATTCATGGTCGCCACTGGCCACAGGGTGATTAAATGTAAAAAATTGGCGACTTTATGTTATGCATCTGATCGCCAAAATGGCGATCAATCATTTAAAAAAAAAAAAAAAACTGTCATAAATCTGAAAATTAAGACAAAATACATAGCGAATTTCGACAAAAGGTCGCCGAAAATAACCAATTGCCAATCGTTCGAAGAACAATCGCTAATTTTGTCAAAGGATCACAGGAAAACGCAAATTTAATGAAAGGATTTTGACAAATTTTGGTAAAAAATCGCGAAAAAAAGTAAATTTCGTCAAGAAATGATGAAAATGCAGCAAATTTCATCAAAATAACGCAAAAATATGACAAATTTCATCAAAATATCCCGATTAACCGGCTAAAGATCATGAAAAAAATGGCACAACTTCTCCAAAAGATCGCGAAAAAAACCGGCAAATTTCGTTGAAAGATCGCAAAAAAAGGCAGTTCTCTTAAAAAAAAAAAAAAAAAAAAAATTGCGAAAAATGGCAAATTCTGTCAAAAATTGTGGGAAAATGGCAATTTTTTAAAAAAAAATCACTAATAAACAGCAAATTTCGTTCAAAAATCGCGAAAAAACGACGAATTTCTCCAAAAGATTGCGAAAAAACGTCAAACTCTCCAAAAGATCATGGAAAAAAAAGCAAACTTCTCCGATAGACCGTGAAAGAACGGCAAAACTTCTCCAAAAGATGGCGAAAAAACGACAAAACTTCTCCAAAAGATCACGAAAAAACGACAAAACTTCTCCAAAAGATCACGAAAAAAAGGCAGATTTCGTTGAAAGATCGCGAAAAAAGGCAGTTTTCTTCAAAAAAAATTGCGAAAAATGGCAATTTCGTCAAAAAATCGCTAATAAACAGCAAATTTTGTTCAAAAATCGAGAAAAAACGACAAACTTCTCCAAAAGAATTTCGGATCAGGATCGCAAAAAAAACGGCAAACTCTCCAAGAGATCGTTGAAAGAGGCAAACTTTTCTGAAAGATCGCAAAAAAAGGCAAATCTTCCCTGAAAGATCGCGAAAAAACAGCAAAACTTTTTCAAAAGATCGCGAAAAAAAAAACAACGGCAGATCTCATCAAAAGATCTCGAAAAAGCTGCAGATCTCTTCAAAAAAAGGCGAAAAAACTGCAAATTCCATCAAAAAAAAAAAAAAAAAAAAATACAGTGTATTTATTATAGAAAATGCGATAAAACATTTTAAAGGGACACCTTTGAAACAATTCAACAAACTCTCAATTTTTTTTTTTTTTTTTTTTTTTTTTAAATAACTATAAACTTGAATGTTTAATCCATATACAAAAATATTAAATACACCACGGAAAACAAGTAAAAAAAAAAATCAAAACTCTATCTTAATTAGGAAGAAAAAAAGCCTTAGTGTTTTTCAAATAAGCAAAATATAAAAATCAGTTTAAGGCTTTTATTTATATGGGTCATTGTGCTGGATCTATTAACATAACTTGCAATGATAATATAATTGTCGTGTTGATAAAAATGAGGTGTCGAAACATTCACAATTAGAGAAGCTTTCAGTTAATATTTAAAAAAAAAGAAAATCTATATTTTGACCAATTTCTAGGCACTGTGATCCCTTAACATAAGAAATATGTCAATGCAATATCCAATTCAATGTAATTCACAAAATCCGAGCATAAATGTTGTGAAAAATGTCGTAAAATTTTCCTTTACATGATTATTACTTCTCAGTGGCATCCCTGATAGTAATTAGTGGCCACTAACTTGACAATAGTGGCTACTAAACATTCAGCCTCTACTGGCCACTGGCTACTAATACAAATATTGAATTTTAACCTTTAATGTTTACACACTTAGCGTTTCAGGATAATTCCTTATATATTTTTTTTTTATATTTAACAAAATGTCTAAAATCGCAAATCGCCGGTCACCTTTGGCCATATAGTGTATTACTACATTAGTTTTCACAAAGTTCATCTAAATCCTCTTCTGTTTTATCACTCTCTTACCTGAATTTTACATTATTATTAGTAATCTTGTTTGTGTACTGGATTACTTTAGTTAAGGTATGTTGTAGGGATGCCCCAAATAGTGATTTTGGCCAAATGCCAAATATTTGGCTGATAGGTGAACCAAATACTGAATACTTGGCAAGCCGAATAGTAATTGTTGGGCCGAATACTGAATATTCGGCTTTCCAAATACTTTTTATATTTCAAAGTTCAAAGGTATTAAAATGTTACTTTTTAAAACAATTTCACATAATATTTAATAAAAGAAACTTATGTTTTGATAAACAAGAGCTTTTTATAAGTACATTTAGTATGAAAAAAATGTGCCTTGAGTTATTTAAGAAGGACAATTATGAGACTTTTTTAATTAATAAAATTTTAAATTTCATGGTCTCTTCTACAAATTAAAACAAACATTTTAAAACAAAAGACTAATGAAAAAAAATGGGAAGAAAAACTTTACAGTCTCATAATTGTCCTTTTTAAATAACTCAAGGCAGATTTTTTTCAATATAAAGTACAAATACTTTCAACTTAATTCTGACTAAAAGATTGTCTAGCTCATAGTTCTTTAACCATTTAACTGGCGATGGATATGGGGAAACAGTGCTTTTACCCGCAACTTATCTTGGGGCAGACGGTTAAGTGGTTAAACAAAGAATAGTGGCATTTTCCACAATTCCCATCATATAATATTTTACAGAAATCAAAGCATGTGAGTTGAAAATATAGTTAATATATTCATTATTGTTAATATAATAAACGAAAATACAAGTTTGACCTAGAGTCTAGAGTGAGGTGAAATACAATGTACTTATGACTCATTAAGTTGATTATGATTTCATGAACAAAAATTATCTGACTTTAATCTAAAAGTTTTTCTTTTCTGTTTAAGGACTTTTTGGGGAAAAGCAAGAAACAGATTATTTACTAAACAAAATTTAGGAACTTGCATCTGTACATCATTTATTCCTAAGGAAAATCCTAAATAATCACCATTTTAATATTTCTTATGGTTAATTTTCTTAAATATTATACTTTTTAAACAGCAAATAAAGAATGTAAAAACTTTCTATTTTACTTAAATATGATTTTTTTCTAATTATTTGAAATATATTTATAAATTGACAGTTAAAAGTAGAAATTATGAAAAGTTTTAAAAAATGTGTTTTAAAAGGTTTTATTAAGTATTGGATTCGGCCAAATACTTTGACATTCTGCCAAACCGAATATTCGGCAGACTGAATAGTTTCATATTCGGTCAAGCCGAATAATTTAATATTCAATAACATGGCTGAATACCGAATAGATACCGAATATTCAGTGCATTTCTAGTATGTTTCACGTACCTTTGATTTATAAGGTAAAGAATGCAGCATGCATAAGTGAGACCCCTTCCTATTAATACTTCTTAATAACAGATTTTTTAAAAATTTAAATTGCAATTTATATTTTAGGTTGGTTAAACCTTGTACAACAGTGTAATAAACCTTTAAACCAGGGTTCGTTGATTTAAATCGGCTTGATTTTAATCATGATTTAAATCAACTGATTTTTTTTTTAAATCATTGATTTAAATCAGTTTTTCTTTTAAGTTATTTTTTTATAAATTTCAGATGAAACAAACATTAATGTGCTTTAATATAATTTAGTGTTATATACCATATATAATCAAACAACTTTCAGAAAGATAAAGCTTAAGCTTAGTAAAAAAGTAAAATAAATGTAAAGTTTAGGAAAAAAAAAAAAAATGCTTTCAAATTTCATTTGAATCAAATTATAAGATAATCTTGCAACGGTAAAGAAATCTAAGCAGAAATATATTAAATATTTGAATATTTACTCATTAGTATTTAGAAAAACTTTTGCAAGTTGAGGTAAAATAAAATTGTATGACTTTATGTGCTGTATTTTGGTGAAGCCTGCTATATAAGGATTTGAGCAAAATCTGAATCAGCAATTGATTTATTTATTTAATTTAATATAATTGATCTCAGCCCTTTAGAATGGTGGAAGATATTTTTGTTACAGTTATCAAAAAAGCTCATACTAAAAATAGAATTAATGATCAACAGCTTTTTACTGCAATAGATTTATCTGCTTCAATCGAACAAATGTTTTTTGCCTTCGGTTTGATACTTTCAGAAATTAGAAATCAACAGATAAAACTTAAACCGCTGCCATCGAAATGCTCAAGGCCAGAGGACACAAATTGTGAGGTATTCACTAATTGATATACTTCTCACTTATGTTGGAATTCACACTAGAAAATTTTGAATAACAATTTACTTTTATTTTATTTGTGGAATATCAATCATCATATAAAACACTGAACATACTGATTAACTTATGATTAATTACTTCTTAAACATACAGATGAGAATTTGGAATCCCCCAATAAAAAAATATCCAGATGCGGCAACAGTGTAGCATTCCTTCTCTGGCTGAATTTTTATTTAGGGATTCCAAGTTCTTATTAGTGAGTTTAAATAGGTTATTGTTTTATAAGATGATAAATATTCCACAAGTAAAATAAAATTGCTATTCAAAATTTTCCTGTGTAAATTCCAACACTACTGAGAAGTCAGTCGATTAGTGATAACATCTCAATTTGTGTCCTCTGGTCTTAAGTATTTTGATGGCAGCAATTGAACTCATATTTTTCTCAGTCAACACTTAAAAAAAAAAAAAAAAAAGTTAAAAAATTAGTTAAAAACTTCCAATTTTGTTTAAATTTTTTATGTGTTGCAGATGTTTTTTATTTTAATTAAAATATTGAAGGTTGAATTAATTTTTGACATCTGATTTGTAGTTTTTCGTGCATTTTGTGTAATCAAGATTTTTTTCATAGCTTAAAATTTTACCTTGAAGTAGTATGAATCATTTATGTAAATTGTGTAATATTAGTAATAGATAATACTTATAATATGCATGTCTATGTATGTAAACTTTATATTATTTAAATTAATCAAAAAATCATAAAATAATGTGTGGCAATTTAAAAAAAAATCAAAAAAATCTGATTTAAATCAAAAAAATCCGATTTAAATAAAAAAAAATCCGACTGTTTTGATTTTTATTAAAATAATCAAAAAAATCATGAACCCTGCTTTAAACTAACCTGAAAATAATTCTTGGGAAAATGTAGCTGAATTCTTTGAACAATCTATTTATGGACTCCTATGTAACATTAGTTCTAAGACCTCAAAAATAAATGAAAAAAAACTCAAAATAAATGCAAAACCTATAAGTGTGATAAAATGTGGCATGATCAATGCAAATAAGTATAAAATAACTTGTACCCATTTTAGTTAGGGAATGACCCACTTACCCAAACCTATCCTATATCATATGTTTATGTTAATAAATGACAAGGCTTTTCATATATAAGATAGTACTTTTCAAAATTGATGAAATTTATTTAGTTAATAATTTTATTTTTTAGGTTATGCATTTGTATTGCATGATATTGAAAGAAATAATTTATAGCTGATATGGACCTAAACGAAGATATTGAAGAGTTTTATGATTGTGCGGAAATCTGTGGCTGTGGAGATTATGACCATAATTATGTAAGTGGTTTCTAAATCTCTATTTAAAAGAAAAAAAAAATCATTGAAATTGAAATCACAGTTTGGATATTGTAATATTTTGATATTTTATTTATTGATCTTTATAACACTTTTCATATTCTATAACTCTTTTATATGATTCTTTGAATCAAATTATAAATTATAGTTGATACTCAGAGGATTTTATAATGATTGTTTTGATATTTTAGTTTTATAATAATTTAAGCCAGTTTTTTACTGTCGATATTTATTTTCAACCTTCAGCTTTTTTTTTTTTTTACCTAGTATTTGGGAAGTATATCAGTGCTAAATTGGAAAGGAAAAAAACAAACGAACAATAATAAATTTATTGAATGCTAATTATTCTATTTGTTTAATTTGCTTAAGATTAATAATTAAAAAGCCTATAAAGATATATTGATCAATAAAACAATTTATAAATAAAAGGCAGATTAATTATTCAAGCATTTACAATGATCTGTTGTGATGTTCTTACTGTTGATACTATTATTATTAAAAGTATTACTGCTTAGTTTAAAATGTTTTTTTTTTTTTTATGTTAAAATTTATACCATGTGCATTTTGTATTGATATTCATGCATAAATATTGTTATTTTTTCATCAGTATCTAAATCTATAAATTATTTATAACAATTTTCATAAAAATATGCATCAATTAATGCATTTTAAGTTGTACATTTAATGAATTTTATGTTTAAAAAATGTAGAATATTTTCTGCTGTATGTGAAATTGATTTTCACGGCTCTTTAATCAAGAGCCATAAAATTATGCATTCATGCACCAAAATAAGATCAATATACTAGTTAGTATATTGATCTTAGTTTTGTTGTCTTGTAGAGTAATTTTATTGCTTAAGTTAAAACTTTTCATATTCATCGTCAGAGTAATGTAACTAAATAAATGAATGAAAATATATATATGTATAATTTTGTTTAAAATGCAGTGCATTTTCTGATTAAAAAAAAAAAAAAGCTATTTTTAATAATACTTATATTATGTGATGAATTGCCCTGATTTGCTAGTGGATTTCTCGATGGTGTTAAATATATAGTCAAGCCTGCAGCTAGGTGGAGAAGGGATGTGTGTGTCAAGCTCATTCTGGGGGGGGGAGAGGGGGGCGGTGCCTATGATAGCATGAGGCTCAACATTTCCATCAAAACTGAAAAAACATTAAATTTCCATTTTTATTAATTTTTTATCTTTTAGCTTCAGTTACAAAAAAAAAAAAAAAAAAAAAAAAAGAGAACAAGACTATCAAAGAGATCCCGCTTCCCACCCAATACTCAAATTAGCGGTAATTAATTGTCAAATGCAGCTAAAGTGGTACATTTGAGGCTGAAATTTTTTTTTTTAGCTGTCAAATTTGATGACTAGCATTTTTTTTAACATTTATTATTGTTTAACTTTAAATACTCCATTTTGTACTTTAGTCTGTTTTTTTTTTCTTCTATTGCACATGGTACTTCCCAAGCCAATTACCTGCTTTTGAAAAAAGAAAGATGGGGATAGAGGTACTCATAAGAGACATCATAAAATTTAGTTTTATACTCTACAAATGAAAAGTTAAAAACAATGTGGTTGAATAAGGGCCTGGATTAGTAGCTTGTGAGAAAGAGGTGCACATAGATGATAATAATGAAATATATAGAGAGATAAATTGAAACAAAATGTATACCAATTAAACTTATTGAAAGAGAATAGATGCATATCATTGTAGTGTTTACTTAATGCTTTGGAAGAAAAATTCAGTGAAATGAATTCAGTAGTGTTTTAATAAAATTGCTATTTTCGATACACTTTAATATAGGAATAGAAAGAAAATAAAAATTTCATCCTGAAAAGGATCCAAAATCCCATAATGTTTCATAATGGGTTTTTTAATTTAGTGATTCTTTTTATTCTAGTGCAGCTGCAAATGAAAACAGTAAACTCTGCCTGAGACAGAATCGATCAGGAAACAAAAAATTTCCATAATAGACAATATTTTGCCTTAGACAGATTTTACTGTATGAATTTGCAGAGATTTGAAAATCTTTCTGAGTTAGACAAATTTCTATCTTATACGGAGAGTTTAATGCAGGCATGTCAAACACGTGGCCCGCGGGCCACAATTGGCCCGCCAGGAACTTTTGTGTGGCCCGCCAAGCTTTTAGTATTTTAGTTTGTTTGATTCAGTTCTTGGTTGATGCAGAATATATACTTTGAATTGCAAATATTGCAGTGCTGCGAAATTGAAGAGTGATTTTATTCAAAATATCTACCATTATTTCAGAATATCTTCATTACATTTAATGGCAGATATTGACATACATTAAATTTAATGATTCGCTATTGAATAAAGAAAAGTTTACAATTTTAAATTAAAGGTTGTTATTTTGGATGAAAATTTTTTACAGTTTGGCATAGGAGATGCAAACAACACCGATTCAACAACACTGTGGCATAAAAGATGCAAACATACTGTCTTGAATATACTCAAATCTAATTTATTTTAAAATTTCGTTTCCAGGAGATAGGGTGTGCAAAAATTATCATTAAGAAAGTTAAAAAGAGCATTTCTTAAGCTAAAAAATTATAAAGTTTTTTATTCTAATAGTTTATAGTTTCTGACAGTTTGTGTTAAAACGAATACATTATTTTACTGCTCTTTTTGATTCAGTAGGACATTAAAGTAACGTGTGGTATTTGTTTTAAGTATTAAAAAGGTATCTAAAATCAATTAAAAAAGGACGCTAATTTCTAATTAAAAGTTTCTAAAAATTCAAGAGAAATAAATAGCTTTAAAAGAGATTTAATAGCTTTAAGAGAGAAACGATTTTTCGTCTCGTAAAATAATAATAATAATAACAACAAAACCTGTTTTGTTGTTATCATGTTGTTGTTATAGTTTTACCCTGTTTTTATAATTTGGCTGCATGCATAATCAAAAGTGAGCATTTTGGACATAAGCTCATTAATTAATTTCACTCTTAAAGGTTAGTAAACGTATCATTGTAAATTATCCCTGTGTGATCTTTATCTTTCTTGATGATGAAGACAGATTCATAAAAGTCAATTGGAAATAATTTCTTATACTCAAAGAAAGACTGAAAAATTGTGTTTAAGATGTAGAAACTTCTTTGAAGTTTGCTAAGAATTTACTCACAAATATTTCGAAAAACCCACAAATATCTAGAAATAATTTCGAAAAATAAATAAATTTTGAATTGAAACTTGGTTGAAAAAAGTGTGTTTGTCAAACATATTAAAAGTAATCTATTTGCTTTTAAAAGCAATGACTGGATGCAAATACACACAACTCGAAATTATCCAAGGTAGAATAAAGGATGTCCAGAATAGTTAAATAAATTTCAAAATACGTAGGGGCATTTCTATAAATAATATGATGTGATCAGAAATTTCAGTAATCGCATGAAATCCATAATTTCAATATGTGTTGCTATAATTGAATTTTTTTATTAAATTAACAAATTTTCATTAGTAGACAGTAGCCACTGACAAATATTTTTTTAATAGCCACTTATTCTCATTTAGTGGCCGGTAGCTAGCGTTAATTTTGCCCTCTAACTTTAAAATTTTTGAAAATATAGGTTCAACAAATTTTACTTTGTGGCCTGCCCCCCCCCTTTTTTTTTTCTAATATTACATGATATGCACTTAAAAATCAGTGAGGAGAATCAGGAATTTATTCCTATCCCGGATCAATAACCATAGCTAATATATTTCAATAAATTATGATTTTTTTTCATAATATTATATTGTAAATAATTGTGTTCTATCAATGATTGGTTTTATAAAAAGTAGCAATTACAACATAAAAGAAAATACAGATATTAGGATTACAAAATTAATAACACATTTTTATATAATTTTGATTGCGATTTAAATTTTAAAATGTTCAAAATCTGTTTAAACATGGTTGCAGTTTCATTTTAACTGCACTCTCGTAAGATTATCTTGCTACATATTTGTTTTTATTAAATATTTTTAAACAGTTTTTGGTGTGTGTTTTTAATTTTTTCAATAAATAGTTTTAAAATTTTTGTATGCATTTTTGTTTGCTTGTTTGTTTTCTAAAACAATGCTGTATTTTTAATATACTGTTTTCATATACAGCGATAGTCATCAAATTAATCTGCTTTTTAATTTTCGATAATGTGGCCCGTGGCTTCGCTTAACAATGCTAAATCTGGCCCGCGGTGGTACACGAGTTTGAAATGCCTGGCTTAATGTATATTGATTTTTTAATTTATTCTTGCACAAAACAAAAACTCATGTGAGACAGTTTGGCAATGATTTTTAGCTGAGTGTTCAAATACAAACTTTTAATATTGATTCTGCTTTTAAAAAGATGAAAAAATTTAGTCAGTTGAATTTAATAAAAAAAATGTACACATAACTGTTTATCCATTGATACTGTTAATGGTTTATTAAAAAATAGGCTAATGTATATCTCAGAAAACTTTTAGTACCTAAGTGTATTATAATTAGCAGCTATTGTTACAGTTTCATCTGTGTATAATTATGTAAAGTCAAACATTGATAGCATTAAATTGCATAGTAAAAAATTTTGCCTAACACAAATTCCTAAATTAAATTAGATTCTTAAATTAAAATGTAATCTGTAAAGTAATTAAATACTATTTCTCTCCTTATAAATAAAATTCTAATGTAAAAATTTATGAATAATTTAGTGAAGATGACAAGATTGATAACTTGATATAACTGTATCATTCGAAAAAATCATTTAATTTTTTTGTTCTGTGTGCAATTTTTTATAACCATTAAGTCTCAGCTCCACAGTCATGATGGTTTATAGCATTACCTATTGTTTTATACATTTGAAATGTTTTAATACTTGTCAGTAATGATTGCAAGGGTCTGCCAAGGTTTTTCTTGCAGGATTCTTTTATTGTGAAATTTGGATTTTTTTCTTATATTTGTGAAATTTCTAGTTGCAATTTTGTGAATTTTGAAATATTGATTTAATAAAAATTTATCTTTCATATATAAAAAAAGCTAAGTAATTATCAAGAGAGGGGCAGGTTCATTTTTCACGGAAGTGAGGGGCAGGTTCATTTTTCACGGAAGTGAGGGGCAGGTTCATTTTTCACGGAAGTGAGGGGCAGGTTCATTTTTCACGGAAGTGAGGGGCAGGTTCATTTTTCATGGAAGTGAGGGGCAGGTTCATTTTTCACGGAGGAGAGGGGCAGGTTCATTTTTCACGAAAGTGATGGGCAGATTCATTTTTCACGGAAGTGAGGGGGCAGGTTCATTTTTCATGTTATCAGGGGGGCAATGAAAAAATGGTTATTCCCCACTGGAAAAATGGATTTCTCACTCTGGAAAAATGGATTTCTCCCTCTGAAAAAATGAATTTCTCCCTCTGGAAAAATGGATTTCTCCCTCTGGAAAAATGGATTTCTCCCTCAGGATAAAATGGATTTCCCCCTTAAGGAAAATTGGGCAAGTTCATTTTTCCTGCCATTAGGGGCAGGTTAATTTTTCCCGCCATGAGGATCAGGTTCATTTTTTATGGAGAGAGGGGCAGGCTCATTTTTCACTGAAGTGAGGGGCAGGTTCTTTTTTCACTGAAGTGAGGGGCAGGTTCATTTTTCACTGAAGTGAGGGGCAGATTCATTTTTCACGGAGGTGAGGGGCAGGTTCATTTTTCACAGAGGTAAGGGGCAGGTTCATTTTTCATGGAAGTGAGGGGCAGGTTCATTTTTTACAGAAGTGAGGGGGAGGGTTCATTTTTCATGTTATCAGGGGGGCAATGGAAAAATGGTTATCCCCCACTGGAAAAATGGATTTCTCCCTCTGGAAAAATGGATTTCCCCTTTAAGGAAAATTGGGCAAGTTCATTTTTCCCACCATTTCGGGCAGGTTAATTTTTCCCGCCATGAGGATCAGGTTCATTTTTTATAGAGAGAGGGGCAGGTTCATTTTTCACTGAAGTGAGGGCAGGTTCTTTTTTCACTGAAGTGAGGGGCAGGTTCATTTTTCACAGAAGTGAGGGGGCAGGTTCATTTTTCATGTTATCAGGGGGGCAGTGGAAAAATGGTTATCCCCCACTGGAAAAATGAATTTCTCCCTCTGGAAAAATGGATTTCTCCCTTAAGAAAAATTGGGCAGGTTCATTTTCCACGGAGATGAGGGGCAGGTTCATTTTTCACGGAGGTGAGGGGCAGATTCATTTTTCACGGAGGCGAGGGGCAGGTTCATTTTCACGGAGGCGAGGGGCAGGTTCATTTTTCACGGAGGTGAGGGGCAGGTTCATTTTTCACGAAGGTGAGGGGCAGGTTCATTTTTCAAGAAAGTGAGGGGCAGGTTCATTTTTCACGGTAGTGAGGGGCAGGTTCATTTTTCACGGTATTTAGGGGCAGGTTCATTTTTCACGGAAGTGAGGGGCAGGTTCATTTTTCATGGAGGTGAGGGGCAGGTTCACTTTCACGAAGGTGAGGGGCAGGTTCATTTTTCAAGAAAGTGAGGGGCAGGTTCATTTTTCACGAAGGTGAGGGGCAGGTTCATTTTTCAAGAAAGTGAGGGGCAGGTTCATTTTTCACAGAATTGAGGGGGCAGGTTCATTTTTCATGTTAGAGGGGGGGTATGGAAAAATGGTTAACCCCCACTGGAAAAATGGATTTCTCCCTCTGGAAAAATGGATTTCTCCCTTAAGAAAAATTGGGCAGGTTCATTTTTCACGGAAGTGAGGGGCAGGTTCATTTTTCACGGAAGTGAGGGGGAAGGTTCAATTTTCATGTTATCAGGTGGGCAATGGAAAAAAGGTTATCCCCCACTGGAAAAATGGATTTCCCCTTTAAGGAAAATTGGGCAAGTTCATTTTTCCCGCCATTAGGGGCAGGTTAATTTTTCCCGCTATGAGGATCAGGTTCATTTTTTATGGAGAGAGGGGCAGGTTCATTTTTTACGGAGGTGAGGGGCAGGTTCATTTTTCACGGAGATGAGGGGCAGGTTCATTTTTCACGGAAGTGAGGGGGCAGGTTCATTTTTCATGTTATCAGGGGGGGTAAGGAAAAATGGTTAATCCCCACTGGAAAAATGGATTTCTCCCTCTGGAAAAATGGATTTCCCCCTTAAGGAAAATTGGGCAAGTTCATTTTTCCCGCCATTAGGGGCAGGTTAGTTTTTCCCGCCATGAAAATCAGGTTCATTTTTTATGGAGAGAGGGGCAGGTTCTGTTTTCACGGAGGTGAGGGGCAGGTTTCTTTTTCACAGAGGTGAGGGGCAAGTTCATTTTTCATGAAAGTGAGGAGCAGGTTCATTTTTCACGAATGTGAGGGGCAGGTTCATTTTTCACGGAAGTGAGGAGCAGGTTCATTTTTCACGGAAGTGAGGGGCAGGTTCATTTTTCACAGAAGTGAGGGGGCAGGTTCATTTTTCATGTTATCAGGGGGGATATGGAAAAATGGTTAACCCCCACCGGAAAAATGGATTTCTCCCTTAAGGAAAATTGGGCAGGTTCATTTTTCACTGAATTGAGGGGCAGGTTCATTTTTCACGAAAGTGAGGGGCAGGTTCATTTTTCACCGAGGTGAGGGGCAGGTTCATTTTCACAGAGGTGAGGGGCAGGTTCATTTTTCACGGAGGTGAGGGGCAGGTTCATTTTTCACGGAAGTGAGGGGCAGGTTCATTTTTCACGGAAGTGAGGGGGAAGGTTCAATTTTCATGTTATCAGGTGGGCAATGGAAAAATGGGTATCCCCCACTGGAAAAATGGATTTCTCCCTCTAGAAAAATGGATTTCCCCCTTAAAGAAAATTGGGCAAGTTCATTTTTCCCGCCATTATCGGCAGGTTAATTTTTCCCGCCATGAGGATCAGGTTCATTTTTATGGAGAGAGGGGCAGGTTAATTTTTCACGGAAGTGAGGGGCAGGTTAATTTTTCACAGAAGTGAGGGGGCAGGTTCATTATTCATGTTTTTAGGGGGGATATGGAAAAATGGATTTCTCCCTCTGGAAAAATGGATTTCTCCCTTAAGGAAAATTGGGCTGTTTCATTTTTCACGGAGGTGAGGGGCAGGTTCATTTTTCACGGAGGTGAGGGACAGGTTCATTTTTCACAGAGGTGAGGGGCAGGTTCATTTTTCATGGAGATGAGGGGCAGGTTCATTTTTCACGGAGGTGAGGGGCAGGTTCAGTTTTCACGGAGGTGAGGGGCAGGTTCATTTTTCACGAAGGTGAGGGGCAGGTTCATTTTTCACGGAAGTGAGGGGCAGGTTCATTTTTCACGGAAGTGAGGGTCAGGTTCATTTTTCACGGAAGTGAGGGGCAGGTTCATTTTTCACAGAAGTGAGGGGGCAGGTTCATTTTTCATGTTATCAGGGGGGCAATGGAAAAATGGTTATCCCCCACTGGAAAAATGGATTTCTCCCTCTGGAAAAATGGATTTCTCCCTTAAGAAAAATTGGGCAGGTTCATTTTTCACGGAAGTGAGGGGCAGGTTCATTTTTCACGGAAGTGAGGGGGAAGGTTCAATTTTCATGTTATCAGGTGGGCAATGGAAAAAAGGTTATCCCCCACTGGAAAAATGGATTTCCCCTTTAAGGAAAATTGGGCAAGTTCATTTTTCCCGCCATTAGGGGCAGGTTAATTTTTCCCGCTATGAGGATCAGGTTCATTTTTTATGGAGAGAGGGGCAGGTTCATTTTTTACGGAGGTGAGGGGCAGGTTCATTTTTCACGGAGGTGAGGGGCAGGTTCATTTTCATGGAGGTGAGGGGCAGGTTCATTTTTCACGGAGGTGAAGGACAGGTTCAATTTTCATGTTATCAGGTGGGCAATGGAAAAAAGGTTATCCCCCACTGGAAAAATGGATTTCCCCCTTAAGGAAAATTGGGCAAGTTCATTTTTCCCGCCATTAGGGGCAGGTTAGTTTTTCCCGCCATGAAAATCAGGTTCATTTTTTATGGAGAGAGGGGCAGGTTCTGTTTTCACGGAGGTGAGGGGCAGGTTTCTTTTTCACAGAGGTGAGGGGCAAGTTCATTTTTCATGAAAGTGAGGAGCAGGTTCATTTTTCACGAATGTGAGGGGCAGGTTCATTTTTCACGGAAGTGAGGAGCAGGTTCATTTTTCACGGAAGTGAGGGGCAGGTTCATTTTTCACAGAAGTGAGGGGGCAGGTTCATTTTTCATGTTATCAGGGGGGATATGGAAAAATGGTTAACCCCCACCGGAAAAATGGATTTCTCCCTTAAGGAAAATTGGGCAGGTTCATTTTTCACTGAATTGAGGGGCAGGTTCATTTTTCACGAAAGTGAGGGGCAGGTTCATTTTTCACCGAGGTGAGGGGCAGGTTCATTTTCACAGAGGTGAGGGGCAGGTTCATTTTTCACGGAGGTGAGGGGCAGGTTCATTTTTCACGGAAGTGAGGGGCAGGTTCATTTTTCACGGAAGTGAGGGGGAAGGTTCAATTTTCATGTTATCAGGTGGGCAATGGAAAAATGGGTATCCCCCACTGGAAAAATGGATTTCTCCCTCTAGAAAAAAAGGATTTCCCCCTTAAAGAAAATTGGGCAAGTTCATTTTTCCCGCCATTAGGGGCAGGTTAATTTTTCCCGCCATGAGGATCAGGTTCATTTTTATGGAGAGAGGGGCAGGTTAATTTTTCACGGAAGTGAGGGGCAGGTTAATTTTTCACAGAAGTGAGGGGGCAGGTTCATTATTCATGTTTTTAGGGGGGATATGGAAAAATGGATTTCTCCCTCTGGAAAAATGGATTTCTCCCTTAAGGAAAATTGGGCTGTTTCATTTTTCACGGAGATGAGGGGCAGGTTCATTTTTCACGGAGGTGAGGGGCAGGTTCAGTTTTCACGGAGGTGAGGGGCAGGTTCATTTTTCACGAAGGTGAGGGGCAGGTTCATTTTTCACGGAAGTGAGGGGCAGGTTCATTTTTCACGGAAGTGAGGGTCAGGTTCATTTTTCACGGAAGTGAGGGGCAGGTTCATTTTTCACAGAAGTGAGGGGGCAGGTTCATTTTTCATGTTATCAGGGGGGCAATGGAAAAATGGTTATCCCCCACTGGAAAAATGGATTTCTCCCTCTGGAAAAATGGATTTCTCCCTTAAGGAAAATTGGGCAAGATCATTTTTCTCGCCATTAGGGGCAGGTTAATTTTTCCCGCCATGAGTATCAGGTTCATTTTTCAATGAAGAGAGGGGCAGGTTCTTTTTTCACTGAAGTGAAGGGCAGGTTCATTTTTCACTGAAGTGAGGGGCAGGTTCAATTTTCACGGAGGTGAGGAGCAGGTTCATTTTTCACGGAGGTGAGGGGCAGATTCATTTTTCACGGAAGTGACGGGCAGGTTCATTGTTCACAGAAGTAATGGGCAGGTTCATTTTTCACGAAAGTGAGGGGCAGGTTCATTTTTCACGGAAGTGAGGGGCAGGTTCATTTTTCACGGAAGTGAGGGGCAGGTTCATTTTTCACGGATGTGAGGGGCAGGTTCATTTTTCACGGATGTGAGGGGCAGGTTCATTTTTTACAGAGGTGAGGGGCAGGTTAATTTTTCATGGAGGTGAGGGGCAGGTTAATTTTTCACGGAGGCGAGGGGCAGGTTAATTTTTCATGGAGGTTGAGGGGCGGGTTAATTTTTCACGGAGGTGAGGGAGGGGCGGGTTCATTTTTCACGGAGGTGAGGGGCGGGTTCATTTTTCACGGAGGTGAGTGGCAGGTTCATTTTTCACGGAAGTGAGGGGGCAGGTTCATTTTTCATGTTATCAGGGGGGCAATGGAAAAATGGTTATCCCCACTGGAAAAATGGATTTCTCCCTCTGGAATAGAGATGGGAATGCTCGGAAAAAAACCGGAAAAATTGGGAAAAAAACCGGTTTTTTTCGGTTTTTTTCCCGAATGCTTATTTTTCAATTTTTCCAAACTGGAAAGGAAAAATTGAAATTTCATTTATGAAATAATTTAGTGAAAACTTTGTAATAGCTACGTTCTCATACTTTATTTTATTTTTATGTTGAGTGTCTCACATGAAAATTTTAATGTGGGTAACCTGATCTCTGAGCAGAAATCTGTTTGAAAAGACTTGGAAGGATTCTTCACATTTTTTTCTTGTTTGAAACACAAGACCCTTTGCAAAATTTCTTTTGAAAATAGACTTTTCAGAAAAAGTTTAATCAACAAATTGAATCTTTCGCAAGTGCAGTGATTGAAGAAAAAAAAAATCTCATGCCATACAGCAGCTGAATCTTATTAAGTTGCATATATGTATTTAAATAACCTTATTTAAAATGTCTAAATAGGAACCTAAATATAGTAATAATTTCTTATTCAAAAATTCTGAATATATTTTGTACAAGTATATACAAAAAGTTCGCAATTTTACAAAAACTTGATTACATAAAAAAAAAAAAAATCTAGATATGTAATTAAATGCAACTTCTCTTTTTAAAAATTAATTCATGTGTAAAATTATTGTATTAATATGCCGATTAATGAAAATGTAATGATAAAATTAAAAATTCAACATAAAATTTTGAAGTATGCATTTATTACTTTAATCTATATTTTCAAGAAGTAAGTATTGAATTCGTGAAAAATTTGACTTCCAGTTTTTGGTGTATTTAAAATTTTTAGAAGGTCCTGAACACGTTTTGATGGTTTTTGGAAAATATCTGTCACTCTGAGTCTGTATGTGACAAATTTTATGGGCACTCTATCTCAAGAACTGATGCACATAATTTCACAAATCTTTACATTCAGTTACACCTTGATATAAACTCGATGTTTAGTTATTAGTATATATCGCCAAACTGATGGCGCTGCTATGCTACATTATTCATAATTTCCACAATAGTTCTGTCTTAACTAATGTATGTATTTTTATAAAATTTCAAATTAAGTTAATCTTTGACATAACTTCGTGCTCATTACTTTTTGGTGTAAATTGCTCAACAGATGACGCTGCTATGCTGCATTATTCATGATTATCCAATAGCTTTACCTCAAGGACGATTTAAAAAAAAAATCAAACTACAGTTTCTGATATATTAATGTTGTTTAGTTTTTGGTGTAAATCCCCTATAGGTGGCACTAGCTGCATTTTTCAAGATTTCGTTATTGCTGATTAATTGAATGTTTTTTCAAGGTGTTGAATCTAAAATTGACCTCCATTTTACCTCCATAATGTACAGTAATGTTGCAAAAACATGGACAGTTTGCATTAGAAAAGTACAACTGCGATTGAAAAAAAAAAAAAAAAAAAAAAAAAAACATATTTTATTACAAGTAACTATGTTCCAAATTATACTTTCCTTCTTGATTAGACTTTGAATGTTTGTAGTTTTCTAAAGCACAGTAGAAGTTTATCTCTGTATGTAACTGCTTTTGTTAATTCCTCAAATAGTGAGCATTTTCTATTTGTAGTGTTGTGTTTTCATAACTTTTGAGTTCCACTCTTAGAAATATAAAATTACCATGTGGAAACATTATTGAATATGGTTTCTTACTCAAGAATAGAATACCAGATTTCAGTGTAAAAAGAAAAAAAATTATATTTAATTAAACTTTTTTTAAAAAAAAAAAAATTGGTTTTAGTGAGTAAAAATTTAACAGTCAGTAAATCCTACGCTATTTTTTAGTTGCAAACCTGAGTAAGCCAAAGTAAAACTTAGTTTTGCTTGAATTTAGATTATAAAACTAAATCAAAACTTTTTTGAGTTGAGATTGGAAAGCTATACCAAAACTAAACATATTTTATAAAGGAAATAAAATTAGAATGCCAAGAAAAAAAAGTAATAATGTAAAAATGTACATTTTTTAAACAAACAATGGAATTTTTGAATACTGATATTCATAATAATGACAAAACTACCATAATTTCTTTAAACTAGTATCATTTACTTAAAAACTATACTTATGTAAATGGAATGCATAATTTATTTCATTCCAAACTGCAGACATATATTGGCTTAGGTTTTTACATTAGGTCAATTGATAGTTAAACATGTAACTGAAAAATCATTTCAGCAGAGGTATGATATAATAAACAATAGCATTTAATAAAAATTCTTAGGCTGGGGAAAAAAAAACCTAAACTTTTAAAAGCAGGCTTTGCTACTTTCTTTTTTATTTTGTAATATAAAGTGAAAATAATTTTCATTTAATACATATAAATGGGAAAAAAATGTTTATTATTTAATATTCTCTAAGAAAATATAATTTATTTGGGAGAAACAGTCATGAAAAATCAATTTTTCCAATTTTTCCCGAAAAAAACCGGTTTTTTTCCGACACTTATATTTTTCCGGAAAATTTACATCTCTACTCTGGAAAAATGGATTTCTCCCTCTGGATAAAATGGATTTCCCCCTTAAGGAAAATTGGGCAAGTTCATTTTTCCCACCATTAGGGGCAGGTTAATTTTTCCCGCCATGAGGATCAGGTTCTTTTTTTACGGAGAGAAGGTTAGGTTCATTTTTTACAGAGAGAGGGTTAGGTTCATTTTTCACAGAGGTGAGGGGCAGGTTCATTTTTCACGGAAGTGAGGGGCAGGTTCATTTTTCACGGAAGTGAGGGGGCAGGTTCATTTTTCATGTTATCAGGGGGGCAATGGAAAAATGGTTATCCCCCACTGGATAATGGATTTCTCCCTCTGGAAAAATGGATTTCTCCCTCTGGAAAAATGGATTTCTCCCTCTAGAAAAATGGATGGATTTCTCCCTCTGGAAAAATGGATTTCTCCCTCTGAAAAAGTGGATTTCTCCCTCTAGAAAAGTGGATGGATTTGTCCCTCTGGAAAAATCTGGAAGTTCTTCTTTTGTATGCAGCATGAATAGATGCTAAAATCCATATTTTAGATCAGCGAAAGTTCCCCAAATGACTAAAAATTAATCTCAAATGTATGTAAGTAGTCTTGTGTTGCTGGGCAACCAATGAATAACTCCACAGATACACGAGCATTAAAACTAAGTGAGGACCAAATTATTTAAAAGTCGCCTTCTTTTTGTCGACTTAATAAAGTCCCAGGATCTTTACTTAAGTCATTCCAATAGTATGCCCACTTGTTTGAGCAATTCAAATTCCACTTTTTTTTCATTACTGAATATCATAGCGTACCATTTGGGTCCATATGACGTATGTTTGCAAGTTAATTGAATCTCACCAATTTATAGCGATATTTTTAAGCTGATTGTTTTATCATTTTCATGTAAATTGATTTACCTGTTTCTTTAATTCATCTACGAATCATTTCCGTCAAAACAAAAAGTTTTGACTTACTTTTAATCTGATTAGCAATCATTACTTGTGTAAATGTCAGTTTCTGGATCCTTTTGTCATCTCATTTTCTCGTCACACAAGATCTTCCAGATTATGTTTTGTTTTGAAGAAGTCATCCTTAGACTATACTTCATAGACAGACCACTTTGGACGATTCAATGCTGCTGAAATTTCTGCAACAGTCTTCCCTTTCCATTTCAGCTTTCCTGCTTCAATTACCTCATCTAATTGAATATATTTAGCTCGTGGCATCTTCACTAATTGATGCTATATCGAGGTATAATTAAATACTTCAGATATGTGACATCATAACTTGGAAATTTGCATTTTTCCATGAACAGTTGGCTAAAAATCAAAAAAAGTGTCTAAACTTTTGCAATATGCAAATTTTACTTTTTTCAGTTAAATTAAATATTATCTTATAACCATTATTGTTAAAAAACACCAGTGTCTAAACTTTTGCTGAGCACTGTAATTTAAAATATTATAAGATTTTTAGAATTTAATTATCAAATAAAAGATTAGATTAAAGTTTGATTATGCATTCAAAGAACAATTTAGAATATAATAATAATAAAAAGAAACAGGCATAAATATTTTAATATGTATTTCATTTTAAACGTTCAAGGGAAAAAAATTACATAAGCCACATTTTCATAAAAGTGTAGCTATCTGTGTGAGAACATGCCCCAAGAAGGTCTCTAGCTACTCAACAATTGTTACTAAAAAGTAATATGAAAGTGCATTGTTATGCTTCAGTTGTATTGTTTCAAAACTGACATATTTAATTACTTCCAGTCAACAGCAGCACAAGTCATACAAAAACCACAATGGCAAACAAGAAACAAATGTCATGTAAATGAATAGCATTTAAAAGAGATTAAAAAATAATGAAAGTGAAAATGACTCTGAGTCAGATGATAACATAAAGAATTTTCAGAAATTAATTTTCAAGGAATTGTAGTTCTAATTCTTCATAAGAAGAAAATGTATTTATAAGTAATTAACATTATGGCTTACAACCTTTTTTCTGTATTTTTAGTGTAGCATGATACCCTTTATTACTCAGTACAATAGTTTTTTATATTTTAGCATGATATTTTTATTAGTTTCAGCAAAGATATTGAAATAGTGAAGGAACATCTTCCCATTAGTTTACAATAAATGTCATAATTTATATTTTGATGATAGAAAATGAATTAAATTCCCACCACAGCTTATTTGATTTTTGATTTTAAAATTGTTGAAAATTTGCATTTCTTCTTATTGTGGTATGTGTCATTTTTGCTTACAAAATTGTACATATTTGAGAAAGTTAATGATAGCAAACAAGAAAAAAAACTTTTTAAAATCCATTAGCATTTGCTCTAAGCACTTTTCAGTGTGAATACAAAAGAATACCTGCAATTTAACTTGTAAAGAAATAGTAAGAATGAATATATACCTCCTACTTGATTTTAATTTAAAATAAATGAAATAGTACAAAAAAGTTTGATTTTTTTTTTTTTTTTCTAATGCATTGTATGATGAAAACTTATTTATTTTCAAGTAAATTTATTCATACATTCTGGTGTCAGTGAATCTTTTCAAAATTTCGTCTCTGAATAGATTTGTCTGTATATGTATATAATTTTTCAAAATAAAAGGTTCATAGCCAATATCAGAAAAGGCCATGAATGTATATGGTTGGTACTTTTACAGATCAGAGTATTAAAAGTTGATCTTGAGAGACCTTTAGGGCTTAGTTAGCATCACTGAATGAAAACAGCAACCTAATGACACTCACGCTTAGACCTCAAAGATATATACAAAGATGTTTTTCCCAATATAAATGAAATATTTTCATATTTTTTATGCTTTAATAATCAAATAGCAGATTAAATTAAATTTTCATTATACTAGGCGTATTCAAATGAAAGGCATTTGAAGTATCCCATGTGAACAGTTTTCAATGACTTTTTGTGAAAGAAATGGGACAGAGTGAAGGTGTATGTACTACACTTGTACAAGCAAATTTGTGATAAATTCATTCATAAGGACGTGGACATTTAGTTAAAAATGGCTAGTGTGAATGGATCTTCATCCAAAACAGATTAATGAGTCGTAATTAAGTTTTTAACACTGGAAGGGTGTAAGCCAGTGGATATTCATTGCAGAATGCTGGCTGTGTACAAGGACGTAAAGGCTGCAGTTCTGAACTGGTTGCATGATCAACCAACATTGTTCTTCATGAATGGAATTCATAACCTTTTTAAGCAATGGGACGCCTGCCTGGGATGCATGGAGAGATTTTTTTTTTTTAACAAACATTGTGAGCATTTCACTCATTAAAATTGTTGTTTCTATCTATGTATCTGTCTCATTTCTCCCTATGTATCTCATGGATATACACCTTAAATCTCTTTCATTTGAACACCCCTCATATGATTTTAAAAAAAATTCAGAAATGCTAGTTAATTAAATAATAATAAAAAAAGATATTTAAAACTTTTATGCATTAATCGCAAAAAAAAGTTGCCAAATTTTAGAAATCTGTTTCAGTATATACCACTTATCAGACAGAGCTTCTACTTAACTATGTTTGAGGCATCTAAGCAGAATAGTGTAGAAACTGTAGCTCAGGATGACGAGAATGTATAAATAAAAGTAGTAGCTTAAATTTTAAAGTTAATGAAAATAGAGGAAAAAACTAACTGTTAAGAAATTTTGTTCATTTGTGAATATAAATTTATTGATATAAAACCGTTGAAAAAAATTGATAAGTCATAACTTTTAATAAATTGCACCTTTTTTTTTTTTTTTTTTGCATCTAAAAAATTAGGTTAATTTGAATGAATTTTTTGAATATTTTTTATAAAAATTCGTTAACAATTTTGTTATCATAAAAAAAGAAAAAAAAAAAAAGGTAATATGACGCACAGTTGCCTGCTACGCTATTATTCTATGAAATCATACATCAAACACCCAATACCTGATTTCAGGATTTCTCCAATTCCTTTAAAACTGTTTTTCTAGGAGCAAGCCAAATATAAATATGCTTTGTTCTTCTGAAGGTATCATTTGTCTTCTTTGTCATTATGCCTCCTTTAGCCATTGAACAAGGGTTTTGTGTTAGCTAATGTGGAAAAAGAAAAAGTTATTACTACATTAAATTTAGTTTTATGAAATGCCAAATGAAATTTAAATATGCACTATCTTTTATTCTCAGTACCGAGTTAAGTTCCTTATAAATAGATAGAGACAAGATTAAAGAAAGAGCTATACAAAATAGCAATATTTCATATTATTTAGGTTTCATATCTTTTTGAACTTTTATGGTATATTAATTCATATTTTTCTTGTATATACAGCTATAACCAATCTTACTTTGCATTGTTTTTTATAAAGTCTTATCTTTCAGCAATGATTGTCTTTTAATAATACAGTTAACGCCTTCACAATGCTTAATTTTTAATCTTTAACCATCAGTTTTTCAAAACAGAAAATTTTCTGTACTTTAATTGCGAAAATTTTTCAATTAAATATTTTTTCAAAGGTAAAAAAATAACTGGTGTGCAATGAAGGATTTTGAAAATTTTAAATACCACATATATCAGTCGCTCATACCCAGGGAGCTAATAATACATATGTTTATTGTGTAGAACTCTGAGCATGAGTAATACTAGCACTTGACTGTTTATTTCTTTCAAATATTGCAATTCGAAGTAGGAGCCTCATATGAGGCTCAGAGTGACGAGAGGGTTAAAAATCTGTTTTTACTTTTATTTCCTCCTACTATCTTGTATCATATTTCTTAAATTCCATCTCTTATGCTTTCAGAATAATGATGGGATATTCTGAAAAAATTGAGTATTGCTAAATATTGACATAGCATAAAACAACCTTGATCACACTAAAAATAGATTCCTAAATTCTAGAATAGGGTGATCTAGAATAGATTCTTTGATACATATACAATTAAGCTGGAAAATAGTAATTCTAAAACGTAGCAATTATTTGGCAGGAAATTTGATCATGAATCATGATAATGGGGATAAATTGATACTTCTCATGCTAATTTTATATAGGACTATATGAATTTCAGAGTAAAAGATGAAAATAGGGACAATAAGCTTACCAACAATATATGACAGGGTGAGGGTTAGGGAAAAATGAGTAAATGTCTCGGGGGGGGGGGGGGCACTAACTGCTTAATGATCAGGCTTTCTAACATTGTCAAATGTATCTTTGGTCAGGGTTTGAAAATGGGATAACCAAATCGAATATGAGACCAAAACCTTCCAACAACAAAATACACAATGGGTTTGGAGATGGTTGAAAAAGTGAAGCTCTGCTCAAGGGTGGCAAAAAAGCCCCAAATTGATGGTGGGGTAGACCAAGGTTAAAGTTAAACAGATGAATAAGAAGTAGTATAAGGAAAAATGAGGAGATTGGTAAACGAACCAAATAAATTGTATGATTAGGGCTTGCAATATGAAGAGGGGCCCATTGTTGGCAAAACTTGTCCAGAATAAGGGCCCTAATAGCTGGAAATGGTCAAAAACTTAGAGAATTTTAGTAGTGATTAAAAGGAATAATGAAACAAAATTTTTTGTGGAGATTGGTTGATAAATGTCAAGAGCTTGAGATCAAATATGAAAAGTTTCAATAGGAGGGGGGGGGGGGTCGTGGCTTCTGATGAAAAGATGAAACTAGAATGAGAAGGTAAGGGAAATTGAGAAGTTTTTGTGTTGTCATTTTCATAATTTTGGAGCGAAAAATAAACAAAATGTTTAAAGAAATAATATTTTAAATCGCCCTCTTGCAGCGAAAAAAAAGAATTTTAAATTGCGTAACATATGCCAATATTTTTTTATTCGAATTTAGACACACATTGATATTTTTTTCATGAGTGTAAAATATTGTACTAGAGTACAAAAAAACTGTCCCTCGGTGCCTTATTTTTAAGAATTTTAAGCCCTGGGCTTAAAGTTATAGGTGGATTTTCAAAAGTAAAGCAGTAAAATAATATTAAGCCTGGGTTACACACAATGTAACTGTCCCATGCCGATCTCTACACTTTACAAATTGCCTTTCTGTATTGATGTTGTAAAACTAGTATCGGCTGGTGACGCACATTTATACTTATTCTCATTAAGGCCCCTGTCCGTGCCCACGAAGACACTCGCGAGCTAATGCTATAACAATAAGGAATGTTTCTAATAACTCTTTCGCATTTTGACATTTTTATTTTTATTTATTTATTTATTTATTTATTTTGCATTGGATAGCTGAGGTCCCTCTCAAGATCGCTCCTTGATTACTTTTTCGATTTTGGTCGCAGATGTTTTCTATAAAGTTACTTTCACTCCCAAAACCGGTTCCGAAAGTGAAAGTAACTTTATAAAAAAATATCTGTGACCAAAATCAAAAAGTAATCAAGGAGCAGATCTTGAGAGGGATCTCAGCAAACCAATGAATATATATATGTATATTTAAAATGTCAAAATGCGAAAGAGTTATTAGAAAATGCCTCCCCATAGGAATAGCATTAGCTCGCGAATGCCTTCGCGGGCAGGGATAGGGGCCTTAAAGTCATATTCATTGAAAATAACTCATATTTTATCGTTTTTGCTTGAATCTATATAACGGACCGTTAGACCCGCAATTTTTTCTTTTTTTATCGTCCCGGTCCGTATTGTCTGTTCAATTTTTATTTATTTATTTATTTTTTATTTGACAGCCGTTAGAAAATTTGTAATTTTTCCGCCGGGCCTTGCCCCGACCCCGGCAGATCTCTAGTATAGATCCAGCAGTAAAAAAGGCCCAAATAAAGATCCACCAGGTCTTTATCTACATAATGACACAATCAATAACAATTGAAATTTTCATTTACACTTGTTTTAACTGAAAATATGAAAATCATCTTGCTAAGTGATATTTGGAAAATATTAAAAATGTTGATATTTAAAAAATAAATATCGGATATATGTAGATGTACTCTAGATAAGAAAAATCAGAATTTTTCATAGGCGTAGGAACCGGGGGAGCTGTGGCTCCTCCTGGGATATTTCAGACAGGCTCAGCTCCCCCGTAGGAAAATAAAAAATAAAGAAAAAAATCTCCAAACTAAAGATAGTTTTAATAAGATATGAGCAGACAAGCCATCCCTCTGCTCCAACACAATTCGAACAATAAGAAAAATTGAAAATTTTCAGTGAAGCACTGAACTTTACTACTAATGAATTAATAAAACGATTTAATTAAAAAACTTTTGACTCTCTCATAAAGATCCAATACATATTCACCGATACAGCCTCAACCACGTTAGAAGATATGAAACAAAAGCCTAGAATACATGCTGATGATTTTGATTTGACAAACCTTTATCCAAAGTTGACATTCCTACTAACACTAGTCGTGAACGGAACTGACAGAAATGCGTTGTCAATTATAATTAAAGTGATGTCATTGCAGGAATTAGTAAACAAATTATTTTCTGAAGTTTACCTTTTTGGCAGAATTTATATTGGTTATTCCGGTATCATTAGTGATAGTTCAGCGATCTTTCAATACTCTTCTTCAAACAGACATATCGCCATCAAAAATGGGGGTCGACATAGACTTAATCACTTGATGCTATTGCATATCTATAAAGAGGAAGCCTTTAAAACTGATTTGGAAGAGATTTGTAAAGAATTTGTAAGCAAAATAATAGAAAAAAATTAACTTTTAGTAAATGGGAGTGGGATTAGCCTGAAATTTGCATACGGGATCCAGTGGTGACCATCCCCCCAAACCCAATGACGCAAATTCCTCCCCCCCCCCAAAAAAAAAATCTTCATACTTCAACATTGACCCCCCCCCCCCTCACACACACACACACTAAACAAAATATCAATTGTAAAATATATTCTACTTATAATCTACTGCTCATTGAAAAGATAGCGAGTTGAGCATAGCGGAATGAGTTCTTATTGCCCTTATCTAGAATTTAAAGAAAGAAAATACTGGAACATTTCTCAAAATTCAATGTTGAAAAAATTTAAAAGTGATATTAAAAAAATCAAGATTTTTTTAACAGTAAGAAAAAAGAAAATATTAAGAATTTAAAAATCCCCCCCCCCTCCCCCCCCCCAAAAAAAAAATTATACTTTTTCTCAAATTTCCCCCAAAACTAAATTGTATGACGCATCTTGCGTCACCAAACCCCTCTCTGCGCACCCCTGACTTGATCGTCCAATAAATTGTCATCAAGTTTATCGAATAAAAATTATTTAAACTGGATTGAAAAGTCGGCGATCTTTTCATATGCTTCTATTTTATACACTTGTTTGTGAAAAGGGCAACGAAATAAATCCTCCGAAATGTATTTAATGAAATTATCCTTGTCACTAGCTTTTGGCAATATGCTCCGAAGTGGCGTGCGAAGAGAAAATTGCGTCCATGGCGAAATATCAATCTGGCGGCCCTCTTCCCCAACTTTTTCTTCTGACAAGCCAAAAAATGATGTTGCTAGTATAAATTTGACGCCCCTTAAAATTACATGCTCAGGCCGATTGCCCCCCCCCACACACACACACACACTTTCGCACAGGGCTGATGCTCCGGCTCCCCCTATTTCTTCAAAGTTCCTACGCCACTGGAATTTTTTGTAGAAATCGAGTCGGGTCGGGCCGCGTCTCGAAATTTGTTGTATGTCCTACTAACATCCCATTTTCAATTTTTCACAGGATACATATGGACCTTTAATTTTAACTACTATTTCCGGACTACTATTTCCGAATATTAATCTTCGTCCTTATTTTATAATAAATTTTTGAAGATTAAATAAGGTGGAGAAAATGGAAATAATGGTACAGGTATAGGAGAATGCATAGAAATGGTACAGTACAGGTTATTCAGAAATAATGGTACTGAAAACTGAAGATTAAAAAATCGTGTAAAAGATTTATTTCTTAAATATATTGAAAAAGTAATGCATATCGTTTTACTTATTTCTCAATAGATGGCTCTAGTTTTTTACGCTGGTGATTTAAATTCTCTGCGAAAACCGGTATATTTAAAGTTGTTTTCATACCCAAACTCTTTATTTTTTGATTATTTCTGAATTCAATTTTGGTCGGAAATATGGGAAATCAGCAAATGGTCTTATTCATTAACTCTGTAATCGAAAAGTTATTCTATTTTTTGATAAAAGCAGGAAATTGTCCTGTAAAAGTTGTCAAAATAGGTGTTTAAATTTAATTTCTGCGCTCAACAATGTGATGAAAAAAAAAAAAAAAAAAAAAAAAAAAAAAAAAAAAACTTCATAAGACAACAATATTATCTTGATCAAATTGTAATTCATTTGTCGGAAAGTGAAAAAAACTTCCGTTACTGAAATCAGTTCAGTAATCATGCCTTCAAGTGTCATGATTTTATGTTTAAAAATGAGTCAGAAAATGCCTTAAAGTTTTGCTTTGTTGAGCATTAATTTATGTATAGTTAGATATTTATTGATACGAGGTGGAACCCGTCGAACTTCGACGAAAGAAAATGTTTTAGAAGGAACTGTTCCATTGATTTTTAATACACCTACAAAATTAGCTGCAGTAAAAAATGCATAACTCTAAACATAACTCTAAAAATGCATAACTCTAAACATAACTCTAAAAATGCATAACTCTAAAAGAAACGTTATTTTAAGCTAAAAAAAAAAAATACCATTTCCATAAAAGTCAGTTGTCCAAATTATTAAAATTAAACTTTAATCTCATATGTAATAAGTAAAACATGATAAAGATTAGTTATTAGATGCGTTCGTAATTATGTAAATACGTAGCACCTATTGTTGTCGCTCAGTCCGTCCGTCTGTCCGCATATAACAACGCAAAAACTACCCAACCGAATCGTTTGAAATTTAAAATACATAATTATAACATAATTTTGTTGAGTCATTTAAAATTTTATGAAAATCGGATGGATAGATAAATTACAGGGACAATCAAAAGGATTCCGTTACATTACGGTCAATGGGGAAAAAAGTTTCAAATGCATTTTAATCGTTTGAAATTTAAAACATAATTATTGTGTAATTTTGTCGAGCCATTTCAAATGTTATGAAAATCGGATGCATAAATCAATTACAGAGACAATCAAAAGGATTCCGTTACATTACGGTCAATTGGGAAAAAAATTTCAAATGCATTTTAATCGTTTGAAATTTAAAACATATAATTATTACGTAATTTTATCGAGTCATTTCAAATGTTATGAAAGTTGGATGCATAGATCATTTACAGGGACAATCAAAGGTATTTTATTACATTACGGTCAATGGGAAAAAAGCTTCAAATGCATTTTTATAACGTTACACTCATTCGAACATAATAGAATTGGCATGAATCTATGAAGTATATACTAAAATATGCATCCTGTACAATCTGTGGTGCAAAGAATTTTTATTATTAAATTACAGGGCTACACAAAAGTATTCCACTACATAATGCTATACAAGGAAACATTGTTTGGGGCGTGTTTTAATTATATTCAACTATTTCACATTTTATGAATAAGATATACGTTTCTGAGGTGTAATAAAAATTACTTTCAGTATACTTACAGGAACACAAAAAAGATTTTGACTACTATACTGTATCCGAAGTACGCTCTACTATATCAGCAAGATTTGAATATTTTTAAAACATCGTCGTCCTACGAACGCACCTCATTTGCTACGTTCACGTGCAATTTCCAACTTGTTATGATAAAGTTATCGTTTGCGAATCTTATGCTTAGTAAAAATGAAAAAAAAAAAAAAAAAAATCAAATTGACATGATCATTAAATTTCACTTGAAATCTAAACCCGTCATCATTTTCATCTTTTTAAAGTTTACATACGGAATTTTAATTTCATTTTTTTTTCCCATTTTAAGAGAAAGTGCCACATTTCTGTTGCCACAATTACAAAATTCGCACAAAAACTATTAAAAAAATTAATATCTCAAAAATAAATTGAGATACAGCTTTCAAACAAATTGCATTTAAAAGTACATTTTTTTCTCTATACGCCGATATAAAAATTGAGAATGTGCGATGTTTAGATATATAAAAATTGCATGAGCAAAAATTGCAAAACCGAATTGCATGGGAAAGTGTTGCCATTTGCAAAATGACGTATGTGTTACGCACAGATACGTTTGGCCTTTATAATATATATATATATATATATATATATATATATATATATATATATATATATGTATTAGAATTGCCTTAGAGTTTTATCAGCTGAAAGAACTGTAAGCTTCGACTTTGTTCGGAGGGGTAGTCAATTACCCCTCTTTAAATTTGGAATTCTATTTATTATATCTTCTTTTTCTCTGTCGTATTGAAATATTCGTAATGAACGATTTTTTACAGCTATTTAAAAATTTTAAAAACTGCTTAACACCGAAAAAAGGAACTGAGAATTATATAAAAGCTACAATTCTCCATTTTTAAAATTTCTAATAGAATCCTTATTCTTGAATATTTAACATTTTTTAGTCGTTTAGTTTCTGAATTGCTTTTCATGTTGCTAAGTTTAAATATTGTCTTACACGGAAGGTTCTTCCCAAAAATTATTTCAGCTTATTTCATGTTTTCTTTATTTCAAAATCGCGGCCCAAACTGCACATATATTCCAAAATTTTGCTTCTCCCTGGGATTCCGTTTTGCCGCCGCCGGTCCATGATTAGAACTAAATTATCTGCAAAAGATTGAAAAGCCGACCTGTATGTTTTAATTTTTTAACCCTAAAGCAAACATCATTTATTTATACATTTATTCAATTCGTTTATTATTCTTACCCTTATTTTTATTTATTTTCAATTCATGTAAAAATATCTTTCATATAAGAAGTTTTTAATTTAAAATAAAAGCTTATTGGTCCATATTTAATGAAATGTTTCATTTCATAGATAAAGCAAAAACATGTATTTTTCTAACTTATTGCGATAGCTCCTTTTAATTTCTTGTTATCAAAGTAATTTTTCTGAAATCCTTGACCTTTTAGGAAAACTACAAATAGATTCTACATATTTTTTCTAATGAAACTCTTGTTTGCTGAACTGTTTATCATTAGTCAATGACCAACGCTAAATAGCCATTATTCGTGTTTGTATCAAGTCACTCTCTTGAAAGATCTACATTAAAATTAAAGAAATTTTATTTCAATTTCTCTTAAATTTAATTTATTAGCAATTTTAAAATTAGATTATCACAATTTATTATACAATACTAGTATTCATCAAAAGTTTCTAAGAATTACTACTAATTCTCATCAATTTCATGTTTTTTATCCGTTGTTAGAAATTTCGTTGTAAGGCACTAAATAAAGTTTGCGAATTCTTGGTAACCAATAACGCAGTTTTCAAACATTTTCCAAGTTATAGTGCATCTTTTGTAATCGAGCTTTACCCTAGATAAATTAATAAACATGTTTATTTGAATGTGTAATCCAAAAGTCCACGTAACTTGCATATTTACACGTCATGCATCTTATATAATTCTTGTCTCTAAACTAATGGTACTCACAAATTGCTTAATTGTTTAAAAATTATTGTCTTTCTTTCCTTATGATTATGAGGGTTATTGTTATTGTTTTCTTTCATCGAGGTTATGAAGTTTTTTTACGTGGAGACTATGAAACCATCCTACAAAAGCTGCTAACAAAAGAAATAAACTAGTCGTTGGGGGCCACCGTGATACTTACCCATCTTGGTTATGCATATTATAACATATAAAAATATAACATGCGAAAACTATTTATAAAATGCATTGCAATTCCAAAACAAAATTTAAACTTATATTTAAATGTTTGTAATATACATAGTAATGCTCTATTAATGAATTGCTAATGAACCCATTTTGACAAATTATATAAAACGCCAAATTACTCAATTAGTACCGAATTGCGTGAAAGAAACATCGTTAACTTCAAAAATAATAACCATATGAACATACAGTTTACTGCGTTGGATTAAGCGTTTCATTTCCAATTAAAATATATCTCTGAATTAAAATTTGAATAAAATATAGGGTCTTGAAAAATCGAAGAATGTGAGAAACAGGATTACAAATATCTCGGCAACTAATAATCCGATCGACTTCGTTCTGTATGCAAAATTTGTGTTATTTTATTGCCTTCCACGTCCTTTCCTTAAGGGTGTTCTTAAATCAAAAAGGGCGACTTTGTGACATATGCTTTAATTTATTTTTGCTCGGAAATGCATGAAAATAGCAGGTGTTGTTATTCATAAACTAATTGCACTCATTTTTCTGTTTTTTAAAAAACGCAATAGATTTTTCGTAACAAGCCTTAAATGATGACTCTTTTGAGCACATTTCCTGACGAAAGTAAAAAAACCGGTCGAAAAGCAGGAGAAAAACGGGTGATCTCGAGATCGAAATAATTTATACTCGATAGGTAATTTAATTATCATAAAATGGAAAAATTAAGTTCAATTCGAAATCGCTTCCACAGTCAGGCATTCCAATTTTATATCTTTCCGTTAAAAAATGAATTTGTAAATGTGTCAAAACGTTTTGCACTTGTTGATAACCGTTTTGCCCTTAAAATAAAAGATTTCGAAAATTTTTATATACCTTTCATCAGAACGAATTTTTCGAGAGTCCGAAAAAAAATAGTTCCGGATAATCGAGGTTACTGATATTAAATAGGCTTCGTCCCATTCTTACATAATAAGCACAAGCAAAATTTCAAGTCACTATCTCAATTTGTTCGGGAGATAGAGCGTTTACAGACAGACTGACGGCAATTTTTTTTTTCTAAAAATATGTTTTTCGGAATCTTCAGTATCTAAAACGTGTAAATCCGTCAAAAAAATTTTTTTTCGATTTTCAAAACGATTGCAAGACTTATCCTATACTACGTATGATGGGTAAGTAAAAAAGGGCAAAATCTGCTGTGAATGACCAATCTATAACTAAAGTGGCCAAATAAATGAAGTTTTTAAAACAGAAATCTTGAGTTGAAATATGTTTCGATTCTTGTACATTTGGTTGACTTTTTGGTAGTTAATTTAAATACTCGGATAGTATGACTATCTTTTCTTTCTGTGATAACTATTTTAAGCATCATCAGGAGCCTTTGTACCCCTCTATTTCCCATTAAAGATTAAACAAGTTGCAGGATGCATAAAAATTAATCTTTCAAAGCCTTCCTTTATTAATACCTTTTATTTTGATGTTAGAGCTTTATAAAAGTTAATGTCTTATAATTTTTTATATAAATTGTATGGCTATCGCGTTCATTTTCTAATGCAGGGTTGCCACGCCACCTGGAGAACCGGGAAAACACAGGGAATTATAAATCGCCTCCCAAAACAAGGAAAATCCAGGAAATTAAAAAAAAAAAAAAAAAAAAAAAAAAAATCCTAAAAAATCTGGAAAACGCTGGGAATTTGGTAATGGCAAATTATACCATTTCTAATTAGCCTTCATACACGCATATATTTTTTCGCACTCAACATGGAATAAATGTGTTGCAGTACAGGGAAAATACAGGGAATTTTTTTTTTCAAGATTAGAGTGGCAACCATGTAATGGAAATATTCTAAGCTTCTTTTCCTTTAATGAATATTAAAACTTTAATATCTATCAATTCAAGATTGGACATCGCCCTCTGCCAGATTTGAATAAAATCCTCTCCGAGGAAAGTGTCTGAATTGAACACGCGGTATAAAATTGTTGACAGATTGTGCAGATAATGAATACTTAACTCCACAAAATTTGTGTGCCAAAGACCAAACTATTCTGTGTCATTTATAAAGGTCATTGATTATGGTCATATCGTGTATTTATATGACAGTAGTAGGAAAACAAGAGTACGGGCTCAGGAGCAGGTGGGACTGTGGGACCGTCCCGCCTGCTCCTCCGGCTGTCCCGCCTGCTCCTCCGGCTGCCCCACCTGCTCCTCCGGCTGCCCCGCCTGGCCCCTCCTGCGGTCCCTCCTGCTCCCACCATCTCACCGCCGCCCTCCTGCGCCCCCTAGTGGAAAAAAGGAACATTCTATTCTAACAGGATAGGTGAACAACCTTCCCTAATTAAAAATATTATCAATCACATCCCAACATTGAATCATACTATAAGATGAAGATTAAATTTGTATTTGAATTTTAAACAACCGTAATTTTAATGAGTATTATTAATTAAGCGAAACAATTAAAATTTCAGTTTTTAACCATTTTATTTAGATTTCTTCAACTACAAGATGAGATTATCAATTTAACTCAAGAAAGTTAAACATATATTTGAATTTTGCTTCATAGACATCTTAATGAGTAGTATTAATTAAGTAAAAACAATAGAAAATATCCAGTTTTATAGAAAAAGACTGATTTCTTACGATTTTTATCAACTATATGATCAATGTAACGACTTAAAAGTTGGAAGTTAAACATGTATCCTAGTTTTTCAACAGCTATAGCCTTAATGAGTATCGTTAATTAAGTAAAAAAAACAATGGAAAATATCAAGTTTTATGGAAAAAGACTGATTTCTAACGATTTTTATCAACTTAAGAGAGAAAACTTAAACATACATTTCAGTTTTTCAACAGCTATAACCTTAATGAGCATTCATAATTAAGTAAAAAACAATGGAAAATATCGATTTTATAGAAAAAGACTGATTTCTTACGATTTTTATCAACTGCAACATCAGTGTATCGACTTACAAGTTGAAAGTTAAACATGCATTCTAGTTTTTCAACAGCTATAATCTTAATGAGTATCGTTAATTAAGTAAAAAACAATGGAAAATATCAAGTTTTATAGAAAAAGACTGATTTCTTACGATTTTTTCAACTCAAACTTCAGAATATCAATTTGATAGAAAGAAATTTAAGCATGCATTCCAGTTTTGGACAACCATTTCCTTCATGAACATTATTAATTAAGCAAAACAGAAAATATTAAATTTTTAACTGATTTCTTCATATTTTTTATTTATTTATTTATTTTTTAATATAAAATCAGAATACACAACTTAAAATAGAAATTTAAACATATTTTTTAGTTTTTGAACAGTTGTTACCTCAAAGAATTTCGATAATTGAACAATTAACAAAGGAAACTAATGATTTTTTAACGAAAAAAGACGAATTAAACGAATTTGGTTAACTTTTACTCTAATTGGAAATTTCATCGTACTTTATGTATACCAACTAAGTAGAATTTTAATGCATAAACGAATAATTTAAAGAAATCCCCAACACACAAATGTGAACCTGCAGAGCATTTCTTATTACGTCATATCTAAACTAAAACTTTTTTCTGCAACCCCACCATGCATGCATTCCAGGTAGGGGAACATAACAAAGAATCTTGACGTCACAACTTACAAAGGTATACAAATGTTTACGTTCAAGAAAAAGTATCACATAGAGTGAAAAAAAAGAAGAGATTTAAGTTATTTATCCATTCTAGTTTTATAACAGTTACTACAACATCTCCAAATTAAAATTTGGAAGTCATAATGAGTATAATTAATTAAGCAAAATAATAGAAATATTAGTTTTTCAGAGGGGAAAAGACGAATTTAAACAAATTTTATTAGTTTTACACTAGTTTAATAATAATTTTAAGGAGGAAAAAGACGAATTTAAACTTTTTTTTTTTTTAGTTTTACACTATTTTTTCTCATCTCCAACATGGATATATCAATTTTAACAGAAGAATTAAACGTATATTATAGTTTTTAACAACAAAATCTTAACAAGTATCATTAATTAAACAAAAATAAATATCAGTTTTAAAGAAAAGACGAATTTGAATAATTTTACACTAGTATTTTCAAAAGCAACATGGAAATATCAATACTTATTCACATATTTCACTTATTCACTGTATTCAATACTATATTTAATAAATTTGGATACACTTTAAGAATTTCCTAATCTATAATTAAATATTAGCTGTATATTTAATGTTACCCATGTTTTCAACATTAGTTCATAATCGTGAATTTTGTATTTTAATTACCATGTATTCAGGTTCAGATTATTTTCACTTGAAATCATACAGAATTTTTTAACAGAGTTTGTTTTTGAAATCATTGAAGCAACTGTATTTAATATTTTTAACACCAATTTTCTAAGATTTTCTAACATTTTCCGGTTATACATTCCTCAAAAGTTATTATTACGTATTCTAAACAATAGCAAATATTAATTTTAAGAATAAAAAGACGAATTTAAACAAATTTTATTAGTTTTACACTATTTTTTCTCACCTCCAACACGGATATATCAATTTTAACAGAAGAATTAAACGTATATTTTAGTTTTTAAGAACAAAAATGTAATAAGTATCATTAATTAAACAAAAATAAATACCAATTTTCAAGAAAAGACAATTTTTTTACACAAATTTTCAACTTTGAAATACATCGCTTACATATATTGTTACAGTATATTACTAAACTTAAACTTTTTAAAAAGTTTGAATGTCTTTACAAAGGGTTCATACTTATATTTTTCACGTCTTGACTGCATTCGAAATCTTACAACAAAAGTATACTTTTATTATTATTATTATTATTATTATTATTCTAGAAAACCTAAAAAATCGTTTCTTGCTGCTTTAGACACTTGACATATTAAAACTACTCTACCCATATAATTAATCAAATTAGGACATAATTCATCTTACACTTCAAAATTTCTGAATTTTTACAATACTTATTTTCATCAAACTTTATTCTTGATCCTATATATTTTAATAGCACAGAATTTTCACATCTGTTTTTATCTACTTATCAGAAAATTATTAAAACACCCAACAACATTTTTCAAATATGAATATTATCTTTACAATTTAATGATGCAAAACATACACGAATACAAAGTTTAATTTTTACAAACATTTCATATTTCAAACCAAACTATTCGAAATTTTCACAACGTAAGAGCAAACATTAGACGAACTTTTTAACACTAATATTGCTTAGATCTTTTCATCATAACTTTTAACTATGATAATTATCCATTTTTAGGTTGATTGTCGAAAAACTGTAACTGAAATTACATAAACTTAATGTAAAAAACCATGTTCTCACACAATTTCTTGAAATTCAACAAAGAATTGACTATTACTCCAATACTTATCTACTTCAATCTCGACTCTCGATAGTATATAGATATTACATCATTACATACTTACAACTCTTTTCAAACGTTTATCAGAAAATCAAGCCAATCAAAGTCTAGTAGTTATCACACCTGTTCCTCAGAAATATTACTATCATATGAAACAGTAAAGAAAATTAATAGATATTTAATATTTAATAACTTCATACGTGAAATTACTGTCGAATGAGAATACTAATAATCAATAAAATCAACTGTTGGACAAAAAAATAGTACAGATTACCGAAAATTCAAATCATTTTTTCTACAAAAATTACAAAAATTAACAAATGAATGACCAGTTAGAGAAATAATTAAAAAAAATAATGAACATATTTACAAATTTATTAAAATCACACCTTTTTCTGGATTACAAACCACAATTTCTTGAAAAATTTAACACCGAATTTGTAAGATTTTAATCCTAGTATTACATACACTCAATAAATATTCAAAATTAACAAAAAAATAATTTTTTTAGTCTCATCAATAAGCAGAAATTCTATATTAAAAGAATATTTTCATAGTAGTACTTATAAAAATGAGAGTTTACAAACTGATTTTCATAATTTTATCACATTTAAACTTAATTTTTATACATAAAACATTATTTAATCAAATTTTATACTTTCTAATTCAGTAAAATTCAATACTTTTTTAGTTTTTAAACCAATACCACAATATTTATTTACATCAAACTTGATTCTTTACCTTTTATATTTCCACATTACACAAGTGAGTTAAATACTAACTTGGAACGGGAGTTGAAGTCAATTGATTCAATTCGATTTTCATCGTATACGCATTTCCCCTACACGAAATTTCTTACTTCTATAATCATCTAATGTATTAAAACTAATCTACTCATATTTTTAATCAATTCATCAGATGTTTCATCTCGCACTTCTGAATTATCATCCACCAAGTTGCTTAAAATATAAATACTATCTTTAAAGTTTTAATGTAGTATACATGACTAATCTTGAGTTTCCATCTATACTATTAATCAAATTATCATATGTTTCATCTTACAGTTCAACGATTTCTGAATTATCGTCCATCTAGTTGTTTAAAATATTAATAAAATGTTTATAGTTTTTGATTATACATAGTATGTATGAATACAATCTTTAATTTTTAACAGTTCATATTTCAAATAACCTATTTTCGAAACCAAACTATGTGAATTTTACCACAATACTTATCATCATACAGAGATTTGTGTTTCATACTTTTTCTAAAAATTATCAGATATGTACTCCTCAGAGGAATTTCTATCATATGAATAAATGAAAAAAAATTAATTTATATTAAACGTACAGCGAAATTTGATTGCAATATATATGTATTTAATAAAAATAAATAAATGAGCGTTTATTTATACATTAAACCTTTACTAAATATATATTTCTTGCGTTATAAAGATGTTTCAACAAGATGAACCAAAACAGCAGCAAACTTCAGAAATTAATGATCTGAATGATTCATCCCTAGCACATGTAGCGTTAATGAATAATACATATGTAAGTACTTATATGAAAAATACTAGAATTCGTATATGAATCGTAATTAGAGTAAATATAAAATGATTTGTCTTACTGCCTACACTTTAACAAATGCCTTTTTACCTATATTGTTGAAAAGAATCCTAATTGTTTGCATTTTATTTCTATTACAGATGTGTTCTATTTGCTACAAACATTTCTTAAGTAAATCGAATTTAACAGAACATACAAAAATCCATACAGGTGAAAAACCTTACACTTGGGAAGATTACCAAATGCTGTTTTCAAGAAGGCGTGAATCAAAAGTGCACACATCATCATATAAAGCATCGTCAGTTATATGTAAACTTAGTGAGGATATTCAAAAATTATTCAGACGTTTGAAGAATTTAGACATAAAGGAAGATATTTAGACTATATATCCATCATATTTTCATAACACTTACCACAATATCTCAAACTTAAAATTTGGAAGACATACACACTGCTGAAAAGTAATTTTGTTACCCGTGATTCTTCTAACCAGCATGAATGTATAGATATTATTTTGCAATGTATCCTTTAAATGCTCACATTAAATATTCCTTTATATACATATATCGTTGTGTTTATTTTTTAAAAACCTATTACATTAATAAAATAGGTTACACACACGTACATACACATAACATTTTAAGTGAAACAACACTCTCACAACTTAAAAAATGCATAAGAACATACAAAAATAAGCAGATGTATGAAAAAATATGCAAATTTACAAAATAATTTCACTGTTTTCTAGAAATACCAACAAAAAAATATTTAAAGTATAAAAAAATTACAAAAGTGAAAAGAAAAAACACAAATGTAAAACAAAAATCACAAAGTGAAAAACTCACAACAAAGTTTTTGAAAAAAAAAAATTTACAACAAAAATTTTTTTACAAAAACCAAAACTTCAAAAATATTTTTCCAAAAAAATTTTTTTTCAAAAACATTTTTTACAAAAAAATTTTTTTTTCAAAATAAGTTTTTACAAAAGTAAAAAATAAAAAATCACAACGTTAAAAATATGAAAAATTTTAGTTAAAAAAAGTGTAAAAAAAATTGCAAAAAAAATTGCAAAAATTTCAAAAAAAGTTACGAAAAAAGTTATCAAAATTTTTGTTCTTTTTAATAGTAAATACAATGGTTTCACCATTGCATACTGTATTAAAAAGAACAAAAATTTTGATAACTTTTTTCGTAACTTTTTTTGAAATTTTTGCAATTTTTTTTGCAATTTTTTTTACACTTTTTTTAATTAAAATTTTTCATATTTTTAACGTTGTGATTTTTTATTTTTTACTTTTGTAAAAACTTATTTTGAAAAAAAAATTTTTTTGTAAAAAATGTTTTTGAAAAAAAATTTTTTTGGAAAAATATTTTTGAAGTTTTGGTTTTTGTAAAAAAATTTTTGTTGTAAATTTTTTTTTTTTCAAAAACTTTGTTGTGAGTTTTTCACTTTGTGATTTTTGTTTTACATTTGTGTTTTTTCTTTTCACTTTTGTAATTTTTTTATACTTTAAATATTTTTTTGTTGGTATTTCTAGAAAACAGTGAAATTATTTTGTAAATTTGCATATTTTTTCATACATCTGCTTATTTTTGTATGTTCTTATGCATTTTTTAAGTTGTGAGAGTGTTGTTTCACTTAAAATGTTATGTGTATGTACGTGTGTGTAACCTATTTTATTAATGTAATAGGTTTTTAAAAAATAAACACAACGATATATGTATATAAAGGAATATTTAATGTGAGCATTTAAAGGATACATTGCAAAATAATATCTATACATTCATGCTGGTTAGAAGAATCACGGGTAACAAAATTACTTTTCAGCAGTGTGTATGTCTTCCAAATTTTAAGTTTGAGATATTGTGGTAAGTGTTATGAAAATATGATGGATATATAGTCTAAATATCTTCCTTTATGTCTAAATTCTTCAAACGTCTGAATAATTTTTGAATATCCTCACTAAGTTTACATATAACTGACGATGCTTTATATGATGATGTGTGCACTTTTGATTCACGCCTTCTTGAAAACAGCATTTGGTAATCTTCCCAAGTGTAAGGTTTTTCACCTGTATGGATTTTTGTATGTTCTGTTAAATTCGATTTACTTAAGAAATGTTTGTAGCAAATAGAACACATCTGTAATAGAAATAAAATGCAAACAATTAGGATTCTTTTCAACAATATAGGTAAAAAGGCATTTGTTAAAGTGTAGGCAGTAAGACAAATCATTTTATATTTACTCTAATTACGATTCATATACGAATTCTAGTATTTTTCATATAAGTACTTACATATGTATTATTCATTAACGCTACATGTGCTAGGGATGAATCATTCAGATCATTAATTTCTGAAGTTTGCTGCTGTTTTGGTTCATCTTGTTGAAACATCTTTATAACGCAAGAAATATATATTTAGTAAAGGTTTAATGTATAAATAATCGCTCATTTATTTATTTTTATTAAATACATATATATTGCAATCAAATTTCGCTGTACGTTTAATATAAATTAATTTTTTTTTCATTTATTCATATGATAGAAATTCCTCTGAGGAGTACATATCTGATAATTTTTAGAAAAAGTATGAAACACAAATCTCTGTATGATGATAAGTATTGTGGTAAAATTCACATAGTTTGGTTTCGAAAATAGGTTATTTGAAATATGAACTGTTAAAAATTAAAGATTGTATTCATACATACTATGTATAATCAAAAACTATAAACATTTTATTAATATTTTAAACAACTAGATGGACGATAATTCAGAAATCGTTGAACTGTAAGATGAAACATATGATAATTTGATTAATAGTATAGATGGAAACTCAAGATTAGTCATGTATACTACATTAAAACTTTAAAGATAGTATTTATATTTTAAGCAACTTGGTGGATGATAATTCAGAAGTGCGAGATGAAACATCTGATGAATTGATTAAAAATATGAGTAGATTAGTTTTAATACATTAGATGATTATAGAAGTAAGAAATTTCGTGTAGGGGAAATGCGTATACGATGAAAATCGAATTGAATCAATTGACTTCAACTCCCGTTCCAAGTTAGTATTTAACTCACTTGTGTAATGTGGAAATATAAAAGGTAAAGAATCAAGTTTGATGTAAATAAATATTGTGGTATTGGTTTAAAAACTAAAAAAGTATTGAATTTTACTGAATTAGAAAGTATAAAATTTGATTAAATAATGTTTTATGTATAAAAATTAAGTTTAAATGTGATAAAATTATGAAAATCAGTTTGTAAACTCTCATTTTTATAAGTACTACTATGAAAATATTCTTTTAATATAGAATTTCTGCTTATTGATGAGACTAAAAAAATTATTTTTTTGTTAATTTTGAATATTTATTGAGTGTATGTAATACTAGGATTAAAATCTTACAAATTCGGTGTTAAATTTTTCAAGAAATTGTGGTTTGTAATCCAGAAAAAGGTGTGATTTTAATAAATTTGTAAATATGTTCATTATTTTTTTTAATTATTTCTCTAACTGGTCATTCATTTGTTAATTTTTGTAATTTTTGTAGAAAAAATGATTTGAATTTTCGGTAATCTGTACTATTTTTTTGTCCAACAGTTGATTTTATTGATTATTAGTATTCTCATTCGACAGTAATTTCACGTATGAAGTTATTAAATATTAAATATCTATTAATTTTCTTTACTGTTTCATATGATAGTAATATTTCTGAGGAACAGGTGTGATAACTACTAGACTTTGATTGGCTTGATTTTCTGATAAACGTTTGAAAAGAGTTGTAAGTATGTAATGATGTAATATCTATATACTATCGAGAGTCGAGATTGAAGTAGATAAGTATTGGAGTAATAGTCAATTCTTTGTTGAATTTCAAGAAATTGTGTGAGAACATGGTTTTTTACATTAAGTTTATGTAATTTCAGTTACAGTTTTTCGACAATCAACCTAAAAATGGATAATTATCATAGTTAAAAGTTATGATGAAAAGATCTAAGCAATATTAGTGTTAAAAAGTTCGTCTAATGTTTGCTCTTACGTTGTGAAAATTTCGAATAGTTTGGTTTGAAATATGAAATGTTTGTAAAAATTAAACTTTGTATTCGTGTATGTTTTGCATCATTAAATTGTAAAGATAATATTCATATTTGAAAAATGTTGTTGGGTGTTTTAATAATTTTCTGATAAGTAGATAAAAACAGATGTGAAAATTCTGTGCTATTAAAATATATAGGATCAAGAATAAAGTTTGATGAAAATAAGTATTGTAAAAATTCAGAAATTTTGAAGTGTAAGATGAATTATGTCCTAATTTGATTAATTATATGGGTAGAGTAGTTTTAATATGTCAAGTGTCTAAAGCAGCAAGAAACGATTTTTTAGGTTTTCTAGAATAATAATAATAATAATAATAATAATAAAAGTATACTTTTGTTGTAAGATTTCGAATGCAGTCAAGACGTGAAAAATATAAGTATGAACCCTTTGTAAAGACATTCAAACTTTTTAAAAAGTTTAAGTTTAGTAATATACTGTAACAATATATGTAAGCGATGTATTTCAAAGTTGAAAATTTGTGTAAAAAAATTGTCTTTTCTTGAAAATTGGTATTTATTTTTGTTTAATTAATGATACTTATTACATTTTTGTTCTTAAAAACTAAAATATACGTTTAATTCTTCTGTTAAAATTGATATATCCGTGTTGGAGGTGAGAAAAAATAGTGTAAAACTAATAAAATTTGTTTAAATTCGTCTTTTTATTCTTAAAATTAATATTTGCTATTGTTTAGAATACGTAATAATAACTTTTGAGGAATGTATAACCGGAAAATGTTAGAAAATCTTAGAAAATTGGTGTTAAAAATATTAAATACAGTTGCTTCAATGATTTCAAAAACAAACTCTGTTAAAAAATTCTGTATGATTTCAAGTGAAAATAATCTGAACCTGAATACATGGTAATTAAAATACAAAATTCACGATTATGAACTAATGTTGAAAACATGGGTAACATTAAATATACAGCTAATATTTAATTATAGATTAGGAAATTCTTAAAGTGTATCCAAATTTATTAAATATAGTATTGAATACAGTGAATAAGTGAAATATGTGAATAAGTATTGATATTTCCATGTTGCTTTTGAAAATACTAGTGTAAAATTATTCAAATTCGTCTTTTCTTTAAAACTGATATTTATTTTTGTTTAATTAATGATACTTGTTAAGATTTTGTTGTTAAAAACTATAATATACGTTTAATTCTTCTGTTAAAATTGATATATCCATGTTGGAGATGAGAAAAAATAGTGTAAAACTAAAAAAAAAAAAGTTTAAATTCGTCTTTTTCCTCCTTAAAATTATTATTAAACTAGTGTAAAACTAATAAAATTTGTTTAAATTCGTCTTTTCCCCTCTGAAAAACTAATATTTCTATTATTTTGCTTAATTAATTATACTCATTATGACTTCCAAATTTTAATTTGGAGATGTTGTAGTAACTGTTATAAAACTAGAATGGATAAATAACTTAAATCTCTTCTTTTTTTTCACTCTATGTGATACTTTTTCTTGAACGTAAACATTTGTATACCTTTGTAAGTTGTGACGTCAAGATTCTTTGTTATGTTCCCCTACCTGGAATGCATGCATGGTGGGGTTGCAGAAAAAAGTTTTAGTTTAGATATGACGTAATAAGAAATGCTCTGCAGGTTCACATTTGTGTGTTGGGGATTTCTTTAAATTATTCGTTTATGCATTAAAATTCTACTTAGTTGGTATACATAAAGTACGATGAAATTTCCAATTAGAGTAAAAGTTAACCAAATTCGTTTAATTCGTCTTTTTTCGTTAAAAAATCATTAGTTTCCTTTGTTAATTGTTCAATTATCGAAATTCTTTGAGGTAACAACTGTTCAAAAACTAAAAAATATGTTTAAATTTCTATTTTAAGTTGTGTATTCTGATTTTATATTAAAAAATAAATAAATAAATAAAAAATATGAAGAAATCAGTTAAAAATTTAATATTTTCTGTTTTGCTTAATTAATAATGTTCATGAAGGAAATGGTTGTCCAAAACTGGAATGCATGCTTAAATTTCTTTCTATCAAATTGATATTCTGAAGTTTGAGTTGAAAAAATCGTAAGAAATCAGTCTTTTTCTATAAAACTTGATATTTTCCATTGTTTTTTACTTAATTAACGATACTCATTAAGATTATAGCTGTTGAAAAACTAGAATGCATGTTTAACTTTCAACTTGTAAGTCGATACACTGATGTTGCAGTTGATAAAAATCGTAAGAAATCAGTCTTTTTCTATAAAATCGATATTTTCCATTGTTTTTTACTTAATTATGAATGCTCATTAAGGTTATAGCTGTTGAAAAACTGAAATGTATGTTTAAGTTTTCTCTCTTAAGTTGATAAAAATCGTTAGAAATCAGTCTTTTTCCATAAAACTTGATATTTTCCATTGTTTTTTTTACTTAATTAACGATACTCATTAAGGCTATAGCTGTTGAAAAACTAGGATACATGTTTAACTTCCAACTTTTAAGTCGTTACATTGATCATATAGTTGATAAAAATCGTAAGAAATCAGTCTTTTTCTATAAAACTGGATATTTTCTATTGTTTTTACTTAATTAATACTACTCATTAAGATGTCTATGAAGCAAAATTCAAATATATGTTTAACTTTCTTGAGTTAAATTGATAATCTCATCTTGTAGTTGAAGAAATCTAAATAAAATGGTTAAAAACTGAAATTTTAATTGTTTCGCTTAATTAATAATACTCATTAAAATTACGGTTGTTTAAAATTCAAATACAAATTTAATCTTCATCTTATAGTATGATTCAATGTTGGGATGTGATTGATAATATTTTTAATTAGGGAAGGTTGTTCACCTATCCTGTTAGAATAGAATGTTCCTTTTTTCCACTAGGGGGCGCAGGAGGGCGGCGGTGAGATGGTGGGAGCAGGAGGGACCGCAGGAGGGGCCAGGCGGGGCAGCCGGAGGAGCAGGTGGGGCAGCCGGAGGAGCAGGCGGGACAGCCGGAGGAGCAGGCGGGACGGTCCCACAGTCCCACCTGCTCCTGAGCCCGTACTCTTGTTTTCCTACTACTTATGACTTCACTTGACCTTCATTCAGACATAGGACTTGATCCTTCTATTCGAAGATTCAATGTCAATTGTAAAATTGCGTGTGTGTTTGTATTTGAGATGAGAAGGAATTTTGATAATTTGCTTACCACCCAAGAATAGTGCATCGGCTCGTTCTTCGTATCAAATGCTATTCTACGTTTTCTTTTCTAGAATTTTCAGATTTCTATGTATGCTTTTTGTATTTCATTTCAGCGAATCCAAGTTTTTTACAAAAGCCATTGTTTTACATAAACGAAAATGTAAGGTTTCAATTGTGTTGGATGCGATTACGGCGGTGACTAAAAGGATGTTCCTTTTTGGCAAAAATGAAAATGGACGACGTGTGTTTCTGATGTTATCGAACATCACGATGATGCTTTACTTTTGTCATTCCGCCACGAACAAAAGTCAATCTTAATATGATAATTTCTCACAATCATTGGGAGCTCCGCCCAGTGCGTGCTCCTTTTAGGATCGCTTTTCTTAACACAAACATTTTTTTTTTCAATGTACGACTGCAAATTTCTTTAATTATCTAATTTTTTTAAATCATTTTTTTAATTAATATTACTAACCTCTTCGCCAGGGGTGTAGTCGTAAAAATAACAGAGGATATACGCTCTAACCAGAAGGTATACCCTCAAGGCAGAGGGTATACCCTAGAGTGTGTATACTATAACCTTTTTGAGAAACGGGGTATACAGTGTTCCTTTAAAAATTCAGAAGGTATAAGGCGTATACCCCCGTATACCCTCCACTACATTTCTGCTCTTCGCTACCTGGGCCCACCTGTTTGATTTTTTTACGCTTCACTTTTTAATAATAGCTGAATGTTTTTGTTTCAAAAGTAAATCAGTAAATGACAACTTCTATGCTGATTTTCTCATAAAATAAATGTTATTTTCATCTTAGTTTGCAAAATACCTTCAATACAGAGTGGCGTAGAAAGTGGGCCATTTTCATAAGTATTTAACAAAAATCCTTTACAATAAATTTGAGAATTTGTATATTATTCATTTGTTTAAACTTTGTGTGAATTTAAGTTAGGAATAATTTAATTTATATTTTAAGGGGATTTGTAATTAGGTCTATATTGGGTCTGATTTTAGGATTACAAAAATCTTCGTAATTTTGAGTGGTTAAAAACAATTTTTCCCAGTTTTAGACAGATCAATTTTGATCACTATTTTAGTTAAAGTTATTTTTGATCAGTCAGAATTACAACCTTGCAGTTATGTAAACTTTTTACTTTTGCCTCGGTGTAATATTTTTACCCTTTCTTTTGCAATCCGTTAATGTCTTAACTATCGCAATTATACGAAACTGAACTGGTAATTTATATGAATTTGTTAGGGCATCTGTTTGATGCGTATCTGGGATATCTTAAGAACAATCGATTTCTTGTGAACCTTAATTTATCATCGTCATCGTAGCGAAATAAATTTAATAGCTGCGTTTAAATCATGTTATGAATTTAAATGATTTTTATATTATTATTATTATTTTGTTTGTTTATTAGCGTAGTCAAATCGCTGGAGTACTGGTGGTCTCCAATGTCGTTGAATTTGCTTGTTTTTATTAAGGATGTGCGGAATAGTAATTTTGGTCGAATACCGAATATAGGACTTACAGGCGAACCAAAGCCAGATATTTGGCTAGCCGAATGAATAGTAACTGTTTGATCGAATATCTACTATTCGGCTTGCGAAATAATTTTATGTTTCAGTGTTTACGGTCAATAAAATGTTAAATTTTTAAACAATTTTGCATAATATTTAATGCAGAAATTTACATTTGGATAAGCAAGAACTTTACTAAAAAATTTTACACTGAAAAAAAAATCTACTTTGAGTATTTAAGAAGAGGGTAGTAGTTATAAAACTTTCTTTAATAAAAAAAATTCAAATTTTAGGCTTCTTCTGTGAGTTAAAACAAATGCATAGATTCTTAAATTTGAAAGCAAACATTTTAAAATAAAAAAAAAGTTTTAAAAAAATCGGAAGAAAAATTTAGCAGAGTTAACTATTTATTTGTCAGGAAGAGATAAAAGTAAAAATGATTAAATAAATAATGCAATTTACTTGAATGGTAGAAACTCAGCAAGAATAACTTTTCTATTATTCTCTTTGATTTAGCAGGGAAGTTTTTAAATGCATCCTAGATCAGTATCTGTAGTGGATGATTATTTTGAGCGGTTAAAAACATTCAGGTTGTTCCTAAAATCTTGCAAAAAACTTTCAAAGAAAATATTGTCAAAGCAGACTTAACAAGAAACAATATCTTAATCTATATATTCCATCAAAATTACAACACATTCAATCAAATATATTAGGTAGGTATAAAACAAGCCCAAACTGATTTTTTATTCATAACTTTATCAATAATGAAGTTATTTTAACGAGATTTATTTCGTATTAATTTTATTTGTATTAAATGTGATATCATTGAACTTTAGTCAGAGACACAGTATAAGTACTACCGACTGGATTCTGAATAAAGGAATGTCTAGCTCACAGTTCTTTAGCTATGACTATGAATGGTAACATTTTCCAGTGCTTCTCATTATATCATATATTTTAAAAACAATCAAAACAAGTCAGTTTAAAATATAGTATATCATGATTATTGTTTTAAAGTAACAAACGAAAATCCAAGTTTAACCTCAAGCAGGGTTGGCAAGTTTTTGACAGTGTGCGGTTTTATCCGGTTAAAACCGTGGTTTAAACCGTCATGGCTAAAACCTCTTGTCAAAAACCTCGTCAGAAACCTCAAATACTACACTGATCTGTAAAATTTCACATTAAACATCTGTCACACATATACAACATTAGATGTAATATTAAAAATTCACTTTTACTGTATTGTATATTATCATTTCCGGAAAAAAAAAAAAAAAAAAAGAAAAAAAAACCTCTCATAAATCTGAAAATTTAGCCTGCTTCGAAACTTGTTCAACTAGCAATGCATTTACTATCAAGTCCTGCTAGCACAACACCAATTGAGAGAGTATTTTGTAACTTTGGCTTCATACACTCTAAACTCAAAAACCATTTGGATGTAAATAAATGTGCTATAGGATACTGTGGGGTAAAATTGATCCAGATTATTAACTGTACAAAATCATTTTCTTCTGTTTGAACATTCTAAAAAAACAATGTTTTATTTCAATTAAAGTAATTTAATTTTTTTTGTAATTATTAAATTACAGTATAATTAATTTTAAATAAAAAATTATTTAAATCATTAAGACTTATTCAATGTTTCTCTTTCTGTCTTGTTCTTAAAATGTTTAAAGTGCGTTACACATTTTTGACGGTTTAAGCCAGTTTTTGACGGTTTAAACCAGTTTTTGACGATTTAAACCAGTTTTTGACACTTGTCATGCCAAAAACCAGTTTCTGACGTCAGAAACCCAACCCTGACCTCAATTGAGTTGAAGTACGCAATGTATTTGTGACTCAATAAGTGGATTATGATTAAGGTTTTCTGAACAAAAGTTGTCTGTCTTTGATACCTGTTGTCAACCTCAAAAAGTTTGTCTATTTTGTTTAGAAACTCTTATATTTGAAAAACAAGAAACGGGTTATCTACTTAAGAACTTGCATTTGTACATCATTAATTCCTAGGGAAATCTTAATTAACCATTCATTATTATTTTAATCATCCTCGTGTTTAATTTTTTTAAATTAATACTTTACAAATAGCAAATAAATATGATCTAAAAAGATTCTATTTTATTTAACCCTTTACGGCTCAGAGCAGTTACATTGCTTTGGTGTTGAAATGACTGACACCGGAATTAAAAAACAACTTTATTTGTAAATAAGAAAAAGCTATATTTCACGCATTCAATAAGCAGATTTTTTTTAAAACTTAAATTCCGATGCCAGTGTGGCGTTTTGGAATTAAAATTACGTGGTTTCATAGATATACCACCGCGACGCAAGGGGTTAAATATGTTTTTTTTTCCTAATTATTTTTAATATATTTATAAGTTGACAACTAAAAGTAGAAATTGTGAAATTTTTTTTATAAATGTGTTTTTAAAAAATTTTTCTAAGTATTCGGTTCAACCGAATACTTTGATATTCGGCAGGCCAAATAATTTGATATTCAACTTAACAGAATATTTTGATATTTGGTCTAACCGAATATTCGGTAACATGGCCCTTCATTGTAACCGAATGCAGAATGGCCGAATACAGAATAGATACAGAATGTTCGGTTTATCGCTAGTTAACAATGAAACATGCTGCATTTTCAATGTGGATGTTGAAAATTATTTTGTAGGTGAGGTTTAGTGGGGTTTTGTTTGTATGCTGTGGTGTAAGCATTTCCACATCTGTTTTGGGACTTACAGTTGAAGATTTTGATGCAAAAATAAAAATAAACTTTGGAATAATTTATTTAAAATATTTTAGCAACAACAGGTTTATATGAATTTTATATATAATATTCGTTCAAGTCTATAGTATAAAATAATTCAAGTGTAAAAGGTGTAAAAGTAACCGATATTTTTTATACAATGCAAAATTCATCATTGTAGAATAGCCTTAAAGCAGATTGCTATCACAAAACAATTAAGTTAAATCCTTTTAGATTGCAGCATCGTATATCTAAGATCTATTTGATGCATATTTTGAAGAAAAATGATGCTATTAACTTGAATTTTCTAGACGAAATAAAGAAAAAAAATCCTATCCGAATTATGTTCTTTAAGTGTTCTACTTTTATTTATTTACTTGTTTTTTGTAGTTTTGGAACATCTTTCAAAACCAAATCAAACCCTATAATCAAAGAAGAATGCTGTTCATTATGCGTATTTCTCTTAGTACAACGCCCTCGCATGATAGATGAAGGGAGGTCGGTGTATTTTCTCTTGAATGTACGGACTGAGTACATGCTTATAGTATCAATTCATTTTCGTCTGGAATTTTCTGTATGGTTAGGTTTCCGCATTATCTAATGAACATATCTATAAGGTCAGATGTTGTGTGTGTGGTCTAGTTTACTTATGAATTTTTATTTTGTAATTTTCTAGGTGTGTAGTTCCATTTAAAAAATAAATAAATAAACAGTCAAGTGCGAGTATTACTCGCATTCAGAGGATTCCGTAAAATAAATGTATGGATTATTAACTGTATTATATTGCTAAAAAATCTTTGCAAAAAGAATAATAAGACTTTGTAAAAACTATACAACGTAGGGTTGGGTATAGCTGCATATACTAGAAAAGTAGAATGCCCATATAATAAAATTTCAAAGAGACATGACGCCCAAATAACATCAAATATTGCTATTCTGCATAACTCGTTTTTTAATGTTATTTTAATCTTTTTTTATGTACTTAATTGGATATTGATAATAAAAGTAGTGGATATTTAAACTTCATTTAGCATTTCACAAAACTAAATTCAATTTAATAATAATCGTTTCTTTTTACAATGTAGCTGAAGAAAAATCTATGTTTCATGTTTAAACCTGTCATTGTGCTAAGCGCGCTTTGAAAGTATGCTTCAAATTTGCAACGCCACTATATATAGTCCGTGCTACGTTCTTCCAGATAGGTTACAAAGCTCGAAAGACCGGGAATTTTAGTCAAGTTTTATAAAAAAATATTTCACACCAGAATTTTTATTTAAAACAGTTAAATTTTTGTATTTAACGTTTTTCTTCTTTGTACCTTTTAAACTTTTTTAATAATAAAATTTCTGATTTGAACCGAAATATATTCATATAGTAGCAGTCAAAATGGTAGGTCACGGCCATTCTACTGTTAAAGACACGAAAAGTGTATTGAGAGATCCACTCAATCCAAAATAGTCGTGAATCCCATATTATTTATCTGATTAACCTATTAACATACAGTGTTATATTTTTAGATCTTACTTAGGCTTAGTGGAAAAAAAGCGTCTTTTACACCAGTTAATATGTAGATAGATATATATTCTGATTCACAAGACTATTTCTTTGATAAAATAACAAAAAATACTCTTCTTTAAAAGTAGTGGGAAATCCAAAATTTAATTTTTAACAAAGAAAATAATTTGGGCGTTAATGGGTTGATTCTAGTGAAATTGGTCTGTTTTCAACGATTTGACGTTTATTGCTTTTGTATTTTCCTACTGGGCATTTCAACACACAAATATATCATTAAAAGTTATCTAGGCTTTAAAAGCCGATGTTAAATAGAGTATAAGTCGCCCCTGTCATTATGTATGCCCTATTTCAGACTAATTTTTTCGGAAATTTTTACCAACAATGCTTTTACAATTCTGTTACGATAGATATCTTCCAGCGCTCCTCTACACTTTTGCTCAATGCCCATAAATCGAAATTTTTGTGTAACGGAAAAATGCTCTTTTCTTAAAAACTCATGTGACCTAGGATAATCGTTATAGATTTCTTGCAAGACTGAGATTTTTTACTACTTCTAAGTTTTTAACAATTTTAGTTTCTCTAGATTAGAGGTCTGCACGGGTCGGAATTTCCAGGACCCAAGCCCAGCCCGATCTGGTCCGACGCAATTTCTACCATTGCGAAAAAATTAAGATTTTTATCATATAATTAAGATTCCTTTAAAGAATACTGCACATATTTATGGTATGATCTTACAGATTATAAATATTAAAACGTTGTGAGGGTAAGCAATGATTGTTGGTAGTGCTTTATTACTTGTGTTATGTGTTTCAAAGTCTTTCTAAAGTTGGGCCGAGTATGTGGTATATATAAACTGCAGGGGGGGGGGGGGGGTCCTATGTAGAACTGCACAAAAGACTTTGTAAGTATTACTGCCGATGGGTCTGAATTATTTAGCATTGTTACTTACCCATCATAGGGTAAGTCTTGCAATCGTTTTGAAAATCGAAAAATTTTTTTTGACGGATTTACACGTTTTAGACACTGGAGATTTCGAAAAACATATTTTTAGAAGAAAAAAATTGCCGTCCGTCTGTCTGTCTGTCTGTAAACGCTCTATCTCACGAACAAATTGAGATAGGGACTTGAAATTTTGTATGTACTTAGTATGTAAGAATGGGACGGAAGCCTATTGAATATCAGCAACCTCGATTATCCGGAACTATTTTTTCCGGATTCTCGAAAAATTCGTTCTGATGAAAGGTATATAAAATTTTTCAAATTTTTTTATTTTAAGGAATGCATGTATAAGGCAATAAAAAAACACAAATTTTGCATTAAGAACGAAGTCGATCGGATTATTAGTTGTCGAGATATTTGTAATCCTGTTTTCCACATTCTTCGATTTTTCATGATCCTGTATTTCATTCAAATTTCAATTCAGAGGTATATTTTAATTGAAAATGAGACGCTTAATCCGACGCAGCAAACTGTTATTTAATATGATTGTTATTTTTGGAGTTATAAGGATGTTTCTTTTACGTAGTTTGGTACTTCTTAAATAGTTTGGCGTTTTATATAATTTGTTGAAATTGGTGCGTCAGCAATTCATTAATAGAGTATTACTATGTGCATTAACAACATTTAAATTTAGTTTTGGAATTGAAATACATTGTATAAATAGTTTTCACATATTTTATTTTCATTTGCATATAAATGATGGGTAAGTATTACGGTGGCCTCCAACGACTAGTTTTTACTTGTTTTAGTCTCCTCCCCGCTGAAATATATTTAGTATACTCTGATGTGTTTCTAGAATGTAAATAAATTCATATAATAGGGCTATGTAAAGAACTGCGGATACATTGTTATATATGGACGGTAATTGCTGGAAGTGTGTTTTTAATTGTGTTATACGTTTCTAACCTGAAGTAAATTTGAACTTAATGTGCTTGTGAGGTATGTAGATAATATACAGAATAGAGCTGCACAAAAGAATTCATTTCCGTCAAAAGAGTTCATTTTCGTCAATTGAAGGAAATGAATAACGGTGCGTTTTCAATGTGCTATACGTTTTCTAAATGAACTAAATGTTTATTCTTATTGACTGTTACAATTTTATAAATACATTTTTATTTTAAAGACTAGTAAATAGGGATATATTTAATTGAATAATCCTACATTTAATTTTTTTTTCTCCAGTGTTTTTGTAAAAATATCAATCGAGTCATTTGCGAAAATTTGACTTCTGCTTAGTCTCCTAAGCAGGAGTTTTGCCTTGCGTAAATAGAACAATATGCATTTATATACCCAACCCCGATCATATTCATTTTGTTACATATTTTTCACCAAAAATATTATAATAGAAGAATGTTTTATGAAAAATTTTTGCTGGTAGGTTAACAACCTAATGTGTGGTTTGTGAAAACAAAAACGACAAATTTATTTCATCAAACCTGCTTTCTTCCTTTCTTCACTCTTACTTTCTCAGAAGAAGAAGAAGAAAAATGCTCGAGAATTGTTATTTTCAAAATTCTGTTGGAAAAGAAAGAGAACGTTGAACCTCCATCCATCGTTGTTTTTAGTTTCTTTGTTTTAATGTCTCATTATTAACGGGAAACCTATAACTAGGAAGTTCCCTTCTACTTGATTGGGTTCCCTTTTGTTTCATGAGATTCTTGATTGGAGCGCCTAATGAAGCCTCTGTTGCGCGCAGTTTAATTGATCTAATTAAGTATTGAATTTATTCAGTTCTTCTTTGGTCTGTTCTGTAGTTCCATCTATGTTTGCTAGGTAAGATTGCTAATAAAATCATTCAATAAAGAAAGCTCTGTCAGAAATAAAACTCTCAATTTTGACGATTCAGCAATGCATGAGCTGTATTTCGTCAATTTTGACAATAATTTCTTATCAAAATCACGCGATTTTTTTTAACAAAATGTAAATTCTCCAATATTTGACAAAAATTTTTTTTTTATTCGCGGCCAGACTTAAATGTATTTTAAGGAAATGGCTGGGATAGCTGTTGCCTAGAGGCGCCCTTCTTTACCTCATTAAATCCTGCGATTTTAGCAAGCAGATATTATAATATGTATGATGTATGTTATTCCTGTCACAATTTATTTAAAAAACAGCACTTTTTATCTTTTTCAGAAAATAATGAAATATACGTAGCCATTGTTTCTGCATTAGTTTCATTTTTTTAACTGTTAAAGTTTTTAGGAATGTTTATTATTATTTTTATTTATTTATTCGCACTGCTCACTTATGGTTTACATCTAAAAGAATAAATTTCATAAATTCTACAAAATTGTTAATATATATATAGGGGAGAGGGGGGGGCAACCTTTGAACACTCTAAATATTTTCCTTCAAATAAATTATTTTTTAAAAAATTATATGGCAATATATTACTACTCCTTCAATGATATAAGTATGCAAAGCTTCACCATTTTGTATGAACAGTCATGTCTAAACAAGATATGTATTTTTCTCCTCCTTGAATCTAAACTTAAAGAAATAAAGGGTTAAGATTTTTGCTCACAATTTTGTATCCCTTAAATTTTAATTTATTGTTCAATACTTAAATAAAGATATTAGCTTTAGTTTATAAGCTTTGTTTTATTCTAATTCTTCAGCCGAATTTAGTAAATTGCTGAGATGTTAAATTCCAGATGACGGGGCACCATTGAACAAAAAAGTTGGGGCACCTTTGAACAGCGAAAAAACATCGAACAAACTGGAAATAAATAGTAATTAAAAACATTTAATGAGTACATTTAAAACTATGAAGTAAAGAGTTGTTGAGGGATCTAAATGTTATTATTTTTGGAATTTTTGTTATGTGAAAAGAGATTAATTAAGAATGTCAAAGAATATTGACTTATACTCTAAGCAATCCCCCCCCCCCTTACTTCATTCATAAAATCCTACCTCTGGATGTATCAGTGATGTGAAGTTTAAAATTTAAATTGATGTTAGCATTCATTTATTGGATAATTGAAATACTGGATACAAAATAATGATTCATGATTTAGAAATTTTGTCAAATTTTATATCAGGTTTCTTCATAAAAAGTGTAAATGAAAAATTTTAATTTTTCAGAAGCATCTGATGTTACATTGGTGTATTTAAAGGATACTTTAAAAAAGTTTTCACAACACAACATAACATAACAGGAAGGTCACTCTGTGATGTTTCAACAATGAGTTTTAACATAAATTTTGATGGAAATAACTTTGGTTAATTAATAAAAAAATAGCAATTTCAATAAAATGTAGCTATTTAATTTTATTCATATTATTTTATATATCCGAAACATAACCAAATTTTTATAAAAATTTTCAGTATTTTTACATTTTATTCATTTGTTCAAAGGTGCCCCTTGCTTGTTCAATGGTCCCCTACATGGGGCAGGTTTGAACAGAAATTCTTCAACTTTTTAAATACTCGCAACTTATTTCATTTAATTGGAAAACTTTTAATTTCTGATTCATATGATAAAGAAATGCAGTGTTTTTATTATGTAATATTTAAAACGCAATAAATATAATTTAAGTAAGAATTCTATTGATTATTTAAAAAAATGTTCAAAGGTGCCCCCCTCTCCCCTATATATATATATATATATATATATATATATATATATATATATATATACACACACAGGGTGTCCCAAAAGGTCGTTTACAAGCTTAACATGCTGGTCTGTCATATCATTATGAACAATGTTAAATAGGAAACTAAGGGTACCAAACGTCTTCCAAAGGAGATATGCGCCATTAAAGTTTAGGGTCCAAAAATTCAAATGATTATAAAAAACAGAAAAATTGGTCGAACAATTTGCGGTTTTCACTAAAACAATTCTTTATGTCAGTATTTTTTTAAAAATAAATTATAAAGATAAATTTCAAAAAATGTCGATAGAGGGCGCTTTAGACTTTGGAGTAACGATAAACTAGTTTTTACCATTATTTTTTGCATCTCATTAAACTTTTTCAGATTCTTAGACATAAACTTAAATTTTGAGGTCAAAATCTAAATCGTTGGAAGTGGTTAAGTAGCGCATACTGAATTGCGGGGGGAGGTTCAAAGTTCAAATGATTATAAAAACGGAAAAATTGGTCAATTGATTTGTGATTTTCACTAAAATTATTCTTTATGTCAGTATTATTTTGAAAATAATTTATAAAGATAAAATTCAAAAAATGCCGATAGAGGGCGCTTTAGACTTTGGAGTAACGTACAACTATTTTTCCGTTATTTTTTTGCATCTCATAAATTTTTTTAGAAGCTTAGACATAAACTTAAATTTTGAGATGAAAATCTGAATCGTTGGGAGTGGTAAAGTAGCGCAAACTGAACTGTGTTCAATGGGGGTGGGGAGGTTAAAATTTCAAATGATTATAAAAACCGGAAAAATTGGTCGTTTTCGCTAAAATTATTCTTTATGTCAATATTTCCTTGAAAATAAATTTTAAAGATAAATTTTAAAAAATCCGTTAGAGGGCGCCTTAAACTTTAGAATAACCAACAATTATTTTTAACCGTTTTTTTTTCTTTTTTTTTAATTTAATTAAATGTTTGCAAAAGTTTAGACTTAAATTTTGTGCTCAAAATCTAAATCGATAGGAGGGGTTGAGAAGCGCAAACTGAACTGTGTTCAGGAGTTGAAATGTTACCTTCCCCACTCCTCGAACGCAGTTCAATTTTTGGCCGCTTAATTACTCACAACGATGCAGATTTTGAGCACAGAATTTAAATTTGAACTTTTACAAGCATTTTATTAGATACAAAAAAATAACGGTTAAAAATAGTTGTTGGTTACTATAAAGTTTAAGGCGCCCTCTGACGGAATTTTTTGAAAGATATCTGTAAAATTTATTTTCAAGAAAATATTGATATAAAGAATAGTTTTAGCGAAAACCGACCAATTTTTCGGTTTTTTATAATCATTTGAAATTTGAACCTCCCCACCCCCATTGAACACAGTTCAGTTTGCGCTACTTAACCACTCCCAATGATTCAGATTTTTATCTCAAAATTTAACTTAATGTCTAAGCTTCTAAAAAAATTTTATGAGATGCTAGAAATAACGGAAAAAAATAGTTGTAGTTGTACGTAATTGTACGTTACTCCAAAGTCTAAAGCGACCTCTATCAGCATTTTTTGAATTTTATCTTTACAAATTATTTTCAAGATAATACTGACATAAAGAATAATTTTAGTGAAAATCGCAAATCAATTGACCAATTTTTCCGTTTTTTATAATCATTTGAAATTTGAACCTCCCCCCCGCAATTTAGTTTGAGCTACTTAACCATTTCCAACGATTTAGATTTTGAGCTCAAAATTTAAGTTTATGTCTAAGCTTCTAAAAAAAATTTAATGAGATGCAAAAAATAATGGTAAAAACTAGTTTATCGTTACTCCAAAGTCTAATGCGCCCTCTATCCACATTTTTTGAAATTTATCTTTATAATTTATTTTCAAGAAAATACTGACATAAAGAATAGGTTTTCACTAAAAAGTGAAAACCGCAAACGAATCGACCAATTTTTCTGTTTTTTATAAACATTTGAATTTTTGGACCCTAAACTTTAATGGCGCATATCTCCTTTGGAAGACGTTTGGTACCCTTAGTTTCCTATTTAATATTGCTCATCATGATATGACAGACCAGCATGTTAAGTTTGTAAACGACCTTTAGGGACACCCTGTATATGTTTTTATAACAATTAAATAAAAATATACGTAACTGATCCCTCTTCCCCCCCCCCCCCCATTATTAAAAGAAAAGTGTTAAAATTTTAACCATCTACTCAGAGGGACAAAATCTTCCCCAATATGCACTTTAAAATTCGTTATTTCTCAACGACAAATTAATCAGACCTTATTCTAATCATTCATTAAGAAAAAAAAAATTCTAATAAATTATGTTAATTAAGGCATATTATAATAACTATTATTATCTTTAATCATAGGAAACAAAAATAATAAATTAGCCTTATTAATTAAAACTTACAATCGACCTTATAAAAATATAAACACACAGTAAAATCTGTTACATACATTTAAAATAACTTCTACTCGAAGGCACTTTGGCGTAACAGCTAGAGCGATGGTTTCCCCACACAGAGGAGATTGTGCGATCAAATCCCCCTGAAGATCATGTCCCCCCCCCCCTGTCGATAAATACAGAAGTTTTTAACTGTTCGGTAGATGGCACCACCAGCCATTTTATTGCACATTTCAAATAAGCACTTTTGACAATTTCTATTTTCATACAAGCAAAGAAACAAATTTATTTAATTTGACAAGATATTTGCTCGAAGCATTTCCCAGAAAATGGTTTTGTCAAAAATGAAGAAAATTTCGTGAAATCTGAGTGTCCATTTCTGACGTTAAGTACATTCTTTTAGAGCATATGTATAAAACAGCCTTAAATCCCACGATAGTCTAAATATTTTGAGTTTTTAAGTTTCGCTAATAGTTTTTGAAGGGATCAGAAAGATTTCAAATGCCGAAAAGATATTATTATTACAGAGTTTGAATCTAAGTTGTTTCCGATTAGAAAATTCTTGAAATTACAGACATTCCAAGACTGGCACTGGGCGGATAAATCCTTAACCATCTATCGGGCGCGCTGTATCTGAGAGATACATGCGTAAGAAATTCGTCGTTTTCGAGAAGAAAAGGGAGTTTCACGACCTTCACCTTCACAGTATCTGTTCTTCCGGTAATTTCCGTTCCTGGAATGCAGTGGTTTCAAATTTTTGTCGATAGAAATTTCCGGTTTCGCGCTTTGTTAAGGATTTGTATCTATTAGATACATGCGCCCGATAGCGTTTGTAGTTAGTTTCTCACTGATACTAGGTTAAAATACGTAAGTACCTCAGCCTCTCTTGTTTAACTGTCGGGTTCGAAATGATAAATACTAAACGGTTTTTGGATTTGAATAACCCTAAAGACATAGAAATTGCCCATAAAATTTTATTTAGCGATGACAATGAAGATTCTGAACAGTTTGAAGAAAGTGACGATGAAACTCATTTAAAACTCATTTTTAAACAATATATAATGCTGAAATACAGAATGTATCTGTCAGATACAACACGCCCGATGGTGCAACTTTTGAGGCGCGCCCGACGGAGTGTTAAGAAAATGCGAATGTAGGATTTAAATAAACAAATAATTAGTTTTTTCAATGAAATATTTAAAAGAAATATATAAAATATGAATGTATGTTCATTTTTCAGATTATGCATCTTTATATATAATATTTGTATAGCCTGGAAAATACATCTTTCAAAAATGGAATTATTCTGTAAATTGTAGTAACTTTTAAATATGCTTTGGAATGGAAACTATGTAAACACTATTAATAATCGATTTAAAATACGACTATTAATTTCCTAAAACATGTTTTAGATCTGACTACATTTTGCTTGAATTTTACGTAATATTTTACATTCTGAACCACACATATAAAAATTTCAGAAAATTCAAAATTATGTAACTTAAATTGCTTAAAGTTGCTTAAAATTTCAAATACATGTTAATACTCCTGAAAACCTGTACTTTAATTGTAATGTAAAAGATTTTTGTTCGCAAACCTGCGCCTTTTCGAAATAAATGGATTGTAAACCCTGTAAAGCGGTTGTTATGTCATTTTTTTATTTCCTTAAAACAGTGTAAATTGATTTCAAACAAATATATATATACAATGCAAAATTAGATTTAATATATATTGGATTTTACAAACAATAACATGAAAATGCAAAAAAGCACAGACTCACATAATGTTAAATGAACTTTAATAAATAGCTTCATTGTTATATCAATAATAAAGTATTATGCTTTAAAGTGAAAATTCCAGTGCTTCTAGAAACTTTCTGTTTCTTAGAACTTTTTTTAATGTGTAATTTATACTTGAAAGCAAAGGGTGAAATGTTGTTAGCAAATGGTGCAATAAGTATTTGTTACCATGCCTTTCTACTCTTTTTTAAATCCCTCATGGGACTCCCGGTACTTCGCAATTCTTTATTTACGAACTTTGCTAGCTTCTGATAATTGCCTAATTGAAATATCAAAACTTATAATTACCGTAAAGTATCGAAAGTAAGCCCACTTCACCCCCGCTTCATATATTTTGCAAACTATATAAATCCTCGGTAATTTATCAATTTCCAAATATATTCCCCCAGCCTCCTAATTTTACCTATGAATTTCACTGTTCAAATTATAAGCATCCCTTAAAATTTTTAGAATTTCCCGTTTGCTAAAGATCTTATTTTCGATACTTTACGGTATGCATTTTCCACGAATCAGTAATTTGTGTGCAGGAATTGGCATATGATAGCTGTTTCTACTGCGAAATTTCACTGCTTTTTAAGAATTTTATCAATATTATTAATTTGCGAAGAAACACAAATAGAGCATGTTGAACATGATGATGTATCTAAAATTGCAGAAAAAAAACTATTCCATCAGTCAATTTTAAATTCATCTCAAGATCAATAGTCTCTATTTTTGTGCAGGACTTTTAACTTTTTAATTTTTTTCCACAAAAATCATTTTAACAAATGGATAAACTGTAATGTGTGATAAAATGTAAAAACTGGATAGATAATAAAATTGGTGTCTGATAAAAGTTTTTTCTATTTTTTTTTTCTTTTTAACATTTATTTAGATGTTAGAATGCATCATTTTAAACATATAAAAATCTAATGTACTATTAATTATTTATTAATGCACTGTTGATAAAGTTTAATATACTATTAAAAAAATAGAAAAAAAATAAAGAAATGTATCCTAAAATGTCCTCTTTTTATACATGCAATAAACATAAAATGACATACTTCTCACAAGCATTCTCAATTTTCTAATGCAAAATTGTAAAATATAAGAATTTTCCTTAATCGTTCTCTGAAAAATATCGCAAAACAAAATTTCAATTGCTCAAAAAATTTTTGGTTCTCCAAAATTCAATTTTTGATTCTCCGAAGCTGCTTCAAAAATTCCTTTAGTGTACTTTCACCCTGTTTAATAATGAGAGCTCCACCGAAATAAAAATTTTGATAGTATTGTTTTCGTGTTTATACACACATGCATCGTCTTAAAAACTCTGAAAAATAAGCTGTGCAGGCCTCAAAATGTCAAGTGAGAATAGTATACACATGCAGTTTCATTTTAAAAATAGCTAAAAGCTTCAGGGAACCTGAAAATGTAAACGAAGTATATATATATATATATAATAAATTCAATATAATTACAAAAATTTGAATGATTTCATTAATTTATAATAGGCTGTTTGACATTTTCTTTGCCACTGGTTAAAAAAAAAAAGTTTTAAAAAGTGTAACTATTTCTAAAATTGCAACCCTTTTCAACTATTATTTGTTTATTTTTGCGTATTTGTATAATATATTTAAATCAAGCTCTTTAGTTATTCAAGCGGTTTCGTCGAAACTTACCAAATTTTATCTGTCAACATTTAATACAGTTGACTACACATGGAACAATTTTATTATTATTTATATTTTTAATCAGACGTGTAAATGTTATTTTAACTAGTTACTAATTATTTGGTTAAGAAATTTTATCTAAATTTATAAATAATAATAATAATAATGTAATAGACTCCTCGTGGATTTTTTTGCGGAATGTGCGTTCAATTCACTTTTCCACACAGCAGTAATTCTACTCTATTAAAAATGTGTTTTCTGATGGAACATTAACGATTTACAGTTGGAAAATAATGTTGAGAGAATGAACACAAAAATCTCATGTTGCTCTCTCAGGACCTTCCTTATTGTTCGATTATTGGCAATCATGGGCTATGCTCTGTAGAATCAGTGAAACTTGCCGGAAGTGTTTTGGGTGGTTGCGTTTTGTAATCGAAGAATAAATAAATGAATAAAAGCATTAAAGTAAACAAAAGGAGTTGATGGAAAGTTCCTGAGAGACTTCCATGTTGAAAGTTTGATTAGAAACGCCCCGACTTCTTGTTGTTTTATGCAGCTGACCAGAAAGTTAAAACATTTGAATAAATGAATCTTTCATAGACCTTATGCTGTTTGAATGCTTAATTTTCTTCGCTGTACGAGTATTAGTTACTGTTTTGCTGCTCAAGTTTTTTGAGGTGATGTTAATGCACTGAATGCGGAAAATTGAATTTCAAATGGAGCATATGTTACCCACAACGAAAAAAAGAAGCCGGAATGTTCAGTGGCGTATCAAGTCAAAAATTAAGGATGGACAAGGAGCTAGAGGTTTTAGGTTTGCATGGGCCAAACGAACAAATGCTCTGTCGACCCGGTTCTCTGTAAAAACTAAAAATTAGTCCCTCCCTGTCCCGTTTATGATTTTGCAGTTCAAGTCCAGCTCAATCTTTCCTGAAATCAATTAAATCGGGCCATTGCAAAATTGCAAATTTTTATTGCAAAAACAATAAAAATGAAATAAATATATATTTAATATTTTTTATTACAAATAATATCTTAACACATAGAAAAATTTCTTACGTTTTTATTTCTGTATATTTTGTACATTTTTACTGCAAGCCATTTTCTTGTAACACATCTCGCTGAAAAAGCACTATAAGAAATAAATTGCTATTTTGTTTAGTTCTTCTATTTGTTAGGCTCCATTTCCTCCAATTTCTTTATTTTAAACATTATTTATGCACGTAAAAAAAAAAAAAAAAAAAAAAAAAAAATTGTAAAGATGTGTATTTTATAGGATACATTGGGTCTGAAGAGGTTCTCTTCCCTTAAAATGATCGGACATTGGTCAGTCAATTTAGAGCGATAGTGCCCAATTATTGAACAAGCCGATTTCAGCATTGACCGAAACGCACGCACACACACACACACACACACACACACACACACACACACACACACACACACACATGTATTATATGTACTTATGAAAGTAAAAAAGCACAGATGTCGAAGTATTCGGAACCACAGAATATCCCGTAGTGGTTGATCGCTTCTAAGGGTCTTCAATAAAATTAATAGTTAGTGCTAAGTGGAATTTTCGAACTCTAATCTATAATTTGACGAAAGGAGGTTTTCTTTGACTCGTTCGATCTCTTTTGAAGTACTTATTCAGACCCGCCCTTGTATAGTTATCGGAAATTACTGCTGATTAAAGTTACCTTTCTATGATATGTAGGTTATACTTACTTTTTAGAAAATTACGCGCATTCGTGATGCCAAAACCACAGAGATTATTATATTTATTGAATCCTTGGAAAAATAACCACAAAAACGAAAATGCCGTTATTACTATGGAATATAGTATGGAGTTCAAGGTTGAAAGTGATATAAAACACCTCCATCTGAATCATGCATCAGCCATATATTTAATAGACATTACTATAACAACATGTAATTTCCAGGTCTTTGGAATTTACTTGTTGGCAGTATTACTGAGATCTGAAACATAAAACTAACACGATTTTTTATTTTCACTAGACACATTCCCCTTATTTACCTTTTGAGAGACAATTATGACTAAGAAACGTGTAAATAGACAATAAATCCCTCCCCCCCCCAAAAAAAAAAGGAAAAAAATCTTATGATTTTGCAGTTTTGTAAATAGATTTTTTGGCAACTTTCATCAATGAAATGGAATGCAGAAACACAGATACGAGTTACCTGTAGTACCTTGTAACTCGTTACTATCTGGTAGTATTTTAACCAATTTTGACTCTAGATTCCTATTTTTCAGTCTATATATCGCTTAAATCAGGAATCAATCTAGAATTTTTTCCTAGGATCCTGATTTTGTGAAATTGTGAACAGCTTTTTACATTTGTGAAAAATCTAATCAAAATTTTGTGAATTTAAAATAATCGTTATATTTAGGTTCTTGTTTATACATTTTAAAGAAGAAATGTGTATTTTAAATTATTTTATTGATAAAGGTGACAGGTCGGATTTTACTTTTAAATGATTAAATTTGTGAAAGATCAATTTCGAGATGGTAAGATTTTGTGAAAGGTCCAATTTTAAGATAAACAGGGTGGCAAGTGGTCAGGAAAAAAACAGACACACACACAATAAATAAATAAATACCAGTATTGTCATATAGAAAATATTTAAAAATAATATAAAGGGTTTAAAGAAAGAGAATTTCTCTTTAACTAAATATTGATATATACTGTGTATACCTTTTATATACTGTGTTTTTCCCTGGCCACTCGCCACTCTGATGAAGAACTTTGTGAAGGCTCCAGTTTTAAAACGAAAAGTTTTGTGAAAATCCTGTATTAAGGTTAAAAGTTTTGTGAAGGGCCATTTTTTGAGATTTAAAAAAATTGTGAAGGGTCTTTTAACCCTTTATCTATCGAATTATGAATTCGTGAAAATCTTACATTCTAAAGAATTTTACGTAAATTGTTTAAACTAAATAAAAAAAATTACATAATCATTTTATAATTTTTTGTTGGATTTTAGAAGGATTGAAGGATTAATTACATTTGAATTTACAGGGATTTTGTGCATAATTATAACCCCACTCAAATATTTTATTTTAAATTGTTTTTTTAGTATTTTGTACAATTGTAAAATGTACAAATACGATGTTCTTAAAATATAAATATAGAAATATTTCTAAATTGAAAATTCCCACTCCCTCAGCGCCAAGAAAGCTGAAAAGATACAAAGGCAAAAGAAATCGCACTTTTAAAAATATTTGTTTTGTGTAAGCAGTAATGCTTTTGGAACAAAATAAAGTAATGTATTTATAATTCATTCTAATCAATATTACAAATAATTGGCGAATTAAAAGAATTTTATAAGTAATTTTAATGGTACTTATAAATACTGTCGGTAGATAACCTTTTTTTTTTTTTTTTTTTTTTTTTACTAAACAGATCCCTCGCTTAAATGCTATGCGACACATTCCTCCTGATTTTTTTACTTACCCATCATACGTAGTATAGGGTAAGTCTTACAATCGTTTTGAAAATCGAAAAAAAATTTTTGGCGGGTTTACACGTTTTAGATAGTGGAGATTCCGAAAAACATATTTTTAGAAAAAAAATTTTGCCGTTCGTCCGTCTGTGTGTCTGTCTGTCTGTCTGTCTGTAACCGCTCTATCTCCCGAACAAATTGAGATAGAGACTTGAAATTTTGTATGTACTTAGTATGTAAGAATGGGACGAAGCCTATTTAATATCAGTAACCTCGATTATCCGGAACTATTTTTTTCAGACTCTCGAAAAATTCGTTCTGATTAAAGGTGTATAAAAATTTTCGATTTTTTTTATTTTAAGGAAAGGACGTAAAAGGCAATAAAATAACACAAATTTTGCATCAAGAACGAAGTCGGTCGGATTAATAGTTGCCGAGATATTTGTAATCCTGTTTTCCACATTTTTCGATTTTTCATGACCCTGTATTTTCTTCAAATTTCAATTCAAAGATATGTTTTAATTGGAAATGAGACACTTAATTTGACGCAGTAAACTGTTAGTTAATATGAATAGTATTTTTGGAGTTATAAGGATGTTTCTTTTACGCAATCCGGTACTACTCGAGTATTTTGGCGTTTTATATAATTTGTCGAAATTGGCTCATCAGCAATTCATTAATGGAGCATTATTATGTATGTTAAAATTATTTATTTATACGTTTAAATTTCATTTTGGTATTGCCATACATAGTTTACACGCGTTTTATTTTCATATTTTATATTATGATGGGTAAGTATTACGGTGGCCCCCAACGACTAGTTTTCTTACTTTCTTGTTCCTGTTAAAAAACGGCCACTGATCTGCTTTTAAAGCCGTGTCTTCACATATTTAATCCTAAATCCTTATTCATATTGAATCATTTATCAATTCAATCATTGCATCATTAAAATCTCAAAACCAAAAATAAATAAAACAATATAATGTTTCAGATGTATCTTTTATAATTTTTATATTGATTTTTAGTTTTTACTTCGATGTGAAGCTGACGATAAAACTCATTACCAGTCCTTGAATTTCTCTTATCGATTGGATCAAAAATGAAATTTATCAAACAGAAAATTCCTTGAAGTACGGAAAGCAAATGTTTGGACACCGATTTTTAAAAACAGAAATATGTGCCTTATTAAATCGAGAAAATGCTCCGATTATATAAGGCAAATTTTACAGTAATATTCTGCCCCGGTTGTAAAATTATAAAAGTTTATTGAATATAAAATGTCTGTTGATGAAAAAGATGTGCAAATAGTAGATAAGTTACTGATACCAATTTTTAGAAGTTGAATTGCACGATTAAATCCTTGCGGAACATTTGAATAAGCCGGGGCAAAACAATGTTTTTCGCAATTTAAAAAAATGAAAAAAATGTCGTATTTAATTTTTGAAATGACGTAAGTGTATATAAAAGTGTATATACTTTTATATACACTATTAAGTGTATATAAAAGTTTTAAGCATGAAAGTTGTAGCGAATTTTGCCCTCTTTAAGATTGTAATTGATAAATAATATGCTACTTCAACGGGTCTCGGGATATTAAAAAATAATAGAAAGTCCCCATTTTATTATTACTTATTTATTTACTATTATTATTTTAACCACAGAAAATTCTCTCTTAATAAATTTTGTTTGAAAACTACGTTTGTACATTCTGACTTCAGTATAAACAAATTAAAAAATAAAAATCTGCGACCTGAGTTTTTGCAAGATAAAATGTACTTTTCCCCTGGATAGGCTTTGAAAAACTTCGTTCTGATTCAGTTCGCGTAAACAACTTTTTAAAGCTTGCAAAACTAATTTGAAGTCTAGCTATCAAGTAGTTTATTAACTTGCATTTACCTTGCTGATTTTGCTTTACGATGATACTTTTTGTATGATTTCTTTATAATAATACAATAAAAAAGCTAATTTTAATGGCTTTTATTTAATTAATTTTTTTTATCACTTTAATATATCTATTGATAACAGATAACATTAATGATTATTAAAGAATTCATCAAGTGTGTTAACTACCAGTTTATATGTTTAAAATGTTTTCTTTCATATTGCAGTAAGGAATTTTACTTGCACAATAAGTTCTTCAACCTCAAGGTCAAAGTGCCCTAATGTTGCCAACCGCTGTGAGAACAATTGAAGTTAAAATTGATTCTTCTTTTCTTGTAGTAGTTCACTAAACGATTTTCGATGCGTGACGTTTGGTTTGTTAAAATATGTGATTGGTGGCTTCCTTTGTATGAATATCAAGTTCAAGGAATTTTTAGCTTTTATAGACGCTGTCAGACACTATTTTTGGAATATTATAGTAATGCGCCGGCCTTTTGCAGAAAGCTTTTAATGTGAACGTTTATAAAGAATCTATATTTGTTAACCTAGCTTTGTACTCGTCATTAGAAATTGGACCGAGTTTCTCATCGAGCATAAGAAGCACAAACTCGATGAACAACAAATAAAATGCACTTCCGCGATTTGATGCTAAATGATTTCAAGATTAAATAGTTTATATTATTGTCTAGTTCATATTACATGCATTGAAGAAAATGGGTTTCTGTCCACCTCTATACCTCTCCGTTCTGTTTGTCACGGAAACAAATTTCGTGTTTGTATGGAATTGGGCATGACAAGTAAATAAGTAACCAGTTGTAAACTGGATTCCGGCAAATAAGTTTTTAGTAAGCGCACTTTTAAAATTGCAGTTTTTCACTTTTTAAAATCCTTGTTGAGTTTGAGTCCCCATCCTTTGACTGGTTACGGAAGCAGGTAATGTTAGAAATTTTAACGTATTTTACTTGTCTATGGATAGTGCAGACCCAGCGTTATAGTCGTTAAATAATCAGAGGGTAAGCTCTAACAGCAGAAAATACCTTTATTCAATAACGAGAGCGATGGAGCTTTTTAAAAAAAATCCAGTATGTATCTTACGTATACCTCCGAATACCATCCACTACACCCCTGTATCAAACAGAGGTGTAGTCGTAGAAAAAAACAGAGGGTATACGCTCAAGGCAGAGAGTATACCCTAGAATGTATATACTATAACTTTTTTGAGAAACAGAGGGTATACGGTGTTATTTTTAAAAATCCAGAAGGTATACGGCGTATACCCTCGACTACAACCCTGGTATCAAACCGTTAAAGTTCCATTTAAAAATAAATAGTTTTTGATTTATATCAATTTAAATTATTAAATTCTTACTCTAGCTTCTTTGCTACCTCGGTCCACATATGTGGACCTTTATTCTTTTCCTCTTAAAAGCTGAACTGTTTTTTACGTTTTTGCTTCATTTCATAGTAGCTGAATGTTTTTTGCTTTTTTGCTTTTTAAACCAACATCTATGCTGAATTCCTCTTAAAATGAATGTCATTTTCATCTGAGTTTGTAAAATGCCTTCAAGACAGTGTGGCAATGAAATTATGAAATTTCGATACCTAGTTATAGTAAATCCTTTACAATAAAATGTTTTGAAGGTTGTATATAATTCCCCTTGTTTAAAGGCTTAAATTTTGTGATTGTGTGAATTTAAGTTATGATAATTAAATTGATGTTTTAAGCTGATTATAAATTTTAGATTCCTGTTTGTGAACCTGTTCCTCTACAGTATCTATTTCCAAAAAATTCTTTTTTTCTGTCATCAGTGGTGCCATTTTGTTTGTTTAAAACCAAAAAATCAATATTTATAAGTATTATTTTAGCTTCTGGAACGAAGAGATTAGAGCAAAAAAAATGCTATTGCCTATCTTAATTTTTGCTTCATAATATAAACCTTGAATTCTTCTATTGAGGATAGAAAAAAGTAAAAATATATTTATTAAGCATTATACATTGAAATTACATATTTTAAATAATTTTGAATAATTATAAACATATTGTTCAAAATTTATTTGCTCGTTGATGGAGGGAAAAATTAGAGATGTGCGATTACTTGAGAGAACAGATATTTTATTTTCTCTGATATAAAAATTTGCCATTTTAGAAAATTGAGAATAAAAATCTAAAAAAAAAAAAAAAAAATGCTGATCTATGTTTTTCCTTAACACAAAGACTGGAGATCTCACAAGTTAGGTCATACAGTAATACACTGGGCTATACAGGAGTCCAGTCTACCGTAGTTCATTGATTGATAAAAACAAGGTAAGTTTATAAAAAGAAAAAAAAATTCTTCATAAAACAAAAATTGCGAATAACCAAGTCAGTATTCGGGAATGTTGAAATGTTGTGCATTTTCTATTTCGCGAATAATCAAAACTAGCTAATGTTAAAAAAATTCTGTTTTTTTTTTTTTTCTTTCTTTTTTTTTTATGTCAAAGTTTAAGAAGCTCGTCATAGCAGACGGAAAATAGATTTTTAACAACTTCTATTACTCAATTCTTTTTATTTAAATGGTGAGGAACTAAGCCCTATGAGCTTAAGATCTTTAACTATGCCCTTAAACAATATTTTGTGCTTCCTAACTGATTTGATTGCTAGATTGTAAAATATTCATTACAGAGTTATATACATAAAAATAGAGTAAAATATTTAAATTTTATTAACCACATAAAATAACTTAAAAGCAGCTATTTAAAAAAGTTTTGGTATTATTACATTTAAGTGTAGTTTAAAAATTAAACTTGATTATTTAGGTTTACAGTTAAGTCAAAAGATTTTAATCGCTATAAACAATATTGGAATTGCATTTTTACCAATATTATTTGGGGGTGTCCATTACTGGAAAATGACTAATTAAACAGTAATGGACAATCCTCTTAAAACCTTTAAAAAAATGAAATTTTATAAAAAGGCGATTAGTATATAAAATTCGAGGTCTTCCATTATTACCAAAACAAAAAACTGCAAAGTTTGCAAGAAAATAAAGAAAAACAATATTAAATGAATTTTACTAGTAAAATTTACTAGTTTTATTAGTAAAATTTGTTAACATGTAATTGGTGTTAAATATAAATAGTAAGATATGTAATTAAACAATAAAAACTAGCTTGGAAAAAAGAAAAAAAGAGACAGTCTTTTTCAATAAAACCAGACCAGTCAACCCTTTATAAACTAAGGCTGAATTTGTTTTCTAGCACTGTGCATTGAATTGTGTGTTCTCGTTCAATTTTAATTCTTGCAGACTACTTTGATACGTGCGATCAGCGAATGTAATCTTAGATGCTACGGTCAGTGCTTTATCTCTTTTTTGTCATAGGTGAACTTGCACAATAAGGGCGCTCCTCCGAAAGGAAGAATGGTTAATGAGTTGTCTCGATTTGACAGGGAATAATTCTCTTAAATGCGAGAGAAAGGATAAGATCACTTTTCTGGATCAGCCACCATGCTGTCTGATCTTTCTTCAGATGATCGTACCGTTGTGACTTTGTCTTATTAGTTATTTCATTTTGTGATCGTGATGGTAATGATTTCCTAAAAGAGCTCCTCTCCCCCTCCTCCCCTCCATTCATATTTTTTGTGCATTGAATGTTTATATTTTACTGACTGATGGTTAAGTCAGATAATGAGGTTACTCTTAGTTATTACTGCTCCTCTATTCATGGTCCAGAAGTACTTTGCCGAGCAATAGAATCGGCTAGGAAACTGAAAACATTTTTGGATTCTCTGAATTTAATAGGAATGTTCAATTTGCAGTTACAACTTTACACTCCTTACACTCTTGTGATTTTTTTCAGTTCAGTTATGTTGATTTTCTGATGTGATCGAAGACTTGACTTACAGATTATCTTCTAAAATCATTTTTCGTTTCTGTCGTCTGACTATATAAGTCTCGTTTTAGAATGTTAATTGTATAATTTGGCGCATTTTTCTCAGAAAAAAGAAGTAAAACTAAAGATATGTTTATATTCTAGGCCTTAATTAGAAAAATCTTTTTTGAAAATTTTTTTAAAACATAGTTTATCAAATACAAATTAAATGTTCTCGATTGTTAGATGTTTCAGATAAAATCTTGTTCAGGAATTGTTAAAAGTGAAAAGAATCAAAAAAGAAATTTTTTTTCTGATTACTAGGCAATTGGCTATAAGGAACAGAAAATATCCTCTCCCTTTTTTTTTTGCTGCGCATACTAAATTAAACAAAATCTACCGTAATTTTCTATTTTTGTTTTTTAAAATCATTTTCTAAACAAAATACGGATTTTTAAAAATTTAAATAAAAAGGGTCAAGAATGTACGTTTGGCAGCATGATACAAGAAATATATACTCCTTTTTTTGCCGTGCATAGATGAAGCAAAAGTTTTTAATGTATTTTCCCAATTTATTTTATTTAAGAGTTCGGCATGGAGCACAGGAAATAAGTAAATTGCGTTTTGTATCTCTAATTGCATCATACATCAACTATCATAGCAAACGCGGTAGCGTTTGGCTTAATATGTTTAAAAAATGGAAAATGCAAACGTCTTTTTGAAATTTCTGGCGAACCAGTTGACGTACGGCAGTGATCCCCCCCCCCCCCCCAAAAAAAAAGATAGAACTTGACAAGACGAATAAAATGACAGCCTTCAAAAAATTATCGTAGTTTACTGCAGTTTTTTTATTTAACTTTTAACGAAAAAAATGAAGACTAAAATTCAAAAAGCGATAGCTAACGATTCTATGGATGGATTTAACTCATTTTTGGTTTATTTTAATCCTTTTGGTAAAACTTAAATAGATTTTTTTTTCATCTTTGTATGTTTAACGATCGCTGAGAAAATCGAATTTGGATCTTAAAGCTCTAGTTGAACATTGTTTCTTGTTGTTGCTGTTGTAGTTTTTTTTTAAATCGTTGCCACCAAGTATAAATAAGTAAAAATTTTTTATGTATGTAACATAATTCGTTCAAATTAAATAAATCACGTGAAAAACATAATTATTTGTTTTTATTGCGAAGCATTTAGTTTCAGTTCTTTGAATAAAGTTGTGAGCGCACTGTAATTATTTTCGTTCGACTTCTTGGTTTATTTTTCAAACGTCATGCATTTTATATGGCTGTGCAATAATTTTCTTAATTATTCTAATACAATAATAAAATTTTGGCGGCAAATATTTTGCTTTTCGAGATATAAAAGAACATAACTACATAAAGAATGCTCTGGTTATCAACAAAAAAGGTTAATATGTTTTTAAATATGAAAAAGTGTTTGACAAGTGCTTCTAATTGAGCATGAGAGAGGACAAGGCTCCCCTTCTTGGCTGCAACTCACTGTCAATGCTAAATTTGAAAAAGTCATATTTGCACTTTTTCCATATAAAAGAAATTTGCGTAAAACTTTCCGTCTTTCTTTTTAGCAAAATTTTCAATCCTGTTTGACATGTGAACTGCGCTGTTGATTCTGCACTGCAAACTGCACTGTTGACTCTGCATTGCAACTGCATTACAAATCAGTTTTCTGTGTTATTCTATGCTGCGTGCGAGCTTGGTGGCACTGCATGAGTATGATACGCTACAGGAACTAAGGTTTCTGGTACTATTTCTTCTTACATTCATGTTTAATTACGTTAGGTTTTTTTTTTTTTTTTTTTTTTTTTTTTCTGGCTATGTCTTTGCGCTACGCATTTTTATCGTAATTGTGACTGATTTCTTTTACACGGAAAAAGCGCAAATATGACTTTTTCAAATTTGGCATTGACAGTGAGCTGCAGCCAAGAAGGGAGCCTTGTCCTCTCTCATGCTCAATTAGAAGTACTTGTCAAACACTTTTTCATATTTAAAAACATATTAGCATTTTTTGTTGCTCACCAGAGCATTTTTTAATACTTGTTATTAAATGAAGTACTAATACGGATATATTCAAATGTCCTTCTATATATTTTTGTAGTAGGGTTTGTTAGAATAATCGAAAACAATAAATACCAACGGTTTTTCGAGCATTAGGAAAACTAATGGATAAGTGAACTCCTATCTGTCTATTAACTAATAAGTGATATTGTTAATATTTGTATTTTTTGTGCTACAGTTAGTAACCTCGTTATCAAAACGATTTGGCGAAGCTAAAACATCTTGTGAAATGAAGTTTATATGCATCGTTATGTGTTGCAGCAGTATGATACAAATTAGTCTTTTTTATACTATCTTAATTTGTTCGGGAGATAAAGCAGACACGTCGACAGACGGACGGCATTCCCCCCCCCCCCCCCTAAAAATATGTTTTTCGTAATCTTCAGTAGAGATGGGACGAATATTCGACCACTATTTGGTATTCGGCCCTTTTGCCGAATATTCGGTTGACCGAATATTGAAGGCTTGTTGAATACCTGTGGCCGAATATTTAGAGATATCTCGCCGAATAGTGAAGGCTTTTGCCAAATAAATTTTGGATTTAAAGAATTTCGTTTCTTGCATTTTTTTTTTTTTTTCTCTAATCCAAATTGGCTACTTTCTGGCACATTCATGAAGTCATTTTCATTCTCATTTACAAAATATACAGTTATTCAGATACTAAAAAATATACAGCCTTTCTGTAAGAGATTCAATTATATGTAAAAATGGTTGATGTCAAAAAAATATAATGCAATTTTTTTTTTTTTTTTTTTTTTTTGTTAAAATAAGCAGATTTTCCCCCAGGTTTAAAAAAGGGCAGGGCGCTACTGTTCTGAAAAGGGCACTTTTAACATTTTTCAGGGCACTTTTTCATTTTTAAGGGCATTTTTATAGAGTTGAATCTAGAATCTAGCGGTTCAAAAAGTCATGAAAAAACAGAAATTTCATCAAAAAATTTAAAAAAAGGTAAATTTTGTAAAAAAAAAAAAAAAAAAAAAAAAAAAACACGAAAAAACGTCAAATTTCGTAAAAAAAAATCGCGAAAAAACGGCAAATTTTATTAAAAGATCGCATAAACAGCAGTTTTTGCTAAAAGATCGTGAAAAAACGGCATATTTTGCTAAAAAATCGCGAAAAAACGATAAATATCGTAAAAATATCGCGAAAAAACGGAACTTTTCACAGAATTTTCCGTTTTATTGCGATTTTTGGACGAAATTTGCCGGTTTTTTCGCAAATCTTTTGACGAAATCTGCCGCTTTATCGCCATTTTTTGACGAAAGTTGCCGTTTTTTGCGACTCATCCGACAAAATTTTCCGTTTTATTGCGGTTTTAGGAAGAAATTTGTCGTTTTTCCACGATCTTTTGAGGAAATCTGACGTTTTGTGAAATTTTGTGACAAAATTAACCATTTTTAACGAAACTTGTCGTTTTTTAGCGGGTTTTGCGTTCCGTCGCCGATTTTTTGCGTAATTTACGCACTCGTTCGGATCGTCGCTGGAGGGCTGCGTTTTTTTTCAAATGTGGGCAAGAAGGGCGCTATTTTTTTGAATGAATGACAAGAGGGGCGCTAGTTTTTGGATGAGCGGCAAGAGGGGCGCTATTTTTTAAACTAAAGCGCAGGAGGGGCGGAGCGCCCCTTTGAAACCCACTGGGGGAAACTGAAATAAGTTTCTCAAATTTTAAAATACATTTAAAAGCAAGTAATGATTAATGAGCTCCTATTTTTCAAATTATATATATCAAAAGTTATTTTCTTTATCAAAATATTTTTTGGTAAAATTTGGCCGAATATTCGGTATTCGGCTATTCGGCCAAATTACTATTCGTCCCATCCCTAATCTTCAGTAACGTGTAAATACGCCTTTTTCGATTTTCAAAACGACTGCAAGACTTAACCTACACTAAGTATGATGGGTAAGGAAAAAGAGCTTCGCAGTCATGTATGTGGATCTTTATTATTATTTTTTTTTAATATGATTTAAAATTGAAATCTATGATCTTGACTACTATATTAGTATTATTGGTAACCTCAGAAATGAACCTTTTTTGCGAAACTTTCAGAATTAAAAATATATGATGGTCAAATTGTATATATTTTTTAGACAACTCTCTAATATTCTTTCTTTTTTAAAACGCTTTCTAAATCCAATGCTATTTTTTAAATAGTTAAGTGAAAAGAGTCAAGAATGTAAATTTTCTTGAATTTTTATTTCATGAACACTCCAGTGTTTACAAAATCTCATCTTTTACTTTATGATCTACGGAAACTTAAAAAGCTGAAGATTAAGATCATTGTAAACTGTGAAAAGGGTTATTAAAAATACCATATTTAAACTTCAGAATAAGTAAGGCAGTTATTTACTCTCCAATATTCATGCATTGGCTGCTGCTCTTTCTTTCACCATCCTGAAATAACCATTGCTATTTGCATTAACTCCTAATCTCCGCGGTAAATATAAAAATATGGGGTAGGTAATTGTTAACAGGCGGCTATTTGTATTGAAATCCTTCTGTACAAATTAGTTTCCACATAAATTTGTTCTAGACGCGTGAAATTACATCTAGGCGAACAAAATTTCATATGTATTTTATTAATAAAATAAATAAAACCATTGCTGAAAAATATCGATTTTTTTTTTTAAATTACTTCAGCTGACTTAATTAGAAATTTTTAAATTCAAATGTTTTCTGACATTTTATCAAAATTAACTTTTTAATTTTTTGTTTGGTGAGCATTGCTGCCGTCTGCTACAAATTTCTGCCATTTGACTGGATTAGTAAAGATGATCAAAGTTATCCGGAGTTACTTGGAAAAACATAGTTTCGCCGTTGTAAAAAAAAAAAAAAACTTCTCAAGATACGTTCTAAGTTTAGCTTTAATTGGGAGCGAGAAAGTCATTTCTTTTCCTCGCTTATTCCGTTCTCGGTGCTGTGATTTAAGATAATGAGTGAAACGGTGTGTGTGGAAGAGGTGAAAAAAAGTCTTTATTTGTGCCAGATGGACTGTTTCCCCCCCCCCTCTCCTTTAATAAATATAATTATTTATAAGTTTTATGTTTGCTTATATTCATCAGGATTATTTCATTAAACTGGGATACACCTTCTATTCTTTTTGTTTTCTTTTCATCATCATCTTTTTTTTTTTTCAGATATATTTAGATTATGTGAATTTATCTTGTATATTTATTTCGTTTGATTTTTGTTTTCAGCCATAAAGCCTTTTTGTTGTTGTTGTTGTTACTGGATTTTCTGTCGCCCTCAAAAATGTGTAAACAAACACTTTTGGAAGATTCCAAGATATAAGATACTGTTTTTATCACTCATACATCACTTCTTTACATCGCAATAAAGGGCGGGGGATGTACTTTCGGATGAATTTTGATTGAAAAATGTAGCTTAATTTAGTGACTTTTTTAAGTAATTTTCATGCATGGATTTTTTACGCTTAAATCTATCTCAACAATGAATAATTATTTGCAACAGTAATGTGAATTAACTAGTGACAGGATTGTTAGTGAAATAGACTTAAGATTAGAGTCTGATTGTAATCGGAGGTAAATTTCTTGATTACGTTTATTTTGTTGATATTTCGAAACCTGACTCATGATTATGATTACTGTGCGATTACGCAGTTTTTGTAACTGATTATGATTATTTGAAATCTGAACAGAAGTTCAAGCGTAAATTTTCTATTGTTGGAGCGTTTGGATTTGTATTGTAGCAGACCGCAAAAAGCAGGCTATAATGATGAATTCAGAGCGTGGCTCGAAAAGGTTGGGGGTGGAAGGAAGCAAGAAGACATCATCTGAGTAGTAAAATGTTTCTATCTACAAGATTTGGGATTTATGCATATTATTGCAGTAGAAATTTCCCCCATTCCACCTCCTTAGAACTTTGTAATTTCATCCCCTCTAGATCTGCAAAAACCAACCTCAGAAATAAAATATGAATTTCGCACCAGCCTTGTTTATGTTAATGCTACATATTCATTTACAGAGATATGTTTAGGGAAATTTTAGGTCCTTTAGAGGACTCTTCACAAAATAATTTATCTTAAACCAGGACCTGCACAATTTTTTTTTTTTTTTTTGTCTTCAAACTGGACCCTTTACAAAACATTTTATCCTAAAACAGGACCCTTTACAAAATTATTTGTCTCTGAAATAGACCTTTCACAGAATTTTCCCACTTTCAAAATGAATTTTTCACAAATTTAATCATTTAAAAATAAAATCTGGTCTGTAAATAAGCTGTTGAACTTACCAAAGAGCATATTATTTAGCTTTTTTATATGTGAAGGATAGAACCTGAATTTTTCACAAATTTAATCATTTAAAAATAAAATCTGGTCTGTAAATAAACTGTTGAACTTACCAAAGAGCATATTATTTAGCTTTTTTATATGTGAAGGATAGAACCTGAATTTGAAATTCACAAAATTATGACTTGAATAGTCACAATATAAGAAAAACTTCACAATTTCACAAAACAGGACCCTGTGAAAATATCTGGACAAACCCCTGATTCAATTACCAAAAAGGTTTTTATATGACAGGGTTCCCAGCGTCATGGAAAGTCATGGAATTTCAAAGTTATCAGGGAAAGTCACGGAATTTTCAAAATATATAGGAAAAGTCAGGGATTTTACAAATATTTTCTAAAAAGTCATGGAAAAGTCTTAGAGAAAAAATTGCGAATGAAAATTGCGAGTAAAAATGATGCGAAAGTCATCAAATAGTATCGGGGGAAAAATCACAAAATTCATCAAACAATCGGAAGGGAAGAAAGAACTAGAAATGTGAAGAATAATTGCAGAAAAAATGTTAGTTTTGACAAAGAATTGTGAAAATAAGTAGAAAATTTCACTGTATTCCCATTTGGTTAAAGAAATTTTTGAGATTTGGTCATTGAAAATCAGGGAATTTGCCCTTTATGTTTTGCTGGGAAACCTGTATGAGATGAAAAAATACTCAGCCAACTCATTATAAGGCTGCTAAATATTGTATTTAGAAGCTTTAAGTGGCCACTATCTTTAAACTAGCGGCCACTTTCTTATTTAAAAATACTAAACAGTAAAATTTTTATAAGTATTAATCTAAAACTAAATAGTCCAAATAAGTATGTTAATATAAATATATTAGAACAAAAAAAATGTAGATTCTTTGATGAATGCAAGAAAATTTTATTCTCTCCAAATGAAAAAGTGGCCACGAGGTGGCCGCTGATAGTCAATTTTTCACTGGCCACTTTTTCTCATTTACTGGCCCTGTGGCCGGTGGCCAGTGCTAATTTTGCCATATACTTACTGGGTCAATTTATAAACGATTGAGGACATTTTCTGATGTGATTATGACGACTTATTCTGTATAGCAACAAAATAATGACGGATAAACAAATGGTTCAATTACTCCATGAGACATGGACGAAACACAGAAAATTGGATGTTTATAAGATTAGATTATGAGTATAACTAACTTATTCAAATGTCGACCTTTAGGGTTTTTTATTGTACCTTGTTTTTACAATTAAAGTGTTTTTCTTTTTTTCTAAAAAATTTCAATTTTTTTTATTTTGTATTATTTTAAAATTAATCGTGACTTTTGAAAGTAGTTTGTGTATGCCACTCTTTTTTATGTGCTTACTTTGCTGATAATGATCAGTGATGAACAATAAGATTTTTTTTCTTATCATTAGGAGGGTTGTATTGAAGTATTAGAAAGATAACTGTATTGTTATCATCTTCTTTATAAATTATAGATGCCATTGAAGCATATAAAAGTGCGAGTACATTGGCATTTAGAGGGTGGGAATTTATCTGCAAGACTTTCATTCGCCGAAAAATAAGTTAAAAATAAACTAATTATTACGAAAAACAAGTTAAAAATAAACTAATTATTACACTATAATTTTGAAATTATATCGAAATATTTAAAAAAAAAGACTAATTTATCTTTTTATGTTTTGTGACTCTATTTATGTATTGCTTGTGATTTAAAAATGACAGAACATGGAAGCTTGTCATTTGTCGGCAGGTAGGATCGACTAGCCAGCTATTGTAATAAGAATTGAGATTATAGTAAAGCCGAGGTTAAGGTTGAGCATTGCCCCAACATCTTCCTCATTTTGATGAGTTCTATATTGTCATTGTCGACTTTTATAACGGATTCTATTGTTGCTGCTCCTTTGCATTGTAAATTTTGTCCATTAGCAGGCTACTTTGAAGCTGAGAATCTACATATAGACATTCATTTCCTTTGAGAAATAGCAATGATCAGATTTATTCAAATCATTCCATGTGTGAATAAAGCTACTTTTGCAGCCATTTATTACTCTATCGCAAGAAATATGCGTCTGCTTGCGTATTTCAAAACATTGCTTATTCAACATTAAAGTGCTTTTCGCATCTATGTTGAAATTCATCTCGAGGCTTTCATTTCATCCATATTTAATGGCAATACCTAATCATCTAAAATTTGAAAGCACTCGATGATTTTTGGCCATGTGGTATATATTTCTGTATTATAAAGTTCTTTGAATGTATAAAGTTCCAGTAATCAATCGCAGCATAAAATTTTATTGAATCGTGTTATATAACAGTAAGAAAACGCATACAGAACGCAATCTGTTATACAGGGTGTCCCCTCTCAACGGTGGCCAATGGCTAATTTCTAAACCGTTGGTCATAGACATATAGTTCCGATTGCAAAAATGCTTTAAAAAAGGTAAAGAATTATTTTTTAAGCGATTTAGGTCAAAAATATGTTTTACTAAAAAAATACGAAAATTAAATTTTTATACGGTCCCCCGGTCCTATAAGTGATATTTAGAAAATTTTTACCACTACTCTAACAAGTAAGACAAAAAAAGTCCCATTCCTCTGCGATCAAAATTGACCGAGTTATGGCTGTTCAAAATTGAAGCATATTTTTTGCTGCAAAATAGGGGTCAGTCACAAATTTACTGGAAATAAAAATAAACATCAGATAGAAAATTTAACTTTAAACATTGAAAGTAAAATTTTTATTACAATGTTGTTTCGGAATTTTTGTTGACATTTACATGTTAAAGTAAAATATGCAATTTGTGCTAAAAATATAAGTAAAAAAATAACAGAAATTTTGTTAAATTAAACTATGAAAAGCAACAGTCACAAATCGTTACAAAATGATACATATTTGAAGCTCTATTAGATTACTCAACCTAATAGAATTTGATGTAGTCTTATAAAATAAATAAATGGAACGCACCTAAAATCGTATTAATATTATATTGTCATCGGATTTAAATAAGTATGGGAATTGAACCTCAATCAGATATTTGGAAGTGAGTTAAAATTTGAATATAAGTTTTGAACTAGGAAAATTTGCATACGAAAACTATGAATAAAATAAAAGCTTATCAAAATAACATACCTTTTTAAAATAAAATCACGAAAAGAATCAACTTTATTTGCTTACAAAATAAAAAATACGTAAAATTACAATTGAGGATATGAATTTCAAAACTCGACTTCTCGCTTTTTGATTTCTCTATCAGTCTATACAAACCTCCACTATTGTGACAATGCAATCTAAAAATTTATAATGAAAACCAATAGATGCATTTAAAGTTTTTTCGCTATTTCCCAAAATTTGATTTTTTAGATAAAGAGAATTTTGAAATTCATGTCTTCAGTTATTTTAATAACCAATCTAGAAGTTAATTAATTATAATTAACACTACCGTAAAACTTATACGGTGACAGCGCCTTCAGTTAAATCGCTCATTTAAAACATTTTGTAATTGGAACTATATGTCTGTGACAAATAGTTTAGGAAGTAGCCTTTGAACAGCGTTGGAAATCAACTCCCTTTATAATACTTTAAGCACTTAGTGTACGTTCCCTTAAAGCTCCGTCGAACTCATCCATTTTCAGCTATAGAAAAGTGGTTTAAGTCATAAAATTTAAAGTTTCATAACTCGGTCAATTTTAATGTTACATGAATGGGACCTTTTCTGTATTACTTGCTAGAGTGTTGAAAAAATTTTACTAAATATAACTTATAGGACCGGGGGACCGTATAAAAATTTAATTTTCGTAATTTTCTAGTAAAAAAATTTTTTGACCAAAATCGCTTAAAAAACAATTCTTTGCCTTTTTTAAAGCATTTTTGCAATTGGAACTATATGTCTATGACCAACGGTTTAGAAATTAGCCATTGGCCACTGTTGAGAGGGGACACCCTGTATGCAAAACATGGCTCTGTTGGTGAAAATTGTCCCTTCGTAATGAAAATGCCCTATTCCTAAAATATTTCCAGACATTCTCTGAAGTCGTATATATACCCCCGGAGCAGTTAAGGGGTTAAATAAACTATTAATAATTGAAAATTAACCAAGAAGAAGAAGAGTTTTAGTTCGCGACAGATAATAGTTAAAAACAATAAAATGACTATAACACTTAATTTAAAAGATTTTTTCCAACTAATTGCTTGATGTTTTTCTCCCACACGTATTATACGTACGCAGTTTATCATTTATCTATTCTTTAACTTATCTTATAACGCATGGAAAATGCTGGAAAGTAATTATTTTTCACCATGTATTACAAATTAGACTTTAATTGTTAGCTTTGCCCGTCGCCCCGATCATTTGAATAAATGTGACAGGCTTTTTTGTGATTGATATCATGAATTATTGTTTATGTTTAATTCATTTCGTTTGACAGATGTAGCTCCAAATGCCTAACATTTGTATTTCATTGTGCCTTTCTCCAATTATCAAGCAACTCGAACATGTTCTCGGAAATGCTAAGGCTCTCCTGTTCTATTATGCCACAAAAGGCAACTGACTTGATTTGTCAACCAATTATCTAGAAAGTGCACCCAAAGACTCTACTAATAAACTCGACGATTACAATCACTTTTTTTGTAAATGACGGCAGTGTCTTTAGTAATTTGAGTCCAGTAATGGTTGTGAACAATCACTGAGCAAATAATGCTATTGTCGCCGTACCCTATAATCATAAGTTACTTTGAATGTGTGAAGTGATACAAATTAGCAAAGTGACAATGTGTGTCAGTATACTCGGGTGGCTTTTTTACTTATTAGTGGTTGTAACCCTCTATTGACTTTTTTTCTTTTTAACGCACGTCTTCTATTGCCGCATCATAAAGAAAATTATAGTGATTTTGTGATGTCATACAAACGGTTAACTATTTTAAAACCACACCATACGCGCATGACACGGACACACACGCAACACAAATAAATTATTTTATAGTTTTTGAACAATATATTTAGAATATTTGGTCTGTAATTTATTTTAAATCATAGTAGTAGATGATCCCCCTTGCTTCAAAATGGACAAAATATATGAATTTTGAAAGTGTTAATATGTAGGCATGGATTACAAAAACGATTTTTAATCCGTTCATCAAAAACTGCATTTTTATTCTTATAAATGTATCAGCTGAGTTTTTTGTCGCTTGTTATACATATGTATAATAATAATGTGATACATATAAACCCTACGCACACACGTAGTTTATTAGAATCAGTTGTTGAGTTTCCTTAATGCCTTTACTTTATTGCACATCTTAATGTTCTGAAAAAATATTTATATTTTATTATTTTTTAAAAAATGTATAGCTAATGATTGTTCTAATATGCATTGTACAAAGTATTGTATAAGAAAATTAAAAAGTTTTTTTTTTCATTATTATTATTATTATTATTATTATTATTATTATTATTATTATTATTTTTTTTGGTTATGTTAAAAGTTTTCTGCCATTTACTCCAAGCTTATGCTAGATATTTTCCATGTGTAAAGATGAATAATTTTTTGTATTTTTTGTCATTATTGGCAAATTAAGGAATTTCTTGTAAACATTTTTTACAATATTTTGGAGTAGTTTGAAACTTTCTTATTAATAAAAATTGATTTGTCATAAAGCTGCTTCCTTATTAGACTATTGAAGTATATTATACATATATATATATATATATATTTATATTTAGAAATATGTACTAGGCTCCTCTTCTTCTACTTTGTCAATCATTGCTATGAATAACTGATCTCCCTCCTATTCCTTAGTTAATCTTCCCTACTCCACCTTGTTCTCAGTCGCATTTACATCTGTGTTCGCTGCATTTAATTCTATGAAAATCTTATAATCTAACCCTTAAATAAGACTTCTATTATACAGTAAACACTTTAGATTTGCGAGTTTTGATTATTCACGAACTAAAAAATGAAGACCATTTCAACACTCGGGAATATTTAACTTGGTTATTTGCGAATTTTGTTTTATAAGGAATATATTTTTTTTACAAAATAAATTCACTTTATTTTACCAATTCTGTAAAACTATTTGTCACTGGACAAAAGAAATCCTCAAATTTTCTAAACTTCAAAATTTTTATTACAATTAAAACTTTTTTCTGCAAAAATTATATTGGAAATTAGCAGTACAATGTGATTCTTAACTAAAGAGGAGTCTCAAATTTAAAGGAAAGATCAAAACTGCAACTTTTCCTTATATGGAAATTTATAAGCAAGAGATCTGTTCTTCCAAACAATCGTATATCAATGAATTTTTTCAATCATCCACTAGCAATTAAACTTTGTACAATATATTTATCATTATTGTAATTTATTTACAGCATGTATTTTTTAAGGCTTGATAAATATATTTTTACGTTTCAATTGTTTTTTTTTCCATTCAAACAAAATTTTAAAACTTAACTCCCTTATGCACAGGAAGATAGTCTGAACATTTGCAATTTTAACATTCGCGGAGTTTTCCGGGACCCTAATTGTCGCGAACGTTGAAAGATTACTTACATATTTTACTTTTTTACCAGAAACATAAATCAAACTGAAATATAGCAGATTAGTTGTGTTTTTATGCTTTGAGCCATAATTTAGGTTGAATTAACTCTGTATTCCAAAATGATCTTATTGACAAGTTGGTGAGAAATGACATCGCACTGGAAAAGACACCTTTATGAAGGACTTTCTAAAGAAATTTAATTCCAATGTTGTTGGGTTTAATAATAATAATAATTAATCCTTTTAATAGTAATAAAATTAAACTTGTTATTTGGTTTATACTGAAGCAAAATTTGAAAAAAAAAAAAAAAATGGACAACCTGTAACATTACTAAGTGACTAGCTTACCTTTTAGTAATCAATACCTCGCGCAGAGAATAATATTTTAAGATTATTTTATCTCATGTTTCCATTTACATAGTAATATTAAATACCGAGGTAAATCTTTTCTCTCTTTTCTAAAAAGGATAACATCTCTTGTGCCACACAGAATCTCTATTCCATCACTTACCCCGTTTTTCCGATACAGACCTAAGTAGATGAAGAACTAGTTGGAGATGAGCGTTACCAAGACTCTTGTTTTTCTGTGTTTTCTATATTTGTGAACCCGCGAATCTCAGACGCAGAGAAAACAGCGAAAACAATATTATCTACTTGAGTCGCACACAATCAAATTTGCAAATTTTGAATACAAATCTTCTTATTCGCAATAAGCGAGCAATTAAGCACTAACTAGGTTTCAGAGAGAGAACATGGATGTCATGATGGATATCATTTCGCATTGTTTCTATATTTTTCTAATACAAAATGAGAAAAAAAGAAAAAGCTAGAATTCCAATTAGATCTAACCAACGTTATCTACACTCCCATAAATCAGCCAATGTTCACAAAGTTGTGTGAGCTGAACTTGATACATAATATAAATTTAATTATTGAGAAAGAAATACGAAATAAGATAACAGTGAGGTTGAGATTAAACATATATACTTAGTTTTTAATGTCTTTTGCATATTAAATATGTTTCACTAGTTATTTTTAACAATTTTCACCGGTCATTTTTTTTTCCTCATCACTCTTTGCATTTCGTATCTCAAGGCATCAAACTAGTGGATTTGTAACTCTATCTTTGTACATGGCTGATTCGTTGTTAAAGAAAAGTACAAATGCTATTCTTTTTTTCTCATCGTATTGTTCTTCTCTTATCTGCTTTTATTTGGGCTTAGGCATTGCGGTTTATTCCATTTCCATACACCGCATCTCTCTCTCTCATCCGTTAACTGGTAAGACTAGTCGAGATCATTCATCCGCTCTTTATCTTCTGGTCGTAAAGATTTCACCTCTTGTCCCACCGTACAAATCTGTGCCCATCTCAGCCTTGATCACGTCCCTGTTGCATGACTCGAATGTAGAGAATCGGAATGAATGGCACCTGATCAAACGGAACACCAACTACCGAACGGGCTAAACTCTTTTTAAAAGGAGAGATAGGAATGATAGCTTTGATTGATCTTCTGCAGTCACGATTTCTTTTTGGGCGTTGGATGCAAAATTATTTTTTTTTTCTTAGTTACAGTAGATGGGAATGGACATATTTACGTATGTTACTTAAAAGTTTTATGGATAGTGTATGCATATATATATATGCATTTAAAAGGTTGTTTTCGTCTTCATGAATTTTTTTACGCTAAAGATAATGCCTGTTTTATGAGGTTCTTTTCATCTTTTTTTTTCTGATACTTGAACTGAATGTTGAAGAGTTCGGAACTTTTACTGCCCAACCAACATGAATGAAATGAAATATGTGTGTATGCTGTTTGGATCTTTTCTTTTAAAATGTTTTGCACTTATAACCTATCTAGGAATTAAAAGAGGGAAAACTTAAATTTAAATAAGTATATCATAGTGCCTGTCATGCATACATTAAATTGTCGATGAGCGAAGAAAATGTTAACCATTGAAATACTATCTTTAACGTAGGAAATATACAAAAATAAATGAAAAGTAGTAAATATTAGATATTAAAAATTATCCGTGAATCATTCAATCAGAAGGTGTTTTTGGTGCACCAATTTTTGCATCAGAACCCAAATCAATCTCTCCTCACACTTTTGATTAATTTATAGTGCAGACTCAATGTTTGTAGACCTCATAACCGTGAAACATCTTGTTGTAAAATTAATAAAGTAATGCAATTTTAATAGAATGTTTTTATGATCTTCTTATATGATGTTTCTGATAAAGCTGTTTGTGTTATGACAATGTTTGTTAGATAAATTCAATCAAATTCAAAAGCAGGGTTGTGGAGTCTTTTGAAAAAATGGCTGACTCCGACTCCGGGGTGGCTAATATACTAGTGTTGCTGTTTGTTAAAATTATGAAAAAATGCCAAATAAAAAAAAAAAAAACGAAAATTTCATTATTCGGATTACATACCAGTATTTTACTTTTCATGAAACATGGCATTCACAACCTTAAACTTTGACATTTTCTGTAGGAAAGAGGAAAATTTTTCAGGGCTTCGAAATTGCACATTATTCATTAAATATGATCTACTTTAGAGGTCTGCACGAGCCGGAATTTCCAGACCCGGGCCCGTCCCGGCCCGTTGTAAAGCTCATAACTTTGATACAAGCAATTTAAGAAAATACTGTCAAATAAGGCGTTTTGAATAGAATTTCCGGAATCTACTGCTTGGAAAGGAAGAAAAATCTGCAACTATTTGACAAGAAGCTCTTATACTTAACAAATATCTTATTAAAATTGAAAAACGCTATTCGATTCCAAATCCCTCCAATAGTCAGGCTTGTCAATTTTATACTTTTCAATTAAAAATTAGTCAGAAAATGTGTCAAACTTTCCCTTTTTTGAAAAGTGAATTTAAGAACCACCAAAAATATATTTCCAAAGGTTGCGTTAACACCAGAAGCGCCGTTGGGGTCATTTCACCTTTTTTTTTTTTTTTTTTTTTTTTTTTTTTTTTTTTTTTTTTTCATTGCTTTATTTCGACATGTAAGCGAACACCGCAGCTCATATTGGTTTACTTTTACTAAAATACTATCAAGCATACTGTGACAATTCTTCATCTTTCTACATTAATTGTTAAAGAATATAATCGTAGAAATACCTAAAACAGCCAACAGGGGTCATTTTGACCCCCGTAAGAAAAAATGACAATTTTTCAAGTTAAAAAGTCTGTTTTTGAATTCCCGATATCTCGTTTTTGCTTACTGCGCAGGGGGACGCCCATTTCTTATTACGATTACTAAAAACAGAAAAGTAAACTCCAGTTTTGCTTTATTTCGGTGACGCATAGCGATGCAGGAGGAAAAGAAGTAATCTTCTCTCTGTTCCGTGCTCGTCTTCAGTTAGGAGGGTTCTTCTAAGTATTTCGACTCTATCGTGAAATATGCAGGCAGCGCTGGCGTAATGTAAATTTACAGAATGAGTCGTATTCTGAAAGCAGTAACTGTGATGCCGTACAAAATTCTACCAAAGTGATTTCATTTGTTTCTTGCGGATCAGGAAGTTCACGGGGACAAGGACGAGACAATAACATACCTAACATTTCTGCTAGCAACAGTCGCGAAAAAGTACACATCATCAAACGATATTCTTTGGATACCGATGAGCCTTATCAGCCCTACTTCCACTACAGATCGCACACAAGCTCGAAATATTGTGAAAATTGCTAATGGAACAACATCGTTTGCTCGTCGTAACATTGGGATTTATACAACTTCAGCCTGGCCTTTGATGGTGATTGCAGCAATGCTGTTCAAATATGCGCAATTGCTGAAGAATTACGTTAGCTTGGAATTGATAGCAAATGGTATATCTCTCTGGTAGAACTCGATGCTTTTTTTTGCCCTCGTATATGTCCGTTTTGCACTAGGTTATTCAAAACTTTGGGCAGATGATTTATGGAACAAAAGTTGGGGACCATCTATGTTCAAAGAGACAATGTCACGCAATCCTTTCTGTAAAATCATGCGATATCTCAGATTCGATGTGCGAAGTAACAGGGCGAAGCACCTGCCACAGATAAATTTGCTCTCACTTCTGAAACCGGGTACAACCTGATTGTGCAAATTGTTATTTGTGTTGTAATCCTTGAGAATAAATAACCATTGATGAACAGTTGTTGTCATGTAAATAAACGTGCAGATTTATCCAATACATAGCAAATAACCCGCACAAATTTGGCATCATGTTGCCACCTCCCTCTAATAGATCAAGTACAGTCTCTGTAACAAAAGAAATGTGCCTTTAACATTGCAAGGGATAAAATAAAACTTATGTAAGCTGTAAGGGATGTCAAAAACTAATTTTAAAAAAATGGTAAATGTGTTGCTTTCACAGTTGCTTTCACCTTCATTTATATGCTTATTCAGGATTTCTTTTCTTTATTTTCTCACACTAAAGCATATTGCGTGATTATTTGTATTATTTGCATTTGTAGCTTTTGTTTCTTATCTTATCACTTTTTTGTGTAATATATTATGATTTATATATATATTATATTATGATATATATATATATATATATTATTATTATATATATATATATATATAATTAGCTATATTGTGCGGTATTGTGTAATAAAATATATTGAATTATTTTATGTACCGTCATTTTAAAAAAAAACGTAAAAATAGGGATAGACGTACTCTAACAACTAAATAAATAAAAAATATAAAATCTTCAAAAAATTTTATATTTTGCAATTTAAACATCTTTTATCAAGATTTTTATGGCTCGAATTTTTCCCGAACGGCGGTTTTAGGTATGTCCAAAATCCGGCTGTTCTAGTATTAACATAAGTTCCTACACACCTTGGGAGCAATTAAGTCTGGTTCCAGCACGGCTCGACTATATGTAGAAAAACTATGCAAGCCTCATCTCGGCCCAGCACGAGTAATCTTTAAAAATATTCAGCCCGGGTCAGACAAAGTAACTGACTTATGCCGATCTCTAAACTGTACAAGTTATATTTCTGTATTGATGTTGTCAAACTAATATCTGCTCATGACGTACATTTATACTTATTCTCGTTAAAGCCATATTCAATTAAAATAGCTGATATTTTATCGTTTTGCTTAAATCTTTATAACGGGCCGGTAGGCCCGTTAACTTTTTTTATCGGCCCGGCCCGAATGGCCCGTTTATTTATTTATTTATTTATTTATTTATTTTTGTGTCGGCTCGACCCGTTTCTTTTGTTTGTCGGCCCGGCCCGTTGCAAAAATGATTCTATTTCTGCTGGCCCGTAAGAAATTTTAGAACCATTCCGTCGGCCCGGGCTCTTGCAGACCTCTAATCTACTTCAACATAAAAACAAGCAAATTAGAAAATACAACTATTTTACTTTGTCTGATTTTCAAAATAATGGCTCTTAAAAAGGGAGAATCTTTACAATTTTGATGTTAATTCGTGTCCTCCAGCGCAGAAAAATTTCGGTTTAAAGGGAAAAAACAAAGATAAAAATTTTACTAGTTCAGAAATTATTCGAAACCTGTAGGAGTTTTTAATTAAAAACGTTTTTCATCTACTGTGTACTCCGGACAGTACATTGGGAATCTTTAACTTGAGTATCCCGGTATAATCTAAAAATAACAGCTATAATTTCTTTTATGGATTTAAAATTACATAAACTGCTTTAATTTCACTTCTAGCTGTCTAACATAAAAAAGCCGGAGTCTGAGTCGGTTTGTTTTTTAGCGACTCCGACTCTTTTGCTCAATAAATGAGCCTGACTCCGCAACCCTGCTCAAAAATATTTTTATGCTGTCAATTTTCTTCTCCTTTACTGTAAATTTACATTTCTATGAGAAGGACAAACAAGCGATGAACTGGAAACTAATTTCGGTGACATTTCTATTAGTGATGTCAATGACGCTATCACAGCATTTTTAGATAAGTGTGTGTTGTAAGCTCCATACGATTTTTGTTTACATCAACCAATGGACACTGTACTATTCAAATGGCGAATTTAAAGAGGAGGTAGACGTGGGCACAGATGTCATATACGCACCAGGCAAAATTGGGCTATTTGGCCTGATATAGTAACCCGGCTATTGCTGTTTATTTATTAACTAGCTGTTCTGCCCGGCGTTGCCCGGGTTCATCAAAATATAGCAAGAATTGCGAAAAAACTTTAAAAATCATAATAAAAACCTCGAAAAATTAAAAAATGCTGCACGAATTTCGTCTAAACTTCGTTGAAAAGAGATGGGCTAGAAAATTGAAGTTGGATTATTTTTACTAATGTGAAAAAATCTTACAAATCGCAAAAAACATTAAAAATCTTATTAAAATATAAATCAAAATTCAAAAATTGTGTTTCAAAATTCGAATAAACTTTGAAGAAAATAGATCAGAATTTAATAAATTCGGCCAAAAATTGAATCTCTAAAAAATCGAAGCGGGTCGCGAAGAAACGTAAACATCGCTTTAAAGGTGGCAAATTTTTCAAAAATCACGGAACTCAAAATTTCCTCTACTTGGATAAATGTTTTGAATCTAATTAATTTGATAATGTAAAAAGCATTGAAATACGAAAAAAACTGCTAAAAAATCGCGATAAAAATCTTTAATCGCACAGGAGAAAATTTATCATATTAGCGAAGAAATTAAAAACCGAATTCCTTTTTCATATCTGAAAAAAATCGCCGTAAACTCAAAAAAAAAAAAAAAAAAAAAAAAAAGCATACTGCATTAAAAATTGCTGTCGATCAAAATAAGAGAGCAAAACAATTAACATAAAGGATAAAAGTTTGAAACCAAACTCTTATTAGTCTAGAAATTTAAAATCGAATTCCTTTAAAAAATGTAAAAAAAAAAAAAAAAAAAAAAAAAAAAAAAAAACTGGGAAAGCCCAAAAATTGCATTGAAAATTGTAATGAAAGTCGTAAAACATTAAAAAATCCCTAGGGTAAAAATTCACTGTTATAATATAAAATATTGTAATCAAGAAATTAACCATATTAACCAAAAAGTTTGAAATCGAAATCGATTTCCGGATGTAAAAAAATCGCCACGGAACTTGAAGAATGGCTAAAAATTACATTGAAAATTGCATTAAAAATAGCTAAATATTTGGAAGTCAATGCTTAAAAAAATAATATTAAGGCAGGGCGTGGGAGGGGGGGGGTTATGATCGAAATCATTCATAAATTACAAAATGTAGGCATGGAGTGCCAAAATCATATTAAGAGATAAAACATTGCATTCGAAACATAACTACATTAAACAAAATATTTGATATCAAAATTGGTTTCTGAATGGCAGAAAATAGCCAAGGAACTTAAAAAAATGGCTAAAAATCGTATCGAAAACTATATTAAAAATCGCTGAATATTTAAAAGTCATGGCTGTAAAATTTTAATATTCAGTCTAAAATATTGTAATCGGAAATCGTTCATGAATAAGGAAAAGTCAACACGGAACACTTAAAATACCCCAAACTAACTAAAAATTACATTGAATATCGCATTAGAATTTGGCAAAATTCATAAAAGCGTGGAGAACAAATTGTACTATTTATGCTAAAAGTTAGAAACCGAAATTCTTTTACCAATATCAACAACTGTCACAGAACTTGAAAAATCACTATAAAACAGATTAAAAATCAGTAAAATTAAAAAATCCGGACAAAATTTGCCATAGTAAGATAAACATTTATATTAAATTCCTGCGGACATAATTTACCATAATGGGACAAAACATTGAAATCTGAACTCTTTCATTAGTTAAAAAATATCGACACAAAACTTGCTAAACATTTTATGATAATACACAAAAAATCTGAATCATTGATGTTAAAATTTACTAAATTAAGCTACAAATTATTTAAAAATTTCTCTTCCAATTGTGAAAAAATCGCCGTGGACTCGAAAACATCTAAAAATTGTATTCAAAAATTCATTACAAATCGTTTCAAATTTAAAAATAGCGGGGAACAACATTTACATTAATAGAGTAAAATAGTGTAATCTGAATTATTTCTTAAATACGAATGAAAAAATCTGCGCAAAGCGTGAGAAATAATGAAAACATTGCTAAAATTGCATTAAAAAATCACTAAATTTCAAAATTCGTAAATGAAGTGTAAATGTTTGAAATTAATTTCCTTTTCGAAATTTCAAAAAATAGCCGTGAGATTCAAAAAACCAATACAAAACCATTGAAAAATTCATTAAAAATCGCTAAATGTAAATACATCCCGTGAATAAAAAAATATTCTAGTCGTGTAAAACGTAGCAACTATTCTTTTTTACATGAATTACAAAAAAATCGACGCAGAACACAAAATATATCAAAAATCACATTGAAAATCGACAAAATTAAAAAAAGGTAAATGGTGAAACTTACTATATTAGGCTAAAAGTTTCAAACCAAAAAAATTTTTAAATTGTTAAAACACAACTGTGGTGGGGATCGAAAAAAATAGTACTAAATCGCATTAAAAAGTTCATTAAAAACGCATTGAAAAATGCATTAAATATCGCTAGTTATTTTTTAAATCGCAGTAATTAGAATTTCATCAAACGGATAAAATATTCTAATCGGAAATCTGAACTATTTGATTATCCGGTTGACCAAGATACTATCTGGGTCAAACCATAAGGTTAAACCACAATAATGGCGGATCGTAAATTCCATATTGACTTGACTTTAAACCTGTTACATATGTTTGTTACGTCATCAAGTGGTTTTTACTTCTTATTTTTATATGCATTTGTATTAATGTTTTTCTAAATTATCTCTTCTTTCCTTATTTAACATAAAAATTACATCTATTTGCATAATTTGGCTTATTTCACGATTGATATAATTTGGCGAAATTGGTCGACAGGATAATCACGTAGTAAAAGGAAATCCTTTATAGATAATAAAAAATCGACACGGAACACAGCAATTCTTGAAATCCTGAAATGTGTCACACCATTCTTTGTTTACATTTTTTATCATGTATTATAAGCCATTTTAAAATTTAAAATAAATCACATTGTTATATTTCCAAATTTTAACAAAATCACGTTCTGTTAGTTCCATTTTTCACCACCAGCTAGCGCACTCTATTCTTGAAAAACTTTATCAAAACGATACTCTGTTAAACAACCTATCAGGTGATACTCGAGGGGGTAGCGGTCTTAAGCAAGAATTTAAGATATTTTATGAAATTGCTATTCGAAAATAGTGGTAACTAAATTTTTGACAATTTAGGTACATTTCGCAAAAAAAAAAAAAAAAAAAAAAAAAAAAAAAACTACTTATTGCATTCTCAACAGTTCAAGATTTTGATAGAACAACTATGAAAAAAATAGATGCTAAACGCAAAAAATCTTGAAAAAAGCGTTAAAAATCACATTGAAAATCGCATTAAAAATCGTTAAAATCTAAAATTCGTAACAAACACAAAATTTAGGGCTAAAAGTTTGAAACGTTTTTCTTTTTATCAATCTCAAAAAAAAAAAAAAAAAAAAAAAAACTTAAAATGTGAAAAAAACACTAAAAATCGCATTAAAAATTCCTTAAAAATTCAAAAATCGCTGTACAAATTCCGAATAAACTTTGCTGAAAAGAGAAAAAAATTGCTATTTTGGGTTAAAAGAATGAAACCGTATTTCTTTCACTAATAGGATAAAACTGCAAAAAGAACGCCAAAAATCGCCTAAAAAATTATAAAAAAAATCTAATCAAAAAATTGAAAATCGGGCTTCGAGGTGCAAAACTACATGTATAAAACTATCTTCCCCCCACATTTTGTAACTCTACGTACAGCAGACTCTTCAGAACAGCGCTGACACACACACAAACTTGTCTCTTTATTATTATAGATTTTAAAAAATAGCGTTCTATTAGTTCCATTTTCCACCACCAGGTAGAGCACTCTATTCTTCAAAAACTTTATCAAAACCATACTCTGTTAAATAACCTATCAGGTGATATATAACTCGGGGGGGGGGGGGGTAGCGGTCTTAAGCAAGAATTTAAGATAGTTTATGAAATTGCTATTCGAAAATAGTGGTACTTAAATTTTTGACATTTTAGGTAGATTTCACAAAAAAATACTACTTATTGCATTCTCAACAGCTCAAGTTTTTGATAGAACAACTATGAAAAAAATAGATGCTAAACGCAAAAATCTTTAAAAAACGTTAAAAATCGCTTTGAAAATCGCATTAAAAATCGTTAAAATCTAAAATTCGTAACAAACACAAAATTTAGGGCATTAGGCTAAAAGTTTAAAACGATTTTCTTTTTATCAATCTCAAAAAATAGCTGCAAAATGAGAAAAAAATACTAAAAATCGCATTAAAAATTCTTTAAAAATTCAAAAATCGCTGTACAAAATCCAAATAAACTTTGTTGAAAAGAGAAAAAAAATTGCTATTTTGGGTTAAAAGAATGAAACCGTATTCCTTTCACTAATGGGATAAAACCGCAAAAATAACGCTAAAAATCGCCTAAAAATTTTTTTTTAAAAATCTAAACAAAAAATCGAAAATCGGGCTTCGAGGTGCAAAACTACATGTAAAAATGTACCTTCCCTCCAAATTTTGTAACTCTACGTGCATCAGTCTCTTCAGAACAGCGCTGACAGACAAACATCCTTCTCTCTTTATTATTATAGAAGATGAATTTTTTTATTTATTTATATTATTTATTAAAATTATATAGTAGATTGTTTTATTCTAAAAAATATATACATGTGACTGGTATTCGAAAAAGAGGTATGCGCCGAATTGGCGTTTAAAAAAAAAATCGTGCCAAACCACAACCAACTTCATTAGAAGCCGTGGAAGATTTTGCTTGTTAAGGCAGGTCTTAGGACGGAGTTCATAACGTCAGATCATCTGATCTCAACCGATCAAATCCCGCGAGAAAGATGTCCTTTCAAGGGGTGTTACAAACAAGAGCTGTCTCTGCCGATTGCATCAGCTTCAAATCACATATGATGCATGAACTCCGTCCTAACAACCAAGAGCTTCCTAGGCCTCTAATGAAGTTGATTGTGGCCAAACTCGGTGCTTGTATAGAATCTGTGCCGACACATGTTTCTCAGTTTTTTCCCATTTGTATAAATGAAATTTTAAAGTACAGCCCTCCATCCTTTTGTATCACTTTTGCTGGTGAACTTAAGAAACTTTGACAAAGAATGAACCTCTACGCAAAAAATTTTGTGAAGAGGTCGGCAGTGGCGTAGCTAAGGGGGGGCAAGGGGGGCGTCCGCCCCGGGCGCCGAGGCCTAGGGGCGCCAAATTGAGAGAAATTGTTATATATTTATATTGGGGTGGGGGCGCAAAATTTCTTGCTGGCCCCGGGCGCCAAAAAACATGACAGTAGGTGGCTACGCCACTGGAGGTCGGTCTAAACCGTTTAGAGTTTTCCGTGGTTTTCTTGAAACATTTTCTAAATACAAGTTACTTTCCCTTAGAAATACTTCCCTTTCACCAACAGATGCATCTTTGTCTACATCTAGCAACTAGCAAGGTGATTGGCCGTACTTGACAGCGACCAGCAAATTAATGTACTATACTTCGTAGTAATATTTCCTAATTTTCTGATTGATATTTACTTTTAAATTTGATCGTAAACTACTGCGAACAATCGTTATGTCCATGCTACTTTCAAGAAATTTTTAAACAGTCTTGGAGATTTGTATTGAAAATCTCTAAACGCTTAATACTCAGCCTTTAATTGCATTACTGTTGCATGTTTTATTTATTATTTTAGTGACATTTTTGTATATTTAGCAGTTTAAATTGTTTAATTGTTTAAAATGTAAATAATTTTATCAACAGCATAAAACGGCCCTTTTAAAGTTTTTTTTTTTCTTTCTTAATAATCTAAAACGTTCTGTTTTTTTTTTAACATTATTCATAAGTTATAGCATCCAAGTGTTAAGTGACTTCATTTTACTTTCCTCTTTTGTATGTGTCGTTATTATATACATATTATTGTGTAATATACATATTAACAAAATCAGTAACGATAGCTTTGCATGCCTTTATCTTGTAGTAAAATGCCTTAATTCCTATGTAAAACAAAATAACTTTATTTTCGTATGAAGTTAAAAAATTCTTATTTTTCTGTTTTTAGGTAAGTGTTTTTTGAATTGTTAAAATTAGAGCATCAATGAATCTGAATAGGTATGTGTTTGATTTCTTTTATGTCTATCAATTTTGTATATTTCATAACAGGGTTAATAAGTTTTTGCCATAGGGGAAAAAACAACCGTCCAGGCAAAAATAGGCTGTAAATTGAAATTTTTCCCCAAGAAAAAGAGAATATATACATACATATATATATATTTCATGAAAGGAAAAAAAATCTAAATACATAATTAAAAAATCAAAATTCTAAATTTATTTTTGAACATTTAAGTTGAGTATAATTTTGCGTTTTATGAAATGTAATGAATGTAACTTAACTTTTTGTCCCTTTCTTGGAGTGTAAGAGAAAGGGGAAAAAATTATAATTTCTTAACAAAACGTAACAAAAAAAAAAAAAAAAAAAAAAAAAATCAATACATAATTTTTTAGCTCACAGGCTATCATAGCCGGAGAGCTTATGTGCCCGTCCGTTCTGTATGTATGTTCATTCGTGCGTAACGCGATAACTCATGATAAAAATATCGGATCCACTTGAAATTTTGTATATAGGTATATCCTGATAAGGCGCTCTGATTAGTTTTCAGAGTTCATTCGATATGTATAAGAGGGGGAACGGGGGGCTCATGCCCTTCCCCTTAATTGATATAAACGGGATTTTCATGCAGAATTAAGTTTTCGTTCAAAATTTAGATATAGGATCATTCTGATGAGGCGATTCCGTGACTGTTATTAGGTGTTCATTGAATAAGTATCAACAGGGGGAACGGGGGGGCTCATGCCCCTCCCCTTAATTGATATAAACGGGATTTTCATGCCGAATTAACAGTTTTCGTTCAAAATTTAGATATAGGATCATTCTGATGAGGCGAGTCCGTGGCTGTTATTAGGTGCTCATTGAATAAGTATAAAAAGGGGGAACGGGGGTTCTAATGCCCCTCCCCTTAACTTGTATAAATGGATTTTTCAAGCAGAATTGTCAGATTTCGTTCAAATCTCTGAATTGTTTTGGATGTTTAATGGTTAAGTATAAAAGAGGGGAATAACTCCTCTTAAATTATATAAATGCTAAATGGGTTTTTATTAAGAATTATCCGATTTGCTCTGAATTTTGGATATAGATTTTTTATATGATAAAGCATGTCCTTGATAGTTTCGAAGGTTTAATGATTAAGTATAAAAAAGGAGAAAGGGGAGAGCTGTTTCCCCTTCTTAATTTTTTTTTCGAACGGAATTAACGAAAATACAAGGCTGTAATGTACAATTAGTATGCGTAGCCTGTGAGCTCAGTGCCATCAGTTTAACTGGGCAATATTGTTTTTATTATTTAATTTAATCACTTTTTTTATTACAGACTAGTTTCATCAGATAAATAATTATAAACCTGTAAGTATTTAACATATTTGTAAGACTTATTACATAAAACAAAAGTAGCAAAGTTATATAAAACCTTTTGATAATAAAAATAATATTAATACTGATAAATTACTTTACTTAATAGATTTCTGATTTTTAATTTGGTTCTTAGATTCCTAAGTATTAGACTGAATCCCACCTATTTTATAAAGATTTAAACTATGTAAAAATATTTAATTATATTTAACAATTAGCAAATTAAACAAAAATTAAAATATTAAATGATATGTTATTAAATTTAGTAAATGTTTTACCATTATTATCCTTATTAGCTTATAGATTTGATTACACATTAAAGACAAATAAAAATTTGCCATTTTTGCTCTGTTTTTACTTTCTTCTATCTTCAATAGAAGAAAGCATTGTAATCGAAATTTTTTTCGACTTCCGGTTTTTGACGGTTTTACACATTTTAGGGGTCAGAGATTCCAAAAAACACGTTTTTACAAAATGTGTGTGTGTCTGTTGCCATTCTACCACCAAAAAGTACATGAAGTTATGCATAGAATTGAACCAAATTGTTTGTGAGTGTTTTTGGCTGTGTCAAGCAAGTCCTCCTTCAGTTTTGAAATATTCCGCCAAAAGGGGGCGCTGCAATCGCGATATTTGTGCCATTTTCAATATTGTACCGACCAAAAGTATATGAAATTATGCATCGAATTGAACCAAATTTTTTGTGTGTCTGTATGACTATGGCTAATTGGTACTCCCTGAATTTGAAAAAAATCCGTCGAAAGGGGGCGCTGCAATCGCGATTTTTGTGCCATTTTCAATATTGTACCGACCAAAAGTACATGAAATCATGCATCGAATTGAACGAAATTTTTTGTGTAAGTGTATGGCTATGGCTATTTGGATCGCCCTGAATCTGAAGAAAATCCGCCGGAAGGGGGCGCTGCAATACCGAATTTTATGCCATTTTCAATATTGCACCACATAAAAGTGTATGAGGTTAGTTCTAGAACTGAATTAAACATTTTGTATATGATTATTTTTTGGTAAGGCAAGTAGGTCCTCCCTGAATTTGAAAAAAAAATCTGCCTATCATTCTATTGTCCATCGGCTCGTGCAGAGACGGAAATTCGTTTTTACTCCGATTAATTGATGGAAGCAGAAGTTTAAGATGAAAATCAAAGTTGGTAGGGTATTGAATTAAAATTATTAAAGCATTAAAATGAGTAACTATTTTTTTTAAATATTAAAATGTATGTATGAGATAGAAGAAAGTTTTGGGATTGGCACATCCAACTAGTTAGTTTTTGCTGTTGTTCTGGCGTAAATACCTTTTTGCCGGCAAAAAGGCCAACGCCGGTTCATAGTGTGATGAATTTCGTTCCCACGCTTCCAAAATTACCCCCCACGACGGGAATCCCGGAGAATTCTCAGAAGGAGAAATACATCTTTCTCCACTCTCAAAGTAGACATAAGAAAGTCAGCCGATTTCAATAAAGCACTTAAGTGAACTCTTCGATTAATGCACAAGGTCGTTCCGCTGATTTTAGACCCCACGGAAGTTGAGCCTTTGAAGTGTTGAGAGAGACCGCATGGCGATGATTTCCACAAGTAAGAGAAAGATATTTCTCCAAGGCGACCGCTGTGCAAGAATGAGGAGGCGGGTCATCCCAAGGAATGATGGATGAGGGAAAACGGGATAAATAGAGCGAGGGGATGCTCTAAGGGACTTTTTTTGCTGTTCGGATGCGGAGCGTTAGAGACGGGGGAGTTGGCCCTCGCACTCAGAAAGAGTAGTGACGAGTGTTTGACTCTTGGAGAAGAATTAATAGGCGGTTAATGCCTATGTGGAAGAACTTGTGGAGGACAACTCCTGATAAACTTTTATCATATTAACGAGTGGCGGTAAAGCCATTTCAAATTCAGTACGAACAATCTTTTCAATCTGTTGTGGAGAACCCATCTTTTATTTTGTTATAAGTGGAATGGATTTCCTTGTAATGAACTAAATAAATTCTAGTGAAATCTGATCCAGCCTCTTGCCGCTATTTTTCGACCCGCTAACCACACAACGCCGACTGGAGGTATTATAACTGGTGGCAGCTTAGCGGATTCTTACACCAGAAAAGAAAAGTTGTTTGGATATTTTAGTCTGCCCCATTGTGTGATAATAGCGCCCGCCCAGAGAGACGACGCTAATAGAAGAGCATAAAGCCTGACCGTGCCTCAGTAACAAGAGAAAGATATAGGAGTGCCTCAGCCGTGCTGCAGCAAATTGAGAAGGAGCCCCAGAGTCCTTCAGCTATACCCAAGGAGCGCCAAGCTTCAAGTGCCTCGAAATCAAGGACCAGTGACCGCTGACAAGTGGAGCCCGAGAAAAGAAACCCTCCGAGCCAGACCCAGGAGCAACCGGGACCGACCTCTTCAGAAAGACGTGCCAAGCAGAAAAAGGTAGGCTCATTTTTCTTTGAGTGGCCTCAGATTGAAAATTTAGTGTATTTATAGTAAAATATTGTCATGATTCTAAACTTAAACTTAAGTTTAAAAAAAAAAAATATTTCAGTGAATTTCGATTTAGGTCAAATTAATTAAAGTTAATCATAAAATAATTTAATAAATAAGTAATATCTAGCTGTAAAAAAATTCTCGAGTTAGAATTATTTTGTTTTTCTCTAAAAACATTTGATAAGCCAGTGGGTGAAAAAAAAAAAGGCTCTTGAAAAAAAAAGGCTCTTTGGAAAAAAAAAAAAAAGAAAGGCCTTTATAAAATTTAATAACTTAGTTACTAAATTTAAAATTTTATTAACGGTTAGTGCTGTTACATATTTCTGTTGACTAATGTATGTTAGGACAGGTTTTGGTAAAAATATTTTGTATTTAAATTAGTAAATGTTTCTGTTAATAATCTGTGTGAGTGCCCAATCCAAAAATCCAAGTTATTTTTCTGTGACATTTCAGAAAGTTAGTTGTTATTTGTGTTTTTGTGTGCATAGGGATCTTTAAGTTTAGGAAAAATTTATTTTATTGAGACTAAATTACAGAATTGAAGAAATGGTCTGAATTAGAAATCCTTATATATCTATTGAATTGTGTTTAGAAATTTTTATTTTCTTATACATGCATAAAATTTGGATTGTGAAATTGTTAACGATTTAGTTAAATGCATTTGATTTTTTGGGTTCTTGTTAACTGATTTAAACTTAACGGAATCATGGCGAAAATTACGTCACTCAAATATTGTAGGAAGGCAGACTTACAAAATTTGGCAGAAGTCCTAGGGGTGGAAATCGAACCGGATGATAATATGGCAGCTATTATTAGAAGAAAATTGAATCCGCGAGCGATTATGATCAAACTCTTGCTTTAGCTCAAGCTGAATATATAGTTAGGGATCGCGAAGAGGAAAAACAAAGGTTAGAACAAGAAAAACAATGGGAAAGGGAAGAAAGAGAAAGACAAGATAAAGAGAAGGAAAGGGAATTTACATTGGAACAGCTGAGATTATCTCAAACCTCAGAGAGGCGTAATTCTACTGCGAGTAGTAATGCTGAACGTCAACCTAAGCTTGCACTTAAGACTGTAATGCACCGCTTTGACCCCGATAAATCCGACATAACTCTTTTCTTAAACTTATTCGAACGACAAGCTAATAGAGTAGGTATCGAAACTGAAGACTACGTAACTCATTTACTCTCTTTATTACCCATAGACATAGCGGAATTGATCTTGCGCGAACCGGCAGATCAAATTGAAAATTTCGCACACGTGAAATCATTATTACTGGCCAGGTATAGGCTGAGTCCTGAAGCTTATAGGGTAAAATTAAATAGGCATGCTAAAAATCCTGGAAGCCCATGGAAAGATTTAATCTTTGAACTTGACAGTTTTCTCGAAGGATGGTTACACGGTTTAGGAATTTCAGATTTTTCGGCTCTGAAAAAGTTATTGATTACGGACCAAATCAAACGTCGTGCTCCCACGGAATTAAAAGAGCACTTCATAGATTCTTGGGCTAATTATACGGATCCCCTAACTCTAGCAACAAAATTAGATGAATATGAAGCTGTTAAGGTATCGCAAAAAAAATCGTGGAACGCCGGAAACGCAATAGACAGGAGAGGCGATAAACCAAAAATTGATGACAAATCGCGAGAAAGGAAAAACGAAACTGAAACCAATTGGAGGAAGAGAAATGATAACACAGAACGGCAACGGGTTTTCGAACGACCTAGTGGAAGGAAGTGCTTTTTGTGTTCTAGTTTTCCCCATGTGAAGGCCGATTGTCCAGAGAATGAAAAAAATAAAAAACCTGTAACAAATGTTCGACATATTAGCGACGGAACTAAATTCGAAAAAGGTTTCCAACCTTATTTGGGTCGCGCAAAAATTAATGGAGAGGAAATAGTTACACTCCGGGATTCGGGCAGCTGCCAAGATGTTATCCCAGGACGATTAATTAAACCTGATCAATTAGACGGGAATTACGTTTGGATTACGCAACCTTTGATGAACGATGTACGTTGTTTACCTACGGCGATAATAGATTTAGAAATTGAGGGGGCAGGTTCCATCCGAATAAAAGCTATAGTAGCAGAAAAGGAAATTGACATGGATTACTATATTTTGGGAAATGATACTCAGAAATTGATTGAGGAAGGAAAAAAAAAATAATCCCGCAGTTTTAAATGCCGTTCTCACCCGCAATCAGACTAAATCAATTCTGAAAGAGAAAAAATCGGGCTCTCTGGAAGGGGAAGAAAGGAAAGGCATTGTATCAAACAACCCCAAAGTTCCTATTGAAGATGCTACTATTGTATTGTACGAAAGCTCTTCCGAAAAAGGGGAGGAGACATCTCAAACGGAAGAAGAGGTATTGATTGTTCCAGAGCTGGAACCAGACACGTGTTCGATTTTAGGGGAAGTCAAAAAGGCAGATTTCGTGAAAGCTCAACAAGATGATGTAGAATTAAATGAAGTACGCGAGAAAGCGAAAAAAAATAAATCGCATTACGAAATTCATAACTCTATTATTGTGCGAAAGTCAACTGATCATAGAGGGAATGTAAGAAAACAATTGATTATTCCCCGGAAATTTAGACAAGGAATTTTAACGGCTTGTCATGAAGGGATTTCTTCACACACGGGAGAAAAAAAAACGAAAGATAGACTATTACGATATTTCTTTTGGCCAAACGCAATTAAGGAAACGGAAGAGTTCGTTAAGTCGTGCGATATTTGTCAACGCGTTGGACGAGCTGGTGAAGATAAGAAAGCACCGCTAACTTTAGTTCCTATTATATCCGAAGTTTATTCCAAAATCTCCGTAGATTTGGTGGGCCCACTTCCGTTGTCAAAAAAGGGAAATAAATACCTTTTGACGGCTTTATGTGTATACTCGCGATGGGCGGAAGCGATTGCAATTCCTAACATGCTTTCGGAGACGGTGGTGGAAGCGCTAATTACCGTATTCAGTCGAATAGGATATGCAACTGAAATACAAACTGATTTAGGACGCAGTTTTATCTCCAGTCTAACGACTACGTTTTTAGATAAATTCGGAGTAAGACTAAGACATTCTAGTGTGTGTAGGCCTAGCTCAAACATGGTAGAAAGATTTCACCGGTCCGTTAAAAAATTATTAAAGTCTTTGTGCTTAGAAAATGGAGAGGATTGGGAGTCAAATTTGCCTCACGCCCTATTTGCACTTAGGACGGTGGTCCATGAATCTACCGGGTTCAGTCCGGCAGAACTTGTTTTCGGCCGAAATCTCAGAACGCCTGAAACATTGTTGTTCGAGCAGTGGACGGGGGAAGGTCCCGAACACGAATTAGTTACGGAGCATGTATTCAATCTGGTAAATAGATTAAAAAGATGCCGGGAACTTGCCGTCGAAAACATGAGGAACAGCCGGGAGAAAAGGAAATTCTATTACGATAAAAAGGGAACTGAAAGAAGTTTCGAGCCGGGCGATGAAGTTTTAGTACTATCCACGAACAAACCAAATAAGATGTCTATTAAATGGATCGGGCCGGGAAAAATCGACTCGAAAATTTCAGATACAAATTATTTAGTGAGTGTCCCAGGGCGACGCGAGAAATCACAAATCTACCACGTTAATTTGCTGAAACCATACGTAAGACGCGTAGTAAAAGTAAATATTTTGCCTAGCAAAGTTTTCGACTCTGAAGAATCCCCGGATCTTGAAATAGATTTTCCATCCGTCGATTCAAACAGTTACAGTTTCGAGAAAATAGTAAAAGACGGGAATTTAAAGGACAGATGTAACCCAAACCAATTATGCGAATTGAAAAATCTGTTAGACGAATTTCAAGACGTGTTTTCAAATGACCCAGGATTAACTCATCTGATCGAACATGACATAGAATTGAGCGAAGATAAACCGGTGAGAACAAGACCATATCGTACCTCCGTTAGACAAAATGAAATCCTGAAGAGAGAAATCAAAAGAATGTTAGAATTAAAAATAATAAGAGAGGGGGAGTCAGATTATACTTCCCCCATGATTTTAGTGGAGACCCCTGGCAAGGATCCACGTCCCTGCATTGACTATAGACAATTAAATGCTATTACTAAACCGGAATTTTTTCCGCTTCCCAACATTGAAGAAAGAGTGGAACGGGTCGCAAATGCGAAATACATAACTGTGCTAGATTTAACCAAAGGTTATTGGCAAATTCCTATGACCCCCAGAGCGCAGAAACTCGCCGCATTCGTCACGAATTTTGGGAGTTATTTACCTTTGGCAATGCCTTTTGGATTAATAGGGGCTTCGTATAGATTCTCTAAATTCATGTCCAAATTATTACACGGACTAGAAGAATATTGTCTTCCTTATCTGGACGATACAGCAGTATTTTCCAACACTTGGGAGGAACATCTCATACATTTAAGGACAGTCTTAATTAGGATTAAGGAGGCTAGGTTGAAAATTAAAATTGCAAAATGTAAATTCGCACAAAGGACAGTAAAATATCTCGGACATATTGTCGGGGAGGGGCAACGAAAACCTTCAGATGTCAAAATCAGGACTATCGTAGATCTGCCAATACCGAGAAACAAAACTGAAATAAGGAGATTCTTGGGAATGACAGGTTATTATGCCCGGTACATAAAAAATTATGCCGACATCGTTGAACCTCTTAAGAGTGCTTTAAAAGGAAAAAACAAAAGGGAAAAAATAGTTTGGAACAGCGAAATGGGGGAAGCGTTCGAGAAATTAAAAAAGAAATTAACTGAAGATCCCGTGCTATACGCCCCCAATTATGAATCCGAATTTATAATACAAACGGATGCTTCAGAAAAGGCTATGGGTATAATACTGGCCCAGAGACAAGGCTCAGAAGAGCATCCGATACTTTTTCTAAGTAGGAAATTCACAGACGTAGAAAAGAATTTTAGCGCTTCAGAACGCGAATGCGCCGCTATAATTTTTGCAATAAAGAAACTAAGACATTGTATTGACGGTCAGAAGTTTTCTATACAAACCGACCATAATCCTTTAATATTCTTAAAGAATAACGCAGGCAATAACCCTCGCCTTTTACGTTGGACACTCACCCTGCAACCCTATCATTACGCTATAAAACATCGTCCAGGAAAGGACATACCCCATGTGGATTATTTAAGTAGGATAGAGTAAAATCTATCAGAAAATCCAATTGTATATATGTTTTGATGCTAATTATCTGTATTTTGTAATTTATAATTGTGTACTTTATTGTGTAGATAAATTAAACGGATACCGAAGGGAAAGATCCTGTTAAATGAAAAAAAAAAAAAAAAAAAAAACAGAAACAAACTAAAGGGATTTTAAAGATTTAAAAATATATCGGGGCCACCCAAGTTTAATGAGCTAACCTTTCCCTTACAGATATTGTGTCTTGCAGCCCAATATCAGACTGGCGGAAGGGGTGTTGTGATGAATTTCGTTCCCACGCTTCCAAAATTACCCCCCACGACGGGAATCCCGGAGAATTCTCAGAAGGAGAAATACATCTTTCTCCACTCTCAAAGTAGACATAAGAAAGTCAGCCGATTTCAATAAAGCACTTAAGTGAACTCTTCGATTAATGCACAAGGTCGTTCCGCTGATTTTAGACCCCACGGAAGTTGAGCCTTTGAAGTGTTGAGAGAGACCGCATGGCGATGATTTCCACAAGTAAGAGAAAGATATTTCTCCAAGGCGACCGCTGTGCAAGAATGAGGAGGCGGGTCATCCCAAGGAATGATGGATGAGGGAAAACGGGATAAATAGAGCGAGGGGATGCTCTAAGGGACTTTTTTTGCTGTTCGGATGTGGAGCGTTAGAGACGGGGGAGTTGGCCCTCGCACTCAGAAAGAGTAGTGACGAGTGTTTGACTCTTGGAGAAGAATTAATAGGCGGCGGTTAATGCCTATGTGGAAGAACTTGTGGAGAACAACTCCTGATAAACTTTTATCATATTAACGAGTGGCGGTAAAGCCATTTCAAATTCAGTACGAACAATCTTTTCAATCTGTTGTGGAGAACCCATCTTTTATTTTGTTATAAGTGGAATGGATTTCCTTGTAATGAACTAAATAAATTCTAGTGAAATCTGATCCAGCCTCTTGCCGCTATTTTTCGACCCGCTACCACACAACGCCGACTGGAGGTATTATAATAGTATAAACTGATCTGTTAGGTAATACAGACTTTATTGTTATAATAAAAGTAATAATAATAATCATATAATAAAACAAAAACAAATAAAATTAATCTCAATTTAATACGATTTAACATTTGATTTACAATGACCACCAGAAAGTTATTATTTAGAAGATAGCATTTTCAAATTGAATGAGTAACAATGAGTAGAAAAAAAAGAGTAGAAATTACTGAAATAATTTATATTAACACAAATAGGTAGTGTATTCTTTTTTAGTTCTAAAAAAACATTTTTTTTTTCAAATATAGATGGCATTAATAAGTTTTATCCATGTAAAGAAATATTTGCGACGATTTCAGTTAACAGAACTACATTTGACACATTGTAAATCTTTCTGCACCTTTTTGCACCCACATTGAAATACTGATTGCCTCTTGCACAGCAGATTTATCTTATTCACTTAAGTAGCTTGATATTAAATTCAGCTGAATGAATTATAAATTTGACCGATATCATTATTTTAGGCGCATTTTTCTTATCAGCTACTAAAAGTTATTTTTAGAGATTTCTCAATAAAAACCTCTAAAACATCTTTTTCTTTCTTTCGTTTTTCTTTTTTATATCTCTGCTGCCCACGGAAAAAGAGAATAGTTATGTTTTTTGGCCGCTGGCAATATAAGATTTTTTATTCTCTGATTAAATGAGAATGGGTTGGGGAATTTTAATACAGTACAACAACGATTATCGGACACCAATTATCCGAACATCCCTTTTTTTTAAACCGATTTTCAAGCGTCATCTCAACGTGCATGTAGATAAATTTTTACATAATTATCACATAATAATGAATTAAATTAAGACCTGTTAAGAATATAGTACTACTTTTGATATCCCTTCAAAAATCCGAAATTCTTGAAAATCTGGCATAGTCTCGGTCTCGATGAGGACATAATGTTGAGGTTATTCTGTATGTAAAATTTACACATCGGAAAATCCTGCAATTTAGCAAATAAATAAGTAAATGCCATTAATATTTTTATATCTAAATATTGTACCTTTACGCTAATAAACACCTTATTAAAATTTTTCGAAAAAAAGACTGATTTTTTTTTTCTCTCTCCCGGATTCACATTGTAAAATAAAAATTATCAAACCTAAAAAGACAAGCTTAATCATATTTTCAATGTGAATTCTCTGTAAAGCGGTCTCTCTTAATTTACTTCTTAAAGTTTTTCTCTCTTTCACATCATTTTGATAGGTTATACAGTGAGTCAAAATCGATTGATACGCATGAAATGATACAGATTTAAATTAGCTGATTTTAATAAGGATGAGTGACAGATTTTTTAATGTCAGTCTTGCACTTTTAATTCAAAACATCAGAAATATTATTCGAAAAATAATTCCGTTTGATTGGACTTATTGGCGAGGCCTCTTTATTTTCTTGTCAACTTCTTATCAGAGCATTGCCAGTAGACAAAGCTAGTCAGACAAAATATAGGTTCTTGATGGCACTCTGTCAGTTAATAAGTTATTCGTTAGGTGGTCCTGTTAATGAACATCCTCAAAGCCATCCTGTTGACATGTTCTTATCGAACTAAATACCGCGTTCCTTTTAACGCTTCTATTTAAGGTGGTTTAATTGAACCACTTTCAAGCGTCATCTCAGCATGCATTTAGATAAGCTGATTTTTTCTTTTTCCCCCTATATTCATTGCATGAAATTCTTATGGAAAAGTCATCTGTAGTCACATCTTTTTGTATCTCGCATGTGTGTTATTTTTATGATGGATGTGTTATTTTCATATGTTAGATACGACTTTTGTGTGCAATGCATTTTAAAAGTACAGTTTTTATTAGTCAAAAATTATTCCTGCTGATTTCGTTGAAATATTTTAGAAAGATTCTAAATGACATTCTTGAATAAACATTTAAGATGCGACGCGATGTAGTAAATTCTCTAAAGTTGGCTGTTAATTCCAATATACTCTCCCACCCCCCATTTTCTAAAAAAAATTAATCCACTCTCCATATTAAAAATTTTATATTAAGTAACACGTCAAAGTAATAGCTGTTATTTAAAAGTATTTCATAATAGTTATTTGCTACATAATGCATTCAACAGTAATGTAGACTTGTTGCATTTACTCCAAACGGGTGTGTGTCTGTGTGTGTGTGGGGGGGGGGGGAGAAAGAAATTCGTATCAACAAAACAGGTGAACATTCCTTCTCTTTCTGTTTTATTTATTAGTAAATACAAGCTTCATTTCAAATATACTCCACATATAGTTTCTCGAACCGTGAATATATATGCATACACATATGAAGAAAAATAGGAATGTCGAACGTTGCGATATTCCTTATTTTTAACCGACTTCAAGGAGGAGGTTATGATTTCGACCTGTATGTATTTGTTGTTCACGCATAACTTTCGTAAATATGAACCGATTTTGATAATTCTTTTTTTGTTTGAAAGCGTATGGGGCCCATGTGGTCCCATTCAAATTTCATAAAAATCTGTTGATTAGAACTTTTCAAAAAATTAAAACATTAAAATTCAATATATTTTCGAAGCAATCGACCAATTAGAAACATTCATTTTTCATGTTTTTAAGTTACACTTACATAGACACACGATCTTTCCAAAGTGTGAAATCCTAACTGGACAAGGTTCACATTTATTAACAGTGTACACTGTAAAAAAATTGACCCTTTTGCTGCATAATCACTCCCCCGTTTTTATAGAATATCTCTGTCTTGACCCATAAGAATTCTCCACGATAGGCTGAAGTAATCGTTTTCTATAAAAGCGGTGGATTGACGATGCAGCAAAAGGGCCAAATTTTTTACCGTGTACACTGTAAAAATTTTGATCCTTTTGTTGTATCGTCACTCCCCCGCTTTTATAGAATATCTCTCCTTTGACCCATGAGAATGCTCCGTGATACATTGTTAAAAATTTACCCATTTGCTGCAGCGTCACACCACAGCTTTTATAGAATATGTCTTTTATGTCCAATAAGAATGCTCCATAGCACAGTAAAGTAATCGTTTTCTATAAAAGCGGTGGACTGATAATGCAGCAAAAGGCTCAAAGTTTTTGTAGTGTAATGGGGACAAAAGCGTCTGTAAAAGAGATATTTGGGAATAAAATGCTGTCACTCTCTTATAGAGGCAGCGAGGTATAGGTAATGAGTTTCAGATTCCTCCTCGAATACGCCACCTCTCATTTCCGATTACAGTGTCACTGTAAAAAATGTGACCCTTTTGCTGCATCGTCACTCCCCTGCTTTTGTAGAATATCTCTCTTTTGACCCATGAGAATGCTTCGTAATTGGGTGAAGTAATCGTTTTCTATAAAAGCAATAGAGTGATGATATAGCAAAAGTGTCAATTTTTTTACAGTGTAGGATTCCTCGATATGAATATGACGACACATGTAGCACAGTATATAATTGGTTGAAACGATTCTGGACAAAAACGAGTCACCAAGCATCTTGTTGAGCGGGCAATTTTCGTCAATATTGTTAACTTCTCATACGAGTACAATCGAATTCTTCCAGGAAATCATCATCAAATTCGATAATAAAAAATGCCTGGCAATGCAATGCACTGTTAAAAATTTGCAGCTTTTGCTGCATCGTCACTCCATCGCTTTTATAGAATATCTTTGTTTTTATCAATGAGAATTCTTCATAATGCATTTAACTAATCGTTTTCTATATAAGCGGTGAAGTGATAATACACTTTTAAAAATCTGCTGCATTTTGTTGCAACGCACTCCGCCGCTTGTATATAATGTCTCTACTGCGACCTATGAGAATGCTCCTTAATAGAGTCAAGTAACCGTTTTCTATACAAGCGGTGGAGTGCGTAGCAAAAAAATGCAGCAGATTTTTAACAGTGTACAGCAAAAGTTTCAAATTTTTAACAGTGTAGTTGGGGCAAAAGCGTCTGTAAAAGAAATATTTGGGAATCAAATGCTGTCACTCTCTTATAGAGTCAGCCAGGTATTGGTTATGAGTTTCAGATTCCTCGTCGAATCGACACTGCTCATTTCCGATGCCATTACTGCCTGTATAGGTATTAGATTGTTGCTGTCTATCGATTGAAGCATAGTGCGATTTTTGCTAAAATCTTTCTTTTTACTTTTTCTGAGCGAAGGGGGAGTACTTTTGACTGACTACACTAGAAAAGCATTTTACTATACATTAATATATGAAGTCATTTTGCTGCGTGCTCATATACAGGGTGTCCGAAAAGTCTGGAAACGGTCGAATAACTCGAAAAATATATATGAGATTGAAAAACGTAAATATAAGTGTTAAATATTTTTAAATAAGCTACTCAGTGATACCAAATTTGACCTTCGTAACCGACCCCCTGGGGGTCAGAGGGGGTCCAACTTTGAAATCTTAAATTATAACCCCCATTTTTTATTGCAGATTCGGATTCTACGGACAAAAATACGTAACTTTTGTATTTGATGTTTATTTCGAATCCTCGTTTATCACGGTGTAATTGAGCATATTAAATCGATACATATTTCGGCTTTTCCAACAGGATTTTCCCTAATCGAAACTAATTGGGGAGAATTTATGACATCAAATTCCTCGTCTTTTGCAATAATAGCGTTTCCTGAAAATCACCCGTGCCGATTATTTCGATAGTGCTACACAGTTAAAAATTTGACCTATTTACTGTAGCTTCACTCCACAGCTTTTATAGAATATCTCTTTCATGACCAATGAGAATGTTCCATAACACAGTAAAGTACACTGTAAAAAATGGACCCTTTTGCTGCATCGTCACTCCACCGCTTTTATAGAAAACGATTACTTTACTGTGTTATGAAGCATTCTCATTGGTCACAAAAGAGATATTCTATAATAGCTGTGGAGTGACGCTGCAACAAATGGGTCAAATTTTTAACAGTGTAGCACTATTGAAATAATCGCCACGGGTGATTTTCAGGAAACGCTATTATTGCAAAAGACGAGGAATTTGACGTCAAAAATTCTGCCCAATCAGTTTCGATTAGGGAAAATCCCGTTGGAAAAGCGGGAATATGTATCGATTTAATATGCTCGATTACACCGTGATAAACGAAGATTTGAAATAAACATCAAATACAAAAGTTACGTATTTTTGTCCGTAGAATCCGAATCTGCAATAAAAAATGGGGGTTATAATTTAAGATTTCAAAGTTGGACCCCCTCTGACCCCCAGGGGGTCGATCTCGAAGGTCAAATTTGGTATCACAGAGTAGCTTATTTAAAAATATTTAACACGTATATTTACGTTTTTCAATCTCCTATGTATTTCTCGAGTTATTCGGCCGTTTCCAGACTTTTCGGACACCCTGTATATGGAAGCACTATGTCGCGCTCTTATGTGTAAGGAACTTTACTTGATGGATTGTCACCTTTTGATACCCACTTTCGATGACCGTAGGATTCGATGCAGACTAAGATTTCATAAATGCGGTAGCTTTTCGAAGTGGAAGATCTCGTCTGAAAAAGTTACCATACAAAGAAATTCTTAAGATTCACAACGATACTAACCGATATTGTAAGTGGTTTCAGAAAAGTTGATAATCAAACAGTGACAAGTAAACTGAATACATCAGAACTTAGCAAAGTGCGTACATTAGTAATGCATTGCAAAGAGCTATCGTGTGCCAGTACACATAATTATGTATTACGGTATGCATAACTAAAAAGTAGGAAATAAAATAAGCTTTTTAAGAAAAAAATATCAACCGACTTCAAAAAAGCGCTAAAAAGAATTAAATAATTCTTTAAAATTCTCTAATGACAAAACGTTATTCAATAAGCACACATCGGATATCAGGTACTGGCATAAAAAACGGTTAAATTTAATATGTATAATTTAATATCCACCAAACATAGATTTTAGAGATAATATTATTTTACAAGAGATGAATTGACATATTTATGATTTATTTTATGAATATATACATATAAAAAGTAATGAATTACTTTTTGAAGTTGGTGCCAAACTATTTGATGTATATTAAGAATTGTAGCTAAATTATGCCTAATACCATAATTAAAATGGGGATAATCATTATCGATTGTGATTGTTTGGCACCAACTTCAAAAAGCAATTCATTACTTTTTATATGTATATATTCATAAAATAAATCATAAATATGTCAATTCATCTCTTGTAAAATAATATTATCTCTAAAATCTATGTTTGGTGGATATTAAATTATACATATTAAATTTAACCGTTTTTTATGCCAGTACCTGATATCCGATGTGTGCTTATTGAATAACGTTTTGTCATTAGAGAATTTTAAAGAATTATTTAATTCTTTTTAGCGCTTTTTTGAAGTCGGTTGATATTTTTTTCTTAAAAAGCTTATTTTATAGAATTAAGTAATTTTATGATGATTCAGTGATTTTAATAATAACTTTGTATTTTTATAAAAATAGATAACTGGCTTAAAAAAAAAAAAAAGGTAACATTCTATTTCGTACAAAAGGCCATGTTATAAATACAAAAAGAAAATTTTGTTTTGATCAAAAAATGATATCGATATCAAAAGACAACCCATCCCCCCTCGAGAAATTTTACGATATAATATTACAGACCTGCCTTCCCTTGTTGATAACGATGTTATATTTCCACAGCTCCTAAGACTTTTTTGGAGACGTTCGAAACAGGGTTGCCGGCTTTTAGCCGGGCCAAAAAAAGCCGGCCGGCTTTTTTTGGTTTTATCCACTTAAAAAAAGCCGGCTAAAATTGAAAAAAGCCGGCTTTTATTTTTAAAGTGTTAATTTGTATCGAATTCATATTAAATTTGGATTGATTTATTTTTAATACATTTTTAATTATTTACTACAAAAAAAGTTATAAATTTCTATTTAATTTTTCAAATAAATAAGTCTTTATAACCGCTAGAAGTCAACTGTGAAGGCATTATGTCTGAAAAATATAAATCTTGGAAAAAAGGAAATATACTCAAAAAATGTTTTTAAATTTCTATATTTCATAGTTCTACTTATGTTACACATTCTTAAGAATTATATTTAATTGAATTATGACAAAATGTAACACATCAAAGCATTCATGGAAACATTCTTACAGGCCAATATGTAAAGATTAAGTCATAAAATGAACAATGTTGAAAGAGAAATTAGGAAGGATTCAGTATTTGAGGAGAGTTTAATGCATAATTATATAAAATTAAACAACAATAAAAAATGTTCTTATAAAATTTGTTGAATTAAAATTTTGAACAGGTCTTTGTTATTTAAAAGTGCATATATGCCTACTTGCATGAATGAATATATTCATGCATATGCTAATTGAGAATACTGAAATAAATTGGGAAATATAATATGTTATGAAATATACATAATTCGAAATACTATTTTCATTAGTTTGAGAAATTGTGTTTTTTTTTATGTATGATTTTAAATGTTTATAGCAGTGTTGCAAAAAACCCATCTGCCCAAAAAAATGTGGTAATGGGTGGTTTAATGGGTAAAACCCACTCTAAAAAACCCAATAAAACCCACGTTAAAGCAGGTTTTATTGGTTTTTCAATATCTGTGGTCAAACTTTATAGGGAATATAACAAGACATTTTAATAACTAAGTAATAACATATAACTAAGTAACTATAGTCCTCTTTAATTTTTTAAAGCAGTAAAAATGGAAAAACAAGGGTAAGATTTTTAAAGGTCAATGTAAATCAGAAAAATCACTTGGTATGGCCATTTTATAATTTAACTGACATATTTGCAATTCTGACTATAAACCACTAGCAACTCCATCAATGTGTTATTCAAGTATTAATGTCGTCATTATTGAAAAATTGAGTTATATCCCAATTTCTCATAATGAATCATAATTAAAATCTCAATCTTTCATTTTAATAAATTATTTAACTCAAAGTAAATTAAACATCATTAAAATTAGTTAAAAGACACTTAAAAATGTGTATCTTATCATTAAAATGCTTCACTGTATAAAAGCCAATTATGGCCAAAAAAGGCCAATTTTGGCCAAAAAAAGCCGGCTAAAATCAATAAAAGCCAACCGGCCTGGCTTTTTTTAATTTTAGCCGGCTTTTTTGCAACCCTGGTTCGAAAGAGATCGTTTTACAAACAGGAAACATTTTTGAAACTCCCAAAATATTTTAATCTGCCTATTTAAAAAAAAATTCTTAAAGGCGCTTTTGAGAACATTCCACCTCCTAAAATAATATACAAGATCTGCTTGTTTAATGGTATAAAATTAAACAGATGTAACAATTTTGGATTTTTTATATTTTATCATAAATTATTCCTTTGGAAAAATAGGCCCCTATTTTAAAATAAAAGAGTGGAAGATGCGTTTGGAATAAACAAATCGTAAACACATTAAATATAACTAACCTAAATTATATTAATCTTATAAAAAATGCTGAAGATTAAATGAAGCCATAATAGTCATGTCCTACCATTGTTACATCTATCTTATAAAGGCCAAACATATCTGTGCGTAACTCATCCGTCATTTTGCGAATGGCAACAATTTCCCATACAATTTCGGCTTTGCAATTTTGCTACTGCGAATTTTACACATCGCTAAACATCGCACATTTTAAATTTTTACACCGTCGGATAAAAGAAAAAATGTACTTTTAAATACAATTTGAATGAAAGCTGTACCTCAATTTATTTTTGAGATTTTTTCTTTCTTTTTTTTAGTTTTTAGTACCAATTTTTCAATTGTGGCAACAGAACTACTCCATTTTCTCTTAAAATTGAAAAAATAAATATATAAATAAATAAATAAATAATTAAAAAAAAAAAAACTGACATTACGTATTATGTAAAATATATTTTCTGTGATCATGTCAATTTGGAATTTTTTTTTTTTTTTTTTCATTCGCATTTATACCAAACATAAGAGCCTCAATTGATAACTTCATCATAATAACCGATCTTTATTATATTTTACTGATTACATATGCAATTAAAGTTTAATTTTAATAATTTAGACGACTGAGTTTTATAGAAATATCATTTTGTTAATTTTGGCTTAAAATAATATTTGTTTGAGATGTAGACTGACTGACCAATATAACATGCATTTTTTTACGATAACTAATTTTGTGGATTTATTATAAATCAATGAAACATTTCCTTCTTAAACATTTTCTTTCGTCGAATTTCGACGGGTTCCACCTCGTATAAATAATACCGAAAATAATTGTTAACACAAAATAATGCTCAATGAACGCTTAGCCTATTAATTGGACTCCAGATCCAGGACTCCGATTAGGTTAAATTCATAGGAGCCAGGCATTTAAAATTATTTTTAAGATTCAACCATCGGGCGTCATGTCCGAAGCATAATGTAAGAATTTTTATTAGTTCGGAGCATAATGTGTTTAAAATTATTTTTAAGAAAATCAACTGATTGGTATCATTGCTCTCATACAATGTTTATTTAATCATCCTTTATAATCTCTTCCTTGCTGCCCAGCAAAAATTGTGGCCCACTTTTTCATAATCTGGCCGTTAAAACGAGACATTCATACGATCTATATATTTAAAAGCCTGGCTGTTTTTTTTTTTTTTCAGTCATCAGCCCTCAATTTTCTACTCAACCGATTTTGATAATTATTTTTTTAAATGAAAGCTATTTATTTGTAGTTTTGCCCATTTTAGCTATTTTTTAATTTATTTCCATTTTTATATTTTATTTTTAATTTTAAATGCTTTTTACGATATTTCTTCAAAATGGTGGCAACTCAGTTTAGCTTTTCTCTCGATAATAAAAATTTATTTTCCATTATCACTTTCCACCATTCAGAAGCTTTATTTCATCAGTGAGCATGTCCTCGCATTTAAAATAAAAAAGTTAATTGTTTTCGTAAAATTTAACCACAATAAAATGATTGCGTATAATTATGCACTAATTGAGGTAACAAAATATATTTACTGAGAAATATTAATAATGTAAATAAAATAATAGAAAATAATTTGTGATAAAAATTAATGTCTAAAGCAAAATAAGAAAAATTTCAAATGAAGAAAATGTCATTCAGCAACCAGATAAATGGGAATTACAACATTATTACGGATGCCTTCTTCATATTACTAATAACAGTAACTTTTAAAAAACATTTGAAGAGAAAATGACGTCACTATTTAAAACATCGCATTTTTACTCATAAAGATATTACATTTCAATATTTCTTTTCATTATGGACACTGAGATTGAGATTTTACTTTCAGATGACTTCAGTTTGTGAAAATAATGTCATAGTAAAAATAAAATTAGTTTTTTAATAAAACTATTTTTCTGTGAGTGCATATAAAATAAAATTTCTGGATTTCGCCAGCACTCAGTTTGCAATTTTAACTGAAGATGTGCGAATATTTGCATGCAAAATTGTAACTGGCAAACTTGACATTAAGTTTGGAAATATATTTATTATATATTGATTCAATAATGTAATTATTTTCGCTTTTTTTAAAACCAAATCGATCGGGTCTTTTAAACATTTCATTCATCGAATTCGACGGGATTCCACTCGTTTTATTGTTAAAATGATTTTCCTTTTACTCAGAGTCTATAAAAAAGTGTTTAAACTAAAGAAAAAATCCGTTTTTGATGAATCTAGTCAATGAAGAAGTAGCATGTCAAATTGTATCTCTATTATTCCGCAATTCCAATGTCTCGGAGAGAAATTGCTACTCAATTGGGTATTTCACGCCGTTCTGTTTGCTATTATATTGATAAACACAAGAAAAATGAAGTTTGTTCATTGTATTCTAAACGGGGTCGCCCTTCTAAAAAACCTCTATCGATTTTTTTTTTTTTTTTTCCTAATTGGAGGCGAAACTGAATTCTGTAATGGCAGAATCTACATTCAACTTGTGATTCCTTTAACCTCTTCCTTGATTTACCCGTACATCATGAGCGACGTGTTTTTGCCAATCATGAATTTGCCGTACCACATACGGGCAGGCAAATGATTTCAAATCATGATTCTCACCAGTAAATTTTTATTGCGAGTTTTGCGTCATTGAATCCGAGCATTTTTGTAATTCAATGCAAAAATTTCTGTTTTGAAAAACTGGTGGTAAAAGATTAAAAATTCTGTAAAAGACACGGAAAAATAGGCATTATTTGAAAGTTTTTTCCCCCAAAATATCGATTAGTTAAGTAAATTTTACGTTTAATAATAATTGTATTATCATCAAGGTTTGAAAACCTGTGAAACTACTTTTCCTGTGTAGCAGAATCGCTAGCAATTTTGGCATTTAATAATCATATTTTTAATTTATTGATACTGTGACTCGAATAGTTATATGCAACAGCATGTGAAACATCAGGCAGCGTTCGAAATCCTTGATGGTCCGTTGGTCCGAGACCACCGATAATTCAATCGGACCACTAACTTGAAAAATTTAGTGGTCCGCAGGACCAATGCCTTTTTACAGGCCCTGAGAGAACCGCAAACGATCGCACATAAGATTTTTTTTTATTATTATTCAGCGATGCCGCGGACGCACTGTAGCGCATAAATTAGGCAAAAAATCGGTGATGGGAAGCAAAAAAACAGCTCTTACGCGTAATTTTGTTAAAAAATCGCGAAAAAACGGCAAATTTCGTTAAAAAATTGCGAAATAACGACGTATTTCCGACAAATTTTGTCAAACAATTCTTGAAAAAAATGGCTAATTTCATTCCAAAACCCAAAAAAGGCAGATTTCTCCAAAAAATCGCGAAAAAAAGGCAGATTTTTTCAAAAGATTGCGGGAAAATGGAAGATTTCTTCAAAAAATTGCGAAAAAAGGCAGATTTCTTTTTAAAAAAAGGCAAAAAACCGGTAGATTTCTTCAAAAAATCGCAAAAAACAAAAAATTTTGTCCGAAAATCGCAATAAGACAGCAAAATTTGTCAAAAAATCGCGAAAAACGACAAATTTTCATAAAAAATCGCTAAATAACGACTAATTTCCGGCAAATATCGTCAAAAAATTCGCGAAAAAATGGCTAATTTCATCCCGTTTAACCAGAAAAAACGGCAGATTTCTTCTAAAGATCGCGAAAAAATGGCAAATTTCGTCCCAAAAATTGCGATAAAACGGCAAATTTTGTCAAAAAATATCGCGAAAAACGATAATGTCGTCAATAAATCCCGAAAAAACAAAAGATTTCGTCAAAATTATGCAAAAAAAAGGAATTTCGACAAAAAAGCACAAAAAGGTGAACGCCGGGAGAGAATTTTTCTGTTTTAAAATATAATTTTCCTACTTCAAAATTGTTGATGCTGCTCCAAAATCTGATTTTCCTGCTTCCCAATCAGTTTTTTATTGCTCCAAATCTTTCTGAGTGAATGCGACGCCTGAAAGCACCTTTTCATTAAACAAAGTACCCATTTACTCAACAAAAATATCCCTTATTTCAGCAAAAATGTGTTTTTCAATAAACCTGTCTTGCCCCACTTTAAAAGAAATGCAAACAATAGTGATACTTGTTATCTTCTGCATTTAAATAAGCATTTTATAATTAAATTTGTATCTTGCACATTTATTCTTTAAAAAGTACAGAAAATTTCTCTTAAATTAATATTGGTTTTAATTATTATTTTTAAAACTATTATTGCATTTTATTTTTCTTGTGGAAATGAACAAGTTCAATTTTTTCGTCGAAAAATATGACTTATTAGTAGTGGGGACCCAATTTTGCATAAAAGGGAGACAAAATTTTTGAAGTCCTGGGTCTCGGTGACCCAGGATTTTTCAAGTTCAGCTGCATCACTGACACTAGCTACAATTCCACCACTCTGGCTACAATCTCGAGAAAAATCGAAAAAAAATTGCATTAAACCTTACAGTCAGTTGAAACAAGTAATGGCAAATAAAATAATCGAATTTGATAGTTTTTCTTTACGTACTTTTTTTAACATTTTTAGCAAATTATAATTTTACATTTTATTATGCTGAAAATTTTAGATAAATGCAAAGTAAGATTGGTTTATTTTCCAGGGAGGGGGGTAGATAAATGCAAAGTAAGATTGATTTATTTTCCAGGGGGGGGGGGGGGTTAGATAAATGCAAAGTAAGATTGGTTTATTTTCCAGGGAGGGAGGTAGAGGCCAATCTAAGTGTTAAAATTATTTAATAGAATTTTATGTAGCGGACCAGTCATGATGTCTGCGGACCAGTAAATTCTCATGCTTACTGGTCCTTGGGACCAGTGACTTTTTTTTAGGAATTCTAACGCTGTCAGGTGTAAAAGTTTACTATGGAAATATCTATGGCCCATATGTGTAAATTTAATTATTTAACACAAATATTACAGCTTTTAATTTTCTTAAAAGAAAATGCAATTATTATGATTTTATTCTTTAAATTTGTTGTCTGTTTTAATTTTGACTTTTGAAAGGTTATACCGAACTAATTTCTTTATTATTTGTTATCACTATTATTGTGTTATAGAAAAACTTGCCGAGGTTGAGGTTGAGGGGAAGAGGAGGAGTAGGTAACTTATGAAATGCAGAATTTTACATTTTGTTTATTTATGAATAAAGTTTATTTATCTTATTAATTTCTCAATAATTTTATTGATTATTTATATTTTTAAATTATTTTTCAATTTTTTTTTCTCAATACCACCATTATTGCATTATAGAGAAACTTGCCGAGATTGAGGCGAGGGGGGGGGGGGGTAGGCAATTTATAAAATGCAAAATTTTACTTAAATTTTTTTTTCACTTTGCAGATGTATGGAATGAATAAAATTTATTTATCTTATTAATTTCTTAGCAATTTTATTGATTATTTATATTTTCATAATTATTTGTCAAATATATATTTTTTTCCTCTTCTTATTATCAGTTTGTTTAAAAACTATTAGTTAATCAAACATTTAAAGTTTGTATATACAATCTCCAAAGTTATTTAATCTATGCTTAGAATTCCAGGATTATACCTATCATGTTTCATGATTTGTTTTTACTAATTATCTAGAAAATTTCTTTCTGCACGCTAATATTTTCATGTTACTCGTAATGAAAAAATGGATAAGAAGAAATAAGCGAACGCTTGAAAAAAGGTAAAAAATGTTACATTTGATTACGGATTCGTTTCGATTTAAGTCTTAAGCTTTCTTTTTTTATATTTTTATTTTATAAACATGTTAAACCGGAAATTAAATACTTTCTGAAAAAAGAATCTGAAATCTAACTTATATTGTCTGGGGATTATAATGGATGCCACGTGTGCTATAATGATTGTATTAAATAAATAAATAAATACTTAGAGTCAATGCACTTTTAAAATGTACTAAAATGACCAAATCTTTGAAAAAAGAAAATAACTCTATTGTTATTACGTTATTTATATTTTACTTTTATAAATTATTCTAATATCTTTTAATTAATCCAGATTTGTTTATTTTAGAATTGTAGATGCAAAATTTTTATAATTCTTTTTGCAAAAATTCTCCAACATTGTCGAATACATTAAATATGTAATTATTAAGATTATATTAAATGAAATAAGATTATTATTTGTTCGTTTAATCAAAAAAAAAAAAAAAAATCTCTTTATTGTTGTAACACAATTTTTTCCTTGATGTTTTAACCAGTACGCAGTGGGCAACAATAAAAAAAAACCTACCAAAAGTAAAAAAAAAAAAAAAATAATAATATAATTCATTTTCGAATTCAAAATGAATCTAAAATTTAAACAGCTTAAGTTAAAAAAAAAATTACCGGCATTGCAATCAGTTTTCGCGGAATACAAATGAATTTAACATTTAGAAGTTTCAAACTTTAAACTTTCATAATTCTCAACTATCTAGAATGATCTTGGCCAAATGACTTTCCGTTTGGCATCCTAAGGTAAAATTTACCCCAAAAATCAAATGTGATGTAAAAATTAAATCTTTATATTTAAAATTTCAGAGTGTGATACAATTTCTCTTTGAAAACGACCCTAAAACTTTTTTTTTTTAAATATAAATCGAACTAAAACATAAATTCCAGTTAATTTTCGTTTTTTTGACATTTTGGAGATTAAAATGAATGACTATCTCTCTCCCTCCCCCCCCCTTTTTTTTTGGGGGGGGGGGGGTTCAAAATCAGATCTTCAATAAAATCCTTTGCTTTTACATGATATCTTTTACTATTCTTTAACTGTGTTATAAAACTAAATGCAAGTTAGAACACTGAGATAAATTAGAGATAAACTCGGACATTTATTTATTCATTCATTTATTTTTCGGAGCACCAGGCTTACGATTTAAAAGTCGAGGGCCAAAATTTTTTGCCGATCGGAGCATGATATCGAAAGTATGCAATCGAAAATTGTTTATAACGTTTTAAAATTATTTCAACATGGATTTTCTCATTTAGAAATCTCTTCTTACATAGAAAAACATACGATTTGTTTAAAATAGCAAATTTGTTATTTATACCCAACTACTAGTAGAAATCTACAAAAATCTGATATGAAAATAAAAATAGTCTTGAGCCCGTTCTGTAAGAAACATCACTGAACACGAGAGAGACATTTGTAGCATTGCGCATAGATTAAAAATGGTTAATGGTTGTAATTTGTATGAAATGTGTATATTTGTAAGTTCATATTTATTTATTTTAATGAAATTCTTTTTATCATTGAGTGAGAAAAAAAATCTTTTGAGGAGATAAGCTGTATTCATTATAATCAATATCATTTTTCTAATTAAATTACTTGATAATTGCTTGACATTTTTCTATCTTGCTAACATCTTTCTTGTAAAAGAAAAAAAAACCCTAATATTTCGCACTAAACATGGAAAAATTATGTTTATATCTTTTGATGTTCGTATTGCTGTTATTATTTGGTTTAGTAAAATTCTGTCTGCACATTGATTTCTTGAACACATCGGCTGTAGAAAAGTAAAGTTAATTTACTGAAATAATCTCGAAGCTTTCCAACTTTTTTTTTCTTTTTTAAAACATAACGTCTGAGCTGATTTCATATCTTCCTAAAAGGTAGATTGATCATGTTAATAACTCCAACTCTATTTCTTTCGAAAGTAATCGTTATTAGAGTTTCATTTCGTGACGTACGTGATTGTAAAAATATCTAGATAAAATTTACTTCTGAATCGATTGTAGTTAACCATTTTATGGGAAAATGAAATATTGGACATTGGACTATCGATTTGAAAAGAAAAAAAAAGTCGTTTGTAAATCACTTTTTGTTTAATAAATTATTGATCGTGATTTGGTCGATTTTACTTTGAAAATGTTTCAATTTCTGTTAGTAAAAAAAAAAAAAAAAAAAAAAAAAAAAAAAAATGTTGTTTCTTTTTGCGTAAAGTTAAAGTCTTCATAACTTTGAAGACAGATAACGTGATTGCATTATTAGAAACTACGTTTACCGTTCTTGATAATATCGAAACAATATGTAAATATTTAGCAATATTGATGTTGTCCTGTAAAATTTATCGGTGGTTTAGGGATTTTTTTTTTCTGAATAATTTTAAATGTAGGTTATTCGTCATTCTAAATATTTGATACACGGGTCTTTCTCACAAAAATTTATACTTAACAAAAAAGGCCATTTTATAAAAATATATAAAAATGTTTGATAACTAACCTTATATTAGTGATCAAGTTTTCTTAAATTTTATTTAAGCTGTTGATTTTTTTTCCCTCTGGCATAGCTAATGACAGTGGTGACCATCCCCCCGAAACCCAATGACGCAAATCCCCCCCCCCCCTACACAGAATATCAATTGTAAAATATATTCTTTTTTCTAAATTGTAAACTTATAATATACTGCACATTCAAAAGATAGCGAGTTGAGCATAGCAGAATGAGTTACACACAGGAACATTGAGAAAGAAAACACAGGAACTTTCTTGGAAATTAAATGTTCAAAAAATTTAAAAGTGATATTAAAAAAAAAATCAAGGTTTTTTTAACAGTAAAAAAAAAAGGAAATATTAAGAATTTAAAAATCCCCCCCCCTCCCCCCCCCAAAAAAAATTAACTTTTCCTCAAATTCCCCCCCAAAACTAAATTTTATGACGCATCTTGCGTCACCAAACCCCTCTCTGGGCACCCCTGGCTAATGATTCCACAGAAAGGGACTTTTATTTACCTTTCAAAAATTTTTAAATGCAATGGTAATTGAGTAAGTATTCGGTACAGTGCGCACAAATTAGTTTTTAAAATTAAACGTGTAAGGGTCATTCTTACATTAAGTTGCTTTACAGAATTATTTTAAACGTTTAAATTTACAGAATGTAATTTTCTGGAAAACAACAAGCATCAAGATTTTGTTACTTTTTAAAACTTGTCTTTCTATTTGCGGCAAGACCAAAAATTTAAGTTCTGAATTTTGAACTACTTTGGTTTTCAGGTTTCTAAAATAATGCATTTCGTTTTATTTAAAGCAAAGTTAAAGCTTAAAAGCATGAGCTTAAATTTATAAACATTAAGAGGCACAAATTACGGAAGGAGACTATTTTGGCTTGGGACAAAGTTTATAGGTAATATTCTTCAGTAAACATATGACCATGTTAAAAAAGTATTAAGCTGATTCATAACTAAAGATTTTTAATTAATTAACATTGGAAAAAATTGTAAAAAAATAAATAAATTGTTTAAACGTCAGTGAAATGAAGTTTATTTTTTATGTAAGGACGTCCATGGAGTTGACTTTCCAGATATGTTCATTAAGGGATAAGAGTTAAATATCAAAGTTAATTTGTACAATATTTATATTAATATTTATCCATTTGATAACGTAAAATGCATCTTTTTCGTGGGAATGATCCATTACAAGATTAATATTATTTATGATTTTTAAATTCCCCTAAACTTAAGTTCCAAGTTTAATGATTTGTAATTATAGGAGGAAGTTTAAACGGAAAAACTTTTTAAATCAAAACTTGTTTTTTGTTTTGGAGAGTTCGTTCAGAAACGGTTAGATAAAAAACACTAAAATTATCTGTACTGGTAGATGGAGACTGTTTCTGGCTGCAATTTCCAGGTTGTCGCATTTCGATATCTACAGTAGTTTATTTATTTATTTATTTTTTTTTTTTTTTAAGAAAGTTTGTAGAATCAATTAATGCAACTAATTAAAATCTCGGAAACTAATTGATCAATTTTAATGGTTCTTAAAGCAATCGAAAAGTGTAAAATTTATAAATGATAATTTTGGCTGCAGTATTATAAAAGATCATTTTTATAATACTGCAGTTCATATCATAATCAATTTTAATATTCAACTGCAGTTTATATCATTTTGGTATGTAAAATACTGTTTGAAAAAAGTGAAAATCGGGAAAATCAACCAACCAATCAATCTATCCTTGAATACTCAAAAACTGTAGAACAAATTCTTCATTTTATAGGAATTTTACGACTATTATAATTTATAAACGATAATAACTACATTTTTAACTTATACACTTTAATTTAAAAACTGAATGGGTAAGTATTTTTTTAAGAAATTCGAAAGATCTTTTATAATACGAATGCTACACAGCTAATAAGAAATTTCATTCCATTCGAAGATAAGTGGTTTTTCACAGTTACAATTACAAAGCTGCCAAATCGTCGATTTTTGAAGTCCACTGTTTTTGAATAGTAATCTGTCTTATCTAACCGCTTCCCTGATTTGCCCGTACATCATACGGGCAATTTGTTTTTGCCACTCATGATTTACCTGTACCTCGTACGGGTATCCATATTCCAGTCATGATTTATTATTCTTGCCAGCAAATTTTTATTGTAAATTTAGCATTATTTAATATAAGCATTTTTCTGATTCAAATAGACAAAAATTTCTGTTTTGATAAACCTGTGATAAATGATTAAAAATTCTGTAAATTACATAAAAAATAAGCATTATTTGAAAGTTTTTTTTTTTTTTTTTTTTTTCAAAAATATTGATCATTTAAGTGGTTAATCGCAGATTTTTGTCATTAAATGAAACTAACGTTTTTATTTGAATGTTTTTTAAATGAGAAGTATTGTCGATTATGAAATAGAAGTTAGTTATCCAGTCAACATTATCCTAAAAGTTGAAGGTAATTTTTATTGTTAAAACTTTTTTTGTGTGTAAAAAAAAAATCACCTGATATTTATTGTTTGTTATCTTATGAGCTATGCAATATTATTGTTTGACTAAAAATCACAGTAATGATAATTGTAGTACAAATTGCAAATGATTTTTAATTTCTTATTTTCCACACTTTTTACTGATGCATTGATTATTATTATTATTTTTTTTTTTTTGGTCGATTGTTTTATTTAGTAAGTGTGTATATTAATAAATAAGTATTGCGCTGCTGCGCAATACTTAAATGAGTAGCTTTTCATTTAGTTGATTGTTCACGTGCATTTGCAACTTTTATCAGCCAACATCTTAGACAAATGACTTGCGTGCTTAAACAGTGCTTGACCAGAAAATTTTCTAATAAGCTGGAACTAGATCACAGCTTCCGTTTCCTTTTTTGGCTGGTGTTCCATTTTTATGTGATCGAACTGAAAATCGATGAAATTTTGGGAAATTATTAGTAGCGAAGAAATTCCTTCCTTTCATATTATAATTTATATTTCATTACATGTCAAAATAAATGCTAGACGTTACTGGTAACGAACTTTCTCTTCCATTTCTTGAAAGAAAAATCCCAATTTTTAATTCGTTAATTTTAATTTATAATGGCCCAGATTCGAACCCTGGCCTTTTTAATTTTTAACTCTGTTGGTTCTACGACTTGTTGGCATAGTGTGAATTGAAATTCACAAATTGAAGACTCAGATATACAATTTCTCGAGAGTAATTCGCCCTTAAAAGGGGTTAAAAAGTAACATATAAGAGAAATCCTTTTTGAGAAGTTGCTTGTTTTCAGCGATCGGAAACAGGGCTATATATTTGAATAAAAAAATAAATACATAAATAAACCGCTAAATTAGATATTCTCAGTCTTTCACTTCGTATTTGTTTATACTGTAGCAAAGGGAGATAGACAAATTCAGGAAACTCATATTTCATAAAAATTATTATTATTTAAAATTATTATAATTGTTAGTGAGATTATAAATTACGGTGCATCACAACTTCTTTTATAACTCATACTATAGGCAAAAAAGTTAAGCCCGCAAACTTTAAATAAATACAACTGCGGTTGTAATGATTCTTTTATTTTTTGCTATGCAACACTATTTTTATACAAAGATTAATAAGAATAGTGTTTTATTTAATTAAAAAGGAAGACAAATTATATTGGTACTTCTTATCACAAGTATTTAATATAATTTTAACAAATGGATTGCGTTTCAAAGGTTTAAATATATTTTTTTCTTTCTTTGAAAAAAAAAAAAATAATAATTGACAGGAAATAATTTTTGTTGTTTTACTTTTAATTGTAACACATTAATCGATAACAAAACCGCATATATGGAGCCATATTTATTTTCAGTTATTATTCCATGCGGTCTCGGGTTTCATAAATCGAAACAATGAGTTAAAGTGCAATACAATTAACTTTTAGTCTAAATATACGTAAAAGATAACGATTTTTGGCCATAAATATATATAAATAAAAGTTCTAGTGTTCATCTAAACGATTAGATATATGGGTGATTCTCAAAATAGGGGACAATTTCAAAAATGAAATTTTAAAAAAATTACTGTTAGCAAAATTTCTGAAAAAAATATGTGTTGTTAATATAGTATTAGGTATACTTTCCATGTAGTCAGCAGAGCTAAATATTTAAAAATTAACTTAAAAAAAATAATTAGTATTTTCTGAGCCATGCTAATGACAAAACAAATTGCATGGAATAAATATATTAAGAAATTTTTATTTTCTTCCTGTTTAAATATTTTTTTTCTACGTTTATTAGCCTTCCTTTCCAACAAATAGTTTCCATTTTTACATTTCATACATATAAGGAGAATAAAAACATTACCAAAGAGCAAACTTTGTTTACATGAACAACATTCTGACACTAACAGCGTAAGAAGCTGTCTTAGTGATTTTCTGACAGATTTAATGCATGTTATAGGGATAATAAATGTAATACCTAAATTTATATGTAAAATTAAACTTTAAAAAGGATACAATATAAGTACTGGTTACATTTATGCACATAGGAGTCTTTAGTATGGACAGAAAAACCATGCTAATGACACTGATATTTGTCCATGCTAATGACAAATTTTAATTTAAATAAGATTATGAGCCATAATATAATCACAATGCAATAGTCCTTTCTGGGGCTTTTTAAAACACAAAAGTTCTATGCAAATAAGTAAAATAAAAATTTTAACTATAAAATAAACATGAAAATTATTATCCATTCTAATGACATACAATTGATGTACTCGCCTAATATTCAACTTCTGTTCTTAAAATACAATACATGCTTCTATTTTCAGGCTGGAATAAAATGGCTACTTGTTGCCATGGAGAAACTTTATATTTTCAAAGTATTGTCATATGTGAAAATGAAATTTTGATTAATAAACAGCTGTTATAGTATGACCTTGTTTTGAAAACAGAATATGGAGGACAAACTTTAATTCTCTTTTTACATACTATAATTTTATTTTTAAAAAGAAATTTATTGGATAAATCTTCTCCTTGATTAATTTAAAGAAAGAATAACATTTGTTTTATTTTATAAACATGATATTAACTCTTGAAAATGCTAGTATATACAAGGCACAGCTGCTGTGGGCATCCATGCTAATGACATTTTGAACATTTATTCTGTTATTTTTAGGGATGGGACGAATATTCGGCCACTATTCGGTATTCGGCCTATTCGGCCTTTTTGCCGAATATTCGGTTGGCCGAATATTGAAGGCTTGTTGACCGAATACTTCGGCCGAATACCTGTAGCCGAATATTTAGAGATATCTTGCCGAATATTGCTAAAATCTCGCCGAATAGTGAAAGATATCTCGCCAAATAAATTTCGGATTTAAAGAATTTCATTCTTGCAATTTTTTTTCCTCTAATCCAAATTGGCTACTTCATTTATGAAGTCATTCTCACTTTTACTTACAAAATATAGAATTATTCAGATATTAAAAAATATACAGCCTTTCTGTATTTCCTATAAAAGTTAGTGATATTCTAGAAAATGAAGTTGAAGATTTAATTGTACGGGAAATGCCATCATTAGAGAATGATATATTACAATTCAAAATATAAAAATACTGCCTTATTCTAAAACGCTCGAATATTTATTAATGTCTGCAAATTCCATGCGCATATAAAAAAGGCTCTTATGAAATTCATAACTTATTTTCTATAAAGTAAGAAATAAAAAAATTTATTCACTAGGTGTGTTAATGAAGATTCATTTTAAAATTAAATATAATATATCACCATTCCAAATACAACGGTACATCTGAAAGCAGAATTGGTGTCAAACTCTATACACATTAGATGACACAACTTGCTTTATGAAGATGGTTTTATAAATCTTTTAATATAAATTCTAAATACAGTAGATTCCCTTAAATCTGCACAGCTTGGGACCAGAGGTTGTGCGGATTTTAGAATTTTGCAGATTTCTGGTCATTGCTTTGTTTACATTTTTTAAACAGTAATTTGAGTGCAATTAATTGTGCATTTGGAACTATAATGAATGCTTACCATATAATAAAATATTAAAATAAGCAATAAACTAAAATAATAAAAATTTAGATAATTTAAAAATGATTAAAATACTAATAGCAAAGGTCAAGTTAAAAATCAATAGTGTATGATTAAATATTCATTATAAAGATTAAATGTATTTTTCCAAAATTATTGAACAAAACTTGCTTCATAAAAGTACATTACTAATTCACATCAAAATCATAAAATAACGATTTTTTTTCCAAGTTCAGCCAAGTTTAATAATAAAAAAATATTTATTAATGCATAAATATATGTAGCAAGAAGATTGTGATTACCAGTGATATCTGCAATATCTTGAATTTTTTCCAAAAAAAGTATATTCTTAATTCATGAAAAAAAAACATAAATGGAGTATTATTAAGAAAATTACAAATTAAAAAATGTATAGAAATGATACAAAACTAAAAAAATCAAATTTTGTAGCAATATCCAAACTGAAAGTTTCATTGTTTACATCCATAATATATGTGCGGATTTTAGAGAGTTGTGGATTTCTGGTTTGCGGATTTAAGGGAGTCTACTGTACTCAACAAAATAATTTTTTCATTCTATAATTTTCCCTTTTAAATAATTATTTGCATAATTACTAACTTAAATATGTAACATTATTATGTATATATTTTTAATTTACATATTCCTTCATTCATGTTGTTATCAATTTCTGTTTATCCTTTTAATACTTGTTGAATAAGTGGAATATTGAAGTTGAATATTGTATGTGCCGATTCAAATGTCAAAGATTTTGTTAACATATGCATTATGCATTTTACTTTAAGCATAACCTTTTGCTTTAACGTAATTTGTAATTTAAAGTTTGGCATCTGATTTCAGAGCAGTCTCATTCTTACAAATTTGCTTATCACTAGGGACACAAACTCTAAATGATCAAATTTACTTCATTAAAGGTTATTTCAGAAAATATGTCCTTGTGAGTTCTGAGAGAGAGAGAGAGAGATTAAGAATATTATTGATTTTGTATACAAGAAGTATCATTTGATAGTAAAAGTGAAGTACATTCCTCATATTTTAATGGAAATATTTTCCCATCTTGACTTGCTGAAAATCAATTTGATGTACATTAGAATAAAGGATATAATACAATTTCATAATTTTTTTGTGTTAAAATAAGTTTTTCAAATTTAAAAATACATTTAAAAGCACATTTAAGAATAGTAATTATTAATGAGCTCCTATTTTTTAAATTATATATAATCAAAAGTTATTTTTTTTATTTGAAAAAAAATTTTACTATTCGGTCGGCCGAATATTCGGTATTCGGCCTAAATTTTGGCCGAATATTCGGTATTCGGCTATTCGGCCAAATCACTATTCGTCCCATCCCTAGTTATTTTAAGGTGTTTTTAACTAAAAAGTGAGTAATTCTTGAGTGCAAATAATGAATAATATTAAGACAAACATATCTAAGTATAAAAACATGACAGAAAACCTTTCAATTTTTTTTGTATGCTGAAAGACATAAATTGTCCCCTATTTTGAGAATCACCCATATAAATAAACCAAGTTCCTGCAGCATTTTACAAATCAAGTTTAATACGCGACTTTTATCCACTACCTTGAATCGTGTCTTAACCGGGTTCGACTGTCATTATAATTTGATTACGGCATTTTCTCATTTTGCGATTTCAGGTGATAAATTGCTAAATAATCTTGTTTGGGAATTACAGAAATAATGTGTAGTTAAAAATGCCTTGAACCATGCCGAAGTTTGTCAACTGGTTGTGAAATTACAACAACGAAATATTTTAGTCTAAAACGAAAGTACTATAAGTAAAAAATAATGTGTAATTCATTTTTTTAAAGTCTCTTTTTTCGTTAATTTAATAGTATATTATTAATTATATTGTAACTATTCATTGGAAAAAAAAATAGAAATTTTGAGTAGATACTTTAATAAATTTAAAATAATAATTCTTTTAATAAATTCAAACGTTCGTCCAAAGACCGTGGGCACCTTGGTTCGTGCTTTCTGCTGATGTATCAATCAAAGCGGTGAATTTTTTAATAACCCGAAACCAGACCAAATTGACAGTTGTAACTTTTTTTTTTTTTTTTTTTTTTTTTACTTTATGAACTTTATTCACGAAATTAGGTGTTGTTTTTAAGATAAACATTAAATGCTTATAAAATAGCGTTTTATATTTTTTTTACTTTTACTTTTTTCTTTTTTGTCGAAGTGTCAGTAGAGGCCTAACTATGCAGAAGTGTTTTATGCCTGTCTCCCCATCCCGTGACACCTGAAGTACCCTATTTTCTTAAAAATTCGTAGGTATGATTTGCAAGGTGTGTGAAATCAATACTTGATTTTTGCAATATAGGTCCCAAAAGTTATTTGATCTATTGGAAATTTGATAAATATTTATCAGATATTAAAAAAAAATTGCTTAATAGGTTCCGAGAATTTGGTTTATCCATTGGAAAAATATGTAATTGTTTTTTGCTGCTTGACCTTAGTGCTATAAAAGCTAAGTTCATTATAGAGTACATTAATATGTCCTTTAATTCAAGACATATAAAATCTAAAAATCGATATAGAAACGGTTATTTTCATTTGCAAGATAAGTATTGCAATAAGTGTCTCCAGTATCTAAAATTCGATTGCTTTGCTACTATTTATTTTTCTACATCGGTTCAGTTTTTTGCACATTAATTAGGATGCCTGTCATCACTGATACCCCTTTATAATTAAAGACTCATTATACAGTCAACGACTTTGACCAAATTTCTCGATCCGTTCGACATTCCGTTTCCTCCGCCGCCATCTGTTTAAACACCCGCTGACATGCCGTCATTATCGAAACCGAAATCTCCAAATCCCTTTATAACACCTTCATTAAAAAGATATATCCTCTCAGTAGAATGTCGCTCAATTTCAACCTACATTCTGGTCAAATTAAACAAGCTAGATTCGTGGTATTATACACGCAAAATAGGTGTCTCCCTTAGCATCTTCGCGTGAGATTAAGCTGGGGTTGATTCTAATGAAGCAATAAACTGTAGATGTTTACTAAATTTATACGGCTGGTATTTGGTCTATATTTGTATGTAGTTTAACGCTGCAGTATCTGGAGCAAAAGATATTCATTGCCATGGTCAGACTTGTTTAATGGATGTCGAAGAAGGGAAACATATCACTTCTGTTCCTGTGATTTTTCCTGGTTCATTAAACAGTGGTTTTTAAGGTTTCATTCATCTGACGAAACCTTATTTGTCTCTGACCTCTGTTTGTCTGTCACAGAGTCCGTACACAAAAACTATAAGTCAGCGAGTTCAAATTCTGTGTACTTACAGCTGAATACCTCTTGTCACACAACAAATTTGAAAATTTGAAAAAGGCTATTATTTTAATTAAAATATTTTTTTTTATGTCATCTATTCATATTTTTTTCTTCTAATTGTTGCACGCAAGTTTAAATAGCTATACAAGTTATGTATTAACATAAATTAATTAATGGATTAAAAAAATCACGTGAAAAACGCACTTATTTGTTTTATTTCATCATATTACATCATATTTATCATCTATTTTGGCACGCGAAGTGAAATATTTTTTTTTTATTATTATTTATTCAATTCCTATTCATTTAGATTACTAGCCGCCTCTGGTTACCAGTTTGGTTTCCCTTAAATTTATGCTAAGCTTTGCAATATTTTACTTTTATTCATAATTTTATTTACTTGAATGGTTAATCTTCTATTGATAATTTTCGTTTGTTAATTTAATGATAAATTGTTTTGAAAGATATATTAAACGAAACCCTCTGTGCGATTTGCGATCACACTTACCCACTTGTTATTAAATAGTGCTTACGATTGTTTTGTGGGGAATTTACGTGTAGATTTCCGTAAAAAGACAAGAGCCAAATTTTGAACTAATATTTAAGTAAAACTTATTACGAATGTATTTATTTCTGGTTTGAAATTTTCATTTGCCTAAGTTTGTGTCTTATACTTTACAGCCAAAATTTACAATCAAAAATTAAAAAGCCATATAAATTATTTGTAAGAGCGTAATATCATTAAATTTGAATTTCAAAATATGTAATTCCGATATGTCAAACAGAACACCAAAAACTTTTCTAAATTGTGAAGCTATAAATTTTAATGAAAGCTGGAAAACAGATATTGAATAACTAGACAGATTTAAAAATAATAATAATAATAATATTCAGCAGATTTTGAAAATCTAAAAAATCTGAATTTTTGTAAGAAACCCATTCTAAGCATTTCAAAACCGTTATTCTCAGCACTTTTAATATTGATGTACATCATGCACGAAAGCCTAAGTTTTTGAACATGGAGACCCGATTTTGTTTACTGACTCAGTATTTTAAATTGAAGACACAGATGTCATTAATTTAGTGATGAATTTAATCATTCATTTATTACGATGAAAAAATGCATTTTAAAATAGAAGAGGTACGCAATAAATGCAATCAATGTATTTAAAATATTAATAAAATGTTTGTACTTATCTTATGATCTAGAAGGAATAGTGCAAGCCATTGCACGACGTTTAACCCTTTCATTAACGTTCGTTTAACGTTCATTGGTTTCGCCACGAAACCACAAAATTTTAATTCCGATACGCAACATTGACACCGGTATTTTTATCTAAAAATATCCCTTTTATTTTGTAGGTGATAAATCACGTTTTCTTATTTAGAAATATATTTGTTCTTAATTACCGGTGTCATTCATTTATTTCGACACCTTAGCAATGAAAATGCTTTGATCGTTAAAGGGTTAATCCAATTGCCTTGCCCAGCGTCAAAAATCGCGGCTTTTTCAAGATTTTCGTGACCCATCGAGAAAATTTACAGCATTTTTTTAAAACAGTATTGCAGAAATTGTACAATCTCACATTCTAGTGAGAGCACCGTAGTAGTATCTGCCTTTATAATTTCTATTGCAATAATATTTAAATTAGCAAAACCCACAACTTTGCTCAACTAGTTGTTGAAATTATACTAAGTAGTATTCGTGTGCCTATTTTCATTAGAGGGAATTATATTGCTATTCTCTTAATTCAAAAATGCCTAATTAAGCAACAATTTAATTAAGCTTCATTCTAATATGGCATGTTGAACGGAAAATGACGTCACGATGAAAATAAACACATTTTTACCCATAAAGCAGTTACATTTCAAAATAGTTTTCATTCCGCATATAGCTGAAAATGAGACACTAATGTCAGTAGGTAAAAATGACGTCATAATAAAAATAAAATGGGTAAAATGAATAAATTTATGTATTTCGCCGGCAATTAGATAAAAAGCAAGTTAAAAATGTGAATGTCCAGATGAAAAAAATGTAAATGACAAACTTGACATCAAATTTCGGATTATATTTATTAATAAGTTATGGCACGGTTAAAATAAAAGCGAAAACTAATATAAAAAGCATGCATATACATTTTGCGATGGTGAAAACGATGTTTTTTTAGATTTTGTTGGGGGAAAAAATTATTGTATCATAGTGGCATACTTTTCATTGATTTTTCATTACATAGTATCAAAGATCAAAACCTCAATTAATAACTTCATAATTTCTTATCTTAATTGTCTGTTACTGGTTTAAGTATAAGAATAAATTTAATTGTTCAATAATTGGAAAAGTTGAAGTTAATCTTTAGATAAAAATATTTTTGTTAAGAGTTAAATCAGCCAATATAAGACTATTAATTGTAATTTATTTTGTAATTATTTTTATCAATTCAATCAATCAGTTATTTTAGACATTTTTATACGTCGAATTCGACGGGTTTCGACTCGTTATTATACTAATAATAACTTTGTTGCCATCAAAATAACTTTCTCACTATTTGTCACATTTCAGTATACATTAAATTTTGCCTTTTAGACAAATTCTTAAGAAATAATAATAAATAAATAAGTAAATTAAAAAAAATAAAATAATAAAAAATCTAAAGGTTAAACTGTGAATAAATTTGTGAATGATAAAGCCCAGACGTGTAACCCAAAATGTTTTTATTAAATTACATGAAACTGCTCACAGTCACTTTCACTTTTTCCTTCTGAAGACCTTAAGAAGATTAATTTGAAAGTACCATCATTTTGATTAGCATATTAGATAATACCTTCTTTGATTGATCTTGTTTTCTTAGAAATGTTCATTCTTGAAAGATACCTATCTCGAAGAAAAAGAAAGTAAATGCTTATTTAAATGGGTATTTTTTTCTCGGTACTGTTATCTTGGCAGCTTATTTAAACAACAAGAAAATACTGATGATGCATTAATGTGTCATTCTATTAGACAACGAGATTGAACTGGCGCTTAGTATTATTGTGTATGCCAAGAAGGTTAATGTTTTACTGTGACATTGGAGATTGTAATGATATTTTAAAATGTCACTTTGCTGCTTTTTCGTCTAAAGTTTGTTTTTGATTTTGAAGATTTTTTTTTTTTTCAATTAATAACCTTTGTATATAAAGCTTTAACCCTCCGTCCATTTTGTATTTGTTTATTTATTCATTTAATGAATTAATTTTAGGAATAAAAATTTAATTTTTAAAAGTTATTTTATAAATTTTAAGTTTTTTTCTGGCTTTAAAAACGGGAAACATATTTTAACCCTTCCAGGTATGATTGGTTTTTTTTTTTTTTTTTTTTTCAATTTTGCGAGATAAATTACTTTTATTTTAATAATGTTAATTAGGGATGCACCGAATATTCGGTATCTATTCGGTATTCGGCCTATTCGGCCATGTTACCGAATATTCGGTTAGGCCGAATATTAAACTATTCGGTTGGGCCGAATATTCGGCTTGGCCGAATATGAAACTATTCGGCAGGCCGAATATTCGGTAGGCCGAATATCAAAGTATTCGGCCGAATCCAATACTTAATAAAACCTTTTAAAACCTTTTCACTACAGTAAAACCTCCATAACGGACACTCCCGAATAGCGGACACCTTTATTTAACGGACAGTTTTCCAATCCCCACTCCCAAAACTTAATTTTTTGTATGTTTAACCTCTAAATAACGGACATTCCGAATAGCGGACACTTTATTCGGCGATAAAAGATGAAAAAGTATTTTCTAAACAGAAAAAAAATGAAAAAAAAAAGTAAAAAAGCCTCTGAATTTATCAGGACAATGTGTCACAAATTTTGTGATCACAGTTAATTGTAAATAAAGATCTGGGGACCCCCCCCCCCCCCCGCCTCAATGTTCAGTGCTAAAGTCAGGGGTTGCCAGGGAGAAATAATCTCCCAGACTATTGAAATGTCATCCAAGAACATTTTGAGATTTTATGCTTTTAAAGATCAAAAAGTGCAATCCCTCCCTCCTCTTCCGGAACTCTACAATTTCTAATAACATTACACAGAAAAACAAATTAGTACATATAATCGCAAGCAAAAATAAACTTTTGTAACAGATTTTTCTAACAATAATATAATAAACAGTGGATAAAAGTATGCACAATTTTATTTCAATTTTTTTGCTTAAAAATAATTTTAATTTCTGATTAATAATATAATAGAGATTTTAGGACACATAAAAGTAAATTAATGAAACATTATGCATTTCTAAGCGGTTTTTCAATTTTTGAGGTTTTCCCAATAGCGGACACCTCCAAATAGCGGACATTTTCTGCGATCCCGAGGTGTCCGTTATTTAGAGGTTTTACTGTATTTCTACTTTTAACTGTCAATTTTTTAATTTATATTTAAAATAATTAGAAACAAAATCATTTTTAAATAAAATAGAATGTTTTTACATTATTTATTTGCTGTTTGTAAAGTATAACTTAAGAAAATTAACCATGAGAAGGATTAAAATGGTGATTTATTACTATTCTCCTTAGGAATAAATTATGTGCTGATACAAGTTTCTAAATTTTGTTTAGTAAATAATCTGTTTCTTGCTTTTACCCAAATAAAAGTCCTTTAAAAGAAAAAAAAAACTTTTGAGATTAGTAATAGCTATCAAGGCAGACAATTTTTGTTCATGAAACCATAATCATAATCAACTTATTTAGTCATAACCATAAGTACATTGTATTTCATCTAACTCTAGGTCAAAACTTGTGTGTTTGTTTATTACATTAACAATAAATAAGATAACATATTTTCAACTCTCATGCTTTGATTTCTGTAAAATATGATATGATGGGAAGGATGGAAAATACCACCATTCATAAGAAAAGAACTATGAGCCAAACATACCTTTATTCAGAATTAAGTTGAAAGTATTTGTACTTTATATTGAAAAAAAATCTGCCTTGAGTTATTTAAAAAGGACAATTATCAGACTGTAAAATTTTTCTTCGGCCATTTTTTCATTATTTGATTTTAAAATGTTTGTTTTGATTCGTAGAAAATTTTATTAATTAAAGTTTCATAATTGCGCTTCTTAAATAACTCAAGGCAGATTTTTTTCAATACTAAATACTCTTATAAAAAGCTCTTGTTTATCAAAATGTAAGTTTCTTTTATTAAATATTATTTAAAACTGTTTTAAAAAGTAACATTTTAATACCTTTAAATTTTGAAACATAAAAAGTATTTGGAAAGCCGAATATTCGGTATTCGGCCCAACAATTACTATTCGCCTAGCCGAATATTCGGTATTCGGTTCACCTATCGGCCGAATATTCGGCATTCGGTATTCGGCCAAAATCACTATTCGGTGCATCCCTGATGTTAATAGTAATATCCAAGTCATTGTCTGAAATTTAATGAAAGTAGTTACTTTGCGTACTATTCAAGTCATATACATATATTCATTTTGCCCCCCCCCCCAAAAAAAAAGAGGGGTTTTATCCAAATATTGTAGTACATTCCATATTGTGTATTCTATATTGACATTAATCATTGGACATATGGATACAATCTCTCAACTTTTTGCTTCATTTTGGGAATAGCGGAATTTGAGCTTATTCTATAGACGATCGTTTTCAGAATTTTCAAGTTATGTATTTGAGACTTTCATAAAAGTTGCTCTATACATTAAGCTGACACAATATGTAAATGAAATTTCGATATCTTTGACGCAATCGCAGTGAAAAATTTAGTAAATTTGCTCATTTTTCATACAATTTTTATTATTTTTTTAATTGTGATTACAGAGTATTGTGTACAATGTTGTTAGTCATATTTTCAGAAAAGAACATTATTTTATATTAAGAACTCTACAAATTATTAGCGCCCCCCCCCCCAAAAAAAAAAAAAAAAAAAAACTTGGAAAAAATTGGGATTGTTTTTTTAAATACTTTTTCTATCCGCATAAAAATGAACACAGTTTATTACAATAAGCCAGCTAATCATAATGTAGAATTTTGCTACGTTAGTTTTGACAGGGTTATCCAAAAGATATTCGTCCTTTTTCAATTTGTTGACGGTCTCCTATGGAGTTTCGGAAAAAAATCTTCACGGAAATGTATGACCTGTACTATTATATTTACATGCTTAGAGATTCAGGATAATTCTTTATGTATTTTTCTAGACATTTAAGATAATGTCTAAAATCACAAGTGGCCGGTCACCTTTGGCCATATAGTGCATATAATGGTTTAATATATGTCCTGTTTTTTCATTGAGTTTAATTTTGAGGATACGATTAATCGGGTAATTTAGAAATCATTTTTAAGATTTTCCTGGTTTTTAATCGGAAATTAATCGTAATTGTGCTGTCTACATGGTATTACCCTTGAGAAGAGCCATGTAGTGCAATTTCCACTAATATTCGTTATTGTTCCTATATTGCTAACTCCCCTGGTCTTATTTAAGTTTGGTATATATTGGGTTATTCTATATTCATTATATATAAATATATAGATGTATGACGCAGAGCAAAATTTTTCCTACATGCAGTTTATCGGAAAAGAGTAAGTAACCTATAAGAAATTTAATTTACATTTTATCTTAATATGTATATACAGATCCTTCTAAAATAAATATTTAAAAGTTTTGCTTGATTTGTGTATTTTTTGTAAATGAAAATAGGTTTCTATTATCCACAATTTAAGAAATAACCGCCATGACACTTATTTTGATTTGCTCAGTATATGTTAAATTGATTGTTATAAGGCGAAATAAAGGAAATGTATCTATTTGCAAATTGCTACAAATACCATATCATAATACTTTATTTAAATGCGATAAAAGCCATTTTCAACATATAAAATATTTAACAAAAGAAAAAAAAATTTCCTTCTATAAAAATTCAATATTGTTTGCAACTGTTATAAATTTTAGTGAAGCGCAATTTTTTTTTTTTTTTTTTTTTTTTTTTATGTAGGGTGTGCACTCGTAACTGTGTCACAAGGTAATTCTTTAATTGTTAGACATAAACATACATAAGAAAAATTTGTCATACATTTGGTATCATTTTAAATTTCAGATTATGGATCGATTTTGTTCATATGTGAAGTTTTATTTCCTCAAAATAGAGTTAGTTCTCTTCTACCTCTGCTTTGAAACAAAACCATGCAAGTGGCAAAATCGCGTAATATATATATATTGTACTATATCACTACTAAATGTATAGGGTACATTTCTTAATAAGCTGTTTTTCAATCTTTAATCTTTCTTAATTATGATATTGTGTTCAACCTAGCATAGTCAAAATAAATGTTATTGATTTAAATAATAATAGGGTAAACTATGGTCTATGGTTTAATTTTTATGATATTACATTATTCTGCTTTTAATTAATTAATTTAATATTATGATGTGTACAATAAGTCGTTTTTTGTTTTTATTATTTTTATTATCTCCATTTTTCTGTCATATGATATATGAATACTTCATGTTTTAATTTACCACGTGCGATATCAGGGTTAAGGTAGTGCATTTGGGATTCATTCTACTTTATAGCCCATAACTGTTTTATTTTCTCCATATCCACTATAGCTTACTTCGTTTTTCTTTAATTAATTTTGATTTTATGTGTGTTGGTAGTCCCAAATTCGTATTGTTTTGCTTTTTCATGGCAAATACGAAGATGAAACCACACACTCCATTTGTAGTTCCAAAGTATTTGGGACCTGAAGATTCTGCTTTGGTTCTACAAATTCCATTTGTATTCATCAAGGATGCCACTTTTCCGCCGAAAGGCGGATTTCCGCTTTTTTTAATTTTTAAGAATTCTGATTTTCGTTAAGCGATCACGAAGTAAAATAGCCATTTTCGTCGAACGATCCCGAAATAAAACGGGAATTTTCGTCAAACGATTGCGAAATTACACAGCAATTTTCGTCAAGCGATCGAGAAATACAACAGCTTTTTTCGTCAAGTGATCGCGAAATATAGCAGCGATTTTCGTTAAAAGATCTTGAAATAATACAGCTATTTTCGTTAAAAGATCGCGAAATATAACGGTGATTTTTGCCAAAAGATCGCAAAATAAAACTTATTTTCATCAAACGATTGCGAAATACAACAGCTTTTTTTCATCAAGTGATCGCGAAATATAGCAGCAATTTTCGTTAAAAGATCGTGAAATATAACAGCGATTTTCGTTAAACGATCGCGAAATATAACGGTGATTTTTGTCAAAAGATCGCAAAATAAAACGGTCATACTTTCATCAGACGGTCGCGATATAAAACAGCAATTTTCATCAAACGATCTCGAAACGAAACGGTAATTTTCGTGAAACGATCGCAATGTAAAACGACGATTTTCGTCAAACGATCGCGATGTACAACGACGATTTTCGTCGAACTATCATGATGTAAAACGGCGATTTTCGTCAAACGATTGTGATGTAAAACGGCGATTTGCATCAAACAATCGCGAAGTAAAACGGCTATTTTCGTAAACGATCGCGTTGTAAAACGGCTATTTTCGTCAAACGATCGCGTTGTAAAACGGCTATTTTCGTCAAACGATCGCGTTGTAAAAGACGATTTTCGTCAAACGATCGCGGAATAAAACGGCGAGTTTCGTCAAACGATCGCGAAATAAAACGGCATTTTCCGTCAAACGATCATGAAATAAAACAGCTATTTTCGTCAAATGAAAAAAAAAACCGCTGGGAAAACAAACAAAGAAAATTAAAAAAAAAAAAAAAAACTTGCAAATTTTTGCTATTTACTCCTGGAGTAATCATCGAATCTATTGCTGGGTTATTTAAATTGATTTAAAATGATGTGATACATAAAATTTATCACTGAATTTGTTGCTGGATTAAATTAATTCATGTAAAATACTGTAAACTAAAGACAAATCATTTTTACTTACTCTTATAAATTAAATTTACAAAAAAAAAAAAAAAAAAAAAAAAAAAAAAAAAAAAGCTGCATTTTTTTTAAATTTATTATAAACAATATAGTTTACAAAATTCTGCATAAATGTTGTGGAAAATGTCGTAATTTTACTTTACGCATGATTTCCTCTTTTTGGCTATTTTCTGAGTGACATCCCTGATTCATATTGTTCCTTTTTCCCTTCCATATTCAATGTGCTATAAGTAATTAAGTTCAATGGTTAATATTGTTTATTATTAATGGTCTTATATATGTATGTATGTATATATAAATTTATAAATAAACTTAATTATGAAATTAAATAAAAATGAAATTAAAAATTTTAATGTAATTTTTTTCATTTTGTTTATTTTTTAATCTAATGTAAATATTTTGATTGTTCTTCTTAATTTTTCCCTTCTTTACTTTTTATACCTATAAAATGAACGCATTATTATCCGTTAGCTTACTTGCAAAAAGTTTAACACAGCTTTCCTAAATAACCGAAGCTGTGAGACCAGGATGTAATGAAACATTTACTTCCGTGAAAAAAAGAGGGAGAAAAATCTGATTTCTAATTTTACCTTTGATGAAAAGAAAAGAGGAAAATAAAGAACCTTAACCTTGAAAGAATTTTTTTTCCACATTTTCTGTTTGCCCTTTTAAACATTTAGTTCAGGAAGCACTATGAGGAATGAATGAAGGGTGTTTTTGTCTGCTGAGAGTGCACGGTGCTTCTGTTAAGTTTTTCCTTTATCATTATTTCTTGTTTTGAAATAACGGTTTTTGCTAATATGCATCTTTCACCTCATTGTTCATTGTCGTTAAGACAGCATCAATTAGTTTTCACCAGGTGTGTTAAATAAAGGTTGTTTCCTTTGCATGACAAAATTGCAAAGACAAAAGCATATTGTTTTTATTTCGAATGTCATGCGTGTTTAGGATTCCTAATTTGTCCTCTGTGGCAGAATTTTTTAAAGAATTATCTCATTAACGGTAAAATATTTTTGCAAAGAAATATTTTTTAACCCTTTCAAGTCTAGTGTACTATTAGTAGTACATGTCTTTTAATTGAGTATTATTTAGTTTTAACAAACACTTTTGTTACTATTTACCTGTAGTAATGTTAATATGTATCTTATGCATTTACTACATGACTTCTTTTACGTTTAAGCATTTAGTAATAAGAATAAATATTTGCTTAATTCTCTTTGCACCGTTTTTTTTTTTTTTTTTTTTTTTTTTTTACATAACAAATATTTATATAATAAACATAATATATAAGCATATATTTCACTCTTTAAACTTAAAATAAAGGTTACTTTCCTGAATGAATCATGTACAATAAAATGCAAAAACTACTAGAAAGTTGTAATATCAGTTAAATCGTGTTGTAATATAATATTTTCGAAACATCTTCAAAAACTCTTCCTTAGCCTATTGTCACAGGAATATGAATTGAATAGTATGCAAAACAACATTTGTTATATTTCAGGAAATGAAATATTCGTTAAACACTATTTAATCTGTTTGGATCGCTAGTGTTAATGTTATTAACGTAAAAGTATTTTTTGCTAAAAATTTGGAAAAAAAAAAAAAAAAATGGAACCGAAGTTAACAGTAGAAATGAATGACAAATTTACACTTAATACAATTAGAAAAAATAAAAGAACTAAAATATCCTAAACCAGATATTATATGTTTTTCATATTCAATGGTTTTATCTGTTTTTAAACTCCGTTTAATAAAAGGCCAAGAATCTAAATTTAATGAATGGACATTACAGGAATTATTTAGTATATTTACAGCAAGACTGACAGATGAGCGGATGGATTGAACAACGACTATAGGTGCTATGTATTTACATAATTATGAACGCACCTAAAAAGTAAATATTTCTACCAACTACGTTTAGCGGCTCGAAAATGAAAGTTTTCTCCGAGGAACATCTTCTTTTCTGCCACTATGTCGCCGCTTTTCTGTGGGAGGGATGTACATATTTCATTTTGTCGGTAATTTGCTCATACTGGTGTTTGACTTTTTTTTTTTTTTTTTTTTTTTTTTTTTTTTTTTTTTTGTACTACTTAAAAATATCTGCATTTTCTGCAGATTTTTAAATTATGTGAAATTGAATATCTTTATATACATGCATGACTGTTTGAAATTTATTTAATTTTCAATAATTTGAAATTGAAAGTCCCTTGTCTACTTTAAATACTCTGACATACATTTTGAAAAAGGAACAGTCAAGAATTTGAACTGTTTTTTAATTATCATATCCGCTTAAATTATCTGTATATTACACAATGTATATTTACAGTGTGTTTAAAATAAAGTAATAAATAAATAAATAACTGGGCATTTGTGTTTATTTCAAAGAAATGTATGCAGTGCTATAAAAACTAATAATGACGATGAATAAAATCACACTTTTTTTTAAAATATATAAATATCTGAGTCATGTACTAGTATGTTAATTAAAAATGTAATAGACGATACAAAATTCCAAATCTGGTGATCTTATTTTCTTATTTTTTTATTTTTACTTATTCCTAATGAATCTTTCAAAAACGATAGTAAAATTGTTCCTATCTCCCCTTTCACTCTTTTAAAATACAAACGTATGGAAAAATTTTACTTTCATGCATACTCTGAAATATAATTACAAATTAGATCGAATTGTTTGTTATTAAAATCATTTTTAACTTTCGCTAATATTTTCAACATGAATATTTTGTTCAGTCTTTGAAAATATATACAATATATGTGCATCATGTAATCTTTCTTTAAAATATATATATATATATTTGCATCGTGTAAACTTTATTTAAATATATATATACAATATATATGCATCATGTAATCTTTATTTAAAAAAAAAAAAAAAGTGTGTGTATATTTATAGAATACATGTCCCAAGTTTCGAACAGTTTTTAAAATCTGTCTTTGTACTCTTAAAACTTTTTCGCATGGGAAAAATGATAGAAAATAATGTCACAAAAAAGCAAAAAGATTGAGTCGCCAGATATTCAAAAAATAGGTATTTTTATTTATTTCTTACTGTAAATCGGCACTTTTTAAATCATTGTAAGCCTAATCTGAAAGACAAATGTAAGATCAAAAACGTATGTAAAATCATATCATATGAGAACTGTGCCGTTATTTTATTTCCGTTCATTCTTTAACCTTGAAAAGATTTTCTCTAGGATTTGTATTTCAGAGTCTCTTTGTTACTATTTGTAGTCTTCAGTGCTTCTTAAAGAAAGATTACAAGAAATAATGTTGTTGGCATTTCTCATTTAAAAAATGAGAAAAAATGAGAAATTTAATAAATTTCGATACATATTTTCGTTGCATTTCAATTTGATGTAATTTTTAAACATTTTTAGCTTGTAGCTTATATTACATCTTATATTAACTTCTTTTTAATAGGCATATGTATAGGATATTTTCATATGTTATTTTATGTTATGAGTTATTTCACAATAATTCTTAAATTGTGAATTCTTTTTACTGCTTTAGATATTCTTTCTAATACCTCCTCTAGTGTTTTACTTATTAGAAGGTTATTTTTGTCTTTGAATCCTGGGGAATGCAAATATATCACTCCGTGTGGAAGCCATAGTTGCCCGCGTTGCTCAAAAAATGCAAAAAATTAAATAAGTACATTAGCATTTACATCAAAGATTAGTCCACGTATTTTTACATTTTAAAAGTTTTTAACCAAGTTGAGCAACTTTTAAGTGCTGTCGAATTACAAAAATAAGACAAAAGAAAAAAGTCGTTTTGAGTTAATTAAATGTTACCTGTGTGTGCTTTGTTAAAATTAAATATATGGCTTATTTTATTTTTAACCCTTTGTATCACCGTGTTGCAGATATGCAACATACCCCAAAGTCAATAGTACTAACATACTAAGCTTTAAAACACGATTTTACTTGTTCTTATTTCTCAAAAGACCATTTAATACAACCTGATCATTGGAATTCTCAATAGACGATGATATTGAGTTAATTTCCCATACCAAGTTTTGTTTATCATTTGAGAAGCTTCAGATCGAAATTGCAAAAATTAACTTCGTAAATTTTGTCAAATAAAAACTAGTTGGATGTGCCAATCCCAAAACTTTCTTCTATCTCATACATACATTTTAATATTAAAAAAAATAGTTACTCATTTTAATGCTTTAATAATTTTAATTCAATACCTTACCAACTTTGATTTTCATCTTAAATTTCTGCTTCAATCAATTAATCGGAGTAAAAACGAATTTCCGTCTCTGCACGAGCCGATGGACAATAAAATGGTAAGCCGATTTTTTTTTTTTTTCAAATTCAGGGAGGACCTATTTGCCTTACCAAAAAATAATCATACACAAAATGTTTAGTTCAGTTCTAGAACTAACTTCATACACTTTTATGTGGTGCAATATTGAAAATAGCATAAAATTCGGTATTGCAGCGCCCCCTTCCGGCGAATTTTTTTCAGATTCAGGGCGATCTAACTACCCATAGCCATACACTTACACAAAAAATTTCGTTCAATTCGATGCCTAACTTCATGTACTTTTGGTCGGTACAATATTGAAAATGGCACAAAAATAGCGATTGCAGCGCCCCCTTCCGGCGGATAACTTTCAAATTCAGGGCAGACCAACTAGCCATAGTCATACACATACACAAAAAATTTGGTTCAATTCGATGCATAACTTCATATACTTTTGGTCGGTACAATATTGAAAATGGCACAAAAATCACGATTGCAGCGCCCCCTTCCGGCGGATTATTTTCAAATTCAGGGCGAACCAACTAGCCATAGTCATACACATACACAAAAAATTTGGTTCAATTCTATGCATAACTTCATACACTTTTTGATGGTAGAATGGCGACATACAGACACACAGACAGACAGACACACGGACACACAGACACACGAACAGACAGACATTTTGTAAAAACATGTTTTTTGGAATCTCTGATCCCTAAAACGTGTAAATCCGTCGAAAACCGGAAGTCGAAAAAAATTTCGATTACAATACTTTCTTCTATTGAAGATAGAAGAAAGTAAAAAAATGGACAAATTCGAAAATAGAATTTTTTTAAAGGTAATTTTGTACACTTTAAAATTTTGTATTAGAAAATGGACAATATTTAAGAAAAGTATGTCAATTCTGTTTATTGTAAATGTGAAAAAAGTACCTTTTAGCCAATAATTATTTTAGTTTTACGTTCTAAATTTTTTTATTGTTTTTTACATGCTTAAAATGATGTATTCTAATATCTGAGTCAATATTTTTCTAATCGGTGTTGAGCCACAAAGGGTTGATATCAGGGCTGGGTTTTTGCCGGCAGAAAATGGTTTCTGTCATGCCATTGGCAAAAAGTATTTATAACCGGTTTTAACTGGCAGAAACTATTTCATGATATAATCTGATATTTTTTTAATAGTGTTAAATTGCTTACATACATTTTATTCAAGATAAATAACAAATAAAATATTGTGAATATTTTTAATTAAAAAATAAATAAATTTGTATTAGAATTTGACAGTTTTGAACCTTTCACAAAGAATCAGCTATATTATTTGCAGATGATTGAAAATAATAAGATGATATTAAGGACATAGCAGTTGTTAAAATTGTAAATAAATATCATGATTTATAAAGAAATTAAATATTTTTTTTACAACTGTTAAAATCTATTGCTATTGCTTTAGACAAAAGTAAAAAACATGACTGTTCTATTGCAGCTGCTCATAAAATTTGCTTAACTTTATTTAAAGGTGGAAATATCACGAAAACTCACAAATGCAACATTCAAATTACATTTAATGCAGTGCTAGCTTACTTACTTCATTCTAAGTAAGGGATCAAAATTGACATTTGAGCATAGAAAAGGGCAAGAAAATTTCTTTTTAATATTAATCTAAATTTTATACCATGTGTATATTAATTTAAATTTTATGTCCTTGTAGGAAAATCCACTCCTTTTCCAGAAACATATTTCTTATACTAGAAAATGTCTTGTCTTTTGTGGCTGATTGTCTTTAAAAACAAATACCAGTGAAAATGAGAATTTTTCAAATTTTACATCCTCGATAATGACATTACCAGCAAATAATGGTGGTCTTGAAAGTATGTTTTCTAACTTTTCTTTCATTCAGAACAAATTAAAAGGCAGTAGCAGTCTAGGTTAAGAAAGGTTAGCAAAATTAAAACTAAATCGTAATGCTGTTAGTTTTTTCTGTTATTTTTGTACCGCAATTATTTACTTATATATTTTCAAAAGAAACATATTTCTTTGTATATAGAAGTAGATATTTTTTAAGTTATTGCAGTGTATTATTTATTTAAAAATACTCTGAAAAGTAATGTTAAAACATCATAGAATTTTTTGTAAATTTCATTTTTCTAAAACTTTTAAATAGAAATTCAACCGTAAATAATAATATCAGTGGTTTAACATAATGAAAATTTCAAATTTTCGAATGACAGAAAGTTATTCTATGAACAAAGTATATTTACATGATCATTTTGAAAATTTATGCTACTTTGAATAACATTCAAAATCTTTAACTTTTTAACTAAATTTGTTATGTATTAAATACATGTGTGAACTATGAAACATTCGAGGTTAAAGTCTTATTAGCATTATTTCCTAGTTTCTACCAGTTTTTACTACTTACTGGCAGAAACTAGTTTCTGCCATGCTTGTTTTAACCACCCCGGCAGAAACTTGCCAGCACTGGTTGATATACACAAATATTTTAAACTTCAATCATAAAACCGAAGTCTGAAAACTATCCTGGAAAAATTGCATTTGTCATATATCCGATTTTCTACTATAGTTTTCTAGTAAATATCAGACAAATCTCTTGGTCCGACAAAAAGTCTTTCAAAAATAAAGCATGTGATAAATCTTATAAAATGAGACTTCGGTTTTCTCTGCGCTGCTCCAGGGTCTTCTGTATTTTATATGGCTCGAACATTGTTTAAAAAAATGAATATGTTCCTTTCATTTTCGATGGATATCTGACAGGAGTTGCGACCCTCTGTAAGTACTCTTTAAATGCCTGCGTTGGCTTGACTACTTTTTTTTTTTTTTTTTTTTTTTTTTTTATAGAAGGCTTTAAATGCTAGGTTAATTAATAATTGCATTGGCTGAATACTGATTAAACATATCAAATAGTATTTAACTAAATCCCACTATAGCTAACCTGAATTATAATGAAAACATTGGATATAACCCGGTGCGGTTCTTAAGCTGCATTTAATAAAACTAAAATTGAGTTTTTTCTAATATAAATAGTTTATTTAAAAGTAATAATAATAATAAAGTTATCTAAATAGTAATATTATGATTCTTGTGATTATAGAGTACAATTCTAAGAAAAATATACAAAAAAAGTAAATAAATAAAAATAAAATGTTCAAAATTGTAAAAGTTTTATTTTCAAATTCTCTTAAATTCGCTTCAAATATTAATTTTTTAAAATGCATTTTTCGTTTTATTAAAACTTTTTTTTCCATAAAAATGTTTATTATGTCAATAAAAAGTTTAAAGGATACCGATTTCTTTTAATGTTATTTATTTTTATTATTATTTTTAGAGAACTTAAAAAAGAAGACAGTTTTATTGAGCACTTTTATTGGTCTTTGAAGTTTTTAAAATGCACATTCTACCGTTCAGAACTCTGCATTATATATTCATAATTATGCAATTATGTATTTCATTATAATAATTTCCGGGAATATTCTCATGGTCTTTAGTTGAGGACTATTGTCTTGTCACATGACATCGATTTATGATAAATTACAACAGCCGATGTCTTAAAAAGCTCCATGGCAGGTTTTCGTTTCCTTTTCTTTTTTGACTTTCAGCATTGTCTAAGTTCAAATGGTGTTTTAAAAAAAGTTTATTTTGTTATTATAAATGTGGAATCCATACAGACTCCTTGAAAACTGATTAGAGACGAATAGATTTCCAAGGAGAACTCAAAACTCCTTAAATAATAATTTAAAAAAAAGTACGCCTTTAAAAACGTCTTAAATTATCTCAAAACAAAATTTGGCATTTATCAATGATTTAATTGAAGTATACAAAAGAAGAAAATGGAGACTTTTATCTTACAACATCATAAATAATACTGTTTGTATAATCTTAAGTATGCATGGCATGAACGAGATTAAAATGAAGTAAAATAAAAAAAATTCTAATGTTTGTTTTAAAAAAAAGAAAGAAAAAAGAAAAGAAAAGAAAAGAACAAGCGTTAAATTGTGCTGCTTTTCGGGGCTAGTGTGTGTAGGGCAGGGACGGCAAATCTATGATACACGTGCCAAAATTGGCTCGCGATAGATTTTTTTTTTTTTTTTTTTTTTTTTTTTTTCTTTCACGGAGTTGATTTTGAAAGAATATAGAATGAAGTTGAACGAAACACGCAAATTTAAGCTTAGCTGAGCTTTTCTTTTCTCTCTTTTTAATGGAGAGCAAGTAATTGAATTTTAAAACTATTTTAATGCGGGATACGGGTAATAATTACAAGTTATCAAATTAAGAGAAAATTGGTGTAATACTAAAAAGAAATATATCAGGTAAGTAAAATTTGCCCGTGATGATACTATAGCGACTCGATATAAAATTTATTACAGTTGTTCGCTCTATTTATTTCAGCGGGTCATTATTTTCTCAAACGATATGAAAATCTTAGAAACCCAAACCTCTTGTCGGATGACTCTAATTCAGCTTACATTCTGTTAAAAAAAAAAAAAGAGCTTGAACATCATATTAATATTTAGCATGACCTAAATCATATCCACCTTTTTATTACTTTATAAAATATATTAGTGCAATTTTTAAATGTATATTATCCCATGAAGTAAAAATTCAGAAATTTTTGAATTTTGATCTACTAAATTATTTTTTGGTACTTGGCACGTCATGGTCACATAAAATCTTAAAATGGGCACGCTAATCTAAAAAGGTTCGCCGGCCCTAGAGGGTAGAATGGTTTACTGTATTTATTTATTTTTGTAAATGCCACATGTTTTTCCATTCAAATTCTGCTTTTAAAATGTGATGCATGCGTGATACATGATTGGTGTATTTGAGAATACTAGCGTTTGTATAAAAGTGGTCACTACATAATGTATTTGACTGACAATTTTGTTTAGAAATTTATGAAACCATTAAGCATCACATTATAAATTCTGTGTAATTTTAACATTTAATTATTTGTTAGCTTTCAATACAAAAATTTCTTCCACACGAGGCATTAAAATTAAACCGTTTGCGTTAAACAAGTGCGCGGCACACATTAAATAATACACTGTGTTTTTTCGGATTGAGTCCATCTCTGCGAACCCTGTAATGAACCCTGTAAGTGTCTAGTTGCCGTATTTGTTTATTTCGCAATTTCCCAATCATAGTCCCTTTTTTTTCATCAAAATTTATTTGCTCATCGATGTTTGAAAAACAGTTTAATGGTGGCTCCGACGATTCCTTTAATACGCGTTTTTGTAATTGCTTTATTTTTCAACTCATTAATTTTAGTTATTACTGCCATTAAAGTGTACATTCACTTGTAAAATTCCGAAAATAATTTAATGGTTTTGTTTTGACTAGGCATACCCATCGTATGAGTAACAATCAGAAACAATTATGCGAACAATGCCTCCTGAATTGTTTTGGAAATGAGAACTCGCAGCGAAAATGGTTGTAGGAGTACCTGCTAGGGCGGTTACCAGTTAGAGAAAAATCGAAATTCACAAAACAATGCTAGGAGGAAACCTACAAAAGCCATAAAGGCTTCGCACCCAAAAAAAAGAGAAACCGAAAAAAAGAAACACACGCACAATGCATAACTCGCATGAAAAGGCTAACCTACATAAAACGAAGCCGATAGAAAACTTAACGAAAAAAAACCCTTCCAAATGAAGATCAACAATTATATTCTTGACTTTGGGGCAAAGTCTGTTTAATGGAATACTCTTACAAAAGACGCTTAGAATTTTGCTTTTGAAACCAAGCATTTAATAAACTAAATCAGGGTAGAGGTGAAAAGCTAGATTGGATAATGGTTGAATTCTTATTTTGTTGGCTTAAACTTTCGTTTAAACGAGCGTGATGAAGATCTTTCCGCGAAACTTGTTGGAAGTAGTTAATGCAAAAGTCTTTGTTTGTTTAAAAGAATCGTGTCGTGCTATTCAGTATTATTTAATATTTGGATTAAAATAGAGATAAGTCTTGAAACAAAATGAAGACATCTAATTCTCTCTGTTTGTAACCTTTTATTGAACATGGCTGATTCATTGTTGTCTTTTATTTAAAAAAAAAAAAAAGAAAAAAAAAAAAGAAAAATGTTTTGTAAAATAAATGTGACAGAAGCGGATGAATTAAATGCAGTAAGTTTGTTTTGAAGCTGACGAGTGTAATGTTATCTGCATTATATGGATTGAATAATTTTTTTAAAAAAATAAGTTGGAAATTGCACGTGAAGCATAGCAAATGAGGTGCGTTTGTACTATAAGGAAGTTTTAAAAATATTCAGATATTGGTGTAATACTATATAGTATTTCGGATACTGTAAATTGTCCGAAATCTTTTGTGTAACCCTATAAATACATAGCAATGCATAATAATTTTATAAAATGTGAAATAGTTTAATATTATTAAAATTGCCCCAAACAATGTTTCCCCATATAGACCAAAATTGGGAAATTTCATTGTGACGGTATGCTCATGCTGGGTGTCATTTGTCACGTTATATGCAGACATACTCATTAATTTAGGTTAAAACAACACAGTTTATTAAAATGATAAGGGCCAAAGGAAAGTGGAGCCAGTCTATAATTTCACACACTGAGAACACTATGAACAGCTAAAATCATACTCACAAGCGTCGGTCTAGCTCAGTCGGGGCACCGTCTAACACTTGACACTATTCCCCGGCTGATCTACTAAACAAATCTTAATTTCACAGCCCGTGGCTGTGGATATTCCTTTATTTCTCAAATAATCAAAACTAAACTTTCTTACCAAGGCCGAGTCTTTAATCCACTATCTGAACTCCTTTCCGCTCTACTGGAGGCCGTAGCTATTTTCTAATCGTCAGCACCTTACTAATCAATCATCAGCTTCGTTGTCTAATGGCGGAATACACACAGAGGCCGCTGGCTGCTGGCTACTGCCAGGAACACACAGACGCTGGCTGCTGGCTAAGGCCAGAAACACACAGAGGCTGCTGGCTACTGCCAGAAACACACAGACGCTGGCTGCTGGCTACTGCCAGAAACACACAGACGCTGGCTGCTGGCTACTGCCAGAAACACACAGACGCTGGCTGCTGGCTAAGGCCAGAAACACACAGCCCACAAACTTACACCCAAGCTTTTATACGCGACAAACTGAGATACTTCTCATTAACATAATACTAATAACCGCGAGCTAACTGCGGAATTCGAAAGAGCACACACACTCTAGAAAGTTAAAGTAAAAGAGAGGATAGATGTCACTTTTACGCCTACAAAATGTTAAAATATTGACGTCACGATCTCAGAACACTAGAGTGCCTTTATGACTAAAGGTCACTCCCTCACAACCCCCCCTCGAACTCCGCAGAGAAAAAGGGCTGGGCTAAATGCATGCCCAGAACTTTTTCTTGTTATAAATTTAGAGCCGTAATAAAACACAGTGATGGGTGAAATTTAACGCCGAAACCTAACTTTTAAAATATTAACTTTAACCCATCACAACCAAAAAAAAAACTCAGTTTGCCTCAAGTAATCACATAACCAATCCAACCATTCTTCTATCTTAGAAATAGCCTCCGTAAAACTCCCAAAAACTCGTAAAACTTTCAAAACTAATTACTTCTTCTCTCAAAACAACCCACTCCACTGGGAGTGCTAAAATTTCTCAAAACACTAACCTTCCGAAATTTTCCTCAATATTGCAATGCAACTATAACTTTACCCAAAAATTTCTCCATAACTTTTAATATACTAGAATTCGCACCAAGTCCAAAAAACCCAATGCGCAAAAACTTTCCTCATCCAAATTCCGACTTCATCTAAAATTACATTTACTTCATACTAAACTAACTCTGCTACTACGTAATACCTACATCCCCATTAGCCAATGAACCAACTCCCAAACTTCTTCAGACTTAACTCCACTTGAACAATAATTGGGGCACATACGTACAGCGGCATATCGCTGTGCTTATGCAACAATCAAAAAATATCAAAAATTTACAAAATGACGTCATCAATCTCTTCATCTGTATTAACTAAAAGAAAAATAGCAGAATCAATACATAACAAAAAGTATACTTCCCTGCAAGAAAATCACATTAACATTCAATTTTAATACAATACAATTTCAAATTCCAATGCAGCTTAAAACTTCGCAACTTGCGGAAACCATTCCCAACTAAAGTACAAAACGCAACTCATAAAACACGAACGATAAGAAGAAAGTTAATTCATTAAATGTTAGTATAAGAGATAGAAACGCGTGTCAAGGACTTCTTGACCGCAAAACACGTGCGCGCCTGAACCGCGGCGCGTGTACAAAATAACCCAAATTACTATCTGTACTTTCTGAAAATTTAAGCATACATTAACATACATTTTATAACACATGAACAATAACAATATAGTAACATTTTAACAAATAACATAACAATTTAACAATAGATCCAGAATTTTTAAAAGCAGTTAAGACCAAAATCTCAAACATACATAAAACTAACAATTTTGCAAACAAATTTTGAACACAATTAAGCACTAAACGTGAGTCCGTCAAAAAAATTCCAAAAATGGCCAAAAGTACAAAACAGTCTCTCTGCTTTCTATTCCTTCACATTGCTACCACATATATGCACTCTAATAGAAATTTAATAAAGAACATTATCACCCAATCATAGAGATGATTCGCTGCTGGCAGGCTTCATACTGCAAGATGGCTTTCTCCTCCTGTCCCAGAAGGCTTGTACGAAGGATCTCTCGTCATCAGAACTGTACGGTGACGCCACAGTTGACTGTCGTGCCTGCAGCCTGGTTCTGAATGGATGCCGTGGAATACTCGTAGGTTCCACTCGACGACTCTGCTCCGGCCGGTTCGCTGGGTTCACTCCATGGCGAGGTTCACATTGTTGTCGCCGGTAATCTGAGAGTTGTCTCCTCTTTCTAGACGCACCCGAAGTTACCGAAGATCCAAGGCCACGTTTCTTTCCGGACCTACGTAGTTTCTTGTTAGGCAAAGATTCGGCATTTAAAGTTCGCTTAACAGTTTTACGAGTGTCCAAACGAAATCTTTTCTGGGGATTAATCACTGAAGATGGTGAACTATTAGTTAATTTATGCTTGTGAGGTTGTTGTCTAATAGATGGAGGAACTGGACAATTTATAATTTTTTGTCTTTTATGACACACAGAGTCCGATGTATTTGACACAGTTCTCTTATTTTTATTATACTTTGCTCTCGGATTGCTAGGCTTTCGACTTTCAATAACAGTCTTTGGAGCTGTTTGACTAAATTTTCTTCTTGAATATTGATGAAAAGAATTAGACGAAGAAGTGCTGGACTCGGGACACTCATTGGATCGGGAATTTCGCGAAACACCACTCGACATATGAGAACCTTCACTACCATTTTCTCTAAACTTATACACTCTAACCTGATCCAGATTAACAGTCATTCTTTCACCATTGACATCAACAACCAAATTATTATTTCGAACTTCCAAAACCTCGAACGGACCTACAAACTTCGGACCAAACTTAGCTACTCTCTTTTGACGACTTGAACTTAACCAATGCTTTTCTACTAACACAAAATCTCCAACTTTCACTTCTAACTCCCTTCTACGCATATTATAATACTGAGCTTGCTTTTCTTGCGCTTTTCCCATTTGAACCTGAGCTTCCTTAACCAACCTCTCAATATCCTGACACATGTACTGACTTTCTGCATCTGACACCATAACTAACCTTTGGAATGGAGTAATAACTTTTCTACCCAAAAACAATTCAGCTGGCGTTTTCCCCGTTGACTCGTGAACTGCTGTACGAAGTGCGTACGCAAAATGCTGAAGAAACTGGTCCCAATTTGCATGATGAGAACCAACATAAGAAGAAATCATTTGAATTAATGTACGATTTACACGTTCAGCCATATTAGACTGAGTAAGTTCCATACCGACCTCAGTCTCCAACTTTTCACAAAAAGATTTAAAAATATTAGATATAAAATCATAACGAAATGGTTTACTAGCAACTAGTGCGTCAAAACCAATATAAATTTCATTAGTTAAACTCGGTTTATCTGAAAAAACTTTACCACAATCGACTAAAGACTTATTAACCTCCATTTTCTTAACCACACTTAAACCCGACTCCTCCAAATTAACTGACACTGAAACAGGCTCTTTTTTACTCACATTCTCATCATTATTCACGATTAACGACTTTTTAAAGAAATCCAAACTAATTCCTCTATCCTTCATATAATCCACACCAACTATACAATGCACTGTTAATCCATCTAACACACAAAACTCCCAACATGTCTTAACCGAACGAATTTCAACTTCCAATTCCACTGAACCTTTATTATCGCAAGCTACTCCCTGTGCTGACTGAACCACCAGACTTGACCTTTTCAACTTCTTATACGAAAAATATTTCCGATAACAATCAAAAGAAATGAACGACTTATCTGCCCCTGTATCGAAGACACTTTTAACGACAATACCATCTAACACAATTAACACCTCAGGTAACTCAACCGGATTAATAGTAATTTTATTTAAACTCCCCGAAGACTTTTCTAACCTCTGAACACATCTCTTTTGCATTGACCTATTTTCCAAACTCTCATCCGAAGTTAATCTCCTTACTTGCGAAGAAACATTCCTGTCCCGTACTCCCCCACTACGATCATAACCACTATTCTGTCTATTTCCATGCATATTTCTCTCACCACTTCTAAAATTATTAGCACCACCACCATTCCTATTACCCTTACTCGTATTCGACATATTACGACCAAATCCATCACTTCTATTACGCACATTACTATCCGTGACAGGTCTCTGCCGAGGGTTACGCAAATCCCGTTGATCCGAGCTATGCCGAGACTCATACTTCGATAATATCTGGTGCATTTCTGCAAAATTCTTCGGTGCTCTAACTATTACAATAGAACTCTTTTCTCAAAATACTTTTATCTTTAACGGGAGGAAATGCCTTCTTTAACTCGATCACAGTTTGTTCAAATCTTTTCGCTTCCTCAGTAATCAAAAACTTTCCTATATTTTCTAACCACAAAAGTGCTTCGCCCTTTAACGAGCATTTGAGCACTACGTATCTACTTTTTTCAGGTATATTATTGAACAAAATATAATCATCTAACTTCACTAAAAATTCACTAATATCACCCTCACCGGTGAAATACACTCGTGGCACAATCTCACAATGTCCGACATTTCGTTGGGCGCCATTTGTAACGGTATGCTCATGCTGGGTGTCATTTGTCACGTTATATGCAGACATACTCATTAATTTAGGTTAAAACAACACAGTTTATTAAAATGATAAGGGCCAAAGGAAAGTGGAGCCAGTCTATAATTTCACACACTGAGAACACTATGAACAGCTAAAATCATACTCACAAGCGTCGGTCTAGCTCAGTCGGGGCACCGTCTAACACTTGACACTATTCCCCGGCTGATCTACTAAACAAATCTTAATTTCACAGCCCGTGGCTGTGGATATTCCTTTATTTCTCAAATAATCAAAACTAAACTTTCTTACCAAGGCCGAGTCTTTAATCCACTATCTGAACTCCTTTCCGCTCTACTGGAGGCCGTAGCTATTTTCTAATCGTCAGCACCTTACTAATCAATCATCAGCTTCGTTGTCTAATGGCGGAATACACACAGAGGCCGCTGACTGCTGGCTACTGCCAGGAACACACAGACGCTGGCTGCTGGCTAAGGCCAGAAACACACAGAGGCTGCTGGCTACTGCCAGAAACACACAGACGCTGGCTGCTGGCTACTGCCAGAAACACACAGACGCTGGCTGCTGGCTAAGGCCAGAAACACACAGCCCACAAACTTACACCCAAGCTTTTATACGCGACAAACTGAGATACTTCTCATTAACATAATACTAATAACCGCGAGCTAACTGCGGAATTCGAAAGAGCACACACACTCTAGAAAGTTAAAGTAAAAGAGAGGATAGATGTCACTTTTACGCCTACAAAATGTTAAAATATTGACGTCACGATCTCAGAACACTAGAGTGCCTTTATGACTAAAGGTCACTCCCTCACATCATTAGCGGTCATTATTTTAAATTTCGAACGATTAAAAGGCATTTGAAACTTTTCCCTCATTGACCGTAATGTAACGGAATACTTTTGATTGTCCCTGTAATTGATCTATGCATCCGATTTTCATAAAATTTGAAATGACTCGACAAAACTATGCAACAATTATATGTTTTAAATTTCAAATGATTTAGTTGGGTAGTTTTTATTCTGTTCTATACGGACAAATGGACCGACGACGTACTGAACGACGACTATCAGTGCTATATACTGGGTGATCCAAAAGTTAGGACAAATTTTAAAAATGAATAATTCGAAAACGAATCAAGATACAAAGATATGGTTTGCCCCAAATGGATGGAAAAGAAACTGTGTTTTATGTGGCAAGGCAACGAAAAAAAATATAGTTCTGTTGGCGACCAACAGCATCACTAGCAGCACTGAAAGATGCCATCCATCAAAATGTGTCTCCCGTAACGCAAGAAATGCTACTAAATGCTGTGAATGGTGTGGTGCCTAGTCTCACAGTTGGACTTATGAATGATGGACAGTACATTGAACATTTACTGTAGTACTAATTAACTGTAATTAAGCTGACTTGTAAGTTGTCAACAACAATTTTTAATTTGTAAATCATCTTTTGATACAATAAAACACTATAGCGACATTTGTTGGTAGCCAACAAAACTTTTTTTTTCGTTGTCACAAAAAACTCGGTTTCTTCACCATCCGTTCGGTGCAAACCATATCTTTGTATCTTGATTCGTTTTCGAATTATTTATTTTTAACGTTCGTCCTGACTTTTGGATCACCCGATATTTACATAATTACGAACGCACCTAAAAAGGAAATATCTAATCTTCATTTGATAGAGGATTGTGCAGTTTTCATTTTCTAATTCTGAAGGACCTCATCCAGTGTTCTCGCTGACATTTGACCAACATTAGTAATTTGGCTAATTAAAAATAAAAAACATTCGCCAAATGAAAAAAGGATTAGCAAAATAGATTCGCCATGTGGTACAAAAAAAAGTATCTTTAATATGCTTTAATGTATTTCTTTTTTTTTTCACCATGTTCTAAATTAACCCAAGTTTTTATAATTGAGACAACGATTATAATTAATCTCTACAGATATATTAAAAATATGCATATATTAAAAATATGTATAAAAAACGAAAAAGAAAAGAAAGAAAAAGCAAAAACTGAGCATTAGCAATTTGGCGAATCTATTCGCTTGTTTACTCGCAAATGAAGTATTTAGTCGCAATTTGACGCATTGGCGAGCGACAGCGAGAACACTGACCTCAATTCGCTATCTTCGACATATTAGGGAAGCCATCAATGAAATGTTAGCTGTAAAAAACTCCACATTTCTATGTTTCTATTACAGGTTTCCCTCATTTAATCCCTCATAATAACCGCATGTATAATGGAAACCACATATCGAAACAGGCATTTAATACGTTAAATTAATGATAATTCGAAACCGAATTTTGTTAATCCTCTAATTTTCAACGGAAAGCGAAAGTTTAAAATTTTTAAAATTAATTAATAAATGAATTTATAGATAAATATCCTCTTCAGACCTGAGGTACACAAATGTGTACCTCCATTCTTTACCTCATAAAAACTAAACTGTTCCAATTTTTTTACTTTACTTCTATACAGCTGAATGTTTTATGCTTGAAAACAAAACCAATAAATGTCAGCACTGATGAATATTACCTCATAAAATAAATATTATTTTCATCCGAGTCTCGAAAATATCTTCAAGACAATTGTGGTCAAGAAAGGAAGAAATATTCATGATTTTTTTAACTTAAATGCTTTTCAAGAAAATTTTTTTGAGGATTTGCTGATCATTTACTTGTTTAAAGACCTTAATTTTGTTACTGCGTAAATTTATATTACTGATAGTTAAACTGATGTTTTAAGGGGATTAATACTTTCATATCCATTTTTGTAAACCTAAATTACCAGTCCCCTAAAGTACGGATTCCTTAAAAATGACTTTTTCTGTCATCTATGGTGTCATTTGGATTATGCAAAAGTAATAAATATATATTTGTAGAGTTATTTTATGCTCAGGTCTGAAGAGGATATAAAGATTTAATAACCCTTTCGGGTCCGAATTTTTTTTTTCAGCTTTTAGAAAAAAATTATTTTTGTTTTAAATAACATTAACACTAGCAAGCTATCCAAACAGATTAATTAGAGTTTAACCTCTTCGCTACTGGCGATTATTACAGTATTTTTAATTATTACTGAATTATTTCTTCTCTCGTTTGACTTCAGAGCGAGATTTTTGTTTTATTTTCATTAGCTCGAATCTTAGAAATCGAAACATATTATTCTTATATCGAAATTTCATTTATATTTGAGTATCATTAATAAAATGGGATAAAACTGATGTGCCCATTTGGGTACTCAGGGACTGAAGAGATAAACGAGTATTTCATAGTCTGAAAGATGACGAATGTTGTTGTTTTGCTTAATATTAAACTAATATTCATATGACATTAGATTAAGGAAGAATTTTTGTAGATGTTTAGAAAAGATTGCATTACATTAAGATTTAACTGATATTACAACTTTCTGATGCTTTTTGCGCCTTATTACTACACTTGATTCTTTCAGGAAAGTAACCTTTATTTTAAATTTAAAGCGTGAAATACATATTTCAAATAAAAGAATCGTAAACGGTGCAAAGATAATTAAACAAATAATAATAACAGAGTTTCCCCCAGGTTTAAAAAGGGGCAGGCGCTAATGTTCTGAAAAGCGCATTTTTTAAATTTTTCAGGGCACTTTTTTGATTTTTTAAGGGCATTTTTATAGCGTTGAATCTAGAAATTAGCAGTTCAAAAAATCGTAGAAATACAGAAATTTCGTCAAAGAATCCAGAAAAAAATCTAAAAAAAATCGACTGGAAAAAAAAGGTAAATTTTGTTAAAAGATCGCGAAAAAAGAACGATTTCTTAAAAAAAAAAAAAAAAAAAACACGACAAAATACGTGATAAAATCGCGAAAAAACGGCAAATTTGTGAAAAGTGTGAACATAACCGTGCGGGCGAGGGGGGGGGGCATTTAAAATTTAGGATGCGCCAAATTTATACTACAAACGTCATTTTTGGGCTGTCACAATAAAAAGTTGGGCGGGGGGAAGGGCATCAAATTCTAACTATGCCCCGGGTGCAATTTTCTCTTCGCACGAAAATGATTGTAAATCAGGGAAATTAAAGGGCAAAATTTCGCTAGCCATTTAGCACTAGCCACCGGCCACAGGGCCAGTAAGTGAGAAAATGTGGCTAGTGAAAAATTGTCTATCAGCGGCCACCACCCGGCCACTTTTTCATATGGAGAGAATAAAATTTTCTTACATTTCAACAAGGATTCTTTTTTTTTTTTTTTTTTTTTGTTCAATATATTTATATTAACATAGTTATTAGGGTTATTCAGTTTTAGATTAATATTTATAAAATTTTTACTGTTTAGTATTTTTAAATAAAAAAGTGGCCACTTAAAAAAACTAGTCCGACCGACCAATGGCCGCTAAAGAAATTTCCCAATTTTGCCCTATAAGGAAAATCCGCTTTTGGACCAATAATAATTTTAAAAATTTTTTGAAGCAGAAAAATTCACTTCTGGCATTAGTCTTTTTTTTTTTTTTTTTTTTTTTTTTTTTTGTGCTACTTTGGGGCCGTCCATTAATCATGCGAGGCTCGAGAGGGGGGGAGGGGTCCATAAAAAATCACGAAATGTCACAAGGGGGGAGGGGGGGGGTAGTAATATATCACGAGTATTTATTTTTTCGGCAAACGCGCGATATTGAACCGAAAAGCGGCGTTTCGTGTATTTATTTTTTCGTCAAACGCGTACAAAGTCGACAGCGGCTTGTAGTATGATCTTGATTCACCGTTGCCAGGCAACGAACGAAGTGAAGTTTCCGCGAGAGAGATTTTCTGGGTAGTGCACGAAAATGATGACGCCGAGTGGCTTGATGAAACCGATGTTAATCTTCAACAAAGCACTGTGCCTACAACTAACTTTCAAGATGCTTATCCAGTTATTGGTGTTGAAGAAAGTCTTGCTAATCCGTGGTCTGAGGACATTGTAAATTAAATTCTGTCAAAAACATGAATGTGAATGTATGCCAAGTTCGCTAAAGGTTTCGCTAATAAAAGAAGTGAGATTTAACTGCAAACCAAGTTCTTTCGGAGCTCCTTAAATCATAGCTCCTGTCATGCATAATATTATTCAATTGCTTAAAATGATTTGTTATGTTATTTGTTATTCAATAGAGCGACTTGGCAAGTTTTCAGCTACCAACTTTAATCTTTGAGTCGGAGTACAATTTAATCTAGAATCTGATTGACAAAGATCTAAGCAATCGAGTGTTCGAATAAGTATATTGAAGTTAAGGTATTGATAAGTTAAGGAAGGGATCAACTTTAAGATCTGATCAACTAAACAGAGAAATTTGAATAAACTCTATAAACTCTAAACTCTCCCATAAACTGTAAAATGCCAAACTTTATGTTTCCAGTCAAGTCTCTTAATATACAGTCATCGCATTTTTAGAATGTTTTTTGCTCATTTACCTCCTTTGGGTTAGTGTAATCGACATAAGATATATCCTATGTTGGAGCAAAGACTGTCATCATCATTTTGATATCATTACTTTTAAGATCGGTTTGTTGCTTGCTGAGATTGTTTTAAAATTGGTATTTCGAACTTTTTTAGAACGCTCTTCGTGTATTTTCACCCATTTAAATTTGATATTTTTTAGCAAATTTCATTAGTGATCATTTATACCTTATGAATAATTAACATGCCAAAATTTGTGCTTCTAGGCCCTTCAGTAAAACAAAAATCACATTTTTAGAATGTTTTTCGCTTCTGAACCCTCTTTTTGTTAGTGGCACAGACATAAGATATAGTCTATGTTTGAACCGGGGCGAATATCATCATTTTGGTACCATTACTTTTGATATCAGTTCGGTAGTTTCAGAGATTAGCCCTGATACTCGCCAAAAGTGACGCCAACTTGGCACTATTTCTGGTATTTTGTGAAATTCTCATAAACTTCCATTGTAATCCAATAATTTATCCTCTAACCAACCATTAATGTTTACTTATTGGTGATTTCTGATTTTTTCTTATTTATAGATGCAATAACCTACCTCCACACCAAATTTCAACTTCCTAAGTCACCTGGAAGTAGTCAAACATTTCTATGAGTGAGTCAGTGGTAAAAACAGTGGTTTTCAGACGTCAATTTCTCGTGAACGGTAAAAGATTTTTTAAAAAAAATTTAGGATTCGGAAATTAGAAGATGGTCTTACACGACACAAAAAATTGCAAGTGTGTAGGTCAAATAGAATTTAAGTTATTGAGGGGTCAAAAGTGGCTCGAAATGGTTCGGATAATATAACCCACGGCCGGTGTGTCGCCTTTTACTTTGTGAACTTGGCTGACACACTGCCGTGTGTCTAGATTATGTTCATGTATTACTACAAAAAAGTTTTTCGCATTTCTTTCATTATTTTTATGTCAGTCCAAAACAACTCTCAACCATTCTGTTTACTTCTTAAGGTTATTAATGTAGTTTTTTTTTTTTTTTTCTATAATAAAATTTGATGATACTTGAACCTGTATTTTATAATAAATATTCTAAAAAAATTAAGATTCTTTGTAGGTACTAAAAAATACACGTGATGTAGGGTCGGGGGGGGGGGGGTAGTCTTGAACCTCACCCTGTATCACCAAGGGGGAGGGGGGGGGGGTTAAAATGCCAAAAAAAATCACATGATTAATGGACGGCCCCTTTAACAAAGTCTGCATTTTTTGCGATCTTTTGACAAAATCCGTCGTTTTTTCAGGGTATTTTGACGATATTTGCTTTTTTTCGTGAAATTTGCCGTTTTTTGCAAATCTTTTGAAAGAATTTTCAGTTTTATTGCGATTTTTGGACGAAATTTGCCGTTATTTTCGCAAATCTTTTGACGAAATCTGTCGTTTTATCGCAATTTTTTAATGAAAGTTGCCGTTTTTTGTGATCTTTTACCGAAATTTTCCGTTTTTCGAGAATCGTTTGACAAAATTTTTCGTTTTATCGCGATGTTTCGATGTAATTTGTCGTTTTTACACGATCTTTTGAGGAAATGTATAGCGCATTTTAAAACTAGTCTAAGAGCTAGCAACGTTTTCGTCACCTGATTTTATCAAGGCTCATTTTTTAATATGTTTGTCCATTTTATGATAGAATACGTTTGCTAGCGGTCTGGCAGTCGGGAGACGTTGCGTTTACCAGTGGCAGAAGGGGTTATGCAGGTCAAAAAGCTTCAAAATCACGTCATTTTATCAAGGCTCATTTTCTTATATGTTTTTCCCCTTTATGGTAGAATACGTTTGCAAGCGGTCTGGCAGTCGGGAGACGTTGCGTTTAGCTGTGGCAGAAGGGGTTGTGCAGGTCAAAAAGCTTCAAAATCACGTCATTTTATCAAGGCCCATTTTTTAATATGTTTTTCCCTTTTATGGTAGAATACGTTTTCAAGCGGTCTGGCAGTCGGGTGACGTTGCGTTTACCTGTGGCAGAAGGGGTTATGCAGGTCAAAAAACTTCAAAAATCCGCCATTTTATAAAGGCTCATTTTCTTATATTTTTTTATCAAGCTTATAAATTACAAGATATTACTCTTTGGACAGCAGACAACCTATAATTAATTTTCAAGACACCAAATTCAGTTGCAAAGTTAACGCCAGATGTCTTTAAATATGGCAACGAAAGTGCCTGTTCCAAGAGTGGTTTATAATTTAAATTTTATAAGACCTCTTTACGTCATTTTATCAAGCTAAAAATTACAAGATATTACTCTTTGGATAGCAGACAACCTATAATTAATTTGCCAGACACCAATTCGTTTGCAAAGTTATACCAGACGGCTTCCCTTAGCAAAAAAAGGCATAGAATTACCATAAAAAAAACACCATAAGTGCAATCATATGGATTTTTGCCTATGGTAAAAGTGATTCTATGGAAAACCATATAATCGTTAAGTATATGGTAATTCTTATGAAAAACCATATAAACGTTAAGTGTATGGTAATTCTTTATGGTACTATATATTAAAAAATAATAACGATATCAACTTTGGTGGCGCCATCTTTTAGGAATACGGGGAACTAAGCTTACTAATGCACTTCGACCTTCGGAAACAGTGGGATTTGATCCACGGACGGTAGGGATGGGAGGCGAGCGTCCTAACCATTCGGCCATGCTGGGTGATGAGCTGTGGTTATAAAACGTTATATGAATAAAGCGTTTCGGTAAATCATCTTTATTTGTCGTTCTAAGTTAATGGTTGACAAAAGAAGGTAGTTTTAAAGGGTTTTTTTTAATAAATTGTTTTATAGACATGTATTTATAAGTTAATTTATTATTTTAATGAATGGAGTAAATATCTTAGCAAATATTATTTAGTTATAAAATCCAATTAATTAAAGATAAAACTATTTTCTGTTTATTTAAATTAATTTTAAAAAAATAGAAAGTCGATAAGAAATAATATTTAATAAGAATAAGAAATCATTTGATAACTTAGTATATAATATATTTTTAATGATTATATTAATGTATTATATTAATGCCTTACTGACGAGCATTTTTTTCAATTTAAAGTAAAAACTATATATTACTATTTTTTAGATAATTTTTACGGAAATTTTGAATTTTTCTTTTAAATTTTAATACCAAAAAGATTAATAGATATATTCAATATTTTTATACAGTGTAAAATGATTTTTAATCTTTTCAATAATTATTAACGTTTAAATAAAATAAAATAAAAACTTTGTTGTTGCATATAAAATGAATATAAATGAATATAAAAACCAAAACTAAAAAATACTACTATTGTCTGACTATTGTCTCTTCGAATTATAATAGAAAACATGATTTAAACATCATTATAAGCATAAGAAAAAATAAAGATATTTTTAATGCAGTTTTTTTTTTTTTTTAAGAATGTGTTTGTATTTACAGAAGTTTGTAATTTTGAAGTTTGTAATTACAAACTTCTTTAATCGCTGTTAGAATTTTATAGGAAATATGTCATCAAATATATATTTTTGTTAAATCATTTTATTTCTCCCATAGGATTTTTTATAGATTCTGCTCACATATATGAAATACATAAGAACAATATAATAACACTATTATTTCATATATTATAATAATTTGAGGTCGATAAAAATATCGGTAGATTTTTTGATATTTTTATAGATCGTAAAATAATTTTTAATCTTTTTAATAATTTTTAACTTTTAAATAAAATAAAAATCCTTGTTGTTCCATATAAAATTACTTTAAAATTATCAAATAACGTAAATTAATTATGAACCTTTTTTTTTTACTATAAAGTTTATTAATATTTAATTAACATATTATAATATATTATATTAATATATATGTATTAATATTTTGTTAATATTTTTAAAAGATATTTCAAAAATTCTTTTGGTGATTCAAATATTTGTAGGTCCTTTTTAAAATAAATTTAAAAATATTTTCTTTAAATAATTATAGGCTATTTTTGACAATTTGTTTATTTTGAGGGGGTCCGGGACACATTAAAAAATCTTTTATTGAATTAAAATTTCGCAATTTTTTGTGATATTAAACATACCATTTTAAAACAAAATCACATGATAAAACTTCTCTATATTTTTGTAATTTAAAATTTATTAAAAAAAGTGGAGTGGAAAATTAAAAATTATTGTAACTCAATGTAATAATTGTACAATTTTAGTTTTTTAGCAATTAAATAAACAGAAACACCTACATTTTAATTTTGATTCAGCCTTTTTAAAAATATTAATAAAAAATTTATTTAAAGTAAAAGTTTGAAAATAATACTTTCAAAAATAAATATTTTTTTTTCAAATTTGTTGAATCAAAATTAAAGTAAAGCAATAAAGAAAAGGCGTGTTTTAATTTTAAAGCATTTATGTTTAACGGTTCTTGAGTTATAACAATTTAAATGTGAGAAATTGTGAAAACCCATCATGAAGAAAAAAGCATACAAGAAGTCTTATCCATGACAATCAATGCTTAAAAGCTAGATGCTGAAAACGAAAAAAAAACCCACATAATATTTCCTTTTCTAAATATGATTTTTAAAAAATGTCATTATAAGCATAAAAAAATCAGATAAATTTTTAATGCAGTATTTTTTATGTGTGTCCCTGACTCCATTAATCGCTGTTAGAATTTTATAGGAAATATGTCAATTATATATTTTTATTGAATAATTTATTTTTCTCAAGATTTTTTTTTTATTTTTAACGCATTTACACACTCATATATAAGAATTATATAAGAATAAAATGTTATTTTATGTTATATTAATTTGAGATGAAGGGATTTTCATTAGACTGGTTATAAGTTAACATAAGTTGTTCCTAAATAGATTTTGGTTTAAACTATCTAACCAGTGACGTTGCTATGATTCTGTTTTTTAGAAGTGCATAAGACATACATAAAGATAGTAGAAAGTTTTGAGATGACCACAAACGAGTAATTTTATATTATAGTTACACAAAATATATTATAAACTTTCTAAAGGTATTAAGATTTTACCATACACCATGCTTTGAAATACTATACAATTTATGGTGCAAACAATTATGTATTATTTTACTATACGTCACGCTATGGAACACCATTGAATGTATGGTAAATTTCATTTCCCTATAGTTTTACCATACACCTGGTTATGGAATACCATATCATGTATGGTGTATATCATTATACTATAACTTTACCACACACATTTCTCTGGATACCATAAAATGTATGGTATACATCATTATCCTACAACTTTACCATAGACATTGCTCTGCAATACCATAGAGCGATGAATGTTTACCATATGAATACAATATGTTTACATATAATGACATAATTTTTTTATGATTTTCCATATAAAACCATGTGTTTCCATAAAAAATCCTATGCCATTTTTTGCTAAGGGTTTAAATATGGCAACGAAAGTGCCTGTTCCAAGAGCGGTTTATAATCTAAAAATTATAAGACCTCTTTCCGTCATTTTATCGAGATTAAAAATTACAAGATATTACTCTTTGATTAGCAGACAACCTATAATTAATTTGTGATATACGCTCTTCCTATTTTCTTTATAAAGTCTATGGAACACCTGTTTATGTTGAAATAATCCAAAGAATCCGGCTTGACAAAAAAAACACAAAAGTTTATTTGACAGATGGAACACACAAGATGGACTAACACAGCAAGACTTGAACATAGACAAACAAACAATTAAATATATATATGTAAATATCCGGATTTCGTATTTCTTACAAGAACTTCTAACTACTCTTCTTTCACAACAGATCGATCTCGTGCCCGAAGCACCTACATATCCCGATTTTGGATAATATTTTTATACTGTTTACCTGCATCAGACATTCGCAGGGCCCCCTCCGCACACACACCTCTCTCTCTGCGTTCGTAACCCCTTCCTCTCCACACACACTCGTCCGCTGGTCACGTGACTCAAGAGCGGGCGCCGATGAATAAAACAAAAAAACACATCATCAGTCATTACACCCCCCACGCAAGATTGAAAATATGGTACACACTTATTTTAAATCTGAAATTCGACTGATGATGTTACACTATTTAACAATGATTTCCCAAATTATAATATGTATATATAAAAAAAAATAACACCACCAATACAACCGTATCCGGAGAAGGCACGTCGTCCGGGATTCTTCCTATCTGCTAATATAAAATAGAATTAAATTAATACTTCATATACACAATATAACATACAATTAACAAAAGGCAAAACACAAAACTTAGTAAACATTAAACAGGACATTAAGAGTTGCTGAAAGAAAAAAAAGTATATTGTTCAAGGAATGTTCAAACACTGGGTGCTTCAAAAGTTGTTGAATGTCTTACACAGTGTCCAAGCGTGATAATGCATCAGCATTAATTAGTTTGGCACCCGGGCGGTGCGAAATCTTAATGTCATACTTTTGTAAGGCTAATGCCCATCGCTGCAGTTTTGAAGATTGAGGGGCATTTTTGGTGATAAAAGTTAATGGATTATGGTCCGTAATAAGTTCCACAGGTGAGCCGAAAATCCACGTTTCAAATTTTTTCAAACTCCAGATCACTGCATAGGCCTCCCTTTCAATTGTTGGCCATGCCTGTTGAGTTTTGGTGAGTTTTTGACTGGCGTAACTTACTGGATACACTACTCCATCTCTTCTCTGCGATAAACAGGCTCCGATGCCGATTGCAGATGCATCACACTCTATGATGAAAGGTAACCCGATAATAGGAGTATGCAGACTGGGCGCTTCGATGAGACCTCTTTTTAACGCGTTGAACGCCTGGTCATGCTCTACTGACCAGCACAAATTCTCTGGACTGTCCTTCTTTGTCAGTTCAGTGAGGGGATATGCTGTTTCAGCATATTTTGGTATATAATCTCTATAATAATTGCACAAACCTAAGACACTTTTAAGTTGCTTCTTAGTTTGGGGCACAGCTAACTTACGAATGGCCTCCACTTTTTCCGGATCGGTCCGATGGCTGCCGGACCCAATGATATGGCCTAAGTACTTTATTCGGGGTTTTGCAAATTCACATTTTTTCAAATTGACGGAGAATTGTAACTGTGATAGTTTGGAAAATATCTTCTCTAAATGCACCAGGTGTTCCGCGAACGTTTCGGAAAATACTGCTATATCGTCTATGTATGCTCTAGCAAAGTCCTGGTATTCAGAAAGCGCTCTGTTGATTTCTCGTTGAAACGTCGCAGCAGCATTCCTCAACCCAAAAGCCATGACCTTGAAGCGATATTGAGCTCTATGAGTCTTAAAACACGCTAATTTTTGACTCTCTTCTTCTAGTGGTATGGCCCAGTAGCCTTTGAGTAAGTCCAAAGTGGAAATGACGTTGGCCCTGCCAATATTAAATAATAGATCAGTAGAGTTTTCCATAGGAAAATCATCAACCTTGGTGATTGCGTTCAGTGCCCGAAAATCTACGCAAAGTCGTAGCGTTCCATCTTTCTTCATCACGCACACTACCGGATGCGGTGCTTCTTCATCACTTTCTTCAATCAAACCTAATTCTAGTAATTCTTGAATTTGTTTGTCTACTTGAGGTTTTAGGGCCTCTGGAATTCGATAGACATAGGGTTTCTTCTTCTCATTATCATTTAATCTTATTTTGTGTGCACCAACTTTTGCTATTTGTATTTTCTTTGAAAACAATTCTTTATATCTAAACAATAAATCTAACATCTTTTCTCTTTCTACGTTTTCCAAATGATTTAAATTTACTTCTTCGATTTTAAAATAGTTCGAGTTATCCTTTGTACTAGGGGTGGGATGGACTTCCCCAGATTCTTCCTCATTCTCAAAAATTACCCCCACTGCTTGTACCCTAGGAGTAAATTTCCTTATCTTATTCACGTGAACATTTTTAATGTTTCCGTTCGTTAACCTGACTTTGTAAGAGTCGGGATTACACCGTGCCACTATTTCGGCTGGCCCTGTCCACCTAGCGTAAAGTTTATTACTAGAGTCTGGGATTAATAAATATACCAGCTCCCCCGGTCTAAATTCCTTATAAATTGCCCTTCGATTCGCATACTTCGCATACGCGCCCTGTTTAACCTCCGCTACTAGTGAAGCTTGTTCCGCCGCCTTTTCTAAGTTAATTTTTAAATCCTGAAGGTATTCGGTTGCACTTTTCCCGAGATTTATAGGTAGTGGAATTTCGCCCGACCATGTAGATTTTAATACCGCCAATGGCCCCCTGGCCTCCCTTCCATACATCAACTTAAATGGCGACACCCCCGTCGTACAGTTAGGAATCTCCCTATACGCAAATAATAAATAAGGGATGTGTTTATCCCAATTTTTAGGATCGCTCCGAATAATATGGTGCAACATGCGTTTCAATACCTGATTATACCGTTCAACCAATCCCGAACTTTGTGGATGTCCTGGTGTTGCAAATCTAGGAGCCGCCCCTAGCCTAGCATGAAATTCCTGCATTAAACCTGATACAAAATTTCCCCCCTGATCACTTGCTATTACGCGGGGTATCCCTGTCCGCATAAATATTTCTAACAGCGCATCACAAGTAGCCTTAGCCGAAATTGTTCTTAACGGAACCGCTTCGGGCCACCTACTGTGTTGGTCAACCAAAGTAAGTACATATTGATGTCTACGCGCCGAAGGTGGTTCAATTTTCCCAATTATATCAATATTTACAACGTCAAATGGGAGCTCCGGTCTTTCAATCGGAAGAATCGGTATCTGATCACTGGCTCTCTCCCGGCTTCGCAACTGGCAGTCCTTGCACGATTTACAATACTCCTCTACATCCCGTGACACGCCTGGCCAAAAAAATGAATATCGAATTCTTTCTTTCGTTTTCCTTATACCGAGATGGTTCGCAAAAATTGATTCATGTGCAATCCTTAAAATTTCCTCCCTCCTAATTTTAGGCACTACTAATTGCATGACTTGATCTCCCGAAACCTTTTCCCTATGATAAAGTAAATTATCCACCATAACAAACCCATTTTTCCCTTGTTTTGCATCTTTAAATGCCCCCTGTAAAGATTCGCAATTCTTTTGTTGCTCCCTGTAAATGGTCGTTTCCGAACGCTGATTCGAAATTAAATCCTCGCAATCATTTTTCGTTCCAATACAATTAATAATCAAATTCTCATTAAAAGATTCATTTTCAACCTGCAAACATAAATTTTTATCACTCGTATTTTGTTCTTTTTTCTTTTCCAACGATAAATTTTCATCCCCCTTTTTCGATTCATTTGTTGGTGCCAGACTGTCGGCTATTCTTTTCCCTTCTCCAATTTGCACCGATTGTAATAATTCATAAACCTTCGGAGTAATAATACATGAACTACATAATTTATCTGTCACTGCAAATAATACATCCACACTGTTAAATAAACAATTTGATTCACTCATGTTTATAGAAACCGGTAATGTTAAAAGATCAGCAGTAATTTGCTCGCCAAAAGCTGAAATCAACTGAATTGATGAATTTTCATTATTTTTAAATGGTTCTGGTACTTCATTCGAATTTATAACGGGAATCTCAGCAGCGCTGTCAATCAATGTCTTTATTTTTTGTTTCCCCACCCAAATTTCATCGTATTGCAACGGTTGAGTACTTATTGCGTCATTTTCAAAACACAAAGCTGTCACTTTCGCTATCAACCGTTCGTCTTTATTTTTTCCGGTAGAATCTTTTTTCATTTGATAATGAGAATTTCCCGACCTCTCTTTTTCTTTATTATTATTATTAGGACAAAAACGTAAATGAACGATTTGACGGCACAATTTACACACAGACTTTTTCCTATCATTACGCGAATTAAAATTATTTCTTAGATGCGGTGGAATATATTTGCCAGATCCGAAATCATCAGAACCGCGACAATTTGTCGATTTATCATATACCTCAGAAAAGGTTCTACCTTTTGATGTAAACCAATTATCGCATAATTCCGCAATTTCCCGCGCTTTTAACCAATTATCTAATTGTTTTATTTTGACATAGCTTCGCGCCTCTGAGTCTAACGCATCCTTTAATCTATCACTAACTATTAATTCATTAAGTGCATCAAAATCATTTACCTTTCTAAGTTCGCAATAAAAATCCCAATTCGCTCTTAACCTAGATGCAAATTGCATATGATTTTCATTTTTCGCCTTCTTTGCCGAAAGAAAATTTTGAAGACAAGCTTCAGGAGTGGGTTGAAATTCTTTTAAAATTAAAGCTTTAACCTTTTGATAATCCTTCATTTCATCTGAATTTGCATATACTAATAAATGCGCGGCTTTTTCCCCTACTAAATTAAACAGTATTTCAACTTTCAAATCTTCCGCGACATTCTTTAATTCAAACGCCCTTTCGAGCGAAGAAAAAAAATAAATTCCACGATTCAGGTTTGGTAGGAATCGCAATAGTTAAAGTCTTAACGCTTTTAATCAGAGCTTCTAACGAATTAGTTTTGGGATTTTGTCCATCCCCCCCACTATCAGAATTTTTGTTTTCAGACTGCAGTTTAGCCATTTCTAATTGGTGTTTGATAACTTCTAATTTCGTTTTTTCTAATTCTAACGCTGTTTTCTGCTCAGAATTAACATATTCCTTTTCATTTTTGAGGGCCTCCGCCTCTTGTTTCTCTTTTGAAATGCGGTCTGATACCGTTGTAACAAGGAATTCTTTTACAAAATCGAAATCTTTCTCGTATTGTTCGCTTCCTTCGATTAATGCCTTTAAATCCACTATTCTATGATCTGGCTCTACGTTTAAGCCTAATTCTGTGGCTACTATGACCAGGTCTTCTTTTCTTAACCCTTTAATTGTAAACATGTTCTTTTTCTTAACTATTACTATCTTTATCAATAATTATAATCATTAAATAATATAATCATTCATTATAATCATGCACTAGAACATACTGAGAACAATACTTGTTTTCAATTCTAATCCGATTATCTCTTTAGAATCATTGTAACATTCATTAATCTAATATTTATGTTTCTTCAAATAATGCATAAAAGTTATATCTTTCAATTTTATTTCCAGAACAAAAATTAGTTTCACTTACCTCTGGTTCTCGAAAGAGAGCGTGTGATATACGCTCTTCCTATTTTCTTTATAAAGTCTATGGAACACCTGTTTATGTTGAAATAATCCAAAGAATCCGGCTTGACAAAAAAAACACAAAAGTTTATTTGACAGATGGAACACACAAGATGGACTAACACAGCAAGACTTGAACATAGACACACAAACAATTAAATATATATATGTAAATATCCGGATTTCGTATTTCTTACAAGAACTTCTAACTACTCTTCTTTCACAACAGATCGATCTCGTGCCCGAAGCACCTACATATCCCGATTTTGGATAATATTTTTATACTGTTTACCTGCATCAGACATTCGCAGGGCCCCCTCCGCACACACACCTCTCTCTCTGCGTTCGTAACCCCTTCCTCTCCACACACACTCGTCCGCTGGTCACGTGACTCAAGAGCGGGCGCCGATGAATAAAACAAACACATCATCAGTCATTACATAATTTGCCAGACACAAATTCGGTTGCAAAGTTAATGCCAGACGGCTTTAAATATGGCAATGAAAGTGCCTGTTCCAAGAGTTGTTTATAATCTAAAAACTATAAGACCTCTTTCCGTCATTTTATCAACATTAAAAATTACAAGATATTACTCTTTGGATATCAGACAACTTATAATTAATTTGCCAGACACAAATTCGGTTGCAAAGTTAGTGCCAGACGGCTTTAAATATGGCAACGAAAGTGCCTGTTCCAAGAGCGGTTTATAATTTAAAAATTATAAGACCTCTTTACGCCATTTTATCAAGCTTAAAAATTACAAGATATTCCTCTTTGGTAGGCAGATAACCTATAATTAATTTGCTAGACACCAATTCGGTTGCAAAGTTAATGCCAGACGGCTTTAAATATGGCAACGAAAGTGCCTGTTCCTGGAGTAGTTTATAATAAAAAAATTATAAGACCTCTTTCCGTCATTTTATCAAGCTTAAAAATTACAGGATATTACACTTTGGTGGGCAGACAACCTACAATTAATTTGCCAGACACAAATTCGGTTGCAAAGTTAATGCCAGACAGCTTTAAATATGGCAACGAAAATGCCTGTTCCAAGAGTTGTTTATAATTAAAAAAATTATAAGACCTCTTTACGTCATTTTATGAAGCTTAAAAATTACAAGATATTACTCTTTGGATAGCAAACAACGTATAATTAATTTGCCAGACACAAATTCGGCTACATTCGGCAAATTCGGCAATTTTTTTTTAAATATAAAGTTTACTTAAAAAAAGCTCTTGTTTATCAAAATATAAGTTTCTTTTTTTAAATATTAGGGTGGGTGCCCCGGTTTTGGCCACACGGGAATTTATTTGTCCAATATTTAAGCTGTGAGTTGATGTTAACAAATTATATCAACTCTTACACCTTAACTTTTCTAAGGGTGCACAAATTTTCATCACATGAAAAGGGTTGTCGGTAAGACTAAAAAAAACGCAACTTTCGTCAATCAAGCACGAAGTATCACAAATTTGCTCAATCAGGCTCTGAAAAAGTGTCGTGCAAAAAATCAGGTGCAGAAAAATAGTGAATCTAATCAATAAGACTCCACCAATAAAAATCCAGGGTTTCAAATTCGGTTCAATGACGTAAAGAGGTCTTATAATTTGTTTAATTATAAACCGCTCTTGGAACAGGCACTTTCGTTGCGATATTTAAAGCCGTCTGGCATTAACTTTGCAATTGCATTTGCAATTGCAATTGCAATTGTCTGGCATTAACTTAGAATTTGTGTCTGGCAGATTAATTATAGGTTGTCTTCTATCCAAAGAGTAATATCTTGTAATTTTTAAGCTTGATAAAATGACGTAAAGATGTCTTATAAAATTTAAATTATGAACCACTCTTGGAACAGGCACTTTTGTTGCCATATTTAAAGCCGTCTGGCATTAACTTTGCAACCGAATTTGTGTCTAGCAAATTAATTACAGGCTGTCTTTTATCCAAAGAGTAATATCTTGTAATTTTTAAGTTTGATAAAATGACGTAAAGATGTCTTATAAAATTTAAATTATAAACCACTCTTGGAACAGGCACTTTCGTTGCCATATTTAAAGACGTCTGGCATTAACTTTGCAACCGAATTTGTGTCTGGCAAATTAATTATAGGTTGTCTGCCCACCAAAGAGTAATATCCCTTAATTTTTAAGCTTGATAAAATGGCGTAAAGAGGTCGTATGATTTTTTGAAATGTAAACACTTCTTGGAACAGGCACTTTCGTTAACATATTTAAAGCCGCCTGGCATTAACTTTGCAACCGAATTTATGTCTGGCAAATTAATTATAGGTTGTCTGCTATCCAAAGAGTAATATTTTGTATTTTTTAAGTTTCATAAAAACATATAAGAAAATGAGCCCTTATAAAATGGTGGATTTTTGAAGTTTTTTCACCTGCATAACCCCTTCTGCCTCAGGTAAACGCAACGTCACCCGACTGCCAGACTGCTCGCAAACATATCCTACCATAAAAGGGAAAAACATATTAAAAAATGGGCCTTGATAAAATGACGTGATTTTGAAGCTTTTTGACCTGCACAACCCCTTATGCCACAGGTAAACGCAACGTCTCCCGACTGCCAGACCGCTTGCAAACGTATTCTACCATAAAAGGGAAAAACATATTAAAAAATGAGCCTTGATAAAATGACGTGATTTTGAAGCTTTTTGACTTGCACAACCCCTTATGCCACAGGTAAACGCAACGTCTCCCGACTGCCAGACCGCTTGCAAACGTATTCTACCATAAAAGGGGAAAACATATTAAAAAATGAGCCTTGATAAAATGACGTGATTTTTGACGTTGCTAGCTCTTAGACTATGAATTTTAGCTGTTTCCGTTCACAATCGGGAAATTCTCCGAATTTTTTAGGATCTTTTTCGGAATTTTGTTATGAAAATAGTTATTTTTTCGCGAACCTTGCCGGAAATTAATCGTTATTTCGCGATTTTTTAATAAAATTAGTCGCTTTTTCATAGTTTGTTGACGAAATTGTGCGTCCTGTGGGACGCGTAAGAGCTGTTTTTTTGCGTTCCTCCGCCGAATTTTTGCGCAATTTGCGCGCTATATAGCGCGCTCGCATCATCGCTGAGGGGCTGCGTTTTTTTCAAATGTGAGGCAAGAAGGGCGATATTTTTTTGAATGAGTGACCAGAAGCAGGGTTGGAAAAAAATCATGATTTTTTTTAAAAAATCAAAAAAATCGGATTTATTTGATTTAAATCCGATTTTTTTTATTTAAATCGGATTTATTTGATTTTTTTAGAATCCTATATTTAATTACTGTGTTTTTATGTTTTTACAATACATGAAGCAGTTTTTTTATAATAAATAACCAAAAAAGAATAAATAATATTTATAATTTATAAAAATAATATAAGAAATAATTATATAGTTAAGAAAATATTATATTCTAGTTACTGATTGGTACTAAAAATTGCTTTAATCTAAAGCCATTCTATTATTTTGTAATTGAATTGTACATACTGAATAATGAATGAAAAATAAATTTAAATATGTTGTAAATGAATAGAAACTGGCAAAATTTAAAAAACAAATTAAATACAGTAGACTCCCTCAAATCCGCTGCCCCAATATCCACAACTCTCTAAAATCTGCGCATAATTTACAGATGTAAACAATGAAGCTCTCAGGTCAGGTATAGGGACAAAATTTGATTTTTTTTTTTTATATCAATTCTATGTGTATTTTAATCAATAGCTTTCATTAATATTGCTAAATTCATGATTTTTCATGGAAGAAGAATAAATTCATTTCTGAAAAAAATTCAAGGTATTGCTAATATTAGTGGTGATCACAATCTTTTTGCAAAATGCATTTATACATTCATCAAGCTTTTTTTTATTGTTGAGTTTGGTTAAACCTGAAATAAAATTTCTATGTTTTATGTTATTGATGTGAATTAGTAGTGCACCTTTATGGGGCAAGCTCCATTGAATAATTTAGGAAAAAATGCATCTCATCTTTATAATAAATATTTAGTTATACATTATTGATTATTTACTTCATCTTTGTTGCTTTCAATATTTTAATCATTTTTACTTATCTAAATTTTTATTATTATAGCTTAATAACTTACATCAGGGCTGTCCAACGCGGCGCCCGCGGGCGCCATGGCGCCCTTTGCGGGTTTTCTTGGCGCCCTTTTGAAGATTTCGTGTCATTAAACATTTTAGAAGTAAAATTCCATTGTACAGAATGTTTTCTTTAAATCATTAATATTTTTTCAGAGATATTTTTAAAACTTGTGTTTGGTACTTTTGGCTTGCCGTTGTACATTACACCCTTGCGGCGTGCTGGTTTTATAGATATACCAATTAATTTTAAATCCCAAAACCCACATTGGCAAAAGAATTTAAAAAAAAAAAAAAATGCGGTTTATTGAATGCGTGAAATATAGCGTTTTCTTATTTACTAATAAAGTTGTTTTCAAATTTCGGTGTCAGTCATTAATTTCAATACTTAAGCAATGAATTTACCCTGCGCAGCAAAGGGTTAAAAAACAGAAACATACTTTGAAAATTTAACCATGCATATTTTTGTAAGTTTTAGTTATTGTTTATATAGTGTAATTATGATAGTTAAATTTCTTAATATGTGGAAATAGCTCTTTTTAATTCCTAAGAAGTAAGAAAAAAAAGTTTTCACCTGCTCCGCTCTTTCTTCTGAAAATACATGTGCATGAAAGCTCGGCTTTTTTCGCTTTTACTGTTGTCAAACTGGCCCATTGGCTGTTTTACATGAATGATAAAAAGGCTTAATTTTTCTTTCTTAACTTCTGAAAATTTAGAAGGTTTTTCTTTATTTTTCTCTATAATTTTTCTTAAAATAAAACAGTGCAGAATATTTCATACTATAAAATTACTTCGAGACTATCCCTCTGAAACTACCACCCATGGTTTGGTTACTATCATTCTTGTCTGTTTTTGTACTTTTCATAAAACTAATCCAGGTTTTCAAAATAAATCAAACCGTATTTTTACATCCTAAAAGGAACCTAGCAATATCTCTGATTTTCCTATTTATTTATTTGTTATTATTCTTGTTATAGACGCGATTAAAGTTTCTGGCGCCTTACCCTACAAACATTTTTTATATTGAATTCTCAGAAAATTATATAAGTTGAAATTTAATACGTCTAACTCCAGAACTGCATTGGTCTTTTATTTACCACGGTACAATTCACTTGCATTATGTTGAGACGTGCGTGTATACTAATACTATGCGATAATTTTGCCACATGTTTCCAGTCAAGCAAATAATGGCGCCCTTCATTGAGTGTCAACAGCTAAGATGCGCCCTTGGTTACTGAAAGGTTGGACAGGCCTGACTTACATAATTGTTTTAATGTTTTACTATATTATAAGCATTCATTAACTTCAGTTGCATTATTAATTACAATCAAATTACTGTTTAAAAATGTAAACAAACCCATGACCAGAAATCCATAAAATTCTAAAATCCACACAACCTCTGGTCCGAGGCTGTGCGGATTTGAGGAAGTCTACAGTATTTATTTAATGCAAGCTATTTATTAAGGGATAAAAATCACAATTAATTCTATATTTCTTAAGCAAATAGGAAAAAATCAGGGATTTAATTGTTTGAACAAAAACACTAATTTAGAACTTTGTCTACTCCTAATTTATTATGAAGGCTTGAATGAACTATTCCAAAAGAAGAAAATTGTCTTTTTACTCCAGTAGATGAAGCCACGGTTGTTGTTATTTGGTAAATAAATTCAATTTCAATTTCGCTGATTCTCTCTTTACCTCCCATTACATAAAAGGATTTCCGCCAATCATAATCTGTCATAATATCAAACTTTTTTCTCAAGCAATGGTAATTTTTGGAATGGGCCGTTTTTTGCTTGAAAATGTGCTACAGTGGTGAGAAGATTTAGACAATCTTCTTTAATGAATGCCAAATCTTCATTATTTTTCCTTACATTAAGTTTTTTAAATTTTGATTTAAAAGAAAGAACCTTCATTAAACTACAGCAAAATGACAGCCATTAATAGTTTGTTCATATCTTGCTTTAAATCTTGTAATTCTATCGTTATCCAATACATTTTCTAACTTTTTACCCAAAATTTTCCTTTAATATGTGCATTCATGTGAAATTGCAAAAAATTGATTTAAATCAAATGATTTTTTTAAAAAAATCAGTTGATTTAAATCTAGATTTAAATCTTGATTTAAATCAGTTGATTTAAATCATGCCAACCCTGACCAGAAGGGCGCTAGTTTTTGGATGAGGGGCAAGAGGGGTGCTATTTTTTAAACTAAAGGGCAGGAGGGGCGGAGTGCACTCCTGAAACCCTCTGGGGGAAACTCTAAATAATATTATTATTACTAAATGCCTAAATATAAATGAAGTTATGTAGTAAATGCATAGACATACTAACATTAATACATGTAATTAGTTGTTTACAAACACAACCAGTTTTGCCACTAGGGATGCACCGAATATTCGGTATCTATTCGGTATTCGGCCTATTCGGCCATGTTACTGAATATTCGGTTAGGCCGAATATTAAACTATTCGGTTGAGCCGAATATTCGGCTTGGCCGAATATGAAATTATTCGGCCTGCCGAATATTCGGTATGGCCGAATATCAAAGTATTCGGCCATTCAATACTTAATAAAAACTTTTACAAACTTTTCACTATTTCTACTTTTAACTGTCAATTTTTTAATTTATATTTAAAATAATTAGAAACAAAATCATTTTTAAACAAAATAGAATGTTTTTACATTATTTATTTGCTGTTTGTAAAGTATAACTTAAGAAAATTAAACATAAGAAGGATTAAAATGGTGATTTATTAGGATTCTCCTTAGGAATAAATTATGTGCAGATACAAGTTTCTAAATTTTGTTTAGTAAATAATCTGTTTCTTGCTTTCCCCCAAATAAAAGTCCTTTAAAAGAAAAAACAACTTTTGAGATTAGTAATAGCTATCAAGGCAGACAATTTTTGTTCATGAAACCATAATCATAATAAACTTATTGAGTCATAAGTACATTGTATTTCATCTCACTCTAGGTCAAAACTTGTGTGTTCGTTTATTATATTAACAATAAATAAGATAACATATTTTCAACTCACATGCTTTGATTTCTGTAAAATATGATATGATGGGAAGGGTGGAAAATACCACCATTCATAAGAAAAGAACTATGAGCCAAACATGCCTTTATTCAAAATTAAGTTGAAAGTATTTGTACTTGTGTATTGAAAAAAATTTGCCTTGAGTTATTTAAAAAGGACAATTATCAAACTGTAAAATTTTTCTTTGGCCATTTTTTCATTATTTGATTTTAAAATGTTTGTTTTGATTCATAGACAATTTTATTAATTAAAGTTCATAATTGTGCTTCTTAAATAAGTCAAGGCAGATTTTTTTTCAATACTAAATGTTCTTATAAAAAGCTCTTGTTTATCAAAATGTAAATTTCTTTTATTAAACATTATGTAAAACTATTTTAAAAAGTAAAATTTTAATACCTTTAAATTTTAAAATATAAAAAGAATTTGGAAAGCCGAATATTCGGTATTCGGCCGAATAGTTGACTATTCGGCTGGCCGAATATTCGGTATTCGGCCCAACAATTACTATTCGGCTAGCCGAATATTCGGTATTCGGTTCACCTGTCGGCCGAATATTCGGTATTCGGTATTCGGCCAAAATCACTATTCGGTGCATCCCTATTTGCCACTAACAAAAATGTAAATTATTCCAAACTATTCATATACCCTATCATAAGGGTATCAAATATATTTCAAAGGCTACTCAAAATTATCTCTCACTGTTTGTCCAATAGAAATAATAAACATTTTTTCGAGTTTCACTATCGAGTTTTCGCTATCAATCTGTTCTAATGGTGAAAGGCCTTTGACATAGCACCACAATCTGCAAAAAAGTTAGTTTTACTCATATACTTCTGGCACTGGAAAATCCTGGTTTACAATGCAAACCAATGGACGCAGTCATAGATTTTTCAGCGATTTCCCAAAATTTCATTTTCTGGATAAGGCGACTTTTGAAACTCACTTGCTCATATGCATTGAACCTTTTCGAAACTTCTAACTGTGCTTTTACGTTTAATAGTTACAGGATTCCTACGCGACGGAAAACTTGGAAAAAAGGGAATTGTCAGGAAAAATGATAAATGCTCAAAAAGTCATGGAATATTGTCCCCCCCCCCCTCTAAAAGCTAGAAAAATCAGCTTTTTTATGTATTATTGCGTGTTAAGATTCTCCTGAGTTCCTATATCTATCCGACTTTCAAGTAAAATTGTTGCTAAATTCACAATTTTAAAATAAATTTGTTTTAACTGTACAAATTTGTTAAGATATTATAAAGTTGGGATATCATAAATATTTAAAGTTTTAAAAAAGAAAGAAAATTATGTAGCAACCAAAAAAGAAAAAGCTGAAATTAAATCGTTCAAAGACAAAGAATAATATTAATAATAACAACTAAAAAAAATAAATATAAGCTTTCACGACAAACTGCTTTTAAAGCAACACAAATAAATGACATGATAGTGAACTTAAAAAAAAAAAAATTGAATGCTTAATATGTGTAAATTCAGTTATGAATAATAAGTTCTTTGAATCCATCTCAGTTAAATTACAGGGTTTTTTATTATTATTTGTTTTTAATATTTAATATTTTATGTTTAAAGTGATATATAGATTTTTAGTTTCAATTTTATAGGTTATTTTCATTTTCGGAGCTAATCATATAATCATTAAGATCTAAAATTGTAATTCGTATTTATAAAGCAGGGTTGCCACGCCACCTGGAGAACCTGGAAAACCGGGAAAACACAGGGAATTTCAAAATCTCCTCCCAAAACAGGGAAAAATCCAGGGAATTTTGAAAAAATCCCAAAAAATCTGGAAAACACAGGAATTTTTTCCCCTACTATATTCAAACATAATTTTTTTTTTTTTCGTCTTTCATTTTGTCTAATGTCAAGATGTCTAATTAGCGTACATACACGCATATATTTTTCCGCATTCAACGTAGAATAAATGCGTTGCAGAACAGGCAAAACACATGGAATTTTTTTTGAAGATTAGAGTGGCAACCCTGATAAAGATGTCGTGAATAGTGGTCAGGGAATTTTGTTATTCAAATAAAGTATTAGCTCTGAGTTTTCAAATTTGTAACAAGATGTGTTGTTCGATACAGCTTCCTCTTCTTAGAGGGTCCGGAACACACACACGCACACAAAAAATCAATTTTCTTGAAAAGAAAAAAAAAAGATTGCATTAAAAATTTCTCTTTATTTATGACGTTCAAATCATGTTTCTATATTAATTAGTAGAGTAAATATTAATTTTTTCGTTTTGTTTTGTTTTCAAAATGAAGCTGTCAAGCAATGGTTGTCATGGAATCGACTTCTTGTAAAAATTTTTCTTCATGATTTATTTTATTTTATTTATTTATTTATTTTTGTTACACAATTTCTTGTTTTTAAATTGCTGTAAGCCAAGAAACGTAGATAAATGCTTCAAGCTTGGAAATTTTTTTTTTTTGCTGTTTTACTAATTTAGCAGATTAAAAAAATGCATACATGTATAGTTTTTTTTTTTCTTTTAAGTTACATTTTTTGTTTTTAAATTTTCAATTTAATTTTTTTTATTTTTTTAATTAAAGTTTTTAAAATTGCTGAATATAAATTCCAACTTAAATATATCTGTTTATTTAAATGAAAAAAAAAATAAATTCCATAAATATTATTTCGATTTATAACGATTTTAAATTATCCCACTTAAATAAAAATAAAATAAAAAATTTAAGAAGTTTTATCATATGATTTTATTCACAAATAATGTAGTCAATCATTAATCGACAAATAAATAAAATAAAAAATTATTTTATTAAAGTACATCTCGGCGGACCCCCTTAAAGGCTGTAGGTTTTTCAAGGAGCACGTTGGCCTCTCTAAATGTAAAAATGTGCCTTTATTCAGTGTTATCTTAATAATACCAAGGTGGTCTTTGGTCTTGTTGGGCACTTCTTGAATGCATAAAAATCCTACTTGACCATCCATCCGTGCATGTTTTTAATCATGGGAGATGTATGGAAAGTACTATTTTCAAAAGCATTTATATGATTTCTCGATAACTAAAACAAATCTTGGAGCTATAGCGCCATAACATACAATATTTAAAACTCAGGTGCAGCATTGGAATGTAAATGATATTTTGCGGAACTACAACAGTTTCTAAGCCGAATTTCAAAATTTGCCTATTAAATTGGAGCCGCTAACAATGTTTCTAGGTTAATATCACCCTAAACGCCTCTTCATTATTCAAGCTGCCATGAAATGAAGATGTAACAAAAAGGTCTTTCATAAAAATACCGAAGCATTGGACCTATATAACTTTTTTTTCTCTATCTCTTCACAAAAGGTAATGACAGAATAAGAAAAACGCATTTAAAGTTTTTCGTTTGCAGCTATATTTGTCGAATCTTTAATTACGTGTTATACAAAAGAACTATCTAAAGGCAAATTATCAAATGCTTACAAAGAACAGAAAAAAAAAAAAAAAGATTTGAGATTCTAGTGAATCTAATGTAGTAGTATGTTTTTTCGATGTATTATTTAAAAGCAGGGTTTTTCGCTGGATTTTGGTTTGGCGAAAAAGAAATAAAAAACAGTAGCCAAATGAATGTGTTTTAAAGTAACATATTTTTTGCCATTGTTTAGAAAATACAAATTCTACAATAGACTACAGAAACTATTAAAAATAAGTACACTCTAAATGTCCCCCAAATGTATAAATGTTTAAAACATTCTTTTTAGCGATAATTTGCTATGAGATTTCGATTATAAACGATAAAAAAAAAATTCATGATTAGCCAATGATAGTTTGCATACAACTGATAAGATTACTGTAAATGGCAAATTCAACGTCGCATTTCAGCAAAACTTTTTATTAAACTTGATGCGAGTAAATTTGGTAGTGATTTTACTAACACATAGATAGCGATAAACTGACAACAGAGAAATACTACAGTCCTTTCTGCGTCTTTAGTTGTTACTAAACTGATTTGGTGTTGAGTCAGTATCTCTATAAATAATAATGTAAATGGTACGGTGCGATGTAAATTAAAAGCGACATCAGTCATATAGTAACAGGAATAAGAATCTCAACTGTAACCATACACACACACACACACAAAGTAAATAAAAAAAAATAGCAGAAATTGAATACTCGCAATTTGATGAGTCTGATTGTTCATTTATTCGTCATATGCCGCAGTTTGGCGCAATGGCGAGTGCCAACGAAAAATTTGTTAAAAGTAAAGTAAAATTAGTATATACACAGTTTAGTACCCTCCTTTTTCTTTTTTTAATTTTGAATGAAATGTGCAAATATGAATCAATGAAATGTACAAATATGAAAGGTTATCGAAATTGGCGATTTTCTACCTAACTTTGTAAAAATATCTTCTAGTTATATTTAAATAATTTTTATTTTGTGATTCATAATGTAAAGTAAATTTTTCCAGCGGTTTTTACTTTTAAGTCTAAAAAATAATAATAATTTTTGTAATTAAAAGTTATTTATTTTAGTCTTACTATTTAAAAATTTGCATGTCTTCTAAAAGAATAACTTTTTTTTTTTAAGTACAGTAAAGAATAAATATTGATTTATTTTTAGGAATAGCAAAAATATTTATATAAAAAAGACTTTTTTGACGTGACAACGTCTTGTAAATTGGTTTGCCGGGAGACACTTCAAGAAACTGCGTTACGTTACGTTACGCTCCGCTCACGATACGCGCTCACTTTTCTCTTAACTTTTTCCGGTCACTTGTGGGACCATTTTCTGAACGTGAATGTGAATTCGCTGCAAGGAAGGGGCGGTGCTTAATAGGAATTTTAGATAGTATCAAACTAAGACGAAATACGTTATGTATTAGTTATTAGTATAAAGTACAAAGAAAATAAGTGTAGTTTATTTCGTAATTCGGTGGTATATTATGGAAAACTAATGATATGTGATTAGTGAAAGCCATTTTACTTTAGTTATATTCTGCTCATTGAAAAATTCTTTAATATGCTGTTTACAAAATTCAACATTTGACATCAATAAACATGAAGTAAAATGTGTTTAACAAACACAGTGTATTGCAAGTTATTGTATGTATATTTGTATATAAATACGTATGTATGTGTAAAGGTAAAAATAAAATTTTGTTAATATGAAATTCAGTGCGAGATTCTTTGTATAAATTAATGTTTTAAATATAATTCTTTGTATAAATAAATGTTTTAAATTGTTACTATTATTTCATCCTTCTTCCTACTATACGAATGAATATTCACATTAAAATTATTTTACAACTCAAAGTCGTTGTCACGTAAAACTTTCGCCCGTATACCGACTTTACAGGCAACCAATTTTTTAGTGTAATTTTTAGAACTTTATTCTACAAGAATTTAGATGCAACGAGTCATAAAGGGGCAAAAACATCACCGTGCAAAGGGAAAACGGCGCCCGGGGCAAAGTGACAATTTGGCGCCCCCCCACCCACCCACCCACCCACCCACCCACCTCCTCTCTCAAACAAACAAATACACACTTAATTCTTGTAAAATGTGTCACAAAAATAAAAAAGTACAGAAACACAAATAAATTCCATTGAATACATATTTCGGTTTTATTTTGGAACTTTATTTTTTAATTCAGAAACTCCTAACAACTAAGTTACAGAAGGTAAGAGGAAATCGCACTTATAATATTTTTGCAAAGGAAATCTCAGAAACGGGTATAGAAAATATGTATCTAACACTACAGTATAACAGTTTGCACACTTTTTATTCGCACAAGGGGAAACCCCATGATATTTTGAGCATATGTTTTTGTCATCAGCACAGAAAGAAAAATTACAGACTCTGAAAAGAGAAAGTCAGTAAAACAGATTAAGGAGAAAAAAAAAAAAAAAGGAAGAAGTTTTGAAAAGAAAGAAGTCTTTATTCCAAATTTCTATTTAAGTGTAGTGTAAGGAGCCATGCTATAGCTTTAAAACGAAAAATGAACGTATTTTTATTGTGAAAAAATTTCCAATATCTAAGTATATAATTAAAAAAAGAATAAGAAGAAAAAAAGAAACGAATTTTGTAGTATAAATTTCGTTCCCCGTTAACAACCGTATCCGGGCAACATCCCATACAGCAGGGGTGATTCTCGTCCGAAAATTCCGAAATTTCCGAAAATTTAAGGCATCCTCTTCCGAAAATTTGAAATTGGGTTATCAGTTCCGCATAATTGCCAACTTGTACGGTTTTGCGCGCGGAAAAAACAATTGCGTCGAAATGCAAATTTCGTGATAAGATCGCCGAAATAGCATACATTTCGTCAATATTTCGTGGAAAAACGACGATTTCGTCAATGTTTTTGTAAACGAACTTTGTCAAAAGATCGATGAAAAACACGAATTTCCTGTGCGGATTGCGGAAAAAACGGCAATTTCACCAAATATCGCAGATAAAACGCCGATTTCTTCTGAAGACGGCGGGAAAACGCCGATTTCGTCTAAAGATTGCGGATATAACGCCGATTTCGTCTAAAGATTGCGGATATAACGCCGATTTCGTTAAAAGATCGCGGGAAAAAACGCCATTTTCGATAAAAGATCGCTTAAAAATATTTTGTCAAAAGAATATTTGAAAAAAATACGCCGATTTCATCAAAAGATAACGGAAAAAACGCCGATTTCGTCAAAAGATCGCGGGAATAAAACGCGGTTTTCGAGAAAAAATCGCGTAAAAAAGCAAATTTTGTCTAAAGATCGTCGAAAAAACGCCGATTTCACTTTAAAAAAACATGGAAAATGCCGATTTCGTCAAAAGATTGCGGAAAAATAGAAGATTTTGCTAAAATATTGCTGATTTCGTCTGAAGATAGCGGGAAAACGCCGATTTTGTCCGAAGATCGCTGGAGGGGGGGCACCCCCCCATCCCCTGCCGATTTCCGAAAATGCGATGCGAATTTCCGAAAAAAAAATTTCATCCAGAATCACCCCTGCCATACAGTCACTATAGGGGATGACTATAAGAGGTGTTGGCTCGGAGCAACCGACCCCTTCACCCCCATTTTGCGCAGCCCTGGGCAAGAAGGATTCTGGGACAAATGAATTTACGGTTTTAAATACCCCTCAGAAGTCCGCAGGCAAGGGACCAGTCATAAATGTTGTCACACTTGAAAGGGGGGAGGGGGATTTATGAAATGTTTGTGACAAGGGGATGCGACGGAATAAGAAGAAATGTGACATCACACGTTTTGGTTAAAATAAAAGCAGTAAAATTCAGTACATTAAATTATGAAGTATGAAATTATTTTAAAATTAAAATATTTTGTGTTCATAAAGATAAAATTTAAAGCCAAATATGTTAAATTCTGTTTCCAGTTCCAAAATACTACTGTTTTCAATTGCTCTTTCATATTAATACTTTATTACTATTCTATATTAATTCTTTTTTTCTTGTTGTAAACTTTATTTCATACAAAATATGAATCACTTTTATTGTTCATCTCACGAATGTCATTAAAACACATAGTCAAAGTTTAAAAATAAAATTTGAAATATGATCGAAAACGTAGTGCTTCGTTTCTGAACTACAAGTATATGTTAATATAATATAGCGTGACATCTGACAAGAGAGGGTGGAGGGGGGTAAAGTGATCTGTGACACTTTGTGACAAAGGGGTGGAGGGTAATAAAAAATATGGAAAAACGTGTGACATCATTTATGGACGGCTCCCAATACAAAATAAAAACTGTTATATACATTTTTCTCTAATTAAAGTAATTTATAATTTATGCCATTGGATTCTTTTGTTTAATTTTGGCTTTGTTTATATATTTTAGGGGTCTCGAGACTCTTAAAGCTACAAAATTTTCGAAATTTAAATTTTTTATATGTTAAACTGCTACTTTTCTGTACATTTTAATATAATTGTTTTCTCGAAATTGTGAATTGTTTTCTCGAAGAACAAAAGTTATGGGTTTTAGAATTTTACCCGCTCTTTAGCTGAAGCGACGTTTCCGAAACTTGAAAATCATTTTTCTCAAATGACATTTTTTTTTTTTTTTTTTTTTTTTTTTTTTTTTTTTTCATAGCGCGGCCGATATCTCAAATCTTGTAAGTATTTTCACATACATTATTAATTTCCTTTTTATTGTTCAAAAAAGTTTATTTCTTAAGGAATTATGCTGTTGAAATTTTCAAAAATTTGTATTAGTTAAATTTAACTTTGTATTCAAAATAGAAAAATGCCTTAAATGTAAATTTATTTAGGTTCAATGTATTAATTACAATCTGATGTATAAGTCAGTACAAAAAAGTCCATTAGTTGCCATATTTATTTTGTAATCGTGCGCGTAAGCTATTATACCAATTTTCTGCTCGTCAAATATCTGACAGTTTAAAGTGCCCTGTAAGTACTAATTCTGCACCTTGCAATTTTTTTAAAGGCATAAAATGAAAGAACGTACTTATATCTTTCATCTCAATAAAAACTATGGTTTATTATCATAAAAATTTTAAGATATTAATTGTTGAAGATGGTCTTCTTTTTAAAATTTTTCCGATTTTGAAGAGTCCTGAGACTTCTTAAAAAGGTAGAATTTTTTAATCGATTTTTCACTTCTGATGTGCCAAATGTATAAAAGCTATGTACACTGGTGGCATTAATATTTTTCGAATCAATTATTTATCTGGTTTTTAAAAAAAACACCCAAGTTTAGTTTCATTCTGTTTTATGTTGTGCGGTATAATTTTATTCAGACTTCTAGTTGTAACAGCCTGTAAAAAATGCAGCGTAAAATTGATGTTAGGAGAGAATATTAAATGTTCACATTCATATACTTTTTAATGCGGCATTAAGTTATTACTTTCGCTGCATTATTATCAATTCAGTCTGCCCACGTTTCACTGATAATTGAAACAGGCGGTATTCTGAATTCCTCTTTTTCAATTCACTTTGACTACTAATCGTGTACTACTTTTTTTTTTTTTTTTTTTTTTTTTTTTTTTTTTTTTTTTCTCCTTATCTATTTTGTAAAGTGCAGATATGTGTTCTTAAAAATTCAGTTCTCGGTTATGAGAAGACATAAAAATAGAAGTCACTATAAAAAAAATACCTTTCTTTTAGAAAAAAATATAAATTAAATAAATCTATATTATTTTCGAACGAAAGAATTAAAAAACTATTTAGTTGAAACTGTAGTGATATGAATTGTTTTTTAAAATGTTTATATTGACAATTGACCATGTTGTTATAAAATTTCTATAATCTAAGTTTTCTGCTATCTATTTATAACTAGGATTTTCTTTGTTTTTAAATTATTTAAATATCTTAATTTTGTTCCGGATTTGCTGTTGAATTTGTTTAAGGTTATTCTTACATTTTTCATTTAAGACATCCTTAATAAGGTTCCAAAGAAATTAACATGTTTGTCATTGTTCTCTCGCAATCAAATCTATTGTTAGTTTCATTTTCCTATAAAGATTCCATTGCTGAAAATCAGTTGGAAAATTAATTAAAATTGTAAAATAAATAAGATTCAGTGATTTAAATATGGATTAATTTGATATGTATGAAACTTATACTATTTGCGAAAAACATTCAATGATTATACGCTGAAAAGTTGAAAATTTGAATTTGAAAAGGATCGTAAAAATTTGCAGTTCGATAGGATTTTGTGTACATAAGGACGTTTCAAAACTCGCCTTATCTAAAATTTTAAAAAATTGAGTTTTCTCTATCATTCTGTTCTTGAACCTGCAGTGAAAAAAATACTTTTTTTTGGGGGGGGGGGGTATAAAATCTTAGTTTACCCCAAGATTTCATAATGGCACGAATGAGAACCTATAAACGGAGTTTAATGTTTTTCGTGAATTCCCAACGTTTGATTTTCAGGATAAGGCGAGTTATGAAACTCGCGTCCTCATATGAATTTTTAATACGTCTATTAATAAGAGTAGATCTTATTGTTCATACATAATACCTTTCCATGATCAGAAATTACAGCCAATTACAGCCGAAACTAAATATTTTTAAAAATGATATATTAACTTTTTTTACTTATGGTCATCCTTTATTTGAAATAAGGATGTTATTCTAAGTACAAAATTTTTTCACTGCATTTTTCACATCAAGTAAAATTGAAATATATTTATTTATTATTTTATTAGAATGGGAGAGAATTGTTTAAACTAAATGCTGTTGTAAATATATTACAACATGTCTGGAATTACCTGTTAACTCCTTGAGGGGTGATAGGATATATTATATTCCACCTAATTTTAATTTCGATTTGTACCAGAAAAATTCAACAAGGTTTTATTTTTTATAACTTAAAAAAGAGCTGAAAAAATGCTTCCCCTTTATTTTAAAATAATTTTTTTTCAATTTTCTGGTGGGAATTCAACATTACAGAAACACGATTGCTTCCTTTCATAAGGTTAAATAAGCAGGGTTGGAAAAAAACCAGGTTTTTTTGAAAAAAACCAAAAAAACCGGTTTTTTTGGTTTAAACCAGGTTTTTTTGGTTTAAACCGGGTTTTTTTAAAACATCCTTTTTTATTACACATACATGCATATTTATTGATAAAACTAGACATTGTTGAATTATAAGTAGTATAAAATCATTTGAAAATAATTTAAATTAAATAATTATAGTTAATTATGTAGAAAATTTTTAAAAAATCATATTTTAATTTAAATAGATATTAGTAAAGTTACATGTTCAAACAATAAGCTACTCTACACAGTGAAACATTGATGCTTTGAAAGTGTTTATATATAATATTTTTATTACTTATAATAAACATTTGATGTAGTTTGATGAATATAATTCTTTTCTACAATTAAAAAAAATACAAAAATAAATTTGAGATTGTTCTTGGGGGGTTTTGTGTTTTGAGAGAATTTCAAATCAACATTTATGGGTCATTGGATTTAGCAGATAACTGAGGGGAAAAAATAATTTGTTATTATTAAAATATTATAACTAGCCCCCAATTTTTGACTACTCATTCAACTTTATATTTTGATTTTAATTCTTAAAGATAATCTCCCCAATAGAAAAAAAAATAAAAAAATTATTTTATACTTTCACCAAAATCTTAAAGATTATTCAGTTATGTAGCTCTATATTCAAAAGCATTGTGCATGTTATGATAGATTGCTTTAAATAATCTGCATTTTTTAATGAAAATATTTTATACTAAATATGGAATATCTTTAATCCATTTTATCTTTGATCAGTTCGCATATTCTAAGATTTTTCTTTAGAGCAATGGAATATGTTCACCAATGCATACTGAATTTCATCCTATACATAAAAAATAACCTAGAATCACTATATTTAATACTTTTTGCTGAAATAAAGTGTTAAACGTAGAAAATATTTATATCCAATAATTTGTAAGTCTTAAATTGCAAAGAAAAACGAGAAAATATCATTAGATTTTTTTGAAAAAAAACAATTGTTTTTTTTGAGAAAAAAACCAGTTGGTTTAAACCGTGGTTTAAACCATGGTTAAAACCAATTGGTTTAAACCGTGCCAACCCTGTAAATAAGTCAATTTTATGAACGAAACTTTTCGAATTTTTAAGTTATTATTACATATTTTTAAAATCTATTTTCAAATATTAAGGTCGAAAATTACCAAGATGATTTTTTCCTAATTCATACAATCTTAAAAACTTACTAGTTTAAAAGTATATCTGGATGTTCATTTAGTTATTTGAGAATTCCTTTTCCAATGCTTTTCACTTTTCGAATTTCAGTCATTTCGGAAAGAAAAATATAAAGAAGAAGAAAAATGTAATTCTAACAGACGGTTTCGATGAAAGGTTCTTTTTTATATTCTCAAGGAAGTCATTTATGAATATAATATAAATTCATACATTCACGGTTCAGAAAGTCTAAAAAAAATGATTCAGAAGCAAAATAGTTTTTCACTCCTTTCAGTAAACATAATAATTACTGCTAAGAATGTAACTGCCATTTTCATGATTCTTATCATTTTTCAAAGGTAATGATTTTACGTTTAATAGACTGTTATTTTAACCAATGTTTTTGATCTCTGCAGAAATTTCAATTTTTCAGTGTTTGGAGAGAGGTAGAAGCAATTTTTCTATTATAGCGAATTCAACATTAAATCCGTTTTATTATTATTATTTCCATTAAAAATGTTGTGGGTTTTCGAACCAACGTTGATACGAATATTGGATACATCAATAGTGAGACGCGTGTTCAAAGCTTGGTTGCAAACGCAATTAAACTTGGTGTAAATACGACCGTGAGGACCATATTTAACAGCGGAGGGAGGAGGAAAACAGATTTTCGTCATCATGATCAAATATAGCGCTTCCGACTGAATTTTGTCAAAAGTATACGTTGCTTTACATTTTATAAAAACTGTAGTGATATGAATAGTTTTCAACTTTTGTGTATATACATAACATATATTATTTACAAATTGTCTTTTGCAGAAAGTACTGTAAAACGTGAATTATTCCAAATTTGAGTCAGATGCAGCTAACGTCATACCTAATTTTGCTTGTAAGCAAATAGCAAGACCAATCATTGTATATATATCCAATTGCTTCGAGCAATTTGTCATAATTTTTTTTCTATCAGTTTGTTGTAGTGATGTCAATTAGAGTTAAAACTGCAGCGTGGTGGATGCTACAGAATCGCGCGATCTTATGCTTAGTAGTACAAAAATGAATTTGAGTATACACTCTGAGAATGTCTAGGGTTACAATTTTTGAGGAAAAATCTACTGGTAATAGCCGATTTGCGAATAATGTTTTTACGGTTTGAACAATTTGGATTTTCGAAAGTGTTACTAGAATGAAGATCCAAACTGATACAAATAACTGAACTTGAAATTGCTGCAACTGCCATGTTTGACACCCGCTATTCATTAACCTCAACAAGTAGTACTCTGTCAATAACTAAGCAGATGGAACTGAATATGTCATCTTAATGTATGTTATGGAAATTTATACATAAATTGCTAATATTATCACCCGCAAACAATGGCTGCTTGAAAGAAATGCGCAAAAGCTTGTTTCTAATATCCCTAGTGTTCGCATATAAATCGTTTGACCCCCACATAGTTTAAAAAACATTGATATTTTTAATTGTACGTCAGAACTGTCTTGATATTACTTTTCAAAATTAAACTGTTAAGCCAAGTAAGTGAAAATAAATTTAACAGCATGCATTTCGGGCTGGTACTCGGGTTATTCCAGCTTTCTTCAGATTGACGAAACAGCAAACGATCCGAAACACATGGTTCGTCTTCTTCTTCTTTTTTTAAACGGTGTCTTCCGAATAAAGTCGTTATTTGTTCATTGACGCCTGTTCGTTGAGCCTTTTTTTTTTTCTGAACGTTTTTAAAATGTTTGAATACTTAAATTTTGTACTAGTGTTACTATTGTTTTACAGCAATAGTATGTAAATTTGAATATGAAATATATTTGTCATAATGTGTAACAACAAATGCTTTTTAGCATGTGTCAGAGACTTCCAATGCATGATTGCACGAAAAAACTGTGATTGTATGAAAAGAAAATGTCTAAAATTATTTAACAAAGTTGTTTTTCCCTTTTATACTCTTATAAAATAATGTGAAAGGTTTCTAAACTGCGTCTTAAAGTAAAATTTAATACAATTTGAAAATTACTTCGAATATGATTACGAATGTATTTTGGTGATCAATGTAACGATAATTATGAAGTTCTTCTCTAACGAAAGCGAAACTGGTCAGACCTCTTCATCGACTGAATTTCCCCTATTTCGAAGAAGAATTGTTTTAAAGACTGCTTGAGGCTTTTTTTATTTATCTTTTATTTCTGTTATTTAAAGGGCTTTTTTTTTTTTTTTTTTTTTTTTCTACCACAGGCATCGACCACATCTCCGTTCTATTCCAGACTTTAAAACTAGCGGTGCGAAAATTTTTTTCTGACTTCTTTGTCCCTGGTCAGAACCTGTCCTAAACATTTTCTTGGATACGCTTGGCTGATCGCTTGAAATTGACTCTGCCTCTTGATGATGATGAGCCGGCGTGTTAAGTCTTTTATTTATTTATTTTTATTATTTTTTTATGTGTGATGAAACCGAAAGAATTTTTGAGGTTCAATCATACCTGTACTTCTTTTTTCATTAAGTCGTTAACTGTTTGTCTGTTATTGATAAATTTGTAAACGGGGCATTTCTAATTACTTTTAACTGTTTTGTGGGGGGGGGGGGGGGGGGGGGGGGGGGAAGTAAAATTTTCTGATTTGCTGTTGCGTTTGTCTAACGGTTTTTAAAGCTCACTGTTGTTTTTGCTTTAAAGTTTTTTTTAAAGCCCACTGTTGTTTTTGCTTTAAAGTTGTTTGTCTTTATGATTCCAAACTTATTAATTTCTGATGCATTTAAGAAATTTTCTTTTGCAAAACATAAAACGTGCAGATATTTGCCGAAGTGTCCGGGGAAGCCTTCTATTGTTTTACTGTACTAGAGGCCTGCACGGGCCGAAATTTTCAGGCTCAGGTCCGGCCGTACTCATAAAAGAAAAAATTTGGTCCAGCCCGAGAGACCGTTTAAATATTACGTAAGCATATATTTTAGTCATTTTGTATCCCCCCCACTCTTTCGTAAAGAAAAATAAGCAAATGCTAGATCAAAACTCGGACTGAAAATTTTGGGCCAGAAAGACTAGAAATGAAACCAATAATTCATAAATAATAAGCTCTTTCAGAATCATACAATAAATTTTAATCATATTTGTAAAAGCTCGGAAAACTCCCCTCTGCCCTCTAATAAATAAATAAATAAAATAATGATAATAATAATGCGTCCAATGTAGATAAAGTAATATAGTTTATTTGTACATTTACATGGATATGATTAATACTCTACAGCTAGTATTAAGCCATTCCTCTTCATTATTATCTGGATAGATGTAGACTGTTTACAAAATTATACTCACAAAAAAGGTCTCCATACGGGCATACCCCGAAAAATCTGACAAAATGAATGTTCTTCTCGTGTGAATATATACGTTTATGAAAAAATTTTCGGTGGAACCTCCATTCAGTATCCTTAAAAAAATAATAAAATTTTCGTTATTTGGCTATTTGTCGCCGGTTGACAGTGGATTGTAATTTCAAAAAGTACTTTACGTCAAATACACTTAAAGGAAAAAAAAAAATTCATGTTGAACTTGTTTTGATAAATTTAATTTAAATAACTTTAGTTTTGTAAGTTTTAGTTTGTTTTAAGTATAATTTTGTTATATCGATTTTATATGTATTTATATACATATTTAACCATCAAAATTTGAAATTTAAAACGAAATTCATAATTTAAATTAATTCAATTTGTTTCAAGCTCCAAGTCCAATTGAGAATTGTCGATTAGATTTTGTTGCTATGGAAACATCTAACTTTTATTTTTGAATGCGCTTAAATGTATGAAGATAATTTTTCTCAATATGATTTTTTTTCTTTTTTTTTTATGTATGAAAACCTTTTTTCCAGGGATTAATTCAATAATTACTTAAACAAGTAATATATATGTAATACAATATGTATATAATATATTAAAGTCCCCTCATTGTTTATGTTTAAATTTATTAAATACCATTTAAACGCATTCTAAATATCCTACAGTTTTGAGTTGCCTTATAATTGTTTGCTTTTGGCGAGGAAAAGATCTGCTCGCCAAATCGAGTGATTCTTTCGTTTTTTCACGCCAAATATTTGAAAATATATTTTTTTTTTTTTACATACTTTCTACTGGGATTCCGCCGCTAAATTTGACTGATCCTTTATTACATACATAAATACTTTAATCCTTTGCGGCGCAGGGCAAATTCATTGCTTAAATATTGAAATTAATGACTGACACCGGAATTTGAAAATAAGAAAAAGCTGTATTTCATGCATTCAATAAACCGTAATTATTTAAAACAAAATTCTGGTGCCAATGTGGCGTTTGGGAATTAAAATTAAGTGGTATATCTATGAAACCAGCGCGCCGCAAAGGATTAATTAGTATTTTTTTCATAAAATTCTGAGTATGCCCAGTATGGAGACCTTCCTTGTAAGCAAAATCTCTTTTAAAGATTATCCCTGTTTTATTGTTTGTTGTTAATTCTCACATTATTGTTTAAAAAACCAAATTTCAAGACTCTTTCAAACAATAACATTAAAAAAATCAGGAAAAATAAGATTATTTTTTTATTCTGAAAATCTAAAATACTTTCTGCCCCCCATCCCAGAGTTAAAAGCTTTCTGTCAGTGCAATTATAAAATTTTATGGCAGATGATAGGATCCTACACTAATGCCAAAATAGAATAAAAACATAATTAATATAATCTTTGGTTTTGCATAATTTTGAAACTCTTTCAAGCTCCGAAATTTTTATCGCGCTCTTTATCGCCTATTTTTATCAGTTTTTAGTTAGTATTCTGTAGTGTTCTCGACATTTTTCTTCCTTGTCACTTTCCATTTATTATGCAATAAAGTTTTAAGTTTTTTTCAACCTGTAGATTAGGTTTTGAAAGTTATTCGCGAAAGGAAATTCCTCCGAACGTTTTTTTCCTCCCAACTTTCTTTCCGCCATGTCATTTGATCCTTTTTCATTGTTTCTAAATTATTTCTAAGAAATAATAACGTGTGCAGTTGAATTAATTTCTGCTTTTAAAGTAAAATATGTCACATATTAAAGCAATCCTTTTCTATTCTTTTCTTATGATCCAGTGTTTTTAAAGTTCTTTTTCTTCATTTTTTTTTCTCTTATAACACAATACCTGTTTGTCCAATTATATGTATGAAATATTGGTTACATTATTTTTGCTTTAAGAATGCTGGTCATTCAGTTTCGGAATTCTCCTCAGTAATGTTCATGTTCAGTCTGTGGGCGTTTGGTGCATTCGTATATTTAAAATATCTCCTCATGAAATTAATATTTTTAACTCCTTTTTTTTCTGTTACTCTTCTTAAAGGATGTCTATATTTTTCTTAGCTCTCAAAATTTTTCTAAAATATGCTTAATTTTTAACACATAAAATATTAAATTGAGCTTATATTTTAGAAATGTCTTGAGAACTTAAAAAGAGACATAAGAAAAGTGCACAGAAAAAAAGGAGTTAAAATAGTAATTTCCCGAAAAGGTATTTTAAATATACGAATGCATCAAATTCTCATAGACTTGATGTAACGGAGGGGAATTCGGAATCAAGTTCAACCAGGTTTTCAGTAGTAGAAAGTATCATTTTTCGTTTTAAAGAGGAAGGCGGACTTTTATATTTATGTTTTCTCAGGAACTTTTGGTAAAAATTGAAATTTTATTGCATCTAACTAAATGTCAGAAATTAAATTGGTAATTACTATAACAAGATCTCATTAGTTCGATTGAAAAGATTTTTGTTTAATACATAAAAAGTTATGAAAATTTGAAGTTCGTTTGCAAAAACAGACTTCAGCATTCCTAGCATGCTCGGTGTATGCTGTTGAAGGTAGTTGCATTCTCATTTATCGGTTCATTTGAATAGAATTTTTTCTCAAAATGTAAAATGATACAAAGTCGAAATTGTAAACTGCCGAAAGCAGTGGGGCAACAACATTAAGTTCGTTTGGAAATATATTCGTTTAAAAATTTAAAATCAAAACATTCTAGACGAGCGTAACAAAACGAAGACAAGTGTAAGCTGTCAAAGACAGTGGGACCACTAATTCTGGGTTTGTTTCGATGGATTTTTGTTTAAAAATATAAAAACATAGAAATTCAAAGATGTAATGTTGTCGAAGGCTGTAGATGCCCCCCCCCCCCTCCCAAGAAAAAGAAATTTTTGAAAAGAATGTGGTGGTTTTAGAATTTAAAATCATTCGGAATTGATTTTAGGTATAATTACAGATGTTATCTCGTCCCGAACAATGCTAGGTGGGTCAGCTAGTACTTAATGTATCATTCACTTCGAATTCTCCTTCATCTGCCCGTTTACTGTTATAGTAAAAAATATATATACTACCACGACAAAAGAATATTAAGTGTAAAACAAATCAGCTCTTTTCTACCACAATATAAGACTGATATTACTTTCCTAGTTGTAATACTATCCACACGCAATTTTATTGCAGCTGAAAGAAATTTATCTATACATATATTTATAATAATAAAGATTAAAGTTTGTATGATGCGTTCCAAAGAGCCGCTGCAAGAAACCTCTATATCTGTATTATGCAGCTCGAAGTTTTTCTCCTTTATCTCAAACTGTTTTGTTCTTCATAATTGAAATGTTCATTTTAATAAATGTTTTTGTAATTTCCAGTAGAATAGCAAAATAATATAAAATCCTTCCCCCACCTAAAAAAGTCTCATTTCTTAAATCTTTCAATCTTAGAATTTTTTTTTCCAGAAATTATTTTGCATACAAAACTGATTAATTTTGCGATTACCTGTTGCAGATCTGTCTTCAAATTGCTCCAAAATAGTTGCTGTTAGGCATTATTCCCGTGTTTAAAATTCCATAATATAGAAAGTCTCTTAAATGTATATTTTTTTACTTCAGAATTTTTGCAGTAAAAGATAATTTTCGAAATTTTCTCCTTATGCTAAATTTACTACCAAGTTTTAGATAACCTTCTTCAGAAAAATAGACATGTGTGAAGTGAATAATTTCTATTTAGAGAAAATATTTTTTCCCAGTAAATACTTAATTCAAAAGTAGTACATTGAATAAATTTTGAACGTCATCATTATATGGCGTCTCGTTGCAAAGCCGATTTGTTTAGCTTGGCTCGAGAGTCACAGTTTACATTGCTTTTGCATGATCAGATAGTTGCGATTCCTTTCTCGTCCGTCCCATTTACGAAGATCATCATCCACCTTCATCCTAAATCAAGTTTACTTTTCTCTTGCATCCCATAGCCTTCAGGTTAGAGCAGGTGGTTATAGACTCGCTAGGTGGAGCACCCGTCCACAGGTTTCCTTTTTTTTGCAAGCATCCTCTCGAAGCCACCACTTAGGTGTTAGCATTACACAGAGAAGAACAAGAGTTGTGTCAGTCTCATTTTTGCAACGGAAGGCAGCGCACGTGCTTTTAGTGACTTTTTGTTGTTGTTTCTTCTTGTCAGTTGTTCTTGCGGCAGATGTCGTAAATATAATTTGGGATAGTGGATCTTGGAGATTTTTTTCCTCACTGAGAGCTGCTATTTTTTGTGATGAACAAAAAAAAAAATGTATATAGATAGTAGATGTGCTGATATTCAGTCAGAAAGTTTATGAAAGCAATTGTTTCTTAACTATTTTAAAGGTGTGTCACATGCCTGATTATCATTTGTTATCATATCAATGAGTGAAGTGACGCTTATTAGAAAAATATTTTTTTAAGTAGATTTTTTTTTAAATTAGATTTTTACATTTTGTGCATCTAAGTGTTCTAAAATTTCTGTTTATTTTATGAAGAAAACATTTTTCTTGCATTCTCGCAGTCATAGTTTAATTTACTAATATTTTAATTACAAATACTTCGATTTTCGCTGGAACTTGCATGTTTCACGCAACTAGAATAATTTTGATGAATTTTGAAAAAAAAAAAAAAAATCATTACTTGTGTTACTCGAAAATAATCTTTCCATTATATTAGTCAAATATTTAACTGCAATTTGTTAAAGCTTTCATATAGTGAATTGGTGACTCTTTATGGGAATATGTTTTATTTTCCATCAGTTTTTACCATGTGACAAGCGACACAAAAGTATCATTTAAAAATTAAACTAAATGAACATATTTATTTTTAAATTTTGAGACTCAACATGTTGTACCACAACGTGTTTGTACCTCATTATGTGCCGGCTCTGTATGTTCCTCCGTCAAAGTGTCGTAAAAAGAAGAAGAAAACTAAATTTGCTATTTATGCTGCGCCTTATAAAAAGAAACGATACTCATTAGCATTTTATTTAAAGTATGTTTTATGGAAGAAGTTTCGCAGGTACTGGAAAAAGAGGCGGGCGAGGAGCAAGAAGAAAAAGACCTCAAAAGCACCCAGTGTGTCTGTTCTGAGCAACAAGGGCAGCGAGGAAAAAATAGACCTCAGGGATTTCTGGGGCTCTAGATACGGATCGCAGTGGCTTTTCGCCAAAGAGAAGAAGATGCACCAAGTAAATCGCAATCATCTCATAGATATAATTGATGCTTTTAAGACGAAAGATCTTAAATATGCCAATCGCCATTCCACCGGTCAGCGTCACGCCAATTCTAATCATCCTCGTTTGACTGATTTTCCAGATAGAAAAACATTTGATCAGATTTCTCGAAAATCATCTAAGTGTCCATGTTGTCGAAAATCTAGACAAAAAGAAGCGGGTGACACTGATATCAGCGACTGGTCATTATCAACTGTACATTGTCAGCAAAGGCTTCATTCTAAATGGCCCTCTAACAAATTGAGTAATTCAAAAAATCCTTATGCAAATCTGGAACAGTTTACAAGTATCCTCTCTCGTCAGCATGCTTATTTGTATAATTGGTTAAATGTTGACCATTCTCAAAATCGATTTAGTTTGGCTATGTCTAAGGAATATTTGGATAAAATACGCATGAGGCTCGACAATTCAAGACCCAGCAGTCGTAGGCAAGGCTCTTCCAGCCGGACATCTTGCACTATTAGTGAGAGTGGTTCGTGCTCTAGTACGATGAGTCGCAGACAAAGGGCCAAAATGCTGAAACGGCAAAGAAGGGTTTGTACATTTTTGTTTTCCATTTTTAATTTGTGTTCAATTAGTTTCGTTAAATGCCCCCCCCCCCCCCATAAACTGCTAAAGAACATAATTTATATGTAGTAGATTTTAAATTTTATTAATCTGATAAAAATGCTTCGGTGTTTGTAATTTTATAGTTAATTTAAGAAACACTATAGTGATATACAGCCTTTAAAAGATAAATTTAATATATTGTCAGGGGTCGATCCAGACAAAATTTGGGGCCTATTTAGGGCCCCTTCACAAAAAATAATTTAATAAAATAGGCCCCTTCACATAATTATTTTCCACAAAAACTTATTTTTATTATTTTGTTAGATTTTAAAATGTGTAATTTGTACATAAAACCAATTCTTAAGAAACAAAAACTTTAGAAAAGGGTTTAAAGAAGTTAGTTTTTGTTAATAAATATTTGGTTCGGACTTGAGTCACTAGATTTCAGATGTCGTCGCAAAATGTTGTTTTTCACAAAAATATAATAAAATTCACGAAAATATAATAAAATTCGCAAAAATGCAGTGAAATTCACAAAAGTAACTGCTACTTTTCACAAAACGGGCCCCAAGAAAAAAAAACCTGCATCGACCCCTGATTATAATAAGAATGTGATAGACGTATTCTTGCTAGAGTAATAATAATTGTTTTAAAATAATTAACGTCAATAGAAAAAGTTTCGTTAATTCATTTCTCCCTTTACGTCTAATTTTATTCTCTTAGCTGCCATATTAAACCTTTTTTACACGCGGCCGCAATACACTTATAAAAAAGGGTTTACAAAAAGTAATTAAAACAATAGTAGTTTAACAATGCAATATAGCAAAGTTAATGTTATATCTAAGTTGGTCGCTGAAGAAGTATCACTGAAAATTTAACACCACTTCCTCTTCCAAATAATAAACTTTATACTAGATTTCTATTGCAAACTGTAGAAATGTACTGCGAAGTTTGCCGTTTGAAATCAATACTGTAAAATGTCTTCAGTGCCTTTTTTTAAATTGCTACAAAAATTTTATCTTAAAAACTTGTTATTAAATAATAGATATAAAACAATGCTGAATTTCCAAGGAGATTTTCTTCCATAAATCCATGTTTTTCTCTAAAAAACTGAGGGGAAATTTTTTTTAGAAATGTACAGTCAAATTTAATTTCGTATGACATTTGATTATGTTGTAGATTAAAAAATGTGTACATCTCTGTGGAACAAATAAGAGTACATGCAAAAAAGACTTTTGACTAAAAAAACGGTTTTTAATTAAATCTTCAGTTAAAATCTGTCTTGTTATACATATAACTATCTTCCCATGAAAATATATAAAACAGCTTTTAAAGATCATAAATACATTTTTATGCGAATTTCAATTGATTGTATAAATATTGATTAGTGATTATTTGCCACCTGCCGCGCATAAAATGCCGCCGCGCCACAGGTTGAATATGACTGGCTTAAAGTAATAAAACGTAAGTAATGTTATGGATGGCCTATGTGAAATATTCTGGCAGATTTTAAATTCTGAAAATTGTGATTAATTCTGAAAAAAGTTAGAAATCCAAAATTTTTGATAAAAATCATATCTATATTAGAAGAAAAGGGGAAAATAATCTTAAGACCGAAAGTAAAAGGTTTCTGTTTTAATACTTTGTGCGCTGACTGTATTTTAACGTACCTCTAAAAGAATAACTTATTTTATAATTCGCTTACTATATTGATTGGCAATATAAAAATTTAGTATGATTAGCGATACTGTATGGTGTTCCAAAAACATGTGTCTGTATTCATTCCAAAATGTTTCGACATATGTACAAGGATGTCCACAAGGTGGATTATGTTTAATTTTTAAATCGTTAAACACCGCCGTATAGTCTCAATTACAAAAATGTATTAATGAGGTAAAGTGTTTTATAAATGATTTCGGTCAATAAAAACGTTTCTTAAAAAAATACGAAATTTAAATTTTTATACGATTCCTCGGTCCTCTAAGTTAGTTATAATTTAGTAAAAATATCCTATTACACTAAAATAAAATTTCTTAGAAAAAAAAAGAAATCGTTTTTAGAGGTTGTATTTTTAATCGGGACGCCTGTACAAGTCACTGTTTTTTAACGTAAAAATTATTCCAGAAAATTTTCAGTGTTTTTCCTGGAATGTATAGGAATTTTTTCCGTTAAACAGTTGATTGTACTGGCGTCCGGGTTAAAAGTACTATCTCCCTAAAATCGTCCGTTTGTTTTTTACAGAGTTGAGTAGAATTATAATTTATAAATATTCCGCAAAACTTCTATAAATATCTATGTAGTTTATTAACCTTTTATGTCCCAAATTATTTTTGAAATTACATTAGAAGATTTGTACAACAATTTAATAAATTTTAAAAGTATTTTACCACTTAAAATTAATCAATTGAATTTGAGTTTATAGGACAATTTTTGTGAATTTTTGAGACTACATTAGAAGATTTAAACAGTCATTTAATACATTTTGGAAATATTTTGCTAATTAAAATTAATTTAATTTGAATTTATAGGGATTTTGTGCAATAGTATTATAACCACTTAAATCTTTTAATTTAATTAATTAATTTATTTATTTTGTATCTTATAGATTTAGGAAAGGTACAAAGATCTACTCTTACAATAGAAATATAAAAATATTTCTGAACTGAAACTTTCCTTTGACAATCTTTCATCGTCAGAAAGGATGAAAAAAAAATAATAAAAAAATAATAATAATCCCTTTAAAAATATTTTTGTTTTGTTCAACCGTATATATAACTCGCTCTAAACTGCATATATATATATACATATATATATATTCTAGAATTTCTGCTCATTCATTTAATAAATTTTACACACACACACACACACACACACACACACACACATATATATATATATGACTTTTTAAATTGAAATTTTATTAATTCAGTGTTTGGAATCGCTTGCTAAAAGGCTCACTTAGCTTATGTGTAATTTTTTAATACTATTCTATTAAATTTGAGTAATATTTGCGTATTTTCAAATATTTTATTAAGTATTTTCAACTTTCTGATTTCTGAACGAATTATCCGGTGAGATTTCTCATATGGCATTTTTTACACGTGACAGATTTCTCATGTGACTCAAATTTAAAATATTCATTTAATTCTAAAATTTAAAGAAAAAAAAAGCAACAAATCAAAATTATTAAGTAATAAAACACAAAATAAGGTAAGAAAAAGAAGAATGGATAAAAGATTTTTTATTGCATTGTTAAATTACCTGCCCATGCACATATTTGTGATACACATCTTTATTTTAATTATTTCGCCATACCTTCTGAGATATATTCAGTAAAAAGCTATTAAGAAAAAAAAATCAAAATTGGAATTAAATTACTCATTTATTAATAATCTAGTAACTTATTTTACATAATAAGAATACCAAGTACCCGCTATAAATAATTGCATGTCTTTGTTTTTCACATTTATTTGTTTCCTTTTTGCTCGTATGTTTATTATTATTATTATTTTGTTATTTATTTGCTTGTGTATGAAATGTTATTACTTTAAAAGAATTAAGAAGTAAATAGTGAAAATACATAGCATACTGCTGATGAAAACTGTGTCACTCACCCATTTGTTTTTCTTGAGTTTGTCTAGCCGCTAAAAATTGGCAAGTCTTAACTTTATCAGCTAAATTGGCACTCAGCCTTTTCGCAACGCGCATCCATGTATTTCTTTCAAGTTTTTGGCGCCACATCTTTCTTATAGAAAAGTTTGCTTTTTTAATCGCTGGAAATCTGATTTTACATAAGATGAAAAACAATGATGTTCAGATTCAAGGATTTTCCTCACCTTAAGTGTAGCTTGTCAATGAAAAGGATTAAATGCTTTCTCAATATGATTTTAAATGACGTCTTGAAAAATGCATTTTAGGCTTTCTAAATTTAATATTATTCTCAGTTTTAAATTTATAGAAAGTTTGTTTGAAAAATGCAAAACTGACTATTATTATAAACGTTGTATTTTAAAATTATTTGCCGGATTTAGATTTTTTAGTTTAAAAAATAATTAAAATGGTGGTGTTTTTTCAAAATTTTTAACAAATTCAATATTTAACATGATATAACTTTAAAAAAGAAATGACAATTTCACTTTTAATTTAAAATTAGAACAATTATAAAAAGCTATGTAAGTTGCTGCCTGTCAGATGTAAAAGCTATTACTTCAAAAGCGCTAAACACCTATATTATAAAGGACAAACGTCTCTGTGCTTAACGCTGACGTCATTTTGCGAATGGCAAATCAGATGATTAAATTAAAAAAGAGAGAAATCTGTTTTCAATAAAAATTAATATAAATAAAATAGTTCACCATTTATTTCCATCTTATATTCCATAGCAAAATTAAATCTTTATCAATACAAAAATAAATAATAAAATATAGATTAAACACAAATTTTAAAATTGGTAATCGAATTACACTTAAAACACGGATATTATTAGAATACAAAAGGCTTGCGTTCTTTTTCGATTTCTCCGACAAGTTAAATCTATCATGATGCCAATACGAAAGTATCACTTTCAATAATTTTGAAGATTTTATTCAATACATAGTTGCTATTTTTCATAGAAAAATGATTGTTGGTATTGTTAGTAAAAAATAGAAATATACATATACATATATATATCAGGGAAACTATCGGATTTTAACTCATTTTTATACAAAATTGAGAATAGACTTTTTCTGTGTGATTGTCTGTTAGTGCCTACCTAATTACTTCTTTTCCTGTTCTATCTTTCAGTGTTTTTAAAATGAATAAATGATACTTTGGGGGCTTTAATTGAATAAAAACTGCATAATCTGTGCACTTTTTTTCTTTTAAACCTAACCGTCATGAATTAATAATAATTTTTAAACACATGAATTGATAATTTTTTCCTCTCTTACACAACATTTCTTAAAATGAATGCCGAATATGATATAAATTACGAAAACATCTAACTAATAATCTCTTAAATCTGTACGCATTGTTGCAGAATGTTTGCGATGCTTTTTCCGACCATACACTCTTAATGCTGAAAAAATACTTTTACAGTATATAAAAAAAATCAACTGCGCTTTGCTTGATTTTTCTCCCAAATAGGCACCCAATTGACACCTGACTGAGTCATCGTCAAAAATCCAACTTAAATAAACATTTTCTTGTAAAATTCTGCAAATTAATGTCATCTACAACTAACTGTTAAAACTTATATTACTCAAAATAAACTATTTTGAGTAATTATAATAAACTATTTTGAGTAATATTCATATTACTCAAAATAAAGATGCGTCAGTTCGCGAGCATATTTATGAAAAAAATTCATTTTTATACGAAATACTTTTTATCAAAATTCGTGATAAAAAGTATATAATTTCACAAAATTTTGTCAACAGTAATTTATGTATTTTTACTAATACTATAAAATAAAATAAATAAATATAAAAGAAATTTAAAATTTTGCTGTAATGATTTAAACAAAGAAGAATCCTTAAGGTATCAGTTACTGAGGTTTCGCGCTGAACAATTTTTAAAAGGACACACTACCTTGAAATTTGTCAAAATATCGATTTTCTTTCCTTTCTTTTTTTTTTCTTTAAATATTAACTGAAAGCTTCTTTATTGGTAAATATTTTGACACTTTATGTTTTATCTATAACACAATTATATCGCGAGATATTGTGAATTTTGTTAATAAATTATCCATACAAATGGAAACTTTAAGCTGATTTTTCTGTCTGTCCGTATTTTTGCAACTTGCTTGTTCAATAAACGCTAAAGTCTTTTTTTTTTCTAATTTAGAAAAAAGTTTTTTTAATGGTGTATTATGTTTTTGTGTATGAATTTAACGTTAAAGTTTATGGTTATTGTTTAAAAAAATATTTAAATTGAGAGTTTGTTGGATTTCCTTCATTTTTTAATATACACGAGAAAAAAAAAATCATATTAAATGAAAAATTCCGTACATCTAAAAATCCATGCACAGTTTTATGTAGTATATTCTAATGAATGTGAATTTTACTTAATTTTTAGTATTAAGTATTGCGCCACTGCATATTATTACAGTATTATTCAAAATTGAAACGATGGTTTCAAAAGTAGTGTGTCCCTTTGAGGAAAATTATTTCGAATAAATGAAAAATTAAACCTTCTGTAAAATTAATATTTATTTGTAATTTTAGTACAAGGTACATTGCTTTCAATTTTAAGTAGAGATCGACCGAAAATTCGTTTTCAGCACAAAATCTAAGTTCGGCGTAAATGTGGCTGAAAATTCGATCGAACCAAACTCGATCGAAGCTATCAATGTTTCAAGAATCTCATTCCTTCATTCAGAAATTTTTAACACTACTTATCGATCTGAGCTGTATCGGTGCAACGAACTTCGTTGTTTATAATTGTCTGTCTTGACTGACTCAAGACGTGCATGCAAATTATAAAGCAAACAAGCGCATGTACCTATAACTAAACTTTTTCACGTATTCATTAAAATTAAAAGTTTCAGATATAACAATAACAATAAAAAATTCAGTAGACGATCATTTACAAAAATAATTATAAAAGATAAATCGAGGTGTGACACATAAAGCTAAAATATTTAATTAAATTATATTTGTATAATTAGGAAATCTTTCTGTGTCGTTGATGAATTAATTACGGTTTATTTTATATGAAAATAAAAAAAAAGTTTTGTGTCCAAGCACAGAGAACTAACTTGGGCCACACGTATAATTAATTAATAATTATATGTATATTTAATAAATGCGCATTAATACGAACTAATTAATAATTATGCGTGTTTATTAATAACGTATAATTAAAAAAAATACTTGGACATTTTCGTTTTCATTTTTTGACTGAAAATAGGATGACCGCCGAAATTCGGTTTCGGTCTTAAAAACTTGATTCGGTTGATTCTTAATTTTAATATCCTACTTACTGGCATTGTACATAATTCAAAAGATTTTTTCCAAGTTCAATGTTGAAAGATTGTAATAGATTCATTGTGACAAAATTTAGAAATACAAAATTGCTATCATTGATAAAAACATAGATTCTTTTCCTAACTAATATTTAAACTATTATACTATTTCTAAATTAACCGAAAATTTTAGATTTTCAAATTTTAGAAATTATGATCCAAACCTTCAAAGTGACATTTTTGTGAGACAGGCGTAATCAAAAGTGAACACAGTCAGATCGTTTGATTTAAGAGGACTTTTGAGTTTTGAGCTAAGTTTTTATTTGAATGTTTTATACCTTTTTTTTTTTTTTTTTTTTGTTATATAACTAAAGTGTTTTATGGGGGGGAGATAATTTAATCAAGAAAAAATACAATTCTTATATTAAAATTCTGAAACTGTATTTGTTTAATTTTCGGGTAATGGGATAAGGAAATTAAAAAAAAAAAAAAAAAAAAAAACTTTATAGTTTTGAACGATTTTTGTTTTTTCTTTGGGATGTTTTGTTTACACGGGTGTTCTGTAATGGTAGGGATCCGTTCACTTCATTCTGTTCGCCTTTTTTGTAGCTCAACAAGATCAGATACTGCTTCTACAAAGTAGTCTTGAGAACTGTTTTTTTTTTTTTTCTTATTTTGTTTTAGCAATTTTCCGCCCCTCGCAGTCCGACCCTGATCGTAGCTACAAGTTAAACACATTGACTTTGCGCCCACTAAGTAATATTACTTGATCACTAATATGCTTCCATAATAAAAGTCATTGTTTCCGGTGACTACTGGTGAAATTCAAGCAACAAAAGACCAAAAAACAAAAAGTAACGCTGTTTAAAAGTAAGCAAATAAAAAAAGGTATCGCATTAGGCAGTGTTGATTTCAGGTTTAAGCCACAGATTATGTTTAGTATTTTTTGGTAATTTTATTTTTAAAGTCGCAAATGTAAATATAGGATGTATCGCTTCGTTGCTTTTGAATACTTGTTTAGAAATTTGAATGACTAAATAGAAGATGCGTAAGTCTGCTTCATATTTCCGCTGACCTTGCGCGAATTTGGCGCGAAACTGAAACAAAGAACTCTCTGAACGGCGATTTAGATCACGTGATGAAAGTAAACAAAGGAAGTAACTTGTAAACAATGCCAATATTGCATCTTGATAAACAGCAGTGAAATAATGGGTTCACATTACGATACGTCATGGGAAATGAGTTTAAGAATAAGTTACCTTTCTCCTACGAGGGAACATGATAGATCGTTTGATAAAATTGATTTTATTCAATAAATTGTTATTTAAGTTATGATTCTAAATTACGTTCATAAATTTGATTTTGGCCAAAAATGTCAATTAATAACCTCCTCTCCTTTTTGGAAGTCGGTTAAAAATTAATACAGACTGCGCCTTAATGTTTTATGCATAACATAACTAATTAAAGTATTTGGTTTAAACGATTACTGTTTTTGCTGTCTTTTTTGGTTGAAATTCTTGTATAGTAATATGCTTGTATAGTCCCTGCCTCCTAGAATAGGGGAGGCAATGATATATTTCTAAATTCATAATAATATCGGATTCTATCGGATCTTATATATATTCTTTCCTTAAAATAATCGAAAGCTCATATGTACAGGGGTGGGGAATTTTTCCATATTCTTACCAGCCAAGGAATTATTTCACCAGCCCGCAAGATGCAACACACACGCCGTTGAAAATAGTTATGACAAAATCGCACGCGATTACAGACAAAATTACTATTAATACAATGCACTTTCATAATTCTTTTTTCTATAATATTAGGAATTATACATAACAGAGGTAAGATTAATATTAGATAGAACTTAATGCCATATTTACACTGTAATAATTTGGAAAGTTAAAATATCTAGATTAAAAAAGTGTTTCTGATAATGTGCCTATTGCCCACAGTTTTTCAAAAACTAAAAATGCACTCGCCTTGTGAGAAAATCCACTCGCCAATGGCGAGCAAAATGATGTATTTCCCCACCCCTGCATATGTACATACAACACAGCGGGTTGCCACGCATCTAGTATGTTTTAAAATGCTATTCTTAATATTTTATTTAGGGTTTCCCTAATTAGGACTTTTATTTTGAAAATTATGCACTGTGTGTTAACCCGGCGTCATGGGTGTTGGATTTGTGAGACCGGGCACATTTTATTTTGCTTGAATCTCAGTAACTGCCCGTGCGATGTTGCCGGTCTTCTCATTAGCTGGAGGTATTGAGTTAGTCTCAGAGATGTAGTCGTAAAAATAACAGAGGATATACGCTCTGAGCAGAGGGTATACGCTCAAGGCAGAGAGTATACCCTAGTGTGTGTATACTATCGCTTTCTTGAGAAACAGGGGGTATAAAGTGTTTTTTTTTTTAATATTCAGAAGGTATACGGCGTATACCTCCGTATACCCTCCACTACATCCCTGATTAGTCTAACCTTGTCTTTTATTTATTTACCTGAATACCTAAAAAAGTAATCTCGAATAAATTTAATCTTTTTTGTTAATAAAGTGCTAGAATAATTTATAATTAATAAACGGGTCTGTGAGACCCACCTCCTACGTCCATATTACACTTTTTCAGCTCCATGACGCCGGGTTAAAGAGGGGGCGGGGAAAGTATCCCATGTTCCTGAGTGAAGTATCAGCCGATAATATACATAAAGGGAAAATAAGAACTAAGAAACTATGCTAGTCGCAAAAAGCTAATCTTTAACCAGTGGCAATGCCAGCTTTCTTTACAAATTTCTCTCTTGCATTTCAATATTTTGATTTTTTTTTCTTTTTCCCTTATGGCGACTAGCGACCGTAAATGTGAATACTGCGATACTGTGAACATAATTTTTATAATTCCAACCTGTCAGCAGTGCATTAAAAATTATTACAAAATATTTTCTTTTTACATACAAAAAACAACTTGAGTTAAATAAAAGAGTAATAATTCTAGCATGCCAGGAAATGTGTTAAAAAACTATTACAAAATTCCATGTTTACATATAAAAACTAGATCGAGTTAAATGAAAGAGCATAAAAATATATTAAACCTAAACTAATTTTAACTTCACCTCAAAATATGCAAGATATATAATATCAACAAACTTTTTGCACTAAATCTCCATATTTTAAAAACATTAAACTATCAGTTTAGCTTGATACATTTAAAGGTTTTTCTAGTTTAGTTTATTACTCAATTCTTAAATATAGATTGTATTTCATTTTTTTTTTCTCTAAAACAATGCGAGATAATTTGAACTAGGGATGCACCGAATATTCGGTATCTATTCGGTATTCAGCCATGTTACCGAATATTAAACTATTCGGTTGAGCCGAATATTCGGCTTGGCCGAATATGAAACTTCGGCCTGCCGATCAAAGTATTCGGCCAAAGTATTCGGCAATTCATCAAAGTATTCGGCCGAATTCAATACTCAATAAAAACTTTTAAAAACTTTTCACCATTTCTACTTTTTTTAATTGTCAATTTTTTAATTTATATTTAAAACAATTAGAAACAAAATCATTTTTAAATAAAATAGAATTTTTTTACATTATTTATTTGCTGTTTGTAAAGTATAACTTAAGAAAATTAAACATGAGAAGGATTAAAATGGTGATTTATTAGGATTCTCCTTAGGAATAAATTATGTGCAGATACAAGTTTCTAAATTTGCAGATACAAGTTTCTAAATTTTGTTTAGTAAATAATCTGTTTCTTGCTTTCCCCCAAATTAAAGGGCAAAATTAGCACTAGCCACCGGCCACAGGGCCAGTAAATGAGAAAAAGTGGTCAGTGAAAAATTGTCTATCAGCGGCCACCTTGTGGCCACTTTTTTACAAGGAGAGAATACAATTTACTTATATTTCATCAATGATTCTACTTTTTTAGGTTCCAGTATATTTATATTAACATATTTATTTGTGCTATTCAGTCTTACATTGATACTTATAGAAATTTTAACTGTTTAATATTTTTAAATAAAAAAGTGGCCACTAGTTTAAACATAGTGGTCACTTGAAAAATTAGTCTAACTGGCCAGTGGCCGCTAAAGAAATTTCCCAATTTTGCCCTATACCCCAAATAAAAGTCCTTTAAAAGAAAAAAAACAACTTTTGTGATTAGTAATAGCTATCAAGGCAGACAATTTTTGTTCATGAAACCATAATCATAATCAACTTATTGAGTCATAAGTACATTGTATTTCATCTCGCTCTAGGTCAAAACTTGTGTTCGTTTATTACATTAATGATAAATAAGATAACATATTTTCAACTCACATGCTTTGATTTCTGTAAAATATGATATGATGGGAAGGGTGGAAAATAGCACCATTCATAAGAAAAGAACTATGAGCCAAACATGCCTCTATTCAAAATTAAGTTGAAAGTATTTGTACTTTATATTGAAAAAAATTTGCCCCGAGTTATTTAAAAAGGACAATTATCAGACTGTAAAATTTTTCTTCGGCCCTTTTTTCATTATTTGATTTTAAAATGTTTGTTTTGATTCGTAGAAAATTTTATTAATTAAAGTTTCATAATTGCGCTTCTTAAATAACTCAAGGCAGATTTTTTTTCAATACTAAATGTTCTTATAAAAAGCTCTTGTTTATCAAAATGTAAGTTTCATTTATTAAATATCATGTAAAACTGTTTTAAAAAGTAACATTTTAATACCTTAAATTTTAAAATATAAAAAGAATTTGGAAAGCCGAATATTCGATATTCGGCCGCCGAATATTCGGTATTCGGCCCAACAACTACTATTCGGCTAGCCGAATATTCGGTATTCGGTTCACCTGTCGGCCGAATATTCGGCATTCAGTATTCGGCTAAAATCATTATTCGGTACATCCCTAATTTGAACTATTGTAAATTATGAACATTTAAATTAGATACTAGTTGTACTTCTTCCATTTTAGATAATATACCTCCCCCCCTTTTATTCTCTCTCTCTTTTCAAGCATAAAGTAGAACCGGTCCCTTTTGGTACCCTTTTTGTATGTGAGTCCCTTTTTAACCTAGAATAAAGTTTCAGATCTTTGAGAAATCTACTTAAATTCACAATATTATCATTTTTATGAAACTTTGTAGGTTTAATCTCTGTTAACCATTTCCTACAAATAGTATAAAAAAAATAACCATTTCTTACAAATGGTACAAGAAGAATTTTCATAGAAAATAGCCATAATTAAGTTATGATCTGTTATTTGAATATTAATGCAAACTTGATCAAATTTTCAGAATGTTATTTACGTTTTTGATTTTGTGCATTTTCTACATAAGGTATATATTTGAAGGTGTTTTATATATATATTATTATTATTGTTATTATATATATATATATAAATATATATAAATTTGTATATGTTTAAATTGGAGAGCTTCATCTGTCTTTCTGAGTTGATGTTCATGTTGTTAACATACTTATTTTATTTTATTTTATTTTATTTTTATTATTATTTTTTTTAATTCATGTATATATTTAAAAAGAAATTATCATCCTATAAAATTTTATGTTAAAGAACGTAATAGATTACCGATTTACAATAATTTTTCAATCATTCATTTTTTTAATCATGTTTTTAGTCTTTTTTTTTTTTCTTTTATCTGCATTAATTAATATTATATTTTCTTTTCTCAATAGGCCAAAGAAAAAGCATCGATTTTATGGCTTTTATCAAAAGCTTTTGGTGGACATATACCAAGTGATTTGAAAGATCCTTTTTATAGAGATCATGATGTGAGTAGTTTATTTGTATTTAGTAAATACTTTAGTTTCTTTCTATGATTGATATATGGGAGAATATCACAAAATACCGAAATTGCAGTACGCATAATGAAATTCCTATTAAATGTTATATAATGCAATTTAGTTTTTTACATTCTAATAAAAAATATTCTTAGAATTATTTTCAAGAGACATTTCATTTCAAATGACACAAATAAAGCAATTAAAAGACTTTAAATTTCTGATTATTTTCCTGGCATGTCACACTGTGATGTGTACAGAGTAAAGGCCCTTCGATTCTGTACAAATATCTTTTTCTAGTTTTTTTTTTTTTTTTTCTTCTAAATTAATATTTATACCTTATAAAACACATATGAGGAAGGTAACAAATTGTGTGTTATACAAATAATTTTCCAAAACTAAAGTATGATTATGATTGAAAATGAATGTCATTTTCCTGGCCTGCTCATTTTAGATCTTTATCAGGTATAAATATAGCGCTGCCTAGTAAATTCTTCATATTTTTGACATAGTTTTAGTTAGATGTAAAATTATATCTACTAACAAGATCTTTTAGATATTTCTTTGAAAATAATGTGTTTAATCTATGCAAAAATTTAGAAGATTTTTATTATGTCATTTTCCTCTCTTCCATAAATGAACAAAAATACTGAATGCTGCATTGAATTTGAGTTACTATATCAAAAATATGTTCCTTTAAAGAAAATTAAAATGTTAGATTAAAAAAATGATAAAAAAATGCTTTAGAATGAAATTGTCATTATCCTGGCATAGATATGCCAAGAGATATATTTCTATGCATGAATGGTTTTTGATTTGCCTTTTGACATAATACATCTACTTTTTTAAACCATGTTTGATTTTTTAAAAAGGCAATTATTTAAAAATTAATGTATCAGAATCATGAAAAAGAAAGCATAGCAGCGCCACCTGTTGAGCGATTTTCAATAAATTGTAAAGAGCATCCATGCATGTCTAGAACTAATCAAATCTGGCATTTAGTCAAAATCTGTGCATTAGTTCTTAAGATAAAGCTTTTTCGGAAATCGTGAAAAAGGCAACATAGCGCACCACCTGTTGAGCGATTTACGTCAAAATGTAAACAGCATTAATTCATGACAAAGACTAACAGAATCTAAAATATAGTGAAAATCCATGCTGTAGTTCTTGAGATAGAGCTGTTGCGGAAATTGTGGAAAGGGCAGCATATTAGTGCTACCAGTTGAGCAATTAACACCAAAATGTAAACAGCATCCATTCATGTCCGGAAGTAACAGAATCTGAAGTTTGATGAAAATCTGTGCACTAGTTCTTGAGATAGAGCAGGGGTGATTCTCGTCCGAAATTTCCGAAAATTTAAGGCATCCTCTTCCGAAAATTTGAAATTGGGTTATCAGTCCCGCATAGTTGCTAACTTGTACGGTTTTGCGCGCGTAAAAAACAATTGCTTAGAAATGCAAATTTCGTGATAGGATCGCCGAAATAGCATACATTTCGTCAATATTTCGTGGAAAAACGACGATTTCGTCAATGTTTTTGTAAACGAACTTAGTCAAAAGATCGGTGAAAAACGCGAATTTCCTGTGCGGATCGCGGAAAAAACGGCAATTTCACCAAATATCGCAGATAAAACGCTGATTTCTTCTGAAGACGGCGGGAAAAAACGCCGTTTTCGATAAAAGATCGCTTAATAATATTTTGTCAAAAGAATATTTGAAAAAATACGCCGATTTCATCAAAAGATCGCGGAAAAAACGCCGATTTCGTCAAAAGATCGCAATAAATCGCCGATTTTGCTAAAATATTGCTGATTTCGTCTGAAGATAGCGGGAAAACGCCGATTTTGTCCGAAGATCGCTGGAGAGGGGGGGGGGACTCACGAATAAAACGCCATTTTCGAGAAAAAAAAACGCGTAAAAAAGCAAATTTTGTCTAAAGATCGTCGAAAAAACGCCGATTTCACTTTAAAAAAACATGGGAAAACTCCGATTTCGTCAAAAGATCCCGGAAAAACCGTCGATTTTGGCAAAAGATCGCAATAAATCGCCGATTTTGCTAAAATATTGCTGATTTCATCTGAAGATAGCGGGAAAACGCCGATTTTGTTAGAAGATCGCTGGAGGGGGAGACTCACGACCCCCCCCCCCCCGCCGATTTCCGAAAAAAAAAATTTCATCCAGAATCACCCCTAAGATAGAGCTGTTGCAGTATCCTGAAAAGGCAGCACAGCAGTGCCACCTGTTGAGTGATTTACACCAAAATGTATACAGAACTAATTCATATCAGGGATTTACTGAATCTAAAGTTTGATTAAAATCCATGCATTAATTCTTGAGATAGAGCTGTTGCGAGAATCATGAAAAATGTCATAGCAGCACCACCTGTTGAACGATTTATACCAAAAACTAATTAACATCAAATAAATTGATGTTTAAAAACTACCTGAATATAAATTTTTATTACCTGTGCATTAATTCTTGAGATAGAGTGCCCACAAAATTTGTCACATGCAGACAGAGTCAAAACTCACAGACAGACATTTTGTAAAAACATGTTTTTTTTAAATCTCAGACTCCTAAAATATGTAAATCCGTCAAAAATCGGAATTCTAAAGTTTTCATGGATCTCATACATTCTTCTTTTAAAGATAACAGAAGGTAAAAAGAAAATACTGCAGTTAGTAAAAAGAAAAATCTGCAGATGTTTTAAATATGCAAACATTTACTGAAATAATCAATCTAAAAATAAAACATTTCTGTTTGAATTTCAAATATTACTTTGATTATATTAATCGTAGGCATTGGTGGGGAATCATATAAATCTACTTTTCATTGGTGAGTGGGTTTTTAGGTAGGTTTTTAAACACTACAGTCTATAAAGAAATATACCAAAATCTTTCATATATTTTTATTCTCTGGCCATATTTAGTGCTTTTCTCAATATCTGAAACATAAACTAAATTCGAATCCTTAAAACTTTTATCTTTCTTATATTGCTTATCTTGTTTCATTTTTATACAACTCTTAATATGGCAGTGTTAATGCCCTAAGAAATCATGTTTGCAATCATGCAAATTATACGAGAACTATTTTTGACCACATATTTCATCTTGGCAAGATATTAAAAAAATTCATCATTCCTGATGTGAGAAACTTCCTTTTTATATTGGAAAGTGCATGTTTACAAAAGACATCTGTCAGCAACTTGAGCATTAATTTGCAGAATGAGCTGTAATTTTGGCTTCACATTCATGAAGTTCCTTAAAATTTATTTCTGTTAAAAAATTTATAGCTTACAATTTATATTTTTCTCCAAATTTATTATTATTATTTTCTTTGTAAGTCATTCTCAGAAAACTACCTGCATTGCAATTTGCAATCGGTTTTATGTAAGTGATCCCCTAAGCAGAATTTAAGTATAGTACTATTACTCATTAGATGTTATTATTAATCAATCATTAATAATAATTATTAATAATAAATCATTAATAAATTAATCAAGTTCAAATATTATTAATCAATCCAGTACCAGCAACTTTACTTTTTCTTTTTGTGCGTGTTATGATGATTTGTGACAGAGATGGTAAAGACTTGCTGCATGCATCCCACCCCCACCCCCTTTCATGACTGTGCATACACTTAATTTAAAATTAGCTTCCCATCAGGCCCCCTTTGAGCCTAGTACAGTTATCTCATCCATTACCTTTGCACACACAGTTAAAATAACAGTTTCTTTAGTAATGCAAAATAGTTTTAGAACATTAAGGAATTTTATTGAATCTATATATATGTCAAGTTTAATTTTATTTGAGTCATTTTAATGAAACAATGTCAAGAATATAAGTTTCATAAATTGCCTTTAAAATGTTTTTTTTTTTTTTTTTTTTTTTTTTTTTTTTTTTTTTTTAATGCAAGGTATTTTGGCATGGCAACTTAATTTACAGAGAGAAAATATTTTACGAATTAATTAAATTCCTAATTGCCATTTATCTTCTGTAATGCCCATTAACAAAACTTGTGTTTTATTTATTCTTCTTTAGTATCTTCTTTTTGTGAATTTTAATTGAAAATGCTTCACAGTAATTAGCTTATTGCATTCTAAGAGCATTTCTGACACTAATTAGGCAGCAATTTGTTATCAGTTAGTTACAATTAAACAACTGTACAAAGATTTTTTTTTTCAACTTTCCTACAATACATAATTTGAATTTGCTTTTGTTTTCCATTAAAAATTCTGTGTTGCTTTTCTAAAATAATTTGTGATGAATAAAAACTAAAAAAAAAAAAAAAAAAAATTAAGTTGATTTCTTTATTGCAGTTCTGGAAATGTTGCTTTTCTTCAGAAATTAAATATGTTAAACATATAATAAATTAAATTAATACGTCTTTCATTAAAGAATTTTTAATTTTAGTGATGTGAAACATGTTTTCAAAATATACAAAATAATAATTATAATTAATTTAAAAGAAAGTTTTAAGTTTTGGTGAGTTTTAATTTGCTATCACTAACAATTTGAAATAAAAAGTGCAATTTTTTAATAAAAAGTTTTTGTAGATTTTTTTTCATTTAAATTTTGAATATTTTAGAAATTGCTTTTTGAAAACATTTTCATTTTGGGGCTGTTCAAATATTATGTAAGCATGTTTTTGGCAATTTTTGACCCCTGATATGTGTCAAACTTCCCTTAATAGCCATTTTTTTTTGGGGGGGGGGGGTGAAAAAAAACACAATCAAATAAAAAGTAAAAGTAAAAAACAAGTATACTTTCTTTTAGTATATTAAACAAAGTACACAAACAATTCAACTTGTTTTTATATATGTTAATGACAGATGGTACAGGAGAGAAGAGGTTGCAACAAAATTTTTTAGCTGAAAATGATATCACATGCGATTCCTCCTTGATTCTGCTCGCAAATGACTATCAGGCATAAACAATATGCTATTCTGCTTGCTACTATGCTACCATTTGGTGTTCATCAGCTAAATAAATGTTTAACTATGAAAACGATAGGATGGGTCAAACTTCTCCCATGGTCAAACCTCTCATGTTTCCCCTATATAAGATACATTGTTTTCAATTCAATTGAATTTCATTTCATTTTTAGTAAGGTACAAAATATGAAAACAAAAGATTATCTGCTATCAAACTTACTTTTTTTTAAATTTTTTCCCTAATTGATGCATTAATTTTTGAGTTATTTGAAAAGAAAAAATAAGGTTTAGCTTCGCTATGTCATATTTAAAAAGCAATAACTCGTTTTTTGACATTTCCTTCATCTTTATTTATCACCATACTGACCATATTTCACCATGGCTACACGGTAATTTTATCTTATCTATGTTTGTCCAATTTTTACAAGCAATTATGTAAACTTAAAGTTATGATAAAATATATTTAAAATTTTAAGAATAAATTGATTATAATTACCTTTATAAAATAATCAAGAAAGACTGATTTCTTTTTAATTGCTTTATGCAGTTCATCCTCAGTTCTTTTTAGCACCAATATCTATAACTCTGTCAGTTTTAGAAGTCTTTTTGTACAGCTGCCACACATTATTAGTTTTACATTGGATATCCTCCAAAGGTTATCTGATGGTGATATTTTGAAACTTTCAAAAAGTTTTTTTATACAAGATTTTTCAAAATGAAGGCATATTTCCAATTTCATTTATTTTAAACACCACTACACTACAGTACTGAAAGATTTTCAAAACTCATGAAACACCAGATAGTAGAGCAGTCGGTCACTATGGCTGTGGGGTTCAACCACTTGCGAGAGGAGGGGAGTAAACAAAGAAGATGGAATTTTACTTACATTTTGGAAACTTTTCCAGAAAACACATATTGTCACAATACAACATGTCACATCGGTCCATTCTATTCTATTCTATTTTCACGATTGGAAATAGTAGTAAGATCTCAGAGATAAGCCCTCATGCATCAAACATGAACAGTCCTCAAGATAAAAGAGATTGTTTAAGTTTTCTTTGTATGGTCCAAATAGCCGACATCAAAACTTCAAGTTTAATATTCTTTTGCTATTTCTTTTTTTTTTTTTTCAGTTAAAAATTTTTAATAGCTTTTTTTTTTTAGTCCTACATAAGCATAATTCAAAACGCCTTGTCAGCAAAAAAAGGCGGTACTTCTAGGTTATCCTGTCAACCAATTTCCCCAAATTATACAAATCGCCAAACTAATAGCCAAATTATACATGTTGACATAATTTTTATTTTAAATAACAAAAAAACAAATAATTAGTAGAATATTAATAAAAGTATTAATAAAAAGTCGAAATAAAAATCACTTAATGACATTTTAAACACGTGAATCGCATTTAATGTCATTGAATGTGACATTCACGATCATCCATTATTGGCATTTAATCTTATAGTTTGGCAATATTTTTTTGGTCGACGGGATAACCTAGAAGTACCAAAAAGGCAAATCATTATCCCCCTCCCTTCTCAAGGTGCTTATGTAATATTTGAACGGCCCCTTTAATGGTAATCACCATACCAAATTTCAAGATTTATCCTCAACAGTATAACAAAAAATCTCAATTTTGGAACCTTTTTTGCTCTTGTACTCACTTGTGAATAGTGGTTCTGAAATAAAATATAACCTATGTTGGTGCAATAATTTTACTGTCATTTTAATTATTTTTTGAATTGATTCAATTGTTCTAGAGATTGTCAAACATATTTTCAAAATGTATGAAATAATAATAAATATATATATTTTGTTCATTTAAATTTTGGGTATTTTAGGAATCACTTTTACGGGACATTTAAATCTTAATATTAACCACCATATCAAATTCCAAGATTTATTCTCAACAGTATAAAAAAAATCTCAATTTTGGAACATTTTTTGCTTTTTTACTCAATTCTGGATAGTGGTACGACATAAAATATAACCTGTGTTGATGCAAGACTTTCACCATCATTTTAATTATTTTTTAATTGGTTTAATAGTTCTAAAGGTTACTTATTAAAAACTAATGTTTCTTCTTTATAGTGTAGTATAGAGTTGCACTGCAAAAAAAGAAATTGGGATAATTTATAAACATATGTATTCTTTTCATGATATTTTCTCAGATGGAATAAAAGTTTTGAACTAAAAATTTTCCAGTATTACTAAAGCCAAATCAATGTCAAATAGGAATGTACAATATTTTATTAAATAAAATTTCTAGATTTAAACATGTTTATATGATGTATGTATATCTATTTTTAATTTCTACACATGTAAGATTCCAACTAAAACATGTCTTATGAAAGTATGATATTTTTTATGAACTCTATTTAATTGTGGTTTATGTATAATATATTAAAAAGTTTCTAAAAGTATTATCATAACTGAGAATTTGCTAATAAACTTAAACAAATAGCCCATAATTTAAACAAATTCTCATTTTGTGATTTGAGAAATAAAATGATTACTTTTATGTCCCAAGCAGCAATTTTTATTTATTTAATTTTCCATGGTGTGGTTAATTTTTTGCCGAATTAAGTTGCCACAGTGAATTTATATTTACTGTTGTCAGCAAATAATTAATCTTTTTCTGCAAAATATATTTAAGCATTGATTAAAGTGGTAAAGTATCTTATTTTTTATTTTCTTAGAATGTTTCATTGTGTATATATATATATATTATTCTTTTTCAGAATGTTCGCCGATTAAAACCAAAGATAGTTCATTCTTTATCCAATGCTGAACTGTACTGCCTTGCTCTAGTCAATATCTATTCAGATCCTAATTATAACAATTTAGATCACCAAGGAATTATTCAAGCTTTAACTAGAAAAGGCATTTGCTTGGTTGAATCAAGAGATGCTCCCCTTACAGAAACTACTCTTGTACAAACTGCCCCACTCCGTTTGGCAAGTATAATATTATTGATTTCTTTTTAGAGTTTTATCATATCTATTTTGGGAAAAAATAAAATGTCATTTAATTTCAATTTCAACTAAAGTTTTCTTTTTAAAATGTAATAACAAAAACCTATTAAAACCAAACCTTGTGTGGCGTAACCTGACTCATATGGAAAATTTTCATTGTATTGGTTAAAAAAAAATGCAATCATTCTGAATTAATTACTTGTTTAAGACTCTTTGTCGAAATAGAATTTTAATTGATTTTTATAGAAAGTTCATAAGATGTTCATGTATGTAAGTGTGTGTGTGGTGGGGCTATTTCAGCCATGTATTGAAACAAAAAGATAGTTTCCTTATTGTTTGCTTTTAAGATTTCAGCTAATTTTACTAAACATAAAAGGTGGAAATGCATGGAGCTTGATTGTAGACAATTCCCAGTTTATATCAATATGGAATTTGAATGAAAAATTTTAAAATTGATCAGCTAATTACCAAATTGACTTCAGTATGACACCAAGTACTGTCAAACTTGCCAAGAATTTGACTAATTATAATATAATTTTATTAAGAATCTGTATATGTATATACAGTAGAAGATCTTTATAACGCAATTCCATATAACGCACAACCTTTCAGATGTAAACAATGAATTTTGCCATGAAGGAGCACCTGAATTTTAAGACTGTAAAAAACTGCTACTGTCTGAAAACTAAATTTAATGCATTAGTACAATTTTACCTCCTTAATTTAGAACTTTTAAAGGAAAAAAATTATTATTACAATAAATGTTTTTGAAAATGAGCAATATAATGAATAAATTGGGTCCAGGTGTATCTGGACCATTTTTAAAATGTATGTTTAACAAAATGTTGAATGATCGCAATAACAGAAAAAATTATAATCTGGATAAGGAATGCAGTATAAAGGTAATTCTAATGTATTTTGATGTGTTTCAGACATATTTGTCTATAATTATGAGGTAAATTTGATGACACGTGATATGTGATCCATATAACGCAAAATTCTATATAACGCACAACCTTGCGTTTTTAGGTTTGTTTTATATAGATCTTCTACTGTATTTCTCTTGTGTGTTATGTAAATAAGGCTAAATTTGCAGTTTGCCGTTTGGTAACAATTGTACTAACATAAAATTAATTTGCCTTATTCTTTCCACTAATCAGAAGCATTCTTTCGTTGCTGAAACTGTAATTATATTTAGAAGAAGTATCTCAATTGTTTTTATAAAATATAAACATTTCAAAATGATTTTATTTAATTATGAACTAATCATGGAGAGCAGAAAACAGAATTTTTACTATAGTAATTTGTGCTAATATATTAACGGTAAATAATCTATTATAATAAGTGATACATAAAGCAAAATGTTTCCAATGAAGAAAATGACATAATTTGGAAAACAAAATACACATTTTCATATATGAATGCAAAGTATTTTTTTTATAACTGTGATAGTGATGATGTTATATAGTTATATTTACTAATCCTTATTACTCTGTCTAAATAAACTGAACTCTTTCCATTTAATTAAAGATCCATTGTATGCGCAAAATAAAAATCTTCTGAAATATAGTTTCCAGTTATTTATAATGATGATTATTTAATAAAACTTTGAAATTAAAAGCAATTGCTTAAATGACACTATAATCTTGGAAGAGATTAATGCTGCCAACGGTAAAAATAATGTGATATTTAAAAGAAAGGGTGCATTCTCATACGGACTCTAAAAGAATAATGGCATGCAATAAAATTATTACAAACAACTTTTTTTCGAGTAACTTTTCCATTGTGTGAAGAAGTTACTCCTTGATAAGCATAGTTACATTCAGGAAATGCAATGTTTCATTAGGAAAATCCAAATAATTTTATAACCTTTAGAATCTGCATAAAACTGAACAATTTTACTAAGATTTTGTTTTTATTATATATAATATTTGGTATTTATTTTTAATTTAGCAAATCAAAATTCAGAGCAGGTACTCTTTTTAAACACAGCATGATCTTTCGACTGGTGTATGAATAGACCACTAATTCATATTATGCTCTTATAATGTACTCTGCAACTTAGCTTTTTGATCAGTAGTTTTTTTTAGGCACAGCAAAAAATGTGTTCTTTATATTTTGTTAACTTCGTTTGCTAATTGTATGAGAAATATTGTATTGTTTTTCACATTGAATAAACTTCAAACAATAATTGTTGATTTTATTGAACTATCTTATTATCGCATAGTGTTTTTCTCTATTAATTTAAACCAGGCTGTAAAATATTATAGCCACAATGAGATTTAAGTTGTGTTTCCAAGTTTTATTTTTTTCAAGTAATTATTTTACATTTCAAAGATTTGTAAATTTCATAATGTTAAATAATTTCTGCCCTTTCATAACTTCAATTAAATGCATTTTTAAGTGTGTCTTCAATGAAGCTTTCAATTACTTTTTCACATTAAGAAAAAAATGTAAATTTCATATGTTAAACCAATTTATGGCAGCACTCATTCCAACTAGAGTTTCAGGAAGAAGTGACAAATGAGGTGATATTTATTTCAGTGCAATTCAATGCATTCTCAAAGTCAATTACATTGCAATTCAGGGGGTATGGTGATGTTAGCAAGCTGGTAGTGAAATCCCTTTATAGGTATTTAAATGATTATGTATTTTTTCTGCTAATAATGTCTGGGCACAGATGTAAATATGGTAATGGAGCCTGCAAATAAATTGCAAGATCCTTTGTTCTATCTTTTATTGATCACATAAATAACAGTAGTATAGTTTGCCGGCACTTGAATCTTGGTACCCATAACAATTGGCATCTCAGACATCATATATCAAACTTATCAACTTTCCGACTTTGTTCAATTCAAATATAAACAAAAATTTGACTAAGTAAAAAAAGTTTATTTATGTATATATGTTTTTTATTTTATGTGTATTTTTGTTAATTATAATATAGCACTTAATTTGAATTGTAAATTCTTACCTTTTTTACCAATTATTGAAAAATAAGAATTGAAGATTAGTTATTGTAAGGTATTCTAGAAAAAATTATTAATTTGTGTTAATTCCAAAGTTTTCCAAATCCTGCAAATTTTATATTAAAAGAATTAATTTTTTATGCCAATTAGTAAAGACTTAGGAAATAAATAATGTGAATTAATTAATGATTATTTGCTTATTTCCATTGTGCACATAGATTTTCCTTTTGAGTTACCTCATTAGATAGCATCATTCAGTGGCATATTTAAAATTCAAGTAATTATAAAAAGGCTATTATATTGTATTGGGTATTAAAATATGATAAAATAAAATAAAATATTTTCATTTAGCATTCTCTTTTTCATTAATGATTTCAAGATTTTCTTTCATTTTTTTAATCATTACAAACTAATTTTTATATGTAAATATTAAACTTCTCGTGAAGTGATTCATGTAGTACAAAACTATACATTCTAATTTGCTTTTTGTTGAGACCAGCTATATTATATCTGTAAATCTATTTATCAATATTTATAAATGAATGTAATTTTAATTTGTGTTGATTAGATTAATAAAACATAAAAAGCTTATAAAATGTATATTTTGATATTGATTTAATGCATGCTTCCACTTCACTTTATGATTACTAACTTACATATATTTTCATTCTTTACTTTTTCTAGAATGCACATATGTCTGTAATTGATGGAATTATGTGTTTATTTATAAAAGAAGTTCTTATTCCTGAAAAATTAGTAGAAGTCTGTCGGTAATTATCATTAGAATTATTTTTTTTAATTTTTCTATTTTAGATAATGTATCACATTCTTTATATTTATTATTTTTTATAAATTAATGTTTTAATAGTATTTTTTACTCTATTTTATTTTATATAAGCATTGAGCAATCAATTTAGAAATCTTAAACACTTTAAATACTGTTTTATTATTTTTCTCCCCTGTTATCCTTTCTCAAAAAAGAAACAGAGCAAATATTGTATATTTTTAAGTCAATTCACTTATTTACACTTTCAACCAAGAGAGAAGAAAAAAATATTTTTCATAATCAGTTGGATGCCTATACCAAATTAACATATTGTAATAGAAAATTTTGAGAAAAAACAAAAACTTCATTCGAAATATTAGGTGTGATTTTTGAGATTAACATACAATGCTTATATGCTTATCAAAAGTGTTTTTGAATAACTTATTTTTATCTTTGTACTTATTTTGTTATTTGATTTATTACACTGCATCTGTATCTTTTAACATAAAATTATATATATAAAAATATATGCAAAGTGTTTAACTATAATGTTTTAACTCTATTATGTAAAATAAAATAATTTAATATTTCGAATGCAGTTTGTTTTTTCTCAAAATTTTCCATTGTAGTATGTTAATTTGGCATAGGCATCCAACTGATAATAAGAATTTTCTTTATTATTGTTATTTTTTTTTTTAAATTCTTTTTCTCTTTTGGTTTAAAGTGTAAACAAATGAATTTATTTAAAAATATATATAAAAAAAAATTCTATTTTTGAGTTATCAAAATTGTTCTTGATGCATCTTCACAACCATTTAGCCTATTTTGGCAAGCATTTATTGATGTATCATTAAATCCATTTTTCCAACTCATATTCAATTATGCAAGTTAGAGACAATATTTAACCATTTATATCATATAAAAAACTGGGGTATCAGAGAAAAAAGTAGAGCTCAATCTAAAAAATGAAATAGTAACAAATTGGCAAATATTTTTAATGTAAAAAAGTGTGTGGAAAAGAAGTGAAGTCAGATTATCTGTAAAGCTCATGAAATTACCCAAATTTTTGTTACCTACAAAGAGCCAAATCTCCTGTTGTGCGATCAATCCACAAACACCTCTCTATTGTTACTTTAAATAAAACTATTTCCTCCAGTTTTTTAATATGGTGTTACTTGAAATGTTGTGGCATCCAAGATTGAAATCCAAGTTTATGGGGATATCTTAGTGTTGTAGTTTTACTCATATCAACACTGTGTTCTTTACACTTTCGATGCAAGTATCTTACACTTCTAAAACAAGTTAGTTATTTTTTAGCAATACTCTTTAACTTTCTATCATCTCTCTAAATAGTTTTTGGCTTTTGGCTGTTATTCAGATGCTGGATTTTAAAATATCAATCTTTAAAATACTGCTTTTTGCTCTAATAACACTTGGTTAAAAACATTTTAAGTAACTGGCGATATATTGCTGATAACTTTGTTTATGCAAATGTATAATACAATGTTTGTAAACTCCACTATGTTAGATGAATCACTCTTATTTCACACAAAATGAAAACAATGAAAAGCACTTTTATAACTCAAGACAAAGCCCCACAAAAGCTAATTTTTTGCTTAATTTGTGCAATCTTCTGACCAATCTGGAAAATTCATAAGTATACTAATTTTTTGAACCATCTATTTTAGTATTTTAATATTTTGAATAATGAAAATAATTTTACCAAAATACCAAATTCACTCAAAATTTAATCTTTTGCAGATTTTCTTTTCTTTTATAACATGCAAATTTATTAAAACATCAACCGTTCTTCCTTTTCAATTGTACTGCACTGAAATAAAACTAAATGCAATTCCAAAAGCGAATAAGATTAATTATTCTACTTTTTTTTTTTTTTTTTTTTTTTTTTTGACTTAGAGTTGTAGTTACAGTTGTTCAAATGTTTGTTCTTGTATAGGTGTTGTAACATAATTTGCTGTAAATATAGGTAAATTATTTTTAGTTCAGTAAATATTGCATTGTATTTTGCTAGATTAAACTATTGACTTTATGGTCTGTAAATTTTAACAGTGAATTCAGTGAGCAATTAAGATATAGTATGATTTATAATTTCAAGTTGTATGCACTGTTTTGAATAATCATAATACTGTATTAAAGCTTTGAAATAGCTTGAGAATAACCCTAATCAATCCCATTGAAAATTTTTGTGTTAAAATGGGAGTCAAAATTTCTTAAAAGAAGCAAGCTAACAAGAATAAAATAAAGGAAATCTCTATTAGAACATGATTACATTCTGCTGTTCATTAACCTTTCAAGCCATATCACTGCAGCTTACAAAATATTAAAGTTGGAACAACATTGGATTTAATGATGAGCCAATAATCAGTTGCCAAAATTTGCCAAATGGTGTAACCAGATCAATAATCATGTAACATGACTGGAGTTATGTAAAATTTATTATTTACTGCATTTGTAGTCAATTACTTTATTCCACATTTTAATAAAATCTGATTTTCTATTTCAAAGCTTATTCAGAATAGTTAGATGTTTCATTAAACTATTGTTTGTGATACAGGTTTATTTTAATGTAACAACATTATATTAACATAAATATATTATTTGTAGATTTTTTTCTTTTGTCAGTTATTGTATATTACAGTGTGTTGTTATGCCCTTATAATGGCCAAAAGATTGAATTCCATTTTTTTAAAGCTATTTTTAGACATTCTCTGTATTCATGCATTTATGAGTTTGTATTATTAATTATGATGATATGATATTTATATGATGTTAATAAAACATATAAATAATAGTTCTACTATTTTATAGTTTTTAAATAATTTGCTTTACATGCATGCAGACTCTTTATTCATATGCATTTTTTGCTATATCAGAGATAATGGGCCTTACTCTGTAACTTGCACGATTATTTGTACTGTATATAACAGTTGAAAATCCTTGAAATAGACATGTTTGCAAAGGAAATATTTTTTAAATTCTGCATTTTTGTCATTTATAACATAATAATTAATTTATAATTAAAGAATTATTTTAAATTTCATTGGTGTACATGTTTTACTTATTTTCTTTCAGAAAATTTTCTACTGTCGACATTAATGGTGAAATGCCTTCAAATTCTGAAGAGGCAGCTGTTTTGTGGGTTAATAAATGCTGTAAAACTTTGGAAAAGGAAATAAGATCTGAATGCAATCCAGAAGAAGTATGTAAATTGTAAAGCACATTAAACGTGGAATTTTTAAAAAGTTATTGTTAAAATAATATTAAAAGAAATGCATATTGTTAATGAGAAATTTCTAGTATTTTTGAAATATCATCTGTAGTATTAAATGGTTTTTCACACAGATTTTCCTTTAACAAATGATTTCAAAACTACCTTTAGTAAACAATTTTGAAATTTTATATGACAGAACTTTTTTGTATTACTTAGGAAAACAAGTTACCAAAAATTCCAGTTTTACAAGAAATATCAGACATAAGTGATGGTTGTTGTTTAGCAGCGGTTATTAGTTATTATTGTCCGAATTACTTAAGGTGGCAAGGTAACTATGCTTATTCCTACTTTTCAGATATTTGTGCACTTTTTTGCAATTTTCTGTTAACATGTTTGCTTACAATGTGACTAAAATAACTCTAAAATTGGTATAAACTGAATACACCCAAACATGTTAAAAATTAGATCCTTATATATTCACCATAATTTATCGGAACATTAGAAAGAAATAAATATTTATCATATTATAGATAATTATTAATATATTTGTCATATATTTTCATTCATTATTATGTACTAGCTGGACTTTAATCATTTAGACAATCAGTTATTGGGACCTGCTGTCTACAGCAACATATACATTAGTGAACGTAAAATTTATATTCAAATAAAAAATATATAAAACCTAACCAAAATCCGAAAAACATGTATAATTTTTTTTTTCTTTTTATAAACTTTAAGTATTTTCAATAGCACATTTTCCAATGGAGTGAAAATATTTTTAGTCAAAATAAGCTGTTTTAGACTTTTTCACTAACATAAAAATAAATAAATAAATAGATAATAATAGTGTTGCTAAGTGTCTTTTGAGGTTATTCAAGGCCAATCCTGCAAAACTCCTAAGTGAGATGTCAAATGTCCCGATTTTTCATGATGCCTAAATTCTTCTAAATTCCTTTTGGTATCACCCTGTTTGTTAGTCTATATCGAGTAAAATTTAATGTGATCAAACTTGTGAATACAAAACTTGTCTGCCAAAGAATATTTCTTTAATTCTATCAAAAAGACAATCTATACAAATCAAGAGTTCAAATCTACCTACTAAAATGGAAAGTTTTTTTGGCTTTTAGCTATTTTGTTTTTATAAGTATACCTTTGTATTTTTAATGACTAAACATATGAAAACAGTACATATGTATAACATGTAATACTACCTGCAATATTAAAATTTCTTAGCTCCCTCATAATCAGTATCATTCAAGTACATCTGCTTAGTCAGAAACCTTCCTTAAAAGGGATTTCTTTTTTTATTTGCTAATGATTCTTTTTTTCACACATTTTACTATGCTAGATTATTGTGTTTATTAAATATAACGAAACAATCTAAGGTGGAATTTCAAGTGTTTAAAAAAAAAAATTTGTTTTAAATAGATTTTTATTTTAAAGGTTATATTTGTATGATATTCATTTCATAATGGAAATGAATATTTTCCATTGTGACAAGTACAATTTGATAGGACTTACTATATTTTTATGTCATGATAAAAACCACTGTCCTTCTGTTATTGTCTCTCTCTCTCCTGCTGTTTATGACAATGGGCCAGCCAGCACTAATCACAACAAAATTGTATAGCAATACATGTGGTTTAATTTTAGTTGCCTTTGTATTATAAAACTTTTAATTTTTTTAAAATTATTTTATATGTACTGTACTTATGATTTATATAAATCAAAATTTTAATTGTGTACTTTTTAGAAATTACTATTGCTTAAAAAAAAAAAAAAAAATCAATTTTGAGTCTGTCACCAAGTTCTCACATTTATAAAATTAAAAATTACTTGAACACATATAAATAAATCTCTAATGTTACATTAGACAGAGGGAAGAGATGAAGTGACACTGTAGTAAATTTTTAGAAACTGTGATTTTTCTTTTCTTTGTATTCTTTGGAATTCTGATTTTTTTTTTTTTAATCTGTTTTGTAGATATTGTATGGAATGATCCAATGAGTCTTGGGGATAGTATCCATAATTTGCAGCTCGTAAGGAAATTCTGTGTTGAATGTCTCCCTCGTGAAATACATTTTTTTGCTCTTGAAGATCTTTTATATCTGCATCCATCTATAAAAGAAAATGTTTTAGCATTTGTAAGTGACTTGCTCTTCATGTTTGTTATAACAAAAGCTACTTGTGTTACTAGAAAACAAGAAACTGTGCCCAAAGAACCTAGTCGAATACCTTTAGAAAGTAAGTAAATAATTTGTGTGTTTTTTCATTCTATGGTGTGCAAAATCATAGTGCAGGGTGTGTTTATCCTCCTCAGTCCTAAGACAAATATTAAATGAAACCACAAAAAACAGTTTATAATAAGTGTAAAATAGCTTCAAAGATGTCACAGTCTATAAATCAATGCTTGTGTTATGCATACATGTATTTAAAATTCTAGAAGAGATTTAACAATTCTAGAAGCATTTAAAGTCATTTTAAGCATGTTTCTTAGGGTCTCCTACTGCAACATCAGGACTGAGGAGGATATATATATATAATATCTTCATTGTTTAATTAATATTATTTCAAATGTACTATATCGTATTTTCAGGGAATAACGCCGCGGCGTTAAACTAGATTTTTTTGTTTTGTAAACAAAAGTGCAGCCAATAACTAGGTGCGGCTTGTAAATAGGACTAATTAATTTAAAATTTTTGAAAACAGATCGGCAAATCTAAACTTTCGTTGCTTTCGCTGTAATTATACTAGGGATGCACCGAATAGTGATTTTGGCCGAATATTCGGCCGACAGGTGAACCGAATACCGAATATTTGGCTGGCCGAATAGTAATTGTTGGGCCGAATACCGAATATTCGGCCAGCCGAATAGTTAACTATTCAGCCGAATACTGAATATTCGGCTTACCAAATATTTTTTTTTTTTTTTTTCAAAATTTAAAGGTATTAATATATTACTTTTTAAAACAGTTTTACATAATATTTAATAAAAGAAACTTACATTTTGATAAACAAGAGCTTTTAGTATTGAAAAAAATCTGGCTTGAGTTATTTAAGAAGTGCAATTATGAAACTTTAATAAAATTTTCTACGAATCAAAACAAACATTTTAAATCAAATAATGAAAAAATGGCTGAAGAAAAATTTTGCAGTCTAATAATTGTCTTTTTTAAATAACTCAAGGCAGATTTTTTTCAATATAAAGTACAAATACTTTCAACTTAATTGTGAATAAAGGTATGTTTGGCTCATAGTTCTTTTTTTATGAATGGTGGTATTTTCCACCCTTCTCATCATATCATATTTTACAGAAACCAAAGCATGTGAGTTGAAAATATGTTATCTTATTTATTGTTAATGTAATAAACGAACACACAAGTTTTGACCTAGAGTGAGATGGAATACAATGTACTTATGACTCAATAAGTTGATTATGATTATGATTTCATGAACAAAAATTGTCTGCCTTGATAGCTATTACTAATCTCAAAAGTTTTTTTTTTTTTTTAAGAACTTTTATTTAGGGAAAAGCAAGAAACAGATTATTTACTAAACAAAGTTAGAAACTTGTATCAGCTATCAGCACATAATTTATTCCTAAGGAGAATCCTAATAAATCACCATTTTAATCCTTCTCATGGTTAATTTTCTTAAGTTATATTTACAAACAGCAAATAAATAATGTAAAAACATTCTATTTTATTTTAAAATTATTTTGTTTCTAATTAATTTAAATGTAAGTTTAAAAATTGACAGTTAAAAGTAGAAATAGTAAAAAGTTTTTAAAAGATTTTATTAAGTATTGGATTTGGCCGAATAGTTTCATATTCGGCCAAGCCGAATATTCGGCTCAACCGAATAGTTTAATATTCGGCCTAACCGAATATTCGTTAACATGGCCGAATACTGAATAGATATCGAATATTCGGTGCATCCCTAAATTATACACATGCACGTGGAATTATATTTTTAAGATTAAAGAATCTGCTGCTTAAAATTTATTTTAATTTACTGATATACCGTAAAATCCCGTTAATCCGCCCCCTCCTCTCTTTATAAAAAATTTTAAATTTTCAAAAAATCCCGAGAAAGTGCCCCCCCTTCCAAAAAAATCGCTGAAAAAACGGCAATTTTGCCAAACAATCATGGAAAATAACCGCAAATTTCTTTAAAGCATCGCGAAAAAATCATGAATTTCGCCAAAGTATCGCCAAAAAACCCACATTTCGACGAAAGATTGCAGTAAAAACACGGATTACGTCAAAAAACTCTAAAAAAGTACAAATTATCTCAAAAGAACGGTTGAGAAAGCGATGAATCATAAATCATTAGAAATGTGCGTTTTTTCAAAATTTTTTAATTGATTTCATGCTTTTTTGGGATTTTTTGACAAATTTCTTCTTTTTTCTGCGTTTTTTTTTTTTTTTTTTTTTTGACAGAATTTATGTTAAAAAAACGCAAAATTTTTCAAGTATTGCTTCAAGTATCAAAATTCATGATTCATCCAAAGATTCACCATTCATTCAATTTATCATGATTCATCCCTGCAAATTTTGTGAGACGATCGTGGAAAAATCCCATGTAAGCGCCCCGCACTAATTATTTTATGATTTTTCGTCACGTTTGGGGGGGCGGATTAACGGTATTTTACGGTAAGTTTTATCTTAAATATGTCTTCAGATGTGAGTTGTAAGCGCCGCAGTTACCCTGCAAAATTTAAGCTGAATGTTATCAATTTAGCAAAAGTTAACGGGAATCGTGGCGCAGCGAATGGATGAGGTTCCGGTTTCATTGAAATAACTGTACAACAAAAAAAGATAAGTTATTTATTTAAGATCAAAATGTTTTACTTTATATCAGTTAATATTTTTATTTCATTGCTCTAATGATGAATGTGGGAATAAACCCGGTGCGGCGTTATACCCAGTGTGGCATTACACCCGGTGCAGCCTTATACCCGGTGCGGCGTTAAACTAGTTTTTTTTTTATTTTAAACCAAGTGAGGCGTTAAACTAGTTTTTTTATTTTAAACCAAGTGCGGCATTATACTCGGTGTGGCGTTATACTCGGTGCGGCTTTATTCCCGGAAAATACGGTATACAGTCTGTCCCAGAATTATTGATACATACTTTAAGGGGACATAAGTACAAGGATTCAGATTTGCATGGCAACTCATTGTTGGATACACTTTCCTGGTGCGATAGTGACGACACAAAACACAAGAGAGACAGGCCATGAATAAGGGGGAAAACATGTTTATTATCCTAAGAAAATTAAAGAGACAATGATTGTCATCAAAGTAGATGATCAAAATTACGGCTCGTGTTTGTGATGCTTTCCGCACATTTATAATCTAATGTTCTAAAAAACGCCAGGCGTGACCCAGACTTCCCCAGCAACTGCCATGATGCATGCAACAAGTTCTTCCTGCACTTTCCAGCGTTGTCCTGGTATTTTTGCAGCGCTAAGAATGATAAACATGTTTTTTCTCCTTTTCGTGCCCTATCTTGTGTTTTGTGTCACCACTACTGTGTAGGAAAGCATTTCTAAGCATGGGTTTCTATGCAAATCTGAATCCTTCTGATATCCCCCCCCCTCCCTGGTTTTTTGTTTTGATTTGACAGATGACCCTATATGTATATTTCCAAAAAATTTGAATGTTTTCTTGTAAATGATATTCTTCAAATATCCGAATGTGTTTCAGAAAAGTTTGAAAATAAATATTGTTGTATAGATGTAAAATATATATTCTTCTATAAGTGTAAAAAAACTGTTGTTGTATAGATGTATTAAAAGTAAAAATTACTAGATATTGTAACTTTCCAAATTATTTGAGTGTAAACATGGTACTAGTAAGTTCTATCCTATATTAGGCTTTCCTCTGTTGTATATACAATAAACTGTTTGTAAGAACTCTGTGTAAGACAGAAATCTGTCTAACTTGGAAAGATTTTCAAGTCCCTGCAAATTCATAGACATGGAGTAAAATTTGTCTAATAATGCGGAATCTTTGTCTACTACGGAAAATTTTGTCGATCCCAAACGATTCCACCTGAGACAGAATTCACTGTATTTTTTCATTTTATGTAAAAATTAATTATGAAAATGCACTGTAATAATAGTAATTGTTTGTGCAGTCGCATACACTTTTGTTATAACTATTTTCAACTGTATGATGGATCTTGCTGGCTGGTAAAATGGATCCTTGGTTAGTAAGATTTTTGAAAATCCCCACATCTGCTAATAATAATTATTTTTTTAATGTAAATTTTCCTGAATATAATTTAATGATAAAAAATACAAAATTAAATATTTTTGAACTGCATGTGTAAGAGTTTTCTACCAATAGGCCCATAGTGCATAGAAAATGTGTTCTGGTTCATTTTTCTCACACCAATACTTATTGTGCATTTTTGTGCCAATTTTAAATTCTTAAAATTCAAATTGCTTCAAATTATTGGTTATCTACTATTAAATTGATTACTATTATTTATTAAGTATGAATTTTATGTTCTGAAAAACTCAATGCATAGCATGTTTGATTTTCTGTTTATCTTAGTGATGGGCGATTTCGATTTTTTAAATCGATTTAATCGATATTATGGTCAACTCGATTTAATCGATACTATAAAATTTTTAATCGATTTCTCAGAAGATATTATTTTTATTTTGCTTCAAAAGTTGAAGATAAAGCAGTCGGATGTGCCAATCTCAAAAAGTCTTCTATCTCATACATGATAAAACTTCTAAATGCACTAACACATTGTCAATGTCAAATTTAAATTATTTATACCCATCATGAACATTTAAAAAGTATAGGTTGTAGTATGAACATTTTAAAAGAAAGCATTGCGTTTTCCAAACAAACCGCTGAATTTCGGTACACCCCCGCTAGATGTCTGTAACCGAAATGTATGCAATTCAAAGAGCATCACAGCGACACCTGTTGTGCAGTATACACTCAAGCCTAATAAGACAAGCGTAATAAGAATCTATTTATGTGAAAGTTTAACCGAATATGAAATTTGATTAAATTCCATGCATAATTTCTAAGATATCACTAATATCGTGAAAAATGCAGTATAGCAGAGCAGTATTATATAACTTACACAAAAACCTAATCAGGAACAACGTATGATAATATCTAAGAGACTATTAAGTTTGATGAAATTCCGTTCAGGAGCTCTTGAGATATGATCAATAAAATCTTGTAGATCCTGAAAAAGCGGTTGAATTCAGGGGTCAGCCCGAAGAGGAACATCTCCGCCCCGGAACTTTGAAATGTCTCACGAAAATATTGAAGCTTCATGTACAAGAGTCCCCCGCCCCCTTCTCTGAAGTATAGAATGCCCCTTCAAGAAGACATAAAAATCCCTCCCAGTGAAAAATATCTGAATTCAACACTGCTGATAAAAGCAGCATAGCAACGCCTCCTGCATAGTTATTTACACTGAAACCTAATAAGCACCAAACTTATGAATGTGAAGCTTGATGAAATTTTCTGAATTAGTTTCTGAGATGCAATTATCGCAAAAATCAGGAAAAATGCAGCGTCACCTGCCGTTAGATTTAAATCAAAACTTAATCATCAACAATTTACGTTAATATCAAACCGAATCTGAAGTTTGGCAAAAATACGTGCATTAGTTCTTGAGGTATCTATCTTGCAGTAATCATGAAAAATACAACATAACAGCGCCACCTGTAGAGCGATTTTTACCATAAGTAATCAGCACCAATTTATATGAAAGTCTAGCTGAATCTAAAGTTTCGAGAGGTTCCAAGCATTAGTTCTTGAGATAGAGCGCCCACAAAATTTTGTAAGAGACAAACAAATAGACAGGCTGAAAGACAGACAATTTATAAAAACAGTAAAATGTGTTATATTTAACAATATATTCGAATTTTGTAAGCATTAGGTTATTATTATTATTTTTAAATAACATCATACAAACAAACAAAAAAAAAAAGCAAAGTTTTTTTTTTTTAAAGAAAATAAGCAACATATAATGTCTAGAATTATATATGGGTGTGTAAACATGTTTAATAATCTACATAACCCTCTCCCCCCCCCCTCCGTTTTTAAATAAGTTAATGGGAATTGTCTTTTTTTTGTAATTATCTTCTTCTTTATAGTTTTTCAAAATAATAATAATAATAATAATAATATATATATAATAAAAAAAGGAAGTCTATCAAAATGCAGAAGATTCTCTCCTTTCCTCGCCCCCTCCTTCCCCCCACGGAGAACATCTTCTGCCCTTTGTACCTATATCCCTCGTGTTGATAATCGGCTGTCATAAAATAAACCAAACCTTTTCCCGTCTACCCTATTTAAATCCTCTATCTTCAGTTTCCTTTTCCCCGGCGAAAATCTTGCCAGTCCTTTGAGTCAAAAACAGACGCAAAATCACTGACCAATCACATTACAAGGTGATAAAGCCTAGATGCAAAATCGCAAGACTATCTTGGATGCAAGTAGTAGATCGATCTTTTGTAGTAGATCGAATCAGTACAGAACCTTGTGTAGTAGATCGATGTCGATGTCGATTTTGATGTCGATTTTGATGTCGATGTCAGAATCGATTTTATTTTGATTTACTAAAATTGAAATCGCATTTTGAAATCGATTTTTAGATACAAGTAGTGTTGTTACTTTTTTGATATGCTTGAAATCGATCTACGTTTCAGGTTGAATCGATCTTTCCCTTTCTATTGTTTTAATGGTAGCAGTAAAAATTTCAAACTCAAATATTAGGCGAACCGTTGATTTTAGAGGGGTAAGACTTACGTATGTCAAGATATTCTAAGGTATGGTCAATCGAATAGTGATGACCATTATACCCTAGCAGCACATAGGGGGTGGGGGGCAGGGGGGGTCATATTCAATACAGGTATGGGTGGGTCATGTGACATATCGTTGCAAAGGTCTTGGCCTGGGCTATCCATATCTGCATATCGCTTCATAATATAGTTCAATTTTCAGACTCCAGGGGGCATTTTTAAGCTTTTTTGGGGGTTTTCCCTTCCCCCACTTTGTAGTGTATCATTTTATGGATCTTGACTTGTAGACCTCAAATATCTTGAATTGATTGGTAGAACTGATGTAAAATTTCGTATAAGAAAGGATTACCAATTTTTTTTTCAAACCAGATATTTCTAAAAGTAAAAATTTCAAACTCAAATATTAGGCGAACCGTTGATTTTAGAGGGTTAAGACTTACGGATGTCAAGATATTCTGAGATATGGTCAATCGAATAGTGATGACCATTATACCCTAGCAGCACATAGGGGGTGGGGGGGCAGGGGGGCAATATTCAATACAGGTATGGGTGGGTCATGTGACATATCGTTGCAAAGGTCTTGGCCTGGGCTATCCATATCTGCATATCGCTTCATAATATAGTTCAATTTTCAGACTCCAGGGGGCATTTTTAAGCTTTTTTGGGGGTTTTTTCCCCTTTCCCCACTTTGTAGTGTATCATTTTATAGATCTTGACTTGTAGACCTCAAATATCTTGAATTGATTGGTAGAACTGATGTAAAATTTCGTATAAGAAAGGATTAAGGTTTTCTTTTCAAACCAGATTTTCCTAAAAGTAAAAATTTCAAACTTAAATATTAGGCGTACTATTGAAGACTTACGGATGTCAAGACCATTATACCTTAGTAACACATAGGGGTGAAGAACGGTGAGGGACAAAATTCAACACAGGCATGGGTTTACGGATTTTCTTCAAATTTTGGATATATTTTCATTCTAATAAGGTGCTTTTCTGATTTGTTCTGGGTATTCATTGGTTATGTAAAAGGATTTGGGGGCTACTCCTCTTAACCGTTTAAACGCCAATGTTCCCAAAAGGGAACATAGTATTATTTGCAATGCAAAACATATATTTTCCAATATAATTTCGATGTTCTTATTTTTCCTATAAAATATAAGGTTGATTTTAACTTTTGAAAAAAAAAAATATGTTTAAGCATTTATCACAGGTATAAAGAGTATGCAAATTCCTTAATTTACATAAAAATATAATTTTTGTTTTTATCGTTTCTCTATATTACTCACATTTGACCACTAGGAATCTAAATGTTTTTGGAATTCGAGAAAATACTCAAGAAGAACATTTTTAAATTTGTATGCATAAATCAAAACATTTGAAGTTGTAATCTGAGAAAAACAAAATTATTATTACATTGCGATATTAATTCGGCTTGTAAACAGTTAATTTAGGTAAATGTTTTTTTTTGTGCAGAATTAACCGATTTGTGGCCGATGATAGGTTATGCGCTGCCCGACCATTGAAGGTACAGTTATCCATTAATCCGAACTTAGGTCGCTTCCAACTTCTTCGGATAATCGACGCTCCGCTGTATTTTTATTTCTTTGTTAACCAGAGAAAAGTATGTTGTTTCACTGTTAATTATTCTTATGAAAACAACATTTTTTTTTTCTGTTAACTGCTGAAAATTTGGTAAACGTTAAAAAAGAATAATATTTTATAAGCTGTAAATGAGATGAGGCGATATATATTTTAAAAGAGAAAAAAAGTTTAGTCACATATTTTTTTTAACCTTTTCCGGCATACTGTGCCCAGTCTGGGATACCTAATTTTAATTTCAAACTTGCAAACGGCACCAGTAATATTTTAGTTAAATTTTGCTTTTAGAATAAAAGCTTACATTAAGGAATTCAAAATATTTTAAAAAATCGTTTGTGAATTCCGGTGTCAGTCGATAATTTCTCATTTTAGTACAGATTTTGCCCGTGCCGAAAAGGGTTAAGCAGAATTTCTGCTTTTAAATTGGTGGATAATTAATAATTAGCATGTGCTGATTGTGCAATTAAATCATCACAGCTATTTTGAAAGAAAATGTGCAATATTTGCGTTTCCCACACCCTTATAGAAGGTCTTAAAAAGACTGAAAAAAAAATTTTTTTGAATAAATTTAGAGCTTTTAAAATTTTATTCATATGCGAATTTTTAAGAAGAATGACGTTTAAAGGAAGTAAGGCTCCATTTGTTTGGTTTGAAGGAGTATGTAGAAAATACATGTGTTTCGGATTAAAATATATATATATACAAATCATTTCTCCCTTTTATTTTTTTTATCTAAGCGAGATCTTTCTAAAAAAATAAAGTTAAATATAATATAAATTATTATTAAAATTGTATCTAAAAATAATAAAAGATAAATCCTTATTATTCGACTCTAAAAGCTGTAATAGCTTACTTCTGTGCCTCCCTAAATGGGAGTGAGGAGTATGAGGTGTTACGGCTCTGCTGATTAGCCAAGTTTTAGAATTACTAATTTTGAGCTCATCTGTGTAAAATCTAAAAATATCGAAATATCGATTTTAGTATCGATTCTAGAATTTAGAAATCGATTCTTATTATAATCGATGTCACTTTATACGATGTCGATGTTAATCGATTCTCAAAATTCCCAGAATCGCCCATCACTAGTTTATCTGTATATCAAAACCTTTCGAAAAAATCACAGTTTAGTAGTAAATCTGATATGACTGATACAACATCATCACATAGTATAATTTGTTATCTGATTTGGTCATTTTAAAGATAAGTATATCTTTACTAGTTTATTTGCATCTTTCTGCCCCTACTATCACTTTTATAACAATGTTTATTTAGAGTCTTTAAATTTATAAATGCTTTTTGGACCAAGTACAGAATATTTCCAGTAAAATATTGCCTTTATAACATTTACAAAATGACAAAGCAATCTGAATACTTTGCCATTTTTCTAGAGCTGTTGTCTGATGTTCAAAGTGCATTATTAACATTTATGAGTATTTATATTTTATAATATATTTTATGATATTTATATTTAAATAAATGTTTGTAGGTTATCAAAAAATCTCTTGATTTCACTCTCCCACTTTTTTCTTCTTCTTCTTTTTTTTTTTTTTTTTTTTTTTTTTTTTTCTTATCTTATTATTTTAAAATAAACTAAATTATTATTTAATAATGCTTATGTAATAATTTTGTGAACATTTATGTTTACTTCAATTCTAACTTTTAGCAAGCCACTGTAACTTTTAATGGTTTTATATAAAGCTTTAAATTATTTTAAACTAAGAAAATAATTAATCATTTTAATAAAGTTTTAAAAATTTCTCTTGTTATGATTGCATGAATAATAATAATAAAAAAAAAAAGCTATTGAAGGAAGTACTTCAAATATGAGTAGCTGCAATGCATATTTTTTTTATTATGTAGTATAATAGCTAATGTAATTACGTAATATAACTTTTCTGAACTTATTGCAGGCTCAAAATCTTTAAGCAATTTTCCTAGCCATAAATCTCCAGTTGTTTGTAGTCCCATACCAAATTTACGATCTGATTCTTATGGAGGTTCTACATCCAGTTTACCAGATATAAGACCAGGGTAAGGTTCATATTTTATTACACTTGAAAACATCTTAAATGCTTTGCAAGGAGGAGGGAATGGGATTCTTTGTATATTTATTTTGTATTTAATTAGATAAACCTATCTGAAGTCTTCCATCGGTATCTAAAATTTAAAATTTCTACCTTAAGTGATTCTTAAAGTTTAAAACCCCCTAAATTTTCTCATTCCATGGAACTGACATTGGTAGCAAATGTGAGACCCATTGTCGATAAAAGAAAAAAAAATAAATCCATCATTGAATTAGATTTTTAATTAATGTTTTTAATTCTAATGAGGGGATATAAAAAAAAAAAAAAATAGGAGTTCGAAAAGGAAATTTTTTTTTCTGTGTGTGTCGAAAATTTCACATTCATAGATCTGATAATTTTTAAGATACATGTGTCTTTGAAGACATTCAGTCTATTTTTTCACATTTCTGTAGTTTGAGAAAGAATTTTCTTTGCTGTCTGATTAAAATACATCCTTTAGTTGAATTATGAACATTTTTCAATCTGTTGTTTTGGATTTTTTATTAATGACTCGGCTAATTATTAGAAATTTAAAATGCTGAATATCAAGTGTCTTTGATTACACTTACAAAATTTTTTAGATTTGTACATTGTGGTAGATTTTGCTAGCCATTGCAGACAGAACAGAATTCTTTTTATTAGTATAGATGCCTTTATTATAAGAAAAAATATCCTAAGTTTCTATGTTTTGGAAACTTTTTTATCAATATTCTGAAAAGCAATAAACAATGAAAGTTTTTTTAATGCCTAATTCTCAATTCCAATGCTTATTTTAAAGAATATTCATTGCTAATTTTGCTCATCTTTCTTTATTCCTTTTATTTTTTTAGTAGTCGGACCAAAGTTTATGGTAGTAAAGAAAAGTTAGCTGAAAAAATGAATTTAAAGAAGTCTAATTTATCTAGTGGTAAGTTGGTGTTTTAATTCATTACTATTTATTTTTTATTCTAAGAACTTTTTGAAGATCCTTAAAAATATCTGTATTTTTATAATTCTTAACACAGTATTTTATGTGTCTAATATACACATATTTTTTTATGCTTTTAGAGGAAATAGGACCAAATCAGCTGCAAAGAACAAATTCTGTAGGTGTTGTTAATGGTTGGAAATCATCTAATTTGCCTTATGTGGGTTCTACTGATTCAGTTCCTGGTAGCCCAAGGTATCCATCTTATTGTGTATTTTTTTATATGTTACCTCATCAACACATCTGTATATTTTCCCTATGAATTTGAGAGTTGAAAATTTATTTTTATTAAACAAAATACATAAAGTTATTTTTATTGAATAAGTTATTTTTTCTCTAAAATAGTATACTTTAATGATTTTTTTTTTTAATTTTACAATATAATTTGTAACTAGTCGGTTGTGGCAATCCCAAAACTTTTTCTATCTGATGCATGTTAGTGCCTCAAAATTTGCTACCACAATGCCAAAATTAAGTAACAATCTATGCTCATCAAGAGGATTCTAAAGGCATGAAATTCTGTGAAGTCCTATTTTATGTTCTTCAAATAGGACTATTGTGAATATCAGGAAAATTGCAATTTAAAAGTGCTGTTGAATGATTTACACTAAAACATAAGCAGCAATATATCTAAGCTATACCTAAACCTGAAGTTTGATGAAAATTTGTGAATTAGTCCTTAAGATAGAGCTGTTGCAGGAATCAGCAAAAATTCAGTATAATAGTAAAATCTGTTAGGTGATTGACACCAAAGTGTAATCAGGACTAGTTCATATCACAGATTTACTGAATCTTGATGAAAATTCATGCATTAATTCTTGACACAGAGCTGTTGCAGAAATTGTGAAAAATGCTGCATAACAGCACCGCCTGTTGAGCGATTTACAGCAAAAATGTAAGTAACATCAGTTCATGTCAAGAACTAATTGAATCTGATGTTTGATGGAAATCTGTACATTAATTATTGAGAGAGCTGTTGTGTAATTCGTAAAAAAATGTAGCATAGCAGTGCTCCTATAAAATGATTTACATCAAAAACTAATCAACATCAATCTATATCACAAACTGTCTGAATATAAATTTTATTAAATTCTGTGTATTAGTTCTTGAGATCGAGCACCCCACAAAATTTGTCACATACAGACATCACAGATACATAGACTCACAGACAGACATTTTGTAAAACAGTTTTGACATTTCTTTTGGAGTCTATATCCCCTTAAACATGTAAATTCATCAAAAGCCAGAATTGGAAAATTTTCACAAACCCAATACTTTCTTTTTGTAAAAGTAGAAGAAAGTAAAAGGGAACATGTAGGCATTTTTTTTTTTTTTTTATCTCTGATTTGTTGTGATGTAATAAATTTAAAGTTAATATAAAAATTATATTTTTGTTATTCAATATCATTTTTGTGATTTAAATTATACTATCTTTTTTAAAGTTGCTGCTCTTAAAAATCAACTTTAAATGACTTCATCATTTCATTCTCCATATTTATATAAAAACAGAAATCAAAATAATTCATATTATCAAATATTTTTAAAAAATGTCATCGTACCATCATATGTAGACTAAGTCATATTGTATCCAATTTTTTTTTTTTTTTTTTTTTTTTTTTTTTTTTTTTTTTTAATGTAATACTTTAATATTATTTATTGTTTATGAATACCAGTGCTGCAAAGTCTGAGTCAGGCCCATTTTTGAGCAAAAAAGTTGGAGTTGCTGAAAAACAAGCCAACTCTAATTCTGTTTTTTTTTTTTTTTTTTTTTTTTTTAAGACAGTTTGAAATGAAATTAAATGGATCATTCATAATTTTGAATTTATAAGAGGAATTTTTATTATATCAGGCTATTTTGGATTATAGCAAGCTATCCAAATTAAAGATTACCAATATATTGCTCACATGTACACACAAGATAAAAATTGTTTTTAATTAAAAACTCTAGTAGATCCCATATTTTTTCTGAGTAAAATTTTTATCTTTATATGTTTTCTTTCCATCGAAATTTTTCTGCTCTGGAGCACACAAGCTAACATCAAAATTGTAAAAATTTTCCCTTTTCAAGTCCATGAGTTTTAAATAGTATAATTTCTGTTTTGTTTCCTCCTTTGGATTTCAATAGTTGAACTTTTCGAGCTTATGGGATCTAAAATTGAAACATTAGTAAAATTGAAAATATTTTTTGGTTTCCTATTTATCTTTCAAAGCTCCAAAAACTAAATTTTTGTGTTCAATCATAATTTTATCCAACAACAACACTAGTATATTAGCCGGCCCAGAGTTTAGAGTCAGCCATTTTTCCCACTGACTCTGCAGCTTTGATGAATACATGTAAATATATTCATAAACATGATGAACTTACAGGATTTTTCAATGTGGATTTTTCCTCCTAAATCCCTCCCTTCATTAATGCAGTTTAGGTTATTTAATATACTTTTTTTTTTATAGTGTATCATGATTATTGGTTCATTTTTCTATTGTCAAGTTTTTATGTGATTTGTAGTAAATTGTTGTAAAAAGTTTTATTATATATACAGTGAAATTATTATATATACATTAAATATCCTATGGGACCGCAACTTTCGTCCCTTAAATAGAGGTGTCCCTTATTCGGAGTTCCTTACTCAGTGAAACCTCCAAATAAGGGACATCTTTCGGACCACTACTTTTGTCCCTTAAATAGAGGTGTCCCTTATTCGGAGTGTCACTTATTTGGAGGTTTCACTGTATATAAATTAATGTTAATTGATAGCTAATTTTATGCTATTATTTAATAACATTTTGTAAGATTAAAGTTACTATGTAGGTAAGAATATTTTTCTCCCCCTCCTTCCTTTCAATTTTAATCTTGTTTAATAGAAATAATTTTTTACTTGATATAAATTGTAATGGCTTTCCTTTCATATTCAAGAGGTAATATTTATCATTCTTTATTTAATATTATTTTATCTAATTCTGATTTATCACTTGCAATCTTTTGGCACCATATCCAAATTTCCATATTTTAAACTTTTATTTTTATTTATTTTTTATCCTGAAAAAGTTTTCTAGCAACAGAACAGATCAGAAATTTAAAACGGAGAGAAAAATCATCAAGGCTTATTTAACACATTCGCAACTGATCACGCGCCAGCGTGTGATGTGGGGTGATGTCTCAGTAGCCAGTTACGCGCTGGCGCGGGAAAATCTTTCACTGATTCTTTGTTATAAAAACTAAATTGGCATCTGGGAAAAACCTACTTCTACAGTGCAGCATTAACTATCATCACATCTTCACGTAAGCGGCAGCGAACATGTTAAAATTTGGAAATGTTCAAACTGTAGCAAAAAACTGCCAGTAATGAATCAGGATTGAATCAGTAAAACATTACTTGTTACACCAAAATTTAACGAGACAACATTTTTACGTGTCTATCAAACCTTAACTTCAAATTACTTCTTATAATATTAATTCCATGTTGCATTTTGATGTGATAGAAATATTATAACCATTTTTTCCCCCCACTCACTTCCATTGTGGATATTGCAGTTTGTTGCTTTTTAAGGATACAAAATGGGTTTCTTACACATTTATTTATATAGTAACATTGGAGTGTTCTGTAAATATTTGTTTATTTTAAATATGTAAATTCAAATTGATTAATATTTTCTTAAAATAATGCATATTTTAACACTGCATATTTTTTTTATATCCAAGCATTTGGATTAAAGGGTATGGTAGATTTAATTTCTTTATAACAGATTATTTTGCTCATTATAAGTAATTTTAATAATTGTTGCTGCTTCATTTTCTTTTCTAGAACAAAATAATTTTAACTTTAAAAAAATTAACACTGTATTCTGTCATAGTTACTATATTAGTGAAGTAATTCTTCATTTGAAGTAGAATGTAAAAAAAATTATAATAATAATAAAAAAAATTAATGTTTAAATATTAAATAGTTTCCAAGAGTTTTAGATTACCAAAACAATTAAACCTCTAATTACTAACCAATCTAAGTTCCCAAAAGTTTTAGATTACCCAAACAATTAAACCTCTAACTGCTAATCAACCTAAGTTTTTACACTTTAATTAATAAAATTATAATTATTAGTTAGTTATTACAGAAGTTATAAAAATTGCAAATTAGTAATTTTAGTAGTGGCATACAACAATATTATAATAATTATAGAAAACTGTATTAAGTATTAATGATGCATTGTGTTAAAAAAACTTTCCTTACTTAATCACAGAAATCTGCAATTAAATAAAATTTCTATTTCAATACAGTGGTTTAAAAAGTTGTAGTAGTTTTTAATGTCATAATACAGATTCATATGTTTTTATACAACTCTTTAAAACTTTGATAATTACCTGTTTCTTTTTTACTTTCCATTGTATTGTTTTAAGAGCTTAATGTTTATTTCAAGGGGTTATAATAATAATAATAATAATATAAACAACATGTCACATATCAAAAGTGCTAATTTGAAAGTGACATGGTTCATCATTTTGTTAAATAAATCTAAAATAATCTTTAAACTGTATTATTTCCCCCCTATTTAATACTTTTTGAGTATATAAAAAATATTGCATATCAAAGAGTTTATATAAATAATTGTGCGCTTATATAATATTAAAAAATAATTTATTCTTTTCTGTTTTCAGACATACTACTGAATCAAGACCAGCTGTTGAGGGGGAAAGTGCAAGCAGTAATTTTTCTCAACCTTCTATTAGCCATGAAGATATCAATTTAGCAAAGCATTCACATTTTACAAAAACTAATTTTGCAGCCTTAAGTTCTCCTCAAAGAGAACAAATTTATGGACTGAGAAAAAATAGTGAAGGCTTTCTCTCATGTACAGAAGGCAATCTTGCTAATGGGGAACTGAGAAAAGCACGTAAAAGTCTTGAAGATTATTATAATCAATTAGCTGGTGTAGAAGGACCATTACGATCTGTATCTGCTTCAAATATAACTGAAAATAAAGGTTGGAGAAATTGTGAAAAATTTTCCCCTAGAAGTAGCGTTCCTGAATCTGCTAGTTCTCAAAGTTCTGGAATTTGTTTAAGTGATGTTGATTCAAAACAAAATTTTTCAACAACTAGTTTTGCCCAGTTATCTAAGCTGCGAGATGGCAGTAGTAGTTCTATTAATATAATATATATGAATAATGAAAAAGATGGATTTGATAGGGATAAACACTCGACAAAATCACCCTCAACACCTGTGAAAAGGATTGAAGCTGAAGGTAAAAAGACAACATTTGCAGCTTTACCAAATACAACAACATGGCAGCAACAACATGCTGTCAATGCTAGTGCTAATTATCCTCAAACAGACTCTGGTCATGAAACTCCTACAGAACCAGTTGATACAATGTTAAATGCTCAACTTTGTAATATAAAAATGAAACTAGAAGAAAAAAAGAGAAAGATTGAATTAAAGAAAAAGCGTATGGAACTTCTCTGGAAGAAGCAAAGGCAGAAACTTGGTAAAGCAGCTTTTTTACAAGCTGTGAGCAAATCATCAAATGCTGAAGCTGGCACTCCAGATAGTGGAACTGGAAAAGAAGTAGGAGAGGTGGAATTTCCTCCAATGTCATTACCTGTGATACAGAGCACCCCATCTTTAGTAAAAAAGATGTCTATTCAGGAAATAGCTGAAGATTTGGACAGTGTTCAGAAAAAATGGTTGAATCAAACAGAAGCAACTGAGCAGTTGCCTCTTTCAGATTCTGTAGACTTTGCCATTGATACTATTAGTAGTGGTGTTGATGATACAATGAATATAGATCTTCAGACCTCCATTGAACACCTCAATACTAGTCTTACAGATCTACAGGCTGATATATCAAGGATCAGTCTGCAGCAGGAACAAGTTGAAAATCTCATGAAAGACAGCATTGATGACTGTTCTCATTTCTTTCTTCATGGTCAGTCTTCAAATGACAACCATTTTAGTACTTCACCTAGCAGAGGACCTCTTCATTGGCAATTTAATGATTCATCTTTTTCATTAAACAGAGGAGGTTATAAAGAGCTTGATTCCAAAGAATTTTCTTATCTTTCTTCACCTCAGCTTCAAGAAAGTCGCACACCATATATCAGTCAGCCTAAAATGTCTTCCTTTGCTTCATTACCTCCATGCCCATCTGTTAATAAAGCTCCACCAGCAGAAGAACTATATTCCAAAGTTATTAAGCCTGAAAACAGGCAAAAAGTACAATCAAATGTCAGAACTGCTACTACTTCAGTGAATAGAATACAATCGTCAAATGCAGTAGATCACTCAAAACCTGTTCAGTCAAAGACATCTACAGAAATACATATTGTATTACCTCAAGTGCCAGATAGCAAGTGTGATGATAGCGGTAAAGGGAAAAAATCTAAGGATGGATTTTATATTCCAATAGAAAAAGAGGTAAAGAAAACAAAACCTAAAGCATTTAAAAGTAAAACTGCTTCTGATATGTCTAGTGTGCCAAATTCAGTTAATGTGCCAAATGAAGCATCTGAAGATTCTAGTTCATTTGGGTTTGTAATTGGTGCTGACTTGGTGCATCCAGACCCGGTATGCCCTTTTCTGTTCAGTTGCAACATAGTTATTAACTTAGTGCTTGTTGAATTTGGTCAAAATGTTATGTGAAGCTTTAGCATGTTCAAATATGATATAGTTATATTTTAAACACATATTTGAATCTCTCAATATTTTCACGTGTAAATTTTTAATATCTATTTTAAAAGCTGAGCATAATAAAAGCATTACATATTTCCCCCCTTAATTATTGTTAATTATATTTACTATTTACAAATTAGATGATTTTTTTCTCTTTTCTAAATTGAGCACTATGCATTTTTACTGTACTGGAAAATAATTAAAATTTTGATTGTGATACTATTCGACTATATTTTCTACAGTGCATTGTTTTTAAGATATTGTAGTTTTCAGTGATTTTTTTTTATGAATTAGTTGTTGTAGCTAATTTAATTATTAATAACTGTTATTGTCTTAGAATAACAGCTGTAAGACCCATAATTTTTCTTCAAAATTGACACCTTTTATATTAGTTTTTTAAAAAGCATGTATTTTAGAAAATTTCTTAATATACTTTTATTTCAAGATTTAACTTTGAAAATTAGTATCTTAATAAAATATTTCATCTTTCGTATAAAAGTGCTAAACAAAGTATATTTTCATGCCTCAATTTTTCTCAAAATTACTTATTGCCTATAAATGGTTATACTATTATTCAAGTATACTTTTCATGTATACTAAATCAAAACTAAAACTCAATTATAAGAAAAAGGGAAGATTACATTTTATGTTATAAAGAAAAATTATCTTATTTAAAAAATTAGTTTGATTATTTTAAAGATCTAGTAGAACATACCAATTTTTGGCATTCTAAAGCCACCAGTATCAAAAGAAATTTTTAGCTTTGGTAACTTTCTGACCATAGAAAACACAAAATCTTAAATCTTCCGAGAGGACATCTCATTGCTCTAGGAGGATATCCTCCGCCCCCTTTGGGGAAAATCTTCTGAATTCAACACAGGATTTATCACTTAGAGAAATATGTCATTCAGAGGATATTGCTATTGAGATAGGTGCATTTCACAAAGGATAGGCACAACCAATGTTTTATTTTTTTATTATTATGCTTTAACTATGTATTAAAACAAAAAATAAAAATTTGGATATCTACTCTGATTTAAGATTTTAGAAAATTTTAAACTGAGTGCTTAAAGTACTGCATGTAAAATAGAATTGCAAAAAATTCAGTTGTATATTATTCATCATGTCCTTAGAAAAATTTGTCAGTGTTACTTAAACTTAGACCCATAATGGAATCTTATTACTGTGTAACCTCTCTCTAATGAAAATCTACTTTAAAATGAAAAAAAAAAAATAAATGCAAATCTGTCTTGAATGGAACTGTTCCACTAAAATAAGACAATGCAATTTCATTTGCTTAGATGGAAAAAAAAAAATGTCTACAATGTAATTTTTCTGTTTTTTGTAATTCTGTCTCAGCAGGTTTTATTTATGTATATTACTAATTAAGTATTTTTAATAGAAATGTTCATTGTTTACTGAAAATAGTACAACTGCAATAACATAATTAATCAACAGTGAAAAGTAGGATATGAATAGTTTTCAAAAACATATTTTAATTTTATTCTGCCCAACATCGCAAAATTTTGATGCATTCATAGATCCATTTTAATACATAAAATTGGTAGTTGCACTGATTAAAAAAAAGTGAGTAAAACAACTTATTTCATTTTTCAATAAATGTATTATATTTGCAATTACGATCAGCTGCTGACTCATGATATGATGATCAATCCATTACTGTCTAAATTCATAACCCACATTTTAACAATTTCTCCTGAAAAAACTTTTTGAATTTGAAGAAAAAAGAGACTCTTTTAATTTCGGAACATGAGCACTTGCTGATTTTGTGTTTTTGAATAGAAATCAATGACTAAAAAAAATAGGAAATACATTATCATTCTATAATTATAGCTACAATATATATATATATTTTACTATTAATTTCTGGTTTATTTTTACTGCAAAATTATGAGCAATTTTAATAGATTAAATGTATAATTAATAACCTTATTAAAATCCTAAAAGATTAAATCATTTTGTCTAGCTGTTCTTTTGATCCATGATTCTTTAATGATTTCTTCTTTTTAGATGCATTTGTAATTACATAAACACGTAGCACCTATAATCATCGTTAGGTCTGTCTGTCCGCACATACCAACACTAAAACTACCCAATTGAATCATGTTAAATATAAAATACAGTCGAGTCTCTATATAACGAAACTCCATACATCGAATTTCTCTATAGAACGAATTTTTAGTAGGAACGTTCCCCTTTTCCCATGATTATATTAAAAACAATCTCTATATAGCGAAATATCTATCTCCATATAACGAATATTTTCATAAAATATTCTTTAAAAAAGTTTTGAAATCATATGTAACCAGTTTTCCATCACTTATTCCTGATTTATCGTTCAGTGCTGGTTTTTTTATATTACTTCTCTCCTTGAATCTCCTTGTCCTTTAAATACATCGAATTCATTTCTCTCCTCCCCCGTCCCACATACCTTTCAAAATCCCTCTTAGAATAGTGTCAATTTGATTGTTACACATATAAAAGCAGGATTAATAGGGGTAATGGAAGAAAAAACAATTCACAATTGCTTCAAAAAGGCTGGATTTTCTATATTGGCAGATAATGTGAATTTTGAGGACAAAAAATATGCAACTTGAGCAGACTTAAAAGAGAAATGGAAATCAACAAAGAAAGGTGGAGATGTCGAAGACAGTATTCCTCTCTGTGATTTTTTGGTAGTGGATGATAATCTCTCTATTGCACAGTTTCCTACTGATTATGATATTTTAAGCAGAGTTATGCTACTTTATGTTATTCATAAATGGATCCAAATAGTCTGATGAGAAGTTTTGATTGGACTTAGGACTTGAAGAACTCAATGTCAGATGTTCAGGTATCAGAATAATATGCCAGTTTTCATTTAGTTATTCATTATTTTAGCACTCACTTAGTAAAGACCCGTTCATTTCCTAAAAATGTATGTGCAATATTTGGAACGAAGCTTTTGAAGTTACACGGTCAATAACAGAACAAACTGCTTTTAGAAAATGACTGTCAATGAGATCAATATATATTTTGCACAAGAGAGCAATAAAATTTCTATGTATGCATTTAAAACAAGTCGGAAATTGCATGTCAAACATAGCAAATGAGGTAGGTGTGTTTGTACTATAATGAAGTTTTAAAATTATTTATTTCTTGGTGTAATAGTATACAGTACTTTGGATACCGTATAGTATCTGAAATCTTTTGTGTGTCCCTGTAAATATTATCTACTTTCTAGTAAGTACAGTGGCGTAGCTAAGGGGGATGTGACAATGATGGTAAGTGTGACAATGAACATGAGAACAAAAATCTACAGCAAGAGAAAAAAAATCATGCAGTGAAATTGTGAGTTCTTTAGATCTTATTAGGAGAAAGCTTCAAATGGAGGAAAATGTTCCCGATACAATTTTTTATTCCTTGCAAAAATTTGAACACTTTTTCAAGAGTGTAACATTTTTTAAAATAAAAACAACAAAAAATTACAAATTAATCCAAGTCTTCTTTATTTGATTTTCATTAGGCTTTCAAATAAATGTCTGTTCTCATTTTGAAACTGTTTAAATAATTAAGAAATAGAATATTAGGTTAATATTGATAGTTAAAATTTTAAATTCTTAATTAAACACATCAAAAATTATATTTATTCAGAATTTACACATTAAGTAAGAATTTTACCTTATTCTCCATACAACAAATTTCTCTATATAACAAATTTTTTACTTGAACAATGGATTTCAGTATATAGAGACTCGACTGTATACGGTTGTTACATAATTTTGGCGAATAATTAAAATTTTTATGAAGATGCATTACTGGGACAATTTAAATTATTTCATTACATTACGGCTAATGGGGGAAAAAATGTTTCAAGTGCATTTTAATGATGTTACACATTTTTGAACATAGTAAAATTGGTATGTGAGGAATTATATTCTAATATATATATTCTGTACAATATGTAGTGTCAAAAAAAGTTTTTTATAAATTAACAGGACCACACAAAAGTATTTGTATTATATTAAACTTTTTCATTTTATGAAAATGATATACGTTTACTACAAATTACTTACTATTTACTCAGTAGCGTAGCTATGTTTTTTGGCACCCGGGGCCAGCAAGAAATTTTGCGCCTGCACCCCAATATAGATATATAACAATTTCTCTCAATTTGGTGCCCTTAGGCCTCGGTGTCTGGGGCAGACGCCCCCCCTTAGCTACACCACTGTACTTACTAGAAAGCAGATAATATTTACAGGGACACACAAAAGATTTCAGATACTATACGGTATCCAAAGTACTGTATACTATTACACCAAGAAATAAATAATTTTAAAACTTCATTATAGTACAAACACACCTACCTCATTTGCTATGTTTGACATGCAATTTCTGACTTGTTTTAAATGCATACATAGAAATTTCATTGCTCTCTTGTGCAAAATATATATTGATCTCATTGACAGTCATTTTCTAAAAGCAGTTTGTTCTGTTATTGACCGTGTAACTTCAAAAGCTTCGTTCCAAATATTGCACATACATTTTTAGGAAATGAACGGGTCTTTACTAAGTGAGTGCTAAAATAATGAATAACTAAATGAAAACTGGCATATTATTCTGATACCTGAACTTCTGACATTGAGTTCTTCAAGTCCTAAGTCCAATCAAAACTTCTCATCAGACTATTTGGATCCATTTATGAATAACATAAAGTAGCATTTGAAGTAAAGTTTGATAGAGTAACGAGTCCTATTCCAAAATAATGTTTTGGTACTTTGTATCAGAGAAAATTCTCGTTATATTGTAACAAATACTTATGGTTTGCAGTAGCTCTGGTCATAACATAGTTCAGTATAGGAATGATTTGGGACTTTGTAAAATTTAACAAGTAAGGGTGCATGAAAGCAAAACATATAAAAAGTAAAATTATTTAATTCAGAATGCTAATATTCAAAACAATATAATGTGAAAAACATGAATGATTGATACAATGCAATAATGTTATAAAATCAAGTACTTTCATCTTTGTACCTAGCCTTCATTAGGATTTCAAATTTAAACTGGCATTATGAACACTACTTGTCCATATCTCACTCATAAAGGCCTCACTTCAAAACCATTCATCTAGGCTGCCTTATAATAAATACCTCTGTATGCCGAAAAACAAAAAATAATTGGAGGAGTAGGAGGGAGGTTTTTTAATTATAAATCATTGCTCTCTGATCAAACCTAGCCATATATTTAGATTGCATGCTTTTGCACCTTTACCATTTCTATAAATTCACAAATTGTTTTTGTGAGAAAAGTTAATAATTGGGCTTTTTCTGGTGCACAGAAAGTTTCACACATTCGCATTTAGATAAAAGAAGAATAGTTAATATATTTTTGTAATCTGGCCTCATATTTAAATTATCATTATTCAAGATATATTGTGTATAGCATTTAAAATATAGGTAAGTTAAAGTTCTTCCCTGTTCATTTTCATTGCTTCAATTTCTCTTCTCCATGACCAATAAGTGAATCTTTTAATTTTATTAAATCCACATTATTTTGACTTATTTGTGTTTGTTTGTAGCTGAAATAAATTATTTAACTGATATTTCAGGTATTACAGCATTACTGATGAAATGATCTGTATTAAATATATTAACCTCTTTGTTACCTAAGTCCATGTTTGTAGACCTCTATTCTTTCCTTGTAAAAACTAAATTGTTTGATTTTTTTTTTTTTTTTTTTTTTTTTTTTTTCAATTTGACTTCAAATAGCTGAATGCTTTCTGCTTTAAAAGCATACCAATAAATGGCAACATTTTTTTTTCCTCATAAAATAGATGTTATTTTCATCTTAATTTGCAAAAGGTCTTCTAATGCAGCCAAGAAATTGATAATTTTTCGTATTTATTTAACTTAAATCCTTTACAAGAAAATGTTTTGGAGATTTGTATATCATTCACTTGTTAAAACCTTAAATTTATGATTGTGCTAATTTAGGTTAGTTATAATTAAATAGATATTTTAAGGGAATTTTTTATTTCAGATGCCTATTTGTGAACCTAATTAACTAGTTTTCTAAAGAATCAACTTGTGAAAAGTTCTCCGTTCTCCTACATTTTTTAAATCAATTTTAGAAAATTGAATTCAAGCAGAACATTAGAATTAATTTCAATAATGCAAGAATTGTATCTTGTTTGAAGAATTATTATGAACTAGCAGCCCGCCCTCACTTTGCTACAGGAACAGCAAGTCGCCCAGTCCTTTGCCACTACTGACACCGCAAATTGTTACTACTACTTCATCCCATTAAATTTAACTAAAAAAAACAATACCCTCCTTTTAGATAGTCGGGTAAAAAGTAGCCTGTATGTTAAACTAAGGTCTCAGATACCTTCATACAAAATTTCATAAAAATCGATCCATCCGTTCTTGAGTTATAAATGGGATAAAGAACCCGACGTTGTTTTATGTATATAGATTAGAATCAATAGTATTTGCAGCAGACGCGATGTAAGGTAATTTTAAGGTCATTTTTCTACACCTTGGGTTACATTATTGGTATTTTAGTAAAAATCCCTCTTTTTTTTTTTTTTTGAAAATATAATATAGCCTATGTTCACCGGAAATAGTGTAGCTTTCCAACGATGAAAGAATTTTTCAAATCCGTCAAGTAGATTCAGAGCCTATTCAATTCAAGCAAACAAACAAACAAATCTTTCCTCTTTATAATAATATTGACTAGCAATCCACAAATCTATAGAAATAGTCAACAGAACTGGAAAAGCATGCAATGAATATTATCTTACAATGCTCCAAGTATTTGACTAGGTTTGATCAGAGAACAATGATTTGTAATTTAAAAACCCTCACATAACCCTTACCCCTTTCTGTTTTTCACTGTCTTGTGGTGTCGATTATGAAATCCAGATGAATGGTTTTTTAAATCAGTCTTTTATGAATGAGATATGGAGGAGTGGTGTTCATAATGCCAGTTTAAATTTAAAATCCTGATGAAGGCTATGTATATGACAAAAGTACATAATTTTTTTAACATCATTAAGTTGTGTTATTTATCTTTTAAATAATGAATCCTTTGTGTATTTTTACATGTAAAAAATGTTCTACTTTTTATTTGTTTTTATTCCCTACTGAACAATATAAAACCCTTTCCCCCCCCCCCCTTTTTTTTTCAATTTTTTTTTTTTTTTTTTTTTTTTTTTTTTTTTTTTTTTTTTTAATCTGAAAATAAAATAACTATTTTAATTAAATCTAGACATTTCATAGTTCATTATCTTTTACTTTTAGGAAACAGAAACTGAAATGGCTCGTAAAAAAGAAATGATAATGAATATGTCAATTCAAAGAAAAGCTGAATATGAAAGGCGGAGAGCACAAAAAGAACAAGAATATTTAAGGCTTAAAGAAGAAGAACGGTAATTATTAAATTACTTTGAAAAATAAGTAACAGTTATGCATAGCATGGTGTGGTTCTTACTCTAATCTTTAACTTGCCTTTAATAATCTTTAAAATGCTGTCTTTGTTGGGAAAATATGTATTAATTATTGGTGGCTTTAAAACTGTGCAATTTTTGCAATGGGCTGTCAACTTTTTTAATGTTGGGCACTTGAATGAAATATGATGGTGTTGTATTAGAATGTCAGTAAATGAATTGTGTTGTATTTTTTCTCTTATTTTCTTATTTATAATTCTAAATTTTCAAATTAGCATTATTGTCTTTATGATCTTGTCAAAATCTTAAAATAATATCCATATTCTAAGGAACCCTGTTAAATGCATTAAATAATCAATTTTTTTTTTTTCAACCTATTATGTTTATAGAATCAATGGATCCTGTAGAACTTAATTAGAAACACTTTTTTAATTTATGTCTGTAATTTTCTAAGTTGTATAGCATTGCACAAAAGATAGATTAACTTTTAGGGAAAATGGGTGTACAAAAATAAATTAAATGCTCTGTCATAAATCAGGGCTGTGGAATTGTTAGGGAAAATGACAGATTAGATTATTTATATTTTCTAAGTACAAAATGAAAAAAGTGCAGCAAATCTCAATCAGTGAGTAAAGTTTTTAAATCAGAATGAATCAGAAAAATTCTCATGAGTTTAGTTGAATTAAAGAGTGTCAAGTTCCAATCAAATAAAAATGCATAATGAAACTAGAATGCCAGTTAAAATAAAATATTATTAAAATATGCTTTCATTAAAATATAGCTTCTCTTTTCACTTAAACTTATTTTTTATAATTTAAAATGATAGTAAGTATAAAAATACTTAATCATTTATATTACATATATATTTTTTATACTCTTTTGCTTTAAAAGAGAAATTTGTATTAATGAGAGATGGTTATTTAGGTTTATTTATAATGCAAATTCAATATTATTTTGAAGTAATCACAATTTATTCAAAAACCAATCGATAATGTGTTATAAATGTAAACAGTATGTAATAAGAATCAATAAATTCTTATTAAATTCTTGCACATGTGTTTAAAATATTTAATTAATTATAAAGTAATTTCCATGGTTTGAGGTCCAGACCTTTCAAAATTCACATATTTGTTGCCATAGCAATCAGTTTTGTTGGGGAAAACACATGGGAGGGTAGAAATCCTCTTTTGTTATTTATGTTGTTATAAAAATCGAATTCACATTACTTTGTTCAAAATAAAGTAATACTTTTTATTAAAAAAATAATAAAAAAACTAAATGTTACATACATTTAATAAACATACTTCAAACTTCAACTGTTTTCAATAAGATGATTGCAAAAATACTGGTTTCATTGGTTTATTGAATGGTATTGTCTGAATTACTTTGGTTGTATTTATATAATGTTTATTAAATGGATATAGTCCAATAATAATAATAATTCTGTTTATAAATTTAAAATTAATTGTAATATCACTTCGATTGTCTTACAAAAGATTGAGTCAGAGGCATTGTGTTTTAAGCAAATATATCTCGACTCCTTTTAACCAATAATCTGCTTGATTTTGATTTTCCCTCCTTCCCCCCTAAATACCACCATCCGCCTTGTTGAATACAGTGTTGGTTATTAAGCAAAACAACAATTAATAATATCAAGTGTTAACTAAGTTGAAAAAATCATTGTGCTTAATGCTGAAAATTTTTGTTTTTTCCCAATTTTACATTCTTTAGAATTTAAATAGAAGGATTGGAATCTAATACTAAATGGGGAAAAAATACAGATGATGAATATATTGTTGATTATTAAGCAAAACAACAATTAATGATAATAGTATCAAGTATTGACTATTTTCAAAAATCATTAATCTTAGTGCTGAAAATTTTTGCTCTTTCTGATTGTACATTCCTTAGAATTTAAACAGATAAGTTGATATCAAATTAGAATCAGTTAAAGTTTTATTTATTTATTTTTCCTATCATGAATACTGACTGATACCTTAACACCTTAATGCGCAGTGTTGCCGGGTCGGCAACACCTAAAGTTCCCCTTGTATAGAGACACAAAAACTCCATGAATATTTAAAAAACTACTCTAATGGGTACTTTAAATCTTTCTTCTGAGTTCTAGATGGCAGCACCACAGAGATCAAACTCTACTGTTTTTAAATAATAGGTAAAATGTTTTACTGTAATACACGCTTCACAGCAATGCTCTTCTCACTGCGCTTATCAATGCTTTACTTATGGGAGGTTACCACTTCGGCAACAGCTGTATAATTAAAATGGTTAGTGCAATCTTTACAAAACAATACCTGTGCACTCCTCTAGGCCTAAATAGATTGCCTAATTTTTTTTTCTTTAAATTCCAACTTTAAAGAGTAGTGCGCCGGAAAGGGTTAACCCCTTGGGGACGAGCAACCAGTATACGTTCCACATAATGCGCTCAGAATCCATGATATTCTCACCAGAGTTTTTTTATATGTATAAATTTTGCCTTATTTAATCTGATCCTTTTTGTGATTCAACTAGGCAGAACTTGCTGCTTTAAAAAACCAGTGATAAAAAATTAAAAATTTTGTGAAAGACACTCGTCCCAAAAGAATAAATCAATTTTGTTATTTATTAGCAATACAGCAGTCTCATAAGCTATATTTCTGACTTATATTTAGAGTTTTATTGACTGTATAGCTACATTATATAAATTAATTCTATTTTGAGGTTAAAATATGTTATTATTTTCGGCAGGAAAGATATTGGAAATTATTAAAATATAAAAAATTTGGATTTTTGTATGTGTGATTTTAGTTTTAGTATTTATATATGAATTCTAATCAATATAAAAGATTTATTTTTTATTTGTTTCTGTTTATGATTCTCACTTTAGAAAAATCAGGTTTTCTTTTTTGCTTTACTTCTGAACATTTGCAAACATTTTAGAGTCTTTTCCTTACAGATTCTAAGAAAAGACTATAAACTGGTTCTGAATTCAGCACTGTTTTAAGTATGCTTTGTATTATTATTCCATGCCCATGCAGATCAGCTAGTTACAAATACAATACAAAGCATCATGATATAGACAATTTCTTTCTTCCTTTATTTTAATCAGCATAATATTGTTCTTTACCTCTAACTAAAATCAAAAACAAAATTGTCACAGCAATGTACAGTATTACAAGTCTCCATGCAGATGTAATTTCATAACTGTAAATCATTGCAAATTAATAGGAATTACAGTCACATAAACTGAATTTGCTATATTTATAGACTATACCTGCTCTTTCATTTAAGACCAAAAAAAGTAAGTTGATACAAGTTCCCGCTAACAAACACTAAAAAAAAGTTTTCTATTTTAAATATATAGACTTGATAACATTTGAAAGTATATTGTTTTGCTGTTAATTATTTTTAGGCTGGTATTTATTCAGTAATTGCTGTTAAATAATTATATTAAATAAAAGCATGATTCTCTATTTTTTACAAACTTTCTCAATTCCCCTCCTTTTTCTTTTTTCTCCCCCCCCCCCCCCAGAAACCCTTCAATACTTTATCATATAAAGTATGTAAGTCTAATTTGCCAACTTTATAAATGAAAATTGCTCTTTTATACAATGTTTTCTCTGTGTTCAGATCGATCATTTTAAGTTTAGAAAAAAATCTTTTAACATAAAGTTTTCTAGTTTTTATTTGAACCACTTCAGTGGCTCACCCTAAATCTAAACAATGATTAAATTTAAAGGCGAAAACAAGAACAACTTGAAAGGAAGAGAGAAGAGGAGAAAAAAAGGAGAGAAGCTATTTTAGAACAGTACAGACAACGCAAGTTACAAGAAGAGCTAGAAAAAGAAGGGAATCTTCCTCACAAAGATACTGCAAAATTAACAAAACACAGAAATAGGTATGGCAGCGTAAATTATGTATATAAGCCTGCACTTACTGAATTTCATATGCAGATTTATTTAACTATGTTAGCTTATTCTTAATATTCATTCAAATTTTTGTTGATCAAAAGCTTTGTTTTATTCATTAATTGATAATAACATGTTAAAAAGAGGGTATAAGAAATACATATACCCTCCATATGTACATATGTGTTATATATATTTTTTAAAGAAATAGTAGTTCAGTTAAATTTAGTAGCAAATTTCATGGTACATATATTTTTTACTTTTATAAATAATCAATATAATGCTACTTTTTGATTAAATAACTGAAATATTTTAATTATTACTAAATGACTTAAATTAAATAAAATTATAATCAATATTCAATATTTGTTAAGCCCTTTCTCTGTCACAACATACATTTTAAAAAAATCTGTCTTTTCCACAATATTGGATCACAAGTTATAATTTTAGAAGCTTCAGCAAGTATTCTAAAATAAAACTAATTTTTCATATTTCTCACTCATTCTCGGATAAGAATATGAAAAATTAATTTATTTATTCATGTTTAAATGTGTGCTTTAAATCAAAATGTACTATGTATCTATGAGTATATGGTCATTTATTTTTCTTTACTATTTCTCAAGTGTTTTATGTGCCCAACAATTTCCTTGCTGCTTAATTTTATTGCTTTTCAATGCTCTGTAGGCTGCTTTAAAAAACTAATGCTTTAGGTCAGGTTGTATAAAATGCAAAATAATACAGATACTAACAAAAGTATTTAAAAAACTAATTTGTATTAAGTCTTACAAAAATGTTTAGAATATGAAGTATGTCTGAAATATCCTATTTAAACTTATCCAGTTTTATAGTTTAGTTCTCTATCTAAAAAATTTTGAAATTTATATCAATAGTAGAAAAGTTTAAATTATACTCATTGATTTCTGGGTTATTTGTTATTATTTTTTTTTTTACTAATGATTAAACTGTTTTGTATTGCCTTTTATTATTATTTATAATTAAATTAAAAAGAAAAAAATAATATTTCACTTTGGAAATTTTTGTATTTAAACATAATGTTAATTGATATTAGATAAATATAAAATGCGATAATATTTATTTTGTGTAAGTTGCTAGTTTTCCTGGGATAATAATATACAAATTTATAACATATTGAACTGGTTTAAATTATCTTAAAGTAAATGCTAATTATCTCAATCTGGGTGTTGAATTATATCACATGGGGATCAGTCAGATTTTAAGAAAATTTTGTTCATATGTAAAAATAATAAATGCATTAAAAGTAATAAGTTTCTTTTTATTTGTTTCAGTATTATCAAAACTCATGCATCCAAATATTTATTTCCAACTTCAGTGAAAGAAAATAATGTTATTTCTTGTTCTGTATTTGTATAGATTCTGTTTTAACTGTGGGTTGTAAAAGATGACCAATTTTATTAAGCATGACCTTACCTTTTTTTAATTATATATATCTAAAACTTCTGAATTCTGAGATTTTTCTGTTATCATAATAACATAAATTATAGATTCAAAAAGTCTTTAAGTAATATGAAAACTGTATTTTTAAAATCACATTGACTGCTTAACAACCTTCTTATAATTGCTCTCCTATTGCATTTTGTGTTCTAGTTACAATTCAGCTTTTCATAGTTTCTTACATTCATCTTCCAATGACAGTCATGCATTTAATAGTATATATTCTGCAACATTCTATTTTTCCTGTGCCTTTTATTGATTACATTGATGTTAGCTTTTTATGTTTGTTAAATGCTGCAGTATGCTGTAGTGTCTGTCAATATTACTTCCATTGTGCTGCATGTTTTTATCTTTTATGTATTACTTTTCTGTGCATTGTGTTTATGTCAATGTTATAGCATGCTATTCCATTAGTATTTTCTTTATATTTTGCATGTTTGTATTGTTTATGCTTTTGATGTGAATACTTATGCTTATTATAATATTTCTCATTTGTTCATTCACAATGGCATGACATTTAGAAATTGTAAGCAATGTTGCAGACAAAATTTCAATTTATTTTGTGATTTAAACCTTTTGTGTTTAATTATTAAAATGAAACAGCTATAAATGATTGTATATCAAAGGGCATTAAAAAATTCTCAACAAAGTTGATGATTATATTTTATTCCCTGTGAAATATCTCAGATGTATTTATTTAAAAATAGGAAATAAATAAATATTAACCACCTTTGGCAATTAGTTTGGTCTCCCTTGAAGGTATACTAAACATTAAATCGTATTGCTTTTATTCATAAGTTATTTTGATTGCTCATTTTTTTTGCCAAATTAGAAGATTCTGCTTGAGAAATAGACACAGATGTCATATACCACACTGGCGTGATTGCAACAAAATGGCACTTATATGTGCTTCACACTGTAACCCAGCTATTGTTATTTATTTATTGATAAACTATTTGTTTACTTTTATTTTCCTTTTTAAAATGATATAAATTGTTTTATACTATAATTATTAACTAAAATTGGTACTACTTAGTTATCCCGTCAACCAATTTCTTAAAAATGTACAAATCACCAAACTAATAGCCAAATTTTGCATATTGACATTATTTGTTCTTTTGTTATTTAAAATAAAAATTAATTAGTAAAACATTAATAAAAATACAAATTTAAAAAATCGCTGCCGGTTTGGCTTACAGGCAGAGGTAGATTTCGAAGTTAGGTGCAAATTCCACCAACAAAATCTAAATCAAGATTAGAGATAAACCAAGTTTCATCGCTAAAAGTAAGCTACAGGGACCTAAATCTTTTGAGAAAATTCTAATATAAACACATGCATATATATGTATGGAATAGATTTAAAAATGGTGAAAACAGAATAAGAGATCTTCAAAATGTTAAAATATGTTAATATTCACATAGTCTGGTTTTTATCATCTTTCAGTACATTTTTACAAACTCACATAACATTATATATTATATATTTAGCTGCTTTTTGTTCATTATATTTCCAATATGGCATAATAGTTGCTTAAAAAAAAAAAAAAAAAAAAAAAAAAAAAATCCGTCAAGCTATTTATTTCATTTTTTGTTTACATGGAAAAATCTTGCTGTAGAAAAAATATGATGTAATGTTCAGTTTTTCTTAAATTCATCAGAATATTTTTTTTTTCACCTTTCACAAGCATATCTTACAATATTAAAGTAATTGTTGTAGTAAGAATTTTATCATATTTTTTTAATTGTTGGCAACTGCTATAACGAAAAAGGTTTATTTTTTACTGTCATTGTTTTGTAAGAGCTGTTTTGCCAAAGCCATGTTAAGGCAGTGTTTTCAAATTTTTTAACCCTCCTTATTTCAATCCCATTAGACCGATTTTGCTCATTTGTAATCCCTTCCAAGATATTAACAATCTTAATGTACTTGGCCAGTTTGAAGACGATTGGAGCATAATTGCGACTTTTATCGTGCAGACAAAATTTAGTACATTCCTACATACATATATATATGTATAAACTCTTTAGATGGGGGGTAGTTTTGAGATCCTGGGGTCATATAAGGAAAAGTAATTTTGCAAAAGCCTTACCATGGTAACGATTACAATAGGTAGTATTTCTTACGAAATCTACCTAAAATCGAAATAAAAATCACTCGATGAGGTTTTAAACACATATTTCAAGTCTATTATCATTGAATGTGACATTCACAGTCAGCCGTTATTGGCATTTAATCTTGTAATTTGGCGATAGTTTTTTGGTTGACAGGATAAACAAGTAATACCCTAAACTTTTATTTATTTATATAGTATTTCCTTTTTAAAATAATAAAAATTAGTTAAAAAGTATGTATGTGACTGGTATTTGAAAACGAATTGGCGTCAGAAAGATAATGCGCCAGTGTAGTGCATATATGACATCTGTGCTGACAAATCAAGAACTCTGTATTTTTATGCTAGCCTGGCACAGATAATAAATTGCTAAATATTGCACCTGTGGCATTTTTTTTAATTTCATTATTTAAAATATAATAATATAATCCTTCCACTCATTTCATTTATAAAACATAACTTTAATTTGAAACTGAATGGTTTAAATTTCATGACTTCTATTTATTTACTTTTTTAAGGAAAAAGAATAGAAAAAATAAAAATAATGATATTTTGAAGCTCCATAATTTCAGCGAAGGAACAAAACATAAATAAATTGGATTTACCACAGTTCAATCTTACAAAAGGACTTTTGCACAGTAACCAATATGATACGTCTCATTTGTACATTTCCATTAAGGAATTAACAAATAATTGTGATTTTTGTGCCACATGCGATAGTGTAACATATATACATAGATTATTTTTAAGAAATAGCCTACAAATTTATGTATATGCTGCATATAAATAAAAATAAAATAATAATAAAAAAAAAACTAATGTGCAGTTAAATTTTGAAGCTATTTTTTAATACAGTAAAGCCTGTCATAGAATCTATCTGTAATGGAATATTGACTTTGGAAAAAATTCTTGGTCCCATCAAAAATAATACAATGCAATGATATCTGCTAATCTGGCTAAAATAGATTTATTATTATTTTGTTCCTTGTGTTTCTATCTTAATATGGTTTATTATGTAAGAAGTCAAGCAGAAACTTAAAATTTAACAAATTATTCATCACTAGAATATTCGCATAACTGTGTGAAAGTTAAGACTTGGGGAAAGAAAGATATAATTTCTTGGCGATTATATTTTCTTTGAAAATTTAAGTTAACTTTTTTTTCTTTCTTTTCTTTTCGGAGGTAGAAGATTTTTTTATGTTGCAATGTTGTACAAATATTAATGTTTTGCTTTGTTGTTTACTTCTATTATAATTTTTGTCTGCTTTTCTTTTGTAAAAAAAAAAAAAAAAAAAAAATTATTGAGAGCATGCAGTTTATATGGACTTTCTACTGAAAAACATAAATGATAATGTCTGCAAAGCTTTTAAAGAATTTCAGGTTAGTTTTTTTCAATTAAAAAAAATATATATATATTATCAATGAAATTTAATTGCTAAATGCTTTAAATAACAAGAATTGGCTGTGTGATTTTTTTTTTTTTTTCTACCAACACTTCACTTGCTATTAATAACTTACTTTCCAATAATAGTTATGTTAATGACCATTTTGAGATAAGGAGAAAGGCTTGCTATGTACTGTTTCCAAAGTTTATATGATATACCTAGTTATTATGCATTTCCAGTAACAGCTTTAATTTTATGGCTAAAATGCCTGCCAAATTTATTTTCTAGTTAGGGATTTGCAGGATCTTAATTAGTGAAGGTGTTTAATCGTTATCAATTTTTAAAAAATGTTTTTTGTGCCTTGTACATCCATTAAAACATGTTTGTTTTGATCTGTGAGATTTTTTTACTTCTTAATCTTTTCTTCAGTGATGTCAATGTCAATTATTGATTGAGAGTAATAAAATAGATAACAAATTGGATTTTTTTATATCAAGTATTTTTCAAAGACTAATACTAATTAACAATGATTTTTTTTTTTTTTTTTTTTTGAAATAGTGAAATTTAAATAGTGTATCAGGTTTAAAGAAATAAAAGCAGGGAGATAATATTTTAGATTAAAGATTAAGCTTTTATTAGATTTTATAAGGTGTGACAAAGACTTTATTAGTATTAATGATTTGAAGATATATTCTTTCCTGATACATGCAGACATTATCATATATTTTTTACATTACTTTTTAAAACCCACCCTTTTGTTCTGCATATATTTTTCATACCACATATTCAGTTTCAATGTGCAATGTTACTTTTGAAAACATTTTATTGCTACAGCTAATTGCATTTTTAAATATTTTCCCCTATTTCACTTCATGCATGTTAAAATTGAGTTTATCATTTGTATTATTAAAGAATTTTTTGTTAATAAGCAAGTTTTTAAAAACCTGTTGACATTGCTTTTTATGTTTTGAAATCATGCTATGTATTGAGTTGCATCCCTCCCAATTTACCAACAGTGTCTCTCAAGTTAAGAAGAATGATAATCGGCTTAGTATGAACTTCACAAAACCTGTTGTGGAGCTCAGGAATCAATTAACCTGTTTGAGGCGAAACAACAACAGGTAGGATGTTGCAGTAGAAAGTAATTCTGACAAAATGCATGACTGTAATGGAAGAGTTTATAGGTCATCAAAAATCTGAACTCATACAATTTGATTCAAAATTGTAGTTTGTTTTATGTAATTAAACTCGTATTACCATCATTGCATTTTGTTATTTTCATATTCGGAATGTAAATAATAGCTGCCTTTTTTAGAACATAATTTGAAAATTTTGTATTTTTTATTAAAGTTTAGTATTATGTTATAAATTTATATCATCATTTTCGATATGTTAAATATTTGAATTCAACCATTTCAAGCATGCTAATTTAAGCTCACAATGTTTATTACGAAATATGCATTTTCGCTTACCTGACAAAATTAATTATAAAAATGATTAATGGAACATTGTTCAATACTTATGAAATATAAACAGTTATTATTACCATTATGAAAAGCATATTAACATACTTTGTCTTAAAATATTAAATGTTTGAAATTCAAACTGCAAAATAATATGTAGTGCTGTTGTCCAAAGATATTTTTATTTATTTTGTTTTCAATACAGCTGAATTATGTTAAGTAATTTTTCAAAAATCCATACCAGTATATTTTAATCTGTTACTCAAATTACTGTGTAAATCATAAAGTGAAATTAAAATTAAATTTTTTTTTCTTCTATACTTTGATACATCTCTTAACTTTTTATGTTTCATTTTATGCAAATATTGTAAGATTAATGCATTAAAGTACATGTAAAATTAATAAAATTGTTTAACAGTTTTGCCATTTAAATCTGAACTTTCAAATCACTTTTTCGTATTTAGTAAAAATATTTTTTATTAAACACTGAAATGTAGGATTTTAGTTTTGATTACAAGAAAATGGGAAGAAAAATAGCTAAAATGAAAAAAGTCTGTTAAAAACATAAAAACAAATGCAGATTTTTAAAAAAATGCAAGGATTTTAATACATTTTATAAAAAGAATGAGAAAGAAAGGGGGGGGGGGAGGGGGATATGAAGTAGAAGCCGAAATTATGAGACTAATCAAATGAGAGGCAGGACAACAGAATCAAACTTAATTTTGAAAAAAAAAAATTGTCTTATTGACCTTAAAAAATCAGTAAACTGTTGTCAAATTTTTTGTGTTTTCTAAATGTGTATCTTTGGATTTATCTGTCCTTGAGAAAATATGATAGGAAAATAAAGGGAAGAGAAGTACTTTATTAGTCTTCACATAAAAAAATCTGATTATTTTTTATTTTTTATTTATTTGTTTATTTTATTTATTTATTTATTTATTTTTTGAAATTCCTGAATTTTTTTTAATTTTTTTTCAAATCATTATTTTAAGCATTGTTTTTTGCTTTTTTGAACCGTAAAGATGAAAATTTGAAGAGTATTATCATTATTAGTACTAAGCGCTATGACTAATAAAATTTCTTCTTTATGATTTTTTTTTTACCTGGTTTTCACATGACTGGCATAAATATTGTTACATGTCTACATTAAGTTCTAAATATACTATTTTGCAAATTAGGAGAGAAGGGAAACCAAGGCCTAGGTCTGCATATGTACCCATGAATAGTGATTTATCTTCATTAATATCCATTGATAATGCTGCTAACAAGAGGAATTCCCACATATTCCCAGGTATGCATCATCATTATTACTATTTTAAATTCAAAGTACAGCCAGTATCGGTTATATGGTCACCTCAGCAGTCCAGAAAAATTAGACCATATATGTGGAACAATACTACAATTATTACACTATTTAATTAAAGCTTCGTATGTATCAGGGAATTAGAGAGATTTTAAGTATTTTAGTACCAGAAATTTTATAAAGTACTGCTCCCTATATCTGAAGTGAGAATTTTGTTTCATTAAATACACCAAATATTACTTTACGAAAATTTTGGTAAGAGGTGTTTGAAAGTTTTTGAACTATACAAGCCCTGAATTAGGGCAGGATTATATTCATCTATCAGAATATAGTGCTTTCAATGAACAATAATTAAACTTTTAAGAATATTTTAAAAATTAATTAGTGAGTAAAAAGTACAATAACAAATATGCAATGTTTGAGAAATTTATTAGCTTACCTCACCAATCAAAATACAGCACGCATACATACGTACATTGCACTCATATTTATTGCACTCATTTTAAATATTTAGTTATCCATGATTGCTTGAATTTGCATCATAGACTAGAAGCAAAGATTTGCAATTTTTCATGCACCGAGGCTTAAGAAATTTTCTAATCACCACAGGAATAATTTTCTCCGATCTATCCATATTTGTAGCTAACAAAACAGTTCAGCGTTCTTTAATTTTCTTTTCTCCTACACATTTTTCACCTTTAAAACAAAGAGTTCTGTCTGGCAAGATCCTATAAAAAAAAAAAGTCCTCATTCATCGGTGTTGAAGATGTTGGCAGGTTCATATCTTTCGAGAATGTCCGGCAACATTGCATCTTTCCATTCGTTTAAAGAACTCCAAAATCAGCAGCTTCTCTGCACATTAAATCATAGGTTATGCTTTGAATTAAATCTTTGTAGCCAACCATTACTAGCAACGAAACTGGAATCGCCAAATTCCTTAGCAAATTCCAAGGATTATTCTTTCAAAACATTCCAGGATATAAGAGCATTTTGCGATCGTGCATATTTAATCCATGACTAAAGAGCCTTATCCACATAATGTGACAAGCGCTGAAGTTTTCTTTCTTCATCACAGATACGAACATTTGGGGAGTAAAATTTAGCTGCTAAAATGTTGTTTAATGTCATCCGGGGTATCGAATTTACTTTGGCAAATGCAGTTTTAGAAAGATTAGAAATTTTAAACTTTTCGATTAGTTCACATTTTTAGCAAATGATAAATTCTTTCTTTTTGAAGCCATAATAAAAAACGTGTGTTCTTATTTGATGCGTTTGATCCAAATTTAAACAAAATTTTCCTTTTTTTTATTACATCTTAATTTTAGTATATTTTACAAACAAAGAGAAAACTCTAACCAATAAACAGATAGATATTAATCTGATGACTTTTGGGAGGAAGAGAATTGAGGGGAAGGTTCAACCGACTGTGGTTAAAATGAAGAAGGGGAGGGAAGTAAAGGCAGTTCACGCCCTCCGGTGTCTGAGAGACTACATTTGCTGTTTCATCCCACCTGAAAAAAAGTTACAAAAACTAATTTAAAAAAAAAAATTGCTGAAAACAGCATTAAAAAGATGAATAAAAAGCGGCCATATAACCGATACGAGGGAAAATAAAATTATTATATAAGCGGTGCACTTTAACACATATTCCCTATGAAGTTAGATGGAACTTATGAAAATTGACCATATAGCCAATACTGACTAATATTTTACTGAAATGAGCCCAAACAGAGTAATATGAATAATATTGAATTGGAAAATTCAAATAAGATTGTTTTATTTGCATAGATTCTTTAGATAAAATGTATAATTTATCTTGGTTTTTGAATATTAAGATAACGAAGAAAATCTAAAGTTTAAACAAGTAGGGAAAATGCAGCCATATCCAAATTATTCTATAGTTTTCAGGTGCATTCGTAATTATATAAATACGAAGCTCCTATAGTTGTCATTCAGTCCATCTGCCTATCTTTATATAACACAGCAAAAACTACCCAACCAAATCATTTAAAATTTAAAATCTATAATTGTTGCATAATTTTGTTGAGTCATTTCAAATTTTATGAAAATTTGACGTACAGATTAATTACAGAGACAATCAAAAGTATTTTGTTACATTACAGCCAATGGGGAAAAAAATAGTTTCAGGTGCATTTTAACGATGTTACCCTCTTTCGAACATAATAAAATTGATATGCATCTATGAAGTATATACTAAAATATACATTCTGTAAAATATGTGGTAGAAAGAATATTTGTTATTAATTTACAGGGCCATAGAAAAGTATTTCATTGCATTATTGTATAAGAGGAAACATTAGAGCATGTTTTAATTATATTAAACTATTTCGCATTTTACGAAATTGATATATGTTGCTGAGGTTTACCACAAGTTACTTTCTGTACAATTTAAAGCACATAGTATTTACAGGGATGCACATAAGTTTTTGGCTACTATTCTGTATCTGAAGTACTGCATACAATTACACCAAGATCTAAATATTTTCAAAATCGTGTGTAGTACAAACACACTTCATTTGCTATGCTTGACATGCAATTTAGATTTCTGACATGTAGAATAACTGGTATTCTGTTATTATCAAAGTAAATTATACATCTTTGACAAGGAAAATTGAGATTATTTTACTTACACATTTAGTAAGATGAAAAGAGTATTTGATAGAAATGAAAAAAATCAGTCTATTTCATATCCTGTAATTTTTGAATGGAGAAATCAGTCTTATGAAATTTATTTTAGCTATAAACAGTTAGGTTTAAATAACAAAAAAAAAAAAAAAAAAAAAAAAAAAAAAAAAAAAAATACTGATTTAATTTAATTTAATTTAATTTTTTTTTTTTTTTTTTTTTTTTTTTAAATATGAAATAAAATGTTTGGATAAAAAATTACAGTAATAAATTGAAACTTCCATAGCATTTGTTTTTTTAGTCAAACAAATACATTTTAGTCAGAAATTATACTTAATAAATAAGTTCAATTCACTGCTTTGTTCAAATAAGATAACTTTTTTTATTAAATAAAATTTTTCTTTTAAAAAATACTATGGGAAAAAGAAAACAAAAAAAGAAGATTGGCAATTATCTTTTTCTGGCATTTTTATCAGAAACATAAATTATTGTATATTTCCTTTATAGTCACTTCATATATCTAGTACTTTCTGATGAATTTCTGAAAAAATGTCTCAAATGCTTCTCGTCTACCTCAGATACCCAACATCGATTGATATATAACATGGATTAACTTTTATCTTGTTTTGTTATTCCTTGCTTTTAATAATTCTTATTTATTTTTGTTTATTTATTTTCACTTTATCGTGCAGTTTTTCAATAATCACTAGAAATTTACTGAGTTTTTTTTTTTTTTTTTTTTTTTTTTTTGATAATCTGAGGTTACTTCAGATGACAATTGTAATGAATAGTACATTTTATTTATATATTTTTTATCTCTCTTGTATGATAAAGCAATATCTCTTTGTAATCTCTGAAAACAGTTTTGATATTGTAACTTTGTAAAACTTCAATTTTATTCTTAGAAAGACAGTTCTTAAACTATGGTCTGCAAGCATCTGGGAATCCATGAAATTATTGCTAAGGAACTGCAAATCAAACTAAGTTTTATTACAAAAGATTTTTTATTTTGCTGCATACTTTAGCATTTTATACATACAAATGGCAAAAATGCCTTGTAAAATGCATTATTAGATCAAAGAGATCCTTGGAGACATAATGTTTCAGAAAAGTTGTATTAGAATATTATTTATTTTGTATTAGGCTAAGCTGATCATATTCTTTCCATGCACTTTATGAAGTAATGTAATGAAATTGATTCATTGCTACTTAATTCTATTTCTCAAAATGTGCTACTAACTCCAAAAGTTACTAAATTCCATTTAGCATGCATCTTTGTGTTTTTGTCGTTGCTGTATTCAACTTAGCAGAAATCATCTGATTGTATATTATTTGTAATCCTTAACATTTTTTTTTCTTTTTTTTAAGTTATTTTTTTCTTTTAGCTATTCTGTTTTATTTTATTCTGTAGGCAGAGACATTCAGGAGTTTGATTTAGACTCTCTTAATAGTGGTAGTACTTCAACTTCTTCTCGTGACAGACCGAAGAGTCCTAATAGTTCCTTACCACACCATAGAAATGCTAATCTTAATTTACAAATACCTGAAGGCAGCAATCCTTCTAGTGATGGTGCATCAGACACAGCTTCTAATGGTTCCTCAGCAGCTGCTATTGATTACACAGGACCTAAATTGTTTGTGAAACCTGCAGCTAAATCTAATAGGGGAATAATAATTAATGCAATAAACACTGTCTTAGCTGGAGCTGTTAATTCTAATACGAAGAAGAATGTTTTAGAAGTATGTGTGTTTTTCTCTTTCTTCTTTTTTTTAAATTTGCTTATTATTATTATTTATTATGTTTTATTAGTTGACAACCTTAGGTTCACCATATGAGAGGTCTTGGATTACCGTTACCCAAACTTTCATCCCTGTACGTACTAGCATCACACACAGAGTAAAACTTTTTTTTTTAATAGATAGATTACTATTCACATCATTGTTGCTACTTTATCTGCAGACTTAGAGCCCCCAATATGATTACAACAAACAAAAACATACTTATTAAACATACTGTGGTTATTCCATCCTCCTTAGAAAAACCCTTTCATGATAGAAATGCTTAATGTATAGTAGTTTTTAAATCCATAATTTCTAGTTTTCGAAGATGAAGCTAATGTTTAAAAATAACTTTTTTTTTTTTTTTTTTTGTATTTAGAATTCATGATCACGAGGCCCTCTTAAAATCTCCCAACAATAAAAATTTAACACTTCCAATATCACCAGAATCTAACTACATGTTCATCTGTCTATTTTCTTGCCCTTTTTTTCAACTTTATTGTTTTTAACTTTTAGAAAAATTGATTAATTGCTACTAAATCTTAATATATAATGTAAGATACTACTTTAAATTTTAAAAATAGTTGTATTTTGCTTAGCTTTTACTATTTTCCTGAGATATATCAAAAATTTTAGTATATCATCATTTACTGACTGTGTAAATGAGCTATATTTGCAACAAAGTTCATTAAAATGAATGTGGATTGATTAGATTCCTGCATTAAGTCCATTATCTAAATTCCACCTCACCTGCATCTTTGATTTGGTCAAGTCTGAGCTGTTTAACTTCATTGCAAGTCTCGTTGAATCTAATTGATTCAATTTTAGGATGGATTTGGATTGTAACAAGTTTTTTAAAAAGGAGGTTTACAATATTGTTTTTGATGGAAAAACTTATTTGACTGTAAATAGAAGTATATATAAGTGTTACAAATGTAGCATGTGGCTAAAATTATGTGTAACTTGAGTCTTGGTAGCTCATTCCAGACCAAATTTATTTATTAAGCGTTACATGATACAGTCCTAGTTGATCATGAGTCTTTCAAATGTGTTTAAAAAATCATTTTTGCGTTTGTCTTTATTGATTAGATCGGTGCTTGCAATATTTTCCAGTGATGGATGCAAAAGTGTCAAATTGGGAGGGAACTTAAACCTAGTTGGTTTAATAGCTTATGATTGATGTGTGTTTAAAATCCATATGTTTTCTGATTTAGTAGGTTTTGACTGATATGTGCTCAAGGCCTATATTTTTCTCTGGCTTATGCTCTTGCGAGTCTCTACTGCAATCGACTGCAGTCCTTGTGCTCACATTTACATTTTTAATCATAAAATTGGTTGCAATTTAATATAGTAGCCCCCATTTAATCAGCCTAAATGGGCTGAGGGTTAGCCAGTTGAAATGGCATCTGTAGTAATCTGTAAGATGTATTTATTTTTCAATTTGTGCAATTTTAAATGTATATATTTTATAATTTATGAAATGAATACTAGTTGTTGTGAACTAATTTGAACAAAAAATTATCACTAATAACAAATAATGTAAAATATTTAATAAAATTAAATTGTTAAAAATCATGTTACTTAATACAAATTAAATTGTTAAAAATCATGTTACACACCTTTATAAGAAGTTAAAATTGTACTACAATATGTAGTTAATCAACCATAAAGAAATCAGTGATCGTCTGTTGAAGGCAAGCTGCCCAACATTTTGCAGCATAAATCTCTCTGTCTCTTAATATCAAGTTTAACAGAGAAAGCTGTTAGTTGTTGCTCAACATATCATAGTGCCAACACTAATACTTTTATTCCTCCCATATGCAGAATTTTAGCAGTGTCAATTGCAACTGTATTATCATCAGGATTATTTTCATATTACACAACATCAGTTACAGTCTTAATTATATCTTAGTTAAATAATGCTTCATGCTTGAGGTCTTTATCAGTTTCAAACCCCTTTCTTGCATCTTTTATGGTGATCTGTTCATATTTTTCAAGCTTGTTAAATGTTGTACGAAATAATTTGCAGATAGGTCTGAAATTACAGAGTACCAGTTGGGGGGGAAGGGGATTGCACTTTTGACCATTAAAAACACACTAAATCTCAGATCTTCCAGGGGAACATATCATTGCTCCAGGGAAGAGAATGTCTCTCGCAGCTCACATTCTGAATTCAACACTGATGCAGGTCAACATGCATCTATTTAAAACTGCCATTCTTAATTCTGCCTGATGTTGAGAAAAAAATGCAGCTGGTTATAGCAGAGTTCTAGAGTTCCGGGCTATTGTACATGAAAGTAATAAATATTGAGCTGATAAACAAAATTAACCTTTTCAGGGCTGCCAACTACTACGCCTACGGCGTAGTTACTCCGCTTTAGCTTCTAAATTACGCATTACGCTACGCGAACTTCAAATTACACTTTTCCACTTTTGTGCTTTTGTTTACTATCAGCGCGCTGCAGTTGCGCAATCCTTAAACGCCACGCCGAAGCAGGTTTGAAATTCCCTTTTCCTCCTTGATAACGAAACGCGGTGATATCCCCTGAATCGTAACATCTGACGCAAAGTGCGTACGCATATTAATACGGTGCTGTGATTGGGTTACGTGTGTGAAAATCTTTCCTGTCTCTAGCGGTAGCCGTACTTTTCTTGTGTTTTGATTTTGTATGGGATTGTTCGGGTTAAAGTCAAGCTACGTTTTCAGAAGTTATATGGCATATGACATCATTTTGAATAATTAATCCTGTTCACTTCTTTTATTTCTCTGTCAAAATGAGTGACTGAGATATCGAAAAAAGAAAAGTACTTCTGATCAAAAGTTCCGATCCGAGTTGGCTAACGTCCGATTCGCTGAAGTAGCTTTTTTTTTTTTTGCGTGCTTCAGATAAATCTTGATATGAAGCATTCTGCATTACTTGTGAAAGTACTTTTCACTTTAATCATGGGGAAATTTTTATTGCTCGCGTCATATAAAGTCAAACAGACATATCAAGAACAAAGAACGAAAGCGAAAGTTGAAAAAATGCCGGACACTTTCTTTGTCAAAAGCGACGTGTCGATAAGTATTACCACAGCAGAGATGCTTTTTTCGTTATTTCTTATCGAACATAACGTGCCATTAAGTGCAACTGACCATGTAGGTTATCTCTTTAAAGCGATGATCCCAGATTTTCAAATCGCCAAGCACAATGCTAGCGCGCGAACCAAAACGACAGCCATTTTAAAATGTATGGCAAATAAAACCTGCTCTGATATAATTACTATTTTAAAAAGTATGCCATTTTCACTTTTAACTGGTGGTAGCACTGACCAAAATGTTGTTAAATTAATTTTCATGATAAATACCCATGAAATAAAAGGTAAGTTTTATATTTTGATTTGTAAAATTTCTTCTATTTTAATATGTATGATAGTTATATTATTATAGTAATTTTAATATGTATGATCAATGTATTTTAAAAAAAGTGTTTTTTATAATATATTTCAAACTTTTTTTTTAACCTTTCGGGGTCGAATGCGGTAACACAACTTGACTACACTTTATTTCTTAAAACTACACATTTTCGATGTTCAAACTACACATTTTTACTCACAGAGGTTGGCAGCCCTGCCTTTTTATCAAAGCAATGATATGTTCCATCTTTGTGATGTTCTTTTCTTATCTATTCTCTTTGTCTTTAAAAAAAATTCTCAAGTTACTTTGCCCTAAAATGTTTGAGCCCATCCAATATGTTTTCAAAAGTAGGCACATCTGGCATCATATTGTGTCTTACATAACACGATTTTTTTTAACTATGTGTTGAGCGCATTCTAACATTATGTTTAGTGTGAGAGTATGTTTTTATCTGATGTTTTTTAATTGTATCAGTGCATTGGTTCACTTTTCTATTTTCAATGAAGGTAATTGAAGTACAGTGACAAATTATATTGAAAGTTAAAAATATTCTCTTAAATTGCTTAATATGTATTCTAAATATCTCTCCAGGTTTGAATTCTACCTTTTTATTTGAGATTTCAAAATTAATTTTTAAGTTTTCTAAATTCTTATAAATATTTTGCTGTCTTAGTAAAAGAAAACAGTATGTTACTTTATTTTTTAATACAAAATCATCTGTACCTTATAGAAGCTCATATATTCATTAAACAAGGAACAAGAAAGTACAGAAATGTAGGAAAAACTGTTTTTGCCATTTTTCTTCAAAGATGATACGTTTCATGCATGTTTTAACTCAGTGTACAACAGATTATTCTTCAAAGTGAAATTTTTTTTTATTGATTAATAGATATTTGTTGTCTTATTTTTTATGAGCATACTAGCAAGAATGTTCATTGAAATTCTGCGAAATTTATAATTCTGGCCTGTAACTTTAATTTTCATTTGTGAAACACATCCATTAGAAGTTTAATTAAAATTTTAATTGCATTTTATGTAGGAAATCAATCGATCTGACAGTAAACATTTTCTGATCTTATTTCGTGATGCTGGTTGTCAATTCAGGGCCTTATATACATACAATCCTGAAAGGGAAGAAGTTACAAAACTGTATGGAATAGGCCCAAAAAATATAACTGATAAGATGATGGATCGATTTTATAAGTAAGTAGTTTCTTTTGCTGTGGTATTTTTACTCATACGGTTTCACAAATTGCATTATGTAATAAAATGTTGTAAATTATCTTTTTTATATTTTTGTAAGATGGATATGAACTGTAAGGAAATATAGTATCATGTTGTGAATATATATGATATGTGTTAATATATTGTGTCTTAAATTGTTTCGAAGAATAATTTTTTGGATCATAAAACCAAGATATTGTTATGTATGACTTTTCCTTGATTATCAATTAAATTGATACATTGATTTATGCTTTTTTTTTTTTTGTTATTGTAATTTACTAAAATTTTTATTTCAAACAATAAAAAGAATGCCTATATTTTTCATTATTATGCCACTAGTTACTGTACTATTTTTCTTTTAAGTATTAATAGTTTGTAACCAAAATTCAGTGTTTTGATTCTATTTGTTTTAAAACTAATTTTTACATTTAAAGTGCTTTTAAAACCATTTTATGTTTTAGTCAATATTTAAATTGTGACAAGACAACCAGTATATTATGAATAATAAATACATATAATTTTTTTTTTAAATATTGTTTTCTTGAAACATGTTTTTTTCATTTAACCTATGTATGTTTTTACACATGAAACATTCAACTGTCAAAGCATATGTAATTTTTTATTTATTATTTTATTTTACAAATGAAATGTTCTTTTTTCTTAACTGGAGGACAAACTTTAAACTTATATATATATTTACTTTTCCATATTTAAACAATTTTAAAAATGAAAAATTTACCTTGAATTTTAAAAAGTTGCCATTTAAATTTATTTTATATATTTTAGTTTGTCATCCAACTAAGTTTCTAATTAATATTAGGACATTATCACATACACCAATTTTCTGTGAACACCATACATAGCGAGCATTAGAGTTATTTAGATTAATTGAAATAGTAACATTTTAATTTGAAAATATTTATGCACTTAGGTAAAAATAAAATAATCTGAATTCTAAAAAGCATTCTTTTTCCATGTGCATGCATGCATTTATATTTTCAATGAATTTTTCTTTATTTCAAATTGTTAGTGGTATAAGTAATAAAGATTTATTCTGCATTTATAACTGTGCTAAAATGTTAAGAACTAATAAAATGTTTTGATAAAACTTATTGTTGGATTTTCAGTTTCTTTCCTTCATATTTTTGAGCCTGTACCTTTTCAAAAATTCTGAAATTGACAAGATATACAGAGTTTTCTTTTTCTTGTATAGAATGAAAATTGATTTTACTTTCTCATAAAAAAATCTTTGTATCCGTCACTACCCTAACAATATATAACAAAATTTTTTTTTTGCCTGATAATACCATCTATTAACACATGTAACACATATTTCATCAAAAGAACTATAATATAAAGCAAATGATGTATTAGGATATGTATGTGTGTGGATATATATTATAATAAAACACACATATACACATAAATAATGCTTGCATTCAACACTTATAGGTATATACAAATATTATACAAAATGTCAAAGATAAAAAGTAAAGAGTGTTTGTAGAGTAAATACAGTTAAAAATAGTTATTGTTAATGAAGTGTCCTTAAATAAATCAGATAAAAATCATAGATATTTAATAGTAAATTAAAAATATATTTAATTTTTTTTTCTGTGATAGTAAATTGATAAAACTTTAAGTTGAATCTTTTTTTTTATTATTATTATTCCATTCTTTTTCCCCCTTCTTGAATAGTGTGTGTACCGATTTTGGTTTCATTTGGGTTATTCCTTCAAGCTACAGACAGCTCCAAATAGGGATACTTATTTTATAACCACCCTGTACTTATTGATTGCTCCTAACAGATGAGATATATGAAATTCCACTTATTAATCCAGTTTTGAGTATGCATGGAATCTTTTGATAAAATCTAAAAATAGCAAAGTAATGACTAATCTTGAAAAGTTGTTTGTAATTGCTTTTTTAAAAAACAAGTACTATATATACTCGCTTATAAGTTACTTCTTCCCTTTCCCAATTTGCCTTTAGAAAATTGTCAGAAATTTGTCGACTTATATGCAAGTATATACAGTAGTTATAGTTAACTAAATTTTCAATAAAGTTGCTATAGTTTGCTACAAAAAGTAGTTTTTCTAACTTCTAAAAATAAGAAAAAACAAGAAATATTGTTTTCTCTATATTTTTTAAAAAATTCTAAAATAAGATGATTTTTCCAACATTATGTAGAAAGCTCAATTATATTTATAAATATAATCTTTTGGACTATTGATAATTAGTTAGTAGTTTACAACATCATTATTTTAGTAAAATCATATCGATTTAAATTATACTGTTATTGCAGATAAGTCAGTATCTTAGTGAATGGATATATCAGTAAACAGTGCTGTGAAGATTAATAAAAGGATATTCTATTTAGTATATGGGAACTTAGAGTTTTATGTTTCTTTAATTATACGTATATTAAGAGATTGATGTTGTACTGTTGTTTTATTCTCATTCCCCCCTTTTTTTTTTTTTTTTTTTTTTTTTTTTTTTAGGTACAACTCTGGCGGAAAGTGCTTTAGTGAAATTCAAACCAAACATTTAACTGTCACCATTGATGCCTTCACAATACCAAACAGTCTTTGGGCTGGTAAAAAAGTGATTCCACCTAGGAAAGAATTCTTTTGACTTTGTTTGATTATTTATTCCATGTACCTTTTTGTTTTTTATACAAAAATGAAAAAATGCATCTTTTGCCTTAGTCTAACGTGTGCCAACATTGATATAATAATGTCATTGTTTTTGAATTTCCTTATGAAGATGTTTACAACTACCGCTGTTTTGCCAAACTCCAATGTGTTTATTCTATTTTCTCTGCTTGACAACAGTGAGAGCAGCACAAAAAAAAGAAAAGAAAAAAAAAAAAAAGAGTGTCAACAAAGCACTCAGTGTACAGTAAATATATGCTTTTATACAAAAAAAAAATTGTTTGTTTGTTTTTACTTGGAACATTTTGTAAATTTTTCATCAAGTCATGGAATTCTAGCGTGTATTATCTAAATTTCAAAGAATTTTCATGGCTCTGTTTTAATTGGTGCTGTGTGTTGGCTTTGCCAGATGTATATTAAAAGAGTTTTTATAAACTTGTGATAATGTTTATTTTATATTGAGTGACTGATTATTATTATTTTTTTTAATTAAATTTTTATTGCTTTTAATTTTTAACCCTGTATTTCAACAAGCAAATTAAAAGAGAATTTTCTGTGTAGCTTTTTATACATTGTTACTTTTAACAGCATATGTTTGCTGTTCTAGAAAATTTAACTTATTAATGTTGCATTAAAAAGTTCGTTATACAGAAATTTATTTCAAGAAATTGTGATAGATAAATTTTCAGAAGTATGAGAAAGACATATTGTTTTGAATAATTTATTTAGTATGAAATGTGTTGCATTTCTTATCAGTATATTCATATTTCAAAGGTTTAAACAATATTAAACTCTGCTTATAAATTTTATTAATAGGAGTGTGATTTAGTAAATAATTATATATATTTCTAAAACAAATATGTTTATGCAATTCAAGAATGAAATAGGCAACTAACTCATAATTTTGAGATATGAGTGATCTAGTATTGGTTATCTCAAATTTCCTTCTGGAAATTTGACAAAATTTGTTTCTTTAAAGTTGTTTTTTTAAGGTTGTATATTTTATAAGAAGATAAAAGTTATATAGAAAAGTTAAAATGTAGAAAGTCATAAAATAATATTATTTATATATATATATTGAAAAACAAACTAGAATCATTTTAAAATTTTGCCCCTAATTTAAAAATTTCTAATCTTGTGACTATTAGTATACAGCAGAAGTATCATTTATCAATACTGCTATGATTCCAATAAAATATAAACAGAATATTTTTTAAAAATATATATTGAAATAAATGAAAAAGTATAATTAATTTGAATATTGTTTTTGCTAAGTTGAATTACATTTTTACATATCGATATCAAATATTTCCAGCTGTAAATTTTCAGAATTTTTGACATTTATTTATTTTTTTTTTTTCTAAAAGAAAGAAGATATGACATGTAATAATACAGCTTTTTTTTTTACTATGAAAGACGAAGTATTAATCGTAAAATTACAAAATATAACAATTTTAAAATTACAAAAACTAAACAGCATGTAGAATATTGTCACAGCTGCCAATATCTGCTATTTTTGCGCCACAAAAATTTTATAGTAAATTTTATCATTTCAAATTGCCATATTCTGCTGATTAAATAAGGCAAAAATTTCTATTAAATTTTTCTGGGTCAAAAAATTGGAGAGTTGGCAGCTATGTATTATGTGTTTTAGAATAATAAGTTCAGTTATTTTAGCACTTTTAGTTAAGGCATTGTTTTTAGGAGAAATAATGGAATTGAAGATCATATTTAGGTCTTTTTTTTAAATTTGTTCTTATTTGTAAACATACATTACTTTAAAAATCTCATGATTTTGAAAATAGCATCATTTATTTAAAAACTTATTAATCTGTTTATTACACCCATAAAATTTAGCATGACATGAAATAATTTTTATTTAACTATTCATTCACAATCATTTGTTTCCAAGCCATATGATACTCTGCATATTACAATCCATCTTATGATTGATGAGCTATCAGTTACATTATTTTTCATGTATGAAAAAAAAAAAGCATTCATAATCAAATTTAAAATTTTAATTTTTATATTGCGTAAATTATTTTTGGCACATTTTTATTTCTAATGCGTTTGTATAAATTTGCAAGATGTCATAAGTTTGTCAAAGTATTATATATGTGAATATAATTATTTTTTCTGTTAAATGCTTATTTTGGAATTCTTAAGTTGTTATGATTTAGTATTTCTTAAGTTTTGCTAATGTATAATTAATTGTTTTTTATAAGTATTTATATTTTAGTATTCATTGGATAGACTTTAATCTGTAAATTTGGATTGTCATTCTTTGAAGCTTATTATTATTTTTTTTATGTATATTTGAATTCTAGTTTGCTGATGATATAATTTTATACAAAATATTTTCAAGATGTGTTACTGACTAAATAATTCATTGATTAGAATTTTTTATACATTTAAAACTAAACAGTTAATATTTAAATTCATAAAATGAAAAAGGTATAAATTCTATATGTATTAAATTATATTGCTTTTTTGTAATTGCTATTTTATTTGCAAAGTACTAATAGAAAGTATAATTATTACTTTTGCTTTACCTATTATTATTTTTTTTATGTGTGGAGGAGATATTTCAGAGAGCAATAAATTTTTACTACTCTTCAAAAGGTTTAGTTTTTTAACACAATGCACGTGTTTGCATTTATGTTGTTGCTAAATATACATATGTTAAAATCTTATCATTTCTTCCATTTTATAATCTCTTGGTTTATCTTTTGATAAAATGCTGAATATGTGTGATATTTTTATGCTTAATTATATTAATTTCAAAGTGTATGTTTATATTGATATTGAATTTTTTCAGCATTAGAAAGGGTTTCTTTAAACTTAACTGTGCACATGTTTAAGTAGTTTTTTAGTACAAAGACAAAAGGCTTCTACTTATTTTTTGCTTTGTTTTAATTCCCCCGCCCTTTTTTAAAACTTATTTAAATTAGTCTATGATATTTTTAACCAATATAGTTGTTATTATTATTTTAATAGTAAGTGTGATTTTAATTTAGTAATATATTCTGCAAATAATAGACTATTATAATAACTGATATGATCAGTTTAATTTTGATCAGTGGTTTTAAATCTGGGCTAAAAATAATAGAAATTGCACTTCTTTAGTTTTAGAGCTATTCAGATATTGATTCATATTTTTAATTTTCTTACTATTGCTTAGAATTTAATATTCTATTTGATTTTTATTTAAAAAATGCTTACAAAAATTAGTGTACTGAATTCATCAGTATTGCCTTTGAATATCATTCATGACAAGTTGAGTTATTGTTCCATGACCTATGCTCTAGGAAATTACCTAGTATAAACAAAGTAAAATATTCTTTTCAATTTTTAAAAATTGCATTCATGTGTTCATGATACCACCAGTTTACCTGGGAACCCATTGCTTCTCCCCATGGTCTTGTTTTTAATGCCTCATTATTTTCAGGTAATTAAAATTTTGAAAAAAAAACTGAATATAACTAGTAATATATCAAGAATTTCTAGTGTAGTGTCAAATAATAATTTAAAAAAAAATTATTACAATATTGGATAAGTTTTTTTAAATTTATGATGCTGATTAAAATATAGGATTTAAGTAATAATAATAATATTAATAATAAAGATTCAATTAAAAATTAATCTAACTGTAAATCAGTCTTTTTACAAAAGAAACTGATTATTTCCATTTCTATTATGTTTTTTGTTATTATTTGTTTGTTATTCATAAAACTTATTTTTAAATGTATCGAAGCAACAAAATTCTATTAAAACATCCAAAAAAGAAATTACTTAATTGTTTTATAATTATTTTATTTGGCATGACTTTAATTAAAGTTTTTGACTTTTCAGAATGATTTGCATAAAGCTGTCGTTTAGAAACTGCAAGCTTTGACATATGTATGATTTCCTTTGGCATTGAAAACATCTTATAACCTTGTTTCAAAATATAAACTATTTAATAAGGAATTTCTCTTTCTAAGTACAAGGTTATAAAACACTGTGATTGAAATTTTTATATTTAGGGAATTCATCTTTTTAATCTTCATTTTTTGTTTTACAGGCATATAATAATGGGTATTCATATGGGTGCTGTAGAATATATATAGCATGTAAATGTTTTAAAAAATATGTAGGTATTATTTGAAAATTGTGTGTGTCAGAGAGAGAGAATAAAAGAGCAAGCAAAATGGGTGCATTAAAAAATTAAATTAGTATTGCTTCTTTTTCCTCCTATTATGTAATTTATCAACTGTTGATAATTATATTAAAACTTATAAAAGCAGTTATTGTGTATAATTAAGAGACAGTGTAGACTAAATTCTTTTTGATATCTGCAAAAAATTGTAGCCATATGTACTTTAAGGATACGTCGATTCCACTTAAATCATTTTACAGTCGAACCTCGTTAATGTAATCACTCAAAGGGTTTTTTTTTTCCGTTAAAAGTAGCTTGCATTATCCATATTTTAAAAATATTATATATTCCTTGTAATAAAAATATACAGATGTCTCTTTAAAATGTATTGTGTTGCTGGTGTTAATTTTGTTTCCTAAGATGAATCCATCAAGAATATAGACTTGCACATGGGATATCTCTCGCTGGAAGCTTTTTCAAGCAAAAATGGTCAGCATTTATCTTACATGCAAAAAAATTTTGCACTAAGTTTCCATCAGCCATTTTGATTTATTTTTTAGTATTAGAATTTAAATCATAACTGCCACAGTAATCTTACAATCTAGTGTGCGTTAACTTTGTGAGAAAAACTTTAATTTGCCTTATGTACTTTTTTTTTTTTTCGCTCTCAGTAAATTCTTACAATAAAGTTTTGTCTTTTGAGTGGGTAGAAAGTGCAATCGACTAAAAATTTTATTATCATTTGTCTGCGGTTATCTAAACTAAAAACATTTCCAAGATTAAAATTCTTTCAGAAATTTGGAGCTTAGTGCGATTGCATTGGAAGTTTTGGGAAGCTTGCTTTGTTCATGCTATGGCTAGGAAATATTTCAATGACCAATCCTTTTCTGTTTGTGATAAACAATAGTTCGCATTAAGCATGCTATTGTTATAAGGACGAACATCACAGTAAATGCCTGTACAGCTTCACGGGACAACTGGAAACAGTTTGTGTTAAAAGTAATTCACATTAAGTGTGTTCATCTTAATGAGGTTCAACTATATTAAATTTTGCAATGCTGTACTTTAGTTTTTAGTTCCGTAATATTTGTGATGATGTGAACAATGTTTTAATTATGTCTGGTAAATTTATCCATCAGATGTTAATTATATGAAACTTGTTTGCTATTGCCTGTGAAGATAACCTACAGCATTTCTGTAGATAATAAAATTCAACTGACAGGGCCAAAATTAAGGGGGGGGGGGGGGCAGAGGGAGCATGTGCCCTGGACGACAGAATGAAGGGCTGCCAAATAAAGATTTTTTAGTAATTTTTTTTTTTTTTTTTTTTAATGTTTAGCACAGTATTGTTAAATTCGTTCTGCCTGGGGTATGCCAAAGCATGAAAGAATCTAAGGATAACATGTCTAAAGGATCCTGTAAAAAACAGAATTTTTTTTAAATTCTTTTTTCAAGATTTTAATGAGTTAGTATTTGACAAAGTATTTTAAATAGTTCAGTATTACATATTTTATGATTACATATTTAAAATTTTAAAATAAGTCGACTATTAGAAAATTAATAAAATTCTCTTTGAAAATGTATTTTGCAGGAAAGTAAGGGAGAGGCTAAAATCCATGTTTGCCCAAAGTACAAAAAAGACAAGTTTTGGTCCTGTTAAATGACATGGGAATTTAGCTATTACAGTTTACTATTTGCATTGTGCTTTTTTCATTTTTGCATATCATAAATTAGATTTGCTTCTAACAAATAAAAACACATATTTTGAAATTTATGGGTTTCTGTATTTTTGTTAAAGACATTGATAAATTTCACAAATGCTTATGTTAATTGCAACAATGGAAATTGATGAAAAATTATGCAGGTAACTTAGTGTGGCAGCTTCCGAATATCATAATCTAAATTTACCACCTAATTTATAAAATATAATGTAATGAGATCTGATTTGGGGCACTTTTAAAGGCTGTCTAAATTATCTGATAAATTTCACAAAGTATTACATTAATTGCAGCAATGAAAGTTAGAAAAAACCACGAATGCAGCTAATTTTGAAATGTGCCATTGCTGGTCTATTTTGTTTGTTTGTTTGTTAAATTCATTTATCTTCTTTACTTTCTACTCCCCAGTTTGCTCTTTGTTTTTTATAAGGAAGGTGTGCATTTTTTAGATTACCATTTAATCAAAACAAAATTTTTTGTATGAAGTGCTGTAAAAATCAGATAGATTGATTTTTTGTCATACAAACTTATTAAGTAAGTCAGAAGAATAGTATTAGTACTGTAGTCTAATGTTGCATTTTGCAATGCTTTTGCTTTGTAGATTTGGAAAGTAAAAATTCCATATTGGATGACATTTACTTATAGATACAGCAATAAATATACGTTATTTAAAAATTTTGGCAAAGTCCTGAATTTCAGTGACTTTTTTTTCTCTTTCTTTCAAAACATATCATATTAATATGCTAAAAATCAACTACTCTTAAAATGAATGAACCTGTCTATTATAGCAATTCAAAAATAATAATAATTCTTTTTAATTTTATTTAGGATATGTTAAGAGTGAGTTTGTACACTTAGCCATATTTTATATTAATCTTAAAAATTTTGTTATTCTGTACGAAATCTGCTTGCTGTAATTATTCTATTAGGTAAACATTAACTTAATCAAGTACAGAAAAAAAATCTTTGTTAAAGCTTTATGTGCCAAATTATAAATTGAAAATTTGCTTTTTTTTAAACTTTTTTTTAACATGAAGTGTTAAAAAAAACTTTTTTAACACTTTATGTACCGAATTATAATTCAGAAATTTGCTCCTCTTCAATAATTATCTTTGTTAACGTCTGAAGATATCTAAGACAACTTATGCAATAATAATTTAAGTTTTTTAAGTAAAACTGATTAAATAAATCGGTAGTTTTTTGTGAAATATTTACAAGAATAATTAGATTAACAAAAAATACTGTTATGGAAGCCTCACAATTCTTACATGAACAATTTAAATACACATATTGGGATCCCATCTGTTTCTGAGAAGAGTTTTCTTGTTGCAATTATTTCATAAAACATTTTTTTTAACAGGAGAGAAGCTAAATACATGTATCATATTAGCCAGCATACTGCAAAATATGAGAGAGACCAGATTTTTTAATATTAATCCCTGCTCTTTTTTGGCGTGCTGGAAAAAGTGAGGATCTTCGAAAACAGAAAGGAATAAAGTTCATTAATTGTATTCAGTAGCAGCGATTTCTGTTGGGAAGGATTGGTGCAATATAAAATTTGTTCCCAATTTTCGAATTATTTATTCTTCCTTTTTTACATATTCAAGAGAGTACAAACATGTTTCATGTGTCTCATACCATTTCACAGTTGGGTTTTTCTCCAGCACCCATCCATGATTAAAATGTAGAAATGGATTATTTCAGCGGTTCCCAAACTATGGGTCACAACCCACTGATGGGTCATAGCAGCTATTTTAGTGGGTCGCGAAAACAATCGAGGTTTCTCACAAAAAATACATTTTGTATTTCATCTGTTAAAAATATAACAATTTTAACAGTAAATAATATTTCAAGGGTAATTTCTTAATTTTGATTTGAAGAAATATATGAGCAGAATATTTAGAAACATCTAAATGCGCTTTGAATTCTTTGATGGAGTTCAACACAATGTACTCGTGCGAACATGCTTTTTGTACTTGGCTGTTTTTGAAAAGCAAGTGTAGAAAAACTCTGTAATGAAAGTGAATTAATTTTGAAATTAACAAGTTTTAACCCTGATGTAGATGCTTTCATCAATAAACATCTGTATAGAAAACACTCTAATTATAAAGTTATGTTTTGATAGTAATTAAATGTGTTTTTAATTATCTTTCTAATTTGTGCATTGTGTTAATTATTATTACATTTACATACATTGGAATTACAAACTGTTGTTTTCGTTGATAGTGCATAATTCAGACTAAAGTTTGATTTTTTTCGTAAGATTGAATTGCCGATAGCCTATACAGGTAATACAAAAATTTCCATACTGATATGCACTATTATATTAGGTGGGTCGCGAAACATTTTATTATTTAAAAATGGGTCGTGTATGAATAAAGTTTGGGAACCGCTGGATTATTTCATAAATTGCTACACGAACAAAAGTATTTGTACAATATAAATAATAAGAAAAAAAATACAATAATTGTCAAAGTATATAAAGAGAGAAATATGTGCTTACCATACATCAAAAAAGCTATTTTATATGATAATTTAATCAACATAGAAAAGTCATGCATAAAAATTTTGCTTAATAATAAGATAAAATCTAATAATCACTTAAATATAAATAAATATATAGAGAGAACAATAAGTTTTTTTTTCTTTCTTTAAAATGAATTTTTTTTTTCCAAAAACAAAAGCAAATAAGCAGTGCATCCTCCAATAGCAAAACCTGATATTTTAAGGCATGCCAGTAAATACAAGTTTTTTCGGCATGCCGGCTAATACAAGGAAAATGAGGTAAATGGTTGAGAACTTAAACAGATTTAAAAATATTTAGCTTTGATTGTTTTGGTTAATTTGCTGGATGTGATATTGCAAAATATTTTGTGTGATAAGTACCACATACTTTTTAAATATAGATGAATTAAATGAATTTTATATTACATTTTCTATAAAAAAAAATTTAAAAATCTCATTGGAACATAAATGGTTAAGGAAATGTTTCCTGTATCATGTATTCCTCCTATTTCTTACATAAAAAAAAAGTAATTTTATACTTTTTTAATTGTTCAAATTTGTTAGTTGCTAGTTACGTTAATATAATATTATGACCACTTAGACTTCAAAAGTATTTTGTTATTTCAGTCTTTTGTAATTACTAAAAAAAAAAAAGGATTTGTGTTTCAAAAGGAAATTTGAAAACATTTTAAATTTGTTCTAATTTTGTTGTACTGCATTTGTGATAGTTTTTTTAAAAAATAGATGTTTTATAAAACATTTAAAGAGTTAATTTTACCTGTTTACCTATAAACAAAGGCAAATAGAAATAGGCATAAGTTTTAACTCTATTGCTTAATTTTATTTGTCAAATTTTTGTTTTTAAAAAAATGTTTTAATACTTTCTTTTTCTCAAATACTGATTAAGTTATCTATATTTGATGTGATATCAAATAAATTCTTAACAGATCAAATGTTACCTGATTATTAAATCTGATTTAACTTTTGATATTTGAACAAAACATCTTGTTTTATTTTGTTATGAATGAAAAATGCTTTCTTTAAAATTCCTGTTAAAAAATCTTTCAATTTAGATTGTCTGATCTTTTATGATAATTAAGTATATGTATTAGTTCATATAATCATTACTTAAAAGGGAAAGCTGCTAAATGATCAAAACAGAGTCATTCTATATACTAATGACCAGAGATACTCAAAATGCTCATTACCAAATTCTGTCTTCTTCATCTCATTAGCTAACCATATATTTCTTAGTAATTTGGTAATCTGCCTTCTATTTCTCTTCAAACTTCAACTGTTTTTAATAATATGATTGTAAAAAATACTGGTTTCATTGGTTTATTTAATGGTATTGTCTGAATAACTTTGGATGTATTTATAAAAGTATTTATACACACACAGTAGACTCCCTCAAATCCGCATAGCTTGGGATCAGAAGTTGTACTGATTTTAGAATTTTGCGAATTTCTGGTCATTGCTTTGTTTACATTTTTTAAACACTAATCTGAGTGCAATTAATAGTGCAATCGGAACTATAATGAATGCTTACAATATAATAAAATATTAAAATAAGTAATGAACTAAAATAATAAAAAATTAGATAGTTTTTAAAATGATAAAAGTATTAATAGCAAAGGTCAAGTTAATAATCAATAGTGTATGATTAAATATTCATTATAAAGATTAGATGTATTTTTCCAGAATTATTCAACAAAACTTGCCTCATAAAAATACATTACTAATTCACATAAAAATCATAAAATAGGGATTTTTTTTTTTTTTTCAAATTTAGCCAGGCTTAATAATTAAAAAATTTTGATTAATGCATAAATATATTTGGTAAGAAGATTGTGATTACCAGTGATATCAGGTATATCTTGAATTTTATTAAAAAAAAATTATTCTTCCTTCATGTAAAAAATGAATAGAGTATTATTAAGAAAATTACAAAATAAAAAAATATATGGAATTGATGCAAAACTAAAAAAATCAAGTTTTGTCCCAATATCTGAACTGAAAGTTTCATTGTTTACATCCATAAAATCTGTGTGGATTTTAGAGAGTTGTGGATTTATGGTTTACGGATTTGAGGGAGTCTACTATATATATATATATATATATATATATATATATTAGAAATATATACATATTATTCATATTTGTTGTTGAAAATATGGAACAGCTGCTAAAATTTCAGTTAATTTATTTAATCATCATAAGCAATTCATTGTTCTGCTTTCACATATACAACTGACTGAAAAAAGTTCAAAATGTAACAGTGTTGTCTGTCTTAAATTATTGTTTAAAATATTCTGTTTTCTATGTAGTTTGACTAAAATTAAAGAATATGTATGTCTACCAATGTATTTAAACTCTCTATCTATTGCATTAAATGCACATACAGAAGGATTTTAATCTACATCTTTTATTTGTTAAAATCTTTGAATTTTGTTAGTATTATGTTTTAAAGTCTTTTATATTTGATTTCTGTGTAGAATTTGGCCAATTTTTATGCACTTTTTCGTGAATTCACAATTAGTAAAGGTCAGTTCTCCAAGCCAAAAAGAATTAAAAGTGGGAGGGGTTGAAAGATGGAGAACAAACTTTCAAATGCAGAATGTTAATGAATTGGTATAATTTTGTGAATTGTGCTTTTATCAAGACATTTTAAATGTTTGATGTGACAGTCTTATTAGCTGTTTAAGGCCATTTGAAAATCTTTGCTTTAATTTATAAAAATTGTTTGTGCTCCTCTTACTTGCTGGTTGAGTATTAGGATCTTGTGTGCCATACCAATATAACTCTGAAAAAAAAAAAAAGTGTTTAAATGTATAAAACAAAAATAATATTTGTTAAAGTTTTTATTTACAATTTAATATTATGCTTTATCTTATTTGTTAAGCTTCATTTTTGAATCATAATGTGTACAAATATGAAATAAATAGTTGCTCATTGATTGAACCTGACCTTTCCTTAAATATACATTTGATGTGCTTTATCTTATTGTTTAGATTACAAATTATGATAATCAATTGAATCTAATTTGGTTTAAAAGAAGAAAAAAAATTAAAAATTGACTCTTTTCGTAGTGCTGTTTTGCAAATGTTTACGCCTTTTTTGAGGATATTAATAAATAAATTTCATATGTTTTCATTCGTTTTTAAGCTTAAAGCTTTTATAGTATGAATTATTATCAAGCTATGCACACAAAATTAGTTATTATTCTCTTTTCTTAAAATTAGATATAATAAATATTTAAGGAGTATGCTTTAACTAGATCTTCATAAATTTAGAAATTTGTGTGCAATTTTTAATATCTTGTGTAACATTAAAAAAAAAGGATAATAATTTTAGTTTATCCCATTAATAATAGTAATAATTTATCAATAAATGTATGAGGAAATCACTAACAATATTTTATTTATAACTATAATTATTTAATATTTAAAAATAAAATGCTTATATTCATTACAATTTGTAAAACTTCTGCCCCCCCCCCCCTCCCAAAAAATCGAAATCAATCTTATTTTTATTGTTTTGACTGCTTTTTTTGTTCAAGCATTATGTACCAGCTGTTTAAACAGTACTTTCCAATATTTGCTTTTATCCCAAGCAGAATATTCAATTTTAATCCAAATGAATAAAGATCAAAAAGCAAATAAATTACACTATAAATGATAATAATCACAGATTTGTAAATGAAATTTGAAATGTAAATAGTTTGCGTTCATTTGTTTTTCTTAATGTTTCCATATTACACATCCTTTTTTCTTTTCCTTAAAAAAAAAAAAAAAGACATTTGATTGATATTTTTATGCAGGAAATTGATTTTTGATTTATTCTGTAGTTTAAAAATGCACTGGCAGTTAATACGTACTTGAACTGTTTAAAATGCATCAATGCATTTTTAAACTTCTAATTTGCATTAAATAACTTTCTTTAAAAAATCACAGTATCCATTTTATTGATATTTTAAATAGGATGTAAGTGAAATATACTTCAAATAACTCTCAATATTTTAAAGTGTACTTGATGAATTCTCTAATTATTAAGATTTTCTTAGGTTTTATATTGTTACATGATTTTTTATCATTTTAATCTACTTGCTTGGCATTGGTGTTGCCAGAAAAAGACCAGAATTGTACATCATTGAATATATACATTATAACTGTGAAGGTTATATGTAGATATCCAGAAGATACATGGCATATACCAGCATGCAATATCCCTGTTGTTTGTCTCTTTTAATCTTGATGACATATAACATAAGTGTGTGTAGTATTACAAAATGACAATTGATTTTTTTCGCTTTTTAAATACCAAGTTAGAAACAACTGATTTTCATATTACCTGTAAAAGAATACCTCTTTGTAATATGAGTAACAAAAAAAAAAAAAATCAATATGTGTGATAATTTGTGCCGACAGAATTATTCATCCTAATTAATTCTGCTGTTTTATATTCAGAGTGTTCTATTCACCCGTATACCTGTATTTATTTTTTCTTAATGGTTACAAATAAGTGTCTGAATTATTGTAATAAAAAATATATATCATTCCAAGTGCTGCTCATTTTATTATAAATTTTTTATACTGATGATATTCGTTGCTTTGTTCTTTCTTTGGTACGGAATGTCCTATTTTCATACACTTCTGTATATATTTATACATATATATTGCCTGCAACGAAAAAGCTTCGCTGTGGAACAAGAAACTTGCTAGTATATCACGAGTGTCATATGTAAATATATTATGTGAATAGTTGAGAGATTGCCTACTTTCATTGTAAAACTAGACATATCTTGAAATAAAATATTTGAAATTATATTTCTCTCTCTCTTTTTATTTTTAAACAAGTTGGAAATTGCACGTGAAGCATAGAAAATGAGGTGCGTTCGTACGATAACGAAGTTTTAAAAATATTCAGATCTTGCTGATATAGTACAGTGTACTTCGGATACAGTATAGTTGTCGAAATCTTTGTGTTTCTGTAAATATGCAAGAAGTAATTTTTATTACACCTCAGCAACGTACATCTTATTCATAAAATGTGAAATAATTGAATATAATTAAAACACGCCCCAAACAATGTTTCCCCGTATGCATTATGTGGTGGAATACCTTTGTGTGGCCCTGTAATTTAATAATAAAAGTTCTTTGCATCACAGATTGTACAGAATGCATATTTTAGTATATACTTCATAGATTCATGCCAATTCTATTATGTTCGAATGAGTGTAACATCATTAAAAATGCATTTGAAACTTTTTCCCCACTGACCGTAATGTAACGGAATCCTTTTAATTGTCCCTGTAATTGATCTATGCATCTGATTTTCATAACATTTGAAATGACTCGACAGAATTACACAATAATTATTTATTTTAAATTTCAAACGATTACAATGCATTTGAAAATTTTTTCCCCATTGACCGTAATGTAACGGAATCCTTTTGATTATACCTGTAGTTGATCTATCCATCCGATTTTCATAAAATTTGAAATGGCTCAACAAAATTATGTTATAATTATGTAATTTAAATTTTAAATGATTCGGTTGGGTAGTTTTTGCGTTGTTATATGCGGACAGACAGGCAGACGGACGGACTGAGCGACAACAATAGGTGCTACGTATTTGCATAATTACAAACGCACCTAAAAATAAAATAGAAAATAAAGGATGTTTAATACCTTCCTCAGTAGCACATGACATTGTTATAGTGTTGAAAATAAGTCTGAACTGTTGAAATTCAATTTAATCTCTGTACATAAAGCCACTTTTTATATGCATGTTTCTTAAGCAAATCTAGAATTTTTGACAGATCCCACTTTATCCTTTTTTTTTCAACCACCTGCCCTACTTACTATTATAAAAATCCCACTTTAAAAAAAATTCTAATGCAAAATTTTCATTTCTGCTGACAAAAAAAAAAAAAAAAAAGTGTGTGTAACGTGCATATTTTGTTTTTATAAGCCAATAAAAATTCAAACACACTTGCTATATTTTTGTATTGCTGAAATTAAAACCTTAGTGTGATGTAAAGATACAAAATCTTTATTAGGAGTTAAAATATAACGTAGGCATTTCAAGTAGAAAATTTGGAAAACTATTACTGATTTTATGAGAGCAGAAAAATAGTTTGCTTTCTGTTTTTGTAATGGTAATATATAATATAACTATAATTACTATTATGGTGAGCCAGATATATTCTCTTGCCAGATATAAAGTTTGGTAGCACATGACATTGTTATAGTGTTGAAAATAAGTCTGAACTGTTGAAATTCGATTTAATCTCTTTACATAGAAGCCACTTTTTATATGCATGTTTCTTAAGCAAATCTAGAATTTTTGACAGATCCCACTTTATCCTTTTTTTTTCAACCACCTGCCCTACTTACTATTATAAAAATCCCACTTTTTAAAAAATTTCTAATGATCTTGTTGTCAATAGAGGCAAGGTCAGGAGTTTCAAAAAGAAATGTGGAAAGTAGATTCAGAAGGAGGAAAATTTTGGAGAAAAAAAAATTACAGGAATATTGTTTGGTAGTAGAAAAAATAAAACAATCTTCATAGTAAAAAAAAAAAAAAGGGACACAAATAGCACTGTCGAGAGTAATACAAAACAAATATCACCTGTAGTTACAAATATTTAGGTTACTTGACACTTACTTCTGGTCACTACAGAGAAATAGCAAAATCATTATATATTTTTGTCTAAACCAGAATAAAGCTTGCTTTGGAAAAATTTAAGAAAAGAACTGCAACATTTGATATATATTCTTCACACGAACAAGCTTCCACTCCAACACTGACATCAACTATCAAAACTATATGGTAGAACCATTTGATCTTAAACCTTTATCAGCCCAGTCAAAGCTAGATTAATAGAGTACTCAAATCTCTAGCCTTTTGCATTTCTGATGTCCATGAAACAGGAATAAGTTCACAGAATGCAACAAGTACAATTTTCGCACATCATTAGCGATATGTGCTGATGACTCTATTTTCAGCTCCACATTTTCCTCTCCTTCCAAAATTGCTGTCAAGACATCTTGTGGGCTGTCATCCAAATACAGTTGGCTCTTGTTAATTAGAACTCGTCGGGACCACAAGAAATGTTTGAATTATCCAGATTTTGAATTATAGAAAGTATGAGAGAAAAATACTTTTAAAGGAGCATTACTGCAGAGGAATCAACGTTATAGTATTTTTCAAATTTATTTCGACTGTTATCATTAAAATATGGTTTAATATTAAAATAAAATATATAAATACATAAACTAATTAAGGGTACAAAGAAACAAGTTCAAGTAAGAAGGAATGGAGGTATCATTGATGGACAGACGCCATATTAAAAAAAAGGATATAAAATCCATGACATTATATGTATACTAGTTCAGAACAATCCTGACAAAAAATAAAAGAACGAAAGTTATTGCAAGAATCTGAAATCTGTGAGAAAGTAGAGGAAAATGAAAAATTGGAATTCTCGTAGTTCGAATTAAATGAAGTCAAGAGAAAATGAGTTTGAATAAATGAAAATTTTTAACGTTATTTTGCCATTGAAAATTTTGGGACTTCATGTTTAGTTCGAATTAAGCGAAGGTTCAATTTATCCGATTTCGAATTAACGGGAGCTGACTGTATGTGACTCTGAATATATCAAACCGAAAAAAACAGAATGAAAAGTAAGAAACATAATAAAGAGGTAAAAGAGAAAATAAGGAATGAACTAAACAAAACTTACAATATTTGCTCACTTATACGTGAAAAAGGTATTAAAATCTGCCAATTCAAAATAAACATAACTATTAAAAAATACATAATTGTAACTTATTTAAACATTTTCATACACTAATCATGACATCTCAAATAAATTCAATTCAAATAAATATAATTCAGCATTTTTTGAATTTTTGCTCAAAAGATTCAAAAATTAGCATTTAAGCAAAACTTTAAGCCATTTGCAGCAATTGAACGAACTGTCCAAAAAAAGTCAATTTTTTTTTTCGTGAACTTAGTGCCACCAATGGCAAATTTTCTTCTCTACCCATCATCAAAAATTGAAAAAAAAAATTTTTTTTTTGTTCCATCCTAATGAATTTTATACCAATTGTTCAACTTTGTAAGGGGAAACAGCAATTTACTTCAGAGACAGAAAAATGTTGGTCTCCATGCTCCTACAGAGGACGAATGAAATTGGCTATACCTAGCCATTAGGAGAAATGTGTAGAATTCCCAGGACGCATTAACATACACAAAAGAATCAATAAGACTTATTAACCCTTTAGAAAGCAATAACGAGAAAATTAACTTATGGTAGGAAATATTATTCCAAAGAACTATAAAGTGTTAAAAGCATAAAAGACAATAATAAATATTTATTACAAATTATGGCAGTTGGTGGAACAAGCTTATTAGCTAAAGAGAAAACATTTAGATGGTGCAGCAATTTTTCCATCTGTGTAAAAGTGTTTTTAGACCGAGAATCAAACCCAGAATCTTTGGACTTATTTGCCAATGCTCTTCCAATTGAGCTATCTAAACAACATCCAGGCAACAAAATATTTATTCAGAGGAAGTGCTTTGGATTCATATTAAAAAAAGGGTCTTCATATTTAAACCAGCTGTAGAACTAATTGAATCATTTCAACCAAATGAACATCATATTCATTTAGTATTTGGAAAACTTAACAGCATAATATATTGTTTATATAACTATTTCCCCTATCTTTATTGAAGTTGAAGAAATTTATTCGGGACAAATTAAAAAAAAAATCTATTGTTAATCCTCTTTATTTTGTAACAGATATTTTTAATTTAATAATGAAAGGAAATACCAAAAAAAAAAAAAAAATACTGTCTGTGAGAAGTATTTTACATAAATTGAGAGTCATAATTTACATTCAAATTACTGTTTCTGTTTTTTCTCTGACAATTTGGTCGGATAAAAAAAAATAATAAATAAAACCAAAAATAGCCATTTAACTGAAAATCCTGATTTTTTTTCAATTTATGTTTAATAATAATAATAAAAAAATGTGTTAACGGTCATCTTTATATTCAAATTGTATGTAACTCTGAAATTTTCTATATGAGTACCTAACTTTGACATCATACCTAGCTTTTTCTGTAAAATTTATTTTAAAATATGAAGTGTGAAATCATTCGATGAAATAGCTTAATAATTATAAGGGTTTAAAATTTGTAGCTCCTAATGTTAAATTCTTCTCTAATTGTTACAAAACAGGTAGTTTTTTTAAGCCCAACTCAAAAACTAGTTGGTGGAATGAGCTTTAATTTTATATTATCATAATTGAAGCTTTTAAGAATAGATTTCTGTTTTTTTAAAATCATAAACTATGCTTTTTTTTCCTCCTAAAATTAACTTTTTTCTGAAGAAATTATAAATTGAACCTATGAATCTTTAACAAAACATAATTTCTCGAGGCTTCAGATATGTGAATTATAAAACTGAAACTTATTCTGTTAAGTAGTTCTTGAATCATGCTTAAAAAACTATCCACATTCCAGTACTCTTTTGCAATGGTTAGAAACGAATTTAACATTAGGAATTCCAAATTTTAAATTGTCTTAATTTCTAAACTATTTAACTAAATGACGTTCCATTTGGTGTCTTAAAGTAAAAATTATATTTGATAAAAACCCAACAATGATGTCAAAATTTGATGTTTGCATTGAATATTTTAGGATTTGATACAATTTCACTATTAAGAAGAGCCCTTAGCTTTTTTAAAATCTAAAATGAAAGAATAGATAATTTCTAGTAAATGGCTGTTTTAGTAGTTATGTGAGAAAGTTTTGTGATTAGCATGCATGAGATTCAACTCAAAACTTGGAGGGGGGGGGGGGACCATTTTCAACATTTAATATCTTAAAATGCATTTGATTTTAAGGCACAATTTGTACTGAGATGAAAGCTATAAGCATGTGATATCATTTCATGTATTTAATAAATTGCAAGATGCAGAATTAGCATTTACATTGGTTTCCAAACTTTATATTTGACGAGCAGAAAATCGGCATAAACAGATTACATGCATAACAAATGCTTTGCAAAATAAACTTTGCAACTAGAATGAAAACTTTGGTGCCTACTCAAACTTCAGATAAATTTTGTAATAATTTCCTGCAACCTAAATAAATTTGTATTTAAAGCACTTTTATATTTTTAATGTAATGTTTAACATAGATAATGCAAAATTTGGAAAATTGTAACAGTATAATCACCTAAAAAAATATTTTTTTTAAAACAGTAAAAAAGAAATTTTAGGTTCAACTTATGCAGACTAACATAAAACATATGTTTCGAAAATTTCATGAAAAAAATTCATAAATGTTTGAGGTATGGTGCACGTTATGCCCAAAAACGTTATTTGGAGAAAAAAAAGACTTCAAAGTTCAAGAAATGCTGCTTCATCTATTGAGCGGGTATAATTCTAAAACCTATAACTTCTGTTGTAATGGAATTTCAAGGAAATATTTATATCAAAATGTTCAGAAACGTATAAAAAAATGAAAATTTCGAAAACTTTAAAGCTTTAAGAGTCCTGAGATTCCTCAAGACTATGTCTTAAGGGTACTAGTCACTCAACGGCCGAATTTTCCTCGGTAATGTTAACTCTATGGGCGTTTGATGCATTTTATATCTCCTTCACCGTAAAAGTTAATATTTTTAAGTTTTTTTTTTTTTTTTTTTTTTTTTTTTTTTTTTTTTTTTCAGTATTCTCTTCTTAAAGGATGTCCTTTTTTTTCTAGTTTTTAAAATATTCCTAAAATCTATGCATAGTTTTATATAAAGTGTTAAAATTTTACTTCCTGTTTGTCAGTTTTTAAAACATAAAATGTTAAATTTAGCATAATTTTTAGAAATATTTTGACAACTAAGAAAAAAATGACATATTTTAAGAAGAGAATACTGAAAGAAGAAGTTTAAATAATTATTATCCGAGGAAATATTTAGAATATAAGAATGCATCAAACACCCATACACTAAAATTATTGAGGAGAATTCAGCCTCTGAGTAAGGCTGTATCTGCAGAAAAATACAGTGTATTTGGAAAAGAAAAGTCTTCTGAGAAGGATTAGAGAATATGTCTCCTTTATTGGAATAACCTATCTTGTACTAATACATTAGCTGAAGTAGTATTGCACATGTTAAATACGCATAACTCAACTAATTAGTGGAATGAGCTGCAATTTTGTATTATCATAATTGAAGCTTTTAAGAATCAATTAATGTTTAAAAAATTATAAGTTATTCTTCATAGATTCTTTTCTTTAATTTATTTCAACTATTTTTTTCCCTCGGAGAAATCATTAATTCAACTTATGAATATTTTTAGTAAAAACAATTTTAATATAAAAATTAATAAATGTTATTTTGTACTAAAAACTAACAACTAACAGCTTTAAACATGTGACTTCTAAAATTATAGCTTATTTTTTAAAGTCGTTCTGGAATTATGTTTAAAACACTATAGATGTTGCAATCTTTTTTGCGTTAATTAAAAAGAAATTTAACATTTCAAATTTTAAATAGTCTTACTCAAATTTAGTTAAAATTATCTTTTTGATAAAATTCGTTTGAATAAATATATTAGATTTTTAATATTCTTCATTATAATTAAAAAAAGAAAGAAAGAAAGACATTTAAATTCAATATTTAGATGTAAATTGTCGAGCTTCTTTACAATTTAAGAGTTATAAGAAATCTACAATTTTCAATTATTCTTTCTTTTTAAGTAATTCTTTATAACTAACAGCAATATAATTTTTTTCACAGCTATATTTAATTTAAGAATAAAAATCCAAAATTTGTATTTACCGTTAAAATAAATACCTGGGTATTTTACATTATTGATCACGAATAGAAATTGATATTATTTTTATGTGAGGTCTGTTTCCTAAAAATCGCACAAACTTTTCAGTTATGCAAAATAGTTAAGATGCACAAATCAATTGAAACCTGCGCAGGAAGTTTTGCTTTACTGCTTATGCATGCCCGCTTCTCGAATGAGTAGTAGTCCAAGAGCCGACCGCACAAAACTCTAAGTCATCGAGCACAAGAAAAAAAATCCTTTTTTTTATGGAATAGGGGAATCTAAAGATCCATGCCTGCCGGAAGTGAAGTGGTGCATAAGTCAAAAATGAATACCACTAGTAGTTGACTCGTAGACTTAGCATTATGTTTTCCGGCACCCAGTTTTCCGTGTTTTCATACTTTTGATTGTAGGGCAAACACAATGATAGACCTACGAGTGAGCCACTAGTGGTATTCATTTTTGGCTTATGCACCACTTCACTTCCGGCAGGCATGGATCATTAGCCCTATGACTTCTCCTCCATAATATAAGGGATTTCTCGATGACTTAGGGTTTTGTGCGGTCGGCTCTTGGACTATAGTGTCTGTGTTCGCGTGTGCTCAAGTTTTACAAAGGCAATGTTCATCATCAAAATAATTTTATTGTGAACCATTTTTTTTTTTTCTGAATATATCTCGAAAAGAACTATATACGATGTTCTACAATGTTACTAGAAGGGGCTGTCGGTGCTGTAGTTGGGAAAAAATACTTGTAGGAACTCACCTTTTTATAGAATAAATGGTGATGCTTTTTCATAGAGTGGATTTTTATTACGCCAAAAACCTATTTAAAACATTTAACTATAAAAGCCGTTTTTTTAAATTAACAGCTATAATTATTATATTTTAGTTTATAGTATTACATTTATAGCATTTATCTAAATATTTAATCGATCTCATAGTAACATTTTCCATTATAAATCAAAATTTAATTGAAATAACAGCAATAAATCCATATATTATACATGTATCTCAGAAGTTTGCATAAAGAACGATACTGAGAAGCATTTTCTGTGTTCTCTGATTTACAAACTGCCTCGTCCTCTAATGTTCTTCCTGATAGCAACCAAGGTTTCACTCATGGTTCAGGACAAAACTCTTTTAACCTTTTATCTACCGACGGTACTGATAAGTACCATTGTGGAAATTTTAATAAAAAACGTATTTAATCAGTTAATAAAAGTTCTTTTTCTTACCACACAATATAATTTACTCGATCTAATTTAGATAGAATAGAAAAGCAGTCGAACTTAAATATTTTTAAAAAGAGGTAATTTTCTTAATCATTTTCATAGGTATATCTTTTTTTTCTTTGAAAAAAAAAAAATTACATGAAATATTTTCGACTGTAAAAACCCTTCCATTTACAGAGAGGATCATAATGCATTTAATTACATTGCGTTTATAAGAATTGTAATATTTCCATAAGAGTATTTTTGGTTAATTAATTTGATTATTTTTGTAAATATTTTACGAGAAAATTATAAATACTGATATATTTAATCAGTTTTAATGAAAAAACACTTCTAAATTTCACATTATTATTATTTAAAAATTCCAGTATATCTTCAAATATTAAAAAAGACAATTATTGATGTGAAGCCATTTCTTGATAAATAATTCGGTAGATAAAAGGTTAAAGGATATCCTACATGGCTTATGAATATAAGTGAATTAGCTCTTTCCATAAGGAGTAAATTTCTTACATCTTTCACGATGTTATCCATACAGCTGAATGCTCTTTTACAGTCTGGAAAAGAGGATTTAGCTCTCTAGGCTCATTTCCAGGCTAAGTTGATTTCGCTTGGGGGGAAAAAAATAAGACGTTTGTCCTCGTATACAATATGTATTTTTTTCTTACAATAACAAACCAAATATTTCTGGGAAAGGCGTTCCTACTCAACTACAGTACTGGAATCGGGTATAAAAGGCTCATAAACTCACCAAAATGAAGTTACAGCTGTTGAAATGATTGTCTGGCATAAAAGATCGAGTATTAATACTACGGCTGTCAAATTTAATGTTTCTCACTGCCACCTACATCGAATAATCACCAAGAAGCTTAACATCAATTATCATAAAAAAAAAAAAATTCCATATCGAAACGAACGGAAAAACAAATCACTGCCACGAAAATGAAGTGTAATCATTTATTCAAAAAAATTCTCAGATGAACCATTCTTTTTTGACGGTGAGTCACATTTCACGCTCACTCACCCCACTTTTAACGACAATGGTGGCTACTACTAATACATACAGGTGTCTCTACGATATTACCTATCATAAAATCCGCTACTAAAGCGAAATTTGTTGACAAGATCCTCGCTTGGAATGAGATGGGCTCGATATAGTTCGCTTAAAAATGGTCAAATTTAATTTTTTTTTTCTTTTTTCTGACAACTTCTTAGTTTTCTCAGCTACTATATCGATGACGAAAAAATTTCTCAGACTTTAGTTACTATCAATTTTGAATATTAATCGTTTTCTTTGGAGCTCTATGTACATCTTTTTTTAAAAATGACTCGAATTGCTTGCAATTTTCTTTAACATAGTTCTAGCGTCCTCCAATTATCTTAATTTTTAATCATTGCAGATCTAAAGCGTTAAGTACTAAGACATTTTAATATGCTATCATGTTAGGGCCCCGCTTTTAATTATCACTTAGCACCTTTTGTACCCCGTATTATAACTACTGTATGTCCCACACAAATAAAGCCACCATGATTTTGCGTAATCGGAGACGAAACAAAACCACGAGAATGAAACAAATATATTAAGAAAGATTATATAGAAATGCATATTTATAAGGAATAACTTACTCCCTATCCCACTTGGTCAGGAAAAAAAAAATGAATGCATAAAAAAAAGAGGTGTGAAAAAGTGTCCCGCCGAAATAAAGCCACACTACTGTTAACAGAAATTATGAACGCCATGCTAACATATGACTAGGAATATACGGTGTGGTATACCATTTACCAATCCCTGGAAGTCATTAGCGTCAGTATTATCCTAGGCCTCAATGATGGTGGTCTTCAGTTCTGTCACAGATTTGGACTGTCTGCCATTGGCATTTAAAGTTCTACTAAGGATACTCCAAGCGTTTTCTTGGGAATTGAGTTGAAAGTACAGGGCAGGCCATTATCCATAACAAGTCCCCAATTTTCCAAAAACGACGTCGCGGAGGATTTTGCAAAGGTTATGGAGGTGTTTTTCTGCTGAAAAATCCAACTTGGTCCACCAATTCTTCCTTCATTTGGCAATAAATGGGTTTCTAACACTTCTTGGTAATTGATAGCCTACATGAGATCTGAGGGAAGTGCCAAGTTAAGTTTACCAATTTAGGTGAAGCCTCCGAATACTATTACTAAGCCTCCATCGTGCTGTCTTTTGGAGATAATTTCCTCTTCTTTCCTCATGTCATACCAATAGAAAGCAAGACAGTCTGAGCCATCCAAACTAATTTTTTCCTTATCTGGGAATATAACAAGATGCCACCGTTCCTTCTAGATTTGATGATATTCGGCCTTATCGACTCTGCTTGAATTGTGAATAGCTTCCAGCATGGGCAGCTTCATCAGGGGTAGATGGAGACTTAATTAATGGTATTTGGAGGCTTCGACTATGGTGGTAAACTTAACCCGACATTTCTCTCGGACGGTATGTAGGTTACTAGTTATCAAAAATTGCTAGAAACTCATTTATTGCTAATTGAAGAGAGAATTGGTGAACTAAGTTGGATTTTTCAGTTGGAAAACATCCCCATAATCTTTGCAAGATCCTCCTTGGCGTCGTTTTTGGATAATTGGGAACATATTATGGAATGGCCTGCACTATACCTTCATTTCAATCCCCAAGTAAATGCGTGGAGTATCCTCAGTCGAACATTAAATGCCAAAGGCAGACAGGCCAAGTCTGTAGCAAAACTGTAGGCCACCATCAGTGTGACCTGGGATAATATTGATGCTAATGTCTTCCAGGGATTGTTAAATGATATGCCATCGTATATTCCAAGTCGTATATTAGCATGACGTTTATAATTGTTATTAACAGTAGTGGCTTTATTTCGGCGGGACACTTTTTCACCCCTCTTTTTTTATACATTCATTTCTTTCCTGATCAAATGAGACAAGGAGTAATTTATTCCTTATAAATATGCATTTCTATATAATCTTTCTTAATACATTTGTTTCATTCTAGTAATTTTGTTTCGTCTCCCATTATGGCGCAAAATCATGGTGGCTTTATTTATGTGGGACACACTGTAGCTCGCTTAAAAATGGTCAGATTCACTAACATTTTTTTCTGGCAACGTCTTAGGATTTTCAACTACTATATCATCAACAAAAATTTTTCTGAGACTTTAACTACCACCAATTTTGAATATTAATCGCTTTCTTTAGGGATCTTGGTGCAGCTTCTTTAAAAATGACTCGAATTGCTTGACCATAATTCTAGCGTCCTATAATTCAATTTTCCCTCATTGTAGATCTAAAGCGTTAGTTACTAATACATTTTGACAGGCTTTTATGTTAGGGCCCTGCTTTTAATTATCAATTAGTCCCTATTGTGCCCCGTATTATAGCTCGCTTAAAAATGGTCAGATTCACTATTTTTTTCTAACAATTTCTTGGGTCCTCCAGCTACTACATCAATGAAAAAAAAAAAAAAATCTCTGACTCTGGTTACCAACAATTTTGAATATCAATCGCTTTTTTGAGGACCCTTGGTGCAATTTTTTAAAAAATCACTCGCATTGCTTGCAATTTTCTTTAACATAGCTCTCGCGTCCTCGAATTACTTTCATTGTGTTTTAATAGTAGATCTAAAGCATTAAGTACTAAGGCTTTTAACGCGCTTTTATGTTAGGGCCTTGCTTTTAATTATCAGTTAGCCACTTTTGTGCCCCGTTATAGTTTGCTAAAAGATGTTCAAATTCCTTAGCTCTTTTTCTATCAACTTATCAGATCCGACAACTATTACATGAATGACTGATTTTTTTTTTTTTTTTTCAGGCTTCAGCTGCCACCAATTTTGAATACGAATTGCCTTCTTAAGGTCGTTGGTGAAATTTTTTAAAAATGACCAAAACTGCGAGAAGTTTTCAATAACATAGTTCTAGCATCCTCTGACTATTTTAAAAACGGCTAAAAAAATCTTAATGTCCAACTACATGTCAGTTAAGTTCCTGGCACATTAGAGCCTGGTACCGAGCCATTTGAATTTTTTGCACTATAAATTGTTAATAAATTACTTATTCTTAATCGATGTTTCTTTTTGCAATCCTTTTATGTTTATTTATTTTCCCGTTTCTATCACTTTAGGATCACGTAGTGTCCGATCCGGGGCCTCTTGAACTTTTTTTTACGACATGCATTTTTCAGTTCGTAATTTTCTCACACATTCTCAATGCAAAATTTTAAAATTGAACATTGGGCTCTTATCCCCGGACTAACAACTTCATCTTTTTTTTTTTTTTTTTTTTTTTTTTTTTTTTTTTTTTTACTGGGCAGTAGGGTTTTGCATTTCCAACAATTTTTGCATATTTCTTCAAAATTTTACCATAATTATTAATTTATACCTTTGCTTAATTTTGACTAATTGAAGATCTAAAATTCTAAAAATTAAAATCATTTAACATGTTTTCATGTTAGGACCTTGCTCATGTTGGCCTTCTTTGGACCCTTTGTTATAGCTCTTTTTAAAAATAATCCAATTCAGTAGCTTTTTATTTATTTATTTTCAGGTTTTTCCACTACTACTACATGAAAGACAAAAAAAGTTTTCAGACTTCAACTACTACCAATTTTGAATATTAATATCTTTCTTCGACTGTTTGTGCAGTTTTTTTTTTTTTTTTTTTTTTTTAACGATTTGATTTTATTTCAATTTTCTGTAGCATAGTTTTAACGTCCTCCAGCCATTGGTTTACTCAGGATTTCATTTCGGAGGCGGGGGCGGTAATTTAAATTTCCATAATGTTCTACATCTTATAAAACACTCAGTTGTGTTGAAAACAGGAATGTTTTCTCGCAATAAGGTCGTGACCTGAGGGGGAAAGCGGGAGGCGGGAATAATTCTGTTCCGAATTTTTCAAAAATTTAAGGCATGGGGTTCCAAAGAAAAAAAGAAAAAGAAAAGTTGGTCATCATCCAAAAAAATTGGGCAAAAAATGTATCGCAATTTTTGACAAACGAAAAAAATAAATAAAAATCAATTTCGTCAATCGTTCACTGAAAAAACGCGAATTTCACCAAAGAGCCTGGAAAGAAACGCAAATTTACACAAATGAACGCAAAAAAAAAACATATTCCGTAAAAAAAAGCAAATTTCGTCAAAGGACCGCAAAAAAAAAAAAAAAAAAAAAAAAAAATGACAAAGGGCAACGGAGAAAAAGCAAATTTTATTTAGAATTGCAAACAAAAAGCTAATTTCTACAAAAGATGACAAAAAAAAAAAAAAAAAAAAAAAAAAAAAACTCATAAAATTTGTCAAAATGTTGCAGAAAAAACTTAGATTTTGAAAAAGGATCGTGAAAAAGACTTAAATTTCGGCAAGGGATGACGGAAAAAAGCAAATTTCGACGATGATCACGAAAAAAATTCGAATTTCGTAAAAATGCAGCCAAAAAAAAAAAAAACTCAATTTTTGACAAATGATCACGAAAAATAAGTGTAATTAATCTATTAAAAAGCCATGGAAAAACGCGAATTTCGTCAAAGAGTCGCGAAAAAAGTTAATTTCGACAAGGAATCCCGAAAAAAATATCGTATTCCGCAAAAAGCCCCACAGTAAAAATTAATCTCGTCAAAGCATTGCAAATAAATACGAACTTCGTCAAAGGGTCGCGGTAAAGAACGCAAATTTCGACAAAGATCGCGGAAAAAAGGCTGAAATACCATTCACATCACCTCCCCATTCAAAAGACTACATTGACAGGAAATGCGTCCGTTAATGGAGTATCTTATAGCTTGGTAAAATCTTGCATCATCCTCTTTACGAAACAGTTTACTGTTATCATCTCTACGGGATATCTGTTAATGATCTGGTATCCGTTTTTTTCTTAAAAGTATGAGGGGGTCGTCTTTAAACTTTCAACTGCATAGCGTTTGCTTTCGATAGAAAGATTTATTTAACGCTTATTTTACGACAAATGCATAGTGTTTGTTTTCGGTATTATTTAGAATTACGAAAAGACAGCGGAGAAAAAACGAATTTCATCAAGACATCGCAAACAAACGCAAAATTTGTCAATGGGTTGCGGTAAAAAACGTGAATTTCGACAAAAAATCACATACTTCACTGTAGGGCAGTGAAAAAAAAGCGAATTTCATCAAAGCATCACAAAAAAAATCCCCGAATTCCTCAAAAAATTGAGAAAATGCGAATTTCTTTAAAAACGACGCTAGAAAAGTGAGAAATTCGACAAAAAATAGTGAAAAAAAAAAGAGAGAGAGAGAGAGAATTTCCTTAACGCGGCTGCGAAAAAAACCCACATTTTGATAAGGATTGCGGGAAAATGCAATTTTTGACAAGAGATCACGGAAAAAACGCAGGTTTCGACAAAGGATAACGAAAAAAACGCGAATTTCGTCAAATAAATGATCTCGAAAAATGCATGTAATCTGTCAAAGAGGCCCAGAAACACGCGAATTCCGACAAAGGATCACGAAATAAATCATGTATTTTGTAAATAAGCTCCAGATAAAAACTAATCCTTGCAAAGCAATTATTAGTAACCATTTCATCAAAGCATCACAAAAAAAATGTAATTTTTCTCAGAAAACCACTGAAAAACACAAATTTTGTCCAAAAATCGCGGCAAAAACACGAATTTCGACAAAAATCGTGAAAAAATAATCACTTATCTCACCAAAAGGTAGAAAAAACGAATTTCATCGAAACATTGCAAACAAACGCGAATTTCCTCAAAATGCCACAGGATTTTTGACGAGGTGAATTTCGTTAACTAGACGCTGAAAAGCAGGAATTTCGACAAAACAGCGAAAAAATGAGAATTTTGTCAAAAGGTGCAGGAAAAACACAAAATTTCGACAAAGAATCGCGAAAAAAAAAAAGGCGAATTTCTTCAAAGAGCCGCAGAAAAAAACCAATTTTGTCAAACCAGCGGCGAAAAAATGGCAGTTTCACCGGAGCAACAACGGGAAAACGTAAATTTCGTCAAAGAGCCGCAGAAACAAGCGCGCATTTCGTCAAAGGTTCGCGAAATATCGTGCAGGCAAAAAAATCACGAAAAAAATGAAAATTTCGTCAATAAAGCGCGTAAAAAACACAAATTTAGATAAAGAATCGCGGAAAAAACGCCAATTTCTCCAAAGAGCTGGAGAAAAACCGCGAATTTAGTCAAAGGGCCGAGAAAAAAGGGCAATTTCGTCAAAGCGGCCACAGAAAAACGCGAATTTTGTCAACGGATCGCAAAAAACGTTAATTTCTTCAAAGAGCCGTGAGTAAAATACGTATTTTGCCCAAGGGCCGCGGCAAAAAACGCCAATTTCGACAAAGGGTCGCGAAAAAAATAAATATTCCAGCAAATGGCCGCGCAGAATAAGCTAATCTCGTCAAAGCATTGAAAAAACGCAATTATTATCAAATAGTCGCGAAAAAGAAGAAAAGCGGGAAATTCGACAAAAAATAGTAAAAAAAAAAAAAAAAAAGAGAGAGAGAGAGAGAGGGAATTTTCTCAACGCGGCTGCGAAAAAAACCTAAATTTTGATAAGATTGCGGAAAAATGCAACTTTGACAAGAGATCACGGAAAAAACGCAGGTTTCGACAAAGGATAACGAAAAAACGCAAATTTCGTCAAATAAATGATCTCGAAAAATGCATGTAATCTGTCAAAGAGGCCCAGAAACACGCGAATTCCGACAAAGGATCACGAAAAAAATCATGTATAAGCTCCAGATAAAAACTAATCCTTGCAAAGCAATTATTGGTAACCATTTCATCAAAGCATTACAAAAAAATGTAAATTTCCTCAGAAAACCACTGAAAAACACAAATTTTGTCCAAAAAACGCGGTAAAAACACGAATTTTGACAAAAATCTTGAAAAAAAAAAAAAAAAAACACTTATCTCACCTAAAGGTAGAAAACGAATTTCATCGAAACATTGCAAACAAACGTGAATTTCTTCAAAATGCCACAGGATTTTTGACGAGGTGAATTTCTTTAACTAGACGCTGAAAAGCCGGAATTTGGACAAAACAGCGAAAAAAATGAGAATTTTGTCAAAAGGTGCAGGAAAAACACAAAATTTCGACAAAGAATCGCGAAAAAAAAGCGAATTTCTTCAAAGAGCCGCAGAAAAAAACTAATTTTGTCAAACCAGCGGCGAAAAAATGGCAGTTTCATCGAAGCAACAACGGGAAAACGTAAATTTCGTCAAAGAGCCGCAAAAACAAGCGCACATTTCGTCAAAGGTTCGCGAAATATCACGCATTTTGACCATATGATCAACGGCAAAAAATCACTAAAAATGAGAATTTCGTCAAAAAAGCGCGTAAAAAACACAAATTTAGATAAAGAATCACGGAAAAAACGCCAATTTCCCCAAAGAGCTGGAGAAAAACCGCGAATTTAGTCAAAGGGCCGAGAAAAAAGGGCAATTTCGTCAAAGCGGCCACAGAAAAACGCGAATTTTGTCAACGGATCGCAAAAAACGTTAATTTCTTCAAAGAGCCGTGAGTAAAATACGTATTTTGCCCAAGGGCCGCGGCAAAAAACGCCAATTTCGACAAAGGGTCGCGAAAAAAATAAATATTCCAGCAAATGGCCGCGCAGAATGAGCGAATCTAGTCAAAGCAATGAAAAAACGCAAATATTATCAAAGAGTCGCGGAAAACTCGAATTTCATCCAAGGGTTGAGCTAAAAAAGCGAATTTCGACAAAGGATCACTGAAAAAACTTATATCGCCAAAGAATCTCGGAAAAAACGAATTTCTTCAAAACATCACAAAAACGCGAATTTTATCAAAGGGTTACGGGAAAAAAATGCAAATTGCGTCAAAAAACTGCAGGGAAAAAGGACGAATTTCGTCAAAAGCTCGCGGAAAAGAAGCAAATTTCTTTAAATGCTCGTTATAAAAATCGGAATTTCATTATGATATCAAGGATAAAACACAGCTGTCTCTTTAGAAAACAGCACACATACAAACAACGGTGTTTATTATGACATGTATAAGTTTTTAACTGAAATAACATACTTAAATAACTTTTTAAAAGGGGTTAACACGAATCCAACTTTCGGCAATCTATACACTTAGCCTGAAATCAATCTGAAACGAAAACACCAGAAAATTTGTTGCGAATTTCAGATTTTTTTTCTTTACTCAGAATAACGCGGGGGGGGGGGGGTCCAAACCTGTGGCCGTCCCACACAAAAATAAGTTGGAAAGTGTTATTGAGTTTGTTTCATTTAAAAGAAAATCATTGTAGCTAAAATCCATAAAATTGTTTTCCCTACCAGCAAAAATAAACTCTCCTCCACCTTCTTTAAATATGCTGTGATGTCTAAGTGGACTAATGAGAGTAGCTAATCCGCGATAAAACAGAAAACTAAATTAGAAATTTATCACAAAAAGAAAGAAAAAATATTGCCAACTTTTCCATTTTCGACTACACTATATGGCCAAAGGTGACTGGCCACTTGCGATTTTAGACATTTTGTTAAATATCTAGAAAAATACAAGTGGAATTATCCTGAAACGTTTAGCCAAGCTACATGCAAGACCTCATCAGTAGAATGAGGTCTTGCATGTAGCTTGGCGAAACGTTTACTCTTGTATTTTTAAAAGTTTTTTAATATTTGAATTTTTGTATATAAATTTTATTTATTTTAAAAAAATGTATTCAAGCCTGTCTTAGTTTTTATTATTCAACCTTTTTATAGTTTTTTAAGTTCAAACGTTAAATGTATGTATATTTAGAGGGTTCCCGCAAAAAAGAGAACGATGCGACGAAGCGAACAGGGTGGCGCGAACAGAGTCGACGTTCGATCTGTCATCAGTAATCACATTACAGCAAGTAGATTTGCAGTCGAAGTAATTTGGTAGATGGAAATCGATGAATAGTGTTGTCACTTCAAATTATTAAAGTTCTGCGAAAAATCAGGGAACACCATGTTTTATTATCGTTCAATTTCAATGTTACTCCATCATTACAACTAAACTTCGCGACTGTCCAAGCCAATGTCACAAAAATCACAAAAGAACTAAACAGGGATTCGGTGCAAAGCCATTTTTGCGAAAATATCACCACTACGGCAAAGTTCTAAATTTACGAGAAGAAGCAACGTACATGTTTTACATTTAGAAGGCCAGTCAATTCTGATCTCTCTCTCAGCGAAACTGACACCCTGAAAATTCTCAGAGGAATTGTCCCTGCCTGCCTGCTGACGCACGGAATTAAAACCCAATTATGTACATTCGAAGGTAGTTGTATAACACTTCTAGCATTTCCATTGGATTAGAGGCGGAGCTTGTTGCTGGTACTCTTTATCCAACGGCGTTGTATGCATGGGTAAACAGCCCACATGCGGACTTATCTGGACATGCCAACAGACGATAATTAAATAAAAAATAAAAAAACAAATGCAATGAGATGTCTTTCCAGAAGATTTAAGATTTTTTGTTTGCAGTGGTAAACAGTGTTGATTTCAGGAGGTGACTCGGGATGCACATTCCTCCTTGAAACAAGTAAATGTCCTCCCCCTCCGGAAAATTTGAGATTTTGTGCTTTCAATGATCAAAAAGTGTAATTTCCCCCCACCGGAGCTCTATAATGTCCCCCTCCCCCCGGAGCCACAAAAGTCCCTTCCGAAGAAAAGTGTCTATTCAACATTCATGGTAAAAAAGTTTAACCCGGCCCCCGGACGATTTGAAATTTTGTGTTTTCAATTGTTAAAAAGTGCAGTTATCCTCCGGACAGGCGCGCCATTTCAAAATTTTCTTGAGGTAAAAATTTTGAATACGAAATCGAAAGGAATCGATGAAAAAATCCGCTTTAGACAGGTTTCGCGTAAATATATAAGCTTTAAAGATATTGATTATGGAATTTTTCCTTTTAAAACAGGATTCTAATATAAACATGTTTCGTTTGTGCAGATATTTTCTAAGACTGTTTAAAAATCCTTTCTATTGCACACCTCTCAAGAAAGAACTTAAATATATTACAACAAAGATTGTCAAAAGGAAAATAAAATCTATAAAAAAATTCGTTCACAACTAAAAAAATAATAATAAACATATATAAACACCATGCAATTATAGTGGCTAAGAGAATTTAAAATTAGATAAAATACTCACCAAACAATGTCTCTGAAAATGTAAAAAAAAAAGCAAAACTTCCTAAACAATCTTTGATTGTTATTAATTTCTGGGCTTAAGGAATTTATTTAATGATTATATTATTTTGTAATAAAATTTGACAAGTAACTTTTGTTTTTGCTCAATTAAAAAAAAAAAAAAAAAAAAAAAAAAAAATCATGTTAATTTGTAATGGTTGATAATCTTTCTAAAATTGACATATCTTGAGGGGGGCAGTTACCCCCTAACCTGCCCCAAATGGCGCTCATGCCTCCGAACTTTATAATGTACCTCCAACCCCCCTCAAACACACACACACCGGAGCTTCAGACATCCCTCCCAGAGAAAAATGTCTGAATTCAGCACTGGTGTCCCGTAGAATAAAAATAATGACAAGTAAAACTAATTGTTTGTATTGTTAATGAAACAATTTTGTATTCACACAGAATGTTTTAGTGTCTTCTTGATAATTTTTAATTCGAATGAAACCCGAGTGAAAAATATTATTCGTGAACTTTCTACCATTTCTTCTTTAAAAGAAAACTGGTCTTTAAAATCCATTTCAGAAATGGCTATATAAATAAATACTTTCTCACGCATACATTCTGAAATTTAATAAATGAATTGTTAACAGAAAACGAGTTTTTTATGCGACCTTAACCGTCGCCGATAGAAAAATAGAACAAACGTCTCCTCTTTCCCTTTTGTTTAACCCGCTACAACACTCCTTTTTTATTAAAAGTTTCGTTTTTCTCAGCTGATTGATTGCGCAGGTGATAATACAACTTTCCTTTTTTCCATACTAGATGGCGCTCACATAAACTTTCATACCTGTGTTTCAATCACGGGGGGAACCGCCTTCTCTCTGGCCGTGTTCAAAAGCGGCTTTTTTTGTGCGCGCGCGCTCAGAAGATTCTGCTTGGAGTAGGTGCTATCGAAGAAGAGAATTTTAAACTTATTCAATTATTGCATTATTTTTATGGTTCAGAATTGGTAAATACAAATACCATATCTCTTTATCCTTTCAAAACATGATTTTCGTAACAGAAATACATACCTGTGACCACTCAAATAAAATTAAAAGTATTCCGGAAAAGTATCACGTGACCTATTTCATGTAATTAAGCCCGATTAGCATTTAAAAAATGACAACCAACCCTGCTCAAACCTTGACGCGCGCTACGCAAATAAAAATGATGGGCGATTTGATCACGTGATTGTGCGTTTTGTGATTATCTGTTATTGGTTGCACGTTGTTTGTTGTCAAAGTTGGTAGGTTGACTGATACAATTTAACAATTGGTGATTTAATTTTTTTAATAATTTTATTTTTATTTATTTAAAAATCATTTATCAGTTGCTTTATACTTTTCGCATTAAATAATAGAATACTGTTGATTCTATTGTTGTAATTAATAGAATGCTGTTGATAAACCAAGGTTGAGATATCCACACGGGGGACTACGAGGGGGACTAGCTAAGGAGGGGGAGGCTACCCTCCCAAAACATTGACAAATGTTGTTACACTTTGCAAATTTAAAACTTTTATGTCAAATTTAATTAAAATTTAAATAAAAACTGCAATACATTTTCTATTTTTGATAGAATTTGCAAAAGTTACAACTCTAATTGGGAATATTATTATTTTTTTTACAAATAAGAATTGTATTACATTTTCAAAGTGCGTTAACTTGGCAAAATTATAAAACGAGTTGGCGAATATAAAAATTTGACTTGACAATATTAAGGTTTTCTCCCCCACCAATAAAAAGTCTTAGCGATGGCCCTGTATCCACATATTACAAGATTGATTTAAATCAATCTTGTTACAAATTTGTAATCTACAATACTGGATTGATTTCAATGGAATTTGCATTGTTAGTTAGATAATTTTTCAGAAGTAGTTTTATTATGTATATATTTCTTATTTAATGATTGTATATTTTAATACCGTGTGGATAACAGGCCAAAATATGTCATAAAATATGAAAAACAAACGACATCCGAAATTATGTTAGTATAAGCAAAACACTTATTTATACTTTTAATAGAAAAATTATAAACATTCTAATCATACTTTATTCATTACAAAACTAGAAGGCAAACTCCAAATATTTCACTTCTTTAAAATATATGTATGCAGATATTCTTAATTAAAAAAATGTATATCTTTTACATTTTGCTTTTATAATATTTTCCATTTTGATTTTAACACCGTAAAATATCCACGCATGCATTATATTTGCATCCTAATCTCAATAAAAAATTACTTCTAAAATTTTCAAAAAAAAAAAAAAAAAAAAAAAAAAAAAAAGAAGAAGAAGAAGAACATTAATAATTATTTTATGCGTATACGGATATTTTCGCAGAAAACTTTTTTTTTTCATTTTCTTAATATATATATAAATCACTTTGGAACGATATTAATATCGTTCTAATTATCCTTTTAATATTCTAAATTTGGAATATTAAAACTTTCTCCGCAAAAATCTCATTTTCTCGTATTTAAATAAGTATTTTATTATTATAATAGAAATACATGTGCTTCTATATTATTAATATAAAATTTACCTTTAATAAAAATGTCTTATTTATTAATAAAAAGGAACCAAAAAAAAAAAAAACACAAACCAACTTTTGGCCCGCGCAGGTTTCGAACCCGTATCACCTGGGTTCAAGCTCAGCATTCTGACCATTCGGCCAACCAGCTCACTTTCATTTGTAACAGATTATCTTTATAACTGGCACCACAAGTAATTGCATCCTTGATCTGTTCTCCATCTGTTACTGAGCGAACAGTTACAGTAACTGGTGGCACAGTAGCGAGGACTGAACGCACATCCCATCAACTATAGGTACCCACTCCATGTCCGTGGCTCCTGAGCGTGCGCGTGCAGCGCGCGTAACAGCTGAACACGGCCTCTCTCTTACTTCTGTAATTTGGCATGTCTGTGATGTAGACACTAGTTCGTTTCTAAACAAATTGTAAACACAGTGCGCTGAAATATGTTTTCATGAGACACATGTGGATACACGAAAAATTTGGGATTTATTTTACTGGAATAATAGAATGATATGCTTGCATCGGATTAGAAGTAAGTGATTTTTTGAGTTCATTGATTTTTATATATATAAAAAAGTTTAGTGCGTTTTGTTTTGGTTTTCTTTTTCGAAATCCGGCTGAGCCAAGGTCGGTTGGTTTATTTATTTTTTTATACATCTTCGCCTGCGGTTATAGTTCGTTAAGATCTAGCTTCACATATTCATTTTTGTCGCTGTACTATAAGCATTAGCCAGATATTATGTGAAGTTTAAATAAGCTTCTAAACCGATTTTTTTTTTTTTTTTTTTTTTTTTTTAAAGGGGGGGGATGGCTGAAATTTGCAATTACAGATAAATTAACATCTATAAGTGGAACAATGTTTAAAATTTTATGTTGTCTTTGACCAGAGCATAAAGATCGGTGAACCTTTTAATTATTATTTTAATATTCAATATATTGTAAAAAAAAATATATATATATATATCATTCTTTATGTGTATAATTATTCTTTATTATCTGATCTATAAAATAATTTACATAGTGTGCTTTTTATCATAAAAATAATTAATGTGGTACATTTTATATATTTATATCTAATTAAGAAAATACAAAACTATTTAATATACTGTAAAAAAATATCCGTTATTTGTGTAGCTTCATATATCTGATCTAAAAAAGAAATAATTTACATAATGTACGTTTATCATAAAAATCAATTAATGTAGCACATTTTATTTATTCATATTTTATCAAGAAAATACAAAACAGTCTTTTTTTTTTTTTTTTTCTTTACACTGTGTATACTAATGCAAAAGAGTTTAGGTTTACCATTTGAGACGAGAAAAAGTTAAAAGATATTATATATTTAATTGTGTACTTTAAAATGGATGTCTTTGATTATTTTACTAAAGTAACCCCCTCCCCTCCAGTGGCGTAGCTAGGATGGGTGACACCCGGGACGGATGTTAATGGTGTCACCCCCCCCCCATCTAATCCGTCATATTTTTTCAATCACAATTCTACATTATTATAACAAATGACCATACCATTCCTTATTTATCTTTTGTCCACCTGTAGAAAAAATAAACACAGGAGCAACTCATCACTCAACCCATAGTGCACATGAGTTAATGTGGTGTCTATATGTAGAAGAAAATTCTTTCTTTTAATATTTCCATTTGCTACCCACTCGTTGGATAAGGTAGGTTTTTGTTCCCTGGTACATGCCTTATTAGATACACCATTCTGTATAAAATTTCGCATCCTCAAAGAAGAAAAAACTAACTCTATTGCTTCGTGCTCTAAAAATTTCACTTTATTTCGAAATTCCTTTCCAAAATCTTATAAGATTTTATTTTTTATTTGCAAATAAAGATTGGGTGCTAACCCTTAAAGGTGACACAGTGGGAGGACCGCCCCCTCTGCCCCCCGCTAGCTACGCCACTGGTCTTGTTAGCGGCCACAAGCATCTCTTATGTAATTCGAAATAGCGTTGCCTTTAACCTTCCGTCTACCAGACAAAACACCCATTTATCTACGGCAACACCTAATTTTAATTCCAAACTGGCAAACGGCACCAGTAATATTTTAATATAATTTTGCTTTTACAATGAAAGCTTAAATTAAGGAATTCGTAATATCTAGACAAGTCCTTTATAAATTCCGGTGTCAATCGACAATTTCTCATTTTACCATTGACACCAGAAATATTGCTGTCGGGTCCAATGGACCCGTCTGGTAGACGGAAGGTTAAGCAAAGCAATTAATTTTTTACTGTATTTTTTTTCAAATGCTTTGTAGGAGAAACCGTAACTATTTATTTTATTTCTTACAGGTAAACTTAATATAATTGTGGGAATGTATAGATTTGCTGATTTTAGAAATAAATATGAACACAAAAAATAAATATTAAAAATATTGTAAAAAATAGATTTTGAGAAATTAAAAAATCAGGATCAAGCGTGGCGTTGCGTCGGTTCTGATAACAATCCTGTATAAATGCTTACGAAATAATCTCTTGAGACCTGATGTACCTTATAAGATACATATCTTTACAATTTTTTTTTCACGTATATAAATAAGGTTTAAAAAGAGAGAAATTGGTGTGAATGATGCCTACCAGATAGCAGAACTAAATAAAATAGCAATATCTTTCTTATAGTGCTTTTTTAGCTTTCTGCGCGTTATATTAAAGTGAGTCGCAGCATAAATGCGCGAAATGTACAAAAATGAAAACATAAGTAATTTTAGTGTGCGTTAAGATACCATTTGTAGAGACCATTATTAGTATAAAATAATTGAATATTCATATACATATTATGTTTTTAATGCAAAAAAGTAAAATAAAATAATATAAATAAATCCTAAGAAATTGTCAAAAAAATTTCTGTTTGTGTCCCCATGTATCATCAAACTTTATGTACAGTAAAGTTAAAAAATTATAAAATCATACTATATATAAAAAAAGTTAAGTTTTAATTTTTATCGCTGTTTAATGTTTCTTAGTTATTTGTTTGTTAATATAAATCCATAACTCAAATTGAAAAAGTACACAAATAAACCCTGGGGTCTGAAGATGTTAAAATATTTATCTATAATATACATGCTGATTTTTTTTTCTTATCTAAACATTTAAATTTAGAGAAATTAATGAATAACTGGTCTAAAATAATAAAGCTCACTGAATGCCTGTAACCAATTTCTCCACTTTATGATTGACTTAATAAATTTATTTGATTCATTTTTATATCAATTTGACAGATTTTGTCTTTTTTTTTAAACTCAAGTATTATAAAATAAGTTACTTAATTATTTTGCATTTATGTGTAGGTAACTGAGAGAACTATTCCATAATTATTCTATGATTTGCAGGGATATGTTTAGGAAAATTTTAGGTCCTTTAAAGGACCCTTCACAAAATAATTTATCCCCAAACAGGACCCTTCAATTTTTTTTTTTTTTTTTTTTTTTTTAATCATCAAACAGGATCATTCACAAAATATTTTATCCCCAAACAGCACCTTTCACAAAATTATTTCTCTTTTAAATAGAACTTTTACAGATTTTTTTTACCTTCAAACTGAACTTTTCACAAATTTAATCCTTTAAAAATAAAATCTGGCCTATAAATAACCAGTTGAACTCACCAAAGGTTATATTACTTAGCTTTTTCATATATAAAAGATAGAACGTAAAGACTTCGGTAATTTAAAATTCACAAAATTCTGACTAGAATGTTCACAAATATAAGAAAAACTTCACAATTTTACAAAAAGAGGACCCTGTCAAAAAAGTCTGGATAGACCCCTGATTTGTGCAGCCTAGGCCTATTAGGAAAAAAAATGGTTATTTTTGTTTAAATTTTTTTTTAATGTATAAAATTCCTATTTGTTATTAGTTTATTCCCAATGAAGAAATAGCGCTTCATTAGATGTTGTGAAATCGAATTCATTCTTTTCAGTAAAATCTTCATCTTTGGTAACCGCATAAGCATATCACGCGGCCGGCCCCCTGCAAGAATTTTGATGGAGTCAGGTCTGATAATTCCAGGGGCCTTTTTTTAGGGCGACGACCTCAGACTTATCTGCAGGAGGTATTAGAACATCAACCTGCCTCCTTCCATGACTTAATTTTGCAATATTGCTTAAATATTCAATTTCAGGGTGAAGAAAGAAGCTGTAGCTATTGTTGTACAACTGTTAATGAGTTTGGAATGCATTGGGAATGCGAGTTCTTTATTGAACGGTAAATTTTAGACTGTTTTATAAACATAAATACAAAATAATTTGAATTTCAAAATGTGCATATATAGGGGAGAATGGGACACTTTTTACAAAAGTAAGAAAATCAACTTTGTTTGACACACAAAAAAAAAAAAAAAAAAAAAAAAAAAATTCAGTTTTTAGATTGCGAGGTAAGACACTTTTTAATCTCCCTGAATAATACAAAAACATAACATACAAAAGATATTTTACAATTAAAGAAATTATCAGTTTCAAAATGAGTTTTATGCTCTCAACTAACAAGGGGGTATAGGATATATCAATAAAACAAAGCTATAAGGCACTAATTGTCCAGTGTCGGCTAGATATACAATCAAACAAAGACTATAGGTTGATAATTTAAGTGCCACAATGTAAAATTCTAGTATCATCATGAGTGGAGTGAAAATTCAGAATTGTCAGTCATATTTGACATTAAAAAATCACCAGTTAAATTTATTTTCATTTTGAAATAGATGAATACATTATCAATGTTATTATTAATATATTACTACCTTCTAAAAATAATTGCGTTTTAGTAACTTATATTCATCGTATTAAGAAGAAGGAACTGGACATGTACCATTCCTCCCTTTACTGACATGTCCCATTCCTCACCATTTCCTTGTTTTATGTTATACTTCTTATATAAACAAAAATTTTGCTTTTAGTCTTAGTTTAAACTTTGGATAATATACATTACATTGTTCCACAAATAGAAATAACTTCTACATCTATGCGAAAATAAATCATTAAAGTACAAAAAACACAAATTACCTATATGAAGCAAATTTACTTTGCATTTTTGAAAATTTTCTTTTCTTTTATACAATTGCAAGTTTATACATATCAATAACTTTTTTAAATTGAAGATTGAGATACCATTGCTTCATCTTGCATGTGATTGATGAAATGTTTAAAATGATACATCAAGAGAAAAACCTATTGTCCCATTCCACCTCACTCTCCCCGATCTATATATTTAACACATTCGCTGCCGATCACGCCCAAGTGCGTGATATGGCGCCAACGGTAAGGGGCCACATCACGCGCCAGCGCGTGATGTGGGGTGATGTCTCGATAGCCAGTCACGCGCGGGAAATTATTTCACTGATTCTTTGTTATAAAAAGTAAATCGGCTTCTGGGAAAAACCCACTTCTACAGTGCGGGATTAACTATCATCACATCTTCACGTAAGCGGCAGCGAACGTGTTAATGACCAGTTTGTTTTGTCTTCGAATTGACTCATTTTAATTAAACTGAAAATTGGTTCTTTATATTCAGAAAAAAGAATCTTTAGTTCTTGAATATTTTCATTAAGTACCAAAATACAATAAAAAATAATAATAAATAAAGTTTCACCTTACTCACTTTTTCCATAACTGTTTATATAAATAACAATTTTAGTAGAGGAGAGAGGGAGGGGACACATATGAACAATTTTTACATTGACTATTTCTTAAAATTTTCATGAGATATTGAAACGAAAATTGATTTATCTAAATATTTACATTTAAGTTGATTTTTTTTTTTTTTTTTTTTTTTTTTGCGAAATTTTTGAATGTATTTGTCAAGAATTTCAAATTTATCATCATTCTAAAAATTCTCTACATTTTTTCACGTGTGTCCCGGTGGAAGAGTTGTAAGTTTTAAACATACCTGGGACACATGTGGACACATGCATAAATAAGATAAAAATATTTTTTTGTGAATAAAAACTGTGATAAAAACAAATTAGATGCAATATTTTTATTTCTTCTTGTGTGAATAAATCAATAAATACACTATATAGCCAAAGGTAACCGGCTACTTGCAATTTTAGACATTTTTGTTAAATAGCTAAAAAAAAAATACTATTAAAAAAAAATACTATAATACAAGAAATTATTTTGAAACTTCATGTGTGTAAGCCAAATAGTACCAGGTAATTTATTTCCGCGAAATTTTTTTTTTCCCGAAATCCCATTAGAGATTGTCAACAAGTTGAAAAATTATGAAGATTTTTTGGATGACTCTGTCAAAACTAATGTAGCAAAAGCGCTGAAACTGCAGTTTATGATTAACTGACTTATTGTAATAAACTATGTTCATTTTTATAAGGATAGATGTTTACTCTTAGAAAAATTGAGCCTTTTATAAAAACAGTCCCAAATTTTTCCAAGTTTTTTTTGCTTATAATTTGCAGAGTTCTTAATATAAAAACATGTTCTTTTCAGAAAATATGACAAACATTGCACATAATATCAATCAATATCAATCCCGCAGTATCATACACAATACTCTGTAATCAAAATTAAAAAATAATAAAAATTGTTTGAAAATTGAGCAGATTTACTAAACAATGTTTTACTGCACTTGCATGAAAGCAATCAAAATATAATTTGCATAATGTGTTAGCTAAATTTATAGTAAGCAACTTTTGTGAAAGTCTCAAAAACATAGCTCGAAAATTCTGAAAATGATCGTTGATAGAAAAGCTCAAAATTTGTTTTTCTCAGCATTAAGATGAGGAGCTGTATCCATATATCCATTGATTAGTGTCAGTATAGCTTACAATACTAACTGTATTTGGATACAGCCGTTGCCGTCCCGAAACAACTTTCTTCTTTTAGAAGTTTCGCGATGGTCCCACATGCTTCCATTTAAGTTGAAGTTCGACGGTAATGTAGTTTTGCTTTAAATAAAAAATATTAAAAATCATCTGCTTGTTTCGTTCAGTTGGGCATTACAGCGAAAATACATAATAATTTTCAAAGCATCAATACCAGCTTACCGAAGTTAAACTCTACTATTACAAAACAATAATACCGAAAATAGATGGATGACAAGACAAGTGATTTTTTTTTCTTTTTTTAAAGCATGTCAAATCGGTTTCTGTTCAAATTGGCGGTTTTGAACATAACTTGCTTTTAAATCCGCTTTTCTTTCACAGGTTAATACTACTTATTTATTGCATCAGTTGCTGCAAAGCCGGACTTATGCTGTTGTGAAATTCTATTAAAATGGAAATTTAGCGATACTCCAAATTTAGTTTAGTAATGGATAACCTTGACACTGGTCATAAGGGGAGACATAAGTAAAAACTTTTTTGTTTTTCCCTAGAAAATTCTTTTGAACCTTTCTGAATCATTGGATTGCTTGTTTTGTTTTCTGATTATTAGAAATAATCGTAAAAAATTCAAGAGAAGACTCGATCTGGATACTACGTTCATTCACATTATTTTTACACGCTAACATTTTATATTTGCTTCGATTTTTATATACTTGCCAGGGCTGGCAAGTTTCTGCCAGTAAGTGGCAAAAACTGGCAGAAACTAAGAAGTAATACTAATAAGAACTTTAACTTGCAACGATTCATAATTCACACATGTATTTAATATATAAAGAATTTAGTTAAAAAAATAAGCTAGCATAAAAGCTAACACTGCATTAAATGTGATTTGAATCTTGCATTTATGAGTTTAAAAGATATTTCCATCATTAAATAAAGCTGAGTAAATTTTATGAGCATCTGCAATAGAACAATTATGTTTTTTTAATTTTATGTTTAATCCAAATTATTATTTGTTATTTATCATAAAATAAAATGTATAAGCAATTGAATATTACTAAAAAGTCTCAGATTATGTCTTGAAATGAATTTATGCCAGTTCCTGCCGGTTAAAACCACTTTCTGCCACTTGTTTCTGCCGGCAAAACCCCAGCCCTGATACTTGCAACACTATATTTTTAAAATAAATTTTTTAGCATGCACATGTCAGAAATAAAAGTAAAAGTGTTTCTTATAATATTTTTTTTTCTAAAAAAAAGCGAAATTTCTGAAATTTTTTTCTAAACTAGAAAGTTTTAATTGCAGAAAGAAAAACTGTGTGCTATAAATCTTAAGCATAATCTAGTAAATATGGATTCTAAATTTCATCAAAATCGGTTTGTTAATTTTCGAGAAAACGGGTCATAAAGTTCGCATATTTCCCATAGGATCCATTGGTGAGAGAGTTTTTAAGAAAAGGCATAATATATTTCATTGTAACATATTTCAGTAGAGGAGAATGAGGAGGAATGAGAGACACTTTTCACAAAAATCAGAAAATCAACTTTCTTTTACACAAAAAACAAAAAATTCAAATTATAGAATGTAAAATGAAACACTTTTTAATATCTTTGAGTAATATAGAAACACAATAGGCAAAATAATAATAATAATAAAAAAATAAAATAAAATGTATGTTTTTAAATGTGTCACCTCCTTACTAATAGGAAAATATGGGACAACATAGAATAAAACATAAATGGGTGAATATAAAAAAATATGGAAATTGCAGTCCACACAATAAAATTCCTATTAAATGTTACGTAATGCATTTTTTAAAGCATTTTAATAAAAAATATCCCTAGAAGTATTTTCAAGAGACATTACATTTCTAATTATATAAATAAAGCAATTAAAAGACTTAGAATTTCAGATTGTCATTTTCCTGGCATGTCACACTGTGGTATGTGTAAAGTAAAGGGCCTTCTGCTACAATGTATAAATATCTTTTTCTAGTTTTTTAATTTCTAATTAATATTTGCACCTTATAAAACATATATGAAGAAAGTATCAAATTCTGTATTTTACAAATAATTCTTCATAACTAAAATATAGTTGCCACTGAAGAAAAGCAATTTCGGTTGATAATAAATAAAGAGAGGAAAAAAAAATATCCTTTTCTGATTAACATTAAACCGATTTTCTGTGAGGTTTTTTTTTGTAACAGTTTTTATGAATAAAATAATGAGAAAATTAAACAATTTCTAATTTAAATATTTACGGATATATCCTTTTACAGAGAGAAATATTTCTAGTAATTGTTTTGCAAAATTATTTAAAAAATACCATTTTTTTTTTAGTTGGATAATAATTGTAAGATTATTCAACATAATGACAGTAATGTATTTGATTTTAATAAAGCGAAGGTTTTCGAGACACAAGATACTGACATCGGATTGGGTTCAAGGCAGCGTCCTTGCATGCGAATGAAGACGGCCTTTAATGTAATTTTCGGCGTTCACTTATACCGGATGCTTCACTAGAATCAGTGGCGTAACAATTCAGAATTTATGGGAGAATCTCAAATGCAGTCGAGTCCAGCTATTCCGAAAAAATCCGACTATTCCGAACAGAGTTCAATTTTTTAAACTTAAAAACAGGAAAAATTAACCCTTTCTGGTCTGGTGTACTATTAGTAGTACATGTCTTTTAATGGAGTATTATTTTGTTTTAAGAAATACTTTTGCTACAATTTGCATTTAGTAATGTTATCATAGTACAGTTGAACCCCGTTATAACGAACTTTAAGGGACCAAAGTCTTTGTTCGCTATATCCAGTGGTCCGTTATACCCGAACCCTTTAAAAATATTAGAGTTTACAAAATATGTATATTATTACATGGTACTTATATGTTCAATAATGATGTATTAAGAAAAAAGAGACGTAAAATCTGTTAGATATGATAATTAATGAATTGAATTGACTAATATTGATTACACTTAACTAAAACAATTTTAAATGAATTAACTAAAAATGAAGACTAATAGAAATATAGTACAGCGTCGATTATCCGAACAAGTCGAGGTTGACTCTAGTTCGGATAAATGAGCAGAATGATGCTGACTATACTAGAATGCTTACACTTTATAAGCAGGTTTAAAATGACTGGTGAAAGAGTGGAAAAGTAAAAAAAGAAGAAAAAATCATGGTCAACTGGAAAAAATGTTCGTTATAACCGATTTTTTAGATTTCGGAGTTCATTATAAAAGGGTAAATTTGTATTAAATACAATAGGAAAACGGCGGGACCAAAATTTTCGTTCGTTATATACCGGGTTCGCTATAACGGGGTTCGACTGTATATGTTTATGCATTTATCTTATCACTTCATTTACGTTTAGGCATTTGGTAATAATAGTAATAATTATTATTTTTACTTAATTCTCTTTGCGCCGTTTTCGATTCTTTTATTTTAAACACATATTTCACTCTTTAAATTTAAAATAAAGGTATTTTCCTGAAAGAATCATATGTAATAAACAGTATTAGAAAGTTATGATATCAGTTAAATCTTATTGTAATGTAATATTTTCTAAACATCTCAAATAACTCTTCTTTAGCCTTTTGTCATATGAATTAACCCTTTAACGTTCATTGGTTTCGCCACGAAACCATAAAATTTTAATTTCGATACGCAACACTGACACCGGTATTTTTATCTAAAAAAATCTCGTTTATTTTGTATGTGAAAAATCGTTTTCTTATTTATAAATATATTTGTTCTTAATTACCGGTGTCATTCATTTATTTCGACATCTTAGCAATGAAAATGCTACGATCGTTAAAGGGTTAAATAGCACGCAAAACAACAACATTCGTTATTTTCAAACAATAAAATATTCGTTTAACACTATGTAATCTATTTGGATAGCTAGTGTTAATTTTATTAACGTAAAAGTAATTTTTTCTAAAAATGGAAAAAAAAATTCGGACCCGAAAGGGTTATAAAGACGTTCGTGGAAAAACATACATTGATTGTTATACAAATAAATAAATAAATAAATAAATAAATGCGTGTAAGTGAAACAATTATTTAAACTCGCATATTACGAAGATAATGAAAAATACCTTTAATTATCAAGACACTACTTTACAAATCAGTGAGATTTTTTGGCACTGGTATTTACCGTTAAGAGCTTCTATATCAAGAGTAAAATTGGTTAATTTTAACCTTAAGTCACTTACTACCTGCAGTTTGATTCTGTATTTGATTTTAAAAACAGCATAGTAAAAAATGCATGTTCACACAAGTTGTGTTGAATCCCATCAAGGAATTAAAAGCTCGTTTAGATATTTCTGGATATTCTACAAGTATATTCATCCAAAACAAAATTAAGGATTTTAATTTGAAACATTATTTTCTGTTTAAATGGCTTCATTTTTTAGGAAGATGAATTAAAAGATATATTTTTCCGACAAAACTGCATTAAAACATCCGCTGCGACCCACCAGTAAGTCGCCACTCATAGATTGGAACCGTTGCTTCAGAAGTTTAGAGGGGCAAGGGTCTTGCATCCTCTAGACAAATATATATATGAGGACCCCAGAAGCCAAGGGGTATAAGTGACAAAATTGAAAAAAATAAACTAAATACACAGACGACTTAAAAATATGCTTTTTCATTTCAGGTAAAGAAATACACTATATTGCCATTGATTATGGGACACTTGCGATTTTAGACATTTTACTAAATATCTAGAAAAATACATGAGGAATCATCTCGAAACTCTTAGTGTATAAATATAATAGTATACGTCATACATCTCCGTGAAGATGTTTTACCGAAACGCAATAGGGGACCGTCAACAAATTAAAAAAGAATGAATATCTTTTGAATAACCCTGTCAAAACTAATGTAGCAAAAGCGCTCAAACTCTAGATTATGATTGAATGCCTTATTGTAATACACTGTGTTCATTTTTATGCAAATAGCATGCACACTCGCAGAGTAATTAAGGTTTTTATAAAAATGGTCCCAAATTTTTCCAAATTTTTCCATTATAATTTTCAGAGTTCTTAATATAAAATAATATTTTTTTTCAGAAAATATGACAAACAACATTGCACACAGTACCCTGTAATCAGAATTAAAAAATAATAAAAATTGTATGAAAAATGAGTAGGTTTACTATATAATGTGTTTCTGCGCATGCGTCAAAGATATCAAAATTTCATTTGCATATTATGTTAGCTAAATGTATAGCGCAACTTTTGTAAAAGTCTCAAAATCATAGCCTGAAAATTCTGAAAGTAATCGTCTATAGAAAAAGGACAAAATCCGTTGTTTCCAAAATGAAGCAAAAAAAATGAGGGATTTTATCCAAATGCAGTAGTACATCCCATATTGTGTATTCTATATTGACACTAATCAATGAATATATGGATACAACCCCTCTTGTTTTTGCTTCATTTTGAAAATAACGGATTTTCGACTTATTCAATTGACGATTATTGTCAGAATTTTCAAGTTATGATTTTGTGACTTTCACAAAAGTTGCTCTATACTTTTAGCTAACATAATATGTAAATGAAATTTTGATATCGTTGACGCATGCGCAGTAAAAAATTATTTAGTAAACCAACTCATTTTTTATACAATTTTCATTATTTTTTAATTCTGATTACAGGGTACTGTGTGCAATGTTGTTTGTCATATTTTCTGAAAAAAATAATATTTTATATTAAGAACTCTGAAAATTATAAGGAAAAAACTTGGAAAAATTTGGGATCATTTTTATAAAAACCTTAATTACTCTACGAGTATGCATGCTGTTTGCATAAAAATGAACAAGGCTTATTAAAATAAGGCATTCAATCACAATCTAGAGTTTGAGCGCTTTTGCTACATTAGTTTTGACAGGGTTATTCAAAAGATATTCATTCTTTTTTAATTTATTGACGGTCCCCTTTGGAATTTAGGGAAAAAATCTTCACGGAGATGTATGACTTATACTATTATATTTATACACTAAGAGTTTCGAGATGATTCCTCATGTATTTTTCTAGATATTTAGTAAAATGTCTAAAATCGCAAGTGTCCCATAATCAATGGCAATATAGTGTATAAGTGATTTTCTTATTTGCTGAGTTATAGAAGCAAACCACTTTTTTCGAAAAACAAACAATATTGATTAATTATACATTTAAAGAAAATTGTACTTTATTTTTTAATAGTTATTGAAATAAGAGTTTAAAGACCAGAATGCAACAAGAAGAAATTTCCTATTTCAATCCACTCAATTGTTATTGATGTTCCAAATTAACATCAATTATCTTTAAACTCAATTTACTCCAAATCGAAATTTTGTCACTTGTACCCCTTGGCCTTCCTTGGTGTTCCTTTTTTGTAAATCAACAAGATAAAAAAAATTTTACTTTTATTATACTTTTATTTTATTCAAAATCATCAGAGAAAGAGTAAATATTCGTAATTCACATTTTAAAATTTAGCGAATGGTAAATCTCCTTCCCCGTTACCGATGCCCTTTGGTTTGCCTATTGTACTAACATAGTTACGGGGATGAACATAAATGACTAGTATCAGTTTTAGAACTAATACAGTAAAACCTCCATAACGGACACTCCCAAATAGCGGACACCTCTATTTAACGGACAGTTTACCGATCCCCACTCCCAAAATCTAAATTTTTGTATGTTTAACCTCTGAATAACGGACATTCCGAGTAGCGGACAGTAATCTTTGCGATTAAAAATTTAAGAAATTGTTTTTTAACGAAGAAAAAAAGTAAAAAATCTCTAAATTTATCAGGAAATTTTGTGATCACAGATAAATGTAGAGAATGGGCCGGGTCCCACCCAGGCCTTTCATGCCACGTACAGTATTAAATTCAGGGGATGGTCCAAGGGACATTACTTACCAGAGCATCACAATGCCCCCCCTCCCCCCACTCCCCTCCGGAAGGTTTGAGATTTTATGTTTTTATAAGAAATGGCAAAATACAGTCAGCAGTGACACATTTTTTTAAAAGATGATTCAGAAAAATTAAAACTATTGACATGGTTAAAACTTCACATAAAAAAAAAATACATTGTAATCTTTAAATGCTAAAGGAAACTTTATAAATACATATTTTTCGTATAAATGTAACAAACAGTGTATAAAGCACTGTATCATTTTATTTCAATTTTATTACTTAAAAAATAATTTTAATTTTTGATTAATCATATATTAGAATTTTAGGACATATAAAAGTCAATTAATGAAAATTTAAGCATTTCTTAGCAATTTTTGAATTTCCGAGGTTTTTCCCAATGATTTTTTGGGAAAAGAGATTTTTTTTTGAAAATTTGAGAAGATAATTTTTTGGAAAGATGAAGATGATTTTTTGAAAAGATTATTTTTTGGAAAAATTGAGAATTTTCGAGGTTTTTCCAGTTGACACCTCCGAATAGCGGACAGTTTCCTTGCTCCCGAGGTGTCCGTTATTTGGAGGTTTTACTGTATTCTAATTCAAACTGAAAGTCGTTAAAAGCAGATGAAATGGTAGTCTTTTATGAACTGATAACTTGTCACTGATATGAGATTATGCTGAGAGGTAAGTTACAGAGCATTTTGCGAATTATCTTCATCGTCATAGATTACGATGCAAAATTACAAATGCCAAGGTCTTTTTATTTCTTTTCACTATACAAAAATTTCATTCATGCTCTTCAGTTCTGTGTACATAAAGGATACAGTAACTCACCTTGTTCCCTATACCCTCATTCCGCTCTATCAAATCTTCGAATCACTGCAAATTCTAAAACACAAAAATAAACACATTTCGGAACACTTTTCGTCACAACATATTAATGTGTTAAGAAGCATTTTTTGTGTTGTGTTTTCAATACGTTGCAAAAATGTTGCTGTATAGAAATGTGTTCTTAATATGTTGCAAAAGTATTGCTATCTAGAAACGTGTTCTAAAAATAGTGTTGTTAATTATATTGAAACGGTGTTGTAAATAGTGTTGATGAAAATAGCTTCTTAGAATAGTATTATGTTTCACAACTCCTTGTCCCCAAATTAACAATACATTGTAAACACCACACAACTTAGAACACTGTAAAACAACTCATATAAAACACTTTCAATATATTTTTTAAATGGTGCCTTTAAAATGACACAATTTTAAAAATGAATGTTTTGAAAAAACATTTTCTCCTCTTCTAATTTTTCACAACACTTTTTGCACAATCTTTTTATTTCGTGCAACACATCTGCAACACAATCGAAAACGATTTTAGTTAGCAGTGTTGATTTTTATGTTCAGTTAGTGTTGCAAAAGTGTTTCATGCATTTGTTGTGATGTTGAGACAATGCATTATGCGGTATGCATATATTTTTTCGGGATTTCGTAAAAACGTCGGGATTTCGTTATGTTAAGTATAAAACTGTGTTTGTCCTCGTAAAACCGTGACATATGGTCATCTTACATATTTGCGCTTCTAGTACGACGTCAGCCAAGATATTGAAAGCTTTACAATCTGAATGTTTAACATATTAGAACATTCTTTTATTGTGACCACGCTGCTATATGGGAAACAATTGTGTCAATTCATCTCTCTTTAACCCGGGAGGAACCGCGAAGGGCGTAAAAGATCCGGAGTGCGTAATTTTTTACAATCGCAACCACTAATTTTTTTAAATTAATCTTCAACTTATTTAATCGCAAAATTTGTAAGAATTGTCTTCGTCTAAATAAAGCGACTATTTTAATTTGATTTTATCGGTGACAAAGTTTAAACCATTCAGACCCTGGGTAAGCTCGCGTTCTCCCGGGTTAAAAAAGCTTAAAGATGTTTACGCAAGAACAAATGAAAATTTTGCAGTTAGTATATTCGTAAGAGTTCGTTGAAATGCATTACGAATAACTGAAGGCCTTTCGCTAGTGACTCGAAGACATTTGTTAATTCTAAGGCAGTGTTATTTTCAAATTACTCGTTTGCATTTGAATATTTTTAAATGGTTTTTTATATACGGTACCTGGAGAGGGAGATGATAGTTTAGATTGCATTTTTTCTCTTGTAAGATTATCTTGTTTTAGGAACTGGCTCTGAAAGTGAAAAACTGTCACCAAAAGAAAAAAGTGTTATATTTTATTATAACATCACGAAGCCTTTTAAGGAGTCTGCACAATTTATCTTGGTCGGGCTAATTCATTGATATTTATTATGAATAAGTTTTTTTAATGTCATCCCATCCAGTAAATCATTGCTATCGCTAGATGTAAAGGGACTTCTCCGCCAGAGTAACCTGTGAATTATAAATTTGGAGGTACCTTGCCAGGTGAAGGTCTCGTCACCTGACCAAGGTTCTAAATTACGTGATCAGTTTGAGTAGCAACGCGCAGATACCAACAAGACCACAATATTAAGCAATCGGATTAACAAAGTTTACAATAAACAGTAGGCACTGCCGTTAGGAGAAGATCTAGGTGCTCGTCAGATTTATCGCCGCGACGCAGCGATTAGGTGGTCACCCGCCCCGATATCAAGTATCAAACCTGTTATGTACGGTTAAAAAAAAAAAAAAAAAAAAAAAAACTATGCCTATTTATGTGAATTATAGATTTTGAAACTTGAGTAAATTTTGAGAAGAGTTTGGGAGGGGGGGGGGGGAAAGAAATTATTGCAGAAATTGTTGCAATTCTTACATTTATTTCGAAGGGATTGTTTTTTAATCTTTCCCGCCTGCGTTGTGCCAAAAGTTATAAGAATGCTTTACATACATACTTTCAATATCTTTTTGTCATACGTGTTTCATTATCTGTAAATATATCTCTTTTTTTCATAAACAATTGATTTGACATTTACTGTGTAATATGGATATCTTACACTGCAAAATATCTCCCAAACAAATAAATTACAAGTCTTCTTAAATCCGGCCTCAGTAAATCTCTATGAATGAATTGCCAATGCATCGGAAAATAAAAATATAAAAAAGCCCGACCGCATTTAATATTTTAATCTGAGAAAGAAGTGAATTTTCAATTAATTAAATATTCGGCAAATTATCTGGCAGAAGTTACCTTTTAAACTTTGTAAAACTGTGTCACACAGAACCCCACCGTTACCGTCATGATTTCCTGCAGCTTTTGCTTAAGATTAGATACTGCACAGTTTTGTATGAAGGCAGCGTGTCGCGATGATTAGCTTAATGTATTTGATTTGCAGCTCCAGGGCTTTTAAGTATTCTTAAGCTGTTCTTTAAGCCATCTAAATTTCTGCTTCAAGTGAAACCTATTTAATTTGTGCGATAATTGCCTTCATCCGTGAAAGATGTTAGTCAGTGAGCCTTCAATAACGCTTTTATGATAAAAGTATGTCTATAGGTTATTTAGTATGCATTATATGTAGTTTGTACTGAAAAATAGGTTTGCAGCAGCCATTTTTGATATTATAGAAGATCAGTAGTACCCCGACTTTCGTCACCTCGACTAATATCACCCTACATTTACGTTGTCGATCTGAAAAAAAAAATTAACCCTATCGTCACCCTGAGCCTTGTACGAGGGTCCTGCTTTGAATTGCAATACCGGGTGATTCATAATGAATATGCCAAAAAGAATAGCGCAGTGTGACTGCCGTAATGGATTTATTCAGTCAAAACAAATTTATTTTACAACTACAATTATACAAGTTTTATTTGGCAACAGGGAACAATTTCGAATCACGAACTCGCCGCTAGAGGCGCTGTTAAACAAAATATTGTCTATGCAGGCGAAAGCGTACTGCGTTTTCGAATATGCCAAAATCTCCTCGGTAACTGTTGTGCAAAGACATTTTCGCTCGAAATTTCGTAAAGAACCACCGCATCGCTGGATTGGCCGTGCTGGGTCACATTTGACATGTCTTCATTGGCCTCCGAGATCACCAGATCTAACGCCCTGTGATTTTTTTTCTGGGGTTTCGTTAAAGACAAGGGGTTTGTGCCTCCACTTCCTTAGAACTTAGAGGAACTGAAGTAGAGGATAGCTACAGTGTTGACCTCCATCACAGGAGATATGCTATCACGAGCGTGGCAGGAGCTTGATTACCGTGTAGACATCTGTCGTGTCACCGGAGGGGCACATATTGAAAACCATGTAGAAACTTGAATAAATGTAGTTTTGAGATAAATTTGAATTTTCTAAATACATCAATTACCACGTTCACAATCATGTTTTCTTTTTGTCCCATTTATTATGAATCACCCTGTATATGAAAGGAAAAAAATACTTATTTTTTTTTTCTTTTTCCGTTTAGTAATAATCATTTAGATTAAAACATTTAGATTACACAGAAGGCTTCTAAACAGTTGCATTATTCGTACATGAATGTCAGTACTAGATCCTTTGATGCATTATTTACAATTTTTGCTTTATTGTTTTAGAAGAGAAATTAAATAATTTTTTGAGCTGCTTTATTTTTTTAGTTACTTTTTTTGTGTAAAGTGAAATAGGTTATTATTATTTTTTTAATCTTCCCTTAATATGTGCATGCTTTCAAATTAATTTTAAACATAACAGATTCCTTAAAAAATGTGGAGGCGTTTTGGGTCTCATATAAGGCTTGAACATTACAAAGAAAAGAAAAAAACTTTTTGCACAGAAATTATAGTGGTATTTTAGAAGTATTAAAAGTCAGAAAGATTTTTTCCCCCTTTATATTAATTTGGTGACGAGAAGGTTATGACGCATTCTGAACTTTTTTCAAGACTTTTGGTTTTATGAAAAGAAACTTTTTGACGACAGTTGAATTATAATGACAAACAGTTGTAAAAAGTCACTAAAGCGTAGAAAACTCATTCTGCTGTTATAAAAAAAGTAAAATAAAAAATTAACTTCATTGCAAATGTTTTCGCATTTCGCATCTTCAGAGACTGGCAGCTATAAGAACAATAAATTGTAAGTTAACAACTTATTGACTCATTTCAAATTCTTGCATTGCAAAGACATTTTTTTTGCTAATGTTAACTGTAACGGAGATTAAAGAGGGGTGGGACATCTGAAATAATGCTTTAAATAAGCTTTATTTTTAATCTATGACGCTTCCCCTAGATAGAATACTCATTCCATTTTGCTTGATGCAATAAATCTTTTTAGTTGCAGGCAACTATAAGTTTGTGACTTGCTTAAAAAGACTATTTTACAATAACAAAAGTAAGTAACGACTAGAGATGGGAATGCTCGGAAAAAACCCGAAAAAATTTGGAAAAAACCGGTTTTTTTCCGAAGGCTTATTTTTCAATTTTTCCAAACTGGAAAATTTGAAATTTCATTTGTAAAATAATATATTGAAAATTTTGTAATAGCTACATTCTTATACTTTTTATTTTATTTATTATGTTGAGTGTCCCATATGAAAACTTTAATGTGGGTAATCTGATCTCTCAGCAGAAATTTGTTTGAGAAGACTTGAGCGGATCCTTCACATTTTTTTCTAGTTTGAAACATAAGGCCCTTCGCTAAATTTCTCTTTAAAAATAGACATTTTAGAAAAAAGTTTAATCTCCAAATTGAATCTTTAACAAATGCATTGATTGAAGAAAAATATCTCATGCTGTATAGCAGCTGAATCTTATCAAGTTGTATATATGTATGAATAACCTTATTAAAAATGTCTAAATAAGAACCTAAATATAGTAATAGTTTCTAAATCATAAAGTCTGATTATATTTTGTATAAATATATACAAGAAATTCACAATTTCATAAAAACAGGATTAGACGAAAAAAATCTAGATATATAATTAAATGCAACTTCTGTTTTTAAAAATTAATTCGTATGCAAAATTATTTCAATAATATGCTGATTAATGGGAATGGTAAAATTAAAAATTTAACATAAAATTTGAAGCATGCATTTATTACTTTCTTCTATCGTTACAAGAAGTAAGTATTGAATTCGTGAAAAATTTGACTTCCAGTTTTTGGTATATTTAAACGTTTTAGAAGGTCCTGAACACGTTTTAGAAGGTCCTGAACACGATTTGGTGGTTTTTGGAAAATATCTGTCACTCTGTGAGTCTGAGTGTGACAAAAATTTTATGGGCACTCAATCTCAAGAACTGATGCATATAATTTCACAAAACATTAGATTCAGTTACACCTTGATATAAACTTGAGATATTTAGTTATTAGTGTATATCGCCCAACCGATGGTACTGCTATGCTGCATTATTCATGATTTCCATAATAGTTCTATGTCAAAAACTAAAAGACGATTTTTCATCAAACTGCAGATTCAGCCAGCTTCTTATATATATCAATGTTGTTTAGTTTTTGGTATAAATTGCCCTATGGGTGAAACCAATTTTCTTTGTGCTTTTCAAAAAAAATTTTGTCTTTTTTTTAGGATCTAGATTTTACTAAATATCAATAATATTGTTTAAATATGTGTTTAAGCTGTACAAAATTAGCATCCGCACAGAAAAAAAAATTACACTTAAAATATAACTTTTAAAAATCATGTCTAGCATAAAAAATGTAACCTCTGTTACTAGACAGTATTTGCTTAGTTTATGATAGAAATACTTTAACAAAAAATATAATTTTTATATTTTACTTTAGAAAAAATGTCCTTTAGTTCAAAACAATACTTATAGAAAGATGAATAATAAATAATAAAATTTAACCATCATTATAAGCGTAATTTTATCTCGTTTAGAAAAAAAAAACTAAGTTAAAGTTCATAATTATCACTTATTTTAGTTTTAAAGAGAAGATTTTTTTAATTGAATTTAAAGTACCTAAAATATTCTTTGTTTTAAATACATTTGGTTTATTATCGGTTTACAATTATTAAAATGAAATAGAAAAATTCATGTATAACAGCGGTTACAAAAAATTATAATATGTAAACAAACTGACTTTTCAGCAATTAACAAAGATATATTGAATAAATATGACAATTTTATTTTCCAAAGAGATTTCCACAAATTTTTAATACTGCAATTATTTTTCAAATACTTCAACAGTGTGAGGAAACTTGTAAAATAATCTGTTTCCTTTCTGTACTACAGTTGGCATAGGCAACATTTTTAGAATCTGTTCGAACTGTATGTATGCAATATCATTGTCATCTAATCTGAAAACAGATAATGTATCATCGCAAGCTTTCGAAAACATAACTTGCACTTCATCATCTTCTTCTAAATCACCTTGTGTAACAGCTATGTAGTTATACTTCTTTTTTTTTCAGTTACAAATTCTACTAGTATGTATGTTCTTTTAATTATTTTATTTGGTGTTATTTCTGTAAATTCTTTTTCTTCAGAAGTGAATTCAAGAACTTGAGAATACTGAGAATTTAAAATTTTTGATTCCGTAGAGGTTTCACAAATGTATCCTTCATTATTATTTCGTACAGTTTTCTCCTTATTGCAAAATTTTTCAATCAGGAAACTCTTGTAGTCGAAACAATGGCACAGATCATGTTCTTCATCATAGAAACAGCTGACATCTCTTTACTTGATGACTTTAGAGTTTTGTACTGTAGTAGTTTGATGTATGTTCAAAGTATCCTTTACAGTAGGCAAATCATCAGAAACAGCTTGTTCTTTTTTGTTTTCTTAGGAGACATTTTTAGATCTGGAAAATACCACAAATAAATAATACTTACTAATGCAAAAACAAATATAAACAAATGATAAAAATGATAGGTAAATTTGGTACTATGAATAAATATATATATATTATTACCATAAAAAATCTACATTCAGTTATAAAATGTAACCTCTGTTTATGTAACATCTGTTACTAAATTATGGTAACAGAGGTTACATTTAAGGAAAAACAATTTTCTTTCTTAAATAATAATATTCTAAAAAATAGTTATGTTACTTAAATAAACTTATTTTACTTAGAGTTTTGTGATTTAAAGAGAAATTTTATTTTTAAAACATTATTTAAATCTAAAATTGGAGTAACAGAAGTTACAAAGAAAAAACACACTCACCTTAGAACTTGATAAAATATACTCTAAACATGTCGCAGACAAAATGAAACTGGCACTTGTATTCTCTTCTAGAAAGTTCTTTGAGCAATATAGATTAGTAGCGATCTCTGATCTAGACAAAATTTTTATTATTTATTCAGCTAAATGTAAATAAAGTAACAGAGGTTTCATTTTCATGGACAAATGTTAAATTTAACTTATGCAGTTAAAAAATACATATCTTAATTCATTACTACAAATTTATTAAATTACTATATGTGTTAATTAAATAAAAGTAGATAAATATTGTTTTGTGCATAATATTTAGAATTGTAATCTGTTTGAAATTTGCTCTCTAGTCATTTGGACAGCGAAATTTCATGGCTAAGAATAGATAAATTGCATAAATTGTGCAATAATTACAATAAAATTAGCTAGATCAAATTTTAGACTAATTAAAAATAGTTTTTTTCTGAAAGATGGCATAAAAAATTTTGGGATTTCTTTGTATGTTTAATGAAAAAAAAAAAAAAATTTGGACATGAAAAGCACTTGCATTTTTGGTTTCACCCCTATAGATGTCACTACTATGCTGCATTTTTCAAGATTTCGTTATAGTTGATTAACTGAAGGTTTCTTCAAGCTGTTAAATCTAAAATTGACCTCCACTTTACCTCCATAATATATAGTAATGTTGCGAAACATGGGGGCAGTTAGCATTAGAAAAGTACAACTACGAATAAAAAAAAAATCCATATTTTATTACAAGTAAATACGTTCAAAATTATACTTTCCTTCTTGATTTAAACTTTGAATTTTAGTAGTTTTCTAAAGCACATGTAGAAGTTTATCTCTGTGTGTAACTGCTTTTGTTAATTCCTCAAATAGAGAGCATTTTCTATTTGTAGTGTTCTATTTTCATAATTTTTGAGTTCCACTCTTAGAAATATGAAATTTCCATATAGAAATATTATTGAATATGATTTCTTACTCAAGAATGGAATACCAGATTTCAGGATAAAAAGAAAAAAAAATATGTTTAATTTAACTTAAAAAAAATATTTTCCTGGTTTTGGTGAGTAAAAATCTAACAGTTAATAAATCCTATGCTGTTTTTCAGTTGCAGACCTGAGTAAGCCAAACTAAAACTTAGTTTTGTTTGAATTTAGATTATAAAATTAGGTCAAAACTTTTTTGAGTTGAGATTGGAAACTAAACATATTTTTTAAAGGAAATAAAATTGTAAGAAAAAAATTTAAAATTGTAAAAATATACATTTTTTAAACAAACAATGGAATTTTTGAATACTGATATTCATAATAATGACAAAACTGCAATAATTTATTACATTAAACTAGTATCATTTACTTAAAAACTATACTTATGCAAATGGATACATAACTTATTTCATTCTAAACTGTAGGCATATTGGCTCAGGTTTTTACATTAGGTCAATTGGTAGTTAAACATGTAATTGAAAAATCATTTCAACAGAGATATGATATAACAAACAATAGCGTTTAATAAAAATTCTTAGGCTGTGGAAAAAAAAAAAAAAAAACTAAATTTTTATTAGCAGGCTTTGATTCTTTCTTGTTATTTTGTAATATAAAGTAAAAATAATTTTCATTTAATACAAAAAAATGGGAAAAAAGGTTTATTATTTAATATTCTCTAAGAAAATATAATTTATTTGGGAAAAACAATCATGAAAAATCAATTTTTCAACTTTTCCGTTTTTTTCTGAAAAAAAAAAAAAAAAAAAAAAAAAAAAAAAAAAAAAAACAGTTTTTTCCATTACTTATTTTTCCCGAAAATTTACATCTCTAGCAACGACTCGTATTTTTAACGTAAATTTTCAATCTCATTCTTTGTTGTCAATTTAATTGTTTTTAATATTTTACAAACTCAACAACATACCTTTTATAAATGAATGGTTAAGTTAAATTTAAAAGTCACAAGTCATAATTACAAAGCTACACCCAACAAAATTAATTGGCGACATTAGTCGGGCATAAGCATATTTTTTCATTTGATATGGATTTTTCGAAGTATAACATAACATAACATAAAATTAATGTTGTGATTTACAAAGAGTTTTAGGAATGTCTGTCATTTTTTCACCACAATTAAAAAAATTAAATATTAATTTTCATTTAATTCTTTCGGGTCTGGTGTACTATTAATAGTACATGTCTTTTATTTGAGTATTATTTTGTATTTAGAAATATTTTTGCTTCCAATGTAATAATGTTAGTATATGCCTATGCATTTACTATGACTTCATTTATGTTTAGGCATTTAGTAATAATAATAATTATTATTACTGATTAATTTTCTTTGCGCGTTTGCGATTCTTTTATTTCAAACATATATTTGAAATATTAAATTCAAAATTAAAGTTACTTTCCTGAAAGGATCATGTGTAATAATGCGTAAAATGTATTAGAGAGTTGTAATCTAAATTAAATCTTGTTGTAATACAATATTTTCTAAACATCTCCAAAAATTCTTCCTCAGCCTATTTTCATATGAGTATTAGTTGAATAGTACGCAAAACAACAGCATTCGTTATCTTTCAGACTATGAAATATTCGTAAAACACTAATTAATTTATTTGGATAGCTAGTGTTAATATTATTAACGTAAAAGTAATTTTTTTCTAAAAATTGAAAAAAAAAATTCGGACCCGAAAGTTCTTATTCCTAACTCACATACCGGTTAATCTAAACTTAAATACCTGCATTCTAAAACATCACTTTGTTTTTATAATTCCGTTAACATCCGATTTTCGTATTTACTTACAGTTTTCAGAACAACAACAAGGTGTTTACTTTCTTCCACTGATTGTTTAAACAATTAACCTACTCTCGATTTTTCCGATATAAGTAGATGACAAAAAAGCATCCTGCGGAACATTGAGATTGAAATGTTGCAGAAAATTATGAACATTGACATTGCTAGTTGGATTTGGATTAAGAATGCTTAGTACATAGCTTATCAGCTTATATACTTAACCTTATTCTATTTAAAAGGTGGGTTTCCGTTTTCATTTTCCATTAGTTATAAGAAAGACCATTTGAAATCGAGAATTTTACCCGTAGTATTGAAGGGGGTAGCGTCTGTATTTTTATACTATTTTAATTTTTAACTGTTGTTATCGATTTCATAGACCAATGCTTTTTTTCAATTTTTATAGTTTAACTTGTGATTTTCAGTATAATTATGAACACCACCGAAATTTTGTTTTATTTGGAACTTTAGTATTATCACCAGAGATTTTTAAATTGGTGAATGTTAATTATAACAGTCCTGTACAAAAGGTTTAATATTAAAACACCATCCCATGAGTTAATCATGCCTTTTATTTATCTTTTGATCTTGCGGTCTCACAGACCACTTCACACTAGTTATGTTTATGTACAATTTCTGTTACATCTGTTAAAGGTTAAACTCTCTTCATTAACGTAAAGATAGAATTTTGCAATCATTTTTTTTTTTTTTTTTTTTTTTTTTTTTTTCACTCACTCTTGGAATGCTACAATTAGGAAAGTTGGGTACAGAAGTATGACAAAATTACATTTTGAAATTTATTTATACATTAATAAAATCGTTTAAAACATTTTCATGTTAGCCGGGGAAGAAGCGATAAATTGTCAAATATTTATGGTTACAACTGTGCACAAGTTGCAAGTTTTGAACAATCGATTTAATGATACATCAAACCACGCTCGCTAAAAAATACCAACTGAATCTGAAATTGCAACACTTGAATTTTTTTAAACTAAAAAGTAAAGAATTTATTATATAGTATATATTTTAAAAGTATGTAGTATAAGTGTGAGATTTAGTGAGTGAGTAACTGACCGATTGATCGACCGATCGACCATCCAACAGAAAAAAAAAAGATAAAAAGAAACAAAGAAAACAGGATAGCGACAAAATGATACTTTCGATTGAGTATTCATTTGGCAGATATTATTTTAATAAGGCAATAATGCGTATTAAAATTTAGTTCTAATGTAAAATTAAAATGAGTAATTTGTGATCCTTCAGAAATAATTCTTAAAGCAGTTGTGCGTATTAATAGAAATTTATTTACTTAACAGATATTTACTGAATTTGAAATGGTATATGTATTTTTTTTTAATGTTCACGCATAACTTTTGAACAAATATATAGATTTTCATACAGATAATTATACATATATAAATTTATAGGTAAAGACACTGAGATATTATCCGTGAATCTGTGTTAATATTTGTCATATTAAAATATCATCCATCTGTTTTTCAATCCTCTCCCGTGTAATTTTGGTAAACAGATGACCACGAAATTTCGATATATTGTTGAGATAAGCAGAATTTATCTCTAAAAATTGACAATGAAAACGACAATAATCTCTGAAAATGGCAATAATTTGACCATCACTAAAAACTCTGTAGTTTCAAAACCAATTAATGGAAAACAATTTTTTTTCTATGCTTTCATAAAATAGTAATGGTTTAAACAAAAAATCAAATATATATATTTAGCAATATTAATCAGTTAAATTTTAATGACAAAATTGACGTTTTAAAAATATGAAATTTCAAATATGCATTTTAATTACAATATAGTATTTCTGTAAAACTGTAAAAAAGCCTCAAAACTAAATTAGATTTTTGAATAGAATTTCATTTGGATTTTCGGAACATAAATTCAATTAGTGACTTTGAAATCCTTTCCAGAGGAGGCTTAAAATGTTTTAGGGGGGGGGGGGGGGCTGAGCCTCCTCTCCCTTAGCACCCCCTTTGCTACGGCTCTTATTGGAGTTGATTTGATACAGTAACTTTGCATTTTTATAAAATCTTGTTTACAATTCTATCTTTGCTTACATCGATGCACAAGCACCGCCTATTCGATGTTCGATGTATTTATTACTTTACAGTTTACCGAAAATTATAGCTCATAAAAACTTATGCGCAGTCCGTGCCTGTGAAAATCCTTTTGATTGCATGGTAAGTTCAGGCGCCTTGACGACTCAATTGAAATAAATCGTTAGACATGCCACAACGAACATTGTTCGTTAGAAAAGCACTGAAGCAGAATATATTTTATATAACTTTCTTTTGTACAGTTTTTACTCAGAGCAATTTATGTTGTAGTCTTAATGTTTTGCGTATTTTACATTAAGCGGATACAGTACCTTGAAATATCAATTGATCATATCGGTCGAAATATGGATTTTCTTTACTTTATATTAAATGAAAGTGTTTTTAATAGTGAATATTTTGATATCTCATTTTTACCTACACGACTGTTATATCGCGAGATATTGTAAATTTTGTTAATATATCCAGTGTAATTATTTATACAAATGAAAACTTTAAACTGATTTTTTTGCCTGTTTATATATTTATAACTTGCTTGTTTGAAAAATTCTAAGGTTTTTTTGCTAATTCAGATAGAGGTTTGACATTTTTTTTTTTACTTATTCTCCATGGTGAATTTTATACATTTATGCATGGATTTAACATTCAAGTTAATTTTTATTTTAAAAAAAATATTTAATTTGATAGTTTGTTGAATTTTCTTCCTTTTTTACTGAAAACGAGAGAAAAAAATCATTAAATCCCATACATCTAAAAATACATGCACGTTTTATGTAGTATATATTCTAATGAATATGGAAAAAAATCGAAGCAAAAACATTCATATTTAAAAAAGTAGTTTGGGATTTTCAAAGAAATTACTTTTTTTAAATTTTAGTAAAATAGGATGCTCTACAAGAATTTTTTGTTTTTAATTTTATTTAATTTTTAGCATTAAGTATTGTGCCACGAAATGTACCTTACAGTATTATTCAAAACTTAAGAAATGGTTTCAACGGCATTGTGTCCCCTTAAGAGCTTACTTTCAGTCAAGCGAAAAGAGCCGCCCGCTAATTCTATGGAGGAAATTTATAGCGATATCTCGATTGCATTTCAATATTGTAAAATGTTGTTTTGCATTTGAAGGCTAAGGACATTTTTTATTTTCGATTTCGTCAACAGGAATTTTTATTGAGGACACTTTCGTTTTCAGAACTGGTTTTGAAAGTGAAAGCGTTCTCATAAAAAAAAAAAATCTGCAATTAAAATCGTAGCAATGAAAAACAGCCTTTGTACAGATCAACCTCAACAATCCAATGCGGAGAAAGGAAAAAGAATAATTTAAAAATATTAAAATGCGAACAAGATATCTTTATAAATTTTTAACCGACTTCAAAAAGGAGAGGAGGTTATCAATTCGACGCGTATGTATTTTTTTTTTTTTATGTATGTACACCGATTACTCCGAAACTATGCAGCCGATTAATTTGGTTTTGGTGTTAAATTAAAGAGCTTATTCTCGGATTGGTACCACTTCCATTTCATAGAAATTGGTTCAGTAGTTTTTTAGTAATTAAGCAAAAACTATTAAAATTAGTGTTTTTTCGCTAATTAAAACTGTTGAATTAGTTCCTACAATTGAGTGAAGTCAGGATGGCCGAGCGGTTTAAAGCGCCTGATTTAAGCTCTGGTTCTCGAAAGTGACAATGGGTTCGAACCCCACTCCTGACATACGCGTGTACAATAACTTTCCGTGTTATAATTTTTACATATATATTTTACAAATTAAATGCTAATTATGCTATTAAGAATATTTTTAACCGACTTCAAAAAGGAGAGGAGGATATCAATTCGACCCGTATTTTTTTTAATGTATGTTCACCGATTACTCCGAAACTATGCAGCCGATTAATTTGATTTTGGTGTTAAATTAAAGAGCTTATTCTCGGATTGGTACCACTTCCATTTCATAGAAATTGGTTCAGTAGTTTTTTAGTAATTAAGCAAAAACTATTAAAATTAGTGTTTTTTCGCTAATTAAAACTGTTGAATTAGTTCCTACAAGTGAGTGAAGTCAGGATGGCCGAGCGGTTTAAAGCGCCTGATTTAAGCTCTGGTTCTCGAAAGTGACATGGGTTCGAACCCCACTCCTGACATACGTGTGTACAATAACTTTCCGTATTATAATTTTTGCATATATATTTTACAAATTAAATACTAATTATGCTATTAAGAATATTTTGTATTTAACAGTTAGCACAGAGTATCAGAGATCTTTTATCAACTCAATACTTTATCAGTGAAAGGGTGCTAAATTAATTGACTTGCAAAAAGTAACATGACATTGAATAAGTTTCCGAACCTATTGCGTAATATAATTTTTACATATATATTTTACAAATTAAATACTAACTATGCTATTGAGAATATTTTTAACCGACTTCAAGAAGGAGAGGAGGTTACCAATTCATCGCGTATGTATTTTTTAAATGTATATTCACCGATTACGCCGGAATTATCCAACTGATTAATTTAGTTTTGGTGTTAAATTAAAGAGCTTACTCTCGGTTTGGTACCACTTCCATTTCATAGAAATTGGTTCAGTAATTTTTTAGTAAACAGGCAAAAACTATTAAAATTAGTGATTTTTCGCTAATTAAAACTGTTGAATGGGTTCCTGCCATAGAGTGTAGTCAGGATGGCCGAGCGGTCTAAGGCGCCTGATTTAAGTTCTGGTTCTCGAAAGAGGGCGTGGGTTCGAACCCCACTTCCGACATGCATGTATACAACAACCTTCTACGTATTATAATTTTACACATATATTTTTCAAATTAAATACTAATTATGCTATTAAGAATATTTTGTATTTAACCGTTAGCACAGAGTATTAGAGAAATTTTACCAACTCAATACTTTATCAGTGAAAGAGTGCTAAAATAATAGAATTGTGAAAAATAATATGACGTTGAATAAGTTCACCGAATAGATTGTAGTCAAGATAGCCGAGCGGTCTAAGGCACCTGATTTCAGCTTTGGTTCTCGAAAGAGAGCGGGGGGTTCGAACCCCACTCCTGACATGCATGTATACAATAACCTTTTTCAGCATTATAATTTTTACACATATATTTTACAAATTAAATACTAATTATGTTATTAAGAATATTTTGTATTTAACCGTTAGCACACAGAATCAGAGATCTTTTATCTCCTCAATACTTTATCAGTGAAAGAGTGCTAAAATTATAGACTTGCGAAAAATAACATGACCTTGAATAAGTTCCCTGAGCTGATTGCAATCAGGATAGCCGAGCGGTCTAATGCGCTTGATTTAAGCTCTGGTTCTCGAAAGAGAACGTGGGATCGAACCCCACTCCTGGCATACATATAATACAAAAACCTTTTCCGTATTATTCTTTTTTCACATATATTTTACAAATTAAATACTAATTATGCTATTAAGAATATTTTGTTTTTAACCGTTAGCACAGAGTATCAGATCTTTTACCAACTCAGTACTTTATCAGTGAAAGTGTGCTAAAATAATAGACTTGCGAAAAGTAATATAGCGTTGTTCACGGCTTAGATTGCTGTTAGGATAGCCGAGCGGTCTAAGGCGCCCCATTTAAGCTCTGGTTCTCGAAAGAGATCGTGGGTTCGAATCCCATTCCTGACATCCATGTATAACACACAGTATTTTTTCCGTATTATAATTTTTTTAACTGACTTAAAAAAATGAACTTTAAAAAAAATATATAACCGACTTCAATCAACGCTCTAAAAAGAGTTAAATAATTCTTTAAAATACCCTAATGATGAATTGTTACCTAATAACCACACATCAGATATCATGTACCGACAAAAAAAAAAAAAATGGTTACAAGTTTAATACATAGAATTTAATATCCAACAAACATGGTTTTTCGACAGAATATTTTTACAAGAGATATTAATTTACATATTTTTGATTTAATTTATGAATATATACATATAAAAAGTAATGAATTACTTTTGAAGTTGGTGCCAAACAATCACAATCAATAATGATTTTTACCATTTTATTTATGGTATTATGCATAATATAACCACAATTCTTACTATACTTACAATAGTTTGGCACCAACTTCAAAAAGTAATTCATTACTTTTATATGTATATATTCATAAATTAAATCAAAAATATGTAAACTAATCTCTTGTAAAAATATTCTGTCGAAAAACCATGTTTGCTGGATATTAAATTCTATGTATTAAACTCGTAACCATTTTTGATTGGCCCCACCAGTGGCCGAGAGGTTCGGACCTCTCAACTGGTAGACGGCAGGTGCTGGGTTCGAACCCAATCGCGGCTGTCGGCCTAACCGTTCGGAGTTTTCGTGGTTTTCTTCGAACCTTGCGTAAATACGGGTTAGGTTCCCTTAGAAAGACCTCCACGAAGGGCATTTCCCCCTGGTCCTATATCCCTAGCGCAGATAATCGGACGTCAAAAATCAATCAATCAACCATTTTTGTTTGTCGGTACATGATATCTGATGTGTGGTTATTAACCGACTTCAAAAAGGAGAGGAGGTTATCAATTCGAAGCGTATGTATCTTTTTTTTTTTATGTATGTTCACCGATTACTCCGAAACTATGCAGCCGATTAATTTGGTTTTGTGTTAAATTAAAGAGCTTACTCTCGGATTGGTACCACATCCATTTCATAGAAACTGGTGCAGTAGTTTTTTAGTAATTAAGCAAAAACTACTAAAATTAGTGTTTTTTCGGTAATTAAAACTGTTGAATTAGTTCCTGCAATTGAGAGAAGTCAGGATGGCCAAGCGGTTTAAAGCGCCTGATTTAAGCTCTGGTTCTCGAAAGTGACAGTGGGTTCGAACCCCACTCCTTACATACGTGTGTACAATATTTTTCCGTATTATAATTTTTACACATATATTTTACAAATTAAATACTAATTATGCTATTAAGAATATTTTGTATTTAACCGTTAGCACAGTGTATCAGAGATCTTTTTCAACTCAATACTTTATCAGTGAAAGAGTGCGAAAATAATTGACTGGCAAAAAGTAACATGACATTGAATAAGTTTCCGAACCTATTCCGTATTATAGTTTTTACATATATATTTTACAAATTAAATACTAATTATGCTATTAAGAATATTTTAACCGACTTCAAGAAGGAGAGGAGGTTATCAATTCATCGCGTATGTATTTTTTTAATGTATGCTCACCGATTATGCCGAAACTATCCAACTGATTAATTTGGTTTTGGTGTTAAATTAAAGAACTTACTCTCAGATTGGTACCACTTCCATTTCATAGAAATTGGTTCAGTAATTTTTTAGTAAACGGGCAAAAACTATTAAAATTAGTGATTTTTCGCTAATTAAAACTGTTGAATGAGTTCCTACCATGGAGTGCAGTCAGGATGGCCGAGCGGTCTAAGGCGCGTTGATTTAAGTTCTGGTTCTCAAAAGAGAGCGTGGGTTCGAACCCCACTTCCGACATACATGTATACAACAACCTATTCCGTATTATAATTTTTACACATATATTTTGCAAATTAAATACTAATTATGCTATTAAGAATATTTTGTATTTAACCGTTAGCGCAGAGTATCAGAGATCTTTTACCAACTCAATACTTTATCAGTGAGAGAGTGCTAAAATAATAGACTTGCGAAAAGTAATATGACGTTGAATAAGTTCACCGAATAGATTGTAGTCAAGATAGCCGAGCGGTCTAAGGCGCCTGATCTAAGCTTTAGTTCTCGAAAGAGAGCGGGGGTTCGAACCCCACTCCTGACATGCATGTATACAATAACCTTTTTCCGCATTATAATTTTTAAACATATATTTTACAAATTAAATACTAGTTATGTTATTAAGAATATTTTGTATTTAACCGTTAGCACAGAGAATCAGATATCCTTTATCTCCTCAATACTTTATCAGTGAAAGAGTGCTAAATTAATAGACTTGCGAAAAATAACATGACCTTGAATAAGTTCCCTGAGTTGATTGCAATCAGGATAGCCGAGCGATCTAATGCGCTTAATTTAAGCTCTGGTTCTCGAAAGAGAACGTGGGTTCGAACCCCACTCCTGACGTACATATATACAAAAGCCTTTTCCGTATTATTCTTTTTACACATATATTTTACAAATTAAATACTAATTATGCTATTAAGAATATTTTGTTTTTAACCTTTAGCACAGAGTATCAGAGATCTTTTAGCAACTCAGTACTTTATCAGTGAAAGTGTGCTAAAATAATTGACTTGCGAAAAGTAATATGGCGTTGTTCACCGTTTTGATTGCAGTCAGGATAGCCGAGCGATCTAAGGCACGCGATTTAATCTCTGGTTCTCGAAATAGATCGTGGGTTCGAACCCCATTCCTGACATCCATGTATAACATACAGTATTTTTCCGTATTATTATTTCTTTAACTGACTTAAAAAAGGAGAGAAGGTTATCATCAATTCGACCGCATATGTACTTTTTTTTATATATGTTCACCGATTACACCGCAACTATCCAACCGATTAAACTAAGTATTACGGTATAAATAACTAAAAAGTAAGAAATAAAATAAACTTTTTCAAAAAAAAAAAAAAAAAAAAAAAATATAACCGACTTCAATCAACGCTCTAAAAAGAGTTAAATAATTCTTTAAAATACCCTAATGATGAATTGTTATCTAATAACCACACATCAGATATCATGTACCGACAAAAAAAATGGTTATAAGTTTAATACATAGAACTTAATATCCAGCAAATATGGTTTTTCTAACAGAATATTTTTTACAAGAGATTAATTTACATATTTTTGATTTATTTTATGAATATATACATATAAAAAGTAATGAATTACTTTTTGAAGTTGGTGCCAAACTATTGTAAGTATAGTAAGAATTGTTGTTATATTATGTCTAATACCATAAATAAAATGGTAAAAATCATTATTGATTGTGATCGTTTGGCACCAACTTCAAAAAGTAATTCATTACTTTTTATATGTATATATTCATAAATTAAATCAAAAATATGTAAATTAATCTCTTGTAAAAAATATTCTGTTAGAAAAACCATATTTGCTGGATATTAAGTTCTATGTATTAAACTTATAACCATTTTTTTGTCGGTATATCTGATGTGTGGTTATTAGATAACAATTCATCATTAGGGTATTTTAAAGAATTATTTAACTCTTTATAGAGCGTTGATTGAAGTCGGTTATATTTTTTTTTGAAAAAGTTTATTTTATTTCCTTAGGATTAGCATTAGCGAGTGAGTCCTTAAGCTTGAGTTAAGTATAAGGGACCGGGTTATAGTCTTATATGTCTGGCAAGTTAAGTTATAGAGAGTATGTATCGTGAAAAAAGTTGATATCGAGAATATTGTTTCAACTTTTTCCCATTTTGAATCACGTTTATTTTTATCTTAGCACGTTACATATTATTGGAATATGACCTATTGAGTCATCAGATTACACTATGTATGTACTAGTTACGAGTGTAACAAATTAATAAATAGGAGAGAGTGGGGTGAAGTGGGACAGTGAGAGGAATGGGGGAGTAGGTTTTTCTTACGTATCATTATAAACATTTCATTAATCACAATACAATATTAAACGATGGTAGTCCAGTCTTCAATTGAAAAAAAAAAATTATCTGTATAAACTTGCAATTGTATTAAGCAGGCTTGTCAAACTCGTCTACCACCGCGGGCCAGATTTAGCATTGTACACAAAGCCGCGGGCCACTTTTTTGAAAATAAAGAAGCAGATTAATTTGATAACTATCGCAAATGAAAACTATACATTAAAAATACAGCATTGTTTTAAAAAACAAACAAGCAAACGAAAATATATACAAATATTTAAAGCCTATTTATTGGAAAAATTAAAAACACGCAACAGGAATTTTTTAAAAATATAGTATTTTTTAATTAAAAACAAATCTAGCAAAAGCATCTTATGAGAGGGCACTGTCAAATGCAAAAAAAATAAATAAATAAATAAATAAATAAAATAAATAAAAAATAAAAATAAAATAAAATAAGTTACAATAAAACTACAAACGTGCTTAAACACATATTGGACATTTTAAAATTTAAATCGCCATCATCGCAATTAAAATTATACAAAAATGTGTTATTAATTTTGTAATCCTAATACAGTCGGCTCTCGTTAATTCGAAATCGTATAAATCGAATCTTCGCTGAATTCGAACTAAACATGCAGTCCCGAAATTTTCAATAGCAGAATAACGTTAAAAACTTTCATTTATTCGAATTCATTTTCTCCTGACTTTCGTTTAATTCAAACTAACGAGATTTCGATTTTCCCCTTTTCCTTACTTTCTCCCGGTCTTTATATCTTTGAATTACCGTATTTACTCGTGTATAAGGCGCACTCCTACTTCACAAGTAAAAATGGCGGTTTCTTAAAATCTCGTGTATAACGCGCACCATAAATTTGATACGCTAATGAAGAATCACCAAATGAATTGCAGTAAAGAAAAAAATCGAAACAAACATTACACCAGGCCAGAAAACAAGACGAAAATACATTTTTAGACTTCGGATTGTAAGAGAATGACGGGAAATAGGAATGAGTGACGGTAAAGAGAATTGCTGATTAGCGCTGAGATAATGTCACTAGATCTGTTGTATAAAAAACTGCAAGGAACGAAATAAATATGCAGTAATACTTTAATTAAGTAATATTTTCAGAGTTTTAATATCTTCTTTGAATAATTTCTTGTTTCATATGTATATTGTTCGACTGCATCAAACAGTAGAAAATTATTCCGTGTATAAGGCGCACCTGGGAGTTTTGCCTTAATTTTTTGAAAAAAAGTGCGCCTTATACACGAGTAAATACGGTAACTTTTTTTCTTTCATTTTTGTCTGAATTGTTCTTATCAATTATACATAAAATTCCATGGGTTTGATATCCAATTTTTTAGTGCCCCGTCTGTCCATCAGTGACAACCCCACTTCATCTTCGTTTGTGCTTTTTAATAATCCCTTCATTAGTTTATATATTTATATCTTTTAATTTAATATTAAGTCATAGTCTAATGATAAAAATCGAAACATATTTAAAAAAATACTATATAATATCAATTTCTTTGTAATAGTACCCCTTTAAACATATTTCCCTCTCATATTTTCCATAATTCGAACTCTGGATAATTCAAAAATTTCTTGTGGTCCGACAAGTCGCATTAACGAGAGCCGACTGTATCTGCATTTTTAGGTGCGTTCGTAATTATGTAAATACGTAGCACCTATTGTTTTCGCTCAGTCCGTCCGTCTGTCCGTCCGTCCGTCTGTCTGTCTGTCTGTCCGCATATAACAACGCAAAAACTACCCAACCGAATCGTTTGAAATTTAAAATACATAATTATAACATAATTTTGTCGAGTCATTTCAAATTTTATGAAAATCGGATGGATAGATCAATTACAGGGACATTCAAAAGGATTCCGTTACATTACGGTCAATAGGGAAAAAAAGTTTTAAATGCATTTTAATCGTTTGAAATTTAAAACATGTAATTATTGCGTAATTTTGTCGAGTCATTTCAAATGTTATGAAAATCGGATGCATAGATCAATTACAGGGACAATCAAAAGGATTCCGTTACATTACGGTCAATGGGGAAAAAGTTTCAAATGCATTTTAATGATGTTACACTCATTCGAACATAATAGAAAAGGCATGAATCTATGAAATATATACTAAAATATGCAGTCTGTACAATCTGTGATGCAAATAATTTTTATTATTAAATTACAGGGCCGCACAAAAATATTCCACTATATAATGCTATACGGGGAAACATGGTTTGTTACGTGTTTTAATTATATTCAACTATTTCACATTTTATGAATAAGATATACGTTGCTGAGGTGTAATAAAAATTACTTCCTGCATATTTACAGAAACGTAAAGATTTCGACTACTATACTGTATCCGGAGTACGCTCTACTATATCAGCAAGATCTGAATATTTTTAAAACTTCGTTATCGTACGAACGCACCTCATTTGCTACGTCCACGTGCAATTTCCAACTTGTCTTTTATGTTGTAATTGCTACTTTTTTTAAAACCAATCATTAATAGAACACAATTATTTACACTATAATATTATGAAATAAAAAAAATCATAATTGATTAAAATATATTAGCTATATTGATCTAGCATAGGAATAATTTCCTGATTCTCGTCACTTATATTTAAGTACATATCGTGTCTGCGAAAAAAAAAAAAAAAAAAAAAAAAAAACTGCCCACACAGTAAAATTTCTTGCACCTATATTTGCTAGAATTATAAAGTTAAAAAGCATAATTAACGCTAGGCACCGCCACGGGCCAACTAAATGAGAAAAATTGGTTATTAAAAATATATTTGTCAATGGCTAATTATGGCTACTGTCTACTAATGAAAATTTGTTTGTTTAGTGAAAATTTTCAATTATGAAAAGTTAATGTTATATTTCTGTTAATGAAAATTTTCAACACATATTGAAATTATAAATTTCATGCGATTACTGAAATTTCTGGATATATCGTGAATATTTATAGAAATGTCCCTGCATATTGTTGAATTTATTTAACTATTTGGACATCCTTTTATTCTAACTTTAACGATTTCGAACTGTGTGCAATTGCACCCAATCGTTGTTTTTAAAATAAGATTGATTAATTTTAATATGGTTCAGGAACACACTTTTTTCAACAAGGCTTCAACTATTTTTTTTCCAAATTATTTCTAGATATTTGTGGGTTTTTTGCATTACTTGTGAGTAAATTCTCAGCAAACTTCAATGAAATTGCTACACTTCAAACACAATCTTTCAGTCTTTGTTTGAGTACAAAAAATTATTTCAAATTGACTTTCATGAATCTGTGACATTATATCTTCATCATCAAGAAAGATCACACAAGTTATAATTTACAATGATATGTTTACTAACTTTCAAAAATGAAACTAATGAGCTTAGATCCAAAATGCTCGCTTTCGACTATGCATGCAGCCAAATAATAAAAACAGGGTAACAATTTTTTGTTACTACTATTATTACTACTATTATTTATTATTATTTTACAAAACGAGAAATCGTGCGACTTTTCCTTTTAAAACTATTTATTTCTTTTGACTTTTTAGAAACTCTTAATTAGAAATTAGCGTCGTATTTTCGATACATTTTTAGTACCTAACAAATACCACGCAATACCTTCTAATGTCATAGTGAATCAAAAAGAGCAATAAAATAATGTATTCGCTTCAACATAAAACACATAATAAACTATTAGATAAAAACATAACACTTTTATAAATTTTTAAATCTTCAGATTAAGATATGCTCTTCTTAACTTTCTTTTTGATAACTTTTGAATACCCTATCTTTTGGAAGCGAAATTTTAAAATGAATTTGATTTGATCATATTCAAGACTGTATGTTTGAATTTTTTATGCCACAGTGGTATTGTATGCATCTTCTATGCCAAATTGTAAAGAAAAAAAATCATCCTAAATAACAACTATTAATTTAAAAATTTAAACTTTTCCTTATTTAATTTCGGATTATTAAATATAATGTATGTCAATACCTGCCATTAAATGTAATGAAGAATAATATTCTGAAATAATGGTATATATTTTGAATAAAATCATTCTCCAATTTTGAAACGCTGCAATATTTGCAATGCAATGTATATTTCCTGCATCAAACTAAGAACTGAACTTAAGCATACGAAAATGCCAAAGGCTTGGTGGGCCACAGAGAAGTTCTTGGAGGGCCAATGGTGGCCCGCGGGCTACGTGTTTCACTTGCCTGGTATAAAGGAAAAGATTATTTCAAGAATCAAAAGTAAATTTATATACTTTTTATGCTTTTTGTGTATTAAGGACTTGTTTATGCATAGATGTAATAGTTTCCCTATTTATGGAACATTGTATTGTATATTATCCATAATTTAAAATAAGCTTAAAAGCAACATTTTTGTTTATGCAAGAACTTTAACACAAAAGAAAAAAGTGGGTAGGAATACAACATGGCAGTAAAGGGAAAAATGGGATATGCCCAATTTTTATTTTTTAATAAGAAGAATGTAAAATGCTAACAAGCAAGCATTTTTAAAAGGACAATATATTAATTTTAACATTGTTAATATATTCATTTACTTTAAAATGTAAATAAATTGAAGAGAGAATTTTTTAATGTCTTGACTGACAATCCCGAATTTTCACTCACTGGAATTTTATGTTGTGAAACATACATTAACAACCTACAATCTTTGTTTGATTGTATATCTAACCGACACTGGACTATTTGTGTTTTTATAGCTATCTTTTATTACTGTTCTATGCCTCCCTGTAAGTGGGGAGATATGAGGCAGATTTTGAAACTTACAATTTTTTTAATTATAATATAGCTTTTGTATGTTATCTATATATATAAAAGTCTGTCTGGATTACGTGTTAATCACGACACAAGAAAATCTACCGAACCAAAATCCTTTAAAATTGGGATAAAAATACTACTTATAACATCGAGTGCCGCTAAGAAGGGATTTTCGAAAATTCCATCCCTAAGTGAGGTAAAAAAAAACGAACTTTTAAAAAATTCGTTAAAAATCGGCTTTTGTAGCTGTTCTTCAACTGATATCATATTTTAGTGTATTTTTTCATGCTGAATCGAATGGTACTAAGCAAATTCTTTTACATCCATTAGTTCGTGAGATACTTCATATTTTCCAAATTTGGCGATGTCTTCGGCGCTAAAACTTGAAATTTTCAATCCTTACCTATATATATAAAAGAAAGTCTGGATTTCGTATTAATCAGGACACAAAAAAAAATCTCCCGAACCAAAAATCTTGAAAATTGTGGTAAAAATACTACTTATATAACATAGAGTGCCGCTAAGAAGGGGTTTTCGAAAATTCCACCCCTACGGGGGTAAAAAAAAGAACGAACTTTTAAAAAATTAATTTAAAATCGGCTTTTGTAGTTGTTCTTCAACTGATATCATATTTTAGTGTATTTTTTCATGCTGAATCGAATGGTACTAAGCAAATTCTTTTAAATCCATTAGTTCGTTAGATACTTCACATTTTCCAAATTTGGCGATATCTTCGTCGCTAAAACCTGAAAATTTCAATCTGTATATGTAAAAAAAAAGTCTGGATTTCGTATTAATCATCGTACAAAAAAATCTATTGAACCTACAATTTTGAAAAAGAGATCTATAATCAGGTTAACATGATTATATACGCTATATTTAATTATCTCAATATATATAAAACGCAAAGTGAAATTTCTTTCCGGTCGCTTATAACTTAAGTTCTACTAGATAGATTTTAATGGAACTTACATTGTGTTGTATAATTTTTCAGAAATTTTGTAATAAATAAAATATAGCATTCTACGTTGTTTAATTGACTACTTTTGGAGATGTTTTAAATCGGATGAACCCAATTACAAAAGGTTGGCTTTATTTGAAAGGTTCCGCTGAATGAATTTTTATTTGATTAATATTGTTAACATGTTGACCGCTACGTCATTCATTGGTGACTAACATTGAACTTTTCGTTTAGATGACTGACTTTTCACCGATGACAAACAGACTAAAATATGATACAAAACTAAAAATTACTATGATATAAAAATTTCTTTTGATTCAAAGTTTCTTTTAAAAAAAAACTGACCAGCGTAGCGAGCGAAGGCTGCTAGTGTTTCTATATTGTTCCAGGAGTTTAGTGTTTCAGTTTGCACTCTATAAATTGAAATTTTCGTTTTTCTGTCAAAGTTGATTTTCTTACTTTTGTAAAAAGTGTCCCACTCTCCCATACAACATGGAAATTTATACATTTACCTAAGTATTTTATTAATTTTTGATAAATCCTAATTCTTCTTATCTACCCCCCCCCCCCCCCGTCTTTTTTTTTTTTTCTTAATCCCTTCTATAATTTTTGAATTGCTACGCAACTGGATTAGAGCACATTTACAAACGTAAAATATGTTTGAAGGAGAAAAAAAAAAAAAAAAAAGAAAAAAGAATGAAAGAAAAAAAAGATGATAATGAGAGGCAACGAACGTAAAGTTCGTGGTTGCTGTTTTTGTTTTTTTTTTTTCATTTTCTTCAGTTGTACTTTGATATCTATATCAAGGTGTGTGATATCATAAATATTTCATGCAGCTACAATTATTCTGTCATCTACAAGGTTGCACGTGTGCCAAAGTACAAAATTGTGACATGGAGGTTTTTTTTTTCCCTCCCTTTGCGGGATTCCCTTTGTCTTTATCACATTTCGTAAGTGATTTCGATATTTTATAAGTGTTCAGCATTCTACAGTTGCTAATTTTAGTATTGCCAATTGCAAGTTCTTTCTCCCCGTAATTCTTAATTAAAAAATTAAGTAACACACTCTTATTGTCCAATTTCTTTCTCTTTTTTTAAATCATTATTTAAACTCTCATAGAGTTAAACCTATACATTTGTTGATTTAAAAAAAATCGTAGTTTGGCAAAGAAAAGAATGAAATGTTTATTGCTTTCTTGCTGTTCTTAATCAGCCTTCATTTTTGAATAAAATTTATTTGATTTGGGAGGAAAAATACATACACATACTTAAATAAATAAATAAAAGAAACACACAAGGCTGACAGCTGTGATATATTGATGCAAATGTGACTTTTTTTTTCTAGTCAAATGAGACCAGAATTTCATTAAATAATACATTTGATCAAAAACTACCTAGCAAACATTTTATTAAAAAATATTCAGATTCATCCTACGTTTATCAGATCATTCTACGTTACTCCCTCCCGGGAAATTTACGGTTATGTAATATGTACATCTTACGGTGGTTTTAACTTTTAAACAAGCCCAGATATCAAAATTCCATTTCATTCCACCCGGAACTACCTTTCCATATAAATTTTTACATGGTCCTTTAAAACAAACAGCATCCAATTTTTACAAGTCCTGGTAAAATATTCAAATGTCGAATGCTGTAAATTTTAATTTTGACTGCCTAAGGGCAATTGCTCAGACGTGGAAACCACGTCTAGAGCAAGTATGTTCTTACTCCCTGGCATATTTATTAAATTCTTAAACGAAATAAATAAATAAAGGTATAGTGTTAGTATTAAGTCTATAGACACAAATCGCAGAAAAAAAAAGAGCTATGGTTAACTGAAAAAACATGAAAAATACATAAAGATGTAGTAGACTATGATCGCCATAAGCGCGACAATGAGCACGAGTAGAAATAAATAATATTGAAAAGTGACCACTGTATATAAAGGTGAGAGATCATAACTAATGATCAACCAAAACCGAATTTCGGTATCCTTTTTTTGACCGAAAGCGAAAATGTACAATTTTTTTGAAAATTAATTCATACATACGTATACGTAATTATTATTAAATAAATGTACGTGTAATTTTATGTGTTGTCTAAGTTGACTCTGTGTGTCTCTGACCAAAATTTTTTATTTTCATATAAAATGAAATGGAATTAATTGACCAATGACTAAAATTATTTTTTTAACTATACGAATTTCGTGTAATCAAATGTTTTAAGTATAGATACGTCGATTTATCTTTTATACTGGTTTATGTGAAATATAATCTGTTATACTAGAATTAAAAAAAAAAAAAAAAAAAAAAAAAAAAAAAAAAAAAAAAATTCGAAATACTATTGCGGTTTCATACTAAAAAAATCTGTTATAGCTGTCTGCAGCTTTAAATGAACACATGGAATGCGTTTTCAAAGTTTAGACACATGTGCACTTCTTACTTTATAATTTGCACTCGTGCATTGTGTCAGTAATAACTGATAATTATAAACAACGAAGTTTCATGGCAATAAATAAATAGTGTCTCATTGGAGCTTATACATCTCAAATCAACATGTAATGTTGAAAATTTTCGGCGGAAGAAAAGGTCATTTTGGAATACAGATATTTCGGTCTGACCGAATTTTCCAGAACACTTTCGCCAAAAACGATTTTTTGTCAAAACTCTGATTTCGGGCCCAAAATGGAACCGGATTTTCAGTCTGTCTCTCACCATAAACGGTGATAGGGAAAAAACAAACAAAAAAAAAAAAAAAAAAAAAGGAAAAAGGAATATTTTTGTATTTATTAAGTAGAAAATTGTTAGATAAGTCCATTAGGAAACTAAAAAATTGTTTCTGATTTTAAGGAAGAAATGACTTCAATGCCCCCACCCATTCATATTACTTTTACTTTAACATTTTACACTTATTTATTATATGTAACTAAAATGTATCCAAGTGTTTATCTATACAGGGTGTTTATAAAGTCCCGAACCCATTTTGATGTTTAATAACTCATAAAATAATGAAGATAGATTAAAATTAATAACTTAAATGGTTAGATAGACTCAAAGTTTCACGACCCTTGTTAATGAACTTCCACGTGTGGCCCCCTTCGTCGCACGGAGAATATCAAGTCGATAATCAATTTCACCCCAGTAGCGGCAAGCATGTCGGCATCCACAGAGGCAATTGCGGTTGTAATTCTGGCTTTGAAGTCATCAATGTTCGACACTCTCCTCTTGTAAACATTCCTTTACAAATCCCCAAAGGAAAAAGTCCAGCGGCGTTACATCAGGTGATCTGGGTGGCCAAGGAATTGGACCTCCTCGCCCATCTATCTTTCTGGAAAATAGTCATTCAAAGAAGTATGAACGATGGTACCCTAATGAAATGGTGCACCATCTTGTTGTAAAAATACATGTGGCTGAAGTTCTTCAAGTTGTGTAAATACGAAGTTTTCCAACATGTCTAAGTATACGACTGATGAGACCGCAATAGCTTCTGTGGATGACGACATGCTTGCCGCTACCTGGCGTGTAATTCCCTAACGACTTGATATTCTCCGTGCGACGAAGGGGCCACACGTGGAAGTTCATTGCAGGCTCGGACTGGCCCGCCGGCCCATCGGCCGGAGGGCCGGTGCGCCCTCCTCCAGGGAAAACTTTGCGCCCCTGAGTGTCTTAGTCTCTCCAGTATTTTTTTCGTTCGTTGTACACATGAATTCTGATTTCTGTACTAAATTTCGAGAATTCGTTACAGAATAATAATCATTCGACAGACAAGAGAGGTATTTTTACGCACAAGAGAGGTATTTTTAATCATAACAAAGAAATTAAATATATACCGAAATAATTTCAGGGTCGGAAACCAACGTAGGCATCTTTGTAGGCAATTGAGGAGGAAACATGCGCCCAGGGAAATCTAATTATGACGCCCTCAGTTGGATTTTTTTATCGTTTCTATTTATGATATCGCTTAGATTTTAACCAAATATTTTGCATTTTTTCTGTCCTGTACCTTGTCCATCTTTTTAAACCCACTCTTTAATGCACCTATAATTAAAACAGTTCTTTCTGAAAAAACTTGAGAAAAGAAAGGAATAAGTATCAGTAGGCAAAAAAGTGTAGATTTTGTTGTTGATTGGAAAACAATATCTTACTTTTCGAGGAATAGAAACTTGATGACACTTCTAGATTACAATCTTGCAAGTTTTGGAATCCAACGCGGCTAGCATATTTTTATTCCCAAAATCTGTACCATAATATCAGATTAGTAATCTTCGTTTAATTTAATGATACACTTTCCTTGGTTTAATAACTTTTAGGAGTTTCTAGTATGTAATTTAAAATTTTTTTTAAAGTTCAATTTAATCACGAAAAAATCTACCATTAAATAAAGTGATGGACATAATAAGAAATTATTATAGTTTTTAAAAAAATGGTCACAGGATTTTGCATGTTTCAGGAATACAATCTTTAGGGCATTTCTCTCCATTTTCGAAACTTTTCCCTTGATATTTCTCTTGATCTCTAATTATGATAAGAATTTTTCGAATCTTCCAAAAAGCGTGCACAGAAGAGTAAATTTTAAAAAAAATATTTTAATGATTTAAAACAAATAAGGCTGATTTTTTGTATACTAGTTTTATAGAGATCTAATACAAATTACTTTATGAATACATAAAAATTTTTTAAGGGTAGAAAATTTCTCTTCCCACAAGGTATCGGATTTACAAAAGAAATTGCTGTTCAGATCGTAACAAATAAAATTTTTTTCATTTTTAACTGATTGACGACTAATTCTTATTACATTAAAGAGATAAAAACAAAGTTGAAGCCCTTAACTGCAACATTATTTGGCGCCACGTGCTAAAAATTCTTGTTAATTTTCTACTAATTTTCTGTGCGACATTGATGATAGTCTAAGAGCCGACAGCACAAAAACTTAAGGCATCGAACACAAGAAAAAAAAAACCTTTATTTTTTATGAAAGAAAAGTAATAGAGGAATCTAATGATCCATGTTTGCCGGAAGCGAAGGGGTGCATAAGCCAAAAATTACAAATACCACTAGTGATTTACACGTAGGCTAACAATCAAAGGTATGAAATGATTGTGCGGCAAACACAATGCTAAACTTAGGAATAAACCACTGGTAGTATTAATTTTTGGGTTATGCACCACTTCACTTCCGGCAGACATGGATCATTAGATTCCCCTATTACTACTCTTCCATAAAATAAAGGTTTTTTTTTTCCTGAGCTCGATACTTTAGGTTTTTATGTTGTCGGCTCCTGGACTATGATAACTGGAATGAAAGTAATCGGCCTTTACTTTTTCTGCTAAAAATAATTATAAAAAATCTAAGTAAATATAAACCTTGAATGTTCTCTAATAATTATTGTTAAGTATAAATTATGTTTATAAATTCAACTACATTTAAAAGTTGTACCAACTTTGAATTTTCAAACAGTAACGCCCAGTTTTGCCATCTTATTTGAGTTTATAGGATCCAGTCAGGAAAAGTTATCCACATTTTTAAAAATATTCATAAAATTACTAAAGTGTAAATTTAAGGACGCTAAAGTAAACCCATTTGAGAAACATTAATCTATATGGTTTAAATTTTATATTAACTTATTAAACAGATACACTGATTATATCCACACATATTACAGACTATTTTCTCTGTTAAAAGACTTTTTATAAAATTAATTAATATTAAATATAATCTCGATTATGACATACATTAATTTTTGAATACAACGAATTATAATTGTCAAAAACATCGATCTGAAAGTTTACAGTTCATTCGAATAATTAGTTTTCGAGATTGAGAAAATTTTTGTCTTCATTAATTTAAAAGGGACCATCTTTTTATAATTATTATTATTATTATAAATTTAATATTTCTGTATAATTTTACTGGTGACTAATTGAGTGTTTTTGATGCTTTTTCTTGAAGATCTTCATTTTCTCTTCCGAAGTTTATGGATCACGTTTTGTTTTATAATTTTATTAAGATTTAAGAAAATTATTTAAACTACTATGTATGTTTTTAGGATGGTAAGGGACTCTAATACGGCGTCAAACACATGATACCATTTTAAAAGTCAATGTTCATGCACTTTTTAATGTGTAGACAATCTCCAAAGTTGGTTTTGTATAGGCTCTAAGAGTGGGGATGCCCTCCGCGGTGGTCTTTCTAAGGGAACCTAATCCGTATTTACGCAAGGAAATCCAACGTTCGAATAAAGCCACGGGAAACTCCGAATAATTAAACCGACGGGCGCGACTGGGCTCGAACCCATCACCTCCCGTCAACCAGCTTCGAGCGTGGAACCTCTCTACCACTGGTGAGTACAAGAAGTTCAAAAGTAAAATTTATAAATAACATTTAATAGTCGATGTTATCAATCAGATTTTACCTATGTCGTTTTCATACAGTCATTTGCAAGAGAATTAGTCGGGGGGAGCGGATCACTTTTTTCGTCTTGCGATCTTTTGGGAGATTAATAAAACCAAAAACCCCTAACCTACAAGCTAATCTGTATTCAATTTACTGAAACTGTTAGATGTTAAACGATTAGTTTCAGAACACTGCATAAAGTTCTGTAGCTTTTATGGAACTTTAAACATGCACGGAGAAATAGAAGAAGTTTTCTATTTAGATTCAGAAAGTAAGCCAGCTTCATATTTAAGAAGCTACTTCAGTTAAAAGGAAAGATCCGTTCGCTAATACTAATCCTACGGAATAAATTTATAAAGATATTTCGGTTGCATTTCAATATTTTTAAATGATTTTCTTTTGCATTGAATAACAGAGATCGATCTGTATGCAGGCCATTTTTTTTTTCCTTTTTCGATTTTGATTACAGATATTTTCTATGAGGATGCTTTTACTTTCCAAATCGGTTCCGAAAATGAAAGTGTACACATTAAACATTAAAATATCTGTAAACAAACTCAAAAAAGTAAAATCAAATCGACTATCCAATGCCAAAAAAAAAAAAAATCATTTAAAAATATTGAAATGCAATCGAGATAATCTTTATAAATTTCTTCCGTATGATTAGCACTAGCGAACGGGTCTTTTTGATTGAAGTGGCTACGCGAGTGTGTTAAATCTTTTTAAGCTAGAGGTACAACCCAAGCAATTAAAATTGAAGTGGGTTCATTAAATATTTTTGCGCCCTCTAAAAATCCAAGGTCTGCGCCCTTTACCCTGGTCCAGTCCAACCCTGGTTCATTGACAAGGGTCATGAAACTTTTTGAGTCTATGTAACCATTTATGTTACTAATTTTAATCTATCTTCATCATTTTACGAGTTATTAAACATCAAAATAGGTCCGGGACTTCATAAAAACCCTGTAATTTAATTCATGTGTTTGATGAAACTGTGCAAGAACTTCACACAAGTTAGAAGTGGCCTAAGTTTTTTAGCTCTCTCTCTCTATATATACATATATATGTATATATATAAAAGTACTTTTTAGCTGAAAACTTCATTAACTCCAAAAATACTCGAACAAATTCGATATCAATTTTTTTTTTTTTTTTTTTTTTTTTAAATTCCTTCTATAATTTTTGAATTGCTACGCTACTGGATTAGAGTACATTTACAAACGTAAAATTTGTTTGAAGGAGAAAAAAAAAAAAAAAAAAAAAAAAAGAAAGAAAGAAAAAAGATGATAATGAGAGGCAACGAACGTAAAGTTCGTGTTTGCTATTTTTTTTTCATTTTCTTCAGTTGTACTTTGATATCTATATCAAGGTGTGTGATATCATAAATATTTCATGCAGCTACAATTATTTTGTCATTTACAAGGTTGCACGCGTGCCAAAGTACAAAATTGTGACACTTTCAGCTGACTGATTTCACAGGTCGGAGGTTTTTTTTTTCTCCCTTTGCGGGATTCCCTTTGTCTTTATCACATTTCGTAAGTGATTTCGATATTTTATAAGTGTTCAGCATTCTACAGTAGCTAATTTTAGTATTGCCAATTGCAAGTTCTTTCTCCCCGTCATTCTTAATTAAAAAATTAAGTAACACACTCTTATTGTCCAATTTCTTTCTCTTTTTTTAAATCATTATTTAAACTCTCATAGAGTTAAACCTATACATTTGTTGATTTAAAAAAAAATCGTAGTTTGGCAAAGAAAAGAATGAAATGTTTATTGCTTTCTTGCTGTTCTTAATCAGCCTTCATTTTTGAATAAAATTTATTTGATTTGGGAGGAAAAACACATACACATACTTAAATAAATAAATAAAAGAAAGAAAAAAGAAACACACAAGGCTGACAGCTGTGATATAATGATGCAAATGTGACTTTTTTTTCTAGTCAAATGAAACCAGAATTTCGTTAAATAATACATTTGATCAAAAACTACCTAGCAAACATTTTATTAAAAAATATTCAGATTTATCCTACGTTTATCAGATCATTCCACGTTAATCCCTCCCGGAAAATTTACAGTTATGTAATATATACATCTTACGGTGGTTTTAACCTTTAAACTAGCCAACATATCAAAATTCCATTTCATTCCACCCGGATCTACCTTTCCATATACCGTATTTTCGGGTGTATAGCCCGCACCCATTGTATAGTCCGCACTCCTAAATCGAGCAGTGCAGTAAAAAAAGTTCATGTATAAGCCGCGGAGATGCATCGGTGTATAGTCCGCGGGCTATACACCATTTACGAACGTATATTTCGATCAGGGTTCGAAAAGTCGAGAAATTTTAGACATAAATAGAATTTCAAAGTGTGTGTGTGTGGGGGGGGGGGGGGGTTGACTTGTACGCGAGACCTTAAAAAAAATCTATGAATAAAATATCGGAAAATAGTTTTCTAGCGAATCGGTGCTTCAGCACCCCTTTGTGTTTGTAGAGTACAAAATCCAAAATCTGGAACCTTTCCTACCTTGACAATTTTGAGTTTAAGATCATTTTTAGTTCATTTCTCAAAAAAATAATCTACCCTGCCCTGTTGCAAAGAACAAAAAAAAAAAAAAAAAAAAAAAAAAAAAAAAGTGTGTGATTTATGTCATTTCGGAACGATTGAGAGAAGTCGATTTTTTTCGGAACGATTCCGAGAAATCCTCCCTTTTCAGAGTCGTTTCATAACGGAACGAGTCAGAGGAATTGCTCCTTTTCGGAACGAGTCCGAGGAATCGAACCTTTTCGGAGTTGTTTCATTTCGAACGAGTCCGAGGATTTTGCCCTTTTCGGAGTTTCGGATCGATTCCGACGATTTGAACCTTTCCAAAAAAGGACCGATTTCGTGGTTTCGTTCGTTTTCGGAATCGTTCCGAAAAGGACGGATTCTTTTTTACAGACTGGAATCGTTCCCTTTGTTCCACTGCCGGAATCGATCCTTTTGAATCGTTCCTCAACAAAGGACACATCTCTACTAAAAAATGTATTACAGTTAACGTTAAAACGACTTATTCAGCAAAAAGTAATTTAAAAATAAGTAACATGTTATACTGTTGTTTTTACCCTCTCAAATCAAGAGCAAACTGCGTTCGAGCGTCATTATTTCTCTCTGCCGGTTAGTGCAATACTTGGCGATAGTTGCGACAGTTCTTCCAAACCCAGGAATAACTGTATTTAAGCAGTAAAAAAAAAAAAAGCTTTTACAAACATGAGAGAACTCTCTATATTTCGCTGCATAGCGAAAAAAATTTACAAATTTCGATGTTTTTTTTCAATTTTTTTGAGGTTTAAAAATTGTAGAAAAAATATCACGATTTCCAATTTTTTAAAAAAAAATCTTTGTATAACCCGCAGCGGCTTTTTCGAAGGTTTTTTTTCTTGTATAAGCCGCGGACTATACACCCGAAAATACGGTAAATTTTTACATGGTCCTTTAAAACAAACAGCATCCAATTTTTACAGGTCCTGGTAGAATATTCAAATGTCGAATGCTGTAAATTTTAATTTTGACTGCCTAAGGGCAATTGCTCAGACGTGGAAACCACATCTAAGCAAGTATGTCTTTATTCCCTGGCATATTTATTAAATTGTTAAACGAAATAAATAAATAAAGGCACAGTGTTAGTATTAAGTCTATAGACACAAATCGCCGAAAAAAAAGAAAAAAAGAGCTATGGTTAACTGAAAAAACATGAAAAATACATAAAGATGTAGTAGACTACAATGAGCACGAGTAGAAATAAATAATATTGAAAAGTGACCACTGTATATAAAGGTGAGAGATCATAACTAATGATCAACCAAAACCGAATTTCGGTATCCTTTTTTTTTACCAAAAGCGAAAATGTCCATTTTTTTTTAAAAATTAATTAATGCATACGTATACGTAATTATTATTAAATAAATGTACGTGTAATTTTATGTGTTGTCTAAGTTGACTCTCTGTGTCTCTGACCAAATTTTTTTATTTTCATATAAAATAAAATGGAATTAATTGACCAGTGTCTAAAATTATTTTTTTAACCATACGAATTTCGTGTAATCAAATGTTTTAAGTATAGATACGTCGATTTATCTTTTATAATGGTTTATGTGAAATATAATCTGTTATACTAGAATTAAAAAAAAAAAAAAATTCGAAATACTATTGCGGTTTCATACTAAAAAAATCTGTTACAGCTGTCTGCAGCTTTAAATGAACAGATGGAATGCGTTTTCAAGGTTTAGACATATGTGCACTTCTTACTTTATAATTTGCACTCGTGCGTTGTGTCAGTAATAACTAATAATTATAAACAACGAAGTTTCATGGCAATAAATAAATAGTGTCTCATTGGAGCTTATACATCTCAAATCAACATGTAATGTTGAAAATTTCCGGAGGAAGAAAAGATCATTTTGGAATACAGATATTTCGGTCTGACCGAATTTTCCAGAACACTTTCGCCAAAAACGATTTTTTGTCAAAACTCTGATTTCGGGCCCAAAATGGAGCTGAATTTTCAGTCTGTCTCTCACCATAAACGGTGGTAGGGGGGGGGGGACAAACAAAAAAGAAAAGGAAAAAGGAATATTTCTGTATTTATTAAGTAGAAAATTGTTAGATAAGTCCATTAGGAAACTAAAAAATTGTTTTTGATTTTAAGGAAGAAATGACTTCAATGCCCCACCCACTCATATTAATTTTAATTTAACATTTTATACTTATTTATTGTATGTAACTAAAATGTATCCAAGTGTTTATCTATATAGGGTGTTTATAAAGTCCCGAACCCATTTTGATGTTTAATAACTCATAAAATAATGAAGATAGATTAAAATTAATAACTTAAATGGTTAGATAGACTCAAAGTTTCACGACCCTTGTTAATGAACTTCCACGTGTGGCCCCCTTCGTCGCACGGAGAATATCAAGTCGATAATCAATTTCACGCCAGGTAGCGGCAAGCATGTCGGCGTCCACAGAGGCAATTGCGGTTGTAATTCTGGCTTTGAAGTCATCAATGTTCGACACTCTTCTCCTGTAAACATTCCTTTACAAATCCCCAAAGGAAAAAGTCCAGCGGCGTTACATCAGGTGATCTGGGTGGCCAAGGAATTGGACCTCCTCGCCCATCTATCTTTCTGGAAAATGGTCATTCAAAGAAGTACGAACGATGGTACCCCAATGAAATGGTGCACCATCTTGTTGTAAAAATACATGTGGCTGAAGTTCTTCTAGTTGTGTAAATACGAAGTTTTCCAACATGTCTAAGTAAACGACTGATGAGACCGCAATAGCTTCTGTGGATGCCGACATGCTTGCCGCTACCTGACGTGAAATTCACTAACGACTTGATATTCTCCGGTGCGACGAAGGGGCCACACGTGGAAGTTCATTGACAAGGGTCATGAAACTTTTTGAGTCTATCTAACCATTTATGTTATTAATTTTAATCTATCTTCATTATTTTATGAGTTGTTAAACATCAAAATAGGTCCGGGACTTTATAAACACCCTGTAATTTAATTCATGTGTTTGATGAAACTGTGCAAGAACTTCACACAAGTTAGAAGTGTCCTAAGTTTTTTAGCTCTCTCTCTCTATATATACATATATATGTATATATATAAAAGTACTTTTTAGCTGAAAACTTCATTAACTCCAAAAATACTCGAACAATTTCGATATCATTTTTTTTTTTTTTTTTTTTTTTTTTTTTTTTTTTTAATTCCTTCTATAATTTTTGAATTGCTACGCTACTGGATTAGAGTACATTTACAAATTTACAAACGTAAAATATGTTTGAAGGAGAAAAAAAAAAAGAAAGAAAGAAAAAAGATGATAATGAGAGGCAACGAACGTAAAGTTCGTGGTTGCTATTTTTTTTTCATTTTCTTCAGTTGTACTTTGATATCTATATCAAGGTGTGTGATATCATAAATATTTCATGCAGCTACAATTATTTTGTCATTTACAAGGTTGCACGTGTGCCAAAGTACAAAATTGTGACATTTTCAGCTGACTGATTTCACAGGTCGGAGGTTTTTTTTTTTCTCCCTTTGCGGGATTCCCTTTGTCTTTATCACATTTCGTAAGTGATTTCGATATTTTATAAGTGTTCAGCATTCTATAGTTGCTAATTTTAGTATTGCCAATTGCAAGTTCTTTCTCCTCGTCATTCTTAATTAAAAAAATTAAGTAACACACTCTTATTGTCCGATTTCTTTCTCTTTTTTTTAAAATCATTATTTAAACTCTCATAGAGTTAAACCTATACATTTGTTGATTTAAAAAAAAATCGTAGTTTGGCAAAGAAAAGAATGAAATGTTTATTGCTTTCTTGCTGTTCTTAATCAGCCTTCATTTTTGAATAAAATTTATTTGATTTGGGAGAAAAAACACATACACATACTTAAATAAATAAAGAAAAGAAAAAAGAAACGCACAAGGCTGACAGCTGTGATATTATGATGCAAATGTGACTTTTTTTTTTCTAGTCAAATGAAACCAGAATTTCATTAAATAATACATTTGATCAAAAAGTACCTAGCAAACATTTTATTAAAAAATATTCAGATTCATCCTACGTTTATCAGATTATTCTACGTTACTCCCTCCTGGAAAATTTACAGTTATGTAATATGTAGGGATGCAACGGATATCCGGCATATCCGGCTGATTTTTTAGTATCCGAAATATCATCGGATATCCGAATCACAATCACCGGATATCCGACTTCTCTATCGGATATCCGGTAGAATGCAGCAAAGCAAATATAGATGAATAGCAGTAATCATTTGATCCCAAACAATGCCTAAAAACTTTTGTTTGCAATGCAAAAGATGAAATGTTATAATAAGTTCCTTATCAATGAGTAAAAGGTAACTCTCAAAAGTTTAAAGAATTGCCAGCTTTCCTAAAATTTATATTTAAACGCTGTAATAAATTCAAGAATTTATGTTTTTATCTTTTAGAAAATTGTATCTTTACTTTCAGATTGTAAAACAAAATTTGAAGTCAAAATAGCAAATAAAGCCTTTTTGCAAAAATGTATAAAGATAGAAAACCAACATTTAGAAATGTACAAATAATGCATGATGCATGAAAAGGTAGCAAACAGCTGTTTTGAATCTACTATAGAGATTCTTCATCAGGACAAAACTCAGCATGCTAGAAAAATCTAAGTTGAGCAAAGCGACAGAGAAGCGCAGGCCAAATTGCGGGAACGAATGATAGATTCAAAATGGCTGTTTGCTACCTTTACATGCATTATTTATGCATTTCTAAATGTTGGTTTTCTGTCTTTAGTCTTTATAAAATTTGAAGTTGTTTATTAAACTATGATTTTATTAATTTTCTTTCTTTCTTTTAATTTAAACAATGGGTTAATTGGTTTTTAAGTTAAACAACTAAACAGACCTATTTTTATTTTCTTCCATCCTTGATAGAAGAAAGTAATGTTATCAATTTTTTACGACGAATTTACATGTTTTAGGGATCCAATATCCAAAAACATGTTTATTCAAAACCTCTGTTTGTCCCAGTGTTGCCATCATACAATCATACCATCAAAATGTGTATGAAGTTATACATAGAATGAACCAAATATTCTGTTTTTGGCATGTTTTTGGCTGTAGCCAGCACGTCCATATTTATTATGGAAACATTTTGAGGTAACGCGGTGCTGTAATCACAATTTTTGCGCCATTTTCATTATTCTACCAACAAACACTGTATGAAGTTATGCATAGAAATGAACCAAATTTCTTTGAAAGGCTGTCAGGTCTTCTTTCAATTCGAAAATATTTCGCCGGAAAATGGTAATGTGATAATGATTTTTAGCTCAGAGGCTATCAAAACTTGTGAGCTTATGTGCCCGCCCATTCTGTATGTATGTATGTATGTAAATGCGTAATGCAATAACTCATGATAAAAATATCCCATTCACTTGAAACTTTAAATATAGGTGTGGGATGTTATTCGGTACTTAAAATATAGAACAGAGATGCTACAGTCACATTTTATTGTAGACGACACAACACATATCACATTATATACAAATCGCAAGACGAGCGCTTCTCAATCAATTGAATATTCATAAAAATTACTTAGCACAAAGAACATCTCTAAGAGAGATGTATAGCGAACACACATCCCAATCTTACATCTTAACTGCAAACTCAATTACTTCACTTCATTTCATGTCTTTTTAGAAAAGGAAGGCAAAATATCTCCGGATATTTTGCCGAAGGTGGCAATAGCGCCACCTATAGATACTATAATTTAGGGAAGGCAGTCACCCTGTTACATCCTCCCCCTCTGGTTCCGCGAACGTCCCGGTGTGGAACCAGTAACTTTCTTTGGTGGCCTACCGCGTTTCTTAATGGGTGCGACAGGCACTCTGTCAGAGTCATTACATAGTTTTAAGGCAGAAGTGTGACATGTAGCAAGTGGATCATTTGGACTGTCCATACTTGCTATGACAAAAGTGGTGGGTGATTTTTGAGTTAAAATGATGTAAGGTCCATCACGTTTAGGCATGAACTTCAACGTTTTGTTGTTAGAGGCTTTACTTACTGGATGTAAGTCAACCCAAACTTTGTCTCCTGGAACAAAACTATGTCCCGGTTTCCGACTACGGTCAGCAAATTTTTTCCTCTGATCTTGCTTAGATTCAACTTTGTCTTTGATTTCTTTGGTGAATTTTGCGAATTTCTTGAGATATGGAGTAATCTCAGGCACAAAATTATCATTTTGAATTACAGCACGAATGTCATGCTGAACATCATCCGTTGTTCTCAATTCTCTTCCAAACTGCAAGAATGCTGCTGTTTCTCCAGTAGTGTCACACTTAGCAGTATTTAGTGCAAAACGGATTGTTGGAAGCTTTTCTTCCCAAGAGCAGTCATCATTTTCTACTAATATAGCTAATCTCAGCTTGAGATCTCTATTTTTCCTCTCCACAGGATTAGCCTGGGGATGGTATATGGGAGTTGGATTTTGTTTGATACCTAAAAGAAAACAAAGTTGTTGCATCACACTACTAACAAATTGGGGTCCGTTATCACATATTATACGTCTCGGTAGACCATATCTAACAAGGAAGGTCTCCATACGGGCATACTCAGAAAAATCTGAAAAAATTACAGAATGTTCTTCTCATATAGTTATATATGTTTGTAAAAAAAAAAATCGGCGGAATCTCCTTATAACGTCCGTAAAAAAATAATAAAAATTTCGTTTATTTGGCGATTTATCTCCGGTTGGCGAAAAAACGAAATTTTGAAAAATACGCTTTTACGCTTCGATTACTTTTTAAAGAAAAAACTTTCTATGTTCAATTTATTTAAATAAGTTTAGTTTAAGTAATTTTAATTTTGCATTTTTACTTTATTTTAAGTGTAATTTTGTCATGTACGTTTATATGTACTTATAACAAAATGAAATTAATATATTTTATCATTTAAAACACAATTTAAATTGATTAAAATTGTTCCAAATTGAAAAATACGCTGTTAAAAATCTGCTGCATTTTGTTGCAACGCACTTCCTTGCTTGTATAGAAAACGGTTACTTGGCCGTGAAATGGAGCTTTCTCATTGGTTGGAATAGAGATATTATATACAAGCGGTGGAGTGCGTTGCAACAAAATGCAGCAGATTTTTAACAGCGTATGACACGGTCAATTCACCGTGCTATGGAGCATTCTCATTGGTCAGAAGAGAGACATTCTATAAAAGTAGTGGAGTGACGTTGCAGTAAATGCTGCAGATTTTTAATAGTGAAGTTAATTAAAATCAATTTTCAGATTCGTTAAAATCGTCTGCTTTTGGCGAGGAAATGCACTACTCGCCAAATCCCGAGTCGCTTTCAGCTTTTCACGCCAATTATTCCAAACTATTTTATTTTTTTACATATCTAATAATGTAATTCCGCAGCTAATTTTCACTGATCCTTTATTACCTACATGAGTAGTTTAATTCGTATTTTTTTCAAAAAATTCTGAGTATGCCCCCAATGGAGACCTTCCTTGTAAGGATAACTTCTTCAAGCAACGTAGTTGCACACTGCGCTGCAGTAGCATGTGTAAGGGCAAACAATTCCACCCATCTTGTAGCACAGTCTTCTACTATAAATATCCACCTTTTACCGTTTTTACTTTTTGGTAAAGGGCCAAAAAGATCAATTGATAGAACTTCAAATCTTTGTGAATACACTGGTGTTTGCAACAAACCGGATGGTTTTTGATTAGAAGGCTTATACCTATTGCATTCAGCACAATTTTAGACATAATTTGCAATGTATGAACGCATTCCAGTCCAATAATACCTTTTGGATATTCTATTTAACGTACCTTCAGCACCGTAGTGACCAGCCGTAGGTGAATCGTGGTGTTCTTTTAAAATTTTCTCCCTTTCATGTGACGGGACAACTAGTTGAGCTTCTTCTGATTCCGAACTTGGAGAATACCTGTATAAAACTCCTTGATTCATAATATAACCGCGATCAGTCCAGTTAGTATAGTCAAGAGTTTTTTCTTCATCTTCGAAACTTTTAATAATTTTCTTTAATTCTTCATCTTTCATTTGTTCAGCACGTAAATCACTTGATGATTTAGAAGGAATATCAACTATTATAGCGCAAATATCGCAACTTTCTTTATTGGTATGATCACAAGCAGGACGAGAAAGCATGTCAGCTATGACGTTAGCTTTGCCTGGAATATATTCTATTTTCAAATTAAATTCTTGTAATTGCAAAGCCCATCTGGCAAGTCTTCCAGAGGGTGACTTTAAACTCATGAGCCATCGGAGAGGCTGGTGGTCGGATGCCACAGTAACTTCTGTTCCATCAATATATCCTCTGAATTTATTAAGAGCCCAGACAACAGCAAGTGCTTCTCTTTCTGTGGTGTGATAGTTGCGTTCTGCAGCAGTCAACAATCTACTTGCATACTCAATCGGATGCTCTTCAGCACCTTCACCCTGTAGAAGTACTCAGGGTCGGACTGGACCAGGGTAAAGGGCGCAGACCTTGGACTTTCAGGGGGCGCAAAAATATTTAATGAACCCGCTGAAGAATTCAATTTGTTCGAAAGTTTATTAATTTAATATTTTACTCAACTCAAAATTGAATACGCATCTCTCATTTTAAACAGTTTATTCTCATGAGTAAACTCAACTCAGGTTCTTTCGAACATTAATAATTTCACAAAACACAACTCCAATAAAAACCGTAACATTTTTTCACATATCTCATTAAAAAACTTTCTAATCAAACTCAAAAACAAAAAGAATATTGTTTCACACAGCTTAGGTAAAAGCTGAAGAAATAAAACAGATAATGTATTTATCACAAAAAATCGTTTGCACAGAAAACTTTTTACATTTTGAAATAATTAGGTATATCTTGGTTGCTAGGTGACAAAGTCAGTAGAAAATTAAATAGCCTTTTATCAAACATACCGCCCCTCTTGAAACCTCCGAGGGGGGTTTCAAACTAAAACACTGCAATTGCAACCATTGTAAAAAATATAAAGAACAATACAATTAAATACAATATAAATGAGTCACAGTTAGGTTAAATTTAAGCAAATATTTAAAAAATTTTACATAATACATAATAAATAAAGAAATTTTACAATAATGTACACTTTCTTATAAAAACTGAATTACTTTTCAAGAGGTAATACAGCAATTTTGGATACTGCTCTTTTATATATTCCATTTGGGGTTTTTATATTTACAACTCTTATTCTATTATCATTACCAAAAAATACTTCTACAATTCTCCCTAATAACCATTTAGACACTGGAAGATCATCTTCCTTTATTACAACCATATCTCCTATTTTGAGGTTGTTTTTTGATATCATCCACTTATGCCTTTGCTGAAATGTACTTAAATAACTATTTTTCCACTTTTTCCAGATGGTCTGAACCATTTTAGTGGTCTTTTGCCATAAGTTTAGTCTATTATCTTCAATATTACTCAGGTCAGATTCAGCAATGGCATTAAGTGGGCGACCAATAAGAAAATGTCCCGGGGTCAAGACCTCCAAGTCATCAATATCTGTACTCAAGGGAGTAAGCGGGCGCGAATTTAAGATACCTTCAATTTGGACAATTATAGTTAACATTTCTTCATAAGTTAATTTAGAGTTGCCCACAACACGTTTAAAGTGATACTTGAAGGACTTGACTCCCGATTCCCATAAACCTCCAAAATTTGGAGCTTTAGGGGGAATAAATTCCCAAGCAATACCTTCAGATATCAAGTAATTAGTAAGGTTCTGGTCTGGTTTGTTTACCAATTCATGCAACCTTTTAAGCTCTAAATTAGTCTTCACAAAATTGCCTGCATTATCACTGAAAATTTTTCGAGGTTTGCCTCGTCTGGCAAAAAACCTCTTTAATGTTGCAATAAAAGCCTCAGATGTTAAATCATTGACTAATTCCAAATGCACTGCCTTTGTTACCATACAAATAAAAATACAAACATAAACTTTATGATAAATGCCTTTACGTTGACCTCTATATCTAATCAAAAATGGACCACAGAAATCAGTTTCTGTGCAATTAAAAACAAAGTCTACATTTATTCTTTCTTTTGGGAGCTCGCCCATAATTTGCTCTAACAATTTAGGTTTGGCCCTAAAGCATGTAATACATTTATGTACAATTTTTCTACAAATAGCCCTACCGTTTAAAGGCCAAAATTCTCTTCGAACACAATAAAGTAAATTTTGTGGTCCTATATGTAGATACTTTTTGTGATAAAACTCGATAATTAATTCTGTTAATTTGTGTTTAGAGGGCAGTACAATTGGGTGTTTTTGGGCATAATTTACCGTGCTATTTTGAAGACGACCTCCAACTCTAATTAAATTATTTTTATCCAAGAAAGGAGTTAATGAAAGTAATCTACTATTTTTTGGTAACTCCTTACCCTTAGATAACAATGTGAATTCAGAACTGAACTCTTTTTCTTGAACAGATTTTATGATAAACTGCTCAGCCTTCTTCATTTCAGCAGGTGTTAGCTTACCTGAATACCTTTCTTTTGGCTTCTTGACATTCTGAATGAACCTGAAAACATAGCTAAGAATTCTTATTAATTTAGCATAATTATTACTCAATTGCAAAAAATAGTCAATAAAAAATGAACAGTCTGATATTAAAAGTGAAGTCTTTGAAGCTGTATGTTTAAGTTCACTTATGTATAGATCATTATCATTTTGCTCAAGTTCGACAGTATTTAAAGAAGGTTCAGTTTGTTGTGTTAGGAATAGTGGACCCTTCCACCATAAGTTACTCTGGAGAAATTTGACTGGATCTACACCTCGTGACACAAGATCAGCAGGATTATCAGAAGAAGCCACATGTCCCCAATGACTGATATCAGAAAGATTCTGAATCGTAGCCACACGTGATGACACAAAGGTTTTTAAGTCACACGGCTGTTTTCGAATCCAACATAATACAATAGTACTATCTGAATAATAGTAAACAGATTCTTTAGGAACTTTTAAGGTTTTGGCAACCTTATTCATCAATTTGGCTAATAAAACTGCACCACAGAGCTCCAAGCGAGGAATAGTGATTGTTTTGATTGGTGCAACTCGACTTTTACTGCAAAGCAACTGAGAAATTTGCTCTCCTGAAGAATTTGAAGACACAGCATACAATGCCACACCGTAGGCTTTCTCCGAAGCATCTGAAAAGCCACAAATTTTAATTTGCACTGGATTATTTGTAAAAATGTATCTAACAGCACTTATATTATTGATGGCTCTTAATGATTCTAAAAACTGCAACCAATCATCAAGCTCAGCTGTAGGGAGATTTTCATCCCAATCAATTTGCAGTCTCCACAGTCTTTGTAGGAAAATTTTTGCTTTCGTCACAACTGGTCCAAGTAGACCCAAGGGGTCGAAAATGCGAGCAATATTTGACAGCACACTTCTTTTAGTTACCTTGGTTTGCTCACTGAATGATACACTAAAAGTAAAAGTATCATCATTGGCATTCCAGCAAAGTCCTAGTGCCTTAGTTTCACTCATATTTTCAAAAGTGTAATTCTCATTTTTAAAGGCTGGCTCCATTAATTCTGGATGGTTACTAAACCATTTATGTAAGTTCATGCCACACGTATTTAATAGTTGAATAAGCTCAATTTGCAGTCTCTTAGCCGATTTTAGGTCAGCTGTTCCAGTCAGGACATCGTCCATGTAAAAGTCTGATTGTACCACACCAGAAGCATACGGAAATTGAGATTCACCATCTATACCAAGCTGTTTAAGGCAGCGCATGGCTAAATAAGGGGCACTAGTTGTGCCATATGTGACTGTACATAGTCTGTAATATTTCATCTCACCATTTACAGTATCTTTCCAAACTATGCGCTGTAAATCACGTTGACTTTTATCGATAAGTATCATGCGATACATCATTTTTACATCTGCTGTAAATGCATAGCGGTGTGTACGAAATCTAAGTATTATGCTAAACAAATTATCTTGAATGACACCTCCATTCAGCTGTATGGAATTTAGGGATTCTCCTGATGAAGTTGCATGTGAACCATTAAACTCTGCCATAAATGCGCAATATAACTCTAAAAGATTTGGATTTTTGACTAGCCTATTCCAAAGTGAATTTAATCTATTTTCCGCAAATTGTTTTGATTCTCCCAAAGAACTAGGATCTTTTTTCAACGGCATTTGTACTATGAATTTGCCCGTTATATCTCTCTGATGTGTGTTTATAAAGTGGGTGTCGCATGCTAATTCTTCTGTATTTCTCAATGGTGTACTTTCTTCTACTCTTTCAATTTCCCAAAATTTTTTCATTTCGAAATTTAAATCTGTTTCAGTAATTAACCCACAATGTATTTGTTCTTGATCGTTACAATCGTAAACACTCCCACTTACTATGCAACCGAACACCGTATTTTGCAGTATTAATTTAGAATTTGGTAGCTTCATACGACCCACCTTTATCAATTCTAGAAATACTTCAGCTCCTAGCAAAAGATCTATTTTCCCTGGTCTATTAAATTCAGGATCAGCAAGAATAATAGACTCTGGAATTCCTAGCTCTGAAATATTAATATATTTCGAGGGCATAATTTGCGAAATCTTTGGTATGATAAGGAAATCTAACTCCCGTCTATAATCTCCCGAATTATTACTGATCAAGGCAGTAGTTTTATTTTTTACCGCTACAGAGGATCCACTTAAACACGATACCGAAATATTACTTTTTTCTTTTCGAATTCCTAATCGTTCAACTAACTGCAATGTTAAAAAATTGCTCATTGAACCATTGTCCAATAAAGCACGCACCGGAACTTTATTTCCGAATTTATCTCTCATATAAACAATAGCAGTGGAAAGAAGAACTGTTTTAACATTATTCGATCTCACATTTGAAGTACCAGTGAAATTTTGAATTTGGGTTATTTAACTCAAATGGTATGGCGTCAACATTTAATGTTGGTTTACTTTCATTCGTCGACAATGCATTTGGCACTTCCTTATCACTATAATTTTTTGTGTTTCCCACCGCATTGGAATTTCTCTCACGCCTATCAAAACAAAGAAGTATATTGTGGCGTTTATGGCATTTTGAACACGAGAATGTTGAGTTACATTTTTTGACGCAGTGGAATTCTGAAAGACAGTTAAAGCACATATTGTTTTTTTTCACAAAATCTACTCTTTCCAGTACATTAAATTTTTGAAATTTGGGACATTTAAAAACACTATGATTTTCCTGGTTACATACAACACATTTGCGCATATTTTTCTCATTTAAACTCGCAACCATGGATGTTACCTTTGAAAAGCTATGCTTTGTTTGGCTTTCGTTTTGAAAATTTCGCTTTGTATTTACTTGTTTGGACGCACTTAGTGTACGCGCGTGGTCTCTCAAGAATTCTAGCAATTCAGTTAAACTCGGTAAATTATCCCGCTTAAGATGTCTTTCCCACCACATTTTTGTATTTACATCTAATTTTTGAGTTAAAATATAAGCAAACATAGTAGTAGAAAACTCCTCAACCCTTAATACATTCATTTGTTATATCTATTAGATTTAATAATGCTGCTGGGGACTCATTCTGAATAACAGGAATATTTAAAAAACGTTTTAAATGCGCGTAAACTTGTTCTCTCGAATTTGAAAACCGTTCTTCCAAAAGCGACCATGCAACTTCATAATTAGAATCCACGATTGAAATAGATTGAATTATACGAAAGGCATCTCCTCTCAATGAATACTTCAAATATTGTAATTTCATTGCCCCTGACAAATTAGAATTTTCATGTACAGTAGCCTTAAATATATCTTTGAAAGAAAGCCACTCATGCAAATTACCCGTAAATACAGGAAGAGTTAACTTTGGCAATTAAATGTTATTATCAGCCTTTGTGGCGTTTTCTAAATTAACAGTTTGCACTTTCATTTTTGATAACTTTTTGTAAGTTCAAATTCCATTATTTCTAAAATTTCATTAATTTCTTCGTTTTCCTTAATAAAATCCTCAATTTCATCTTCTTTACTTATCTTATAAATAGACTCAAATAACTCAGCAAAGTTTTGCTCTAATTTATTCCGTTTCTCCTTTATGAGAATTAATTCATTTAATTCTAGCTCAGAATGCGATAATTTTTCTTTTAGTTTTGTTAAATTGGTTTTGAAAATTTTCTTTTTTGCTTTTAATTCTTTCATACTCATTTTTAATGAATAAAAATTAAATGGGTGCACTTACCCCTCTTGGCTCTTTAAAAAATGAGTTCTAACATCGAAGAAATAGCAAAACAGCACAAAATATTCACCAGTTATCCTTCAATCATTGACGTAGAACAACTCGCTGAATTTTCTCCGTAGAGACGGACCATATGAAGAATTCAATTTGTTCGAAAGTTTATTAATTTAATATTTTACTCAACTCAAAATTGAATACGCATCTCTCATTTTAAACAGTTTATTCTCATGAGTAAACTCAACTCAGGTTCTTTGGAACATTAATAATTTCACAAAACACAACTCCAATAAAAACCGTAACATTTTTTCACATATCTCATTAAAAAACATTCTAATCAAACTCAAAAACAAAAAGAATATTGTTTCACACAGCTTAGGTAAAAGCTGAAGAAATAAAACAGATAATGTATTTATCACAAAAAATCGTTTGCACAGAAAACTTTTTACATTTTGAAATAATTAGGTATATCCTGTAGAGATGAGACGGGCTCAGCCCGAGCCCGAAAGCCCGAGCCCGGGCCCGACACGGGCTCGGGCTCTATTTTTATTTTAGACTTCGGGCTCGGGCGGGCCCGGGCTCATTTTTTCTAAAGCCGGAAAATTTTATTTACTCATGTGTAGAAAACATTGAAATAACTTTTTCCACTTAAAATTGCTTACTTATTCCTTTTCAAGTCATTGTATTTCTTTTTTATCAAAATGACGGGAGAACTGAATGCTTGTTTATTTATTTTAGTATTTCATTGCAGTTTCAAATGAAAATTTGAGATAATTACAGATTTATGTCTGCGGAACTTCCTCCAAAGATCTATTTATATGGCGCCAATCATAACAAACACAACAATAAATTTAATCTTTGTCGGCTTTTCGTGTGCAGAACATAATTTTTAATGGGATCGTTTATTTATTTATTATTTAGTTACATAACACGAAGGTAATATTTTCTTCTGTTTTCGATAGACAAGAATTAGCTGAAGGTTTTCAAATTTATTTAATACTCGATTGTGCATGAAACATAGTCGTTTTTCTTATGAAAATAACTTTAGTGATTATTATATGCATTTGTCATCATGAATATGAATTCTACTAATGCTGAGGACGCTGTTCCTTCTCAAAGTCACTTTTCTCCCTAAGTCAATTTTATTACCATGTTATTCCAACAGAAAGCAATCGATCAGTGTTTCCTCTTTTTCTATAAAAACATAGGACCTTTAAAATAACAATGTCACTTTTTTAAATTTACGTTGATTTTCAGGTATCTGTCAATCATGGGAGATTGTTATGAGAAAAGAATCCATTATAATGAAATATGTACACTTTTTACAGAAAATTGAAAAACGTTGTTCGATTCGCTAGTTTACAAATAGTAATTTCTGCAAAATTCATGCATTTATTCATTAAACAAAAACGTTTCCATCGAATTTGCTTGTTAAAGGAGGAAAGAATATGAGATTACTTTTACATATGAAGTATATTTTTTTTATACGAATTTTCAAAAGAATGAATTTAAATTTTCATTTAAAAATGAGATATTACTTTTGAAACAATTTTTAAATACAATACAATTTTATTTTGTATATTATTGGTATCGGGCTCGGGCTCGGGCGGGCTCGGACTTAAAATCGTCGGGCTCGGGCGGGCCCGGGCCCCGAAAAACGAGCCCGAACTCATCTCTAATATCTTGGTTGCTAGGTGACAAAGTCAGTAGAAAATTAAATAGCCTTTTATCAAACACCCGCGTCAGTTTTAACTGCTTAAGTTGTACATATAGCTTAATAAGATTTAACACACTCGCGTAGCCACTTCAATCAAATAAAAAGACCCGTTCGCTAGTGCTAATCATACGGAAGAAATTTATAAAGATATCTCGATTGCATTTCAATATTTTTAAATGTTTTTTTTTTTCACTGGATAGTTGATATTGATTCGATTTTATTTTTTTGAGTTTGTTTTCATGTATTTTAATGTGTACACTTTCATTTTCGGAACCGATTTGGATAGTAAAAGCATCCTCATAGAAAATATCTGTAATCAAAATCGAAAAGGTAAAAAAAAAAAAAAAAAAAAAAAAAAATGGCCTGCATATAGATCAATTTCTGTTATTTAATGCAAAAGAAAATCATTTAAAAACATTGATATGCAATCGAAATATCTTTATAAATTTCTTACATTGGATTAGTATTAGCGAACGGATCTTTTCTTTTAACTGAAGTAGCCTCTTAAATATGAAGCTGACTTAATTTCTGAATCTAAATAGAAGACTTCTTCTATTTCGTGCATGTTTAAAATTCTATAAAAGCTACAGAACTTTGCGCAGTGTTCTGAAACTAATCGTTTAACATCTAACAGTTTCAGCAAATTGAATACAGATTAGCTTGTAGGTTAGGGGTTTTTGGTTTTATTATTTTCCCAAAAGGTCATAAGACGAAAAAAGTGATCCCCCCCCCCCTCCTACTAATTCTCTTGCAAATGACTGTATGAAAAAGACATAGGTAAAAACTGATTGATAATATCGACTATTAAATGTTATTTATAAATTTTACATTTGAACTTTTTGTCCTCACCAGAGGTCGAGAGGTTCCGCGCTCGAAACTGGTTGACGGGAGGTGATGGGTTCGAGCCCAGTCGCGCCCGTTGGTTTAATTGTTCGGAGTTTCCCGTGGTTTTATTCGAACGTTGGATTTCCTTGCGTAAATACGGATTAGGTTCCCTTAGAAAGACCACCGCTGAGGGCATCCCCACTCTTAGGGCCTATATAAAACCAACTTTGGAGATTGTCTACACATTAAAAAGTGCATGAACATTGACTTTTAAAATGGTAGCACATGTGTTTGACGCCGTATTAGAGTCCCTTACCATCCTAAAAACATACATAGTTTAAATAATTTTCTTAAATCTTAGTAAAATTTTAAAACGAAAAGTGATCCATAAACTTTGGAAAAGAAAATGAAGAGTGTATCTGTTTAATAAGTTAATATAAAATTGAATCAGATGATTTTTATAACCATATAAATTAATGTTTCTGAAATGGGTTTACTTTAGCGTCCTTAAATTTACACTTTAGTAATTCTATGAAGATTTTTAAAAATGTGGATAACTTTTCCTGACTGGATCCAATAAACTCAAATAAGATGAGAAAATTCGGCGTTTCTGTTTGAAAATTCAAAGTCGGTACAACTTTTAAATGTAGTTGAATTTATAAACATAATTTATACTTAACAATAATTAGCAGAGAATATTCAAAGTTTATATTTACTTAGATTTTATATGATTATTTTTAGCAGAAAAAGTAAGGGCCAATTACTTTCATTGCAATTATCATAGTCCAGGAGCCGACAACATAAAAAAAAAATATCAAGCTCAAAAAAAAAAAAAAAAAAAAAAAACTTTATTTTATGGAAGAGAAGTAATAGGGGAATCTAATGATCCATGTCTGCCGGAAGTGAAATGGTGCATAACCCAAAATTTAATACTACCAGTGGTTTATTCGTAATATCAGCATTGTGTTTGCCGTACAATCATTTCATACCTTTGATCGCTAGCCTACGTGTAAATCACTAGTGGTATTTGTAATTTTTGGATTATGCACCCCTTCGCTTCCGGCAAACATGGATCATTAGATTCCCCTATTATTTCTCTTTCATAAAAAATAAAGGTTTTTTTTCTTGTGTTCGATGCCTTAAGTTTTTGTGCTGTCGGCTCTTGGATTATCATCAATGTCGCACAAAAAATTAGTAGAAAATTGACAAGATTTTTTTACACGTGGCGCCAAATAATGTTGCAGTTAAGAGCTTCAACTTTGTTTTTATCTCTTTAATGTAATAAGAATCAGTCATCAATCAGTTAAAAATGAAATAAATTTTATTTGTTACAATCTGAACAGCAATTTCTTTTGCAAATCCGATACCTTGTGGGAAGAGAAATTTTCTACCCTTAAAAAAATTTTATGTATTTGTAGCGCATCTCACCTCACAGGATCAGTATAAAGCGAGTTACTACCTACGAGTAACTGGATTGGTCTTTTGCTCAACGGTTAACACACTCGCCTACTGATCCTGAGGTCCTTGGATCAAAACCAACCGGCGCCAATCCCCTCATTGGTGACTCCAGACAAGCACGCATCTCTCTCATCAACATCCAGCGCACAGCAATGAACTCACTTCACATTCAACATATGGCAGCACCAAACAAAACCATTCCCAGCATCAACAAAGCCTGCCACTTCACGCCACGCTTCCTGCGCACGACAACACAAAACCTGCCACTCACTCCGCGCATCACACATGCGCACGGCAGCACATCGCTCGACAGTCGCATGACCGTCTTATTGGGGATGGAGTGTGTAGCGCATCTCACCTCACAGGATCAGTATAAAGCGAGTTACTACCTGCGAGTAACTGGCTTGGTCTTTTACTCAACGGTTAACACACTCGCCTACTGATCCTGAGGTCCTTGGATCAAAACCAACCGGCACCAATCACCTCATACTCATAAAATAATTTATATTAGATCTCTATAAAACTAGTATACAAAAAATCAGCCTTATTTATTTTAAATCAATAAAATAATTTTTTCATTATTATTTACTCTTCTGTGCACGCTCTTCGCAAGATTCGTAAAATTTTTATCATAATTAGAGATTAAGGGGAATATATATAAGTTTAGAAAATGGAGAGAAATTCCCTAAAGATTGTATTCCTGAAACATGCAGAATCCTGTGTCCATTTTTTTTAAAACTACAATAATTTCTTACTATGTCCATCACTTTATTTAATGGTAGATTTTTCTGTGATTAAATTGAACTTTTTTAAAAATTTAAATTACATGCTAGAAACTCCTAAAAGTTATTTAACCATGGAAAGTATCACTAAATTAAACGAAGATTACTAATTTGATATTATGGTATAGATTTAGGGAATAAAAATATGCTAGCCGCGTTGGATTCCAAAACTTGCAACATTGTAATTAATCTAGAAGTGTCATCAAGTTTCTATTCCTCGAAAAGTAAGATATTGTTTTCCAATCAACAACAAAATCCACACTTTTTTTGCCTTCTGATACTTATTCCTTTCTTTTCTCAAGTTTTTTTTTTTTTTTTTTTTTTTTTTTTTTTTTTTTTAAGAACTGTTTTAATTATAGGTGCATTAAAGGCTTGATTTAAAAAGATGGACAAGGTACAGGACAAAAAAAATGCAAAATATTTGGTTAAAATCTAAGCGATATCATTCATAGAAACGATAAAAAAAATCGAACTGAGGGCGTCATAAGTAGATTTCCCTGGGCGCATGCTTTCTCCTCAATTGCATGCAAAGATGCCTACGTTGGTTTCCGACCCTAAAATTATTTCGGTATATATTTAATTTCTTTGTTATGATAAAAAAATACCTCTCTTGTGTGCCTGTTGAATGATTATTATTCTCTAACGAATTCTCGAAATTTAGTACACTAGTCAGAATTCATGTGTACAACGAACGAAAAAAATATTGGAGAGACTAAGACACTCAAGGGCGCAAAGTTTTCCCTGGAGGAGGGCGCACCGGCCCTCGGGCCGATGGGCCGGCGGGCCAGTCCGAGCCTGGAAGTACTGCTCCCAGAGCATAACTACTTGCATCAGTTCGAATGAAAAAAGGTTTAGTTTCATCAGCTTGTTTCAATATTGGAGCTGAAACGAGGCATTGCTTCAAGGTTTGAAATGCATTTTCTTCATCGGTACCCCAGTGCCATTCCACATTCTTTTTTGTGAGATTACTAAGTGGTCTGGATATTTTTGCAAAGTCTTGTATAAAACGGCGATACCATGAACATGTCTGCAGAAAAGACTGCAGTTGTTTTATATTCTTCGGAGGTGGGATCCTCACAATAGCATCAACTTTCCCAGGATCAACTTCTAGGCCATTTGGTGTGATCCAGTGTCCTAAATATTTTACTCTGGTACAAGCAAAGTTGCATTTTTCTCTATTAGCAGAAAGTTTCCATTTGTCTAATCTTTTAAAAACAGCTTCAAGATCAGCTAGATGTTGTTCAAAACTTGATGATAAAACAATTAAGTCATCAAGATAAGTGAGAATATTTACATCTGGGAGTCCTTTGCGAAAGCTATCCATTGTCCTCTGAAACGTTGCAGGAACATTGCGGAGACCAAACGGCATTCTTCGAAAGCGATATGTTCCTAGAGGGCATACAAAAGCAGTTTTATCTCGATCAGGTTCATAGACACTCACTTGATAGTAACCAGCATTCAGATCCAGCGTTGTCATGAACTGAGCAGTTTTCGCCTGATGCAAAAGATCGTCCATACGAGGGTACGAGGGAGTGGATAGGTATCTGGTATAGTAACTTCATTCAGCTTCCTGTAGTCTACACATAAGCGAACACTACCATTTGGCTTAGGAATGAGCACTATTGGTGCAGAGTATGGAGACTCGCATTCTTCAATAATTCCTTTGGCTAGAAGATCATCAATTTGGGTTTTACACAATTCTTTCTTTGCCGGTGATAACCTGTAAGGAGGTAGTGATATAGGACGATGGTCTCTGGTATTTATATGATGTTCGACGACGGGTGTTGCTTCTCCCCCTGGTCGAAAGGTATTGGAAAATTTTTCAAGTAAGTCATTAAGCCTTTTTCTTTGTATCTCAGATAGATGCTGACCTTCTGTTTCTCTTAACATAACCGAGTTAACTGTGGCAGTTGGTGCTGAGATTTCAGGCGTCGTAATGAAAGGATCATCAGAAAAGGGAATTTTACGTTTAGGATTGTTCTGCAAATACCAACTTTGGCTTCTCATGTCTAGCACGATCCCCATTTTATTTAAAAAATCTATGCCTAACAATGTTCTATTTCCCTGGGCTTCGGGTAAGGCAAAAATCGTTGTACTAGTTGTACGACCTTCTATTTCAACTGTGATTGTTGCTTGAAGAACGTTGGTTTCTTTTCGTAGTCCATCAGCAAGTGTTATGCTTACACCGGTGTCTTCGAACACAGTTCCTTGGTCACACAGAATCTTGTATAACATTTCCCCAGCAATGCAATGAATAGCTCCTGTATCTGCGCAAGCAACCCCTGTAACACCATTTACCTTTATGTATAACAAAGGTGTTGCTTGAGTATTGACAGAACAAGATTTGAGATGAAGGGAACGAAAATTTGCTGATTGCGTCTGCGTAGATGGGGAACAATTAGAACATTTAGCTTTAACAAAACCTTGTTTACCACAGCCATAACAACTTATAATCGGACGCTTATCATTGTTTTCGTATCTTGAATTTGTATATTTTGAAGAAGAATGATTATTTTTATAATTTGAAAAATGTTCGTTAGTTTCATGTTTGGGTGTTTGATTTTTCCAGAACTCTTGACCATTTGAATTTTTCGGCAAAACATATTTCTGCGCTTCACGCGTTTTTGTATAACTTGCTGACTTTTGAGAAGAAGGTTTAATGTTTTCGTAAATGTCGAGCTTTTCAGCCAACACGACAGGATCATTTAACTTGTCCCAACCATCTAAATAATGATTTTTATATTCATGTGGACACTTTTTCTTAATCTGATCAGCGATTATTAGTTCAGTTAGTTTTTCAAATGAATTGATTTCTAATTCGGATAACCAACCCTCAAAATAATTTCTAAGTTCAAAATAAAAATCCTTCCAAGTAGAATTTTCTCTTTTTTGATGTCGGCTAAATAATACTCTAAATTTTTCTGCTGTCAACTTAAATCTTTTAAGCAATATGTCACGAATATAAGAATAATTTTTGAACATTTCTTCTGGTTCTCTGGCGATTAGTTTACCAATGTCGTTCGGAAGTACGGCAATTAATTGAGAAACCCAAAATTCTTTGGAGACATTAAGCATTTTCATTTGACGTTCAAACATTGTCAAAAACAAAGACATATCATCCTTTTCAGGAATAAATGTTGGCAAGATATTTTTAATATCTATACGCATCTGGTCTATTTGATTTTGTGGTACTGTTGTCGCGGTAGGGTTTTGAGTATGTAGCTTAAGTTTTTCTAGCTCATATGCTCTTTCCTCTGCAATACGTTTATCCTGAATCATTTGTTGTTCTACAATTTCTTGTTTTTTGCGATCCTCCACGATAGCCATAAATGCCTCTTTAACAAATTGTTCGTCGTCTTTAAGCAGTTGACACTTCATAATTTTCTCACGTAAAACTGATAGTTTATCATCTTTATCTACATCTAACTCTAATTCTGTCCCCAAATTAAACAAATCGATTTTTTTTCCTTTAGAAAGAAACGCCATTTTTCCCAAATTGTTGTTAATATTGTTGATTTATGCTTAAATTAGAAAACTATTAGATACGTGACCCATTAAATAATAAGAACAAAATGACTACCTTCCCCTTACAGGTAAATAAAACATGTAAATATGGATAAATTTTCATAAATAAATGTTAAAAAAATGCAGGAAATAATTTAAAACATACTAAAATATACCACTAATTTAATCATGAGCTCATGAAAACATTTAGAAGAAATATTATTATACGTTAAAATTCAACCTTTTTACCAAATTAGCTTACCAATGACATAAATCATTCATTTTAAATATATCAAATATTATAGGTAATTCATTGCGAAATAATTATCAACCACACATAAATATGAAAACAACTCGAAATATGAATAAAGAACTTACTTTACATCTAAAAAATAAACAACATACGAAATAATAAAATTTATCAAAATCATTTTTAAACTCTGTGCACAGATTAAAAAACAAAAACAAAATTCACTTACTCAGAATCCTTGCTTTTAAAAACAATATCAAAAGAAATCACTTTCAATTTCAGAAAACTAATGTTTCTTAATAATCTTACTCAAAATCAACATAAAACAAAAAAAAAAAAAAATTATATATATATATGAAACAGCATATATCTTAATAAATAAAAGAAAATGAATTTTTTTTTTTTTCGCAGCTGGCCAGCAAAAAAAAGAGAAACAAACAATCAAAAAAAAATAATTTCAACTTTTACCGGTAAAAACAAATAAAATAAAAATATATTTTTAGATAAAGGTTGTCGATGATTCACAAAGCACGCAGAAGTAAATAGGTATTGAACACTTCTAAGAACAAAATCAGATTATAAGTAGAATGCTTTTATATGACGAAATGAAGAAGTTTCAATCACAAACACCAGTTATGTTTAAAAACTAGAAGATATTTTGTTGCTTATGAAGACTGAAGAACATTATTTATTGTCATGTCGACAATATTTTTCAATTATTTCCAATGTGAAGGGTACGGATTACCCTTTTCGAATGCATGTTCTTGCTTTTTTGTCAGGATGACGCACTTAAAACACACAATTGAAGAAGAAGAAAGCACTATTAAAAATAAGAACAGAAGCTTGATTCATTGTAGATTTGACAACACCTTTAAAATGGGTACAGATTACTCTTTTTTTTTTTTTTACTTTCTTGAATTTTGTCGCGATGATACTACCACACATAACTGATATTAAAGAAATTAGCACAAAACTGGAGTATATCTTGATACTTGATATTGCACATTATATAATAGAACTTTTTGGAAATCACAGGATGAATTGTTCTTGACGAACACGGCACTTGAGAACACAAAATTTCCTTTATTGCCGAGGTGACAATAATTTAGAAGTGGGTACGGATTACTCTACTTTAAATATAATTTTTGGAATTTTTGTCAGGATGACAGCAGCGAACTTGACACAAAGACTTTGAAAGCACAAAAATGTTCCGAAAGAACTCCATTTTACGTTGGGCGCCAGTGTGGGATGTTATTCGGTACTTAAAATATAGAACAGAGATGCTACAGTCACATTTTATTGTAGACGACACAACACATATCACATTATATACAAATCGCAAGACGAGCGCTTCTCAATCAATTGAATATTCATAAAAATTACTTAGCACAAAGAACATCTCTAAGAGAGATGTATAGCGAACACACATCCCAATCTTACATCTTAACTGCAAACTCAATTACTTCACTTCATTTCATGTCTTTTTAGAAAAGGAAGGCAAAATATCTCCGGATATTTTGCCGAAGGTGGCAATAGCGTCACCTATAGATACTATAATTTAGGGAAGGCAGTCACCCTGTTACATAGGTATATTCTGATAAGGTGTTTCCCTGATTAATTTTGGGAATTCATTCGACAAGTATAAGTGGGGGAACGGGGGCTAATACTCTTCCCCTTAATTTATATCAATGGGTTTTACATCCAGTATTATCAATTTTCATTCAAAATTTAAGCATAGGATCATTCTGATGAGGCGCCTCTGTGATTAGTATTAGGTACTCATTTCATAAGTATAAAGAGATGAAACAGGGGGCTAATTCCCCACCCCTTATTTCGATAAATGGGTCTTTTATGCAGATTTATCAGATTTCATTCAAATTTGAGACAGGATTTTTCTGATGAGGGCACCACCATGATTAGTTTTGAGAGTTCATTGTATACGTATAAAGAGACGGAACTGGGAGTTAATTCTCCAATCTTAATTTCGATAAATGGGTTTTTCATACAGATTTATCAAATTTCATTCAAATTTTAGACATAGGATCATTCTGATGAGGGCACCACCACGATTAGTTTTGGAAGTTCATTGTATAAGTATAAAGAGGGGGATGGGGGCTAATCCCCCGCCTTTAATTTAGATAAATGGGTTTTTCATGCAAAATTCTCATATTTCATTCAAATTTTAGACATAGGATCATACTGATGAGGACACCTCCATGATCAGTTTTGCGAATTCATTGGATAAGTCTAAGAGGGGGGAAATGGGAGGTGACTGCCCCCGCCTTAATCTAGTTTAATGGGTTTTTCATGCAGAATTTACAGATTTGCTTCAAAATTTAGATATAGATTCATTGTGATAAGGCACTTCCTTGATTTTTTTTGGAGTTCATTGGATATGTATAAATGGGGGATTGGTGGGACTACCCCTCTTAATTTAGGTAAATGATTTTTCTTGCAAAATTAACAGATTTGCTTTAATTTTTGAATACAGGTTCATAGTGATAATATGCTTCCCTAATTAGCTGTGGAGTTCTTTTGTTAAGTATAAAAGGGATACAGGCAATTACCCCAACCCCTCTTAAATTTGGTAAATGGGTTATTATGCAGAATTTTCCGATTTGCTTTAAATTTTGGATGTACATTCTTTCTGATGAGGCGAATCTCAGAATAGTTTTGGAAGTTTAATGGTTAAGTATAAAGGGGGATAACTCCTCTTAAATTATATAAATGGGTTTTTATGAAGAATTATTCGATTTGCTATGAATTTGGATATATGTTTTTTTATGTGATAAAGCATATCTCTGATTAGTTTAGGAAATCCAATGATTATAAAAAGGGGAAATGGGCGGGAGCTATCCCCCCTCTTAATTTGTTTTTCGAACAGCATTAACCCTTGAAAATATGAGGCTGTAATATACAATTAGGATGCGTAGCCTGTCAGCTCAATGCCATCAGTTTAAGAGGGCAATATTCTTTTTATTGTAATTTTTTATTTCATAATCATTTTATACAGTGAATTAAAGGTTATAATATAGAAGTAGTATTAATATTTTGTAATATTTTTTGAAACATTGAGATCTACGAAATAGAAGAGAGTTTTGGGATTGGTGCATCCAACTTGTTATTTTCGTGACTTCATTATAAATATTTAAAATTAAAAGTTTTTTTTTGTTTATAAATTTTAAACTGATTTAACTTAAAATAAAATTAAATGTAGCTTAAGGTAATCAGCATTAAATAATTAAAACATGAAAAAAATTAAACCTATGTTTGGAGATAACTCTTCAACCATTGGTATATTAGTAAGACATTTTATGTTTGTATTATAAAAAGGTCTATGTATTTCTTTATGAAAATACTTTACAACTATAGACATATTAAAAAACATGTAAAAATTTTTCTAAAAATTATCAGCATTTCATTGTACAAATTATTAGCAATTATCAACAGTTCATTGACAAATAGGCAGAGTATTTAAATGTTTGAATTTCAGGATGGAATGGCAGGATTCATGCCCTAAAAAATCTTGTGGGCAAGGCATTCCTGTTTCTTAAAAAAAATTACTTTTCAAATTTTTTTTTTTTTTTGTGAAGTGGCGATCAAGGTCTCAAGACTGACTGATTATTTTCGTGATATTTTCCACTATCGATTGACAAATCTCACAGTTTGCTTTTACGACAATTATATAAAATTGTTTTTCTGCGTCTGACTGTAATTTTTCTCACAAATTTTTCTTGTTTGCTCGTCACACAAAATTTTGCAATTTTTTTCTGGAGACCAACTGGCAATTTTCACAATTTATTTTTCTCAACAGATTGACAAATTTAGCTAATTTCTTTGCGACTGATTGGCAAATTTCCCTTTCTGTTTTTGTGACATTCTGATGAAATTAACAATTATTTTACTGTGTTCAGCTGAAAAATTTGTGTTTTGTCTTTGTTATTGGCTGACGAATTTCATGATATTTCCCTGTGACAGATCAACAAATTTCACGATATTTTACTGTGATTGATTGACGAATTCCGCTATATTTTCCACTGTTCAAGTTCCCTCTAAATTGTCACTAAATTGACAGGTCAACAATTTTTAAAAATTTACTTTTGCCATGGTGGACAAAATGTGTAATATTTTTTCTATGACCGATTTACATATTTTACGATTTTTTTCCTGTGCCGAAGCAAGAAATAACTAAAAGGACAGTAATGGTCACTAGAGTCTGAGCTTCTGGAATTAGCACTAAACAAAATGAGATTAAATCTTGTTATCTCGTCTTATTAAATCATTGGAAAAAAAGAAAACATGTTTTTTTACAATCAATGGTTCAACATTAGATGTTTCATTTTTCAAAATCATCGCACATTTCCTCATCAGTGGGCTCAATAATCATACCTCTTTTTTTATTTAAAAGACGATCTTTCATACGATGTTTCTGTTTGTATTTGTTTTGTTTTTTCCATATCTTATAATTTGCACCTGCACATTTTGTAACTTTTCTACTCTCTTCTTTATTAACAATGACATTTTAATTTCCTATTTAAATAAAAATTCTTCTATATTTAAAGAAGTACGTAAAATAAATAAATAAAGTATGGACATCCATTGCCCAAAGCAAGATGTTTAAATGTTTCCCATTGAGTTATTGAAAATCATTAAAAGCATCATTTTTATGATCAAAACATGATTTATGTAATAAGAGTCATATATTACGTATGTCATGGATTAAACATTAATATCCCTGGACGAATCATAAACAAAATAAAATGCGGACACCACAAGGTCCATTCTTGAGCGATAACAACAACCGTTTTCCAAATTATTAAAAAAAATGATGAACTTCAAGGAAACCATATAAATAATTGATGTGCGTAGTTCACAGAAATTAGGACATGACTTTTTTAAATAAACCATTTCTCATGTAATAGAATAAATCTACTGACAATGTCATTTTCGGAATTCCTTATGGGTTTAAAATTCCAACGCATAGTTGAACATAATTCAATTAGCGAAAATGCCAGGGATTACGGTATTAACGATACTTCCACTAAGTGATGTACAATCACAGAAGGATATGGACGATACAATCACCTACATGCATTATTCGTGCAAGCAAATTAAAAATGAATGCACACCAGATTTTACAAAATTAAGAAAAAAAAAAATGAAGAAAAAATCAAAAACAAGTATTTCCAATAATTTAATGTATTAGAAAAGCTGCTCTGTTCTGTTGTCAAAAGTGTAACCATAAAAGATTCTAAACCACACAAAATCGAACAAAATCTAAATTAAAAAATTCATTTAGCAACTCAGTTATTAATTGTTTATAACACTGAGTAAAAATTGAAAAACAGATATGATATATATAAAGCTTGATTCCTTTGTTTTAATTAAAATAAACAATTTGGATAATTATCTTGAGTTGTTGATTTAAATTATTTCAATGGAAATTTGTCATGTCGGTATAAATTGTAAATATTTAAGTGGCAATAAAATAAAAAAAAATTCCCTCTTATATAGTTTAACTACCCTGTATTTACAAATGTTATGAGGGAAACTCTCTACTCCTGGGAAAACCTGACTTTCAAGCCCTGATTGTCAAAGATATATAGTTTCTGTAAAATATATTTCAATACATTTAAAATGTTAGAATTGTGTGTGAAACATGTTTGCAATTTATTATTTGAGATGGCATTGGATAAAGAAATAAACATTCACCATAACTAAAAGCATATTTAGTACCGGATATCCGAATCCGGCAGGCAAATCGGATATCCGGTATCCGATATCCGGCAAAATCAGTATCCGATGCATCCCTAGTAATATGTACATCTTACGGTGGTTTTAATTTTTAAACTAGCCAACATATTAAAATTCCATTTCATTCCACCCGGACCTACCTTTCCACATGAATTTTTACATGGTTTTTTAAAACAAACAGCATCCAATTTTTACACGTTCTGGTAGAATATTCAAATGTCGAATGCTGTAAATTTTAATTTTGACTGCCTAAGGGCAATTGCTCAGACGTGGAAACCACGTCTAGAGCAAGTATGTTCTTACTCCCTGGCATATTTATTAAATTCTTAAACGAAATAAATAAAGGTATAGTGTTAGTATTAAGTCAATAAACACAAATCGCTGAAATAAAAGAAAAAAAAAAGAGCTATGGTTAACTGAAAAAACATGAAAAATACATAAAGATGTAGTAGACTATGATCGCCATAAGCACGACAATGAGCACGAGTAGAAATAAATAATATTGAAAAGTGACCACTGTATATAAAGGTGAGAGATTCATAACTAATGATCAACCAAAACCGAATTTCGGTATTCTTTTTTTTGACCGAAAGCGAAAATGTCCATTTTTTAAATTAATTAATACATACGTATACGTAATTATTATTAAATAAATGTACGTGTAATTTTATGTGTTGTCTAAGTTGACTCTCTGTGTCTCTGAGCAAAATTTTTTATTTTCATATAAAATAAAATGGAATTAATTGACCAATGACTAAAATTATTTTTTTAACTATACGAATTTCGTGTAATCAAATGTTTTAAGTATAGATACTTCGATTTATCTTTTATAATGGTTTATAATCTGTTATACTAGAATTTTATAAAAAAAAAAAAAAAAAATCAAAATACTATTGCGGTTTCATACTAAAAAAAAATCTGTTACAGCTGTCTGCAGCTTTAAATGAACACATGGAATGCGTTTTCAAAGTTTAGACATATGTGCACTTCTTACTTCATAATTTGCACTCGTGCGTTGTGTCAGTAATAACTGATAATTATAAACAACGAAGTTTCATGGCAATGAATAAATAGTGTTGGAGCTTATACATCTCAAATCAACATATAATGTTGAAAATTTCCGGAGGAAGAAAAGATCATTTTGGAATACAGATATTTCGGTCTGATCGAATTTTCCAGAACACTTTCGCCAAAAACGATTTTTTGTCAAAACTCTGATTTCGGGCCGAAAATGGAACCGAATTTTCGGTCTGTCTCTCACCATAAACGGTGGTAGGGGAAACAATAGGAAAAAGGAATATTTCTTTATTTATTAAGTAGAAAATTGTTAGATAAGTCCATTAGGAAACTAAAAAATTGTTTTTGATTTTAAGGAAGAAATGACTTCAATGCCCCACCCACTCAGATTAATTTTACTTTAACATTTTATATTTATTTATTATATGTAACTAAAATGTGTCCAAGTGTTTATCTATATAGGGTGTTTATAAAGTCCCGAACCCATTTTGATGTTTAATAACTCATAAAATAATGAAGATAGATTAAAATTAATAACTTAAATGATTAGATAGACCAAAGTTTCATGACCCTTGTTAATGAACTTCCACGTGTGGCCTCCTTCGTCGCACGGAGAATATCAAGTCGATAATCAATTTCACCCCAGTAGCGGCAAGCATGTCGGCATCCACAGAGGCAATTGCGGTTGTAATTCTGGCTTTGAAGTCATCAATGTTCGACACTCTCCTCCTGTAAACATTCCTTTACAAATCCCCAAAGGAAAAACTCCAGCGGCGTTACATCAGGTGATCTGGGTGGCCAAGGAATCGGACCTCCTCGCCCATCTATCTTTCTGGAAAATGGTCATTCAAAGTACGAACGATGGTACCCCAATGAAATGGTGCACCATCTTGTTGTAAAAATACATGTGGCTGAAGTTCTTCTAGTTGTGTAAATACGAAGTTTTCCAACATGTCTAAGTATACGACTGATGAGACCGCATTAGCTTCTGTGGATGCCGACATGCTTGCCGCTACCTGGCGTGAAATTCACTAACGGCTTGATATTCTCCGTGCAACGAAGGGGCCACACGTGGAAGTTCATTGACAAGGGTCATGAAACTTTTTGAGTCTATCTAACCATTTATGTTATTAATTTTAATCTATCTTCATCATTTTACGAGTTATTAAACATCAAAATAGGTCCGGGACTTTATAAACACCCTGTAATTTAATTCATGTGTTTGATGAAATTGTGCAAGAACTTCACACAAGTTAGAAGTGTCCTAAGTCTTTTAGCTCTCTCTCTATATATATACATATATATGTATATATATAAAAGTACTTTTTAGCTGAAAACTTCATTAACTCCAAAAATACTCAAACGATTTCGATATCAATTTTTTTTTCTTTTGCCAGAGTATATGTATAAGGTCATATGTGGCAGACAGTTAAAAAAATTAACTTCAGAAAAAAATATTAAAATTTTGTGAAAAAATTGAAATTGCTCTAAAGTACAAAGTTTTGGTTTCAGAAAAAAACTGCCTGCCATAAGTCTTGGGCATCATCCAGTGAATATGTATTTCAAATTTCATCAAAATCAGTCCGGTAGTTTCCAAGGAAACGGGTCCTAAAACTCACATATTTCCCATTGGATTGCACCAAGTTTTATAAAAAGTACTTGAAACCAGGAAAATTACATAAAACCATTTAGGTCAATTGGTTACTTTATTCCGGTATAATTTGTATTTAACGTATTTCTCTAAAAATTTTCTGCTTCGATTATGCAATTAGTCAACTAATCAGTGTCGAATTGACCCCTGCTCGGCGTTCTAGCGTTAAGCGAAATACTAGACAAGTTATATAATTTGATCGTGGTACTTTATTCAAATTGGTTAGACTGGTTTTTATAACATTGCAATTTCAATACTATTTCTCATTCGTTTTCTGTATAATGCTCGGTGATTTTCTGCTTCATTATGCACTTTCATTTAACTCAACTTGGTTTATGTGTGTAAAGATGGAATTCTGCAAACGATGTTTCACTCAATTCGTGATGTGTTAAAGTTATAGAAATTGTGTACAGCCAGGGCTCGAAATGGAAAAATCCGCGAGCCAGAACGCTATTTATAAATTATTGTTGACTAACCTTTTTTTGAAAGTATAGACAAATTTATATCTAACCATACAAATCTAATTTAAAAATATACGCAAGATTCTAAATAATTATAAAAGGTTAGAGAGAGCATAATAAGTTATATACATAAAGCTGCAATAACAGGTTTTAATAATTGCACGAACCGGAACGATATTTACCACAATTCCTCGAGCTAGAATAGTATTAGTGCATTAATTTCATGAACCAAAAGATCGCTTCGGTTTGCTCTGGTACATTTTGAGCCCTGTATACTATTGTATGTTTTCGATATACTGCTTTAAGATTTTCAGAACTTTATTAACTCTCTTTACTCGATTTAGGGATCGCAGTGAAGTTTCCGGGCCTCCTTATTGGTTGGTTTCTATTCCGTCTTTTCTGCTGTTTAAGGTGAAAGATGGAATTTCCAATGACGCCAGGACTAGTGTACCATAAAATAATTCTTTTTTGTATATAAATAAATTTGCATTCAACATTCAGCAGCTTAATCTAACTCACTTCTTATCAAATGTCTAATTCAAAATTCCGCAAATATGATCTTATAATGTAGTGCATTGCTTCTAAACTGTAAGCGTATGTTTACGTAATATAGCATGATATGTGACAAAGGGAGGGGAACAGTGAAGTTTGACACTTTGTGACAAAAGGGGGGGGAGGGAATTAAAAATATGGAAAAAAAAAGTGTGACACCATTTATGTGCAGTCCTTTTAGGAGAATTTATTTAGTTTCTCCTTCTGACAATTTTTTCTTCCTCTCTCTCTTCCCGATAGTAAGAGATCTGCCCGGCCACCTTTGCACAACATCAACATCCTTTGCGATGTCGTCTGTGCGGAACGGTCGTCCGTTTAGAAGGTGTACTGGACCATGCATCGCATCTCCCCACCCCAGTGGTAAGTAAGTGCTCGCGAGATTTGGATCGAAACGTCTTAAAGAGAGAAACGTGATGAGAATTGTTAATTTTGGTAAATTATGCGATCGCGTAACGATAAAATGCGTTCAACAAAGTGAACAATTTGAGTGGCATTTTAAATATTGACATATTTTTTACTTTCTTTTGCATTTATATAAAGAAAGTATTGTATTTGTTTTTTGATCTACTTGCGCATTTTCGGATTTCCTGAATACAATATGAATATTTTTGGTTTGTCTTAGTGTTACTAATCTTATAGGTGTTGTTCAGGGATGTAGGAGAGGGTATACGAGGGTATATGCCGTATACTTTCTGGATTTTTTTAAAGGAACACCGTGTACCTTCTGTTTCTCAAGAAAGCTTATAGCATACTCACTCTATACCCTTTGACTTGAGCGTATACTATCTGCTTAGAGCGTATATCCTCTGTTATTTTTACGACTACATCCCTGGTGCTGTTGTTGTAACTCAAGAACTGCTACATAGAACTTTATGTGACACTGTTTGGTTGGATCTTGACATAACTTGGTATTAATTATATGTTGGTGTATATCTCTCTATAGGTGGCGCGACTATGCCATGTTTTTTATGATGTGCCGGATACCCACATTTCGGGATCTGTTAAAAGGAATTGCATAGTACTTAATATATAAGATAGTCATAATATAAAAAAAACTCTGTTGATTCAATTTTGGTTTTTGTCCCTTAACAGGAGCTATTGCTATTCTATATTTCTTGCGATGAACTTTGTATTGGGTCATTCGGAAGGTTCTGCGTTTTTTTTTTTATTATAAATTTCAGTGAAGACGTACAGCAAGATAAGAAAATTGTATAGAATCACATAAGCACCATTTTGTTGTATGACTTTTTTGCCATCGTTTTGGCAGCTGGGAAATTCAATTTTAATAAAGGCCATTAGGTTTATCCGTGAAGAAGTTATCAATGTGGTGTTTGATAGTGTCTAAAATAGTGAACTCCCAACCATTCAAAGGAATTTGAAGTGACGTGATAAGGTTAAAATCTGAAAGGCCAGGCCTGATGAATATAATGAATTGAACAAAAAAATTTCAGCCATACACATTAAGGTGTTGTCTTACATTAATCATAATGCTGATCCAAGTATTGTCATGTTGGAACACAATATCTCAACTATTCCTCAGTTCTTGTCATTTTTCTTCGATTTTTGCCTACTACTTTGCCTACTACTGCCTACAAAATTGCCATTTGGGAATAATATATTTCTGAATTTATTGTTTGATTTGGCGTTAACAATTCAGAATGAATATTTCCTTCCTAGTTTTACTATACTCAAAGCATTATTTGTTTTAGGACGCAGGTCTCTTCTCGATGTCATTTGGGGAGGTTCATTTGACTTACCCATGGAGTTTTCATAATAACATTATTATAGAATCAGTCATTAAAATATAACGTTTAAACATGCAATAATTAAGAATTTTGAACATACGTATACATTTCGCGAGTACTGGGCACTCGCTTCTTCAGTGTTAAAACGGTAAAATGTATAAAATCAAAAAACCCCAACTGCCAGCAAGTCGGAAACCCAAATGATAGTAAACTCAAAACCTAAAATACCATCAAGCTTCAGCAACCAACATAATCAAACCGGAAATGAAGTATCGTGACGTAACAAATCTAACCAATAAGTTGAGATGTACGGCACGCTAGATAAATCATAAACCAAGGAGTTTTTTATTTTATTGATATGGGAGTGCTTCAAAAAAGTCTAAATCAAACGGAGTAGTGCAATTTTTGGATAATCGCCGCTGAAGCAAAATTGAAATTATGACATTCCTCCCAACAATGAGAAGCAATTGAGGAATTTTTCAACACACTCTTTATACAGCTTATGTGTTCTTTGATTCTCTTGCGGAGTTTACATTTGGTTTGTACAATATAGGACAAACAACACTGACATTGTATATTGTAAATACCCCAATAATCCACCGGAAGAATTTGATCTTTTTATTGTGAAAAAGTTAATTTATTGACAGGTTTGAATACACTTTAAAATCATGATGCCTTAAAATATTAGCAACGTTAAAACTAATGCTATGATGAAACGGTAAAATAATTAGATTAGAATAAGAAACTGGTGTAGCAGAATAATCAAGATTATCGACATATTTATTAAAACTATGCGAAATTAATCTGTTAATGAATGATAAACCGAAAGAGCGATCTATAGCTACTGATCTAATGTAATTTAATTCTTCACTGAGAGAATTATTATCTGAACAAATTAAATGAACTTTATTAATCAAATAAAGAAAAGCAGAAGCTTTTTGAGAAGGGGGGGGTGATATGAATTAAAATGAGGGTTGAGTGTGACAGCAAAGGGTTTACGATAAACGTAAGTGTCAAATCAGTTTAACTGACGAGTAACTAAAACATCTAAAAATGGTAATTTATTATCGTTTTTAACTTCATAAGTAAATTGGGTGACAGAATCTATTTGGTTTAAAATAGTCAAAATACTATCCACAGAAGAAACAGATAGGTTAATGAGTGCAAAGGAATCCTCAACGTATCTGAAATAAAATGGAAAACTGATGAGGCTAAACATTTTAACCTCATTGTAATGTATGTATAAATCGGCTAAGAAAGGACTAAAGGGGTTACCAATTGCTAAACCATCAGACATAGAATCACAAGATTAACAGTTTGAATTTATTAAATACAGGGTAAGTTGTTTTGGAAGATTAACGAAACTCTCTGTTCAATCTGCTATCACATTTAACCACTTGTTATCAGTGACTTTTTTTCCTTTGCTGGTTCCTTGTCCTTCTTCCTCTGAGCTGCTAGTGTTATTGGCGGTATTCTATTTAGCAGTACATCAACGATCTCAATGTCCACTAACTCTTTTTTTTTTCAGACTTTGAAGTTTTAATTCATAAAAAAATACCATTTTCCTTTCTACCTTTTAAGTTAGAAGTGTAAAAAACAAAAATGATAAGATGACTTTGTTGCCGGATTTTTTAAGTTGTCGGTTTTCTGAATGCCAGATTTTTGAGGTAGCACTTCAATTTTTGCCCCTTAAAGTTTATATCAGCATATTTCAAATACAGAATGATTTATGATTACAAAGATCGATTACTGAGTCATAACCGGGTTGTTGATTTCGGCGTTTTTTGCTTTTGATTAATGATCTGGATGGCTGAATGCTGAAGCTTTTTTTTTTCTTTCAATTGGATCGAGCTTTGACGCGGTCAGTGATTTCGGTTCCCATCAAGATTATGTTTTTGAAGAGAAATTTCTCTTCAGGACATGATGAAAAAAACACTATATTTGAACGTGCCGAACTGAATGAGATGTTTTTTTTATATACATAAATAGGTGTGTGTTTGAACTTCGTCAGTATGATAATGCGGATTTTATTATCATTCTTACTAAGTGCGTTTGCTAAGTTTAATCATATTCAGACCCTCTAGGTCTCCCTATTGAAGCGGGCGATTCACGAGATGCACACATTTAAAATGGAAGTTTAGGCACGAAACTCAAATTTAATCCATTTCGTATAAAAAAGCTGTCGCAGAATTTTATGCAATTCATCTGTGCCTAATAGGTCGGTCTGTATATTCCAACATTGTTTTTCTGTGTGTAGGGTGATTCCGTGGTAACTTATGCTATTTTTAGAACAGTTTACTGCAGTAATTTTAGTAATATAACACTAAAATACATTCAAATGTAAAATTAACATGATTTGTCAATGAAACATATCTAAGGGTAAATTTGGATGAAAATTACCTAAAAAATGATAATGAAAATTAGCACATAAACTTGCATTCCCTTTTCAGCAATGGCAATTACCATAGTAAATATAATTATCAAAATTTAAGAAATAACTTTAAAACTAGGTAATTTTCATCTAAACTGGACTTTGAACTAAGTTTAATTAACAAACCATGTTAAATTTACAATTAGAATAATTTTTTTGGTGCGTGTTGTATTAGTAAAATTACCGAAAATAGTTCAAAATGTAACGTAAGTTACCATGGAATGGCTCTATAAGCTCTTCAGACCTAATGTATACTATAGGATACACATTTTTACGATTTTTTTTTCACGTATATAAATAAGGTTAAAACAAGATAAATTGATGTGAATTTAGCTTATCAGATAGCAGAACTAAATAAAATAGCAATTTGTTTCCTATAGCACTTTTTTAGTGAGCTACTTGTTACATAACTAGTCGTTGGGGCCACCGTAATACTTACCCATCATGGATACGTATATGAAAATAAAACATGTGAAACTATTTATACAATGCATTGGAATTCATAAACAAAATTTAAATATTGTTAATATACATAGTCATACTTTATTAATGAATTGCTGGTGAGCCAAATTTGACAAATTATATAAAACGCCAAAATACTCAAGAAATACCGGATTGCGTAAAAGAAACATCCTTATAACTCTAAAAATAATAATCATATTAACTAACAATTTACTGCGTCGGATGAAGCGTCTCATTTCCAATTAAAATATATCTTTGAATTGAAATTTGATTGAAATACAGGGTCATGAAAAATCAAAGAATGCGGAAAACAGGATTACAAATATCTCGGTAACTAATAATTCAATCAACTTCGTTCTATATGCAAAATGTGTGTTATTTTATTGCCTTTTACATCCATTCCTTAGAACAAAAAAATTCGTAAATTTTTATATACCTTTCATCAGAACGAATTTTTCGAGAGTCCGAAAAAAATAGTTCCAGATAATCGAGGTTGCTGATATTAAATAGGGTTCGTCCCATTCTTTACATACTAACTACATACAAAATTTCAAGTCTCTATCTCAATTTGTTCGGGAGATAGAGCGTTTACAGACAGACAGACAGACAGACAGACAGACGGACGGCAAATTTTTTTTTCTAAAAATATGTTTTTCGGAATCTCCACTATCTAAAACGTGTAAATCCGTCAAAAAAATTTTTTCGATTTTCAAAACGATTGCAAGACTTACCCTATACTACGTATGATGGGTAAGTAAAAATGGCTTGCAGCAGAAATGTCTCAAATGTGCAAAAATTAAAATGTAAATAATTTTACTTTCTGTTAAGATATCGTATGTAGAGCCCATTAATGAAAAATAATTATTAAATATTAATTTTTTTTTATGTTTTGTAACGCAAGAAAAACAGAAGAAAAATTTTAATAAAATGTCACAATGTACTTTTTTGAATCTTTATGTACAGCTCATATTCAAAATATTAGAATAATTACCTTTTTTTCAGAAATTGAAAATATCGTTTGGTAATTTAATGTCTTTTAATGAAAATATGCAAACGATATTTTTTTTAAGAACTTATTGTTGATTAAACTTACTTGTTATCTTAAATTTAATATCATTTTTGAAAAGATTAATTGCAAAAAAAATTATTTTGAAAAGTCAAAATATTAGAATATTTATTCAAGTGGTTCAAAATATTAGAATATTTCACATTAATTCTCCTTTAATTATTACCAATTCTTAACTGGTGGCATCATTGATTAAATTCAGACTATTTTATTAAAAATCAGTATTCTTTTTTGCAGTTTGTTTCTTTTTCGTCTTAAAATGGGCCGTGTGAGTGATATTCCTGAATCTACTAAACTTCGTATGGTTGATTTGTATCGGCACGGTAAAAATCAATGTTTTATAGCGAATTATTTACATTGTTCGCAATCGAGCGTTAGTAAAATACTAACACAATATTAAAAAATTGGAAAATTTCAAAATTATCGCCGAAATGGTGGCCGAAAACCAAAAACATCTGCTAGAGATGACAGGAAACTGAAGCGTATAGTTAAGAAAAACCGTTTTAAAAGTGTGCGATTCTTGCACCGAAAATGGAAAGTGCTGGACAGAACTGAGCTCCTGTAACGGAAATCTTTATTTCGACATGTTAGCATAACCCAAATCCTAGAATGAATTATGTTAGTCACTCCTAATCACTTTAATTCAGAGTATTCATAGAGTAAACTCATGCATTTTTTTTACATCTAATACAAAAATAACAGTGATCGTTCGTTTCAATCCTGGTTAATCCCTTCGATATGAGTGAGGCAACTGCCTTCATTACCAAATTGCGTTGTGAATATTTTTGAAGACGGAATTAACTTATGGATCGTAAATAAAACATAACTCTAAATTAGATCATAATAGAATTAAATAAAGTAAGACTCATGTTCGAAAAGATACTAACAATTCTTTAACAACTAACATATAAATTTATTTACAATTATCTTACAAATTGTTAGTGCGTCATAAGACACATTATTTTCAATATAGATAACACAAAAAAAAAACAAAATAAAACACTATTAATTCTACTTGTGTAATTATTGTTTTTAATACTATGATTGAATACCAATTGGAGCGTGCAGAACCCCCTACTTGGCATTTTGCCCTACACATTTTGGGAAACAATATAAATTATAAGAAAACCGTACCTTCATATTCTTTTGTGCCCCGCACTCAGTTAAGGCTCGCATTCGAAAACATCACAGGCGGTCACACATCAATACTGGCGGACATCACATTCGGATCCTCGGCTATCACACATCATTACTGGCGGACATCATTTTCGGATCACAGGCTATCACACATCATTACTGGCGGACATCATTTTCGGATCACAGGCTATCACACATCATCAGTGGCGGACTTCCCATTCGGATCATCGGCGATGTTGGTAGGTCTTCCTTGGAATTAATCACGTTTTTCTTCTAACACATCTTCGCCTCTCGGAGCGAACTTTTCATCTCAACTTTTTTGAGGAAAAAAAAAAAGTCTATATTCTTTTTTTCTTTTTTTTATGGCGGGCGTGGCTAATCAATCTGCCCGAAAAAAATGACCATTCAGTCTCTCGCCCGGCCTGTTCCTGAAAAAAGATTCTTTGGCTCCTTCTTCGAGCGTGGGGGGCTGGCCCCTCTTGTCTGCAACGCACTCCCAGCCGGAAAAATGACCGGTAGCCTCAACTAGAGAAACGTGTGGGGTCTCGCTTAATTGGCTTGTAAATCTACCAATAAACCATTCTTGACGTAAATGTCAAGCGATTGTTACGCGAGAGCCCAACTGGTGCCTTCTAGATACCATCTGAGATAGGGGTCTGCCTTGCTCCTGACATGAATAGCGTTAAACATACACTAGTATTTACAACCACTATACAAAAACATCAAAGGATACAATATGTATAATATACCATTTATATATATGTATCTATAAATCACGGAAGATTGCTGGATGCTTATGTTTCCAGCAGAAAGAAGAAGGAGTTGAAGTTTCTACATCGACAACATTAAGACGTCTCCATAAATTTAAATTTGAATCTCGTGTACCAAAAACAAAACCTCTCATGACTTCAAGACAAAAGCGTATAAGATTGAATTGGTGTAAATCAAGACGTTTATGGAGCAATGAAGATTGGAAAAATATATTATTTAGTGATGAAAGTATGTTTTGTGTTTCATATGGTAATCAAGGTATTCGAGTTTGGAGAATGAAGCAAGAAGCATTTGATAAAGAATGCCTTAAACGTTCCGTAAAATTTGCTACTAGTGTCATGGTTTGGGGTTGTATGAGTGCAGAAGGACCTGGAAAGTTATGCATCGTCTACGAAAAGGTTAACTCTCTGATATATCAAGAAATTTTAGAATATTACATGATTCCATCATCAGAAGATTTATTTGAAGATGATTTCATCTTTCAACAAGATTTAGCGTCTCCGCATACCTCGGTGTCAACTAAGAATTGGTTCCGCCAACGCAACATTAAGGTACTTCCTTGGACACCAAATTCACCAGATCTTAATCCCATCGAAAACTTATGGTGTATAATGAAGAAAAAACTTCAAGAAAATCCTCCTTCAAGTAAAACTGAGTTAGTGGCACGTATAAAGTCTATTTGGGCTAATATTGATTGAAATGTTTGTAAACACCTTGTATATAGTATGCAAGATCGATTGTACGCTGTTATGAAAGCTAAAGGGGATGCTACAAAATATTAACTACCATTTACTTCATATTCATAAAGTGATATTGTTGCGTAAAATAAAATATTCTAATATTTTGAACCAATCTAAATTTTATTCTAATATTCTGGTGTGTTTAAGGAAGCTGTATACCTAATTTATTGTGCTGTATTTTATATTTTATAAATGTTAAAATCTTATCTAAACATTCCAGATTTAATTTATAAGAAATTTAATTGCATTTACTTAGTATAAAAAATAAATAAATGACAAATATTTTTTTCTTATTACTTTTTCTCAATTATTCTAATATTTTGAATATGAGCTGTATCATCAGAATTGATGAACAAAATTTAATTTTTTTCGCTGTTTAATATCTGTAAGTAATCAGTTTATTAATATAAATATATAACTAAAGTTTTAAAAAGTACATAAATAAACCCTGGGATCTGAAAAAATAATTTTTTCCGAAAAAGAAGGAAAAAATACCGTAGTGCTAAAAGTAAGCCTCCCCCCCGCCCTCTTTAGCACACAGGCATATTTTGCAGGTTACAAGCATATTTTGTTTGAAATCCATTTATGTTTTTTGATTATATTTTTTAGATAAGGCCTGTGTATATTCTGCATCTGCACAAAACCGAAATCAGAAGAAAGTGCAAGGAGGGGCCAAATAAAGATTTTGTTTGTCGTTTCATACATACATACATATATATACTAGCAGCCTTCGCCCGCTACGCTGGTCAGTTTTTTTTTTTTTTTTTTTTTTTTTTTTTTTTTTTAAGAAACTTTGAATCAAACGAAATTTTTATATCATAGTAATTTTTAGTTATATATCGTACTTTAGACTGTCTTCATCGGTGAAAAATCAGTCAGCTAAACGGAAAGTTCAATGTCAGTCACCAATGAATGACGTAGCACTCAACATATTAACAATTTTAATCACATAAAAATTCATTCAGCGGAACTTTTAAAATAAAGCCAAACTTTTGTAATTGGGTTCATCTGATAAAAAACATTTCCTAAGTATTCAATTAAACAAATTTCATTTGTTACAAAATTTCTGAAAAATTATCCAACTAACAATGTAAAATCCATTAAAATCTATCTTGTAGAACTTAAGTTATAAGCCGCCGCAATGAAATTTCACTTTGCGTTTTATAAATATTGAGATAATTAAATATAGCTTACATAATCATGTTAACCTGATTATAGAACTCTCTTTCAAAATTATAGGTTCAATAGATTTTTTTGTGCTGTGATTAATACGAAATCCCGACTTTCTTTTATATATACAAGGTAGAACCCGTCAAATTTTGACGAAAGAAAATGTTTAAGAAGGAACTGTTTCATTAACTTATAATAAACCTACAAAATTAGTTATAATAAATAATGCATTTTACATTGGTACGTCTAACTCTTAAACAAACGATATTTATCGTCAAATTAACAAAATGCTATTTCTATAAAACGAATTTGTAGAAATTGTTAAAATTAAACTTTAATCGTATATGTAAGCAGTAAATAATAATAAAGATATGTTATTATGATAAAGTTATCAATTAAGGTTCTTATGCTAGTATTCCAAAATGATAATAAAAAGCAAAATTTATTCAACTTTGACTCAACCATAGAAATTTTTCCCCCGTGAAATCTAAACCCAGCATCATTTTCATCATATCAAAATTTACAAATGTACATTTCACATCTGTATTCACGTTTTTTAAAAAATGGCATTTTAATTTGATAATTTTGATTCAAAACCTGAAGTCTGAATGCTATTAGCTGAAATATGTATTAAACTGTTGATATTCTTTTACGTGTAAATCAAATTTTGTAAATGAAGTCAAAATCCCCCGGGTTTTATAACAGAAGATATTTAAATTTCTATTTTTTCCCTTTTAATGCGAAAATGGCAACATAAAGATACAACACTCAATTTTTTTCCCTTTTTTCTTTGCTTTAAATAGAAATGGAGTACTCCTGTTGCCACGATTAGAAAAGAGGTATTAAAAGCTACAAAAAAATTAATATCTCAAAAACAAATTAAGATACAGCTTTCAAACAAATTTCATTTAAAAGTGCATTTTTTTCCCTACACGATGGTGTAAAAATTGAAAATATGCGTCTTTAAGAAGTTTAAAAACTTTTAGTAGCAAAAATTGCAATACCGAAATTCATTTAAAATTCGAAGTTATTGCCATGCGCAAAATGACGTATGCATTACGCACAGATACGTTTGGCCTTTATAATATAGATGGGTGATTCTACGATAAGAGGTTCAAAAACATGGAGAATTCGGCCAAAGAGAAAAGTTTGAGTTTGATCAAAAACCTTTAAATTATGATTTTTGTCCCGTTTATTTACTTTTTCATATAAGGGCAAGTCACTTTATACGTATTTTATAACTTTTTCTGGTCAGTGACTCGCTCCCCTGGCAGTTATCGTGCCAGGGGAAATACGGCAGGGGAGAGACATTTTCGTGTAAATTCAAACTTTTTAACTGACTGAATTAGTTTTTCGGTTAATTGAGTATTTCACTTTAAGTATTACCGTATTGTTTAATTAGGGCAGTAAATGCAATTGAATTAAATGAATATTATAAGTTTTATGACTTCTCAGGGGAGATACACAATCACCGTGCGGAACCACTACAAAACACGGTCGCGTCGCAACAACTAAAAATGGCGACGCTTAAATAGCTTGCGCGTTTAGTATTGCTAACTTCAAGCCAATAGATGTCCTTAAGCACTACTTCCAATATAGCCATCCTCGAATTTATATTTGTTTCAGCGGAACGAAATTTGACAGGGGAGAGACACAAAAAAAGCGGGCCGAAAGTTAATTTTGAAAATTATTTGAAATTAACAAAATTATTTTATTTTTTATTTTATAATACGTAAGTATAATTACTTAAATTCCAATTAAACATACTTTAGCTAAGCATCTGGCGGAAAAAATATACGTATTGTTTGAAAGTTAAATTGAAACCGGCAAGGGGACATGCCAGGGGAGGGGACTTTTTAGACTTTGTAAGAAATTTCAGAAAAATGTGTTTAAATTAGGCATTCAATCGTGATGTTATTTAATAAAGTACATTAAGATGATGCGATTCATTGCAAAAAATAGCAACATATAGAATAAAAAATCTGTTTTAAACGGATTGCCGTACAAATTACCTCTTATCGTAGAATCACCCAGATATAGATAAGGATTGAAAATTTATGGTTTTTGCGCCGAAGACTCCGCAAAATCAGGAAAATGTGAAGTATCTCGCGAACTATTGAACTTAAAAGAATTTGCTTGGTATCATTCATTTCAGCATGAAAAAACACACTAAAATATGTTATCAGTTGAAAATTAACTACAAAAGCCGATTTTTTAGGAATTTTTTAAAAGTTCGTTCCTTTTTTAACCCCCTTAGGGGGGGGGGGATTTTGAAAATCCCTTCTTAACAGAACTCTATGTTATAAGAAGTATTTTTACCCCAATTTTCAAGATTTTAGGTTCGGCAGATTTTTTGGTGCTGTGATTAATACGAAATCCAGACTTTCTTTTATATATATATGTAGATAAGGATTGAAAATTTCAGGTTTTTGCGCCGAAGACACCGCCAAATCAGGAAAATGTAAAGTATCTCGCGAACTACTGAACTTAAAAGAATTTGCTTGGTACAATTTGATTCAGCATGAAAAAATACACTAAAATATGTTATCAGTTGAAAAATAACTACAAAAGCTGATTTTTAAGGAATTTTTTAAAAGTTCGTTCCTTTTTTTACCCCCCTTAGGGATGGAATTTTAGAAAATCCCTTCTTAGCGGCACTTGATGTTATCAGAAGTATTTTTACTCCAATTTCCAAGATTTTAAGGTTCGGCAGATTTTTTTGTGCTGTGATTAATACGTAATCCAGACTTTCTTTTATATATATAGATAAGGATTGAAAATTTCAGATTTTTGCGCCGAAGACACCGCCAAATCAGGAAAATGTGAAGTATCTGCGCGAACTACTGAACTTAAAAGAATTTGCTTGGTACAATTCGATTCAGCATGAAAAAATACACTAAAATATGTTATTAGTTGAAACATAACTACAAAAGTCGATTTTTAAGGAATTTTTTTTTAAGTTCGTTCCTTTTTTTAACCCCCTTAGGGATGGAATTTTTGAAAATCCCTTCTTAGCGGCACTCGATGTTATCAGAAGTATTTTTACCCCAATTTTCAAGATTTTAGGTTCGGCAGATTTTTTTGTGCTGTGATTAATACGAAATCCAGACTTTCTTTTATGTACAGGGTGATTCATAAAAGATGGGCAGAACTTTAAGGGGTTATAGTACACTTAAAGACAAATAATATTAAATAGGAGACTAAGGGTCCCAGACGTATTCCCAAGGAGATAGGGGGCATTAAAGTTTAGGGTCCGAAATTTCAAATGATTATAAAAAATGGAAAAATTGGTCGATTCGTTTGCGGTTTTTGCAAAAAATTTTCTTTATGCCAGTATTTTCTTGAAATAAAATTTTAAAGTTCAATTTCAAAAAATGCCGATAGGGGGCGCTTTAGACTTTGGAGTAACAAACAACTATTTTTTAACGTTATTTTTTGTATTTCTTTAAATGATTTCGACTGCTTAGACTTAAACTTAAATTTTGATCTAAAAATCTGAGTACTAACGAGTAGTTAAGTAGCGTAAACTGAAATTTGAAATTTGAAACCCTTCTCCCCCCAGAACAAAAATCAGTTATTCCCGATCTTTGTGTCGTAGATTAGGCTCTAACTACTGCCGCGTTTTGCTAAAATTATTCTTTATGTCAGTATTTTCTTGAAAATAAATTTTAAAGAAGAGTTTCAAAAAATTCCGATAGAGGGCGCTTTAGACTTTGGAGTAACGAACAATTATTTTATACCGTTGTTTTTTGTGTCTCATTAAATGCTTTCTAAAGCTTAGACTTAAACTTAAATTTTCAGCTCAAAATCTGAATCGCTGAGCGTGGTTCAGTAGCGAGAGGAGGGGGTTCAAATTTCAACTTCTGAACATAGTTCAGTTTGCACTACTTAACCATGCCCAACGATTCTGTGCTGTGATACGAGGAAAAAATACAACTTTCGTCAAGGACTGCATAGTCGGAATTCACTCATAAAGGCACTGGCACAGTTGGAAACGTCGCTCATGCAAACGTTAAAGTTCCATTCCTGACGCTAGTCACCGGGTGAAGAAGGAGACAGAAAGTATGCAAATGTCAAATGGGGAAGAAGAAGAACACGTATGCAAAATTTCGACACGATTCAGGCATAAAAACCACTGAACGGTGAGTCAAGTGTAAGTCGCTGTAGTAATGAATCGGAAGATGGTGCCCTTCACGAATAAGGAAAAGGCTGAGATGCATTTAATTTACGGAGCGGCAGATGGAAATGGTGCAGATGCACAACGAATGTACGGAGAGCGATTTCCCAACAGGCGGTTGCCTAACCGCAAAACTTTCGAGCGCTTGCACAGACAGTTGTGTGAGACGGGATCATTTTTCGCTTCCCGGTCGAATGCAGGTCGTGCAAAAAAGGACGAATCAGTAGTTGTTGCAGAAGCCATTCTGGATGTAGTAGCGGCGCAGCCAAGTACAAGTACACGAACAGTGGCTAGGCAGGTGGATACCTCACAGTCCATGACTTGGAGGGTACTGAAGGATGAACATTTGCTCCCGTTTCATGTGCAACGAGTCCAGAAACTGTCTCCAGGGGATTATCCAAATCGTATTGAATTCGCCCGCTGGTTTCTGCAGCAGAACGCGCTAAATCCACATTTTGGACGAACTGTGCTTTTCACCGATGAATGTACCTTCACACGTGAAGGTACATTTGACACACACAATGCACATGTATGGTCGGATGTCAATCCACATGCTACGTATCCACATGCTCATCAGAGACGCTTTTCCATCAATGTTTGGGCAGGAATCCTCGGAGACCACCTAATCGGACCGTACCTTTTTCCTGAACGCCTCAACGGTAAAACATACCTCACATTTCTGCAACATGTGCTGCCAGACCTGTTAAACGTTGTTCCTCCACGCATCCGGCGGGTCATGTGGTTCCAGCACGATGGAGCACCAGCCCATTACGTACGAGACGTCCGCAACTATCTGGACATCACATTTCCGAACAGATGGATTGGTCGAGGTGGTCCTGTTGCTTGGCCTGCTCGCTCGCCAGATCTTTCACCCCTCGATTTCTTTTTTTGGGGACAATTGAAGGCTCTTATGTATGAGACACCCATTGAATTCCCCGAGGAACTGGTCGCCAGACTCCGCCGCTGTAGGGGAAGTGCTCGAAAAGCCTGATGTTTTCGCGAATGGTTCGCCGTTCCATTCTTCGCCGTTGTTCTGCGTGCATAACCTCTGGTGGTCACAATTTTGGACATTTATTGTAATTACATGTTAATAAATATGCTTTGGTAACATAATCCTAATTTGTGTCTTTTTACCTCGTATCACAGCACACAATGTGTGGACATGGTAAACTGAACTGTGCTCAGGAGTAGAAATTTCAAACCCCTCTCCCCAGAAACTTAACCACGTCTAACGATTCAGATTTTGGGCTGAAAATTTAAGTCTAAGCTTTAGAAAGCATTTAATGAGACACAAAAAATAACGGTATAAAATAGTTGTTCGTTACTCCAAAGTCTAAAGCGCCCTCTATCGGAATTTTTTGAAACTTTTCTTTAAAATTTATTTTCAAGAAAATACTGACATAAAGAATAATTTTAGCAAAACGCGGCAGTAGTTAGAGCCTAATCTACGACACAAAGATCGGGAATAACTGATTTTTGTTCTGGGGGGAGAAGGGTTTCAAATTTCAAATTTCAGTTAACGCTACTTAACTACTCGTTAGGACTCAGATTTTTAGATCAAAATTTAAGTTTAAGTCTAAGCTTTCGAAATCATTTAAAGAAATACAAAAAATAACGTTAAAAAATAGTTGTTTGTTACTCCAAAGTCTAAAGCGCCCCCTATCGGCATTTTTTGAAATTGAACTTTAAAATTTTATTTCAAGAAAATACTGGCATAAAGAAAATTTTTTGCAAAAACCGCAAACGAATCGACCAATTTTTCCATTTTTTATAATCATTTGAAATTTCGGACCCTAAACTTTAATGCCCCCTATCTCCTTGGGAATACGTCTGGGACCCTTAGTCTCCTATTTAATATTATTTGTCTTTAAGTGTACTATAACCCCTTAAAGTTCTGCCCATCTTTTATGAATCACCCTGTATATAGATAATACGAAGGAACGCGCAAACTGATTTTAAACCAATGGGAACGTTCTTTTCAAATTTCTGAAAGTAACTTCATACAAAATTGCAACCAAAATCAAAAAAAGTAAACATTAACTCGTTTAAGAATTCAATCTCGGCTATTCTACGAACATGAAATTATCTAAAACTATTAATATGTAAGTGTGAAATTTCAAAAGAAAGTTTTCATTGGTTTAACGCTTGCGATCCAGTTTCTTCGCATGACGACTAATATAGGCTTTTAACACTCAATCTAATGTTAATTCTATGAGAGCTTTGTTCACATATTTCTTGATACCATTTTAATTATTATTAAATGATTGTTATTGTTATTTATTTTGCATAGGGACCTCCGATCGATAACTTTTACAATGCGTGAGGAGGAGGGGTGCCAAAATCTATGTTTGCCCCAGGCGCAAATATATCTAGTTTCGGCCCTGTGTCTACATATTTGGGTTCAAACAAATTATAATTTTTAGTAAGAATAGTCAATTTTAATATTTTCACGCGCAATATTTTTAAACACAATATTTTTAACCTGAATTACTTACAATAAAACACATAATATATATTTGTTGAAATCAATGATTCATAAAACAGATTAATTGTTTATAATATTAATTAATCTTCTGCAGCTGAAAGCACACAACCTTATAAAAATTAAAATATTATGTGCACTAACATAATTGTTTTGCGGCTGTTAATGAAATTTCCGTAAACTATTTCCCTTATTTGACTGATTTCTCAATGGGATTAAAAATAATCCATTAAGCTTCTCTAAATCTGCGAAAATGACATGGTGAGTTACAAAGTATTCTCACAAAGGCAAATAACTCGAACTACTTGTTTGGGAATGGTCTGCGTTAATTCCTTGTATTTGTTTCCAAATCGAAATATGTTACTTTTAGATACAATCATGAAGCAATTTTTATGCTTACACTTCGTCAAAAAATAAATAAATATAAGTGTTAAAAAAAGAAAAAAAATGTTTTATTAAAATTCACTCAAATTAAAAGCATTGTTAATGCGCTGCGAAATTTTGCGATGTTTCGCTAAGTTGACCAAAATTTGGCGCTATCATGGTAACCTAGCTATTGGAACTTTTCAAAACAAAATTTCATTGTTGAAGCTGATACTGTTTTCTCCATAGGAAATCAATCTATAATTGAGTAGCCATTAAATTTAAAACGTAAAAATACATGTAACTGTATATAAATTACTTAAAAGGTGCATAATAAAACAAATAAAAACTTAAAAACACATTTACAATACTTTGAACTATTAAGTTTAACCCCTTGCAAACGAGCGACACGCATACGTGCCGCAAAAAGGTTTAAAAATCCTTGTTTATCCCCACCAGTAAAATTCTACTCTAAAACATGCCTTATTTAATTGGAGCACTTTCTCGATTTAAGAAGACACAAACTATAATAGGTTGTTGCCTGGTGTAATATGGTAAAGTTAAAATTATTTACAACGTTAGAACACCAGAATATTCGAATTCCAAGCATACCGGTTTCGGTAGCATATAGCATACCTTCCTCAGTGCTAAAGATAGTGGAGATTTGCTCATATATATATAGGGAGGATGGGGATTCAAGTGATAAGTTTCTTGACCAATAGGAAAACAGAGGATCCTAGGCAACAGCCAATAGGAAAACAGAGGATCCTAGGCAACAGCCAATAGGAAAACAGGGAACAGTTAATAGGAAAATTGGGTGGAAAATGGAAAAGATATTGCGAGAATTGCATTAAAAGATAAAGAAAAATTAGTTTTAATGTAATATTTCCAACAGTCTGATAATGGTGGAATAGCAAAATCACAATTAATAAGATTAGGAAGATTTTTATGGATATGGAAAGCTTCAAGGAAGTTGAGTTCTTGTATAGAAGTAGGTTTAGTTAGTATCTTAACCGAATTGAAGTCAAAAGCATGACTCGTCTCCCAGCAATGTTTTGCGATTGAGGATTTCTTGATTTCTTGTTTTTCAATATATTGCTTATGTTCTTTAATACGAAATTTTAGACTGCGTTTGGTTTGACCAATGTAAGAAAGACCACACTGACAATTGATATTGTAAATGCCCCATGAATTTGATAAATCAACAGGATCTTTAAGGTTGGAAAGGTTGAGTTTATTAGTAGGAGTAAAAATTATTTTGAAATCGAACCGACTAAGAATTTTAGCAATGGAAAAACTTGATTTTGGAAAGAAAGGTAAGACAATGCTAATATTGGAACGAGTAGAAGACTGAGATGAGTTTGAGGAGTGAGAGTTTTGCAATTTAGAAAGGGCAGTATCAATAATAGAAGGGTTGTAACCTCTATCAAATGCAATTGCTTTAATGTATTGAATTTCATTATTGAGAGACTGAGAATCAGAGCAAACATGAAGAGCACGATTTATGAATGTGTAAAAGGCAGCCATTTTTTGACTTGGAGGGTGACATGAACGAGCTTAGGGGGGTAGAGAAACAGCGAAGCTTTTTCGATAGAGAGATGTAGAGAAGCCAGTTTCACTGCGAGTGACAAGGGTGTCCAGGAAAGGGAGTGAACCATTATTTTCTGTTTCATACGTAAATTGGATATTGTTATCAATAGAGTTCATGATGCTAAGAATGTCCACAATATTGTGAAGAGAAGTGTCAAGTAAGGTGAATGTGTCATCAACGTACCGAATCCAGAAAGGGAAAGAGAATTTATCAAAAAGAGAGCATTCAAAATAGTGCATGTAGAAATCTGCAAGGATGGGAGACAGGGGCGAGCCCATAGCTAAACCATCAGTTTGTCTGTAAAAATTGCCTTGGAATGAAAAGGTGGTTTGAGAAAGACAAGTACGTGTAAGGGAAATAAGTTCTTGAATTTCGAAGCTTGAAAAATGAAATTCACGGAGTCTTTGTTCAAGACAAGAGAGGGCGCCATTTATCGGGACATTTGTGAAAAGGGATTTAACGTCAAATGAAACCATAGTGAAATTAGTCGGAGACAAATTTTGTATCATTTTGGCAAAGGTGATGGAATTCTTCACAGTGTATAAATTTGCTGATAGAAGGGGAGAAAATATTGTTGTTAAATATTTTGCTAAATTGTAAGAGGCTGTGCCAATATTTGAAACAATCGGACGAAAAGGGATATTGGGTTTGTGGACTTTAGGAAGAGCATAAAATCTTGCACAGTGTGCAGCAGAGGGAGAAATGTAGGGATGAGAAGACTTAGGCAAGAGAGGACAGGATTTAACTATGGACTTAATTACTGATAATTCATGATCAGAAGGGTCCCGAGATAGAAGTTTATATGGGCCATCTTTAATAAGGTTAGTTACACCATCAATATAATGCTTTTTATCTAGAACGACAATCTGGCCCCCCTTATCAGCTTTCGTAATTACAATATTGTTATTTGATTTAAGGTCTTTCAAAGCAGTTTTTTCAACAAGAGTGAGATTAGATTTTATACTGGAATTGAAATCAACATTAGCCATAATGAGATGACGTAAACTATCTTTCTGAACTTCAGTAAGACGACTGTTTTTGAATGCTTTTTCAATAGGAGCAATTAATTGGGGGAAAGAAGCTTTTTTAGATATTGCAAAATTGGAATTAAGTTTGAGAACTGAATATTGCGTTTCGGAAATATCAGAGCCAGAAAGGTTGATTACAGCATTCTGATTGACACTGGGGAGATCAGTAGGTACCAAGGGAACGGACAACTCAAGCAGACGGGTAAATTTGGAATTGAGTTTCTGGGCGTGTTTTCTGGAAATATTTTCAGCATGGTGCCAGGAATTAATATCTATGGACTTAAAATCAGAAAGATTAGCTGCCAAATTTAAGTGTAAATCAAGTAATTCCTTTTCAATTTTGGAAAGGGAGAGACGAGTATCTTTAATGACGGCCCGGAGAATAGCAAAGTGAGATCTAAAGACAGCCTTTTTGACAAAGTGTGAACTAGAAACACTGCATTTTAAAGTAATGAATTTTGGGATGATGCGTTGGCGTTTGCAACGGAGAAGGAAACTCAGTTTATTGAGTGATTTGAACTTTTTAGCCCGCTGGCGGAAGAAAAGATTAATAAGCTTTCTGTCCATATGAGGAATGAAGTTGCTGACCCAATCTCCCCCTCTGATGAGGCTTCTCAGATTGGGTTGCTCAGCAATTAAATGAGCAAATCCTATAGAAACAATGCCCGTTAAAGCTAGAACAATAATAGGTTGTTGCCTGGTGTAATATGGTAAAGTTAAAATTATTTACAACGTTAGAACACCAGAATATTCGAATTCCAAGCATACCGGTTTCGGTAGCATATAGCATACCTTCCTCAGTGCTAAAGATAGTGGAGATTTGCTCATATATATATAGGGAGGATGGGGATTCAAGTGATAAGTTTCTTGACCAATAGGAAAACAGAGGATCCTAGGCAACAGCCAATAGGAAAACAGAGGATCCTAGGCAACAGCCAATAGGAAAACAGGGAACAGTTAATAGGAAAATTGGGTGGAAAATGGAAAAGATATTGCGAGAATTGCATTAAAAGATTAAGAAAAATTAGTTTTAATGTAATATTTTCAACAGTCTGATAATGGTGGAATAGCAAAATCACAATTAACAAGATTAGGAAGATTTTTATGGATATGGAAAGCTTCAAGGAAGTTGAGTTCTTGTATAGAAGTAGGTTTAGTTAGTATCTTAACCGAATCGAAGTCAAAAGCATGACTCGTCTCCCAGCAATGTTTTGCGATTGAGGATTTCTTGATTTCTTGTATTTCAATATATTGCTTATGTTCTTTAATACGAAATTTTTACATTAATAATTTTGAATTTTACATTAACAATTTTTTTGAATATTACATTAAAACTAATTTTTCTTAATCTTTTAATGCAATTCTCGCAATATCTTTTCCATTTTCCACCCAATTTTCCTATTAACTGTTCCCTGTTTTCCTATTGGCTGTTGCCTAGGATCCTCTGTTTTCCTATTGGCTGTTGCCTAGGATCCTCTGTTTTCCTATTGGTCAAGAAACTTATCACTTGAATCCCCATCCTCCCTATATATATATGAGCAAATCTCCACTATCTTTAGCACTGAGGAAGGTATGCTATATGCTACCGAAACCGGTATGCTTGGAATTCGAATATTCTGGTGTTCTAACGTTGTAAATAATTTTAACTTTACCATATTACACCAGGCAACAACCTATTATTGTTCTAGCTTTAACGGGCATTGTTTCTATAGGATTTGCTCATTTAATTGCTGAGCAACCCAATCTGAGAAGCCTCATCAGAGGGGGAGATTGGGTCAGCAACTTCATTCCTCATATGGACAGAAAGCTTATTAATCTTTTCTTCCGCCTGCGGGCAAAAAAGTTCAAATCACTCAATAAACTGAGTTTCCTTCTCCGTTGCAAACGCCAACGCATCATCCCAAAATTCATTACTTTAAAATGCAGTGTTTCTAGTTCACACTTTGTCAAAAAGGCTGTCTTTAGATCTCACTTTGCTATTCTCCGGGCCGTCATTAAAGATACTCGTCTCTCCCTTTCCAAAATTGAAAAGGAATTACTTGATTTACACTTAAATTTGGCAGCTAATCTTTCTGATTTTAAGTCCATAGATATTAATTCCTGGCACCATGCTGAAAATATTTCCAGAAAACACGCCCAGAAACTCAATTCCAAATTTACCCGTCTGCTTGAGTTGTCCGTTCCCTTGGTACCTACTGATCTCCCCAGTGTCAATCAGAATGCTGTAATCAACCTTTCTGGCTCTGATATTTCCGAAACGCAATATTCAGTTCTCAAACTTAATTCCAATTTTGCAATATCTAAAAAAGCTTCTTTCCCCCAATTAATTGCTCCTATTGAAAAAGCATTCAAAAACAGTCGTCTTACTAAAGTTCAGAAAGATAGTTTACGTCATCTCATTACGGCTAATGTTGATTTCAATTCCAGTATAAAATCTAATCTCACTCTTGTTGAAAAAACTGCTTTGAAAGACCTTAAATCAAATAACAATATTGTAATTACGAAAGCTGATAAGGGGGGCCAGATTGTCGTTCTAGATAAAAAGCATTATATTGATGGTGTAACTAACCTTATTAAAAATGGCCCATATAAACTTCTATCTCGGGACCCTTCTGATCATGAATTATCAGTAATTAAGTCCATAGTTAAATCCTGTCCTCTCTTGCCTAAGTCTTCTCATCCCTACATTTCTCCCTCTGCTGCACACAGTGCAAGATTTTATGCTCTTCCTAAAGTCCACAAACCCAATATCCCTTTTCGTCCGATTGTTTCAAATATTGGCACAGCCTCTTACAATTTAGCAAAATATTTAACAACAATATTTTCTCCCCTTCTATCAGCAAATTTATACACTGTGAAGAATTCCATCACCTTTGCCAAAATGATACAAAATTTGTCTCCGACTAATTTCACTATGGTTTCATTTGACGTTAAATCCCTTTTCACAAATGTCCCGATAAATGGCACCCTCTCTTGTCTTGAACAAAGACTCCGTGAATTTCATTTTTCAAGCTTCGAAATTCAAGAACTTATTTCCCTTACACGTACTTGTCTTTCTCAAACCACCTTTTCATTCCAAGGCAATTTTTACAGACAAACTGATGGTTTAGCTATGGGCTCGCCCCTGTCTCCCATCCTTGCAGATTTCTACATGCACTATTTTGAATGCTCTCTTTTTTATAAATTCTCTTTCCCTTTCTGGATTCGGTACGTTGATGACACATTCACCTTACTTGACACTTCTCTTCACAATATTGTGGACATTCTTAGCATCATGAACTCTATTGATAACAATATCCAATTTACGTATGAAACAGAAAATAATGGTTCACTCCCTTTCCTGGACACCCTTGTCACTCGCAGTGAAACTGGCTTCTCTACATCTCTCTATCGAAAAAGCTTCGCTGTTTCTCTACCCCCCCAAGCTCGTTCATGTCACCCTCCAAGTCAAAAAGTGGCTGCCTTTTACACATTCATAAATCGTGCTCTTCATGTTTGCTCTGATTCTCAGTCTCTCAATAATGAAATTCAATACATTAAAGCAATTGCATTTGATAGAGGTTACAACCCTTCTATTATTGATACTGCCCTTTCTAAATTGCAAAACTCTCACTCCTCAAACTCATCTCAGTCTTCTACTCGTTCCAATATTAGCATTGTCTTACCTTTCTTTCCAAAATCAAGTTTTTCCATTGCTAAAATTCTTAGTCGGTTCGATTTCAAAATAATTTTTACTCCTACTAATAAACTCAACCTTTCCAACCTTAAAGATCCTGTTGATTTATCAAATTCATGGGGCATTTACAATATCAATTGTCAGTGTGGTCTTTCTTACATTGGTCAAACCAAACGCAGTCTAAAATTTCGTATTAAAGAACATAAGCAATATATTGAAAAACAAGAAATCAAGAAATCCTCAATCGCAAAACATTGCTGGGAGACGAGTCATGCTTTTGACTTCAATTCGGTTAAGATACTAACTAAACCTACTTCTATACAAGAACTCAACTTCCTTGAAGCTTTCCATATCCATAAAAATCTTCCTAATCTTGTTAATTGTGATTTTGCTATTCCACCATTATCAGACTGTTGGAAATATTACATTAAAACTAATTTTTCTTAATCTTTTAATGCAATTCTCGCAATATCTTTTCCATTTTCCACCCAATTTTCCTATTAACTGTTCCCTGTTTTCCTATTGGCTGTTGCCTAGGATCCTCTGTTTTCCTATTGGCTGTTGCCTAGGATCCTCTGTTTTCCTATTGGTCAAGAAACTTATCACTTGAATCCCCATCCTCCCTATATATATATGAGCAAATCTCCACTATCTTTAGCACTGAGGAAGGTATGCTATATGCTACCGAAACCGGTATGCTTGGAATTCGAATATTCTGGTGTTCTAACGTTGTAAATAATTTTAACTTTAAGACACAAACTGTTTTTAAAAACCGGTGACAAAACATTAAAAATTTCGTAAAGGCGTCGCGAAGGGTTAAATCATGTTTTTGCGATGTCTTTGGGAAATGGAGGGACATTTGCGTGCGGAAGCCCCGCTTGGGACCAAATTTTGTAAAATTTCGAAATATGTGTTTACTAATATTAGTTACACTATATACATATCAAGTTTCAAGATTTTATTTCAGTGGATTTATGAGATAGGTATTTTTAAATTTTAAATTCACTCCACCTCATCCTTTAGGGATCGAATTTTTAAAAAATCAATGTTTCAATCCTGTATTATCCTAAAAAAATAAAATAAAAAAAAAAGCCCTTTATTAATTTTGCTGCGAATAATTGTATAAAAATGTGATTGGAACTAATCGGTTAGTAATAATGTCAACTAATTAATATTGTAATTAAATTTTGTTTAGGGAATCATCTACTTAAAGAAATTGTATGAAACTGTAAAATTTTATTATTCCGGTTATTATTAAAATTCTATTATTCCGGTGAGAATTCAATATTACAAGGATATTATCGCTTGCCCCTTAAATGTTTAACTTAAAAATTAGATTATGCTGTAAAATTTATCTTAGGTTACCAAACGGCAAGCCATATGGTCAATTAGTTTAGGAATTTTGTGGTTTAGTTTGGAACAAAAATTACTCGGTGGAATGAACTGTTGGATTCGTGTATATGAAGATTCTAAAAACCAATTTCTGTTTTTTTTTTCTTCTTTTATTTAAATAATCGATTACAATTAGTCTTATTTTTATAAAAGAATATTTTTAAATTAGGGGAAGATGGGGATACTTGAGCCATTTTTTGAATTTTAATTTTTTAAATTTTTTTATAATTTCTTAGAATAAAATAAAATATTGAAAATGAAAATTTGATATTTTTTCTTCAACTGAAAACCACTTTCAATTAATTTTGAACTATTTTTCTATGTATAATAAGTGTTTATTTTTTGTTTTACATCGTGGCTCAAGTATCCCCATGGGGGGGATACTTGAGCCATAGTGAAGGGATACTTGAGCCACGACGGAAAAATACCTACAAAGGTAATTTTTTCCGCTTTATTTTTGCACAAACATTTTACAGAATGATAAATTATGAAACATAAAGTCCTTCAAAACCAATTGAGAAAACAAAGCTAGTAATAAGATCATTTTTTGTCGTTAGAACTGGCTGTCGAAGGATAATTTCAACTTGACTTATAACGACGGTAGAAGCCTCCTCAGTTCAGAGCCATTTAAATTTGGAATCTGCAATTCATCGGGCAAATTTCATTTTCAAAATATTAAGCACTTATCCAACAAATATTTTTACAGTTTTCTTTCTGGCATATTTTATTAGTAACCAACCATCAATAGAAGGTTTTCTTTTCACATCATCACCATCATTGACAGAATTTTCCTTTGATGATATTGTCGAACTCATGCTTTTAATTTAGTAGCTGTCGGAATTTAAGCCAGATGTATCATTCTACTATTTCAAACACTTTTTTGTTTTCACAGGAAAAGATTTTGTCTTCCTCTTTGGCTCCATGCAGGTAAGTTTGAACTGGGATTTTTGTTGCTTTTCTTGTTTTTTGTGCGCTTTTTTTTTACCAATTTTTCTTTAATTTTCCTAGTTAAATAAAAAAATAAAAAGTTACAGCAACAGAGGTTACGATTTCAATATAAAATATTAATCTTAATATGTTATATGTTATATTAAAAAATGTTATTATTTTAATATGTTGGACTTTACTAATTAAAGTATTAGAGATTATAGCCTGTAAAACAGTTTTAAAAAGTTATTTTAATTTAATAAAAGTTAAATTGAAAACTATGTTCACATTTATCTAGACAGGCTATTTTGTTAGTCAAAATGAAAAATAAAATGGATATTTTCATTTAAAAAATATACATTTTAAAACATTTTTAGGTCGTTATTTTTTTAAGAAAAAAAAATAAAATGAAAAATTATTCTCCCTTTTATCCAGAAAAAAATCTATTAGTGAATATAAGGATGGAATTTTATTTTTTGTTTGTTTCACCCATGTTTAATTTCTAGTAGGGGTGGTTGAGACATGGCTCAAGCATCCCCACTCTCATTGGCTCAAGTATCCCCACTAGCACTATTTTTGTTTCCTAGAGTTTTACTAAATAAAGCATGCAGCTATTAGAACTATTTTAGATTCAAAATACAATTGAAATTATGCTTATTAAATTTATGTATATAGTTGCAACTTTAAACAAAACTTTAATTACAAAAAAACAAAAAAAACCATGTAACCAAATATTTACTTCAGATAGGGAAAAGACAACTATTAATCACTATACTTTCAAAATGGTACCAAGATGTGTGATTTCTTTTTTACATGTTCAGAACTATAAATATGTTACCATATTGGCAGTTTTAGAAAGAAAAATTAACCAACTGTAGAGATAATAGGGGTGGCTCAAGTATCCCCTATGCTCAAGTATCCCCACTCTCCCCTACATATATTTGAAAAATTTTATGGAAAAAAAGATTTATAACTTATTATTATTATATTTTACAGAAATCGATTTTTATGAAATTCGAATATATGCGTGTTAAAAATTAGGTACTTTCCCATCATAGGGGTCCTGGTGAGATAGAAAAAAATGACATTGATGAGAGAAAGAAATTTGGCAGAGTACTTCCTAGCAACCTACTCACTGTTTCATATATGAGGACCCCAGAAGCCAAGGGGTACAAGTGACAAAATTTCGATTTGGAGTAAATTGAGTTTAAAGATAATTGATGTTAAATTGGAACATCAATAACAATTGACTAAATTGAAGTAGGAAATTTCTGCTTGTTGCATTCTGGTCTTTGAACTCTTATTTCAATAATTGTTAAAAAATAGAGTACAATTTTCTTATAATGTATAATTAATCAATGTTGTTTGTTTTTCGAAAAAAGTGGTTTGCCTCTATAACTCAGCAAATAATAAGAAAATCACTCATATTTCTTTACCTGAAATGAAAAAAAAGCATATTTTTAGGTCGTCTGTGTATTTAGTTTATTTTTTTTCAATTTTGTCACTTATACCCCTTGGCTTCTGGGGTCCTCATATATAATCAATATTTTAAATATTTACATAATTTATTTAATATAAAAGCTGTTTATCTATTTTTATATACAAACAGAAGTAAATTATGTATAGAAAAGAATAATATGTGTATATATAAATTAAATATATATATGTACTAGCTCGCTTGCCGGCGTTGCCCAGATCCTTAATAGCATTCATAGCATTCAAATTAAAAGAAAAAAAAACTTTCATTGCAAGCGGGAAGGTATACCTGAATGAGTGGTATTTATTCATTTTTTCTTTCGCCAAAAATTCGTTTTCGGCGAAAATGTGGCATCGAAATTATCTGTTCTTCAAAAAATCTCATTTCTTCCTTCGAAAAATTTCAAATCAATTTATTGATTTCAGTTGCATTGTCTCAAATGAGACATTCTTTATTGTTATGAACTTCGCTGTTTATAAATATTTCATCATTGACTCCATACGTGAGTGCAAATTTTAAAACGATTAATACATTTATGTCCAAACTTTGAAGATGCTTTTCACATGCATTTTAAAAACTACAGCCTTAACTTTTTAATATATAGAATTTTTAGTTTGAAATCGCAAAAGTGTTTCGAGTACTCTTCCAAAAAGTTCTCATAACTGAACTTGTTCACACTGAGCCGATCACCTCTGAATAGAGCCGGCACTAGCACATGCCCCCGCACTTAATTTACGCCTTAACATATCAATAGGTTGATTATTATAAATGAAATCCGCTTATTCCGAATTTCCGTTAAACCGAACAGCGTTCGGTCCCAATTAGTTCGGAATAGCGGGACTCTAATGTGTATGTCATTACATTCATCGAACTATAATTACATTAACAATGTAATTTGTCTGTGTAAACAGAATCAATCTGCTACCCATTTCCGCGGTTTGACCGAATTCTCAAAATAACTGCATTAACGCAGTAAGCTCTTTTAATCCCTGATAATGCTGTGGTAAAACTGCGAGGAATTCAGCCAAATCAGTTGTTTGTGAAGGGATTCGGTTAATCCCCTAAATTAAGTTGCACCCATTTGGGATCTGTAATGTTGCCATTTTTATATTGTATTAACAAAGGGTTTGTGAAAAACAGTTCTGTTCTTATAATCCGCAGAATTAAGGAAGGAATAATTTCAAATTGGTTTGAAAATTTGATTTTGAATGTTTTTTTATCAACGGTACATAGAATTTACAAGTAAATAAACAATTCAAGCTTTTAAAGCTTGCATAACCTTCTTTCTCATTAAGAAAATTTAAATTCATATCTGAAATTCCAAATAGTAATTTGTACTTAAGTTAATAAGTAAAACGTTGTTAATAAGAAACATTTTAGAATTAAAATAAATTAAAAAAAATAAATCTCCGATATGGATTTCAAATATTTAAATCTACACTGTTAAAAATAAATCTGTGAATTCCAGGTGAAACTACCGGCAGCAATGTAGTCGAACTTTTACCGTTCCGTTAGTAGATTTTCCGTTGTGTGAAATACAAGAAGGGAAAACTCCGGTGTAAGAATCAGTAACTTTCCGTTACAAAGTTTGATTTATAATAGTAATAATTTAATATAATTTTTAAAAATGATTTACCGATTAATCTTCAAAGAATTCGAAATCACCGAGGAATCCTAAGCTGTTAGGTTATTTTACTTACTTGTTATTTTGGATAATTTAGTTCACGCCGTCCTCAGGATCGAACTCGGGACCTTCAGGTTGCGGAACCAATTCTTACGAACTGAGCGAAAGTTGCTGATGCTAAACGGTACAAAGTATGTCTTTTATGAGTTAGTGGGAAAATCTGTTGTGCTTTTTAAAGCTTTCCTATCAAATATATTCCTTAGAATGTTTGTAAACGGATTATTTTAGACTGATGCATAATACTTTTTATTTTTTAAAATCATTTTTAATTTTTTAAATAGTTTAAATTAAAAAAATCACTGTTTAAAACCACTGTTTTTTTTTTTATAAAAATTTTTTTATTAAATTTTTTTTTACAAATGTATATATATATATACAGACATTTTTTTGAAATTGTCGTACACTATTTATTTATTTATTTATCGGCTAATAAATTAAAAGATTTTTAATAAGAAAAAAAGATAAAAATAAACAGAAAAAATGTAATTTAAAAGGAATTTTTTTATGCTTCATTATTCCATGGCGCCAATGGGACTCGAACCCACAATCTGCACTCGCAGGCGATTAGCGGTGTGGTGCCTTGACCACTCGGCCATGGAGCTCCCCACACAACGGAGTATCTCCGTTTTTTGTTTTTATTTCTATCCGTTTCGTTATTTTCAGGAAATATGATGGAATTTTGTGATTTGTAACGGAAAATACCCTTTTGTTGTTAAAAGGGAGTTTTTCTGTGAAATTCAGGAAAAAAATGTTCGTGAATTTCAGAATTTTTTTAACAGTGTATCCTATAGTCAGAAATTATTGTTCTATACATGTAAATTATGGCATCCTTCACTTTTTTGACACTGTATGAAATGCGCCCACACTTACTGAAAGGTTTTTCTAATGCACTTCAGTAATATATGTAAATTTAATTATATTTAAAATACTGTAACACTTTTAACTACACCGCAAATGATTTCCCTCCAGATACCATAATATAATATTTTTGAGTGCCTCTGTAAATGAACTGTGATTGGTACACATTTCATTTTCCATACCGAACATGCTCTGTTAAATCTCGGTAAAGTATAACAATTACATCATGTCAATCCGAGTATAATTACACGCATTAGAACAAGGACAGACAAATCCAATTCTTAAACACTTTTCAACCATGTTTGAAAGTGTTAAAAAATAGCTTTTTTACACTTTTAACGCATTTATAAATTTAGTTTTTTTGTTTTACAACTAGTCTGTCCGTGCTCCAAATCATATAAATATATTGGGAATGAAATTTTTATATTAAAGAACTTTATTGTAACACATTTCAAAATTTTACGTTTTACTGTAAAATGTTCAGAAGTGAAAATTAAATTTGTAGCAGGTGCTATTACGGTGCTCTTCATTTAAATGATTTAAATTTTCATTTCAATAGTATAAAAAGAAAATGATTTTTAAATATTGTTTTGTTACAGTATGAAAATGTTTAAATCTACGTCCGGTGCACAATTTTTTTATACAGACATGCCACTCTAAAGCAGGAACAGAGAATTCCACCCTTTTGGGTGTGAATTTTATTATCCCTATGATCGATGCAAATATGCATTAAACTTTGTGGACATTTTTATGGATGGGAGGGGAGGCTAGTGGCAACGGACGAAATACAACAAAAACGCGAGTAGAAACAGCCTCTAATTGAGCAAATGTTTTCAAACGATCATGGAGAAAAGGCTATTTCCGTCAAAAGATTACGAAAAAAAAAAAAAAGGGATCGCAAAAAGACGTGATTCGATTAATGTTAAAACATCGCTGAAAAACACTTTCACTTATTTCTATTGAAAAATTGCAGAAAAACGTGAATTGCGATTTTTGATGAAGAATTTTTTTTAAAGAGATTTTTGCAATTGATGCGGAGAAAAACGTGAAATTCGTCGAAAGATTGCGGGAGAAAGATAAGTTTTGTCAAGAGATAATGAGAAATTGACGAATTTCATCGGCGGATCGTGGAAAATGTGCAAATTTCGTAATTTCGCTAAAGGGTCGCTGTAAAAATCTGAACATCTTTAAACAGATGATGGAAACTGCAATAGTCGCAGAAAAATGCATATTTTGTCAAAGAATCGCTGAAAAAATGTGAATATTGTCAAAACGTCGTGGAAAAAATGGGAATTTCATCAAAAGTCTGTGAGGCCGTGTAATTTTAGCTTTTTCGTTGATTTTGATAGCTTAATGTGTTTAACACTAGAACCGCCGGGTATTTTACTCAAGTTTTACAAAAAGTGTTTCTCACCAGAATTTTAATTTAAAACTATTTAACTTATTTAATAAGTATACTTTTGTTCAGCATACATTTTACATTTATTACAAAGAAAATTCTGCTTCGAATCGACTATTATCAATATGACAGGGGTCATTTTGACACCAAATGGCGGTTCTAGTGTTAAAATCTGAAGTAGTCGGTACGGCACAATTTTGCGTTGCCCTAGCAAATTATCTAGGGGGGGGGGGCATCGTGTTTCTCATTGCAACTCAGGACTAATAAAAAATATTGCAAAATTGTATTTATCGTAGAATAATTTGTAACACGTAAAATCTTCTGTATGTAAAATTCTCAAATGAGTTTGTCCGATAATAGCGACGGGCCTGCATAGGTGCATTCAACCAACAATCGTTTGTGAATGATTTCAGTTAATTCACTGAATTAAATTGCACCCATTTAGCTGCTGTAGTATTATTTCCCCTTTCATGTATAAGCACTTCTATTTAAACTTCCAAACTGACACGATACGTTTGACATATTATATTCTTTTCCATACAAATACCCAAGATTCTTTGTAACTGAAGGCCAGAAACTCGATTTAAACGCACGGCTGACTCGGCCATAGGGCTATTGTCTTTATTTCGTCGCGTTTTATAGCGGCTCTTTTCAAGATTCGTGTGCTGAAAATGGTCTTTTTTTTAACCGTTTGTATTTGTTTTCCCTGTCTTTTTCTAGGAATGGTTGTAGTATATTGACTCACAGTCTAAAGCTTTTTCATGCAAACGGTATTCTTTATTCTTATTTTTTAGATTTTTTTTTAAAATCTTTTTATCTGGAGGAACTTTAAGTAATTTTTGGAATTTAAATATTAGATTCAGTAGCATAGCAATTAAAAAAGATAGGTTTAAGTAATCATTTTCAAACAAGCTGAATTATTTCGATCACGGATTATAAAGATATTTCTAAAAATCATAAAGGTGGGTTTCAAATCCCCTGCTCAATAACGAGAAATTTTCCCACACATTTTCTGATTGAGTTTTAAATGTAAAAAAACAGACTATTGAAACGATTTGAAATCGAAAGCTTTTTTCCGTTTTTTGATACATAAATTACTTATCAAGTATAATATAATAAGCGATTGTGATCACGTGAAGACCGATTTTTCACCTGTCTCTTGGTGTATCATCCGGAAATTTCTTTCAAAAATTCTTTTATAGTATTTTCTGCAATATCTACCTTTACTAGAAAATGGAAATGCTTTTGAATTACAAAATTTCTGAATAAGAAAGCCTGCCAGTTTCATGCGTTTCTGCCTAAAAGTTAATTAAAAATATATCAGAAAATAGCACCTTTGAATTCAAAAACAGCCTTATTTTAAAGAGAAAATAAATATTTCATTTACATCATTTTTAATTAATTTTTAAATTAATTTTCAGCAGCGAAATTATGTTTGAAATTATTAAAGATATTAAATATTTCAATTAGTCAATAGTCCGTAATAAATATTTCAGTTATTATAAATTGAATAATCCGAGTGTTGAATTTAGAATTAATGAGATAACAGAGCAGGGAAGGTGTGCTTTGACACCCCCCCCCCCCCTAAATAAACTCTCCTGACTCTAATCATGTAAAGTTTAAGTCTTTTAATGCTACTTAATATCATTTATCAAAAAGAAACGAAACTGCCGGTGTTCTTAAGTTTATAAATCTATACTTTTCTGACTGATTGACGCATCAACACACAGCTGAAACGACTAAAGTTAGGATCACGAAATTTAGACAGTAGATTGCTGTTACGACCTAGTTAAGAGAGGATTTTAGAAATCTCATACTCTAAGAAGATAAAATGGAGGCAGATAAATTTTGGGTCATTTCGTCGCCAGCAAAAATTTTTGATAGAAGCGTGAAATTCACCATAATAAATCTACTGAAAAAATAGTTAAAAATGTTATTTGCAAGTTTATTTAATATTTATAATACTTTAATTTATACAGGGTTGTTTTATTAAACATTGAAGATAGATTACAGTCTATGAAAGAATTCACACTTAAAAAACTGTTTTGTTGAAATAACTAAATTTTGTTTAATATAGCCTCAACCAAATATTTTAGTTGGAATGACCAAATTGTGATTAATTTAACCAAATAGTTTTGTTTAAAACTTGGTCATTCCAACCAAAATTTTTTTGTGGGGCCATATTAGCCAAAATTTAATTGTTTCAACAAAACAGTTTTTCTCGTGCACTTGACTTAACCTTTTCGGGCACACTGTGCCCGGTCTGGGATACCTAATTTTAATTCCAAACTTGTGAACGGCGCCAATATTATTTTAGTAAAATTTTGCTTTTACAATAAAAGCTTAAATTAAGGAATTCAAAGTATCTAAAAAAATTTATTATAAATTTCGGTGTCAGTCGATAATTTCTCATTTTATTAACAGATTTTGCTTGTGCCGGAAAGGGTTAAGAGTAATGTCTTCATTTGAATGGAAGAGGGGAGAACTGAGTCCCATGAATGCCCCCCATTTTCACGCCACTCATAAAAATAATCGTAGTATTGGACTACTATAAATAATTAACAATTGAAGGTCACAAACGCTTTTTAAATGCACGCCTGATTCAGCAATAGAGCTATTGTCTTCATTTCGTCTTGTTTTATAGTGGTTCTTTCCAAGATTTCATATACTGAAAGCGTTCTTATTTATTTGTTGGCGTTTTATTACTCTGGCTTGTTCGTTGAACAGTTGTAGTTTATGTCTTATAACCTGAAGGATTTTATGCAAACGTATATTTTGTCCCCCTCCCTTTTTTTATCTGAAGAATGCTTAATTACATCTGGGATTTTGCATTATAGGAGATAGCCATATATTACTTTATCTTGAATCGATTCGGCATGTATTTTGTATTTTGTCATAAGCTCGTTTTAAAGAGAGCTTCAGAAACTTTTTTCTCTTGTTTTCACATGTTCGCAGAAGCAAACCGAACTCTGTTCTTCGATTGAGTTTTCTGAATTTAATATTTTTCGAAATATACGAAAAGAAGGCTCTTTCGTCACTCCCATGCTAGTGATCGTAAAAATTCTAATAATCATATAATGGTGAAATTATATTAAAAAAAATGTGCTCAAAAAAGCAATTAACGGAAAAAACAAATTTAAACATAAAATTTTTACTGTTAAACCTTTAAAATAAAAGGTGCCCGAAATCCAAAATTAAGACAGTTTTGCTGTTCTTTATTTTATTTTATTTTATTTTTTTGCCATTATTTAGTATTTATCAAACAATAGATGTCGGAAAGGAATTTTTTGTTGTTGAAATATTACACTTATTTCCATAATATAAACCAGATCAAGAGATTTTAAAATCATTATAAATGTAATAAATACTTTTGTGACTCAAGAATTAAACCAAATTAAATATTTTCCATCACATATATTAACGTAGTAAAGTACCGTAGGCATTACTGGAAAGCTAAAAAAAAAAAGTTAAATCAACTACAATAATAATAATTTTTCTTTTTTATTATGAGAGAAATAAATGATATACGCATAAAATGATCCTGAAAATTGTAGAAAAAGAAAATAAATACCCCCCCCCCCCCTTGACAGTAAGTTTTTCTTTTTCTTTTTTTTTTTTTTGTCTTATTCTTAATATTTCATTATCACACAATAGACGAAGCAATGGTACCCCAATTTTCAGTTCAAAAAGTAGCTAGTCTGCATAAGCTTGCGATCGTATATAAAAAAGATGTTTTCAAGAATAAAAAATAAATATGTTTCATATACTTTTTTTGCTTTCTTTATATTAATGACTTGTTTATGCGAAGATGTAATAGTTTCTCTATTTATGGAACATACTGTATATTATCCATAATTTAAATTATGCCTAAAAGCAGTAATTTTGTTTATACCGAAATTTGAACGTAAAAGAAAGTAGAGGGAAGAATAAGGCATGCCAGCATAGAAAAAAATGGGACATGTCTAATTCCTTCTTTTTAATAAGATGAATTTAAACTGCTAATATGCAAATATTGTTGCATAATGTATGCAAATAAATTGTAGTATATTATTTATAACAATATAAATGTATTCAATTACGACCCTGGGTCGTGATGCATCGAAGCGCTTCTGCAACGCATTAACGCCTTCGCGACGGGTGCATTTTACCAAATTTTTAATGTTTCGTCACCATTTTTTAAAAACAGAAATTTTTGTGTTGTTAAATCGAGAAAACGGCACATATACGTGTCGCTCATCTCCAAGGTGTTAAAGATCCAGCGTGATGTTTTCGAAATACCTTGAGTGTGGCGGACTTCCCCAGCAGCTGCCTTGATGCGTGCAACAAGTTTCTCAGCTTTTTCCAGCAATATCCTGGCATTTTTGTATCACTAAGAATTATGTTTTCTCTCCCTGTTCGTGTCTTTTCTTTCTTATGTTTTGAGTCATCACTATCGCACCAAGAAAACATTTCCGACCATGGGTTGCTATGCAAATCTGAACTTTTGTGTTATCCCCTACCTACCCTTAAAGTTTGTCTCAAAAATCTTGGGAGATCTTGTATATCTATTCTAAGTTAAATTATCGTAAGGATTGTGACATACCATGTAAAAAAACTTTGAAATGTTCACGGAACTGTAATCTTTTATAATTTTATATTGTAAGTGTTTACTTTTACATTTTATAAGGAATTAAATACCATTTAATTATGTTAGAAATTTATGTAATTTCAATAAGTATTTTGAAAATTATGAGAATGTGAAATTGCATCACTTTTGACTTCAGTGACGACGGAGATTTTAAAAGGTATGTCATCTTTTAAAAGTTTTTCAACTGGGATCTATCGTACTCGTACCTGCTTTCCAATAGTTATGAAAGGGGATGATGTACCATTAGATATCTGCATGGGCTGGGTCTGTCGGTTTCGGGCCAATTTTCATTGACGGCATTCGGGCCCGCGCTTTTATTTTTTCTGAAGACTCGGGCCGGGTCGGGTTTAGTCATTAATCTTTCCGGGCCGGGCCTAACTTATCTTTTTCTGTACGAAAGTCGGGACTGATTTAATTCTTTCTAGTCTTCACGAAGTATTCAGTGGTAGTTGAATCGTCTCGTTTGAAAATAATTTTCTCGATGTTGCCAAGTTTGTTCAAAAATCAGAAAATTTGGCCTGGTCCAAAAATTTTTGCAAAAAAAGGCATATACTTTGGAATCATTATTATTCTACAATTAAACATACAAATTTATTCTTTTTAAAGAATCATTGATTTCTAGGCTTGTTAAAATAGAGTTAAATGCATGAAAAAAGAACCTGCATATGACCTGCATAGTTTTTTTTAAAATTGAAAATGGAAATTTTTTTTATATTGGTTTTAAACTGTTCGTCCATTTAAAATGACTACAATAGTATTCGAGGAAAAAAAAAAAAAAAAAAAATACATTTTCACTAGCTAAGAAAGGAGCTTGTCTATAACTTATTTTTTCATTCCAATGCTATTCCGTCTTACAATATACTATTTTTTAGATTTTTATGTCTCCATTACATAGTATATGGATTAATGATAACTGAAACATTTCCATACAGCAAACAGAGGTTCATTAGAAACACAAATATCGCAACCTACGACACTTTTTTATAAATGAAAAGCATAAACATGCAAATATAAACATGCAAAAAAAGAAAAAAGAAGACTAAGAAAAGTTTTTTGGTCAGAACTCTTCCGTAAGAGTAAAAATCAATGTTCTGTGGAAATTCACTGGGGCCGGTCCAGGTTCGGACCGAAATTTTAACTTTTTTCCGGGCCGGGCCGAAGTTTTTTTTCTATGGATCGGACGGGTTCGGGCCTGAAAATTTCTGCCCTTGCAGACCTCTAATGTACCACCTATTCCGCCAGAAAAACTTGGGCACAGAATCTTCTACCCCTACAGGAAAAATTAAAAGCGATTTTTAAGTTAAAATGAACAGCCAGGTCGGCAGATTTGGAGGTCTCTAATGCATCCGAGTATGAGATTTGTTTTGTAATTTCTTAAAAAAATTGTTTAAAAAAATCAATATTTTTCGTTCTCAGTTACCCATTTTAAGTCTATTTTAAGTAAAAATTACGTTTGTTATCAATTTTCCATGCTAGACAGAATTAAAAATTAAGATATTTATCAAATGAACGTAAATAAACTGGAACATCGCTCAATAAATCGCTTGTCAAAATTGAAACCTAAACCAGATACCGTTGGCGAATATGAAATATAATTCTGTAGCCAGATGTGCAGCACAGTGTGTGTTTTCATTACTGAAGTGAAAGCGAGAAAGTATTTTAAACAATTCATCTTCTGTTGCACGAATACTAATTTAAAATAAGTTTCGATACTTAAAGAATAAGTATTTTATTTTGAACAAATCCAGAATTGTTTTTTACATTAGAAACCGGAAACAATAGTGTTCGCAAATATTGATATCAATTTCCCTCTATCGGAACAAGACAGTTTATCCGTTTAAATGTATAACGAAGAAAAAAAAGTTCTCCTTTCAAATACATTGATTGTATATATTGTTAAGGTCAATCTTACAAATCAGTATTTTATTTAATATAAAAGCAGCTGTTTTCCATGTGGGGTTTTTGAAATACGTCAAGGAAAATTATACAGCAACGGATAGTTTAAATAGCATTAATTCAATCACATTCTGAAGAATCTTCATTCGTATCTTGCGGTAGACGAACATTGGCCAGGAATTAATGAGAAAATCTCTATCCAGTGCAATCCAGATTGTAGTCGTAAAAAAAAAAAAAAAAAAAAGGTACACGCTAGAAACAGAGAGTATACGCTAAATTCATAAACGTTATGTCTAGAGTTATAAACTATAGTTTTATTTGAAAATTAAAGGTTATACGGAGCTTTAAAAAATCCAGAGGGTATACGGCGTATACTCCTTACACCCTTCAATGCTGCCCGGATGCAATAAATCCCCCTATAAAAAAATTGATGCAATTTAGTAACCACTATACCAAACAGCGTTCGAAATCCTTGGTGGTCCGCTGGTCCGAGACCACTGATAATTCAATCGGACCACTAATTTGAAAAATTTAGTGGTCCGTAGGACCAGTGCCTATTTTCAGGCCCTGAGAAAACCGCAACCGATCGCACATAAGATTTTTTTTATTATTATAGGTACAATTCCGCCACTCTGGCTATAATCTGGAGAAAAATCGAAAAAAAAAATTGCATGAAACCTTACTGTCAATTGAAATAAGTAATGACAAATAAAATATCTTTTTTTTACGTACTGTTTATTTAATTTTTAGCAAATTATAATTTTACATTTTATTATGCTGAAAACTTTGGATAAATGCAAAGTAAGATTGGTTTATTTTCCAGGGAGGGGGGAGGGAGGAGGCCACTCAAAGTGTTAAAATTATTTAATAGAATTTTATGTAGCGGACCAGTGACGATGTCTGCGGACCAGTAAATTCTTATGCTTACTGGTCCTTGGGACCAGTGACTTTTTTTTAGGAATTCTAACGCTGCCAAATTTCAAGTTTTTAATCCTAACAGCTATAAATAAATTGTAATTCAGAGATTTTTTTAGAATGTTTTCTTGTCGTTTAACCCAATTTTACACCACCACTGTTGTTGTGGTGCCATCATCATAACACATATAGCTTAGCCTATGTTGAAGTAAAAACAGTCACCATCTATGTGGCGTCATTATTTTTGAAATCTATTCGGTAGTTCCAGCGGCTATAAACAAACCTATAAACAAACAAAAGCTTCTTCTCTGTGTATAGATTGCTACTTCATTATTACACGGATATATTTTTGTATGTTTTTTATAATTATTACGTTATACAAATCTATTAAAACATAAAATAGTTATAAATTTATCATTTTAATGTACTTATACTAAAATGTGAAAGAAAATAACTGTAATACTCGATAACACCAGAAAAATGTATCATTAGTCAGCCCCATTCCTTCTCCCACATATTCTAAAGTTAAATATGAATCACATACACAAATAATTGTGAATATCTTTTTTTTTAATTAATAAATCAGTTAATTAGTAATTACATGTAGATATAGATTGGATTAACTTTCTATGATTTTTTTTTTCAAATTTCAAAGCTTAATGATGGCATTTAATTTTAATTTTATTTTATTTCAAAACATAAAAAATTTAATACAAGGATGACAGAACCTATAGCAGATATCAAATACAGCTAGATGACTACAACTTTAGCTAGACAACATAACAAAAAGGTCTTTATAGATTAATTTAAAAAATACTAAAATAATTTATCTTACGAAATTTTATTTATCGTCCTCTATCCAATAGAAATCTATATGCGTAGCAAGAATACATGCTATAATTCAGTTGCTGTCTGTCCGCGTTCCAAGTCCCGTAAATATAATCCGATTGCCGTGAAATTCACGTATGTTATTGGGTACAACGGTGGCATGTTTGTTGTATGAAAATGAAGTACGTAGCATTTACGGTTCAATTGATAGAAACATTGCGCAATTCGTAAATAATTTCCTCCGTTGTGCAACAAATGACAATTATCATGGCATCATAAATAAAGTTAAGTGCTCGTTAGAGTGACCTTGGAAACAGTGATTACGAGTGAACAATTACAGGTTTACAAAAACTGTCAAAACTTTCAAAATGACTCTTTTTTATTAATAATTGTTTCTATATTATGATTTATGTATGTATCGATTCAAATTCATTCTGTTCTCTGTTTTGTAGCTTGATGTGAGCACTATCCTTTTTGCTGTGTTTGTTTTTCTCGCGTGTGAAAATTAAAGTAGAAAATGAAGAAGTGTGTATACAATAATTTGTGTGTGTGTTTTACACTTACCATATATTAATATTATACGTCTTTATCAAGATGAATTAGTGCAGTGTATAGATCAAAATGTGAATATGCCCGGTTCCCTTCTCCTATGGTGGATTTAATTGTTGGATACTTCAATGAAGAAGAATTCATCGGGTGAGTACCATTTACTCTCCTATTTAATTCTGATTAATGATAAGAAATGAAGAAAAACTATTGTATTGAGGATATAGCGACAACTCACGCCATTATTAAGACAAACGTCTTTCAATGATTATGAGAACGATCTAAAAAGATATATCAATTTGATAACATAGTGATATACTAATTTCACACAAATAAAAAATATCGAATAAAAAAAAAAAAAAAATAAAAATATAAGCTTAGAATGGCTACATTAAAAGATAATTATTCAATTGAAAAATTGACAGCAACGAATTACAGTACATGGAAATTTAAAATTGAAATGCTCTTAACTAAAGAAGAGCTGTTCCATGTAATAACCGATAATCCACCGACCCCTTTGACCGATCAATGGTCCAAAAATGATAGGAAGGCCCGGGCATTGATAAATCTAACTATCGATGATTCACAGATAACCCACGTTAAGAACCTACAAACTGCTAGACAAACATGGGATGCATTAAAAGAAATCCATGAAAGATCAAACCTCACAAGCAAATTGTTTCTCCTTAGAAAGTTATATAGTATAAAATTAGCAGAAAATGGAAATATGATAAATCATATTACAAAAATAATGGAGCTCGTTGATCATTTGGCAGCTATAGGCGAAATAATTGATAATCACCACATTTCCGCGCTCCTCCTGTGCTCTCTGCCCCAGTCTTATGATAATTTAATTACTGCTCTCGAAAGTAAAGAAGAAGCACAATTAACTCCGTCATATATTAAAAACAAGCTGATTGACGAGTTTAATCGTCGAAATGAAAACTATGAAAGTATTGATAATACAGCGAAAGCTTTTAAAGCTCAGAAAAAGTTTCCAGCTAAAAAAGAATCAAAATATTGTTCGATTTGTAAAATGAGAAGCCATAACACACAAGAATGTTGGCACAATAAAAACAAAACACACACAACACAACAAAATCAACACAACAAAAATTACAAAAAACACTATTCTACATCACTCGTTTTTCAAAGGGGTGAAAACAATTTTAAGAATGAACAAGCATCGGAATCGTATAACAGGTTTAATCGCTATGAAGGGAAAAACAATACATGGAGAAACAGCGAAAACAAAGATTATGCATTTTTAACACAAGGGATAGAAAATAAAACATTCATTGTGGATAGCGGTAGCTCAAGTCACATTGCATCCTCTGAATCAATGTTTACAGAGATAAAATCGAGGGAAAAAACAAACGTGACTATCGCAAACGGAAAAAAACTTATTGCTTACGGTTCAGGCGATGTAAATTTAAATACGCTGACATCGGATAATAAAATTCATAAAATAACACTTAAAGATGTACTTCTAGTACCTGAAATCGAAACGAATTTACTATCAGTCAGCAAAGCAACCCAAAACGGATGTGAGATTGTATTTAAAAATGACCGATGCTCTTTCAAACTTAACGGAGAAATCTGCTTAGAAGCACAAAAGGTAAATAACCTCTATGAAGTCCAGTTGGCTAACAAAAACCACGCGAACATTACACAAACGTGCAACAATAAAAATTGTCTAGAACTATGGCATAGAAGGTTAGGACACAGAAATCTAACATCGATTAAAGAAATTACACAAAAGGAATTAGTAAGAGGTATCCAGATAAACAATTGTAAACATAATATAGATTGCGAACCGTGTATTAAGGCGAAATTAACTGATGAACCCTATCCGAAAGTTGCTCAGTATAGAGCAAGTAAAAGGCTTCAACTTATTCACTCGGATGTTTGTGGATCTTTTCAGACACCCACGATTGGGGGGAAATCATATTTCTTGACTTTTATCGATGACTACTCGCGATTCACAATAATCTATCTATTGAAAAGAAAAAGTGAAGTCTATGAAAAACTCAAAGAGTTCATTGCGCTAATAAGCAACAAATTTGGTGAAAAACCGAAAGAAATCAGAACGGATAATGGGGGAGAATTTACATCAGATGAAATTGAGAATTATCTCAAATCAAATGGGATAAAACATCAACATACAGTCCCATATTGTGCAAGTCAAAATGGGGTGGCTGAACGGAAAAATAGGTCGTTAGTTGAGATGGCTAGGACAATGTTAAATGAATCAAATCTACCTTTAAAGTTCTGGGGGGAAGCAATCTGTACGGCAAACCACCTACAAAATAGACTGCCTACAAAAGCTAATGCAAAAACGCCATATGAATTATGGACAGAAAGACAGCCAAACTTAAGTTACGTTAAAGTATTTGGCTGCAAAGCCTTCGCTTATATTGATAAAGCCAGAAGACAAAAATTAGATAATAAAGCTGTTGAAGGTATTTTTGTGGGATACGACAATGAATCTAAGGGATACCGCATATATGTAGGAGGAAATGAAATAAAAATCGCGAGAACGGTAAAATTTCTTGAAAATAAATTCAAATACGTAAATGATAAGCCTGAAATTGAACAAAAACAAAATGAAGACGAAAAACGCAATTGTAAAAATCTCGTGGAGATAGAAATTTCGAACGGAAAAACAACACCATCTGCGTCTCAACAACAAATTGTGGAACTAAGGCGCTCAGATAGAATAAATAAAGGCGTACCTCCTGATAGGCTTATATATATTGTCAAAGACGACAAAATTAATGAACCAAAGGATTATAAGGAAGTTAAATTAATGGAAAACTCTCCGGTAAAACAGAATTGGATAGAAGCCATGGAGAGCGAAATGAATTCTTTAAGAAAAAATAAAACATGGTCAATTGTAGATCCTCCACCGAATAAGAGAATAATAGGTTGTAAATGGACTTACAAATTAAAGCGTGACAATACCGGAAAAATCCAAAAATATAAGGCACGTTTAGTAGCTAAAGGATATACGCAAAAGTTCGGAGAGGATTACGACGAAACCTACGCACCGGTCGTATCGTATACTACGATAAGAGCATTATTAATAGCGGCATTGCACCAAAACTTAAATGTTAAGCATATAGATATTAACACCGCGTTCTTACATGGGGAACTTGAGGAGGAGATATACATGTCGCAGCCGGAAGGATTCGTTGAACCAAACCAGGAAACCAAAGTTTGTAAATTAAATAAGGCAATCTACGGACTTAAGCAAGCCGCGAGAGCGTGGCATAATAAAATAACAGAAACACTAAAAAACATGAATTTCATTCAAAGTAAAATTGACACATGTCTTTTTACACAGAAAAGGAATAATGAAACAACCTATATAATAACATACGTCGATGACCTTTTAATTGCAGGGAAAGACGAAACCATTGAGGAAATAATCGCGAACTTAAATAAAGAGTATGAATTAAAGAATTTAGGGGACGTAAGCAATTATTTATCCATGAACATTCGAAAGGTAAACAAAAGCTACTTAATTAACCAAACTTCAAAAATTGAAGAGTTAATTAATAAATTCAATTTACAAGAAGCAAAACCATGTAGTACACCCATGGAAACAAATTACACTCACTTTAAAGAGGATGACAATATTTTACCAAACAACACACAGTACAGACAAGCCATAGGTGCACTCTTATATCTTGCCACAGTGAGCAGACCTGATATATGTGCAGCTGTTAATATCTTGAGCCGAAGAACCGAAAGGCCAAGAATGAAAGATTGGAACAGTGTAAAGCGGGTAATGAGATACCTTAAGACAACAAAGAACCTTAATCTAGTTATAGATGGAAATTCAAAACCAACGCTAGAAGTCTACGCGGACGCTGATTGGGGTGGAGACACAGAATCAAGAAAATCGACAAGTGGTAATGTATATTTGCTAGGTAAAAATCCCATACTTTGGTCAACTAAAAAACAATCCTGCATAGCTTTATCTTCTGCCGAAGCTGAGTACATCTCAGCAGCTAATGCAGCTAATCAAGTCAAATGGCTGGTGAATTTACTTGAAGAACTCAATATCTCACAAACATATCCTATAGAACTCTTCGAGGATAATCAGTCGGCTATCAAAATGATAGAGCTTGAAAAACATTCAAGTAAAACAAAGCACATAGAACTTAGATATCATCTCATAAAACAACTGAAACAAGATGGCATAATAAAACTCGTATATTGCCCAACCAAAATAATGATAGCTGACTTATTCACAAAACCCCTGCCAAAACCTCTTTTTGAAATTCACAGGAAGAACTTGCATCTGAGTGACAACACAACTTCAGAAATTAAGGAGGAGTTGATAGAAACATTGCGCAATTCGTAAATAATTTCCTCCGTTGTGCAACAAATGACAATTATCATGGCATCATAAATAAAGTTAAGTGCTCGTTAGAGTGACCTTGGAAACAGTGATTACGAGTGAACAATTACAGGTTTACAAAAACTGTCAAAACTTTCAAAATGACTCTTTTTTATTAATAATTGTTTCTATATTATGATTTATGTATGTATCGATTTAAATTCATTCTGTTCTCTGTTTTGTAGCTTGATGTGAGCACTATCCTTTTTGCTGTGTTTGTTTTTCTCGCGTGTGAAAATTAAAGTAGAAAATGAAGAAGTGTGTATACAATAATTTGTGTGTGTGTTTTACACTTACCATATATTAATATTATACGTCTTTATCAAGATGAATTAGTGCAGTGTATAGATCAAAATGTGAATATGCCCGGTTCCCTTCTCCTATGGTGGATTTAATTGTTGGATACTTCAATGAAGAAGAATTCATCGGGTGAGTACCATTTACTCTCCTATTTAATTCTGATTAATGATAAGAAATGAAGAAAAACTATTGTATTGAGGATATAGCGACAACTCACGCCATTATTAAGACAAACGTCTTTCATCAATTACAAAGACACTCAAAAGAATTCTTTTACATTACTGTTTATTAAAGATCTGCACTGGTCCGAGGTCTATTTACGGACTGGCAAAATGAAGGCAGAAATTTTCAACGGCCCGGGCCGAGAGATTCATTGTAATTTTTTTTTAACGTGCCGGGCTGAAGAAAGAATTGTGGGTCTGGCCTGTATTTTTTTCTTCTGGTCCGGGCCGGCAGATTCAAGATAATTTTTTTACGTGCCGGACTGAAGAAAAAATTATGGGTCTGGCCAGTTTATTTTTTTTTTCTTCTGGCCTGGATCGTTCCGATAAAAATGCTAAATGGGCCGAATCACAATACATAAAAATTTAAAAGTATTAAACTAAGCTTAAATAAAAATAATTTTCAATGGATGTGACTGGGGCGAGGATAAGTATAAATGTGTGCTGCACGATCCGATGCTAGATTGACAACATCAAATCAGACATGATGTCCAGCGTAAAGATCTTCAGAGAGACAATGTTACATCGTATCTGAAAAACGTCTTACATATTTAAGTAGGCACAGGTCGGGCCGGGATCAAGCTTACATTATATACTCGGCCTACATAGTGGTTCTGTAGTAGATTTAACTTTTTTCATGATATGTCGGACAGGCCGTTTGTTTTGTAAAAATAATAGTCGTGATAATTTTGTTTGATTTAGTTCTTTTTGATGACAGAAAAATTTTGCATATATAATTTAGTAAATTACAGAGAAATATTTTTAAAAATGTCTTTTTAGTTTATGATACAGCTTCAAAAGTTGTGTTTTTTTACTATCTTTTTTGTTTCATTCTGAACATATTAATGTTTTAAATGAATCTTCATTTCAATGTAAGAGACTGAGTCTAAGTGATTTATAAACATTGTTATTCTGTATGCCACGGCTTGTAAGCATAGAGTAATCTAAAATATACTGTTAAAATTTTCACTAGTACTCTAAAAAAAGAATCTTAATTTTATGTTAAAAAAAAATATTTTTTTTCCTTGTCGGATTTGATTTCTGGGATTTTTTTAAGGGCCAGGCCTGTATACGCTGATTTTTGAACGCGCCAGGCCTAATTATCTTTCTTTATTCCTCGGGCCGGGCCCAATAGACTTCAACTTGTCCGTGGAAAAAGAAAAGTTTACTTTGTATGTATGACATTACATATGTTTAATCACTTAATTGTTCAATATTTAAACAAAAAACTATCAAATAATGCCCATTCTTTTGTGTCTTTTACAGAATTTTTATCTTATATGACCGATTTTTTTAAACACAAATTTTTGCCTTCAATAATGAAAAATTTACAATAAACATTCATTGGTGGGCATTTCCATGAGCATTTGTCGTGTGAGTCACATTATTAGTAACTTATAAATTGTTGGCCACCGTTATTTTCGAAAGGTTTGCATGGCCTTATTCTATCAATGAAATAACTCTGGTAAATTAAATCACATTTTTTCGTTCTAAAATACTGGTTTCCAAAATCATAGTATGTGACTTATACGACCTGTGCTCATGGAAATACCCTGGTGAGAATAATAAATACAAATTTGAAATCATTTGCGCATACGTGGTACGGGCAAATCATGAATGGCAAGAACACATTGCTCGTATGACGAACGGGCAAATCAGGGAAGCGGTTAAACATACTGAAATTTATGTATATGGCAGAAGTGTACTATTGTAGAAAAGGGTCTGCACAGAACTTAGCGTTCATTTACAGGGACACAGGGGAAAAAATAGCTAAAATAGGAACTGAACTTAAATATTAAAATATATGAACCAAAATTGCTGGATATGTGTTTTCAGTTGTGGTACGAATTTTTAAATTGAATTATTTTTTTTTAATATTACTTGGTGTGTTTAAATTTCTTATGTCATATACAGCGCTGCACGAAAACTCTTCTTATAAGTATATTTCCGTTCATTCACGGGAATTGCTGAATGAAAATTTTCAGCTGTGATATTCGTTTGTCTGAACTAACTTTTAACATAGTATATAGTATCAGGGCTGGCAAGTTTCTGCCATGGTGGTTAAAACCAGCGGTTATAACCGGTTAAAACCGGCAGAAACTAGTTTCTGCCAGTAAGCGGCAAAATCTGGCAGAAACTAAGAAATTATACTAATAAGGACTTCAGGCTGCAATAATTAATAATTTACGCATTACTTAATATATAAAGAATTTAGTCAAAAAATTAAAATAAAGATTATGAATGTTATTCAAAGTAGAAAAAAGTTTCAAAAGGATCACATAAATATACTTTATTTATAGAATAATTATGCTATTTGAAAAACAGAAATTTTCATAATGGTAATATGATGCTTATGAGTTTAAGTAGTGATATTATTGTTTATGGCTGAATTTCTATTTAAAAGTTTAAGAAAAATAAATTTACAAAAAATTCTATGATATTTTAACATGAGTACTTTGAGTACTTTAAAATAAATAATACACTGCAATAACTTATTAAATTCTTTACTACTACATACAAAGAGAAATGATTCTTGTGAAAAAATATATAAGTGAATAATTGTAGCACAAAAATAACAGTAAAACTATTTTATGAAATATCTTATACAATTATTTTTTAATATTGATATTTACTTTATATAAATCATATTTATTTACAATTTTAACTGCTATGCCCTTAATATAATTTTCATGGTTTTCAGTTACATGCAAACAATATGGCTGATTCTTTGTGACAAATTCAAAACTAATTCTAATACAAATTTATTTATTTTTTAATTAAAACTATTCACAATATTTTATTTATGTTTATCTTTAATAAAATGTATATAAACAATTTAATACTACTGAAAAAGTCTCAGATTATGTCATGAAATGAGTTTATACCAGTTGTTGCCAGTTTCTACCGGTTATAACCACTTTCTGCCACTGGCACGGCAGAAACCATTTTCTGCCGGCAAAATCCCAGCCCTGTATAGTATACAAACAAACCTATGTGGCATATAAAGGGCTACACGAAAAAAAATCTAATATTTTCCCCACTACTGATGGTAATATCAGAAATTGGGTTTAAAAATGCGCTATATATTTTTCAAATTGTTTATTTAGACATAACCTTTTACCTTCATAAACTGCGAAGCTTTGTCAACAGTATTGTATTATGTGTTCGAAACAGTTTCATAATTCACGTTCTGAATGGACTGGTAAGTATTACATTATCTAATCTGGATTCATGATTTTTTGTTCTTCTTTCTTTCTGTGTGTATGTACGTGTAAATTTAGATACTAATAAAATGGCAGCAAAAATAGTTTTAAAATTTCTTATTTGCTGCATTAAAAAAATATGTACTGAACTTAATTTTTGTAATGTTGATTTATCTTGAAATTAAAAATACTTATTTTTTTATTATTTCTTTTTAGGTAAATGTTTTTCAACTTTTAAAATTTAGAGTACTAATGAATCTGAAAAGGTATATGTTTGACTTGAATTCTTTTATTATTTCATTTTACAGATTGTATATATATTTGTAATATAAACAAATCTCTTTGGTTCAGCAAAGAGTAAAAACTTTATTTCTTGCCTATTATATTATTTTTTTTCCTACTTTCCAATACAATTTAATTGGGATTCGTGCAACAATCTTCGAGTTTCTTGCGATTTTCTTGAAAGATTTTTCCATTTTACCGAATATGATAAGATTATGAATTAATTTCTATTTAGTTTGGTATTCTAATTTCTATTCCAATCTTATATTTTATACCCGTCTATGGATCAGACTTTTAGAAATTGACAAATATGTATATTTATAAAATATTTTATAAGAAATTTGTCCTTTAAGAAATTTTCTTTTTTCATCATTTTCTTTTTTCTTTGAAACGATGCGAAATTCCAACTAAGGAAAAATTTCAGCGTTGGTTTCCTAAGAAATCTTTTATATCCAAAAAACGTTGCTTTGACGACGCACGTATGTCCACTGGCGGAGCTTTTTTTAAATTTAATTTATTCGTGCATGGAAAGTGGGGGATTTAATTTGGAAAGACGAACCAAACGTAGAAAGATACATTTAAATTAAAATATTTTAATATATATTATAAGGGAAATTACAAGGTGATTTTAGGTGTGTCTAAATTTATTATGCCGGACCGTGTGATGCTGAGAAAATCTTTTAATTCATTATAAATTATCTTCTTTATTATTATTCTAAATTTCAGTGAAATTTAAATTATACTTTATTAGCGGAATTAAATTAAATTAAATATTAATTAAACACTTTACGAGGGAATTAATACCTTTTGGAGATGTCCTTTAGATTATTTCTTTTGTTATATTTCTTTCTAATAATACATTCAAATAATTTGATTTGACAAAATCAATTTTATTGAGCACAAATATCAGTTTTTTTTTCAGCTACGTCTTTTTTAGGACTCTTTTTTAAAAATCGGGTCCACTGACACCGATCTCCATTGAAAAATTTTGCATCATTTCGATTTGACCCGCGGTTCGGGTTTCAGATCAATTCGGCTATACTCTACTTGATGCTGGATTTTAAACGAAAATAATGAAGATTATATTTTTATTATATTTTTCTCATTATATCTGAAAACAATTGTTTTTCCCTGATTTTATTGAGTGGTGTATACAACTGTTAATTCGCAAGTACCCTAAAAGAGAAATGCTTTTTCTGGGGAAAAAAACATATCCTTTAAACAGAAAGCACATATTTCTGAATTCATGAAATTAAAGTACTTTTGTAGTACATTAAAATAATGCTATTTTCTTTTCTCCAGTTCTAAAATCTCTCTCAGCAGCCAAACCTTTTAAGTACGAAATGTTTTTAAAAAATGATGTCATTGAAAACACGGATTCTCATTGTAAAAGAATTACAACTACATAAAAATCGCATAACTTGAAAAGCGTCATTTTCATAATTTTGACTTTCAATGTAAATATGATTTCTTATTAACTGTAAGAAATTTAACAAAATCAACATTTAAAAATTCTTCTAAATCCGAATAAAATTAGACTTATTTCCCCCCCTTTTTTATCGAAAATATAGAAAAATCTCATGCGATGCAAAAGCAACATCCCAGATTGCCTGATCTATCTGCCTTCTGATCATCGTCGTTTCCTGATCTACGTACTCGTAAATTTGTTAACTGTTGTGACGAATTATACGATTTTCCTTGTTTTAATATATACTAATTGGTAGGTAATATATAAGCTATAGTTATTCCTCGTTAGAAAAAAAAATTCTGTGAAAATATGGAGTTCAGAGTGTTCTAAATGGTTCTCGTAAAATATTTCTTCAAGAATCTTCGAATGGTGATAAACTTTTAGTAAATGAGTTTCTAGAATCGGATTTTTCAAATACTATGAAGTCATAACTTACAGACACTTGAACTGCCTCTTCATACTCTCAAAGACTGTCGGTTGATCAAAGAAATGGCTTTAGATATATACAATATATCTGACGCTCTTTTGGGATTTGATTGAAAACAATAGGATATGAACCGCTGTCTATGCGAGTCGTCCAGTTGAGCTTAAGTTTTACGTGCAAAATTATAGATTTTTATGTTTGTAAAAGTCCGTGTTTTGCTCAAAATGACGTTAATAAATGTTTCTTGTTTGTTCTTGTTTGTTCTTGTTTGTTTGGCTTTAATCTCTGAATTTAAATTTTTTATGACACACTGTGTAATAAGTTTAAATTTTTGCATCTCGGTGTTAAATTTGTAAAAGATCAAGAGGGTATAAGCTACTGCCATAGGGGCAAAGTGTGCGCTGGAGAGTATGAGCTCAGTAGCGCCAAAATAGATCCGTGGTGCCGGGACCCCCCCCCCCCCCCAATAATTTGCAATATCAGCATATCCAATTGTATTGTTTCTAATTCATTATTATTATTTTTAATTATTTTCCAACCTCAAACAAAATTTATATTACTGCTTACCAGTGAAAAAGTCAAATACCAACTATTTTAATGTCACAACTTCTAACTCATATATGTAAGTATAAATCACTTAAATGTTTTGCTCGGTGTTTGTCTTTTTGAGTTTTAAATCTGTAGTTATGGTAGGATGGTATATAAGAAATAAATAGTGTGTTTATGAAGGAAAACGCTTGAAAATATAATTTAATAAAATTAAAATTTTACACTTAGCTTTAAAACAGGATAACCTGTCCTGACTTAAAGTTACTTTTTTTTTTTTCCAATTTATTCATCCTCCAAAACGAAAAAAAAAAAAAAAAAGGTTTGGAGGGAGATGTGCCTTTGAGACCTGTAGCTGCATAGTGTTATCTCCAATGATCTACCAAAAATAATTATAAATTCAATTTAAACACTGTTAGAATTGATTTATGATGGGAAAAAAGGAAAATCTGGCAGTGACATTTTATCAAAATATTTTTGAGCCCTTCCAGTCCTTTTAAAAAAATTGCGCCACTGTATGCGCTATAGTTTTACTTGAAAACAGGCAGTATATGTTTCTTTAAAAATCCCAGAAAGTATACCAAAGACCACCACTCTTTACCTTCCATTACAATCTTTGTACGAATCCATTTGTAATCACGTGTTCATTTTACATGATAAATTGACGGAAATATCCTCCATTCACTTTCTTTCATTGACGGTTTTCATTATTTAATATTACAACACGCAAACTTTGTCCTCAGACAAATGGTCTGCATGCAGTTCTCATCTGGGGCACTGTGCCGCATTTCCACTATTAAACGTAAACGTTTCTACGACCATTCTAGGCTCTTTCCACTCCGGTGGTGCGGTCACGTGTCGGCCGGCAGCTGCTAATCGAAATCCAGTTTAGTCCTCTTTCTTATTACGTGTCTCTCTGGGACCCCGCACCTCAACACCTACCTGGAAAAGCTAGTTTGAAATACGAGAATTGAAATAAAAAAATAAAAAAATGTAGAAAGCTTTTTAATCGGCTTTAATGAGGTTTCCTTTCTTTCGTTTTGTTTTTAAGGAATATTCAATTGGCGAGGGCATGGACGCAGCAATGGATGGGTTGGGGGAAAGAAGTTTCAACCCTTTTTAATTTAATTAGCTCTTTCACTGCCGCCATTTAAAAAATTGAAATGAAAATTATCAAATTTTCACGGATTGTTAACAATGCTACTGTAAGCTAGAAAGCATCTACTGTGCACAATTGTGTATAAGTCGACCCCCTTCCCCTCTCCTCTCAATTCGTAAGCAAAACTTAAAGAATTAATTTTTGCATAGAAGTCAAATTATATTTCTGATAGTATGTTGAAAAATGGTTTGAGGACGAGAATGAAAGAAAAATAAATTCATTTACATTAAATTAGTTACATTTTTTTCAGTTTCTAATCAATTTTTTTTTTATTCAATGTTTTAAACTGTAAAATTATGTAAAACCGAAGATGCTTAAACTATTTTGAAAGCTATTCAGATCAACTTAATGATACTTAAACAGAAAAAAATTCTTTCAAAAATCAATTTAAGCTTCATTTACAAGGATAAAGAGCTTCTAAATGCTGCTGAAATATAATACTTCTTCATAATGTGGGAATTTTATTAGAAATATCTAAAATTTTTTCTCAAGCAGTTATCTTTTTAAAAGGGAATTAAAATAGTGAAAGGAATTCCCCTGATATCGAAGATCGAAATCACATCCACCCCAAGAGAAAATAAATGTAGAATAATTACAGGGACATTATTGTTGTTTTGTAAAATACAGGGAATTGACCTTTGCCCACTTTTTTCTTTCTCTCAAACATAGATTCATATGTGATTCCTTAAGACTTACCTATATGCCGAATATCTGCGAAAGTTAGTTACTTTTCCTAACTCCTGTATAAGTCGATCCCCCATTTTCATCTCTCAAATTTTGTCTAAAATTCTTTGACTAATACACGAATAAGCATGGTTAAAAAAAAAAAAAAAAAATATTCCTGGCGATTTTTTTTAACCCGGGAGAATTTGCTAGTGAGAATTTCTCTCACAGAACCCAATTGCTTTCTTTTACTTTACATTGATTTAATATCAACTTTTTTGTTTGGCTTAGTACTTTTATTCCCAAAAGAGGTAAAGTAATCGAAATCACATTTTGAAATTTTATTAAAATGAAAAATGATTTAAATCAGAGTCTTAAAGGTACGATGGAGAAAGAATATCTCATGCAGCGAGTTCTCGCGGGTTAAAATAGAATTGTCAAACATGATGAAAATGCTTTTTAAGAAAATCGTAATTAATTAGAACTATGGCAGTAAGTTTAAATGAAGTTTTCTAATTTATTTAACAAAATAAAAATCTATTTAGCTTTTTCATATATTTAATGTTAAAATTAGAGGATTTTAAAAAGCTTACCTCGACAAGATCATCAACCCTGATTCAAAAATTTGTGAATGAAATTTCGAAAAAGAAATTTTATGCTCTGTTGGCTTGATTTATAAATACTTGTGTTTTTGGTATGGTAATTAAAAACACACACGAAATTTGTATTTTTTTTAAAATTAAATTAAACATCTTAAAAAAAATTCTTAAAAGTTTGTCCCGTATCAAGGACGTTGTAGCGAAAGAGTTTACTAAATTTTCTTTAACTGGGATGATTAAAAAATAAATAAATCTAGAGGGATTTCACTTGACTTTCCGAACATTTTATAAATTTTGTTGTATTCAGATTCCTGGCAATTCAAAACTAATTGAAAAAATACGTAATGCACAGTGTTGAGTTCCGAGGTAAAGGTGCCTCCCCCTCCCCCATTGAAGGTTTGAGATTTTGGATTTTCAATAGTCAAAAAGTCCACTTCCTCACGGAACTCAATAATCCCCCTCTCCCAATTTCTAGAACCACCGAAAACCCTTCCGGGGAAAAGTGACAGAATTTCAACATTCGTAACACCACGCATGCAATTTATTCTACTAATCAGTTACACAGCTAATGTTCCGAAATCGGATTCGCAGTAAAAATTGGCGTTAAACATGAGCAGTATTGGCAACAATCAAATTGTGGATATTTCTTTTTTCTTTAATGTAGGTATGTTTTTTTTCTTCTACAAAATTAATACATAAATTTCCATACGCTTTTATTTAGTAAAATCTTTTTTCCTTAAAAAACAAAGTGCCCATATTTTACTATGAGTAAAAAGAAGAAAGAAAGAAAGAAAGAAAAAAAAAGCGGGGATTTTACGAAATTGTCAGGATATAGTGAATTAAGTTGTTGTATTGACGTAAGATGAACACAAGCAATTAAAATAATTTGATTGAGATAGAAGAGGAAATGTTTATAAGTTATCATCCCAGAATGGTTGAAAAAAAATCAGTCACAAAATTTGTTTTCTGATTTTTTAAAAAATAACGTACAGTCGACTCTCGTTAATTCGAACTTGTCGGGACTACAAGAAACGTTCGAATTATCCGAAGTTCGAATTATGGAAAACATGCTTAATATGGTACTATTACAAAGGAATAAATGTTATAGCGTTTTTTAAACTTATTTCGTCTGTTATCATTAGAATATTACTTAATATTAAAATAGAATGTATAAAAACATAAACTAATTAAAAGATTAGGAACAAGCACGATGGAAGAAAAATTTAAAGCGTCACTGATGGACAGACGGGGCTCTAAGAAACTGGATATCAAATGCATTGTATTATATGTATACTCGTTCGGAATAATTTTCACAAAAATCAAAGAAAGAAAGTTATTCAAATGATCTGAAATCCGTGAGAAAGAAAAGAAAAATGAAAAATAGGAATTCTCGCTTGTTCGAATTAAACGAAGTCGAGAGAAAATGAGTTCGAATTAATAAAATTTTTTAACGTTATTCAGCCATTGAAAATTTCGGGACTTCGTGTTTAATTCGAATTAAGCGAAAATTCGAATTATCCGATTTCGAACTAACGAGAGTCGACTGTATTTTGATCGAAAGCATAGTTTCAGCGCTATCGTGTTCACTCACTCATACAGACATACATAAATACATACACAGTGACATTGTCCAAAAAGCTCCAAAAACGTGCTCTGGAGATCATAAACTGTGGGGAATTCCAATATACCACGCATACATACACATATTGAAAGTGTTTTAAAATAGTGAAAACGGTTTCATTAAATCTTAAAATGTAAAAATAACCAGTATATTTCCACAATCGGGTTTTTATCGTTACAGTATTTTTCTTATGCTGTACTAGCTGATCCGCCCGACGTTGATCGGGACCATAGACGTTTTCAATCAAATTGCGAATATTTAAAATCTCCATTCACAAATAAAATAGAAAAAAAAATAAAATTTTATCTGAAGAATATTTTAAATGTTATCTGAATGAATACAGGTATGTATTTCTGTTACGAAAACAATGTTTTGGAAGAACTACTGACAGAAGAAAAGGTATCACTAGGAAAATGCATAAATTTCACTGAAGACACGAAAATACTTTAAAGAAACAAGACTGTTTACGAAATAGACATTCTTCACTTGTATAATATGCCAGAAAAAAAAAAAAAAAAAAAAAAAAAACAGCCGAAAAAGTTGAAGCACAGAAAGTTGACATTGATGTTTCTGAAATTACAAGAAAGAAATAATTTCATTCTCCATTATTATTATTATAATTCTGTAACATAGGAAATATCAATTAAAGTGAGATTTTCTTTCTATTTAATTTTCTCTTACATAATTATCAGTTGATGAATAAAATTGTGGCGCTAAAGGCACTATAAGTACTACTTTTGACATTCCTTCAAAAATCCGTCAAAGTGTCGATCTTTCACGAAAATTGTTTTTTGAACTTTAATATAGATATTCAATAAATTGGATGTCAATGTACAAAGAAACAAATAACGTGTCCGTTCTACAGTATTGTACTAAAACACACAAAAGTAGAAGATATTAAAGAAAAAGTCTGCATAGCGTAATAATCTAAAGTGAAAGAAACCTTAAAAATACTAACCAATGTAATACGATTGTAGGAAAAAAGTTGAACCATTTTTTTTCTTATTCATAAAATAATAATAATAAACATTTAACTAATTTGTTTACATATAAAAAAGACTGTTGAATGAAATACATCATTGTTGGATGTCTGAACTTTTTTTTTTTATTGATGTCTAAGACATGATAAAATAAAGAAAGAAACAACAGCTACAAGGACTGCCTTATTGACAATTATTATTTGTTTGCACGGAATGATTACGATTAACAAATATTTTTAACAATTTCCTACATAGTTGAAAAGTGTTTATGAATTCTATTTGCAGTCTTTGCTCTAACTCGCGTAAATATACGTAGTTCGATTATTACCTTGAAATTGATTTATGTTATTGGTGTTTGGTATTAAAAAAGAACCTTGTAGGTTCATTTACAAGGACATTCAAAATAATTCACTTACATTTTCAATAATTTTCACAAAAATCAAAGAAAGAAAGTTATTCAAATGATCTGAAATCCGTGAGAAAGAAAAGAAAAATGAAAAATAGGAATTCTCGCTTGTTCGAATTAAACGAAGTCGAGAGAAAATGAGTTCGAATTAATAAAATTTTTTAACGTTATTCAGCCATTGAAAATTTCGGGACTTCGTGTTTAATTCGAATTAAGCGAAAATTCGAATTATCCGATTTCGAACTAACGAGAGTCGACTGTATTTTGATCGAAAGCATAGTTTCAGCGCTATCGTGTTCACTCACTCATACAGACATACATAAATACATACACAGTGACATTGTCCAAAAAGCTCCAAAAACGTGCTCTGGAGATCATAAACTGTGGGGAATTCCAATATACCACGCATACATACACATATTGAAAGTGTTTTAAAATAGTGAAAACGGTTTCATTAAATCTTAAAATGTAAAAATAACCAGTATATTTCCACAATCGGGTTTTTATCGTTACAGTATTTTTCTTATGCTGTACTAGCTGATCCGCCCGACGTTGATCGGGACCATAGACGTTTTCAATCAAATTGCGAATATTTAAAATCTCCATTCACAAATAAAATAGAAAAAAAAATAAAATTTTATCTGAAGAATATTTTAAATGTTATCTGAATGAATACAGGTATGTATTTCTGTTACGAAAACAATGTTTTGGAAGAACTACTGACAGAAGAAAAGGTATCACTAGGAAAATGCATAAATTTCACTGAAGACACGAAAATACTTTAAAGAAACAAGACTGTTTACGAAATAGACATTCTTCACTTGTATAATATGCCAGAAAAAAAAAAAAAAAAAAAAAAACAGCCGAAAAAGTTGAAGCACAGAAAGTTGACATTGATGTTTCTGAAATTACAAGAAAGAAATAATTTCATTCTCCATTATTATTATTATAATTCTGTAACATAGGAAATATCAATTAAAGTGAGATTTTCTTTCTATTTAATTTTCTCTTACATAATTATCAGTTGATGAATAAAATTGTGGCGCTAAAGGCACTATAAGTACTACTTTTGACATTCCTTCAAAAATCCGTCAAAGTGTCGATCTTTCACGAAAATTGTTTTTTGAACTTTAATATAGATATTCAATAAATTGGATGTCAATGTACAAAGAAACAAATAACGTGTCCGTTCTACAGTATTGTACTAAAACACACAAAAGTAGAAGATATTAAAGAAAAAGTCTGCATAGCGTAATAATCTAAAGTGAAAGAAACCTTAAAAATACTAACCAATGTAATACGATTGTAGGAAAAAAGTTGAACCATTTTTTTTCTTATTCATAAAATAATAATAATAAACATTTAACTAATTTGTTTACATATAAAAAAGACTGTTGAATGAAATACATCATTGTTGGATGTCTGAACTTTTTTTTTTTATTGATGTCTAAGACATGATAAAATAAAGAAAGAAACAACAGCTACAAGGACTGCCTTATTGACAATTATTATTTGTTTGCACGGAATGATTACGATTAACAAATATTTTTAACAATTTCCTACATAGTTGAAAAGTGTTTATGAATTCTATTTGCAGTCTTTGCTCTAACTCGCGTAAATATACGTAGTTCGATTATTACCTTGAAATTGATTTATGTTATTGGTGTTTGGTATTAAAAAAGAACCTTGTAGGTTCATTTACAAGGACATTCAAAATAATTCACTAACATCACGGTCTGTAAGGGGGGAAAACATTTGAGTTGCATTTTCATGATTTTACACTATTTTAAACTTACTGAAAGTTATGCATTTCACTAAAGTATACGTCATGTCTAAAATAGCGGTTCCCAATCTTTATTAGTTCACGATCCACTTTTAAATAATAAATTAAAAAAAAATATTTGCAACTTACGTCATATAAGAGTGTACCTAATATCAATATAAAAAATTTTGTATGACCTCTATAAGCTATTGGCTATCCTATCCTATGAAAAAAGTAAATTTTTGTGCGAAGGCTAGATTGTCAACAAAAATAAGAATTGGTAATCCCAGTGTGGCGTAAGTGGAATAATAATTAAAAAAAGAAATATAATGAAAATATTTTTAATTATTACAATTTTACCATCAGTGAGCTTTCTGGCACTGATGCTTACCTATGAGAGCAACTATATTAGAATTAAAATTGGTTAATTTTAACATGAAGTCACTTTGTATACATAGTTTATTTGTACTTGTTTTACAAAAACAGCAAAGTAGAAAAGTAAGTCCACATAAGTATGTTATGTTGAACTCCACCAAGGATCTAAAAGCTGATTTAGGTATTTCTGGATTTTTGGATATTCTGTTTTTATGTTCATCCAGATTCCAGAAGGAAATTAAAGATTTTTCTGGAGTTGCCATAATGATTGCGCGGTTACTGACTTATCTTCACAACGAGGTCACAGCACAATACTAACTGAGTGTTTACTTTGAGCTAACACGATTGCTCCGTGACTCCCCCAAGGGACCGTTCAAGTATTACGTAAGCATTTTAGTCATTTTGTACCCCCTTCCCCCCCCTTGTAAGAAAATATAAGCAAATGCTAGACCCCCCCCCCTTTGTTTACGTAAGATTTTATGACAGTTTATACATCAATACTTCTTGACTTATAAAAAGTTACCAATCAATTACATTATTAATCCTACAAATTTATATAGGCATATAGGGATTGTGATATCAAAATATATAAAATGGTTTTAATATATTGTTGCTTATTGCATTAAACAAACCACAGAATACAAAATGGTTTAAATATATTGTCATTTATCACACTGAACAATACAACAAGATATACAAGAAGTCTTAACTTACTTAGAAATCATAAAATTTTTGACATGAATCATTCAAATATTGATGAATATTGACAAATCTGATGTCCAGGTACCTTGAACCATGTTCCAACATTGTCTATTATAAAGTTTTCACTAGAACAGTGGCCTGGGGTATTGCAGGTTTCCGTTACTTGTTCTTCCACTTCTTCTTTCTCCAGCCACTCAACGTCTTCATCACCATTTCCAAGAGTCATCGGTTTTATTTCAATGCCAGCGTAAACTGAGGGTATGATTTTATGGCGCTCTGCCACCATCCAGACATGGAAAAGAAAATACTGGACTTACCTAAAATAAAGTCAACTGACCCGTTACCCTGGCAACAGAACTCAGCCACACCGGTTCCTGTGTTTTTCTGGTCTTGCAATGTACTTGACTTGGCACACAACTTAACAGACAACAAATGGAGACAAAGGACGAGTGGGTGATGCGGGTCATGCGACTGCCGATGGATAAGCAAAGGATAAAATCGAAAATAAACGGCGAATTTCGAACGGACTGTAGAACGCTCTTTCCCCATAATACTTTGTTTTCTTGTTGAATTTGAACTGCAGTTGCTTCGTTGTTTAATGCTTACGTAAGAATTGTCGTGACCCCCTCCTCCCCCTTGTCAGAAAAAATAAGCAAACTCTAGACTCCCCCCTCCCCCTTTAGTGCTTACGTAATACTTGAACGGTCGCAAACTACCGTCACGACCCATAAATTGGGAACCGTTGCTCTTGAATATGGTGTGTATAAAATTTATGGTTCATTTACAGAGACACGCTAAAGAATTGGCAACAGAAGAAAATGAACAATAATTGAGCTGTTTAAGGAAATGATCAATAATGCATAATTTCTATATATCATATACAGTACTACTCTAATTTATCTAGCATATTTCTTTATTGATAGAAATTACTCAGTGGTAATTATCAACTGTGTTATGCATTTAATTGAACTAATTTGAATAGACCAAGAGGCGACAGCACAGACAATCACTTCATCGAGTTCACAGCTGAAATTTCACAAGTATTTAAAACTCGACAACCGCTAAAATTGTGTTTTTGAATATTTTTCCACCGACTTGGCAAACCCATTGCGTTTTAATATGCGAATCTAGTTGCAACTAATTCTGAAACTTCAGCCGTGAACTCGATTAGGTGATTGCCTGTGCTGCAGCCCTCCCCGGCTATCGTTTTCTTACAATACTAAATTTCAACGTACCATGTAGTATACAAAGAAGTCTATAAATCATTTAGGGCTGTACAAAAAAATTCAGATTTTTCTAACTATTGACGGTATATACTGAAATCAGACTTTCAAATAGCTTTGTTAAGATATTTTAGATGTGTTAGAAAGCATTTCATAATCTCTGTAGATGTATCACATAACTACGTGGGTTCTCTACAACATTTTTGTAAATTTGTGTAAAAATAGCCCATATATCTATATAGATATAAAGGCTTTTTGGTTTTTAAATTTAAGGAATTTCAGTATGTGCTTCGTATTTTATATGAAAATAAAAATTAGAAGTTTTAAATTTATTTAGTTTTCATGTAACTCATTAACTATTTGCTTAATTTGATTACCTTTTTTTGCTAAATTATGCAGAAAAAGTTTATTTTTATTTTGTTTTCAATATGAAAAAGAAGTTAGTTACAAAATTTATAATAAAAAAAAAAAAAAAGAAAAGAAAAAGAGAAAGAAAAAAAAGAAAAGAAAAGAGTACTTTTGGGAGTAGTTTTTACTTTGAAAATAATATTTAAATAATTTTCACATGAAATTAAAAATCCTGAAGATAAGTTATTAAAAATATAACATGCAATTTTGTGCAAAATCTCATATATATATCTTGCAAAAAAATATGGATATATCGTTTTAAATATGACAAACTATGACAGAATCCGCTTTTAAATAATGGATTTAGTTCCATTTACAGGCAGGAGGCAGAAAAGTAATACAACACAAAAATTGTTATATTTGCTGGTGTCATCACTGTAGAAATCCCTGGTTTATTTCATTTATTTAACTTTATAGTATATTATTAGCAAGAGTAATAAAAAATGTGTTTTTTGAGAATTTTGAGCTTCCTAATACATCAAATTTTAATATAAGTTATTTTAAAATAAATACACACATACATATAACCATTATAAAATATTACCAATTATCATCTATATTAAATATAAATTATAAAAAAAGTTTTCAAAAATTATGAATTTGAAATTTGGAACAATAAATTATTAAATGAAGTAATTATAAATGAAGATTAAAGACAAAGATTTAAAACATTTATAAATGAATTTAATAAACATTAAGCAAACATTACAAATTTTAAATTCGGAAAAAGGATTAATATGAACAAGAAGTTGAATGCATAAAAAAACATGGAAAGTAGAAATATTTGACATATATTAGTACACTCGCTTTTATTGATATTAATTATATTAAAAATCCACCGAGATGATCAACTTGCAGTTTTAAGTGGGATTTCTTATAATAAGGTATGAAAATGCCTACATAAATAGAAATATAATGATAATACTTTGAAAATACCCAATTTCAGTAATAAGCTTAGCGCGTTAAAATTAACCCTGTCGGGTAGAGGTCTGCACGGTCCCGGAATTGGCCCATGGTCCCTACCCGGGCCGGTGGAAATGTTTCGAATTTTCTAACGGGCCGACAAACAAAATAAACGGGCCGGGCCGGCAAAAAAATTGAACGGGCCATACGGGCCGGTTCGGGTCGATAAAAAAAAAAATTTCGGGACTGCCGGTCCGTTTCTGAAGATTGAAGCATAAACGATAAAATATGACCTATTTTCAACGAAAATGGTTTTAACGAGAATAAATATAAATGTGCGTCACGAGCCATACTAGTTTGACAGCATCAATATAAAAATGTAACTTCTACAGTGTAGAGATAAGCATCGGACAGTTACATTGTGTGTAACCCGTTTTAATATATTTTTTAGCCGACGTGTGCGGGCCCGAGATCAAACTTGCATTATTTTTCTACATATAGACTTGACATACTGGAATAAGACTTAATTGTTCTCAAGATCTGTAGGACAGACAACATGATTTGTAAAATTATTAACAGCGATAAAGAACTTACGTTAGCTTAATCTTTGGATACATACTTCTTGATGGTTTTTAAACTAATTTCTGAATAATGCAAAAGTTTAACACATTTTCAGATTAATTTTTAATTGTAAATATATAAAAGGGATAAGCCTGACTATTGCAGGGATTTGAAATCGAATAGCGTTTTTCATTTTTGGTAAATAAAATACTTGTATAACCTTGTTGAGATACAATAGTTTATCAAATGGTTGCAGGTTTTTAGATAGATTTCGTATGAAGTACTACCTATTGCGGTCGCTCTTAGGTTGGAATTTCTGAAAATTCTTTCCAGATCTACGCCGATCATGACCTCTAGACCTCAAAACTACCATCAGTAAAAAAGTTTATAGATATATATATGTATCTTTCTTATGGACACGACAACTCCTGTAGTTCTGTTCCAATCTCTTCCAAACTGATACATAGAATGAAGAGGTATAAAATCTCGGCTAAGTTTGTTAATGGGCAAAATCGATCCAAGGGGGTCGAAATAGGGAGGGTTTTTGTAAACACCGAAAAAACGCCATAACTTCTTAATTAAAATAGATATAGAATCGGTTTAAAGTTTATATTACTTCTTAAAAATGATCCAAAAGTTTATGCATGATAGATTTTTGATAAATGTAGAAATGGGCTCGAAGGGCGAAAAAAACAGGGTTTTTGGGAGAAAAAAATTCTCAACTTCGTTAATTCTCAGGATATTAAGTCCAACCAAATTTTATATAAATGTTCTTAAATTTATCTAAAACTTTTGTATTTACAAGTTTTTGATAGGACCAACTTTTACCGATGAAAAAAATTAAAAACGAAAAGAAAATGGGGGGAGGAAAAAGAAAAAAATCCATAATTTACTCAATTCTCAAGCAATCAAATCTAATTAATTTTATTTTACATCTTCTCAATAATATCTACAACTTTTATATTAACAAGTTTTTCATAGGACCAATTCTTATAGCAAAAATAAATTAAACAAAAATAGGAGTTGGAGAAAAAACCTCAAATCCATACTGCTTATATATTCTGACTCATTTTTAAATTCATTTTTGATTTTAAACGCATCCAAATGGCAGATCCTCTTATCTAGGAACTATATAATGGGACGTATTGGCCAGTGTTTTCATAAAGGCAAAACATATTTTAAAAAGACTGCCAGAAAGGGTATTTTGAACAGAATTTCCCGAAGTAATAGTGATTGAAAAATTGAGGAAGTATAACAAATTGCGTTTTTTCCGAGTCATTTTTAAATCTATTTTTGTTCTCAAACGCATCTAATTTACAGGTCCTCTTATATAGGAACTATATAAAGTGACGGATTAGCCAGTTTTTTGATAAAGGCAGAATATATTTCAAAAAAGGCTGCCAAAATGGGCATTTCGCACAAAATTTCACAAAGCCATCATGATTAAAGAATTGAAGATGTATTCAAATAACAAATTGGTTATTTTATGACTCATTTTTATATTCAATTTTGCTCTCAAACGCTCAATTGGCAGTTATTTGTTATTTAGGAACTGTGTAATGGGCCGTATTGGTCAGTTTTTTGATAAAGGTTAAATATATATTTTTAAAAAGCTGTCAAAGTGGGTACTTCGCACAAAATTTCCCAAAGTGATCGTGATTAAAGAATTGTGGATGTATTCAAATAACAAATTGGTTATTTTCTGATTCCTTTTTAAATTCAATTTTGCTCTTAAACGCATTCAATTGACAGTTTTTTTTGTTATTTAGGAATTATATAATGTTCGTATTGGTCAATTTTTTAATAAAGTCAGAATATATTTCAAAATATGTTTTCAAAATATGCGTCTGAGCCAAATTTCGTTTAAGATGAGTTTGATAAAATCAGTTCTTACAGAAAGATGCAACTAAGTTTTTTTCAAAAGCGTCCAAATAAAGTAGTTAAATTTGGTTTATCGCTAAATTTTTTTTTTATGTTGAAATGAAATTTTTTCGAAATCTACCGCCGCCTAGGCCAAGCCGACAGGGATTTTCTGCCTTCCCATGCTATCGCTTCCGGAAATTGTATTCAAAACGCTAACTATGACAATATTTTATTTGCTTGCAGTATTCTTAAATTGCTTGTATCAAAAAATGGATAAGGCCATTCGATTATATGTTTCCGAATAAAGACACTTGCTAATCCTTATGCCTTTCTGTGAAAAAAATTAATTTAGAAAGGCATCAGAAAGGAACTATTTTGAATTAACGAATGAATTTGGATTTAAAATCTTTAATAAAATGATATAGAAATATTTTTTATAAATCTTCTTTTATTAAACAGCTTCAAAAATTACGATGTTTTTAGCTTCCTTTCTTTTATTCTAACCCATACTAATTTTTTTTTATGAATCTTTGTTTGAATGTTGAAAGCCGTAGAATCTAAGTAATCATTAATGTTGCTAATGTGTATTTCCAGTAAAATATACTGTAAAATCATTCCATAGATATTTATACTGTTATTCTTTAAAGGAATCTTAATCATAGGATACAAATCTGAATGTTTTAGAAATCGTAGAAATTGTAACGGACCGGGCCCGGGCCGAACTTTTGAGTTTTATAAAAAAATAGAAAAAAATTTCCTACAGGCCGGGCCTGGAAATTCCGGCCCGTGCAGACCTCTAATGTCGGGTCTGGTTATTTTTTTTCATTTTGTGAACAAAATTATTTTTACTTTAATAAGGTTAATCGTAGGTATCCAAATAGACTTACTGATGTTTAAAGATGATCTCATTGTCCCAAATGCAACGAATGTACTTATTTTATGTATATTTCAATTCATATATGATAATTGGCTAAAGAAGAGCTTTTGAAGACGCTTGGAAAATATCGTTTTACAACAAGGTTTAACAGATGTTCCAACTTTCTAATGTTTATTGCGTTTTATCACGCATGATTCTTTCAGAAAAGTTACTACCATTTAAAGAGAGAAATATATGTATAAAATAAAGGAATTGCCAACTGTGCAAAGAAAACTAAGTATACTTTTATTGTTATTACTAATTTTCAAAACATAAATGAAATCACAATAAGAAAGAAAAGACATATACTATCATTTCTATATATAGAAAGTAACTAAGTAATTGTTAAGAGCAAATAATACTCGACGAAAAGATATGTACTATTAATAGTACACTAAACCAAAAAGGGTTAAGAAGTTTGGTAAAGTAATAAACAAATGACTAACCTTTATTGTATGCTTAAAAATAAATGAAATAATTTTAATAAAGATGAATATTTCAAAAAGAATTTATACATAAGAAAGAACCTGACAGCTTAGAAAACAAAACAAAAAACCCTTTTAATATTCTTGACCTTATTCTCAAAAATCGTACTCCCCGTTAAGTGTAGGCGATTGTTTAGTAGTTTCATTTTTCAACGATATTCCGTGTGAATCGGAATGACAAAACAATGGTTTTAATTTAAATAAATGTGACCGACATTTTATCGAGTTTGAAAGGAATCGATTTTGATAATTACTCGTTTTCTACATATTGAAGGTTATGATGAAAAAAAGAATAATTGCACCATTGCACCCTCTCTTATTACATGAATACTATCGCAACGTTCCAATTATAAAGGGAAACCTGTTTGTTATGGTAATAGACTTCCAATTTCACTGTAAGCTAACTATACAGCTTTAATGGAAGAATTGTAACTGTTATGATTAATTATTTGCTAATTAGTCATTTTTATGGCATATTGAAAAATGAGGATTTATGTATGTTTTTTCTTCTTTTGTAGCACTTTTCAACAAAGTTGAAAAGTGCTTATGCGTTCGGTTTGTCTGTCAATCTGTCCACTTCTGTGTCTGTCAATCTGTGTTATATGCCATTTTTGGCTCCCAAGAGAATTAATCTTGGCACAGCTTGCTTGCAACTCTAAATCGAAATAAAGTGAGATTACACAAAATCGTGACTGATCTTCCCTAAATTTGATTAAATGGAAACTAAAAATTTTAACTGCGGCATTTTATATTACAATCTGATTGCTTATTGTCTCAAAATTTTTTAAAACAAGAACGCATTTGAAAACTATCGACAAGAACATGAGACATTATTATTATTATTATTACTAGCTGCTCTTGGCGACCAGTTTGGTCTCCTTTAAAAGTATGCTGACCATTGTATCATACTAATTTATTCTTAATTTAATTTACTTGTTCAATTATTTGCCAAATCAGAAGATTCTGCTAGAGAAATCAAAACCTGGGTATTTTTATTTTATCCGGATGTCAAACATTGTTTCCGTGGCATTTTTTCGTATTTCATTTATTTCATTTAATACATAATCTTTTCACCCATTTCATTTATAATACATAACATTAAACTGAAGCATTAAATACATGAATTTTATTCATTTCTTTTTAAATAAAAAGAACAGAAAAACAAAAATAATGATTTTTTTGAGCTTCATAATTGCAGCGAAAGAGCGAAACATAAATAAACCGATTTAAATTGGCCCAAATCCTGCCAAAGAACTTTTAAACAACAACCAATGAGAGCGTTTTGTTTGGGCGTTGCCATTAAACACTAACAAATAACCGCAATTTCTGTGTCACATACGTTAGCGTAATATAAATATAATAGATTATTAGACATTACTAAATTTCGATGGTAAAGTTACGACATCTTTGTATTTATTTCAAAGCTATTCAAAAAAATTGATGTTTGTATTTTAACAGTTTTTCTGTCTAATTTATGCTTTCTAATCACTGTTTTCGCGGCGAAATAATATCAAAACTGAAACTGAAAGACCTTGTCAGATAATTCCGGTTCAATTTGCGTTAAAATTAACTTGATATTAAGATGAGCAACAGAAAACTAATTACACTGCATTACTTTTTATTAATTTCTAAAATATATTTGTTTTATAATTATTATAATGTATAATACCTACATGTATATTCCTCTTATTTTTTAAAAAATCATAATAGAAAATTTTAAGTAATTTTAATCCATTATTTTTCCACTTATTATTATTATTATTTTTTAATTGGCACGTTATTGTTTCGTAAAATATTATTTGATCAAATTCGGCACGCGGCAACAAAAAGATTCGCCAACCCTCCCTTAGAGCATGAAAATATATTTTAATAAGAAACATGAAATTGTTTTATATATTTTATACCAAGCAAAAATACATTGATCAGCAGCACAATCTATTGAGCGCTAAATAATAATAATAATAAAAAAAATAATCAGATTTTTTAAAATTAAATTTTTGGATTTATCATTTACAGATTTTTTAAGATTAGCTAATGTTTAGCTGGAGTAATTACATAACAACAATGCTTCTTTTAGTTTAGAAAATAATCCCGTTTTAAGTTTAGTGAAATAAGAAAAAGCTTGTCTTTGGGTCTTCTGAAAAATATATTCCATATGTTATTTTCAAAAGATCATAGAAAATTGTCTAAATGAATGGTTAGATTGTAAGATATTTATTAAACATTAGTAAGGCATTAATCGAGTTTGATATCAGATAGTTATAAAAAATGGCGCCTTTGAGAAATTTCTTTTTAAATTTAGCTGTTTTACAAAGATTCGCATATTTTAAAATTGAATCGTAAAAGTTTTATGCATCTTAGGCTTAAAAATAAAATGTGTTGTAAAACTACAATTAAAGGCTTTAGGTTGCTGTTTGTGCTTAGCTTAAAAACATTTTTTTTAAAATTATGTATTAAAAAAATCATAAACTCATCAATAACTACAGGCTTTGTGTTTAAAAAATTTTTTTATTAAATAAAAAATATATATATATATATAACTACAGATCAAAAATAAAGATTAAGTACTGTATGCAAAGTTTGTTTATTTCAGCCTTAACCCATTCGGGACGAGCATCTTTTACAGAATTTTTAATCTTTTATCACCGGTTTTTAAAAACAAAAAGGTTAACATTTGTAAAAAAAAAAAAAAAAAAAAAAAACTGAATTTTTTGAGAACGATAAATTTTAGAGTGAACTTGAACGTGCTACAATCACAGGACAAATTTTTTTGGGAAAAAAATTCTTCTGGGATATTTTGTGTGGTAATGGACCTTATACTTCCTTTCGGTTTGAGACTATAAAAATCGCCATTTTATCTTTGTAACGTCACATGAATATTGTTTGTCGTATGTATTGCAAGTATATGAATGAGACAATTTCATTTACACTTAAAAGAATATAAATATTTTAGTATCTGTTTCTAGCTAACAATGAATAAAGAAATGAGGTCTATTTGGACAATATTCCTGCGACGTAACATAAGTAAAATGGCGATTGTTATAGCCTCGGACCGAAAAGAAGAATAGACTTCATTTCTTTATTCATTGTAACCTAGAAACAGATACTAAACTATTTATATTCTTTTAAGTTTAAATAAAATTTACTGAAAGCATCTGCTTGCAATAAGTACGATGGACAAACAGCTTGTAATATAGATCTCGTATGTTTTAGCTGTAAGTACTGTAATTTTTGAAAAAATAAATTATGATGGTCAGTATTTTGCCTGAGTTGGGATGGAATTTCTCGAAAGTGAGTTGCAGAGCGATTTTGTCTTATTGTCACATCTTCAATGAACTGAAGTGAAATAACATGCATGTTTTACCATAGAGTAAAAAGAAAGAATAGAGAGGAAGTACTGTGGCTGGGGGTGACGCCAAAAATGTAACCCTAAAATTCGCTACATTAAATCCAAACAAAACCACGTTGTTTTCACAAAAAGAAGAAAACGTTTAGTAATACAATTTTTAATGACTAATACAATGAAATGTTAATTTAGAATGCTTAAACACAGGGGCGTGCGAAGAGAAAACTGCGCCCGGGCAAAGTTTCAATTTGGCGCCCCCTCACCCAACTTTTTCTTGTAAAAGGCCAAAAATGACGTTGGTAGTATAAATTTGGCTCCCCTAAAGTTCCACGCCCATGGCAACCACCCCTTTCGCACGGCGCTGCTTAAATATATAAGCAATTAATTTTCATTTAGAGAAAAAATGCATGGCTGATGTTTAAAAATTCTGTCCTTATTCCACGTGCTTGTTTTGTTTGGGCCTAATGTGGACATTAAAATTTGAGCGATAAATGATTTCATGTTGCAAACCTTTTTTATGGAATATTGCACCTCCATTTATCTTTTCCTCCATGGTGTGTTAGAAAACAATTGTTTTTATTTATCGTCTGAAGTGATTCTGTGTTTTTTATGCATTGGGTTTGGAGATTGTTACTGTTTAAAATTAAGTAATGTTTTAAAGTGTAAAGTTATTTCAGCTTAATATTGGAGCAATTGAGCAGTTAATTTGAGTAATAAAATTAATTTCAACGCAAAAGAAGGAGGTAAGCGATTAAATTTATTATTTATGAAATAAAATGTAATTTTTAGAACTTTCGAATTCTTGAGTTGGCACTTATGTTTCTATCTTAACTTTATTTCGATAAATATCCTATATTTTAATTGTATCAAATACCAATCATTTATTATGACAGAAAATAACGTTTATATCAGATTTAAAACGGCAATAGCTTAAAACTTCAGCAAATATGAATAAAAGAATCGTTTTCATTAATTGTACACCAATATTATCCTTTTATATATTGATCATCCATTATTTCAAATAAATTAGAGTGAATTTTTCTTTTATTTGCTTAACATGGAATGTCCAACTGGTTATTAAATTTTTTAAGGTGGTTCGCAGAACTAAACTTCATTCTTATTAAACAACTTAAACGTTAAAAGCATACACTATTTGCGCAGAGAAACTCGAACGCTAATGCTAAACCTATGGAGGAAATCTTTAAATATTTCTCGCTTGTATTTTGGTATTTTTTATTTTTGTATTGCATACTTGAAGCCGATATCTATTATTGTGTATTTGTACCTTTTCGATTTTGGTTTCAGTTTTTTAAATATGTGCTATATAAAAATATTAAAATGTGATAGAAAAAATTGAAAAGAACGATTCCATAGGATTAACATTAGCTCGAATGTTTCTTCTCGTGGCTGATCAAGAAATATAAAAACTCATTTTTCTCAAACGCCGTATGGTTCTTCACTCACATTATAAACAAGCTTCATTCATTTGCATTTTATGTCATATTTCCAGCCGTCTTTCTTAACCTGCGAGTTAAAAATTCGAACCCAAAATTTAAATCATTTTTGAATAATAAAGGTAATTTCTAACTAAAGTAACCTTGGGAATTGCAAACAAGGCAACGTAAATTAAATTTATTCCTTGCTTTAAAACAAAACAAAACCGTTAAAGATGATTCATATTATTATGTACTTTTATGTGAGCGGTTTTATGTTTAGGTAAGGTGAAGGACAACAGATTTATTCTATCGTTATAATTGCAAAAAAGGAGTTATTCAAATTCGGAATATTTACTTTGCCACTTGCGCTGGCATTGCAGTGTTTCCTTTTTTTAAGCAGTATGATATTTTTCTATTGACTAGGCTAGGCTAGATTAGACCAGACGATTTCAGTCGTGACATTAGTCAACTTGTTTTTAGTTTTGCTTGAACTCGATTCGCATACTAAACAGCAATCGATCTGCCAATTGGTCACATCTTGGTGGAAAACACCTGAAAACAGTGGCGTAGCTTAGATGGGTGAAACCTGGGGCGATTATAAATGGTGTCCCCCCACCCCGAAAAAAAAAGAAAAGAAAAAATCCGGGATATTTTTTTCAATTGTAATTCTACGTTATTACAAATAAAATTTCAACAATGTTCGACAACTTTTAAGAATTTCATATTAACAAAGTAATAATATTTTCAATAGAAAATTTCCTAGAAATTTCATTTTATTTCAGAATTTTTTTTTTTTGAAAATCTTATAAGATAATGTATCTACATTTTTGCAAACAAAGATTAGGTATCACCGTGTCACACCTTAGAGGGTGACACCCGGGGCGGACCGCCCCTTCCGCCCCCCCCCCTCCCGCTAGCTACGCCACTGCTTGAAAACCGATTTTTGAACTTGACTCATAGATTTACCATTATGTTTTCCTGTTTCAACTCCTCCATGTTTTTGTGCTTCTGGGTGCAGGAAAACGCAATGGTAAACCTTTGAGTCAAGCTCTAATATCGGGTTTTCAGGTGTTTTCCACGAATGTATGACTTAACAGACCGATTGCGTTTTAATACAAGTGCCGATTGCATTGATAGATTTGCGTTATAGGACCGATTGCTTTTTAATATTGTTACGAATTTTGTAAATAATTAGTGTTTGTACCCTAAAATAATGTAAATAATCTTATTAAGCTCCATTCCTTTACTAATATTAGTTTTTGTAACATTGTCTCTGTTATCAAGCAAACTTGTCTATTATTTTCCAGTGAATGTCTACGGCAGCTTGGCGAAATATTACAGATATCGCCAAGTTGGCTTCACTTTTGACGACTAATTTTGGTCGCCAAATTTGGCGATATATCGCCAAGTTGGCGACAAACTTGGCGATTGTTAGTGATGGTAACCCTTCCCTCTCTATGGTAACCCCCCTTTAGATATACTGATACAATGAATGTTATTCCGTGGTTTTCTGGATTTTTCGAGAAGCTCGTAGAAATTTCCAGTGAATGCGGCGAGACTATATATAGGAGAGCCGATACGAGCTGTTGTGGTTATTATTTATCAGCCAGTCATTGAGTGAACTACTAGGCGATTGTTTAAGCAAGTTTGCTTGAGTTTTATCTACGTTGTTTTGAATGTGATTTTAGTGTTGAGACGTTCTATAAAGAATCTCTGGGACCTATATCTGTACTTGTACGATAGATTTGAACAGTTATTTTTGAATATCTAGTAATATTTGTGGGTTTCGAAGACTCTGTAGGTCTGAAGATCGGTAAATAAATTATTTTCTACTTTTCTAAGAGACAAGAGTTTGAAGTTGTCTAACCATAAGATCAAAAGAACCCTATATACGCAACAATATATTATTTAATATTTTTTATAATCGAGCTTTGACAAATTCTAGAATTTCAGTCGTGAAGTCAATGAGGTGACTATTTGTGCTGCTGCCTCCCGGTTTAACAATAACACTGCTAAAACAAAAATGATGTGTAGAAAAGCTGTTCCACGCGTGAAATGGAATGGCTCCAGTGGCGCCAGCTTATATGGGTCCATGGGGCCCGAGCACACCCAATAATTGTGAATCATAGCGTACAAAATTTTCATTGTTCCAGTTATTTATTTCTCTATTTTTTATTATTCATTTTTCTCTTTAGAATGTAATTTATTTTGTCAATGACCATGTGCTTAAATTCTCCGACTGACACCCATAAATCCCAAATGACTGAAATGTTTTGTTTCCATGTTTAACTTTCTTGTAAATTCATCTTGTAGCCATGTTCATGATATGATATTACAATAAATATAAATGTATTTATAAAGTAAAACGCATGGTAATATAATTTAATAAATCGCAGCTTTACTAAAACATGATAGCTTGACTTAAAATTCTCATCTTTCACGATCCGTCAACCCTTCAAAAAAAAAAAAAAAAAAAAAACTGGTTGCACCATTTAACAAACATATTTTTGAGCCTACTCAATGTTTTTGAGCCAATTCAATATTTTTCAAAAGTTGGCGTTACTGAATGGCTTTATAGTGTGCATGTTTTAGTCAAAATTATCTACAAAATCAGAATAACCTAAAAGAAAATGATAAACGAAAAAAAAAAGGCCACAAATCATCAAAAATCTTATATTTTCTATATTTTCTATATTTCTAAATTTAGGCTAAAAATCTGATTAGTCTATGACGGAAAATATTTTTTTATAGAAAGATTCATTAAAAATCTTTATATAAAGCTTCTCATAAAAATAATTTGACGTAAAGCTTGGATATCGTGAGAGAATTAGTCACATTTTCTGTTTGTTTAGCTTGGATAATCTGACAACGGAAGTTTCGCTTTCTGCTTTTTGATTCTATAACGCTTTCCATTTTGAGTGATTTTGGAGGAAAGTGAATTGTTACGCTTTGTAATACCGATAAATAGAATTTTGTCAAAGATTTGATGGCAAAGTGACATTTTACGAACAGTGTATTCTACTCTATTTTCATTTTACTTTGTATATTGCAGTCAAAAACTGTTATTGTTAATTTTGAAGCAGAATTATTAGTTTGATCACGATTAGTGATACACTTTATAGTATTTATTTAAAGTTTTTTTTTTTACATCTCTAAAAAATTTTCATAAATATGGTTACTTCCTTTGTGTCTACAAGTTCTCATTCAAGAAAGATAATTGTCAATCGATATTTTAAAAAATAAAGAAACAAACAAACAAACAAAAAAAAGAATAAATCCGTATTTTTTGCATCTATATTATTTTTCATGTAGAAAAAAATACAGGAGGAGTACACATTTCAAAATTAGAAATCTTAACTATGTAAAATAAAAAAGGAAAGTTTTCTGTAATTTTTTACTGCAATAAAATCTACTCAAACGGAATTGTAAAACACAGAAATAAATTTCCTTTCAGACAACTTTCCTACTTAACATTTACGCCATCTGTCATAAGTGTACTGTATTTTTTTTTCCCTGTGACAATCAAAATATCCGCTTATGGCAATATTCCTCTAGAGAAAGGTACCATTTACGGAGATTGTATTACGGAATAGTATATTGTTAAAGAACCCCCAGATATTGTTTATTTAAAACACAACAAAAGCTACTGCTAATTTATAAAAGCTGCTGTTAAGACTTACCTGAAGTTTAGGGGCCTTGTATGGGGCGTCATTTCCCCGGCCGGCCGATTTATAATTTCAAAATTTACAACCCGGCCCATGCAAAATTTAATAAAACTAAACATTGAACGACTAAATGGTTGAAAAAAAATTATTAACGTATAATTAAGATTCTTTTAACAAATACTGTATACAGGGTGTATCGAAACTCTTGGGCAAAACTTTAAGGGGTGATAGTACGCATCAAGACAAACAATATTAAATAGGAAACTAAGGGTCCCAAACGTCTTCCGAAGGAGATAGGCGCCATTAAAGTTTAGGGTCCAAAATTTCAAATGATTATAAAAAAAGGAAAAATTGGTCTATTCGTTTGCGGTTTTCGTTAAAACTATTCTTTGTCATTATTTCCTTGAAAATAAATTTTAAAGATAAATTTCAAAAAATTCCGTTAGAGGGCGTCTGAAACTTTAGAACAACCAACAACTATTTTTAACCATTATTTTTTGTATCTGATTAAATGCTTGCAAAACCTTAGTCTTAAATTTTGAGCTCAAATTCTGAACGTTGGGAGGGATTAAGAAGCGCAAACTGAACTGTGTTCAGGAGTTGAAATGTTACCCTCCCCATCTCTCGAACACAGTTCAATTTTGTGGTAAACTATTCCCAACGATTCAGAATTTGAGCTCAAACTTTAAGTCTAAGCTTTTACAAGCATTTAATTAGATACAAAAAATAACGGTTAAAAATAGTTGTTGGTTACTTTAAAGTTTAAGGCGCCCTCTAATAGAATTTTTTAAAATTAATCTTTAAAATTTATTTTTAAGGAAATACTCACATAAAGAATAGTTTTAGCGAAAACCGCAAACGAATCGACCAATTTTTCCGTTTTTTATCATTTGAAATTTGAACCTCCCCACCCTCATTGAACACAGTTCAATTTGCGTTACTTAACCACTTCCAACGATTCAGATTTTGAGCTCAAAATTTAAATTTATGTCTAAGCTTCTAAAAAAAATTTAATGAGATGAAAAAATAACGGTAAAAAAGTTGTACGTTACTCCAAAGTCTAAAGCGCCCTCTATCGGCATTTTTTGAAATGCGTCTTTGTAACTTATTTTAAAGACAATACTGACATAAAGAATAGTTTTAGCGAAAACAGCGAATCAATTGACCAATTTTTCCGTTTTTTATAATCATTTGAAAATTGAATCTCCCTACGACCATTGAACACAGTTCAGCTTGCGCTACTTAACAACCCTCAACGATTCAGATTTTGAGCTCAAAATTTAAGTTTATGTCTAAGTTTCTAAAAAAAATTAATGAGATGCAAAAAATAACGGTTAAAATAGTTGTTCGTTACTCCAAAGTCTAAAACGCCCTCTATTGGCATTTTTTAAAATTTATCTTTATAATTTATTTTCAAGATAATACTGACACTAAGAATAGTTTTAGTGAAAACCGCAAACGAATCGACCAATTTTTCCATTTGTATAATCATTTGAAAATTTGGACCCTAAACTTTAATGGTGCCTATCTCCTTCGGCAGAAGTTTGGACCCTTAGTTTCCTATTCAATATTGTTTGTCTTGTTGTTTACTATAACCCCTTAAAGTTTTGCCCAAGAGTTTAGATACACCCTGTATATACTTATGCGAAAATTTTACAATGTATTATAAATTATATCGCTCTCCCGCATCTCGCCAAAATTCCTTTTGTGTTTTATTGTATTAATAGGTCTGTCATAAATGCGTATAGTTGCACAAAATGTTCCATAAGTGTAGTTATATGCGACAAATCATTTTACGACGCTATTTGTCCATTTGTAACCACAGAAGAGGGGTGGATTGCGTGGCGGGTGTAAAATTACACAACTATACAATCCTCATCCACAGTGGCGCCAACTTTTGAAAAATATTGGGTGGCCTGAAAGATATTTTGGTAAAATGACACAACCAATTTGTTTTTCTTTGAAGGGTGGACGGCTGGTAAAAGATGATACAGTAAAACCCCGATAATTCGGATTAATTGGGACCGGACCCAATGCGGATTATCGAAAATCCGGATTATCCGGAGAATTAGGAAAAAAAATGAAATAAAATATAACATACTAACAGAAAATTACCTGTATGTTAAACTTATTGAATATTTGCAGACAGTAATAATGTTTACTTTGCTTAATTATTCCGAAAACATGTCAGAAAAAGCTTTTTATTTAGAATACGACGATGAAACAAGTTAATGTTTTGGAAATTAGCCAATCGCTTCTCAAACTTAAAAAAAAAAAAAAAGACCAAACCGATCCGAATTATTCGAAGAGCCGAATTAGCGGGGTTCTACTGTACTTTTAAGTCAATCTATCATGTTTTAAGATGGTTGCAATGTTTTATTATATAGTCTCATGCGTTTTTCCTTAAAACGACACTAATATTTAATGCAATATCATCATATCAAGAACATGACTATAAATTAAAACAGCAGAAATTTAAATATTTACATTTCAGCCATTTTTGATTTATGGGTGTCAGTTAAAGAATTAAAATGCAAGGTCACTGGCAAAATAAATTTTGTTCTAAAAAGAGAAATGAATAATAAAGTAACAATGAAATAAATAACGAAATAGAACAATGACAATTGGGCACACTAGGATTAAATAATTTTGGGTGGGCTCAGGCCCCACGGGCCCGTATGAGGTGGCGCCACTGCTCATCCAAAATCTTCATTCTTAAGCGTTTTGTGCTTTTATGCGCGTTTTTACTCCTGCGTGCAGAGCTAAGTGCTATAATTTCTTGTTACAGTAAAACCATACAAATTTTCTTTTGCCTCTCTTATGAAATTTACTTTTGTCGAGAAGTCACTTTTCTTGCGGGTGAGCGATGTGTCCGCAAGTCACAAATACATAATGGCAACAACATAAATGATCACTTTTACTATTAAACTGACAAAGATTTATAAAAAATAATAACGTAGCATAGATTTCAAAACAAAAGGCGTTGAAAATGCATAAAAATGGTACAAAATATTAGATTTTTGAAAATATTTTTTTCTGTGATTTATTAATCAGATTTTGAAAGACTCTGTTAACAAAAGTTCATTAGATTAATCTTTTAACAGAGTTATTCTATTGGTAAATAAATCATAATATTATGAAATTATGATAATGTTCGGATCTTTGTGGAACTTCAACAGAATGTACCGAGGATAATAAAGTATAATTTAAGCAAAAATTTAGAAGATCGATAAACCCGGTTTCAGACACAATTGTCAGATGTAGATCTATAAGCTGAAAGCATTAAATTTGTGTATTGATATTGTCAAACTAGAATCGGATCGTGCAACACATCCATAACTTATTCTCGACCCAATCAGATCGATTAAAATTTGTTTATATTTTATCGAGTTAAGTCCGAAACTTTTACTTTTTACTTTCTTCTATCTTCAATAGAAGAAAATATTGTAATCGAATTTTTTTTCGACTTCCGGTTTTCAACGGATTTACACGTTTTAAGGGTCAGAGATTCTAAAAAACATGTTTTTACAAAATATCTGTCTGTGTGTGTGTCCGTATGTCGTCATTCTACCATCAAAAATTGTATAAAGTTATGCACAGAATTAACTCAATTTTTTGTGAATGTTTTTGGCTGTGGCAAGCAGGTCCTCCTTCAGTTTTGCAATATTCCACCGGAAGGAGGCGCTGAAATCGCGATGTTTGTGACATTTTCAATATTGTATCGACCAAAAGTATATGAAGTTATGCATCGAATTGAACCAAATTTTTTGTGTAAGTATATGGTTATGTCTAGTTGGTCTTTCCTGAATTTGAAAAAAATCTGCCGGAAGGGGGCACTGCAATAGCGAATTTTATGCCATTTTCAATATTGCGCCACCTAAAAGTGTATGAAGTTAGTTCTAGAACTGAACTAAATTTTTTGTGTATGATTATTTTTTGGTAAGGCAAGTAAGTCTACCCTGAATTAAAAAAAAAAATCTGCCTATCATTCTATTGACCATCGGTTCGTGCAGAGACGGAAATTCGTTTTTACTCCGATTAATTGACTGAAGCAGAAATTTAAGATGAAAATCAAAGTTGGTATGGTATTGAATTAAGATTATTAAAGGATTAAAATGAGCAATATTTTTTTTTTTAAATATTAAAATGTACGTATGAGATAGAAGAAAGTTTTGTGATTGGCACATCCAACTAGTTTGATATCGAGTCGGTCTACTTGGTATTTTATCGTCTCGGCCTGTTAATTTTTTTTTTATTCGGCAAACTTTCCGGATCGTTTGAATGCTTGCCATCCTTTTCCGTGCCTGGGTCGGGAACGATCCTCGGTCGGGCGCTGGGCACGTGCAGATCTCTACCGCAAAGACTTAAGCAAATGCATTATTTGGTATTTTTACTGAGATTATAATGTTCCGATGATGAAAGTGCGAAATGCGAGTGTTGTTGTTACGTCACAAGCGATACACTTTTGTACTTTTTGTGTTGTGTTGAAATAGTTAAGATGACGAATCGCTAATTTTCTCTTGAACCGGATATACGCAAAGAGGATACAATTCATTCAGTTGTTGTGTATTAAACATCTGATTAAAATCATGTGTATTATATACGTGTCTAAAGAAAAAAAAGACCTCTTTCCCGGTAAGTGCTGTTGTTATTTTTTCTAATTTGATAAAATCAATGTAGACTTAAATTTATTTACTTTTAAGGGTGTTCTTAAATCAAAAAGGCAACTTTGTGACACATGCTTTAACTTATTTTTGTTCGGAAATGCATGAAAATAGCAGGTATTGTTATTCAGAAACTGTCCAATTGCACTCATTATTATTATTATTATTTTTTAACAAAATAGATTTTTCATAACAAGTCTTCAAAGATGACGTTTTTGAGTACATTTCCCGACGAAAGCAGAAAAACTGGTCGAAAAGCAGAAGAAAACGGGTGATCGCTTGATCGAAATAGCTTAGAAACTGGATAGGTAATTTAATTATCGTAATATGGAAAAATAAGTTCGATTCGAAATCGCTTCCATAGTCAGGCATCCAAATTTTATATATTTCTGTTTAAAAATGAATTTGTAAATGTGTCAAAACGTTTTTCGCTTGTTGAGCGGATCAGTTAAGAACACCGTTAACTAATACTATTATTGCACTTGAGGAGAAAAATTGTTATTACTTGAAAGCTTTTGAAAATTTATTTATTTTTAATATCGTGCATCACAAGCACTAAAAGCTTCAACTGTTAAAAATATCATTACTGTACTTTTCATCTAAAACCTATATTATAAAGCAAAAACATCTCTGTGGGTAACGCCGACGTCATTTTAACAGTGACAACATATGAAAAAAAATGTTTTCTTTTACTGCAATTTATTTTCAGTTTTAAATATCGCACAATTTTAAATGTAACACTATCAAATAGGAAAAAAAGTTTTTTCAAAGGAAAAAAAAATATTTTTTTTCATTTTTATGATGATTGAAACATGGCTTATATAGTAACAGAGATATATATTATGTACGCCACGGATCAATCAGAAAATATACAAAATGCTGACATCACAAGGCTTCAGATATCTCTAGACTGAGAGCAACGACCATTTCCCTAATAATTAATAAAATATATCGCTCATATTGTGTAACTTGTAAGAGAAAATGAATAGCAGAAAATATTTGGCTGAATTGTTTGATCTTGAATTGCTTAAGAATATGAAAAACAATTGCATTGATAACGATGTTTCTCTCAACTTTATTTTCATATAACACAACTAAAAAATGTCTACAATGGCTGGAAACGCATGTCATGAGTGTATAAATGTGGATATTACACTTCATAAATAAAATCATAAAATATTTTCAGATTTTTTTTTAAAACATATTTTGAAAAAAAAAAAAAAATAGGTTTAATTTTTCATAACTTGTAATACAAGTTATACATAATTTCTATTTGTGTAGAAAAAAAAATGTTCAAAAAAGGATAATGATCCATTTATAGTTTGGTTTAAGGGGACAATTTGGAAGATATATAAGAGCTCACACAATATTGTTAGCAATGGTAGGATATATTGACAGTGCATTTTCAATAAATTATTAGGTATAGTGTAACATATTGTATTTAAATATGAAGCTAACTTTGCAATAGAAAACTAACTATCCATTTTCTTTGTGTTTTACTTGAACCATTTTTGGGAATAACCGATATTATTATTAAGTACCCCAACTTGGGGAACCGTACTTTAATCAATTAATATTTAAAATGTCATTTCCAAGAATATATATACTCTTTCCCATTTAAATGATTGAACTACTATACTATAATTAATGAAAGCGGCCTCATTTTGAAGTGCGACTTCTGTTTTCGAAGAAAAATAAATTTTACGTGACGAACATAGTTTGATTTGGCATTCGACCGTTGCAATCAGAATTAATGAGTTTTTAAAATTTATTGATTTGGTGTTTTCAAAAGTTGTTTTCCTTTTAAATCCGGTTTTTGAATGTAAAACAAATGATTTAAATACATATAGGGTACTTTATATTTCTATTTACGTTCTTGTTTGCATTTCTCTTCATGATTTAATAGTTAACATTCAACCTATTATTTAAAATTAATGTTTTCGAATGTCGTTTTTATTATTGTACGATGTGTTTCACAATTTATCAAAATCTATTGAATTTGGGAAGAAAAATAAACAAACTAGAATTTACTTAAACTTTTATAAAATGAGTTTAGGCTAAATCCATTTGTGTTTAATTATGCAAATAAATCAAGATAGTTTGAGATTTTAATTGTGTGTATCCATCGAAACTAAGTAAATAAAAAGGAGTTAAATTATTGAGTGCAAATTTTTTAACAGATTTATTAAGGAAATTTTTGCTTAAAATTAACCCAAACCGGATTCTCTCCCTGCCCCTTCAAAAAAATCATTATTTCGAAACCTAACTTAATACTTTTCAACCTGATTCCAAAAACATTCCAACTTGAACCAAATCGGAAATGAAAGAAAATTAATCCGAATTTTAATTTCATTATACTTGAAATGCTGTATAAAATCATTAAAAAGAGCTACCAATGACTTTTCCCTGTAAACTGTTATGCAATTGAATTCTCTTGTTCTCTTGTGTGACCTTGTAAATGAATGATAATGATACATAAATGCTTTGCATCGTATATTATACAGAAAATAAGTTTTACACTTCTTCATAAATGCATATCAATTTTATTATATTTGAAGTAGCATAACATCATTGAAATACGTGACAAAGATGTTTTCTGCATAGAATATAATATAATAGAATTTTTATGCGTTTCTCTGTAAATGGACAATAATTACTACATACTTCTTTTGCAATAGGAATCGAATTATACTTATGAGTGTTAAAGCTCGGATAGGCCTCCATAAATACGTGAAGCAATTTTATAATTTTTGAACTAGGACAATATTCATTGAAATACACGACAATGTTGTTTTCCGCGTAGAACATAATGCGATAGAATCCTTTTGAGCGTCTCTGTAAATGGACTCTAAATTCTACTTACTTCGTTTGCAATAGGAATCGAACTATACTTATGGTAGCTAAAGCTCATATAGGCTTCATAAATAAATAGCAATTTTATAATTTTTGAAGTAGGATAACATAACTGAAACACTCGACAACGATGTTTTCCTCATAGAACATAGTTAATAGAAATTTTTTGACTGTCTCTGTAAATGGACTATAATTACTACATACTTCGTTTGCAATAGGAATCGAACTATACTTATGACATTTAAAGCTCAGATAGACAGGCGAATTGAATACGTAAATACTTTTCAACTATGTTGCAAAGTGTTAAAAAAAAGTTTCAAAATGAAAAAAATATGCTTATGTTTTTCTTTTTCGGTTCTGATTTACCATCAACATTAGTGATGGGCGATTCTCGAAAATTTCCTACTCGATAAAAATCGTAATCGTAAAAAAGCGCATTCGATAAAGTCATCGATTAATTTCGAGAATCTACAATCGAGATGTTTTTACAATCGATTATTAAAATCTTTGTTATTACATGTTTAAAAAGCATAATTTAATAAATACATGGAAACTGAAAACAAATGAATTTAAAAAACAACAACAAACCAAAAGGATGTTATAATGGAGCCGCAATAGTAGAAAAGTCATGTAACGGCGTTCCTTGGTTTCAATAAGTTGTAAAGTCGCGAGTAGCAAAATGGCCAAAGAAAAAATAATCAAAAGCACTCCTAGTGAAAGAACATGAACTAAAAGGATATTAAAAGTGATCAAAATCTTTTATTGATTTTTGTACATATACTGAGATGCGATCTACAATTCTCCCATTATTAGAAGACTCTCTATTGAAATTCATTAAACGGACCACTCGGGGGGGGGGGGGGGGCAAAGTAGTGCAGGAGCAATGAAAATGCATAATATAAGTAAATGGTCATTAGGCTTTCCAACAATACTTGGCATGATGGGTGTGGTTTAAATTTATTAAAGAGTTTCCCGCGGGGGCAAAGTGAGGCGGGATGAGCGCGGGAGGTATATAAAATAAAATGGTAATTACAGAGCTTTCTAATGATATATCACGAAAGAGGAGTCAACAAAAGATATAAAAACACTACCCTTAGAATTCCAACTATTGCAACACCCGGAATACAGCCTGTCCTCACAGTTTGTGAATTTTTCATACATTATAAATTATATATTGGAAGTCTCTATAAAAAAAAAAAAATCAGATCTGAATTCACAAAAACGAAATGATTTCAAAAAAGTTTGAAAAGCGCTTCTGTAAGGAGGCCAAATTGAGGAAAAGAGAAGAAAGATTCATAATATGAAAGAGTGGTTTGAAAACTTCCGTTGATTTATCATATGACCGGTCCATAAAAAGCTTCATATTTACTCCTCACTATTCCACTATTTTTTTCTACCCTGAATACATCCGGAAATCACGCAGCCTCGCTTTTAAATGTTTATATTTAATAAAATATTTTTACCAAAGGGCTCCATCAAAAAATCACATTTAAAATGAAATTTATTTTCAAAATAGCTACGATTTAAAAAATTCACCCTCATCGCTCCCCTCCCCCCTGCGGAAATTCAACCCCAGGAGGAGAAACGTTCATAATGGGAAAGAATGATTCGAAAAACATTTCAAAAATCAATCACATGAAGGGTCCAAAAAAAGTTTGGAATTTACTCCTCACCCGCAGGTTTAATTTTTCTTAACAGAATACACCCGGAAATCACGCATCCCCTACTTTAAAATGTTTATTATTAGTAATTTTTATTAGAAGGTTCCATCAAGAAACCACTTCTAAAATGATAGTTATTCTCGAAATAGCTACGATTAAAAAAATTCACTCCCCGTCGCCCCCCCCCCCCGTCCTGAAATTAAACTACAGGAAGAGAAAGGTCCATAATATGAAAGAGTATTCCGAAACCTTTCCTATGACATATCACATAACGGATCCAAAAAAAGTTTGAAATTTACTCCTCACCCGTGGCCGTAATGTTACTTTTTCTTCCCAGAATGCACCAGGAAATCACGCAGTCCCCATTTTAAAATTTTGTATTTATGAAATAATATTTACCGGAGCTCTCCTCTGAAAACCACATCTAAAATGATATTCATTGTCAAAATAGCTAAAAAAAAAAAAAAAATCACTTTCTTATCGTTTCCCCTCCCCCTCCTGAAATTCAACTCCAGGAGGAGAAATATTCGTAAAATGAAATAGAGGTTCGAAAAAATTCCGAAGATATATATATAACATGACGGGTCCAAAAAAGAGGTTGAAATTTACATGTCACCTGTGGGTTCACTCATTTTTCCCAGACACATCTAAAAATGACGCCCCCCCCCCCACATTTTAAAATCTTTATATTTAATAAGTTATATTTACCGAAGAGTTCCATAAAAGAAACCTCCACATCTAAAATGATATTTATTGCCGAAATAGACACGGTTTAAAAAATTCACCCTCTTATCGGTTTCTCCCCCCCCCCCTCCCCTTCCTCCTGAAATTCAACTCCAGGCGGAGAAAGATTCGTAAAATGAGGTGCCAAAACATTCCGATGATGTACATATAACATGACGGGTTAAAAAAAAAAAAAGGTTTGAAATTTACATGTCACCCGTGGGTTCACTTATTTTTCCTAGACTACACCTAAAAATGATGCAGCCCGCACTTTAAAATCTTTATATTTAATAAATAATATTTACCGGAGAGTTCCATAAAAAAATCCACACCAAAAATAACATTTATTGTCGAAATAGCTAAGATTTAAAAAATTCGCCCCCTCATCGCTCCCCCCCTCCCCTCCCCTACCCCTCCCCTCCTCCAGCCCCTTAAAATTCAACTCCAAAAGTAGAAAGATTCATAATATAAAAGAATGATTAAAAGAGCTTTCGAATATGCCTCTCATTTCAACAAATTTCATCGTGATAAAGTCAGGCATAACGAGAAAATCATTTAATCGCGATGAAAATTAATCTCGATTGAAATAGATTTATCGGACTTGTAACTTCCAGATGAAATTTAACCTTGATAAAAGCGGCACTCCGAGAATCTTGTGGTTTGCTGATGAATGCCTTTTTCGATAAGTATGATTTTCGTTCTCGCTGAGAATAGAGATGACGAGCTTTATCGAGGCATTTTCTCGATGAAGCTTTGTGAAATGAAAGTTTTATCGAAAAACGAAGTACAGAATGAAGCATGAGAATATATGACAGTAACTTGTGAAATGAAGACCTAATTTTCAAAGTTTCTGGTATTTTAGTCTTACCATGCTGTCACGTACGTGGTACCCCCCAATAAATATTGTTTATTTAACCCGGCAGGACGCGCGCAGGGCCTAAAAGACCCGGAGTGCGTATGGTTTTTACAATTGAAACCACTAATTTTTTAAAAGTAATCTTCAACTTATTTTGTCGCAAAATTTGTAAGAATTGACTCCGTCTAAATAAAGTGACTGTTATAATTTGATTTTATTGGTGGCAAAAATAAACCATCCATACCCTGGATAAGCGCGCGTTCTCCCGGGTTAAAAAAAAAAAAAAAAAATTCAAAGAGGGGGTTGGAGAGGGGACGAACATATGTTTAAAACAGTAGCGATTTCTACAATACTTATCAATTTAAGTGTGGTTTTTTTTCATCGAATCATTCGGTAATTATTTATCAATCGTAAAAAAATTTAAATGTCTGCTGCAGGAAATTGGGGGCGAAAGGGTTGGACTGACGGGGGTCAGGGGAAAGGGACAATTTTCACTTTTTAAGCCCGTCATATTGTATATCATCTTGAAGATCTCGAATTACTCTTTCATAGTATGATGCTTTCTTACCCCCCCCCCCTTCCGAATTTGGTTCCCACGGCGGGAGGGGGGGGGGGTTGGCATTTTTCGAAGCTTTTTGTGTTTTTATCATTTTAGATCGAATTTTTTAATTGAAAACGTCCTTGGCCGTATTGGAAATTTTTTTGAGATGGAAAAAAACCATTGAACTAGCCACATTGTTACTGTAACCTAGGCACATTGTTTTAAAGTTCCCTCTTTGAGGACCTCTTCCAAAGGTGAGGGCCCCCCCCCGCCCCCCAACATACACTTTAAAATATTGCTCATTTTTTTCTCTACCAATTTTAACTTAAAAGTTTAAGCTATATGACACAAGCGGGGGTATTGACCCGCCCCCCCCCCTGTTGGTTATTCACCAACATAATTTTGCTCATTTCTTCACTTTATTTCAATTTTTAAAAGGCTATAACTTTGTTTGTATGGGAGCTACAGCAGCGAGAACAACTATAGCATAGCTAACTTTTCGTCGCCGCTCTTTTTGCAGTTTTACGGTTTTCCCCATAACACCGGGTTTTTTTTGGGGGGGGGGAGGGGGGGGGCATTTTTCATTTTTTGATGTAATATGTTTATTGAAAGCTTATGCTTCATACATTACCAATTTAGCATAAAAAAGTTTCTCCCGTCATTCTGGGTCACGTTACGGACCCATAAGGGGTTGAAATTTAAATTTCTCAAAATTCTTCGAAGTTTTCACTAAATCGGCATCTGGAAAACATCGTGCCAATGTTGTGCGTGTATGACATCTGCATCATATAAATATTGTTCACCACTGCTGGGACTCTGGCCTCCTCTCGCGTGTAGGCGTTATTTTACCGCGGTTACTTGGTCCTTGTATTTCCTGCACAATAAAATATTTCCTGACGATTAAAAAAATACACACGTAATTGTTCAAGTTTTGACTTCTGTCGGCAGTTCCAATTTTTTTTTTTTTTTTTTTTTCGGATTTTGCAATAAATAATATTTATAATATACATGGAATTTAGAAAATAAGGAATTTATTGTTTGGCATGTCACCACTTACTTATGCACCCGATGTTATATATTCCCCCCCCCCCACTACGTTACCTTGGGGGAGGGGGCAGTTTTCAAAATTTAACGTTCGATTCGAGCTTACGTTCGGTTGTTCGTTCAATTCGAATTTTTTTTTTCTTTCTTTTTCTTTGTTTACAAGATTTTGCTGTGCGTGCACACCGCGTTTGGTATATGATGCCATATACAATGAGGACCCAGTTCGAGATTTCATATTAAAAGATTGCGTATAAATTGGATACACCAATGAAAGGAGGGGCTCACTAGCGAGTGAATCCGTCGTGTCTTTATTAACACCGACTCATTCGCCTGTAGTAGACTCTTGATAAAATTGAATCCTGTATGGTATAAAAGCAATTGCAAACTGGAGTCACCGAGAAAAAATTTACACAATCGAAAGTTATCGAGATGTTCATATAATCGAGAAAATCGAGAAAAACTTCTCGTTATCGCCCATCACTAATCAACATGTATTTTCTTGTTAGAAAACTTTTTGAACTGTAACCGATACAGTCAGAGGCAACAGTCATCCGAGCGTAAGATTTTGTTATATAGATGGAATATTTAATTAAAATTAATGTTAGTTCTGACATTACGTGCATGTCTTAGGTCAATAAACTTCTATTTAATATTGTAAAAAATCTTATGTTTAATGAAAAAATATATTTAAAATACACATATAATTACACACATTTGGTATTTGGACCGTTCCTTTTAAAAATTAACAATCTAATCTCTTGATTTGCTGTTCAAAGTTTACAAGCGATAAATTTGCATATTGTGTGACTAGAAAATTTGTGATGCAGTAATTTAGCATATGTGCACACTGTTAAAAAAATCTGTAAAATTACTAAAAGTTTACTAGGAAACTGGGATTCCTAGAACTTTTCTTGTCATATAACAAATACAGATTTGCACTGAAAATCAAAAAATCTGTAAGGTTACTAAAATTTTTTAGGAAACTGGGATTCCAAGAATTTTTCATATAACTGCAACCCAGGTTACAGATAAAATTTTAGTAAGATAACTGCAATTTTAGTAGACTTGTTTGTAAAGTTACAGATTTCTGTAACTTTACAAAAATTAATTTTGTCGCTTTACATTTTTTCGTGTACAGTGTACAGATAAAATATTTGTAACAATACAGATTTCGGTAACTTTACATCTGTAGGATTATATATATACATATATATATATATATTTTTTTTTTACAGTGCAAGATTAGCCAAATGACCCGAAAAAATATACAGGGTGAGTCATAAATATCGAAACAATAGGCTATCTCCTTAAATATTGCCCCTAGACCCATACTTCCAATTGCAAAGTTTCATAAAAAAAAAGGTGAATTTTTTGATAAGATAAGTTTAAACTCCATGGGGGGGGGGGATCTATTTTAAAAATTACGAAAATTAAATTTTTATACGGCCCCCAGAGGATAAAACTTCCCACTAGAAAATTTTTCTTTATCCAGTCCTGAATTGAACAAAAAAAAAAGATCATCTCGATATCTACTAATCCCCAAAAGATATTAAAACCCAAAATTTTCTAAAATTCGTGACTTACACCACTTACCCATACCTCTGAGCGCAGCGATATCAGTTCATTTGAAATGCAATTTAGGGATCGACCATAAATTTACGCATTATTAAATGTTGATCAAAGACAATATTTTAATTTTTAGATGTAAAATAAAAGCGTATAGGTTTTTGCTTTAAACTTCCTTGAAATAAGCTAGATGTCTGCAATATCTCGAGCTTCGCGCTAGCCTCGTAACTGGCACGACCCTGTAGCCGGACTGTTTTATTAAACACTTATTAAAAGTGTTATTAAATTAAGTGATATTAATTAAACTCTCATTAAAATTGTCTTAAAAACTTATTGCCGCAGGCAATAAGTTTAGTAAAAATAGTAATAGCGATAATGACACTTATATTAACGAAATCATTGGAAATATATTTTTATAAATTACACAAAATATTTTCAAAAATCAATTTTTTACTTTTCAGCTTCAAAATTTATGATGGTTTTAAACCTATTTTTACTTTCTTCTAGCTTTACAAGAAGAAAGTATTAGATTCATGAAAATTTTGAATTCTGGTTTTCGACGGACTCGCAAGTTTTAGGGCTCAGAGATTCCGAAAAACATTTTTTTTACAAAATGTCTGTCTGTGAGTCACTGTCCTGTATCTCTGTATATGACATAAATTTTGTGAGCGCTCTATCTCAAGACCTAATCCAAGGAATTTAATAAAAAATTATATTTACTTAGTCCTTGGTGTAAATTGGTGCTGATTAGTTTTTGGTGTTAATCGCTAACAGGTGGCCCTATTGTACAGGCTTTTGTGCGATTTCCGCAATAGCTGCATCTCCAGAATTATGCGCCTAGTGTCGCCCGTAATTAGAGACACCTTTTACGCATAGTGCAGTAGCAATTTTAACAAGAGAAATATGAAGTTGACAGGGGCAAAACAATGAAAAAAAAAATTGAAATCGAAGTGATAAAAAAATGAGGTTTAAATCAACTGACGCATTTAAACAGTAATCAAAGAAGGTGAGAATTGCAAAACTTAAACAAAATCTGAAATTGAAACTATACAGGACGGAGTTAATCACTTAGAAACTTTTAAAAAGCATTTAAACTTTTGGAGCCCACCATTCTTTAAAACTAAGTGCACTTTTCTGAATCAAATGTTTTTATTTCAGTATTTCTCATTTTTAAACTGACATAAGTCAATAACCGTCGGTTGCGGTAATAGTCCAGTGAGTTCAAAAATTTTTAAACATCTCAAATTAAAAAAAAATGCCCAACGCGGCGAAAGAAGTTTTCACCTGAGAAAATTTACTTTTAAAAATATGATTTGTATGCAAAAAATTGCATCTTTTTTTAATACTGTAATTTTAAATACTTTTATTTAAAAAATAAATAAATATTATTTAAAATGCTGAATCAAAATTAAAAATTAGACATTTTCATTTAATCAAAAGAGAAAAATTCAACGCGATATATTATATTTTGAGTTATAACAATTTTAATTTGCTCTAAATTTTTTGAAATTTTTTTTTTTATTAAGAAGCCTAATGAAGTTATAATGCTTACATATTATATGTTTAACCATCACGAAACATTCAAAATTCTAATTCTATAAATAAATAAATAAAATAAATGTTTCCTGGACACATTATAGCAACATTGTTTCTTCAATTACACGCATTTCAATTTTTTTTCTGATCCCTTGAAACCTCACGATTTATTAAAATTTGTCATAATTCCCTGAGTTTTGAAAATATCGAGATGAATTTTTTTTTTTTTTTTTTTTTTTTTTTTTTTTCAATTCAGGAATGGTTAAGGAAAAATTTTCTGATTGGAAGTTTTATCCTCTGGGGGCCGTATAAAAATTTAATTTTCGTAATTTTTAAAATAGACCCCCCATGGAGTTGCAACTTACCTTATCAAAAAATTCATCTTTTTTATGAAACTTTGCAATTGGAAGTATAGGTCTAGGGGCAATATTTAAGGAGATAGCCTATTGTTTCGATATTTATGACTCACCCTATATATATATATATATATATATATATATATATATATATATATATATATATATATATATATATATATATATATACATACATACACACATTCCCATATATATATACATTTTTTTTTTTTTTTTGAAAACTGTTATACGTGTTATAATAAGTGATGTATGAAAATAAAGTAAAAAATTCCAAATATAAAATATATGAATTTTGAAAAGTTCATTATTTTATTTAAAAAGTGACTAAAATAATAAAAAATATTAAATATTCATTCTATTTTAAACTTCTTTTGAAGAGACAAAAACTTCTTAAATATACCATAAAAAATACTCGAATTTCTCCGGCAGACGCAAAGAAGACGTGCGTCTACTATAAAAGCAGTGACACGTCATATATTTTGTCCGTATTTTCAAAACAGAGTGACTCATTTATGTAAATAAACAGCATTTGCTTATTAAAATAATGACCGATGAAAAGTTTGGGAAGTCTTGAAAGTCCTAAGAAATTTTAAAGAAAATGCATTCTTAAAATGTAACATCCTTTTTTTAATTATTATTTTAGCTACTTTTTCAGTAAAATGGGGATTTTTTTAAAGTTCATATTACGTATTTTATGCTTGAATCAAGGTGAAATATTGCGTTTCGTCTCATAAGATTAACATTCCTAGTTATTAATTATATTTTATTATTATTTTTTTTTTCACTTACAAATTTTCGATGTGCGAACTTTTTGTAAAAAGACAGAAATCTAATCTATAATCAAGATCTTAAAGAACGTTTTGCTATTTTACGGGCCGCATCAGTCACCGGTGATTGATTGTATAAAGTACGATATTATATAAAATGTAAATAAATTTTCAATAATTACTTAAGAGAATATAAATGTTTTAGTTTTATATCATATTTTAGATTGTCAGTCGCCGGTGGCTGACGTGGCCAAAAACAGATAATTCAGTGTCAGTCACCAGTGACTGACATGACACTCAACATTTTAATGCAGCACCAATGCGTGCTTTAGGGCTCCTGTCCCTGCTAGCGAAGACACTCGCGAGTTAATTCTGTTTTTATGGGATAGTTTTTTTTCTGATAAACCGTTTGCATTTCGATAATTTTATTTTATTTTATTTTTTGCATTGGATAAGTGAGGTACCTCTCCACATCCCTTTTTTTTTTTTTTTTTTCGATTTTGGTTGTAGATATTACAGTGGTAACAGGAGGCGTCTTAGATAAACGAAAATTAAAATTTACCCACATCTCGAAAAGTAGTAATTCGATCACGAGCTGTAAACATATACATTTGTTTTTCACGATTGATTTTCAAAAGTTAATGTCATAATTTATATTTTTTATATGATTTTTTCATAATTAAAAATGTGCTTTTGAATATAAAAAATGCTTGGAATATATTTGAATTTATTCTCATTGGACTCATTTTAAACTCGCCTAAAAGCACATGGGGTGTATTATACCCTACCCCTACGCGTCTTCTCTAGTAAATTTTCTTGACGCCCGCAGCACCGTGGGAAAGAGGGGGGGAATCGAAGTGGGCGGTTGCCCGAGCGCGGAAATTTAGGGAATGCCATATTCTGACTTTGCCCCGGGCGCAATTTTCTCTTCGCACGCCCCTGGACGCCCGTTCCTGTCAGGCATGGATATGAAAGTGATTTGTAATTGAACAGTTCTGTTATTTTCCAATAAATGAATTACATCTTGAGTTATAAGCGATTATTATCTCAGGTCACCAGATTTTTTTTTTCTTTTCTGCTGAAAATTGATTTTAATAGCATTCTCTTTTAAAAAGTCTTTTGTCCTTATCAGTTCGGAAACAGTGTGGAATTCAGGTGGATCAATGAAATGTTTTTCCGGAAAATTTGAGATTTTCTATTTTCAATAGCCAAAAAGTGCAACCCCCCCCCCCCCCAATGCCCCCGGAGCCATAGAAGTCTCTTCCGGAGAAAAGGGTCTGAATTCAACACTGGTTCGAAAAACACTTCGATTACATAGTTTCTTAGCACCTATTAAATTAATATATTTGTGAACATAAACGAACAAAAAACTGTGTCAGAAAGTAGTCAGTTTGGATTTAAGAACAGCAACAGCCTTTTCAAACTGCATGATTTTTTTTTTTTTCTAATCACTTTCTTCCAGAAGAAGGAAGAAAAAAAAATTCTAAAAAAGATTGCGAGAGATCGTTAGGAAGTAAGCTTTTGATTTTTGGAAGATCTTTTGCACGGTTCGCCGCTTAACCATAACCGCTGATAAAGGTATGTGTACATAGCATTAGGATGCACTGCAAGAAAAAAATATATTCGAATTCATTTATGAATAATGGATGACGTGTTTAAATATTTCTAAAAGAGTTTGTTTTGTGTTTTTATTGGTTTTTATCTAGTGAAAGAATTTGTGGCAAGTCTTCAAGTTTTATAGCTTTCTACACGTAGTTTTGTAGCAATTTGCTATCAACGTTATCATGTTATGCATTTTTCATAAAGATCTCTTAAGATGAAAGGAAATACAATTCGTTATTGAGGATAAATATTTATTTATTTACTTTTGCGCTAGCTACCGATGTTAATATTGATAATTTTCATCGGAGTAGACAATTTTTCGAAATAATGGAAATATGATTTTTCTCTCAAAACATTGATATCGATATTTTATTATCAGCATCTTATGTGACGTGATATTTTGGATCTGATTGCTGTTTATGAATTTTTAATTTTGCAAAAAATTGTATTAGAATCTACAGTTTTATTAAAGCATTGATTTCATTGTGAAAAAAACTAGCATAGAATTTTGTTTAAATCCTTTTTTATAAGAAAAATTTTGGAACAAGCAAAGATTATGAAACACCTTCAAACATTTCCAGAATACTTAAAAAAATATATTAATAAGTTAAACAATAATAAGGTAAACAAAATACCTAAGTAAACATTTTAGAAAACGCATAGCACAGTTGACAACCAGATTTTAGCAATTAGTAGCCGAAAATTCGTTTGTACAACCGCGTACATTATCTACAGATTTTTATACACGTTAAATAATAAGCTAAAATTTAATTTAGGCAAAACCACACTGTAAACAACTCAAATCATGCTTCCACGAGCTAATGCTATTCCTATGGGGAAGCATTTTTCTAATAACTCTTTCGCATTTTGACATTTTTGAATAATTTTTTTTGTATTGGATAGCTGAGGTGCATGTCGACAGCACACCTTTTTTACTTTTTCGATTTTGGTTGCAGATATATTTTTTAAAAGCACTTTCAATTTCGAAACCGGTTTTGAAAGTGAAACTAATTTTGTAAAAAATTTCTGCAATCAAAATCAAAAGAGTAAAAAAGGTGCGCTGTCGGCATGCACCTCAGCTATCCAATGCAAAAAAATTATTCAAAAATATCAAAATGCGAAAGAGTTATTAGAAAAGTGCTTCCCCATGGGAATAGCATTAGCTTGCGAGCATTTCCTCGAGCGAAAACAGGGGCCTTAAAAGCTCAACCACAAAATAACTCATGTTGAGCCGAAGATCACTCATCTCACGATTTGTAAGTCAGCTACTTATAAAGAATTGAAATAACTCGAGTGATCGAGTTGTTTTTAAGCAATTTGAATCAATGTTAGTAATTTAAATAATCAATTTAAATCAAGATGAGTAACACGTTTAACCTCTTAACTGATCAATGTTTTTGAAGAAAAAAAAACTTTCAAATAATGTTCATTTTTTTTCATATCTTTTACAGAATTTTTAATCTTTTATCACCGGTTTTTCAAAACAGAAACTTTTACCTAATTGAATCAGAAAATGCTCGTATTAAATAATACAAAATTTACAATAAAATATTACTGATGAGAATTATAAATTATAATTGGAATATGGATACCCGTATGTGGTACGGGCAAATCATGATTAGCAAAAACACGTTGCCCGTTAAATTAAATATCTATTACCATTTACTTAGCTGCCAATTATTCCACTATTATAAGTGTTTTAATAAAAAAGAATGCAAAAGTTTGGAGACGAATAGAACTTTAGTCTTTGTTTTTCTGGAGCAATTGTACTGTCCTCCGGAGTATTCCATTTATGAGCTCAGGTGAATTCCGATAAATATTTAAATATCTACTGAAAGTAGAGAAGTAATGGAGCTCAACTCCGTTGAGTTTCGGCGCAAATTAAGCCCTGCTACAAACATCTCTTAATACCGTCTCTTATATCACTATTATACTACAGCCAGGAGAATTCTCCGTCCCAAATGACTACTTGCTACCATTAAATTTAAATGGCATTTCTCGTCGTATTTAATGATAGAATTTCTGAGATTTAATAAAAAAAAGAATACTTCTAGTGTGAACCCGACCTGCAGAAATAAAATTAGATTTATTCCAAGTTGAAAAAAGAAAATTCAGGATAACCCGACCCAATGTTTGATTCTATTTAACACGTTGATTGCCATACCAGCCGCCGGTGACTGACAGTGAACTTTCTGTTTTTGACCGTGTCATTCACTGATGACTGACAGTCTAAAACATGATACAAAACTGAAATATTTATATTGTTTAAGTAATTACTGAAAATTTATGTAATGTCATTTTTTACACTGTCAGTCACCAGTGATTGACGCTGTTTAAACGGAAAGTTCAGTGTCAGTCACCGTGGCACTCAACGTGTTGACGATCCTGAGTGTTCAGTAGTTTTACTATATTTGAGTATTAAAGAACATAGATATGTTTATATTTCGTATTTTGTATTTCGTAATGAAATTTCGACAGTTCTCAAAACTGGTTTTAAATACTGTCCAAAACTTATTTTAATCACTCAAAAGTGGTCGAAACTCTGATATATGAATTGCTCAAATTGTATATTTATGTTAATATTAATGTCTTGTTACATTATATATATTTAACAGTTATTAATAGTTTAATATTATTAAATATAGATGGAATTTATTAAAATAGTATTTGAAACATACTTATGTTACCAAAATTTTATTTTTCTCAAAGTGAAACTAACGCATCCCAGTAGCTTTAGCATTTATGATCTGAAAAACTTCACATATATCAAAATTTAGTCTTCAGCTTTTACTCTGCCTATAGAAGCAATACAGAACAAATGAATTACAGAAGTAATTTCTGAGACATCGCGATTCATAATTGATCAAAATAAGAGGCTGTGCAAATATAACAATATCAATTTCTTAGTAATTTTGAACCCCCCCCCCTCCCCATCTTCCGATATCATACTTTATCATCCCTCGAACTCCCTACCCCTTCCGGTAATGATATCGTTATCAAAGTATTAAAATGTTCTTATTTGTAGAATTTATCTCTTTTGTTTGGAGTGATATACAACACTGGTTATATTTATTTTTCACATACTTTATTGATAAATATAAAGAGAAGTCAATAAAATATAGCTTTATATATAATATAACACTTAAAAGATATATTTACTACTATTTAAGAGTATTTTACAATAGCTTTATGTTACATAATGCATTCAACAGTAACAAAGTATTGTTACACTTGCCCTTAATAGAGGAGGGGTAAGGAGAATATAGAAATTCTTATCAAGAAACAAGTTCAAATATACTTGACATATGGTTTCTCTATTATATATGCATGCATATATGAAAAAGAATAGTAATGTCAAACGTTGGTGCATTTCATATTTTAAAGATATATTTTTGGCATTTTTTACATATTTTGGCAGTAGATTTTCTCAAAACCGCAACCCTAAAATCCACAAATGCTTAAAATGCGCACATCATCGCAGATATAAAGGACGAAACTTTCAATTCAGATGCAGATGCTAAACTGCATAATTTTTAGTTTTATATTATTCCATGTGGATTTTAATATGCAGTTCTCGATAATATGACTGATTTCATAGTTTTTCATGAAAAAAGTATTAAATTTATTTCTAAAAAAAAAAAAAAGAAAAAAAAAAAAGAAAAAAGAAATTGCTGATATCGCAGTTAATCACAATCATTTTACTAAATGCAATTATGCATTATTCAAGCTTTTTCAGTTATTAAGATTGGCTAAACCTGAAATAAAACTTCCTTACTTTATGATTTTCGTGTGAATTATTTATCTTTATGCGGGAAGTTTCATTGAATAATTCAAGGAAAATGTATCTTTTTTCTATTATGCATATTTAATCGTACATTATTATTTATTTATTTGAACTTTTCTTTTTTTAATTTACTCTTTATTAAAATTAGTTTACTTTGTATCATTTTACTTTACTTATTTAAATATTTTACTGCATAGCATTTACTATAATTCTGATGACGTTAATACATTGAAATTACTGTTTTAAAATGTAAACAAAGCAATGATCCGAAATGTGGAAAATTCTAAAATCCGCACAATCTCTGCAGGGGCGTGCGAAGAGAAAACTGCGCCCGGGGCTAAGTCTTAATTTGGCGCCCCCCCACCCCCGAACTTTTTCTTGTGACAGGCTAAAATTAACGTTGATAGTAAGAATTTGGAGCCCCCTAAACTTCCGCGCCCGGGGCGACCGCCCTCTAAGACCCCTCTCCCCCTTTCGCACGACGCTGAACCTCTGATTCCAAGCTCTGCGGATTTGAGAGAGATAATATCTGAAACTTGAAACTAAAGATGTGATTTTTAAATGCTTGACCAAATATCTCTCTAAATTTTAATTTTTCTTGTAGTATTATTTTAATAAGATAAATTTGAGTATTTATTATTAATTCATATTTAATTTTACATTCAGTGAGCTACATTTATAACAGAAAACTTAATGTTTCCATTTAAAAATAAAAAATTAAAGTTAGTTTAATTCCGTTAGAAGTTTCTAGAAAAATAATTTTTAATGCAACTAAGTAACTCCTTATAAAGTTATTTAATTATGCTTTGAAAACGTAAAAACATACATTTTCGAAAAATTGGCTTAAAATTAATTTGGCGATAAGTTTAGTGCTCTTATTTATAACAAGAATAAGAATGACTTTATCCTTAATATCTAGCTATGTTTAAGTACATATTAATCTATATTTTAATTATCTGAAATAATTAAGCACATAAATACAATATCTTTCCCCCTTTTCAATCCAACAAATTGATCTATTATAGTTAGGAAATCGGTAATTATTGTTATAAAATGCAACAATTCAACCTTGTACTTATTCCGAAAATTTTAAGAAAAGCATTGAGATACTTTATTTATTATAAATTATTGCTAAATAATTAAAAACATTCTCTTGAAATATATTTAATTTTTTTTTTCTAAAATACACTTATTTATTCAATCGGATCCTTTGTTTGAAGCATTTCTTAGAATGCAAAATTGTTTTTGGATGTAAATGTTTTAGTTTTTTTTTTTTCATACTTCTTTCAGAATTTTTCAAGAAACGAGAATTTCTTAAATCCATTCAGAAGTTTTATTAATTCATTAATTTTATCATTCTCTTTTATTAAGTTAATAGATCCCTTGTTGAAATACATAATTCGAATATGAAGTTATTTCCGGATATAAAACTATTATTTATTATTATTATTATTTCAGAATTCTTTCACGGTAATTCTTTAATAAATAGAAAATTCGCATTTCATTTTAAAACTACTTCTTTATTGTTCTTTCGTTTGAATACTGTTTGGAAATACCTTATATACTATTTCTTGAAAAATCACGCTCGTCACGATAACTTGAGTTATTGCTGTTGTTACATCCTTAACATTTTCGTGAATGCATTCAATTTACTGGCTTCGTTGCCTTAATGAAGTTGGAGCTTATTTGATGGTTATGTTGATTGGAAGACACTGGTTCATTTTTATTATTCTGATTTTTATAGTTTCTAGCTTCTGATTATTTGCCCAAATATTTATTGGAATGCAAAGTTATTTCCAAACATTTCCTTTTCAGCATTTTACGAACAGAATTTTTTTGTGCCGGAAAGAGTTCAGCATGAAATAACAATGAAAATATTTTAAAATTCTAATATATCGATAAAGCGATCTGTATTTACGATCCGATATTTTTCGCATGTAGATTTAGTATTCATCGATGTATCGATATTTTGAAAATATTTGCAATCACTAGGACTTTACGTTTTGAAAATAGCATCGCGCATTGGTATTAAAATGAAACTTTATATGTCTACCGTGGGTTAAAATGAGCAATACTATATTTACAAACAATGGCATTTTAAATGAATGTGGATTAGAATTTTGTATCGTGTCGGGTAATCCAATTTTATCGGAACTCGACAAGACTTTGCCCGCAATTCATGCCTGGATGTGTTTGCCATAATTTGTTTCGTTATGGTACCGTTCCGGTTTTGGGCCGACTTCAAACGTAAAATTTTGGTTCTGGTCGAAACCTAACCCTTACTAGACTCGGATGACGATAAAGGGTTGCTACAAAAACACATAAACAAGAAACAATCTTTTGAAAATTTTTTAATTTTTTAAAATTCTTTTAATTTCTAAAAAAGTACTTGTAACTTATTCAGTCAGATCCTTAGTTTGAAGCTTTTCTTAGAATGCAAAATTGTTTCCGGATGTAATTTTTTTTTTCACACATTTTTCCTCTCAATTTTTCAATAAATGAGAATTTCTCAAATCCACTCTGAAAATGATAAAAATAATAAATTAATAAAACTTCTTTTTCTTAAGCAGATCCCTTGTCCAAACACATAATTCGAATACAAAGTTATTTCCGTATATAAACTAGTTGGATGTGCCAATCCCAAAACTTTCTTCTATCTCATACATACATTTTAATATTAAAAAAAATAGTTACTCATTTTAATGCTTTAATAATTTTAATTCAATACCTTACCAACTTTGATTTTCATCTTAAATTTCTGCTTCAATCAATTAATCGGAGTAAAAACGAATTTCCGTCTCTGCACGAGCCGATGGACAATACAATGATAAGCAGATTTTTTTTTTCAAATTCAGGGAGGACCTATTTGCCTTACCAAAAAATAATCATATACAAAATGTTTAGTTCAGTTCTAGAACTAACTTCATACACTTTTATGTGGTGCAATATTGAAAATAGCATAAAATTCGGTATTGCAGCGCCCCCTTCCGGCGAATTTTTTTCAGATTCAGGGCGATCTAACTACCCATAGCCATACACTTACACAAAAAATTTCGTTCAATTCGATGCCTAACTTCATGTACTTTTGGTCGGTACAATATTGAAAATGGCACATACATCACGATTTTAGCGCCCCCTTTCGGCGGATTTTTTTCAAATTCAGGGAGGACCAACTAGCCATAGTCATACACATACACAAAAAATTTGGTTCAATTCGATGCATAACTTCATATACTTTTGGACGGTACAATATTGAAAATGGCACAAAAATAGCGATTGCAGCGCCCCCTTCCGGCGGATAACTTTCAAATTCAGGGCGGACCAACTAGCCATAGTCATACACATACACAAAAAATTTGGTTCAATTCGATGCATAACTTCATATACTTTTGGTCGGTACAATATTGAAAATGGCACAAAAATCACGATTGCAGCGCCCCCTTCCGGCGGATTATTTTCAAATTCAGGGCGGACCAACTAGCCATAGTCATATACATACACAAAAAATTTGGTTCAATTCGATGCATAACTTCATATACTTTTGGTCGGTACAATATTGAAAATGGCACAAAAATCGCGATTGCAGCGCCCCCTTCCGGCGGAATATTTCAAAACTGAAGGAGGACCTGCTTGCCACAGCCAAAAACATTCACAAAAAATTTGGTTCAATTCTATGCATAACTTCATACACTTTTTGATGGTAGAATGGCGACATACAGACACACAGACAGACACACGGACACACAGACACACGGACAGACAGACATTTTGTAAAAACATGTTTTTTGGAATCTCTGATCCCTAAAACGTGTAAATCCGTCGAAAAAATTTTCGATTACAATACTTTCTTCTATTGAAGATAGAAGAAAGTAAAAATTTTTTTTTCAGAATTCTTTCACGGTAACTGTTCAATAAATGGAAATTTTGCAGTCCAATTTAAAACTACTTCTTTTGATACTTTCGTTTGAATCCTGTTTGGGTACAATTTATACTGTTTCTTGAAAATCACGCCCGTCACGATAACTTGAGTTATTGCTGTTGTTACATCCTTAACATTTTCGTGAATCCATTCAATTTACTGACTTTGTTGCATTAATGAAGTAAGAGCTTGTTTGGTGATTGTTTTAATTAGGAGACACTGGTTTATTTTTACTATTCTGATTTTTATAGTTTCTAGCTTCCGATCATTTATCGAAATATTTATTTGAACTCTCTTAGAATTGTTCAATAAGTGAGAATTTTTTTAATCCATTCAGAAGTTTTATTAATTATTTTTATCATTCTCATTTTATTAAGTTGTTAAGATTCCTTGTCGAAAAACACAATTTGAATATGAAATTATTTCTGAATATAAAAATATTATTTATTTCTTAATGGATTTTTTTTTTTTTCAGAATTATTTTACGGCAATTCTTCAACAAATGGAAATTTTAGAATTCAACTTAAAATTACCAGTTTTAATTCTTTCGTTTCAATCCTGTTTGGAAATAATTTATACACTATTTCTTGAAAATCACGCTCGCAATTTTTTTACATCCTTAACATTTTCGTGAATCCATTCAGTTAACTGATTTTTTTGAAATAATGAAGTTGGAGCTTGTTTGATGATTATGTTGATTAGGAGTCACTGGTTTATTTTTACTATTCTGATTTTTATAATTTCCAGCTTCCGATCACTTGTCGAAATATTTATTTGAGTGGAAAATTATTTCCATATATTTCTATTTTTTATATGTCTCAAAATGCTTTTATATCATTGTCACAGATAAGTCACAATGAGCTAAAAAAATGTTTTACAAAACTATAAGAAACTATATAAAGAAATTATTGATTATAACAAATCTTTAAAATTGCATGAATGTATTCATTTATGCCTAATAAATACCCCTGTGTTAGTAGATCAGAATAATAACTTTTTTCATAATGTGATATCATATTTTTAAAAATTTCTTTCATAAAACATTTCTGTATTTGATCGGAAACACTGCACATAATTAACTAACTACATAAATAAACGATCGAATTAACAAATATCATTTGTCACAAACGAAAATCCAACTAGAAGCTAATTTATTGTTTGTGCTTGTTTTGATTGGCGCCATATCAATAGACCGTCGCCGGAAATGCAGAAGACATAAATCTTCAAACATCACAAATTTCTTTTGAACTAACAATCAATTATTAAAATACTAAAATACGATTTCTGTTCCCCTTTCATTTTGATCTAAGTAGCACTGAAATAACTTCAGAAACAATAAGTAATTTTGAGCGGAAAAAAAATCTTTCAATATTTTCTACACATAAATAAATAATTTCAGAAATAATGAGCCCGATCCTGCCTGGGATCGAAGACTAAACAGAAAATAGAGCTCGAGCCCGCCTTGGGCTCGGACTTTCGGTCTCGAGCTGAGCCCTCTCATCTCTATATTCTTTCAATCGAGACAGAAAATCTGGCTATCTCTCTCCTTTACACACGGTCTAGTATAAGCTATTCCGACTGTACTGCAATGCAAATATTACGTCGCCATTTTAGGTTATTTAGAAGACTAAATGTTCCCCAAGACTACACCATTAAAACCACGTAGATCACACATAAACAAAAAAACAAAAAAACAAAAACTTTAAACGCATAGCTATAACCATATGAAAAAAAAATATTTGACTTAATACTCAGCACACATTTTTAGCTAAAAAAATTTGTTTTTTGAGAAGCAAAAATTTGCATGCTGTACAAAATACACAAGTGTCTGGCTAAGATAGATGTAAAATCTGTGGGAAGTCGCACTAATGCAATATTTGATCGCCCATTTCTCCCATACATACCGCAACTAGTTATTGTTGAAATGCAATTAAAAAGAATGTTTTAAAAATTTGTTAAAATTATTTTATATTTTAGATTTAGGGGCGTCCACGGAGGAGTATTTCGATTTATATTCATTAAAAGATTAAAGTTAAATATTTTGTCAGAAATGTATATAATAGCTTACTTAAAGCTTAAAAATATTATGAATAAAAACATTTAAAAACTTACCACATTTCTTAACATTTATCTCTTAGAAAACATATTTCTGTGAGGATGATCTTTTAACCCCTTCGCGAGGGGGGTCTTTTACGAGATTTTTAATGTTTTGTCGTCAGTTTTTAAAAGCAGAAATGTCTGCCTTATTAAAACGAGAAAATGCTCAGATTTAATAAGGCAAATTTTTCTGTAAAATTTTACTGGTGGAGCAGTGGCGTAGCCAGGATTTTGTTTCGGAGGGGGTCCAAAATTTTCTTTTGCCTTATATATATCTAGTAAAACATGTCAGCATAAAATGGCAAGTGTTGATTAAACATTCCGTTTTACACAGATTTTCCTGTTAGCGAGTGTAATAGTATAGTACTCTTTCTTTGGAAGCTTTGTGGAACATTTCCGTTTAACTAAGAATTCCGTAATAGGCAGGTTTCAAGAATGTGTTTCTATATTTCTATATAAATATGCATATTTATATGAATGGCAAAATCTGTTAAAATAGTAATTATGTACAACAGAATCCTGCCTTAAACAAAAGTGCTACATGGTCTTAATATCAATTCTGATGTAATTTAATTTGCAAAAATTTTGTCTGAAAGAGGATTTTCACAGCTTTTTAATAAAACACCATAAAATCTATGAAGGCGGAATGTTTCTGTAACAGAATTCTGTCTCAAAGAATTTCAGGATCCCGACGAAACGAACAAAACATCTTACTAAGGTAGTGTATCTTAGAAATATAATTAATTGCATAACTTTAAACGCATGTTAGAAGTATAACTAATTGCATTACTTTAAGCGGAAGCCTGTCTAAAATGGAATTTTTTTCTAGTTCCTTGCGATCACGTCTTGACAGTATTGATTGTGTATGTACAAAATAAGTATTTTGAACAACTTTAAGAATTTATTTTTATTTTTATTTAATTTTCTAAAGAAAGTATGAATAATAATAATAATAATAAAAGTAAGGTTAATCTTTATAACTGATATTACGTTAAAGTTGCATTAATATTTACTAAGGACTGTCAAAAAGGCGTTGCAGACATTATGATGTAAAAATCTAAGCGCGTACTGAAGAGTTAAATTTATTTATATACAATTTCATATTACATAATATTTGGCAACAATAAAGCAAAGATCGAGTGGTTGAGTTTAAATTACCAATTTTCATGTTTAATGTCTTGTCATTGAATTAAGAACTTGTGCTGTAATAAATATAGGATAATGATTTCACATAAGTGTGAATCGCATGGACTGTTAATTCTGCAATAGAATTTTTGAGTTTTAAGGTTTTAATCTTTTAGATAAAAATTTTGCAGTTTCAGCTACAGAAGTTACTGATGTAAGCAAACGCATCATATATCATAGTTCATGCTGAAAAAAATAGCTGTCTTACGATTGTCTAAAACAGTCATAATTATTTTAGACAGACTTGTATAAAACCAAAAACCTTCTGCGCACATAAAAACTGGGTCAAAAACTTTCTGCAAATTAATTTAATGTTTAATAAATTTACGTGTTATATTATTTTGAAATGGACGTGTTTTTTACGTGATTGTGGACGTAATTAAAGTTTTTAAAGTATTTCATAGACGAAATTTGTGTTTTTTACGCGATTCATGGACGAAATTTGCAGATTTAGAGGATTTGTGGACGAAATTCGCAGTTTTTACACATTTCATGGACAAAATTCGCAGATTTACAGGATTCATGGGCGAAACTCGCAGCTTTTACAGATTTCATAGACGACAATCGCGTTTTTCGCGGGATTCATTGATGGCATTCGCATTTTTTTGTGCGACCCTTTGTCAAAATTCGTGATTTCCGTGTGATCCTTAATCAAAATCTGCTTTTCTCGCGTGATCCTTTGTCGAAATAAGAGTTTTTTACGCGGACTTTTGTTGAAATGAGCGTTTTTTACGCGATTCTTTGTTGAAATTCTCAATTTTTTTCGAAATCATTTGACAAAATTTGTGTTTTTTTTTTCGCTATCCTTTGACGAAATTTATGTTTTTTGTGATCCTTCGATGATATTTCATGCTCTTTCCACGGAACTTTGACTATTTTCGTGTTTTTTTCCGCAATAATTTGATGAAATTGAAGATTTTTATTTCTGCGAACGACTGACGAAATCGATTTTTTTAAGACAACCGTTTGTAAAAATTCGCTATTTTTAGTGCCTGAAACTTTTGACTGGTAATTTTTAAAGTTTTCGGCATCAAATTCCTTAAATTTTCGGAAAATTTGAAAATCGGCTCTGTTTTTAATTGTGCGCTAACAGTAAATAATTCGTATATAAAATTGAGGGAATATTTTTAATTTTTTAGTAATAAAAAAAGTTACAAAAATAAACATTGTTTTTTTCCCCAAAATTTTCTGCGCACAGCGTACACGCGTGCGTCTATATTATACATCTCTGCTTTTGGGTTTCATTGTTTCATGTCTCGCCTCTCGCCATTTTTGATACCATATATTTGATCTAATAGTTACATTCGACATCTGATCAAATTAACCACTTCACCGGCTGTCCCGAGATAAGTCGGGGGTTTTGCAATAAATTTATTCGTTATTAGTTAGCACTTTTTTTGGAAGTATTAGGATGTGTAAAAAATAATGCTGGTGGTTCCTGTTATTGTACTTCCCAACCAATTTATTTTAGGTGGTTCGAAACAGTTTTAGAGCCTTCTCCAAGTTCTGCAGTAAACTCAGGGCTCTGGTACGTGAATTAACTTCAATTTAAACTTTCGATTTTTCATTGTTAAAGACAAAGTGTCACCCGCGACCTTCTCCATGCACAAAACTCTTTTTGCCACCCTGAAATTTTGAAACAATATTAAACTGGACGTTCACAAGTCATAATTGATGTGAAAGGTAATGTTGAAACTAGACTTTTTTTCGGGTGAGATTTCTGCAGCTTTGAAAAATACACTTTTCAGTCCCGTTGTGGGCTGGTAGCACTTTTAGACCATTTATAAACATAAAATTCCAAATATTCCGATTGAAACTTTAAACATCTTGAAAAGTGGATCAAGGACCTCATCTCTGTATGTATCAGCATTCCCAGTTGCACTGATAAAAACATGTTGGTCAGTACGGTCGTTAAAAATGATGCTCGCTCATACCATGATACCACGATCTTTGTATCGGTGCCTTTCACGGATGTTTGCGCGTGTTTTTTCTCTCCATGTGTACATATACCATATGGTAACACGTCTGTAATAACTCTCCGAGCAAAACCAAGATTCATCGGTAAAGAGAACTCGGTTTCAATCGGAAATGCTCCAATGACGATGAGCGCATTTCGCTGCATGAGTTAGCGGAATATAAATCATGGTCTTCTTTGCATGCAGCCCTTTTGCAGCCTTTTAATCACAGTCGTGAATCTAAATAGTCTGCAAAAAATAATTGCTGCAGTGAACTCCCTTGTCATTTGAACTGATGTCAGTTGCCTGTTTCTTTTAGCAATCGTGTCCAAATTACTGTCCTGAAACTCTACTTTGGCGCGTTTTTTACCTTAATCTGTTTGTCTGTGTACATTTCCAATGTCTTTAAACCATTTTCAGATTCTTGACATGACGCTTTTAGCTATTTTTAAGTCTTTAGAGACTCCTGAGAATGTCTATCCTGCTTCCATTCTCGCTATCGCACTTCGTTTCTCACAGTCTATCATATGTGTTCTTGACGACATGTTCCACCTACCACAAGCAAAATATGTTCCTAACCACATGTACAATCCTTAATCCTTGAAATTAGACTTCAAATCCTGCTCCATGCTTTCCTTTTTATGCGTGAACCGTAAGAACGGGTTGAAAAAATTGCATATTTTTTTGTAGCAACGGTTAATTCCATTAGACTACATGGTAATGTTGACGTTGAGTTACTAACCAGTCACCTTTCAAGGAAGTTCCCATAATAGAACATAGAACTAACATAAAGCTCATTTTTATAGTTGTTCCTTTAACCAGTGTGATTTGAAAGTGGTAACTAATAACCAGTCCAAAAAAAAAGTTTCTTTTATAATTGCATGTAGCAAATTTAAAGTTATTAATAATAATCCTCATTATAAACTCAACAAAAATAAGAGTCTCGAATTCACCAATGTGCCGTTATTGCTATTACTATAAACTCGTCTTTTCCCTTAAGTGTTGGTGTCATTAGTCCCATCGAAGTCCAAGAGAAAGAAGTTTTGCGTTTAATCTGGCTTCAGTAAGTTTGTGTAAACGGAATAGCGGATATACATCCATAGTTATCCTTCCGTCTCGGAAGATTAAAATATTCTCGTTTACAAGAGGATTCTGTGTTCACAGAAAACATTTAAAAAATGTGTCACATTTGGAATAATTTCCATTTTAAATCGATTTCAAACGTTAGCAAGCATAAATATATAGTGCTGTTTTCGCCTAATCTTGATTGTTTTTCTTTGAGATAAGTCATTTTCACAGGTTTATTGTAATTCATTAATGTATTAGTCTTCACAGGTGTACTATAGAATAAGCACGTTTTAGAGTACGTAGCAAACGTATGTTTAGAAAACCGAAAGGCTTTATAATAAAAACTTGTCTAAAACGAAAAAGTTTACTGTCCCGGCGAAAGACAATTTCGAGTTATATCTTCTAAGATAAACACCTGTTTAAAGCGGACTTTTTCATAAGTCTTGTATGTCCGTTTTATCCATTTTTACTGTTGTATCTATGATTCAATAAACCAGGTCTTCGGTCGATTTTCGGGGGGGGGGGGTCCCCCTGGACCCCCCCCCTTGGCTACGCCACTGTGGTGGAGATAAACTAGGATAAGTAAGCATTTTTGTGGCAAGTATACGTGTCGCTCGTCCCCCAAGGGGTTAACAGTGATCTGTAACGTCACTGTTAATATAATATACTTGATCCGTGATTCATTTCAAACCATTTTTTGTATCCCATTAGATCTCTTGTCAAAGTATTTATCAAAATGTGATATTCATTCCAGATATAAATCTATTATTTTTTCGCTCTTATTTTATTTATAGTTTCACGGTAACACTCAATATATGCGAATTTTATTATTTAATTTAAAACTATTACGTTTCGTTCTATTCAAAACTGTTTGAGAATAGTTTGTTAATAATTTCTTGAATATTACGCTCGTCACGTTTGCTGGAGTTGAGTTATTACTGTATTATATTCTTAACCTTTTCGTGAATAGACTTTGTTGAATTAATGAAGTTGAAGCTTGTTGGATAGTTATTGATTAGAGACATTGGTTTATTTTCAACATTCTAATTTAGAATTTTTTGTATGTTTCTGAATTGTTTATTCGGCGCTGCATGCTATTGCTTTGCCTGTTGTTAAAACATATTTTTCGTGAATATGTCGAAGTATACAGCTTTCATGATACACAATACTTGATAATGAGCTAAAAATAATAAATGAAAACTAATTCGAGTGATTGTTTCATAATTCACGATTAAAAAGAAAAAAAAAAAAAAACACCGAAAAATCATTTTTATATTAACACTACCAGTTCGTGTTATTTACTTACTGCGCTACGTTTGACATCAGCAACAGAATTTTGAATTTCAAAAAAGGTTTTTGTGACAATCTTTTATTGATATTTAGATTCAATATAACCATTTTTAATTGTAGAGTGAGAATAACTTTCTAAATAAGAGAGTGGGAACACAAGCCCTGGGGGGGGAGGGTATAGGGGAGGAGGGGACATTAAGGTTTTAATTACGTAGAATATTAGAACTCTGGTATTTCTTTTATCAGAAATTAAGCCCTGATAATGCTAATTATATGTTAAAGCGTATGGAAATAATATGTATTGGCTCTCATTATGTTGTAAATTATATTGTTTTTTTTTAAAGGAAAGGGAGAGTGTTGAGGAATGGGATACTTTTAACAAAAAAATGAAAACAAACTTTGTTTGATACGAAAACGAAAATTTCGATTTATAGAATACAAAATGAAACACTTTCTAATGTCATTAAACAATATACAAACATAATTTACAGAAACATTTTTATAATTAAAGAAGTTGTAAATTTCAAAATGTGTCCCACACCTCTTCACTAACAGAGAGGTTTGGGGCAGTTATAAAAAAATGTATTATAAGACACAAATAATCTAGTGTTTGCTATATAGTACGATCTAATAAAGATTGGGTTAATAATGTCTGTGCTGCTATGTCAAATTCCAGTATCTTCATCATTTTTGGAAGGAAAATTCAAAATTGTCACTCAGAGATGACATTAAAAATCGTAATTCAATTTACTTATTTATTGAAATAAATGAATATATGTTCAAGGCTATAATTAATATACTACCTTCTAAAAATATTTGCATATTAGCAATTTACACTCATTTTATTAAAAAAGAAGAAATTACACTTGTCCCATTCCTCTCTCTACCTTTTTTTTTTTATGTTAAACTAATTGTATATAAACAAAAATGCTGCTTTTAAACATAATTTGAATTATGGATAATATACATTATCATGTTCCGTAAATAGAGAAACTATTACATCTATCTACGCATAAACAAGTCATTAATATACAAAAAAGCATATATGAAGAAAATTTACTTTTGATTCTTGAAATTATTTTTTTATTTATACAATTGCAAGCGTCTGCAGATCAGCTATTTTTCTCTGAAGGTTGGGGTACCATTTCTTCATCTAATGCTGTGATCATTGACTTTCTAATATAGTATCTTAGGTCATTGGTTGTGATTGATGAAATGTTTAGAATGATACATAAACAGAAAAACATATTGTCCCATTCCTCCCACTGTCCCACTCCACTCCCCTCTCCCCTACTAGTTCTTTAACATTACTGTAATTTGGTGATAAATATGAATTCGATGTGGATATAATGTACGTCACTTAGAGGCAACGAAGGTGCATTTAGTTTTATTTTCAATGTCGACAACCATGAAAAACATTTCAGATCCAATGTATCACTGTTCGTTTTTTCAAGTTTAAATTGACACAATGCCAGACTGCGCCCAAGTCTTTTTTTACTCTTTCAGTTCTCACTTCGTTCGTCAGTCTTTTTTTTTCCAGGAAAATGTTTAAACGATCTGTTTATTATTATTTTTTTTTTGTTCATTCGTCCGTACAAAATTCCACGTATATGCTGTCTTTTATCGTATAACTGCCAGTTATCTTTTTCAAGCTTGAATAACTCATGATCATTTACAATGTGTATCGGTACCTCTCATTTTAAAAGCATTTTAATTTTTTTGATGTAATAGTTTCGGGAAGTTAAATGTGTTTTGGATAATACAATGTTAGATCTTTTCCTTTCTTCTTTTTTCCTTTTCGATTACTTAAAATCAAAAATACAATTATAAAAGTACTATTTTTCATAAATTATGTGCACGAAATTATTTTTCATGTACACTACATTAAAAATATTTCGCTTGAACAGTGTGTGAAGCGAAAGAAATTTCGTATATCTTTTAATCAAAGATATATTTTTGTATCTAAAGATGTGGAACCTAAGACTGCTTTCTAAACCAGATTTTCATTTCCCATTATTTTATTTTACATCATTAATTATTCCCTTTGTATATGTGCTATAGCTGAATTTTATGTTAGGTAATGTGATGTATGCTAAGCTGCCAAGTGTATTTCGCTAAAAATTGTTGGTTAGTATAATTTACAAGATGCACTATTTCTGATGAGATTAATATTATTATTGGTCACGGTACTAGACTGTGAAATATTTATTTATATGTATTTTTTTTTTCTAATTATAATTCACATGTGTTCACATTGGATTTGAAAAATTAAAACGCAGTTTAAAAATCCATGAAGTTATTTCAATTTTTTTGCGCAGATTGGTCTAATATTCTTCGGAATTCTGTTTCAGCATGTGATGGGAATGTGATAATCAGATAACACGAGCGGTGTCTTGTAGACGTCATCTTATTAGCCCAAAACTATTCGTAGACTCAAAATAGGTTCTTCAGTCAGCATGAGCATAAATTTGGAGGAGCTTCAGTTGTGCAATTGATTATAATTAAATTGGTTATAAAGGGGTATGCAAAACCTATCAAAATTTTGCTCCGATTTACCATTTAACACTCAGGCCTTTTAAAAGAAAAAATGAACTGCAAATTGTATAAAATGTTATTAGAAAAAAATTCTTTTTTAATTTCGCTCAAAAATTCCGGGGTCCACTCGTACATGTTATTTTCTATGAAATTAAAAAGTTTTTATCAGTGACACAGATACAGTGACATATTTTTAATGATTTAATAACTATGCATGTTTAATAAACGCGTATAATTAATCAATAATTATGTATATTTAGGTATTAGATTCTTAAGCAATTCTTTGAATATTTTCGTTTTTAATCGAAATTAGACCGATTCCCGAAATTTGATTTCGGTTCTATTTCAGTCGATACATACTTTCAATCAAATTTTTTCAGTTGTTCATAAGCTGCATCAAAGGTCATATATGTGCCAATTCTATGCGTTACCGGCTATTTTTGTTATTAAGAGACTTTTTTTGCTTAATAAATACGGTGAGCCCAGCTCTTATTACTTTCTCCTATTTTTGCAAGAAGAAAGCGATAAATTTCGTAAGTAATGAAAAATTTCGATTTCCGGTTTTCGTTAGATTGGTACTTTTAGAAAATCCTGAACAGTGTTCGATGGTTTCTAGAAAATGTCTTTCTGTGATTCTGTCTGTCACTCTGTAAGGGGCAAAAATTTTGTGGGCGTTCTATCTGAAGAACTAATGTATGAATTTTTGAAAAACTTTGGATTCAGTTAAATCTTATGATAAACTGGAGCTGATTTTGTTTTGGTGTATATTGCCCGACAAGTGGCGTTAATATGCAGCATTATACATGATTTCCACAATAGTTCTTAATATAATTTGATGCTCATCACCTTGGTGTAAATCATTCAACAGGTGTCACTGCTACATTGAAGATTTTTACAATATCTCAATATCTAAAACTATCTCAATAGCTAATGCACGAATTTTCATCAAACTGCATTTTATAAGATTTCGCAGTCTTTGCATCTCAAGAACTAATGTAAGAATTTTCATCAAACTTCAGTTTCAGTTAGTACCTGATAAAAATTGGTTCAGATCAGTTTTTGGTATACATCGTCCAGATAGTGACGCTATTTTGCAGAATTTTTAAAGATTTCCGCAATAGCTCTATACCTCAAAAATTAATACACTGGTTTTTATCAAATTTCAGATTTAATTAAAAGATGATATAAGTTGTTGCTGATTAGATTTTGGTGCAAATCCCCTGACCGGTGGCTCTGCTATGCTCCATTTTACAGGAAGTATTAACATGTATGAAATAGAAGAAAGTTTTAGAATTGACACATCTGACTAGTTTTTACTTGGAATCTAATCTTTAATTTTATAATGTATGATTATTTGAGTTATAAGGATGAAGTAATTGTAGATTAGATCGTGTTAGTTGAAGTGTGAAAGGATGAGGGGAAATCCCTTAAAGGTGTAGATTAAGGAAAAGTTGATGTAGAATTCTAAAGGGGAAATAGATTCAAGTGACGAGCCTGACATTTGTGAATTTTCTTAATACCTTATCAGTGATGGAATTTCTAACGGAAGTAAAAAGGTATCAATAATCTATCTAAGAACTTCCGTGTAGAATATTTTCATAAAAAAGCTTAAATTCCGGCATTTCCGTGGAAAAACAGCGATAAACTAGGTGGGTGTGGTAATCCCAAAATCTTCTTCTATCTCATACTTGTTAATAGTTCCTGAAAAATACAGTATAGCTGCGTAACTGGTTAGGTGATATACACCAAAATCTAATCGGTAATAACATGTGTCAACTTCTAACTGAATCTGAAGTTTGATGAAAATCCGTCCATTAGTTTCTGAGATAGTTATTGCGGAAATCTTAAAAAAAATCTATACTTACCTTTTGAACGATGCACGTTAAAAACTAATAGGGGCCAATTTTTATTGGTGACTATCTGAATCTGAAGTTGATGAAAATCCATGCATTGATCTTTAGGTACGGCTCTTGGAAAATTGAGAAAAATTCACATAACTGAGACACTTGTAGAGCGATTTACACCAAAAACTAAACAGCACGAATCTATATCAGAAACTAACTGAATGTGAAACTCGATGAAAATTCGTGCATGAGTCTTGAAATAGAGCTATTGCGATGATCTTGAATAATGCAGCACTAGAGCAATTTATACCAAAAATTAATCAGCATCAGTTTATATCAAGTTCTAGTTGAATCTGAAGTTTTGTGAAATTCCGTTCATTAATTCTTGAGATAGAGTGCGCACATTTTTTTTGTCATATACGAACTCACAGAGTGACAACAGACTCACAGAAATTTCCTAGAAAACACCAAACCCTGTTCAGAACCTTCTAAAACTTATAAATCCGTGGAAAACCGGAACTCGAAATTTTTTAGGAATCTAATACTTTCTTCTTGTAAAGATAGAAAGAAGCAAACAAGTATGAGATGAAGGAAAGACTCATCGCAAATTTCTGTGTAACCAAAAAAAAAAAAAAGTTATGCGTCCTCTTGTGCTTAAAAAGTATTTTCGCCATATAATCTTCATTTTTAAGCTAAAAAATTGCTTTTCTCGGGATATAAAACAGAAAAGAAGAATATTAGGTTTCCCATAAGTCCATTCACATTAAAAAAAATTGACATATCGAATTACCACCTGACTTGACCATGCATATGTAAAGGGAAAAAAAATAATATCTTAAATCTTTGAACATCATTTTGTCAAAAGTTTATCATTTTGCAAATCTATAGAGCCACAATTATGGTGTAAACAGCACGCCAGTATAACAGTTGGTTAATATGATATGTAGAAATCGTCCGAAAAATCTTTTCGGGCGAAAATCTGAATTTCGCCGAAATTTCGTTTTGCATGTTTGTGTGTGTATATATATATACAGTGGCGCCAACTTATATGGGCCCATGGGGCGCGAGCCCACCCAATAATTCGATATCTCTATCCACCCAGTATTTATGTATTTGTTCAAAAATTGTTTGAGCCCAACCAATATTTTTCAAAAGTTGGCGCCACTGTATATATATATTGTTTATTTTTTGTGGTTCTTTAAACGGTCACTTCCAGTTTCATAAAATTCATTTTCGGTTTATATATTGGGCTATAACTTTGCTTCTAATTATAGCTGAACCAAAAATAAGTCCTTTTCTGAATCCTAAATGTTTGAATTTTAATTAAAAAATAATATAAATATTTTTTTTTGCAAAAAGAAAGATTTGAGGGTAGGCACATACGTTTAGAAACATCAAGTATACGTTTGAAAATCAACCTGTATAAAGTGGTAAAAAAAGGGTCGGTATCTCCTGGAGTTTTACTATGTTCTTTTAGGTGCTGCAAAAAAATTCCAATATGAGAGAATCTTTAACACTAAATGCTTTTTACACATAGTAGTTTAATTATTTTAAAGATTTCTTTCTTTTTTTAAATTCTTGTATAAATATATCTTTCAGTTAAAAAATATTTGCAAATATGATTTTGCTTTTTAAGGTCTGGCAACATTACATAAAAAAAGTTATTTCAAACTACGAATTAAATTTCTATTCAAATAAAATAATTTAATTTTGAATTTAAAAAAGTGGAAGAAAATAAAAATTGAGTAGACACTGCACACAAATTTACTTGCAAAAGATGATTAAATTATTGCTATGCCTACTTTTTGATCCATTACACTTTTTTTAAGTGCAATATTTTGATGGATTTAATCTTCAAACAAAGGTTTAACTTTTTTTTCATTTTGAAATTGTCGCATTTTTATATCCAATAGTTTCTCTTATTATTGTGAGACAAAAAAATTAAAAGTTACAATAAAATGAATGACGGCAGCAACATCATTCATAAGAAACATTCCACTCTTTGGCATTTCTTTGATTCAAACTGTTCACACACCAGTCATAATAGTTTCTTAATTTTAAGATTAATTTTTCCATTGCACACAAATTTCCCTTTGCTAAAGCTAGGGCGCGCGAGGTACCTGTTGTAGCAAAAGTATAAAAAAATAATTTTCGAAAACAAAAAGTAATTAGTCGAGATATTAATCTTTCAAGAAACAGGCGGTGTACTGGATAAGCTATTGGCTTTTAAAGACTAGAGAACAACTTATTCTTTCAGCTACGATTTTTTCCAATGCTAGGGGGCTCTGCCCCCTACGAGCTACGCTCGTCAACCCCTTTTGAGACACCATAAATTCTAAAATCACACTAATTTGTTCGGCTTTTTAAAAATTGCGAAATACTGAATTATATATGAAGTGGCGATCTCCTTGTAAACGGATTTCCATTCATTTCCTTTTGATTGGAGGAATTTTATGATCTGATCAGCTGCTGTTAAACATCTTCAGGCTATTTATATATTTCATTAAACGAGATCAGTTAGACAGTGGAACACAGGGTTGTTGCCTCTCGGTATTTATTAACTGCAATATAGGAATTTTTTTTATTTAAGGAATTTTAAATGTATCGTTTAAATCTCATGTAATTTTCGCTAAATTTTTCTTTTTCTTTTTAATATTCGCATAAAAATACTTTTGTTGTTTGAAAGGAAATATTTTTGCCGTCTTAGAATTCACAAAAATAATTAAAAAGATCATATCAAAATATGAAGTAAATATATAATCATTTTTTTTTAATTTTAACTTCTCTGCGATATCACTGGGTCATTTTAAATGTGAAGTATTTTTTTTCTTGCTGCTTTTAACTCAAATAAATGAATTTATTTATTTTTTAAAAGTTTTTTTTCTTTTTTGGATATTCACGTGAAGATATTTAGATTGCTAAAAAGGAAATATTTTTTTATTTCTGCATTAATTTTTTTTTCATTTACGGTGATTCACGCATTTTAATGAAATTCATTCTTTTAATATTTTCTTTCACTTTTAACATTCACATGTAAGTATATTTTTATGGTGTAATTTTCAATGTTTCCCGATTTTAACTCGTAATTTTAAAGTCTCATTTAAAAGTTTTTTTCTGTTTGTGATAGTCACTAGTAGATATATATATTTTTTTAATTTGAAGGAAATATTATCTTTTGTAGAGGTCTGCACGGGCCGGAATTTCCAGGCCCGTGCAGACTATTTGTAAAATTCAAAAGTTTGACCCGGGCCCGGCCCGTTTAAATTTATATATTTTAGGCCCGGCCCGTACAGAAATCAGTGAAAACATGCCCGTTACAATTTCCTAAAAATTCAGATTTTTATCTTATAATTAAGATTACTTTAAAATTTACTGCATACATATCTATGGAATAATTTTACAGTATATTTTACAGGAAATACACATTAGCAACATTAATGATTACTTAGATTCTTAAGCTTTCAGCACTCAAATAAAGATTCATAAAAAAATTAATATGGCCTAGAACAAAAGAAAAAAAGAAAGAAAGTTAAAAACATCGTAACTTTTGAAGTTGTTTAATAAAAAAAGATTTACAAAAATATTTCTATATCATTTTATTAAAGATTTTAAATCCAAATTCCTTAACTCAAAGAGATCCTTTCTGATACATTTCTAAATTCATTTTTTTTTCTCATAAATGCATAAAATTAGCTGTGATTCTTTATTCAGAATCTACATAATCGAATAGCGTTATCCATTTTTGATTCAAGCAATTTAAGAATACTTCAAGCAAATAAAATAGTGTCATAGTTAGCGTTTTCAATAGAATTTCCGGAAACGATAGCATGGGAAGAGAGAAAAACCTGCAACCATTTGAAAAACTATTGTATCTCAACAAGGTTATACAAGTATCTTATTTATCAAAAATGAAAAACGCAATTCGATTCCAAATCCCTTCAATAGTCAAGCTTATCACTTTTATACTTTTGCAATTGAAAACTAATCTGAAAATGTGTCAAATTTTCGCGTTATTGAGAAATTAATTTAAAAACCATCAAGAAGTATTTATTAAAAGATTAAGCTAACATAAGTTCTTTATCGCTGTTAAAAATTTTACAAATCATGTTGTCTAACCTACAGATCATGAGAACAATTAAGTTTAGTTCCGGTCCGGCAAATCTATATGTAGAAAAAAAATGCAAGCTTGATCTCGGCCCGGCACCGGTCATCTAAAAAATATTAAAACGGGTTATACAAATGTAACTGTCCGATGCCGATCTCCACAATGTACAAATTACATTTTTATATTGATGCTGTCAAACTAGTAAGGCTCGTGGCGCACATTTATACTTATTCTCGTTAAAACCATTTTCGTTGAAAATAACTCATATTTTATCGTCTCTGCTTAAATCTTCAGGCCCGAAATTTTTTTTATCGGCCCGGCCCGTATGGCCCGTCCAATTTTTTTGCCGGCCCGGGCCGTTGAAAAAACTATTCAAATTCTGCCGACCCGGGCCCGTGCAGACCTCTAATCCTTTGGTCATTTGGCAACCGTTTAAAATAATAATCTTTTTTAAATATGTAAAGTCTCTCAAAATGCTGAAAATTTGAATTTAAAATGGGAATAAATCCTCGAAAAATGAGTCAAAAAATAAATGCAGTCTGCTTATCGGGAACTTCCAATGTGTTAAATGATCTAAAAAAATTTAAAACTCCTATGTATGGTTTTTATTATCATAGAACTTTTTTAATGGAACAATTTTGACCAAATTTAGCATTAAATATCTCTTAAAATAATTCTTGAATTTGAAAATTGCAGGCATCAGCGTATTTCTCAAACATATCACTATAATACTACCAATTTTCATATTTTTGTGTCCAGTAATTTTCTTAATATTAGCGAAGAAATACCGTCACAAAAACTCATTGTCAGCGGCGGTGACAGTGTTAGTTACTTTTTTTTTTAAGAATAGAGAAATTAGTTACTAATTAATATATATATTGTACGGTACCCTGTGTGCTAGTGTAATAGCTCTATTTGACCGATTACTTTTTATATTTTTGTGATTTGGATGAATTTGAAACACTCGGCATTTAACCCATGGTGTTGATTAAACAAAGAAAAACAATCCTTTCGAAACATGTGAATCTTATTTATTTTGAGAGTCTGTGCTCCGTACTTACGTAAGAAAATAAATCTGCCAAAAGTAATTTCATCTTAATAGTTCTCCGAGAAAAACCCATTTCCGCTTGACGTGTTTGCTTTTGGAAATGAAAATTATCTTTTCTGAGTGTGAGATTGTTTTCAAAAGAGTGATTTAAAGATACCTTGAGAACAGTAAAATATCCGAATGATTACTGTATCGAAATAAAAAAGTTTATTTCAAAGCAAATAATTCTTAGAATTTCTTTTTCTAAAAACAGTAGCGGCAAGAAGAAATGGAATCAATTGAATACTGTTCCGTGGCCTTCCCTAAAACGACCGTTGTGTTTATGGGTTCGTTCAACTTTAGAATATTTCACACAGATATCTGTCCGTTCAGACTTTTTTCTGCTTTTATGGATAAAAAATTGTATATATTTCTTTTTCCGTATGTTTTCCTATTTTTTTTTTTATGTTGTTCACTGTAACCGCATATATTTCTAGTGTACCGTTCCTTTCTTCTTCGATCGTAAATTATAAAAGTTTTGGTTTCCGTGTTCGGTTGGTAAATTTTATTTGAACGATTGTTACTAGAATTCGTTCATGCATTTTTCTTTTCAGTTGCTTAATACTGGAATTAATTTCTTTTCTTAGTCTTTCGTTTAATATTAACAAAATGTTTCAGATATGGTATGATATACAGGGTGGTTAGTTATTAACGTCAGGTCTTCAAAGCCCTCTAGCGCGTAAAGTTTTGCGCGAAACTTTCGAATTTGAAAAGTCGAATTTGATCAGCATACATAGTAGACTATGGGATTTCGAATTCTTAAAAAAAAAATAAATAAATAAAGAAAATAAAAAAGTTTTAAAAATCGCCACTAGGGGCAATTTTAGTTAAAATGCGACTAAAATGCATTTAATTTGCATAAAATCAGCAATTTTCGAGCACCAAAAGTGTATCAGTGTAAATGTTGAATGATAAAATGGCAAAAAATACAGTACAGATCAATTTTATACTGCTGGAATACTGCCCAAGCGCTGATGGTACCTGCATATTTTTCATCTCTTGTTCGACAATAGCAGTTACAACTTCTTCAACGTGTTATTTACTAGTCACTTTGCGTCCTAGGGCTTGTTGCCGCATAGTTTCAAATCGATGAATCATCTTTTGTAAATTTGTTATGCTCATCGGTTCTTTTGGCAAATTCTGTAATCGGTGAAATTCAGGAGGAGCATCATTGCAATTCTCGTTCTGCTGCTAACACAGCTTGACTAGCAAAGTATGGTGAGAGTTGATAATGATAACTCTCCCAGCCTTTCCTTTTATACTCATGATTGCTATACACAGCTGATTTTATGCAAATTAATGCATTTTAGTCGGTAAACAACGCTAAAATTGCCCCTAGTAGCGATTTTTAAAACTTTTTATTTAAATTTTTTTTTGAAGAATTCAAAATCCCATGGTCTGCTATGTATGCTGATCAAATTTCGTTATGTTTTGACCAAAACTTTACTCGCTAGAGGGCTCTGAACAAATGACGTTAATAACTAACCATCCTGTATATGATTATAATAGTGTTTAAACATTTCTAATTCTTTGGAGTTTTATAAGGTATTTAACAATTTGATAGTTAATTTTAAGTCAAGTACCGCATATACTCCTATATAAGTCGATCCCCCCCCCCCCCAGTTCTTAAACAAAATTTTGAAAAAAAAAATGAAGTTTCGTAAAGTCGAAATCTATTTTTCGTAGTATGTAGAAAAATTATTTGTAATTAAAGATAAAATAATCAATTTTTCATTAAATTAGTAAATATCTTTTCTACGTTTCTAAAGAGACTTTCCTTTTTAAATTCAGCGTTTTAAAACTATATAATTACGTAAAACCGCAGAAGCATAAACAATTGTGAAACCCATTCACAAAAATTTAATGATACTTAACCCGGGAGGACGCGCGCAGTGCCTAAAAGAACCGGAGTGCATATGGTTTTTACAATTGTAACCACTAATTTTTTAAAGTAATCTTCAACTTATTTTATCGCAAAATTTGTAAGAGTTGTATCCGTCTAAATAAAGTGACTGTTATAATTTGATTTTATTGGTGACAAAGTTAAAACCATTCCTACCCTGGATAAGCGGGCGTTCTGCCGGGTTAAAAAAAAAAGTCTTGCGAAAATATATTAAAGCCTTATTTACAAGGGTAATTCTTAGACTGCTGAAATAAAGTACTTTTTTGTATTGCAGGACTTTTAGAAGAGATATTCTAGAACCATTCTCAAATTGAACGTTTTTTTAAAAAGGGGGATTAAAATGTGGTAAGAAATGCCAGTGTATTGAAGGGAATTCTATACCAAGAGAAAATAGCTGCAGAAAAATTACACAGATATTATTGTTGAGCATTTTTGGAATCACAATGGAATCAATCACAATGAAATGGAATCAATGGAATGAAATCAATCACATGGAAATGATCATTGTCCGCTTTTATTTTTTTCTTCCTCCAGCCTAGACCTATAGGTGATTACTTTAAAAACTTGCCCATTCGCTGATTATCTTCGAAAAATGTATATATATATATATATATATATATATATATTTTTTTTTTTTTACTAACTGGTGTATATAAGTCGGCCTCCCATTTTCAATTTCCAAATTTTGTCTAAAATTTCTCGACTTATACGCGAGTGTGGCAACATGCAACAGCCCTTTTTGGCTGTATTCTGAACTGAACTGATATGATCACAAAAACTTTTATCTTTTGTAATTGGCAACAGTCCACAAGTGTCAGAGTGGCTTGCTCTTCCAATGTTGTCGTGTGGTGTACACGTTTTCCAGAAAGTTAATTAAATTTGTAATGTTTTTAAGTTAATCCTTCTGATTCCAGTGCTTATTAAATTATGTTACATTTATCACAAAACTGATAAGTGAACAGTGGTGACCGCGGACATAGAACATTAGCATCTGCCATAGAACACCGCATGTTGTACCGGATCATGGCGTTTTAGACCTAACGTGCTATCAAAACAATGTGCTCCAAAATGATTTGGTAGAAACGCATTAGGTCTCGATTCTGCATAATTATAACGCTCGCACAGTGTAATTAGATATGATGTCTCCAGGTATGGTTAGTTATTTTCTTATAATTTCTTTTTCGTAATGGCTGTTCCCCGCGTTGTGTCAGTCGCGTAGTGTTATTACTACAATGAAATTAATCATTACCTAATATCTTTAAGACCATTATTTTGTTTTGTTCATTATTTTGTTTTATTCATTATTTTGTTTGATTGCACCTTGTGATGTATATATATTTTTTTCCCCTTCTGTTTTGTTATCTCATATCGTATCGTATCGTAACAAAATTATTGTGAATGTAAATATGTATTAATTTGAATCAGTCTTATCATATTTAGTAATTTTTACCTCCTTATTTTGCTGTCCTTCAAAAATAAACGACGATGACTCTAGATCAGGCCTGTCCAACCTTTTACTAAGAGGGGGCGCACCTCAGCTTTTGTCAAGCAATGAAGGGCGCCATTAATAACATGGCTCAACACATGCAAGAAAATCACCTTTTAATATTAGTAGCAATATATATATATATATGTATGCAAATGTGACATAATGCCCCTATAGATCTGAAGCTCCATGTTAAAAAAAAACAGTAAATCGTAATAAATTTCGAATAATACATTTTCCCACGGGGTCTATCTCAAACATTTTTGAATTGGAAGGAGCGAGAATATGAAATATCATCTATTTTTAAAATAAAATGATAATCAGAGATAGTGTTAGATTTTTTGGGGACGCAAATACTTTGCAATAACTACAGTTTTTTGGAGGTGTAAATTTTCCGTTATAAAAACACAGAAACGAAGTCATGGATGGTTGCAAACAGAGAACCTGAAAGAGCTTTCATTGATTGAAATCCTTTCGTAAGATTTTATAGATTTAAAAAAAAACACCTAAAGTTAAAGTCTGGGGGAGAAAAAAGCCTTTATCCTATATTATGAAACAGCCAAAAGGCCAGTGAAACAAATCAATAACAATAACAAAAATTCTACACTTTCATGCACGAAGGAGAAGAAAAATCGCTTATTTTTTCTACAATTAACTTCTTACAATTTATTTCTTTAATTTATACTATAAAATTTATTGCGCGCATTTATTAATTCCTATCGGCATAATTTCCATAAAAAAATTTATAAAGCATAACTATAAATTAGTAAAGAAATGTAACAGCACATAATTAGTTCCAAAAAACTAATTTTGTGCCATTGTCTTACTTTTAATGCGTTGCGTAATGTTATAATTGTTGATACGTAAAAATACACTTGTAGAGATTTTTCAAAACATCAGTCCTGAAAACATAAAGGATTTTAAATAAAGTAGGGAATTGTATATTTTCAAAAAGACTGGTAACGGGAAACCTTCAAAAGGGCGCCAAGAAAACCTGCAAAGGGCGAAATGGCGCCCGCGGGCGCCGCGTTGGACAGCCCTGCTCTAGATCAAGAAACAGGAGTTTTAGCCGTTCAGGCAAAAATGCCCACGTTTTCGAAACATAATATTAAGTTATTTTTCGCGCAACTCGATTCGGCTTTTACATTAAACAAAATCACTGATGAGAAAACCAAATTTAATTATCTAATCAATATTTTGGACACGGACATCCTGTCTTCTGTTAGCGATCTCATATTCACACCACCTGACACAAATCCTTTTACTACTTTAAAAGATAAGTTGCAAGCTATTTTTGAAAACTCCACTGCCCAGAAAACGAAGGCGCTCCTGCAAGAGCTCACTCTTGGAGATCAAAAACCGAGTGTGTTGCTCAGAAAAATGAAAGACCTTGCCTCTGGCCAAGTCTCAGATGATTTCCTGAGAAATCTTTGGCTGCAACGTCTGCCAAGCAATATTCAAACTGTTTTGGCTGTAGGGGGTGAGGAATTGGACAAACTTGCTGTCCTTGCTGACAAAGTATCTGAGATCAGCACCCCTCACAATGACCACACAATAGCAGCATTATCCGAGTCCAGTGAAATGAAAATTCTGCGTCTCCAGGTTTCTGAACTTTCAAAAAAGCTTGATGCTCTGACGGCTTCTTTTTCTGAGAATCGCTCTCGTTCTCCACATCGTAACAGAGAACGTAATTTTTACAGAAACCGCAGCGCCTCTAAAGACCGCAGATATAATTCTGAAATTTGCTATTATCACACACGTTTTGGCCCTAAGGCTCGTAAATGCACTAAACCATGTTCTTTTTCCCAAACGGGAAACGACATGAGTGCATCACAGTAGCGGCATGTGATCGCACACAACCTTCACACAATAGTCGCTTATGTATTTATGATCCTGCCACTAAGACAAATTATTTAATTGATTCAGGAGCAGATGTCTCTGTAATTCCCAGTGTCACCAAATCCAACCCCTCAATTTTTTCTTTTTGCTGCCAATAATACTAAGATACCTACCTATGGGCAAAAACTTGTTGAAGTTGAGCTCAATCTTAGACGTAGCTTTAAGTGGGAATTTACTTTGGCAGATGTTAAGCGTCCTATTATTGGATCAGATTTTTTAGCTCATTTCGGGCTATTAATTGATCTTAAAAACCACTGTCTTATTGATCCACTAACAAAATTAACTAGTAAAGGCCAATTTATAAAGGGTATATTTACATCTGTCAAAAGTATCTGTAAGGATTCAACTGTTCACAAAATTTTAAACCAATTTCCAAACCTTACTCGTCCTCGCCCTTTTAACAGTAAAATTACCCATAATACTTACCATTTTATTGAAACTTCTGGCCCACCTGTTTTTAGCAAACCACGAAGACTCCACCCTGCACAACTTGCCGCAGCTAAACGAGAGTTCCAATTTATGTTAGAACAGGGTATCTGTCGGCCATCTAAATCTAATTGGGCATCTCCCTTGCACCTTGTTCATAAGAGTTCAGGTGACTGGCGTCCCACTGGGGATTACAGAGCACTTAATAAGATAACACGTCCTGATAAATATCCTATACCTCACATTCAAGATTTTACTCATAATTTGCATGGTGCTAAAATTTTCTCAAAAGTTGATATTGTGCGGGCTTTTCATCATATCCCTGTAAACCCTACTGACATTCCCAAAACAGCCATTACTACCCCATTTGGTTTATTCGAGTTTGTTTTTATGCCTTTTGGGCTGTCGAATGCTGCCCAAACATTTCAGAGGCACATTCATGAAGTTCTCAACGATTTTGATTTCTGTTTCCCATACCTGGATGACATTTTAATCGCCAGTAAATCACCAGCTGAGCATGAAGCGCACCTCCAGCAAGTTTTAAGTCGTCTTGATAAATATAACTTGACCATCAATCCATCTAAATGCGAGTTTTTCCAGGATGAAATCCAGTTCCTTGGACACCTTGTCTCTGAGCATGGCTGTAAACCACAGGGCTCCCAAATGGTCCCCTTTTTCCCCCAAAAGTCCCCTTTTTAGAAAAAGGTCCCCTTAAGTCCCCTTTTTTGTATTTTGGTCCCCCAAGTCCCCTTTTCTTTGTCTGAAAAAAATCGCCGCAAAATAAAAAAAAATCTCTGAAAATCACTAAAAGCTTAAAAATCGAAGAAGACAAAATTTTTTTAAGTGGGCATAAAAAAAGCATTATAATGGGTATAAAAAAGCGTTGTAATTGAAATTTTTTCATGAAACTAAATGTTAAAAAATCACAACAGAATACAGGCAAATTTTAAGAATTTCTTAAAAAATTGCAGAACACAAAAGTTACTATATTAAACTACTGCTTGACCAGTCTTCAATAACGAGCCTTAGCATGCTTCACCCCCCCCCCTCTCCCCCACCTAAAAAAAAGTGATGCTTTTTTGAATGGAAAGAATCATTGAATTGTGTGGTAACAGACGATTAAAACTAAGAAAAATTAATTTAAAGTCCACAACTCTGAATCATATTAAAGAAAATGGCTGGAGTAAAATGCCTTTTCACATTTTTTTACTTTTTTTAAAAAATCTTTACAAAAAGAAATATTGAATACATGAAATAATTTTGACTTCCAGTTTTGATGCATTTATACAATTTAGAAGGTCCTGAACACAATTTTAGTGGTTTTTAGAAAATGTCTGTTAAAAAGTGCTGTATCTCAAGAACTAATGTACAGATGCACAAAACTTTAGATTCACTTAGACCTTGATATAAACTAGAGCTGTTTAGTTTTTAGTGTATATCGCTCAACAAGTGACACTGTTATGCTGCATTATTCGCAATTTCATAAATAGCTCTATCTCAAGAACTAATGCACTGATTTTCATAAAACTTCAGCAATTTTCAAACTCAATCCCTAATTAAACTACAGCAAGATTCAATCTCAATTTAAGGGTTGACCGAAGGAGGTATCTCATAGGGATGGGACGAATAGTGATTTGGCCGAATACCGAATATTCGGCCAAATTTTAGGCCGAATACCGAATATTCGGCCGGCCGAATAGTAAAAATTTTTTTCCAATAAAGAAAATAAATTTTGATTATATAGAATTTAAAAAATAGGAGCTCATTAATAATTGTTACTCTTAAATGTGCTTTTAAATGTATTTTTAAATTTGAAAAACTTATTTTAACACAAAAAAATTATGAAATTGCATTATATCCTTTATTCTAATGTACATCAAACTGATTTTCAGTAAGTCAAGATGGGAAAATATTTCCATTAAAATATGAAGAATGTACTTCATTTTTACTATCAATTGATACTTCTTGCATCCAAAATCAATAATATTTTTAATCTCTCTTTCACTCTCAGAACTCAGAAGGACATATTTTCTGAAATAACCTTTAATAAAGTAAATTTGATCATTTAAAGTTTGTGTCCCTAGTGATCAGCAAATTTGTAAGAATAGTAAAGTAGAATGCATATGTTAACAAAATCTTTGACATTTGAATCGGCACATGCAATGTTCAACTTCAATATTCCACTTATTCAACAAGCATTAAAAGGATAAACAGAAATTGATAATAACATGAAGGAAGGGAGATTAAATTAAAAATATATACATAATGTTACATATTTAAGACAGTAATTATGCAAATAATTATTTAAATGTAAAAACTATAGAATGAAAAAATTATTTTGTTGAGTATTTAGAATTTATATTAAAATATTTATAAAAACCATCTTCATAAAGCAAGTTGTGTCATCTAATGTGTATAGAGTTTGGACACCAGTTCTGCTTTCAGATGTACCGTTGTATTTGGAATGATGATGTATTACATTTAATTTTGAAAATGAATCTTCGTTAACACACCTAGTGAATAATTTTTTTTCATTTCTTACTTTATAGAAAATAAGTTATGAATTTCATAAGAGCCTTTTTTATATGTGCATGGAATTTGCAGACATTAATAAATATTCGAGCGTTTTAGAATAAGGCAGTGTTTTTATATCTTGAATTGTAATATATCATTCTCTAATGATGACATTTCCCGTACAATTAAATCTCCAACTTGGGCAGCATTTTCTAGAATATCACTAACTTTTATAGAAAATACAGAAAGGCTGTATATTTTTTAGTATCTGAATAACTCCATATTTTGTAAGTAAGAGTGAGATTGACTTCATAAATGAAGTAGCCAATTTGGATTAGAGAAAAAAAAATTTCAAGAATGAAATTCTTTAAATCCGAAATTCATTTGGCAAGATATCTTTCACTATTCGGTGAGATTTTAGCAGTATTCGGCAAGATATCTCTAAATATTCGGCTACAGGTTTTCGGCCGAAGTATTCGGTCAACAAGCCTTCAATATTCGGCCAACCGAATATTCGGCAAAAAGGCCGAATAGGCCAAATACCGAATAGTGGCCGAATATTCGTCCCATCCCTAGTATCTCATCGAGCCCAACATTTTGCTAGGGTCTATTTTGACCCCAGACAATTAGGGGCATTTCTTCGTGTGCGTGTGTATGTGGGGTGGGGAATCAGAAAATTGATTTTTTTCACACATCCTTTTAAAACTCTTGGTCTAAGCAGCCATTTCCCACCGTCTTAACCCATTTTTTCACCATTACTAGATGGTTTAATTTTAATTGTGTTCCTTACTTCATAAATTTTCTAAAAAATTAAGAAAAAAAAATCTGCTCAACATAATAGCTCAACGATTAGCATCTTTTCATCCCTTTCTGTCAGCAGGGGACGCTATTGAAATAAATTTTCAAAAATGTAATCTACAATATGGCATGTAATAATCTTAAATGAAAAGCCAGGTTATGAATAATGTTATTCTTCACTCAATCTCTACCTCCATTCTCACTCTCTTATATCATCCCCATCTATATAAGGATTTAATCATTATAAACCATTATTAATTTTTAACAAATTTCATTATTAACAATTCTGGTTTATTAATTAAAGTTTAGAATGTTTTGAAAGGAATATTAAATAAAACCCTCTGAGTGATCTGGGATCACACTTACCCACTTGTTTTTATTAACTGATCACTATTATTACTTTCTTCTACCTTCAATAGAAGAAAGTATTATAATCGAAATTTTTTCGACTTCCGATTTTCAACGGATTTACACGTTTTAGGGCTCAGATATTCCAAAAAACATGTTTTTACAAAATGTCTGTCTGTCCGTGTGTGTATGTGTCTGTGTGTCCGTATGTCACCATTCAATCATCAAAAAGTGTATGAAGTTATGCATAGAATTGAACCAAATTTTTTGTGAATGTTTTTGACTATGGCAAGCAGGTCCTCCTTCAGTTTTGAAATATTCCACCAGAAGGGGTTGCTGCAATCGCGATGTTTGTGCCATTTTCAATATTGTACTGACCAAAAGTATATTAAATTATTCATCAAATTGAACCAAATTTTTTGTGTAAGTATATGGCTTTAGCTAGTTGGTCCTCCCTGAATTTGAGAAAAATCCCCCGGAGGGGGCGCTGCAATTGCGATGTTTGTGCCATTTTCAATATTGTATCGACCAAAAGTATATGAAGTTATGCATTGAATTGAACCAAATTTTTTGTGTAACTGTATGGCTATAGCTCGTTGGTCTCCCCGAATTTGAAAAAAATCCTCCGGAAGATGGCGCTGCAATAACAAATTTTATGCCATTTACAATATTGCACCACCTAAAAGTGTATGAAGTTAATTTTAGAACTGAACTAAATTTTTTTGCATATGATTTTTTTTTTTTTTTTTGGTAAGGCAAGTAGGTTCTCCCCGAATTTGAAAAAAAAAAAAATCTGCCTATCATTCTATTGTCCATCGGCTCGTGCAAAGACGGAAATTTGTTTTTACTCCGATTACTTGCCTGAAGCAGAAATTTAAGATGAAAATCAAAGTTGGTATGGTATTGAATTAAAATTATTAAAGCATTAAAATGAGTAACTATTTTTTTAATATTATAAAATGTACGTATGAGATAGAAGAAAGTTTTGGGATTGGCACATCTAACTAGTTTTTTACCAGTAACGAGAATTATCAAGGTGAATGCCAAAATGTTGAATGCTTTATATACTTTTTCAGTAGCATATTTAAATGTGTTTATAAAATTGTGTATATTGTTTAATGAAATCTTATAAAGATAACCTAACATATTTTCTGGGGTAATTTTAAAAATTTACTTTCTTATTTAGGAAAATTTGTGCTATATTTTTACACACATATGATCCGTATTTGTTTTTCGTTTTTAATAAAATTGGTCCCCCAAAGTCCCTTTTTTAAGCAAAAATGGTCCCCCAAAGTCCCCTTTTTAAACAAAAATGGTCCCCCAAAGTCCCCTTTTCAAATGAAAATGGTCCCCTTTCCCCCTTTTTGAGGGCTAAAATCTGTTGGGAGCCCTGAAACCACTTCCAGACAAAGTCAAGGCGGTTATAGACTTTCCCCAACCAAAAATAGTGAAAGAACTCCGTAGGTTCTTAGGTGCCTTAAATTTTTACAGACGTTTCCTTCCTGAGATGGCTTCCATTCAAATGCCACTAAATCACTTGTTGCAAAATTACCAGAAAAATGACAAACGAGAAATCTCATGGACTGATGCTACAAAGAAGGCTTTTGAAGCTTGTAAAATGAAACTTTCTCAGGCCACGATGTTATGTCATCCTGATCCAACTGCTACATTAGTGTTGCATACTGATGCATCTGACACAGCTATTGGTGCAGCATTAAATCAAAAGACGGAACAAGGTCTTCAACCACTTGCATTTTTTTCAAAAAAACTTTCACCTGCACAGCAAAGCTATTCAGCTTATGATAGAGAGCTGCTAGCGATTTACGAAGCAATTAAATACTTCAGACACATGGTTGAAGCCAGATCATTCACCATATACACTGACCATAAACCTCTATGTTTTGCGTTTGCACAGAAACCTGAGAAATGTACTCCTCGACAACTTCGTCATCTTGACTTCATTGCTCAATTTTCAACTGATATTCAGCATGTTAGTGGGCAAGATAACAGTGTTGCTGATGCACTCTCTCGCATTAATTCAATATCCATGGATCTCAGTCTCCAGACAATGGCCGAAGCACAACTGACTGACAGTGAACTGCGTGAGCTATCGCAGAACCCTACTTCTTCGAACTTAGTTCTTAAGAAGTTTCCAGTTGAAAATGGTTTTACATCTGAGCTTATCTGTGATGTCTCCACTGACAAAATCAGACCTTTCGTACCCCTTTCGATGCGTCGACAGATCTTTGACAGTCTTCATGGACTCTCCCACCCTGGTGTCAAGTCAACCGTGCAGTTGATAAAACAACGTTTCTGTTGGCCATCTATGCAAACTGACATTACCAAATGGACTCGTTCTTGCATTCCATGTCAGCGCAGCAAGGTCCACAAGCACACATTTAGTCGTCCAGGTCAGTTCGCCACTCCAAGTTCTCGTTTTGAGCACATCCATTTAGATTTAGTGGGTCCTCTCCCTCCATCGAAAGGCTGCCAGTATCTACTTACGCTAGTAGACAGATTTACACGTTGGCCAGAAGCTTTTCCAATAGAGGATATCACAGCTGACACTATTGCCTTCAAGTTCTATTCTGAGTGAATTTACAGGTTTGGTGTACCTCTCCGAATCACCACAGACCGTGGACGACAATTTCAATCTCAGCTGTTCGAAAGTTTGTCTAAATTTATTGGCTCCCACCATATCTACACGACTCCGTACCATCCAGCATCGAATGGACTTGTCGAGCGATTTCACAGAAGTCTTAAAGCTGCTATTCGCTGCTATGCCACAGAACGCTGGGCTGAGATACTACCCACTATCCTCCTGGGCCTCCGCTCATCCATCAAAGAAGACCTGCAAGCTAGTGTTGCTGAACTTGTGTATGGTGAAACTCTTCGCTTACCTGGTGAATTTTTCTCTGCATCCAATGATTATGTTGATCCAACTACATTTGTCGGTCGCTTGAAAGACCACATATCCACAATCCGTCCTGTTCCAACTAGCCTGCGCACTGGTCGTTCTATTTTTGTGCATAATGCACTTTCTTCGTGTACTCATGTCTTTTTACGACAGGATGCTACTCGTAGAAGTCTCCAACCATTTTACACTGGGCCATTTCGAGTGTTATCCCGCAATGATAAAACCTTCACCATCCAGCTACACAACAAAACATCAACGGTGAACATTGATCGGTTGAAGCCGGCATTTATCAATGTAGTTCCTGATGCAGTGCCTCCAGAACAGACTGTGTTTTTTACTACAGCAACACCTGATTTACCACAGTCTCCTTCTGGCCTGACAACAAGTCAACCGCTGTCTTCTAATCCGTCTACTAGCCAACAGCCATATGTTACCAAATCTGGTCGCCGAGTCAAATTTAACCCCCGTTATCTTGATGTCACTTCGTCACTGGGAAGGGGGTGATGTGGCAACATGCAACAGCCCTTTTTGGCTGTATTCTGAACTGAACTGATATGATCACAAAAACTTTTATCTTTTGTAATTGGCAACAGTCCACAAGTGTCAGAGTGGCTTGCTCTTCCAATGTTGTCGTGTGGTGTACACGTTTTCCAGAAAGTTAATTAAATTTGTTATGTTTTTAAGTTAATCCTTCTGATTCCAGTGCTTATTAAATTATGTTACATTTATCACAAAACTGATAAGTGAACAGCGAGTATATACGGTAATTTAATACGCGGGTTTTTTAAAAACATTTATAAGACTTCGGAAAAGAAATTTAAATAATTTGCAATATTTACATGGAATTAAAAAAGGAATGTGTGGATATGACGATAACCCTTAAAACAAGATGAGATGAATTTTCCTGTCATATGACTGTTTCTGATACGGCCATTCCCCTATTGTGAGCAAGTTAACCAAAAAAGCCACTAGATGACATCTGTGATACACAATGAAGAAGCACCTAGTGAATCATATGGACATTTTTTATTTAGCCACGTTGTACAATTTGACGTTGTACAATAAACTACCTGTTTAGCGTTTTTCATTCAACTTCTTTTTATCTGGCAAGTCTCCCTTTTATTTTATGCATGTTTTAAAAAGATATCTTTCATGAATACAATCATACTTTGTTCAGTTTTTAGTGTTCTTTTGTAATGTTCACTATAAAATTGAAGAAACACCAGAGTTTGTGAAATATAGAACAATAGTGGCTGCACCATGTGCACATGTTCCTTATATGATCATTACGTAGACTTTTAGAATCTCATTATTATTATTTTTTTTATTTTAATTTATTATTATTATTATTATTTTGTAGAGGAAAGGGAGGTGACCAATATAACTATTTTTAAATGGAATAAATTGTTTGTTATTAAAATCCTTTAGCCTGTAATTGTTTTGATGATTTTCCTATTTTTCAAAAAAAGTAAATTTTTTTGCATGATGGATGCCTGTAACAGGGGCACTCATCTTATAATTGTTTTATTAACTGTCTATTATTTTACAAGTAAATAGGTTAGGAAGAACTTGATTACATAGAAGATGCGCGAAGCATGTATTTATCCTCCAAAATTTAAAAGGACCCCCAAAAGAACTAATTTTATTATTTTTTTTAAGTGCGTTCGTAATTATGTATAAGTACGTAGCACCTATAATCGTCGATCCGTCTGTTCGTCCGTCCGCATATAGCAGAGCAAAAACTACTCAACTGAATCATTTGAAATTTAAAATTTATAATTGTTGCATAATTTTGTCTAGTCAATTCAAATTTTATGAAAATAGTATTTATAGTGTTATTACAGAGAAAATAAAAAGCATTCAGTTGCATTACGAAAAAAATAGTTTCAAGTGCATTTTAATAATGTTAGACTCTTTCGAACATAATATAATTGATATGCATCTGTGAACTATATACTAAAATATACATTTTATATAACCTGCTGTGCAAAGAACATTTGTTATTTATTTACAGGACTGCACAAAAGCATTCCATTGCTTAATGGTATAAGGGGAGACATTGTTTGTGGCGTGTTCTAATAATATTAAACTATTTCACATTTTATGAAATCGATACACGTTGCTGATATTTACTACGGGTTACTTTCTGTATAAAATAAAGCAGATAGTATTTACAGAGACACACAAAAGATTTCGGCTACTATACAGTATCTTAAGTATTGTATACTATTACATCAAGATCTGAATTTTTTTAAAACTTCGTTATAGTATTCGTTGTATTTATTTCTCATTCCTTATTTTTTTTTTTTTTTTTTTTTTTTTTTTTTGAGACAGAAAACTTATGTAACCAGAAAATATAAATGTGATGCAACTGTGAGTTTAGCATATGGATTTTGTAAATTTGAAGCACAAGAATATTTTGAATTGTCACTTTGTCGAAGCATGTTCACATAAATTGCAAGTTTTCCCCTTATGGGTTTTTTTAAATATTTTTTATACCCAAGTGAGCAGTATGTGAGAAATATAATGTAGTATGTAATCCACATTAATATTAAAAAATTTAAAAATTGTTTTCTAAGACACAAAAAACAAAATTTGAAGCTATCTTAAATAAACTTATCACTCTATGGTATTTTCAGTAAATTTATTATTCAATTCATGGCTGACAAATACAGGGAATTTTCACATATGTTATGTTTTCTTATTTATTATTTTAATATCTATAGAAAATATAATTGAAATTTCCGAATTTACGAGTAATCGCTTTATCGTTTCTATATTTAATTTTAAATTCACCAATTATCTCTAAAATTGATAACTTATCTTAAAATAATTTGGTGTTACACAGCGATAGAGAAAATAAAACTTTATTGCCCAATATTGTCTTTCTTACCTTTTTAAATGTATAAAAAGATGTCTTATCTTTATTTGCCTAATGGGTCAACAAATTGCTATTTCAACGTTTAATCTTTTTTAAGTGGAACGTCAGTTAGACGTCGCATATTTTTATTTTCATATTACCTCTAGAAACAAAGCCATTTTCTTGTAGGGGTGAGCGAGGTACAGTGGACCAGCCCTTATATTTTATTTATTTTTAAATTTTTTAAGTTCCGCCTTCTAAACACATCCTTAGCTCATAATGATCTATTTTATCCTGACTGATTGTTTTGAGAGCTTAAAAAATAAAATTTATCATCATACTTTTCTTTATTACTAATTAAAGGATATAGATAAATAAGAAATAAGTTTTTTAAAGGTAAGATACCTTTAAAATTTAATATTAGAGTTAATATGCTTAAAAGAAAACTTTAAATAACAGTTTTATGAGAATGTCTTTAACTTCAACATGGGGCACAGTGGATCATCCACTGCTGGGGTACAGTGATCCACAATCCACTCCGTTACTGTAATATAGAATTTTCTAAATGTTTAATAATTGTTTATTCTATACGAAAAATACTGTTTTAAAGTAATTATTTAACTATAAAATAAAGAAAACGAAGAAAGGTGTCGAAAGATTTATTTAACATATTAAAAATATTTTGGTTTGTATTTATTGCATTTAGAAGCAATCCGAGTATCCTATTGACTGTAGCTTGTTATTACTAAAACAATTTCTGGTAGACTCTGAAATTTTATTATTCACTTTAGATGTAACACAAAACAAATTTGGAATCAAAACTTTATGGCTATTAATATGCTGTTTATATTGGTATTGTCATAAAATCGCCTGCAGATCTAAAAAAATTTCCGGAAACTTTCAGGTTCATAAGTATTTTGAAGTTTCATTTTCAAATTTTGATGACAGTGAATTTATTTTATTTAATAACTTCATTTTATTTGCAATTGTTCCTGTACTCATGGAGCCCATTTATAACTGAGCCCACCAAGATCCATTGAAAATTGTTCATACTTTGTCGACTTTATTGAATTTATTACATCGGGACAGTTGGCTCACTTAATATTTTTTATCGGCCCGTCCCAGCCCATTAAAAAAAGTCTTCATTCTGCCTGCCCGTTCGAAAGTTTGCTTTGATGTTGACGGGCTGGGTATGGTCTGGGGTCCCTGCAGATGTCAATGCAGGCTTCAGCAGAGAGCACATGAAACAGTAGACCACAGCTTCTTCATACTGATAACGCTAAGGTTCAGAATAAAGTAGAATATTTCTTTTTATATCCTATCAATAACAATTCGATTGCCTATAAATTTTGTTTTTAGAGGATTGTAAAACACGAACATCTTATCCATTTTGATCCGTCCAATTTAAGATTTCAAAATTTAAAAAATGTAGAGAAAAACGTTTTTCTTCCAAAATTTTTTTTCCCGTAAGTATTAGGCCTTGAAACAAGAATTCCAGATGATCTTCTGTTTTGATTCTATCATAAAATATTACTGGGTTATCTGATTGAAGTTCTAATATGACTGGCCGTTTGACTCAAAATAGTGAATTATAAAAAAGGAGTTTTACTGATTTATATTTCAGTAAACATAATTTCTCACAAATTCAGTTTAACTGTTGTAACTATTCTTACAAATCTTGTACGTTTAAAACTAGTTAGTCATATCATAAAAAGAAGCCATATTTAAAAGTATATATACATTGCATTCCTAAAATATTGTGCGCATACGTGCGTTTATAATTATGTCGGCCAGCTTCAAACTTTCGACAAGATTGGGGTACTTGGTGAATTATCACCCAAATTTTTCGCCAAAAATAACTATAACGAAATTTCTGTTCAAATTGAATGATGACAAAATCTAAGAATTTTCTGTAATGGGGGTTCTATAGAACCCCCTATACGAAAATTAGAAGAATTCTTCAAGCTAAGAAATAGAGAAGGTACGCGCCGGAAAGACTTTTTTCCCCTGCATATTTCTTTGGAACACCAAGTGACTAACTGTGCATGACATACAATGCATCTTAAATAACTTCCAGTCTACCAAAAATACTCTCCTCTATGATTTCATTTTTCAAATCTCCAATCGTGTTTTCCTTAATAATATTTCACCTAATAAAGGAAGTAATATATTGTTTGATTTTGCTATACTTTCTTTTCTAATCTGCTTGGATAGGGAACCATCAAGAAATCATTTCGAAGGTCTGATTGAAAAATATCAGGAAGTCCATGGTTTCTTGGAAGAGTTTCCTGTTTTATTTATTAGCGTTGGAACTTCGTATCTTCAATTATTGGACTTTCTCTTTTGTTTGTCTTGCTAATGATGCTGTTGTTCAGAATGCCTTGTTATAAACATCATAAAAATGTTGACAGGGCTTTCGGAAACAGCACATACATTAATATGCCCGAGCCCTTCTCATTAAATTGGAATTAAGGGGCGGATGATCATTTAATTGGGGAAGGGATATCGTGCGCTTAACACACTTTTTTTAATATTTTAAATCTGTTTGATCAGGGAAACATTAAATAAATAAATAAAAAGGGGGGAAAATGTTGCTAATTAGGTTAAATTACGAGGAAGTTGGATTTTTTTTTTCAATCTGCGTTTTTAGAGCAACTGTTCCAGGGAGCGCTTCGTGTTGAACTTAGTTTCTTAAAAGCGTGTGCTAGATGGTATGTAAACACTGTCATGTTTGATAAACACAGATACGACCGATCAACTTAATTCTATTCGATTTTTTCTATTCAATCAAAATTTATATGACAATAGGCTAAGGAAGAGTTTTTGGAGATGTTTAGAAAATTTTGTATTACAATAAAATTGCAACTTTCCAACACTATTTGCTCTTTATTACGCATAGTTCTTTCAGGAAAGTAATTTTTATTTTAGATTTAAAGAGTTATTGTATATATGCTTAAAATAAATTAATCGCAAACGACGCAAAGAAAATAAAGCAATTATAATAATTCTTATTATATTACCAAATGCCTAAACACAAATGAAGTCATATTGTGTAAATGCATAGACTTATACTAACATTACTGCATGTAAATAGTAGCAAAAGTATTTCTTAAAACAAAATAATACTCCGTTAAAAGATATGTACTGTTAAAAGTATACCAGACCCGAAAGGGTTAATCATGATTTATTTCTTGTTTTGTTCAATATGTATTTCTTTAAAACGTGGCAAAATGAAATCATGAACATTTCTAAAAATATGAATGAAATTGACATTTGCCCCTACAGTTACTGCACAGTGAATTTTTATTTAGTTATTTTGTATTTCATTTCTGTACAAGTTACGCAGTCAGAAATCACGACAAATCAAACTAGTCCTTGGGGAACATCGTAATACAAACCCATCATGGATATGCATACTATAAAATATGAAAATAAAACATGTGTAAACTATTTATGAAATACGTCGTAATTCCAAAATAAAATTTAAATGCATATTTAAATATTTTTAACACATAGTAATGCTCTATTACGGAATTGCGGGTAATACTTGATTATCCAGTCGACCAATTTTGACGTATAATATAAATCGTCAAACTACTCGTAAATTATACAAATTGGCTTAACTTTTATTTCAAATAACGAAATAACAAATAAATTGGTAAAAGATAAGGCTACAAACAAAACATTGAATTAAAAATTACTTGATGGCGTAAGAAACACATGTAACGTGTTTAATGTCAAGTGAATGTGACATTTACAATGAAACATTGTTGGCATTTAATCTTCCAAGTAATACCGAATTGCGTAAAAGAAGCATCCTTTTAACTTTAAAAATGATAATTATATTAACTAACAGTTTAATGTGTTGGATTCAGCATCTCTTTTCCAATTTAAATATTTCTTCGAATTGAAATTTGAATGAAATACACGCTCATGCGAAATCGAAGAATGTGAAAATTACGAGTACAAATATCTCGGCAACTAATTATCCGATAGACTTAATTTATTATGAAAAATTTGTTTTTTTATTGTCTTTTACTCCTTAAAATAAAAAAAATCGAAAAATTTTATGTACCTTTCACCAGAACGAATATTTTGAGGGTCCGAAAAAATAGTTCCCAATAATCGAGGTTGCTGATATGAAATAGGATTCTTTCCATTCTTACATAATGAGTACTCGCCAAATTTCAAGTCTTTATCTCAATCTTTTCGGAAGACAGATCGTTTACGAACCCTCAGACAGATGGACGGATAGACAGACAAGCGGACGCACTTTTTTTTTCTTCTAAAAATATGTTTTTCGTAATCTCCAGTCGCAGTGTCCGAAACGTGTAAATTCGTCAAAAAAATTTTTTTTTCGATTTTTAAAAGGAATGCAGGATTTACCCTTTACTATGTATGATGGGTGAGTAATACGATAAGAGAACTTGACACAAAGCTGTCGTCTAACACGTTTTTTGTATGAAATATTGTGTCGAAGTTGAAGAGTGAAATTGCACTTGCAATTGAAGAGCGAACAAGCAAAATACATGATTCATATGATAATAAGCGTATTTTGATAGCTTTTCACGCGCCATTTACAAATCAGCATATGCTAAACTCAAATTCGAATATGTTTCTGAACAGATTCCCAGCCGCCATTACTTTGATTGACATCATCCGATCTTCAAGAACACATAGATTTGCATACATTCCATGACATAAGGATTATGAATTACTTGTCTAAGGAGATGGTTACGTAAGGTAGGTTTTGTTTGGAATTCAGTGAAAGCATCGACTGATGACTTATGCATTGTATATATCCCGCAGCTGAGTAATTCTGACTATTGATGTTTAGTTTACTGAGTTAGACTACTTTCTACATTTAAATATTTTTATTTGAATAAATGTTTTATAAATGTTTCCCACTGGGCATATTCAATGATTTTTTTTTCCTATAATTATGTTTCGGCACATTTGAAAGAAAACATATCTACTCTTAAAGCATTGCTCAGAATAACTGATGTTTATCAATCGTGCTTCCTTTTACTTACAGAATTCAAATGTTGGCTATTAAAATTTCCTTTTGTGAAATGCTCATTTAACTCTTTCGGGTCTAGTGTATTATTAAAAGTACATGTCTTTTCACTGACAAGGAAGTTCTCCATATGGGCATACTCAGAAAATTCTGAAAAAATTACAGAATGTTCTTCTCATGTGGATATATACGTTTGTAAAAAAAATTTTGGCGGAACCCCAATAGAATGTTCGTAAAAAAATAATGAACATTTCTTTTATTTGGCGATTTATCATCGGTTGGCGAAAAAATAAAATTTCAAATAATACTTTTGTTGTCAAATTCTTTTTAAGGTAAAATTGTTTCATTTTGAACTTATTTAAAGAAATTTTATTTGTATAACGTTAGTTTTGTCAGCTTTAGTTTGTTTTAACTATATTTTTGTCATAATGTATTTAGAATGAAAATTGCCTGTGACATTTTATGAATTAAAACAAAATTTAAATTAATTAAAATTGTTTCAATCTCAAAATTAACTCCAATCTAATTGATCTCTGTCGATTCAATTTTATTGCTATGGAAACAAAAACTTCTCCGATATTGAAATGCATTACTGCAGAATTCTTCATCTGGTCTTTATTTTGTCTTACGCTTTAATATATGAAAAAATACTTTTCAATATAAAAGTTTTTTTTTTTTTTACATAAGAAATTATTTTTAACATGATATTAAATAACTGTAGCAAAAGCACCAGAAATATGTAATATAAAATACATCTATGTGTCAAGCTCACTCATTGTTCAAATTTAAATTCATTAAATACTATTTACACGTATTCTAAAATTTAATTGACAAGAAATTTTCACGTGCATTAAAATCGTTTGCTTTTGACGAGGGAAAATACTGCTCGCCAAATCGCATGACGCTTTCGTCTTTTCGCATCAAATACTTTAAAGTATTTTATTTTTTTACAGAGTTTCTTCTGTAATTCCGCCGCTAAATTTGACTGATCCTTTATTACATACATGAGTAGTTAAATCAGTATTTTTTTTTTCAAAAAATTCTGAGTATGCCCAGATTGGAGACCTTCCTTGTGAGTATTATTTTGTCTTAAAAATTACTTAATTGATTTTGACACATAGAAATGATAATATATGGTCATGCCTTTTTTATTATGACTTCCTTTATGTTTTGACATTTCGTAATAATAATTGTAATAATAGAAGTTTACTTAATTCTCTTTGCACCTTTGGCGATTCATTTATTTTATACATATATTTAACTCTTTAAATTAAAAATATAAGCTACTTTTCTGAACCAATCATGTATGGTAAAACGCAAAAAAAAAAAAAAAAAAAAAAAAACATTAGAAAGTTGTAACATCTGTTAAACCCTGTTATAATATGATATTTTCCAAACGTCCCCAAAAACTCTTCCTTAATCTATTATCATATTAACACGAATAGTACACAAAATAAGTACATTCGTTAGATTTCAGATAAGCAACAGTGAACAGCTTATAGCAGGAGTTTTCGGGCTCAAACCTGTGAATTTCTTGGGAAATGTCTGTGATTTGTGTAGTACCAATACTCATATCTTTCATATCTTCTTTTTCATATTCAAAAGTCATATCTTTTTTTTCATGGGAAAGCTTTAAAAACATTATTATCCATCATTAACTGTATGACCAAAAACATTCTTTGTCTAGTAAAACTCACAAACAGCAATTTGGTTAAAATCAAATTTTTTGAATAAACATTTCAATAAACAATCTTATTTTACTTGATAGGCGTAACGAAAAAATAAAAACAAATATTGACATGTTTCGATTCCATCTTATAAGAGTTATGGTTCTTATAAGACTGTATCGAAACATGTCAATATTTGTTTTTATTTTTTCGTTACACCTATGAAATGAAATGAAATGAAATGAAATGAAATAAAATTGTTTATTGAAATGTTTATATGTAAAAGATGTGTCTCAATATCTTGTGATTTAAATATCTAAAAGATTTAACAACTTTTTATGTTACTTTTTTGAATATTTATTTTATTTTTAATTGACGTGTTTTGAAGTTTCTTCGTGATTTTTATGCTGGTCAGAAAGGCAGGGCTTGGAGGGCAGTTACCCCGGGCCCACCTTTTTAACGGGCTTTTCCATGAGAGTAATCAAGATTTTTACTAAAGGGTGCCAAATGCTTAGAGCCCCTGTCCTCGCTCGAAAAAACGCTCGCGAGCTAATGCTATTCCTATGGGGAAGCATTTTTCTAATGACTCTTTCGCATTTTGACATTTTTTAATAATTTTTTTTGCATTGGATAGCTGAGGGGCACGCCGACAGCGCACCTTTTTTACTTTTTCGATTTTGGTTGCAGATATTTTTTACAAAGTTAGTTTCACTTTCAAAACCGGTTTCGAAACTGAAAGTGCTTTTTAAAAAAATATCTGAAACCAAAATCGAAAAAGTAAAAAAGGTGTGCTATTGGCATGCACCTCAGCTATCCAGTGCAAAAAAAATTATTCAAAAATGTCAAAATGCGAAAGAGTTATTAGAAAAATGCTTCCCCATAGGAATAGCATTAGCTCGAGAGCGTTCCCTCGAGCAAGGACAGGGGCCTTAAAATTAGCCAAAAATGACTGAAATGCACATGTTTTCAAATATTTAGGAAGGGAGCTCGGTCTCCCTTTTCCTCTCTGCTTCCAGTATTCCCTCCATACATGCAGAAAACAAACTATATCATTAGAAAACTAATGATTCAAATTTTATCACAACTTGGTATTCTATAGTTTTAAAAGAAATTCTTTATTAATGTTTCCTCATAATGTAACAAGTGAAAATCATTAATTATGAAAAATTTTGAGCCTTCTTTTTTAGACATCTTATTATGTGCGCAGATAAGCTAAGTAAAAGTTTGCAAAGAAATACTCGTGTCAATCAATCTTTATTTATTAATATTATTATTAAATTAGTATTTCTTTTAAACTTGTGACCCTCTTTTTGTGATATCTCATATAGAGATGTGAGCAGTACCAAGTACAAAATTTACACTAACAGAAACATTCGTCAATATACACTAAGTTTTGGTTATTTTTTCACAAATAATTTCCGTACTCCCAGAAAACGTATTTGATCTGTGAATTCATTAAGAAAGTCGAAAAATGAGGAAGCGATTCCGTTTATTTCTAGCACGCATGCGTATTGGGTCTGTTAATAATAAATTCTAATTTATTTTTAAAATGAAAAACAAAATATTCTATAGATTTAAATGTCTAATTTAGTTTAAAAAGACAAATGTTTTCGAATTTAAAAATAAATAACAGTTACTTTCTTCATTCATTCAAAAATTCTCACAATTTGTTACTCAAATGAATAAAGTTGAATTTACTAAGTTATTTATATAATAAATATTCGCATTTAAAGTATACTTTAAGTGAACACATTTAAAAGATATTTTAATTAAAAAATAAAATGCAAGAAAAAATTGATATTATTAAAAAAAAATCTTATCAAATAAAAATAGAACATCCATATTTTTCCTTTAGCAATCTACGTATATATATTTAAAATTCACATTTTTATACTATATTAATATAAACGTATAAAAACCCCAGCCACAGTTTAATTATTAAAGATGAAATATTACCGAAATTAACTTCAAAATTAAAAGCTCTTTAACGAAATAAACCAAACCATACTCATATGAAATAAACGCTTCTACTTTAAAGCACTTTCCTCTTGTACAACCGTGGCGCCGAGGCAGGGCGCTGCTGGGGTCGTTCGAATGCTGGGGTCGTGAGTTCGATCCTCATGTTGGCCGCATTCATCTTTTCCAAACTTTTTTGAAATGTTTACCTCTTTTTACTTCTAATATTTTACCTCTTTTGACGGAGAAAAAAAATAAACGGATGTTCGTCAATCTACAAATAATTACTGGCAGCAGTTCTGCCAGTACATTTTCTGTGAAAAGACGGAAGTTTTTTTGAGAGTGTATGTATGCTTACAATATGTATGAAATTTAGTATTAGATACTTCTACATTATTCACAAAACAATTGCTCTAGATTGATAGAAGGGAGCCCAAAGAATGATGCTTATCCCCCCCCCCCCCATAGCCAATCGGGCCTTGCAGAAATGAAAACACGGAATTGCCGTATCACTCACTACACCTGGGTGATGATACTATTCTTTTTTTGAACACGATAACCGCTCGTGGACGATAACATATTCCGATAAACCCTACGCGTGCTGTACTTATTTGAAATCATTCGAGCGTTTAGCTCGGGAGATAGATGAATCTCTTATCTGCCCCAATGTCTGAAACCTGCGTGAAAATGTGAAACATCTCTGTTGGTACAGGTGAGCATTTAAAGACGGTATCATTCCTTACTTGCATGTGAACGTGAAGATTAATTTGATATCGATCTCAGATTGTAATCGCAAATCTAACGTAACGTCTCGAATCGCGTGTGATTTGGAGATGAAAAATCGTGTCATATTGTTGTAGTTGTAACTGTCATTAACAGGTAGATTTTTGTTGTACCTGTCAAGTTGTGATAATTGTTTTTTTGCGGATGACTGACCATGCTATTGTTGATGAACTGAGTCAATAACAGTAATGAAATATTATTTTGAAGGATTTTTCATTTAGATAATAGAGTTATTCACAACAATTATAACTGCTTGCAGTTGTCGGAATTAATTTTGTGAACCTCAGGAAGCAATAACTCACAACAATAGACATCTGAAGCCTTTCCTTACATTTTGTTGTAGTGTAATGGCCAGTTTCAACCGCAAGTCACAAATTGAAGTAAAATCCGTTAATAAAGAAGCTAGCGAAGCATGTTATTATTTTTCGAATTAATGCTATTACAATTGTTTCGCTAATCGTTTATATATATACTCTTGACGCTACGATATTAATCCCTAAAAACTATTTTTATTTAATTCTTAGTTTATAATTAAGGGTTTTCTATGTTATTTCATTTTATGGTTACTAAAAATTATATAAGCATTGGTGCAACTATGTGATAAAACTTGAAACAATGTATTCAAAAACGCAAATGCTGTTTATACTTTCTATTTTTTTTAATTATTGACTTGAAGAGAAAGCGATTTTCATCTAAGCTTGTTTGTACATTCTATGCATCGTGTATATATCTGTAACATATGCCCATGTTTTAATTTCGACATTTTTTAAAGATAAATTCTCTCAATACTCCCTCTAGTTTTCATCCAAATGTATTCATGACTGGTTTTTATGTCCCCGTCTCCACTTTTAAAAACATCAAAACGACAGCGTACATTTCATTAAGGTTTACATTCTTTTATCATTTATTTATTTATTTATTTATTGTATTCTTTGAGCAAATAGAATTATTACACAAATCCATTGTTATATGTTAATTAACTTGGAATGTGATAAACCTTTTACATGAAAAATACCTTGTAAATTATAGATGAACTCAGTCGTCATAATTTTACTAAATAAACCTCGTGATTAGTTCGTTTAAAGATCTTATGATTTGACGCTTATATTAAAACAGGAAGGCTGCGTGATTAGAAACTATATGCATCTATTTACCTTTTAATAGATTCTTGAATCAGATCAGATAACTTTATTTGATCAGAAACGGGTTGTAGTAGTCTAGTGGTCATAGCACCGAACTGCAGACTGAAAGGTCCCGGGTTCGATGCTCAGCATCACCAAAGACCCACCAAGTGTATGCAGTGTACGCGCTCCTTAAATAAAAAGGTACTGAATGTCCTGTGGTCGGTCGTAACAGTTACCATGGTTATTGATCACTGGAGAAACTTTCCCTCTTCTTCGGTGATATATCAAAATTGAGAAGGGGCGATGTTTTGTGCTGCCATCTATTGGGGCTTTGCCGAGCATCCAGAAGTATGACTTTCAACCCCCTGGGTACAGTTCAGTGGGAGCTCCAGCACCCCTCTTGCCCTTCGGACACACGTCAAGAACAAACGTATCAGAAACGGTGATTCTGTTACGGTCGTTTCAACTATAACTTTATTCGTTGCCAGCCGGGTTGACTATAATTTTTTCGGTTTGGGTTTTGATTCTTTCGGGTCGAGTTCCGGTCTATCCAATTATTCAAAAGAATTGACATAGATATTTTCAAATAGAAGAGATTATGCATTTTAAATATTAAACATTATGCTAATTTTCATAGAAAATTGATACATTAGAGATAATTGTAGATTTTTTTCCCCACTATTGTACTAAAATATGGATTACTTTTCTTCTGTCTAGGTCTGAATATTTCAGTTTTGGGTTGAAATTTGTCGTATTCGATACGGTTTAGGTTGTCAGATTTTTTTATCGGATTTCGGCTTGCCTGAACAAAATTTTTCGGCTTCGGATTGGATACAACTCGACTCGTACAAGACTATGCCTCGCATCTGACGCGTAGGCTCTTTTCTTACAGATTTACGAGGCATCCTAACAGAAAGATGATAAAATAGTTTTACATCTTTTAATTTTCAGAACGACCTTAGATACTGAACTACTTTTTAAGTTGCATAACATATCGCACCCTTGCTACAAAAGTGTCACAACTCAAAAAATGGGCTTTTTGGGTTATGGTTTCTATGTGATTTAACACTCCTCTACCAACCACCTAAAATAGAAGATAGTGCAGTCAAAATCCAGCTACCAGACAGCAGTTGTGTTTGCAAAATGGGCCACTGAGCCTAGTCTACCACAGCCTGAAACAGTTTTTCGCATTTTCTGAAAATCGAAGTTTTTTGAGTTATGACACTTCCCAGGTCAAAATTTATGCTTGTACCAGCAAAAAAAAAATGTGCTCGTTATTGCTAGGTATTGCTATGTCTGCTAGATTTCCATGCTATTATATGCTAGCTAGCATCACATGCTATATCGCTAGCTTGCACAACAAAAGCATGACAAGTTATATGCAAGCATTTCATGCTTATTTCCAGCAAAGTGGGCCAATACACACCATGAATTGCTGGAAATTCTGCTGGAATCAGCAATGTGTAATGCTAGTTTATGCTATTTTACTCGTTGGGTTATAGCACTTGGTGCTTGTCTAGCAAACAAATACCAGCATGAATTTTGACCTGGGTTTTTTTACAAGAGTGCGATGTGATTCATCGGAGAAAACCATGCCCGCCTGTCGGGCAATTTCTGCCTCCCCCCCTCCTCCCCCCCGCACTCCTTTTTACTATGCAGTTTCGATTTTGATAGTATGGCATTTTAAGGGAAAAAACGTGTTTTTAATGGAATGAAGATTTTATTTTTCAAAAAATTAACTAATTAACTCAAAATTTGCAGAAAATGAATTCGAAAGTGAACTCGCGAGATTCAGTTCAGTAAGTCATGTTCAACATTAAATTCATACCAGAAAATAATGGAGTTTTTTTTTAACCAGCTTGTGACGAAGCTGGTTCGATTGTATGTTTTTTCATGTATGCCCATGCATAATATTCAAATGATTGGTCAGATTTTCAAAAAAGTTGGAAGGGGTCGTGGTCCCGTTAAAAATTCAACGAGAACCCCGAAAAGGTTATATGTGTATGCTTGTCCATTTTGATGTCCTTTTCTATTTTCTAGGTTGAATTTTTTGTAAAAATTAGTTAATCGCCGCGATATTTCGCAAACATATAATAAGTAATTAATAGTGCAATGAGGCGAGAAAGAATCTCTTGAAGTAAATATTTTTAAGTTTTCTTTTTCTTAAAAATATTCTCATAATCTATTATCATTCATCTATTATCTATAATCATTCTATTAAAAATAATTTTCTTAGAAATACTTAGTTCTCCAAAATATTTTGCGAATTCGAAAATTTTCCTTCGAACTTCGTCTGTATTTTTATGACTCTGTTGATAGATTCAGAACCTCTTTCAGTGAATTTAATTGCAAGGGACTATAGGTGACTTTCTTTAATAGTAACTAATGTCCTTGCTAGTTACATTATACATACGAATATTTAGGCTACGAATTATATAAGCATAAATAGATAATGATGATAATAATAATTAATTTAACTTATCTACTTTTTATGTTGTATTTATTAATATAAAACGTTAAATCTGTTTTGCTAGTTTCTACGTTGCGTATATTTAACTCAATATAAGTATCAGAATGGCGAAAAGGTGGAATCTAGTTACTAATTCAACCCTCCTTCAGTCAGTCTAGCTGTGGGAAATTTTGGATATTCTTCTTTGGCAGTAACTATTAATATTCTTGTTTTCAATTTTTATGTAGATGAATCATTAGACAGACTATTAAATATATAAAAAATACAAATAAAGCTCTATTTTCATTTTTTTTATCTGCTCTATATTTAATGTTTTTATCTCTGCTAAACAGTTTAAAAATATCTTATTAATGTTTAAGTTGCCGTCTCTTGTTTACTGTATTTGAGATCAAACCATTTTGAATTAAAGCATGTTACGTAAGTGATTGTGAAACTGAAATACCAGAGATAACATTCATTGTTATCATGCCCAACTGAAATCTCAGAAATAGAAATCTTTCAGATTTATGTATCGTATATTAATTAAAGACTCTGGAATGAAAATATAACTTAATGGTAAATATTGTTTCAGAAGTATGTAGTAGCATCTTTTATATTAATATTTATTAGTATTATTTTATTATTCTGCAATGTTTATAGATCATTTTCTTTGTATGGATATGACAAATTGTGTCCAAATAAACAAACTGTGGTCAACAATGTTTTAGAGTTTCTTTATGTTAACAAATAAGTTCAAATTGTCTTTTTAAATTTTTAACTGTTTCTTTATTATTTATATGTTACAAATCCAAAATTGGCTGCTACAATTTATTGCATTCTTACAAATCTTAATTGATCAGGCTGAAATTATTTATAAATGTAGACTTCGATATGAATTGGTTAACATTTTGATAACTTGTATTCTGTGTGATGTCGATCAATTGCCTTTTGTGCACAATCCTGAAAAATAGCTTGTTTTGATTTTATGACTGTCGGAAGATATTTATATTAGCTGCCAACTTTCAGGTTTTTTTTTTTTTTAAATTCAATAAACATAATTTGAACCACAAGTTACTAGCCCTATATATTTAGCTATACATAGGATAATTACGAGAGAAATGGATCAGTCAAATATTTCGTTAATGCGGCATCCTACTGGGGTGTCTCTATCTTAGTCAGACACTTAAGGATATTTTGTATGACATGATACTTTTTGCTTTTGAAATATTAAAAAACCTAATATTTTAGCTTTTCAGCTAAATATCATTGTTGCTTTTGAAAAGTCAAATAATGTATTTATATTTATGCTTTTAAATGTTTTTGTTGATATGCAATCGATGTAGTTTTAATGATGTAATCTCGAGTAACATTTAGGCTTCTAAATAACCTAAAATGACGACGCAATATTTACAGATTGAAGTCATCGATAGTCTTTAGGATTTAAACAATAAAATTTTCTGATCTTTTGGCTTGTAAGTCAGTCAACAAGGTAAAGTTTCAAAATAATTTGTATCTTTAAGATGCGGCCGTTTGTAATGTAATATTTTATTGAGAAAAGGTAAAAGAATTATATATATTGTACATATTTCATATTTTTCCATTCCAGTTACGAACAGTATAACGCTAAGATGCTTCCCCTTGCTTTCTCTTTTATTTATTTATTTATTTTTTAAAGATACTTAAGAACGTACACTAGTCACGCGGTAAAAGCCGAGCGCTAATGTAAAGTCTATGGGGGCGTTTTTTTCGAATATCTCGCTCAAATTTTAATATTTTTACATGATTTTTTTTGCATAGGATAGCTAAGGACGATTCACAACCGGCCTAGTTTTTACTTTTTCGATTTTTCTTATATATTTTTTATATTACGATAGTTTCAATTTCAGAACCGGTTTAAACCGGTTCCGAAAATTTAAGTGATTGTTTAAAGAAAATCTGAAACGAAAACTGAATAAATTTAACTTTTTCAAAAAAATGTATAACCGACTCCAAAAAAAGCGCTAAAAAGAATTAAATAATTCTATAAAATTCTCTGACGACAAATCGTTATCCAATAATCACACATTGACTATCATGTACCGGTATAAAACGGTTAAATTTAATATATAGAATTTAATATCCACCAAACATAGATTTTCCAGAGAATATTTTTTACAAGAGATTAATTTACATATTTTTGATTTAATTTTTGAATATATACATATAAAAAGTAAGGAATTACTTTTTGAAGTTGGTGCCAAACAATCATAATCGAAATGATTTCACCATTTTATTTATGGTACTAGACATAATATATCCACAATTCTTACTATACTTAAGATAGTTTGGCACCAACTTCAAAAAGTAATTCCTTACTTTTTATATGTATATATTCAAAAATTAAATAAAAAATATGTAAATTAATCTCTTGTAAAAAATATTCTCTGGAAAATCTATGTTTGGTGGATATTAAATTCTATATATTAAATTTAACCGTTTTATACCGGTACATGATAGTCAATGTGTGATTATTGGATAACGATTTGTCGTCAGAGAATTTTATAGAATTATTTAATTCTTTTTAGCGCTTTTTTTGGAGTCGGTTATACATTTTTTTGAAAAAGTTAAATTTATTTCCTACTTTTTAGTTATTTATACGTAATACATAATTATGTGTACTGACATATGATGGCTCTTTGCAACGCATTACTAATGGTCGCACTTTGCTGAGTTCTGATGTATTCGCTTTACTAATCAATGTTTGATTGTCAACTTTTCAAATGACACATCGGTTAGTATCGTTGTGAATCTTTAGGTTTTTTGAATGCGTAACGTATTTGGCACGACGAAAAGCTACCGCATTCATGAAATCTTAAAGTCAAAATCAAATCGTAGGGACATCGGAAGTGGTTATCAAAAGGTGACAATTCCTCAAGTAAAGTGTCCTTACACATAAGCGCGCGGCAAAGCGCTTCCATATATGAGTAAACAGCAAAATGACTCCATGTATCAATGCATAGTAAAATGCTTTTCCAGTGTAGTCAAAAGTACTCCCTCCTTCAGTCAGAAAAAGCAAAAAGAAAAATTTTAACAAAAATCGCCCTATGATTCAATAGATAAACAACAACAATCTAATTCCTATAAATGCAGTAAAGGTGTCGGAAATGAGCGGTGATGATTCGACGAAGAATCCAAAAATCATAACCTGTACTTGGCTGCATCTATAAGAGAGTGACAGCATTCGATGCCCAAATGTTTTCTTCATGGATGCTTTTGTCCCAACTAAACTGTTAAAAATTTGAAACTCACTCCACCGCTTTTATGAAAAACGATTATTTCAGCCTATCATGGAGCATTCTCATGGGTCAAAAGACAAATATTTTATAAAAGCGGGGGAGTGATGATGCAGCAAAAGGGTAAAATTTTTTACAGTGTATGTATGAGATGTTCCATAAAAGGGATGGAGTGACGACGCAGCAAAAGCTAAATTTTTAACAATGTATCGCAATGCTAGGCATTTTCTATTATAAAATTTGATGATGATTTCCTGGTAGAATTCGATTGTACGCCGAATGATCCTTTATTTCTACACAGACATAAATACATAATCCATGTTATTTTACAAATTCGTGTACATACAAGGACAAGATAGCACAAGGAAATATTACGACACAAGAAAAGTACAACCGGGAACTACACATGAAGAGTGTGTGCAATGGAGCCAGGGGGATTCGAACCCATAGCCTCCTACGCTCTCAAGAGATTAGCAGCGTGGTGTCTTAACCACTCGGCCACAAGGACCCCCTTGATGACTCATTTTTGTCCAGAATCTTTTCAATAAATCGAATACTGTGCTCCATGTGTCGTCATATTCACATCGAGGAATCCTACATGAACAAAATCTGAAATCATTCTGGTGTCTAATTCGGTAACTAAATCTGAATCTAAAGATAATTTTGTTACACATATCTATGCTCTTTATTTTGCATTGATATGTAGAGATAATTTTTTCCTCCGGAGCAAAATATATACTAAAGGATTTTTATCTTTTCAACTTCTTAAGGATGTCGATTGGTATCGATGTCTATTTCCGCTTTAGTGGATGCGAAAACTTGTCCATTTAAGCTTTAACATTTCGGAAATTTATCGCATCCAGCAGACTTTAAGGCCGCACACTAGGCACAGAAAAAGACCCGGATAATAATGTGAAGTTTATGAGGGCGTTCTTTTCAAATATCTCGCTCAATATTTAAAATTTTTACGCGATTTTTTTTCTTCATAGGATAGCTGGGGATATTCCACAACCGGCCTAGTTTTTGCTTTTTCAATTTTGGTTTCAAATTTTTTTTAAAAAATTATTTTAAATTTCAAAACCGGTTTAAACCGGTTCTGAAAGTGAAACTATCATTATGTAAAACATAAGCAAAATCGAAGAAGTAAAAACTAGGCCGGTTGTAGATCGTCCTCGGCTATCCTATGCAAAAAAATCATGTAAATATATTAAAATTTGAGCGAGATATTTGAAAAGAACACACCCATAGTCTTTACACTAACATCCGAGACTAGTGTAGTGCCTTAAGGTCCACATTGAAATCTACAAACTTCGTAAATGGGCATTGAAACGCTGACAATCCATCAGTATACGTTAAAATTATTGTGAAAAATTACCTTTGTTTTTAAAGCTATCTATTTTCTGACTAATGAGAGCGATCTAAAAACGTTTATGGAGCGTTTTCATTGGTCAGAAAATAGATAGTCTTTAAAAACAGAGGTAATTTTTCAAGATATTTTAAACAGGGTACACTGTTAAAAAATTGACCCTTTTGCTGCATCGTCCCTCCACCGCTAATATAGAAAACGATTACTTCAGCCTATTATGGAGCATTCTCATGGATCAAAAGTGAGATATTCTATAAAAGCGGGGTAGTGACGATGCAGCAAAAGGGTCAGATTTTTTACAGTTTAACGTACGCGTACACAATCAGAGCGCGTCAAGTTGCTTCTACGATTCAATGCATAGCAAAGTAATTCTGAATGTTCGTATATATTAAAATACCCTTTTCAGTCATAAAAACTAAAAAAGAAGATATTATCAAAATCACACCATGATTCAACATGCGTCTATATGAAAATAGCAATATTTGAAGTTAAGAATGTTCTTTAATAAACGCGGTTTTCCAAAGTACAGAAAATTTAAGAAATTTTGTTCCAGAACTTGGCAGAAGTCGCCTGAACGAGTTTGTTTTATGGGTGAAAGAAGTTAACTAGCTTAACTTTAATGGTAAGCTTCTCAAAATTTTTCGTCATTTATATTTGTCCAAATGTAAACCTAGCACATAGCAATGTACTTTAATCACTTTGTGAATCCGGCATAACAAGCACCCTCATACACAGACACTCTTGCTTTAACGTGTAAGGCACTTTAGAGATGAATTTTCAGCTTTTCGATATCGAATTCTCATGTCTGGATCGATGTGGATCTTTCACTTTGGTGGATACAAGAATTGTTCCAGCTAAGATTTCGTACTTTGGAAAAAAACTAGCATCTCTGCAACAGTGGTTAGGATCCAGAAGGATTATTCGCTGTTAAGCAAAACAAGATTGACCAATCATAAGTCTTCATTTTTGAGAACTTTTCATTGTTCGAAGGAGAGAGTCTGGAATACATGGAGTGAAAATCTGCTATCGACACTGTAAAAAATTTTACCCTTTTGCTGCATCGCTAACCCATCGCTTTTACAGAACTTCTTTGTTTTGACCAATGAGAATGCTCCATAATAGAGCGAAGTAATCGTTTCCTATAAAAGCGATGGAGTGACGATGCAGCAAAAGGGTTCAATTTTTTACAATGCAAGCAGTGCTAAAAATTTGTATCCTTTAAATGTGCAACGATGCTACTGAATTCCAACGTGTCGATCGTAGCGACATCTGCGGCATTTTCGTGATACATTATCTAGACTAGCAATAATTCTTGCATTTTTAGAAAATGTCTTGCAAATATCTTTAAACTTCATTAACATTGTTGCACATTTAAAGATTAGAACATTTTAGCGCTTTTTTTAAAGTGTTACAGAGGGCGTGTTCAGCACAACTTTTCGGTTACTTACCGACCACTTACCGATTGTAGACAAGTACGAAATGAAAATCAAAGAGAAGTGTGACGTCAGCTACAATTCAACAGAATAGTTTTCATTGATGCACCAATTTGCTTTCGTAATTCCCTACAGTCGGTCGGTAACATTGGTTACTTTTGTAAGTTTCTCTGAAAACGCCCTGAGATAGCCAATTTCCACACTATATCTTCTAGATGCTATATTTCCTGTTTCTTGCATAAGAGAACTTGTCCGGAATCAAGGTAGAATTTGCGCTGTTAGCGAAACCAGATTAACGAATCAGAAGCCTGAATTTTAGCAAATTTTTCAATGCTTTAAATAATTTTTTTTGTTAATAAATCTCGTTTCGTAAACAGCGCAAAATTTATGTGAATCCTGGCCCTCGTACAGTTAGGATTTTGCACTTTGAACACTGTTAAAAATTTGAAACTTTTATTTTATTGTCAACACATCGCTTTTATAGAAAATGATTACTTCATTGTATTATGGTGAATTCTCTTTGGTCAAAATAGAGATATTCCATAAAAGCGGTGGAGTGCAGCAAAAATTTCAAACTTTTAACAGTGAAATGATCGTGTGTCTATGTAAGTATAACATGAAAGCATGCGAAATGAACACTTCTAATTGGTCGATTGCTTCAAAATGAATTTGAAATTTAAAGTTTTTATTTTTTAAAAAGTTCTAATTATCAGATTTTTATGAAATTCGAATGGGACCACATGGGCTTCATACGCTTTCAAACAAAAAAAGAATTATCAAAATCGGTTCATATTTGCAAAAGTTATGCGTGAACAACAAATACATACAGGTCGAAATCATAACCTCCTCTTTGAAGTCGGTTAAAAAGTAAAAACTAGGCCGGTTGTGGATCGTCCTCAGCTATCTTGTGCAAAACAATCATGTAAAAATATTAAAATTTCAGCGAGATATTCGAAAAGAACGTCCCCATACACTTTACATTAGCGCTCGGCTTTTACCGCGTGACTAGTGTGTGCTCTTAATCCTCTTAAAATATGAAAAATATCTGATTTTTATATTTTTAATAATTTTAGGTCATTCCTAACATCAGAAGTTCAATGAGATAGCAGGAAACCTTGGAAAAGATGGCCCGCAACGGAGAACCTTTGGAAGATTACTGGCAAGAGTGCAATAGCTTCGAAGATGGAACGCAGAACTTTGAAGACGAGGATGACTGCTCCAAAACACCCGACGGTAATGTACCTTCATTTTGAAAAAATTGCCCAGCCTTTAATGTATTATTTACAGTCCTACATAAGGTCGAGAACATCATTTTATCCGAATTAGATCCGCCCTATGGTTTGGATCGGGTCGATACTAATTGTTTTCGTTGCAAGTTGGGTTGAATTTAAATGTTTATTACACATTTCCTGAAAATGTTAATTAAAATTTTTATAAAAAAGTGATGGTCCTTGTTATTTTAAAAATCCAATTGGTTTTAAAAAGTTTTTATCATTTAAATGTTTTGTTTTCGGGTTGGATTTTGATTTTTAGATTGGACTGGGCTGACCTGATTTTTCTAAAGAAACTCGTATATATTTTTTTAATGAAAAGAATAAATATGTGAATGTTAATGAGTGTATATATTTTTCTTAAAAATAAGATTAATATTGATAATAGAAGACATTTTTTTCCGCTGGCCTTTGGTTGGCGAATTTTTTATGTCTAGTTCGGGCAGGATTCTCGCTGGCTTTTGACCAACATTAGTGATTTGGCGAATAAGAAATAAAAAAACAGTAGCCAAATGAAAAAAAAAATGTTAGCAAAATAGATTTAGGGTGAAACTCTGGAAAATCTACTTTTAGCTTTTTATTGTATCTTTTTTTTCAATGTGTTCTAAAATTCCACATTTTTTGTCTTTGCTTAGAAATTCTACTATACACCACAAAAACTATTAAAAATAAGTACATTCTAAATGTCTCCTGAATGTCGAAATTCTTCGAACATTTTTTAGAGGTAAATTTCTATGATATTTCGACTATAATCGACAGAGAAAAATGTTCAATGATACATTGCATGCGATAAATGGCAAATTCAATGCCACATTTCAGCAAAACTTTTTTCGATTTGGCGATGCGAGTAATTGTGATTGCAATTTTTCCGACGACGCATAGATAGTAATAAACTGACAAGAGAGAAATATTTATCGTATTATCCTTTCTGTGTCTTTGGCTATTACAAAACTGAATTTGTGCTAAGTTTGTATCTCTATAAATAATAGTATAAATGGCACGGTGCGATTGAAAGTGAAAAACGATATCAACCATACAGTGACGTGCATAAGATTCTCAACTGTAACCACACACAAAAAAGGGCAGAAATTGAGCACTCGCAATTTGGCGAGTGTGATTGTTCATTTACTCGCCAAATGAAGCATTTTGGCGATTTGGCGCAATGGCGAGCGGCAGCGAGAATCCTGGGTTCGGGTTGAATTTGAAAATTTTCGACCTGCATGGATCGTATTGTTCTCGATCCGTGCAGGTCTATAAAAGACTCTAGTCTGATTAAATCCTTAAAGATGATTGTTAAAGGGAAAGCATGGTATAAAATGTGTGGTATAGACCGGGGTCCTTTGGCCTAATTTTTCTTTAAGGTTTTTTATTTTTTTTCTTTAGTTAACTGTTTTTTTTCATTCTTAACTTGTAAAAATTTCTTTAGATAGTTTCTTTACCATTAGTCACAACTTTAACATTTAGAATGTATAAATTAATTAAGTAAAAAAAATGTAATATAACTCGTTTTGTCAAAATTTATAAAAATCAACATTTTAAAACTTAAATATAATTATTGAAAGAATAATCAATTTTAATTACTATTTTTTTACATTAATAGTTTTAGCATATGTCTTACAATACCTGAAAATAAGTTACCTAATAAGGAAGGTCTCCATACGAGCATACTTCAAAATATCTGAAAAAAAAAAATACAGCATATTCTTCTCATGAGAATATATACGTTTAAAAAAAACCTCCGAACCTCCATACAGCGCCCCCTCCCCCTCCCCCCCCCCCAAAAAAAAAAAAAATATTGTTTGGCGATTTTTCGACTTTTGGTGATGGAATACGATTTCAAAAAGTACTGTTTTATGTCAAATATACACTTTAAGTAAATAAAAAATTCATGTTGAACTTTTTTATATATATTTAATTTAAATAACATTATTTTTTTTCAGTTTTAATTTTTTTAAATATAATTTTGCTAGATCGATATTTATATGGATTTACATTCAAATTTAATCATCAAAATTTGCAATTAAGATTGTTTCAAGCTCAAAGTCCAATTGAGTACTGCCGATTCGATTTTGTTGTTATGGGAATATCTGGCTTTTATTTTAGAACACATTTAAATGTAGGGAAATATTTTTTCTCGATATGAAATTCTTATGTATAAAAAATATTTTTTGGAATAAATTAAATAATTACAGCAATAAGCAATATATAATATAGATATTTATATACAGGGTGTTTCTAAATTCATGGTCCAAACTTTAAGGGGTGATAGTACACATCAAGACAAACAATATTTAAATAGGAAACCAAGGGTCCCAAAGTCTTCCGAAGGGGATAGGCGCCATTAAAGTTTAGGGTCCAAAAATTCAAATGATTATGAAAAACAGAAAAATTGGTCGATTCGTTTGCGGTTTTCACTAAAATTATTCTTTATGTCAGTATTGTCTTGAAAATAAATTATAAAGATAAATTTCAAAAAATGACGATAGAGGACGCTTTAGACTTTAGAGTAACGAACAACTATTTTTTACCGTTATTTTTTGCATCTCATTAAAGATTTCATAAGCTTAGACTTAAACTTAAATTTTGAGCTCAAAATCTGAATAGTTGGAAGCAGTTAAGTAGCACAAACTTAACTGTGTTCAGAGGGTTTTAAATTCAAATGATTATAAAAAACGGAAAAATTGGCCGATTGATTTGCGGTTTTCACTAAAACTATTCTTTATGTCGGTATTTTATTGAAAATGAATTATAAAGATAAATTTAAAAAATGCCGATAGAGGGCGCTTTAGACTTTGGAGTAACGTACAACTATATTTTACCGTTATTTTTCGCATCTCATAAAATTTTCTTAGAAGCTTAGACATAAACTTAAATTTCGAGATGAAAATCTGAATCGTTGGGAGTGGTTAAGTAGCGCAAACTGAACTGTGTTCAATGGGGGTGGGGAGGTTCGAATTTCAAATGATTATAAAAAACGGAAAAATTGTTCGATTCGTTTGCCGTTTTCGCTAAAACTATTCTTTATGTCAATATTTCCTTGAAAATAAATTTTAAAGATTAATTTTAAAAAATACCGTTAGAGGGCGCCTTAAACTTTGGAGTAACCAACAACTATTTTTAACCGTTATTTTTTTGTATCTAATTAAATGCTTGTAAAAGTTCAAACTTAAATTTTGACCTCAAAATCTGCATCGTTTTGAGTAATTAAGTGCGGAAATTTGAAATGTGTTCGAGGGGTGGGGAAGGTAACATTTTAACTCCTGAACACTGTTCAGTTTCCGCTTCTTAACCCCTCCATCGATTTAGAATTTGAGCTCAAAATTTAAATCTAAGCATTTGCAAGCATTTAATTAGATACAAAAAATAACGCTTAAAAATAGTTGTTGGTTACTCTAAAGTTTAAGGCGCCCTCCATCGGTATTTTTTGAAATTAATCTTTAAAATTTATTTTCAAGGAAATATTGACATAAAGAATAGTTTTAGCGAAAACGGCAGACGAATCGACCAATTTTTCCGTTTTTTAAAATAATTTGAAATTTGAACCTCCCCACCCTCATTGAACACAGTTCAGTTTGCTCTACTTAACCACTCCCAACGATTCAGATTTTCATCTCAAGTTTATGTCTAAGCTTCTAAGAAAATTTTATGAGATGCGAAAAATAACGGTAAAATATAGTTGTACGTTACTCCAAAGTCTAAAGCGCCCTCTATCGGCATTTTTTGAAATTTGTCTTTATAATTCATTTTCAATAAAATACCGACATAAAGAATAGTTTTAGTGAAAACCGCAAATCAATCGACCATTTTTTCCGTTTTTTATAATCATTTGAATTTAAAACCCTCTGAACACAGTTAAGTTTGTGCTACTTAACTGCTTCCAACTATTCAGATTTTGAGCTCAAAATTTAAGTTTAAGTCTAAGCTTACGAAACCTTTAATGAGATGCAAAAAATAACGGTAAAAAATAGTTGTTCGTTACTCTAAAGTCTAAAGTGCCCTCTATCGTCATTTTTTGAAATTTATCTTTATAATTTATTTTCAAGGCAATACTGACATAAAGAATAATTTTAGTGAAAACCGCAAACGAATCGACCAATTTTTCTGTTTTTCATAATCATTTGAATTTTTGGACCCTAAACTTTAATGGCGCCTATCTCCTTCGGAAGACTTTGGGACCCTTGGTTTCCTATTTAAATATTGTTTGTCTTGATGTGTACTATCACCCCTTAAAGTTTGGACCATGAATTTAGAAACACCCTGTATATATAATATATATTAAACTCTCTCATTGTTTAAATTCATTAAATACCATTTAAAAAAAGCATTCTAAAAAAAAACAACAGTTTTCAGTTTCATTAAAATCGTTTGCTTTTGACGAGGAAAAGTGCTGCTCGCCAAATCGTGCAACGCTTTCATCTTTTCACACCAAATATTCGAAAGCATTTATTTATTTATTTATTACATACTTTCCACTGTAATTTGCCGGTAATTTTGACTTATCTTTTATTACATACATAAGTAGTATAATTAATATATATTTTTTTTAATTCTGAGTTGCCCAGTATGAAGACCTTTCTTGTAAGTTTGATAACAAAAAATTATCATTTTCCCTTAATGTATAGTATACATTTTCTGTCTGTTTTTTTACAGAAGGTGAGGCTGAAGAAGAATGGCTTCGTGAAGCTGGTTTCCAAAATCTCGTCGATACAGGTAAGCATGAATTTAACTTGGACGTATTCGTTCCAGTCCAGTTGCGTGATCGATTAAGACATTAGTCGTTCACTTCATATTATTATAACTTATCACTCAGGATTTGTTTTGAAAGATTATATATTTAGGTACGGTCTGCATGCAAGCGCGATCTTAATCTATTATTTCTCTTGTCGATGTTACTTTTTCTAAATTTTTACAAAACATGGAACGATGAATGAGATATCATTTAAAAGGTTTTTGAATCGACTTCTAATTTAATACACTCACATTTCGGAAAAATAAGCTTTTCAGCTAAAAATTGCATAAATTAAATTAAATCAGCATTATTTACTTAAATTAAATGAATGTTTTTCTCTCAAATCATTGTGGCCAGAAAAATGAAATACCACACGCTATATCATCCTCAGCAATGATTACAAAAAAATGAAATATGACGTCTCTGCCTGGGTTTATTTTGCATTTCTTATTAAAAAGGAAAATTGAAATATTTTGAAGAATAAATACCACTGATTGACAGAAGCAATGTATTTCATGTAGCCTAAAAACTATGTTGTGTTATATTCGATTAAATTTTGTTATGTATATTCAATTTATTTTTTGTTGTCCTGTGTTTTTTCCAAATCGATGAAATCGCTCTATAATGCACAGAATTGCCAAGTCTCCGATTTTATGCACACCACCATTATTTTAGAGAAAATGTTGTTCTTGTAAATCAACTAAAAGTTACAATTAAAAGAATATTTTCTGTATTAAAATACTGATATCTATAAAGCCGTAGAGACTTGGCAGCTCTGAATGCAGTTAAAATATAATTGTTGATTCATTTAATATATCTGTACATTGGAATAAAAAGGGCCAATGTCCATTTTTCTCAAAAGGCAGATAACGCAATTTAAGTTTTAGAGATTTTAAGAATCTTGCTACGATTTCTGTGTTATTATTCTCCAAAGTTTTACCTTTCAATTCAGTAATGTTTTTCTCACGACAATCAAATGTTACATTGGTTTAGTTTTTTAACAGTGACATTGGCCATTTTTACATAAACAGCATATAACATAGCCTAAACAAAGTATTTTTTTTTTAATGATCTAATATTTGGAGGACTTTGTTTGGCCCTTTTAACAATTACTTTATATCACATCCTAAATTCATTCGTGCATTTAACTCAAATTTCTCAATTTTGGACATTGGCCCTTTTTGTCCCAAGGTGCAGATATAATTGTCATTTATTCCCTAACGTCCGCGACTTTTGCTTGTCTTCGATCATCTTTTACTGCAATTTTGATGGAATAAATGAGATGATATTCTGGGTTGTGTATGTTGTGTAGAGATATCTGTTTAATATTCTTTAAGTTTGCGCCTGCATCTAAAAAAAAAAAAAAAAATTAAATATTTCTAAAATGTATATAAGACTGAAGTGCGAAGCTTTCGCGCCATTCAATTATATGCTATATTTTATTTCCAAACTAAATTCACTTTTTTTAATGCACATACAAAACACACAACCATGAATGGGATGTCGCACATCTTTTTCGAAAAGTTTTTTACGTAACTCAAATTTTGTTAAAACAGTTTCTTGATTTAAAAAAAAACTGCGCACAGAGAAAAATTTTGTTGAATCAACAAAAATTTGCTTGGTCCAACAAATCTTTCCGTTTAAATATGAGTCCATGGAAATTTTGTTTAAATTTAATTGTTGATTTTTGCAAATTTCTGTCCACAATTTTCATCCGAAATGCATAATAACATCATAATAACATCATTAATCCGTCTCAATTTCAAAAGTTTTTATTATTCAAAAATTATATTAATCCTTTATAGCTATATAAGTCAATCAAACAAAATTATGCGATAGAGTTATGGCTACTGCGCGCCAATTTAAATTTTGCAAAAGCAACAAAATTTTGTTGGAATTACAAATTAAAAATACAAGACTTTAGTAAGACTCAAATAATATTGATGAAATTTTGTTAAAATTTTATAAAAGTGTTAACAATATTTTTTTTTTTTGTCTGAGCAACAAAACCTATTTTTTACTTTAACTAAAAATTTCGCTTAAAGCAACCAAAATGTACTCATCAAAACATGTTTTGTAGTTTTAATCAATCCCTTTCTCTGGGTGCGCTGTTAATTAAATAAAGAATACTGCCCAGTTAAACTGATGGCATTGAGCTCACTGGCTACAAATACTAATTGTACATTAAAGCCTTATATTTTCAAGGGTTAATTCCGTTCGAAAAAAAATTAAGAAGGGGAAACAGCTCTCTCCTTTCCTCTTTTTTTATACTTAATCATTGAACCTCCCATACTATCAAATACATGCTCTATCATATAAAAAATCTATATTCAAAATTCAGAGCAAATGAGATAATTCTTAATAAAAATCCATTTAGCATTTATATAATTTAAAAGGAGCTATCCCCCTCTTTTATTCTTAACCATTAAACTTCCAAAACTATTCAGAGATTTGAACGATATCTGAAAATTCTGTTTGAAAAACCCATTTATATAGATTAAGAGGGTGGGCATTAGAACCCCTGTTCCCCCTATTTATACTTATTCAATAAACACCTAATGACAGTCACGGAATCGCCTCATCAGAATGATCCTAATCTAAATTCTGAACGAAAACTTAATTCTGCATGAAAATCCCATTTATATCAACTAACGGGGGGGGGGGCATCAGCCCCCCGTTCCCCCCTCTTATACATATCGAATGAACTCCAAAAACTAATCAAAGAAGCGCCTTGTCAGGATATACCTACATACAAAATTTCAAGTGGATCGGATATTTTGATCATGAGTTATCGCGTTACGCACGAACGAGCATACAGAACGGACGGGCACATAAGCTCTCAGGCTATGATAGCCTGTGAGCTAAAAATGACAAAATATTAAAAGCAAAAAATGCAACTGTGAATTGCAGTGCAAAAGTCTCGCGCTTATTCCAATGGTTTTAAATTAATCTCTAAATTATCTTAAATTTTGATTTGAAAATGGAACAGTTGCATTTTTGAAGATGTAACATTTATATGTAATTTTAAGAGTAGATGGTTGTGTTAGAGGTACTAGTTTAACACGTTGACAGATAAAGCGATACTTGAACAGATAAACAGATTAGATAGTAAGATAGGTGAGAAGATATTTTCTTCATAGTTTTAGGTATATTTTAAAATTTATTTAAGAAGCAATGTATTACATTCTTTAACAATTCAGTGAGCTGTTTATTTGTACTGAATTATCGGAATGGTAAGCTTTAATGTCTTTTTTTTTATCGCACTTAAAAGGATTTAATTAAACTTCTTCGGTACTCACTATTAATAAACATCATTGATTATAACTGGATTATTTCTTTTCCATTTTGACTTCAGAATAGGAGTATTAATTTATTTGGATTATTTCGAATCTTGGATATCGAAGCATATTGTTTTGGTATCGAAATTGCAATTATGTTTGAGGATCAATAATGAAAAAGAAAAGATGAAGGTCCATAGAGAATAAAGAGGTTAAAAAGCAAAAAAACTTTTGAGGTTTTTTTATTATTATTATTATTATTGATTCTAAATATTCATGCAATTTTTACCAAAAACAAAAAAAAACATTTATTATGCACACGTTCTAATATATGATACTAATGGATAATTTTAAAAAGAAGAAATGCTTTATTAATTATAATGTACGATGAGTAGTTTTCCAATGTGAATTTAACAACAAAGTAGAAATTCTAATGAACAATTTAATGTGGAATAGAAAAAAAATCTTTGTGAAGTTTGTCTACATATCTTCCTAAAGTATTTTGATCAGTATTATCTTCTTCTGCAGAAGCAGGGCCATAGCTAAAAGTAAACAATAGGGGGGGGGGGGGGGGGGCTCAAGAGAATTTAAGGGGGACTCAAATTTTTTTTTTCTCTCTCTGCGGCGGAAAGATAAATTAGAGTGTATTCACATTGTAGGTGCTATGTTTCTTATTAAACTGTAGTAATAACTTCATTTTATACTAAGAAAAATATATGATGATGAAATTTTTGAGTGAATAACTGGTGTAAAATTAAAGATCATGATAGCTTCATGTGTACAAATAAGATGAGGGAGTGTTGAAACACTTATTTTATATGCAATTTAATAATTCTGCAAAACTACGAAAGGGCCTCAAAACTAAATTAGATTTTCTGAACCGAATTTCATTTGAATTTTCGGTACAGAAATTCCTTTAGTGACCTTGGAATGTTTTCCAGGGGAGTAGGGGGGGCTTCAAATATTTTAGGAGGGGCTGAGCCACCCATAGCGCTCCTTTAGCTACTGCCCTGTGCAGAAGCATGACACACATTTTCTAAGACTGCTGCTTTCATCCATTGTAGTCTTTTCCATTCCTTCTATTTACCAACTGTGGGTACTATTTCAGTGAAACAAAAATTCACATCAACTTTCCAATTTATATTTCAATAAATGTTTTCGTGCTTTAATTCAATTTTTCACATCGTCATTTAATCAATTTTAAACGTTTTCATTCACTCTATCCTTTTTTACTGTAGCATTTCTGAATCAATTCTCCTTTTTTTTAGAAATATAATCATTAACCTTTCTTTATATACAGCGTATTAAAAAAAATTCCAAAAAACAATTAAGGGAGCCACCTTGTGAACCCCACCCCCTCATATTGGTTGTATCAAGCCTCTCCATATAATGCTTTTGAATTAATCACACATTGTTATCTTTAGCCTAATTTGCTTTAGAATTTATGTGTCTGGAATGAAAGGTCAATATGTTTGCATAAAACTTACTTAAGTTTCTATGATACATTTTATCTGAGAAAATCTTACAAAATATTTTCAAAAAGTACACTTTTTAAGCTGAAAACTTTTTTTTTCCCTTACCAGTTTCAATTATCTGCAAACAAAAACTGCTCTTTGAGAATTTCAGTAGCTTTGGTTGCCACTTATTTTCAAATTTCTGAAATCTTTTTAACCCTTTCGGACCCATTTTTAGGTGCGTTCGTAATTATGTAAATACGTAGCACCTATTGTTGTCGTTCAGTCCGTCCGTCTGTCCGTCTGTCTGTCCGTCCGCATATAACAACGCAAAAACTACCCAACCGAATCGTTTTAAATTTAAAATATATTATTATATAATTTTGTCGAGTCATTTAAAATTTTAAGAAAATCGGATGCATAGATCAATTACAGGGACAATCAAAAGGATTCCGTTACATTACGGTCAATGGGGAAAAAGTTTCAAATGCATTTTAATCGTTTGAAATTTTTAATACATAATTATTACATAATTTTGTCGAGTTATTTCAAATTTTATCAAAATCGGATGCATAGTTCAATTACAGGGACAATCAAAAGTATTCCATTATATTACGGTTAATGGGAAAAATGTTTCAAATGCATTTTAATGGTGTTACACTCATTCGAACGTAATAAAATTGATATGCATCTATAAAGTAGATATTATAATATACATTTTGCATAATGTGTGGTGCAAAGAATATTTGTTATTGATTTACAAGGCCACACAAAAGTATTCCATTGCATAATGGTAAAGGGAGAACATTGTTTGGTGCGCATTTTATTTGTAATTAATTACAGTTGTTTGAGATTGATATATGAGAGTGATATTTTTAAAACTTCGTTATCGTACGAACGCACCTCATTTGCTACGCTTCACGTGCGATTTCCAACTTGTTTTAAATTAAAATAAAATTACTTTTACGTTAATAACATTAACACAATCTATTCAAATAGACTAATTAGGGTTTAACGAATATTTTATTGACTAAAACATCATATGACAAAAGGTTAAGAAAGAGTTTTTGGGAGATGTTTTAGAAAACATTATATTACAACAAAATTTAACCGATATTGCAGTTTTTTAATACTTTTTGTACTTAATTACATTTGATTCTTTCAGAAAAGTAACTTTTATTTTAAATTTGGAGAGTAAAATGTATGTTTAAAATAAAAGAATCGCAAACTATGCAAACAGAACTAGACAAATATTTATTAATATTATTATTACTAAATGTCTAAACATTAAAGAAGCCGTGTAGTAAATGCATTAACGCATACTAACATTACTTTTTGTAAAGAGTAATAAAAGTATTTGTAAAATACAAATAATACTCCATTATAAGACGTTTAGTATTAATAGTACACCAGGGTTAAATACGAAAATTGAAAGGTGGGCCAACTCGCCCGTACGGTCAACCCTCCCAAATTTCCTCTATTTCTGCAACCCTTTTCAACTGCAAATTCAAATTAGTTTAAGGAAATTCACTTTTTGTGCATATGAAACATTGGTACTACTAGGTCATCCCGTCGACCAAAAAATTATCGCCAAACAAGATTAAATGTCAATAATGGATGATCGTGAATGTCACATTCAATGACATTAAATACGATGCACGTGTTTAAAATGTCATTAACTGATTTTTATTTCGACTTTTTATTAATATTTTTATTAATATTCTGCTAAATATTTGTTTTTTCGTTATTTGAAATAAAAATTATGTCAATATGTATAATTTTGCTATTAGTTTGGCGATTTTGTATAATTTGGCGAAATTTGTCAACGGGATAACAGAGTAGTACCGAAACATTTTATACAAAATTGACTTTTGTAAAACATTGAATGAAACTGTATGTCATTATAAGAAATTAATAAATTGTTTCTTTTTAGATTTATCAGATCCTACTCAATCGGAACACTTCGCCGATGTTTTGTCCACACTTACGGCTCGCCAGATAGCGGTTGTCAAACGGCGGCTGGACACTGTCCAGATGTCCAAGAAAAAGAGACTACCCAGAAGCAGCCGACATCGAGCAGATGTAAGAGAATTATTTAGCCGAGACTCAACTTCTCATCTCGAGGTAATTTATTTGGCGATAATTAATTTCATTACTTTTTCCTTCTTTAATAGTTTATCAGTATATATTTTTGCAGCGAAGAGCGGCTTATTCCTAATTTCAATTTTTAAGATAGGGGCTGTCCATAAATGTCACACATTTTTTTGATATTTTGAGCCCCTTCCTCCTTCCTTGTCACATGTCACGCTACATTACATCCTATCAAAAACGTAAATATAAAAGAATGCCAAGTTTGTTAAAGGTTTCGCTAATTAAAAAAGTGTAATCTAACTGCGAACCAAGTTCTTTTGAAGCTCCTTAAATCATAGCTCCTGTCATGCATAATGTTTTTCAATTGCTGAAAATGATTTTTCATGTTACTTGCTATTCATCAGAGCTACTTGGCAAGTTTTCTCTTATTCAGATTTCTCTATTTAGTTGATCAGAATTTAAAGTTAATCACTTCCTTAACTTATTAATACCTTACCTTCGATATACTTATTCAAATACTTGATTGACTAGCTTTCCTTACTAGATTGACTTGACTCAAATTCTCGTGAACGGTTGAAGATTTTTTAAAAATTTATAGGATTCGGAAATTAGAAGATGGTCTTACATGACACGAAAAATTGCAAGTGTGTAAGTCAAATAGAATTTAAGTTATTGAGGGGTCAAAAGAGGTCCGAAGTGGTTCATGTAATATAACCCATGGCCGGTGTGTCACCTTTTTACTTTGTGAACTTGGCTGACACCAGGGGTGTAGTCGTAAAAATAACGGAGGATATACGCTCTAAGTTGAGGGTATACGCTCAAGGCAGAGGGTATAACATAGAGTACGTATACTACAGATTTCTTTAGAAACATAGGGTATATGGTGTTCCTTTAAAAAATCCAGAGAGTATACGGCGTATACCCCCGTATACCCACCACTACATCCCTGGCTGACACATTGCCGTGTGTCTAGATATATTTGCAGCTCAGAAACAAAGCACTGCGTTATAGATCATATTTCAAATTTTATTTTTAACTTTAGCTATGTGTTTTAATGACATTTGTGAGTATAACAGTAAAAATTATTAGTGCATTTATTTTGTACAAAAAAAAAAAAAAAAAAAAAAAAAAAAAATAAGGAAGAAAAGAAAGAAAGAAAGGAAAATTATGTACAATAGTAATAATACATTAATATTTAAGAACAACTGAAAAATTGATAAAAGCATTATTTTGAAATTTAAAATGGAATCTAATATATTTGGTTTTAAATTTTGTCTTTACTTTATAAACACAAATTATTTAATTTCAAAATAACTTCACAATTTAATCGGCTCTTTAATGATTTATAATGCTGTTGATCAAAATGTGTAATGTCCCATGTCTTCTTGCGACCTCTTACCCCTTTGACCCAAAAGGATCACACCCTCTAAGGATGACAACCCCATCTGTTTAGTAACACTAATTTGTATGGGCCCGAACCCACTTAATACTTTGAATTATCCATCCACACAATTTCCATTGATTTAATTCAGTACTTATATTATTTCGGTCTATATCGGTATTTACATAAGTGCGTAAGACAAAAGTTAATACCACTAGTGGTTGACTTGTAGCCTTTTATTGTGTTTGCAATACGATTATTTTATACCTTTGATTGTACGGCAAACACAATGATAAGCTTGTGAGTCAACCACTGGTGGTACTAATTTTTGACTTATGCACCACTTCACTTCCGGCAAACACCGATTATTAGATTCCCCTATTACTATTATTCCATAAAATAAAGTTTTTTTTTTTCTTGTGCTCGATACCTTAGGTTTTCGTGCAGTCGGTTCTTGGATTCTTATGAGATATTGAAATATCAGTTATCGCTGCCTTTTTAAGAATTCCTGTTTATGATTACATTTTTCAAAACCGGTAAGCTCGAGTTTCTTATCAATGATGAAGTCGTTGAAGAAATAGCCTACAATAAAACTTTTACTGTTATTATTCGTCATTTAAAAAGAAATAAAAACGCAGAGTAAATATAATAACATTTAAAAGCAGGAAGTTCCGATAAAAACAGTGTCATGTGAAAGTTGATAGAATTTTCGTGCGCGTTTTATTGTTATAGAGGTCCATTCCTTTATTGTTATAGAGGTCCTCAAAACCGGTTTTGAAAGTGAAACTAACTTTGTAAAAAATATCTGCAACCAAAATCGAAAAAGTAAAAAAAGGTGCGCTGTCGGCATGCACCTCAGCTATCTAATGCAAAAAAATTATTCAAAAATATCAAAATGCGAAAGAGTTATTAGAAAAATGCTTCCCCCATAGGAATAGCAATAGCTCGCGAGCGTTTCTTCGAGCGAGGGCAGGGGCCTTAAGGCTCTGCTGCAATGAAACTCCCCGATCGAGAAAAACCCATATTAGCCTAAGGGAAATTTTTGAAGCACGATGACTCATTACCTAATGTAATGATTAAAATACCACCATCAGAAAGAACTCTTACAAGTATTTGAGTATGACGTAAAGCAAAAATCACGAGACAAGCGAGATGAAACAAAGTATAAAAGTCGATTCAGACAAGTGACATAAAAAGCATAAAAAATGACTAGACAAGCTAAATAAAGAAACTTATAAGCAAAAATAAATTCTGTAAGACAATGATGTAAACATGTAATGAATAAAATCACTTCAATCGCAATAAAGAAGAATTTATAAATCCGCTTAGGAGCCGAAAGCTTCGCGAAATATCGTTCTCCAAACCAAGTAAGGTTTCTTTAAGGTCGCGCTGGTTTTTGACCAATATAGAAGCCATAATTTCAAGGGCAACTCAGACGCGCAATTCTTAAACCTTACCTTTATACTGTAGTAAAAAAAAACTAATTTCCTGTGTGATTACGCAAGGTTTAATAACATTACATGGATTTTATTATTATTTCACACTAAGATCATTGAAAAGTGTCATGGATAAAATCCGAGCAGCTGATATTTTTATTCGAGAGATTAACGGTTGCGTAACATGTCCTTATATAAAACAACAATCCGATTTTGATTAGCTGTCCAAAAATAAATAAATTAACTTTGTGCAGTGAAAGGATTTGATTTAACATTGATTGATAGTGAATTGTATGACTTATTTTTGAAAAAGAAAAAAAATATTTTAACCAATTTAACTTAATTTTAAAAAATTAATTTTTATAATGCTTTATTTTTTTAATGCTAAAAAGAAAATCTACATTTATTAAAGAGATTTCGAAGGACAGTTTTAATACGTGTATGTGTTACAGTGACGCCAACTTTTATGGGCCCTTGGGGGCCCTAGCCCACCCAATAATTTTGAATCGTACAGTACTCAATTTTTATTGTTCTATATCGTTACTTATTTCATTATTATTTTATTATTAATTTTTTTTCCTAGAACAAAATTTATTTTGCCAAAAAACACATGTTTTAATTCTTTGACTTGATACCCATAAATCTCAAGTAACTGAATGTTTTGTTCCATATTTAACTTTTTCTTATTTCAATTTGCAATCATGTTCATGATATCATGATATTGCAATAAATATTAGTGTTTTTTATAAGGAAAAATGCATAAGAATATTATTGCAACTTTATTAAAGCATGATACTTTGACTCAAAATTCCCATCTTTCACATCTGTCCACCCTTAAAAGGAAAACAAACCGATAGTGCCATTTTACCGAAATATTTTTGAGCCCACGCAATATTTTTTCTAAAATTGGCGCCACTGATGTGTTGTAATGCCTACAGTTCCAATACATTAAAAATTAATAAGAACCTTACAGTTATTCTTCCACGATTTTGTGCATAATCTGACTTTTTTTAGAAAATGCGATTTCTCGCAAGAGTGCTTTTTAAATGCTATTCTCCTCCCTTTTATAGAATAGTGTAGCCAGCAACGCCAGGAAAAATACTTTCGAAGAGTCTCTTGACTCTTAAATTTTGGAGAAAAAAAAAGAAGAGAAAAAGGAAGGGGGGGGGGAGAGCATTTTCTACACGAAACACTTAAAAATGTAACTATATATGATTTTAAAACACAATTTTTATTGGGATGAAAGATAGTTCTTCCATTTAAAAAACTGCAAGATGCAAAGCTATTAATTACAGTAGATTTCCTCAAATCTGCAATCCTAAAATTCGCACATAATTTACAGATGTAAACTATGAAAAATTCAATTCAATTCAAATGTAGGGACAAAATTTGACTTTTTTATTTTTATATCAATTCCATATATATTTTAATTTGTAATTTTCATTAATATCACTTAATTCATTTTGTTATCATGAAGGTAGAATAAATTTGTTTCAGAAAAAATTCAAGATATTTCTGATATCACTAGTAATCGATTTTTTTAATAATTATATTTATGTATTAAACTTTTTTGGTTAATATATCTTGCTAAACCTAAAATAAAACTTCTTTATTTGATGATTTTTATGTGAATTAGTAATGTATCTTTATGAGGCAAGCTTTATAGAAAAAAATACATCTCATCTTTATAATAAATATTTAATTATACATTATTGATTATTAATTTGACCCTTGCTTTTAATATTTTAATCATTTTTAAAAATCATCTACATTTTTATTATTTTAGTTATTACTTATTTAAAGATTTTATTACATTGTAAATATTTATTATAGTATTGCTTTCATTGTTAATTACATTCAAATTACTGTTTAAAAATGTAAACAACGCAATGACCAGAAAACCCCAAAATTCTAAAATCCGCACAATATCTGATCTCAAGCAGTGCGGATTTGATGGAGCCCACTGTATAGGGAGCTCCAAATTGTCAGACATTTATCAAGGTGAAAATTGGTACAAAAACTTGCGCACAAGATTACAAAACATATTTTGGAAATAGAATGATTTTTTGAGTCTTATTATACTTCAGGTTGTAACAATTACTCTTAACTTAAAAATATTTGTATTTAAATCATTTTTATTTTTTTTATATGAAGATGTAGTTAGCTAATACGAAATTTTAATAATTTCAACAAAATACCCCGCCCCCTTTTTTTTGAACAATAAAATGAAATTTTAAGTTCGGTTTATACATAATAACATGAAATGTGTGTTTTGAAAATTTCATGAAATATGCCCCAAAAAACGTCATTCAGAAACGTCCTTTGTACCAACGTGTTGCATTAAGTGTACTGTTACCAAAAAGTCAATGTTATTCCGACAGTAAACTTGAAAAGACGATTTTGTTGATTGTTGTTATTACTTACCCATCATACGTAGTATAGGGTAAATCTTGCAATCGTTTTGAAAATCAAAAAAAAAAAATTTGACGGATTTACACGTTTCGGACACTGGAGATTCCAAAAAACATATTTTTAGAAATTTTTTTTTGCCGTCTGTGTGTCTGTCTGTCTGTCTGTAACCGCTCTATCTATCGAACACATTGAGATAGAGATTTGAAATTTTCTATGTGCTTAGTATATAAGAATGGGGCGAAGCCTATTTAATATCAGTAACCTCGATTATCCGGAACTATTTTTTTCGGACTCTCGAAAAATTCGTTCTGAATAAAGGTATATAAAAAATTTTGAATTCTTTTATTTTAAGGAGTGGACGTAAAAGGCAATAAAATGACACAAATTTTGCATAAAAAACGAAGTCAACCGGATTATTAGTTGTTGAGATATTTCTAATCCTATTTTTCACATTCTTTGATTTTTCATGACCCTGTATTTCATTCAAATTTCAATTCAAAGATATTTTTTAATTGGAAATGAAATACTTAATTCGATGCAAGAAACCGTTAGTGAATATGATTATTATTTTTGGAGTTATAAGGATGTTTCTTTTACGCAATTCAATGCTACTTGAATAGTTTGGCGTTTCCTACAACTTACCGAAATTGGTTCATCAGAAATTCATTAATAGAGCATGATTATGTGTTAAAAATACTTAAATATACGTTTATATTTTGTTTTGGAATTGTAATGTATTTTATAAATTGTTTAAATATGTTATGTTTTCATATATTATGCTATGCATATCCATGATGGGTAAGTATTACGGTGGCCTCCAAAGACTAGTTTTATTTAACTACTATTAACATAATTACATCATTAAATCCGCAACCGATAATTCTTTTTTTCGCATCAAAATATGGTTTATCGCTCGATCAGCAGCAAATGATTTTTGATGAATTAAGCTTTGAAATAGTAAAATCGAAAGAATAAAAAAGTCTGCAGTTGTCTACAAGTGTATTGTTTACAAAGGTACGTTTAAATTATCTATTTAAAGACCATTTTCAAATTAGGAAATTTATAATTTGTACAAGATAAACGTATACTTTTGTTTGTAGTAGATCTGCAACAACGCGCCATTTCTTTGAAAAGATCCATGTAAGGATTTTTTTTATATCCTAAGAGCAAGATATAAGATTTCTTTTAATGATTATTTAAGTTGTATTTCCTTCCGAAGAGCAAAATTATTGTATAAAGGAAACATTAGTCTATTTTTATATTACTTGCTAGGGAAGTGCAAAAAGTGTAAGCCACCGATTTTGACGAAAGTGGTATCGTTGGAAAGATCTCATCGTGAGCAGTAAAAAACTCAATGGAACTACCCGTCGCAAATGAGTCGTTTTCGAGATATTCTACAATTAATGTCACCTAGCTAGTGCACACTTAATGGGGGACCGCAAAAAATTTTAGTCGCGATCTTAACGAAACTGGTATTATTGAAAAGATATCATCGTAAGGATTAAAAAACTGAATGGAACCACCCGTCAGAAATGAGAAGTTTTCGAGATATCCGGCAATTTGTGTCACATCGCTAATGCACACTTACTGAGAAACTGCATCAAGTGACATAATTTTCCGGATATCTCGAAAACGGTTCTTTTCCGACTTGTAATTCCATTAAGATTTTTACTTCTCACAATGATATCTTACCAACGACATTATTTTCGTCAAAATTAAGAAAACAGTTTTTTACGGTATCACGTTAAGTGTGCAGTATCCACTAGCTACGTAACATAAATTATGGTATATCTCGAAAACGGCTCATTTCCGACGGGTGGTTCCATTGAGTTTTCAATCCTTGCGATGATATCGTTTCAATAATACCAGTTTCGTTAAGATCGAGACTAAAATTTTTTGCGGTCCCCATTAAGTGTGCACTAGCTACGTGACATAAATTGTCGAATATCTCGAAAACGACACATTTGCGAAGGATAGTTCCATTGAGTTTTTTACAGCTCACGATGAGATCTTTCCACCGATACGACTTTCGTCAAAATCGGTGACTTACACTTTTTTCACTTCCCCAGTTAGTTATTTGTTTTTATATTAGTGAAAATAGGGAGTGCTCCCCATCCTTATGTAAAATTACCAGTATTAAAAATAGAAAAAAAAGGGAAAGGTTGTATAGGAAAAACAATTCATCTGAAAAAGCATAGAAGGCCTACTCAATATATTTCATCAAAATAAGTGCGCCTAGACGAAATTGGACTCTGGCCATATTGGGCTGTAAAAAGAATTTGGTGTAAATACTCTGATTGTAAAGGTTTTATTCAAACTGTTTGTGAGAAATGTGGTGTGAAGCTTTGTTGTAAGAAAATTAACAATTGTTTCAAAAGCTTTCATTTAAATTAATATTTTAAATATTATTATTTTTTGTGTCATTTGGCAAGATATTGCATATATGCAATAAACCAATTTTTCCGAATAAAATTTAATCCGTAATTAAATTTGTCTGTTCTGAAGTTTTTTTTATTATTTTTTCCATGCTTAAAATGATGCATTTTAATATATAGGTAAGGATTTTTCAAATCGGAGTTTGTGAGCTACAAAGTAAATTTATTTAAGTGCATTTATTATTTTTTAAGTTATGATCAAAAATCATAGTTAGGATCGGATTTAAGTATTCTCTGTTTTTTACTGTAAAATGATTTCGAACTTAATTTCCTATACCCCCCTCCCCCCAAAAAAAAGTTTATTGTAGTGGGATCTATTATTGCTTAAAATCTGCACTCTTTTAAATACCCTGTGTCCATTTTCGATATTAAATTTTTATTCGCAAATCAGTGACAGTTTTTATAAACTATAGTATCTTCACTGAATGAATTCTTTTTTTTTTTCTATGATGGATTCTATTTTTGTTTTGTTTGTAATCATAAAAAGCCTCTCAAATTAAGTTATTAAATCTTCAAGAAAAAATATTTAAAAAATTACATAGCTCTGGCTAAACACTTTTTGCAAATGTTGCATTGGATCATATTCTTTTTTGTGTATGCTTTACACTTGACTATATACATATATCAGTAAAAAAAATTATTAAATGTAATACTATCTAAAAATCCATGCTTTGTTTTGTGTGATGCATATATGTAAATCTAAATAATAATAATAGTAATAGTAATAATTGGACAAAAATATTTATATTTAAAAAAGTGGTAAGAACTTTAAAATATTCAAATTATCTTAAATTTTTCAAAATTTTTTAATTAAATATGCGATTTTTATTTTATTTTTTCAAAATGTACATTCAATTGAACATTGAAATGCTATGTGTTAATTCACCAGTTTAACATTAAAAAAAAAAAAAAAAAAAAAAAAAAAAAAAAAAAAAAAAGTTGAAAAGGTAAATTGTCACTTTAAATTATAAATGTGCTTGACTAAACATAGTTACTGAGAAATAGAATAGATATTCATATAGCTGAATGAAGGTAAACAAAACGTCGACTTAGTGAAGGGAAACCTAATAAATAGCGCATTAAAATGCCAAAAATGCAGAATGAGCAAGTGCGACTTCTTTACATCTATATGTATGATTTTCTTTTCTCTTAAACAGTTTTAAAGTTTTGCGTCAATCTTAATTAGCTTAGGGGACGCCTACAAAATGTCACGCTCTGAGGGAGGGAGAGGGGAGAGGATTTGTGAATTTGTGAACATCACATACTTTGGTTAAAATAAATCCGTTAAAAATCAGCAGATTAAATGCTGATGTTATTTTGAAATTTAAAGTATTGTGTGTTCATAAAGTAAAGATGCCGTTCATAAAGTTAAAGCCAAATATATTAAATTCCATTTCAAATTCCAAAATACTGTTGATTTCAATTATTGATATTTTATTATTATTGCATATTAATTATGTTTTTTGTTGTAAACCTTAATCTTTTTTTTTTTTTTTTTTTTTAAATGAAAAATGAGTACGTGAATCGTTTTTATTGTTATGCTCACAAATGTCATTAAAACACACAGTAAAAGTTTAAAAATAAAGTTTTAAATATGATCTATAAAGTAGTGCTTTGTTTCTGTTTATGTAATATAGCATGACATGTGACACGAGGGGGAGACAGTATGGTGAAGTGTGATGTTTGTGACAAAAAGATGGGGGGAGTCGAAAATTCTGAAAAAATGTGTGACATTATTTATGAACAGCCCCATAACGGTGTTCTTGGGTAAATGGATTTTTCTTTAGACCATAATTATCAAATAATGTTTATTTATATTACACACTCAGAAAATTTGATAATTATTATTTTAAATAGTCGCTCTTATATTTTTAGTTATTTATGAAAGTAAAATATGTCTCAAAAAACACGGTATAGTTTTTTTCTTTAATTCAAAGAAAGTTTGTTATCCCCAAAGCTATTGTTCGGTTTGAAATCCACTGCAGTTATAAAGGCGTGATATTTATGAGAAAATGGATAGCATTCACTAGTTCGCATATCTTGGAGGAACAAAAGATTTTGTTAATTTTCAAGGAATTTCCTCAAGAAATATACTTTTTAAGGAATTTCTATAAATGAAAAAAGATATCTACAATCATCTTGGCATTTCTCCCACTTATGAAAACTTAAGGCTTTTCTCAAATCCATAAGAGTAACTTTCCGACACACAACTGAGTCTATTTTTGTCTGGTGTGCTTATTCAGAAACTATGTAACTGAATGATGTTTTCCCTTTTTTTGCTAGAGGCATGCTTTAGTATTTTTTCACAAAATGCTAACTTAATCGGCGTTTTTAAATGAATTTTCAAATGCCATATCGAGGAAGGAGATCGGATTTAAGTATTCTCTGTTTTTTACTGTAAAATGATTTCGAACTTAATTTCCTATACCCCTCCTCCCCCCGCCCCCAGAACTATACCTATACCAGAAGTTTTGAGCTGTTGAGCAGAGAATTTAGGAACGATTTAAATATTCCTGTTACTCTTAAATTATGAAAATAGATTTGCAAACCATGTAAAAAGTGTGCTGAAAATCGTAAATTTATTCATTTATTTTAGACTATTGAAGGAACTATTTTTGATGCATTTTTCTGCAGAAATCTTTTGTGGAATTTCAATTTAACATTTTGAGAATGTGTAACGTCATTTTTTTTTTTTTTTTAAGTAGCTAAAACATTTTTTCCCTCCCAACTCTGTTTATCTGAAGTTTTGTTAGTGTAATAAGTATTATTTTTAACAGCAAAGTGTTATTTTCACATGAGCATCCAATTATCCTAAAAATATGGCACTTGAGTATGAGTTTAGGCATAGAGTTCATAGAAAATCTTGTCATCACATTTATGAGAAAGTCTAATTAAATCTTAAGTTTGATTCAATTCCGTGCATTAGTTTTTGAGACAGTTATCGCGAAAAATATCGTGTAGCAGCGTTACCTATTTGGTGATATGCAACAAAAATTTAATCAACAGCAATTTAGGTCTGTGTGGATCTGAAATTTTATTAACTTCCGTACATTAGCTCATGAGATACAGTGTTTACAAAGTTTATGTGCAACGTTTACAAAGTTTATGAGATTTTCTAAAAAAAAAAAAAAAGTCATCTTTCTCAATATGTTCTAGAATATATTAAATCAATTTATTTTTAAATGCTATTAGAGATATATTAAAAATAACAAGACAATATGGAACAAAACAATATTACATTGGTGAAACAAGTAGGAAACTCAGAACTAGGATTAAAGAACATATAGCAGACATCAAATACAATAGGAAAACTACAGCTCTCTCAAGATTATATAGAAAAGAACCATTACAAATAGACTTTATAAATAGCAGAATAATATACCCCTCTAGATCATATTTTCTATCAATCACAAGAGAATCAATAGAAATCTTCATATGTAGAGACAATGCTTGCAATGAATTTGCCTCCATGGAGCTCCCTAAAATTTGGAAGGAATTAATGTTTCAAATGTTTTTAAGACAATAATTTGTAATATTTCACGTTCACAATTATTTTTATTCATTTTTATTTTTTCCAGTTTTACTCTACTGTGCTCATGTTCACGTAATTTGTTTTTCTGTTTATTTTTAATTTGAAGATATTTTAGCGAAAAAATTTCTTTTTATCATTTATTTGTTTTTGAAAAAGTTGCCGTAAGAGCAAAAACAAAAAACATATTTTGAAACATGTGAAACTATAAAGTATTTGTGTTATTTTTAATAGATCTCTTATAGCATTTAAAAATAAATTGATATTTTATTATTAAATACTAACTTAATATATTATATATATTAAATCCGTTGAAAACCGAAAGTCGAATTTATCAAGAATCCAATACTTTCTTATTAGAAGAAAGTAGCAAGTAGATAAAATGACTTTAAACTACTTCAAATATTAGAGCATCCATAAGATTTGTGGGGATCACGAACAGACATTTTCTAAAAACATTCCAATGACGGTCAGAACCTTCTAAAACATTAAATTCGTGAAAACTGGAAGTCGAAATTGTCGCAAATTCTATCTTTCTTCATGTATAGATAAAAGAAAGTTAGAGAATAAAATGACTTGAATTGTTTAAAATATTATAGTCTTCTCCGAGGTCTGTGCATTTTTAGGTAGATTTCGTATGAAATACTACCTATTGCGGTTGCTCTCATGTTGGAATTTCTGAAATTTTTTTGCAGATCTACGCCGATCGTAACCTGTAGACCCCAAAACTACCATTAGTAAAAAAGTTTATCTATCTATCTGTCTATCTATCTATCTATCTATCTATCTATCGGCCTATATCACTTTTTTATGGACACGATAACTTCTCCAATTCTGCTCAGATCTCTTTCAAACTGATAGATAAAATCAAGAGGCATAAAATCTCGGTCAAGTTCGTTAATGGGCAAAATCGGACCAAGAGGGTGGAAATAGGGAGGGTTTTTGTGAAAACCGATAAAACGCCATAACTTCCTAAATAAAATAGATATAGAATCAGTTTAAAGTATGTTCTACTTCTAAAAAATAGGCCAAACGTTTATGCATAACAGATATGTTATAAAATTAAAAATGGGTTCAAGAGGCGAAAAAAAAACAGGGTTTTTGGAAGAAAAAAATCATAACTTCGTCAATTCTCAAGATATCAAATCCAACTAAATTTTTTATAAATGTTTTCATAATTATCTAAAACTTTTGTATTTACAAGTTTTTGATAGGACCAACTTTTACCGATGAAAAAAATTAAAAACGAAAAGAAAAAGGGGGTGGAAAAAGAAAAAAATCCATAACTTACTCAATTCTTAAGCTATCAAATCTAAATAAATTTATTTTACATCTTCTCAATAATATCAACAACTTTTATATTGACAAGTTTTTCATACACTGAGAAAAAAATGTAGTTCTGGCATCTAGAATCTAAATTGTGACTCTAGAAAAAATAGTTCCATGTCATCCTTATAAATTCTAGTTCCCTTTGGTAGAGAGTCCTATAGTCTCCGACTAGAATTCAAGATCGTTTTCCTATATTCTTGACGTCAAATTTATTTGAAAATCTCTGCAAATATATGCGAACACAGGAGGTTTGATTTAGTAACTATAATTATAGTTTAGTAAACCATTTCCGAAATCAAGCGATAATTTCTTGTTACTGAAAAGATTCAATATCGTTTCTTCACCTAGGAAACAAGAGACTAGAAATGCTAGGTTATTCCGTCTATTCAGCTTAGTTGTTTAACCTATTCGCATAATTTGGGCATAATTTGTAGTTCTAGTTTAGAGATTCAGAAAGTGACTAACTATTCATTCTAGGTGAAGGCGGTATATTTTTTTTCTCAGTGTAGGACCAATTCGTATGGCAAAAATAAATTAAACAAAAATAGGAGTTGGAGAAAAAAACCCTCAAATCCAAACTATTTATATTCTGACTCATTTTTAAATTCATTTTTGATTTTAAACGCATCCAAATGACAGATCCTCTTATTTAGGAACTATATAATGTGACGTATTGGCCAGTTTCTCGATAAAGGCAGAATATATTTAAAAAAAAGCTTCCAAAAAAGGCACTTTGAACTGAATTTCCCTAAGCGATTGTGATTGAAAAATTGAAGAAGTACTCAAATAACAAACTGCTAATTTTATGACTCATTTTTAAAACCATTTTTGCTCTCAAACGCATCCAATTGACAGGTTCTCTTATTTAGAAACTGTACAATGTGCCGTATTGGTCAGTTTTTAGATAAAGGCAGAATATATTTCAAAAGATGTTTTCAAAATAGCCATTTTGAACAAAATTCCCCAAAGCGATTGTGATTAAAGATTTGAGGATGCATTCAAATAACATTTTGCTTTTTTGTGATTCATTTCTAAAACAATTTTTGCTGCCAAACGCATCCAGTTGACAGGTTCTCTTATTTAGAAACTATATAATATGCCGCATTGGTTAGTTTTTCGATAGGGAGAATATATTTTTTAAAATGCTGTCAAAATAGCCATTTTGAACAAAATGACCCGAAGCAATCGTGATTGAAGATTTGAGGATGCATTCAAATAACAAATTGCTTATTTTATGACTCATTTTAAAAACCATTTTTTGCTCTCAAATGCATTCATTTGGTAGTTTTCTTATTTAGGAACTAAACAATTTACCTTATTTGTCAATTTTTTCATAAAATCAGAATATACAGTCGAGTCTCTATATAACGCAATCCACCGTTCTAGTAAAAAATTCGTTATATAGAGAAATTCGATGTATAGAGAATGATGTTAAAAATCGTATCTAATGTGTGACAACTGAACAAATATTATTTTTGATCTTTTGAATTAAGAATTTGAAATATTTAAAAGTAAATATTAACCTAACATTTTATTTCTTAATTATTTAAGTTGTTTCAAAAAAGAGAACAGACATTTATTTGAAAGCTTAATGAATTTCAGACGAAGAAATCTGTAATTTTTTGTTGTTTTGATTTTAAAATTGTTACGCTCTTCAAATAATAATAATAATAATAATAATAATAATAAAGATTTAAAAAAAAGCAGTTCAAATTTTATCAAGGAATGAAATATTGTAGTTAACATTTTCCTCCATTTGAAGGCCTCTCTTATGTGCCTCTTATTGATTCCTCTCTTACGTGTGTATCAATCCCATTGACTCTGTTTTGAGACAGATGTGGAAAGGTGTGTGGGAGGTGGGATGAATTCGTTGGATTTAAAGAACAAGGAGAGAAGTAATAATAATAATAATAATAATAAACTCAGCACTGACGATAAATTAAAAATAAGTGATGGAAAATTGATTCCATATGATTTCGAAGCTTTTTTAAAACTGAATAAATTAAGACCAATTTATGAAAAAATTCGTTATATGGAGATAGATATTTCGCTGTATAGAGACTGTTTTTAATGTAATCATGCGAAAAGGGGACCGTTCCTACTAAAAATTCGTTATATAGAGAAATTCGATGTATGGAGTTTCGATATAGAGAGACTCGACTGTATTTCAAAAAAAGGCTGTCAAAGTGGGCATATGAGCCAAATTTAGCTTAAAATGATTCTGATAAAACCGGCTCTAACCGTAAAATGAAATTAAAATTTCTTCAGAAGCGGCTAAATAAAATTGTTAAACTGGGTTTTTCACCAATTACATTTTATTTTTTATTGTTGAAATAAGCACTTAACGAAATCTACCTCCGCCTGTAGAATAGGGCGACAGGGATTTTTATATACTCAATACCGTGCTGTGATCATTTGAGACAATTGTGATGTCACATTGCTTAGCTGTGCCGTTAGAGTTATTTAAGATGTTTGAATGTGTGATTTTAGCGACGAAGATTTTGCGATCGGGTCTCAAGGTGTGTTATGAAATGTGTCTTCAAATTATATTGAAGAATGACATTTCATGTTGATTTAAGAATCGCCATAATGAAGAAGGCTCAACCAATAGTAGAGAAAATTATGAAAATTTTCCTACTTCTAAAACTTAGATTTTTCCGATTTAATCTCTACCATTCTGAAATATCACATGTGATACTCGCCAACCAAGCAGGAAGAAACTAAGTTATTGGATTTTTTTACATGTTGACTATTCTATGTATCTGAATGTATTTGGCTTTGGATCAAAACCAATAAAGGGCAGCACTGATACTTATTTCGTCATAAAATATGCATTATTATCTAAATGTGCAAAATGCATTTCAGACAGTGTGTCCAAAAAACGCAAGAAATTTTCAAAATTAAACGCCAGTTAAGAGAAAAAAAAAATAAAAGAAAAGAGAAAAAAAATGAGGTTTTGTAGATCATTCAGTTAAAGACCTTCAACTTGACATTATGTAATTTAGGTTATAAACAACTAAATTGATATTTTAAGGGTGTTAGTCATTTTAGACCCGTATTTTCTAACCTAAATTACCAGCCTCCTAAAGTATTAAATTCAGAAAAAAGGACTCTTTCTGTTATCTAAGGTGTCTTTTGCTTTGTGTAAAATCAATGAACACCTGTTGTGTTCGCAGTGTTGTTTTAACTTTGGATCTGGAGAGGTTAACAGTAAAAAAACAATCAAAAACTAGAAACAAAACGACTTGAAAATAAAAAGAACATTTTGAAAGAACTCGTCAAGTGTAATAGAATTTTAATGGGATAACTAGCTGGCTGTGTAGCATAACAGCTAAAGCCATCAATATCTTCGAATCATGTGTTTTGATATGCTTCGTTAGAAAAGATTACGCTTAACAGAAGTAACTACTTCTGATAACGAAGAGATATCAGAAATCCGATAAGTTTACGTTTATTGACTGTATTTTGTGCAATAGTTATTGGTTTAGATTTAAATAACAATAAAAGATAAAAAAGCAGTTAGTAAAAAACAAACTAAACTAAAGTACAACAGAAAAACCAACATAAGTATGATGTACAATGCATATTTATGTTATTTATGATGTGTATTTTGTTTAAAAGATACATTTGTAATTAATTCTATTGTTTTGTAAATTATTAATGCGATTGTGCGGTTTACTTTATTTTCTTTTCCCTTTGAGAAAACATGAATTAAAGTTTACAAGGTGACCTGTTGTATATTGTATAATAAAATTTTAGTACTTAAAAAGTTCAAACGGAATCATTATGAGATCACTTCTATATCTGTCTGTCCGTCTGTCAGACATTTTTCTTGTAATCTACGGAGCATGGGAAGTTCAAATTGGCTGAATTAATGAAGGTTGTTGACTCGCATATTTATAGATTATTAACTATTCTCAAATATATTTAGGAAAAATATAGACGGGCTAATTAAGTTATTTGAAAAAAAAAATTTAGTTTATCTATGGGATATCTTGTAAAATCTTTCACAACGCTGAACTCAAAAATACATGACTTTTAATTTTAGGTATTTTATTTTCAGATCGATCGTCAAAAATGTAATGCAAAAATATGTTCCAGTCCCTTTTATATCCGAACCTACTGAAATTAAAATTATGGAAAAAATTAGATATAGTTGAAGAGAATTTAAACCTTGCAGGAAAACTATAGTAATTAACCTACGTCACACTAATTTTGACTTGTGGGCGTTCAGCAAAGGAGTTGAGGAGTGCTGGAGGTACCTATCGTTACAGAAGTGTTGAAAGATTGTTAATAATGATTAAAAAAAAAATATTGGTAATGAGCTGCGATGTTAACCCTTAATGACACGGGCTCTACATAAAGATATGGACGGCATCAGCTTTGACACCTAAGATAAAAATTTTAATGACATATTTGTGTAATACAATGCCCAGTTACTAATTCATATACTTATTGTACTGAACCCTCTGTACGCGAGTTATTACTTGCAATTGAACGGTTATTAAAGAAAATAAAAATTATCTGCAATGCGCATACAGTTGTTAGTGTTACAGCAAAAAGAACCGGAAATGCACGCGTAACTTAACGGATAATATTTATATTACCTTTTATTAAAAAAAAAATTGAGATAAAAATAAATGTAATCAAATAGAAACATTACTTACATATTTTACTTTTCATTAGCATTCTTCAGATCTGTGAATAAAATTTAATATTTAAAAAAAAAAAAAAAAAAAAAAAAAAAAAAAAAAAAAAAACTGATGACAAATACCTGAACCAAAATGTAGAAGCCCAGAAGTCGACGTACGTCAGAAATACAGTTGAAGACTGGCGACGTAGGTGTCGACCGCGTTAGAGAAAAGTGGACTGATTTTATTTCACCATAGGTTTTTATTGATTATTGCCAGGGGGCAAACATTTAAATGAGCTTTTGATTTGAGAGCGAGGGCGCTCGATACAAACGTGTTGCTCGAAGGACAACGAAGCTCAACTGAGCGTTACATCATTTTATCAGCTAGGTGGCGCTGATCTCGTAATCAAACTTCGGGAGCGCACATACCGGCCCCCATTGAAGTATTCTGATAGTTCAATGATACACAACAAGTAAATATACAATAACATACAGATACTATTACAAATTAATGGTTACACATAAAGCACTTAATATAAATACAATAATAAGAAATAATAAATTCAATAGAAATAGGTTAAGCTTAATTAATATTTTCGTTATTTACAATTGGTAGAACACAAATATTAGAGATACTTTTTTTGTAAGTTCCGGATGGAGTCCGGACTATTACAACCCTAACATTGTCATCATTTCCCTTGATGATTTCTGAAATACGACCTACTATCCATTTACAAACTGGTAGGTCTCCATCCTTTACCAGAACCATCATACCTGGTGCAACATTTTGTTTTTTAAAGAGCCATTTGGATCTCTGCTGCAAATGGCTTAAATAAGAATTGGACCAATTTTTCCAAATCAGTTGCACGATTTTTTGAGTTTTCTGCCACCTGTCGAGCAAGTTTTCTCTTACATTAATCAAATTTGGCTCAGAAAGAGCATTAATTGTTCTACCAATCAAGAAATGTCCTGGAGTCAAAACTTCATAGTCTTCTAATTCAGAAGATAATGGGGAAAGAGGGCGCGAATTTAGAATACCTTCGATTTGAGTAGTAATAGTTAAAAATTCTTCAATGGTTAATTTCGTAACACCAATAGTTCTTTTTAAGTGGTATTTGAACTGTCCGACGCCTCTCTCCCATAGTCCTCCAAAATTTGGGGAACGAGGGGGAAGAAATTTCCAGAGAACTTGCTCGGATGACAGAAAATTTGATACATCATCATTGTTTTTATTTATAGAATTTAATAATCTCTTTAGTTCCGCACATGCTCCAACAAAGTTGGATGCATTGTCACAAAAGATAGTATTACTTTTGCCTCTGCGAGCAAAAAATCTTTTAAGTGTTGCAATTAATGCAGCAGAAGTTAAGTCAGAAAGTAGTTCTAAATGCACTGCTTTTGTAACCATGCATATGAAAATGGCCACATAAACTTTATTAAATATCCCTTTTCTCTGGTTGCGATATTTAATAAAAAATGAACCGCATAGGTCAAGACCTGCATTGGAAAACGGTGGCCCTTGTATTACTCTCTCAGGGGGTAAATTACCCATTATTTGACTTACAATTGAAGGTTTTATTTTGAAACATTGAACACACTCGTGTACAACTTGACGAGCAATGTTTCTTCCATTAATGGGCCAAAATAATTGTCTTACACTATTTAATAGCCCTTGAGGACCAACATGTAAGTCTCTTTTATGATAGTAAAGAAAGATAATTTTAGTCAATTTACTCCTTGAGGGTAAAATGATTTGGTGAGATCGGTCATAGCTTAAATTTGAGTTGGTCAAACGACCACCCACTCTTAACAGATCATCTTTGTCTAAGAAAGGATCTAAAAATCTCAACTTACTTTTTACAGGGACAGACATGCCCTTTTTCAATGCCGAAATTTCTGATGAAAAATACTCACCTTGAGCTCTCTTAATTAAGAAATTTCTAGAAACTCTTAGTTCATCTAGAGTTAAGGAATCCTTAAGTTTACTCTGATTTTTACAGTTATGGACAAACCTGAAAATAAATGCTAACACTCTCATTAATTTAATATAACTATTTGAAATGGTAAGAAAAGAGTTCAAAAATTCATAGTTTATAATTGAAGTGAGAACCGGAACTGACTTTAGTTCCTTTAAAAAATGTTCGTCTTTGTTATGAGAGTCCTTTTGTGGACAAAAATTTACAATGTCTTGTTTCAGGAAATCGGGTCCTTCAAACCACAGTTTATTTGTAGCAAGCGATTTTGCATCTTGACCGCGGGATAACACATCCGCTGGATTTAGTTTTGACGGCACATATCTCCACTCGTAGTTTTTGGTAAGTTCTTGAATCTTAGACACTCGGTTTGCAACGAAAGCTTTTAGAAGATGTGGGGACATGTTTATCCATGCTAGGGAAATCGTAGAGTCCGACCAAAGTATGACTTTGTCGATTTGAAGTTTCATAGCTCTGATTACCTTTTGAGCAAGTTGGCACAACAATAGACAGGCTGAAAGTTCAAGCCTCGGTATGCTGACAGTTTTAATAGGGGCAACTTTACTTTTGCTGCAAATGAGGTGGCAAACAGGCGAATTTGAGTCAGTGTTCGTTTGAAGATAAAGGGAAGCTCCGAATGCTTTCTCACTCGCGTCAGCAAACCCATGTAAGAGGATAGTTGATGCATCTTTAATAAGAATACATCTGGGTATTTTGATGGTTTCTATAAGAACTAGTGAATTGAGGAAATTGTCCCACTCTTGAGCAACATTAAGTGGAATTTTATCATTCCAGTCGCACTTTAGCAACCATAGTTGTTGCATGAAGATTTTTGCACGGCAAATTACAGGACCGAGCAAGCCAAGGGGGTCAAAGAGTCTTGCAATTTGACTTAGAATTTCGCGTTTTGTATAGTGAGAACCTTTGTTGACACTAACTTTAAAGTTAAATGTATCACTAGTGCAATCCCACAGTATTCCGAGAGTTTTTGTTGAAGTTTCTTCGGCATTTTGATTAAAGGGAAATGTTTGATAATCAGGATTTATTTCTTCAGTAACATTAGAACGCCATTTATGCAAGGCCATCTGACCTTTTTTGAAGATGTCTGTTAATTGTTTTTTAATTTCAAAAAATTCGGAAATGTCTGATGCACCTGACAAGCAATCGTCCATGTACGTATCATTCTTTACAACTTCGGCAGCTAATGGGAAATTGTTGGCTTCATCTACCGCTAACTGTTGGAGCACTCTAGTGGCAAGGTATGGACTGCTTGCACAACCGTAGGTGACCGTTTTCAGAGTGTAGATTTTGTCAGGTTCCTCCCTCCCTTCTCTCCACAATATTTTTTGGTATCTAGTATGCGACGGATTTACTTCTATTTGTCGAAACATTTTATTTACATCAACTGTAAATGCGAAAATATGTTTTCTAAAACGAATCATAATTGAAAAAAGATCATCCTGTATTATCCCTCCTTTAAACAATAAGTCGTTTAAAGACTTTCCATTAGTAGTTTTACAACTCCCATCAAAAACAACCTTCAGTTTAGTTGTAGTACTTGATGGTCGCAAAACACCGTGATGAGGGAAAAATATCCTTTATCAGGATTTATGTCATCTGAGTTTTCTTCCATGTGTCCTAAAGTAATGTATTCCTTTAGAAATTCTGAGTATAATTCCTTTAATTTGGGATCCCGCTCTAAACGATTCCATAACTGATTTAATCTTTTAGCGGCAATTTGTTTTGAATCTCCCAGAGAATTATCTAACATTTGAATCTTAAAGGGTAATTCAACTACATATCTGCCGTCCGGTTTCCGATAGTGAGTCTTTAAAAAATGTTCATTACAGTAATTTAACTCCTCACTAACTAAGGGTTTTAATTCACTTACTTGCTCCATTTCCCAAAAGGAACTTATTTCTTTTTCCAAATTTTTATAATCTGTTACTAAAAAACAAGAATCAGAATAGTCCCTTAAATTTGAGATAGAATTGCATACAGTTCCTGATATAACGTGACCGAAAAACGTTTCTACTAACATTAATTGGGAATCATCAATTTTAATTTTATTAGACCCTATTAATTCATAGAATAACTGCGCTCCAATCAATGCATGTACGCGTTTCGGCTTATTCCAATTATTATCCGCCAATTCTATGTTCGGCGGCAATTTTAATTTTGACGTATTTATATATTTGGGTGGTAGATTAGCGATTTTAGGAACAACTAACATATCTAATTGATAAGATTTAGTTTTGTTTTCATTCGTTAATTCCGTACTAACAAATGATTTAGCGTTTAAACATAGATCATTAAGTCCGGAAATGGAAATATGAGTTTTTTGTTTACGCAATCCTAATAGATTTGCGGCACAAGAAGACAATAAATGCGAACTCGAACAACTGTCTAATGCAGCAATTAAAGGTTGAAATTCCCCAGAACCGTCCTTCAAATATATTACAGCTGTGTTTAAAATTACACAAGATTTATTTATTTCATTTTCCTTCGCGAAAAATGTTTGATTATCAGGAGAAAGGGAGGGGGGGGGAATCCATCTGGCGCCTATCTGTCTGGTCTTCAACAATGAATTGCCTTCTGATATTATTTTCATTTAATGAATGAAGTAATGTATTATGCTCTTTGCTGTCACAAGAAAGGCATTTATTTTTAGATAAACAAGGATTAGGTAGATGGCTGTTTAAGCAAGATTGACATAAATTGTTATTTTTAACAAATTCTGATCTCTTTATCACGTTCATTTGTTTAAATTTCTCACATCTATATAAAGAATGCGAATCTGTACATCCTAAAATACACGCTTTTCGCTGTTTTGATTTTGTTAAAAGGGATTTTTCCATGTTTGGCTTAGTGCCAGATTTCCAGTTATTATAAGGAGACTTTTTTTGTTCCTTTGAAATAACAGTATTTTGAAGAATACGACTTCTTTCTTCCAAAAAGCTTAAAAAGCTAGTTAATTTAGGAATTTCGTTTTTATTTAATTTCATTTCGAACGATTTTTTTATTTCAGAATCCAGTCTTTGAAACAAGATGTGCATTATTAAAGCATCTGACAGCTCATTAGATTCAAATTCAAGTAATTTTAATGCACGCAAATTACATTTGGTATTATCAATTAATTGCATTAAATGATTAGGAGAATCGGGTACTTTTGAAAAATTAAGTAGTTTAATAATATGGCAATCAATAACAGCTCTTTTATTTTCATATCTTTCTTCTAAAGATTGCCAAAGAGATTCGTAAGTATCTTGAGCTGACTCAAGCCTTTTGGCTTCATCTTTCAAACAGCCCTTTAAGTAGCATAACTGCTGAGTTGAATTTAAATTCTTATTATTTCCGATAATAGACATAAATTGTGTCTTAAAATTTTGAAATTCATTATATTTTCCATAAAAATTGGGTAGAGGTAAGTCTGGAATTTTAAAGCTATTACTAACAGTAGGATTTTCATTATTCATATTAACACATTCATATTTAGAAAGAATAATGTTAAGTTTTACCTCTGAATCTTCCAGTTCATCCTCTAGCTCAGTTGCTATTTCCAAAGAATCTGTTATGTCGACATCTTCCGGAAGAGTTGTATACGACACTATCAAATTCCGTAAGGACGTTTTAATTTCCAAAATAGAAGCCCTTTTGCTTTCTAAGACGAGTCTTTCTTCTTGCTGCTCTTCTTGCGATCCTTTTAGATGAATGCATTCATATTCAATAATGAATTTCGTAATTTTATTTACTTTAGTTTTCAATACGCCGCGTTGGCGATTTAAAGTAGTTAACGTGGTCATTTTTTAATTAGCTGTTCTCCGGCTCGACGGACCATATGTCGACCGCGTTAGAGAAAAGTGGACTGATTTTATTTCACCATAGGTTTTTATTGATTATTGCCAGGGGGCAAACATTTAAATGAGCTTTTGATTTGAGAGCGAGGGCGCTCGATACAAACGTGTTGTTCGAAGGACAACGAAGCTCAACTGAGCGTTACATCATTTTATCAGCTAGGTGGCGCTGATCTCGTAATCAAACTTCGGGAGCGCACAGTAGGCTGCATTCAGATTGCAATACTTTCAGTTCAACTGAATTCTTGGAAAAAAAATTTGTTTAGGTCTCATTTGCAGTTTCTTCATAATAGAACGGTGGAATTGAACAAAAGAATTAGGAGATAAGCAATATGCATTATTCGATGGAAAGACTTTTCTTTTGCCGGACAACCGTCCTTTTTCTGCAAAACTCATTAAAGATAAAAAACACCGGTTCGCCACAACAAACGAGCCGACACCGAACGGCAAGAAGTGGTCAGATCTGTTTGGGGCTTAAGTCGAAGTACATTTACATAATCAAAACAAGTTGGAAGTTGTACGTGAACGTAGCAAATGAGGTGCGTTCGTACGATAACGAAGTTATAAAAATATTCAGATCTTGCTGATGTAGTAGATCGTACTTCGGATACAGTATTGTAGTCGAGATCTTTGTATTTCTGTAAATATGCAGGAAGTAATTTTTATTACACCACAGCAACGTATATCTTATTCATAAAATGTGAAATAGTTGAATATAATTAAAACACGCCCCAAACAATGTTTCCCCGTATAGCATTATGTTGTGGAATACTTTTGTGTGGCTCTGCAATTTAATAATAAAAATTCTTTGCATCACAGATTGTACAGAATGCATATTTTAGTATATATTTCATAGATTCATGCTAATTCTATTATGTTCGAATGAGTGTAAAATCATTAAAAAGCATTTGAAACATTTTCCTATTGATCGTAATGTAATGGAATACTTTTGATTGTCCCTGTAAATGATCTATGCATCCAACTTTCATAACATTTGAAATGACTCGACAAAATTACGTAATGATTATGTTTTAAATTTCAAACGATTAAAATGCATTTGAAATTTTTCCTCATTGACCGTAATGTAACGGAATCCTTTTGATTGTCCCTGTAATTGATCTATCCATCCGATTTTCATAAAATTTGAAATGATTCTACAAAATTATGTTATAATTATGTATTTTAAATTTCAAATGATTCGGTTGGGTAGTTTTTGCGTTGTTATATGCGGACAGACGGACGGACTAAACGACAACAATAGGTGCTACGTAATTACATAATTACGAACGCACCTAAGAAGGATAAACATTAAAATTTTCCGAAAATCTAATGAAAGTATTCTATTGTATTTAGGGATTATGTTACATAGATTTTGCACTAGTTTTTTTTAAAAAAATACGTTTGCAATACAAGAATTTGGAATAAATTTGTAAGTTATTAATTTATAATTCATTGTTCTTATTGGTTGTCCCTTTCGTGTTTTTCAGTATGTGAAAAAATCTTTCAATTAAGTTTGAATTGACAATTTTCTTTTTCTCCCAGAAGCTCTTTGTAACAGCAGAGCGAGTTTTCTAAGCTTTTTTTTTTTAGTCGTCGCCACACTACACTTTATCCGGCTGAATCAGTATTTTCAAGAACCATCATTCAGGCTTGAGCTTCAACCCTTGAATACATAATTGTGATTGTTAAATTGAGATGTTAAATTTCTGACATATCTTCCAAAAATGTTCTAAGTGCATTGTTGTTAATGGATTTTTTTTTCTAATCTATACGACGTAAATGCGAGGTGATGTAAGTCGAGGAGGGCGTAAATCGAAATATTACTGTATTGGTATCTAAAATAAAATTGTTCTTTCAACATAAATTATGCATAATATTTGAACAATGATTGTGCATGTGATTATACCATGCACAGAATTGCCAAGTCTCCGGCTTTTTGCACACCACTATTATCTTAAATAAAATGTTGTCCTTTTAAATAGCCCAAATATTCCAATTACATAAAACAACTTTTTTCTGTATTAAAATATTGGTGTCCAAAAGCCGGTGACTTGGCAGCTCTGCATGCACCATAAAATATGCTTTTACAAAAAATTACCATTAATATGAACGAAATTGCGCTGGATGTTTGTTTCAATTAATGCTGTTGAGTTGCATTGTTAATTTGCTTATACAATAACAACAACAACAACTAATAATAAACTTCAAATGGGCGAAAACGTTATAGTGTTAGTTATTTGACAATTGCATAAAAACCTCTTTTCCATGTTTTTAATTCAATAGAAATTTTTAAAAATAATTTCATTGTTCTGTATTAGATTAATTAATGGAATTACTTTCTTATTTTTATTTTTTTCCTCATAACTAATTTTTTTTTCAGCCTCTTTCTACAATCAACTCGGAACCAGCTTCTCTCCCGTTTTCCCTAGATGGTCCACTGTCAGACGGTACCCCAAATGGAGAACGTTGGTCCCACAAGTCAACCACCCCCGGCATCGGGTCCAACGATGAACCTTTCTCATTCCCCCAGACTCATCATAATCATTCGAAATCAAGTTCTAGAGGTCTTCCTCTTCCATTTTTGCGCACCAGCCATAGTGGAGGCTTTAGTCTTAACCAACATACGCGGGCGATCGATTGCGAAAGCCCCACTAGTGAGTATTAGTGAAAATCATAACAATTTTTAACTATTATAAAAACACATCCTTTTCGGTAAAACGTAAAACTACACCACATGCAGGGGTCGGTCGCAGCATCTCTAAAATTTTCACACTTTCCTACCAAAATTTTAAAATGAAAATGTTTATTGCGGAATTTCATAGTATATTTTAAACTAATCTGACACGAAGATTTTTTATTTAAAATACTGATAGAATAATACGAAAATTTTATCGATGCTGCGACCCCTGCACATGCTAAAAAAATGAAGCAAATAAACGGAAAGTATTTTGATTCTAATTATTGCGTTTTTGGACAGAAAATGTAGCATTAAGAATGTTTCATTTAACAATACAATGATACTCTGTAGTCTAAATACATGCTTGACATAGCTGTTGATTCTGCCTATCGCATTTTTGGACTTCTGTCTCTGTAATGACTTGTATGTAACAACAAATACGATATTTTCTAGTTTAAATGTATGCTCAACTGCTGTTGATTGTAACTATCGCCTGAATTGTAGCATTAAGAATGTTCAGTAGTTTCTTGCATTTGGCCAACATATGTGATTGTTTGTAGTTTAAATATCTGTTTCACAACTGCTGATGGTAACTATCGCATTTTTAGACACAAAATTTTACATTAGAAATGTTTATTATTTGACAGGTTAATTTTTCTTAACATATGAGGACCCCAGAAGCCAAGGGGTACAAGTGACAAAATTTCGATTTGGAGTAAATTGAGTTTAGAGATAATTGATGTTAAATTGGAACATCAATAACAATTGAGTGGATTGAAATAGGAAATTTCTGCTTGTTGCATTCTGGTCTTTAAACTCTTATTTCAATAACTGTTAAAAAATAAAGTAAAATTTTCTTTAAATGTATAATTAATCAATATTGTTTGTTTTTTGAAAAAAGTGGTTTGCCTCTATAACGCAGCAAATAATAAGAAAATCACTTATATTTCTTTACCTGAAATGAAAAAAGCATATTTTTAGGTCGTCTGTGTATTTATTTTATTTTTTTCAATTTTGTCACTTATACCCCTTGGCTTCTGGGGTCCTCATATGCGATACGCACTACTTAAATACATGATCGATAACTGTTATTCATATTTTCCATAATAATGTCTGTTGTTTTTTGTGGTAGTAATACTCATTCTTGTATTTATACATGTCGAAGTTATTAAAGATTTCTTCGTACGAAACAATGAATGACAATCAGTCTTTCTAAATTCTACCACATTCTACATATTCTTTTGAATCCAAGTACATTATTGATCTTGCAAACCATTGAACAAGCAGGATTGTTTTGCTCTCCAAGTATATCGGAACGAGCCATTCATTTGCGATAGTGCATTATTGTCCATAAATATCACGTCTGTACTTATTCCATCAGTGAAAATACAAACTGGAGTGTGTAGACTTCGTTATAATATTACAATTGTTATTGAGCAACTGCAAAAAAATATTCTGTGCCTACTTGCTAGTATGCTTGGAGTCATTAATAAACTGTCTCATTTGTAATGGTTATTTTTCACAATATTTGTGCCAGGTTGTCTCCATACAAAAACCTTTCGAGTTTAAGAATCAACCTGTAGTTTTTAAGTAGGCGAATCCAAAAAGTTTACTTGAATTGTCTACTTTATGATTTAATTGAGATATTTATTGATCCAATTCAACAGGGCTTTGAATAAGATAATGATACAGAAATAATCCGGTGTTTGCTTTTCAGTCAAATTATTTTCACTCAATTCACTTCACAAATCTCTGCAAAATAGTTTTCCAATATACCAGCCATCTTGTTTAGGAGATAACTTCAAAGCAAACTACGATATCTTACATTTTGGCACAGAAAAGGATCAACTGCCACTGAAATAACCACAAGGCGTTCAATTCTATATTTTTTACAGTATTTTTGATTTTTTTTTTTTTTTTTGTAAATATTGTAAATTTAATTTATGAAGCTACAACGAAGATTGTTTTCGCAATATCTAATTTCTTTGCACTAGTTTGTAATACCCCCCAAACATCTTGCAGGTGGTTTCTGCGGCTCATTATTTACAATTTGGCTGTTTCTTATTGTTCTAAATTTGTGCTAGTTGAAAAATAAGTTGCTCCACTCTCAGACATTCTGACTGGTTGCGTTTTAAATTCGGTAATAAGTTTTATGTACTTTTTTTAATATATGAAATCTGTTATGAAAGCTGCAGCACAAACCATCACTTCATCGAGTTCACGGCTGAAATTCCAGAATTAGATAAAACTTGATTCGCATATTAGAATGCAATCGGTCTGCCAAGTCCTATTTTTGTGGAAAACATTTGAAAACTCGATTTTAACATTTGACTCGTATGTTTATTGTTGTGTTTTCCTATATCAAAAGGCATGAAAACATGGAGGACTGGTAGCAGGAAAACATAATGATAAACCTACGAGTCAACTGCTAAAGTCGCGTTTTCAGGTGTTTTCCACCAAGATATGACTTGGCAGACCGATTGCCTTTAATATTCGAATCAAGTTTTAACTAATTCTTAAATTTGAGCTGTGACCTCGATGGTTTAATTCCCTGTGGTGCCGTCTCCCGGTCTATAGCTAAGCATTGTGCTTCAAATATTCTATTCTTGTTTTTATAGGTGTGGAAGTACTAAAGTACGAAACACGAAGATCTGTGATCCAAGATAGAGATGCAGCGTCGAATTTCTCTGACTATACAAGTTTAAGCAGCTTCAACAGCACGGATTCTATTCCATTAGTAAGTTTTTACCTTTCAGTAACTTTTCACCGTAGCTCAAGAATATTTATAATTTCTATTTGTCTGTTTGGCCTTCCAGTACTCACTTTCAGTGATGTTTTATGGTTCCGATCAATATATATAGTTGTATGGTTATATGGATCAGGTGTGCTCAGTCCTTTTTTTCTAATTAAAATCCTCATTGTAATCAAAATAAGTTCGCGAATCGCATAAGATAACAACAAATAATGAAAAAATAGTATACATTTTTGTTTGTGGGTGTTTCCTAACTGGAAATAAAACTGCAATCGTATAGTATTATTTTCAAAACGATTGTTATTTCTGTGTTATTAGAATTAATTAAAAAAAATTAATGATCACAATGATTTCAACTGTTTTGACGTGTGGATAATTAAAGAACTATGCTATGGGCTATCACAATATTTTTCCCCATACAAATCCAATATATTGATTTATAAAAGAAGCAACGATTATGAATATAAAGCGTAAAGCATTTCTTCGAATTATTTTAACAGTAATCAAATAATCAAACGAACAGTACAACAGCACCCCCTGTCGGGCTATTTAATGGTAGTATTAGATCAACGTATGCATTTTTAATCATTAGACTCAAATATAAAATGTAATGCCTTTCTACACAATAGAAAAAAAAAGCTATTAAGTTAATCGCGAAAAACTAATTAATATTCTGTAATTGGATCCACAGCTAAATATATGTGTCTAAATAGAAGCACTCTGGTAACCATGTGGTTAAAAGCATATGAGAGTTATTGACCAAGAGCCGACCTCACAAAACCCTAAGTCATCGAGCACAAGAAAAATTCCTTTATCTTATGGAAGAGTAGTGTTTTGGTAAAAATCGTCTGCTTTCATTTATGTGAAAAAGCTCCAGTAAGAAATTGTATTATTCGTTACCATGGTAATTTATTCTTATTATTTTATGTTTTTGGCAGCATTCTATGTTTTTGTTTTAAGTTTGTGTTTATTCGAATGTAAAAAGATGATGGAATGTTGATAGCCGTGCAATGGCTCGCATACTTCAGTGTTGAATAAATCGCATCTACAGTCCATATTTGTTGTGTTTAAGAACCAGCGTATGTTGTTTCTTATTAGTTAAAACCGCTACGACCAAGTAGTAAAAGGGGGATCTAATCATCTGCCGGAAGCGAAGTGGTGCATAAGCTAAAAATTGATACCACTAGTAGTTCACTCGTAGGTTTAGCATTGTGTTTGCCGTACAATCAAAAGTATGAAAACATGGAAAATTGGGTGCAAGAAAACATAATGCTAAGCCTACGAGTGAACCACTAGTGGTATCAATTTTTGGCTTGTGCGCCACTTCGCTTCAGGCAGACACGGATGCTTAGATTCCCCTTATTACTACTCTTCTATAAAATAAAGAAATTTTTCTTGTGCTTGGTGACTTAGGGTTTTGTGCGGTCGGCTCTTGGACTATTACAAGAATAGAGTTAAAAGTACTACGAACTAACGCATGCTAAATTACATCAATTAATTATGGACCCGATTAATAAATTTTCCCCTGAATTAGCATCTATTTATCTATCCATCTATCCATAGAGGTGTTAGAGCTTGAGGAAATTCCGTTTAATTCTTGAGATACAGTCAACTCTCGTTAATTCGAAATCGGATAATTCGAACTAAACATGAAGTCCCGAAATTTTCAATGGTAGAATAACGTTAAAAATTTTCATTAATTCGAACTCATTTTCTCCAGACTTCGTTTAATTCGAACTAACGAGAATTCCGATTTTTCATTTTTCTTTTTTTTCTCACGGATTTCAGATCATTTGAATAATTCTCTTTCTTTGATTTTTGTGAAAATTGTTCCGAACGAGTACACATGTAATCCAATGCATTTGATATCCTCTTTCTTAGTGCCCCGTCTGTCCATCAGTGATGCTTTAAATCTTTCTTCCATTGTGCTTCTTTCTAATCTTTTAATTAGTTTATGTATTTATACATTCTAATTTAATATTAAGTCATATTCAGACACATAACAGACGAAAAAAAATTTAATAAACATTTCAACATTTATTCCTTTGTAATAGTACCATATTAAGCATGTTTTCATTTCATATTTTCCATAATTCGAACTTCGGATAATTCGAACATTTCTAGTGGTCCCGACGAGTTCGAATTAACGAGAGTCGACTGTATATCTATCTTGAAAATATAGCATACGCTGTAAAAGAAGGATTTTACGGAGATTTTATCGCCAATAGGGACGCCAGTACAGTTCACTGTTTTTTAACTGAAAAATTTCTGTGAATTCCAGACAATTTTCTTGTTTTTTTTTAGCAGTGCCAACATTTAGGGTGATATACAATTAAACCTAATCAGCACCAATTTATCCCAATGTCAGCTGAATTCGAAGTTTGATTAAATCCCGTACATTAGTTCTTGAGATTGAGCAAGCCATGCAACATTTGCAACATATGCCGACTAGCATCTTAACAAAGTATTATGGGATTCAGAGAAACTCCTAAGAACTCTTCAGGGCACAATTATAGAATTAGAACCGGGACAGTTGGTTTATTTATCTTATATTTATTATACAGGATGTCAACTCTCAGCGGTGTCCAATAGCTAATTCCTAACCTGTTAGTCATAAATATATAGTTTTAATTACAAAAAGGTTTTAAATGATGTAAAATAATATTTTGAAAGCGATTTCGGTCAGTGAAACCATTTTTTAAAAAATTACAAAATTCAATTTTTTGTATGGTTTTCCGGTTCTATTACTGATATTTAGTAAAAATGCTCTGTTACATTAACAAATAAAACAAGAAAAAAAAAGTCTCATTTATCTAGCACTAAAACTGATTGAGTTGCGAAGCATTTGCTTGCATGACTTGCAAAAATTTCGGCATCGCATAAATGAGTTGCGCCATGCTTCGAGGGATCGTGCACAAAGTGCTTCAAGTATTGGAAGGATTTATTTCGCGCGTACATTTATTTATACATTGCATACGAAAGGAGTCACTTCGAGCAAATTTTAAGATAACTTTAATTTTTGGTTATTAAATTTTTTATAAGATAATCTAATAGCATTTTAAAATATATATTATTTTGTAGGTAATTGAGACTGTTGCTTTACATCATTTCATTTAACAAAAATTCTGTTATATTTTCCCTCTTACATTTTTAGTACAAGTTGTACATTTTGCATTAATATGTAAATAAATGAAAATATATTTCAAATTTAATTCTCAATGTTAATTTTTATTCTTTAACGCAAATATTCTTTTATATTTGATGATTAGCTTTTATTTCTTATAAATTTGTGAATGATCCTTTTTTCGCAGCAAAAATATGCTCCAACTTTAAACACAGCTATTACTCGGTCAGTTTTAATCGTAGAAGCGTTGGACTCTTTTATCTTCGTGGATATTTTTACTTAATATAACTTATAGGACCTGGGAATCATATAAAAAATTAAATTTAATAATTTTTAAAGAAATGTTTTTATTGACCTGATTAGCTTTTTAAATGCTTTTTTTACCTCATTCAAAATATTTTTGTAGCTGGAACTTTGTGTCTATGATTAGCGGTTTATGAATGAGCCTTTGGACACCGTTGAGAGCGGACATTATGTATTCTTTTTTCTTTCCAGCGTGTGAGATTATTATTATTGTGTATTTAATAGGATTTTTTATTATTTTACAGGAGATAGGATTTCAAGAAATTTCTTCGAGGATAAATTCTGTCGGTGATATAGCGGTAAGTTTTTAACAATAAAAAAATTATTTTACAAATTTTTCTTCTTATTATTTTTTTTTATTCCTGTTGCACTTTTCTTTGCGAGTGTGTTTATAGGCTTTCACTATTTGAGGAATTTAGTAACATCTACGAAACATCTATAACAGGCTCACATTTCATTAGTTATTGTTTACTTATTATTTCACCACGTCTAATTTGGATCAAAGTGTTATCGTAACATCCTTACTGTCATTTACTGTGTGTATGCATTGTCAAGAATGTTCATTTTTGATAGCGTGAACTTCTAAAACATGAATGTGAAAATAAAATATAATCTCTTCTCAACTTATCACTAATATCAAATCTGTAGTTTAATTCCAGTTATTCAAACCGCTATCATCCGAATTGATATATTAAGAAATAAAGTATTGCATTTCAGAAAGAAAAATGTTATTAAAATTCGAATTATATATGTCCGTTTGTGAAACATAATTTTTTTGAAATTTCTTTCGATAAAAAGTTAAAAACTGATATTTATTTGGAGTTTTATGAACTATAAGTATCTTGATATTTAAGGTCTGTAATAATATAATTAACTTTATTTTACATAAAATTACGTATGAAAATTTCTTAAAATCATCTAACTACGTTAATACTTGCTAAAAATGATCAAATATATTTTCAAGGCAAATAAAAGCTTTTATTAATATCAACATGTATTATTGTTCAGATTGTGACATTCGCAAGATATATGTACTAGTTTTATAAAAAATTTTGCCATAAATTTTTTAAATTGAAAACTGTTAAAATAAAATCATGAGGTTTCATGTATGATGAAATGAAGTTCAATATTAAAAATGGATATTTGTGAATGTAAATTATTTTCTACTATTATCTCTTGTTCTGCAGAACATCTCGTTCCAAAATTTAGATAACTACATGGAGGTTGAATCATTGCATATATATTGTCACCGAGTAAAAATCATCTTTATTGATTCTCTCTCTGATAAAGGTTGGCAAATGAAATTTTGATGAATAAATTATTTTTATTATTTATTTTATTCTATTGTTTCTTATTCTATGAATAAAATACTACGATCTGAATAAAGGTATTTATTTGCTTTATAAGTGTAATTTTATCAAGGTTGTAAAAAACTTTTCTTTTTTTTTAAACCGTTGTTGGGTATCCAATCAGCTATCCATCTAATGCTAAGGATATTAAGAAAAAACCCAAACTAGGCGAGAAGCTGGGTGGGTACAGACAGCTACCCATTACAATCCTGATTTTTATTAGTAAAACCTTGTTTAAAACAGCGAAAAAACACCGAATACACTGGCGATAATTAAAACAATATACTTTGTATAAATCACCATAAAATAAAAATAAAGCAGGACGCGTTTCGAGCTGAAACAATACAGCTCGTCATCAGCTGAAGGAGACACGTGTCCGCAAGGGCACGTGGTCAAAGATGAATTCATCTGTTTTAGCTCGAAACGCATCCTGCTTTATTTTTTATTTTGTGGCGATTTTTACAAAGTCTATTATTTTTATTATGAACCTTGTTTAATTTATTTTACAAGTTCAACCAACAAATATAAATTCACCTCAAAATACCGAATTTTTTAAAAATTATTTGTAGCAAAAGTATTATTAATATATATATAGACCTAATAGAAGTTGAATGCATTAGACCTACTTTTTTATCAAACAAAAGCAATTTTAGAGAAACTTTCATTTCACAACATAATTCAAGATTACCGCAGTTGTCCAGATTTTCAGCCTATTTGAATAATTGGATAATCCCTGTATCTTATTAGTTATATATATATATATGTATTTATATTTTTACTATTGAATAGTACTAAGATTTTTTTTTAAGTATGAGAGCAACAAATGAATTTTTAAAAACTTTCAGAGCAGAAATGGTCATAAGAGTTATTTTAAAGAAAGGTATGGCTCAACGACACTCTTAGGAACTATGTTTTTCTTAAAGTATCAAAATAACAATACTTTTAAGAATTTTATCTTCCCTGACTAAACCTCAAGAGACTGAATCTAGTAACACTCATCATTTCAATTTGTGAAACAACTTTACAGATTCTAACAAGAATTAATCGGCTTTTTTCCCCATCATCTGTAGGAACTTTTTACTACGTTTACGCTATTAGGAGTAAAATTTTGCAGAATGTCTTGGTTTTTTTTTTTCTTTTTTTCAAAGAAAGCGGAAAGAAATTAAGGTTTTGGAGTCGATTACAGAAAAATATATTCAACTGTGTAGCTATGTTTCAATTTCTGACAGTAGATTACGATTATATCTCTGTTTGTGCAAGATATGCCGTATTTACTTGTGTATAGGGCGCACGCGTGTATAAGGCGCACCCCTACTTTACAAGTAAAAATGGCGATTTCTTAAAATCTCGTGTATAAGGTGCACCATAAATTTGATATGCTAATGAATAGTGACCAAATGAATTTCAATAAAAAAAAAAGTCGAAACAAACGTTACACCAGACCAGAAAACAAGACGAAAATGCATTTTTAGACTTCGGGTTGTAAGAGAATGACGGGAAATAGGAATGAGTGACGGTAAAGAGAATTGCTAATTAGCGTTTAGATAATGTCATTAGCTCTGTTGTATTAAAAAACTACAAAGAATGAAATAAATATGCAGTATTACTTCAATTAAGTAACATTTTCCGAGTTTTAATATCTTCTTTGAATAATTTCTTGTTTTATATGTATATCGTTCGGCTGCATCCATCAGTAAAAAATTATTCCGTGTATAAGGCGCACCTAGGCGTTTTGCCCTAATTTTTTGGAAAAAAGTGCGCCTTATAAACGAGTAAATACGGTATTACAATAACATGTCCTACTAATTATCTATTTTGAACTTCAAGAATAAGATTACAATTAATATTGTTTCAAATTTTGTAACGAATATAGAAATATTCGATTACAAATCAGCTTTACAGATTTCATAATATCCCTTTCAGGTCTGGTGTACTATTAATAGTACATGTCTTTTAGGGGAGTATATTTTGTTTTAAGAAATATTTTTGTCGCTATTTACAAGTAGTAATGTTGTGTAGGTCTATGTATCTATTATACGACTTCATTTATGTTTCGGAATTTAGTAATAACAATATTTATCATTACTTGCTGAATTCTCTTCGCGCCGTTTGCGATTCTTTTATGTTAAACATTTATTCCACTCTTTAAGTTTAAAATAAAAATTATTTTCCTGAAAGAATCATATATGATAAAGCCAAAAAACTATCAGAAAGTTGTAATATAAGTTAAATCTGTTTGTAATACAATATTTTCTAAACATCTCCAATAATTCTTTCTTAGCCTATTGTCATATGAATATTAAATGGATAGTACTCAAAACAATAATATTTGTTATCTTTCAGACAATTAAATGTTCGTTAAATTTTAACTAATCTGTTTGAATAGCTAGTGTTAATGTTATTAACGTAAAAGCTATTTTTTCTAAAAATTGAAAAAAAAAATTCGGACCCGAAAGGGGACATATATATGTTTACGAATTCCTTTTGTTTTAAATAAGCTGTTCAGTTTCATGTGCAATATTAGCATTCAATCTAAATTTTAGTTTAAAAAAAATTATCAGATCTATGAGGATGAATTTATGAGATACTCTCGAGAAGAGGTGTACCCTTATTTTATAATGTTTAATTATAGAAAGAGCTCAATAGTTATTTTAAATGGGAGGTGATATATAAGGAAATATAGAAATATGATGTAATTTTTCTTTTGAGCAAAACTACAATTGTGTTGCTTTTTTAATTATTTCACAATTTATACAATTATACTTTAGTTATATTATATTGTGATTGTCATCAATATGGAACTTATTGATCACGATTTATTATCATAGCGATTATTCCGAGACCAAAGTTTATGATTACAATGAATTTGTACAGCTTTTGATAATCTATTGTAGTCTATTACAAAGACATGATTACAATTCCTACACATCTCCATATAATCTGTAAATTTAATAAAGAAATTATTAAGTTCAAGAAAACAAATTTTTAAGAATAAATCCTTTAACAGGGTTAAATGTAATGGACAGATTGTAAAATAATGATAAATGGGCATAAATGACATACAATAAAAATGAATTTTCGCATAATTTGAATGAAAGTAGTAGAATATATTTTTATTTTTTGTTGCTGGTATGTGAAATTATTTTTTAAAGTAATTTTTGCCTCAAGGTGTACAACAGATTTTATAATAAAACAAAAAAAACATACTATATACAGTTTTTTATTTTACAAACTTTTCTTTACAGTATGTATATATATATAAACTTCTATGTAATGTGATATTGCACAGTCGGTTGAAAAGCTGCTATAGTGATAATACTTATAGGGGAAATACATAAGTATCATTTTTTTCCAACAGTATTTTCTTTCTCAAAATTCATTTTTTGAACTTTGCTCCAAAATTAATGTAAATAGAACGGACAAGTCTGTTTTTTAACAATTTCTTGTCATGTCCATTAAATATCAAGCTACGCTTAGCTGTAAAATACAAGGCGACCATAATGAAACTGAAATTCAGAGTAATCTCTGGCGCGATCTAATTCCAGAATGCAACCAAATTATGTAGAATGATTAAACAAGACAAGAGACAAAGTATTCCTCGGAAAAAAATAGCGCCACATATCTCCCTAGCGGTAACTTTTAGAACTAACTTCTTTTTCGTTGAATTCTTTGTTCTCCGTTTTGTTCAATCAACTTACAAAATATAGCTCCATTTTGGCATTTATATCATTCAAACAAACACGCTGAGTACTTTTATTATCTCCACCTTGTACTCAACGTATTTTCACAATACCTATCTTTTTTTATTTTTCTAATATATAGCTGAAACTCTATTTTTTTAAAAACTTTCACGCACCGTCCTTTTCATTAAGTATTTCCCCTTTCTTAAAATGCAGGCTTCGAAAACAATGAAACATAAAGTTTTTCGAGTTCTCTATGTAAACGCTATGAGAATTTCTACATTTTTGCTTATGACTTCTGAGCTTGAGAAAAATATTTATCCGGCATTCACAATAAATATTTACAAGCTTTTACTTCAAAGGAATAAGAAAGAGGGGGAAAAAGGCTTGACTTGACTGGTTGCCTTTCTTCACATCATTCCATACTTTTTACTGCCTGACATCATCTCCTTCTCTTTGGGCATGTGCATCTGCATGGGCATTGACATTGGATAGCCCATCATCATTTCTGTCATGGGCATGGGCATTCTGAAAATAAAGCAATTCATTAATTGGAAGTTATATTTTTTTAACATTCAACTTTTGAGAAATGTTTGCAAAACCATAGCAATTTACATTATTTAATTTGTAAATTTCTCGAAATATTAACTCTTTTTCAGGCGTCTGTTACACAAATTTTATTCGGTTGGCATAACTTTTTTTAAAGAAGTTTCCTTGAAACACATAATTTCAGTGCTGAATTCAATGCTGAACAGTAGAGCAGCTTTGAGGGGTTTCCTAGTTGCAAGCAAATTAACACCCAGTCTATTGAATTGAAGTATCTTTCATTCTTAAGAGCCATTGGTAGAAAGAAAAATTGCAGCTATACTACACAGATTAAATATTAAGATTTACATGGGAAAGTTAAATTGTAAACTTAAATAGCAAATTAAATAATTAAGTTAATGCAAAGGAGAATTAAGATGAACTTATGTCTTAAATATTAATTTAGTTTTATAGCTGTAGTTAGAAAACTACTATAAGGGAAATAAATATAAAAGTTAGCACTAATTAAAAAAATTACTCTCATCAAGCGTGGGCGAGGAAAAGGTGTTAAAGAAAGTGGCAAAAAAAAAAAAAAAAAAAAAAAAAAAAAAAAAAACACTGAATTTCAAAAATGCTCTAATTTAAAAAAGACAAATTTTATTTTCCTTTATTACTGGTGCCAAAAGCAATTTTTTCAAATTAAGATGATTTCAGGTCCGATCGGACATATGACTGCAAAGAGTTAAGACTGTTCTCCCTAATGTTTCTAGGTGTTCGGTTCAAACTAGAACTCTAATTGCTCTTCCACACCACTAATTTCTTACAGTTTATTTCGCCATCTTAACCCGAAAAAGCAGTTTGATCGCATAGTTCTTTCAGTACTAGGTATATCGAGCCTCGCTCGATAATTTATTAAACTCTTTTATTTAACGCAGCGTGGCTTTTATATATAACGATATATCAATATTTGATATGCTAGAACTGTAAACATTATGTACAAAGGTGTGTTTCCGATGACAGTACAAAATTTTAGAATTTCCAGAACTTAATTACTAAGCGCGCCTGCCAATTTGATGCTCTTGCGAATAAAAATTAATTTGAAAATGTGTCAGAAAATAGTTAGCTTAGATATGAGGAACAGACTCAAAGTGTCATCAAAACTTTCATCAAAGAAAGAAACAGTACTGAAATTTTGTTTAAAGAGATATTTCAACTCACGCATAAACAACCGCTAGTTAACGTTATTTTAATATTTTTTGACATTGGACAACTGAGATCCATCTGTACAAAGGCCGTTATTTACTTTTTGATTTTGTTTGTAGCTTACTTTTTATGAAGATTCTTTTACTTTCGAAACCGGTTTATAGTTAAGACATAAAAAAAAAAACCCTATATACTAAATTGAGAGGGAGGGGTGGATTTCAAGCGATTGAGTTATCGAATGCAAAAAATAAAGAAAATCAGGCAAAAAATAATCGGCTAAAAATGTTCAAGTGTAAATCAAATATCTTAGTTTGTAATATTAATCTCATAGGATTAATATTAGCAAGCGCGTGTTCAGTTTTTATTCCGATTATATTTATAATATGACTGTGATATTTTCCACAGAATGTATGAATACTAATATGACTGAATACAGAGTGCTATATATAGAATAATAATATGAGTGTGATATTTTTCTTGAGATACAGATGTGCTCCTTTAAAAAAATCCAGAAGGTATATCCATGAGGAGCCCAGAAGCCAAGGGGTACAAGTGACAAAATGTCGATTTGGAGTAAATTGAGTTTAAAGATAATTGGTGTTAAATTGGAACATCAATAACAATTGACTAAATTGAAATAGGAAACATCTGCTTGTTGCATTCTAATCTTTGAACTCTCATTTCAATAACTGTTAAAAAGAATAGAGTACAATTTTCTTTAAATGTATAATTAATCAATATTGTTTGTTTTTCGAAAAAAGTGGTTTGCCTCTATAACTCCCCAAATAATAAGAAAATGACCTATATTTCTTTACCTGAAATGAAAAAAGCATATTTCCAGATACCCTGTGCACTTAACTCAATTTTTCAATTTTGTCACTTATACCCCTTGGCTTCTGGGGTCCTCATATACGATCCACTACATTCCTGTTAGGGCCTATATCCCTCGTGCTGATAATCGGCCATCATAAGTAAATAACACACATTCAGGGATATGTTTAGGAAAATTTTAGGCCCTTTAAAGGACCCTTCCCAAAATAATTTACCTTAAAGCAGGACTCTTCACAAAATTTTTTATCCCCAAACGGGACCTTTCTCAAAATTTTTTGTTCCCAAACACGATCCTTCACAAAACATTTTATCCCAAAACAGGACCCTTCACAAAATTATTTGTCTCTTAAATAGACCTTTGACAGATTTTTTTTTTTTCACCTACAAATTGAACTTTTCACAAATTTAATCATTTAATAATAAAATCTGGCTTGTAAATAAACAGTTGAACTCAAGAAGAGAGAATATTACTTAGATTAATTTTAGAAACACGATTATTCAATCGGTAAATTAATAATCTAGCATATTACTTAGCTTTTTATATGTGAAAAATATAACCTGAAGACATCGATAACTTAAAATTCACAAAATTCTGACTAGAGTTTTCGCAAATACAGGAAACCCCGATAATTCGGATTAATTGGGACCAGACCCAATCCGGATTATCGAAAATCCGGATTATCCGGAGAATTAGAAAAAAACGGAATAAAATAAAACATACTTGCAGAAAATCACCTTCACATAAACGTATTGAATATTTACAGTCAGTAAAAATGTTTACTTTAATTCTTCCGAAAAGATTTCAAAAAAAGTTTTTTTTAAATTCAAAATACGACGATGAAACAAGTTAATGTTGTAAAAATTAGCCAATCGCTTCTCAAGCTTGAAAAAAAATATGACCAAACCGATCCGGATTAACGGGGTCCGAATTTGCGGGGTTCTACTGTATAAGAAAAAAAAATCACAGTATCACAAAAACAGGACCCTGTGAGAAAAGTCTGGACAGAGCCCTGATATTGATAGCTATGGGAAAAATCTATGCTGTTAAAATCCGACCGTATGTATGTATGTGACGCTATCTTCTCCGATCCCGAACACGGAGAAACATTGAATGAAGTTTGTTTTGAATTGAAGGAGAAAAAATCCCGGGATCCCGAGTTGCCTATTCGTCTGTCTGTCCGCGTATAACAACTCAAAAACTACCCAACCAAATCGTTGAAACTTAAAATATATAATTATTAGATAATTTTGTTAAATCATTTCAAATTTTATGAAAATCGTATGCATAGATCAATTACAGGGACAATCAAAAGGATTCCGATACATTACGGTCAATGGAAAAAAAAAGTTTCAAGTGCGTTTTAATGGTCTTATACTCTTTCGAACATAGTAAAGTTCATATGCATCTATGAAGTATATGTTATAATATACATTCTGTACAATCTCTGGTGCAAATAATATTCCTTATTGATTTACAGAGCCACACAAAAGTATTCCATTGCATACTTATATATTGAGACATTGTTTGGTATGCATTTTAATAGCATTAAACTATTTAGTACTAACAATTAAACTATTTAATGCCCGTAATTAATAAACTATTAAACTATTTAATGCCCGACCAGCGTAGTAGGCGAAGGCCGCTAGTAATAATAATAACACTGCAATTGGACTTACGGATAGGAAGGCATCATGGGTGGTGGCATCATGGGCATCTCTTCCATTTTGTCTCCTTTCAGCAAAGCCTCCAGGTCCAGCTTGGGCAACAGATTCAGAGGGATGGGGATGGGGATGATGGTCACTCCCTTTTTCGGCGACAGCGCTTTCAGCAAGAGGAATTTCTTCAGCAGTTTCTTCAGCTTGAGACTCGTGACTGCTTGGGAATCGTCGATCTGAGCGGTGAAGAGGAAAATGAGGAAAAGGGTCCAAGCAAGTGACGGCCTCTTCATTGTCATCTCTTTCTGAATTTCCTTTGGAGAAAAATAAAGAAAAAAGTCATTTTAATACAATAGATGGCAGCACTAAAACTTTCTGTAATCATAGAAATACATAGTTAATTTTTTTCAATTAACTCTTTCGGGTCTGATTTTTTTTTCAAAATTTTTAGAAAAAATAGTTTTACGTTAATAGCATTAACACTAGCTAACCTAATAGATTAATTAGTGTTTGACGAATATTTCATAGTCTGAAAGATAACGAATGTTTTTGTTTTGCGTTCTATCCAATTCGTATTCGTATGATAATAGATTTGAAAATATTGTATTACAATAAGATTTAACTTATATTTCAATTTTTTAATGCTTTTTGCGTTTTATTACACATGATGTTTTCAAGAAAGTACCTTTTATTTTAAATTTAAAGAGTGACAGACATATTTAAAATAAATGAATCGCTAACGGCGCAAAGAGATTTAAGCGAATAATAATAATTATTGCTAAATGCCTAAATTTAAATGAAGTCGTTTAGTAAATGCATTACTACATTAATTACATTACTACATGTAAATACTAGCAAAGATATTTCTTAAAACAAAATAATGCTCCATTAAAAGATAAGTACTATTAATAGTACACCAGACGCGAAAGAGTTAATTAGATTTTACTTGGAAATATTGAATTATCCACATTCTAAATAGATTATAATCCTTCACAAATTACTCCGTTTTAAATTATTCGGAAATTAGTGTAAGTTATGCTAAAAGTTGGTAGTTGATACCTGTGTAATAAAACAAGATTGAACTTTTTTGATATAATCTAATAACAATTCTGGTATCTCATTGTCATAATATCCATAAATTTAAGCGTACATGTTACGTTCTTAGCCGAAATTAACCATTCCGTTGTAATGTTAGAGAATTTAGTATCATTATTCGTTTATGTGTGCATTATTATGTATGGTATTTAAACACACTCACTTTTATCTTAGATTGCAGTTTGTGTATGGGACAGTTAATTTTAATGCAAATATAAATAGCTTTCAATATTTACATACTAGATGGCAGCACTAAATTCTCTCTTTCAAATATCTGGAGTCTGGATGCATAACATGTGGAAGTGGATCTAATATCTTTTATTATTTAAAACTTGTTACAATACAAAGGAAAAAGAAAAAACACATAGGCGGAGAAAAAGTTAAGAGGCTACATTATTCAAATGAAAAGACCCGTTCGCTAATACTAATCCTATGGAAGAAATTTATAAAGATATCTCGGTTGCATTTCAATATTTTGTATTGGATAGCTGATATCGATCTGTATGCTGGCCGTAATTTTTTACAGATTTTTATGAGGTCGCGTTCATTTTCAGAACCGGTTTGGAAAGCGAAAGCTCTCCCCCCCCCCCATAAAAAATATCTGCAACTGAAATCGAAAAAGTAAAAAAAAAAAAAAAAAAAAAAGAAGGCCTTCATCAGAGCCGGATTTAGCCTGTAAACCACTCCGTGCAAAAGTAAAAAGGTACGCCCCTACATAGTAAATATTAAAAAAGGGATAATTAGTCCTTTTTACGTTTTTTAACAAACGTTCAAGAAAAGAAAAAAAAAAAACTTACTCAGTAATTGATACAAATACTTATAATTTTTCACTAAAAATACTTTACTTCATTTAAAAAAATAGCTAACAGAAGAAAAAAAATTTAGATGATTTTTTTTTTCGAATTGTTAATTTAGTGAATTTTTCTATTAATCAGAACCTCTATTGCCATTCTTGTATTACCAGAATCTTCTATTAAGCTATTTCAGAAACATCTATTCCTAACATATCAAAGTCTGTCAGTCCTGTTTAAGGTGACTCTGTTTGCAAGTAATCTTTGATTATTTTTACTTTAAAAAAACTAAGTTACTCGGATGCAAAAATTACTGTAAGATTTAGTAAAAATTCAGGTTGAGGCAAAATTCTTTTTTGTTATCAATTTCAAAATTTCCAAAAAATGATATATATATTTTTTTTTCGATAGAAAGGGAATCATTAATATTTCATCACAAAGTTTTAGGCTGTTTATAACTGATGATTCTCCATCTGTTTAAAATGGTTTCCAAATCTGTGCAATTGTCCAAAATTACAAAAGAACAAACATTTTTTAGTTCATATACAGAATATAAATAAAACAAATAATTTCCCCCTTTTTAATTGCTTTCTCTTTCTCTCTTTCTTTCTTTCTTTCTTTTTTTTTTTTTTTTTTTTTTTTTTTTTTTTTTTTTTGACAATTTTGTGCTCTTCGTTTTTTTTTTTTTTTTTTTTTTTTTTTTTAAACTCCGTGGCGGGACATGGACTGACGGAGTGTTAGTCCAGCCCTGCCTGCATTCAGATCAATCCCTTAAATTGATCTCCCGCAGATGAAATAAAATCATAATAAAATACTCAAATTACTTAAAGGTGTCTTTTATTTACAATGATTAATAAAACCTAGTACTTTCGAGCATATCATACTCATCATCAGGATTAAAAACAACAAAAGGGTAGAAGTCGAAGGCTGAGTTCTTTTATACGAAGTGGACTGATCCAAACGCCAACGCAGAAAAGGGGGGAGCTGTCGGAATGGTCCAAATTTGATAGAAGTGGGGATGTTAAAAATAACTTGAACAATAACAACTTTAAAAATAACTTGACTTATCATTCCAGATGGTATTTGAAGATGTTGACCGACATGTCAGACACGCTTGGTTCTAATTAAATATGTAATATATCGTAAATGTATACTAAATGTGTGATTTCATCAAAAAGTGCCCACTGACGATGGAATTTCTATTTATTCATTTATTTTTTTTTAGCCTCCGATGCTATTTCTTTCAGACAAGCTAAAAATGTCGTGTCATCAGCCCTGAATTTTCTACTGAACCGATTTTGATAATTATTTTTTTAAATGAAAGCTATTTATTTGTAGTTGTGCCCATTTCAGCTATTTTTTAATTTATTTCCATTTTTATATTTTATTTTTAATTTTAAATGCTTTTTTACGATATTTCTTCAAAATGGTGGCAACTAAGTTTAGCTTTTCTCTCGATAATAAAAGTTTATTTTCCATTATTACTTTCCACAAGTCAGAAACTTTATATCATCAGTGAACATGTCCTCGCATTTAAAAGAAAAAAGTTAACTGTTTTCGTAAAATTTATCCACAATAAAATGATTGCATATAATTATGCACTAATTGAGGTAAAAAAATATATTTACTGAGAAATAATATTAATAATGTAAATAAAATAACATAAAATAATTTATGATAAAAATTAATGTCTAAAGCAAAGTAAGAAATATTTCAAATGAGGAAAATGATGGCATTCAGCAACCAGATAAAATGAATTTACAATTTTATTACGGACGCCTTTTTCATATTACTAATAACAGTAACTTTTAAAAAACATTTGAAGAGAAAATGACGTCACTATTTAAAACATCGCATTTTTACTCATAACGATATTACATTTCAATATTTCTTTTCATTATGGACACTGAGATTGAGATTTTACTTTCAGATGACTTCAGTTAGTGAAAAAAATGTCATAATAAAAATGTAATTAGTTTTTTTTTTTTTTTTTTAAATAAATCTATTTTTCTGTAGTGCATATAAAATAAAATTTCTGGATTTCGCCGGCACTCAGATTACAATTTTAACTGAAGATGTGCAAATATTTGCATGCAAAATTGTAACTGGAAAACTTGACATTAAGTTTGGAAATATATTTATTATATATTGATTCAATAATGTAATTACTTTTGCTTTTTTTTAAAGCCAAATCGATCGGGTCTTTTAAACATTTCATTCGTCGAATTCGGCGGGATTCCACTCGTTTTATTGTTAAAATGCATTTCCTTTTTCCCAGAGTCTATAAAAAAGCGTTTAAACTAAAGAAAAATGATAAACACATGAAAAATGAAGTTAGTTCATTGTGTTCTAAACGGGGTCGCCCTTCTGAAAAACCTCTATCGATTATTTTTATTATTATTATTATTATTTTTTTCTAATCGGAGGCGAAACTGAATTCTGCAATGGCAGTATCTACACTCAACTTGTTTTATTTTTTCTTCTTTTTACTAAAACAAATTAGGTTACCGTTATAATGTCCTCCACAAAATTTTACAACATTCAGAACGATAGTTTTGTCTGTAGACAACTTTAAAATCGGGTCATTTAATCATGAAAATGCCTCAGAAAATTTCGAGCTGTTGAGGGGGGGGGGGATATTTTTTCTAATACACCCTCAAGTAAATATTATAATGTTGTTATGATATCATATGTATTATTAACAACTAGCAGATATTATAAACGCATTACAAACACCTCAATTATAAGTGTTTTATTGTTTTTAAAATATTATTATTTCTTTTGTATTTATTGATATATGAAAAAATGGACGCACTTCTATAACATTGCTTCTTACTTTTTATCTCTAACCCCTTAGGTCCCTGGGTCTCCGTTCAAAGTCCTCTATTCTTTATATATATATATATATATATATATATATATATATATATATATATATATATATATATATATGTCAGATTTTTTTTCAATGTTTTTTAATAGCTGAATGTATTTTGCGTTCAAAGCAAACTAATAAATGGCTGCATCTAAGCTGAATCTCTCTTAGAGTTTACAAAATGCCTAAAAATTTGCCAAACTATAGTCCGACTTAAGAAAAAACGATAAATTTTCATAAATATTTAACTTAAATCATTTTCAATTAAAAATTTTGAGGATTTGTAAATTATTTACTTTTTTTAAAGCTCTTAAATTTGTGATTGCGTTCGTTTATATTAATAGTTATTAAGTTGATGTTTTAAGAGGGTTTATAGTTTTTGATCCATATTTTTGAATTTAACTTACTAAATGCCTGAAGGATCAATTTAAGAAAACACATTTTTTTCTGCCATTTATGATGTCATTTTGTTTGGAAAAAAAAAATTATATGTATTTGTATTATTATTTTAGTTTCAGAACTAAAGAAGTTATATTTAAACCTTGGAAATATCATGAATTGGTCTTACCTTCTCCGATTATATCCAATACTCAACACTAACTACTCTTCACCACGACTTATTCTGTGATAGCTGTGATATTTCACTATCAATACACCCTTATATATACTTTAGCACCTATACTTTTTCATAATCTATGTAGTTATAATTGTTTAAAATAATGTGTTAAAATTATCGTAACTGTCGGGAAAAGTCGAATGTAGAACTAGTGTATTCAGATTTAAGCTACTACCTTAAGCAAAACTAATACGATTAGAAGAGGCTTAATGAAGATCCTAAATATTTATGTGTGAAAAAGTAAACTGAAAAATAAATTTGATTTCTATACAAATTATATTTAAACTCTTGATATGTAGATTATTTAACAGCTCCAAAGAAATTTTTTATGGAATTTGTATATTTGAAAATCGATTTTAAAAACTTTCTGAATTATGTTTAAAAAAAACTGCATGGAAAAAATATCTAATTTACGTAAATCATCTACAATGGGAATATTTTAAGATAAAGTTATTATTAAGTAAATATTATATTGGTATTATGGTATCACATGAGTCGCATTTTAACTATTATTATATGTATTATTAACACCTAGCATGTGTTACAATCACCTCAATTATAGCTGTTTTATTGTTTTTTTAAAATATTATTATTTCTTCAGTAATTATTAAAATATAAAAATAGACACTTTTCTATCGCATTGCTTGCTTTATATTTAAACCTTGAAAATATCATAAATCGATCTTACCTTAGCTGATTATATCCAACACTGTACACCAACTACTCTTCACCACAACTTATTCTGTGACAACTGTGATATTTCACTATTAGTACTCCCTTATATATACTTAGCACCTTTTACTGTTCCAATTTAAATTCGTCTCCGAGACATTGACCTTTAAACAACATAACCACATCCAGGTCTTGCTCTGGAAAAATAAATTAAAAAAAAAGATGATAGAAATTTCCTAATATAATTGGAACCATGCTAGGCTAAGGGAAAGCAGAGTGGAAAAATACTCACTATTTTATTGGCGAAAACTGTAAGTAACCGAATACCGAGGATGCGGAAAATATTTATGGGATGCAGGATTTAGCACCATTCAATTGATTTTAATAGATTTTTGCAACGTAAGAATGGAGGATAGTGGGTGTAACTGTAACGTTGCGTAAGTAATTTTTTGGTGAAAGTGGTTCCTAAAATTGGAGTCCGTTGCATCAGATGTGTGTCGATCGATGTTTAATTAAAAGGAAGTGCTCCTGAAAGTTATTTGGATCGTGTTTCATAATCTGGGACTAGTGACTGATTTTTATCCATTAGCACTTTCCTTTTAATATAGCAGGAAAATGTTCGACTTCAGTTTGTTATTCCCGTAGATATTAGAGATGAGTTTAGGATAAGCTTTTCGGAGATCGAGTCCAAAAAGTTTTGTCATCAAGAGCCCGAGTCTGACCGAGCCCGATATCAAATGTATGCAGTAGAAAATAAATAACATTTTAAACTTTTAAAAATAATAAAAAACATGCTTTGCTGCCATCTTTTGTTTAATACTAATTTTTACATGTTTTTCCTGACATCAATCTCGTAATAGGGAAACTTTCGTAATCCGGAATACTTAGTCCAGAATCTTTAGTATTGGAAAATGTTTACCGTATAAACTGCATATATGAAAAAAAAGTAAAAAAAAATCATGCGTTAAGAATATATTATGAAGCACTTCCCAATACTTCCTGAAATCTTTCACAAAAATTCATTATTTAGGGAAATAAGATTACAATCTATAGCCAAATATGTATTCCAATACTTCTGAACAGCCCTGTATTTGATCTGCCGGTTGATATATATCCTATATAACGGGAAAATTTAGTTTAGCAAGAAAATGCCTAGCAGATTGAAATTTCTTTTTCAGCAATTTATACTAATAGATGGAAACATACTTGAATATTTTTGTACAGCCTTGTAGTTTATCCAGTACCTTTATTACACGCCAGTATTTAGCTAAAACGTATTTTAAACTAAAACATTCTTAATACTGTTGAAATCACATTCTCAGAAATAATCATTCATAGGCGTTCATTTATCCAATTCTTTGCGTGGCTCTGTTTAGAGGTCTGCACGGGCTGGAATTTCCGGGCCCGGCCCGGCCCGTTGTTAAACTCAAAAGTTCGGCCCGGGCCGTTTAAATTTTTATATATTAGGCCCGGCCCGCACAGAAATCAGAAAAACCAGGCCCGGCCCGTTACAATTTCTAAGATTTCTAAAAAATTCAGATTTTTATCATATAATTAAGATTCCTTAAAAGATTACTGCATACATATCTATGGAATGATTTTACAGTATATTTTACTGGAAATAAACATTAACAGCATTAATGATTACTTAGATATTTAGGCTTTCAACATTCGAATAAAGATTCATTAAAAAATTAATATGGCTTGGAATAAAAGAAAAAAGAAAGAAAGTTAAAAACATCGTAACTTTTTAAGCTGTTTAATAAAAGAAGATTTATAAAAATATTTCTATATCATTTTATTAAAGATTTTAAATCCAAATTCATTCTTAAATTCAAAGAAGCTCCTTTCTGATATATTTTTAAATTCATTTTTTCCCTCAGAAACGCATAAGTTTAGCAGGTATCTTTATTCAGAAACTATATAATCGAATGGGGTTATCCATTTTTTGATACAAGCAATTTAAGAATACTGCAAGCAAATAAAATACTGTCATAGTTAGCGTTTTGAATAGAATTTCCGGAAGTGATAGCATGGAAAGAGAGAAAAACCTGCAATCATTTGAGAAACTATTATATATCTCAACAAGGTTACACAAGTATTTTATTTATCAAAAATGAAAAACTCTATTCGATTCCAAATCCCTTCAATAGTCAGGCTTATCACTTTTATACTTTTACAATTTAAAATTAATCAGAAAATATGTCAAACTTTCGCATTATTGAGAAATTAATTTAAAAACCATCAAGAAGTATATATCCAAAGACTAAGCTAAGTTCTTTATCGCTGTTAATAATTTTACAAATCATGTTGTCCGCCCTACAGATCTTGAGAACAATTAAGTCTAGTTCCGGTCCGGCTAGTCTACATGTAGAAAAATAATGCAAGCTTGATTTCGGGCCGACACGAGTGAGCTAAAAAAATATTAAAACGGATTACACACAATGTAACTGTCCGATGCCGATCTCTACACTGTACATTTTTATACTAATGCTGTCAAACTAGTATGGCTCGTGGCGCACATTTATACTTATTCTCGTTAAAACCATTTCGTTGAAAATAGCTCATATTTTATTGTATCTGCTTAAATCTTCCGAACGGGCCGGCAGGCCCGAAAATATACTTATCGGCCCTGCCCGGCCCGTAGTGCCCGTTCAATTTTTTTGCCGGCCCGGCCCGTTTTTGTTGTTTGTCGGCCCGGCCCGTTAGGAAATTCGAAACGATTCCGCCGGCCCGCGGGTCACGGGCCAGGTCCGGGCCCGTGCAGACCTCTGCTCTGTATATCATTTTATCTATATTCTACAAACATTTCTTAGTAAAGTGAATCCAGTTCAGCGTAAAAATTCATAACTTATTTAAAATTCTACCTTTAGGTAATTTACGCTAATATCTCAGTAACGATTGCACGCTCTTTTGTGTGCCTTATAAATCAACTATAGCATTTATACACACCGTATAATATGCATAGATTTAGTAAAATTTAAAAGCGCGTATCATGATTAAATTACATTTCAGCCATCATCAGATACAGATATAGTACTTCGGAAAGAATATACTATTTAAAATCTTTTGTGTGTTTCTGTAAATGCTATACACTTCTTATTATGCATGACTATATCGTATAACTTATATTAAGCCTCATCGACATATATAAATTTTATTATTCATAAAACAATATTAAGCCTCAGCAACTTATGTAAATTGTATTATTCATAAAATAGTTTAATATGATTAAAATATGTCGCACACCATTCTCCGCCTCCTTTATCATTATGAAATGTATTTCTTAGTGTACTTCGTAAATTTTAATATATTTGACAAGGTTTAACATCTTTAAAATTCATTTGAAACGATTTTTTTTTCTCGGGTCGTAATGTAACGGTAAACTTTTGACTGTCCCTGTAAATAAACTAATCATGCTAGAAACTTCATTTGAGATAGGGTTCGTATACGGGTAAACGTCAATAACGTCCAAAAATTTAAGGGCAATCCGAGTATATTTACGGGAGTAAGAGCACGGACAGACAGCCAGACAAACCGAAATCATAAGCAATTTTCAACTTTGTTGGAAAGTGTTAAAAAAAGTTCAGTTACAAAATACATACCACAGTTTAAAATTCGCCTTCAGCAATTTCTGCTAATAAGGAGAAATTTACGTAAATTCTTTTGTGTAGTCCTATATGTGATTTGTAGAATTTATGCATAACGAGTAGTATAGGAAAATGTTAGTTACATTTAAAAACGGATATTGGAAATACTTCAGGAAATTATTGCTCAAAGACAGTGCTGTAACCGGATTCTTTTGTGTCTCTCTGTAAATGAATGAAATAAGTACGATGAACGCTCTATTTTACAGTATAGTCCTGTACTGAACATCAGTGATGCATATTTATTTTAATAGATTTGAAGTGGCGCAATAGCATTGAAATATACTGCAAACGATTTTTTCTGTAATGTTAGAGAATTCTTTGGAGTGCCCTGTAAATGAACTACTAATGCTACATACTTCATCTTCAACACTAAACATGCCGTAGTAAACATCATTAACATGCATCAATTAGATGAAAATCAGTGTCTTTTTATGCTAGTCAGAGCACGGAGCGTCAGACAAATCGAATCCATAAACCATTTTCAATTTTTAACAATACAAGGATTGAAGGATTCCGCAAAAAGAGGGAAAAAAAATTCCAAAAGCCAGAGATGAATATGTTGCTCTTTTTTGGAGTTTTTTTTCTTCGTAATTAGGTTAATACGTAGCATCTATTGTCGTTGTTCAGTCCGTCCGTCCGTCCGCATATAACAACTCAAAAACTACCCACCGAATTGTTTGAAATTTGAAACACAATTTTGGCTTAATTTCGTTGGATCATTTTAAATTTTGTGAAAATCCTATGTATAGTTCAATTACAAGGACAATCACAAGTATTCCGTTATATTTCGGCAGAAAAACGGAGAAAAAATAGTTTCAAGTGCTTTTAAATGAGATTACATTCTTTCGAACATAATAAATTTGATATTCATCTATAAAGTATATACTACAATAGACATTCTGTACAATCTGTAGTGCAAAGAATATGCTATTAACACATAAAAGTATTCAATTACAAAATGGTATAGTTGAACAATGTTTGCGGCGCGTTTTAATTATATTATTTCGCATTTTATGAAATTGATATACTTGCTGAGGATTACTACAAATTACTTCCCGTATAATAGGGAGCAAATAGCATTTACAGACACACACAAACGATATCGGTTGTAATGAATACGGCTTGGGCGATGCTCAAGATTTATAGATGACAGTTCTTATTGTACGACTAAAACTTTTTAGTTTAGAGCAATGGCATTTTTTTTCTGAAGCTAATTAATTAAAAAAAAACTATCGGCTACATATCATTTTAGATTTATTCTCTAATACCAATTTTTTTTAATCCAAATCGCTTGAGTACTCAAGGAATTGATAATAGTTTCAGCTGAAAAAAAAAAAAAGGAAATTTTTTTGAAGAAGCAATAAGATTAGACGTTTCTAACTTGTGTGACTCTCTTGCACAGTTTTATCAAACACATGAATTAAAGTATGTATAAACAGTTGGATAAAATTTAGTTATATATAACAAATAAGTATAAAATGTGATGGTCGTGGCGTCCCAGTCATGAATTCCCTTAAAATAATAATGCGTGTGTGGTTCGGCAGTTATTGTTCCTAGTGCATGTAAGGTATTCGTACTGTGATGGTTTATGCGGGATATCGTTTTAGCGAATTACTACATACCCAATTTTACAACCATAATATATTTTAACATATTTTTGGTGAGATAGGTGGCCTTTTAAAGAACTATTTTTAAAGGGTTTTATGAAAGAGAGGGGGGGGGGGGATGAAAGGCTGGTTTGAAGCTGACTGGACTGGATATGGGACGTAGCTACACCACTATAATCCCGAGTCCAAACACCGGTAGCCTCATCTCATCCACTGTCACAAATTTTGCTCTATAAGTTCCAAACCAGCCTTTCATCCCCCTCTTTACCTCTTCCCTTCCAAAAATATGTTAACCGCTTCCCTCTTTATCCCGTACGTCGCACGGACAAGAAAATTTTGCTTGATTCATCACTTAAATCTTTTTGACACCACTAAATTTTTTAAATACAATTTCATACTGTTTAGTTGCAGAATTGTTAAGACTAAATATTTGGAATATTTTAATTCAAAAAAAGTGGTGTTAATCCATAGTTTCAATTTATGCTACGTAAAGAATCAATTAAGTGATTAATATAGCAGCTATGGTTCTGAAATTGAGCATATAGGCATCTAACACATTGGGCTTCGATATTTCACATCAGCTCATCGCAGTACAAATATTTTATATGCACTAGGGACAATAGTTGTTGAACCACCCGCGTAAAAGTAAATTAGATATCGAAACTAAAGTTATTTTAGTTACTATAGATATTTGTTTCTTGAACTTTACTCAATAAACATGTATCAAAATTCACAGTGCCAGATTTACGGCAGGGCACTTGGAGAACGGACCCAGGGTCCCTAATTTTCAGACCCCCCCCCCAAATGCTGCTGAAGGTTGTCCAAATTGTAATCAGTTTTAATATCCAATGAAATTTTATATTGTTTCATTCTACATTCTGTTATGTTCATATTGTATTTTTATAACGTTGTATATTTTGTCTGAAACATCCATTTATTTTAGTGAAAATTGTCTTTTATCTTTTTCACTTAAAAATGTATTGCATTTATATTTCTTTTCCTTTTCCTGTTATCGTCGTATTGTTTGAGTGTTGGTGAGCGTAGCTTACACACACCTCAGAGCCCTCTAATATTTTAAATAATTGTAGCTTGGAAATTTATATTAGTTGTTGCATACTTTATCATTCCAGACATATAGATTTGCATAAGAAAATATAGTTAACAGAAAAAAGTTTATTATAAAATGCCTACTCATTTAAATTTCATAATTGTGAAATAATTATTTAAAAGTGAGTTATTGATTATCATATTTGTTTTTTTTATGGATATTTTAAAGTCAATAATAAATAGTCCTTTAGTGACAATCTTTTAAATTTTTTTTTTAGTCAGTCCTGTAAGTACCGGTGCAAGCCCCCCCCCCCCCCCGTCGTTAAAAGTTTATTTTTTAACGGAACGATATGAGATAGAAAAGCCTGACTATGGAAGCGATTTGGAATCTCACTGAATTTTCCGTTTTTTGTCTTCTTCTTCTAATATCTTATTTATTGTGTTACTAGCAGTTACCCGTGACTTCGTTCACATAACATTTAAAGAAGAAATAATTGATCAATCAAGCAAAAAATTTCGATGATGAAAAGCATGTGTAATTAACTTTTTATCGCGAATTTATGGTAAAAAACTTCTGATAATCCCTATTTGCTAATTTGTTTGCTGGTTAAAATTTTCCTTTCAGCGATTAATACTAATAGATAGAAACATTCTTGAATTTTTTTGTTCAGTCCTGTAGTTTTCCAAGTGCCTTTAATATACGAAAGTATCTTTCTAAAATTTAGTTCAAACAAAAATATTTCTTATTACTACCTAAATTACATTTTCAGAAATTATCATCCGAAGACAACCTTGTATCCAGCTCTTTGCGGGACCCTGTATATCATTTTATATATATACTAAAAACATTTCTTAGTTTACTAAATGCAGTTCAAAATAAAAATGAATATTTTATTTAAAAACCACCTTTAAGTAAATTACGCTCATATTCACTAACCTTTACGAGATCTTTTGTGTAACCCTGTATATCTAAATTTAACTTTTTATGCTATTACCATTTATACTCTCCATTTAATATGCATACATTTAGCGAAACTTAAAAGCACATATCATAATTCAAAATGCCTTTCATCCATGCAACAGTCATCATCCATCATATACAGTACTTCGAATAGGATATATAATATTTGGAATCTTTTGTGTGTCCCTGTAAACGCTATGCACTTCGTATTATGCATGAAATAACTCACATTAAGCCTCAGCAACGTATATCAATTTGATTATACATGAAATCGTTTACCATAATTAAAATATGTCGGAAACTGTTCCTCCCTTTATTCTTATGGAATGGAATTCTGTGTAACCCTATAAATGAATAATAAGTGTCCTTTTCACTACATACTTTACAAAATGCATATTTTAGTGCACTTTGTAAATGCATATAAATTTGAATATGTTTCACAGGGTGTAACATCGTTAAATTTAATTAAAACGATTTTCCCCATAATGCCGTAATGTAAGGAAATTTTTTGACAATCCCTGTAAATAAACTAATCATGGTAGAAACTTTATTTTCAATAGGTATTCGCGCTATTTAAAAGTTAAGAACGTCCAAAAATTTCATGGAAATCGGAGTATATTTACGAAAGTTAGAAAGCGACCAGACAGACAGACAAACCGAAAGCATAATAACTTTTCAACTTTGTTCGAAAGTGTTAAAAAATCGAGCCAAAAATATATTAATGAGTAGTTTTATTTTCCGCCTTTTCCCCACAAAAAAATTCTTCCATTGATAATTATGAGTTTTGAAAAAAATATATTCATTTGTATGTAACTTAAAACTTATTAATTAATATAAGTATAAAATATTTCTGATTCATTTTAAATATGACGTCATTATTAATCTCGCTCCATTAGCTACTGATATTCATACCCCTTGTATTTTTAACGACTGCTATAAAGTACCTGTTTTATTTCAACTATGACGTCAAATTTTCATAAGTGAACCATTTTATTAAAAATATAATTCTTTTTCATTCTTTTTACTTTTAATTTATGTCGCCATATTTTACACAAAAATTCCCATTAACTAAACAAATATCCTTGTTAAATATATTATAAAAAATACACCTTTTATTTTTATTTCAAACATGACGTCATATTTCTTTTCTTTTAAATTATTTTATTATGGTTTTTCGCGTGGAAGTTTTTTATTAAAAATTCGTTGCCTCTGAAAAATTATTATTCCAATTTTTTATTTTATTGGCAACAGGAAAGGAAAATGGTTAAATTTTATCTGAAAAATGCCTATTGATTTTGTATGAAAAATAATTAAATTTTGAATTATTAAGGAAAATATTTGAATAAAATAAATAAAAATTAGCCTATGTTCATTCCACTCCTATAACCTATCCATATGCAAAGATTCAAAGACATTAATCCATCCGTTTTGAAGCCAAGCTCATTCCAATTTTTCGGACACACTTTCACATTTATAATATATATAAGGATAATTGTTATTGATCACGTGATAAACACATTTTTTACTCCTGTTTGGTTGTTTTTCTTTTGAACGGAAATCTCTTCAAAACGCTCATTTAGGCATTCTTTTATAAAAAATCTATTGCGTTTTCAAAAAAGAAAAAAAAAAAAAAAAAAGGGGGGGGGGGGCATTTGTGCCCAGGGCCCACAAATTTATAAATAGGTCTCTGAAAATGCATCAAACCATATATTAACCACTTTATCCTTCCTCCTTCTATATATGTGTTGGTGTGTGTATGTATGTAAATATATATATGTATATAGAATGCCTATGTGTGTGTGTGTGTGTGGGGGGGGGGGTTAAAATCAAACTATTAATTTTGAAAACAATCTTTTATTAAATTGTTGCTCGTTTATTATTAAAACCGTGTGAATAAGAAAAATCAGATTTTTTGTTTTTTTTCTGTTATATACAACAGGGATATTTTATGAATTTCGTATTTTGAGAAATACAAAGGATGTACGTTCGACAATAGCTATTGGAGAAACAGAAATTGTGATATTTTAATTAATTGAATATGGTACAATAATTTTTGTAAAATTTTCACATTCCTCAGTAACGCATTGTGCTGCCATCTGTTCATATAATAATGTACTACAAACTTAAAATGGGATGGTGCTGCGATCTACTGATAGATGCCACTAACAGATTGTTTTTGGCACAATTTTTCTTTGTACTTTATTTAACTATTAGATATTGATATAACATAATAATGTTCAAAGTTAACATCAATATAATATTAGACATACATTTATGTATAAATATACAATGACAACTATTCATATATGGATGTTTGTGAAAAAATGTCATAAAACATTTATTAAATAAATATACAATGACAAATATACATGAAAAAAGTAGTAAAATACAGCTTCACAATAGTCATTTTCAATTTTGTTTTATATTCAACGGAAAAAGGAATAACTAAAAGTAAGATGTTACATTAATTTTCTGAAAGTGTGGCTAAAGTTCTATTAATGCCGAATCATTGAAATAATTGGGTTAGGTGATGATTGCATAATTATTAAAACGATAACTAATGTTTAGATTTTTCTTGAAATCCCATTTTATATTTTGAAGTCTTAAAGTGCAGAACAGAATTATGTGGGTATTCCACATGCTTAAAAAAAAGAAATGGAATCTTCAGAAATTTATCATTTATTATTGTTATTACTACAGTAAAACCTCCATAACGAACACTCCCGAATAGCGGACACCTCTATTTAACGGACAGTTTTCCAATCCCCACTCCCAAAACCTAAATTTTTGTATGCTTAACCTCTGAATAACGGACACTCCGAATAGCGGACACTTTATCCGGCGATAAAGGGTGAAAAAATATTTTTAAAAGATTAAAAAAAAAAAAAAAAAAAAAAAAAAAAAAAAAAAGAAAAAGAAAAAATTAGCGAAAAGGCCTCTGAATTTATCAGGACAATGTGTCACAAATTTTGTGATCACAGATAAGTGTAGATAAAGAGCAGGGGAACATCCCCCCATACGTTCAGTGCTAAATTCAGGGGATTGCCCGGGAGGAATATCTCCCAGAGCATTGAAATGTAATCCAAGAATATTTTGAGATTTTATGCTTTTAAAGGTAAAAAAGTACTATCCTTCCCTTCCGCCCAGAATTCTACAATGTCCAATAACATCACATAGAAAAACAAATTACTTGTAATCGCGAGCATAAGTAAACTTTTGTAACAGATTTTTTCACGAGAATATAATAAACAGTGGATAAAAGTGAGAACAATTTTATTTGAATTTTATTGCTTAAAAATTAATTCCAATTTCTGATTAATTGTATAATAGAGGTTTTCGGACATATAAAAGTAAATTAATACAACATTAAGCATTTCATAACGATTTTTGAATCTCCGAGGTTTTCCCAATAGCGGACACCTCCGAATAGCGGACAATTTTTAAGTTCCCCAGGTATCCGTTATTTAGAGGTTTTACTGTATTTGTTTTATAATTTTTATTTAGAAATTTTACCATATTATCACACTTATATGTTATTTACATCTAACGTACAGATAATAACTTGTATGTTGGATGGCAGATAAATCTCATATGCGTGCATCCATTTTATAACTTACATATTTACATACTTATTACGTATCTGCAAACCTGCATTAATATTACAGCATACTTGCATACAACTTCATATAAACATACATTTTTTAACACACAAAACACACACACACACACATATATATATATATATATATATATATATATATATATATATATATTTTAACAAATGAAAATAGTTGTGACTAATAATAAACTTTCTAAAGGATCCTTATTAAGTTAGAATTAAAGGAAAAAATTGGCCTTTTATTATTGGCTTTATATTTTCAAAAAAATATTTATATACAGCGATATCATTTACAATTATATCAAATCTTTAATACGTAAAATACATATAACAACGCTTTTACAAATTAAAGTAGCAGATATTAATAAGGATTTTACAAAGGATTTTTCTTTGTTTAGAAACTAAATCAACTTTATTGCACTTTCATTGCACATACTTTCATCCATATTATAACACATAGATTTCTTTCAATAAGTACAACAAGTATAACACATTTTTTCAATAATAAAAGCGTTAGTGACTAATGAAAGATCTTCCATAATCTTGATTCAACTAAAATTTCAAAAATACGTTAGGTGGTTCCAAAAGCTGGTAGGCGTCTAATTTTTATTGGAGATGAATAATACCATATAGAAATGAACCCATTTTAGATTATCTCCACGGTAGATAGGGGTGCTTTTATAAATCGATAATTTTGATTATTTAGGTATTATTAGATGACGATTAGAATTGCATGAACTTATTTAACGATGTTTTTTTTTATATCCTTTTTTTCGATATTAAAAATTTCTGCCTATTGTAATGTTTAAAAGACAAGTTTTCAAGATTATTTAAATTAAAATAAGCGTGAATCTATATTTTCAGTAGTTTCACACAAAATATCATTTTTATGGATGGTAATTTAATCCAATAACAAATTTTCTACATTGCCTATAGCTCCAAACTTTTGATTTTCCCCTCCTCTATCAAACAAATATATTTTAAACTGAAAATTTTACTTAATGAATAAGCTATGAAAGTATCGCATAGAATACAGACTTGGTATCAAATAACTTTACTATTTTAGTTCAAAATAGATTTATCTGACATTATTTCTAATTGTTAAAAAATTATAAAGTTAAGATTTTAAAAACAGTGAAAAAAGTTTTATTTAACTGCTGACATGTTTCAATTCTTCCTGAGCCATTTTCAAAACAAATAAAAATGATATTCTAAAATTGCATGGTTTGCGACGCATTGAATTGAAACGTCATCATTCAGTTTTTCATGTGACGTACGTTATTTTTTTATTTTACTTGGACGTTTATTTTTTATTTTCGAAAGCATTGGGTAACTCGTGCCACAGTTTTGGTAAGTTGAAGGATGTTGTATCATTACATATGGTATTTAGAAAATGAAAATAAACATCCAAGGGGAAAAAATAATAATATGCGTCACACGAAAAATTGAATGGTGACGTTTCAGTTCCAGCCCCATAGACCATGCAATTTCAGAATAGCATATTTATTTATTTTGAAAATGACTAGAGAAGAGTTGAAACATTCCACTGGTTAAATAAAACCATTTTGCTGTTTTTAAAATTTTAATCTTACACGCTTTTAGCAATTACAAATAATGTATTACTGCAAGGTGTTATTTTGTTATACAAGATGCCCCAGAATTACTCGGACAAACTTTAAGAGAAGGTAAGGGACTTCACAAAGATTCAGATTTGCATAGCAACCCATGGTCGGAAACGCTATCCTGGCGCGGTAGTGACGACACAAAACACAAGAAAGACAGGACAGGAATAAGAGGAGAAAACATGTTTTTATTCTTAGTGTATCAAAAAATTAAGAAAAAAGAACATTAAAAAGACAACGATCGTCATCAAAGTAGATATTTGAAACTACGACTCCGGAAAGTGATGCATGGAATCGCGTATCCGGTGCATGGAATATCTAATATTTTTGAAAATACGGAGTGTCCCGGACTTCTCCTTGCAGCTGCCGCGGTGAGTGCAACAAGTTCCTCAGATCTTTCCGGAATTTTTCCTGCATTTTTGCTGCACTAATAATAATAAACATGATTTTTCTTTTTGTGTCCTTTCTTTCTTGTGTTTTTTTGTCCCTACCGCACCAGGAAACCGTTTCCGCCCATGAGATGCTATAGAAATCTGGATTCTTGGGATGTTCCCTACTTCTCTTTAAAGCTTTTCTCAATAATTGCAGGATCTATGAATTACCGTTAGGGATGAATGTAATTTGAATTTAATATTTCACTGTGCCGTCTGACTATAATTCATTTCAAAACGATTTTTTTTTTACAAGTTCAGTTAATATTTTATTTTACAGTGTGATTTGTACTGTGTAAAAAAATTACAGAATATATACAATAGAACTGATGGCAAATGAAGAATGACTGCAAAGACGTGGCACAATTTCAGACTCATCAATGCCACCCATGTCCATGACCTTTATCTAAATACCACCCTGTTGAGTGGTATATTACAGGATGATGGTGACTATAACCTCCATGGTGTCCGTAGTCGTAGCCATGGTGATCATAGTGATCATAATGATGATGATGATGATCGCTGTGAAGAGTTCTGAAAAAGAAAAAAAATCTTATGTGAAATCTGTTTATAATAAAATTCCAAATGACTGTCAGTGATTTTATAAAACATTAAATTATACAAATAAATAGTTTAGTTTACTAAAATTTTATTAAAAGGCAAAAAAGATTAAGATTGTGTTGGACTTTCATCAAACGATTAAAAAAAAAAAACTAAACAAAAAACAAACGAAACGGAATCTTTTATTTAAATTTTCGTTTTGTAAATTATCTAAGTTTTTTTTTTAAATAGAACTTTATTGATTCATTGGAATCTGTATATTCAGGGCCGTAACTAAGGTGGTGCTATGGGCGGCTCAGCCCCCCCCCCCCTAAAGAATTTTAAGCTTCCCCCCACTGGAAAATATTCAAAGGTCACTAAATAAATTTATGTTCCAAAAATCCAAATGAAATTCTATTCAAAAATCTAATTTAGTCTTGAGGACCTTTTACAGTTATTCAAAGTACTAAATTGAACATTAAAGTAATCTGTAATTTTTGCTATTAATTTGGAGGTTTTGTTGCACGTAACATGATATCGTCACATGCAGCAGTATGTAATTTCTACCTATGGGGTTACCTGAAGGCTAAAGTTTACACACATAAATCTAAGTCCTAAAACACTCGCCGAACTGAAGGATGCTATTCGATTTGAAATTGCAGCAATTCTTCCGGCAATGGTGTAAAAAAATTATGCTGAATTGGCGGTATAGACTTCACAAGTGTATAGAGATCGAAGGAAAACATTTAGACGATATCGTTCTTCGTACAACAAAACCTCGAAAGCAAAAATTGTTACAGATTGTAAAAATTAATAAATGGCAAACATTATTCTCTCCGAATATAAACATAAAATATTTGTTTTCATTGGTCAAATATTTTTCATTTTTATTGGTCTCTTAAATGGGGAGATCTTTATGCTCCACTCTGTAGTAACGTATATCAAAACTGAATATCAATTTCAAAACGGTCTGTCATTATTAAAATGTACTTTATATAATTACAGTATGTTCGGATGTGTTCGGAGAAACGAACTACAAACGCTATACATTTTATTTTCAATTGCTAAAGTATCGACAGACAGACGAACCGTAGTCATAAGTATTTTTAAACTATGATGGAAAGTGTTAAAAAAAAGTGGACCCCGTTGCTCTTTGCACCAGAAATAGCTACATTGTTATTTATGAACAATAATAATAATCAGAATTTGTGTCAGATAAATGAAGTGCAAATTTTGCAATTTGTCTAGAGTTAAGACACCATAAAAAGTATAAATAATTACGACGATACCTTTTGGAACTGAATATAAAACTGAATCCTTTCGTCATATGACATGACTTTATTCAAAGACATAATGGTGTTTGTATTTGTGAACTATTGTGTGTTTGCCATCAAATAGCGTACGGCTTTTGTCACATGACGGAAGAGAAGTTTTGTATTTATCAATGTCAAAAATAACAGCAGTAAGTCTTGATTACGCCCATTAATAACTACAGTCGAGTCTATATACAACGAAATCCATCGTTCCAGTAAAAAATTCGTTATATAGAGAAATTCGATGTATAGAAAATGATGTTAAAAATCGTATTTAATGTAAAAATTTTGAACAAATGTTATTTTTGATGTTTTTAATTAAAAATTTGAAATGTTTAACGGTAAATATTAATCTAACATTTTATTTCTTAATTATTTAAGCAGTTTCAAAAAAGAGAACAGACATTTATTTGAAAGCTTAATGAAAATCAAATAAGGAAGACTTGCATTAATTTCAGACGAAAAAATCTGTAATTTTTGTTTTGATTTTAAAATTGTTACGCTCTCAAAAAAAAATGCTCAAATTTTAGCAAGGAATGAAAAATTGTAGTTAACATTTTCCTCCATTTGAAGGCCTCTCTTATGTGCCTCTCATTGATTCCTCTCTAATATGTGTAACAATCTAATTGACTCCGTTTTGAGAAAGATGTTGAAAGGTGTGTGGGAGATGGGATGAATTCGTTCGATTTAAAGAACAAAGGGATTTAAAGGAGAGAAGTAATATTAAAAAAAAATTCAGCACTGAACGATAAATCAAAAATAAGTGATGGAAAATTGATTCCATATGATTTCGAAGCTTTTTTAAAACTGAATAAATTAAGACCAATTTATGAAAAAATTCGTTATATGGAGATCGATATTTCGCTATATAGAGACTGTTTTTAATGTAATCATGCGAAAAGGGGACCGTTCCTACTAAAAATCCGTTATATAGAGATATTCGATGTATGGAGTTTCGTTATAGAGAGATTCGATTGTATATCGTAATATTAATAATATATATTCCACAGCGAAAAAGTAAGAATTTATATTATAAATAAATATTTTGCTTATAAGACGTTGCTTTATTAATAAAAATATTTAAAATGCATTAAAAATTTTTATTCACATGTTTCAACTCCTTTTTCATCGAGTCATCTTCAGAATGTAAAAAGACTCAATTAAAAAGAATTCAAACATGTAAATAAAAATTTTTAATGTATTTTAAATGTTTTTATTAATACAACAACGTCTTATAAGCAAAATATTTATTTATAATATAAATTCTTACTTTTTCGCTGGGGAATATATATTATTAATATTGCGATATAGTTTTGTATTTAGTTTCGAAATGGTATCGTTATATTTATTTTTTATAGCATTCTTGGCAATTTTCTTGTACTCGATTGCTAATTATGCTTATTTAGTTTTTTTTTTTTTTTTAAATCATTAGGAGGGACACAGGACCTTTTGTATTTCTCGAAATGATCAAAATGTTGCATTTTTCAAAGCATCAAAACATAAATAATATAAAATTCGTATAATATATCTTCTTAGAATATACAGGGTGTATCTAAAGTATTGGACAAAACTTTAAGGGGTGATAGTACACATCAAGACAAACAATATTAAATATGAAACCAAGGGTCCCAAGTGTTTTCCAAAAGAGATAGCCGCCATTAAAGTTTAGGTTCCAAAATTTAGAATAAACATAAAAAACGGAAAAATTGGTCGATTGATTTGCGGTTTTCACCAAAACTATTCTTTATGTTGGTATTTTCTTGAAAATAAATTATAAAGATAAATTTCGAAAAATGTCGATAGAGGGCGCTTTAGACTTTGGAGTAACGAATAACTGTTTTTTGCCGTTATTTTTTGCATCTCATTAAATGGTTTCGGAAGCTTAAACTAAAATTTTGAGCTCAAAATCTGAATAGTTGGTTAGTGGAGTAGTTTAATAGAGTGGTTAAGTAGCACAAACTGAACTGTGTTCAGAGGGTTCAAATTTCAAATGATTATAAAAAACGGAAAAATTGGTCGATTGATTTGCGGTTTTCACTAAAACTATTCTTTATGTCGGTATTTTATTGAAAACTAGCGGCCTTCGCCCGCTACGCTGGTCGGTTTATCTAAAGAAATCTTGAAGAAGTAGTTAGATAAGGTTCAGACATACATTAAAAAAAAAAAAAAGCAAGTCGATCATTCAAAAAACGTTGGGAAATATCAAATATTTACTGTAATTTTTTAAGAAAAACAAAGTTTCGAAAAAAAAAATTAAATCGAAAAAAAAATTACACTGACATATTAATGCAAGGAAATTTTCCCAGAGAGAAAATTCGCCTTGAATACAATATTTCAAATTCTTTTAATTGCTTATAGGCGTTAATGCCAACATAGTGAAAAAAAATTCCATGCTGGGAATCGAACCCGGGCCATCAGTATGGCGCACTGACGTTCTACCGACTAAACCACATGGAACGACAGCCAGCTTGAAACTTTCTCATACTTAAGTAGACTGGCGAAAACATAACGATAGCGCGTTTTAAAATCGCACAGTGACATCTATTGGATTTTATATGTACTAAAAAACGTTATGTACTAAAAAACGTGAGCAGCGCACCTAATAGTTTCTTTTGTTTCTTTTTGTTACTTTTTTGTCTGTTGTCCGATTTTGATGAAACAAAGCCTATACACTGCCCGGGAGTGTGCATTCTTCATTAGTGAAAACCGCATAAAAATCCATTCAGTAGTTACGAAGATAACCTCGAACAGACAGACAGACAGACAGACAGACAGACAGACAAAAAATTCAAAAATTTTTTTTTTTGTGTTTCATTGGATTTCTTTTATCGCCCTGACTCCATTTTTGTCAATTATCTTCAATGTACAGACACACCGGGTCCTACTGTTTTATTATATGTATAGATAATTTATGAAGCTAAATTTTAAAAAATGGCGATAGAAGGCGCTTTAGACTTTGGAGTAACGAAAAACTATTTTTTACCGTTATTATTTGCATCTGGTTAAATTTTGTTAGAATTCTACACATAAACTTAAATTTTGAACAGAAAATCTGAATCATTGCGAGTGATTAAGTAGTGCAAGCTGAACTGTGTTCAATGGGGGTGGGGAGGTTCAAATTTCACATGATTATAAAAAATGGAAAAATTGGTTGCTTTGTTTCCGGTTTTCACTAAAACTAGGAGTCAACACCTAAAGTCGGGTTTTCAGGTGTTTAACACCAAGATGTGACTTGGCAGACCGACTGCGAATGCGAATTAAGTTTTAATTCTGTAATTTTAGCCGTCATCTCGATGAGGTGATTGCCTTTGTTGCTGCTTCTTGGTCTATACGGACCTCCAGCTGGTCTCATCGTCTACAAATGATTATGTTTCAAGAAATAATGAAGGCTTTCGGATGATATTTTTTGTATATTATTGATCAATTAAAAATCAGAATAAAGTAGAAACCGAAAGCTGATTTTCTAAAATGTTTACAGGTCCTGTACTCCCGTATGGGGCCGCTGTGCTAAAACTCCCTGATCGCGAAATTCCATGTTAGCCTCTGGGGAAATTTTGAAGCGTGATTATTCAAAACATAATATAATTATTAAAATACTATTTTCACCATCAGAAAGTAGACGTCAGAACCTGATGATGTGTGTTTTTAAAAAATGTCTACGCAAATTTTAAGTATTTTTATGAAAATGATAAAATTTAATGAAATGGAAATTTCAATTTTTACACAGATTTTTAACATTATTATTAATAATTAAAATTTACGTAGACAGTTTCTAAAATGTACATCATCGGCATTTGACGTCTGTTTTCTGATGGTGAAAACGATATTTTAACAATTATATTAAGTAATGAGTTATTTGCGCTTCAGAGTTTTCCCATAGGCTAACATGGGATTTCGCGATCAGTGCTTTTCCCTGCAACGGTGCCTTAAAATTAATATCGGTGCTAATATAAGCATCTTACTTGGTGATGATTGGAATGGGTATGGGAATGATTTTCTTGTGGTGGCTGAGTAGAGCTTTTGCGACGATCCCCGCTTTTAACCATTTCAGGAGTTTCAGCTTCCCGTGGATGAGGTGGAAGGTGGACTCAGCTTCTTGAAAATAGAATGTCACTAATAGGCTGGCTAACAGAAGGGTTGTCGCTTGCTTAGTCTTCATGATGTTGAAGGCTGATTAGTGACTTATCATAGGATGATGGATTTCCTATTGTTTAAGAATACAAATTCCAAGAATAAATATTAATTCGTTAACTATTACGAAAGAAACACATTAAATGAAAAACATTGATAGTAACAGTAACAATAAATAATAATAATAATAGTAGTTAAATCTTAGTGTGATATTGGATCAATATTGCATATTATTGCTTTAATTTTGGAAGTGGATACATGCCAATCTCCTGTTTTTAAAAAATTCAATAATTATACTTGAAACTTGAAATTTATTTAATTAAGTAAATTTTAAGTAAATTTCAAATGAGTAGCATATTTAATGCCAGACATATTTACTTAAACTATCTTCTGTTCAAAGTGTGTTTTCTTAATTTAGAAAAAGCCGGAGATTGGAAAATATGAGAGTGTGAAAAAGTGAGATTTATTCTCAAATGATAGTACGCATTTAAAAAATTGCATCTGATTTAATCATATTAGACAAATTGTTTCTGTTGGTATATAATAACAGATAAACGATTTCTGTATGTTAAAAAATTCTGTAAATATTTGGCAAATATTACATGTAAATATTACTCATCAATATTTGATATTCACACTACATTGCATTACTTTTAGAAATATATCCAGTAAAACACGAATATTTATAAAATGTTCAAATTACTGAAGATTTTGAGTAAAATTAATTTGTTTACCATCATTAAACATTTCCTTTATATTACAAAAAATAAAGCTTTGTTTATATAGCAATCCCAAGTTTTTCTTAAATTAACAAACTAAAGTCCAAATTATATTTTTTCTTCTTCATTGTATAAAGTGGTTGTGTTTTACGTCAGTTTGATTTCTGTAATTAATAATAAATTGATATTGAAGTAGAAATGATTGATATTTCATAACTCCATGTATAAGAATTCCGTAATAATAATAATAAAAAAAAAATTGCGTAAACAACAGCAAAAATCCAATTGATAATATTTACTTGTACTTTTTTTTATTGGTTGGTCATATTTTTATTTTTAAAGAGAAAGAATGGAATACATCATTTATATGAAACATACATTTCCCTAATATGCTCATTAGATTTAATAAAAGACAAGGTCTTTTACACCTATTCCTCATCTTTATTATTATTTGTTACTTTTCAAAATTAGTGGCTAGTTATTCGAGTGTAAGAATTCTTAATTGAATTGATAACATTTTATTTCAGAATTTAAACAAGTCAGGCAAAATTATTATTAGTTACTTCAGTATTTGTATCAACTAACTGTAAATAATTTTATTGAATTTTCAGAATTTTATTATCTTTTGCTAATATGTAATATAAAATTTAAAAACAAAAGCATAAGTAGATAGTTCTGCATGTTTTTAAATTTATATAAATAAATTATGAAATATAAAAACTCTATTTATTAAAACAATTTACAAAACTATAATCTAAAATTGTAACATATTGTTTTCATTATATTATTGCAGTAAATAAAATTAATGTACTTTTTAACAAATGATAAATAGTCTGATAACGGCCGTATTAAAAGATTAAATAAAACACTGACCTTTACTAACTCGATCCTTCATTCAAGAACAATCCGCAATTATCTGGTTTTGTAACATTAAACACTAATGTAACTGATTTCCTTTTGGGAAAGAATCGCTCTGCTAGCAATGCAATGTTTTTTTTCTGCTAATCATTGCAATTAATTAAAATTATCAGACGGCGTTAGTACATGTGTTCGTTTATTTATAACAGAAATGCAATAAAAATAAGAAAATGGTTACTTTATAAATTTATTTTTTAGGGACTCTGTCTCTTTGAATTTATTATTATTTAAGTATTTTGAAATACCTTTTTGGCATAATAATAATAAAATTATTCTATCAAGAAATTGTTCGATTTCATTAGCAAAAAACGAAAAATGTAAATAAAAATAAATAAATAAATACAAAATATTAAAATGTATCTTTTGGTACAATTTTTTAAACATTTTCATATATATATTTTTAAAAACTATTTCCAGAAGTGTTCTGTGTAATTTTAAAAACCTATTTATTTATTGATTTTATCCTAAGTTAATTAGCTTTGTAACAGGGTGACTGCCTTCCCTAAATTATAGTATCTATAGGTGGCGCTATTGCCACCTTCGGCAAAATATCCGGAGATATTTTGCCTTCCTTTTCTAAAAAGACATGAAATGAAGTGAAGTAATTGAGTTTGCAGTTAAGATGTAAGATTGGGATGTGTGTTCGCTTTACATCTCTCTTACCGGGCAAGTCTCGATCAACCTTCAACTCGCGATTCAACTCACAGTTGAGAAACCTCAGGTTAGCCATTCTAACCGCCGGTTAATATTTGAAATTCATCGCTAACTTTACAGCCGAAATTAGTCAACCTTGGGTTAGTGAACTTCAGGTTGAAATGTGATGGTCATGATGTATCTGATTGGCCAAAAAATATCACATGACATGCTTATCGCGTTCATGAGTTCGATCCTTGCGAACTACCAATTTTTAATTGCGAAGCAAAAACAAGATTCGAAATACATACTTGTGTTTAATTTTTAGATCGATAAATTTCGAATTACGTTGTGATTTGGCAGTTTTGTTTATTCACAAAATTAGATTCAAAGATTAGAAATACCAATACAGTTATAAGATTTTTATTTTTACAAGATTTTGCGTTACAGTATCATTTTTTCATAAAAGTTACTTGATTTAAAAAAATATATTTTTTTTCTTTAAAAATTAAATTTAATAAACGATTTTCTAACCAGGCTAGCAATAGTAATTAGAATAAAAGAAACTAACGAGCTAGTTTATTTATTTTTCAACGAAAATTAAAATATTGAAAATGCATCTATTTTTTCATATATTTTTTCTAACGTAAATCTAATGTATTAATTAATTTATCTAATGTAATTGATGTGCAAATTTTTAAATGCGAAAAATTTCAAGATAAATCCTCAGAAAAATGCTTTTTCTAAACAAATGTAATTATTTAAAACAAGTAAGAAAATTAATTATTATAGTGTATTATAGTTCGACGTCTTATTATTTTGGGGTCATAAAATTCTTGCTTTTACGATTGCATGCTTTAATTAAGTAAAAAAGATGAAACTGAAATGTGAGAAAAAAACTGCTTTGCTTTATTATTATTATTTTTAAAAATTTTAAATTAATTAAGCAAAATTTTTCATATCAAAACTTTCTTTCTATTCATATTCAACAGATGGCGCTACCTGATATCAAAATTGCTATGCAAACTCAAACCTTCAAAGCCTAGAGACTCATCACAAATCAATGTAATTTTCGTTAATAGAGGTAAAAAAAACCCTCAAAAATTTAAAGCAACTCATTCTTTTATAGCATCTTTTATAATTAACATTTCATTTACCTAGTGAGTTACAAACAGATCTCTGTGAAAAAAATCCACCAATGTTCAATTCAAAACAGCCGCCATCTTTGCTTGGACTGAGCATGCGCGGTCGAATAACCTCTGTCTCATATGAAGGTTGAGTAACTCAACTTTTGTTTCGGTTTCTCCTCAGAATTCGGCAGGTTGAGTTGACGGTGAATTAGAATTTACATTCAACGGAGAGTTATGCGCTGAACTCGCGGTTCAGGTTGATGGAGACTTACCCGGTTAGAGATGTTCTTTGTGCTAAGGAATTTTTATGAATATTCAATTGATTGAGTTGTGCTCGTCTTGCGATTTGTATATAATGTGTTATGTGTTGTGTCGTCTACAATAAAATGTGACTGAACATCTCTGTTCAATATTTTAAGTACCGAATAACATCCCACACTGGCGCCCAACGTAAAATGGAGTTCTTTCGGAACATTTTTGTGCTTTCAAAGTCTTTGTGTCAAGTTCGCTGCTGTCATCCTGACAAAAATTCCAAAAATTATATTTAAAGTAGGGTAATCCGTACCCACTTCTAAATTATTGTCACCTCGGCAATAAAGGAAATTTCGTGTTCTCAAGTGCCGTGTTCGTCAAGAACAATTCATCCTCTGATTTCCAAAAAGTTCTATTATATAATGTGCAATATCAAGTATCAAGATATACTCCAGTTTTGTGCTAATTTCTTTAATATCAGTTATGTGTGGTAGTATCATCGCGACAAAATTCAAGAAAGTATAAAACAAAAAAAAGAGTAATCTGTACCCATTTTAAATTTGTTGTCAAATCTACAATGAATCAAGCTTCTGTTCTTATTTTTAATAGTGCTTTCTTCTTCTTCAATTGTGTGTTTTAAGTGCGTCATCCTGACAAAAAAGCAAGAAAATGCATTCGAAAAGGGTAATCCGTACCCTTCACATTGGAAATAATTGAAAAATATTGTCGACATGACAATAAATAATGTTCTTCAGTCTTCATAAGCAACAAAATATCTTCTAGTTTTTAAACATAACTGGTGTTTGTGATTGAAACTTCTTCATTTCGTCATATGGGTAATTCCATGAGCACATGTCGTGTAAGTCACACGCCACGATTTTGGATACCAGTATTTGAAAACTGAAAAATGTGACTTATTTTATCAGAGATATTTCATTAATTAAATAAGGCCATGCAAACCTTTCGAAAATAACGTTGGACAACAATTTAGCAGTTATTAGAAATGTGACTTACACGACCAGAGCTCATGGAAATACCCATATAAAAGTTTTCTACTTATAATCTGATTTTGTTCTTAGAAGTGTTCAATACCTATTTACTTCTGCGTGTTTTAACTGTTATGTGAATCATCGACAACCTTTATCTAAAAATAGATTTTTATTTTATTTGTTTTTACCGGTAAAAGTTGAAATTATTTTTTTTTTGATTGTTTGTTTGTTTCTCTTTTTTTTTTGCTGGCCAGCTGCGAAAAAAAAAAAAAGTTTTCATTTTCTTTTATTTATTAAGACAAACGCTGTTTCATATATTTATATAATTTTTGTTTGTTTTGTTTTATGTTGATTTTCAGTAAGATTATTAAGAAACATTAGTTTTCTGAAATTGAAAGTGATTTCTTTTGATATTGTTTTTAAAAGCAAGGATTCTGAGTAAGTGAATTTTGTTTTTGTTTTTTAATCTGTGCACAGAGTTTAAAAATGATTTTGATGAATTTTATTATTTCGTATGTTGTTTATTTTTTAGATGTAATGTAAGTTCTTTATTCATATTTCGAGTTGTTTTCATATTTATGTGTGGTTGATAATTATTTCGCAATGAATTACCTATAATATTTCATATATTTAAAATGAATGATTCATGTCATTGGTAAAAAGGTTGAATTTTAACGTATAATAATATTTCTTCTAAATATTTTCATGAGCTCATGATTAAATTAGTGGTATATTTTAGTATGTTTTAAATTATTTCCTGCATTTTTTTATTGATGAAAATTTATCTATATTTACATGTTTTATTTACCTGTAAGGGGAAGGTAGTCATTTTGTTCTTATTATTTAATGGGTCACGTATATAATAGTTTTCTAACTTAAGCATAAATCAACAATATTAACAACAATTTGGGAAAAATGGCGTTTCTTTCTAAAGGAAAAAAAATCGATTTGTTTAACATGGGCACAGAATTAGAGTTAGATGTAGATAAAGATGATAAACTATCAGTCTTACGTGAGAAAATTATGAAGTGTCAACTGCTTAAAGACGACGAACAATTTGTTAAAGAGGCATTTATGGCTATCGTGGAAGATCGCAAAAAACAAGAAATTGCAGAACAACAAATGATTCAGGATAAACGTATTGCAGAGGAAAGAGCATATGAGCTAGAAAAGCTTAAGCTACATGCTCAAAACCCTACCGCGACAACAGTACCACAAAATCAAATAGACCAGATGCGTATAGATATTAAAAATATCTTGCCAACATTTATTCCTGAAAAGGATGATATGTTTTTGTTTTTGACAATGTTTGAACGTCAAATGGAAATGCTTAAAGTCTCCAAAGAATTTTGGGTTTCTCAATTAATTGCCGTACTTCCGAACGACATTGGTAAACTAATCGCCAGAGAACCAGAAGAAATGTTCAAAAATTATTCTTATATTCGTGACATATTGCTTAAAAGATTTAAGTTGACAGCAGAAAAATTTAGAGTATTATTTAGCCGACATCAAAAAAGAGAAAATTCTACTTGGAAGGATTTTTATTTTGAACTTAGAAATTATTTTGAGGGCTGGTTATCCGAATTAGAAATCAATTCATTTGAAAAACTAACTGAACTAATAATCGCTGATCAGATTAAGAAAAAGTGTCCACATGAATATAAAAATCATTATTTAGATGGTTGGGACAAGTTAAATGATCCTGTCGTGTTGGCTGAAAAGCTAGACATTTACGAAAACATTAAACCTTCTTCTCAAAAGTCAGCAAGTTATCCAAAAACGCGTGAAGCGCAGAAACATGTTTTGCCGAAAAATTCAAATGGTCAAGAGTTCTGGAAAAATCAAACACCCAAACATGAAACTAACGAACATTTTTCAAATTATAAAAATAATCATTCTACTTCAAAATATACAAATTCAAGATACGAAAACAATGATAAGCGTCCGATTATAAATTGTTATGGCTGTGGTAAACAAGGTTTTGTCAAAGCCAAATGTCCTAATTGTTCTCCATCTACTTCTACGCAGACGCAATCAGCAAATTTTCGTTCCCTTCATCTCAAATCTTGTTCTGTCAATACTCAAGCAACACCTTTGTTATACATAAAGGTAAATGGTGTTACAGGGGTTGCTTGCGCAGATACAGGAGCTACTCATTGCATTGCTGGGGAAATGTTATACAAGATTCTGTGTGACCAAGGAACTGTGTTCGAAGACACCGGTGTAAGCATAACACTTGCTGATGGACTACGAAAAGAAACCAACGTTCTTCAAGCAACAATCACAGTTGAAATAGAAGGTCGTACAACTAGTACAACGATTTTTGCCTTACCCGAAGCCCAGGGAAATAGAACATTGTTAGGCATAGATTTTTTAAATAAAATGGGGATCGTGGTAGACATGAGAAGCCAAAGTTGGTATTTCCAGAACAATCCTAAACGTAAAATTCCCTTTTCTGATGATCCTTTCATTACGACGCCTGAAATCTCAGCACCAACTGCCACAGTTAACTCGGTTATGTTAAGAGAAACAGAAGGTCAGCATCTATCTGAGATACAAAGAAAAAGGCTTAATGACTCACCTGAAAAATTTTCCAATACCTTTCGACCAGGGGGAGAAGCAACACCCGTCGTCGAACATCATATAAATACTAGAGAACATCGTCCTATATCACTACCTCCTTACAAGTTATCACAAGCAAAGAAAGAATTGTTGAAAACCCAAATTGAGGATCTTCTAGCCAAAAGCAAAGGGAACGTCATAGCTGACATGCTTTCTCGTCCTGCTTGTGATCACACCAATAAAGAAAGTTGCGATATTTGCGCTATAATAGTTGATATTCCTTCTAAATCATCAAGTGATTTACGTGCTGAACAAATGAAAGATGAAGAATTAAAGAAAATTATTAAAAGTTTCGAAGATGAAGAAAAAACTCTTGACTATACTAACTGGACTGATCGCGGTTATATTATGAATCAAGGAGTTTTATACAGGTATTCTCCAAGTTCAGAATCAGAAGAAGCTCAACTAGTTGTCCCATCACATGAAAGGGAGAAAATTTTAAAAGAACACCACGATTCACCTACGGCTGGTCACTACGGTGCTGAAGGTACGTTAAATAGAATATCCAAAAGGTATTATTGGACTGGAATGCGTTCATACATTGCAAATTATGTCAAAAATTGTGCTGAATGCAATAGGTATAAGCCTTCTAATCAAAAACCATCCGATTTGTTACAAACACCAGTGTATTCACAAAGATTTGAAGTTCTATCAATTGATCTTTTTGGCCCTTTACCAAAAAGTAAAAACGGTAAAAGGTGGATATTTATAGTAGAAGACTGTGCTACAAGATGGGTGGAATTGTTTGCCCTTACACATGCTACTGCAGCGCAGTGTGCAACTACGTTGCTTGAAGAAGTTATCCTTAGATATGGTCTACCGAGACGTATAATATGTGATAACGGACCCCAATTTGTTAGTAGTGTGATGCAACAACTTTGTTTTCTTTTAGGTATCAAACAAAATCCAACTCCCATATACCATCCCCAGGCTAATCCTGTGGAGAGGAAAAATAGAGATCTGAAGCCGAGATTAGCTATATTAGTAGAAAATGATCACTGCTCTTGGGAAGAAAAGCTTCCAACAATCCGTTTTGCACTAAATACTGCTAAGTGTGACACTACTGGAGAAACAGCAGCATTCTTGCAGTTTGGAAGAGAATTGAGAACAACGGATGATGTTCAGCATGACATTCGTGCTGTCATTCAAAATGATAATTTTGTGCCTGAGATTACTCCATATCTCAAGAAATTCGCAAAATTCACCAAAGAAATCAAAGACAAAGTTGAATCTAAGCAAGATCAGAGGAAAAAATTTGCTGACCGTAGTCGGAAACCGGGACATAGTTTTGTTCCAGGAGACAAAGTTTGGGTTGACTTACATCCAGTAAGTAAAGCCTCTAACAACAAAACGTCGAAGTTCATGCCTAAACGTGATGGACCTTACATCATTTTAACTCAAAAATCACCCACCACTTTTGTCATAGCAAGTATGGACAGTCCAAATGATCCACTTGCTACATGTCACACTTCTGCCTTAAAACTATGTAATGACTCTGACATAGTGCCTGTCGCATCCATTAAGAAACGCGGTAGGCCACCAAAGAAAGTTACTGGTTCCACACCGGGACGTTCGCGGAACCAGAGGGGGAGGCTGTAACAGGGTGACTGCCTTCCCTAAATTATAGTATCTATAGGTGGCGCTATTGCCACCTTCGGCAAAATATCCGGAGATATTTTGCCTTCCTTTTCTAAAAAGACATGAAATGAAGTGAAGTAATTGAGTTTGCAGTTAAGATGTAAGATTGGGATGTGTGTTCGCTTTACATCTCTCTTAGAGATGTTCTTTGTGCTAAGTAATTTTTATGAATATTCAATTGATTGAGTTGTGCTCGTCTTGCGATTTGTATATAATGTGTTATGTGTTGTGTCGTCTACAATAAAATGTGACTGTAACATCTCTGTTCAATATTTTAAGTACCGAATAACATCCCACAGCTTGAGAAAAAAAAATGTGCATATACGTGTAAAATTATGGTAAAAACTGATTTTTTTTTTTTTTTTTTTTTTACAGTTTTATGTTATTATTATTATTTTTTAGTTTATTGTAAATCCAATACTTAGTTTTCTCAAATGAATTATAAGGAACAACAACAACAAAAAAAAACGAGCCAGTTGAAGAACATATATATAAAAAAAAAAACTGTAAAATACAATAATCTGTAAAATACAATAAAAGATTTTTAGAAAAAGATTTTTATTTTCATTTAATTTAACCTCAGATCGGTAGTTTATACATAGTTTAATGAAAGTTTTTTTTTCACAAGGTTTACATTTATATTTTAAAGTTTTAACATATTATTTTCGTTATATTATCGCAATAAATAAAATTAATAAATCAGATTTTTGAACATCTGACATATAGTTTGTTAATAGCTGTATTAAAAGATTAATTAAAACACTGACCTTTTCAAATTCGATCGCCATTCAAGAATGATCCGCGATTATCTGCTTGTAAGATTAAACACTAATTTTAAATGATTTCCTTTGGGGAAAGAATCACTCTGCTGTGCAAAACAATGTTTTTTCTGCTGGACATTGCAATTATTTTAACTACTTAAAATCATCGGACGGTGTCAATGTATGTGTTTGTTTATTTATTACAGCAAGGCTATAAAAACAACACAATGGTTACTTCATAAATTTAATTTTTAAAGAAACTCTGTACCCTTTGAAAATTTTTTAATTATTATTTAAGCATTTCGCGGTACATTTTTGGCATAATAATAAAAGTCTTAATGAAAAAAAAAAAGTTTTTACCAAGAAATTGTTAGATTTCCTTAGCAAAAAAAAAAAAAAAAAAAAAAAATAAAAATAAAAAAATAAATAAATTTTTTAAGAAAAATTAAAAAGATTTTTAAATGTATTAACTTCTAAATTTATGTATTAAACATTTGTGTTGGGTTTCAAATTTGATCTGAGTCCTCAATCCCAAACGAAATGTTGGTTTATTTAACTTAGCATTAAACTTCCTTTTTATAAAAGTAAAGTTTTGTAAATAAATAAAATTAATAAAAAATGAAAAATGGTGCGTTAAATATTTTTTGAACTAAGGTAGAGGAATTTAGACGGCTAATTAAGAACTGTGTCCGACTAATTCTAATCATAACATATCACAAAAAATTCAGAGTTAAAAATGTACTTTTTATGTGACTGATCGCTTAATGAATTTCACAAAATTTGAAAAACATTGACAAAACGTTTAAACAACTTTTTTTTTTTTTCCATTTTTGTCTTAAAAAGCACAGCTAGAACTTTTAGAACGAAATGATGGAAACCATATGCAAGTACGATATATAAATATGAAGATACTTTTTATGCTATCCTATGTATAGTTGTGATAACTCTTAAAGGATTTAAATCTATTTATTTAAACTCATATCTTCCCACCTTTTTGCTTTTAGACATAGTTACATCTAATTTTTTATAAAAAATAAAGTTATAGAATTTTGTCCAATATGTTTTTCAATTATTATTTAAATTGCTTTAGCGAATTTATGCTTTTAGAGAAACTTTTGAAAATATTATTTTCGTAGTAAGGGAAAAAAAGTCTTAAATGCCCCCTTTTTAGCATTATTTTTACTTTCACTTTATCCCTTAAAAATATAATAATAAAAAATACTAGTATTTTTATAAATCTTAAAATTAAAATTTTATATTCTTTTTTATATTCAGATTCCCCCCCCCCCAAAAAAAAAAACTATGCTAAATGGTACACATTTAAAAAATCGATTAAATTTTAAACATGTTTAAAATTTGAAATTCTAAATTTTAAAAAATTAATAATGCTTAAAGATTTTATATATGAAAAGGAATTTTCATGTAAATACACATTTTAAAAAAGTAAATAAAAAGTTCAAGTCAAAGGTATTTGTTGATAAGAAAGAGGTATAAAATTATGTTTCGGGTCCTTTTGAATTTTATTACATGCCCAGTGCCATTTTAAAATTTTTAGATTATATAAGTCGCATAATTTCTTAAATTTAACTTAATCATGCATATTGCATTTTACTAAACATTTTCTGTTATTTAACAAATGTGGTATACAATATATTAAAAGCAAATAACTAAAAAAATGTTTTTTTGTGTTGCATTTTTCTTAAGTAATAGAAAATGTTTATTAAAATGTTTATAAAAAGGTAATGTTCTTTTAAATTTTGTGATTAGAAAAAATCTAATTGATTTTTAAATGGCGTTTTATCATGCATATTGCAATTTTAGAATAAATAAATAAATATAAGCCTTCACAATTAAAAATCACGTAAAAAAACAAAATTGTATTTTTGTACGAGTTAATATTTCGATAATAATATACGATAGTTAAGTATGAAAATACCATATTTTTTATGTTGTACTGTTTATGGTTACAAAACTCTTAAAGGATTTAAATCTATTTATTTCAGTTCATATATTAACCTCTTTTCGTTTTTCGACATATTTACATCTAAATTTGTACAAAAAATGTTTAAATTTCTTTAGGTATTTTTTGCTTTGAGAGAAATTTTTGAATATATTATTTTCGTAGTTAAAAAAAAAAAAAAACACCTTAATTCCTTTTTTTTTAACGCTATTTATCACCCCCCCCCCGCCTTTTACTTACTTTAAAAATAATCTTACTTTGTCCTCTTGAGAAATATAATATTAAAAACTAATCATTTTATAAATCCTTGAGGATTTATAAAATAATAAAAGGAATCCGGAATTTTATATTTATTTCTTTTCACCCCCCCCCCCCCCAAAAAAAAAAAAAAAACTAAATAAAAGAAATAAACTTTTCTACAGACTATACTTTTAAACAATCCACCGAATTTTAAACATAGTTAAAATTCGAAATTCTAAATTTTTAAAAATTAATATTTTTTTAAAGATTTTATATATGAAAGGGAATTTGTATATCCTCTAAGTCCTGATGTCGTCTGTAGAATAACATCCTTTAAAATAATTTAAATGCTTCTAGAATTGTTAAGACTACTTCTAGACATTTTTACTAAACTTATCATATCACAAGCATTGATTTATAGACTAACACTTGTTTAGAGTTGTTTTGTATTCATTTTAAACTAGTTAACCCGGGAGAACTCGCTAGTGAGAATTTCTTTCACAGTGCTCAATTGCTTTTCTTTCACTTTACATTCGTTTACTATCACCTTTTTACACTTAAGTACTTTTATTCACAAAAACAGGTAAAATAATTGAAATAACATTTTGAAATTTTAATTAAAAGCAAAAGGGGTTTAAATAAGAGTCTTAAAAAAGATACGATGATAAGAGAAAATCTCATGTAGCGAGTTCTCCCAGGTTAATGCGATCTCGCATAATATTTGTCTCGGAACGGAGAAAAATATAATGAAGTAAAAGTACTTGCTAATATTAAGCATAATATTGTGTTTTGTTTCTTTTTAAATTTTATTACATAAACACACGTTATTTTAAAGAAATGAAAAAAAAAAAAAAAAAAAAAAAAAAAAAAACCAACTGAAAATTATTTGTTTAAAAAAAAAGTATAAAATTATGTTTCGGGTCATTATAAAATTTATTAGATACATCATACCTCTCGATATGGCCATTTTAGAATTTTAAATTTATTTGCATCATATAATTTCTTTAATTTGTCTTAATCATGCACAATGCAGTTTTAGAAGAAGAAAATAAATAGTATACATTTATAAAAGAATTTACGCATTCAGAATGAAAAATCAGTAAAAAAAAATAAAATTGTAAATTTTGTATCTATGAGTTAATTATATTTCCTATCTCAGTTTGTTGTTAATGCAATATTGTAAAATGCATTGTATCCCACGTACCTTGCTAAGCTGATGTCCAGTCCGAACTCCCGAATCTTTGGTTGATCACCTAACTCGCTTAGCCGCTTAAATAATATTCACTTTCTCCCCTGACCTTACAAGGGTTTTCTAACATATATTTTTTTTTTCTTTGTTTGATTCTTTTCCATTTCTCTAACATTATCACTCTCACTTTCTCCAAACTCTCCCTTGTTTGTTTCCCCTAGTTTAATGTTCTAGTTGTTTTATGGCGACCAATGAGAGTCCTGCTCTCCCAATTCTCGGGGCATCTTGTGTTTTACACCTCTTTTAATTTTGAACTTCCTGATCTCCGCAATTGGTGCAAGAGGGCCTTGGAAAGTTACTCGCTGAGTCGGCCGGTGGGTCATTGGGTTGGTTGTCCCGATTGGCGATATTTTACATTGTTTGGCGAGGATACTGATGTAAACTTTGGATATTTTTTTTTTTTTCAAAATATGATGTTGTTTAATGATTGAATAATAAAAATAGAAAACGTTTAAAGTAGATTAGATTGGATTATCCTTCGAGGTGAGTATGGGCATAGGAAATCTTGATGTTTTTTTTATTTTATGCATTAAGGGAGGAAAATCAGATTCCAAATTCTCCTTCACTAATGTAAAGTTTATAGGCGTTTGATGCATTTGTATATTTAAAATATCTCCTCAGGAAATTGATATTTTTAACTTCTATTTTTTGTACACACTTCTTAAAAGGTGTCTCTGTTTTTCTCAGTTTTTAAAATTTTTCTACAGTACATACATAGTTTTACATGAAGCGTTGAAATTTTACTCACAGTTCGTCAACTTCTAACACGTAAAATATTGAATTAAGCATCGATTTTAGAAATATTTTGAGAACTTAACAAAAAGAAACATCTTTAAGAAGAAAACATAGAAAGAAAGAAACCAGTCCCCTTAATTGAAGGTTTCATCCTTATTTATTTGTTTAGATATTTTCCCAAGCGTTATGGTTTTAATTTTTTCTCTTTCATCGATCTATACAATGATTAGGACGAAATACTTAGATATGACAATCGCCCACGGTCAAGGAGCAATTTTCCACCTTTTTTATCCCATCGTTGTTCCTTTTTTGCCTTCCGAGAAAACTTAAATTAGGAGAAAATATCTTTTCATTAATGTTGTAATGGGAGAATTTTTTAAGGAATCTCATTTGCATTCGAATATTTTTAAACTTCTGTTTGTTACATTGGATAGCTGGGGTAGATTTGTACGAAAGCAGTTTTTTTTTATTTTTTTCGATTTTTATTTTTTTTTATTTTTAACTAAGATTCTTTTACTTTCGAAACCAGTTCCAAAATTTAAAGTGTCCTAATTTAAAATACCAGTAAATAAAATTAAAAAATTGCGAAATTTCTCCCGTTGGATTAACATTAACTAATAGATGTTTTCGCTTGACTGAAGTGGCTCCTTAAACCGGAATTGATAAATAACGGAATTTTGTAAGCCGACCCCCTCCTTTTTTTACTGTAAACTCTATTAGATTTTTTGTTCTTTTTTTTAATTCTCCTGTAACAATGCCGAAAAGCCTTTTTACTAAAAAATAAATATCAATTACGTATTCAAGTAAAGTTTGGTAATTTATTAAAAGCTATGCTTTTGTGACAATTTCATGTCAGTAGCTGAAGAAATGGCCTACGATTCCTACTTACTTTTTTTTATTCTTATAATATTTGTAATTTAAGCGCGTAATTCATTTACAAATCTGTAAACTTCCTATTTTATTTATATTATTTTATTTGTGAAGTGTTATTTTTTTTTATTTGGACTATTAACTGAGAGCATACGTTGGGCTACCGTTAATGTTTTAAGTGCAAACATATTTTTAAATAATCATTCTTGAAATTATTAACAATACATACACACAAATAGTAAATAAAGATATAAGCAAATTGCATTTTAAAGAACATGTTTTTTCCCGTTCGATGCTATAAAAATTAAAGTATTTTGTTACTTTTATGAAGTAGAAAAAAAGGAACAACCCACAATAAACGTATTTATTCTTTAAGTCATATTCCTTACTGAGTGTCATCTTTAATTTTTGATTTTCATTGTTTTTAAAATCCGCAAATGCATTTTCACCTCATGATTTTAGAGTTTCAATTAATTATTTTATCTTAGAAAATACTTCTTAATGTCTGAGGAAATATAATGAAATACAATCATTGCTTTCATATTTTTCTGCATTTCTATATGAACAGTGTTAAAACTATTGATTTTATGGGAAAAAAAAAAGACTGCCAGACAGGTTTTTTTTTTTTAATAATAATAATTTAAAGAAATTATTTGTATTTTTTGCGAGTTAATGGGCAAAATCAATTAAAATAATAAAGTTCATAATAAATGCAGATTATTTCCGTAAAATAAAAAGTTTGTTACTGGTGTCTTTGCTGACAGTTTTTCTTCTGTAAAATCAACTACTTTTTTTTTGCAGTGAAGGATATATAATAAAATTTCAGTAATCTTATAACAGTTTTTAACTTTGAAGTTTATTATTTTTAAATGTTAAGAGATTTTTTTTTTGGTTAAAAAATAGATTTTTTTTAAAATATTTTTTATTTTTATTGTCTGTAGATTATACGTGTGTGCAATGATTTGGCTGAATTCGAAGTCCTTTTTTAGTAATTTAATGTTTTAATGTAATGCGTCTGCATTCTTAAACTGTCTTGGAGCATGAAACATGTCTTGGAATACAAAGTCATTTTACACAAAATTAATTTTCTTTTTTAAACCGGACTGGATCAAAACGCTAAAATTAATGAAATTATCTGCCTATTACTATTATTATTTTTTTAATTAAAGGTGGTGAAATTTATTGAGCTTGACTCTCTTTTATGTATTTTTTATTAAAAAGAAATATTTTTAGAAACACGCCAAAGTTCGAAAAAAAAAAAAAAAAAAGGTTGAGAAATTCTTTTTTTTTTCCAAACAGCTGCTACTATATCTATTTTTAAATATTTGTATTGGTAGAAGCTCCCAGACCATCTTATCTACTTTCATAATACTTAACGGAAGTTCATAGCAAGTGACTTTTTCGATCTATCGGATACCATCCGATTTTAAGTGCACAGTATGCATGACCATGCATCCACCTACGTAGCTCCAGCCATTTCATGAATATTTTATTAAAAACAAGTCGGAAATAGCACGCCATCGTACCAAATGAGGTGCTTTCGTACTATAATGGAGTTTTTTAAATATTCAGAAATCTTTTGTGTGTCGCTGTAAATACTGTGTACTTTCTATTATGCTAGAAGTAACTTGTAGTAAATCTCAGCAATATATATATTAATTTCATTGTATGTGAAATCATTTAACATGATTCAAATGTACCGAAAACAATGTCCCCCCCCCCTGTAGCATTATGTTATGGTATTCTGTCTTGAGCCTTTGTATGTGAATAATAAAAAAAATTCCCACTATATATATTATACAGAATATTTATTTTAGTGCATTTCATAGATGCATATCAGTTTCATTCTATTTGAGAGGCTGTAACAGAATTAAATACTCTTGAAACAATTTTTTCTGATCGACCATAAGGTAAAGGAATACTTTCGATTGATCCTGTAATAGAATCACCCATCCAATTTTCATAAAATTTGAATTGAGTCGACAAAATTATGCAACAATTATATATTTTAAATTTCAAACGATTCAGTTGGGTAGTGTCTGCGTTTTTATATGCGGACAGACGGACTGAACGACGACTATATGCTGCGTATTTAAATGTTTACGGAAGCACATAAAATTTAAATGTTCTTCAAATGAAGAGCAAATAACATGTAAAATATCCGAGCTAAAAATTCCATTCCTATAAAAAGAAAAAAAAAGTGATAAACGCACCTTTTTCGTCCTTCTACGGTTTTTTTTCTTCGCCCCCTCTTAATTTTGACAATTTTGAAATTGTTGTAGGCAATCAGTGGATTACAAAATGTGTAATTTTTGTATTAATTAATACATTTTAATTTCCTGTTCAGTTTATTAAGGAGTCATGGAAGATTTTCGGCTGATTTTCCCCTTGCATTATCTAAATAACTGACTTCATAAATATTGTTTGGATGCTGTTATTAAAAATTTAAACCCATTTGGATGATTTTTGCCGCACAGCGCTCAAGGAGTATTGTCACTGTACTTTAAAAGTTTTTTCCCCCCACGAAACAATGATTTTAAGTCTTACCAGAAAATATCATCAGAAATATTTCAGCAATAGACGAACCTATTTCCTTGCCCCCCCCCCTTTTTTTTTTCATTGCAAAATAAGTCCTCTAGTCCTTGTCAAAATTTTCTTTTCTTTTCTTTTAATTTGTTCATATATTATGACATAACAGACATTTTGTTGAAAAATTATGCATTAAGTTTGATAATCTGCCATTTTGCTTAAAATTAAAAAACAAAACAAAAACTGTATTGTGAGGACTATACAGTTAATTATATCAGGGGATCCTTTTAACATTTCGAGATTTTTTATTTTATTTGAAATTCGTAGATTAAAAAATCACAAATTATTCTTTAAATACATTGGATGTTTACAGTTACCAAAAGCAAAGAATACTTTAAAAGCCTTTTGTTGAAATAAAAGTTTAAAATACTTTCAATATGCATTTTGTAAGTCGAATTTTTGGCGAAAAATATACTGTCTTTTTCGTTCTAACTGAAATTGAAGTAAAATTTCGGGCTATCTGTTCTGATCGCGCCAACCTTGTTTACGTTGCGGAAGTGTTTTCTTTTTGACAAGAAAGACAACGTGATGCAACTTTTAATATTTTTCAGAATGGCAATTGAGTTTTCTTTTTAATTGGTTTTTATGTTATATAAAATTTTATGTATTTTTCTTTCGAAATACAACCATTTTCCTCAAAAGTTGAAAGGTGATATCTGTAATTTACTTCACCCTATGAAGTTGTATTACTCAAGGCCAAATTCATTTTCAACAGGGCAGATAAGGTACATGCTTGGACTTCACCAATCTCAGATGGCTCAATTTTTTATTAATATATTGCGAAACATTGGAAAAATGTTTTTTGCTTGCAATTTTTTTCTCTTTCTGTGCAACTCAATATCTTGATCTTGACGAGTTATGAATTATGTCTCTGTATTCTACATTTCCCTCCCCACTCTCTCTCTTTAAGAAAAAAAAAACTCTATTATCTGAATAACTATGTATTTTTTTGAAATAATAAAAATATTTTGTAGTTTAAAAAATTCACATACATGACTTACCGTTATCATCTGTTATAGATGTGTATGTGCTTTAATATAATGTTGTTTCAGTAGATTTTGTTCATCTTAATATACGAAGTGATGCTTGTAAACATAATATTGTTTCAAATAACTAATCACACGTCTGAATCAAAATTTTAAAGTTAACAAGAGTTTAAAATGTAAAATTAAAAATAGATGCAATACATAAATTAAATCGAATATAATAGTCATTTCTAGCATTATAAAAACTCATCAGTGCAAATGTCTGTCAATATCGAAGCTGCTGTTCAAATACGCTATTTAAATAGGGTAGAGTGGGACAGTATAGGTTTTTCTCTTTATGTATCATTCTAAATATTTCATCAATCACACACAAGATGGAACAATGATAACCCAATCTTCTGTTGAAAAAATTTTTGATGTGTAAAAGCTTGCAATTGTATATTAAAAAAAAGATTATTTCAAAAATGTAAAAGTAAATTTGCATCATACTTTTTATGCTTTCTGTATATTAATGACTTGTTTATGCATAGATTTACATCTATTTTAGTTTCCCTATTTCTGAAACATTATTCTATATATTCACCATAATTTATACTAAGCATAAAAGCAACATTTTTGTTTATAAGTTATTTATTATTTAAGTTTAACACAATTGTTTATAAGTTATTTAAGTTCAACACAAAACAAGGAAGTGGGGAGGAATGGGACACGCCAATAAAGGGAGGAATGGGAGATGCCCAATTATCTTTTTTTAATAAGATAAATATAAATTGCTAACAGGGAGACATTATTAGAGGATAATATATTAATTACAACATTGATAATGTATTCATTTAATTCAAAATGTAAATAAATTGAATTAATGATTTTTTATTGTCATCTATGAGTGAATAATCTTGAATTTTCATTCCAGTTATGAAGGTACTGGAATTTTATATTGTGACACATACATTATCAACCTACAATCTTTGTCTGATTGTATATCTAGCCGACAATAGACTATTTGTGTCTTATAGCTTTGTTTTATTGCTGTCCCACACCTCCCTGTTAATAGAGAGGTATGAGATACATTTTTATTTGAAACTTATACTTTCTTTAATTATAAAATAGCTTTTTCATATATGTTTCTGTATTGTTCAGAGAGATTATAAAGTGTTTCACCTTGCATTCTATAAATTGAAAATTTTGATTTTGTGTCAAAAAAGTTGCTTGTCTTACTTTTGTAAGAAGTGTCCCACACCATCCCATTCTTGCCTAGATCAACTGAACCACAGAATTTAAAGCATTAATAAGACCTTCACATTATCTGTGTCATATTAACTTGATAAAATAAGCAGCTAGACAGCTTGGCTTTTTACTCAAGAATACAATACCCAAAAATACGAATAATTATTTTTAAATTCAATATTTTCTAATACATTTTTTCTAAAAAAAAAAAAAAAAATAGTTATTAAAATATACAAACGTATGTACTGTAGGTTATTCATAGTTTCTTAGTATAAATTTCTGGTTTCCACTGTACATTTTTTGTTCATCTTTAGATATCTGCCAACTTGTTCATACATTTGTGATATAATTTTAGTTATTATTATTATTATTATGTTTTAATTGGCTTATTGTTGTAAGTGAATATGTGTAAACACGAGAGATTCCGTTATTATCTAACAATTGTACTAATGAGTAACTTCTATAGATCTTGAAACTTCTATTCAAACCATTTATTTTATGCGATGCTTAATGCATTTTATTAAATGCTTGATTCTAAATACTTTTTTATTATAATGTTTGTTATAAAATAACAGAGCCAGTAGTATATTTTAACTGTAGTTTAATAATGGTATACATGGTGTCCCGTCCCTCTACAATTCTGTAGACGAAATACCTTTCGTGGCCTGTTCGCATGAGGTATATATATTGATTGAAAGTATTTTTTATAGAAATCTGTATGTCTGTGTGTGCAGAAATTTATAGAAATCGGGGTGTTCAAGTATCTAAGAATCATAAGCACTTAAACATTACTAGATCTGTAATATACTTCTGAAGTTACGCGATCTGTAATGACAGAAAAGTCATTAACAGAAAAATATATGGTCTCTTGAAAAGAATTTATGGCATATATCTCGATTTTATTCTATCGAGAAAGCGGCTTAACTGAGGAGCAATCATAACTTATGTATATAGCTTTCCAGTTAATCATGTTTAAAATAAGGAATTTTGCATAAAGATTCACAATACAAATCTTTAGATCATATACAGTGCTGCACAAAAGAATTCGCTTATTTTTGAAATTATCGATATTCATTGCTAATTTTTTTTTTTTTTTACATTGTATTGTGCTGCGTTTCCCAGATTGTCTACTTGGATATTATATTTCACCTTGTTAAACGGAGAAGTTTTGTTACAGTATTTTGAACAGCGTTGGAAAGTGTTTCACAATCTACCCTTGACGCAAACTTTTTTATTCTTGTCTTTTTTTCTGCTAAGCAAAGAGATGAATTTAGCACTGGTCGCATTCGAAACAAGGATCTCATGATCAGGAGGTCAGAACGTTAGCATCGAGCAAAAGGCTAAACCAGTTACTCTAAGCTAGAAACTCGCTTTATATCAAGTTATATGAGATCGCTACACAGTCCATCCTCAGTGAGAAAGATGTATTTTTGACGTCTGAACAGCGATATGCACTCGTGAATAATGCTGTCGCACGCATGTGTGATGCATGAGATGACAGGCTTTGTGCTGTGAGCGTTTCACAGGCTTTGGGTGCAAGGGATTTTATTTTTAGTGCTGCCATCTTTTGGTTATGCGACGAAAGGATTGTTGTTGCGTGTTTGACCGGGTCACCAATGAGGAGCACTTGGTACCGGTGGGATTCGAACCAAAGATCTCATGATGTAGAGGCGAGAACGCTAGCGTCGAGCAAAAGGTCAGGCCAGTTACTCTAAGCTAGTAACTCGCTTTATACTGATCAAGTAAGATGAGATCGCTACACTAATAATTCAACTTTTGACAAGCTCTTTAGCATAAGGAGCTCTCCGATACCATAATTTATGAAATTTGTTTGAATTTTTGAAATTTGACTTAATAATATCTAATAACTATATATATACTTCTTTTACATGTGATAAATTGGTCATTTTGACAAAACTTACAGTGCAAAGCGCACTCTAAAATTAGAGTTTTTTATTTATAATCCTCGTATGATCAAGTGGAAAAATCATGAAAAGCCATGTGGGGATCATTCAGTGACCACAAATAATAATAATAAAAAAAACCACACATTTTTATTTGCCATATCTAAAAAAAAAAGAAAAAAAAAGCCCAAAATTTAGTTTTTAAAATTAATTTAACAATATAAATAGTAATTGCAACTATGGAAAGAAATAAAAAGTGTAAAATATAAAAAATGAAATGAGCATTAATTTACATTAAGGGCTGAAATTGCATTGTGGTCGGAAAATAACCCCACTTGGTCATCCGAGGGTTAAATGAATTTTAGAAATGCGAGCGGACTTATGGGACACAATGTGAGTTTTTTTTTTTTTTTTTTTTTTAATGTCAAATAATTGTTTCGGGAAATTCAATAGGATTTAGAAAGTTTCATTTGAATAATAAAATATGTGAGATTGAAAATGTGATTTGTGTCAGCTTTGTTACTTGAAATACATTGTCACTTTCAGGAGAATATTTTTGAAATCGTTATTGCTGATTGCAATTAACACTAAAACTACCAGAAATTTGAATCAAGTTTTATAAAAATATTTCACACCAGAATTTTGATTTAAGACAGTAACTTTATTATTTAGCGTTTTTCTTCTTTGTACCTTTTAAACCTTTTCGTAATGAAATTTCTGGTTTGAACTGAAACATATTCATACGGTAGCCGTCGAAATTAATGTTACTGTAATCTATTTCTAATGTTAATTGAGTTACATTGGCTTTCAAGAGTTGAGAGACAATGACCGGAAGCTTTCGATTGTACATAGTTTGTCGAATATGTACTAAAATGATTTATCTTTCAATATTTTAATTTCCGGATCTGTCATAATTAACATGATATATTGCAATTTAATTCCATTTCTGAAACTGCTAATTTTTCTTTGTATATTTCATCATGCAAAATTTCGAAATCAACTTTTAATTAAGATGCATCAATTAACTTTTACTTATTTTGTTGTTAACGAAATATGGATATAGAATCAATTTCTTCAAAACTGATTTATGGCGATGCATACAAAATATTTTATGGGACTACTTCTTCATCTTTGGATATTTAATTTTTTGAACTGTCATAATCGGTAAATATAAAACATTTGTCAGTAAATATATAATATTTTTACAGAAATTACTAATTTTAATTTGGGTTACATGTTTGCAAAATTTAAAAATTAATTTTGAATTTTTATGTATTAATGAGTTTTTGTTATTTTCTTCTGTCTATCAGTATAATCTTATTGAATTTGAAAAATATAATTTTCAAATTTAATTTTATCTGTTTTTACGAAAAAATAAATAAATAAAATTAAATAAAAATACGGAAGCACAATTAACCTCTCCCCCTCCCTAATTTTGATTATTTTGATTCACCCATCATGTTTTATAGACCTAATGTTTTGATTTGCATTTTGCTAGTTTAATTTTCAGAACTGTCATATTGAGTAAATCTATCGCCAATTAATTGCAATACAGAAAGCTCCAATCATTATTTGTAGTCGCCAAATTCCGAAATTAACTTCGATTTTGGATGCATTAATTAATTTTGCTTATTCGCCTGTTGTCAACAACATACGGAAGTTCAACCAACTTCTCCAGTTTTGATGTATAGATCGCGATATGCAGAACATGGTTTATGGGACATGACATTCGGCGAAAGTAGTAAAGAAAAGAAAAAAAAAAAGAAAAAAATATTAGTGTTAACATGCTGCTTCTTGATAAATATGCTGATATGTCTATTTGTAAGAAAATATAATCTTTTGTACATCCGTACCTGAGAGGCATAATAAATAAAAAAAAAAATGCTTTTGTTCTTGGACACGTGTTTTTGAAGAACACAGAGACATTCTTTCTTGTCGTTTAAGTTACGAGACTAAAATGCTAATGAGAATTAAGAGCTATGTGTTTTTAAGGTAAAATGTTCTCTCGAGTCATAATTGTTTTACATTTTAGTTAATAATGTGTCTATAACTCTTGTAGAACTTTTTTTTCTTTTAATTGGAGAGCAGGAAATGCCAAAAACTTCTCATTTCGAGTATCATATTTCGCTGCTTTAGGGAGCTACAGTTCCTGTTAACACGTTAACAATTTATGTTTTAATTTTTAATTTTCGTTGAACACTGTGAGATAAACTGCACTTAAAAATTCGCAATGCAGTGAATTCTAGTAATATTGTTAACTAGGGCGATTTTGTTTTCTTCGTTATTTCCTATATACATAATTCATGTTAAGGTTTTTTCAATTGCTTTTTTCAACAAGCTCAAAACATTCTGACACATTTACAAATTCATTTTCGTTAAGATATAAAATTGGAAGACTTGATGATTATAGAAACGATTTGGAATCCGAACTTATTTTTTCATTTTTTGATCAATAAATTATCTATAAGCGATTTTGATCACGCGACACAGATTTTTTTAACCCTTTCTAGAGCAGTTATTCTTTTTTTGCGCGGAAATCGATTCAAAACGTCCATTTTGACTATATTTTCTGAAAGATCTATTTCGTTTGCGAAAAAAAAAGTTTATAGTTTTTGAACGACAACACCATTTAATTTCATGCATTTTCGAACAAAAACTAATGAAAACTTCTTCATAAAGTTGTCCTTTTGGAATTAAGAACAGCTGTAAAGGAACGCAGAAACTTTTGAGTTTGTTGCTGCAATAAAAAACACCACCATTTTCGAAGTACCAAAACTCAAATAATAAGCAATTAAGGTTCCTTTTCCTTTCTGCCTAAAATGTATATTTTTTTAATATATTACACCAAAAAATAAATATATTGTATATACAAAAAAAGTATTTACATTTTAATTTTAAAAATTCATATCACTAATACATGAATGAAAATCTTTAAGTGCTACGCTCATGATAATGGAAATCATGCATGTAGAAAATAATTTTTGGCCAAAATAGAATCACAATGGTCTTACGTTTAACTTAAAGACAACATATATACAAAATATATTTTTCAAATTTAACAAAAAATTTAGAAACTTTAAGAAAGAATATATATATGGGTGATTCTCAAAACAGGGGACAATTTATGTCTTTCGGCATACAAAAAAAAAAAAAAAAAAAAAAAAAAAAAAAAATTGAGAGGTTTTCTGTCATGTTTTTATATTTAGATATGTTTGTCTTAATATTGTTCATTATTTTCACTCAAGAATTACTCACTTTTTATTTAAAAACACCTTAAAATAGCTGAATAAATATTCAAAATGTCATTAGCATGGATGTCTACAGCAGCTGTGCCTTGTATATACTAGCTTTTTCAAGAGTTAATATCATGTTTATAAAATAAAACAAATGTTATTCTTTCTTTAAATTAATCAAGGAGAGGATTTATCCAATAATTTTTTTTTAAATAAAATTATAGTATATAAAAAAGAATTAAAGTTTGTCTTCCATATTCTATTTTCAAAACAAGGTCATACTATAACAAGTGGTTATTAATCAAAATTTCATTTTCACATATGACAATAGTTTGAAAATATAAAGTTTCTCCATGGCAACAAGTAGCCATTTTATCCCAGCCTGAAAATAGAAGCATGTATTGTATTTTAAGAATAGAAGTTGAATATTAAGGGCGTACATCAATTGTATGTCATTAGAATGGATAATAATTTTCATGTTTATTTTATAATTAAAATTTTTATTTTACTTATTTGCATAGGACTTTTGTGTTTTAAAAAGCCCCAGAAAGGACTATTGCATTGTGATTATATTATGGCTCATAATTTTATTTAAATTAAAATTTGTCATTAGCATGGACAAATATCAGTGTCATTAGCATGGTTTTTCTGTCCATGCTAAAGACCCCTATGTGCATAAATGTAACCATTGCTTATATTGTATCTTTTATAAAGTTTAATTTTACATATAAATTTAGGTATTACATTTATTATCCCTAAAATATGCATTAAATCTGTCAGAAAATCACTAAGACAGCTTCTTACATTGTTAGTGTCAGAATGTTGCTCATGTAAACAAAGTTTGCTCTTTGGTAATGTTTTTATTCTACTTATATGTATATATGTAAAAATGGAAACCATTTGCTGAAAAGGAAGGCTAATAAATATAGAAAAAAATATTTAAACAGAACTACTATACGGGTTGTGAGTTTGTGAGAGACTACAGAACTATACGGAAGAAAATAAAAATTTCTTAATATATTTGTTCCATGCAATTTGTTTTGTCATTAGCATGGCTCAAAAAATACTAATATTTTTTTTTAAAGTTAATTTTTAAATATTTAGCTCTGCTGACTACATGTAAAGTATACCTAATACTATATTAACAAAACCTATTTTTTTCTTAGAAATTTTGCTAAAAGTAATTTTTTTAAGATTTCACTTTTGAAATCGTCCCCTATTTTGAGAATCGCCCATATATATTTCATTCCATTTATTATTTATTCCAGAGTAATTTGCTCTTTTATTTTAAAACTTTATCACAAAAGATATTTCTTTTGTCACAAAGCTTGCAACCTTATTATTAACCTCAATCTCTTATTTCTCTTAAAAACCGCATTCAATATATGTAAGGAAAAAAAAAAATATTTTGCACTATTTCAAAGTTTTCATCATCTTGATCTCTGCTTGACACCATGAAAATAAATTGTTCCAAATTTCGACAGTAGAGGGCGGTATTGCAAATAATTTCGTGAAATAATTCTATATTGCTTATACAACGCAAGATTTGAATGCAAAACTTTAGAATACTGCATGTGAGCTTTTTTGTATATAAATCTTGAATTAAGAGCAATATGGAATTATTCCATAAAATTAATAAAAGTAACGCCCTCTGTTATTGAGATTTTGAACTAATTTTTTATAGTGTCATACAAAATACTGAATTTTTATCTCCAATTATACTGAATTTTTATATGCACACTGTCTTTCTGACCCATACATCTTTTTTTTTTTTTTTTTATTCCCGTTTTACTTTCGCTCTGAACTTTTGAAATACTCGGTATTCTTCATGTTTGGATAGTTAATGTTTCATTATGTTATTCTTCCATTGATAATTAGTACATTTCTTTGAGCCTTAATTTAAAGTAAATAAAATTACTTTTCCATTTAGAAATAAATTTTGATTGAGTTATAAATTGAGCCTCAGTGTATTGAATTTTTTGAAGGGGATAAAATTGAGACCATTTTTTTTCTTTTGCATTATATGGATACTTTCGAAAAACAATTTTTCGCATTGTAAAAATTTTTTTTGTACGTCATTTGCCTATGTTTCTATGCGCATTGGTCGTTAGTCTATATAAAATCCAAATTTGGTAGGTTTTCACTAAAAATTAAAATTTCTAAGGGCCTGAAAGTGTTTGACTGGGGGGCGAAAATAGAACACCTTACTTTAACTTTGCCTCTTAAAGTGACTTTTTAGGCAAAAAAATAATAAAAAGCATAATTATTATTTGCAGAACCAATAATAATGTGGGAGCAATATTAACTTAGAATAGCCTTCGAAAAATAAGCTGACTAATTTAGATATTAATTTATTTACACCTTCATAAAAACATTTTCTGGTCTTGTTGTTGTTCAGTCTAACTCACAACAGGTTAGGTAATCAAAAAAGCAGACAAGCTTACATATATGTTTAGAATTTTTAATTCGAAAAAAGATACGTTGTATTAAAAATTTTGTCACGGTGCATATATATAATTTTTTTTATACTGAATCCTATAGTTTGATTTTATTTTCTCCTTCTTTACAAGAAGAAAGTATTCGATTCGTGGAAAATTTTGAAATCCAGTTTTTGGCTATTTACATGTTTTACTGGTCAGAGATTCCAAAAAACTTGTTTTTACAAAATGTTTAACTGCGAGTCTGTGACTCTGTCTATATTATGCATATATGTTTGTGTCATAAATTTTGCGGGCGCTCTATCTCAAGAATTAATGCACGTAATTTAATAATAGTTTATATTTAGAGAGTCCCTGATATAAATTGATGCATATTAGTTTTTGATGTAAATTGCACAAAAAATTTTTGTTGCTATACTGCCTTTTTATGCATTTTCGGCAATAGTTCTACCTGAAGAATTAACGCACGGATTTTAACCAAGCTGCAGAATCTGTTAGACCTTCACATGGATGTTGTTCACATTTTGATGTAAATCTCTCAACAGGTAGCGCTGCTATGCTGCCTTTTTCACGATTTCTGCAAAAGCTCTGTATATGAATTAATGCACGAATTTTCATCAAATTCCAGATTCAGTTAGTCTTTGAATGAAGTGATTCCTTGATTTGAGTTATTTATATTTTTGTTTCAATAGCCCAACAAATGGCGCTGTTAGGCTGAATTTTCACCAATTCCCGCAATAGTTGTATCTCAAGAACTAATGCTTGAATTTTTATCAAACTTCGGATTCAATATACCTTGATAAATATCATTGCTGATTATGTTTTGATGTAACATTGATTGGCATAAATCTCACAACAGATCGTGCGTCTTACTTCGAGAAATAATGAACATAATTTCATTACTTTAGAATCCTCAGGATTGGCATAAATTGTCATTTTTGGCACTGTGATAGCGAATTTTGAAGTATTAACATGCATTGGATGAAGAAAAATTTGGAATTGCGACTAGTTTGGACGTAAAAGTTAAACTGTTTTTGTTTCCAATGAAATTAGCTTTGCTATGTAAGAGAAAAAAGAAATAAAGATATTTAGAATCCTGTTTTGTTAATCCCTTGGGGACGAGCATTTTCAGCAGAATTTTTAATCTTTTATCACCGATTTTTTTATATCAGAAATTTTGGCCTAATTGAATTAAGAAAATGTCCTCAATAACACTCTACCGACGGTACTTATAAGTACCATTAAAATTACTTCTTATAAAAGTCTTTTAATACGTCGATCAGTTGTAATACTGTTTAGAATGCGTTACAGGTACATTACTGTATTTTGTTCCGAAAGCATTAATGGTTAATCACACACATACACACAAAAAGGATTTTTTAAAAGGATGATTTCTTTGTCTTTGTATCTTTTTCAGCTTTCTTAGCGCTAAGGGATGGGGATTTTTCAAATCGGAAATATTTCTATATTTATAATGTACGAACATCATATTTTTACATCGTATAATTCTACAAAATACTAAGAAAACAATTAGAAATAAAAGATTTGCACAAAATCCCTGTAAATTCAAATTTAATTAATCCTTCTAAATCCTTCAACCTTCTAAAATCCTTCTAAAATTTATTAAATGATTATGTAAATCGTTTAATTTAATTTAAACAATTTACCCAAAATGCTTTAAAATATAAAATTTTCATGAATTCATAATGCGGTAGATAAAGGGTTAAATAGGTCAAAATTTGCTATAAAAATAACTGATGGAAATAATCAAGGATTCTGAGCACTTAATGCGGCATGTATTTAGTTCGTTGGTCGCGAAGGGTTTAAGTTCCATCTTATGTTCAACCAATTTTAGTTACTAATTTATATTAAATCAAAAAATATTTATATTCAAGTGTAAGGTGACTAGCTTCAAAATATAAGATACTTTTTGATATTTACAAACTTTGTCTAAAACGGAATATTCTCCTGTCCGCAGAGTTTTTTCTTTCTTTTGCTTTACTGTTTATAGCATCCCACAAGCAATATTTAACTATAAACATAACACTGAATGGAGAATTACAAAAAAAAAAAAAAAAAAAAAAAAAAAAAAAAAAAAAAAATATCGTTTTTGAGCAAATAGATTTATTTTGCTAATTTTAGCACTGTTACTGAATCTTGAGTTTGGATTTCGTACTAGATTTCGCCTGTCACGTTTAGTACAGTAGTCATCTGTCAAAGTGTTCAAGTAGAAATATGTTTAATGTTTAGGATGTATAAGAAACTTGTATCTGAAGTTGCATAAGAAAATTGAAAAATGTTGTATAATTTTTTTATTGTTATTTGTTTTACATATCGCAAAAGAAAGTAGCAAAAATTTAAATAAAGACCTTAATTTGCGGAAGAAAACATTGATGTAACTATTAACACTTTCTCTTATAATTACAAGCAATCAACTACAAAACATGTTAGAAAGTTTCCTTATCAATTGACCAGTTCCCGTTTTTTGGTTTATTAATTAATATTAATGGCCGAGAAACTTTGTTCACAGATAATGTTGACCCTAAAAGGCCAATTAATCTTATCTAGCATCGATTTATGATTGTTTCATCGACATGACGATAAAGAAAATTGATAAAATGTGATTGATGCCTTCTTCATTGATATTCATTTCACATATCGACAAGTTCAAACTGCATAAATCTGCGCTCACTTTTAGGGCAAGTGGTTAAAGGAAATGTAGCCAGGGTTTTTAACACTTTACAACATAATTGAAAAACATTTATGAATTCGGTTTGTCTGGCATCCTGGCAGTCTGTCCGTACGCTCATTTGCGTAAATATAATCTGATTGCCATGTAATTGATATAGGTTATTTGGGTTTACCATGAAATGTTTATGTTCATTATTGAAAATGAAGTGTGTAGCATTTACAGTTCTTTTACAGGGGCATTCAAAATAAACTCATAACAAACTTTAAATCACATTTAAATTACACATAATTGTCATTTATAGCTTAGAGAATATTAGAATAATTTTGTACAGCCATGTATATGATCTGTAGATTTGTAGGTATACTACACAGTATGCTGAAATTTCACTCAGTTAGAAAAAGCATTACAGAGTTGAAAATTTTCCAACAACTATTTCCATCAATAAGCGGTATGCACTCAAAATATTTTACGCAGCCCTACACTACACGTGATCTATGCAATTTACACACGCTAAGTAAAATTAATCTGATGTGGCAATCCCAAAACTTTCTTCTGTCTTATACATGTTAATACTTCCTGAAAATTGGAGCCTAGCAGTGCCACCGGTAAGGTGATTTACACCAAAATCAAGTAAATAACGGATGTCAGCTTTTAAATGAATCTGAAGCTTGATGAAAATCCGTGCATTAATTTCTCAAATAGAACTATTGCGGAAATATTAAAAATTTAGTATAACAGCACCAATAGTTGGAAAATATGCATCAAAATCGATTTTTTATCAGAGGCTATCTAAATTTGAAGTTTGAATCAAATATATGCATTAGTTCTTGAGATACAGCTTTTGAGAAATCTAGAAAATGCAGCGCAACAGCGGCACCTTGATTTACACTAAAAACTAAACAATACTAATCTATATCAGGGTCTAACTTAATCTCAGAATTCTGCATTATTATCATCAGTTAGATTTATCGTAAAGTTTACCGTATTTAATCAGAGCATTTTTTCGATTTTCAGTGCTCGATTTATGCAGGGGGGGGGGGCAGATAGCAAGTGGGGCAGCTGCCCCAGACACCCCTTTTTAGGGGGCCTCTATGAAAGTAATCAAGATTTTCATTAAGGGTGCCAAATGCTTAAAATTTGCCAAAAGTAACCAAAATTCATACTTTTCCAACATTTAGGAAGAGATTGTGGTCGCTCTTTTCCTCACTGCTTCAGCTCTCTCTCCACAAATGCAGAAAACAAACTATATCATTAGAAAATTAATGATTAAAATTTTATTGCAAAAACTTTGTATTCTACTGTTTTCAAAAGAAATTCTTTACTGATGTTTCCTTGTAATGTGACAAATTAGAATTATGACCAATTTTCAGCCTTCTCGTTTAGGCATCTTGTAATGTACGTAGATAAGCAAAGTATAAAAGTTTGCAAAAAAAAAAAAAATACTCGAGTCAACCAATCTATCATTTTTTCCATTATTATCAAATTAGTATTTTTCATTAAAGTTGTGACAATATGGAATATCCTGTATACATATATGAGCAGTATTTATGCATACATATACAACATGTATGAAGCTTAATATTAATAACTCAGCATTATTTTCAAAAATATTTATCAATCGATAGGAGGGGGGAGGAGGCAGAATAATGCTTGCCTCGGGGACTCCCATATTCTTATTCGAGCCGTGGAGATTCTATTACAGAATTTTTTATATTTTGAAAAACCGGTGATGAAACATGCAAAATTAAGCAAAAGGCGCTCGTCGCGGAAGGGTTAAAATTGGAAAGTGAGCAATTAGATATGTGTAACGCTCCATTTAACCTTGAATCATATTTATTATTATTTGTTATTTTGATAATTATTTAACTGGAAAAATAAACGATTCTCTATATCCATGACTTGAGGCATAAATTTACTTAAACTAACAAAAATGTATTAAGAAACGCTAAGGTTCTGACACATGATATTGTATGCTATCTCTACTCTCTAGGGGTAGGGGAATTTGCCTTTTGATATCGATATCATTTTTGATCCATCAATGTTTTTTTTCAACATACTCCTTAGTTGAAAATAGTATGTTATCGTTTTTTTTAATTATTATTCGAGTTTTTAGCTCACAGGCTGTCATAGCCTGAGAGCTTATGTGCCCGTCCTTTCTGTATGTACGTTCGTACGTGCGTAACGCGATAACTCATGATACAAATATCGGATCCACTTGAAATTTTGTATATAGGTATATCCTGATAAGGCGCTTCCCTGATTAGTTTTTGGAGTTCATTTGATATGTATAACAAGGGGAACGGGGGGTTCATGCCCCTCCCCTTAATTGATATAAACGGGATTTTCATGCAGAATTAACAGTTTTCGTTCAAAATTTAGATATAGGATCATTCTGATGAGGCGATTCCGTGACTGTTAATAGGTGTTATTCAATAAGTATAAACAGGGGTAACGAGGGTTCTAAAGCACCTCTCCTTAATTTATATAAATGGGTTTTTAAGCAGAATTGTCAGATTTCGTTCTAATCTCTGAATAGTTTTGGAAATTTAATGGTTAATTATAAAAGAGGGGGATAACTTCTCTTAAATTATATAAATGCTAAATGTATTTTTATTAAGAATTGTCCGATTTACTCTGAATTTTGAATATAAATTTTTTATATGATAAAGCCTGGCCTTGATAGTTTAGGAGGTTCAATGATTAAGTATAAAAAAGGGGAAAGGGGAGAGCTGTTTCCTCTTCTTAATTTTTTTATCGAACGGAATTAACCCTTGAAAATACAAGGCTGTAATGTACAATTAGTATGCGTAGCCTGTGAGCTTAACGCCATCAGTTTAACTGGGCAATATGCTTTTTATTATTTTATCAAATTTCAAACTTATTATTAGAATCGCTGAATTATTATAAAGGTATTTAATTTTAAGACATGAAATACCCCTAATGTTTAACATTCCTATTCCTCTTCATAAGCGTATGCATATATAATCACGGTGCGAGAAATCATATGGGAAGTATATGAAATGAAGCTTGTTTTTACCAATAAATGAAAGAGGAAAATTTTGTCCATTTGTTTTCTTGATAAGAATTTCTGTCTGGACCCGAACAAATCCTCCATTCGTGACAAGTGCAACAAGACTTTATTACTGTTGAATGCATTATGTATCAAAAAGCTATTGTAAAATACTTCTAAATAATAACTATTTCTTTTGATTTCTTTTTTGTTATAAAGTGATACTTTATTGAACAAACAGTGATGCTTAATTCTCTTCATTTAAATGAATAAAATATGCAAAAATAAATGTAACTAGTTTTGTTCATGACTCCAAACAAAAGAAATAAATTCAAATAATAATAATAATAAAATTACACTTTGATAACGATATCTTTAACGGGTAGGAGAGGAATCGAAGGATGATAACGTATGATATCAAAAGGGGGAACGGGAATCCAGAATTTCCAAAATGTTGATACGTTATATTTGCACAGTCCCTAATATATCTGAGTGGATAATTCAGGTTTTACGATTGCTATCACTGCCGCCAACAAAAAGGAAATAAGTTGTCTAAATTATGCGTTTTTGGGACAAGTATTCAAAACTATCAATTTTAAAAAAATGATGGGGTGTTTAGGTCTTCAACTGAGTAATTTGTAAGGTGACTTATTGACCCAAATGTAAATATATTGGTGGAAAATTAGCGAAAGAAGATACGCAAACAGAATATAAATTAGATTGGGGGGGGGGGGGGGAAGCTGAATACGAGTATTGGATAAATTTTGTGTTTCTGAAATACAAACTTGGAAGTATTAGAATGAATATTTATTTGAGTAACTCTATATGAGAAAAAAGTTATCCAAATTATAACTATTGATAACTGCTTTTGTTGCGAATTTTGATTTTATGTAAAAAAATTGTTGGGGGCATACCAGAATTGTATTAGCATAATATGTGTTTGGTTGTGGGTTTTTTTTCCCAGAGGAAATATTGATAAAATAACAGAATCTTTTATTCATTTAGCAAGAAATGTTTAAAACTTATTGATATTTGAACTTATTAGTTCGATTTTTCCTTTCTTTTTTTTCTCTCTCTCTCGTTCTCTTTTCATTGCTCTCTCTCTATTTTTTAAAAACTAAGTATACGATTTAGATTTGACACAATTTGAATTACAAAATCAAAATTCTCGTCGAAAAATTGCATAAAAAAATTAAATACCGTATTTACTCGTGTATAACGCGCACCACATACTTTACAAGAAAAAATGGTGATTTTTTAAAATTTCGCATATAACGCGCACCGTAAATTTGAAAAGCAAGTGAATGAATGACCAAATGAATTTCAGTAAAGAAAGTCGAAACAAACATTATATCAGGCCAGAAAACAAGGCGAAAATACATTTTTAGACTTCGGGTAGAGAGTGAATAACGGGAAAGGGAGGGGGGAGGAGTAGGCGTGAGTGAAGACAATGAGAATTGCTAATTAGCGTTTAAATAATGTTACTAGCTCTGTTGTATAAAAAATGTGCAAGGAGTGAAATAAAGATGCAGTAATATTTCAATTAAGTAAGATTTTACGAGGGTTTATGTCTTCTTTGTATACATTTCTTAATTCATATGTATTTCGTGGTATTACATCTATCAGTAAAAAAATATTCCGCGTATAACGCGCGCTAAAAAAAAAAAGGAAAGAGATTCATTGAATCAAAAATGATATCGATATCGAAAGACAACCACCCTAGAGAGTTATATTACAATATAATATGCCAGACACCCTTCACATTTAAAATGAACACGTTATATATGCACATCCCCAATTGTTTCGCTTGTGGTTCAGCAGAAATAAAAAAAATTCGAAAATTTCCCGGATAGTGATGAATTTTTTTTTTTTCATCCAATATTAATTTATGGTGACGCATTAGTAGGGGAGAATAGGAAGGGATGGGACAAAATTACAATAATATATTTTTTTAAAATTATGTTTCACCAGTACAAAATGGAAATTTTCAAAATAACATCTTGAAACATTTTAACATACTTAAAAATTTCCACTTGGATTATAATAATTATAATTTTGCATTAATAAACTAATTAAATAAGCAAGAAAAATGTCCCATCCTTCTCTCATGTAAGGATTGATTTAAAAAAAAAAAGTGAAGTCCAGGCCCGGTTCAGCGCGACTAAAGTACCGTGGAGGAAAATAGGCACGAGTATGGCCGCTAATTTCCAAACCCTCAAGTTTACAACGTTTTGGGGAAAGACGTAAGGTGAAAAATGATTTTAGAATACGAGCGCTTTCCCCGCTCTTACTTATTTGCATAAGTTGCATCATTTGCATTATTTATTTGCACCACTGCTGCATTATTTTCTCTTCGGTGTGTGCAGGATCCTCGCTGTTGCTCGCCATTGCGCCAAATTGCGACTAAATTCTTTATTTGGCGAGTAAACAAGACATTAGATTTTTTCCAAATTGTTAGTGCTCAATTTTTTGCCCTTTTTTTTTTAAATTTTTCATACATATGCATATTTACATATTTTTGATATATTTGTAGCAGATAGTTGAAATTAGATTAATAAGAATCGCTGTCGTAGTTAAAAACTTAAGTTATTTTTGAACATATTGGAAAAAAAGAAAATATATTAAAAGATATAAGATTTTTGTTACACGGCGAATTTATCTTGATAATCTTGACTTTTTTCATTTGGCGAATGTTTTTTATTATTAACGTTGTTCAAATGTCAGCGAGAACATTGGGTATGTCAGTTCAAATTAATGACGGGTTGTACAGCGTGCATGTTCAGCTATAGGGGATTAAAAAAAAATACTAAATAGTGACGTTTATGGCCTAAAATGAATAATAACAACATAGAAAAATCTCCTTAGTTAATTAAACACAATTTAATAAGATAGTCAGTTAAAATACAAGTATTTAAAAAGGATTACGAAGATCCACTACAACATCTATTGTGGTGTGCATAAAATCTATCTCCATTTACAAAGACTCACAAAAATATTCGGTTACTGGACTTGCTGTGATCGATAATTGTTTGGAGTGGGTTTTCTGCTATGATATGCCTTTTTATATATATCTAATTCTTAGAGTATTACGTGATGTGCATAAATTCTGTAAATCATGTACAGGGGTGCACGAAAGAATTCGCACACGTACTTGATGCGAATAGCAGTTACTCAAAATGCGTTTTTACAAAGTCGTATGTTTTTCATATTGCATATTTGGGTATGTCATTTCACTGTATAAAAAAATATTTTTTTAACAACATTTTATTAATGTTAGAAAGTGTTTGTCTTTGCCTAATGCGTGATTTTTTTTTCTTATACAAATAAATGCATGTGGACAGTGGCGCCAACTTATATGGACCCATGGGCCTCGAACCCACCCAATAATTTTTAACCCTAGCATGCCCAAATTTCATCGTTTATTTATTTATTTCAGTATTTTTTCATCATTATTTTTCTCCCTAGAATAAAATTTACTTTGCCAATGAACTATATGTTTTAATTCTCCAACAGACACCCATAAATCCCATATAACTGAAATGTCCATTTTTAAGTATGTGGTACTTCAATTTGAAGTCATATTCATGACATGATGATATTACAATAAATATTAACATTTTTATAATCAAAAACTCATAAAACTATAATTTAATAAAATTGCAAATTTATTAAAATATGATAGCTTGGCTTCAAATTCTCATCTTTAATTATCATCCCGCCCTTCAAAAAAGAACTAATTGGTCGTATCATTTTACCAAAATTTCTTTTGAGCCCACCCAATATTTTTGAGCCAACCCAATACTTTTTCAAAAGTTGGCGCCACTGCATATGGATAACTGATGTCTAAGACGGTATAAAAACCTTTTCTGGAAAAGTCTTCTAGTTCGAAAAAACTGTTCATCTGAAAAAATTGTTCTAGAGCCCTTACTGTTTCGCCTTTCTCATTTAAGGAGTCTAAAATTTTAATGATCTGTCCAAAATCAAGCAGTGAAAAAAAATGGAATTTGTAGGTTTTTAATTTTAAATTAGATGTTGAAAAGTGTTTCATTATCTTTGCTTGATTTGTGATTTTTTTGTTCTTGTTTCTTATGCACTATGTATGTGTTCGGCGGACAACTGATGTCTAAAGACGATATAAAAACCATTTTTGGAAAAGTTTTCTAGTTTGAAGAATCGTTTATCTGGAAAAATTGTTCTAAAGCACATACTGTTTTGCGAATATTTTTAAGAGCTGTTATTTCGAAATTCAGAGAAAAAAGTGCTATTTTGAAAGTTTTTTTGTTAAATGGTTTGATATTTTTTTTTTTTTGAAGTAAATCATATTTAATGAATAATCTGCAATTTTGAAACCCTCTAAAAATTTCCTCTTTCCTATAGAAAATGTCAAATTTCAAGGTTGTGAAAGCCATTTTCATGAAGAATGAAATGCCAGTATATTTGGAGTGCTATATCTCAAGCAAACAACTAAATCTCAAAATTCTTTTGTCATAAATTTTTAGTATAACATTACCTGCTTATTAAAATGTGTTTCCATGGAGCATTGTTACTTTACATTGTTATGTTACCACAAAGTATAGTCAAAGTGAGGTTTTTATCCATTTTCTTCACTTAATATCTTATTTAAGCAATAGTACCACAAACTTTTTCTTATAGAATATCAAAGTGCACTACTAGGACAAGCTAAATAATGTAGTACTGCATAGAGATGTTATTGCTGTTAATAGATATAACCTGTTAAATATTCATAATCTGCAACATTTAAAGAAAAAAGAAGTGGGGTCTCGTGAAAGGGCCTTTTTTTAGCCCCCCCCCAAAAAAAAATACAAGGAAAGTAATATCCATGATAACTTTTTTTTCCCTAAGAGAAAATCAAACATTCCATTTCTCTTTCGGAAGGAGCAACAGAAAAGGAATATTTCATTTTGTCATAGGGGAAAAACATGGAAAGAGGAAAGAGAAATAAGATTTTTTATTTTCTGATAGGGAAGAAATGTGATCATCGGTATTGTTTATTTGAAAACTTTGTCATTAAAAAAAATAGAATATCAAAAGACCCCACTTTTTTTTCTTTTCCATGTTTATGTACGTATGGTCACCTACTACATAGTATATTTTGTTTCATTCAATTGTGACGCTTTTTTGAGATATAAGTAATAGAAAAATGTTGCAGATTTTGAAAATTTTGAATAACAAATTATTTTTGCTAGCAGAATCAATATCCCGGTAGATTACTATATCATTTTACTTGTATATTACTATCATTTAACTTGTCTTATTAGTACACTTTCATATTCCATTAGACAAAGTTTGGGATTCTATTACTTAAATAAGAGATGTGCGGAAAACGGACAAAAATGTTATTTCGTGGCAAGATAACAATGTAAAATAACAATGCTACATGGAAACAAATATATTTTGATAAGCAAGTAATGTTATACTAACAGTTTATGTCAAAAGAATTCTGGGATATTGTTGCTTGCGAGAGATATAGTGCTCCAAACATAACAGCATTTCATTCTTCATGATTCAACCTTGAATTTTGGCATTTTCTACAGGGAAGAGGAAATGTTTTCAGGGCGTCAAAATTGCACATTATTCATTAAATATGTGATCTACTTGAACATTAAAAAAAAATCTATTTCATGCTGATTCAAAAAATAATGGGTCTTAAGTGGTCCATTTAAAATTTTAATCGTCTGTTCAAAATTAGACCAGTTTAAAAAAAATGTATTTGTCACTTTTTTTGAAAATTTGATAATGTGTAATTAGTATGTTCGATAACGTTGAAGACATGATAACAGAACTATGAATTTGAGTTTCAATTCTATCCAATAATGTATAACAACAAGAAAACCAATGTTTTTCCTCATGGTCCAACAAGATCAATAAAGTGATACCCTTGATAATATTTTCTAATGACTTTATCATTCGTTTTCATCCGTTTATTACTAAATTTCTTATTGTAATCCTTATATTTTTTTGTTGTTTTGTTTAAAATTATGACAGTTTTATAGCTTAATATTAATTTCAATCGCTACAAGGCGTAAATTAGAACATTAAAACCAGTAAAAATACGCTTATTTTGACTGTTTACACGTTTCAACTCTACACTAGTCATTTTCAAGAAAAATAAAATATTCTAAAATTGCCCATTCTATGAAATGCCACCATTAAAATTTCCACACATTCTTTCATATTATACTCGCTGTTTTTATTGTACTTTAAATGCTTATTTTGTTTTCGTAAATACTGAGTTCCTCGAGCTATAATTTTGGTGTGTTGAATAATGCTCTATCATTACATATTGAAACTTTGTGTGTTACAATATCTGTGGTTTCTCTTACGATGAATGGACAGTATAGACGGGAGCAGAAAGTTATCCTACTGCCATTGAAATATTTTTGGATGATTTCATTTAGATATACTCTTGATAGGGCTGTGGGTTTTTCTGTTATAATTGATATCAGCTAAATGCTCTTTTTTCTATTTAAATTTTCTCTGTGCCATAGCAATGTAATAATTCTTTGATTCGTCTGCTTTAATAAGTGGTGTTTCATAAACCCCTGATTAATTCTCAAAATTAATTAGGTCAATTTTATTACTTAATGATTATAATATAATGCCATAGAAGCACATGAGATGTGCTGGGAAATAAGCAAGCCTACAGTGCAAACTTTTTCCAGATAATGCCTATCATTGTTAAAATCCAACGTTTGAACACACAATAATTAAAAACTCTTAACAAACGTATACGTTTCGCAAGTACTGGGACTCGCATCCTCAGTATTCAAGCGGTAAAATGTTTAAAAACAAATCCACCCCCCTCAACTGTTAGCGATTCAGAAACCCAAATGATTGCAAACACAGAACCAAAATACCATCAAGCTTCAGTAACCAATGGAATAAAACCTGAAGTGAAGTTTCGTGACATAACAAATCTAACCACAGAAAGTTGATGTACGGCACACTAGGTAAAACATTCAAAAATTTTACCGCTTGAACACTGAGGAAGCGAGTCCCAGCACTCGCGAAACGTTTACGTCTGTTAAGAGTTTTTAATTATTGTGTATTCAAACGTTGGATTTTAATGATTGAGTTTTCCACACTAGGTTTTTATTGATTGCCTATCACCGTATTGTGGTCGTTCGTGTTCGTCGAAAGTAGAAATAACATTTGAAGAGGTGTAAGAATGTCAAATTATGCATGTGTTTGGAGAAATCGCCGTCAGAAACACTTCACATGTTAAAGGAGACCCGTAAGAAAAAACCCAAAATTTGTATTATTGGTTTTAAAGTAATGGATTTTGGTGTACTATTTAAGAATCTTTTTGTAAGGAATATTTAGCAAAAAAATTCACTTTTTATTAAAAAGTATATTTTTTTATGTCAATTTTTATGGGGTTTTTTTTGTGGAAAAATACACTTTTTAAAATTACTACTCTCATACAATTTTCAATATTCTGGTATTACTAAAATTTCTTAAATAGTGTTATAGTATATGGAAACGACCTAGGGAGAGATATTTTTAATTTTCTATTTTAATCAGCTAAAAAAAAAAAAAAAAAAAAAAAAAAAAAAAAAAAATTACGCATGGTAAATTTCTTTAAATTGGTTATAATTTTCATGTTAACCAATTTATGTAAAATTTTCAGAAATAGTTAAAAAATATATCTCTCCTTACTTTTGTTGCAAATTTTATTAACCCTTTGACGGTTAAAGCACTTCATTCATAGAATGCTAAATTGATTGAATGACACCGGAATCTAAAAACAAATTTATTTCATAATATATAAATGTTTTTTTTTACGTTCTTTGTAAAATTAAAATTGTCATTTAAAAATTCCGGTGTCAGTATGGCATTTCGCAATTCAAATTAAGTGGTATTCTGGGCGCGTATACGCGCTTATAATCGCGAAAGGGTTAAGATTCTAAAAACATAAACACTTTGTTTCTAAACCATTTTACCACTGAGCCTTAGTACTTTGAACTTACTCAAAATATGGAAAAAGTCATTTTCAGGAAAACACATTTTAAATGGCCGCTAGTCCTTTAAACTCTAGTGACTACAGTTAAAAAAAGCTCATTTGCTACCTGTTCCAAGTGTCCCCGAGTTCTGAAATTTTGTATGGATATTCGCAAATATGTATTTTATCGTTTTCTGACATAATTTTTTTTTTTGAACATTTGATGATTTTTGGTCGAAAATGGGGTTCGGGGTCCCCTTAACAAATTCACGGTGAAACAACTATGCGTCCTTGCACATTTTTTACACCAGAGATCATTTTCCAGTGCGTGTCTAACGTTGAGAAAGATGCAACAGCTGCAGTAGATGATCTTATCAAAAAACTTCAGGGGTTATAAAACATATAATATGAACATAAATTGACTGTTTTATTTAAAAGGTGACTATACTAATAAGAGATGTTACAAGCTTAAAACATGCATTTTATTTGAAAATTCTTAGTACTTTCAAGCCTTTCCAAGCTCTTCATCTGAGAATATTTTACAAAATAAATGCTTCTTATTTATATAAATATGTGAATATTTTGAAAGTGCGAGAGCCAAAAATTATTAGGGTTTAAAGTAGAAGTAGTACTTTTTTGAAATGAACATAATTAGAGAATATATGCATTATTAAGAACAGCTCGATTTATTTTATTTCATTGTATTTTAATAAGTAAATACTGTTTATTTATAAACATAAATATGTCACTCCATTTTGGTAATAAAAATAAAAAATGGAACTTCATTTAATAATAAGGCATATTTTCTCTAATTATATTCAATCCAAGAAACTGCTACTTCTACTTTCAACTATAATAATTATTGGCTCTCTTGTTTCCAAAACAAAGGGATGTGTTTGTATAAATAAGAAAGCAATTACTTATTAAAGTATTCTCTGATGAAGAGCTTGGTAAAGCTTGAAAATACTAAGAAATTTTAAATAAATTGCACATTTTAAACTTATAACATCTGTTTTATTATTTTAGTCCCTTTTAAGTAAAACAGATAACTTTTTAAATTTCATATAATGTATTTTATGTTTGAATCAAGGTGAAATATTACGTTTCGCCTCACGATATTATTTACTTCAGGAGTCTTTTCCGAGCTGCACTTTTGCTGACACATAGCTCTAGAAGAGAGTACTTTAACCCTTTGAGCTCTGATGGTTGAATTTCCTATTGTCAGGCTAGCTCAAAATGATTCACAGATGTTTCACTTATTGAAATGTTACTTTCTCGGGTGATGACTTTTTTAATATTTTTTATTTCTTTAGACGGCACATGACACGTAGAACGTCACACAAACATAAAATATTTACAAAATAGCGCTTTTTACATATTAGAGTTGCACACAACCAAAATAACAGAAGTAACTGACTGCTCGCAACCAACTTCGAATAGAATTAACTACATTTCTTATTCAGCAGAGCTCAGATCACGTGACGCCAGAGTCTCTCTTTTTGAGCGGGTGGTGCACCTTACACTATCCCTTAATTTTAATTCCGAAATGTCACAATGGCACCAGAATGTTCAACCAAATTTATTTGCAAAAGATTTAATGCATTTTTTTTTTCGTGTATATAGTAAACTTAATTTTTTCTTTGTAAGATATTGGTGCCAATGTGACATTCGGAATTTTGAAGAATTTTACCCACGGAGCACAAAGGGCTAAAGGTAGTTGCATGTAGCACGTGATATTAGAGCATACGAAGACCAGTTTCGTACTCTCCGAACTTTTTGTTTATAATAGTCTAGACTCTAATTCTACTAAATTATGTAATGCATGGATTTAATAACAAAAATAAATAGTCTTCTGTTAATATTTATTATATGATTTTTACAAGACACGTGTGCTGTACATATATACACTAAAAATGCAGTTTCTACAGTTCTGGATGATATCTATCACAAAGGGTTATTTTTATACATGAGGTAACTTAGTTCCAAAGGATTTACCACCATCCACCACTCGTTGAGTATCCACCACCTCCGTACACTCCGTTTCCAAATCCGCCTCCACCAAGATGGTAAGGTCCTGGTCCATAGGCGGGAACGAATCCACTTCCTTGAGGATCGTAGTAATCTGCCCCGAAATGGCCTCCACCAAATCTGAGATGTTGATTTGTCCTGAAAAAGGACATTAAAAATATTTTTATCATAAATTTATTTAGAAATAAGGTTCAAATATACACTGGCAATTTAGGTTTATGCTTTGCAGGGTAAGCTCTGCAATCCTAGATTAAATAAATGTTTATATGACATAAATGGAACATATGAAAGTTTGATGATATGAGGCTTATAATGATAAGGCTTATAATGATCGGTTTGTTTCTGTTTTGTTCATTTTAAGTCAGTTTTAAACGTTTTTCATAAAATTAGCATCCCTGATTATTGAAGTGATATACTATCGATTAGTGTTTTCCATTTTTTGATAAATAAATTTCTTATTGAGTTTTAGGCAATTCTTGTCTTGAGACAAGTTGTTTACCTTTCTCAAGCTGACATCTCGAGAATTCAATTCAAAACGCTCACTTTAACTAAATTTTCTAAATGATCTCCTGTTTTATAAAAAAAAAAAAAAATGGAAAGCGTCTTTCAATTACATAATTTTTCAAAAGAACACCTGCCGATTTCATGCATTTTCGAACAATTTAAAAGTATGTTAGAAAATGGCTTATTCAAATTTGAGGAAATATGTCAGAAAGTAGCTTATTGAAATTTGAGAATAACCTTAATAAATAAATTTCCCAATGAAATGTTTTTTGATTTTATTATGAATAAAACTATTTACTGGTAAGACAGATAAAGAAATTTTTGTGATAAAAAAACATGTAAACATGTTTATCTGTTCAGTGAATTAAATTCTAGATAATACACTGTTAAAAATAAAGGTAACAAATCAGTTGTATTTGGTGCCCAGGGGTGAAAAGGAGTTACCATTTGACGCCCGTGGGTTTGAAAATGTGTTTGGGGTCCCGTTTGATCCCCCACTGGCTGATTCACGCTAATTAGGGTGCCGCACAATGCATACCGTTGGAAGATTTTCACCCCTTAGTCATTTGAGCATGCTCTGTGACGTGTGTCCTTCCCTTTCAACTCGCCGCCGGAACGAGATAAGTACAACTAGAATAGTAATGGCTGCCACTCGTTTCTAGTGTTCTCGCGCCATTTGTCGCACGAAATCTTAGTTTCATTAACACTAACTAACGCCAATAATGCCTTATAAATAAAGAAGGTTAAGAAAATATGGATATCAATTTAAACACAGGTAAGTGATGTGTTTAGTGATTTTGTATATTATGATTTGTTATTGTTATATATATATATATGTTGCATTTCAAAAATGGCTCCATACATTATTTTCAAGCTAAAACATTTTAAATCATTAGCATGTTGATGTCGAAAATGGGAATTTCTATCTCGTGAAAGTGGAATGCTGTCAAATCACCTGTTTGCTTATTTTTTTAACACATTCGCTGCCGGTCACGCGATAGCGCGTGAAATTCTCAATCATTTAACATGGAGGGCGGAGTTATCGGCAGCAGACGTGTTAAAATTATTATTTATCTAGAGCTTATAACAATTTCATTTTATTCATATTTTTATTTAATGACGTTTTTCTCATCAGCTCGCGCAATTTTTTGTTGCTTATCGCACAGAAATAGATTTAATGATGCATAATAATAATAATAATAATAATAAAAATGAAACATAAGTTTAAAAAAATGAGTTTAATTTTTTATTTTTCTGAAATCTAAACAAAATATTTGTAAACAATAGAAGAATTTACAAATTTTAGCGAGAATTGATTTTTACTAACTTGTAACGTCAGGGGCCAATGCTAGTTTGTTTTCTTAGAAGCATAAAAATTAAAGGTTTGTGAAAAGTAAAGGTTATTTTTATAAAATTTATTATATTTTTATAATAATAATAATAATAATAAAACAAAATTAACGGGAGTCAAAATCTAATAACGCATTCGAATCAAGCATTTATCAACAAAGACTTTTTGAAATCCTTTTGCTGAAGTTTTCCTCTCTGGTGAACATGTTTATTTACAAATTATACATTTTAAAAGATCACAAAATAATTAATAATTAATAAATAGTAAGTTTTTATGGAAAAGAATTTTGTGAAAGGTCCTATTTTATTAAAGGAATTTTGCGAAGAGGTCTGGTTTATTATAAATAATTTTGTAAAGGTATTCATTTTAACAAAGTGATATTTGTGAAGGGGTCCATTTTATTACATCGATTCTCGTGAAGGGAACTGTTTTATTAAATATTTTTTTTTACATGATCCCTAAATAGTCCCCAAATTTGCGTGGATTGACCCTTAAACGTATTAATTTGTTGAATACTAGGGGGGCTCCGCCCCCCTGCTCGCTACGCTCGCCAACCCCCGCGTAATCGCTTCGCGATTCCAAGTTCAGGCTACCTCTGCTTGCTGCGCTCGCCAATACCCCATGGAATCGCTTCGCGATACCTTATTTTCCATATACACTCAATTTTGGAATTCATCCCTTCCCCTCATTGGTCGAAGCATAGACGGAGCCCTTTCCTGATTCATCTATTCGACTCATGGAAGGTTTAGTTTACCCGGGCGCGTTATTTCCGGAAACCTTACGCATCAGCATCATTCCAGGAGTTATTCCTGGATATTTGTTTAAGGCTAGTTTTTTTTTACTATAGAAGGATTTTATACTTTTAAATTAGTTAATTTGATAATATGTGTATATAAGAAACAATAAATTTGATAAGATATTTGATTTCTGCAGATATTTTTATTAATCAAGTACTTTCTATTATTGAGATTTTCCCTTTTAAAAATATCTCATAACAAATTATGAATTATTAACAAAATAAATAAATAACAATTCCTGAATTGATATTTTGATAATTAGAAATGTGTCTTATCTTGAAAAATGTTTTGTGAGCTTCCTATATTATAATATATTAATAATTAAAAAAATCACTGAAACATTTCACGGAGTGGCTGAATGAGTGTATGTAAGAATGTCAGATGATTAAGCTATGTAAATATGTTTAACTCTCATATCTTAAAGACATTTTTTTCATCTTAAAATAATAATGATAAACATGGACTCTACATCTAACTCAAAATATAAAAATAATAGTAAAAGTGATAATAAGTATAAATAAACTATTTTTTCACTATTTTTAACTTTTTTCACCATGATAATAAGTATATTAACAAGTTTGCAGGTAACAAAAATCTGCATTGTTTTCAAACTGAACATATCTATTTACAATTTAGACTGGGAGTTAAAAGTTAAAATGTTTATTAACAAATTTAGATATAACTAAAATGACTTCTAAAACCTAAACAAAACCCAACATCTTAATTGGCATTTCTTTATGTAGTGTCTTTTCGCTCTCTAATGTCTATGTAAATATGATATTTCATCAATCATTAAAAAAAAAAAAAAAAAAAAAAAAAAAGACTCAAATGTTTTCATTTTGAACATTTTGTGTACTGAATCCAATTGAAAATGAATTAACACCTTGTATTTCATTATTCAAATTTCATTCATTCAAAAAAGTAACATACAATTGCTAGACAAGGGGGGAGGGGAGGTGCAATTCTGAACTCTGCATTGAGAATAGTTTCCCTTGTGTGTGGGCTGCTGGGCATTTTGAAGTAGGGGTGCCATTATTCTCCCTTGGGGTGCCATCCTTTCACACACTGGGAACTGGGACACTCTGGATTGAGGGTGCTATCTTTTCACTCTAATTAAGGGTGCCATTCTGGCTCCCCCAGGGGTGTCACCAGTGAGACATGCCTTTCACACCTAAAAGGTGCAATGTGTCACCTGCAGTTTTAACAGTGTTCAGTACATTAAATTTTGTTTTTCTAAAGTTTCGTCAAAAAAAAAAAAAATATATATATGAAAATTTTAAATGAAATAGTTGAGATTAAATAATTTTTAAAGTTTATATTTTGCTAGAATTTGGTAGAAGAAATAAGAAAGAAAAATTAAAAAAAAAGGAATAATGACAAACAATTGGATGGCTTAAGTATGGGAAATATTTTGTCACTAAATCTCCGTACCATTTACATTCTTTATATGTAATATTTACAGCCATATGGATTTTCAGCCATTACATTGATGACTATCATTTATTAAGAAGAAATATTAAATTTGTTAAATTTTGAATGTTTGGTGCGATATGTTGATAATATTTTTGTCTTAATAATCGTAATTCTCCTGATTTTCCACAGTGATGAATTATATAATTCTCCTTGTTCGAAAAACTACACTAGTTGGAGCGATCTGAGTTTAATCATTTAATACACTATCAAAGGTTACATCCTAATAATCCTTCTCTGATGCAAGACCGATACATTTTTGTGTATAATAAAAAATCTTCAACATCCCAATTATACTCGCAGTAAATTCCACTTCTGATATCTTCTTCTAACAGAATGAAAATCATATTTTAGGCCAAGAATTTAATCTTAGACAATTTGAATATCATAACTCACGGACACTTGATGTTGCCTCTTCATCCTCTCCAAGACTCGGTTGATCAAAGAAACAGCTTTAGATATATACAATGTATCTGAAGCAACCTGAGGGGATTCAGTGGAGAAGAGTAGAGATGCGCCCAGCTGTCCATGCGAGCTGTAAAGTTAAACTTAAGTTTTGTTTTACGTGTAAAATTATAATTTTTTGTGTTAAAATTTTATTAATAAATGTGAAATCTGCATGATATCTGTTTCTCCGTTTTAAATACACTATTGTGAAAACCTTAAGCCCGAAATACAAACTGCTAATTTTCGAAGACGTAAATACTCAAAAGAAAATTATATCAAGGACAAGTGAAGCAAATTGATGCTAATCAGACATCATAGCCAGTTGATGTGATTTTTCCTTCATATCACACACGACGCAATCATTATACAATGAACTGAAATGTGACATCTTTCATTCGTCTCATCCTTCTTCTCATTTAATCGCTCTACTTGGAAGGCTACCATGACGGTTGCTTTTTGACGAGTCACCAGGTGATTTTACAATGAAGTTTCCATGTAACTTCCATGTGATCGCGCGTCATTTTATCATTTCGTGGTTCTAAAGTCAGTATGGTATTGTTTTGCGACAAATTCTCAAGTGACAGGAAACTGAGATCATTTGGTGACTTTTATCAGAGGAGTGCAATGATGACATCACAGTAAAGTCTCAGTCATCTGAAAGCCATCATGTGACTTTATTGTTATATATTTTTTTGATTCAACACAACGCAATGCTCAAGATGATTTCAAAATTGAATCTTCAAATGGCCCCATGCGAACTGCAAGATGACTTCATTGTAATGTATCTCGACGACTCATTAGAAAACAGTAGTAACGACGACAGCTGAGTGTGGTAATCAAAAGATGGCCATTTGTGAAAAAAATAAGGATATGAAAACCCCATATTTTATCTCACCGCAGTAACTATTATACTTGTAATAATTTGTGACATGAAGGTGATGCCACATCGACTAGCTGTGCTAATGGGGATAGTATATTTATTTACTACCTCTTATGTTTATATTATTTTCTTTTGAGTACTCACATGTTCGGAAAGTAGCATATTATGTTTGTTGCTTAAATTTCGTACGCCATCGGGGATAAATTCTACTTTTCACTACTTGCATGACAAGCGAAAAAATACAAAATTTTTACTGATAATTTGAAGTAATATTAAATTTCTTTTTCATATATACTGGCCCGACAGTATATACTGTGACCAGGCATCCGTTAAATGGATGTTTTGCTTTCTCCTTCTGTTGTATTAAAGTTCAAAGTAGCAATCTTAAACCAATTTGGCATTGTAATTGTAATAAAAAATTAACACTCACTTTTGGATTTTGGCAACGGTACCTATTTTGTTTACAAATGACGCAATGAACGAGTCATATTGGAATTCGACGCTCTGCTAGTAAGTTTTGTTTGTTGTATTATTTTAATTTGTTTCAACTAGTTTTTTGCTTTTTTAATAGCAAATGTTAATACTTGCCTTATATTCTTAGTAATAAATTATGTTCTTTCTCATAATTTTAGAACTTTTTAAAATTATTTTAAAACGACTATGACCTGAGCATCCATTTAAATAGATGTGCTGTGCAGCAAAATTAAAAAAAATTCGAAATTTATTATTATTATTTTTTAAATATCATTTTTGATGCCTATTTGTTAAAAAACTAATATTAAAAAAATATTTATTTTATTTTGCTTGGGGTCTCAGGAGTTTATAACATATGTATGTATATAACATATGTATATTTTAATTTTTATTATGATTATGGATCTTATTAGACGGATCCGAAACATGTCAATGTCATTTATTTTTAATTATTATAACACCCTTCTTAAGTAAAATAAAATTTTTATTAAAATGTTTATATAAAAGGTGAATCTTTTTAAAATCTGGTGATTTAAAAAATCTATTGGATTTAATAAACTTTTTATCATATGTATATTTCTTTAAAAATAAAGATTGAAAAAGCATTCAGTTAAAGATTAATTCATTTTTACTTTCTTTTATCTTCAATAGAAGAAAATATTGTAATCGAAATTTTTTTTTTCTACTTCCAGTTTTCGACGGATTTACACGTTTTAGGGGGTCAGAGATTCCAAAAAACTTGTTTTTATAAAATGTCTATCTGTCCGTGTGTCTGTGTGTGTGTATGTCTATGTGTGTGTCCGTATGTCGCCAATTTACTATCAAAAAGTGCATGAAGATATGCATAGAATTGAACCAAATTTTTTGTGAATGTTTTTGGCTGTGGCAAGCAGGTTCCCCTTCAATTTTGAAATATTCCACCGGAAGGCGGCGCTGCAATAACAATTTTTGTGCCATTTTCAGTATTCTACGGAATAAAAGTGCATGAAGTTATGCATCGAATTGAAACAAATTTTTTGTGTAAGTGTATGGCTATAGCTAGTTGGTCCTCCCTGAATTTGAAAAAAATCCTTCGGAAGGGGGCGCTGCAATAGCGATTTTTGTGCCATTTTCAATATTGTACCGACTAAAAAGTGTATCAAGTTGTGCATCGAATTGAACGAAATTTTTTGTGTAAGTGAATGGCTATGGCTAGTTTGTCCCCCCCCCCCCCGCCCTGAATTTGAAAAAAATCCGCCGGAAGGGGGCGCTGCAATAGCGATTTTGTACTATTTTCAATATTTTATCGCAGAAAAGTGTATGAAATTAAGCATAGAATTGAATAAAATTTTTGTATAAGTGTTTCACTATTGTCAGTAGACCCTCCCTGAATTTGAAAAAAAATCCGCCGGAAGGAGGCGCTATAATCCCGTCTGTGCCATTTTTATTATTTTACCATTAAAAAGTGTTGGAAGTTATGCATAGAACCGAACTAAATTTTTTGTGTATGATTTTTTTTTGGAGTATGGCAAGTAGATTCTTCCTAAATTTGAAAAAAAAATCTGACTATCGTTCTACTGTTTATCGGCTCTTGCAGATACGGAAATTCGTTTTTACTCCGATTAATAGACAGAAGCAGAAATTTAAGATGCAAATCATAGTTAGTATTGTACTGAATTAATAGTATTAACGCATTAACATGTGTAACTAAATTTTGAAATATTAAAATGTACGTATGAGATAGAAGAAAGTTTTGGGATTGGCACATCCAAATAGTTTTATCACATAATTTTAAAGAAAGAAACTAGGAAAATGATACAAAAACTAAGCAATACTTGCACTGTAAAGTGTATTTCAAATATCTTACCTTATTGGAATTGGCACTGGAAGTGGCAAGAACCTAGGAAGTTTTCTGGATCCTAGAGCACCTAGCACAAGTCCAGCTTTCACTAGTTTCTTCAGTCCCAATTTTGCTTCTGTTTGCTGAAGGCTGTTTAGGACTAATACCAATACAAACACTGTGGCTAATAGAGTGAGGAACTTGGCCATTATTTCTTTCTATTGCTGATTCTGAGGTATGACGATATTATCTGAAAAGAAGGAATTGTCATTTTAATTATATGAGAGATGATGTTGATTTAATACATTACAATGTAAAGTGAGATCTCATTATACTAAACATTGGTTCCAAGTCATATATTCACATATTGTCCTAGGATTCACATAAATATTTTAAAGTTTTTTACTGAACGATGCTCTTGATATGTATGTTTATACACTGTTTGACAATTGCTAAAGAACAGAGACCTTTTATAACATATAAATGATAGATATTATTTAGAAAAATATACACTTTATATGTAATTAATAATGGTCTTTTTATATCTTTAATTTTTACCGCATGGAAAAGCAAGCTGAGCAAAGCATTAAAAAATTAGCAGAAGATATTATTTGCAGTAATTTTCAGTAGTTACGAAAAGTACTCTATTTGCTCAAAATAGGAATAGATCGGAGATCTCCAATATGGAGTGTAACATCCTCGGGCACTGATGAACATTTGACATCGTTTGTGCATAAATCCCACTAAATAGTGAAGGAAAGCTTTGGGAGGTGAGTTGTATTTTTTTTCAGTGCGATTTTCATTTCTTTTACTTTTCAAGGCGAGTTCGATCATTGAGCAATATTACTTCTGAGTACATCTTAAGCGTTCTATATATGATTTAGATTAAGATATCTTGCCCTGATATAAGCTTAATATCGTACTCTACTAGTATAAGAAACATTTCAACGAGCCTATGTAGGCGGACATTCTTAACTAAGAGTAGAAATTCTGGACTAATTGTACCACTTAAAAAGTAAGATGTGATTCTAGAGAAGATCTATGCCACTACATTATCACTATATTTCTGAAGCGGAAATCTGCCATTGTGAGGATACTTGTTCACACTTGTTACTTTTTGGCAACAACTATAATTGTCCTGAACATTCTGGTGATGGAAGCGAATTAGTCGCTCTTTAGCAGCAAGTGTTTGACGGGATAACACTATATGACGAAGCTGGTTTCATTGGAGAACATGACTCTGGACTACTGCAAGGCTCCCAAATGGATTGTTTTTTGAATACCAATAAAAACCTTCTTTTTAGGTTTTCCTTGAAAATTTTGTACAAACGTTCTCGAAAGATTATTTCTGCTGTGATGTAAATACAAGGTGCCCAGCAAATAACTAAAGATTCGTTTTTTTTAGTAAAAGATCTTGAGAAAAGATAAAAGAAAAACATTTACTTCACAAATAAGTATATTTATTCCGATTTAATGCACAAAATTTTCGAAGTGCTTCCCATTACTTACAACATGATGGCGAAGCCTAAGATTAAAGTTGTCCAAAACTGAACGAATAGTTGGCAGTATGATGCCTGAAATTTCAGCAAAAACGGCTTGTAAGAGCACAGCTAATGATTATGAAGGATTTTTGAACACATTGTCCTTCATTCAGCCCCACAGAAAATAGTCCAGGGGATTCTAATCAGGAGAATAGGCAGGACAATCATTCCCCATTCCTGTTGCGCTGCAGAAATCAATCACAAAACTCTGTTATGGAAATAGTCTGATAAAAGTTCAAAAATTTCTTCATTTCTGTGGTGCTTGGCATCATCCTGCATAAACCAAAAACCATCAATACCAAAAATATAGCCAAAACCTTAATTCTAGCACGTGTAGTAAAGTGTGATCCTTTAAATGGGTGGAGTCTATTAGGGTTTGTCCTAGTTACGTAAATTATGAACCGAGTAGTGTTGCGTCACCAAATGTTACGCGATAATGATGTCCCAATAAACAGTTATTGAAGTTTTCGGTTAATTACTGGGTACCCTGTATCTACCACAAAAGTTTTTCTAAAAGTAAAAGTAACAAAAGTAAAAGGAAATGTTGGTATCCAAAAACTAATCTTTTTTGTTTGGGAGGGGGCAGTACACTGTTTTTGACCCCACGAATACACTTCTTACATCAACATAAATTTTCCTTGTGATGGTATGCTAGTAGTGAAATCTATTTCACATGCCTCTGTACATCTAATTTCTAATCGAACATTATTTTATCACTAAAAATAGTTCTCTTAGATAATCGAGCACCGGTAGATTTGAAAAGATCTGGGGCTATCTCTACCTTATCCAATGTAGCACTTTTATTCCTTTTGATCACTAACCAGAAATATCAATGCTCATAAGGCGTACCATGGCTATAGCATGCTTACTCTCAGCATTTTCATTTTGAAATGTCTTTTTTTTTTAATCCACAAGACAACACTTTTCGACATGCCTTTTACTTTGACAACTTGAGGGACACACTTTGCCCTACCTCGAAACATCCAGTTACTCAACCGTGAATAGTTCACACTCAGTCGAAGACGTTTTGCAGTCAATAGTTACTATCCATAAAAGAAGGTTTATTGCCCTATCTTTATAGAAAGGATAGTGTAATTTCCCCCAGTAAATACTATTGCTATAGTAATTACGAATAAGGAAATATGCCGCTACACTTTATTTGATATAGATAGGAGTCCTTGCTCTACAACAGCTTATTTTTTCCTTCTGCATATGCGTGGATGATAGCGATTTTATGTAACAAGGAATTTTTGTAAATAGTTTGTTCCTCAGCTTTTGTAAAGCAGTGTAAAAGCTTTTATATAATGCATCGCAAGAAAATAAATTCAAACTAACTTCCCTAGGACCCAGTAACTCAACAACTTTTGCATAAACCATACCATCGCAGGCACGCACACACAGTCCGAGCGATTTATCATTTTATTAGTATAGATTTTATTAGTATAAATTTATCAGGATAGATTTTATTAGTATAGATATTTCTAATCAGATTTAATAGCACAGTATAATAACAAAGTTTGACTTTTTTTACTAAGCATAGAAAAATACATTTATTAATAACTGTATAAAAGAACAAAAATAAATTATAAAAATTCATATACCACATAATACTGTTTTGTAATAACAAGCTTACATCAGAATTGAAACTTGTTAAATTTTTCCTCAAAAGTCTTCAACATAAAATTTAATAAAATATTATCAGTTTATGAAGTTAATTACCTTTATTTCTTCACGGTTGTGTTGTCTCAAAATGTAGCAAATATTATTCGTTATTTTTTTTAAAGCAGATAAAATTAATAATACATTTTTGAAGAACTACTGTTTCAATTCCCGATCCAATAAAGCATTGCATCTGAGTCATTGTCAAATCGCAACTTATAGTTCGGTAATCGCTAGTGTAAATGGTTGAAACATAGGCGGAAAATCCATTTGATATATCAAAAAATTATTCTTTTAAATACTTCATGAAATTAATTGATCTTATCAAGTCATTAACCCTTTGAAGGGCACCGGTATATAATATATACCACTTAATTTTAATTTCCAAATGCCACATTGGCAGCAGAATTTAGATATTAAGCTTTAAAAAATTATACTCGAAAAAAAGTTTTACTTACTTTTATTTGAATTTGTTTATCAATACCGGTGTCATTCAATCATTTTGATTTTCTAGCAACATAAGTACTCTGCCCCTCAAGGGGTTAACAAGCATCGAAAGTTACAATGTTCGTTTTTTAATGCAATTGAGAGGAATGAAGATTACTTATTATACAGAGTTGCTTATGCGCTTTATTAATTTGCAAAACTAAGAAGTAATATTACTGATTTTTTGAGTCCCTCTCATTTTGTTTGGTACTTATTCGGCTCAGAATAATAGAAATATTTTTTTCTATTTCGTAACATTAGCACAAAATATAAATATATATTGTAGGGTTCCGTATTTAAAAAGTAAAAACGGAACCATTATAAAAATACTCCCGCGTCTCTCGATTTGTCTGTCAGTCATTTTACTCGTAAAATATGGAGAGTTCAAATTGACTGAAGTGATAAAGGCTATTTACCTAAATATTTTTATAGATTATAAACAATTAAAAAATTTACTTTGGAAAAATGTACAGGGGATAATTAGATTAACTGGAAAATAAAATCGTTTCTTTGTATATTGTTTGGGATATAATGTAAAATCTTTCGTAACGCCAAACTCAAAAATACATTTCTTTTAATAGGTTTTATATTTTCAGAGAGATCGTCAAAAATATGCCAAGTCTCCTGTCTAATTTCAAATCTACTGACAATTAAATTATGAAAAAATTAAGGAATTAGAAGTTAATTTAAACCTTGGTGAAAAAATATAGCGATTATCCTAGGAAGGGTAGGCGGAAAACAAACCGTATATGAAAATTGGTGAATGTTACAAATTAAAAGAAACGAAAAAACAGAGAAGAGAAGATTTAGAAGAAAATAACTTCTATACCTCAATATCTTGGTAAATGAATGATCAAAGTACTTTTTATGGGAACTATAAATTTGTAACATAATTTATAGAACTAAATATGATTATATTTATTAATATATACGGGTACTAGTATATACATATGTTATTATTATTCATAATCTGTTATAATTTGGTTACTTTCAGACCAGAATCATTACAAATAATGTGAATTAAATTTTCATGTAAGAATATATTTCACATATTTAAGAAAAGAAATGGTTACAAAAAACAAGCTTTCTTTAAACTTGTGAGAAATTTATATATATATAAAATATAGTCACGTTTATATGCTATTTAGGACCGAAAAAATGTGATGCATTGTATTGTAATCAATAGGGTTGAGATATATAATCATCATATTTCATTGTTGTTTTGCTAAAATAAACACAATGCGAATGCCTGAATAAAAACTCCCCATTTTTCCATATTTTTGTTTTAATTAGAATATTAACTTGATTTTGATTGGAATTTTATGACAGATTTATAAATTATGGATTTATAAGTTAAAATGTTAGTAAATATTTTACTAAATTATTATAACACATTTTGCTAAATTAAGTTACGAAGTGTACCGAAAGTGTTAATTTTATACTGCTTTCAAAATACCTCAAATCACAACTCTTTAAGAAGTATTTCAGGATCACTTTTAAAAGGCTCTTAAATCTAACAAAATTTTATTAGAATATTTTAATAGTTTTATATGAAGTAAAAAAATTATGTAATTACGAACAATATCTAAATGGAATATAGCTAGACCTGACGTCAATGTATATTTATCTATTTTAATGTCTAATGATGTCATTTTAATATGGAAATTCGTTTGCAAATTCGTTGAATTGGAAGTGTAATTGTAATTTGTTTGCGAAAGAAGTATAATACATCAACCTCAAACTTTATTCTCTTCCTTTTAAAATAATCAGTAATAAATTAAGGTTAATTACCAACATTACAAGATGTTTCCTATATCAAATTCGTCTACGGCTTTCTCAATTATCAAATTTTTGATCGAGCCCTTAAAAACGTAACATGAAGTTATTTATGTTTTTCATATTATCCTAGGAGTAATTAAAGGATTTGCATTACTAGAAGTAGTAATTATAATCATTTTAAATATTTCCTCGTTTGAACGATTACATAATCTTGTATATAGCACAATGTGTTTGATTAGTATAAATGTTTTCATACACCTGTTGTTATAATATTGAAACGTGTTTTTCATTCAGGTTAGCTTTCTATAGCTATGCAGTGTTTACATATGTAAATGCGACATAGATACCATGTTATTTTTCTGTTTCTTCTCAGTGACCTTACTGATTTTTTTTTAATGAAACTCACAATAACGTTTAAACCAATTTATCTGATGTATCATCAAACAGGAATCTTTGAAAAAGGCGTATTGTTTTCCTCTTGAAGTAGATTTTATTCAACAGGTTTTTTATGCGATTCTTTAATTTATCTTTTTTTAGTTTGAGTTCTGTTTTAATATGAAGAGAAACCCAACTCAAATTTTAATTTCTTCTATCTTTACAAGTATTGGATTCGCGCAAATTTTCGAATTTCGGTTTTCGACGGATTTGTACGTTTTAGGGCTCAGAGAATCCGAAATACAGTTTTTACATAATGTCTGTCAGTGAGTCTATCTGTCTGTGACAAAAATTGTGTGGGCTCTCTATCCCAAGAACTAATGCACAGAATATCATAAATCTTTAGATTTAGTTAGACCTTGATATAAACTGGATCTGATTAGTTTTTGGTGTATATCGCCCAACAGGTGGCACTGTTATGCTGCATTATTAAAATTTTCCACAATAGCTATAACTCAAGAACTAGTGCATGGATTTTCATAAAACTTTAAATTTAGTTAGTGCTTGATATAACATGATGCTCTTTACGTTTTTAGGCAAATCGCTCAACAGGTAGCCCTGCCATAGTGCATTATTCTTGATTATTGCAATAGCTCTGTCTCAATAACTAATGCACGCAATTTCACAAAACTTTATTTTCTGTGAAATATTTATATAATTTAGATTAGATTTGTTTTTGGTGTATATAACAGGTGGCGCTTATATGCTGCACTTTTCCCGATCTCGCAATTAATGTATCTCAAGAACTAATGTAATGATTTTCATCAAACTTTGGATTAATTTATTACATGATAAAAAAATTTATCCTGATTAGATTTTGGTGTACATCACGCAACATGTGGTGCTGTTATGTAGATTTTTTAAAAAGATTTTGCAATATCTCTTTCTTAAAAACTAATGCACGGATTTTCATCAAACTTCAGATTCAGTTATAATTTTACACAAGTTGTAGTTGTCTAGATTTTGAGTTGAACCACCTGACCGATGGCGTTGCTATGCTGCATTCTTCATGATGTATTAACATGCATAACATGGAAGAAAGTTTTGGGATTGCCATATCTGACTAGTTTGTTCTGTTTTCAATATCTTTAATCTTGGGAGGCTCACGTAAGCTTACTCAGTTCATAATTGCAATAAAAGTGATAACATAATACACCCATAAAAAAGTGATAATTCACATGCTAGATATTGATTATTGCTAATTTTCTAAATTAATTAATGACATTTACCATTGATGATTTAACATTAAAATAATTGCTTGTACCTTAATTCAATAATCTACCACAAAAATCTATTAAATAACAAATATTTTTTTTCAATGCACCAGCAATAAAAAGCATGGTTGGCATTGTTTAAACCAATCGGTTTTAACTATGGTTTAAACTACGGTTGACATTTTTTCTTTATAATTTATGCGTTTCAGATTTATTGTATACAAATAATTTCTACTTTAAACATATTTCAGCAATAAACATTAGATATCGTGGATTCAGGTCATTTTTTATATACAAGATTAAAATTAGTATGCATTGGTGAACATATCTATTGCTCTAAAGAAAAAGCTGAAAACATGTGAAATGATCAATGATAAAATATGTTAAAAACATTCAATATTTACTATAAAATTTTATAATTAAAAAAATGTAGATTATTTAATGCAATTAATAACATAACACCATAATCTTTAAGATTTTGCTCAAGCTCTAAAAGAAATTTTTCTTCATTGGGGAGATTATTTTGAAGAATTAAAATCAAAATATAAAGTCGAAGTATTTAAAGATTGGGTGCTAGTTATAGCATTTTCATAATAACAATCTCATTTTATTTTTTCCTTGTTATCTGCTGAATGTAATGACCAAAAATGTTAACTTCAAATTGTCACTCAATAAAATAAAATCTAATGAAGTATTTGAAATTTATTGTTTGAAGAACTGTGGAAAAGATTATTATATTTATGAAACTACATTCAGTGTTTATTATTAGTAATCAAAAGATTGTTTATAAAGATTTTTAGACTACCAATGTTTCACTATATAAAACAGTTTACACTTTGAACATGAGACTGTTTACTAATACTGTTTAAATTAAAATATGATTTTTTTTCAATTTTCTACATAACTTCACTGTAAGTATTTAATTTAAATTACTTTAAAATGAAGTTACACTACTTGTAATCCAACAATATCTATGTTTCTCAATAAATATGCTTGTATATGGAATAAGAAAGGATGTTTAAAAAAACCCAATTTAACAACCCCCCCCCCCCCCCCCAAAAAAAAAAAAATAAATAAATAAATAAATAAATATATAAATAAAATAAAATAACAAAACTGTTTTTTTCCCGAAAAAAAAAAAAAAAAAAGATTTTTTGCCAACCTTGATAAAAAACATTCTTTTAAATATTGACATATTTCAAACATGTCTCTTGGTATTGCACAAATTAATTCTAGGAATTTATTAAAAGCAGAATTATTTTATTTTAGAAAAGTATAATTTTAGACATTTCAAATGAAAAATCATCCTTATCTTACTATGCAATTAATATTTTTACGTGAATTTTTAGAAAAAAAAAAAAATGGTTAGTGTTCAGTAAAGACACTGTGGGATCTACCCTAATTAATTATTTTAACGGATTTGTAATAAATATAATCTATACCATAATAATATATATTCCAAGAAAATATTAAAACATATATTAAAATACAATTATTTGCTTAAAGCCGTCTTAAAAAAAAATAAAAAAATAAAATTCTAAGTATTTACATGTTTCGACTCTTTCATCGAGTAATCATCAGAATATACAACAAACTAACATGGGTTAGTTTGTGGTATATTCTTATGATGTCTCAATGAAAGAGCCGAAACATGTAGATGTTTAGGATTTTCAATGTATTTTAATTGAACTGACGTCTTTTAAGCAAATAATTGTAGTTTAATATATGTTTTGATATTTGTTTGGAGTATATATTATTATGGTGTGGTCGGTAGTGGACGTAATTGCGACTATTTTACTTATACTTAAATACAATATAGTCAAAATTGAATGCGAGCAATTTTTCATTTATAAACGACAATACATTTGGAATTCTAATAATTATCTATTACGAAGTTGTTTCATAAACAAAAAAAGTTTTAAAAATCTTATAATATTTACAATATAAACAAAGAAATTTTGCATCAGTTTGAGCTTTTAAAATTTTAGATCGTGAACTGATAAACAGGCAATAAAACCAATAAACAGATATCATAAGCATTTTAAGAAATCTTGGAAAACACTATTATTTATTAAATATCACACGTTTTTGAAAAAAATTCCTCATACAAAATTTATATTTTCATTTATCATGTAATTATCAAATTTCCAAATAATTGTATTTTAATATATATGTTTTGAAATTTGTTTGGAATATATATTATTATGGTACAGTTAACAGTGGATATAATAAGACTATTTTATTTATATTTAAGTATAATCTAGTCAAAATTGAATGCAAACAATTTTTTATTCATAAACGACAATATATCTAGATTTCTAGTAGTTATCTATTATAAAATTATTTCAGTTACAGTAAAATTTTTAAAAAATTTATAATTTTCAGTAAAAAAGTTAAATTTCGCATCAATTTGAGCATTTTAAATGTTAGAGTGTAAATTAATCAATAAATAGATGTCATAGGCATTTTAAAGAAAATTTGGAATGTATACTGTTAATGTGATAAACTTTTGAAAAAATTCCTCCAGCAAAATTCATATTTTCATTTATCATAAAATTATCAAATTTCCAAATAATATATATATAGTTTTTGACATTTGTTTTGAATACATATACTATATTTAGTAGTGGACATAATAAGTCAAAACTGAATGCAAATAATTTTTTATTCATAAACGACAGTATACAGTCGACTCTCGTTAATTCGAAATAGGATAATTCGAATCTTTGCTTAATTCGAACTAAATATGAAGTCCCGAAATTTTCAGTGGCAGAATAACGTTAAAAATTTTCATTAATTCGAACTCATTTTCTCTTGACTTCGTTTAATTCGAACGAACGATAATTCCGATTTTTCATTTTTCTCTTTTCTCTCGCATTTCAGATCATTTGAATAACTTTCTTTGTTTGATTTTTGTAAAAATTGTTCCGAACAAGTATACATAAAATTCAATGCATTTGATATCCACTTTCTTAGTGCCCCGTCTGTACATCAGTGGCGCTTTAATTTTTTCTTGCATTGTGCTTGTTTCTAATCTTTTAATTAGTTTATGTATTTATACATTGCAATTTAATATTAAGTTATATTATAATGATAACAGACGAAATAAATTAGAAAAACACTATAACATTAATTCTTTTGTAATAGTACCATATTAAGCATGTTTTCATTTCATATTTTCCATATCATATTTTCCATTTCATATTTTCTGTATCTGGATTTTTAGTATTTATCTATTGTAAAACTATTTCGTTACATAAAAAGTTTTAAAAATCTTATAACTTAAAAAAAAAAAAAAAAAAAAAAAAAAACAGAAGTTTTGTATCAATTTGAGCGTTTTAAAACTTAGTGTAAAGTAACCAATAAACATATATCAGACGCATTTTTAAGATATTTTGGGAAAAAAAAACCCTATAAATTTTAAAATGTCAGAAGGTTTTGAAAAAATTTCCCATAGCTAAATTCATATTTTCATTTATCATAAAATTATCAAATTTCTAAATAATTGTATTTTAACATTTAGTTTTGACATTTGTTTGGAATATATATTATGATATATTTAATAGTGAACATAGTAATTACGATCATTTAACTTATATTTAAATATTATCTAGTCAAGAGTGAATGCAAACAAATTTATTCATAAATGAAAATATATCTGGATTTCTAGTATTTATCTATTACAAAACAATCAATTACAGAAAAAAAATATTTAAAAAATTGTTATTTGAAAAGAAAAACTACAAATAAATAAAATATCGCATTAGTTTGAGCTTTTTAAAAGTTAAAGTATAAATTATCCCATAAACAGATAATGTAGGCATTTTAAAGAAGTTTTGGAAAATTATTAATTATAAAATGCCATAAGCTACTGAAAAAATTTTCCTCCAGCAAAATTCATATTTTCATATAATTATAAAATTCCCTAATAATTACATCTCATATTACTTTTCCTTCATATTAAACTTATTAAACGTGAGGAATTAAAATTTCGACTCACCTGAAAGACGTGATGTTTACATTTACTTAGGCTAGTGGTAATATGTCTTATTCCTCCTTAAATAAGCTTTTAAAACTTACTTTTGTTCACCCCAATAAAGTGATCTAGAATCCGTAATTTTTAATTTTTCTTTATGAGTTTCACTTTCGCCTCCCAACCTGCAATTCGTAATGAACTACTAGTAAACTTTTTGAGGTCAAATAATCTCTGTTATCCTAGAAAGAACCACAACTTCAATTTCTTCAATTTAATCATTTTTTTAAAACAATTGAAATATTAGATTTTCATCTGACATATTTTTTAGTACAAATACGTTTTGATAAAATTATTCGAGATGATTTTAACAAATTTTTTAAAATTTTCCTTCTGTGTCATTAATTAATTCAGTTTATGTAGAGCAGTGGTTCTTTTCATCGTGTCAATCCTCTTCCAACCTGTCGACTTCCTGAATCGTTTGCTTTCTTTTTTGACATATAAATGATGGGTTCTGTCGATAAAACTACTAGGAGAAAATGTTGTGGGTAAAATTTTCTGAATAAAATCCAAAAAAGTGACAATGAAGAAGCTAAATCTTTTAGACGATGGTCAATCTGTGCAATTTAAAAACAATATGAAAAATAATTAAAACTGAAATAAAAACGAAAGTTACCGTTACAAAGTAGCTATTTTTTTAATGCAGTAATAATCTTATAAATGGCAATAAAATAAATGAAATATCAATTGTTCGACTAAAATATTTTCATTGCAAGTAACGTTTTGATAAAATTATTCGAGATGATTTTAACAAATTAAAAAAAAAATTATTTTATATTCGTTAATTAATTCATCTTATGTAGATCAATGGATCTTTTCATCGTGTCATTCTTGACTTCCTGAATGGTTTGCTTTCTTTTTTGACATATAAATGATGGGTTTTGTCGATAAAACTAGTAGGAGAAAACGTTGTTGGTAATATTTTTCTGAATAAAATCCAAAAAAGTGGCAACAAAGAAGCTAAATCTTTTATACGATGGTCAATCTGTACAATTTAAAAACAATATGAAAAATAATTAAAACGGAAATAAAAACGAAAGTTACTGTTACAAAGTAGCTATTTTTTTAATGCAGTAATAATCTTATAAATGGCAGTAAAATAAATGAAATATCAATTGTTCGACTAAAATATTTTCATTGCAAGTAACGTTTTGATAAAATTATTCGAGATGATTTTAACAAATTAAAAAAAAAATATTTTATATTCGTTAATTAATTCATCTTATGTAGATCAATGGATCTTTTCATCGTGTCATTCTTCTTCCAACCTGTTGACTTCCTGAATGGTTTGCTTTCTTTTTTGACATATAAATGATGGGTTTTGTCGATAAAACTAGTAGGAGAAAACCTTGCGGGTAATATTTTTCTGAATAAAATCCAAAAAAGTGGCAACAAAGAAGCTAAATCTTTTATACGATGGTCAATCTGTATAATTTAAAAACAATATGAAAAATAATTGAAACTGAAATAAAAACAAAGTTACAGTTAAAAAAAAGCTTTAAAAAAAAAATGCAGTAATAATCTTATAAATGGCAGTCTCCGAAGGTTTAAATGCACTGTAATTTTTTACTTACGTAGACAATTTATTTAGTTACCATGTTCAAAATAAAGAAGGAATTAACGTTTTGTTGATGAAATAGTCATGCCATTAACCCTTTCGTGTCCCATTTTTTTTTCTCAATTTTTAAAAAAAATTACTTTTACGTTAATAACATTAATACTACATTCCTAATTAATTAATTAGAATTTAACGAATATTTCATTGTCTGAAATGTAACGAATGTTATTGTTTTACGTTACTAATTAATTCATATTTATCTGACAATAGATTAAGGAAGAGATTTGGAGATAATTAGTAAATGTTTTATTACAACAAGATTTAACCGACATTACAACTTTCTAGTACTTTTTGCGGTTCATTACATATGATTCTTTCCGGAAAGTAGCCTTCTTATTAAATTTTAAAAAGTGAGATAGATAAAAGTGAGATGTTTAAAATAAAAGAGCTGCAAACGATGCAAAGAGAATTAAACAAATATTTATTATTATTACTTAATGCCTGGACATTAATAAAGTCATGTAGTAAATGCATAGACATTAACTAGCATTACGACATGCATGTAGTAGCAAAAGTATTTGTTAAAACAAAATAATACTCAATTCTAAGTAATATTCAATTAAAAGACATGTATTATTAATAGCACACCAGATTCGAAAGAGTTAATTTCCAAAAAGTTAAACATTTTAATATTCATATAGTCTTTGATTCTTTAAGCTATTCTTATAAAACATTTGTTTGATTTCTGGAAAGTAACACATTAAAAAAATATTCTATTATTTTTTAACCAAAACGCACAGAGTCATGATACTTTAAATTTTAGGAATTTTCGAGCTATCTAGTAATTAAAATGATTATTTAGTGATAAATACTTTAGAAAATGCAAATGACACCCTTTTATAAAAGAAGTTTGTGTTTTAATTCTTTTATAAGAAAGATGTATCTTTTTACAAATGTGTCATTTTTATTCCACCAGATTCGAAATTCTTCATAAAAGTAAATCTGACAAACGACGTCAGATTTGAACATTACATCAGTATGATATCAAACTGAGGAAATTCAATGTTTTACTAAAATGTCGAGTGCCTTTTATAAGAGAGTAGTGACAGGCTGCATGAGCATGGATTTTGATGGCCATTGCTCTGTGCAACATATTTAAGAAATCTTTTCTGGATGTAATTTAAAGCAAATAGTCTAGACTATTGTACGTTCATAATGTGCTTGAACACATTGTTGACAAGTTTATTTAAACTCAATAATTCATTCTAAATTTATTTGATTGTCAAATGTTACCTAATAGCTTCGGGAATTATGTAAAGACACGGTTAAACTTTTCATACCACAAGGAAGTAATTTCATTTGACATTCATTTACATGTTGGGCCTTCCGGTTGGACCACTTTTTGGTGACCCACATCATCTCTAGCACTCTACTCCAGTTGTAAATCATCTTCGTATTCTTAATTTTGACTTTAACAATCATTTTCTGCCGTTACTATGTCTAAAATAATTATTTTCATATCATTTCGAGAATGATTCTGTCTATGTGATTTAAAAAAATTATTTTTTAGAAACAATCATAATTTCTAAGTTTCTTCATTACCAGGTGCCATTCACCACTCACTTTTCAAAGTATCGTCAACGGGGGAAAAAAATGTAATAGTCGTTTGATTATAATGAAAACAAAAATGAATATAGTATATTTTTTATCTTCATTTTTTAAATAAATTTTTTTAGAAAGAATCTCAATTTCAAAGTTTCTTCACTATTTTTGATTTTTAATTTTTTCTAAACAAACAGTCTTAACTTCAAAGGTTCTACAATACTGTGTGCCATTCACCAATTACTTTTCAAAGTAACAAAAAAAAGGGGGGGGGGAGGAGATTATGTGCATACATTATAGTGAAAAGAAAAATTAATCCGGTGTAATATTTTATCATAATTTTTGATTTTTAAAATGTATTTTTTAGAAACAATCTCAACTTTAAAATTCTTTATTACATTCTTTATTGCATTCACTAATTACTTTTCAAAGTAACTATAAGAAAAAAATTTAAAAAAAGGGAACATTATTACAAAAGTAGATTATAATGAAAACAAAAATTAATGCAGTATCATTTTTTATTTTAATTTTTGATTCAAAAATTTTTTAAAGAAATAATCTCAACTTCAAAGTTCGTCCATTACTGGGTACCAATCACTTTTAAAAGTTGCGATAAAGGGGAAAAATACTTTGTTGCTCAAGCATATTGTAATGAAAAGAAAAAATGAATGCAATATAATTTTTATCTTAATTTTTAAAATTTATTTTTTTAGAAATAATCTCAACTTCAGATTTCTTCATTACCGGTTTCCATTCATCAATCATTTTCATAAGTAACAACAAGGAAAAAAAGAAAAAAAAAAGAATTATTGTTGCGCACGTGGATTATAATGAAAACAAAAATGAATGTAGTATAATTTTTTTTATCTCAATTTTAGATTTTTTAAATTTATTTTTTTAGAAACACTCTCAACTTCAAAATTTCTTCATTACTGTTTACCATTCACCTATCACTTTTCAAAATAACGATAATAGAAAAAACGTTGTTACGCACGTAGATTATAAAGAAAACAAAAATGTACACAATATAATTTTTGGTCTTAATTTTTTTTAAATTTATTTTTTAGAGACAATCTCAATTTGAAAGTGTTTTTTAAATTACTGGGTGTTTTTTACCAAATTACTGTTCAAAATAACGTCAAGGGGAAAAAAACACTATTACTCACGTAGATTATAATGAAAACAAAAAATAATATAGCATAATTTTAGATCTTAATTTTTCATTTTTTTTTATTTTATTTTTTTAAAGAAAAAATCACAATTTTTAAGTTTCTCTATTACCGGGCTCCATTCACCAATAATTTTTCAACGAAACGACAAGGGGAAAAAAACACTATTACGCACGTAGATTATAATGAAAACAAAAAATAATATAGTATAATTTTAGATCTTAATTTTTCATTTTATTTTTTATTTTATTTTTTTAAAGAAAAAATCACAATTTTTAAGTTTCTCTATTACCGGGCTCCATTCACCAATCATTTTTCAACGAAACGACAAGGGGAAAAAAACACTATTACGCACGTAGATTATAATGAAAACAAAAAATAATATAGTATAATTTTAGATCTTAATTTTTCATTTTATTTTTTTATTTTATTTTTTTAAAGAAAAAATCACAATTTTTAAGTTTCTCTATTACCGGGCTCCATTCACCAATCATTTTTCAACGAAACGACAAGGGGAAAAAAACACTATTACGCACGTAGATTATAATGAAAACAAAAAATAATATAGTATAATTTTAGATCTTAATTTTTCATTTTATTTTTTTATTTTATTTGTTAAAAGAAAAAATCACAATTTTTAAGTTTCTCTATTAATGGGCTCCATTCACCAATCATTTTTCAACGAAACGACAAGGGGAAAAAAACACTATTACGCACGTAGATTATAATGAAAACAAAAAATAATATAGTATAATTTTTTATCTTAATTTTTCATTTTATTTTTTTATTTTATTTGTTAAAAGAAAAAATCACAATTTTTAAGTTTCTCTATTACCGGACTCCATTCACCAATAATTTTTCAACGAAACGACAAGGGGAAAAAAACACTATTACGCACGTAGATTATAATGAAAACAAAAAATAATATAGTATAATTTTAGATCTTAATTTTTCATTTTATTTTTTTATTTTATTTGTTAAAAGAAAAAATCACAATTTTTAAGTTTCTCTATTACCGGGCTCCATTCACCAATCATTTTTCAACGAAACGACAAGGGGAAAAAAACACTATTACGCACGTAGATTATAATGAAAACAAAAAATAATATAGTATAATTTTAGATCTTAATTTTTCATTTTATTTTTTTATTTTATTTGTTAAAAGAAAAAATCACAATTTTTAAGTTTCTCTATTAATGGGCTCCATTCACCAATCATTTTTCAACGAAACGACAAGGGGAAAAAAACACTATTACGCACGTAGATTATAATGAAAACAAAAAATAATATAGTATAATTTTTTATCTTAATTTTTCATTTTATTTTTTTATTTTATTTGTTAAAAGAAAAAATCACAATTTTTAAGTTTCTCTATTACCGGACTCCATTCACCAATCATTTTTCAACGAAACGACAAGGGGAAAAAAACACTATTACGCACGTAGATTATAATGAAAACAAAAAATAATATAGTATAATTTTAGATCTTAATTTTTCATTTTATTTTTTTATTTTATTTGTTAAAAGAAAAAATCACAATTTTTAAGTTTCTCTATTAATGGGCTCCATTCACCAATTATTTTTCAACGAAACGACAAGGGGAAAAAAACACTATTACGCACGTAGATTATAATGAAAACAAAAAATAATATAGTATAATTTTTTATCTTAATTTTTCATTTTATTTTTTTATTTTATTTGTTAAAAGAAAAAATCACAATTTTTAAGTTTCTCTATTACCGGACTCCATTCACCAATCATTTTTCAACGAAACGACAAGGGGAAAAAAACACTATTACGCACGTAGATTATAATGAAAATAAAAAATAATATAGTATAATTTTAGATCTTAATTTTTCATTTTATTTTTTTATTTTATTTTTTTAAAGAAAAAATCACAATTTTTAAGATTCTCTATTACCGGGCGCCATTCACCAATCATTTTTCAACGAAACGACAAGGGGGAAAAAACACTATTACGCACGTAGATTATAATGAAAACAAAAAATAATATAGTATAATTTTAGATCTTAATTTTTCATTTTATTTTTTTATTTTATTTGTTAAAAGAAAAAATCACAATTTTTAAGTTTCTCTATTACCGGGCTCCATTCACCAATCATTTTTCAACGAAACGACAAGGGGAAAAAAACACTATTACGCACGTAGATTATAATGAAAACAAAAAATAATATAGTATAATTTTAGATCTTAATTTTTCATTTTATTTTTTTATTTTATTTGTTAAAAGAAAAAATCACAATTTTTAAGTTTCTCTATTAATGGGCTCCATTCACCAATCATTTTTCAACGAAACGACAAGGGGAAAAAAACACTATTACGCACGTAGATTATAATGAAAACAAAAAATAATATAGTATAATTTTTTATCTTAATTTTTCATTTTATTTTTTTATTTTATTTGTTAAAAGAAAAAATCACAATTTTTAAGTTTCTCTATTACCGGACTCCATTCACCAATCATTTTTCAACGAAACGACAAGGGGAAAAAAACACTATTACGCACGTAGATTATAATGAAAACAAAAAATAATATAGTATAATTTTAGATCTTAATTTTTCATTTTATTTTTTTATTTTATTTGTTAAAAGAAAAAATCACAATTTTTAAGTTTCTCTATTAATGGGCTCCATTCACCAATCATTTTTCAACGAAACGACAAGGGGAAAAAACACTATTACGCACGTAGATTATAATGAAAACAAAAAATAATATAGTATAATTTTTTATCTTAATTTTTCATTTTATTTTTTTATTTTATTTGTTAAAAGAAAAAATCACAATTTTTAAGTTTCTCTATTACCGGACTCCATTCACCAATCATTTTTCAACGAAACGACAAGGGGAAAAAAACACTATTACGCACGTAGATTATAATGAAAATAAAAAATAATATAGTATAATTTTAGATCTTAATTTTTCATTTTATTTTTTTATTTTATTTTTTTAAAGATAAAATCACAATTTTTAAGTTTCTCTATTACCGGGCTCCATTCACCAATCATTTTTCAACGAAACGACAAGGGGAAAAAAACACTATTACGCACGTAGATTAAAATGAAAACAAAAAATAATATAGTATAATTTTAGATCTTAATTTTTCATTTTATTTTTTTATTTTATTTTTTTAAAGAAAAAAATCACAATTTTTAAGATTTTCTATTACCGGGCTCCATTCACCAATCATTTTTCAACGAAACGACAAGGGGAAAAAAACACTATTACGCACGTAGATTATAATGAAAACAAAAAATAATATAGTATAATTTTAGATCTTAATTTTTCATTTTATTTTTTTAAAGAAAAAATCACAATTTTTAAGTTTCTCTATTACCGGGCTCCATTCACCAATCATTTTTCAACGAAACGACAAGGGGAAAAAAACACTATTACGCACGTAGATTATAATGAAAACAAAAAATAATATAGTATAATTTTAGATCTTAATTTTTCATTTTATTTTTTTATTTTATTTGTTAAAAGAAAAAATCACAATTTTTAAGTTTCTCTATTACCGGGCTCCATTCACCAATCATTTTTCAACGAAACGACAAGGGGAAAAAAACACTATTACGCACGTAGATTATAATGAAAACAAAAAATTATATAGTATAATTTTAGATCTTAATTTTTCATTTTATTTTTTTAAAGAAAAAATCACAATTTTTAAGTTTCTCTATTACCGGGCTCCATTCACCAATCATTTTTCAACGAAACGACAAGGGGAAAAAAACACTATTACGCACGTAGATTATAATGAAAATAAAAAATAATATAGTATAATTTTTTATCTTAATTTTTCATTTTATTTTTTTATTTTATTTTTTTAAAGAAAAAAATCACAATTTTTAAGTTTCTCTATTACCGGGCTCCATTCACCAATCATTTTTCAACGAAACGACAAGGGGGAAAAAACACTATTACGCACGTAGATTATAATGAAAACAAAAAATAATATAGTATAATTTTAGATCTTAATTTTTCATTTTATTTTTTTATTTTATTTTTTTAAAGAAAAAATCACAATTTTTAAGTTTCTCTATTACCGGGCTCCATTCACCAATCATTTTTCAACGAAACGACAAGGGGAAAAAAACACTATTACGCACGTAGATTAAAATGAAAACAAAAAATAATATAGTATAATTTTAGATCTTAATTTTTCATTTTATTTTTTTATTTTATTTTTTTAAAGAAAAAAATCACAATTTTTAAGATTTTCTATTACCGGGCTCCATTCACCAATCATTTTTCAACGAAACGACAAGGGGAAAAAAACACTATTACGCACGTAGATTATAATGAAAACAAAAAATAATATAGTATAATTTTAGATCTTAATTTTTCATTTTATTTTTTTAAAGAAAAAATCACAATTTTTAAGTTTCTCTATTACCGGGCTCCATTCACCAATCATTTTTCAACGAAACGACAAGGGGAAAAAAACACTATTACGCACGTAGATTATAATGAAAACAAAAAATAATATAGTATAATTTTAGATCTTAATTTTTCATTTTATTTTTTTATTTTATTTGTTAAAAGAAAAAATCACAATTTTTAAGTTTCTCTATTACCGGGCTCCATTCACCAATCATTTTTCAACGAAACGACAAGGGGAAAAAACACTATTACGCACGTAGATTAAAATGAAAACAAAAAATAATATAGTATAATTTTAGATCTTAATTTTTCATTTTATTTTTTTATTTTATTTTTTTAAAGAAAAAAATCACAATTTTTAAGATTTTCTATTACCGGGCTCCATTCACCAATCATTTTTCAACGAAACGACAAGGGGAAAAAAACACTATTACGCACGTAGATTATAATGAAAACAAAAAATAATATAGTATAATTTTAGATCTTAATTTTTCATTTTATTTTTTTAAAGAAAAAATCACAATTTTTAAGTTTCTCTATTACCGGGCTCCATTCACCAATCATTTTTCAACGAAACGACAAGGGGAAAAAAACACTATTACGCACGTAGATTATAATGAAAACAAAAAATAATATAGTATAATTTTAGATCTTAATTTTTCATTTTATTTTTTTATTTTATTTGTTAAAAGAAAAAATCACAATTTTTAAGTTTCTCTATTAATGGGCTCCATTCACCAATCATTTTTCAACGAAACGACAAGGGGAAAAAAACACTATTACGCACGTAGATTATAATGAAAACAAAAAATAATATAGTATAATTTTTTATCTTAATTTTTCATTTTATTTTTTTATTTTATTTGTTAAAAGAAAAAAATCACAATTTTTAAGTTTCTCTATTACCGGGCTCCATTCACCAATCATTTTTCAACGAAACGACAAGGGGAAAAAAACACTATTACGCACGTAGATTATAATGAAAATAAAAAATAATATAGTATAATTTTTTATCTTAATTTTTCATTTTATTTTTTTATTTTATTTTTTTAAAGAAAAAAATCACAATTTTTAAGTTTCTCTATTACCGGGCGCCATTCACCAATCATTTTTCAACGAAACGACAAGGGGAAAAAAACACTATTACGCACGTAGATTATAATGAAAATAAAAAATAATATAGTATAATTTTTTATCTTAATTTTTCATTTTATTTTTTTATTTTATTTTTTTAAAGAAAAAAATCACAATTTTTAAGTTTCTCTATTACCGGGCTCCATTCACCAATCATTTTTCAACGAAACGACAAGGGGGAAAAACACTATTACGCACGTAGATTATAATGAAAACAAAAAATAATATAGTATAATTTTAGATCTTAATTTTTCATTTTATTTTTTTATTTTATTTTTTTAAAGAAAAAATCACAATTTTTAAGTTTCTCTATTACCGGGCTCCATTCACCAATCATTTTTCAACGAAACGACAAGGGGAAAAAAACACTATTACGCACGTAGATTAAAATGAAAACAAAAAATAATATAGTATAATTTTAGATCTTAATTTTTCATTTTATTTTTTTATTTTATTTTTTTAAAGAAAAAAATCACAATTTTTAAGATTTTCTATTACCGGGCTCCATTCACCAATCATTTTTCAACGAAACGACAAGGGGAAAAAAACACTATTACGCACGTAGATTATAATGAAAACAAAAAATAATATAGTATAATTTTAGATCTTAAATTTTCATTTTATTTTTTTAAAGAAAAAATCACAATTTTTAAGTTTCTCTATTACCGGGCTCCATTCACCAATCATTTTTCAACGAAACGACAAGGGGAAAAAAACACTATTACGCACGTAGATTATAATGAAAATAAAAAATAATATAGTATAATTTTTTATCTTAATTTTTCATTTTATTTTTTTATTTTATTTTTTTAAAGAAAAAAATCACAATTTTTAAGTTTCTCTATTACCGGGCTCCATTCACCAATCATTTTTCAACGAAACGACAAGGGGGAAAAAACACTATTACGCACGTAGATTATAATGAAAACAAAAAATAATATAGTATAATTTTAGATCTTAATTTTTCATTTTATTTTTTTATTTTATTTTTTTAAAGAAAAAATCACAATTTTTAAGTTTCTCTATTACCGGGCTCCATTCACCAATCATTTTTCAACGAAACGACAAGGGGAAAAAAACACTATTACGCACGTAGATTAAAATGAAAACAAAAAATAATATAGTATAATTTTAGATCTTAATTTTTCATTTTATTTTTTTATTTTATTTTTTTAAAGAAAAAAATCACAATTTTTAAGATTTTCTATTACCGGGCTCCATTCACCAATCATTTTTCAACGAAACGACAAGGGGAAAAAAACACTATTACGCACGTAGATTATAATGAAAACAAAAAATAATATAGTATAATTTTAGATCTTAATTTTTCATTTTATTTTTTTAAAGAAAAAATCACAATTTTTAAGTTTCTCTATTACCGGGCTCCATTCACCAATCATTTTTCAACGAAACGACAAGGGGAAAAAAACACTATTACGCACGTAGATTATAATGAAAATAAAAAATAATATAGTATAATTTTTTATCTTAATTTTTCATTTTATTTTTTCATTTTATTTTTTTAAAGAAAAAATCACAATTTTTAAGTTTCTCTATTACCGGACTCCATTCACCAATCATTTTTCAACGAAACGACAAGGGGAAAAAAACACTATTACGCACGTAGATTATAATGAAAACAAAAAATAATATAGTATAATTTTATATCTTAATTTTTCATTTTATTTTTTTATTTTATTTGTTAAAAGAAAAAATCACAATTTTTAAGTTTCTCTATTACCGGGCGCCATTCACCAATCATTTTTCAACGAAACGACAAGGGGAAAAAAACACTATTACGCACGTAGATTATAATGAAAACAAAAAATAATATAGTATAATTTTATATCTTAATTTTTCATTTTATTTTTTTATTTTATTTGTTAAAAGAAAAAATCACAATTTTTAAGTTTCTCTATTACCGGGCTCCATTCACCAATCATTTTTCAACGAAACGACAAGGGGAAAAAACACTATTACGCACGTAGATTATAATGAAAACAAAAAATAATATAGTATAATTTTATATCTTAATTTTTCATTTTATTTTTTTATTTTATTTGTTAAAAGAAAAAATCACAATTTTTAAGTTTCTCTATTACCGGGCTCCATTCACCAATCATTTTTCAACGAAACGACAAGGGGAAAAAAACACTATTACGCACGTAGATTATAATGAAAACAAAAAATAATATAGTATAATTTTATATCTTAATTTTTCATTTTATTTTTTTATTTTATTTGTTAAAAGAAAAAATCACAATTTTTAAGTTTCTCTATTACCGGGCTCCATTCACCAATCATTTTTCAACGAAACGACAAGGGGAAAAAAACACTTACGCACGTAGATTATAATGAAAACAAAAAATAATATAGTATAATTTTAGATCTTAATTTTTCATTTTATTTTTTTATTTTATTTTTTTAAAGAAAAAATCACAATTTTTAAGTTTCTCTATTACCGGGCGCCATTCACCAATCATTTTTCAACGAAACGACAAGTTGAAAAAAACATTTTTACGCACGAAGATTATAATGAAAACAACAATGAATACAGTTTTATTTTAATTTTAATTTTTGATTTTTAAAATTTATTTTTTTAGAAATAATCTCAACTTCTAAGTTTCTTTATTACCGGGTGCCATTCACTAATCACTTTTCAAAATAACAAAAAGTTTTTTTTTTTTAAGAAAGAAAGAAATATTGTTACGCACGTAGATTATAACGAAAACAAAAAATGAATGCAGTATAATTTTTTCTCTTAATTTTTGATTTAAAAAATTTATTTTTAATGATGATTTATAGATGAATCTTTAAAAAAATATTTCTTTACGGAGATAAAATTTTCAAATAGATTTACTCATAAATATCATATTAAGATTCTAAGAGACTTGTTTCATTGTTTGCATTATTTATTGCTGATATTTTCATAAATATAATGTTAAGAACTTTTTGAGATTTTAAGTTTTACAGTTGAAAGACATTCAATAAATTGTACAAATTGAAATATGTGGTGTTGAATTTTTAATAACAATATTTTATATATTTTAAAATATATGAACACTTAATCTTAAAGAATTTACGAATCATTCTCGGATAACCGCAGATTTTATGTCCTTTGTAAAATATGTGAAGTAAGCGTAAATTTTTTTGTCAACATTTATTTTTTAAGTAAATAGATTGTGCGCTAATTTAAATTTGAAAAAAAAGAGGTTGAAATTTTTAACTCCATATTTATTAATTGAAATTTTTATTTTCAGAACTGGAAAGCTTTAGAATAAAGACAACGATTATCCGTGTATATCTCATTTCTGGATTACAAGAGTCATTTTCAAACTTTGCATGCATATGTTGCCCCAAAAGAAAAAGAATAAAATTCTATCTTACATGAATATTTCAAATTTAATTTGAACTGTCCATTGTATAAATAAGGCAGTATTAAATATTTATAACATTAAAAATAGAAAAAAAAGATCAGTAAACTTCAGATTTTGAGACATAAATCAGTATTAGTGTCACTTTAACATAATCATGGGAGTAAAAAAAAAAAAAAAAAAAAAAAAAACAAAAAAAAAAACACAATGGTAAATCTGCAAGTCAATCATTAAAATCCGGCTACTCAGGCATCATACATCAAGATATGACTTGGCAGACTGATTGCGTTTAATTATGCGAATCGAGTTTTAACTAATTCTAGAATTTCAGCTGTGAACTCGACGAAATTATTGTCTCCACTGCAGCCTTTCGGTCTATCGCCTTTTTCTAAAATTTTGATTAAATAGGGCTGAAAATTTTCGCGTTATATCTGATTCCCTATTACAGCTGACACATGTGTAGTAGCAGAAATAGTGAAAAATCATTGCTTCAAAGTGTTAGAATCGATTATCGTTGAATTTTGTAAATATATATTACGGTGATCATTTAATCATTCTATTCCCTATGTTGCACCTGAACATATCAAGCTTTTAAACTGCGCCTGAACATATTATTGGTGTTTTTCTTTCTTTAATCTTAGATAGTAGATTTTTAACTTTTTATAAAATTTATTGGGTTCTCAGTCTTTTCCTTTGTGTATTTCAATAACTTCTTTCTTAGGATGCTTTACCTTAAGTTATCATTACCCACTTTAAAATAGGGATTTATATTTATAAAAATTCACCTTAAGTTTAGAAAAAAAATATTAATATTGGTATGACAGGTTTCTGAAAATGTGTAAAAGTGGTTTAATTTGGAAGAAATTCTAACATCGTCAGTGCCGTACATCTTAGTTCATGTTTCAAATGTAGTTTTGTATCCTTTTCTTATACACCAGTTAATCCTTTGAGGAGCGGTGGAATATAATTTATATCCTGCCTAATTTAAAAGAGATTCTCGCCAGAGATTTTTAATGAAATTTTATATTTTTAACTTTGGCGGTAAAATTTTGAAAAATTGTCTTTTCTTATTTTAAAATAAAATTTTTCGATATTTCCGGTGAGAATTCAGTATTATAGAGATATTATTACTTGCCACTCAAATGGTTAAATAAGCTTGACGTTGATAAAAATTAATAAGGAATATATGTTAAGAATTTAGTATCATCGTAATACTATCATGAAATCATTGTGTTTAAATATAGTTACTGAATGTCAGTTAAAAATTATGCTCATAAAACAGAGTTTGTTTTGTAAAATTATATTTATTCCCACTTAATTTGATTTATCGCCAAATCTTACTAGAAGGTTCAAGCAGTTTTTTTCACACGTTTTAGTCTTATTATACAATGTAAAACATACTACATAGAAATAATGCTTGTATGGGAGAAATAATATAGATTAAAAATAAAGAAAACAACAACAAAAGATTGATAAATATAAAAATTAATCATATGCCTTTTTATGATTTCCATATGCTATTAAGATATTATGTGTAGCAAAATTCATGCGTTTGGGTGTGCACGGAAGAAAAGAAATTATTACAATATGTATGTCAATCGAAATAAAGCACTTAGATTCATAATTACAGAGGTAGTTCTGAAGCTTTTTGAGAGATTTTGATGGATTATGTCAGTTTTAGGCTTTGAATGTTTTATTTTACATCGTATTACTTTTAACTTCCATTCTATACTTTAATTTGAATTGTAATAGCTTTTGGAGTATCGAAAGTAGCATTTTTTTATTTCCTGTTCCACTGGTTTTTAAAGTCCATGAATGGTTTTCGGTCCACAGGTGAGAGTAATGTTGTGTTTAAAAGCCTGACGCTTAAAACACGTAAACATGTGTGACGCCCTTTAAGATTATCTGTTTCTTCTTTGTCTTTCAAAAGAAATTTGTAATTACAATGATAGTTGCTTGTTTGGCTTTAACCCTTTATCTACCGAATTATTTATCAAGAAATTGATCCACCTCAATAATTACCTTTTTTAATATCTGAAGGTATGCTGGAATTTTTAGATAATACTAATTTGGAATTTAGACATGTTTTTTTATGAAAACTGATTAAATATATCGGTAGTTCTAATTTTTTTTTTGTGAAATATTTGCTAAAATAATCAGATTAATTAACCAAAATTACTCTTTTGAAAATATAATTCTTAAAAAAGCAATGAGTTTAAATGCATCATGATGCTCTCTGTAAATGGAAACGCTTTTGCAGTTGAATATGTTTCATATAATTTTATTTACAGAAAGAAAAGAAATACCTACAAAAATGAATAATAAAACTATCACTTTTACTTACCCATCATTCGTAGTATAGGGTAAGTCTTGCAATCGTTTTGAAAATCGAAAAATTTTTTTTGACGGATTTACACGTTTTAGATAGTGGAGATTCCGAAAAACATATTTTTAGAAAAAAAAAATTTGCCGTCTGTCTGTCTGTAAACGCTCTATTTCCCGAACAAATTGAGATAGAGACTTGAAATTTTGTATGTAGTTAGTATGTAAGAATGGGACGAAACCTATTTAATATCAGCAACCTCGATTATCCGGAACTATTTTTTCCGGACTCTCGAAAAATTCGTTCTGATGAAAGGTATATAAAAATTTTCGAATTTTTTTTGTTCTAAGGAATGGACGTAAAAGGCAATAAAATAACACACATTTTGCATATAGAACGAGGTCGATCGGATTATTAGTTGCCGAGATATTTGTAATCTTGTTTTCCACATTCTTCGATTTTTCATGACCCTGTATTTCATTCAAATTTCAATTCAGAAGTATATTTTAATTGGAAATGAGGCGTTTAATCCGAAGCAGTTAATTGTTAGTTAATAGAATTATTATTTTTGGAGTTATAAGGATGTTTCTTTTACGCAGTTCGGTACTACTTGAGTAGTTTGGCGTTTTATATAATTTGTCGAAATTTGTACATCAGCAGTTCTTTAATATAGCATTACTATGTATATTAACAATATTTAAATTTTTTTTATGAATTGCAATGCATTGTATAAATAGTTTTCACATGTTTTATTTTCATATACATATCCATGATGGGTAAGTATTACGGTGGACCCCAACGACTAGTTTCAAAATATTTAGCTTCGACTGTTTCTCTATTCTAGTTAAGTTTGATCGAGAAGAGTGTTTTATGTGGAAAGAATAAAATTTTTTTTATTAATAGACAGAATAAATAAGTTTTATATAAAATTTCTTCAATGGCACTTAAAAGTACTGTCGGTGCATAAAGGGTTAATGCAGCTCAATTATTTATGATGCTGCCGATGGATGAATTGATTTATGACAATGTATCACAAATCAGTTCTTTATATCAGGGATAGTAATTCTTTCTTTAATATACAATCGACAATCAAAAAGTTCTTGGAATTCGTTGCAACTGTATAATGTTCAATATAATTAATTTATTTGTTAACCACTACTCTATTTACTACTGAATTTCATAAGAAGCAATGTGATGGGACTATATCTGAAAGTATAGTCGGTCCCACTTAATCGGGTAATGGATAATTGCATACCCGCTTATATGCATAGAATGCTATGGAACAGAAACGGTATTTATAAGGTTAATGTTAAAAATATAAGTTTTATCGCATAACAGTCACCGGTTAATCGCGTAAAATATTCCAAGTCTAGTAATTCGGATTTTATAAATTTCTGTGAATGCGATGAATGAAAAAAAATTAAGAACAGAAATATTTTCTTTTGTAATGAAGGTTTGTTATCTCTAAAATCGAAGAGCAAAATTTATTCTCTTAATTCTTGGAAACGCATGGGAATGTTGATTTTGAAAAGGCATGATTTTCTTTTAAAGCTTAGATCATACATATAGCTACTCTAGATGCCTACGAAACTACTTTGAAAATCGTGGAATTGGGGAAAAACATAATAGGGTCGGTCAAGATAATAAAAGATCAGTATCTAGCACCGGAAGTGAAGAAATGCAGTGCCGAAAGTATGAAAAAACAAAAGATATTTTTTGTAGGTAATTAAATTATATGACAGTTTGATATGTACATGGTTAGGTATAGAGTAATAACAAATTACTGATAAAAAATATTGTTATAATAATTTTTTAATTATTGTGTAAATTGTTATTGTTTATTATGTTTATCATATTTGTGGTATAGAATCAAATGATAACCTATACTAATAACGTTAATTGCTGCCCCCACTGAAATGCATACCCCGCTTAACTGCATTCAATTCAGTGATACTAAATGTATGCAATCAATGTTCAATTCAGACACTTTTCTCCGGCAGGGACTTCAATGGCTCCGAGGGGGTACATTATAGAGTTCCGGGGAGGAAATTGTAATTTTTGACCATTGAAAACACAAAATTTCAAATTTCCCGGGGGCGGGGCATTGCATTTCATTGCTCCGGTGGGGGAATGCCCCCCCCCCCCCCCGGGCTACCAATTCAACACTGTATGCAATTAAGTGGATCCGACTGTATTAGTGTGTGGTGATCAACTGGTGGGATATCAAAGTTCAAGCAAAAGGCGAACATCAAATTCACGTTCAGATTAGGGAAATTTGCAATTAAGGGTGTATAATACGAAAAAATGATTTTCCACCTTCAACAGCTCGAAATTTTCCGATACATTTTCAGACTCATTTTTAAAAGTAGAAGCACGAAATTTGCTGGGAAGATTTTTAATGTGGTGTATAAGATGCCGTGTGATGTCATTTTTCGCTGAATTAATTAGAATTTGATTTATAAACAATTATCTTCTCAGTTCGATCATTTTTTCGTTCCGAGATCTCCAGGTTCGGAAATTTTTGTTCAAATCGGCAAGTTTGACAGCATTTTTTGCAATATTTTCTACATTTACCAAAAATTCGACAAACACAGCACATTATGTAGTTTCTAAATAAAAGATTTTGAAAGTTTGGTGCATTTGAGAAGCAAAAATGAATTAAAAAATTAATCTGAAAATAAGCAGTTTTGATCGGAATACACCCTTAATGCAAATGAATGCACTAAGCATGTTGTTTTCTGCCTCTTCCCGAAGATCAAAATCGGCCTGAAAGGTAACCGTTTTGATATCGTAAAAGACATAAATACTAATGTAATGGTTTGATCTTGGGAATATATCAAAACAGCACATTCATCGTTATTGCAATGGCAAGAGCGGTGGAGCTAGTGTGTATGTTCGTACGGAACTTACTTTAAAGGCGATTAAGTTAATGTATACTTAATTTGGTAAGAAAGAGTTACAGCGAAATACTGGAACTTTTTGACTGCCCCTTGTAAAATAAATTTATGGTTAAATGTGGAGTTGATTTTTATATTTAGATGTATTCTCTTTATTTTTAATGTTCGTGACATGTTATTAAAACCAACAATGATTACAATCATTTCTAGATTTGATTTTTTGAATGAAGTGTCAAGAAATCCTTCTGTTTTGTTACAATAATTGCGTATTAAATAAGATTAAAAAAATATATATATCCATGGCCTGTCTATTGTAACGAAATTGTCCCAATTGTATTCAGATAAATGGTTTTTATATATAATTCTGCATATAATTCTGCTGATTTTTACATTGAAGAATCAGCTGCGACTATTACGTGAGGAAATCTGATACCCTATACCGTACATATTTATGTTAAAAAACACACTGTGTATACAAATCTAAACTCTTCAAGAAGGGTCAATTTTGAAAGTAAATATGATATTATTATCATTACTAATATTATTATTGTTAGTAAGTGTAAGCCATTACTCGCAGAGTTATGTTAACTACCATAATTCGCTTTAACGCAGTAAATAAAATTTTTAAAGTAATAAAGTTCCTATAGGTCTATAAAAAAAAAATTGTTGATTTCAGGCGATAACCACAATGTATTTAGATCATTTTTCAGCTCAATATTAAAAAAAAAGAGAAATTAATAGTTGTTAATTTTAAAGGATTCAAAGTGTTGTAGTCCAAAAAAAGCAGAAAATATACGATTTAGGCAGAGGGTATACGCTGACATAATGAATGTTCATAGATAAGGCATACGCTAATCCTTTATTTTAGAAAAAGAGGGTATACGGAGCTTCTTCAAAAAATCCGGAAGGTACACGGTGAATAACCCTGTATAACCCCCCCCCCCCCACTATACCTCTGGTCCCCAAAAATCAATCGGTACACAGTTCCCTAATTGCGCTAGGAAGACACTAATTAAAGCCATATCATTTAAGTGGATTTCGATGTCATTAGCTGATGTTCTCCACTTATGTCTAGCTATTTAATTAGCTCTTACTTTTATTCAAATAGTCTACTAGCTGAAAAGCCGCGTAATTGGCGTCATGAGATCTTTGTGTAAGAAAAGATGGAATGACAGGAAAGACATGATACTTGACGTAGGCATTCATTAACTCTTTTTCTTTTCAGTAGTTTTAAAAGCGAAAATGAAAGAAAAGACTCAATTTGTCAGAGATCACTTTCATTAGATCACTTTCTGCCGCAAAACGATAGACTCCTCTAACTAGAGGAAAACACTTGAGGAAAGGTGAATTGAATTCTAAATGAATGATTATATTCACCTTGTGAAAAAATAAAAAAGGAAAGTTTTCAAGTTCATTGATCTTGATTCATTTTCAAGTGTGAAAATTGTTCTTCCTGTTATTGGCCGGCATTTAGGCATAAGGAAGAAGAAAACATTTGTTTCGTGTTTGTTTTGACTGCGTTTACTAATGTTAAAGTGATTAGATTAAGCTGCTTTGTTTTTTTGTAATCTTCAGTTTGATTTCATTTACCAATAATAAATAGATCAAATCGAGGTGTTTTGTGTTTTTGCAATGCTTATTTTTCTTTCTTCTATCTTTATAAGAAGATAGTATTAGATTAGTGAATATTTTTGAATTTTAAATTTCAACGGATTTACTCGTTTTAAAGGTGAGAGATCACGAAAAAAATGTCTGTCTGTGTGTCTGTATATGACACAAGTTTTGTGGGTGCTCTATCTCAAAAACTAATGCACAGAATTTCATGAAAATTTATATTCAATTTATATTCTTTGATATAAATTGGTGCTCAGTAACTTTTGATGGAAATCGCTCAACAGGCTACTATGCAGCATTTTTCGCTATTTCCTCAATCGCTCAATCTCTAGAACTAATGTACAGATTTTCATCCAGCTTCAGATTCATTTAGTCCTTGACATGAATTGGCGTTTTCTACATTTTAATGTAAATCCGTTAACAGATGGTGCCTCTATGCTGCATTTTTCGGGTTATGTGTAATGCTGTATCTCCGGAATGTCACGAAACTTTGGATTAAATTAGACCTTGACATGAATTGACATTCTTTGTTTTGGTGTAAATCGCTCAACAGGTGGCGTTGCTCTGCTGCATTTTTTACGAGTTTCACAATAGCTCTATCTCAAGAACTATTGTACGGATTTTCTTGAAACCCCATATTCAGTTATTCTTTGACATGATTTGACATTTTTTATGTTCTGGTGCAAATCGCTTAACAGATGACGCTGGTATGCTGAATTTTTTATGATTTTCGCAATAGCTCTATCTCTATAACTAATAAACGAACTTTTATTTAAACTTAGGATCCAGTTAGATGTTGACACAAGTTGTTTTTCATTAGATTTTGTAGTTAAAACCCAATAAGTGGCTCTTCTAAGCTGTATTTTTTTAAGGATTTATACGATTTTAAGTGATAGGCATATCTTAAGAACTAATGTTAGGAATTTCATATCTTAGAATCTTTGATGGGTACAGATTGTCATTTAATTTTGGCACTGTGAGAAACAATTTTGAATTATTAACATATACGAGATAGAAGAAAATTTTCGGATTGCCACATCTGAATATTTCTAGATTTTATGAGATAAGATTTTGAAATATTAATAGACATACCTTTAAAAATATTTTATTTCTTGTTCAAAAATAGATTTATAGTTACTAACTGATAGTTATAGACAATAAGCTACAACCTTCATTATAGACACAAAATAAAAGGCTTCAAAGTCTTCTAGTAGACTTACACTGGGGAAAATCGATAGGTTTTTTAGTTGACAGATCGGTTGGTAGATTTTTAGGTAATTTATAATAGCAATTTATAATAAATAATACGCATTTCTTTGCATTTAATCGTTGTTTTAAAATTTTTTTAAAAAAGTGTCCTTACAGGTTCATTAAATTTTTGGCCTTTTTTACAAAATTGAATAATTATCTCACTAAGAAACATACGTGGAAGCAAAATTTTACTGATAATCATTTAGAAATTCATCAAATCTAATATTGTGTAGAAATATTGTGGTGATCCATGAGATGTATCTTACAGGAATGACAATTGAAAATTCTAAAATCGAAGACACGCCGGAAGACTTTCTTGTTAATGATTTATCCTATTAGCGATTTATCCTGTTAACGATTTCTCGTTTCAATTCTGCATAGAGTCTATCTTTACTTACAGAAAGAAAAAAAATGGTTTAAATAAAAACTTTTTTTTTTCATGATGATCAGTGGTAAAGAACTTCATATATATCTTCTTTCATTATGATCTGAGTTTTTTTGTTTTCTTTCTGGCGCCCTTACCTTCTTCTGTTTCAAACTTTCTTTACCACCAAGCAGGTAAGTTGTTTTGTTAGCGTAAACATTTTTCAACTTACATAAACAGCATATAACTGTTAAAAGGGTCAAATGATTTACGCTTGAAGAAATCTAATGAGTAAAATACAAAGTGTTTCAATGAATACTGTACAATGAAAGTAATTTGCTTTACAATAAAATTACTGTTATACGAACTTGCACGTTGTTATTAAATATGAACAGTAGAACTTTATAAGACTCTGTGCAATTCAAGAGCTTTCCTCTATGAACTCAATGATTTCTTTGTTGCAAACAATCTGTTCTCTTCACTGTTTTGGTTTGTCTTATGACGAGTTTCAATGGAGGTCAAGATGCCTGTTACCTTAGGATATTTCTTTAGGTCATCTGAGAATAAATAAAGATGCCACTAGATCGTGCCCCCTTCCGCCCTACGAACCGGAAGTCAGGTTTTTCCGGGGCACGTCCCTTAAAACTCTCGATTTTGCAATTCTGCGTACGTTAATGTCTCTGCTGGACTATAACTTATGGAAAGATTTGGGAGATGCACGTGTTCGGCCTTGTTTTTTTTCATCACGTTTTGCTGTGTCAAGGAGTGTTTAAAAAACGTTTTTTTTTTCTTTTGTTTTTGTGTTTATTTGGAATTTTGATAATGTGTAGGAAGTTATTAATGCGTATCACTTGAAAAAAAATTACTATGTATTTATTTTTTCTTTTTCTAAATGTTTTTGTTATTTGTATCCATGTTTTGTACATTAAAAAAAGAGTAAAGTTTGTAAATTATGGAACTTCTTTTACTATGAATGTGTGTTCAAATGGCTATTTCGCAGATAAATAATAGCTACTTAAAAAATATTGCTACTATATTATGCAATAGCATAGTTTTCTTTGTATTGCAAAATTCATATTCTTTCAAACTTTTACATATCTTTCCCCTCTTTTATGCTACCCTTTCATATATATCCATACTTTTTTCTACTAAGAAAATTTTCCAGATTTCCTTCTAATTTTTTTTTAAATAACACTGGTCAGATGTGGTAATCCCAAAACTTTCTTCTACCTTATACAAGTTATTACTTCCTGAAAAATGCAGCACAGCAGCGTCACCGGTTAGGTGGTTTAAACCAAAATTAAGTCTGCAACAAATTATGTCAACTTATAACTGAATCTGAAGTATGATGAAAATCCGTCCATTAGTTTCCGAGATAGAGCTATTGCGAACATCTTAAAAGAAAAATCTGCAAAACAGCACCACATGTTGGGTGATGTACACCAAAAACTAATCAGGATCACTTTTTTAACAAATAGTAACTGCATCTGATGTTTGATGTAAATCCGTGCATTAGTTCTTGAGATCGAAAGAGAGAAAGTATTGAGATGATTAGTTGCGAAATCGTGAAAAATGCAGCATAGCCGCGCCATCTGTAGGGCGATTAACGCCAACAACGAAGCAACTCTAATTTATATCAGGGACTAATTTAATCTGAAGTTTTAGAAAAATTCATCCATTAATTCTTGAGATAGAACAATTGCGATAATCATGAATAAAGCATCATGCAGCGCTATCGGTCGAGCGATTTGCACCAAAACGTAATTAGTACCATAATATATCAAGAACTAATTAAATCTAAAGTTTTATGAAAATCCATGCAGCAGTCCTTGAGACATGGCTATTATGGAAATTGTGAATAATGCAGCATAGCAGCGCTACTTATTGAGCGATGCATAAAAAATTAACCAGATCATAGTTTCAGGGTTGCAAAAAAAGCCGGCTAAAATTAAAAAAAGCCTGGCCGGTGGCTTTTATTGGTTCTAACCGACTTTTTTTGGCCAACATTTGCCTTTTTTGGCCATACTTGATACAGTGAAGAATTTTAATTACACATTTAATTACACATTTTTAAGTGTCTTTTAACTAGATTTAATGATATTTAATATTGGCTTCAAGTTCAATAAATTTATCTATTAAAATGAGAAATTGGGATTTTAATTGTGATTCATTATGAGAAATTGGGTTATAACCCAAATTTCAATAATGACACATTGATGAAATTGCTAGTGGTTTATAGTCAGAATTGCAAATATGTCAGCTAAATTATAAAATGGCTATACCAAGTGCTTTTTCTGATTTACATTGACCTTTTATCCCACCCTTGTTTTTCCATTTTTACTGCTTTATAAAATTAAAGAGGACAATGTTTACTTAGTTACATGTTTTATTGCTTAACTAATTTTAAGAGTTATTAAAATGTCATGTTTTATTCCATATAAACATTTAAAATCATACATATATAAAAAAACCACCATTTCTCACTATTGAAAATAGTATTATGAATTATGAATATTTCATAATATATTATATTTCACAATTTATTTCTGTATTCTCAATTAGCATATGCATGAATATATTCATGCAAGAGGGCATATATGCACTTTTAAATAACAAAGAGCTATTCAAAATTTTAATTCAACAAATTTTATTAGAACATTATTTATTGTTGTTTAATTTTATATAATTATGCATTAAACTCTCCTCAAATACTGAATCCTTCCTAATTTCTCTTTCAACATTGTTCATTCTATGACTTAATCTTTACATAATGGCCTGTAAGAATGTTTCCATGAATGCTTTGATGTGTTGCATTTCGTCATAATTTAATTAAATATAACTCTTAAGAATCTGTAATATAAGTAGAACTATGGAATATAGAAGTTTAAAACACATTTTTTGAGTATATTTTCTTTTTTCCAAGATTTATATATATATTTTAGACATAATGCCTTCACAGTTGACTTCTAGCGGTTATAAAGACTTATTTATTTGAAAAATTAAATAGAAGTGTATAACTTTTTTAGTAGTAAATAATTAAAAATGTATTTAAAAAAAAACAATCCGAATTTAATATGGATTTGATACAAATTAACACTTTAAAAATAAAAGCCGGCTTTTTTCAATTTTAGCCGGCTTATTTAAAGTGGATAAAACCAAAAAAAAGCCAGCAGGCTTTCTTTGGCCTGGCTAAAAGCCAGCAACCCTGCCTAGTTTATATAAAGATCTAACAGAATCTAAAATTTTGAAAAACTTCGTGCATTAGCTCTAAAATTAGACCACACACAAAATTTTTGTCCCATTCAGACAAATAGACTGCCTAACAGATTCACAGACAGACATTTTGTAAAAACTTTTTTTTCGGGTACTCTTATCCCTAAAACACATATATTTGTCCAAAGCCGGATTCCAAAAATTCTCACGAATCCAATATTTTATTCTTGTAAAGATAGAAGAAAGTAAAAAAAAAAAAATTGAATAATGATAACATTATATGCAGTTTAAAATTGACTTGCACATAAAACTGTAGACTATATATCATTTTCGGTCTGTACAATGGTTCGAGAACATAATTTTTCCTTTGAAATGTCAGTATTTTGTTATATTGTCGTTGTTACCGGACGTGCAGCAATAAACTAATTATTTCTTCAATGAAATTAATTATTTTCAATATACATTTTCATTTGTAAGTTCTAGGAAGTTTTTATTCTTATATATAATTCCCTTGTGCTCTTATCCTCTTCAGACCCTAGGGTTTATATGAGAATTTTTCTTAATTTCAATTATGGATTTATATTAACAAACTGATCTCTGAGAAGATTGAATAGTGAAAAAAATAAAATTTTATTTTTTGTACTCAACCCTTTCAGATCAGAATTTTTTTCCATTTTGTTAACAAAATTACTTTTATAACGTTCATCGTAGCTATCCAAATAGACTTACTGAAGTTTATAGATTATCTCATTGTCTGAATTATTACGAATGTATTTATTTTGTACACTATTCAATTCATATTTATATGATAATTGATTAAGGAAGAGTTTTTGAAGACGTTTTGAAAATAACGTATCACAACTGGATATGAAAGGGTATTACAACTTTCTAATGTTTTTGTAGTTTTTTCACACTTGATAGGTTCAGAAAAGTAACATTTCAAATTTAAAGAGTGAAATATATGCATAAAATAAAGAAATCGCCAACGGGGCAAAGAGAATTAAGTAATCTTTTATTATGATTATTATTATTATTACTAAATGGCAAAACATGAATGACGTCATAATAAGAAAGGCAAAGCCATATACTATCATTTCTATGTGTAGAAAGTAACTAATTAATTGTTAAGACAAAATAATACTCTGTGAAAAGATATGTACTATTAGTATATCAGACCCGAAAGGATTAAAATTTGATGATACATGGGGACTCAAAAAGGGCATAAAATAAATTTATATTTAACATTTTTTTTATTAATAGTCTATTCTACAAATGGTATCTTAACGCATGGTAAAATTATTTACGTTTACATTTTCGTACATTTCTGCTGCAAGTCATTTTTATCTAACACGTAGCTCGCTAAAAAAAAGAACAAATTGTTATTATCTTTAGTTCTGCTATCTCTTAGGCTGCATTCACACCAATTTCTGCTTTTTCTAAAATATTATTTATATACGTGAAAAAAAATGCAAGGTTTTTGATTTGACGAAAAATATTACCAGGTACAGATTTTCATATGAAATAGACCTGCCTTACTCATTGAAAATTAAAAGTTATATATGTACCTTGCAAAATTCTTTTACATTTATCAATGCGTTTTTTTCTTAAATTTAGTTTAAATCTTTTTAACATCTTTTGAAGTAACGAAATGATGTAAATTTGATTAATTAAAAAAGTACTTTCTCCCTATTCGTTTTTTCGCTAATCTTCCTTCCTCTCGCTTTCTGTTCAGCGAATCGAAAATAGAACAGGAAAATCATCAGTCCATTAGCTGTCTTGCCATAAAATCGTATTTTCCGAATATAACAGATATTTCTAATTTAGTTTGTTTAAACTAAAACTTGTTCTGTTGTTTAACTAGTATATTTTCTATATAGTATATAGTATTTTCTATTATAGTACTCTATTATTTTCTTGTTTGTGGTATATTCATTTACTGTTCAATTTAAATAAAAGCTTTTGTAATTTTTCTTTTAGTTTTCTAAATGTTTATTCCAGTCTTCTTTATTTTTATCTTAAATCCTCAAAATATTTTTAAAAAACCATAATTTATAAATTATTTAGTTTTAATTGAAACTGTAAAAAGAAAATTCTATTAAAGATATACTGATTAAAACTTAACTAATTCAGCAACAAATCCTTTAATATTTTTTTTTAACATAAAGTTATTGTTCTTGAGTCTTGTCTGATGAAATAGATAGTAGAAGACTAAAGTCTGGAATTATTGTTATTTTAAAAATCTAATCTAACAAATATTATTTTATTAAAACTCATTTATTCTGGGCATGATCGTATGAAATGAACAAGTAAAACAGTTCAAGAGAAAATCCGTAAATTGTGGTAAAACAACATTTTAAAATTCCAGTAGTTCAAACAGACATTTTATTTAATGTATTTTTTATTTTATCTAGACATATTTATTAATAAATTAATGATTAGTTTTATTCACATTAAAAGTTTCCCCTCCCATATGGCGTAAATACATGCCTTGATTACAGACTATGTTTATCTTTTATACCAATTTAATATATGTAGGTAATGTTTAAAAAAAGTTTTAAATATTGTTTTTAAGGTACATTTTTGTGATAATAATAGAGTCAATGAAGGAAAATGATTCGTTTAATAAATTGTCCGATTTCTCTGACAAAATTCGAAAAACTTAAATTTACTTGAGAAATTTAAGTGAATTTTAAAATGTATCTTCTTGTGAAATTTTGAAGATTTTGAGAAGTTTTTTTTAAACTATTCGCATAATTTTAAGTATGGGATTTATCATAAGTTAATTTGTTTGAAAGAGTTAATACGTATAAAATAATAGTAAAAACTGAAATTATTTTATATTTTTTATGTAGAGAAAAAACTTTATTGTAAATCAATACCATAAAAAATATTTCTCCCTTACCCCCCCCCCCCCAAAAAAAAAAAAAAATTAAAAAATATGCATAAATTTTTTTATTGCTTTAAATATGTCTATTCGCCCACCCCCCCTCTCCCAAATATATATATAAAGTTTTATCACTTTGAATATGCCTATTCACAAAAGAAATGAGAAATATCATTTTTTAATGAAGTGGATTGTGGCAATTAAAGGAATAGTGAAAATAAAATTGCTTTAAACTGTATTTATAACAATTGAAAGTTTACGAAACTTCATCACAATGTTTAATAAATAGGGATTGTAAAGTATAAATTAAACTAAATGTTAGAAAATCTATATCTTCATCATTTTTCGCCGAGTAAAGTCTACGAGGAACGGGAACTAATGCATGTACATATTCCTAAATATGGTATTAACTCTAGTTTGCTTGCATTTTAAGCCTTATAATTTTTCTTTTGTCTTATTTCCTAAAACTGATTAAATCCCTGTTTTCTACTTGTCAAGAAAACAAAATCTTAGCTTGACATAATAGTAATGCATGGACGATCCGTCTTTTATTTCTACATTTCAACGAACAATAGATACATTCTGTCATTACCTTTTATGTTGCTAATAAAACATAAAAATAAATACTCTGCCAAAAATAACGAATCTTGTTTCATCATTTTTAACCAACCTGTAACATCAAAATGCGATCTCTTACTGTAAGTGTGTCAAATCCAACTGTGTAAAAATTCGAATGGAACTGTGGAACAATGACCCACTGATGCCTTTTATAGCACATTTCTATCCAAGTTTTTCTTAAGTATATTGCTTTAAAAGCTAGAATATACACACTGTTACTTACCTACTTTTTTATTTTTAGATTTGGATGATTTTTAACACTTTCCAACAAAGTTGGAAAGTGTTCTGTCCGTCTGGCCATCTGTTTGCACTCTAACTCTCGTAAATATACTCGGATTGCCATGAAAATTTTGAAAGTTATTGACTTTTATCCTAGCACGAACCCTATTGCAAATAAAGTTTCTAGCATGATTAGTTTATTTACAGGGACAGTCAAAAGTTTTTCGTTACATTACGACCTATGGGAAATAACTGTTCGTTTCAAATGAATTTTGAAGATGTTACACTCTGTCAAACACATTCAAATTTATATGCATTTACTAAGTACACTAAAATATGCCTTCTGTAAAGTATGCGTTGAAAAGAATAGTTATTATTCGCTTACAGGGCCACGCATAAGAATTCAATTACATAATGGTAAAGAGAGGGGATTGTTTGCGACGTATTTTAATTATATAGGGTGATTCAAAATAACGTGGACAAATTGATATGACAAATCAGGCATACGACAAGGATAAAAAATCACGTAGGAACATAGGACTACAAACCCCTTGTTGAGTCACAAATACAGGGTGTTTCATTCTAGCTACGGCCGGTTTGAAAGTAATAATTTCCAGGAAAATATTAACATTGTAATGAAAATGGAACGACACGTACCTAATTTTGTGTGAAATGTGATAACGTTACGAAAAGGTCTGGAAAAACATATTGCTCAAGCAATCGATGATACCGTATAAACTGATTATCTCAGTCCAAAATGTGAGGTGCCAAGTGCGTATTGCTGGTGCGCATAATGCAAACTTCTACCACTTTTAATTGGTGTTATCACATTTAAAACAAAGGTGAGAATGTCTATTAAATGTTTTATTATAATTTCTTTCATTTTTCTGAAATTTATTACCGTGAACCCAAGTTGTGTTAAGATGAAACACCCTGTATTTGTGACTCAACAAGGGGTTTGAGGCCCTATGTTCCCATGTGATTTTTTTATCCTTGTCGTATGCCTGATTTGTCATATCAATTTGTCCACGTTATTTTGAATCACCCTGTATTAAACTATTTCATGTATAATAATATTGATATACGTCGGTGAGGTTTAATATAAGTTATTTCACGCATAATACGAAGTGCATAACATTTAAAGGGACACACAAAAGATTTCAAATTGTATATTCTATCCGAAGTACTAAAATAAACCTTTTTTACTCTACCAAAAATAACAAATCTTGTTTCATCATTTTTAACCAACTCGTAACATCGAAATGCGAGTTCTTAGAGTAAGTATGTCAAATCCAAATGTCTAAAAATTCGAATGAACCTGTGGAGCAATGACCCAATGATGCCTTTTTATAGCGCATTTCTATACAAGTTTTTCTTAAGTATATTGCTTTGAAAGCTAGGATATACACACTGTTACTTACCTACTATTTTTATTTTTAGAATAGGATGATTTTTAAACCTGGAATGTTGCACATTTCAACAAGCCGAAAATGAAAATGAGAGCTCGTGCTTTAACCCTTTTCGGTGCAAGCAAATTCTATTAGTAAAATGAGAAATTGTCGATAGACACCGGGATTTATAAAGGACTTGTCTAGATATTACGAATTCCTTAATTTAAGTTTTCATTGTAAAATCAAAATTATATTAAAACGTTACTGGTGCCGTTTGCAAGCTTGGAATTAAAATTAGGTGTTGCCAGCCCGGCAACACTGCGCAATAAGAAAGGGTTAACAAAGTTAAAAAGATATTCAGGTCTTGGTATTATAGTATACTGTACTTGGGTACAGTACAGCAGTCGAAACCTTTCTGTTTTCTATTATACAGGTACTTACTTGAAGTAAACTTCAGCAACGTATATTAATTTCATAAAATGTTAAATAGTTACTTTAATTAAAACGCGCTCCAAACAATGCTTCCGCCTATCTCATTATGTAATGAAATACTATTGTTTGATCCTGTAAGTGAATAACAAATTTTCTTTGTGCCACAGATTGTACAGAATGCATATTCTACTACGTACTTCATGGATTCATTTCGATTTTATTATATTCGGAAGAGTGTGATATATTAAAATGCACTTGAAACTATTATTTCTGATTGGCTTTAATGGAATGGAATACTTTTGATTGTAACTGTAATTAAACTATAAATCCGATTTTCATAAAATTTTAAATGATTTTCGACAAAATTATGCTACAATTACATATTGTCAAACGATTAAAATGCATTTGAAACTTGGTGCCATGGTAAAGACTATAGGTTAGGTAGTATTACTTACGAAATCTACCTAAAATCGGACCCGAAAGGCTTAAGGTCTTGTCTGTCCCGAAGCAACTCCGGCTGGATCAGCTAATAATAAATAATAATAATAAATCAAGTTAACCGTTTAATGCCATGTGCCATGTCTGGCACATACTTAAAACATAATTTTCATTGTGTGTCATAAATTTGGCCAATATGATCACTGTCGCTGATTAAAAACAATTCAATGAATGTATTAAAACTTGTTTTGTCCATGTTGGATGACTGCAAATTTGAATTTTTTTTTTCGAAAAGAAAAGAAATTTTGATAAAGTTATTAAGGTAAGATTTACTTGCTTTATTTTTACTGAGTACTTAAAAATATTAATATAAAAAAAAGTTGTAGAGTGTTAAGCAGGTAAAATTAATTATTTTAAGCTCATATAGTTGCATAATACAGTAAAACCCCGATAATTCGGATTAATTGGGACCGAACCCAATCCGGATTATCCGGAGAATTACAAAAAAATGAAATAAAATAAAATATACGTACAGAAAATCACCTTTATGTTAAACTTATTGAATATTTACAGACAGAAAAAATGTTTACTTTGAATAATTCTTCGGAAAAGATGTCAGAAAAAGGTTTTTTTTTTAAAATTCAGAATACGAAGACGAAACAAGTTAATGTTATGAAAATTAGCCAATCGCTTCTCAAATTAAAAAAAAAAAAAAAAAAAATGGCCAAACCCATCCGGATTAACGGGCTCCGAATTAGCGGGGTTCTACTGTATATATATATATATTATATGATCAAATGGATTACGTCTGATAATATTCATTTTAATTAAAATTCACTAAAATCACAGACGGTACAAATAACTAAATTAAAAACATAAAAGCATTAAATAACAATTTCATAAAAAGTTTCGGATTCTTTCTAAATCCCTCATAAGCTATTTCAATGTCTAAGTCAACCAGATTTTTAAAAACCCTTGAAAGATGAAATAATTGATGAGTGATTTAAAAAGAATCCGAAACGTTTCATGAAATTGATTTAATGCTTTTATGTTTTTTAATTTAGTTATTTGTATTGTCTGTGATTTTAGTGAATTTTAATTAAATTGCAAAATATAGCAGGACACTTCTTTAAAACTCTTTTTTGTGTACATATGGCTCACATCATAAAATATCAAATTTTAACTGGAGATTTGAAATTTAATTTAGTTTTTACTATTCTTCTCATTATGATATCGATATATAATTTTCAGATTAAAAAAAATCGTGTAATAAATGGTTATTATTTATTATTTTTTTAATTGTAAAAATAATAAGTTTGTCTAAAAAGATATTGGTATATATAACAAAGATTTTTACGCGTAGAGGCAATTTTTTAATATGGAATCTCTTTTGCAACTTTTTAACCATTCACTTCAAATGCTTCGTTTGCTTAATCATATTCATTAATCAAGGCGTATGTCGTCGGTTTTATGTTAATAGTTATGTTCTCTACTTTACTATCACGAGTAAGTAATGGACCTTGACCGTAAATCCGCTTCTGTAAATGATTGTTGATAGTTTTAAAAGAACTATCCTTAATCTATTTATCACTTGATTAGCATATTATTCGCTAATTGTGCGTGTTCCGGCATTTTGACAGCATGTTTAAAAAAAAAAAGTCCAACCAAAAGTAAATAAATTAAAACTCCCTTGTACAGGATATTTGTTTACAAAATATATCATTTTAACATGTCACGTAAAACTTCAGTGTTTAAACTTTCACTGTTACTATTTTTTTTTTTATTTTTTTTTTTTTTTTAATCTGACAACTGAATGACAGCACCCTTAAAATTATTTCTTTTTTTTTTTCATATTGAAAAGTATTCTAGCAATTTTTTGTTATTAAATGTTTTAATTTTTTGCTTTCTTCTTTCTTTAGAAGAAAATACTGGTTTCGTGAAATTTTTCAAATACCGGATTTTGGCGGATTTACTCGTTTTAGAGGTCAGAGAACCCATGTTATTACAAAATATCTGTCTGTGAGCGTGTCTGTCACTCTTTATGTGACAAAAATTTGTGGGCGCTCTATCTCAAGAACTAAAGCTCGAAATTTCACAAAACTTCAGATTCTGTTAGTCCTTGATATAATATGATGCAGATTCCTTTTTGGTGTATATCTCCAACATGTGTCGCTGCCATGCGATATTATTGATGATTATCGCAATAGCGCTATCTCCGGAACTAGTGCACGAATTTTCATCAAATTTCAGATTCAGTTATTCCCTGATAAAAATTGGTATTCTTCAGCTTTTGGAGTAAATCGTTCAACAGGTGGAGCTTCGATCCAGATATTTTAGATTTTCATCAAACTTCAGATTCTGTTAGAAGTTGACATAAGTTGTTGCTGATTAGATTTTGTTGTAAATTAACTAACTGGTGCCGCTGCTATGCATTATACATTTCTGAAAGAATTAACATATATGAGATAGAAGAAAGATTTTGAATTGCCACATCAGACTAGTTTAAAGTAAAACTGTGTTCCTTTTAAAATGTTTATTTAAATTCATTGAAAACGTGCTACATTATAAAACAGTATCAAAGATTTTAACTGTATTTAGATTTTTAAGAGAAATAGATAATACGGATTTTTCAATTTAATTTATTTCGCTATAATAGAGAAAGGTTGAATGATCATATATTTGTCATTTTGTGAAAATCGGCTTAGGAATTTCTTAATTTTCACTGCATTGTTTTCTAATTTCTTAAACTTTCTACCTTAAATCATGATTAATTTAGATATCTGACTGACAAATCTTATTTTAGAAACAAATATTTATTAACAAACATAAAACCTTAAAATATTACCAATTAGATATATTTCTTTATTTCACAATTGTGTAAAATTGCAAAAAGGATAATATTATCCGTGTTTTACCGTGGACAAAGTAAAATTATTTATATCTATATTATAAAGGCCAAACGTATCTGTGCATAACGCATACGTCATTTTTCGAATGGCAACACTTTCACATGCAATTCGGTTTCGTAATTTTCGGTACTGCAAATTTTATACTTCTAAATAGGGCACATTTTCAATTTTTACACCAAAAAAATGTTTTACATGTACATTTTTAAAAAAAATGTACTTTTAAATGCAGTTTGTTTGAAAGCTGTATCTCAATAAATTCTTGACATATTAATTTTTTTGTAGCTTTTAGTACGAATTTTGTAATTGTGGCAACACAAATATGCTATTTTCTCTTAAAATTGATAAAAGTTGAAATGTGCGCATGTAAATTTTGAGAAGATAAAATTCTGACGCGTTTAGATTTCACGTGAAATTCTAAGATCGTGTCAATTTTAAATGTACATTTTTTTTTCATACGCATTTATACCAAACATAAGAGGCTTAAATTATAACCTCATCTTGATAACTAATCTTTATTACATTTTGTTTTAATATATTTTTACATATGCGATTAAAATTTAATTTTAATAATTTCGACAACTGAGTTTTATAGAAATAGTATTTTTTTTTTTTAAATTTTTGTTTTAAATAACAAATAATATTCGTTTGAGAGTTAGACTGACCATTGTAAGATGCATTTTTTTGTTTTAGTTAATTTTGTAAGGTTTATTATAAATCAATGAAACAGTTCCTTCTTAAATATTTACTTTCGTCGAAATTCGACGGGTTCCACCTTGTCCTAATAAATATAAACGCGTGGATGGATTTTAAGAAGTGTGCTATCAAATTGTTTTGCACTTCCCGGGCGTAACAAGCTGTAGTATAATAATGTAATAACATAGTATATAAATAGTAAGTATATTATTCAAAGTTTCCTGGAATAACCGGATATCTTCAAACGGATTATAAAAGGTCGTTTTATTAATCCTTTCGCGACGAGTGGTGCGTATACGTACCGTATAAGATACCACAACTCACTAAATTTGAAAACCAGTATTTGGAACAAAATGTGCGGTTTGGTTTAATATTAACCCTTTTGGGTCTAATGCATTATTAATAGTATATGTAATTTAATGGAGTATTATTTTGCTTTATTAAATACTTTTTATATTTACATATAGTATAATTTAATATTTACATATAGTATATGTCTATGCATTTACTATATAACTTTATTTAATTATTTAATAGAAATAATAATTATTATTAATTATTATTTGCTTAATTCACTTTGCACCGTTTGTGATTCTTTTATTTTAAACATACATTCCACTTTTTAAATTTAAAATAAAAATTACTTTACTGAAAGAATCACATGTAATAAAACGTAAAAAGTATTAAAAATTTGTAATATAAGTTAAATCTTATTGTAATACAATATTTTCTGAACATCTCAAAAAATTATTCCTTAGCCTATTGTCACATGAATATTAAAACAATAGTACACAAACAACAACATTCATTACCTTACAGACAATGACATATTTATTAAGCACTAATTAATCTATTTCGATTGCTATTATTAATCTTATTAACGTAAAAATAATTTTTTTTCTAAACAGAAAAAAAGTTAGACCAAAAAGGGTTAAAGAATTAAAAGTTTTAGAACAGTTAAAAGTAACAAAGTTATTAAACGCACAAAATTGTCAATGCATTTACTATTTTAAATATGTTTCAGAAATTTAATGAAATAAATCTCTGAAATCTTTAAGTGATTTATACTGCACAATTATCCTATATATATGTATAATATTTCTCCAGTCAATATTCCTTTTTTATCAAGTAACAACGATGAATGAGGTATAATTTGATAGAATGTTTTGCTCACGTCTGACACTCATACTGAATTTTCGAGATGTGTGATTTATAACTTTAAGGACTTTATTCCCAAACTTATGTAAAATATAGTAATGTAGTAAAATGACTTTATCTATATAATAAAGACCAATCGTATCTGTGCGTAACGCATACGTCATTTTGCGAATGGCAACATTTCACATGCAATTCGGTTTTGCAATTTTTTCGTACTGTAAATTTTATACTTCTAAACATCGCACATTTTCAATTTTTACATCATCGTATAGAAAAAAAATGTACTTTTAAATGCAATTTGTTTGAAAGCTGTATCTAAATTTATTCTTGATACATTATTTTTTTATAGTTTTTTAGCACGAATTTTGTAATTGTGGCAACAGAGATGCGCCATTTTCTCTTAAAATTGGTAAAAATCGAAATATGCGCATGTAAATTTTGAGATGAAAATTATGACGGTCTTGGATTTCACGTGAAATTTTAAGATCGAGTCAATTTGAAATATTTTTTTTTCATACGCATAAATACCAAACATAAGAGCCTTAATTGATAACTTCATCATAATTATTGATGTTTATTATTATTTGCTGATTACATATTTAACACAACAACACATTTTTGCTATTTTTTAATAAACGGTTTATATAGCTGAAATCCGGTCCTTAGTTTTATTAATGAGTCTAACCCCACCCCCCTCTCTAGGGGGAAAAAAAGTAAAAAATGAATTAAAAAAATTATTTGAAGTTTCGTTTTTAGAACGTCATGGTATACATAAAGAATGAATGCATAAAATGAATACAATATGCAGAAAAATGAATTTAAATATTGCAGTTTTGAATCATTTAATGAGTTACATACATTCCCAACTTACAAAAAATCAGTTTCTTGTTTTTGACTGGAATTCAATCCTTAGAGTATATATAATTATGCACAAAAAGATTTAAAGTGATATCTCAGTTATTAAGAAAGATATGAGCAAAAATATTGACTACATTTTTCAACCAGGAAAATATAATAACTACAATGATTTTAAATTTTTTCCTATAAAATTCATTTAAAGAAAAAATATATAAAAAAAAGGAAAAATTTATATTATCGTCATTTTTTTGTTGTAAAATATAGGGTTATCCGATCATCCGATTAAAAAAGTGAGTATTTTGTCTTTAAAGTTCTAATTTTAAATTTTTTGGACTCATTAAAATACATTTGTTAAAAATAATACCTTTTCGGGTGCACATTCTTCATATGCCTGTTTTTGTGCTACCATATCATTTGCGATTTAGCGTTTACAAACTGCCTACAATTATTCTCTGAAAAACTTGGTCTTTTTAACATTTGAGGAAACTTCTCATCTCACTAAAACCTAACCCTTCGTGTGTTTTGTTTTATTATTATTGTCTGATTAACCTTACTTTCAGTATAATCTTTTAAAATTTTATTTAGACAGTCATTTTAATTCTTGTTTGACGCAACATGTCCATAGAGCCATTAAATCTTACTCAAATAACCGTCCAAACCTTATAAAATGAAGTGTTCTAATAAATACAATTACAGTAATCCCTTAACATTCACGAGTGTTAGGTTCTCGAAAAATTCCGCAAATGTCTGAATCGCTAATGTTGAGATTATTTTCCCGTACATATAAAGGGGTTAGGTTCTAAATATATTAGGTTTTATTATTATTATTTTGTAATGTGAAAAAGCAATTGAAATAATATATATATATATATATATATATATATATATAAAGCATTATACATTAAAAGTACATGTTTTAAATAAATTTGAATACTTATAAACGTATTGTACAAAATTTATTTGCTAGTATATTGAGAAAAAAAAATGTTTGACAATACAGATTTTATGTTTGTGAATTTTCATGTAAGGAAAAGTTGCGGCCTGGATTTCTATTTTAAATTTAAGAACCCTCTCCGAATAAAGTATTTTATTGTGTTTTCCATAAGTTGTTGTTGGTATTTTAAAATTTGACCGGCAATTTTTGCAGAAATTAATTCACTTGTAATAAAAGTTTGAAACTTAAACTTTAGAAAATCGAAAGAAATCTGCATAAAAAAATAAAGGAAATTAATGATCTATGTTTTCCCACGACACAAAGGCTAAAATTTTTGCAACTTAGGTCAAACAGTAATGCAGTAGGCAATACAGTAATAAGTGTCCAGTGTTAGTTTTACTAATTAGTGAAACCTAATGAGTTTGCTTTGCTAAGAAATATTCTTTATAAAATAATATTTGCGAATAACTAAGTTCAGTCTTCGCGAATGTTAAAATGTTCCGCATTTTTTATTTCGCGAATAATCAAGACTCGCAAATGTTAAGGGATTATTCTACTAATAAATTGGAATTATTCTGCTGTAAACATTATTACAAATTCCTACCATTGCCATTTGTTTCTGTTCATTGTTATTTTGAAAACACAATGTTCTTCTCACCATTCAGAGTCTTATCATTCCTAGATCAATTTACGTGATGTTTGTTCTCAATACCAATAACAAGAATAATAATGGTTGCAACAATAAATCAAGTGATTTTATCTGAATTGAAATATCATGTTTTCTTTGAATTAAAGAATAGATACTTCTTAAAATATTAAAAGAAGGCTAAAGAAGAATTAAAAAAACACTGTTGACTTTGGAAGAAATCAAAAATACTTTCGTATGATTTAAAAGAAATCTAAGTATACAGTTAAACTGTATAATTACACTTAAATTTTCTCAACATATCTGTTAAAATTTTAGAGATGCTGTAAAAGTTATGATGAAAATAAATGCTAATGTTTGAGCTAAGAAGAAAGAAAGAAATGTATTTACTTTTACATAATTTATATATATATTATGTAATTTATATGTATAATTTTATCTGTACAAGAAAATTATTTGCCTTTTTTAAATTTTTTTACGAAAATAATTTATTTATCATTTTTTATCTTGAGGGTGTTGTCGATTGTACATATAAAACACAGATGTCTTTATTCATAAGCATTTTAGTGGACTGCTATCATTTTTGGCATTTATGTATTTTTCAAATATGAATCTCTTAGATTTATGTACACAACTGATACTAATAAATTAATGAATACATATTTTAATAATTTGGTAATAAAAATCAAATTCTTACCTTCTATCACAACTTCTATGCCATCTTGAAACCTAGCTGTTATCTACGTTTTGTTTCGGAATGATTTTAATGCATTTAAATGCGTGCCCAATTCAAACGGAAAAACTCTTCCCTTCAAAACTGACGATATATTAAAGATAAAATAGCGTGCTGAGTTGAAGTGTGCTTGGTTGGAAAATCGTCTGCCGCTGCAGTAAAACTGAATGTACATCGACCTTCGGCAACTGGAGAGTTGACGCGCTCTATTTGCTAATGCAAAGTTTCTATTTACGAAGCTGTTTGGAAAAGGAATTTTTATTTTATTACTTTCACTAGTTTTTCTGCTATTTTTGGCTCTTTCGTTTCCCTTTCAATCCTGTAGCACCGTAAAGATTGCTGCCGATAAAAATATAAATCGCGCGCGCGCGTTAAATTGTATTTGTTTAATTAGATACATTTAACTGAATGGTTTTAAAATTCTTCCTGTCTTTTTTTTTTTTTTTTTTTTATAAAAGGCGATTAGGTTCGATTACATTTAATAGAATGGTTTTATTGCTCGTCTTCCTGTTTTGTTTTTATAAATTATAATTATATTCGATTTTCTTATCTGTTGGTATGAGAATGCACTGAAACACATTAACTGTAAAAAGATCTTACTGTGTCATTCATAATGGAACGTTTGTCTAATGATTATGATTCAATTATTTCAAGATTTTGTTTACTTTATGCATGATAATTCCTAGAGATATTGTTGATAAAACTAGTAATAAAGAACAGTGTTATATGACATATAAATAAACACTTTCCCCCCTTTCCCCCCACTAACTGTCTGTCTGCTTTTCATGAATATTTGTTTACCTTTCGTTCTTGTCCTTACGTAGAGGATCTGATTTCCCGATGAGTCGATTCACGCGCTTTCTCTCTAAAATTTAAGAAGAGCCCCAAAATTATTTTAACTTGAGTCCTATTTTTAGGACTTTCCAACATAGGTGAAAATTGCTTATCATTTCGGTTTATCTGTGTGTCGGGAGCTTAGCTAAAAGCCCAAACACATTTGACTAATTAAACTTCAGTGTCAGCTCGTTTATTGTGCGAGGCGGTGTTTTTGATCTTAATGAGTTTTCCAGTTATCTGGCAAAAAGAAAATCTTTCCGTCAAATAGGGTGGATTGCTTATCTCCCAACTCCTTTTGTTAATTTACCTCCGTTCTTTTATGAAGAAACCGCAAATAATCCTATACAAAAGACTTCTCCATTTTTTCCAAGAATTAAGTTTAAGGAAAGAGTATTGCAATCTGTGTTGAGCCTAAGGGAATGCTATAGGCGGCTTAGCCCCCCTCTCCCCTCTCCTTAAAACATTTTGAGTCTCCCCTGGAAAAGATTCCAAGGTCACTAAATGAATTTATATTCCGAAAATCCAAATGAAATTCTGTTCAAAAAATCTAATTTATTTTCGAGGACCTTTTCACAGTTTTGCAAAAATACTAAATTGTAACTAAAAAAAGTGTTACAACACTTGCTTATCCTATTTGCACATATGAAGCTAACACGATGTTTGATATTGAACTAGTTATACACTCTAATTTTTTATCATCGTATTCTTTTCTGGGCATAAAATGAAGTTATTACAACACTTTAATAAGAAACATAGTACCTACAATGTGAAATGCACTAATTTATCTTTCTGCGTCACAGAAAGAGAGAGAGTGAATGTGAGCCCCCCTCCATTACTCACGGCCTTGCTGTGTGTTTGTCAACGTTCTAATACACTCGGACTGACTCTTTTTATATATTATAGACATATGTTTACTGTAGCTCTATTGCTATTGAAAATGAAGTGTGCAGCATTTATAGTTCGTTTACAGGAGCCGTCCAAAGCATTCTATTACTTTATGCAATCAATGAAAAAGAAAAGTTCAAATGCATCTTGATGATGATATACCTATTTAAACATAATGAAATTGATATGCATTTATGAAGTGCACGGGCTTTCTGTGGAATGCGGTGTGATAAGCATTTATGATGAACTAATATTATAAATCTATTGGCGAGTGATATTACACATCTGTTGGTCGGTTCATCTTTGACCTTTTGCCCTTACGAACACGTGTTTGCTGCAGCTGATGACGAGTTGTATTGTTTTAGCTCGAAACGCGTCCTGCATTGTTTTTTATTTAGTTTATGGTGAATTTAACAAAGCGTATTCAGTTATTATTTATCACTAGTTTATTCGATTCTTTTTTTGCTCATTTCATTTTATTTTTATTAATTTATTTTTATTAATTTATTTTTATTTATTTGTTTTTGTTATTGGAGTAAGATAAATTTGTATATCGAAATCTATTAATCAGCGGCTAATTAGAGCTCTGCTGCGAGCTTTTCATTTAGCCCTGTGATAGTACTTTCGTTTAAAGGGTTACATATGGTTAAAATTTGCCAAAATTTACTCTAAGCTATTTTTGACGAAATCCAATTTCAAAGGTTTGTGAAAAGAGTGTAATTCTTTTCTTCCTTCTTCCGCTTCCGGTATACAATGCCCTTCTAAAAAGAATCTACATCATTAGGAAACTAATGATTAAAATTTCATTGCAGTTTATTAGTCCTTTGTTTTCAAGAGAAATTTATTGCTAACGTTTTCCTCTTATCGAGTCAATTTATCATCTTCTATGAAGATCAATTTGAGACATTTTTCTTTTATCCATCTTACGACATACGCTGATAAGTAGAGAGAAAGTTTGTTAACAGTTTTGCCCGTCAACCAATCCATCATTTTTTCTTTCTAGTTTTCCTCCTAATATTTTTCTTAATTTTGTAACCATTTTTTATATCGTGATACTCTGCTACAGTTGTGAATAGTAATTTATGCAAAAGTTATGTATATATAAAGTAGGTTTGATGCTCTCCCCGGGTTCTTAGATAGTGTATGTCGAGTTCTGCTATTAATCGTCAAAGCTCCTATGAAATATGATTAAAAAAAGAACTATTTCCATTAAGTTTTAACTGAATTTCCTTTAAAAAAAGTGCTATTTCAATAATGGGTGGATAGCAGTCATACATACAGTTAAATATGCCAAAGGCGGATTCATTTAAGATTGAAATAAAATTCTGCCTCAGACAGAAAAAGTTTGTAGACATCCCTTTCACAGAGTATTAACCCTTTCTTTGGATAAAAATTAAAACTAATGTATCTTTAAATTCTTAATAAACATGAAATTTTTGCACATATTTTTATATATTTATAGTAACTTTGATTTACACTACAAATTGATTGCACGCAAAAAGAAAATCTCGTCTTTATAATCATCGAGTGTATACGACAACGATGTCGTCTTGCATGTAGCAGTTTCTGGATCAGAACACAACTAAATTTTCACCGCTTGCATTTTCTTTACCTATTGAAAAGAGCGTATAAATATTTCGGGAAAAAATATTCTTGTGGTAATATTCTTGCTGTTTGAAATTCGACGAAGAAATCGCCCCTTGTTATATTATATTACCAACAAATATTCACAGTTGACTAGATGCGAAATTATTTCGGGAGAAAATGAAAGGGTGCTGAAAATCCCCATAAAGTGTCAATGTCGTAGCTATTTTTTATGAATTTATCGCAAATTACGTGACCCAACATTTCGCAGTCATTTACAGTAATAGAATCATCCTAATCTCCCTAAACCACTGTCATCAGTCTGTGAGGCAACTTTCTGATTTCTGGGAGTGAGACTGATCAATACATGTCATTAAAATATAAGGTTTTTTTCCATTAATAGTATTTCCTAGCGGAATTTTCTTTCGCTTTAAATAGTATCTTTAGCTGGGACCTCAAAATAAATGCCCGTTTCTGCGCGTTACACACATTTTTTTTCGTATTTCAGAGATTTCTTGGAAATCTATTTGTTTAAAAAAGTGGAACTGAAAAATTTCCGGCTTAGATAGATTTCGCTGTATTTCAGAATTAAATACCAATATTGTTTACTTGATACACGATATTATTTTTTAAGGACTAATTCCATTTAGTTTTAACAAAATTATGAAAGTTATCTTAAAAAAAGCTGAATAAACTGAATTAGCAATGCAGGTGATTTTATTAATGTATTAATGCATAATGATTTTAGTAATGCAGGAATAGTAGTCATACATATTTCAAAATTAAATGACAATAGTGTTTATATGATACACAACTCATTATGATTCAGTCTTCTGAGAAAATTTTCAAAATAATCATGTTTTTGCTGTAGATCTCGGTTTACTCTTTTGTTCTGGGTTCAATAGGAGTTGAGATAACAGAGGCTACTGTAGTAATCAAAATACAGTATTAGTCAAATTTATTCAGCTTTGAATGAATTAGTTTCGGATTCTTTGAATCGTGCTTTTAGTATAAAACCACATTGTGAAGTTATATTAAGGCTTCCCTTTTTTTTTTTTTCACAAGAGAACATGGAGCATCGATAATGCCTGGCCGTATAAATCAGTATTGTTTGGTACGGATTTAACTTCATTTGCCGCCCGTTGTTATGTAAAAAGACATTCAATGAATCATTTGTTTCTGGCACCTTTTTTCTTAGGAGGAAAAATGCAAACTCTTCCGAAAAGCTAATCCTGTTTGAATCAAGACATGATTTATAATAACTTACAAAGAGGAAGATATAACAATGAGTTCTGTAGTGCTTCAACACACATAATGACAATGCCTAGAAACTAATGATATAGAGCACCTTTTTAAACTTAATACAGTAAAACCTCCATAACGGACACTCCCGAATAGCGGACACCTCTATTTAACGGAGAGTTTTCCAATCCCCATTCCCAAAAACTAAATTTTTTTATGTTTAACCTCTGAATAACGGACATTCAAAATAGCGGACACTATTTTCGGCGATAAAGGATGAAAAAGTATTTTTTAACAGGAAAAAAATGAAAAAAAAAAGTAAAAAGGTCTCTAAATTTATCAGGTCAATGTGTCTCAAATTTTGTGATCACAGATAAATGTAGAGGGAGACTGAGGAAATTTCTCGTTCACGTTCATTGTTGAATTCAGGGAGTTGCCTGGGAGTCCCAGAGCATTTAAATGTTTATGTGCCCCGGGAGATTTTATGATTTTATGTTTTTAATGAACAAAAAATGTAATCCCTATCCGCTCTCGGAACTCTATAATGACCAATAACATCACATTGAAAAACAAATTACACGTAATCGCAAGCAAAAGCAAACTTTTGTAACATTTTTTTTTTTTTTTTTTTAATAAGAATGTAATAAACAACAGTTAATGTCAGTTAAAGCAATTTTATTTAAGTTTTATTGCTTAAAAATAATTTTAATTTCTCATTAATCATATAAAAGAGGTTTTAGAACATATAAATATCAATTAATGAAATATTAAGCATTTCTTAGCGATTTAGGTAACCTCTGAGGTTTACTCAATAGCGGACAATTTCTGTGTTCCCGAGGTGTCCGTTATTTAGAGGTTTTACTGTATTCTGATGTGTAGTTTTTACAACATTGTTGTTGTAAGAAAAGTGATTAAAGTCCATTTTCTATCGAGCAGCCGGGAAGTTCTAAAGAGCTTAGTTCGTTAGAATTTTTGCAGCGAAATTATCTGTAAAGATTATTTTGCTAACTATAATTTTGCCTGAAATAAAGGGTTTAACTAATCGGAAGTTTGCAATGCTTCAGATATGAGAAATATTTCGGGTCATGAATTAATTTCATAGCATTGTAAATTGTAATGGTTTATATATACTGTGTAATGTCATGTTTCTCCGGGAGTAAAACCCGATTTTATATTACTTTTGATCTAAAAGATGTAAATCTTATTTTCAGAGGATTTTCAATGTATGAACAACGATTTCTATTCATCCATTTAGGTTTTTTTTTTTTTAATTGATACATATTTTTAATAGTGATGTCATTTTTAAATACTTTTAATTCTATCGACTCCAAAATGGCAAAGTAGTTTAGTATTGATAGGAAAATGTCCGTGAAAAATTACTTGGTTTTGGCAAATTTATATAAAAAAATAATTATGATAAAACGAAAGTTAATGACGTTACTTTTTTAATGATGAAAGCTTTCCTCCATTTTGAAATAAAGGTCGTAGTTTTCAACAATAAGAGTTTTCAAAATTATGTAATCTACTATATTTTTTATGAATAAAAACATATGAGGGAACGCAATTTTCATCTTGTTTTAAACACGAACTATATAATATGAACTTTAAAGGTTCTTCACTAGAGAATATTTTTATAATTAATTTTTGTTTATTTATACAAATACATGATTTCGTTTTGAAAATGAGTGAGCCAATAATTATTACATTTGAAATGTAGTAATAGTTTCAGGGATAAAACTTAATGAGAGAAGATATATATTATTATTAATTGTAGTCCATATTCTTTACTATTTTACTCTGTTCCCATTTTTCATTTTTAATTGAGTGGCTTGAAGATCGAAGTAAGTTGAAACAGTTAAATATTTTCTTTTTACAGAATTTTCATTTCAAACACTACTACTTCGAGTAGCATACTATCGTTTCGTTGCAAAAACTGTCACTTTGACAAGTTTCTCAACGAGCTGAAGGTACGATCTCAAAGGAAGCAGTTCATTGTCGTAGATTAAAAAAGCAAAAATATTGTTTGCCCGCATTTGTTCAGATATCATTTACTGATACAAGAACCGAATTTGAACGAAGATATTTGAGCTAAAGATCATGTGCATTGGAAGGATGATTTTTATGCGTCATTTTTTCAGATGATAAGCAATTTAACCCTTTCGGGTCCGAATTTTTTTTCGATTTTTAGAAAAAATTACTTTTATGCTAATAACATTAATACTATCTATCTAAATAGATTAATTACTGTTTAACGAGTATTTTACAGTCTGAAAGATAAGGAATGCTGTTGTTTTGTGTGCTATTCAATTTATATTCATATTACAAAAAACTAAGGAAGAATTTTTGGAAATGTTTAGAAAATGTTTTATTACAATACGATTTAACTAATCTAACAGCTTTCTAATAATTTTTGGGCTTAATTACGCACGATTTTTTCAGTAAAGAAACTTTAATTTTAAATTTAATGCGTGAAATATATATTTAAAATAAAAGAATCGTAAACGGCGCAAGGATAATTAACCAAATAATAATGATTATTGCTATTACTAACTATCTAAATATGAATGAAATCATATAATAAATGCATAGACTTATACTAACATTATTACATGTGAATGGTAGCAAAATTATTCGTTAAAACAAAATAATATTTAATTAAAAGACATGTACTATTAATAGTACACCAGACCCTAAAAGGTTGTCTTTGATGGCCTAAATGGTTGGAATTAATTTTGGCATGATGACGTCAACCTTCTTCAATAAGCAGAAAGGAGACTGTTTTATTATGACTTGGGATACCTCTTCTTTTGATGGAACTAAAAGTATTGCCTTTTTGGAAGGTAAACAGACATCTAAAGTATGTATGAAAGTACTCGATGTTCACATATTATCAATTTCTGAAATTCTTGGTGTTATGAAATATTTGTACCAACAGGATAATGCACTGATTCACGCATCAAAATTCGCTAAAATGGTTTGCTGATAGCAATGTCCATGCCATGGTCCGTACGTAGCCCTGTTTTAAATTCAGATGAGATTGTTTGGGGCATTCTGGGTCACAATGTATATGTTTCTGAAGACAGTTCTCCAACGTTCTCGAGTTGAAAAAAGAAATTGAACGAAGTTAATTTGATATAAAGCAGGATATTTATACAACTTCATAAACAACAAGTCAGCTAGGATATTTGCTGTCATTACTAGAAATAGATCTATTATCGCATGATAATTCAACAACAATAACAAAAAAATGTAAAAAGTCTTTATGTTTATGAGACAGCAAATTTGTTCCATTTATCAATTTTCGAGTTGAAATTATTTCTAATTTTATTTACTGTAAAATTTTTTTTGGCACATGCTTTTCGTTATGTGCATAAATATATTTTTAAATATTGAATTATTAAAATATTATTTCGAAATATCAGTGTATTCATATTTATGAGACGCACTATATATACATACATGTTGTCTTTCCAATAATTAGAACAGTATGAATATGAAATAGTTAACAAATATATTTATATCAGAGCAGTAATGGAAAAAAAAACTGTAATTTGCTGTTACTTTTTGTTCTTTTGTTTTCTAGAAAATAGTTAAATGATTTTTTAAAGAATTTTCGACGCTTTCTGAGCAGAAAACGTTCCGAGCATTTTTTGGATTTAAAAAGTAAATTAGCTTCGTCTAAGATTATCTTCGTTTTAATTTTTTATATGTCTGCTCTCTAATTTTTTTAACTGTGTGTGGAAACAACATTGAAATGTGAGTTAAAAGAGTGTTTCAGTTTTTCCCCTCTGAAAAACGCCTGTGGTGTGAAAACATTTAATTAGTTATGGTTCACAACACAATGTTATTAGTGACACTAGTTGAACTTGGATATGTGTTTATTTACGGTGGCTAATAAAAGATGTTTTGTTTGTTAACAAGTGAAAAGTGCTAGAGATTTTCTGGTTTGATAAATATATCGCTTTTTTTTAAATTGACTGCTGACACTTTTACTTTTTACAGATAACGATACGTTTATTGTTTATTATTTAGTATTCATTAATGTTAATAGGTTCAGGTAAATAATAAGATACTTAAAAGATATTAAGGAATATTTTTATTTGAATGTCAATCGAATCAAATAGTTAAAAACGTTAACGAGGATTCCTTGTTAAATGTGGTTAAGGAAAATAAATAAATGATGTATTAAATTGTAAGAAATAAGTTGTTCTAAAGTTTTCCAACGATTTTCAGGAGACAATGGTTTTAAAAAAGTTAGTTTTGTTTAGTGCGCTTTCATTTTTAATTTTATTAATCAACGTAATTAAAAAAGGTACATTTTCGACTCTGTGTATACATTCAGAAATATAAGAGTTGTAAAGCAGAATTGAAAGATACTTGTTTCAGTTTTATCAGTGCAAGATTGATACGTGCGTTTATTTGAGGACATTATTTGAAAATGACTTTGCAATAGGTTTGACTATTTTTTTAAATTTATTGTTTACACATACACAATACCGGGTGTCCCAAAAATGACTGATGGATTTTAAAATCCAATAACTTGCAAACGGTGACAGCTATTTAAAAAATTTTTGCAGGAGGGTTATGTATAATGTCAGGAGTTTTTTTACCGTATTTTTTTATTTTAGTTCGCATCTCAAACAATAGATGGCGCTGACGGCGATTGAAGGCCAGGTGATCAGTGCTGAGTGAAGCATCGACCTGGCCTTCAATCGCCGTCAGCGCCACCTATTGTTTGAGATGCGAACTAAAATAAAAAATTACGGTAAAAAAACTCCTGGCATTATACATAACCCTCCTGCAAAATTTTTTTAAATAGCTGTCACCGTTTGCAAGTTATTGAATTTTAAAATCCATCAGTCATTTTTGGGACACCCGGTACATAGTGTCCACTTTCAATGCTATGCAATGGCTAATTCCTAAACCGTTGGTCATAGACATATGATTCAAGTTACAAAGATGTTTTAAATGAGGTAAAAGATTATTTAAAAAGCGATTTACGTCAATAATAGCATTTATTAAAATAAATAATGAAAATTAATTTTTTAATACCCGACATAATAAGTGATGAACTATCATTATAACACTATTAAACTAACTGGTAAAGAATCATACGAAATGAATATTTTCAAATGAGCGAAAAAATGCTCAGGTTGGGAATCGAACCCAAATTCTTGGTTTACATTGCCAATGCTTCACCGTTTAAGTTAACTGGACGGTCAACCAGAAAGCATTTTTTGTTCAGATAATCTTACTGGTAATAACATCAGGTCTGTCATTTAGGTAGCTCAGCAGAATAATTTAAAGGTGAAAAAACTCCATATAAATGATGAGTATGTAAATATAGTACTATTTTAACATAATCAAACTGATAGGTAAAGTCATCATGCGAATTGAATATTTTCAACTTCGCGAAAAATGCTTCCATCTGATGCTGCTACCGATAAGGTTATCTTAGCGGAAAATGCTTATTGGTGGTCGGCCCAGTTAGCTTAAATGGTAAAGCATTGGCTATTTAAGCCAAGGATCTGGGCCCGATTCCCTGCCTGTGATTTTTTTGCTCAGTTGGAAATACTCAATTCGTATTATAAGTGATAGTTAATAATAATATCCCGTAACTACACTAAGAAATTAAAAAGTTCCATTTTTGTATGTTTAGAATTGACCAAGTAATAGTTGTTTAGAACATGATTTTTGTTGCAAAATAGGAGTCATTCATAAATTTATTATAAGTAAAAATAATAATCAGATATAAAAAAGTGATAGTGAACATTAAAATTACAATACAATATAAACATAAAATCCAATTTCATTCTGACGCATTAAAGCAAAATAAACAACTTGCATTAATAATATAAGGGGAAAAATAACTGTATTTTTGTTAAAAAGATTTACAAAAGAAACATTCTCATTTCCCTACAAAATAAAAAATACGTTAACGTAAAATAAAATTATTATAACGCATGTTAAACTTAATAAAAACTGATATTTAATACGTTATACTTGTTCCATGTGACTATATTTAGTTAAAGTGTACACACATGCGAAATAAACCCTTCTAATATTCTAAGCTTTTTGCATATACGATCCGTCGAAGTGTGGCCCAGCTGATCTGTGTTCAGATTCACAAAATTAATATAAGTCATACAATTCAAAATTTCATAAGTGTGTCAGTTTTAGTATTATGAATGCGATGATGAATTGATAATTTGGTTAGATAAATTTCGCATTACTTGTTAATGAATTGAAAATTTTTACTAAATATCACTTATAAAGCCGGAAAATTGTACAAAAAATTAAATTTAATATTTTTTTCGTAATTTTTTTGTGACTCAATTTTTTTAAAAAACACTTTTTTACTACATTTAAAATAATTTTTGTAATTGGAACTATATTGCCTAACGTTTTAGGAATAAGCCATTTGGCACCCCGTGTATTCCTGAGATAATTTCGTATAAAACTTTTAATGTGTGAGATAAAAAAAAAATACATTTGTTTATGTAAATATAATGGTATTAATCTGTTAAAAAACAGTCGGCGTCATTAAAACTGTATAGCTATTTTATGTAAAATAACCTGTTTTCCACTGGCGGCGTCCTGGCTGATCCCTCCCCCCCCTCCGTAAATTTTACAGATTTATTTTTACAATATCTAAAGCAAATAATAATATTTTTATTGATAAAATTGCGCCAGTTAAAGAACGCTCAATAGATTTTTTTTTTTTTTAAATTTTAGCTTAAATAATAAAGTAAAGTGTTTTAAAAAATGTTATGACTAAATTAGGGATATATTTTAAACAACAGTAAAGAGGTGCTTTGTCGTTATAATTATGTTATTATCTTTCTTCTGACAAAAATATTTCGAATGTTTAGAAAACGACCTTTAGAAATTGAAATATGCAGCCAAAAGAAAACAAGCTTTCGTGAAACTGAATTTTCTGATAGAAACTTATTCCAAAGTTATAGGAATATTGTATAGTAAAGCCTCCATAAAGGGAATTCCTCAATAGCGGACAAATTTCGCGTTCCCGAGGCGTCCGTTATTCTTGCTTTTTATTTTATTGTTCAAGCTAAAAGAAGATTTTCGCCGGGTATGTTTTTTCATTTGGTGATCGATAGCTTGATTGCCTGTATGGAAGGCGATGCCACTCATGCATTACAAATTGCTGTTTAATGCAAAAGCATATTGTTGAAGGTGATTAAAATTGCTGAAATTAAGAATGAGAAAAGAACCTGGAAATATTTTAAATCGAATAATAAAGGTCCATAAATGTGAAAAGGAATAGTTCTCATGCAGTTTTTAAAAGAAATCCTACATTGAAAAGAATTGACTTTCTACTTGTTTTCGTTATGGAAACTAATAATTTCATAATGTTTTGTTTTTTAAAAATTGGATATTAAAGTTAAATTGTTTTTTTTTTTTTTACTTTTCAACGTGTTATCCAGAATGCGCCTCTTTAAAAGTGTTTATATGTTCGATTTGTCTGCCCTGCCCTCGCTATAACTCCGTTAATGTACTCGAATTTTCATTAACTTTATTTAGGGTGATTAAAGATTGTTTAGTATTGTATACTAAGCATGTGGAATTAACAATTGATTTACAGGGGCGTTCAAAATAACATCATTACATTAGGGTATATGAGGAAAAATCGTTTGTAGAATATTTCAATCAGATTACACTATTTCAAATGTATTGAAAATAATATAAATCACTGAATTTTACTAAAAGATGATTACGATATATGGGACATTCATAGCATTTGTCGTTCATTTACAGGGACACACAGAAGAAGTCGGTTACAGTACTGTCTATGACTAATAACTCTTGGAGTGTGTTTTAAAATTCGGGATGCGCTTTTAAATTTTACTAATTTTTTTTGCATGTTACTCGTTCTGTGTAAATTCTATATCTCATAGACAGGAATGCACAAAACAATTCCCATACTATTATTCTTATTAGCAGAAATACTTGAAGGGTTAACATTTGGTATATGTATTTCTTATCCGAACTAAATTCTGGTATACATATAGTTTATAGATACAAATCTATATAACATATGCAGTGCTGAACGAAGAATTCGTATTATTTTCCGATTGTTGATAATAATTGCTGCAATTGGGTTTTCAAATATTTTAAGAGACCGTTTCCAAGGCGTCCGTTATTTTAGCTTTTTATTGTATTGTTCAAGCTGAAAGAAGATTTTCGTCTGGCACGTTCTTTCTTTTTTTCATTTCGCGATCGATAACTTGATTGCCTGAATGGTAGACGATGTCACTCATGCATTACAAATTACGGTTTAATTCAAAAACATATTGTTGAAGGCGATTAAAATTACTGAATTTAAGATGTGCATAACTTCATAGAATTATTTTAAATCGAATAATAAAGGTTAATGAATGTAGAAAGGAAAATGAATTGTTTTCACGCAATTTTAAAAATAAATCCTGTATTGAAAACACTTGACATTGTAACTTGTGTGTCCGTAATTAATCCTTTCCGGCAAGGAAAAATTGTGTTAGTAAAATTAGAATTTATCGACTGACACCGGAATTTAGAAACAATTTTTTGAAAAATTATGAATCCCTTAATTTAAGCTTTCACTGCAAAGGCAGAATTTTATTAAAATATTATCGGTGCCGTTTGCAAGTTTGGAATTAAAATTAGGTATTCCGGACTGGACACACGGTGACGGAAAGGGTTAAAAGAAGAATAATTTCTGAATATTTTGGTTGAAGAAAAAATTGTATATTAATGCTAAAACAAATGGATAAGTGCGATCGCAGATCGCACTGAGAGTTTCGTTTAATATTTCTGTCGAAGTATTAATTAATAAATCAAAATTGTTAATTTATAATTTTTAAATTCTTAGGTAGCACCAACAAATTTAATTTTAAAACAGTTGTAAAAGGAAATTATTTATTTAAATTAATGCTCGTATCAAATTATTTAAATAAAATGTAAAACTCCAAATTATTTGAAAAATCCAAATAAAAAAAACAGCGAAGATATAATTAAAATTTTAAATTTCTAAAAAACAAAAAAAGAACAGTTTAAACGAGATTTAAAATGCTGAATCATTAATAAATCACAATAGTTTTTAATAATAGAAAGAAACTTGAATTCCAAAAAATCTTATGAATGTGAGATAAACGAAACCCTTATAATATAAATCCTTAAACTGCCCCCCCCCCCCCCAAAAAAAAACAGGAAATTTTTTAAAAATTAAAACCATCCTAACATGAAAATTTCAACTTGCAGCACCGGGGATCGAACTAACAGTCATTTGTTTAGTAGCGAGATGCATTACCTCCAAACTATGATATCTACATGCAAAATATTCAAACTATGGTTATCTTTTAAAATTTAAATCTCAAAAAGGATCGGATTTCATTGATAAAATTCATCTAATTAAAACAGTAGACTTTTTCAAAATATTATGATTTGTCGTGTGATATGAGGTATTCAGCTGTAAGTACACAAAATTTCAAGTCACTGACTTTACAATTTTTGTGTACGGACTCTGTGTCAGACGGACAGACAGATGAACGAAACTCTGAAAAAAGTTTTTCCACTTTCCAATGTGCTATTCAAAATGCATCTTTTTTTTTTTTTTTTTTTTTTACACTTTTGAACAAAGCTGAAAAGTGTTTATACATTCGGTTTGTTTGACCGTCTGCTTCCCGTGCTCTAACTCCCGTAAATAAACTCTGATTTTCATGCAAATGATAAACTTTATTTAGGGTCACCAAAGAATGTTGGGTATTGAATGCAAAGCATGTAAGATTAATAGTTCATTTATAGGGGCATTCAAAATAATTCCGCTACTTTAGGGTATACTATGAGAGAAAAATCGTCTACAGAATATTTAATGAGATTACACTACTTCAAACCTGTATTAAACATGATATAAATCACTGAATTTCACTGCAAGATGTTTACGATAGAAAAAGCACATTCATCGTATTTGTCGTTCTTTACAAGGACACACAAAAGAAATTTGTTACAGTACCTGTCTATGAGTAATAACTGCAAGAGTGTGTTTTAAAATTAGATATCCGATTTTAAGTTCAACTAATCTTTTACATGTTATTCACTGTTTATACATTCTGTATCCCATACATAAGAATGCGCAAAAGAAATCAAGTATTATAATCCTTATTAGCAGGAATTCCTGAATGAGAATTTTCGATTGAGGTATATGTATTTCTAAATTAAACTAAATTTTGGCCATACGTGTAGTTTATCCATGTAGGTTATTCCATCAATACCAGTATTGAATACAAGGGGTGGCCACTTAAGGGACGTTCCGTACCGGAGCTATAAGATGTTCCCCCCCCTCCCAGAAAATTTTCAAATTTTATGTTTTCAATGGTTAAAAAGTGCAATCCTCCCTCCGCCGAACTTTAGAATGTATTCTGCCGGACCCGCAGAAATTCTTACCGTATAAAAGTGTCTGAATTCAACACAAACTAATACCCAATGCACTCTACAGTGTGCCTGTCGAACAGGCCTTTAGCTAGAAATAGACAATAAGGGGGGAGGTGGGCATCATTTTTTTTTCTCTCTCTGTGACGCAGAAAGGTAAATTAGCGCATATTCACATTCTTGGTACTATGTTTCTTATTAAACTGTTATAATAACCTCATTTTATGCTAAGAAATGACTATGATGTAGAATGAAAAATTCGAGTGTATAACTAGTGCAATATTAAACATGTTAGCTTCATGTGTACAAATAAGATGAGGGAGTGTTGAAACACTTATTTTAGATACAATTTAGTAATTTTTCAAAACTCTGAAAGAGTCTCAAAACTAAATTGGATTTTTGAACAGAATTTCATTTCGATTTTCGGAACAGAAATTCATTTAGTGACTTTAAGATATTTTGAGCCCCCCCCCCCCCCCATGGAAAAGATTCCAGAGGCGGCTGAGCCACCCATAGCGCCCCCTTAGCTACGGCCTTGCTCTCCTGTCTCCTTACAAATAAATAAATGAATAAATAATACTTATTTTTATTTAATTTATGAATTGAATAGACTTAAAGCTGGTTTTCTCTCGTAAATGTTTTATATAAACTGAACTATCAAAGCAATGGTTATTTTCCATGAAAAAGGACGGGGGTAGGAGGAGGGTTAAATTACTAGTCATGTTTTTTGCATGAGACCCTTGTATTTCTGAGGTCCTTCGTGTCCTTATGCACGTAACACTCGCCTTTCCATATGTATAAATATTTTTATATTTTCAAATGTAAATATATCCTCCGAATAATTATGAACTGAACAATTGCACTATAAATTATACTAAAAATATGTACTAAAATAAATACACATTGCTAAATGGCACACTTATAAAATCAATATATTTAAAATACAGTCGAACCTCGATTTAACGAATTGATTGGGACCCACAAATCCATTCGTTAAATCGAAGCAATTCGTTAAATCGAATATCAATTTTTGTAAAGAATATGGTATAAAAATATCAATACAAAATACCCTTAGATATACAGATTTAAAAAAAGAATGATAATTGTTTACTACGAGCTTAAAAATTATAAGTTAGGAGATCAACTTTTAAATTATCTAAATTCCTTAATGTTATTTGCTTTTGAAATTTAATACATCATACATACATACTTATTGACACTTTGGAAAGAAATCTTTGATTTCGACTTTATAAAGTTTTTTGTCGATATTATCTAACTCCGTAAGAACAACACCATTAACCTCTTGAGACAAAAAATATTTTTTTTATGTGTTCAAGCTGCAAATTGATTCTTGGAATATCACCTTTTTTAATTGAATTTCTGTTTCTTCATCATCTTGACTACTTTTAGAGTTTTCATTATCTTTCTGTTCAATATCGCAGGTACTTAGCTCTAAATATTTGTCTGCATCTTTGTTATGTTTCTAGTTGAAAAAGGAAAAAGACTGTCTTTTGAATCCACCCAGAAATGAGAAAAAAAATGTTACATTTGAATTTAGATGTGAAAGATTCAAAGTTTTATGTGCAAAAAATTCAAAATTTTAATTTTATTTGCGAATGCGATTTTTTTTCAGCGATTGTTGTTCGTTAAATCAAAGCTAAAATTTTTTTAAATCAGAGCAATTTAGCATCCTTTTTGTCGGGACAGAAAAAATTATTCGTTAAATCGGAGAATTCACTAAATCAAAGTACGTTAAATCGAGGCTCAACTGTATACTAAAAAATTATCAACGTTTCATTCGCTTCTGCGACGTCGTCAGGATAAAATAGAAAGATGTTAAATGCAATTTAAAGTTTCAAAATATAAACAGGTACGTCCAAGTGTCCACGAGTATACTTGAGTTGATAGTGCATAAACCTACTTTTTTAATTAATTATAGCATATTAATAATTATAGCATATATTAATAATTAATCATAGCATAATGTCAGATTTTATGAATGGAATATGACAAATGATCGTTACAAGCTCTTGTCCGAGCTTAATGGTTGTAATATACTCTAAAATGTTATTAAGATATGGAATTACTTTGTCAATAGTAATTCCACTAATCAAAAGTCAATAGTTTTCATATTAAAGACAGAAGTATGCATTATGTTTCCATTATGTATTAAAAATTAAAAAAGGTTCTTCAAGTGTTGAATATAAAATTAATAGCTATACCTCCTCCATATTTAATACAGCAACTTAGTAACAATATTGATAAAATTCATAATCATTAAATGGCAGCAGTTTATGAAATTCCAGTTATCCTCGCAAACAACGAAAGATTATATACATTGGTGAAACTAAACGAAGATTTTCAAAGAGATTTAAAGAGCACAAAAGAGATATTGCACAGTCAAAACAGAGTACATCCCTCGCAAGATTATATTACTTACCCATCATACGTAGTATAGGGTAAGTCTTGCAATCGTTTTGAAAATCGAAAAAATTTTTTTGACGGATTTACACGCTTTAGATAGTGGAGATTACGAAAAACATATTTTTAGAAAAAAAATTTTTGCCGTCCGTCTGTCTGTCTGTCAGTCTGTTTGTCTGTAAACGCTCTATCTCCCGAACAAATTGAGATAGAGACTTGAAATTTTGTATGTAGTTAGTATGTAAGAATGGGACGAAGCCTTTTTAATATCAGCAACCTCGATTATCCGGAACTATTTTTTTCGAACTCTCGAAAAATTCGTTCTAATGAAAGGTATATAAAAATTTTCGAATTTTTTTGTTCTAAGGAATGGACTTAAAGGGCAATAAAATAATACACATTTTGCATATAAAATGAAGTTGATCGGATTATTAGTTTCCGAGATATTTGTAATCCTGTTTTCCACATTCTTCGATTTTTCATGACCCTGTATTTCATTCAAATTTCAATTCAGAGGTATATTTTAATTGGAAATGAGACGCTTAATCCGACGCAGTTAATTGTTAGTTAATAGAATTATTATTTTTGGAGTTATAAGGATGTTTCTTTTACGCAGTTCGGTACTACTTGAGTAGTTTGGCGTTTTATATAATTTGTCGAAATTGGTACATCAGCAGCTCTTTAATATAGCATTACTAATGTATATTAACAATATTTAAATTTTGTTTATGAATTGCAATGCATTGTATAAATAGTTTTCACATGTTTTATTTTCATATACATATCCATGATGGGTAAGTATTACGGTGGGCCCCAACGACTAGTTTTTTAAATGAAGGGATCAAAATTAATTTTGATGAAGCTAAAATCATAATTCAATGCAAAAATCCATATCTTAATAAAACATCCATATCGTTTCATACATAATGGAAACATAATGCATGTTTAATATGTATTCCGTATTTAATTTGTAAACTATTGACTTTTGATTAATGGAGTTATTATTGACAAAGTAATTCCATGCAAAAATCCATATCTCAATAAAATTTTAGAGTCCATTACGATCATTAAGCTCGGGCCACGTGCTTGTACCTATAATTAGTCATATTCCATTCATAAAATCTGACATAATATGCTATAATTAAAAAGCAGGTTTACGCACTCTCAACTCAACTATTGCTTGTGGACGTATGTGTTTACATTTTGAAACCTTAAATTGCATTTAACATATTTCTATTGTATCCTGACGACGTTCGCAGAAGCGAATGAAACGTTGATAATACTTTTTAAGTGTATTTTAAATATATTCTTTTTATAACTGTACCATTTAGAAATCTGTATTTATTTTAGTACATATTTTTAATATCATCCGAATTTTTGTCGAACAACTTTGTTAAAACATTTTGTTTCTACAGAGATGTCAAATAATGAATAGAAAGTTATGAATTCAATTTTCCGGATTTGGGTGACGAAATCACTTTTATTATCTAAGTTTATTGAAAAAAAAAGTATAATTATTATATATGATAAATTTAAAAAAGAAAGAATGCATAATAATCTCGGCGCGGAAGTTGAAGATATAGATATGTAAATGAATAAATGAAATTAAATGAATATATAAATTAGTTAAAAGTAAAAACAGTTAATCGAAACTATAACACTTTTTTTTCAAAATTCTTAACATAATATAGAAAAGCATTATTTTTGTGAAAATTAGAGCGTAATGCCTAGGAAAAATTAATTTGAAATTTGAATTCTCAAAAAGAAAAATGGTAAACGAGAATAAATTTAAAGAATTTTTAGTGCTGCCATCTACATTTACAATCTTATATTTTCTCGAAAGAATTTTCTCTTGCAGTTAAACATTCATGATAATATGAAAAAAAATCAAGGCATAAATTTTAGATTTTACAACTAACTTATTTGAAATATATTTTTAAAGAAAAGTTAATTATGAATGTTTAAGGGAGGATCCCTCAAGTAACACCCTATCACGTAGAGATAATGCGCATGTGACGTCATGCAGCCTAAAAAGGATGTACTTCTCAACTTGTGGTGGGCAAAAATAATAATTCTTGGAGAGTTAGTAATTTATAACGTACTATTTCCTGCGTATAATACAATAAAATGAAATTTATTATATCGACGTGAAAATTATATTTAGTTTAGAATTTTCTAATGCAGTTTAATTCGAATTTTTGCTCCCACAAGTTGAGATGTCGCGAAAAAAGCTAATTTGTTTACAAACATGCACATTATCTATACTTAACATATAATATTCATAACAATTCTTAATATTAAAAACAAATTATAAATACAGACAATTAAATTAAACAGCTAAAAAGGACATAAAAATCTTCTAAAAGCAACATTAAACGTTTCAAAATTGCTTTAAGTTCTTCATTAGTATTGTAAATAAACATATTTATTTATAACATTGAAGAGGAATTGTAAGCAAATTCGAAACGCTTAATATTATTGTTGAATAATTTTATATACTCTGTTTAACTGTTTAATTGAATTATTTATATTTTTGTATTACAAAAAGAAATAATTATAAACATTTGTAATCCCTTTTTTTTTTTTTTTTTTACTTTAAATTCTTAATATTAGCTACCATTATTTTCTAATACTAATTTTCGACTTATTCAATTATATGTGTTTTCGTTTAAATTTAGAAATTATTTCTAATTTAAAATATTGCTATAAAAAATGTAAAAGTGTATACAATACAGGATGCTTGTCTCGATACAGTAAATATTCGTAGAATGCAGATTTTAAGAACAACTAGAATACGTATCGGTAGATGGCAGCATCAAATAACTGACTTTTAACTCACATTTTGTAGTTTAGCAATAGATGGCAGCACTAAATTATCTTCGGTAATATTCGAAATTTTCATTTATAATCTGAGTTGTGAGGTAAAGAACAGGGGGATTTGTTTCTGTTTCATTTATTTATTATTATTATTATTTTCTTTTTGTAAAAAAAAAAAAAAAAAAAAAAAAATACGGGTATAGATATGGGGATTTTTTTTTTTTTTTTTTATGACAGGAACATACATTTTCAAAATAGCACGTGGCTTCAATCTTAGAATACAAAAGGGGAAAAGGGGTTGCAAACTGGTGTACTGTGCTGTTATATAGATTTTTTAAAAATCTGTTTTCCAGATCCTCTTTGCCAAAAAAAAGTGCTAGTTCATCTTACATTACTTAGTTGTTTAAATACAATTTGCTACACATTAAAATTTTGTGGCTCATGTTACAAATTTAGCGTTGAATTCAGATAGCCTGCTCCTGGGGGGAAATTGTACTTTCTGACAATCGACAACGCAAAATTTCAAATTTTCCGGGCAGGGAGGAATTTTTCCCCGGACCTCCTGAATTTAACACTGTATAAATTTACATCCGGGGGGGGCGGGGGGGGGGAGGAATGGGCGCCAATCTGAAACTGCGATGCGGGCGCAATTCTCTCTTTGCATGTCTCGTTCGTTGTTCGTTGTTTCCTATTGCTAAAATAGCCTGAATAGAAGAATTTTATTTCTAGTAGTCCTATAAATAAAATTTATTACAGAAACAGTGTACTATGAGCTAATTCGAGCCTTTTATTTATTACTTACCCATCATACGTAGTATAGGGTAAGTCTTGCAATCGTTTTGAAAATCGAAAAAAAATTTTTGACGGATTTACACGTTTTATACACTAGAGATTTCGAAAAACATTTTTAGAAAAAAAAAATTGCTGTCTGTCTGTAAACGCTCTATCTCACGAACAAATTGAGATAGAGACTTGAAATTTTGTATGTACTTAGTATGTAAAAATGGGACGAAGCCTATTGAATATCAGCAACCTCGATTATCCGGATTCTCGAAAAATTCGTTCTGATGAAAGGTACATAAAAATTTTCGAATTTTTTTATTTTAAGGAATTCATGTAAAAGGCAATAAAAAAACACAAATTTTGCATAAAGAACGAAGTCGATCTGATAATTAGTTGTCGAGATATTTGTAATCCTGTTTTCCACATTCTTCGATTTTTCTGACCCTGCATTTCCTTCAAATTTCAATTCAGATATATATTTTAATTGAAAATGAGACGCTTAATCCGACGCAGTAAACTGTTTGTTAATATGATTATTATTTTTAGAGTTATAAGGATGTTTCTTTTACGTAGTTTGGTACTTCTTGAGTAGGTTGGCGTTTTATATAATTTGTTGAAATTAGTGCATCAGCAATTCATTAATAGAGTATTACTATGTGTATTAGCAATATTTAAATTTAGTTTTGGAGTTGAAATACATTGTATAAATAGTTTTCACATGTTTCATTTTCATATGCATATAAATGATGGGTAAGTATTACGGTGGCCCCCAACGACTAGTTTTCCAAATAAAACAGTTCCAGTGTCTATTCATTAATTTTCGTCTAAACAATTAAGGGTTTTATTTTCTATGTGAAGTTTACATGCACACTCAAAAATTGTTGTCTAACTGTGTTTATTTTTCTATCCTATATCAGTTACATTAATTTGAGGAGAAAAAAAGTTTTTTTTTTCTTTATTAAATGTTTGATTTTAAATTCTTGTGTAGTTTGTTCTTGATCTAATTAACATTTTTCGGTACTACTCTGTTATCCCGTCGACCAAATTACTATCGCCAAATTAAGATTAAATGCCAATAATGGATGATCGTGAGTGTCAATTCAATGACATTAAATACGATACACGTGTTTAAGAGCGTTATTAAGTGATTTTTATTTCGACTTTTTGTTTGTATTTTTATTAATATTCTACTAATTATTTATTTTTTTTATTATTATTTAAAATAAAAATTACGTCAATATGTATAATTTGGCCATTAGTTTGGCGATTTGTATAATTTGGCGAAATCGGTCGATAGTATAACAGAGTAGTACCATAACATTTTTCTGGCTTTTGACGAAATTTTATGTATTTTTAAGTAACTTAAAGTACTTCTGGTCTAATTCTTGTGTTATTGTTTCTTTTTTGTAGGTAAGTGTTGCACATCCTTCATACGAACGTTGTTTTTAATAGTGAGGTATGGAAATATTTACTATTTCATCTAATTAATTTCATAGTTATATATATTGTAGAGATCTATTGTTCATCTTGAAAGTAAAATATAGGGTGAGTTCAAAAATAAAATCAATTTTAAACTCCCTCTGGGTGTTCTTAAATCAAAAAGGATAACTTTGTGTCACATGGTTTATTTTTGTTCCGAAATGCATGAAAATAGCAGGTGTTGTTATTTAGAAACTGTTTCATTGCACTCAATTTTCTTTTTTAAAAACACAATAGATTTTTCATAACAAGCCTTCAAAGTTGACACTTTTAAGGGCGTTTCCCGAAGAAAGCAAAAAAATCGGTCGAAAAGCAGGAGAAAAACGGGTGATCACGTGATCGAAATAGCTTAGAAATGGATAGGTAATTTAATTATCCTAAAATGGAAAACTAAGTTCGATTCGAAATCGCTTCCATAGTCAGGCATTCCAATTTTATATCTTTCTGTTAGAAAATGAATTTGTATATGTGTCAAAACGTTTTGCGCGTGTTCAGCAGAGCAGTTTAGAACACTTAAATCAAAAGGTGTTCTTAAATCAAAAGGGTAACTTTGTGACATAAATTTTAATTTAATTTTGTTCGGAAATGCATGAAACTAGGGAACATTGTTGTTCAGAAACTATCTAATCGCACACATTTTGCTGTTTTTTTTTGCAAACGCCATAGATTTTTTTTAGAACAAGCTGTCAAAGTTCGCGTTTTGAATTGCATTTCCCGATGAAAGCAGGAAAACCTGTCGACGAAAAGGAGAAAGAGAAAAGGTGTGATGACGTGATCGAAAATGCTTATAATTCAATAGGTAATTTATTGATCAAAAAATGGAAAACTCAGCTCGATTGCAAATTTTTTTCATAGTCAGGCTTATAATTTTATGTGAATGTGTCAAAACGTATAGCGCTTGTTGAACAGAGCAGTTGAGAATACCCTAAAATATACATCCAGGGTCTGCACTAAGCCATTCCGATACATACGATTGTACCAAATACGAATAAATGCAAAGAAAAATACGAGAAAAAAAGTTTATTCAGGGGAAATATTAGGTCATTTGCGTTTTTTGCCTTATGAATAAGTTTTTCTGACCGAGCTACACTACATAGCCAAAGATGATCGGTCACTTGCGATTTTAGACGTTTTATTAAATATATAGAAAAAGACGCGCAGATTTATCCTTAAACTTCGGGTGTAAACAGAATAATAAAAGTCATATATTTCCGTGAAGAGTTTTTTCAGAAACCCCATAGGGTCTGTCAACAAACTGAAAAAGAACGAATATCTTTTGGATAACCCTGTCAAAACAATGTTGCAAAACCATTCAAACTATAGTTATGATTAAATGCCTCATTCTAATAAACTGTGCTAATTTTTATGAGGATAATATGAGAACTCGTATAGAGAAATTAAGATTTTTACAAAAGCAATCCCAAATATTGCCAAGCTTTTTGCTCATAATTTGCAAAGTTCTAATTACAGTGAAATCTTCTACAAAGGTTACTCTGAATAACAGTAAGTTCCGTATACCGACCATGTTTTGCTGTTTCTGTATTCTTTCATAGAAATAACACCACATTAAACCTCTGAACAACGAATTCGGAATAACGACCATCCCAGAGCATTTTTTTTCCCAAATATTCTTTATGCTCACATTTTTAAACAGTTGTCAATTTTTTACTTATTTTTTATTTGTTAATTTTGACTGCGATTCTGAAAAATTAAAATTGAAATTTAATGAGATGTTTGCAAATCACGAATCCGAAATAGATAAATAGTCATAGATGATGCTGAGAAGGAAGGTCTCCATATTGGGCATACTCAGAATTTTTTGAAAAAAAAATACTAATTAAACTATATGTACTAAAGGATCAGTCAAATTTAGCGGCTGAATTACAGTAGAAAACCTGTAAAAAAAAATAAAATACTTAAACATAAACTTTTACATAAATTTATTTCAGCCTCATATTCTGAATAAAAAAGTATTTTCTGAAATCTTTTCGGAAGAATACCTCAAGCTTTCTTATTTAAACTAATTAATATCTATGAAAGGAACTACTATGCATTATTTAAGCTTTGGCAATTCCAATTTCCACAGTTTTCTATTTAATCCATTTAGAAATGTCATCAAAAACTCACTGTGCAATAAAGTTTTACTCAGAGCATTGCAAGAAAGCAAAGTAAAATAGTCCTTATAGACACACTCACTGATAAGGATCGATCTCCGATCTTTGTCAGCTAGTCCATAGGTCTCTTGGGACTGTTTCCTTGTCTTCGTGCCAAAACCACTTGCGAAAAATCGAAATAGAAGGAGGAATAAACGAGAATGAAAGAGAAATTACACCTGAAGATTTTGTCAGCTTGTTTTAAAAAATTGATGCTTGCTCAGATGTTGATATCAGCGACATTAGCAATTGATTGGAAACAAAAAATAATAAAGATTATGCCTCCTTACAGATGACTTAATAATCACTTTGTGCACAACTGAAGAAAACAAAGATGATGCGGACGAAAACCAATCAATGAGGATCAACCAGCAGTTATAAACTATAATGAAGTAGCTTCCCGTTTTGAAAAATTAATGATTTATTTTGAACGTCATGTGGAGACTACATCCAACGAACTACTTATGCTCAACGGAATGTTTGACCATGGGACCTGCAAAACTGGCACAACAGCCATATCGCAAATTTTATAATTACATAGTAAACATTTTTACTGTCTGTAAATATTGAATATGTCCAGTATAAAGGTGATTTTCTGTGAGTATAGTTTATTTTAATTAATTTGTTCACATTCTCAAGATAATCCGGATTTTCGACAATCTGAATTGTACTTGGTCCCAATTAATCCGAATTATCGGGGTTCTGCTGTACTATTTTGCTTTCATTCTTGGAGTTTCAGAATAATTCTCCTTGTATTTTTTCTGGGAATTTAACAAAACGTCTAAATTCGCAAGTGATCGGGCACTTTTGGCATATAGTACATTTTCGGATTTTCATATCGCTAAATGACTAATTGAGTAATTTGTGATTTATTTTCTTTCTTGGTTTGTTTTAAGACATATGATAGTCTAATATAACCTATGCTTAATTTTTTCTATAAATTCTTGTACCCCCCCGTACTGTAATGGTACTTTCGGTCAACATTTGTAGAATTCGGCTATTGATTTACCTGTTTGGCTAATTTGTACCAGTAGTAAAAGATAAAAAAACAAGAAAAAGGTCTTTCGTGACAAAGGGGTTAAAAAATCTGTTTTAATCGATCCGTAGTTATGACGTGTAAAATTACGAATAAAGAATGCTTAACATTAGCTTAAATGCCAACTTTATGTTGTGCAATTAAAGAATTATAAAATACAGTAGAGCGTCGAATATCCGGACACTGATTCACCGGATTATCCAATTAACCGGATCAATCAAGAACCATACCTTTTTTCTCGCCTTCTCCAAACTTTTAGAAATGAAATGCATTGACTGTGTCGTAATGCTGAATATTAAGTTTCTATACGATACTGCCAATGCATTTTCATAAAATTTATTGCTCATTTATTTCAATGTTGTTACCACTTGGTTCACATCACTAGCGGCAACTTTCTATGACAAAGACATACAAAAGCTTATGCCACGCTACGATAAAGGCTTCAACAATGGTGGTATCTGTGTCGAAAAATAATCTAATAATCTAGTACTTATTATGCAGTAAATTTTTTTTCCCAATAACCTTTTCTTTTTGTTTAATTACTTAACGGAACTTACTTTCTGGATGACGTGATATATGTACATGAAATGGTTTGGATGTGTGCTTCTATGTATAAATTTGTATGAAATTTGTAGAAAATACAATTTGTAGAAATTTAAAAGAAATAACCTCTTATCATGCACGCCACTGCCAATATGTTAAAATAAACATTATTACAATTGCCAGTCTTAGGTCTGAAAATATTGTGAAGGGAAGTTACATAAAAACATTGTTGTAGCTTTTTTTTTAAAAAGTCATCCAGTTATCCGGATTTTTTATTAACCAAATCGACTTCAGTTCCGACCGGTCTGGATAATTTGTGCTCTACTGTAATCAAGTTTTCAAAAACAAAATTAGCTCTTAATTTAATTTTATTTATTTTAGTTTGTCGTTTGTAAACGCTGATTTTTCTATGTTTTATAAGTGATTAAAATAACCCATTGAAATTTTATATATTAAAATAAAATATTATTGCTCATTATAAATGTTTTAATAGATTAATCCCTGTTATAAAATGCACATTCAATTGCTGCAAATACCTTTAAAAAAATAAAAAATAATAAAAAAAAAATAAAAAAATAGATAAATAAATAAATAAATAACAAAAGAAAACTAATGAACAAACAAATTGTATGACAAAAATACATACATCTCAATAATGGAATGTCAAAAAAATGTTCATTATTCCAAGTGAAATAATAGTATGCTTTATAAGACCTCTCGCAAATTAAACGATGTTTTTAAAGTTTTTAAGATAGTCTTGTAATATCAAAGAAATACTTTTTTAACTTTTAGTTTTGTCATGTTCTGTTTACTTTTAATTTTCCTGTAATCTTCGACAATTATCAGAGACGTATTTCTGTGTATTTAAATGTGATCGTTCATTGTAGCCTTTCAAATAAAGAAAACAATAAATAATGAGGGAATATTTCTTTGCAAATTACTGGTAAGAAGAAAAGAAATAAAAAATGCCTGAATTCTTTTAATACTGCTAGAAAAAGGAAAGGTTTTAGATAACAATGCTATGCTTTGAGCTTATATTTTTAATTGGGTCTTCCAATTTATATGCTTTGTTTCGCCGTTTTAATTACCTTCTTTTATTTAGCTCAACTTGGTTTTTGCATGTAAATACTTTATGGTATATTCGATTTTTAACCCAATTTCTGACTAGCTATAATTATTTTAAAAAATCTTTGTTGTCTCGACCTACAGTCATAGGTAGATTTTCAAGTTAAGTATTAATTTTACCAACAAAAACTAAATCAAGATAAAAACCAAGTTTAACAATTCTATCAGGCCGCTTTTGACGAGTTTTTAATTTATTTTTTCTGTAATTATCAAATCATGTCAAAATATATTTTCTTCAACACTTTTTTAAGCTATTGCATAGCTTTTATCGCGGGCTTTGAGCGCGGCGATCGAATCCAAAAATTCCGTAACGCGAAAAATCCTAACACATCCGTAACGTAAAAACCTAACACTCGGCTAACGTCGTTTCAGCTCGGCAGACTTCGGCATGGTATCCTTCGGTAGACTTCGGCAGACATTGACGCGGTATTTTTCAGATATTTAGAGGATATCAAGTCTCAAATTTATTTCTTATTTCAGTTACTATAAATCTATAGTTTCAATAATAAAAATTCCTAATAGAATGTGTATAGAAAAGAATCGTCTTAAGATAAAACGAGGTAGGATAATGTAGCTTTTGGTGATTGGAGACCCGCCCAATGGTGAGGATCGAAAAATTTAAAATGCTTATAACTCGCGATCTAATTTTCGTAGCGCGGCCAAATTTTGTTTGATAATTTATTATGACACAGTGTTAATTTTTGGTGACAGGAGATCTCCCATGGTGACGGTCGAAAAATTTAAAGTGCTTATAACTCGCGATCTAGCTTTCGTAGCGCGGCTAAATTTTATTTGGTAATTTATAATGAGACAGTTTTAATTTTGGTGACAGGTGACCCCCCCATGGTGAGGGTCGAAAAATTTAAAATGCTTATAACTCGCGATCTAATTTTCGTAGCGCGGCCAAATTTTGTTTGGTGATTTATTATGAAACAGTGTTAATTTTTGGTGACAGGAGACCCCCCCACCCCCCATGGTGAGGGTCGAAAAATTTAAAATGCTTATAACTCGCGATCTAATTTTCGTAGCGCGGCCTAATTTTGTTTGGTGATTTATTATGAAACAGTGTTAATTTTTGGTGACAGGAAACACCCCCCCCCCATGGTGAGGGTCGAAAAAGTTAAAATGCTTATAACTCGCGATCTAATTTTCGTAGCGCGGCTAAATTTTGTTTAATGATTTATTATGAGACAGTGTTAATTTCTGGTGACAGGTGACCCCCCCATGGTGAGGGTCGAAAAATTTAAAATGCTTATAAGTTGCGATCTAATTTTCGTAGCGCGGCCAAATTTTGTTTGGTGATTTATTATGAGACGGTGTTATTTTTGGTGACAGGAGATCCCCCATGGTGAGGGTCGAAAAATTAAAAATGCTTTTACCTCGCGATCTAATTTTCGTAGCGCGGCCAAATTTTGCTTGGTAATTTATTATGAGAGAGTGTTACTTTTGGTGACAGGAGACCCCTCCCCCCACGGTGAGGTTCGAAAAATTTAAAATGCTTATAACTCGCGATCTAATTTTCATAGCGCGGCCAAATTTTGTTTGGTGATTTATTATGAGACAGTATTAATTTTTGGTGACAGGAGACCCCCCCCATGGTGAGGGTCGAAAAATTTAAAATGCTTATAACTCGCGATCTAATTTTCGTAGCGCGGCTAAATTTTGTTTGGTAATTTATTATGAGACGGTGTTACTTTTGGTGACAGAAGATCCCCCATGGTGAGGGTCGAAAGATTAAAAATGCTTATAACTCGCGATCTAACTTTCGTAGTGCGGCCAAATTTTGTTTGGTAATTTATTATGGAAAATTTTACTTTTGGTGACAGGAGACCCCCCCCCCCCCCCACGGTGAGGGTCGAAAAATTTAAAATGCTTATAACTCGCGATCTAATTTTCATAGCGCGGCCAAATTTTGTTTGGTAATTTATTATGAGAGAGTGTTACTTTTGGTGACAGGAGACCCCCTCCCCCTCATGGTGAGGGTCGAAAAAGTTAAAATGCTTATAACTCGCGATCTAATTTTCGTAGCGCGGCAAATTTTGTTTGGTAATTTATTATGAGACAGTGTTAATTTTTGGTGAAAGGAGACCCCCGCGGTGAGGGTCGAAAAATTTAAAATGCTTATAACTCGCGGTCTAACTTTCGTAGCGCGGCCATATATTATTTGGTAATTTATTATGAGACAGTTTTAATTTTTGGTGACAGGAGACCCCCCCCCCCCCACTGTGAGGGTCGAAAAATTTAACATGCGTATATCTCGCAATCTAATTTTTGTATCGCGGCCAAATTTTGTTTGGTAATTTATTATGAGAGAGTGTTAATTTTTGGTGACAGGAAACCCCTTACCCCACGGTGAGGGTCGAAAAATTTACAATGTTTATAACTCGCGATCAATTTTCGTAGCGCGGCCAAAATTTTTTGTAATTTATTATGAGACAGTGTTAATTTTTTGTGACAGGAGATTCCCCATGGTGAGGGTCGAAAATTTAAAATGCTTATAACTCGCGATCTAATGTTCGTAGTGAGGCCAAATTTTGTTTGGTAATTTATTATGAGACAGTGTTAATTTTTGGTGACAGGAGACCCCCACGGTGTGGGTCGAAAAATTTAAAATGCTTATAACTCGCGATCTAATGTTCGTAGTGAGGCCAAATTTTGTTTGGTAATTTATTATGAGACAGTGTTAATTTTTGGTGACAGGAGACCCCACGGTGAGGTTCGGAAAATTTAAAATGCTTATAACTCGCGATCTAATTTTCATAGCGCGGCCAAATTTTGTTTGGTAAATTATTAAGGTATTGCATAGCTTTTATCGCGGGCTTTGAGCGCGGCGAAAGAATCTAGAAATTCCGTAACGAGAAAAAAAACCTAACACTCCGGGAAACGCCGCTTCAGTTTGGCAGACTTTGGCACGGTATCCTTCGGTAGACTTCGGCAGACATTGACGCGGTATTTTTCAGATATATTGAGAATATCAAGTCTCAAACATATGTTTTTTATTTCAGCTACCATAAACGTATAGTTTCAATGATAAAAATTCCTGATTAACCTACATGTATTGTAAGATAATAAAAATATTTTAAACGATATTAACTTATCATTTATTCAATAAAAGAAAAAAAAATTTTTGTTATCGGTCATCACGCTCAAAAAGTATAACTTTAATTAATATCAAAGACAAAAAAACTGCATAAAGAAAAAATAAATAAATAATTATAATTGCATAAGTTGATAAAAAATGTTATGCAATAGCTTTACCGCGGCAGTCTCCGAGTGCCACACGTATTTTTTCTGTTCTGCTGTAAAAGTTTTACCTATCTAAAACTTGTTAATATAAAAGTTAAAGATAATATTAAAAAGATTGATAATAAATTTAAGTGAATTTCGAATTTTTTAAATTGAAGAAGTTATGATTTCTTTTTTTCTCCCTTTGAATTTTGTTAATGATATAAAAAATATGTCATCCATCAACTTTTTCGCCCTTTTGATTGAAATAATAATACCTTTAGACTGATTCGATATCCATTTTAATTTAAAAAGTTACGTTTTTGTGTTTTCACAAAAACCTTCCCCATTTCCATCCGCCGAGCCCGATTTTGTTCATTAACGATCTTGGCCAATATTTTCTTGAACTTGATTTTATGTATCAGTTTAAAAGTGATTTGTGCACAATTAAGGAAATTGTGTCCATAAAAAGTGATACATATAAAAATTTAAACTGTGGTAGCTTTGGGCTTTAGGGTCATGATCGGCGTAGAACTGCAAAAATATTTCAGAAATTACAACGTTAGGGGGACGTAACTTAAAATTACATTTACTGTTGTGTTTCCGATGACAAGTATAACATTTTAATATTTTTAATTATGAGTTATAAATTAATTCATTAATTTTAAGGCATTTTTCCACTACTCCATCGCAAGTGATATGTCGCCAAATAGTCACTGTAATTGATACAACTATATGAGAGTTTAAACAAAAATGTATTTAATGATAACCCAATTCATACTCGCCAAAAATTGCCAAATGGCTGTAAAACTGGAACAACGAACATTTTAAAGCTATAGACTAGTAAATAATTTATAAATGAAAAATGAAAAGCGTAATCATTTAAAAAAAATCTTTTATCAATTATTAATTTAATTAATTTACTATTATAAGTTGTTAAATCAATTTCGAAATCTTAAAGAGACTACAAAGAAGGCGTGCATTTTTCGTAATCGAGTTAAAGGCCCACGACAAATGAGGGAACAAAATCGTTTAACCCTCCAAGCGTCTTGCAAATGGGTAAAATTGTAATGTTGTTTTCTCTGCATTTTGTTTTAAATGCTAATAAAATATGATTATTTCAATATTACATAAAAAATCTTATTTAGGAATATAAATGTAATCCTTGAGAGTCCTAATCATTCTTCAATGCTTTGAAAATTCATTAAATTTATAGAATTATAATATCTTAAACATTGCTTACATTGCAGTGAAACCTGGCGCTTAGTGTACGGAATTTTACGGGACAAACGCTTAGAGGGTTAACATTCGCGAGTTTCGATTATTCGAAAAATTAGCAAGTTGGAAATTGCACGTCAAACATAGCAAACGGATTTGAGAACGTCCTTAAACATAAATTATTCATGAAAGCAATAATTGAAAGATTATTTATATTGCGAATAATGAAATATTTGAAAACAACTGCATCATTAAAAAATTCTGAAATAAATCAGGGATGTAAGACCTGCGCCAATTGCGCCAGACTGCGCCGAAACCGCTTTATTGCGCCAAACTGCTACAAAACAGCTATTTTTTTTCAATTTTGCGCCAAACCTGCGCCAAAAGGTACTTAGTGCCAAAACGAAATTTAGCGCGATTTCGTCGATCCAGGAAACAACAACAAAAAACTTTTTTTAGGCTGTTAATTTCGTCAAAAAACAACGCAACATTGCAAAAAATCTCGAAAAACGCGCAAACTTCGCCGGAAAATTGCGAAAAACATGCGCATTCGGTCACGAAAAGCACGCGATGTTTTGTGAAGTTTTATCGTGGCTCCGCAAACGATCGGAAGTTGTTTTTCTCTCGAGTCATCGTACGTTCATTTTCATTGCAGCCGATCGCAGAGTTCGGAGCGGAACGTCATGTGACTTATAGCGCGCGCGTTGGGGGAGACGAATGAGAGCTGCTTTAATATGTTTATTCTCAATTAATGAGAATTCGCTTCTTATGTCAGGGGTAATTCTCGTCCGAAATTTCCGAAAGTTTAACGCATCCTTTTCCGAAAATTTGATATTGGGCTATCAGTTCCACATAGCTACCAACTTGTACGGTTTTGCGCGCGGAAAAAGGATCGCTGAAAAAGCACATATTTCGTCAATATTTTGCGGGAAAACGACGATTTCGTGAATGTTTCCGTCAACAAACTTTGTCAAAAGATCGCTGAAAAACGCAAATTTCCTCTGCGGATCGCAAAAAACGGCAATTTCACCAAATATCGCAGAAAAAACGCTGATTTCGTCTGAAGACTGCGGGAAAACGTCGATTTCGTCTAAAGATTGCAGATATAATGTCGATTTCGTTAAAATATCGTTGAAAAAAACGACGTTTTCGATAAAAGATCGTTTTGAAATATTTTGCCAAAAGATCATGAAAAAAAAAACCGCGGATTTTAGCAAAAGATCACGGAAAAAACGTTGATTTTGTCAAAGGATCTCGGAGATAAAACACCGTTTTCGAGAAAAAATCGCGTAAAAATACAAATTTTGTCTAAAAATCGCCGAAAAAACGCCGATTTTATTAAAAAAAAAAACTGGAGAACGTCGATTTCGTAAAAAGGTCACGGGAAAATTTGCCGATTTCGACAAAAAATCGAAATAAATCGCCGATTTTGCTAAAATATCGCAGATAAATCGTTGATTTAGTCTGAAGATCACGGATACCCCCCCTTCTCCCGCCACCGATTTCCGAAAATGTTGTGTGAATTCCCCCCCCCCCTTCCAAAATAAAACCAACCCAGAATTGCCCTTGTCTTATGTATTGTACATATTTTCTGTAAATTAAGTATCTTCCTGTTCTGCGTCTTTCCCGTGTGGGTGGTGAATTATTTCGCTCCTCGGCGAATCCTGCCAATAGACAGCAAAACTGAAAGCAGAATGAAAGCGCTTATGGAAATCCTTTACATACGTGTTAAACAATTACAAAAAAAAAAAAAAAAAAAAAAAAAAAAAAAAATAGAATTTTGTCAAAAAAAATTGCTATTTCGTCAAAAAATGAACAAAACGCAGTGAAAGGAAAACAGTGTTGAATTCAGACACTTTTCTCCGGGAGGGACTTCTGTAGCTCCGCGAGGGACATGATAGAGTTTCGGGGGGGGGGGGATGCACTTTTTGATCATTGAAAACCCAAAATCTCAAAAAAAAAAATTTAAGGGGGAATGTCCCTCCGGGCTGCTACTTGAATTCAACACTGTAGGAAAAAACCGTAAATCTCTGCAAAAAATCGGGAAAAATGCTCAAATTTTGTCAAAAAATCGCGGAAAACACAGGAATTTTGTCGAAGCATCTCAAAAAAACATACGCGAATTTTGTCAAAGGATCTTGAAAAAATAAAACATGAATTTTGTCAAAGGATTGCTAATTTCGTCACTCGAATTTCACCAATAGATCGTGAAAAACACTCAAATTTCATTAATAGATCATGAAAAATTAGTTTATAGATCGCAAAAAGCATGCACATTTTATCGAAAAACACTCGAATTTCATCAAAGGATCGCGAGATAAATATGAGTTTTGCTAAAGGATCGTTATTATAAAAAAAGAGTTAACAAAACATAGCCAAAAGATCACAAAAGAAAAAAAAATGCAAGTTTCTTTGAAGGATTCCGAAAAACAAGCATATTTTGTCAAAAAATCATTAAAAAAACGCGCGAATTTTGTCAAATAATCGCGATAAACACGCAAATTTTTATCGAAAGATCACGAATAGTACTTGAATTTCGTCAATATATCGCATAAAACACTCGAATTTCACCAATAGATTGTGAAAAACGCTCGAATTTCAACAAGAGATCGCGAAAAAGACGCAAATTTTGACAATAGATAATGCAAATTTCGACTGTAGATCACGAAAAACACTCGAATTTCATGAAAGGATCACAAGAAAAACATGAATTTTGCCAAAGAATCGTTAATATCATAAAAAAGAGAATAAAACACAATCAAAAGATTGTAAAAAAAAACGTTCATTTCTGTAAAAGATGGCGGGAAAAAAAAAAAAAAACACAAATTTCTCTAAAGGATTCCGAAAAACAAGCGTATTTCGTCAAAAAATCACAAAAAACACGAAATTTTGTCAAAGGATATCCAACTTCGCCATAAAAAGAACAAAATACGGTCAAAAGATCACGAAAAAAAACCCATTAATATCTTTAAAAGATTGCATGAAAAAAAATGAAAATTACATCAAAGATCGTAAAAACCGTAGTTTTCATCAAAAGATCGTAAAAAACCCCACAAATCTAGTTAAAAAACGAAAAAAAACAGGGTCAAAAGATTGTGAAAAAGCGTGAATTATGTTAAAAGATCGCGAAAAACTGCAAATTTCATCGAAAGGGCTGAAACGTGTGGAGAAATTTAATCTGAGTATTTATTCTTTCAAATGTAAAAATATTTTTCAAGATAGCAATTATTGTAATTGTTAAGAGTTTATCCGCATTAGAATATTTCAATCTGCTCCTAAAACAGCTTTTATTGCTACAAAATTACATCTTTTCTGCTACAAAATCCGATATTTACTGCTACAAAATCTGATTTTTGCTGCTACAAAAATAGGTTTTACTGCTCCAAAATTCGTTTTTCGCTGCTCCAAAGCTGCTACAAAATGGCTTTAGCGCACTTTCATCCCTGAATAAATAGCTTATTACCTTCATAAAGAAAATCATCGAAGATAAAACGCACTGAGAATATGGTATATTCACATTCACTACAAATAACTAAAAAACGTCTACAAAAATTTTTTCTCTGTCTTAATATTAAAAGAAATTTATAATATATGAAATAAATTTTCTAAATAAGTTGCTACTAGTATTATAATTGTATTTATCGTCATTTCAACTTGATGCAATAAATTTTGTAAAAGTTTAATTACATGTTATCATTAATATTTGAAGAGTTTAATTTTTTAAATTCTAAAACTGGAAGACACTGGTAATGTAAATAATAAGAATAAAAAATAAATAGTGACATAGATTCTTGCTTGTCGTCATAGATCAGAGGGAAAATTTTATAATGTAAAAGATTAAAATTTATTTTTTAATGAAAACAAAATACGCTAATTGATCGCTTGATGCTATTAAACATTTTATGTGTAATATTTATCTATCAAATAAATAGTAATGCTGAATTTTTAGTTTTGGAAACTTATAGATCGAAATAACACATTGCTTTAAGCTGAGATTTACATAACGATGTTTTATGCTTAGCAAATGCATCAGTATGCAAATAATACAAACGACTTGTAAACAACGATTTTTCTGGCAAGGTTCTTTTGAGATAACAAGATATTTCGCATTACTTTATTTCTGCTTGAAATGTAATGTTTGAAAAAGAAGGAAAAAATAGACAAACAAAATTCAACAAAAATAACTTTATTTACACAAAAAAGAACACAAAATTGTTGTTTTGAGGATACAATCCATTTTTAATGCCTACAGAGTTCAAAAATATATGTTTTTGGCAAATATTTTCTTTTGTATAATATTTTATGTATGAGCTTAACGATTTACAAATATGGAATAAAGATAATTTCTTTATCTTTGCAAAAGCACATGAATGTAGAAAAAAAACGATTTTAATTTCTTCAAAAAAGTGTACAAAAAGCATATTAATAGATTAAGGATTGTAGACAAGTAAATGATTGTAATATTAGTTTCAAAACAGAATACTAAAATACCACTAACTACACCATTATAAATGTAGAAAAATAAAATCTTGTGATAATATTACCAGTCTGGTTTTGATCTCGTGCTAATGTAATTGTATGATGAAAAGAGTTTTAATCTTTCGAAATGAGTTACTAATCTATTTTCGCGGTTTTCCTAAAACTTTAGTACAGTGGAACCTGCTAAAGTGACCACCTTGGTAAAGTGGTTACCTGGCTAAAGTGACCACTTTTGGAAAATTTTACTTGTGCTCGTATAAAATACGAGAATCGTTCGATAATGTGATCACCTGTCTAATGTGTCAACCTGAGTAAAGTGACCAGTAAGCCTGTCATTGTCAATGTTATTTAAACCTGTAAAATATAACCATCCATTTTTTTTTTCATGAGAAAATTTTCCATTTTAAAAAGTGCAGGAATTTATCTCCTATAATGACTATTTCCTTAATATATAAAGTGACCTTTTTGTCCTTTATTTTAATGATACACTTGTCCAAGATTATTTTTTACGAAAAATATATTACTGCTAATTACAGAAACATTTTCATTATGCGATTACAATGAAAAAAAAATTGCGAATGAATTACACTGTATCTAACGAATTGATTATTTCCAGCTGAGCGAAAAATTGCCCAGGCCGGGAGTCGAACCCGCATACTTGGCTTACAAGGCCAATGCTTTACCTGTTAAGCTATCTGGGCGATAGCCGGCTGGGATTTTTCGCTCAGATAACCTTATTGGTCGTAACATCTGGTCTGTCATTTGAAACAGCTCGCAGAATAAACCGCAGGTAATGGAACTCCTTATAACGATGGATACGTAGATATACTATTATTTTTAACACAATCAAACTGATTAATAAAGTTATCATACGAATTGATTATTTCCAGTCATCGTTATATGGAGTTCCATTACCTGCGGTTTATTCTGCGAGCTGTTTCAAATGACAGACCAGATGTTACGACCAATAAGGTTATCTGAGCGAAAAATCCCAGCCGGCTATCGCCCAAATAGCTTAACAGGTTTGGCCTTGTAAACCAAGTATCCGGGTTCGATTCCCGACCTGGGCAATTTTTCGCTCAGCTGGAAATAATCAATTCGTATGATAACTTTACCAATCAGTTTGATTGTGTTAAAAATAATAGTACACTGTATCTTGTATTTATGTGTTATTTAAATCAATCACTACAGAATTCCAGCTGTATTTAAAGAAATAACGTGAGTTTTAAATAAATCATCTTCTATGTAGCATATTTTAAATTAGCATTTTAAATATTATAGTTGTCAAGTAATCAGTTCATTACTTAACATAGTGCATTTTCAGTTACAGTCGACTCTCGTTAATTCGAACTCGTCGGGACCACAAGAAATGTTCGAATTATCCGAAGTTCGAATTATGGAAAACATGCTTAATATGGTACTATTGCAAAGGAATTAATGTTACAGTATTTTTTTAAACTTATTTCGTCTGTTATCATTAGAATATGAGTTAATATTAAATTAGAAGACATAAATACATAAACTAATTAAAGGATTAAAAACAAGTACGATGGAAGAAAAATTTAAAGCGTCACAGATGGACAGACGGGGCTCTAAGAGAGTGGATATCAAATGCATTGTATTATATGTATACTCGTTTGGAACAATTTTCACAAAAATCAAAAAAAAAGAAAGTTGTTCAAATGATCTGAAATCCGTGAGAAAGAGAAGAAAAATGAAAAATCGGAATTCTCGTTAGTTCGAATTAAACGAAGTCAAGAAAAAATGAGTTCGAATTAATGAAAAATTTTAACGTTATTCTGCCTTTGAAAATTTAGGGACTTCACATTTAGTTCGAATTAAGCGAAAATTCGAATTATCCGATTTCGAATTAACGAGAGTCGATTGTATTTATATTTTGTTTTATTTTTTGAGATTATTAAAGTTTTAATGTGTCTTTTTGAAAGATACTTTATAAAGTGACCACCTGTATATAATGACAATTTTAGCTGGTCCCAAATATGGTCACTTTAGACAGATTCCATTGTATTTTAGTATTATTAACAATTATATTAAAAATAAAAATAAAGTTGTAATATGGTACAGTTTATTTTTCAGGCAATGTTTAACATACCTTCACTGAGTAATAAATATCATTTTAGATTCTTTTTAAAGATAATCATAGATCTATTGAAAATTGTAGTATTACTTGCATTTTTAATATAATTTTAATTGTAAAATACTCACAGTAATTATGCGACAATTTTGTCGCAATATTTGAGGATTAACAAGATTTTGCACCAGATTTGTTACTTACAAGTAAGGTCTCCATACTGGGCATACTCAGAATTTTTTTTTAAAAAAAATTACTAATTAAACTACTTATGTATGTAATAAAAGATCAGTCAAAATTAGCGGCGGAATTACTGTGGAATATCTGTAAAAAATAAAATAAAATACTTTCGAATATTTGGTGTGAAAAGAGAAAAATGTCTCGCTATTTGGCGAGCAGCACCTTTCCTCGCCAAAAGCAAATGATTTTAATGCAATTGAAAACTTTTGGATATTTAAATTCCGTGTAAATGGTATTTGATGAATTTCAATTTAAAGAATGAGAGAGTTTAATATATTATATACATATATATATTACTTGTTGCGGTCGGTATTTAATTTATGACTGGAAAAAAATATTTTCATATATAAGAAATAAATTCATATTGAAAAAAAAATATTTTTATACTTTTAAACGTATTAAAAAAACAAGCCAGATGTTTGCATAGCAACAAAATCGAATCGACAATGCTCAGTCGGACTTTGAGCTTGAAACAATTTCAATTAATTTAAACAATTTCGTTTTCAATCGCAAATTTTGATGATTAAATTTGAAAATAAATACATGTGAATATCGATATAACAAAATGATGTTTAAACAAACTAAAACTGAGAAAATTAAAGTTATTTAAATTAAATTTATCTAAATAAATTCAACGTGAAACTTTTTCTCCCTTAAAATGTATTGGAGATAAAAAAGGTATTTTTTGAAACTGCATTCCATCGCCAACCGACAATAAAACGCCAAATAACGAAATTCTCATTATTTTTTTTAAGGACAATGTTCCGCCGAAATTTTTTTTTATAAACGTATATATCCGCATGAGAAGAACATTCTGTAATTTTTTTCAGATTTCTTGGAATATGCCCGTATGGAGACCTTCCTTGTTACATTAAGTAAAACACAAGCATCACAAAATGTTCATGCAAATGATATTATTTACATATTTCATAGCATTTTTTAAAGGAACAATTGAATAAAACATTTTATTTGAAACATTCTTAAAATATTTTTGATTATCATGTTATATATATATATATAAGATAATATAAGATTAGATTAAAATTCTAAACAATTTCGATATTCTCTTTTTCTCAAAAAATTTTTTTGATGTCCTCTGTTCATGCCTACTGCGATCAGGTCATAATCAGTCTCAAAGGAATTGCTTGGAACAACAATTTATGCAATGAAATAGTTGTTAAACATTTATTTATACATGAATTATATTTATAATAGAAAGTAATAAATAGATTCCATTGTTATTATAACTTATGTATTGCAAAGAGAGATAAAACATAGTTATTTTTTAAGTGCCATTTATTACTGTGTAACACTTTGTTTTCAAAACAATGTTCTATTTTAAAATTTTGCCATGAGATCATTTGCACAAATTCTTACAAACACTAGTATTGTACATTTATTATTCACATTTGCATACACTTTGACAAAAGATTTTATTTTGATTGGAATGTGGAAAAATGACTTTAAAATAAGTCAACATATAATCCCTTTTTTACTGGAATTAAAGCTTTATAAAAATGAGTAAATATATGAGTTTTCATGTCTTTCTATGTGTCTTATTATCAATTTCTTTTCGCCCTTTTCCATTCAATATACTACTGACATATCGTAGTGTTTCATTATCTTTGGAATATGTGGCAGACAGAATGTACAAGTAACTAGAAATAAATGTCAAAGTAATACCAACTAAACAACAGCTCGACTATTTTTTAAAGAAATATGTGCAACTCTGTGGTTTTCTTTTTTATACTTTCATTGGAAAAGAAATTTTGCTGAAACTCTTGAAACATGTACAAACAACTGGTTTTGATTTGAAAATCATTCTTATAAATTAACTACAAATAAAAATGATTTGAAATTAAGAAAACTAACTTTAAATACTTGAAAAAAAAATCATGTCCGCCTTTTACTCTGGAAGTATCTTTACAAAACCGATACCCGGAATTTTCTACACCACTTTCAAATCTTCAAAATTTCAAAATCAAAAATCTGAAATTTCAATGAGTCTCTTGAAATGTGCACAAACAATATTAAGAAGTTTGTTTTTGATTTGAAAATCACTCACATAATAATTTAATCATAAATAAAAATAATATGAACTTTAGAAAACCAACTTTAAATATCAGAAAAAGAGTCATGTCCCCTTTTTACTCTGGAAGTATCTTTACAAAACCGATACCCGAAATTTCCTACACCACTTTCAAACTATGGCGTCAATTCTTTTTTATAAAAATGTACACATATGAAAAGTCTGTTTACTTATGAGCATAAGCTCTTATTGATATTCTTAAACTTTTTGGCACATAAACTATTTTTGCATAGCTATCACCGTAGAGAGAAGTACCAAATCCAGCATAAACTGTTTTTTCTGTTGGTGGTTCCGGCAGTACTTTGTCATACCTACTGGCGCTTGCTTCATACCTGAGCTTTGACCGTGAACGTGGCTTGGGTATGTTTGCTTTGTACGTGGGTAAAGAATCATCAATGTACGATGCATCATGTTCATATTCTTTATTATACTTATTTTCTCCGAGGTCGGCGTATTCTTCAGCTGCATACGCTTTCGGAGAATGAGCTGCTTTATGAGCAGCTTCGATCTCGGCGTACGTTTTTCCTGGAGTAATAGCGATGTAAGGGCTGTCATCGTCTGTGTATTGTGTGACTTTGCCATTTTTGATGTAATCTGAATATTTATATGAACCTCCTACGGCTTTGATATATCCATGATTTTTGTAGACTATTTTAGGCCTTTTACTTTGGTTCGATCCTTTGTAGTAATTTGTAGCTTCGTCGTACGGAGTGCCTTTGTAGTGAGTGGGAATCCCTTCGTCGTACTGCGTGCCTTCGTAATGTGTCGAAGGCGTATTATCGTCGTACTGTGTGCCTTTGTAATGTGTTGAAGGTGCATTATCGTCGTACTGCGTACCTTTGTAATGTGTTGAAGGTGGATTATCGTCGTATGTTGTTCCTTTGTAATGTACTGAGGGGATTTCTCCATATCCCGCGCCTTGGTCGTAAGACGCACCACTTGTTCCTTTATAGTGAGTTGTTGGATACGGTTCTCCTTTATAATGAGAACCTGAGTTATAGGAACTGCCTTTATAATGATTCGTTGGAGTAACGGGGTAAGACGATACCTCGAAATGACCACCTATAGAAGCTCCTGAAAAATGCATATGATTTATTATAATGTAAAAAATAACTGGACAAAATAAGATACTAATAAACAAATACTAAATATAGAGATATTTCTAGGGATAAGTGTTGTTAGATTAAAAATGCATAAATGAATATTTTTTTTAACTCTTAAGGTAGATGACCTTTCAGAGTAACCACTTGTTTCATACAACCGACAAAAAAGTCAACTGACACTTTTGAAAGTCGTAAATATACTTATTCCCTGTTAACATAACAATGTACAATGTGTGTCATTTCTGCTTATTTTTTTCCCTCATCAATGTAAGAAAAATCTTTTAATTTGGTACAAGAATTTCCTAAGATAATTCTAATTAGTAGATAGAAAGGATTAATAATTCAGGTTATTATAAATTCTGTAATTTATTAATTTACAATTTCTAATTGTACTTAAAAATGACAGGAAGGCATGCGCTCGTTTTTCTCAAGTTAAGAGTGTCTTAATGATTTTTTTAATCCTTCTGCCAATACCACTTTTCGAACTACACTGTTAAAAATAAAGGTGACAAACCGGTGCCATTTGGGACCCGGAGGTGAAAAGGCGGTGCCATTTGGAACCCTAGGGTGTCATAAGAGCTTGAATATGCGGTTGGGGTGACGACAGATCTGTTACTGGATGATGGGAGCTAAATAAGGTGCCATGCACTTCGTAACCACCTCATCGGGTGACTGGCAACTTGCGCATGCGCTATGACGCGCGTCTTTCTGCTTTCCGTGTCGGCAAGTAAAGTTTACGGGTGTGAGCAAATCAAAACATGGCAGTGTGTAAATTGGCGATATTAATTGAAGACTAACCACTGAGCTGCAATGAAACAACAATGAGGACTTAACGATCCGATCTGCTTGACCAGTGAACCGGGCAAAGTCTGATTAAAGGTAAGATTTAACTTTATTTTATTTTATTTTATTTTATTGTTACGTTAATTTATCGTACATCCCTATAAGTAATGTCATAAAAAAACAGTAAATTAGATTTTTTTGTTAGTATGATTGATTGTTAAGTTTATTATGTGAAGCTACAAGCTACACTCTCACCAAAATACCCGCTTGCTAATGTTAAACCTATGAGGTAGTTATTTTACAATTTTTCGTTTACCTGTCAATATTTTTAAATGATTTATCGAGGCCTTAGCTACCGAGGAGCAATTGAATCAAACTGCTCTAGGCACGGGAATCCTAAGGGCGCACAATTAGAAAGAGCGAAATGAAAGAATATTTGTGTAAAAATATTTACGTATTTTTTCATTACAAATCAGTTATTATAGACGAATCTTGTTGAAATCAGAATATTCTATGACTATTTTACCTTGTGTTTAAACTCAACTGTTTAGATTTAACCCCTAACTGCTGTTAGTGGTCTCAGATACCGTGAATTTTTCAAGTTTCACAGTTTAACTTGTAATCTTTAGTTTAACTATAGATACTGGTCAAATATTTTTAGTTTGGAGTCTTATTACTACCTTTAAATACTTTTGAAAAGTTGAATTTGATTTATAATATTCTTGTACATAAAATTTAATACATAAATAGTATTCTGAGAATTAATGTAACATTTTATTCATCTTCAGATTAAATGGTCTGACAGACAGCTCACAGTAGTTATGTAACAATTTTTGTCAGAGCAGTTAAGTTTAAAATATGTTTTTGCGTCTATATACAGTTAAAAGCAATTAATTTTATTCGCGAAGTTTTAATTTTAACCTTTACACGGAATCTCGGACAGCACCTGGCCGGCATTGCATATATTGTCGGATAGATGCTATCCAAACCCCTCCTGTAAAGGCTAATTCACACCATATTGCAGCCTCGCGTAACTTCTCTAATATTGTTTCAGTATACCTGATTTGTCTTTATTTGAGAGGGGGGGGGGGTAACTTTTTCATTTAAGACAATTGAATACTTGCAAATCTTAAAGTAATCAAAACTTATTTACAGGGTTTTCATTATTAATATTTTCCTTATTAACCACCATTATTTGCAAAATAATCTTCATAATAAGATTAGATCGAGAGGCGGTAGCACGGACAATCATTTAGTCTCATTTAAGGATAAAAATCACGGATAAAACCTCGATTTGCAAATTAAAACTTTATTAGTCAGCCAAGTCATACCTTGGTGGGAAATGCCTAAAAACCCGAATTTAGCGGTATCTTGGGTTTACCATTATGTTTTCTTACTCCCAATTCTTCATATTCTCATACGTTTGGTTTAATTTTCTTTCAAAAAGGTGAGAAAATGTCAGGGTATTGAATTTAATAAACCTTATGATCTGATTATCGGCTATGCAGATTTACACCCATTTTTTTTCGAAAATATTCTTTCGCATTAAACTTAATTTAGTAGCAGAATTTTATGGTTGAATAAAATAAAATATTTTTTTTTCAATAATAGTAATTTAAGATTGATTAGACCGTAATCAGTCCCCCCCTTTCTCAATCATCAACATCATCCGATATGACAAATTTTTAGTCATGAACATTCAAATTATAAAAGGAAAACAATCTGTATTTATTCCACTGAACTTTCAGAATAGCTTACAAAAATAGTGTGTGTTCAAAAAATATAACAATGAATAAAAACTTATATCGTAATTTTACACAAATGTGAAAATTTTCCACAGGTGATGATGATCTCGTGTTTTAAAGGCGATTTTTGCTCTGTCATTTATAAATCTTAAACATTTTTCTAATGACATAATTTTTAACAATCGTTCATTCCACTCGTTCTGAAACAAGACCAATAAACAGGGTTGGCTTTTTACCGGTAAAAACCTGGGGAGAAGATGGTAAAAACCTAAGGATATACAATAAACTGTTAGCCCTTAAAATGTATTTTAATACTATTGATAGAAATTCTATTTTCATGTAATTTGTGTATTAATATATAATATCTCTATAGGGGAGAATAAGGTGGTGTGGGACTTTTTTTTTTACAAAAGTAAGAATTTATATATATATATATGTATATATATACAAAAAGAAAAAATTCAATTCATAGCATGCAAGGTAAAACACTTTTTAATCCCCCTGAACAATATAGAAACATAAAGTGTAAATACTATTTTATTTTAAAGAGAACGTAAGTTTCAAAATGTGTCTCATACCTCCTCATTAAGAGTTATGGGACAGCAATAATAAAAGAAAAGCTATAAGGCACAAAATAACCTATCGTGTCGGTAATATAAACAATCAAACAAAGGTTGTAAGTTGATAATGTATATGCCACAATATAAAATTCAAGTATCTTCATGACTGGAATGAAAATTCAGGATTCTCTGTCATAGGTGTCATTAAGGCCCCACACTAGACTCAGAATGTAAAGATGATAATGTAAAAGTTTATAGGAGCGTTCTTTTGAAATACCTAACTGAAATTTTAATATTTTTACATGATTCTTTTGAGCAAGACAGCTGAAGATGACCCATAACCGGCCTAGTTTTTATTTTTTTCGATTTTGCTTTTATATATTTTGTATAACGATAGTTTCAATTTCAGAACCGGTTTAAACCAATTTCGTAAGTTAAAGTAATTAAAAAAAAATCTGAAACCAAAACTGAAAAAGTAAAAACTACGCCGGTTGCGGATCGCCCTCAGCAATTTTGTGCAAAACAATCACGTAAAAATATTAAAATTTCGGCGAAATATTTGAAAAGAACGCCCCCATAGACTTTGCATTATCATCCGGGTCTTTTTCTGTGCCTAGCGTTGCGCCTTAAATAATCATCAATTTATTTACATTTTGAAGTATAAATGCATATATTATTAATGTTATAATTAATATATTATCTTCTAAGAAATTTGCATGTCAGCAATTCGCATTATTATTAATTAAAAAAAGGAACTGGGCGCGTCCCATTCATCCCTTTTCTGGCATGTCCCATTCCTCGCCACTTCCTTGTTTGTGTTAAACTTCTTGTTCAAACAAAAATGCTGCTTTAGGCTTAGTTTAAATTATGGATAATATACAGTATAATGTTCCATAAATAGGGAAACTATTACATTTATACATAAACAAGCCTTTAATATATTGAGAGCAAATAAATCAAATTTAAATTTGATTTTTGAAATAATTTTTTCTTTCGTACATTTGCAAGTCTATGCATATCAATATTTTTTGTAAATTGAAGAATGGATTACCATTGCTTCATCTTGTATGCGATCGATGAAATGTTTAGAATAATGCACAAAGAGAAAAAGCTACAGTCCCATTCCACCCGACTTTCCCCCATATAGCAAAAGGGGAAATAAAGAATTAGCCAGTTCCCTAAAGTTCCTGATATACACTATATAGCCAGAGATGACCGTCCACTTGCGATTTTAGACATTTTGTTAAATATCTAGAAAAATGTATGAGGAATTATCCTGAAAATCTTAGTGTATAAATATAATACACTACTTGGCCATTGATTATCATCCACTTGCGATTTTAGTCATTTTGCAAGATATCTAGAAAAATACATGAGGAATTATCCTGAAACTCTCAGTGTATAAACAATATAGTACAGGTCATCTATTTCCGTGAAGATTTTTTCCAGAAACTTTATAGGGGACCGCCAACAAATTAAAAAATGTATGAATATCTTTTGGATAACCCTGTCAAAACTAATGCATCAAAAGCGCTCAAACTGTAGATTGTGATTAAGTGGCTTATTGTTATAAACTGTGTTCATTTTTATGTCGATAGCATGTTTACACGTAGAGAAATGAAGGTTTTTATAAAAACACTCCCAAAATTTTCCAAGATTTTTGCTTATAATTTGCAGAGTTCTTAATATAAAATAATATTTTCTGAAAATGTGACAAACAACATTGCACATAATATTAAGCGCTAATATTAAGAACTAATTTTATATTAAGAACTCTGCAAATTATAAGCAAAAATCTTAGAAAAATTGGGAGTATTTTTATAAAAACCTTAATTTCTCTACGAGTATACATGCTATCGACATAAAAATGATTACAGTTTATAACAATAAGCCATTTAATCACAATCTACAGTTTGAGCGCTTCTGCTGCATTAGTTTTGACAGAGTTATCCAAACGATATTCATTATTTTTTAATTTGTTGACGGTCTATTATAAGGTTTCTGGAAAATATCTTCACGGAAATATATGACCTGTACTATTATGTGTATACACTGAGAGTTTCAGGATAATTCCTCATGTATTTTTCTAGATATTTAACGAAATGTCTAAAATCGCAAGTGGACGATAATCAAAGGCCAGGTAGTGTAGTACAAGTCATATAGTATTTCCCTGAAGGTTTTATTCCGAAACTCCAATAGGGGACCGTCAACAAATTAAAAAAGAATGAATACCTTTTGGATATCTTTTGGATAAACCTGTTAAAACTAATGTAGCAAAAGCGCTCAAACTGTAGATTATGATTAAGTGGCTTATTGTAATAAACTGTGTTCATTTTTATGTCGATAGCATGTATACTCGTAGAAAAATTAAGGTTTTCTACGAATCCGAAAAACAGTCTCAAATTTACCCAAAATTTTTGCTTATAATTTGGAGAGTTCTTAATATAAAGTAACATTCTTTTCAGAAAATGTGACAAACAACATTGCACAAAATACCCTGTAATCAGAATTAAAAAATAATAAAAATTGTTCCAATATTGAGTAGGTTTACTAAATAATTTTTCACTGCGCATGCGTCAAAGATATCAAAATTTAATTTGCATATTATGTTAGCCAAATGCATAGAGCAACTTTTGTGAAAGTCTCAAAATCACATCTTGAAAATTTTGAAAATAATCGTCAATAGAATACGTTGAAAATTCGTCATTCCCCAAATGAAGGAAAAACACGAGGGGTTGTATCCATATATTCATTGATTAGTGTCAATATAGGATACATAATAGGGGCGTACTAATAAATTTGAATAAAATTCCTCATTTTTTTAATTATTATTACTGGTATGGAATACCTGTACATGTTAGGGAAATTCGTTGCTAATCTGGAATAGACACTTTGTTGCAAGATATGTTTTGTAAATATGGTTAATAATGTAAATAGTTTGTAACTCTTAATGATAATACAGGAAAAGAATATCTGAATGACAAGTATGAGTTGGTCATGTAATTTTCTCGTGCTGTCCGAAAATAGGCAATAAAGAGGAAAATGCCCAGTTAAACTGATGGCATTGAGCTCGCAGGCTATGCATACAACTGTATATTATACTCTTATTTCAAAGAATAATGCCCTTCCAAAAATAAAAGAAATCAACTGTAAATTATTTGACAGTGGATTAACTGCCATCCCTCTTTATACTTAACCAATGAGCCCCTAAAACTAATCAGGGAAGTGCCTTATCAGAGTGAACCTATTAACAAAATTTGAAGAAAATATGATAATTCTGCATGATTTCTGCATATTTATATAAATTAAGGATGATAGCACTCTCTTCTCCCCCCCCCCTTCATATTTAACCAATGAACCTCCAATGCTAATCAGTGAAGAACCTTGAACCTACATATAAAATTTGAAGCAAATCTGATATTTATATAAAGAGTTATCACGTTACATACAGAATCTGCGGGCACATTAGCTGTCAGGCTTTGATAGCCTTGTGAGCTATAATTTAAATTTTATTTAAATTTTATTCTTTCTTTTTTTGTTCATCTACCATTTTTGCTGTACTTTGATGATACATTTTAATTGGACTGTCTTGTTGTGTGTTTTCCTTAATGTGTTATTATTATTATTTCAGATAATGAACTTACATTTATAGTACTTACATTACCATGCTTGATACAAGAAAAGTTTCCGACTCTTTATCATGAAGAAAGTGCAGAAATTTCTGTGTTTCAACCTGTTACTGTGCTCCGCAACTCAAGCAACTTGTTAAATTACTCATGCAATGTATTAATTTTATGTAAACAGTTAATTACAAAAACTGATAATTTTATAAGCTTAGTTACTTTGTGGTATGCATTATTTTGGTTGTTTAACATTAACTATAGCAAAAGCCAATTTAAATTTTTATCATTTTTATTTGATACTTATGTCTTCAAAATTTTCTCAGTGTCATTAGTTCCACATAGAGTTACGTCTTTGTTTAATAATATTTAATACATTCTTGGTGTTTATAATAAAAAGATTATTTGATTACTAAAAGGTTGTTTTTTTAATTCAGTGTTTTATTCCTTTCATTATAATTACTCTTTAGATTAAAATTTCAGATGCAATAAGTCAAAACACAAAAACAATTTGGCAGAAAGTGTTTTGATGTGGATACAGGACTAGAAATCAGCAGTCGTTAGTCGTCAAATAAAACTAAATTATAGAAAAATTATTCCTAGTCGTCAAATCTTGATAGCTAGCTTTCTTTAACATTAATTTTTGTTTAGCAAATGCTTTCATTTGTATTTTAGCATACATCCCTCCCCCCCCTCTGCACCATGTCATCAGCACATATCTTAAGAATTTTGAACCTTTCAATAACCTCTAAGTTAACTTCACTTTCACCAATGACTGATAAAACTGGTCCTTGGCTATTACACCCCTGTAAACAAGATTTTCTTTTATTATGAGATATTTCTGAATCTTTATATGTTCCTAAAATAAGAAACTGTATTAAAATCGTTTTAAAATTTTTGTATTCCCTTCCTCAAACAAACAAAAAAAAATATGTGTGATTTGGAAATGTTTTAAATGCCACACCATAATTGGCAACCAAAGATTCATTTATTTGCTAACTTTTTATTTTCTGTGTACTGTTAGTCTCATATTTTTTAAAAATTAGCTTATCCCTAATTATATCTTAAGCTCATATTTTCTCTCTGTGGACATATTTGCTTGATTATCTGTTTTGTATGCATATTAGCTTTATAAAAAGAATAAGTTTTTCCAGAATCCAAATATTGTAGTTTAATCAGGTTTCATACTTATGGAAAGTCAGTTTTTATTTTTTTTAGTAAGAAAAAGTGTTTAATATATAAAGTTTCCTCCCCACTTCCCTTCAATACATTAAAATTAAATATGCAACGCAATATTATTACTATTAACATGATTGTGAAAAGAAATAAGAAAATATGAAATGCAGATGGCACATCGAAAAAAAATTGTAGGCATTAATTTGACACCTTATATAAAGTTCTTAATTTCTAATCCTGTGTGGATATATGCTATAAAATATGTATTTGCATAAGTTCACTATAAAGGTAAATACTACATATATTGTAAAAATGATTTTTTTTACTCAATTTCATCTGTGATTTTACCACAACTATAAAATGAACTTATTTTCTATAATTCATTTCTTAGCTTGATGGCTAACTTTCTGGAAGAATTTTAAAGAATATGGAGTATTCTTTCTAATTTAAAAGTTACACAGCATTTATTACATATTCTTTTCTAATTTGTGTTTTACATTTTTTTAATTAGATACAGCAGGGTAGCTGAAAAAATATTGGTGCGTTGTTTGACATTAATATTTCACAACTAAAATCTGAGAAACGCTTATTTTAAAATTTTGTAGCATTTCTTCTATTATATGAAAATCTTAATCCTCCGAAAAGTTCACAACCATCAAAATGATCAGCAACTAATATGTTCAACGAAGTGTTCGCCTCATGGAAGCAAAATAATTTTAATGGAACTTCCAGCAGTATTGGGGCCTTCACATGGAGCAAAAACAACATTGACCTTCAACACCCCTCTGCGTGGATATTTAATAACAGGTGTATTGCCTTCAAACAATCAGATCTTAACTTACTTGACTTCTGTAGAAAAGCTAGAAATAGAAACTCCCCAGTTTGTATTGTATGTGATGCGAAATTATCAAGGCATAGAATGATTTAAATCAGAATTATCTGCAGCGGACTGTCAATTCTGTGATCTTTCGTTTTCAAACTTGCGTAAAAAATAAATATCAAGCCAGTGAACAATTTGTTAAAATATTGTTATTTCTTTTATTTTTTTATTATTAAATTATGGCATATATTTTATAGGATATAGCATTTTTTTTTGTCCCCATACTTTTCAGTTGCCCTGTATATAAAATAATGAAAATACATGTCAAGCAATATACTATGTGTCAAAAAAGATGGTTACGGATTACTTCTGAAATTATAAGAAAATTATAAAAATATTCATATGAAGATAGATAATTCAATTTGTACTTTCACTTATTTAGGAGTCAAAAAACATCAAATTTTTATAATGTTCCTGCATCTAAAAATGCCCAATCACAAAAATAGTTACTGGCGCTTTCTTAAACATAAATCATGATTTATTTCATTTTACAAGAACTTCAAAACATAAAATTGAAAATCAGGCTTCAAATTGCATGACAAAGTCACAATATTTGACTCTAACTCAGTGATTTTTAGAGGCAGAAAATAGGTGTAGAGGTTGTGTAAATTTTGCGATTTATTCTAACAAAACCTTTTGGGTATGACTAACAATGCAATAGTGATGACTTATGATTGGTGATTTTAAAATGCAAAGACTGTATAAAAGTTAAAATTTTGAATTTTTCTTAAAATACTCTCCATGTAAATGAAAGTACAATTTGAATTCTCTGCCTTTCTATGATTATTTTGTAGTTATCCCTCTCTGAGTTACAAAAATATACTACAATTTTTCTTTGGACACCTGATAATGAGTTTAAAAATATAATATTCCATCAATCTAACAGAAAAAAAAAAGACTCAAAATATTGACTGATCATGATAATTTTCTCTGCAGAATTCAATTTAAAAATGGGTAAACACTTTGTATTTCATGATTCAAACCAATACAATTGCTTGACAAGCAGGGTGGGGGGGAGGGGGGTTGCAACTGTGGGCCATAGATTGTGAGTGCTATTTCCTGTAGGATGCCACAGGCACACTGGATTATGTGTTTCATCCGTTCACCCTCTGGGGCACCTTGGATAAGTGGTACCATTATTCTCCCCTGAGATGCCATTCTTTCACCCCTTAAGGTACCCTGGATGAGGGGTGCCATTACTCTCCCCTCAGATGCGATCTTTTCACCCTCTGGGGCACCCTGGATAAGGGGTGCCATTACTCTCCCCTGAGGCGCCATCTTTTCACCCCCTGGGGCACCCTGGTTAAGGGGTGAGATTATTCTCCCCTGTGGTGCCATCGTTTCACCCTATTGAACACTGTGGATAAGGGGTTCCATTATTCTTCCCTGAGGTGCCGTCCTTTCACTCCCTGAAATACCCTGGATTAGGGGTGCCATCCTTTCACCCTAGTTAAGGGTGCCATTTTAGCTCCTCTAGGGGTGTCACCAGTGAGACAAGCCTTTCACCCCTAAAAGGTGCAATGTGTCACCATTAGTTTTAACAGTGTACGAGCAAAAATCGTTTGCACCCACAGATTTCCGTTTTTTTCCGCTCTTTTACTGATTCACTTCGTTTTCCACGACGTTTTCGCGTACGTTGAATGCGGGGAATTTCTATTTTACTGGTTTTTTTTTTTTCAGCCTCTCGCTATGCAAATTTCTTTGACAAAATGTGTGATGTGATGTAATGTGAGGAAAAAGAATTGCAGTTAGATTGGCGCTACGCGCTATGAAATTTCTTAACTTCAACTTCCACTTTTAGAACACTCTGATTTTTGTAAACAGAGTGCAGACGACATGTTGCTTTGATTAGAATGATTTGATTTCGGGAAAAGATGTGACAACTAAGTCAAAAATAGATATGAAAGTGGAGCATTGTGTTTACCAATAATTTAAAGTTATGTAAATATGTACCGGGTGTCCCAAAAATGACTGATGGATTTTAAAATTCAATAACTTGCAAACGGTGACAGCTACTTAAAAAATTTTTGCAGGAGGGTTATGTATAATGTCAGGAGTTTTTTCTTACCATAATTGTTTATTTTAGTTCGCGTCTCAAACAATAGGTGGCGCTGACGGCGATTGAAGGCCAGGTGATCAGTGCTGAGTGAAGCGTCGACCTGGCCTTCAATCACCGTCAGCGCCACCTATTGTTTGAGATGCGAACTAAAATAAAAAAAATTACGGTAAAAAAACTCCTGACATTATATATAACCGTCCTGCAAAAATTTTTAAATAGCTGTCACCGTTTGCAAGTTATTGAATTTTAAAATCCATCAATCATTTTTGGGACACCCGGTATATATAGGATTGTAAATACTTATTTTCATCTTATTAAACGTTTTAGTTAAAGAAAATTTTAGCGACGAATTTACTTGTTTCAATTTCCCTTTTGATACGCATTATTTCTTCTTGTGAATTTTTTTCAAGGGACAATACATTTGATTTAGAATGTTTTTAATAGAGAAGTAAGATTTAATTAACCTTGATACCCTTCGAATGAAACCTTGATTTGATGATATTATTTTTGCAAATGGATTAACTTGCAAATGGAATAACTTGATGTATATATTGTTTGTAAAATGAAATGTTCTGTTCGGTGGTTATGATATATCAGATAGCTCTGTTTTAATTTGAAAAGTATGTAATTTTTCATCGTCTAAGCAACGTGTTATTACTATTTAAGAGTATATTTATTTTAGTTACATTGTTTTTAGATATTTAATTACTTTTAAGTTTTTCGACTTCGAAGTACTGATGTCTGCTTTTGTGAATTTCAAATACAAATATGAAAAGTTCAACACGTCTGCAAGTTTTAGTTAGCTGGTATTAACGATTTTCTACACTGCGTTTTTACTCTGCTCTGGCCCAAATTTAAGCTGTTTAATCTCGTCAGATTTCTTCTCAAAATTAGGCTTAAAAGTTGAAATAAAGCGATGTCGTAGTGTATATTACACAATTGGAACAAATCTAGATCTAAAATTAAATTATCATATCATTAAGCAAACTTTTCTTTTCACTTTATAACAAGTTCTCGATGTATCAGTGCTTATTCCGTTAAAATATTATATAAATAACTTTTAATTCGATAGCTAAAGGCATGATTGGAAAAAAAATGAGCAAAATCATTAATGTATTTTTAGTTGTAAATCATTAATGTAATTTTAGTTTTTAGGGCTCCGTACTTAAAAAAAGTAAAATCGGAACCATTACAAGATCATTCTTGTATCTGTTTGTAACATCCATTTTACTTGTAAACTATGGAGCATGGAAAGTTCAAATTAGGGGAAGTAATAAAGACTATTGATCTACATATGTACAGATTATTAAACATTCACAAATATATTTAGTTTACTTTTCTTTGTATATCTTATGGGGTATCCCATGAAAGCTTTCGTAACGCTCACCTCAAAAATACATTTCTTTTAGTTTTATATATTATATTTTTAGAGGTATTGTCGAAAATGTAATGCATAAATATGTCCTCCCATCTGTTTCCGAATCTACTGAGACTAAAATTATGAAACAATTTGAGGTAATAGGTATTAATTTAAACCTTATAGGGAAACTATAGCGACTACCCTAGGTTATATAGTTTTTGAGAAAAGCGCATTTTTCCGTTGCATACAAATTTCGATTTGCGGACATTCATCAAAAGTGTTGAGGAGTACTGGAGGTATCTATCTTAACAGAAGCATAAAAGAAATGTTGACAATGATTTTTGAAAAAGCTCGTTGGTAAATAGCCGAGTTATTAACCTTTAAAAACATGGACGATTTGGAGATACATAATGATAGTTTTACAATTATTGCGATTGGCTTTTAGGGCCTAGATAACAACTTTTAATTATATATTAGTGCAATGCAATGCCCAGTAGCACTATAAAAGCAGTAAACGTAAAATTGTTAAAAACAGACTAATTTAATTAGAAATAACATATAAATAATAAAGTATTCGTGGCAAGTTTGCATTGAGTGTTTCTCTCAATATGCTACCATGTCTAAAAAAGTTAATTATAAACCCTTCAGGAAAACACGGCGCGGACAAAAGTGACGCCGAAAAATTTGTGATCGCCTTTCTAAGTACGCGTAGCACAATTCCAAGTTTAAACTTTGAACAAGACTTTCGTTTTAGCTAGACTGTAAAAAGAAACATTTTTACTACGCTGAATTCAATTTTATGAAATGCCAAATGAAGTTGAAGTATGCATTATTTTTATTGTATCGAATTAAATTAATAAAAAAATATCCGTTTAGGATAAGATAAAAAAAAATAAAAAGAGTTGTACAGGATAGCAATATTTGATATTATTTAGACTTCATATCTCTTTGAACTTTTATGGTATATCCATAGATACTATTATAGTACATACAGTTATACTCATTGCTACGTTGTATAGTTTTTTTTAAAGTTCTACAACACTGTTAGCAACGATTTGTTTTAATAATGTATTTAATAATAATCCATATATTTAATGTGCGGAATCTCTGCGTAATACTCGCTCTTGACCGTTTATTTTTCTCAAAGATTTTTCTTAATTCAAAGACTTCTCATATTTTTCTTAAAAAAGAAATAAATTAAAATTTAAATGAATAATTAAAAAAGTAATATATTATCATTTAACTTTTTCCTTAAAATGGTTCGTAGTTACAGAACAAATTGAATGTTTAGTTTGTCGAAAATTAACATTTATATTAGTTTCCGAAAGTTACAGTGCATGCGCATATCTGATTAACTGACAGAGCATTTATATTCATTATTGCCTTTTTGAAATTGCCGGAAATATTTTGTTTGCTTGATGGCATGAGCTTAAAACAGCGATGTTCATGAATAATTACGAAGAGCCAAATAGAAGGAATCTGTATTAATGAAATCCTTCTAGCTATCACTAAACAATTGCACAGAATGCAAGTTTGATTTTAATCGTTATTTTCACTTTAATTTAATGCTAGTATTACTGCATAAATATTTGCATTTAATCCTTTATGCATTGGCGGTACTTTTAAGTACCAATCAAGAAAATTTAATATAAAATTTATTTATTTAGTATATTATGAAAGTTTAATGTTCTTGCCACACAATAAACTCTTTCCGATCAAATATAGATAGCGTTCAGAAAGAGTCAAAGCTAAATATTTTCAAAAAGTGGTGATATTCTTAGTCATCTTCATAGGTATAACTTTTATTTTTAACAAAAAAGTTACATGTGGAAAATCTTAAAATACAAAAGCCTTTCAATTAACAGAGGATCATAATACATTTCTAAATACATTGCTTTTTTAAGATTTGGGATATTTCTATAAGATTATTTTTAGTTAATTAATAAGATTAGTTTTTGTAAATATTTTACAAAAAAAAAAAAAAAAAATGTTATAACTATCGATATATTTAATCAGTTTTAATTAAAAAATATGTCTAAATTTCACATTATTATATTATGAAAATTGCAGTATATGTTCAAATATTAAATAACATAATTATTGAAGTTAAACAATTTCTTGATAAATAATTTGGCAGATAAAGGGTTAAAGAAATATATTTTGCGAAATCTTTGTGCATAGTGTTTTATGCATGAGGTGCTTCCCTAATAGCATGCATGGTCACAGTGAGTCACTTTGGTCACATCACATCTGTGACCAAAATGCCACCACTCAGTGACGTCACGTTGTGACTGAGATGTGACTTTCTTGAAAATCGTTAGAAATATATAAATATCCTTCAAAACATCCCCACTAAAAAAAATCTGTAGAAAATCTACAGCTTTTTGGCCCAAAATCTGTGGGAAATCCGAAGGTATTTGGCCCATTTTGCAGATATTTTTAAGAATATCTTTAAAAATTCTGCAGATGTTTTAAAAATAAAGCTAAGTCTGCAGATTTTCTTAAAATTTCTGTAGAAAGTGGCGATTTTTTCAGATAATCTTAAGATTATTTTTAGTGGAGATGTTATTTAATTTAAAAAACATGTTTCTGGCAATTTAAATATCGTCGCTTTTGTCACAGTTTCGTCACAATGTTAATGTCAAATTAGTCACAAATGACACATTTTTCACAAATTTGTCACATTGTGACCACTTTGTGAAACGTCACGAAAGAGCTCTAAAACGGCCATAACGACTTCACATTTTAGTCACTGTGACTTCACATCGACTTCACGTGACGTCACATCGACAATCGATGGTCACAAAGTCACAATGTGACTTCACAACGACGTTGCAGTGACGTCACCATGCTTTACGGGTTCCTCTATAATATTAATGCACAAACTCTGTTCATTGAATTCTTAAAGATTGAGAGCAAAAATTTAGTCTGACAAGAGAAATTAAGTAAACGCTCCAATTTCTTTTATACTTTGTTGGTTTACGGAAATCTCTCTTACAATTCTGTAAAAAAGTTTTATAGAGTCCTATACACTGTTAAAAATCTTGTCCTAGTTTGAACCAAATTTTGGTACTCAATAGCTGGCACTGTAAGATGGTGAAATCTTGAACCAATATCTGGAGCTCCTGTTGAAGTATAGTTCCAATAGTTGGAACGAAGTTGAAATAGGAAACTCCAAGTGTTGGTTCGAGACTTCACCATCTTTATGAAGGCAGCTACTGAGCACCAAAATTTGGTTCAAACTGGAGAAAAATTTTCAACAGAGTAGAATTATGGCCCGTTTTCTATCAGCTAGTTTAAAAGCTATAGAAATATCTGTAGAAATTTAATAAAAATCTCTGTAGAGCAGAAATTTCTATTAAACCTCTATTAAACAATTTCTCTATGCGGACATTTCCATTAAACTTCTATGGGTATTTCTGTAGCTTTTAATCTAGCTTTATAGAAAAACAAGCCATAATTCTATAGGATTTAATGAAACATTTTTTTGTAGAATTCTATAAGGAACCTATCAGACACAAAAAATTTCATGCAAAATTCGGTCTGATGTGCATCAACAAAACAAAGCATTTTTGTATTTTAAAGCTTTTATACATACGTTGTATCTCTTTACACTGAAACATGGTTCTCGCTTTTGTGTAACTTACAATTTATTAAGTAATCCACATATTTTAAATTTAAGAGATTGCTAATGTATCGAATGGTAACATTTTTAGACTATTTAATGATTTTGCATTAATAAAAATACCTGATGATCCATAGCCACTGGCGTATTTGTGCCCCTTGATATGTGGTTCTTCAGTGTATACTTTCAACTGTCCGTCGCCGTAGCTCGTTCCATATTTATGACCATCTCCGTAGCTCTGCTTCACAGGGGATATGTGAGCGCTTCCTTTGACTACCACTTCTCGGTAAACTGGTACTGTTTCAAAATGGTACGAATCATCATGATGTGCAGGTCTGTGAGAAAAAAGTTATTATATTCTAGGTAAAATAAATAGTATATATATATATTTAAATTTTAAATTATTCTAAATCTATTCTAAACTTTTCCCCCCATTTAATTAAATTTATTCGTTTTTAAATTATATACAGTCGGCTCCCGTTAATTCGAACTCGTCGGGACCACAAGAAATGTTCGAATTATCGAAAGTATGAAATGAGAACATGCTTAATATGGTACTATTACAAAGGAATTAATGCTATAGTGTTTTTTAAATTTATCATGTTTGTTATCATCAGAATATGACTTAATATTAAATAAGAATGTATAAATACATAAACTAATTAAAAGATTAGAAACAAGCACAATAGAAGTATAATTTGAAGCGTCACTGATGGACAGACGGGGCACTTAGAAAGTGGATATCAAATGCATCGGATTATATGTATACTCGTTCGGAACAATTTTCACAAAAATCAAAGAAAGAAAGTTATTCAAATGATCTGAAATCTGTGACAAATAAAGGAAGAATGAAAAATCGGAATTCTCGTTAGTTCGAATTAAACGATGTCATGAGAAAATGAGTTCGAATTAATGAAAAGGTTTAACGTTATTCTGCCATTGAAAATTTCGGGACTTCATGTTTAGTTCGAATTAAGCGAATATTCGAATTATCCGATTTCGAATTAACGAGAGTCGACTGATAATCCTTTTCCAATGTGATTCATATTTTTAAAAATTATATTTAACCTTTACTTTTTAGTCGGATGCCAATAATATTTTTCGAGAGCGATCGAAAATGTGATTTCGTTTTCGTTTTTAGCTCAAAATCTGAGTTTCGTCGAAAATTCTTTTGACAAAAATGCTGCTGAAAATTTAGCCGGATGGAAACTATCCGTATTCCAAAAATATCGCTTCTTTCTTCGGAAATTTTCAGCATTACTCATCAATTTGAGTTGCGTCTGTTCAAATTAGACTGTTTGTTGCTTTAAACTTCATTGTTTAATATTATCATTCATGACCGACTCAAGACTTGGGTGCAAATTATAAAGCAATCGATGCATATAGAACTAAGTTTTTTCGCTGCTCTTTGAAAACTGCAGACTTAAAAGAGAGTAAATTTTTTGTTTGAAATCGCAGAAGTGTTTCGAATACTATTTGTGGAAGTTCTAGTGTAACACATGAACACTTACAAAAATCTTATAAAAGATATATCGAGGTGTAAATACCTGAAAGAAAAATATTTTTAATTAAATAAAATTCGTATAATTAAAAAATCTTTCTTTGTCGTTGATGAATTTAATACATGATATTTTGTATAAAAAGTATTGGTTTTAAGGAACAAAAAACACCTTCGAGAGACGCATACAATTAACTAATAATTATGTATATTTAATGAATACATATAATTAATTAATAATTATACATTATTTCTTAATACGTATCATAATAATTATGTATATTTCTGTACATATTAATTAATTTTTTTTTTTACTTTTTCTTTTTTAGCCAAATATAGGAAGGTCACGCTGTTCGGTTTCGGTCGTTACTTAAATATTTTTCAGACTAAAATCATATAATTTCAGTACGTCATCATGTATATTTCTTATTGGTTATTTTAAAATTTAGATTCATTTAACTTATTTCCCTTGAGCATTTAACAGAGAGAATTTCAGTTAGAATAGTTAAATTAGTTACATCCACCTAAACTAATTTTACACAAATAAAATCAGTCAATTAAAATAGTCATTCAGTAAAATAAAATCCAAAATTCCACATATATTGGTTCCCAATTTTAAGCTGAAATTCCATGGTATTGACAGAGTTTTAGAAATATTCACAACTTATATTTCAATATATTTAATATTACACATTTATAACGAAAATTATTTAAAAATTAAACTTAATATCCAATGTTTAACAATTAAAAAAAAACTTTTGTATTGCCTCCATTTCGGCGCTGACGAAATGCTTTAAGATATATATATAGCTTTGTGTTTACTTTACATTTACATTTAAATTATTTGTAACTTTTTGTAGAATTTCAAACAATGTTTTATTTAAGAAAATTTTTTAAATAAGTTATCCGCGTGAAAATATTTCTCGCATACTTAAAGCAGAAATATCAACCTTTTTAATATCGACTATATCCAAAGCTGAAATATACTTTATGAAAAATCTAGAGGATTCGAATTGAAATTCTTTGAAACTCAATTTTAGCAATTCTGAAATGCATGCTCCATGCTACATTAAACAGTTGCGTAGAATTTTTAACATTTTTTTCCAGCCTTAAGTTTTTTGTCGACATGCTAAGAATATAAAGTCTAAATATTAAATTTCGTCAAAGAAAATCATAGGAATCGAATTTGCATTTTTGATTATTTTTCTTCCAGTAAACACATTTAGCAGCTTCAGTTCTAAAGCTTAAACTTTTCACAGAGTGGATTTTTCGTTAATACGGAACATCTTTTCATCTCTAGAATATTTAAATAACGAGAGAAGTTCGAAAAATTTTGTTAACATTTTCATGCATAGATGATTTTATATATATATATATATATATATATATATATATATATATCCTCCAAAATATTGCAAAAATTCTAGAAAAGAAGATAATCCTCATCAAGCTTACTCTGTCGAAAATTTGTTCAAATATCCAAAAAGTTTCTTAACTCTGTTTATACCATCTATAATTTATGATGCTTAAAAATTCAGGCTCATATTTTGAAACAGACATTACGCAAGGAATTTGTGAAACTGTTGTATGATATATCACGAAAACTTTTAAGTTTCATATTAGCATACGCATATTTCCGATTGGTTATTTTTAAATTTAGATTAATTTAACTTATTTCCCTTGAGCATTTAGAAAAATGATTCTCAGCTAGAAAAGTTAACAAATTAGATACACTGTATTAAATTAATTTTATCTAAGTAAAAAATTCAGTTAAAATTATCATTAAAATAAAACCTAAAATTCCACATATAGTAGTACCCAGTTTTAATAACTGAAATTGGATGGTATTGACAAAGTTTTAAAAATACTTTAATGTTTAAGAAACAATACTTAAAATAATCGGTTACACTCAAGATACGTTCATTCTTTGCCAAGTAAATTGCAATATTAAATAAATCAGTTTTCTGACAGATTGCAATTTTTTTCATCTTGAAGAAGCTACATTGCTTTTTCGCAATAGAAATTTGAATAGTTTTAGAATAACACATTTATAACGAAAATTAAACTTATTATCTAATGTTTAACAAGTTACAAAACGCTTTCTTAAGAATGCTTTACAACTCAATTTCGGCGCTCACGAATTGCTTTAAGAAATATTTAGTTTTGTGTTTATTTTACATTATCGTAAAATATGAATTACTTGTAACTTTTTTGTGAAATTTCAAATAATGTTTTATCAAAGGAAATTTTTTAAATAAGTTATCAACGGGAAAATATTTCTCGCATACTTAAAGCAGAAATTTCAACTTTATATATACACAGGGTGTCCAGCAAATAAGACCTTGATTTCAAAATTAAATTTCTCAAAAACAAAGATCAATAGAATTATGCAGTAAACAGTTTGTTTATCAGGTAAGCTGTAAAAATATTACACAAAAGTTTTGAACGGTAAATAATTTTAAAAGATTGTGTTCTGATTGCAAAGAATGCTTTGATTTGACATGTTTCTTGCTTTAGATTGCTGCCAGAGAATGTGTTTTTTGGCTTAAAGTGTCACATTTCATAGTTTTTTTTTTAATTAAATTTTTGAAATTTCGAAATTCTAAAAATTTACTTCGAAAAATCTTTAAAATATTGCACTGTAAGCTGAAAAATTATTTCTCTGGAGGCAATCTAACACAAGAAAAATGTCAAATCAAAGCATTCTATGCAATCAGAACGCAATTTTTTCTAAATATTCATTGTTTGAAATTTCTGTAAAAGATTTTTACGGCTTACCTAATGGAAAAACCGTTTACCGCATATTACTATCGATCTTTGTTTTTGAGAAATTTAATTTTGAAATCAGGGTGTTATTTGCTGGACACCCTGTATATATCGAATATATCCGAAACTGAAATATACTATTTGAAAAATCTAAAGGATTCGCACTGAAATTTTTTGAAACTCAATTTTAGCAATTCTGAAATGCATACTCATGCTACACTAAACAGCAGCATAGAATTTTTAACATTTTTTTCAGCCTTAAATTTTCTGTCGACATGCTTAGAATATGTAGCCTAAATATTAAATTTCGTAAAAGAAAATGATAGGAAACGAATTTGCATTTTTGAATTTTTTTTTCTTCCACTGAACACGTTTGGCAGCTTCAGTTCTGAAACTTTAACTTTTCACAGAGTGGATTTACGTTAATACGGAACATCTTTTCATCTCTAGAATATTTAAATAACGAGAAAATTTTTGTTATAATTTTGATGCATACAGAAAATTTTTTTATCTCCAAAATATCGCAAAAGCTTTAGAAAAGAAAATAATCCTCGTCAAGCTTTATTCTATCAAAAAATTATTCAAATATCCAAAAAGTTGTTTAACTCTGTTTATACCATCTAGAATTTATGATGCTTAAAATTTCAAGCTCATATTTGAAACAGACATGAACAAAGGAATTCGTGAAACAGTAGTATGATGTATCACGAGAATTTTAAAATTTCATACATAGCATAGGTATATTTCTGACTGGTTATTTTTAAATTTAGATTCATTTAACGTGTTTCCCTTGAGCATTTAACAGAGAGATTTTCAGTTAGTTTAAGTGGATGCAACTAAATTAACTATTCTAATTTTACCTAAATAAGATCATTCAATTAAAAAAATCATTCAGTAAAATAAAGTCCAAAATTACACATATTTTGATATCCAATTTTAATAGATGAAATTCCATGGCACTGACAGAGTTTTAAAAATACTTTAATGTTTAAGAAAAAATTCTTAATCTGGTACTCTCAAGGATATGTTCATTCTTTGCCATGCAAATAGCAATATTAAATAAATCAATTTTCTTGCAAATTGCATTTTTTTTTCACCTTGAAGAAGCGCAAACTGCGTATTCACAATAGACATTTCAATACATTTAATATCATACATTTATAACGAAAATTATTTCAAAATTATACTTATTATCTAATGTTTAATAATTTTAAAAACTCTTTCGTATGGATACTTTATAACTCTATTTCGGTACTGATGAATTATATTTTAAGAAATATTTAGCTTTGTGTTTCTTTTACATTTTCGTAAAATGTGAATTACTTGTAACTTTTTTGTAGAATTCCAAAAAAATGTTTTATTAAATTTCTCACATACTTAAAACAGAAATTTCAACATTATATATATATATATATATATATATATATATATATAATATATCGAATATATCCAACGCTGAAAAATACTATTTGAAAAGTCTAGAGGATTCGCCTTGAAATTCTTTGAAACTCAATTTTAGCAATTCTGAAATGCATGCTTATGCTACACTAAACAGCTACGTAGAATTTTTAACATTTTTTCAGCCTTAATTTTTTTTGTCGACATGCTTAGAATATATAATCTAAATATTGAATTTCGTCAAAGAAAATGATAGGAATCGAATTTGCATTTTTGCCAAGGTTGGCAAAGTGGGCCCAGCACAGAAAAACCCACCCGGGTTTTTCTGGGCGGGTCCACATAAAAAAAAAAAAAAAAAACCCCACCTGGGTTTTTGTTAAAAGTGGGTTTTTGCTAAAAATCATTTTTGAATCTACAAATTCCCCTAACAGTATAATGTAAATTTTCCTTTTACGCCCAAAACCAACATAGGTTTCTGTTTACAAAATCACATTTAAAAAAAAAAATAATTATAATAACAATAATGAAAGACAGTCATATTTGTGGTAATCAGGTGGTAGTTTATTTCAGAATATTTACTTTTTCAATTTATTTATTTATTTTATAAAAATATATTTCAATTAAGTTATGCAATTTAATACAAAACAATTGTAATTGATCTTTTTTATAATTTGCCAATCACAATCACATTCACTTTAGTTTTTATGGCAATATTCATAATATTTTATTATTTTTCACACTGCTCTGAGTCTAGTCTGTTCTGTAATTTAGACTGAATGAGTCTAAATGTAGAGAAAATCCTCTTGGTGGAAGCTGAGCTAGGTGGTACAGAATGCAGAGATTGGAAAAAACTGCAAAAATCAGTATCTAACTTGTTTTCTTTTTCTGTATTTTTCTTTTAAGAATTTCCGCCATTTTGAAGCTGAGAATTGTGATATCATAATACTTTCTGACAAACTGATTTAGGAAAATAGTCTGTCTGTAATTTTAAATGCCAATATCGCAGATAACCACTTTGAACGATACTGCATTATCCATTAGTCAGTTTCTTCCTCTTTTGTTAAATTAATCCTTTCCCATCTAAACTTTGCATCCATTATATTAGCTAAAAAATGCCCGGTTTTGATGATGTTTTTGTAGCATTTCAGCATAATTTCCTTGTGTTATTTCAAGTCTTCTGATTCCATCAAATTTCTCCAATTCTTAACAGAACATGACAGCGAGGTTGTATCTTTTTGCAGCTCATCAAGAGCTGAAGATATAATTGTTAGCTGCTTTTTTAAATTTAAATATTCCTTCCCTCAAATACCACTATTTTTTATTATTAAACTTTGTGAAAATCTGAAATTCTTGCTTCATCTGTTTCAAACCTTAAGATAGCTTAGCTTATAACATACGATAAAAATTTATAAAAAAGAATGCTGTGTCAAATGCTGCTATTTTCTGAAATATTTCCGAAAAAAAAAAAAAATCTTAATTTCTTGCCTTAAAATGCCATTTCCTCGACTTATATGTCTGCAGATAGGTTTTTAAACAGAGTTTTGTTCAAATATATTTTTATTAAGAATATAGTATGTGCGCAGTATGCCTGTTATACAGTGCTGTATGCAGCTGGAATCTATAAAAAAAAAGGAGTTTGAGATATGTTTAGCATGACATTTGCATATAAATTACAGATTTATTTAAAAGGAAGGATCCTTTTGTGCATGCGCAGCATCCTTTACATGGTGTTGTAGGCAGCGGAGATACGGTTTGAGATGTTCATCTAAATTAGAGATTTGTTTAAAAAAGGGGCCCAGTGGTGCATGCTTTCTACCTGTTATGCAGTGGCATATACAGCAGGGATCAGGTTCGAAGTTTGTTCGCTTCGAGATATACTTATAAAAAGGACTAGCCCCACTAGCTGGCAAAACCAGCTAATTTAATTATCATAGTTACTAATTATTATAACAATTTTAATTATTATTGTTACTACAAAAATAAAATTAACTAGTCATTGTGACAACTAAAATACATATAAAAGTAATAAGAACTCCCTTTTATAACTTAAAATAGTATTAGGTTAGTTATAATAGTACTATTACTATTATTAGTATTAATAATAGTCATAATAGTATTAATAATAATTAACATGAATTATTAAAAGTATGAAAATTATTTTATGTCTTATTCTGATATTAGTTTTAAGTTTTCTATTGATATTAGAATTAATACTAATATCAGAATAGAATAAATTTATTAAGTAATATTATAAATAATATTAATTAGTAATAAATAGATCAGATGTAATTAAAACTGCGACTTAATAAATATATTTTTAAATGAGTACACACATATTATTAAACATACAAATATGTAGAAGAATAACTAAAACCCACAAAAACCCAGAAAAGCCCACAAATACCCAGAAAAACCCACAAAAACCCAGAAAAGCCCACAAATACCCAGAAAAACCCACAAATACCCAGAAAACTCCGGATGGGTTGGGTTTTTGCCAACCCCGATTTTTGCCACTTCCACTGAACACATTTAGTAGCTTGATTTCTAAAACTTAAACCTTTCAGTGAGTGGAATTACCTTAATACGGAACATTTTTTCATCTCTAGAATATTTAAATAACGAGAGAAGTTCGAAATTTTTTTTTTTTAAATTTTGATGCATGTAGGATTTTTTTTTCTTTTATCTGCAAAATATTTCAAAATATCGCAAAAGTTTTAGAATCCTCGTCAAGCTTATTCTATCGATAAATTATTCAAACATCCAAAACGTTGTTTAACTCTGTTTATACCGTCTAGAATTTATGATGCTTAAAAATTCAAGCTAGTATTTGAAATAGACATTACCCAAGGAATTCGTGAAACTGTTGTATGATATATCACGAGAACTTTAAAGTTTCATAAATAGCATACGCATATTTCTGATCGGTTAGTTTAAAGTTAACAAGTTAGATACATTGAATTAAATTAATTTTATCTAAATAAAATGATTCAGTTAAAATTGTCATAAAAATAAAATGTAAAATTCCACATATAGTGGTATCGAATTTCAATAGCTAGACCTTGGTATTAACAGAGTTTTAAAAATATTTTAATATTTAAGAAAAAATACTCAAAATATACGGTTTTTAAAATTACAGGGTAAGTAAACTTTTGCCATCAAAACAAACTAGACAGAAATTGAATAATATATCAATTGTTTACAGTATGGCATTACAAAGTACCATGACACAGTGGAAGTGTTTTTATTAGCTAGAAAATACAAAAGCTGCAATGCTGCTGAGGTTCGTTGCCAATAGTAAATTCCAAATAGTCAGACGAATTGGTTGAAATAGAAAATGAGTAAATTATCTCCAGAAAACGCGCGGATACATTCGCAGTGTCTTTAGAAAAATGCTTATGATCAAGAATGCGAATTTTCCTAAATCATATGATGACCAGAGTTTTCGCTGACGCTTGCCATTGCCCCAAATGGAGACTAAATTCTTCATTTGGCGAGTAAGCAAGCGATTAGATTCGCCAAATTGCTAGTGCTCAATTTTTGCTTTTTCTTTCTTTTTTTTTTCATACATATGCATAGATACATTTTTTAAATATATTTGTAGCGGATAATTGAAATTAGATTAATAAGAATCGTTGTCACAGTTATAAAAACTTAGATTATTTTAGAACATATTGAAAAAAAAAAGTACACTAAAAAATTAAAGATTTTTTTTTGTTCTACACTGCGAATTTATTTTGCTAATATTTTTTCATTTGACGAATGTTTTTTACTTAGCCAAATTACTAACGTTGGTCAAATGTCAGCGAGAACACTGCGTATATTGTATATGAAACTTTAAAGTTCCAGTGATATATCATACAACTGTTTCTCAAATTCCTTGTTCTGTTTGGTTTAATGTCTGTTTGAAACATGAGCTTGAATTTTTAAGCATCATAAATTTTAGATAGTATAAACAACTTTTTGGATATTTGAATAAATTTTCGATAGAATAAGCTTGACGAGGATTATCTTCTTTTCTAAAACTTTTGCAATATTTTGGAGATAATAATAATAAAAAAATTGTGTTCGTCAAAATTTTAACAAAATTTTTCGAACTTCTCTCGTTATTTAAATAATCTAGAGATGAAAAGATGTTCCGTATTAAGGTAAATCTACTCTGAGAACAGTTTAAGTTTTAGAACTGAAGCTGCCAAATATGTTCAGTGGAAGAAAAAAAAATTTCAAAAATGCAAATTCGATTCCTATCATTTTCTTTGACGAAATTTAATATTTAGGCTTTATATTCTAAGAATGTCGACAGAAAACTTAAGGCTGGAAAAAATGTTAAAAATTCGACGCTTCTGTTTAGTGTAGCATGATGCATGCATTTCAGAATTGTTAAAATTGAGTTTCAAAGAATTTCAATTCGAATCCTCTTGATTTATCAAATAATATATTTAAACCTTGGATATATTCGATAAAAAAATGAAATTTCTGCTTTAAGTATGGGAGAAATATTTTTATGTTGATAAATTATTTAAAAAATTTTCTTTGCTAAAACATTGTTTGAATGTTACAAAAAAAGTTGCATGTAATTCATATTTTACGAAAATGTAAAATAAACACAACGATAAATATTTCTTAAAATGTAATTCATGACCAACGAAATGGAGTTATAAAGTAGTCATACGAAAGCGTTTTAAAAAAGGTTAAACATTAGATAGTAAGTTTGATTTTCAAATAATTTTCGTTATAAATGTGTAATATTAAAACTATTCAAAATTCTATTGCGAATATGCAGTTTACGCTTCTTCAAGATAAAAAAAAAAATTGTAATGAATCAGAAAATGGATTTATCTAATATTGCCATTTGCCTGGCAAAGAATGACCATATCCATGAAAGTAACAGATTATTTCAAGTATTTTTTCTTAAACATTACACAATTTTTAGAATTCCAACAATACCATCCAATTTCAGCTATTAAAACTGGATACGACTATACGTGGGTTTTTAGATTTTTTTTTACCGAATGACTATTTTAATTGAGTCATTTTACTTTAAAAAAATTATTTTTAGTCTGTGTAAATAATTTGTTGACTTTTCTAACTGGAAATCGTTTAGCTAAATGCTCAAGGGAAATAACTTAAATTAATCTAAATTTTAAAATAATCAATCAGAAATATACGTATGCTATATATGAAGCTTTAAAGTGATCGTGATTTATCATACAACAGTTTAACAAATCCCTTGGTTTAATGTCTGTTTTAAATATGAGCTTGAATTTTTAAGCATAATAAATTCTAGATGTTATAAACAGACTTAAACAACTCTTTGGATATTTGAATAATTTTTCGATAAAGTAAGCTTGATGAGGATTATTTTCTTTCCTAAAACTTTTGCGATATTTTGAAATATTTTGGAGATTAAAAAAAAATCCTGTATGCATGAAAATTTTAACAAAATTTTTCGAACTTCTCTCGTTATTTAAATATTCTAGAGATGAGTAGATGTTCCGTATTAAGGTAAATCCACTCTGTGAAAAGTTTAAGTTTTAGAACTGAAGCTTCCAAATGTGTTCAGTGGAAGAAAAAAAAAATTAAAAAATGCAAATTCGATTCCTATAATTTTTTTTTACGAAATTTAATATTTAGGCTATACATTCTAAACATGTCGACTGAAAACTTTAGGCTAGAAAAAATGTTTAAAATTCTACTCTGCTGTTTAGTGTAGCATGATGCATGCATTTCAGAATTGCTAAAATTGAGTTTCAAGGAATTTCAGTGCGAATCCTCTAGATTTTTCAAATAATATATTTCAGCTTTGGATATATTCGATATATATATGTATATATATATATTTAAAAAAGTTGAAATTTCTGCTTTAAGTATGTGAGAAATATTTTCACGTCGGTAACTTATTTAAAAAAATTTCTTTGATAAAACATTATTTGAAATTCTACAAAAAAGTTACAAGTAATTTATGTTTTATGAAAATGTAAAATGAACACAAAGCTAAATATTTCTTAAAGCATTTTGTGATCGCCGAAATGGAGTTATAATGTATTCATACAAAAGCGTTTTGAAGTTTGTTTAACGTTAGATAATAAGTTTGATTTTCAAATAACTTTGTTATAAATGTGTAATATTAAAACTATTCAAATCTCAATTGCGAATATGCAGTTTGCGGTTCTTCAAGATGAAAAAAATCGCAATCTGCCAGAAAATGGTTTCATTTAATGTTGCCATTTGCCTGATAAAGAATTAACATATCCCTGAGAGTAACAGATTATTTTAAATATTTTTCTTAAATACTAAAGCATTTTTAAAACTCTGTCAATACCATCCAATTTAATTTATTAAAACTGGATACCACTATATGGGGAATTTAAGGTTTTATTTTAATGATAATTTTAACTGAATCATTTTACTTACATTAAATTAAATTAATTTTATCTATCTAATTTGTTAACTTTACTAACTGAAAATCCTTTTGCTAAATGCTAAAGGGAAAATAAGTTAAATTAATCTGAATTAAAAAAAAAAGCCAGTCAGAAATATACATAAGCTATATATGAAACTTTAGAGTTCTCGTGATATACAGCAGTTTCACAAATTCCTTGGGTAATGTGTGTTTCAAATATGAGCTTGAATTTTTAAGCATCATAAATTCTAGATGGTATAAACAGAGTTAAACAACTTTCTGTATATTTGAATAATTTTTCGACAGAATTAAGCTTGACAAGGATTATCTTATTTTGTAAAACTTTTGTGGTATTCTGAAATATTTTGGAGATAAAAAAAAATCCTGTATGCATCAAAATTTAACAAAATTTTTCCAACTTCTCTAGTTATTTTAATATTCTAGAGATGAAAAGATGTTCCGTATTAAGGTAAATCCATTTTGTGAAAAAAATAAGTTTTAGAACTGAAGCTGCCAAATGTGTTCACAGGGAGAAAAAAAATAAAAAGGCAAATTCGATTCCTATCATTTTCTTTGACGAAATTTAATATTTAGGCTATATATTCTTAGCATGTCGACAGAAGACTTAAGGCTGGAAAAAATGTTAAAAATTCTTCGGTGCTGTTTAGTGTAGAAAGAAGCATGCATTTCAGAATTACTAAAATTGAGTTTCAAAGAATTTCAATGCGAATCCTCTAGATTTTCCAAATAGTATATTTCAGCTTTGGATACATTCGATAAGAAAAAGAAGTTTAAATTTTTGCTTTAAGTGTGGGAGAAATATTTTCACGTCGATAACTTATTTAAAAAAAATTGTTGATAAACTATTGTTTGAAATTCTGCTAAAAGTTACAAATAATTCATATTTTACGAAAATGTAAAATAAACACAAAGTTAAATATTTCTTTAAGCAATTCGTGAGCATTCAAATGGAGTTATAAAATATTAATGCGAAAGCATTTTGAAAATTTTTAAACATTAGATATTAAGTTTGATTTTCAAATAATTTTCGTTATAAATATGTAGTTTTAAAACTATTCAAATTCTTATTGCGAATAAACAGTTTACGCTTCTTCAAGGCGAAAAAAAAATTGCAATCTTCCAGAAAATGGTTTTATTTAATATTGCCATTTATTTGGTAATAGAATTCCATCTATTTTTTGGCAAAAAATGAACATATCATTGAGAGTAATAGATTATTTTTAATATTTTTTTTCAATTAAAAGTGTGTTTCGATTTTCAACAATACCTTCCAATTTCAGCTATTAAAATTGGATAACACTATATATATGGAGTTTTAGATTTTATTTTAAAGACATTTTTAACTGAGTCATTTTACTTAGATAAATTTAATACAATGTATCTAATTTGTTAGCTTTTCTCACTTAAAATCCTTTTGCTCAATGCTCAAGAGATATGAGCTATATGAATCCAAATTAATAACCAATCAAAAATATACGTATGCTGTACATGAAACTTAAAAATTCACTTATGCATTAAAGTATTTTTAAAACTCTGTCAGTGCCATGGAATTTCAGCTATTAAAATTGGATGTCAAAATATGTGCAATTTTGGATTTTATTTTTGATTTTTTTTAATTGAATGATCTTATTTAGGTAAAATTAGTTTAAGTGAATGTAACTAAATTAACTATTCTAATTGAAAATCTCTCTGTTAAATGCTCAAGGGAAACGCGTTAAATGAATCTAAATTTAAAAATAACCAGTCAGAAATATACCTATGCTATGTATGAAATTTTAAAATTCTCGTGATATATCATACAACTATTTCACAACTTCCTTGCATAATCTCTAAGCATCATAAATTCTAGATGGTATAAACAAAGTGAAACAACTTTTTGGATATGTGAATAATTTTTCGATAGAATAAGCTTGACGAGGATTATCTTCTTTTCTAAAACTTTTGTAATATTTTGAAATATTTTCGAGATAAAAAAAAAATCCTGTATGCATCAAAATTTCAACAAATTTTCAACTTCTCTCGTTATTTAAATATTCTAGACATGAAAAGATGTTCCGTATTAAGGTACATCCACTCTGTGAAAAAATTAAGTTTTAGAACTGAAGCTGCCAAATGTGTTCAGTCGAAGAAAGAAAAAAAATCAAAAATGCAAATTCGATTCATATCGCTTTCTTTGACGAAATTTAATACTTAGGCTATATATTCCAAGCATGTCGGCAAAAAATTTAAGGCTGAAAAAATTTTAAAAATTCGACGCTGCTGTTTACCGTAGCATGAGCATGCATTTCAGAATCGCTAAAATTGAGTTTCAAAGAATTTCACTGCGAATCCTCTAGATTTTTCAAATAGTATATTTAAGCTTTGGATATATTCAATATATATATATACTTAAAAAATGTTGAAATTTCCGCTTTAATTATGCGAAAAATATTTTCACGTCGATAACTTATTTTGAAAAATTTCTTTTAATAAAACATTGTTTGAAACTCTATAAAAAAAGTTACAAGTAATTCATATTTTACGAAAATGTAAAATAAACGCGAATTAAATATTTTTTGAAATGTAATTCGTAGAGCCGAAATAGAGTTATAAAGTATTCATAAGTAAAGTAATCTTTTTTTCTAAAACTTTTGCGATATTTTGAAATATTTTGGAGATTAAAAAAAAAATCCTGTATGCATCAAAATTTTAACAAAATTTTTCGAACTTCTCTCGTTATTTAAATATTTTAGAGACAAAAAGATGTTCCGTATTGAGGTAAATGCATTTTGTGAAAAGTATAAGTTTTAGAACTGAAGCTGCCAAAATGTGTTCAATGGAAGAAAAAAAATTCAAAAATGCAAATATAATTCCTATCATTTTCTTTGACAAAATTTAATATTTAGACTATATATTATAATCATGTCGACAGAAAACTTAAGGCTGGAAAAAATGTTAAAAATTCTTCGGTGCTGTTTAGTGTAGAAAGAAGCATGCATTTCAGAATTACTAAAATTGAGTTTCAAAGAATTTCAATGCGAATCCTCTAGATTTTTCAAATAGTATATTTTAGCTTTGAATACATTCGATAAGAAATTTTTGCTTTAAGGATGCGAGAAATATTTTTACGTCGATTACTTATTTAAAAAATTTTCTTTGATAAAACATTGTTTGAAATTTTACAAAAATGTTACAAGTAATTCATGTTTTATGAAAATGTAAAATAAACACAAAACTAAATACTTCTTAAAATGTAATTCATGGGTGCCGAAATGGAGTTATAATGTATTCATACGAAAGCGTTTTCAAAATTTTTAAATATTAGATAATAAATTTGTGTTTCAAAGTTAAACAACTTTTTATCATAGTTGGGAGCTTATTCTGATATTTAGTTTTAAAAAGTTGATTTGGTGGTTATTTGAACAAAAAATATTATTCTCTTTTGGTCTTTTTGTAATCTTTTGCGAGCTTGAAACGACTAATTAACCAATGAAAACAATGCTTTCCGGTGATTTAAGCTCAACAAAAAAGATTACTTTTCTTATAAAACAAGTTTCAAGTGTTCTGAAGTTAAAATAAATAAATAAATAAGAAAAAATAAAAAGGATACCTAATTTTTGTTTCTTTTTGGAAAAAATCTTACCAGCATAAACCTTTTTAAATTCTGCGGATCAGAAATCACGAATCCTCTTTCAACTCCTAATATTTCATATTTGATTTTTTATGTAAATTAGTACTCGTTTGTACCAATTCTAAAATAAATGGAAGAACTCATTATGTACTTTTTAAAATTTGATTAATAAAACTATTTTTTGTGATACCATAGTCTGGTCGTTTATGTTTCATCATATAAAAAAAAATTACTAAACAAAGCATCGATTTTTTTTTTTTTGGGGGGGGGGGGGTACTAGCGGTCCTCTGTATTTAATTAAAATATTGCGTTTTGAAAATTGCATAAACAAATGCTTATAAACAGTGCAATAATTTAGATATGCATGCGATTTTTTCAAATTTTGTTGAAAGAAAATATCGATGCCCTGTAACAAAAATCTGTCTTCCTTTCTTAGTTTTTATTCAATTGGAAGAAATTCGCTGTGAACATGTCTGATTACTAATTCAAAAGGAAAATATTGAATTTCTGTTACATTTTACATAACCTGAAGCGCTAAAACCAAAAACATTACCGAAATATCAATGAAAAAAGGATTTAGTCACTGAGTTTATACTTTTCTGTAATTCGTTTTCAATTTCTCTCTCCTTTCTTTCTAACTTGTTAGAAAGCTAATAAATTATTCAGTGATATAAGATAGGATAAAATATTCCAGGCTAAATTGGGTGCTCATTATTAAAAAACTCTCACTTTATCGTGAAATTCCAATCTATACATATAATAAAACAGTAGGACCCGGTGTGTCTGTACATTGAAGATAATTGACAAAAATGGAGTCAGGGCGATAAAAGAAAACCAATGAAACACAAAAAAAATTTTTTTGAATTTTTTGTCTGTCTGTCTGTCTGTCTGTCTGTCTGTCTGTTTGTTCGAGGTTATCTTCGTAACTACTGAATGGATTTTTATGCGGTTTTCACTAATGAAGAATGCACACTCCCGGGCAGTGTATAGGCTTTGTTTCATCAAAATCGGACAACAGACAAAAAAGTAACAAAAAGAAACAAAAGAAACTATTAGGTGCGCTGCTCACGTTTTTTAGTACATAACGTTTTTTAGTACATATAAAATCCAATAGATGTCACTGTGCGATTTTAAAACGCGCTATCGTTATGTTTTCGCCAGTCTACTTAAGTATGAGAAAGTTTCAAGCTGGCTGTCGTTCCATGTGGTTTAGTCGGTAGAACGTCAGTGCGCCATACTGATGGCCCGGGTTCGATTCCCAGCATGGAATTTTTTTTCACTATGTTGGCATTAACGCCTATAAGCAATTAAAAGAATTTGAAATATTGTATTCAAGGCGAATTTTCTCTCTGGGAAAATTTCCTTGCATTAATATGTCAGTGTAATTTTTTTTTCGATTTAATTTTTTTTTTCGAAACTTTGTTTTTCTTAAAAAGTTACAGTAAATATTTGATATTTCCCAACGTTTTTTGAATGATCGACTTGCTTTTTTTTTTTTTAATGTATGTCTGAACCTTATCTAACTACTTCTTCAAGATTTCTTTAGATAAACCGACCAGCGTAGCGGGCGAAGGCCGCTATAATAAATAAATAAATAATCTAGCATCTGTTCGAGATTTTCTCAGATGCAGAATCGATTTTAGTTATCTTTCTTTGCCCTTATTTCTTTTCCACCTGTTTTTACAAGAATCATTTAGGCTGTGATTAAAAAACATTTTCAATCACAAATCGACAAATATTGATACCAGGAAGGCTTAGAATACAATTCAATTTTCACGGTGCGAAGTAAAGTTTTAAAGCTTTTTTTTTCAATTAAACACCAGTTATGTAAATTTGTTGAGAACATTACAAAGCGTTGTACAGGCGTTGAGAATTAAAATAAAACTTTTTGAAAATATGAATAGAAAAATGTTTTTAGAATATTATTTTTCAAGCATACTGTGAAAAATGTAATGTAATGATGATTTGCGTGTGTATCTAAAATTTATGAACATATATGTATCTAGATATATATTTATAACAAAAAATTCATTCCAGATCTTTACTAAAGCATTTCCTCATATATTCTCTATTTCCCTGTATCTTAATATTATATTATTTGTTATTTCTATTTAAATACATAATTCTTGATACCAATCCATTTTTTTCTTCAAAATATTGTATTTCGAAAAAGATGTTAACAACAGTTTTATAATTAGTGCAATAGTTTAGATATTCATACGAATTTTTGAAATTTTATTGATGCCCTGTAACCCAAAATCTGTCTTTCTTTCCTAGTTTTGATTCAAATTGGAAGAAATTCTCTCGTGAAAATGTGTAATTACTAATTCAAAAGAAAAATATTGAATTTCGGTTATTTTTTTACGTAACCTGAAGCGCTTAAAACATTATAGAAAAAGGAATGAAAGAGGATTTAGCCACTGAGTTTACACTTTTCTATAGCTCGCTTTCAATCTCCTCCCCCTCTCCTCCTCTTTTTCTAATTTGTTAGAAAGCTAATAAATTATTCAGTGCTATATGATAGGGTAAAATATTCCAGGCTAAATTGGGGTGGTCTATATTCAAAAGCTCTCACTTTATATAGTGAAATTCCAATAAATAAATAAGTAATTTAGCATGTGTTCGAGATTTTCTCAGAAGCAGAATCGATTTGAGTTATCATTCTTTGCCCTCATTTCTCTTCCACCTGTTTTTACAAGAATCTTTTAGGCTGTGACTAAAAATAATTTTCAATCACAAATCGGTAAATATTGACACAAGGAAGGCTTGGAACATAATTCAATTTTCACGGATCGCAGTAAAGTTTTAAAGCTTTTTTTTTCAATTAAATACCTGTTATGTAAATTTATCGAGAGCATTTCAAAACGTTGTACAAGTGTTGAATACTAAAAAAAAATATTTTCAAAAAATATAAATAGAAAATGTTTTTAGAATGTTATTTTTAAAGCATATTGTAAGAAAATTAAATGTAATGATGATTTGCACGTGTATCTAATATACATATACCGGGTGTCCCAAAAATGACTGATGGATTTTAAAATTCAATAACTTGCAAACGGTGACAGCTATTTAAAAAATTTTTGCAGGAAGGTTATGTATAATGTCAGAAGTTTTTCTACCGTAATTTTTTATTTTAGTTCGAATTTCAAACAGTATGTGGCGCTGACGGCGATTGAAGGATTGAAGGAATTTTAAAATCCATCAGTCATTTTTGGGACACCCGGTACATACATACATATATATATATATATATATATATATATATATATATATATATATATATAATACCATTAAAAGTATACAATATTCACCAAATGATTTTATGATAAACCATACCGAAAAATTTTAATTAAAAAAAATGAAGAAAAATAATTGAAACGAGGAAATTTAAATAAATAACTTAATTAAATTCTATTTAAACTCTTTTTATTTTAAAATGCATATTATACTATTCTTATTTCAGTTTCAAATCTAAAATGCATTTTCCCTCCTTAAAAGCTTTCTTAAAGCTATTTATTTTCCTTTGCTAAAACCGAGATGCCAAAGCATTTCCAATGTTCTTGTTATACTATTTTCTTTCTATTTCTCATTTTATTTTAAATTTCTTCCTTCGCCCGCTTTTCAGCAGAGTAACATATTACAACCAAACTGATATGCTTTTTAATAATAAATCCGCATGCTCTGATTGGACTCTTACACAGGGCCTAGTTCATATTCGTCGACGTTATTGCATCAATTACTTTGCGCACATGTTCCCTGTAAATTGACATGAATGAGTTTTGGAGCTCACTTTTTTTCTCTCGTATTTTTGATTGTTGAAAAAAGTTACAGTTGTTTGGAATTGTTTGAAGTCAACATACTGAATTGACCGGATACCCTCTAACATCGATTTTATTCGAGCCATTGTAATGTTTTCAGAAAAGCAGTATACTCTAGAAAATAGTTTCATGACTTGAAAATTAAAAATTAAACATTCTTCTCTTTAAATGAGTGCGTTTTCTTTGGGAAATTCGTCTTTGGTTTCCATTTCATTAAGTTGCCATTCGCTGCGCGCTAATATTCGACTGCATCCGTGTCTTCAATCATCGTAAATGCTGACAACCAGTGTTCTCGCTGACATTTGACCAAAATTAGTAATTTAGCGAATTAAAAATAAAATACATTAGCCAAATGGAAAAGTATTGGCAAAATAGATTCGCCGTGTAACACAAAAAAATTATCTTTAATCCTTTAATGTACCCCCTTTTTCTCAATATGTTCTAAAATAATCTAAGTTTTTATAACTGTAACAGCGAATGTTATTAATCTAATTTCAACTATGCGCTACAAATATAAAAATTATGTTTTATGTATGCATATGTATGAAAACAAAAAAAGAAAAAGCAAAAATTCAGCACTAGCAATTTGGCCAATCTAATCGCTTGTTTACTCGGCAAATGAAGAATTTAGTCGCAACTTGGCGCATTGGTGAGCGACAGCGAGAACACTGCTGACAACCTTTTAAAAACCGGTAAGATTCATTCAAAGACATGTACAATCATTACATTTCTATATATGTGAGTGAGAAAGAGAATGAGTGAGCAGTGTTGAATTTAGGGGGTGGCCCGGGGGAGATATTTCGCACCGGAGCAATGAGTTGCCCCCCCCCCCCTGGAGGATTTGAAATTTCCTGTTTTTTATGGTAAAAAAATGCAGTTCCCCTTCCCTATAACTCTAAAATGTCCCCTCCCCTGGGGCCATAGAAATCAATCTCGGGGAAACATGTCTGAATTTAACACTGTGAGTGAATGTGCGGCAAGCGAACTAGCTCTCAATTTATGATATTGTTACAAGAATTGTATAAATTTTCGTACACATCGGGCCGTAGATTAGGTTTTTAATCCAGTTTTTAAACTAATTTATAACCATTTTTCAACCGATTCTGTGGGAAACATTACCAAAGAAATGTGACAGAATTAAAAATGTTAAAATTTGCGGTGATATAATAAATCATTAATAGATCAAATCTAACAGTCTTCATTTTCAAAACAAGAAGGGCGACCGTTTAAATAAAACCAATTCCAAATTCGAGTGAATTTTCTTTTAATATGACTGATGACGGTATAAAATTCTGTTCTACAAGACAATCAAAGATTATTGCTTTCAAATTGAAATTCTTGTAAAATCTAAACTCCTTTTATCACTATTGGCTGCAAATATTCGCCCATTTGTTTGCGATATTTATAATATAAAACAATTATTTCTGCAATTTAAGCGTAACATTGAAAATAATTCCGAAATGAAATCAATATTTGAGGATATGATTTTAAAACTTATTATTTTATGTCCCATAATATTATAATAAAACATTTTAATAAAAACTGGTGATTTAAAAAATCTATTGGATTTAATAAACTTTTTATCATAGTTCCATAATATATTTCTAAACGTTGTTCATCTTTTTCGCCATGTTAACCTCTTCAGACCTGAACATAAAATAACTCTACAGATACACATTTATTGCTTTTGAATAATCTAAATAACACCATAGATGACAGAAAGAGTCATTTTTATGGAATCAGTACTTTAGGGGTCTGGTAATTTAGGTTTACTAATATGGATATAAAAGTACTAATCCTTTTAAAACATTAGTTCAACTATCAGTAGTATACATTTACGCAATAACAAAATTAAGGTCTTTTAAACAAGTAAATGATTAGCAAATCCTGAAATTTTTTTATTGCAAAGATTTTAAGTTAACCTTTTGCGGCGCTGAGCAAATTCATTGCTTAAGTGTTGAAATTAAAACTTCCATGACTGATACCAGAATTTGAAAACATCTTTATTTGTAAATAAAAAAAGACTATATTTCACACATTTAATAAACCGTAAATTTTTGTACCAAAATTCCAGTGCCAATGTGGCGTTTGGAAATTAAAATTAAGTGGTTTCATAGATATACCACAGCACCGCAAAGGGTTAAATAATCACGAACATTTCTTATTTTCTTGGCCACAATGTCTTGAAGGTATTTTCGAAACTCGGATGAAAATAATATTTATTTTATGAGGTAATATTCATCAATACTGGTTATGTTTTAAAGCAAAAAACATTCATTTGTATAGAAGTAAATTAAAAATGCAAAAAAAATTGGACAGTTTAGTTTTTACGAGGAAAAGAATTGAAGAGGTTAAACATCATGGCGGCGGCAACCACAGCAGCGATGAAGTGACCTCTTGGTTATCGGCAATGGCGTCAAGTTTCTATGAAGAAAAAAACTTGGCAGATATGTTGAAAAATGGAGAAATGTATGTAAAATTTGAAAATAAATTTAGTTTTTGAAAATTTAGCTTTCGTTTGTTTATTTTCAAACGGCCCATACTTAAAAAACAGCTTTTGTATTACAACCTCTGACAATAAAGTTCGGTGAATAGTCCTGTAACATTAACGTAGATGAAATATTAACGAAAGTTATCGTACTCTCCTTCGAAATAGTCCCCTCCCGTAACTATGCACCTCTGAGAACTGCTATACGTCTTCTGGAAACTTTGCAAGATGTCTTCTTTTGATATGGAGTTAAAATGCTTCGTCACGTTTCGTTGAATATCAGAAATATTGCCAAATCTCTTTCCTTTCATTTTGAGTCATGGGAATTAGAAAAAGTCTGGAGGATTGTGATCTGGCGAGTATGGTGGATGTTCAATTTGCACCAACCCTCATGAGCTTCTTTCGATGGCTTGCGAAACTCAAAACAGAATTTTAAATTGATCTTTTGTTCGTTCATTTTCCTGTACTGAGTTAAGAACCGACACAGTAAACAAGCACTTTGTAAAACACGTCTTACACAGAACTTAAACGACGCTCAACTGAACAATGCTGGGGGATGGTATTCAACACTTGTCATTACGTAGGTGCAGCTTTTTGTTTCACTAATGTTGCCAGATTACCCTTTCTGAATTCATTCACTGAACTTTTTTGTCAGAGGTTGTATTATTGTTAATTTTTTAATTCGTTGCAAAACTGATTAAAATACCAAGTAGGTTTTAAAAAGTAACTCAAAAATTACTTGGCGGAATGAGCTATAATTTAGTATTCACTTTTTCACGGCTTACAGTAATCGATTTCTGTTTTTTCAATTCATAATTTATCGGTGAATCAAAAATTCATTTTCACAATTCATATATATATAATTAAATCAATATAAAAATGTACATATTCATTAATTGAATGTCGAAAATCGATATTTCTCCCTCCCACATCTTTTTTTTTTCTTATCCCCATGTCGACCTTAGATATACTCATTTCCGATCTGCAACTGCGCATCCATATAACAAACGAAAAACATAGACCATCCGATTTTAAAGCTTAATTTAATGTATATTTAAAAGAAAAAAGAAGTTTTTCTATGCTGTTAAATAAAAATATTTTCTTATATTTAATAGACGATGGTACTGTCTTAAAAGAATCTTTAATTTTACCATACTTTCTTTTAAAGATTATACTTTTTCATTTTAAACTTTTAATTGCTGCCCATTTTTCATTGTATTTACTTAAAACTTTCCTATTTTCTACACGAGTCACTTTTTATGATTTTAAAACAAAGAGTTAATTAAAAAAAGCCATAAAAAGCTCTTTGTTTACTCAAAGTAATATTTTAGAATTAAGATAAGAGTTTTAAAGCAGCTTTGCAATAATTGATCAAAGATAAATTTTCTAAAGTAGAGAAAAATTGATGACATATGTACGTAAAAAATATTAATGCTGGTTTCTAACTTTCTGGAAATTACGAAGGGTTTCCTTCTCCTTTTATTTAATTAATTTAGAAAGATAAATATCTTTTCTTCATAGTTTCGACATGGAATTTGTTTCAACAGGAGTAAAAAATATGAAAAGAAAAATTGGTTTAAAATATTCTCAATTAATTATAGCTTTCATGATTTTACGAGCATGAAACTATGCTGTTTAATGTTTGCACATTTTTCTTTTGAGATGGTTCCAGATAAATATAGCTGAAGCAAAATATAAATTATTTCATTTTGTTATTAAAGTTTTGACATTTTAAAATATTGATCTTTTTAAATTATTTTATATTTTCAGAAAATACGAGGATTACTACTTATGTATCTGTAATTGGCATCAATGATGTTGCTAGGCAACATCCGACATATGCATCGTAAAATTTGACATGGTTGATTATGTGCATACTCTGAAAATTTTATTGTATGAAAATTATTTATCTGTAGTAACTTGAAAATTTCATTTTCAAGTTTTCATTTTTATTTTCAAATTCAATTTTCTTATATTTAATAGACAATGGCAGTTCCTTAAAAGAATCTTCAATTTTACCATACTTTTTTTCTTTCAAAGATAGTAGTTTTTCATTTTAAACTTTTAATTGCTGCCCATTTTTCACTGTATTTACTTAAAACTTTCCTATTTTCTACACGAGTCACTTTTTATGATTCTAAAACAAAAGACTTCATTAAAAGAAGCCATAAAAAGCTCTTTGTTTACGTAAAGTAATATTTTAGAATTAAGATAAGAGTTTTAAAGCAGCTATGCAATAATTGGTCAAAGATAAATTTTCTAAAAGTAGAGAAAAATTGATGAAAAAAAATTAATGCTGGTTTCGAACTTTCTAGAAATTACGAAGAGTTTCCTACTCCTTTTATTTAATTAATTTAGAAAGATAAATATCTTTTCTTCATAGTCTCGACATGGAATTTGTTTCAACAGGAGTAAAAAAATGTGAAAGGAGGGCTTGGTTTAAAATGTTCTCAATTAATTATAACTTTTATGATTTTACGAGCTTAAAACTGTGTTATTTAATGTTTACATATTTTTCTCTTAAGACAGTTTCATATACATATAGCTGAAGAAAAATATAAATAACTTGATTTCGTTATTAAAGTTTTGACATTTTAAAATATTGATCTTTTTAAATTATTTTATATTTTCAGAAAATACGAGGGTTACTATTTATGTATCCGTAATTGGCATCAGTGATGTTGCTAGGCGATATCTGACATATGCAACGTAACATTGTTGTTTATATGCATACTAAGAAAGTTTTATCATATGAAAGTTATTTATGTTGTTTAGTAACTTAAAAATTTCATCTCAGTCAAGAGATGGAATTAACTGGAAGAATTTTTTATGCTATGATTTTCTGCGACACTCGATATAGATTAAATCTATATCTATAACAGATTCAGATTCAGCTAGGTGGGGAGGCTTACCAATTGGCTTAAACACAAGTCCCTGCATCGATCAACTTACTTCGATTTTTGGTGATGAAGCACAATCTAAAATAATTATGTATCACTAATTTAGTTAATTCATTCATGGCCGTCTTTACCTCAAGGATGAATTCAAAGAAGATCATCAAAAATCAATTGTTGTGCCTGAAACCATCGATGCTGGGCACGAACTGAAAATGCAAAATCGTCATGTAACATACCGTACGATTGAGGCACCCCTTTGTTATTATGGAAAGCATGCACAAATTTTGCATCAACATTTAGCCATGAAAATTTTTGAAAGCTCTGACAGTCACCGAAAAAATAAAAAATGCCCGTGTCGATTAGTATTAAAAAAATTCAAAGGTGTTGCGTGAAAAGTTGTGCATGATATATACACAAAAGCACGAATTTTGTATCTACGTTTATAAGCCCAAAAGTAAACAGAAATAGGCGGTATATGTCTTTCAAGTTGAGTCAAATCCAACAAAGTGTTCCCGCAAGAAGCACTTCGAAGCAAATGATCGTTTATTCTTTTCGACATAACTGGATATGCGGCTGCAAAGACCAACTTTTCTTACTATTTCTCAACTTAATTCCTACCTCTTTTAACCTCTTTCCTAGACTTTTTAGGTGCGTTCGTAATTATGTAAATACTTAGCACCTATTGTTGTCGCTCAGTCCGTCCGTCTGTCTGTCTGTTTGTCCGTCTGTCCGCATATAACAACGCAAAAACTACCCAACCGAATTGTTTGAAATTTAAAATACATAATTATTACATAATTTTGTTGAGTCATTTCAAATTTTATGAAAATCGGATGGATAGATCAATTACAGGGACAATCAAAAGGATTCCGTTACATTACGGTCAATGGGGAAAAAAGTTTCAAATGCATTTTAATCGTTTGAAATTTAAAACGTATATTTATTACATAATTTTGTCGGGTCATTTCAAATGTTTTGAAAATCGGATGCATAGATCAATTACAGGGACAATCAAAAGTATTCCGTTACATTACGGTCAATGGGGAAAAAAGTTTCAAATGCATTTTAATCGTTTGAAATTTAAAACGTATAATTATTACATATTTTTGTCGAGTCATTTCAAATATTATGAAAATCGGATGCATAGATCAATTACAGGGACAATCAAAAGTATTCCGTTACATTACGGTCAATGGGGAAAAAAAGTTTCAAATGCATTTTAATGGTGTTACACTCATTTGAACATAATAGAATTGACATGAATCTATGAAGTATGTACTAAAATATACATTCTGTACAATCTGGGATGCAAAGAATATTTATTATTAAATTACAGGGCCACACAAATGTATTCCACTAAATAATGTTATACGGGGAAACATTGTTTGGGGCTTGTTTTAATTATATTAAACTACTTCACATTTAATGAATAAACGTTAATGAAGTATAATCAAAATTACTCCCTGCATATTTACAGGAACACAAAGATTTCGACCACTATACTGTATCCAAAGTATGCTCTACTATATCAGCAAGATCTGAATATTTTAAAACTTCGTTATACACTGTAAAAAATTTTCCCGTTAAAAAACGGAAATAGTTCTGGTAATCTAGACGCCAGTACTACTCCCGTTTTTTAACGGAAAAAAAATTTCCGTAAATTCCAGAAATAGTTCCGTTTTTTCACAAAATATTTCCGTTTTTTTTAATATTTTCTCATGCAAAAATTTTTGTTTGAAATTTAAAAGAATTTTTCAAGAACAAACTAACACCTTTGTGATTTTTATTCTTTACTTTAGAAAGAGACGTTAACATCAGGAACATATTGTATACATTTAATTTAAACAACAATGAAGAAATGTGACTTACCTTCCATGGGGATCGAACCCGGGAGCTCTTCGGTCGTAGACAGCAGTGTAATACCATTACACCAGGATTACACAAAACACTTTTTCAAATATCTTTAGTTATTTCGGATGCATTTCATAAAATAAAGACAAGATTTTGAAAGCAGGTTTATTTTTGTAAGGATTTTTTTTTTTTTTTTTCTTCTTTAAATTGAGCGGATAGTTTAAAATCATGTTTTACAGATTTTCTTTCCATAATTTCTAATATTTAGCTTTTTAATTTTAGCTTTATAAAAAAAAAAAGTTTAGCCTTTAAAATATTACATGCATGAATGAAAGTATTAAGAAATTTTGTTTCCTAATTTTTTGGAAGTTTTAAAGTTTTATTATAATATTATTCATATTCATTTGTTTATTTTATAAAAGGATTCTAACATACTTTTTATAAAAGCATGTATTTTAACAAATATTTTGTATGACGATCTATTGTAAACTCAATAAAAATAGTTACTATAGTAACTATTAATTATAGTAACTATAAATTTTAATAACCCATATATGGGTTATTAAAATTAATTACATTTATTGATTATTATGACTTAGGTAATCGCCGAAATAATAGTAATTTTGGTAATATATTTCGATGTATTTTAAATTTTATGTGCGAACTTTTTAATTTGAATAGATTAAAATATATATATATATTAAAATTAAAAGTAGATTTTTTTCTCACTAAAATTTCCTACACACTTTTTGTACTGTGATTAAATAAACATTATTTTAAAATGATACTGAAAAAAAAAAATAATTTTCCTTAACTGTATCAAACTTAAAAAGAATTAATAAATCTTATTATTACTAATTTAATATTGTAAAAATATGCTATCTTTTTATTATTAAAACAGAAAAAAAGAGAAATGTTGCTATAACGTTTTTCTCTATTTTTCTCATACAGATGGCGCCACGACACTTACCGGTTAAAAATACCAATAACATGTGCTGTAAAAAACGGAAGGTTTACTCTTTCGGAAAAATTAATGGAACAGTTCCGTATTTCTAACCGCAAAGTGGGAAATACGGAAATATTACTGTTTCCTCGGAAAAATAAAACTATTCCGTAAAATTTTTGGGAAAAGTTTGTGTATATTAACGGATATTTTTTACAGTGTAGTACGAACGCACCTCATTTGCTACGCTTCACGTGCAATTTCCAACTTGTTTCATTTTGGAGTACCCTTATTTCTCATAAATATATCCTCGTCCCTTCTCTCCTCCTGTCCACTCAACTTGGTAACTAAAATACTCTTTTTAGGTGCATTCGTAAATATACAATATTATACAGTATAGTCGTCATTCAGTCCGTCCGTCTGTCCGCATATAATAACGCAAAAACTACCCTACAGAATTTTTTGAAATTTATAAATTTTGCGTAATGTTCTCGAGTCATTTCTAACTTTATGAAAATCGAATTTATAGTTCAAATACAGGGACAATCAAAAGTATTCCATTACACTACGGTCAATGGGAAAAAAAGAGTTTCAAGTGCATTTTAATGACGTTGCACTCTTTCGAACGTAATAAAATTGATATGTATCTATGAAGTATATACTAAAATATACATTCTGTTTAATGTGATGTATGAATTTTTTTTATTAATTTGCAATCCACACAAAAGTATACCATTACACAATGGTATAGGGGGAAAATTGTTTGTGGCACATTTCGATTATCAAACTGTTTCACGTTTTATGAAATTGGTATACGTCGCTGAGGTTTATTACAAGTTACTTCCTGTATATCTAGTTGAAAATTGCACGTGAAGCGTAGCAAATGAGGTACTTTCGTACGATAATGAAGTTTTAAAAATATCACTCTCATATATCAATCTCATAAAATTGTAAATAGTTAATTACAATTAAAGTGCGCAACAAACAATGTTCTCTCTATACTCATTATGTAATGGAATATTTTTGTGTGGCCTTGTAAATCAATAACAAAAGTTCTTTGCACAACAGATTATGCAAAATCCATGTTATAATATGTACTTTATGATGCATATCAATATTATTATGTTCGAATGAGTGTAATATTATTAAAATGCATTTGAAACTTTTTTTTACCATTGACTGTAATGTAACGGAGTACTTTTGACTGTCCCTGTAATTGATCTATTCATCCGATTCTCATAAAATTTAAAATGGCTCGACAAATTTATGTAATAATTATACATTTTAAATTTCAAAAGATTCGGATGGGTAGTTTTTGCGTTGTTATATGCGGGCAGACAGACAGACAATTGATCTATTCATCCGATTCTCATAAAATTTAAAATGGCTCGACAAATTTATGTAATAATTATACATTTTAAATTTTCAAAAGATTCGTTTTTGCGTTGTTATATGCGGGCAGACAGACAGACGGATGGACTGAACGACAACTATAGGTGCTACGTATTTACATAATTACGAACGCACCTAATAAAAAACAGGTAGTATTTAAAGGGATATACAAAAGATTTCGGTTACTATACTATATCCGAAATACTGTATATTATTACACCGTATATTATTTCAAAATCTGAATATTTTTAAATCTTCGTTATAGTAGGAAACCACCTCATTTGCTGCGTTTGACGTGCAATGTCATTTTTTTTCATGAGTAATCTTCTTATCATAAACATATAATACAAATTGCATTGTTATTTCTTCCATTTTTTGACTTTATAACCATTTTCGTCATTTCCACCATTACCGATATTATTTCCCCGTACCCGCAGCAAGTTTGCGACGTACTCCACAGGGGTACAAATCCAAAATGTCTACTCCAAATTAGTACCCTACACCAGGTTGGTATTCCTACTCCAGGTAGAGCATTCTAGAACAGCTAATTCAAAGTTGTATGCAACCATTTGCTTCCCAGAAATCCTTGAAGAAATAAGAAAACAACGAGCGACGCAGGATCATCTTCACCATAACAACGGGAGCTGCCACACATCGACCTAAACAATTTAACATATGGCCGATCAAAATATTGAGTTTATGAGTCACCGGCGTACTGTCCTGATGTGGTACCCAATAATTTCTTTTTGTTCCCGTCCGTGAAAAATAAATTACGTGGTCAATGATTTTCGGCACCAGAAGAAGTGGTTGATGCATTCCAAATTACATGTTTTGGAGATATTTCAATTTCAATGCAAAAAGAGCTAATTGTAAAATTTAACTTGTAAGTGTAGGAAAATTCTAAGTGTGAAAATTCATACATATACAAAAGTGCACTGATCAATACACAGAATATTTTAAAAAATAATAAAATAATTTTTAATTATTAATATTTGTTTCTATTTATTATCCTGAATGCATAAATAGCAACCATTTTATCAAAATTAGAAAGATAGATACGTTTTATCCGAATAGGTGTATCTTGTGGAAAATATATGCCTGGCGATTCAAAATATATGTTATGTCTACTATCGGTTTTACACTTTATTATTTTTATATCAATCAGATTGTTAAAGATATCATTCGAATCGACATTCTTTCTAACTTAATGAAAAAGTGACCACATATTAATGAATTGTCTATATGGCGGCGAATTGTGTTCATTTGTTGTTAGTGCAGGTATTTCAATAGGCAGGAATGCCAAACCAAAGAACTTGGACTCGACTTCCGTCCTTATTATTTTTTTCTCTTTGTTAAAAAAAAATCATTTTTTTTTATATATTTTTTTAAACACTTAAGATAGAAGTATAATTTTATTTGCAAAAAAGTATACAAATCAAATATTACTTTCTGATAAGGCATTTATTTTTCTGGAATTTTTTTAAAATCCAATTAAATTAAAATTTGTTCTGCAGTATTTTATCGATGGTGTTTTTGTCCTAAAATTTTCTGGAATTTTCTGACAAATTTAATTTACTTCAGATACTAGGAATATATTATTTTTTTCATTTTAAACATTTAACTGCTATTCATTTCCCATTATATTTACTTAAAAATCACGTTTTTTTCTACACGAACCATTTTTTTGATGATTTTAAAACAAACAGTTCATTAAAAGAAGTCACAAAAAGAAAACTCTTTTGTTTACTTAAAGTAATATTTCAGAATTAAGATAAAAGTTTTAAAAAGACACTGTAATAATTGAGAAAAAATAATTTTTTTAGTGTAAGCGAAAAATTAATGAAACATATATCTTAAAAAAAAGTTAGTGCTAGTTTCTGTCTTTACTGGAATTACCAAAGATTTTTTTCTCTCCATTTTATTTAATTAATTTCGAAAGATAAATACGTTTGCTTCATAGCTACGCCATGAAAAATTTCATCATGAGTGAAAAATGTGGAAAGAACAATTGGTTTAAAAGATTCTCAATTAATTATAACTTTTATTATTTACGAGCATCCAGACATGTGTTATTTCATATCTTATAAATTTAGCTTGTGTTGCAGATCTACAGGGTGAGTCATAAATATCGAAACAATAGGCTATTTCCTTAAATATTGCCCCTAGACCCATACTTCCAATTGCAAAAATTCATAAAAAAAGGTGAAATTTTTGATAAGATAAGTTGCAACTCCATGGGGGGTCTATTTGAAAAAGTACGAAAATTAACTTTTTATACGGCCCCCGTAGGATAAAAATTCCAATTAGGGAAACTTTCCTTGTCCAGTCCTGAATAATACACAAAAAGTTGCATCGTCATATCTTAAAAATTCGCGGAGTTATAACCGTTTGAATAATTCATCAGGTTTTAAGGGATTAGACACAAATTGAAATGCGCGCAATTCAAAAGACAATGTTACTTTAACAGTTGTAGGAAACGCGTAAAAAATCTATCTTTTGAGTTAGAATTTTGATTTTTTTCCTTTTTTGTGATGGTTAGCCATATAATTTGCTAAGAAAATCACATGCTAAAATTTATCATAAAATTTAAAAAGTTTCATATTGTTAGTACTGGTTTCAATGTGATAGTTAAACATCCTTATAACTCCAAACATTATTTATGGGATTTCAATTTCTTTCTATTTAACTAAAAATAAAAATAATATTTTAGTTTTGTTTCGAGGTTTTTGTTTTTCAATATTTATTTTAGAGCTTTAAAAATATTTATTAAAAAAAAAAAAAAAAAAAAAAAAAAAACTTTTAAAAAATCATATATTCAAAAGTAAATAATTTTTCATTTTTTTAAACAAAACTAATGTAAAATAATTAAAAAATGACATGTTTCAAGTTTGTACTTTTTTTTCTTTAACAATTCTTAACTTTTAATAATTTAAAGACAAGAAGTAGTCGGAAAAAAAAATTCATTATAGAGAAAAGCGAAATGTACTGTGTTACTGCCATTAGTTATTTAAAAGAATGCTTTTCTGAGATGCAGATTAAGTCCTTTTTAAAAAATTAGCTCTTTCAACTTCAAGCTTTTTATCGTCCGGTAGAGGCTGTTAAAAAATCTGTATTCTGGGCTCAAGTCAGATCAGGACCGTGACGTTACTTTTTTTTGAAGACTCGCCTATCCGGGTCTAATGTATTTTTCATACCGGAGGGGACTGCTTCCTTTTTCCTAGACCTCACCAGTGGCCGAGAGGTTCTGACCTCAAACTGGTAGACGGTAGGTGCTGGGTTCGAACCCAATCGCGACCGTCGGCCTAACCGTTCGGCGTTTTCCGTGGTTTTCTTAGAACCTTGTGTAAATACGGGTTAGGTTCCCCTAGAAAGACCCCCACGGAAGGCATCCCACCCCTTAGGGCCTATATCCCATAGTGTAGATAATTGGCCGACATACATACAACAACAACAACAACAACCTTTTTCCTAGACTTGCACTGGACGAAATTTTTAATCACGGTCTCGAACAATCCATAATTAAATCACAGAACTAATACGTACATAAAATAAGTAAAATTTGGTTTAATCAATATTTTTACGAAAACCACATAAATTTTAAAATCGTTTTTATTTTACAAAACAATTTTTTTTTTTTTTTTTTTTTTTTTTTTTTTTTTTTTTTTTTTTTTTTAAGAATAGTATATTTAAATGCCAAAAAAAATAAACAAAATAAAACCAGAGAAAAAAATCTGCCTATGACGGAATTCTGTCTTAAACAGAAAATGTGTTGATTCATGCAAAATAAATACAATAATACCTGAGAATATAATAAACTCCATTTAACCTTCATAGGAAATGCATTTGTCTATTACGTATTTTTTCTTTCCTATGTGATTCCGTCTTAAAAGGTTTTACTGTATAACATTTTTCAAATTCTTCAACGCACGGGATATGGATTAGCGATAATAAAATATAAGTGAAACATTTACATATAAACATAGATTTATAGATAAAATAAATATATCACAGGCTTTGGAGCCTCTTTAATAATATAAAGTATAAATATAAAAAACGAAATTCTATATTAAATATTTTTGGTCAGAACTCCTGCACGCAAAACAATTTTAAACTATACTGAAGTAAAAAACTATGTAGAAATTCACGGCTGAGCCGGCTATGGTTTAACCTTTTTTTCCTGGCTGGTCCGGATTATGATTTTAACATTATTTCATGCCGGGCTGAACTTCTTTCCCTATGGGTCGATCTAGGACCGGACCTAAATACTACGATTTATTTAAACTTTCAGTGCTAACGTGCTTTCAGTGCATGTTTTAGAAACAAGTTTCAATTTTAAATCAATACGCTGCTTTATTATGGCCAAATAAGAGGCACGGTCTTAAACCGATATATAACAACGTTACAATTTGTGGACAATCCCTTATTTGCTTTGAAAATTGATGAAAAACGCTTCGTTTAAAGTGGTGTAAGTCACGAATTTTTGAGAATTTTAGATTTTGATATCTCTGTCAGGTTTTCAGATAGGGAGATGAAATTTTTTTTGTTCAATTTAGGAATGGATAAGGAATAATTTCCTAATTGGGAATTTTGCTCTACGGGGGCCGTATAAAAATTTAATTTTCGTATTTTTTCAACTAGACCCCCCATGGAGTTGCAACTTATATTATCAGAAACTTCAACTTTTTTTATGAGTTTTTGCAATTGGAAGTATGGGTCTAGAGGCAATATTTAAGGAGATAACCTATTGTTTCGATATTTATGACTCACCCTGTAGATTTATATTTTTAGCTGAAGATAACATTGTTACATTTTATCTTGTTTTATCTGTTTTGTTATTTTTAAAATTGTTACATTACTTATTTCATTTCAGCTCATTTTTTCTAAAGAGATGTATAAAACAAGTTGGGCAGTGTGATCGCAGATCGCACAGAGGTTTTCTTTAATTTCATTGAACGAATTAGTTTAATGAATGTACTGTATTATACTGATCAGATAAAAAGTAATGAGAATTCTCTTGTGTTCGCATGAGACATCTATTTAGATGTGACATGGATTAGCAAAAACAATTACAATAGTTTTGTTTGAATAGTTTTCTTTGTAAAGTTTTAATCTTTAGTATATCGTTAGTCACAGTTTGTTAATTTCTTTCACACTTTGAGTCCTTCAGATATTTAAATGCTCAGATATTGTCCTTTAGATATTAATGTACATACTTTTTGGGGGGTTTCATAATATACATTTATTGAAAATATTGCTCTCAGCGTGATGTAATTATAAATTGATTACTAAGTGAATGCGTTTGATGAATGTTCTGTGCTACACTGATCAGATAAAACGTAATGACAAACCCACCTGTGTTGGTATGAACCGTCTATTTGGAGGTGAAATGGACGTTCAAAGAACGTCCAAAAAATTTCCGTCATGCTATGCTGAATTTTTTTTTTTTTTTTTTTTTTTTTTTTTTTTTTTTTACAGATATTGAAAAAATGGGAACTATGATTTTTTTTTCAAGTTTTATTGAAATATTAAAAGACTCTTTAAAAAAAGTTAGTCCGATTTTTTTTCTTTGAAAGCAGACTTTTATTTAATAAAACATTTAACAAACTGCTAACTAACAAAGACACCCGTGGTGGGAGGTATCTAAACTCGTATGACTTTTAAAATGCATTAGAGGTGGAATTTGCCAAAGATTTTGCCCGATTTAGCGGGACCTTGACATGGACCTTGACAACATGACAATGTTAAAAATTATAAAATTAAACATGTAAAAGTACCAAAACACAAATTATTAAAATTATCAAAAATAAATTGAGCTTAGATTACTTACTCACAAAATAATTTACAATTGCATAAATAAGGGTTTTGTATAATTTTTTCCCCCATCAGTTACTCTTATGGCTTATGAGGGAAAACGATTTACGGAGTATTTTATTTATGTTGCGATAATTCAAACGTAATGAGATTTATATGTAGCCCTGAAGTAAGAATTTCTTCTTCATTTACAAAAACGTACACACACAAAAAAATCGCTTACAGGATTTTGATTGATAATTACTGGAAGTGCGTTATCTGCTGTAGTGTAGGATTAGGTGGGTAATTATGACCAGGAGTTAATTATGAGCACCTTTATATTGGAGAAAACTGTGTATGGTGAAATTTTATTTCATGCTTAGATATTAACCTTAAAAATACTTTTCATTTTACACATTCTTTATATCACTAGTCTGAGGCATTTGTGAGGTTTACACAGCAATTTGAAACACGTGTACTAAAATTTTCAATAAACGGATTTGTCAGTTTAAAGTTCTAGTGGTCTTAATTACCCCCCAAAAAATGTTTGTAGGCAAGTATAAAGAAAAAATATAGTGGTCATAATTTCCCCATAAATGGTCGCAAATACACTAAATTTTTCTGATTATCAGTTTTTAATAGGGTAATTATAACCATCCTTTTAACTTAAAAAGAAAAAGAGCTATGATAATTAAAACATTTAAAAAATGTTCTTAAAGATCAAAGTTACTTGCTATGTACTAAAAACAGCACTTTTCCAAATAGAAATAAGTAAAAAAAAAAAAAAATAACAGTTTCGAAAATGTAAAAAGTGTTTATGGTTATTTCCCCTCGCCCTATATTTTAAATCTTTTCATTTATAGAGTTGTGTGTATACATTGAATAATCACATACTGGGCTGAAGAACAGATTTTAAATTACTAATTAGGATATCTAATTTCATTGCATGAAAAGAGGGGATTTCTAAACAATATTTTGTTAGTGTTGGAAAGTTTTCACAATCTAATGCTCAATTATGATTTTTCGAGCTCATTTATACTTAAATTTCGGCATGAGACAAATTTTCTCCCGTAAATATGATCCGAGGAAGGAATATATTGGACACTTTTATTTAAAATTTGATATAAACGATACTTAAACAATTACTTTTAAACCAAATTGATTAGAAATAAAGCATTCAATACTTACTTGCTGTTTGAACTAAAAGTAATCTTGATAGATACTGGAAACAAAAGTGGTAATAGAAACGATTTTGCTGGTATGATAAAGTAGCTTGTAAAGAGCAGAAGTGCCAGCTTATCTCTTAGATGCATAATTTCTGAAAATATATTACAACAATTAGGAAAAAAGATTTGATAAGAAATGTTTTGTAATTTAAAACTCAAAAAATAAAATACAGGCAGTATACTTTAAATCTAGATTTTAAGACAGTCCACATTGTAAAAAATGTATATCTATTTCTTAAATGAGGTATCACCACGATCAAAAATATACTCTAAACCTCCCTGGGTTGCCCATGATTTAAAAAAAAATCGTTTTTTATCATTAGAATCCTTATAAGTTGTTATTGTTTTAAGATTTAAAGAATGGTTTATCAAAACAGTTTATTTTACTGCCACTTGTTTACTATAGCTTTATAATGTATTGTTTTCAAGTTCATTTCTCAATAAGTGCGCAAATTTCTAATACAATGAATCATACATTTTTAAATGCTAAGTTATCAAATTGACAGACCTGACTATGGAAGTAATGCATGGAAGTTCTATAACAGGTGTTCCGAAACTTTGGGTGGCGACCTACTAGTGGATCACGGATGGTGGGTCGCAGAACTATCGAGATTTCTTTAAAAATACATCTTTTGTCTCATCTGATTAAAGAAATTAACAATTTCAACAGTAAATAATGTTTCAAGAAAAAAACCTCAATTTCCTCCTGGATGAAAACACCAGCAGAATATTTAGAGATATCTAAATAATCTATTAGGTCCTTGATGGGGTTCAACACAATATTCTTGTGAGAACATTCTTTTTCTTCTTTGCTGTTTTAAATAACAGTACAGAAATAAACTGTGTGTAGAAAGTGACTTAAGATTAAAATTAGCCACTTTTAACCCTGATATAGACGCTGTTATTGGTAAACATTAGTTCCAGAAATCTCAATGATTATAAAGTTATGTTTTGATAATAATTTTATGTATATTTATTTATTTTTCTTATTGGTGGGTTGTTTTTTTGTTGATAGTGTATGTTTCATACAAAGAATTGCCTTTTTTCGTAGGATAGGATCGCCGATAGCTTATAGACGCGATACAATGATTTCCATACTGATATCCATACTTATATTAGGTGCGTCGTGAATTTTTTTTTTTTTTTACTCAAAAATGGTTCGTCTACCAATAAAATTTGTGAACCTCTATTCTGTGATATGGAAGTTCTTCATATCTTCATACCTTTTGGGTTCAAGAAAACACAATTATAAACCTACCCGTAAACTGCTAAAATTGGATTTTCAGGAACTTTCCTGCAACATATGATTTGGTGGACCGATTGCGTTTTAATATGCAAATCGAGTTTTTACTAATTCTCAAGCCCGAATAAGGCCATGGAGGGCCCGGGCAGGCATCATTCGAAGGGGGTTGGGGGCTCCTATTTATCTGTAGAATTTTTTGTGAATAATGTGTAAATTATTATTACTAAACTTCATACGTATTCTGTGTATGCATAAATTTTGTACTTGGTACTGCTCACATCTGTATACAAGATATTACAAAAAGGTGGTCACAACTTTAAATGAAAAATGCCAGTTTGATAATAGGAGAAAAAATGATAGATTGGTTGACTACAGTATTTTTCTACTAACTTTTACTTGCTTATCTACGACATTACAAGATGTCTAAAATAGAAGACTCAAAATCAGTCATAATTAATTATTTTAACTAGTCACGTTATGAGGAATCAATAATAAAGAATTTCTTTTAAAAATAATATAATACTTAGTTGTAAAAAAATTTTAATCATTAGTTTTCTAATGATATGATTGATTTTTCGATAGGTGGAAGGAGTACTGGAAGCAGCGAGGGACAAGGTAGGGGGGGATCACTCTTCCTTCCTAAATGTTTGAAAATGAGAAATTTCGATCACTTTTGGCTAATTGTAAGCCTGTGACACTCTTTAATGAAAATACTGATTACTGTCAGGGAGGGGAGGGGGGTAAAAAGAAAGGCCCGGACCACTGCCCCGTATACCTTTGCTTGAAGTCGGGCCCTGCTAAATCTGGAATTTCAGCCGAGAACTCAATAAGGTCTGTGCTGCCGCCTTCCAGTCCATATATGTTTGCCACAAATTAAAAAAAAATGGCATGCAAAATGCTAACATTTTTTAACTCTATAACTTGAATAATAATAATTGAAAACATATCAGAATCATCAGAAGGATTATGAAAACTTTACAATTGTTTTTTATATTTCTAAAAATACATTTCTTAATACTACCATATAATGCAGTAAGATATAAGGCAAAATTTTTGTGGCAAAATGTGCTTGTTGAAAAATTTAAATTTATTACTATTAATTTAAGGTATTTTGTTTACATAACGTAAGAGAAAATTTTAATATTTCTGTGTTAAATTAGAGATACTTTAAAATAATTAGCATATTTATTATTTGAACATTCGATAGTATCTATAATAATAAAAAAAACATACCATGATTTTTTTGTTTCTTTTTTTTGTTCATGATAAAACTTTAATGTATCCACATAGAAATGGAGTTCAGCTTTTTTCTTAGCATAATATTATTTACTTACTTACTTATTTATTTTTTGGTAAAGATTTTAACTATGCATATTTCTATCATTATCTTAAACATTTGTTTCCCCTAGCAAAATAAATTATGACCAAAACAGAAAGCAATTATTTTTTTTACCCGTATCTTATACACTTTAAGTTAAAAATCAAAGGAATTTAATTGTTTTAGCAATTTGTCTTAAAACAGAATCTTCACTGTACATGTTTTATGATTCATGTTTGTCAAATTATGTATTTCAAAAAAGTAAAAGCGTTTCGTATAAATTATTCACGTGTTTTAAATTAATGATGCTTTTAGAAGAAAGAATTTATAAAAAATGAAATACTATTATCGTTTTTGTCTCGGGAATTGTATGTAATGTTTTAAACATTTTCTTGTTCATTTTATTAAAAGTTGTTTACTCGCTTCTGTTTTTCTGATTGTTTTTCGGAGGTAAAGAAAAAGGAAAGATAATTTTTTGTGGCTATGTTTTTCCTTTTCTTTTCTTTTTTCTTTTGATTTATTTTTAATGTATTTTACATTTTCACTCGCTATTGTGTATTTAAAATAATGCGATTTCAGTTATGAATAATAAGATGAATGTGTGGTAAATTTTTTTGTTGCATATTTTATTTTACTGAAATATGCTTATTTAAAGAATGTATATTTTTATGTATATGTATAATGCATTAATTCATTTTTATATGGATACATTCTTTTTTAAATGTTATATTTTTTCGATATCTTTAAGATTTTTTTACGAGTAACATCGTTGTAATAAAAAGAATATTGCCCAGTTAAACTGATCGCATTGAGCTCACAGGCTACGCATACTAATTGAACATTACAGCATTATATTTTCAAGGGTAAATTCCGTTCGAAAAAAAATTAAGAAGGGGAAACAGCTCTCTCCTTTCCCCCTTTTTATACTTAATCATTGACCCTCCTAAACTATCAAGGACATGCTTTATCATATAAAAATTCTATATCCAAAATCAGAGCAAATCGGATAATTCCTAATAAAAACACATTTAGCATTTATATAACTTAAGAGGAGTTATCCCCCTCTTTTATACTTAACTATTAAACTTCCAAAACTATTCAGAGATTTGAACGAAATCTGACAATTCTGCTTGAAAAACCCATTTATATAAATTAAGGGGAGGGGCATTAGAACCCCTGTCCCCCTGGTTATACTTATTCAATGGACACCTAATAACAGTCACGGAATCGCCTATCAGAATGATCCTATATCTGAATTTTGAACGAAAACTTAATTCTCCATGAAAAACCCATTTATATAAATTAAGGGAAGGGGCATTAGAACCCCCGTTTCCCTTGTTTATACTTATTCAATGAACACCTAATAACTATCACGGAATCATCGCCTCATCAGAATGATCCTATATCTAAATTTTGAATGAAAACTTAATTCTGCATGAAAAACCCATTTATATCAATTAAAGGGAGGGGCATGAGCCCCCCGTTCCCCCTCTTATACATATCGAATGAGCTCCAAAAACTAATCAGGGAAGCGTCTAGTCAGAATATACCTATATACAAAATTTCAAGTGGATCGGACATTTTTATCGTGAGTTATCGCGTTACGCACGAACGAACATACATACAGAACGGGCGGGCACATAAGCTCTCAGGCTATGATAGCCTGTGAGCTAAAAAAGTGTTCGGCTACCTGAAGTATTTTTCTGTTTAAATTTCGGAGGAGTTCTAGGAATAAGAGATAATAGTACGGTCAAAATGTTTTCCAGCTCGATATTTTTGCAAAGTTTGATATTTTTTGTTTATTTTTTAGCTTTTGATTTGTAGATTTCAAATATCTTAGGTGCCATTTTTTTCTGACACATTTTTAGGCGATTTTCAAAATGGCTTCCAAGATGGCTGCCATTTACTGACTTCCTTAATATTTGTGTGATATTATTGATCAGTATGTCAAATTATATGTTTTTTGGGTTAAGAAATAAAAATCTACAATCAAAATAGGCATAAATTACGTTATTTATTATTTATATTTTAATTTACTACAAAATTACTAATATTGCTTGTTTTCTCTTTTGCATCATATGTGAAAACTATAAGTTTTTTGGAAGATACTTACTAATAAAGAGTGACTGTGCTTTGAATACACTATGAATTGTTTAGTGTGCTTAAAAGGTAGATAATTATGTAAAAAGCCTGGAATAGACAATCTCGAAAAACTGAAATAATACACTGCAAAACGATCAAAATTCGGTGGGTCAAAATTAGCTCCACTCTGTCTACGCTGTAAATTCAATTATCTACCGGCAATCAAAAATAGCTGCTCCGATTTGGAGATATTAATGTTTGTGTTCCATATCCCAATGCACTAAGAAAATACATTTATGGTAGTGGCCTCGATCGCATAGCTATTGAAATTTGTTTGTACTTTCCTGCAACATTTCTTCAGATTTTTATTGGGAAGAAATACACTAGAAGCTTAGAGTTTCACATGACAATCGTTTTGACATGCTACGAGTTTCTCTTTGAAACATTGTCGTATTCTATAGAGATTGTTTCTCTGCAAGAAAAATGCAATTAATTAGATGAAAAATTGCACAATTGTGAACTTGAAGCTACAATTTTGTTTGAAGAGATCAAAGCAGTAGTTGAAAAAGACTGTCTTCCAGATATTACTCAAAGCAAGTGGTGACATGGCAAAATTCCTATTACAGTATGAGCCAATTTGGGTCTTCGCTATGTTTCATCCGTGCCACTCGTCAAGGTGATTAGGCATTGCATCTCGCGTCATTAGAGGAAAAAATCAAACATTATTTTGCTCATGACTTATTTCATTATGCTAGACACGTTACAGTATACATTGCACAGATGAAGGACCTTAAAACAACATATCTAGAAGTATATTTCACGGAAGGAAGGAAGAGTATTTCATACTCTTGAATCTGGTTGTTTTTCTGTATCCAAATCTAATGTGCCGTTTACGAAACTCTTTTCAAACAAGAACTTGGAACAAAAAATCAAAGAACTGAAAACACTATCAACTTTAGACTTCCATTCACTAAGAGTTTTTCATACTGCAGCCATCCTCAAGGAAAGCATTCGAATTATTTTGCAGGAAACCCTTTCCGAGATAAACCACATTAATGAATATGCATCATCTGTGAAAGTTCCAGCATCTGCGAAGGAGGATATTCCGAATCGTGACCAAAAAAAGCCATTTGGAATTTAAAGAATTTACAAGAAACAGACTATAGAGTAAATACGCTAAATCGTCACTTTAGCGTCTAATGAAAAAAATTAAAGACATTCAGTACTTGAAACAAGAAGACTGCATTTAAGGTTGGTAATGAATTGGTTAAAATTCGAGAATAAGGCAACTTCTTGATCGTTTTCTTATTGTTATGGAATCTAGACGTCAAATGTTTACAAATCTAAAAGATGCCATGAGAAACTACGAGTAATCCGTAACATCATGGTCATTATTTTCTTCTGATAGATATCTTCATATTCCATCTGACAACAATTCATTTATCGCAGAAACAGAGTAATGTAATCGTTCTCCCTTACTTCAAACATTAGAATACTCAATTATTTTTCCAATTAAAAAATTGTATATTAAGCTGAAATGGCAATAGTACTATCAGTAAAAAAGATACCTACCGTGAAAACTTGTGAAGACTTTTTTCAAATGCTTTTACCGATATCATTATGAAAATGACACATGAACACACTGAGGGGTGAATCATATTTGACCAATACCTTAAGCATTCACTGAAGGAGTAAATTCGTAAGAAAACATTGAGGGTGACAGAACCTATTAGATTTATTGTTACAAATAGTAGCAATATAAGATTGGTGCCATTTAAGACTATTCTTTTACAAAATCAGACAAAATCACAGCTAACTGAGGATTTCGGGAATAAATTACTACAGATTTTTGTTGATAGTGAGAAGAAATTTGTTGTCGTTTTTGACAGTTAAGCATACAGTGTCCACGCGAATGTTTTTGATTCAGAATTATGCGATTATACACATGAAAAAGCAGACACCATAATATCTCTTTATGTATTTCATATCATGAACCATCATAATAATTATGAGATGTTTGTATTTTCGCAAGCTACTGACATTTTGCTGATTGGCTTGGTTTCAAGTCATCTACTAGACAGTAAAATCAATTTTGTCACTGGTCTGGACAATTAACACAAAAAATATTATTGAAAGATGTCGAGCAACAAGTTCTCATATAAGCGGGTTTACATTCATGTACAGGTGGAGACTGTAGAAGAAAATTTGTAGTCATTTCAAAACAGAAGTGGATAAAGGTGTATGTGAATCTTCAGTGTGATGACAATATTTATAATAGCTTTTCAAGAATTTGAGGAACTTAATGTTTATCTATTATCATATCTGTTGTTTGAAAAATTTACCAACATGACTTATTTGAAAAAATAGTAATTTTTCAAGCTTTCAGGGGTAAAATAACAGTTTATCAAAATTGAAAGTTTCAAAGGGAGGAAGTTACCACCAACACTTGGAGCACCGAAGCCACATATTCTACGATCCAACTTAATTTGCACCAGTGGAAAAGGCTAGAAAAATCCTCGACCTACAATACCTCTCCATATTGGCAATGGTTGGGATAAATAGCAAAGGAATAGTTTTTCCAGTAAAATTCCTGGAGTTACCTACGTTCAAAGGAGTTATTGAACTTGTGAAATGGGAATGTAAGAAATATTAGTAGTAGTACTTGTAGTTGGGAAATGTTTTTCCTTAAAGAATTCTCTGTTTCGTACTGCCCTTTGCAAATGCACTATCCGCAACAATACTAAGGCTTATCAATGTCATCACAGCCATAGTAATGATTAAAAAAGGGATACGTAACATCACAGTATTGTTGTTATATATATATGAGCATATATATATATATATATATATATGAGCATATATATATATGAGCATATATATATATATATATATATATATATATATATATATATATATATATATATATATATATATATATATATAAATGCTATTTTTAATAGTTCTGTTCAATATCTTCAATTGATGTTATTTTATTTAAAAATTTTGGTTGTGTATAACTGGTTAATAAAACGCTAGTATATCTGTTGGCTTCCATATTTTTGTGCTTTATTTGCATTTTATCACTTAAAACACTTGAGAAACTCAATTTATTCCTAATTATATTACAGATTTGTGGTTTTTGACCTCAAAAACATATAATTTTACATACTTGTCAATGATATGCCACAAATATTAAAGAAGTTAGTAAATGGCAGACATCTTGGACGCCATCTTAAAAATCACCTCAATGTTAAAAATGCAAAAAATGTGTAAGAAAAAAAATGACACCTAACATATTAGGAATTTATATGTATGAACCTGCAGCATAAAATAAAAATATCAAACTTAGCACGTCAATCCAGCTGGAGCCACATTTTACGCTATTTTAAACCCTACTATAAGCAGGATAATAAAAAATAAATATTTTTAGATACTTGTCCATTATCCCCTCAAGCACTTCCAACGGTGTGTTTAAATGTAAACCATTGAATGTATTCAATTTTAAGTTCGATTCCTAAATGAAAATCACTATCAGGGATAACATAAAGCATTCTGCGTTGTCTTACGTTATTTTCTGCTTTTAGGGATGGTTATTAATACAAGTATGAACTCAATTTCATTCAATTTTGTGCTTCATAAATAGATGTGGATATGTTTGAAGTAGTGGTAGTATAAATTTAATTTTTTTGTCAGAATTTTTTTTTTAAAAAAAGATTGTTGTTTACTTAACCGTTTAAACGCCAATGTTCCCAAATGGGAGCATTGCATTATTTGTAATACAAAACATATATTTTCCAACATAATAACGATCTCCTTTTTTCCCTATAAAATATAAGGTTGATTTGAGCTTTTGAAAAAAATATTTATGTTGAAGCATTTATCACAGGTAAACATATGCAAATAATTTGTTATATTTGCATAGGTTATCAATCATAATCATGTTCTAAAATGCGTCTACTAAAATGAAAATAGAAAAAAAAACTGCAGAAATGTATATATATTTTTATTTTCTAAATTTGTATGCATAAATTAAAACATTTGAAGCTGTAATATAAGAAAAACAAAATTATAATTATATTGCAATATTAATTCGGCGTGTAAACGGTTAAAGTGAAGATTTTAATAATTCTGTGTTAAATTAGAGATACTTTAAAATAATTAGCATATTTATTATTTGAACATCTCACAGTATCTATGGTAATAAATAAACATACCATATTTTTTTTTCGCTTAACATATCTTTAAAGTATCCACATAGAAATGTAGTTCAGCTTTTTTCCTAGCATGGTATTATTTACTTATTTATTTTTTGGGAAAGATTTTAAATATGCATATTTCTATCATTATCTTAAGCATTTGTTTCCCCTAGCAAAATAAATTATGACCAAAGCAGAAAACAATTATTTTTTTTTACCCATATCCATATATTTTAAGTTAAAAATCAAAGGAATTTAATTGTTTTAGCAATTTGTCTTAAAACAGAATCTTCACTGTACATGTTTTACAATTCATGTTTGTCAAATTATGCATTTTAAAAAAAGTAAAAGCGTTTCGTATAAATTATTCACGTGTTTTAAACTAATGGTGCTTTTAGAAGAAAGAATTTATAAAAAATGAAATGCCATTAATGTTTTTGTCTCGGGAATTTTATGTAAATGTTTTAAACATTTTCTTGTTCATTTTATTAAAAGTTGTTTGCTTGCTTCTGTTTTTCTGATTGTTTTTCGGAGGTAAAAGAAAAAAGGAAAGATAATTTTTTGTGGCTATGTTTTTTTTTTCTTTTCATTTTTAATGTCTTTTACATTTTTTCTCGCTATTGTGTATTTCGAATAATGCGATTTTAGTTTGGTTATTTTCTTGCTATTATGAATAATAAGATAAATGTGTGGTACAATTTTCCATTGTACTTTTTATTTTACTGAAATATGCTGATTTAAAGACTGCATATTTTTACGTATATGTATAATGCATTTTTATATGTATATACTGTTTTTTTAAACGTTAAATTTTTTTACGGTGTGTTTGTTTAAGTGCTTTTTGCGTGTAACATTGTTGTAAAAACAGTGTTCCATTCAGATACCTGAACTATTTTCCTGTTTAAGTTCTGGAGAATTTCGGGCTAATAAGATATAATTCTTTTTTAGGTTGGGGAGAGTGGACAGTATGTTTTTTTTTTTATGTATCATTCTAAATATTTCATCAATCACGCACCAGATGAAGCAGTGGTAGCCTATCTTGTGTTAAAAAAAATGTTGATCTGTATATGCTTTTAATTGTATAAAGGAAAAGATTATTTCCAGATTAAAAATTAAATTTGTTTCATATATTTTTTATGCTTTAAATATATTAATGACTTGTTTATGCATAAATATAATAGTTTCCCTATTTATGGAAAATTATACTGCATATTATCCATAATTTAAACTAAGCTTAAAAGCTATATTTGTTTATACAAGAAGCTTAGTACAAAATAAGGAAGTGTGGAGTAATGGAACATGTCCAATTCCTTTGTTTTAATAAGATGAAAGCAAATTGCTAATAATAATGAAATTGCTTTTAAAACCTAATTAAACTTTTTAAAACTTGATAATTATTATAAAGATGTTCTACTAGGAAAATCTATATATACATGTGATTTTGTGGCAAATATGGCAGTAATCACTTATTCAATACATAGATTCTTGGGATGTTACCAGGTTTTGCCTGTTGCATTGTGGTTGTTGCAGGTTGTAGAGTGGTAAAATGTAGAGAATGAATTTTAAAATTTGGGGTTTCTCCATGTAACATCCAATTAACGGACATCCACTTAAATACTGAAGCTCAAATCTTAACGTGTCAAATTATAGTAGATGTTCGAAGAAATTTAGAAGCAAATAAAAAGAATACTGCCCAGTTAAACTGATGGCATTGAGCTCACAGGCTACAAATACTAATTGCACATTAAAGCCTTATATTTTCAAGGGTTAATTCCGTTCGAAAAAAAAAATTAAGAAGGGGAAACAGCTCTCCCCTTTCCTCTTTTTTTTATACTTAATCATTGAACCTCCTATACTATCAAAGACATGCTTTATCATATAGAAAATCTATATCCAAAATTCAGAGCAAATTAGATAATTCTTAATAAAAACCCATTTAGCATTTATATAATTTAAAAGGAGTTATCCCCCTCTTTTATACTTAACCATTAAACTTCCAAAACTATTCAGAGATTTGAACGAAATCTGACAATTCTGCTTGAAAAACCCATTTATATAAATTAAGGGGGGGGGCATTAGAACCCCTGTTCCCCTTATTTATACTTATTCAATGAACACCTAATAACAGTCACGGAATCGCCTCATCAGAATGATCCTAATCTAAATTTTGAACGAAAATTAATTCTGCATGAAAATCCCATTTATATCAACTAACGGGGGGGGGCATTAGAGCCCCTGTTCCCCCTATTTATACTTATTCAATGAACACCTAATAACAGTCACGGAATCGCCTCATCAGAATGATCCTAATCTAAATTTTGAACGAAAACTTAATTCTGCATGAAAATCCCATTTATATCAACTAACGGGGGGGGGGCATTAGAACCCCTGTTCCCCCTATTTATACTTATTCAATGAACACCTAATAACAGTCACGGAATCGCCTCATCAGAATGATCCTAATCTAAATTTTGAACGAAAACTTAATTCTCAATTAAAATCCCATTTATATCAACTAACGGGGGGGGGGGCATTAGAACCCCTGTTCCCCCTATTTATAGTTATTCAATGAACAACTAATAACAGTCACTGAATCGCCTCATCAGAATGATCCTAATCTAAATTTTGAACGAAAACTTAATTCTGCATGAAAATCCCATTTATATCAACTAACGGGGGGGGGGGGGGCATTAGAACCCCTGTTCCCCCTATTTATACTTATTCAATGAACACCTAATAACAGCCACGGAATCGCCTCATCAGAATGATCCTAATCTAAATTTTGAACGAAAACTTAATTCTGCATGAAAATCCCATTTATATCAACTAACGGGGGGGGGGATTAGAACCCCTGTTCCCCCTATTTATACTTGTTCAATGAACACCTAATAACAGTCACGGAATCGCCTCATCAGAATGATCCTAATCTAAATTTTGAAAACTTAATTCTGCATGAAAATCCCATTTATATCAACTAACGGGGGGCATGAGCCCCCCGTTCCCCCTCTTATACATATCGAATGAACTCCAAAAACTAATCAGGGAAGCGCCTTATCAGGATATACCTATATACAAAATTTCAAGTGGATCCGATATTTTTATCATGAGTTATCGCGTTACGCACATACGCACATACATACAGAACGGACGGGCACATAAGCTCTCAGGCTATGATAGCCTGTGAGCTAAAAACTGGCGTCATTCGGGAACGCCATACGTTAACAAGCTGAAGATCGTACAAAATCTCTCAAACTCTGTCTTTTGCTGAGTGCTCTTCTCTTTGCTCAACTCGACGGATACAATCTATGATACTATGCACTTCTGATTTTTAAAGGAACAAGAGCATTACACGAAAAGGCCCAATGAAAAAAACTCTGAAATGAATTCTGCAAGAATCGCGAATGAGCTAAAAAACGAGGAATCAATACACAAGAAATTCCAAGGTGGGAAAAACTTTGGAATAAAAATAAGAAAAAAGAATAAAAATGGTTGTTTTAAAAACATTCGAATTCACAATAAATAATGCTATTTAGTCAAAAATGATGGAGCAATTTTTTAATAAATTAAATTTACTTAAAAAACTAAAAGCTTTATATTTAAATAAAATGAGTAAGGTAATAATTAATTTAAGGAGAATTTAATAGAATTAATGACAGATATTATTAAAAAATAGAAAATTAACCCTTTCCGGCACGGGCAAAGTCTGATGAAAAATGAGAAATTATCGACTGATACCGGAATTCACAAGCGAATTTTTTAGATATTTTGAATTCCTTAATTTAAGCTTATATTGTAAAAGCAAATTTTTACTAAAATTTTATTGGTGCCGTTTGCAAGTTTGGAATTAAAATTAGGTATCCCAGACCGGGCTCAGTGTGCCGGAAAAAGTTAATGAATATGCCGGTAATTTAGCGTAATAAAAAGAAAATAAAAGAAGATTTCGCGAAGGAAAAATTAATAATATAACATATGTGAAACTATTCTTGCTCCATTGTCATTCTCAATATTGTAGTTGTTCTTATATTTCTAATTTTTTTAAATTATTTTGTTACTTTAATTTTATCTGCAGTATTTGCTTTTTTAAAATATAAATTTATGTATTTTAATTTCAATATAATAAATTCATGTAATAAATTAATTCAATGTAATAAATTTATGTATTTTAGATTTTAATTCTTGTTTTCTTTTTTCTTTATTAGGTAAGTGATGATTATTATAAATAAATTTATAATTTATTGTAGGTATGTATGGTTAATATTTTTTCTATTTATTTACGTTTTAAGAGAGCTTTTAAGAACTTTTTGATGTTTTAAAATGGTGATTAAATGTAATAAACACATTGCATAGGAGCTATGTATGTATAAAGTCATGGTTTTAAGGGGGATGTGGGGTCTGAATTGACTATCTTTTTAAATAAAGTTGGAACTTCCATATGTGCATTAGTAAATGAGTGTCTGTCTTGAAATACCATACTTCTGTTTTGATTTGGTAGCGTTGTCGTATCGCTGCTTCAACAAGATTCATTATAGCATGCGAAGAAAAAATTGAATTAAAACGCAATTCAATGTAAAAACATTACAAAAAACTAAAAAAAAAGGGACTTCATATACAATGAATTGCATTTGTTCTCTATACCAGAACTCCATAAGTCAAAAGCCTGGCTTTTTATTATCATAGCATTTGCCACTTCCTTACAGCTAGACCGATACCAATAACAACAAAAAATAACAAATTAACTCTGTCCACTAAACAAAAAAAAAAAAAAACAAAAAAATGACGATTTTATGGAAATATTACAGGTAATCTATACGAAAGTACAATTTACTATTTTTTAACGAAAAAATTTCCGTACATTCCGGAAAATATTCCTTTTTTTTAGTTTTTTCCCGGAATTTACGGAAATTTTTCCGTTAAGAAACAGTAAATTGTACTGGCGTCCAGATTACTAGTAATACTTCCATGGGGAAAGCGATTTTTGCCTGTTCCAAGCATTGACAGACTTTACTCAAGTCGGGTCTTGACCATAGATCTCAACATACTATGGCTTATTTCTATGGGTAGAAGTAAACCTTTATGTTGTGTTTCCAAGAAGGAATTCCTTATCTGTGAAAAATTCTACTTTACTTCATTCAATCGTTGCTACAGCATATTAAAGCTGGTTATTGGATATATATATATATATATATATATATATATAGATAAAACTTCCGTTCAGATATAATTACATAAAGATACACTACCTGGCCATTGATTATCGTCCACTTGCGATTTTACACACTTTGTTAAATATCTAGAAAAATACATGAGGAATTATCCTGAAACTCTCAGTGTATAACCATAATAGTACAGGTCATACATTACCGTGAAGATTTTTTCCCGAATCTTTATAGGGGACCATCAATAAATTAAAAAAGAATGAATATCTTTTGGATAACCCTGTCAAAACTAATGTAGCAAAAGCGCTCAAACTGTAAATTATGATTAAGTGGCTTATTGTAATAAACTTTGTTCATTTTTATGTCGGTAGCATGTATACTCGTAGAAAATTAAGAGTTTTATAAAAACAGTCCCAAATTTTTCCAAGACTTTTGCTTATAATTTGAAGAGGTCTTGATATAAAATAATATTCTTTTCTGAAAACTTGCATCAATAACATGTAATCAGAACGAAAAAATAATAAAAGTTGTATGAAAAATGAGTAGGTTTACTAAATAATTTTTCACTGTGCATGCGTCAACGGTATCAAAATTTCATTTGCATATTATATTAGCTAAATCTATAGAGCAACTTTTGTAAAAGTCTCAAAATCATAGCTTTAAAATTCTGAAAATAATCGTAAAAAGAATAAGTTGAAAATCCGTTATTCCTAAAATTAAGCAAACACAAGAGGGGTTGTATCCATATATTCATTGAATAGTGTCAATATAGAATACACAATACAAGACGTACTACTACATTTGGATAAAATCCCTCATTTTTTTGCTTCATTTTGGGAACAACGGATTTTATGTTTATTCTATAGACGATTACTTTCCGAATTTTAAAGCTATGATTTTGAGACTTTCACAAAAGTTGCTCTATACATTTAGCTAACATAATATGCAAATGAAAGTTTGATATCTTTGACGCATGCGCAGTGAAAAATTATTTAGTAAATCTACTCATTTTTCATACAATTTTTATTACTTTTTAATTCTGATTACAGGAATTATGTGCGATGTTGTTTGTCACATTTTCAGAAAAGAATATTATTTTATATCAAGAGCTCTGTAAATTATAAGCAAAAATCTTGGAAAAATTTGGGACTGTTTTTATAAAAATCTTAATTTTTCTACGAGTATACATGCTATCGACATAAAAATGAACACTGTTTATTACAATAAGCCACTTAATCATAATTTACAGTTTGAGCGCTTTTGCTACATTAGTTTTGACAGGGTTATTCAAAAGATATTCATTCTTTTTAAATTTATTGACGGTCCCCTATAAAGTTTCAGGAAAAAATCTTCACGGAAATGTATGACCTGTACTATTATGTTTATACACTGAGAGTTTCAGGATAATTCCTCATGTATTTTTCTAGATATTTAACAAAATGTGTAAAATCGCAAGTGGAGGATAATCAATGGCCAGATAGTGTATAAAGATATTTTTGTGAAGACAACATTTCATATTAAATAGAAGACACTTTGCAACTTTTAAACTTACATTTTTCTTGTACCTCGCACCGTTTTGACGATAGGAACGCTAACTCCGTCATTTTCCAGTAAGTGGCGCTGCAACGGCTTTTATCTTTTACAGAGATATATGCAAAAGATAAGAAGCGCCTTGGTGTACTTTATTGTACTAAACCATCAAGTTCATAACTATACCTGTCACATTCTGAAGTTAATAGAGTAAATAAACATCAGGAGTGTAGTCGTAAAAATAACAGCGGATATACCCTATGAGCTGAGGATATACCCTACAGTGTATATTCTATAGCTTTTTTCAGAAACAGAGAGTATACGGTGTTTTTTTAATAAAAAATAGAGGGTGTACGGCATATACCCTCCCCTACATCTCTGATTAATATGACATTCCGCCATGTTTTCAATTACTGATTTGCAAGTAATAAAATGCTTGCAATTAGATTGATTCTTTTTAATATGCGTTTCTTTTATAAATGTATTTATTGATAGATTTATATCTATTTATCTATCTATGGATATGTGATACTAATATATATATTGTACATGTGTGTAATTCCGGTAAATTTCAATTCTCATTCAGATCCATATATCAGTTTCTAGAATGACCATTCATTTATTACACGACAGTTTAATTTTGTATGCTAGAATGTAAGCGTTTTGTATATTGATCTAGCGAACATAACTGTATTAAGTAACCAAGTAGTATATTGCAGCAATTGCCTAAGTTGCTTTTCCTTTATTGCATCTTTGTATAAAAAGCGCCTGGGTTTGTGGCAATATTAATTCAAACTCTTCACTTCTCTGAATATTTTAAGTTTCTGGGAAGTGCAATTACCACGCCTTATTCAGGATAATAGAATATCAGTATATTCTGCAATTAAAATGCTAGTTATCGATATTACAAATATATTAGATGTTTAGTCGGCTCTCGTTCATTCGAACTCGTCGGGACCACAAGAAATGTTTGAATTATATAGAATTCGAATTATGGAAAGTATGAGAGGTAACATTTTTAAAGGATACTATCACGAAGAAACTAATGTTATAGTATTTTTTAAATATATTTCGGCTGTTATCGTTAGAATATGATGTAATATTAAATTAAAAGATATAAATGTATAAACTAATCAAAGGATTAGGAACAAGCACAAGTAAAAGTGGGGTGATGGTGTACGGAGCACTAAAAAAGCGGATAAGAAATGCATGGGATTATATGTATACTTGTTCAGAACAATTTTAACAAAAATAAAAGAAAGAAATTTATTTCAAAGATCTTAAATTTGCGAAAAAGTAACAAGAAAAAAATGAAAAATTGGAATCTCGTTAGTTCGAATAAATGAAATATTTTAACGTTATTCTGCTATTGAAAATTTCGGGACTTCACACTTAGTTCGAATTAAACGAAGATTCAATTTATCCGATTTCGTATTAACGAGAGTCGACTGTAATCAAGTTTCCGCATGTCAGCGTAGACATTTAATGTTTTTGCACATTAAATATAAAAAAAATGAGCAAGCAACAAGCCTTTGGGAAGCGCTCATATTGTGATATGCGGAGGTGCCAAAATAATTCGTAACTAATACATTTTGGTGACATAATCAGGTAAATTAAATGGTGAGACTATCTTTCCTTGAAGGTTGGAAACTTGAAGGTAACTTTTAGCTAAAAAACACCGAATACACTGGCGATAATTAATAATTGAAATAATAGACGTTGCAAAAATCCGCATAAAATGAAAAAATGAAGCAGGGCATGTTTCGAGGTAAAACAATAACAGTCTGTCATCAGCTAAGGCATACACGTGACCGTAGAGGGACAATGTCAGTGATGAATTATAAGAAAGAAGGGAGAAGAATACAAAGAGTGCGACAGGTAGCGCTAGCTAAAAAGGCACATGCGGAAGACCAAAATGAAGCCAAAATATAGAAGAGAAAGGGCGGGGGAGAATGGCAAAAATAATAAAATTAAAAAAAATAATGATAAATAAATAAAAATAAAATGAAAAATAAAGAAAAAACAATTATTTTTTCATTTCATTTTTATATATTTATATATTTATTATTCTTTACTTACTTCTTGTTATTCCATTTTATTATTAATATTTTCCACTACCCTCATTTCTCTTCTATTATTTTTGCACTACTTTTGTCTACCTCCTGTGCTCTTTCAACAAGCACCTCCTGTCGCTCTCTTTGTAATCTCCACCCTCTTTCTTTCAGTTCATTTCTGATATTGTCCCTTATGGACGCGTGTCCGCTTCAGCTGATGACGGACTGATATTGTTTTAGCTCAAAATGTGTCCTGCATCGTTTTTTATTTTATGACGATTTAACAACGCATATTATTTTAATCAAATGTATTTCAATTATAAGTTGTGAATAAAGCAGAGTTGTTCGTACATTACAAAAATTGCTACTGTAACTGTTAATGTAATCATTGTCGAGATATACTGCTTGCTTTATTTGATTTATTTAATTTTGTAGTATTTTATTAGCCAGATAAATAAAAAATGCCTTTTTTTTGAGAAATTTAACTCCTCGCATCCCCCTAAAATGTAAATATTCTGCAGAAATTAACGACAGCAGTTAATCACTATTTTCTGTATACTTTTGCATGCTTAAGTAACAGCATACAGAATTTATATGCTTTTAGAAATTTATCCGTATAAAAAAAGGTTTGATTACACAAAAGTTTTTTTTAGAAAGTTTTTCTTAACTAATACTTACTTCAATATATCGAACTATTGCTTATGTTTCGAAATCTTCAAAAAGTTACATTGTGGCTATTTATATAATCAATATGTAATATTGCTATTCATTTACACTTGGAGGTTTAATTTGGAATGTTAGAGCGTGAGAATTGTTTCCACTCAGTTAGTGAACATCTCTACATTATCGAATTGACTATCGTGCTTAATCGACCTTAAATGTGTTTCCTTCCCTATGTCTTTGTATGAAACAATGTAAATCTCGTGATACTGATGTAACTGAAATATTGATTCATTGAATTCAATTCACAGAAGGCTATTAAACCCATGAAAAAGGGAACCTGTTTGTAACGAATCCTTAAATAGAATGTTATCGTTGTTCCGGAAAAAATAAGAATGCATCATTTTATTTTCTAAGGCAAAAGTTTGCTTAAAATGAAACATTTCACCGGTTCCTTGTGATTTTATCTTTACAAGTTGTTTTACTTTATTTTAAAGCTTTTGAAAATGTAATTTTTACATTTTATCGCTACACGCACTAACTATTATACTTTGTTGTCGATCTGTTTTCCTATCTTAAACAGGTTAATAAATTTTTTAAATTAAATTTAGAAGCAAAATTCCTTTAGTACTGATGAACATTAGATGGCCTGTCTTTATAGTATGTTAGTTCAATAAATAAATCGCACTTATATTTTATTATTATAAAATTATTATATTTACCTAAAATCATAGGCCCCACCAGTGGCCGAGAGGTTCGGACCTCTCAACTGGTAGACGGCAGGTGCTGGGTTCGAACCCAATCGCGGCTGTCGGCCTAACCGTTCGGAGTTTTCCGTGGTTTTCTTCGAACCTTGCGTAAATACGGGTTAGGTTCCCTTAGAAAGACCCCCACGGAGGGCACTCCCCCTGGTCCTATATCCCATTAGCGTAGATAATCGGACGACAAAAATCAACCATCAACCAACCTAAAATCATATTTTTCTTGGTTATTGTCTTTTTCTTTTGATAGCAAGTCGATAATAACGTAAAGAAATAATTTCTAAATATAAAGTAACAGTGTTACTTGGGATTTTTTTTCGCACACAAATATGTATTTTATAAAAATTTTTTATAATAAAATAGTTTAAATAGTGTCTTTTACCTAGTCATATTGTATAGAAAAGTGAAATCCTTCACATGTAATTGCACCTTTCGATATCCAGATACAATATCCATTATTTACTTACATGTAGTATGTTAATTCTGCATGTTACTCACAGAGAATTCTTTATATCTACTTAAAAATACTCTTGTTGCGGATTATGTGGAAATATTGTGTTGTTTCTTTTACATAGGAGGTACTTTACATCGTTTGGAAGGGAAAAAAATGAGATTCGAAACCACGTAGCACTTATCGGCATAAGCGTTCGGCGTTGTCCGGGATTTTTTTTTGGAAACAGACTTAAATGTAGATTAGGAGAATTTTTAAAGAGCTTCCTCGCACATCACGAGGGGGGGACCCCTCGCTTCCTTTTGCCTATATATCTCATATAGATAATTGGACATAACAAACATCAGGCGGCTTATTAATCCAATCTGCATCAGTTTTCCTACATTTATCATTACAGGGAAATATATTAATATTATTAATTGGATGATTAGGTTTTTTTTTTTTTTTTTTTTTTTTTTTTTACAAATCAAAATTTTTATGTGATTTTGACATCTTTTTTAGAATTACGCAGACATTTTTACGATTTCCTTCTGTAAAAAAACGATGAAATTTTAAAATTTAACTAGTTTGATTTGTTTCAGTTAATTTTAATTCAATTCTTGTTAGATATTTTTTTTCTCAATATCAGAAGTTAGATTTTTTCAGTTCAGACTATATAATTAAAATTTTTATTAAAAAAGTTGTATTTCTCCAATTACAGTTTTAGATGTAGGTAATTAGCATCCTGAAATTCCTTACTTGCATTTCTTCTAATATTATACGCTATTTTAACTCTTATAAGAATCGAAGAATTACTGTATTTCGATCCCAACCGTGAAGTCTGGTATTTCCACATATGTAATTTTAACAAAATATTCTGATTACATGAGAAGTGATTGTTATTGTTATTATAGTCTTTGATTTATAGAAATGTTTTATATGTGTGGAATTCCTCTCCACTTAAATGTATATTCAGGTTTATATATCAAACTATATAGAATGTCTATATAGTTACACCTGGCAGTTAAAATTTGCATTCCAGGATTGTAGCTTACTGCATACCAATTCAGCGAATATATCTACATATAGCATTGAGTAATATGCTATATTGATTGCCCAACATGCATTTCCTTTATTACATGCAGTTAGACCCATGATAGTGAAATTTTATCGTGTCTATTCTGCTCATACTGTTATGTTTAACGCATGTTTTGGAGTCTTGGAGATGTGATTAACTCAATGTAATTTCTATGTGTTATGCATCATTTCGGATAGCTGTCTATTACTATTACAGTCTTTGATTTATGGATATGTATTAAAGGTATAGAATTCCTGTACATGTAGATGAACATCCATATATCAAGCTATATAGAATGACTATTCAGATATACCTGACAGTTAAATTTTACATGCTAGAATGAGAGCTTTCTGTATATACAATTCAGCGAATATTTGTGCATAAGAATTCAGTGATATGTGGTATAGCTGGCTTTTTCCTTTATTATATATTTTTAGAAAAAAATAACTAAATTTATTGTAGTGGAATTTTAACGTTCATTAACGCAAAAAGTTATTATTTAATTTAATAAATATTTTAAACGGTTAGAAATGTAATTAACTCGCTGTAATCGCTACGTATTATGCATCGTAATCGACAACACTGTATTGCTACTACAGTCTAAGATTTATAGTATTGTTTTATGCGTATGAAATTCCTGTATACGTGAACGCATTTCCAGATCTATGAATCAAACTACATAGAATGGTTATTCAGTTGCACCTGACAGTTCAGTTTTGTATGCTAGATCGATAATTGTCAATGTATTCAACTTAGCGAATATCTCTGCAGTATACAGGGTGATTCTGAATTCATCATCAATATTTGGTGGGGAGGTAGGGAAAAGGAAAAGAACACTATTTCACATAGGAAACCAAGGGTCCCAAAGTCTTCCGAAGGAGATAGGCGCCATTAAAGTTTAGGGTCCAAAAATTCAAATGATTATAAAAAACAGAAAAAATGATCGATTCGTTTGCGGTTTTCACTAAAATTATTCTTTATGTCAGTATTGTCTTGAAAATAAATTATAAAGAAAAATTTCAAAAAATGACGATAGAGGGCGCTTTAGACTTTAGAGTAACGAACAACTATTTTTTACGGTTATTTTTTGCATCTCATTAAAGGTTTCGTAAGCGTAGACTTAAACTTAAATTTTGAGCTCAAAATCTGAATAGTTGGAAGCAGTTAAGTAGCACAAACTTAACTGTGTTCAGAGGGTTTTAAATTCAAATGATTATAAAAAACGGAAAAATTGGTCGATTGATTTGCGATTTTCACTAAAACTATTCTTTATGTCGGTATTTTATTGAAAATGAATTATAAAGATAAATTTCAAAAAATGCCGATAGAGGGCGCTTTAGACTTTGGAGTAACATACAACTATATTTTACCATTATTTTTCGCATCTCATAAAATTTTTTTAGAAGCTTAGACATAAACTTAAATTTCGAGATGAAAATCTGAATCGTTGGGAGTGGTTAAGTAGCGCAAACTGAACTGTGTTCAGTGGGGGTGGGGAGGTTCAAATTTCAAATGATTATAAAAAACGGAAAAATTGTTCGATTCGTTTGCCGTTTTCGCTAAAACTATTCTTTATGTCAATATTTCCTTGAAAATAAATTTTAAAGATTAATTTAAAAAAATACCGTTAGAGGGCGCCTTAAACTTCGGAGTAACCAACAACTATTTTTAACCGTTATTTTTTGTATCTAATTAAATGCTTGTAAAAGTTCAAACTTAAATTTTGAGCTCAAAATCTGCATCGTTTTGAATAATTAAGTGCGGAAATTTGAAATGTGTTCGAGGGGTGGGGAGGGTAACATTTTAACTCCTGAACACTGTTCAGTTTCCGCTTCTTTACCCCTCCATCGATTTAGAATTTGAGCTCAAATTTAAATCTAAGCATTTGCAAGCATTTAATTAGATACAAAAAATAGCGCTTAAAAATAGTTGTTGGTTACTCTAAAGTTTAAGGCGCCCTCTATCGGTATTTTTTGAAATTAATCTTTAAAATTTATTTTCAAGGAAATATTGACATAAAGAATAGTTTTAGTGAAAATCGCAAATCAATCGACCAATTTTTCCGTTTTTTATAATCATTTGAATTTAAAATCCTCTGAACACAGTTAAGTTTGTGCTACGTAACTGCTTCCAACTATTCAGATTTTGAGCTCAAAATTTAAGTTTAAGTCTACGCTTACGAAACCTTTAATGAGATGCAAAAAATAACGGTAAAAAATAGTTGTTCGTTACTCTAAAGTCTAAAGCGCCCTCTATCGTCATTTTTTGAAATTTATCTTTATAATTTATTGTCAAGACAATACTGACATAAAGAATAATTTTAGTGAAAACCGCAAACGAATCGATCAATTTTTCTGTTTTTTATAATCATTTGAATTTTTGGACCCTAAACTTTAATGGCGCCTATCTCCTTCGGAAGACTTTGGGACCCTTGGTTTCCTATGTGAAATAGCGTTCTTTTCCTATTCCCTACCTCCCCACCAAATATTGATGATGAATTCAGTATCAACCTGTAGAATTTAATAATTCGTTGCATTGCTCCCCTAAAATGCATGTCTTTTATTATATTTAGGAACAGTGCTGCCAGGACTTTTCAGTTCATTGACAAATATCCTTTTTTTCTTAGTTACAGGAGGTAAAATATACGCCAATTGAAAAAAGTTGGGAAAAAATAAAAGTTGCGGACTTAGGATTCGAACATAGCATCCTAGCGCTATGAGACAAGCACGCTAACCATTGGGATATAGTTGTATAGCAGAGTTTTACAGTAGCGAAGCACTTTGAAGTGATTACTTCAGATGGGTAATAGCTTAATTATTTTTCTTTGAAAAGACTTTAATTTTTGAGATTAATTTCGGAAAAAAAAAACCTCGTTTCTAATGAGATTTTGGCATGTTGTTGATAAAGAGTAAAAATATAAAAAAAAGTACATTGGCTACATATAAAATATTAGCATTAAATTTTTATTCGATAAGTTTTTTTTTGTGTAATATCGATTTTTATCTATTTTATATTTTAATTAAAAATCTTTTAAATGAGTTCGTTTAAAATATATTTTAAATGCGGATATTTATTTATGAACAATTATATAAATTTAACTTTATTTAACTTTATTATAAATTTAACTTTATTTAACTTTATTAGTGAGTACTTATGAATGAGAAAAATAATTGTTAGTTATTTCTAAGTTCAAAAACTTTTTTTCCTTTTTTAATTAAATTAGAAATTTTAATTTATAATTTTTTTAAATTTTCAAAAAAAAAAAAAAAAAAAAAAGTCTGGAATAATTTAATGTATATTGACGAGTTTTTCTGACCATGTACGCGTGAACACATATCCAGATCTATATATCAAACTGCATAAAATGGCTTTTAATTACACTTCACTGTTCAATTTAAATGCTTGAATAAGAGAATTCATTGTATCCAACTCTTCAATATTTTTGCATTATACAATTTAATAATTACGTTTTACTGCTGGCCTAAGATTCATTTCCTTTATTAGGTGTGTTCGTAATTATGTAAATACGTAGCACCTATGGTGGTCGTTCAATCCGTTCGTCTGTCCGCATATAACAACGCAAAAACTACCCAACCGAATCGTTTGAAATTTAAAATACATAATTATTACATAATTTTGTCGAGTCATTTCAAATTTTATGAAAATCGGATGAATAGATCAATTACAGGGGCAATCAAAAGTATTCCATACATTACGGCCAATGGGGAAAAAAGTTTCAAATGCGTTTTAATCGTTTGGAATTTAAAATACATAATTATTACATAATTTTGTCGAGTTATTTCAAATTTTTTGATAATCGGGTGCATAGCTCAATTACAGGGGCAATCAAAAGTATTCAATTACATTATTGTCAATAGGGAAAAAGTTTCAAATATATTTTATACGTTTGAAATTTAAAATACATAATTATTACATAATTTTGTCGAGTTATTTCAAATTTTATGAAAATCGGATGCATAGATCAATTACAGAGATAATCAAAAGTATTCCGTTACATTACGGTCAATGGGGAAAAATGTTTCAAATACATTTCAATGGTGTTACACTGATTCGAACACAATAAAATTGCTATGCATCTGTGAAATACATATTACAATATACATTTTACATAATTTGTGGTGCATTTGTTAACATTTGTTATTGATTTACAAGGCCACACAAAAGTATTCCATTACATAATGGTATAGGGAGAACATTGTTTGATGAGCGTTTTAATTCTAATTCACTATTTACAATTTTATGAGATTGATATATGAGAGTAATATTTTTAAAACTTCGTTATCGTACGAACGCAGCTCATTTCCTACGCTTCACGTGCAATTTCAAACTTGTAATATCTGTGATGGCTTCCGTAATAACCATGTAACCACTTTTGAAAAAATTGAGATAATTTGGGAAAATGTATCTTTAAAAGATTACTTTCATCTGCCATAGTGCTGAAAACCTAATACTTCCCATCATAGGGCGACTATAAATTTTCATTTAAAAATTGAAAAACTGTAATAATCGTTCTCATTTAATAAAAACCATTTTTATATAACTACTTTGGCAAAAAAAAGGGGGTTCTTATATCCTAATTGAATGTCGTGAAAATTAATAAGTTCTACTCTATTTTATAAAAGTGATGATAAAAAGATATTTGAAACTTTAAACGTTAATTACTCAAAATATTAAAAATGTGCCTTACGTGGTTATTACCGGAAGCCACAGATATATCTTTACGAAAAATAACTAAATTTATTATAAAGAAATTTTAACATGTTTATCCTGGTTATTCGATTTAATGAATATTTTGGGGTACTTGGAAATGTAATTAACTCAATGTAATCACTACGTGTTACGCATGTTAGTCGTCTATTGCCCTGATGGATTGGTTGTAATAATAGAGCTGTTTGATTAAATTGAGAATGGTAAATGAAACTCTCCTTGCATTCGATATGAATTAGCAAGAAACAATTACTGTTGCTAAATTTATAGCATTTCCTCTTTCTCAAAGTACACCTGATTTTCTTTTCTAAATTTGTTATTCATATACTGCTTAATTTTATTTTAATAATTTTCTGGTTTTCAAAGAAGAGTTTAATGATTCTATTTCTGTCTGTCTGGAAATTTGAATTAATCATATGAACGAAAAAAAAAAATTTAACTTTTAAGTTATGCTTTTAAAGACTTGGTATAAACAGCTTATTATACTTATTTAAAACAAATTTATCTTAAATTTTTTTGCGATACATAGATTTTTATTAGAAATCTAAATATGTAAATTTTCTGATATATCCTTTTGAAATATAATTGAACTTGATGCATGTGATGATGCATTTATATGTAATATTCAGTTCTAAATGTAAACTATTAGTTAAAGCGTCAAAGTTGTTTAGGTCTCTCAAAAATTGTACTTTTCAGCTAGAACTCCCAATAACTCCTACAGCATTTTCAATTAAAAAAATATATGATAGAGTATTAATATAGGATCATATGGGGCAAACAGTTTTAAAAATATTATTTTCTAAAAGAAAAAAAATCTGAAAAATAGAAGATTTGTGAAAAATTGCCATTGATCTACAATTAAAAAATTTCAGATAAAAAAAAACTGTCTGGTTTAAATATTGAGCATAACCCAGTAAATACGGATTCCAAATTTAATCAAAATCGGTCGGGTAATTACTGAGGAAATGTGTCTCAAATCTCGCACTCTTCCCATAGGAATGCATCCTATCTTATTCCTTACAGATACGTTACACTTATTCGCTTATTGGGCAATGAAATCGTTTTGTTTTTTTAAATTTTTCATATGAATATATATCATTCATCTTTAAATTTTTATTTAAGAAAAGTTCCACGTTATCCTTCAGAATATACATGTATCACGTATTCCAAAAAAATTCAAAAATTATCTGTAACCACCGCCATTTGAGTTTTTCGACACTATTGCCATCTATTTTCTCATAAATGTTTAAGGAAAGGATTGAAAATCAATGATTCGTTATAGAAAAGCCTCACGCTTTAAAATTAATGTAGCATGCTTGAGTTAAAGAGTTGTTGTTGTGCGATTTAGTTTATTTTCTTTTTCACAAATCCTCTCCAGAGTGCTTTAAAAGTTCCAGATGTAGTCTATTATCGTGAAACATGTTTATTAGGGGAAGTATAAAAAAAGTGAATTGTCTTGTGCAAAAACATTAGAGTTTTATGTCTCTTCTTTTATTGCATGTTTTCCTTATGTATTAGAAAGAAAACACTAGAGATTGGTGAAATATAGTCTAAAAAATCTTGATTAACAAAGATTGAAGTGTTACTTTTTTTTCTAAAACTTTTGAAAATAATACTTATTGAAAGATAACAAATATTTATCAAAATTCAGCTGCAGATTTTAAAAGATTTAATTTTAATTCTGTATTTGTCCATAAAGCACCAAAGGCTTGTTTTTTTTTTTTATATATTGAATAACAAATTTAAAAATAAGATAGTTTTGTAGGAGCCATTTATTGAAACTAATGTATTAAAAAATATAAAGTGTAATGGAATATATGTTTAAAAAAAAGAATAAAATGCGGCCAGATGCCGCCTTTTTAATTTTCTTCGCGTAAAATGTACATTAAAATAAAAAACAACAAACTAAATGATGGAAATCATTAATCAAACCCTTTAAAATCTAATATCTACGCTAAACTCATAGAAATCGCTATTTCCCATAGGATTTCACCCAGTCTAATTTTTCCTTAAATATAAATTACACTTATTGGGCAATGAAAATCTTTAGTTAAAAAAAAGTTAATTTGAATAGTCAATATTAATCTATTAACTTTCATTTAAGAAAAGTTCAACATTATCCTTAAGAATATACATGTAACACGTATTCCAAAAAATTTCAAAAATTATCAGTAACCACCGCCATTTGAGTTTTTCGACACTAGTGCCATCTATTTTCTCATAAATGTTTATGGCAAGGTTTGAAAACCAATGATGCGTTATAGAAAAGCCTCAAGCTTTAAAATTAATGTAGTACACTTGAGTTAAAGAGTTGTTGTGCGATTTAGTTTATTTTCTTTTTCACAAATCTACTCCAGAGTGCTTTAAAAGTTCCAGATGGTCTATTGTCGTGAAACATGTGTATTAGAGGAAGAAAAAAAAAGTCGATCGCTTTGTGCAAAAACACTCGAGTTTTATGTCTCTTCTTTTATTGCATGTTTTCTTTATGTATTAGAAAGAAAACACTAGAGATTGGTAAAATATAATCTAAAAAATCTTTATTAACAAAGTTTGAAATGTTTCTTTTGAAAACTTTTGAAAATGATTTTTATTGAAAGATAACGAACATTGATATTTCAATTTTTATAAAGATTTATTTTACATTTTGTGTGTCTTATAAGCACCAAAGGCATTTTTTAAAAAAAATTAATAATTTAAAATTAAGATAGTTTTGTAAAAGGCACTTATTGAAACAAATATATTAAAATGTATAAAGTGTAATGGAATGTATATTAAAGATGTGCACTATTTTAAGAATCAAATTGGATAGAGGACTCAAAAATATTCTCCCTAAAGAAAATTTATAATTTCGAAAATCAATAATTTGCCCAAAGATTGATAAATTTACTGACAATTATCAGCATTTGAGTTTCCGTGTAATAAGGCTATCTATTCTGTCATAAATTTCATTGAAAAATAAAGACACATTGAGAGAGAGAGAGAGAGAGAGAAACTTCCAAGCTTCCATATTTTAGAAATTTGCGCCCTATTTGAGTTGAAGAGGAGTTGTGCACTTTAATTTTCTTTTCTTGTAACAAATGTTTTTCCCAAGTAATGTGAAAAAGTTTCATGGGTAATCTATTGTCGGAACACATGCTTATTAGAGGAAAAATAAAGTTATCTTTATGATTTTTATGTAAAAAGTATTAGAAATTTATGATTTCTCTTTTGTTATGTGCATCACACATAAAGTAGTAGGTATTAAAAGAAAAAAAAATTAGAAAAATTTAATAAGAAGGATTTAGATACGCTTTTTAAATTATTTTAATGAAAGTTATGTCCATAAAGATAATGAGTTTTGAAATATAGATAAAATGTACATAAAAATTTATTATAACGTTGTACACTTTCTTAATATTGTTGTCAAATCCAAACTAAAAAATATTTTACACAATGTTGGATAGGTACTTCTTTATTTGTAAGCGCATAAAAAATTGCAGGTGTTCTTATTCAAGTATTAAGATATCAAATGTCTCTCCTCTATTTTTCTACACAAGCAAATGATCGTTCAGAAAATTATCTAACGCTTTATGGGAAATCTAATCATCAGAAAGTAATTTTATTTTCTAGATGTAATATAGGTATTTAAAAACGAAAACCTCTGCTTGATTCCGAAACATTTTAGTTGTAAAGTCTGCAAATGTTATGAAATTTCACGGAAAAAACAAACAAACTCGGAAACATCTAAGAGTCTTTTACATTATTGTGGGAAAAAAAAAAACCTTGCGAAGATTTCTAATTTCTTGCAATAATTACGCCATTTAAAAATATGTAGAGAACTGAAATTAATGTGGATTTCGATGGCGACATACTCATTAGGTGCAGTGTCAAATGCTTTATTTTTACTTAATAACATATGAAAAACTTAGTTTTTATTTAATAACATGTTTTATATGTAACACAGTTTTAAAGAACTTCGAAAAAGCTACTAAATTTATTACCAATTATCAACATGTGACTTTCCAGACAATATCGCTTTCTATTTCCCCATGCATTTTAAGCGAAATGATTGAAAATCAATGATACGTTCAGTGTTCTACGCTTTTAAATTTATGTAGCGTACTTTAGTTGAAGAGTTGTTGTGCACTTTAGCCTTATTTTCACGTTTCTTTAAAGTAATTTAAAAGTTCCAGACGACACTTATTTATTCGTAGAAGAAAAAGTTAGCTTTAGGGACTCTGCATACATAGTGGGATCTAGCACTTGATATCGTTATCATTTTTGATCCGACCAAACTTTTATTTTTTCAGTAGCTTTTTCTTTACATCCAAATAGTCTGTTACGTCTCTTTTATTCTCATTTTTATGTGTTTTTATGAAAATACAAAGTTATTATTAAAGTCATTAAAAGTTTACAAAATAATTTCATTCCAAAATTTGGAATATCCCAAATTTTGTCATGCATAATCTTCTGTCGTATGCGCATATAATTCGTTGTCAAAGAAATCAAGAGCATGGTATATGTAGGAAAAGATAATCATATTTATCAGTATAGAAAGATTAAGAATTTTGTCTGCTGTTTTATTGATAAATTCTGCTTTCAATTTCTCCGGACAGAGGGCAAAATCACCCAAAAATGCTAAATTTATTACCAATTATCGCCATGTGACTTTCCGAATAATAACGTCTTCTATTTTACCATGCATTTTAAGCGAGATGATTCAGTGTTCTACACTTTAAAATTTATGTAGCGTACTTCAGCTGAAAAATAGTGCACTTTAGCCTTACTTTCATGTTTCTCCAATGTTTCTCTAAAGTACTTTAAAAATTCCAGACGACACTTGTTTATTAGTGAAAGTAAAAGTTAATTTTATCTTCTTTTACTTAGATTAATTGGGTTATGAATGCAAATAATAAAATAAATCTTATTTTTTAGATTTTTTATTGTAAATAATAAAACTTTGTATAAATTATTATATAGCTATAAAAACACATAGAATGCATCTCGCGCTGGAAACTTTTACAACCCGTCATCACCCGAAATAAACACATGTCCCTAAGCGAACAAGGTCACAAATGCTCTGAAAGATAGAGAGTAGAGCTTACAACGAATGCGACAGGTGCCGCTAACTGAAAGATAAGCACCAATCACAGAAGGACACTTGCAGAGGAGGCAAGTATTGCCAAAATGAAAGTGAGAAGTGGCAATAAGAGAAATAAGCAATTTTAAAATAAAGAAAGAAGTAAATAAAAAATTAAATATAATAAAATAAATAGACAGACGAGAAGAAGGAAAAGAGTTATAAAAATTAATTTCCAAATTGAAAGGAAAAAAATGGTGATAGATGATGTAAATGTTCATCAGAATGTTTTGTAAGCTCTACACTTTATCTTCAGTTTGTTTTGCAATCTTATCCCTTACGGACACATGTTTACTTCAGCTCACTAAGTGCTCTTAATATTTCCACCCCGAAACGTGTCCTGTGTGTTTTTACATTTATATGATGATTTGTACAAAGTTTTATTGTTTACGTTTTATCGCCAGTTTTTCTGTGCTGTTTCTGTTATGATTATAAATCTGTTTATTTTAATCGTATACATTATGAATTATAGGAAGTAATGTAGAGATTGAAGTATCTAAAAAATATGTAATGGATATTAGATGTGATTACACTTTACTCTAAGAAAATTAGCTAAGACAATATTATCTATTTATTAATACATTATTAAAAAAGAAATATTTTAAAAAGATAAGAAATTAATGATATTATTTTAAAAAACATTGTAAACCTGTTTGTGCAAATTCTTTAGATCAAAACTACCATTGTAATGCCATTTGTGTACGGATGACCAACAAATTTATTTTTATTATATTTTCAGAAAACAATGCCCGTGAAATATTTATGAAAGAAGATTCCAAAATATTATAGAAGATGCTCTATGTAAAATTTACCAGACTAATTTTTCGCTTTTTTTCAATTTTCTATCGTAGCATAAAGAGTTTATTTATTTATTTGTTTTAATTAAGCCTATGGTGCGTTTATGGTTATTGTTAAATAACTTTTAACTAAGAATTCAATATCATTTATCTTTCATTTTTTTTTTTTTTTTTTTTTGTGTTTATCTAATAGAATTTTTATTTGTTTCCACATATTTCTGCAAATAATAAGAAGTTTTATTTTCATAATAAATGTTGATATTTAAGCTGTACTCTCATTTTAAAGTTTAAGGTAACTGGAAGAGATTTAAACAAAAAGAAGAAAATACATTAACTGAAATACCTCTACATTGATCAAGTAATACAATTTATGTATCATGAGACCATCCATCTATGAAGTAACAAGTAAAATTATTAATATTTTAATATTAATACTTTTTGATCTTCATCCACATAAAATTTCATTAAAAAGTATTTTTACAGTAAATAAAAATTCTATAAAAATATATTACTTTTATAAGTAAGTAACATTGTGTTATTATTTAAAATTAGAGTATGTTATTTGAACGTTTTGACTAATTCGTTTCAAAAAGACAAAAGATTTTTTACAAATTATCGCAATTTTAGTTTCCGGATAATAACCGCATCTAGTTTCACATAAATTTTTCGGGAGATGATTGAAAACCAATGACGCGTTCAGAGAAAAGCTCCACTCCTTAAAATTTATGTACGATACTTCTGTTAAAGCGATTCAGCGCGCCTTATTTTTATTTTTTGTTTCAGCAATGTTTCTTCGAAGTAATTTAAAAGCACTTTAAAACTTTCAAATGCAGTCTATTTTGCAGAACATAAAACTATTTAATTTTTCCAGAATCATATATACCAGTAGTAATGTCATTCATTTATATAAAAGAAGCATATTCAAGTTAAACATATTTTCAGGCATTATTTGTCATAAGCAAATAAATTTTAAGTTTCATTTTTCACAAAACAAGTTTTAATTAATAAAAAAAAGTTAGAGGTCAATATATAATTTAAATTGTATGATCAATGTTACTGATCATATGCGTGTATTATTTCATGAAATCACAACCAATAATTGGATATTGACTGTATGGTACGGAGTACTTTAAAGTACTTTAAAACTTCGAAATGAAAAAAAAGGTGCATTTTTTTCAAAAAGGCCACACTTGTATCTTGTTCACCAAAAATATTTTGTACTAGTTTGTTAAGAGTCCCCTAAAATTCGCAATATTTTTCCTAGATGAATTGAATTGCCAGGAGGCGCAAAGGAACTGTTAAAAAGGGCTGCCGGGCGCTGCACCCTGCGAAAACGACTAACAGTCAAGACTACACTTTTCACTGTCTTAGCAGTCATGGTTGAGGAGTGGTTATCATTATTTTTGAATAATAATATCAGAAAATTCTCTCGCCCCCTTCCTTTGACTATTAGAGTTTAAATCGTAGTTATCCACTGACGGTACACTTCCGAAACTTTTTCTGACTCCCCCCTCCCCTCACATGTGAATCATCCGATAGCCCTTTGACTACTTTCATATTATATATTTGTGTCCACTCCTCTTTCTTTCCCTGAGGATTTTTTAAAAATTAATTTGAATTCCCTGGCCCTAAAAAAGAATTATCTTCAGATCGGTTGAATAACGGAGTTTTTCTGGCCTAGTTTTTTTTTTTTTTTTTTTTTTTTTTTTTTTTTTTTTTTTTTAAGAACGCTTGCTCTAGGAAAGAGAAACTAGTAGATTTTGGATTTTAAAACGTTTTAAAAGTCTAAAAATATATTTAAGGTACATTCACGATTATTAATAAGGGTCCAGGCAGCACGGGACGGAACATATAGTAATTAATATAAAAAGAATATGCTTTTGTCAGATGCAATACAGAATAATGAATTGAAAATAGAACATAACTTTTTTTTCTATGTATATGTTTTCTTAATACAAGTTTATATTTAGCATAATTTCGATAAAATCATTCGAAAAAAATGACATTACGACCAATCATCTCCGGTTAAATGTCAACAATACCGCTATCTATGTGCTCATAAATTTTGAGTGAAGTGTCTGGGAAAAATAAAGAGAATCATTTAGAGAACAATCTCACGTATTAAAATTTATTTTGAGTTGAAGAAATACTGTGCCCTTTAGATTTATTTTCTAGTTCATAAAATGGCAAAGTACTTTAAAAGTCACAGGTGCAGTCTATTGTCGAGGCACGTGTTTATTATTGGAAGGACAAAATTAAATTTCTGAATTTTGTGTAAAGAACCTACAGGTTATATAGCTATTATTTTATGTTTTCTTCAGGTATTAAAGACACTGGAACTGCTTTGAGACTGTTGTTTATTAAGAAAATTTTAAATACATGTTTTTTTTACATAGCATGAAAAACAATTTTTTCCAAAAGATGATAAATGGATAAAAAAATTTCAGTCATATTTTATGAAAGCTTCTTCAGAAGTAAATATACTATTAATAAAACCATTTCTATAAATAAATGAGTAAATAATAATAATACATAAAAAATTTCTAAATATTTTTTATTACAGATATGTCGATTTTTTATTGAATGACGGAAGTCTTATGAATCGTTTTAAGAAAGATTAATAAAAGATATCAACAAAATTTGTAATGTATAAAGTCTGCAGAATATATATGCAATTTTCTTTAAATAGTTATGCTTAGTTTTTTTACATTTTCAATTCTTTTGTTTAGTAAAATAATGTATATTTTACTGTTCTATATGCTTCAAACTCAATACAACTTATCATTTAATATTATAATAAACAGTTTTTTTTTTAAAATAATGAATTCATTTTTTTTCCTTTTATCTTTCAAAAGATACATTTCAAAAATGTAGATTTATTATAAAATTAGTTTACTTTACTTTTGAACGATGGAGTTAGTTTATAACAGGTGAAGTAAAAACTTTTGTTTTATAAAAATAAAAATTACGTATTATCTCAAATAATAAAAATATTATTCATCTAGAGACGGTTGGGATAAGAAGTTAACACATTTTAAAACTTTCAAGGCAACCAAATAGGTGTTAAAAGTTAATTTTTTGAACATAAATATTGCACGAAAAAATGCAATACTTTGTACAGTTACAGTTTATTTACACTTTTACAATATACGAAAAACCATACAATAGTTTTATAACTAAATGATATAGCTTAATTATTTGTAGTATTATGTTTCTTGTAGTATTATTAACTTATATTTGTAGTATTATGTTTCCATTGATGTGCATTTTCTTAAAAACAATTTCAAACATAACTTAGAAGATTGTGCTCAAACGGGACGAAATGTTACATTCATGCGCAGTTGAACTTCCCCTTTAACGAAGTTTTCTTCTGGACTTTCACTTTAGACACCATTCACGTGTAAATCAATCTGTATATTATGAAAACTATATTCTGTATAACGCAGTTTATTCTACTTTCGTGCGTGTACAGCATTGAAATGGCGAGGTTACTGTTGCATTAGATGTATGAATTATTTCAGCATATTGTATGAAAGTGAAATTATTTATTTAATTTTTTCTTTCTTTTTTCATTTTTTTGTGAAAAAAAATTCTCAGTAAGACGAACGTTTGCTAACACCACACTTTCACACAAATATTCTGGCCAAAAAGAAGAGAATTGCAGTATGACGAAAGTAAATTCTTCGGATATGCGAAAATTTTAATGAATAGTAATGAATAATTATTATTATTTTTTTTATAAGAAACCAATACAAAGCAGTATTACAGATTTTTTTAAAAAATGAAATATCTGCAACACCGAGAGAAAGTACGGTTCGATTAAGATTTCATTAAAATTTCATTATTATGTATTTAATTAAACTTTTATCGTGTGGCAACAATGCATAAAAAAAGGTCACTGACCGAATTAAAATAGTTTTTTCCAATATTAAAATTTCATTAAACAAACTTCATGGTCACGGGTTTGATTTATGTTTAACGAATTTCCTTCATAACGAAGTGTTTAGGTGTAATAAGGAGAATACCTTAAATAGAAGTTTTACTGTATTTTCAATTGAGTTTCGAATAATAAATCAGCTTATAACTCCATAAATTTTAAGAGAGATGATTGAAAATCTGTGATGCATTTAGAGAAAATAACCCACACTTTAGAATTTATGGTCATGAAACGCGCCTTAGATTTATTTTCTTACTTATAGACGCCTCCCTAAAGTACTTAAAAAGGCGCAGATGCAGTCTATTGTCGAAACACGTGTTTATTATAGGAAGGAAAAAATTAATTTTTCTGAATCTTTGTGCGAAAAGCAGAGAGGTTTTATAGTTCTTTTATCACGTGTTTTCTTTGTGTATTATGGTATAAAAATTGTAAATAGCTTTGAGGTAGTTTATTAAGAAAATTTTAGACGGATGCGTACTTAACAGGTCTTCTATGATTCAGGGAATCCTATACCTCATATGCAGGGCTGCCCAAAAGTATTCCCACGCCATTCGCCTTATTAGAGGAAATTGTTTCAAGAGGAATTTTCAACTGAAATACGTGTATGTATCTGTTAAATGAACTAAATTTTAGAGTGCATTTTGTGAATAGATACAAATCATTTTATCATATACAGGGCTGCTAAAAATTTCAGATAACTTTTCGATTGTAGATGAGAACAGCTGGATTTCGATTTTGAAATGCGTTATACACTTCCATATGATGGAATGAGGCATAGTATTTAAATTTTTTTTAACGGTGCAGTTTTGTTACCTTATTCTGAATGTGTTGGAAAGTGCTTCATAATCTATGCTTTACGTTTGATTTTTCCTTTTTCTGAAAATTTTACATTCTTTTATTTAATAAAAATATTGCATATGATACGTCTCAAACATAAGCTAAATCTAATTTTTTTTTTTTATCATTTAGTCTTTAAAGATAGTGTTTTATTTATAAGAACATTTTCAAATATATCGATTTATTGTAAAGATGAATTTTTCATTGCTTGAATGTTTTACTTTTATGTTGAACATCGCGGTTACTTTGGAATATGAAAAGCTAAAGCTGCTTATTCTGCAAACAAAGAAATAAAAGTATTATCTGAAACAACTTTATATAGATCAGATTATAAAATTGCTACTTATTTCCACCTGTTTTGGATATAATATAAATATTTTTTGTGCTTTTAATATCCGGAAACATGCATTAAAAATTATTATCAATGTTGTGTAAAAAATGCGTTATTTTTATATGTAAGAAACATAGTTCTTTAATTATTTGGAATTATAATTGGAATATGGCTTTTTTTTTTAAATGTGCCTTTTCTGAACAACAGATCCTACATTATGAAAAAAAAATCTGTAATTCTAGAGATGTAAAGTTACAATAATCTGTATTCTTACAAAAGTTTTATCTGTACACTGGTGCAGAAAAGATATAAATCTACAAAACTAGTTCTTGTAAAGCTACAGCTTTACAAAAAAAAATGTACTAAAATTTCAGTAATCTTACTGAAACTTTATCTATAACCCGGGCTTCAGTTACGTAAATAGTTCTTGTCATCCCAATTTCCTAAAAAAAATCTTGATTTTATGATTTGTGAGCAAAAGTGTATCAGTAACATGAATTTTTGTTATTGCTGTTGGGTCATTCCATGGTAACTTACATTACATTTAGAACAATTTACTTCTGTAATTTTAGAAATAAAACACTAAAAAATATTCAAATGTAAAATTAACATGATTGTCAATGAAACCTATCTAGTGGTCAATTTGGATGAAAATTACCAAAAAATAATAATGAAAATTACACTTTTTATGGTAATTCACATTCCTTTTTCAGTATATTGCAGTTACCATAATAAATAAAACTACCAAAATTTAAGAAATAACATTTAAATGAGGAAATTTTCATCTAAATTGGGATTTTAACCCTTCCCGGCACACTGTGCCCGGGGGATAGCTAATTTTAATTCCAAACTTGCAAATGGCACCAGTAATATTTTACTAAAATTTTTCTTTTACAATAAAAACTTGAATTAAGGATTTAAATATAAAAAAAAAAATCGTTTGTGAATTCCGGTGTCAGTTGATAATTTCTCCTTTTATTACAGATTTTGCCCGTGCCGGAAAGGGTTAATAAGTTTAATTAGCAAACCGTGTCAAATTTACATTTTGAATTTTTTTTTTTTTTTTTTTTTTTTTTTTTTTTTTTTTTGTGTTGTATTATTAAAATTACTGAAAATAATTCAAAATGTAACGTAAGTTACCATGGAATGACGCTGTTACATAAAAAAAATCTAGGAATCTCATTTAAAATTAGAGTAATCTTACTAAAAATTAATTTGTAACCCGATCTGCCGTTACACAAAGAATTTAAGGCATTCTAATTTCCCCCCAAAAAAGTCAGTAATCCTACAGACTTTTCGATTTACGGTGCAAAGATGTATTTGCTACATGAATTTTTGTTCTTGCTGTTACATAAAAGAAATCTAGGAATCAGATTTTCCAAGAAAAAAATCTAGTAAAACTTTACAATTGCTTTTTTTTTTTTTTTTTTTTTTTTTTTTCCAAGGGTGCTTTGGTTAATGTGGTATGAAGAATGCTCCCAAAAACCTGACACATACTAAAATTACCTCAGTTTTCCGGATAATGAGAAGATTCTTTTCTTTATAAATTATAAATGGCATGGTTGGAAACCAATGAAGCGATTTGAAGACAGGCCCCACACTTTAAAATTTATGTTCAAACTTTTGTTGAAAAATCGTTCCGTGATTAAGTTTTATTTATTTATTTATTTATTTTTTGTTTCAGAAACGTTTCTTCGAAGTGCTTTAAAAATGCCAGATGCAGTATATTATCCTAACATATCTTTATTAGAAGAAAGAAAAAGTTAATTTTCTGTGTTTATCAGAGAAAAGCGTTTAGGTTTTATGACTCTTCTTTTATCTGCTGTTTTCTTCATTTGTTATAAAAATCATTTAGAGCTTGTTTGAGATGATAATTTATAATGAAAAGTTTGGATACAAGTTTTTTTAGTGCGGTATTGAAATCAATTTTTTTTAAAGATAATAGATATACTTGAGAAATGCGAAATATGTTTGATATATATATATAAGTTGGCAGAATGCTAAAGATAAACAAAAAAGTACAGTGGAAACCAGAAACGTATAATAACCTACAGAATGGTCAGAGAAGCATGCAAGTTAATCTATACTAAAGATATATTTTATTTTATCCAATTTTATCGGCATTAGGCCTGAGATGAATAAATTTAGCTCCTTATAAGAATATCAAAGAAAACCGAAATAAATCAAATTTTTCACCTAAGATATGAAAAGATAATAAACAATGTAAAATACAAGAAATTTGACTTGATAATAGAAATATTGATTGAACTGAAAAAGCAGATATTTAATAAATGTGATCGTACTACTACACTCTGGTGTGGAAAATAAAATTAAACACTCGAAAAGTAAAAAAATTAACAAAATTTTGGAGTTCAATCTTACAGATTTTTTTTTATTTATGTGGCAAACCTGTATCAGCTACATGGTTTTTTGTTCTTGCTGTTACATAAAAAAATCCTAGAAATACCATTTTCCAAGAAAATATCTAGTAACTTTACAGATTTTTTTAGGGTACTTTGGTTAATGTGGTATACGGAATTTTCCCGAAAATCTAACACCTAACAAAATTATCTCAATTTTAGTTTCCGGATAATGAGAGAATCCTTTTTCTTTATAAATTTTAAGTGTTATGGTTGAAAACCAATGAAGCGATTACAAGAGAAGCCCCACAGTTTAAAATTTATGTTCAAACTTTAGTTGAAGAATCGTTGCGCGATTAAGTTTTATTTTCTTGTTTCACTAACGTTTCTTCGAAGTACTTTAAAAGTCCCAGATGCAATACATTATCCTAACACATTTTTATTAGAGGAAGGAAAAAGTTATTTTTCTGTGTTTATCAGGGAAAAATTGTCTGAGTTTTATGACTTTTCTTTTATCCGTTGTTATCTTTATTTATTATTAAAAAAGAAAAAAACAAACATTTAGAGCTTGTTTGAGATGATAATTTATGATAAAAAGTTTGGGTACAAGATTTTTTAGTGGCTGTATTGAAAATAATATTTTTTGAAGATAATGGATATAATTGGGAAATGCATAATGTGTGCTGTGCTCGTATATTTTTTTTAATTTTCTTTCCTTTCTTAACCCTTTCGAGTCCGAATTCTTTTTCAATTTTTAGAAAAAAATTCCTTTACCTTAATAACATTAGCAATCCAAATAGATTAATTAGTGTTTAATAAATATTTCATTGTTTGAAACATAATGAATGTTGTTATTTTACGTACTATTCAATTAATATTCATATGATAATACGCTAAGGAAGAATTTTTGGAGATGTTTAGAAAATATTGCGTTACAATAAGATTAACTTACATTACAACTTTCTAATACTTTTTGCGCTTTACTGTACATCATTCTTTTAGGAAAGCAACTTTTATTTTAAATTTAAAGAGTGGAATATATATGTTTAAAGTGAAATAATCGCAAATTGCGCAAAGAGAATTAAACAAAAAACTAAACTTTTCTTTTTAAGAATATTGTCAACAAAAATCGACGAAATAACATTCTTTTATGAATTAGCATGCATAGTATCTCTGAAAAATCTGTATGCTACTCATAGTTTTAAGACTACTGCATTTTTTTATCCTGTTGTTTTATTTATCTATTTATTTTTTATTTTCCTATTTTATTTTTATATTTTTATATTTGTTATTTCAATTTTATTATGTAACTTTTTGTAATAATAAATTATTTAAACAAATGAAATAATTTATAGTACCATAAAAATAGATTATCCAAAATGCTATAAATTAAAGTGGAATGATTGAAATTACATTACGATAAATTATAAAAGGGATGTAAGAAACAGGAACAAAAGTTGAAACTTGCCTTGCAAAATTCTTATCAAGGGCATTATTTTGTAATATAAGTAAAAAAATTGTTCACTTCTGATAAAGAAAAAGCAATATTAGCTTTAAAGGCTTATTCCCGAAAATGCCCAATCAACTGTAATCAGAAATTAGAAATAAACAAAACATTTTGCTACTTTTAGCTCGCTGAGTTTTGCACTGATGAAGAATCTCGTTAGTAGATTCGAAATAGCTATTTGCTACCTTCTCATACTTTATTTGTGCATTTATATTCGTTGGCTCTCTATCCTTAAACATTTAAATTGGAGATCAACTAAAACATGTAAGTGAACAATTGAAATACTATTTAAAAAATATAAATATATAAATTATACCTAAATTTAAGTTAGTATTAAATGTATTTCTAAACGTCAGCTGCTAAACCACTAATTTTCTTATGAATGTTAAAATTAAGAATTATGCTATCCATTAATGATTGTGCAAATGCATTAACTAGTATTCTGCCTCTGCTCGTTATTAGAGTGACTTCATAATATTTGGTCAATATCATATGTTTTAAAGGTTTAATTGTACAGAAAGTTTATACATATATGTACATACTTCTTTTTTAAAGAAATAAAACTTTTTATTTCTTCAAGTTGAAAATAATTTTGACATCGGAAAAATAAATTTTCGTTAATTCTCATTACACCCCATTCATTCCATTATATTACCTTTATAAGATATTTCCCTATATTATGAACATGCCTACATTTGCACATGTATATATCATATAAAAGCTACTTTTTACCATGCTCATAACCATACGTATCAACCCATGAACCAAATTTCTTTTATTTGTTATTTTTTATTCAAAGTTCTAGTTACTTTGAACAAAATATTGGATATTTTGCATTTAAGACTTATGGAGAATGGAGGTGTATATTAAAAATGAGCCTTTGATTATATGTAATAAGTTACATGTTATATGTAGTTAAGATTTTTTTCCATATTTTTATAATTTGTTTGCTTTTATTAAATCTTTCATTAAGGAAACAGTAGACGATCAAGGATCATAAGTTTTTTCTAATCACATTTTCCAAAATTATCGAAGTGAAACTTCTTTAGGCGCGGTAGGGTAAATTCCGCTAGATGTCACGAAAGTTAACCATTAAATAACCATTTCCTGATCCTGAAATAATAAATTAGCCAAAAGATGCATATAGAGCATTGCACAAAATTAACTGTTTCTAGAACCGACGCTACGAAGTGTTATTTCTAACTCGCGAGAATCGTACAGATATACCCCTCCTCTCAAAGGAATATGTTTTTACCTTCAAATTTTCTGGCTTGGTACTTACTTGACGCCTTGGGGAGGTTGAGAAATTGCTTCTTCTGCATCTAGGCATTCTCGAAAGAGCCCCCTCTCCTTCTCACCGTACATTTGTTCCTACAGTGTATGTTTACATACATACAATAATTTCTATGTAAACTTCTATAGTATTACTCTATACCAATTTTGTACAAAATAAAATTTTTTAAAAGTAAAAAAAAATATCTTCTAAACACGATGTACGTAATATGCTAAAATGTGTCCTTCTACGATAGCCAGTCTTAAACCTATAAAAAGCATGAAGAGAAGTTATCTAAAATATATTGTTATAGCCAATTTTTAAAATTGACCAATTATCCGGATTTTTCATTAACCGGGTGGGCCTCTGTCCCAAATCGTCCGGATAATCGGCACTTTACTGTAATTAAAAACATATTTTAATTAATAACTGAATTAATTCGCACATTTTTTAATAAAATTGATTAATTTCCTTAGAAATTGAATGAAATATCATGGTTGGTGTAAAATTTGTGTACAATTGAATGAAAAATGAGAAAAAAATGGTTTTGAATGCTTATTGTCTCCTTAATATGTTTTTCTTAAAACGTAGTTTTATTAGTTGCTACCGTGAAAATGCACAGAAAACATAAATTATTGTGCTTATTATTTTAAAGATGCAAAATTAGCATCTGAATTTTATATTACAATACAAAATAATATAAGATAAAGCTACATACGAACTCAAAATCTCGAATTTAAATAAAGATTTATCTTTATTTTATGCAATAACATGGGAATATTTTGAAGTATTCTGAATATCTTAAACATCTTTCGTCTCATAAGTAAGAATAAAAATGAAATAAATTTCCTCCTAGTTTTCCTCATCATGTATTCCTTTCTTATTTAAATTGTAAAATATTTCACAAAAGATATTATTTGCATATAACATTTTAAATGTATTTGCACTCATGCAAAAATAGCTAGATATTTTCATGTAAGAGTGTTTGTTATTTACCACAGAGCAAGTTTTTAAACAATGACTATTTGCTTAAAGATGTTCTCTATTTCAAATGAAAAATTTATTATCATAAACAACATTTGCAATTTAAAAATAAATATTTTTCATTTTGAAATTGCTTCCATTTTTACACATTTTATAAATAAATATATTTATTTTTATTTTAATTCTTCTTTGGATAACAATGATCGGTTTATGAAAAAATTTATTTTATTTTTTGAGTTTTTGTATTGTTTTTATTCGTAAATTTTTTTTTATTATTATTTTACAATTGGTTAAGTTATCCTGTTAGGTGTAAGATTACATTACTTCCCTGTTCTTCCAGTTTTTAAGATAATACGTTATCTAGACGTTAGCACTTTTTTTTCATCTAAACAGAATTAGTTCGTAATTTTTTTATATAAATCTTCTGAGGATAAATCCTGCTATTATTTGTAACTCAGTTGTATTAATTTTGCTTATCTTTTAATTATCTTTTACATTTTATATCACAATTGATCGGGCAATTTGAGTAAAGTACTTAATGCTGTGACATGTTTACCCAAACAGTATTCATTTGTGTTTTACTAATATTGTGGGATATTACCCTTAAAAATGTTTCATTTTTTTATTGTCGTGTATTTCCTTTTATTATTTTTACTTTCTATTTATTTTTTTTCCAATTTTTGAGTGACATAATATAAGATATGCAGTTTTTTAGAATAATAAATTGTTTCTACCTTTTTTATATTCAATTTTTCATTAGTGTTAATGGATAATTGCTTACGAAAATGTTATATATACAGGCATAGCGTTTTAAATATATATTCAGTACATATTTTTATTCGAAATAAATCCAGATGATATATGCTTTTTAATGTTGTAAATATATACAAAATTATTAAGGTTTCATGAATGTATCAGTTACTATTACTTAATTTTGAAAGATTCTGATATGACTGATTAAATATATTTATAAATTTGACTTAAACTCTTCCTTTGTATTATCGATTTCTTAGTTTTCCTGTTTTAAGCTTGTTTATTTGTCCGATTATTGTGTCTTAAGGGAGACCCGTACCCCATTTTCGGCCAAAAATCATCAAAAGTTAATTTTTTTTCCCTCAGAAAACGATATAATACATATTTGCGAATATCCATGCAAAATTTCAGAACTCTGGGACACTTGGAACAGGTAGAAAATAAGCTTTTTAAATTGTACTCACTATAGAGTTTAAAGGACTAGCGTCCTGAAAATGACTTTTTTCATATTTTGCCTAAGTTCAAAGTACTAAGGCTCAGTTGTAAAATGATTTAGAAACAAAGTGTTTATGTTTTTAGAATCTTAAAAAAATTTGCAACAAAAGTAAGGAGAGATATTTTTTTTAACTATTTCTGAAAATTTTACATAAATTGGTAAACATGAAAATTATAACAAATTTAAAAAAATTTACCATGCGTATTTTTTTTTGTTTTTTTTTTTTTTTTTAGCCGATTAAAATAGAAAATTAAAAATATATCTCCTTAGTTCCTTTCTATATACTATAACACTATTTAAGAAATTTTAGTAGTACCAAAATATTGAAAATTGAATGAGGAGTAGTAATTTTAAAAGTGTATTTTTCGACCACAAAAAAAAAAAAAAAAAAAAAAAAAAAAAAAAAAAAAATCATAAAAATCCCCATAAAAAATATACTTTTTAATAAAAAGTTAATTTGTTTGCTAATTCTTCCTTACAAGAAGATTCTTAAATAGTACACCAAAATTCATTACTTTAAAATCAATAATAAAAATTTTGGGTTTTTTCTGACGGGTCTCCCTTAACCTCTTTCACTAAAAGAAAGATTGGTCAATTTTACTTTAAAATTCTTTTCTATTGTTAATTTCTGTTAAAAAGCATTCAGCGGCCTAACCGTATTTTTACCAACAATTATATATATATTTTTTAATTCAAGTTAACGCATATTTGATATTAATGTTAATTATTTCGGTGCACGAGGTATGTAAGATAATCAAATAAATTTATTATATCGATGTTTTCCATAACTATTATTTTATGAAACATTGAGTATACCAGATAATACGACTGGGCATCCTAAGTCACATAATATGCTGTCTGGCAAATAGTATATAGATATTTTTTCTTTAATGGAACATTCTATTAGACTTTTTATATGTAATGTATGTGGATACACATTTGATTGATATTTAATATATCCCTTTTCTAGATTGCCCATTAACACTACCTAAATACATTTTTATATGAAAAATATATAATGATTCCGATTTGTCAGTCTAAGCTCTAAATTTCTTATATATATGTCCTAGGATAAAAAAAGTTCGGTTAAAAAAACAAACACGTTTTTTATTTGGTGATTTAGCGTTGTGATACAAGAAGGGAAGAATTTATATTTTGTAGAACTCTTCTGTTTCCATATTAAAATTATTTTTCTTCACCTTTTTTACATGTATTCATACTATGACTTACAAGGAATGCAAATATACGAAGCACTTTTTTTAAAACTTTTATTGAAAGCTAAAATTTTGAGAATCATTTTTAAAGTCAAATGTTTCGTGAACTAGTCTGCTTAAAAATAAAATCTTGTTAAATATCTTATAAGGTATGCTAATACTACTAACTTAATGGATTTCTGAGAATTTTCTAACCTTTTTTTTATTTAAAATGTACTTCTAATAAAAAAATATATTGACAGTTATTGTCGTTTAATTTTCAAATAGTAATATTAGTAAAAAAATGTCATAGATTTTTTGTCTAGAATTACACTGTTATTTGTATTATTTGATATTAAAAAATTTGTTTAAAATGTTTTTAAATTTGAATTAATTTTTTTTTTATTTTGAAATTACAAAAATGTAAACCCTGTTTTTTCAATGTTTTGTATTTTTACTATTAGGAGGGATTTAAATTTTGTAAAACTTATTTTGCATTCTTATAAAATATTTTCTTTTAATTTATCAAACTTTTTGCTTAGGTATTCTGACAAAGACTTATTAGTGACTGCTAGCAAACGGCAGAAAAAAATTATTTCAAATATTTCTTTGAAAACTGAAATTTTAAAATTACAATTTGTTTTTGATATCAAACATGTTATGACAACGAATAAAAGCAACAGAGAAAACTCCTAAAATCTCCCGTTAAGTATTCAATTACTATAATAAATTTCTCAGGAATTTCTAACCTTAATCTAGTACTAAATTGTGTTCTTGAAAAAATATATATGCGAATTATTGCCATTTAAAGTTCCAGGCGTTAATATCCCCAGAACAGTCATAAATTTTTAACTAGATGGTCGAAAAGTAAAGACACTTTATGGATAAAGCCTTCGTGTTTGAAAATTAATGGGCTAACTAAATTTCAAGAGGTGTTGGGCAATTCTTTTCTTTTGTTTTCTGCCAAGGAACTCAACTTTGAGGAGCGGTTAACGGTTAGTATGAAGTTTACCATCTTGACATGTTTATTAGTGTAATCAAAAAGTAAATCTTCAAAGTTTTGTTAAAGTGGCGCTAGTCTTTTTAATGATACTTCTCTTTATATCATGCTCTTGATGAGCTTTCCACAAGTGGAATTAGATAATTTAAAGTAAAGCGGTGACGAAATTAATTTCTCTTTTTTATTACTATGAAAATCACGAGATTTTGTTAGTTGTTTTTGCTAAAATACGTTTTTCAGGTGCAGAAAGAAGCTCGAGAGTTTAAGTGGATTATATATTTTTGCGGATCATAGATCATCCATTTTTTATACTTTATTTTTTAGTTTCACTATAAATTAGAACAACTGCACAAAAGTTAACAGTTATAATAAAAATGAAAAACATAATGAAGTTGAATACATTTAATAGCTAGGTTAAAGAAAAATTAAATTATGTACATTACAAATTTTACTTATAATTTATTATATTAAACTTTAACATAACACAATTGTATTTTCAGTTTTGGTTTGTTGCCAATAATTTTTTTCTGTAGTCTATGAACACTTATTACCTACCTCTTGCTTTGAGAGAGTTTTATTACACATGGAAATCTAAATGCTACGTAAATTTATATTTTAATATTTATTCATTGAAAAATTAATAACTGAAAAATATGTACAATTTAACTTTGAGATTAACTGATAATGACAATTTTTATTGTTTATATTTTGACTGGAAGGTGGCAACGCAGACATCTCCAGACAATCCAGACAATCTCCTCGTCGAATTCACAGATGAAAATCTAGGATTAGTTAAATCTCTATTCGCACAGTAAAACGCAATTGGTGTGCCAAGTTACATCTTGGTGGAAAACATCTCAAACAATCCGATTTTAGCACTTAACTGATAGGTTTACCATTGTGCTTTCTTGCACTCAAAAGTATGAAAAGATGAAGGATTCTGAGCAGGAAGACATAATGGTAAAGATATAAGTCAACCACTAAAATAGGTTTTTTAGGTGTTTTTCACCAAGATATGACTTGGCAGACCGATTGCATTGTCATATGCGAATCGAGTTTTAACTAAACTCCATTTAAATATTAAAACGCAATCGGCCTGCCAAGTCCGATGTAAATCCAAGTCCATCTTCTTGCAAAACACATAAAAAATCCGATTTTAGAGTAGATTTACCATTATGCTATCCTGATCCGAAAAGTATGAAAACATAGATGACTGGGTGCAGAAAAACATAATGGTGAATCTATGAGTCTACCACTAAAATCGTTTTTTTTAAGGTTTTTTCCACTAAGATATGACTCTGCTGACCGATTGTGTTTTAATATGGGAATCGAGTTTTAATTAATCCTAGGTTTTCATTCGTGAACTACATGAGGTGATTCCCTGTGCTGACGCCTCTCGTTCTAATTCCACTGTGTAAGTCAAAAAATTGACGTTGGCGGATTATACATCAGCATATTTCACAGAATTGATTGTATTAATATTTTTACAGACCATAAAAATTAACTTGTGAAAAATATTGCACGCGTTTTTTGATTGAACTAAATTATGATAACTAAAAAAAGGTTTCATTTTTTAAATAGAGAAATGTAATTTTTTCAACAAAATTATGTCTATTAGAGAAATTTTGAATTAGGCGTCGATTTAAGTAATATCGAAAATGTGGACATTCTTTACTTTGCAATTTTTAAAGCAGTTTGGCAAATGAATACAAATTAACACAACCTGTTGCTTAAGACTACTTATTTCGGAATACATACTGAATGCACGTGTATTTCCTGCTTCCTCATCTCAAACTGCTGGAGGAAAGCCAAGCCCCATGTTTGTGTATTAAATAATTCATCCTTTAATTGCTATTTATATAAAGCTTAACGAGAAGCCTTTTATAGATCTGGCTTAATAACATTATTTATGAATAAGTTGCAAAATAAATAAGGTAGTTAAACCTATAATAGGCCATGTACCAGTAGTGAAGAGATTAATTTTCAAAATTTAAGAACAAGCACCCAAAACTGTATGAAAAACAACTGAATGAAATCTCATCTGAAACTCTTAAGTATTCGCTGTCTATAAAAAGTCTGGAAGAAGAAAAATTGTTTTACTGTTTATTTTTTAGAATCTTATTAAAAATGGATTTCTTGCCAAATTTTTAGAGAGATTGTTAAAGGATAAATTTATATTTAACATATTCTTTCTTTGATATTATATTTTACATTGCACACTATAAAAACGTTCTGTAAAGTTATTAAACATTTTCTAGGAAACTTGTATTCATAGAACCTTTCATGTAACGATAACAGCAAAAATGCATGTAACCGACTCTGTTACACGAATTTTTTCTGTTAACGTTGCATAAAAAGTTCTAGGAATCCCAGTTTCCTAAAAAATGTTTAGTAACTTTACAGAATTCTTTTTTTACAGTGCATTAACCCTTAAATGCATAGGATAGAACGCGTGCCAAAAAATGCGTAATTCAAAGAATCAGAATTCATACCAGAAAAATCTAAATAGTAAATTTTTCTTTATTTAATTACGAATGGTCTGTCATTAAGTAAAGTGAAAATTGCTCTTTTAAATTTCTGGTGAGAATACGGAATATGTGAATAAAACCCCCAATAAATCGGGAACACTTATGGTATCGAAAATGATACAATATGCATTTAAGGGTTAAACTGCTATTGAAACACTGTTGATATTACAATACTTATTTTATTTATTTTATGGTGTATCCGTTTCTGAGTCTGTATTCCTTAAACTAAAAAAAGGGGCAAAAAACCGTACGACTTTTGCCGTTGGTAGAAATTGACTAAATTTTATGATTTTTTTTCTTTACACTTCATGCTATTCGTGTACAAAAATCTGGAAAACCTCATTTTTATTGTCAAAAAACGCTGAAAATACATAAAATTCAATGTATCATTATACGATAAGTTTTGATCGTAGAAAGTAAACAAAGCTAGCTATTTTATTATAAATACATACCATATGATGTTCTTCATACGATGCAGAACAGTAAAACTTAATGATAATATTAAAAATATGAAGTCATTGCTCTTGCAAGAGATATATTCCTTCATGAGGCAAGCCATGTATTATCGTGTTCAAATGATGAGTTCTTAATCTAAGCTCATAGTTATTGCGTTAATATTGTTGTAATAAACAATGTTTTGTAACCTCTATACCTCTAAAGTTAAAAATTTACGAATTAGTTATTGACCAACTATAAGAAAAGACACCCAGTATATTATTTCACATACATTTGTGGGTCATTCTAAAAAAAGTTATTTCGGTACATGGTAGTAAGCTTTTATCACAATATATTGATAAAATTAAATTAAAGCTTTACATATTTGAACACATTAAAAATCCGTATTAATGATTTATGAATTTTTTAATTTTTCCTTTAATGATCAGAGGCATAACTACATGTATTCCGCCGTATATATTACGGTTAATTTCTGTTATTAGTATCAGTTATTTTGTAAATCTTACTATAAATTGACCTGATAATATAAAACAAATATTGTGCATTAGTACCCTGTGTCGATGTAATTACATTGCATTATTATTATCTAAATCACTTTAGAAAATAAATGTAACAGCTTTCCTGACTTTCTCGTACGTAATACGGTCAATGTGTTTTTGGCAATCATAATTTGCCCGTACCACGTACGGTCATCTGTTTTCCAATGATGATTTATTATTTTCACCAGTAAAGTTTTATTGTAAATTTTGCATTATTTAATCCGATTTAATTTAATTTTCTTATTGAATTAAGCAAAAATTTCTGTTTTGAAAAACCAGCGATGAAAGATTAAAAATCCTGTAAAAGACATAAAAAAAAGAGGCATTATTTGAAAGTTTTTTTAAATATTGATCAGTTAATTGGTTAATGCAAAGTAATGAAAAGAACATGCGATCACTATATGAATCTAGAAAGAAGTGAAATATAGACTGTGGATATTTAAAAAAAATTTACTTTTCGGTACAGAGAGTAGTTTTCATAGAATGACCTATGCATATTACAGGCCAAAGTTTTGAAAATATTCTGGTTTATAAATGCATTTCAATGCTAAGAATTTCTTCCATCGATTTAAATTTTGTTTATTTATTGCCAATTTTGAGTAAGATTTTCCGAGGCTTAATTATTCATATAGTAAGATACTTTGAAAAATATTTCTCCTTCTTTCATTGATTTTTTTTACTTATTTTAAATATTTTACTGTTTGGCAAAAGCTAGATGAAAATATTTTAGATTCTCTCCTTTAAAAGTGTTTGCAAAAATAGTTTACATCAAATTATATGCTTCTGTGTGAAATGCCTTATTATTTTCCAATAAGCATATACTCTGGGTATGAAACTATATATAGATTTTCGCATTCCACTTTAATGCTGCAAATTGTATTTGAGGAATTTGTTGTGCTTTGATTTAACTTATCATTTGTTTTGAAAAAAATTTTTACTCCTTTAAATTTCCAATTTTGTAACTTCAAAATTCCAATACTGTCTCTGAAACCGTAAGTTTATATAAATGAATTTTCACTGGAATTATATTGGTTTTAGTTATTTTGTTGTAAAATAAAGAATAAACGCTGTTATGTTTTCGTTTTTGAGCATGCATTTTGATAAATAGTCTAGCACTTTTTAAATTCCAAAGAAATGTTGTTTCTTTAAAAAAATACACATCTGTTTCCTTTTGAAATATTTTGTTTGGGGGGAAGGGAGATACAGGGGGGAATGGAATCGGGATGATGTTCAGTTGCTGACTAAAAATACTGTTCGTGTCCCCTAAAAATTTTATCTCAGAGAATATATTCTGTACGAGTTTTATCCACAATTGTCATTATTATGCAAATAAACAAAAAGTATATGGAAATTTTATGGTTGTATATTTCAATAATAATAATAGATTTCGTTTATTACTTCTTAAAAACTATACAAATCTGATCAGAATAACAATGCGTATAATAAATAAATATATTTTTATGCAATTTGATTTATATGTGAAAAATATTTTTCGGTGTAGCTGTATTTAAGATTTTTAAATTACCATATTTATTCGTGTAGACCGACGTGGTTTTTATGTAAAAACAGCGTTTAAGGGGAATCAGTACCCTTTGAACTTTTTTTTTAAATATTTAAGCATTTTACAGTACATTTTTGATATAATAATAAGTCTCATTGAAGGAAAATGATTCTATCAAGAATTCTTCAATTTTCCTAGCAAAGTTTGAAAAATTTAAGTAAACTCTAAAATGTATCTTTTCGTGCAGTTTTGGGTTTTTTTAAAACTATTCTAGAACTATTCTAGAAATGAATTACTTAGTTTGGGGAAAAATAATAAAATGTGGAAATACGTATAAAATTTTTGTAAAAGCTGAATTTTACACATTTTATGTGTTATTTTTTTTACTTCATTGTAAATTTAATACTTAGTTTTATCAAAAAAAAAAATAAATAAATAAATAAAAATAAAAATAAAATAAAATAAATAAATAAATAAAAAAAAATAAAATAAAAAAATCGATATTTTTTTAATTTTTAGCCGAATGAAGGATACTGAGTCCCCTTAAAGTGTGAACGTGTTACGCGAGGCTTTTAACAACCATAAGTGATTATATTTGTAGAGTTTATCATTCTAATACATCATCATTGGTCTCTGTATACATAATCGTTAAACGACTATTTTTTACTTCATTCCATGAAAAGATAAAGTATTATTTTATAAATGTTTCACAATTTTGACTGTTCAATTTTAATAAATAAAGTCTGTTTAAAATATTTTCTCAAATTTTTATTAAACGCTTTTCTCTAAATAAAATAATAAAACTCAATATTTGCGTGTTACAAACTTTATACATCATGAAATATGTTTTTGCAGCTTCAAACACTACTCTTTAAAATTGAAAGTTCCAATAATTGCTTTCTTTTACAATGAATTTGGAAGAATAATTTTTCTCCTTTTCTGCAATTCCCATATTGCTATACTTATTAAAACATAGTTACTCATTCTATTTCTTTCTAAAATGGCAATTTTATTTTCAATATTTTATCAACAGTGGATAAAAAATTTCTAAATTGAGATAGAACGATAATAAAACCATTTTCAATCCTCAATGAATACCTTTTTTTATTATTTTTTTCCCGGAAAATATTCCATTTCAATCTATTTTTTTTAATTATGTATTAGAAAAATAGTGAAAAATTTATTTATGCTTATGTTGGGCTTAATGTCACTCCCGAGTTACCTAACAAAAAAAGCTAAGGTCAAAAATTTGATTCATTTTCCAGCAATGTTTAGCAATGGCAGATTTGCTAAGTTCTTTTTAAATATATTGCTTGTACACTTTGATTCAAAACTTTAAACTCCTCTTGGTTTGTCCAATAAAGAGAAAGTCCACATTGACTAACAAAATTAAATAACTACAATATTTAAAATTTAAGTAAAATTTACCATATGTCAGATTCACTGCGTGTTTTTCAATAATTCCTGATAAATCAAATAGTTTTGTAAGGAAAGAAATATTTTTTAAATATTTGTTTATTTCACTTTTTAAAATTTATACTTCCCTTCATTTTATTTATTTATTTATTACTTTTCGTAAACCCAATTCAGATAACAATACTTGTATGCAAATAATTCCTACTCTTTTTTTCCCTCAAAAGCACTCGAATAGAAAACATTTCGAAATTAGATACTTAGAATCGAAACGCCTTGTTATTTTCCAAATAAGCATTCATTCATAGTTATAAATTATATAGATTTTCTTCTAACTTCATGCGGCATATTCACGTTTGAAGAATTGGCTATGATTTGAATAATCGCATCATTTGCGCCGTGAAATATTTTTACTATTTTCGATATTGTAATGCAATTTTTTGTTGCGTATTATTTCCGAAAATGCAAATTCCTATTTCGTCTACTTATTTCCTTTTGCTTAGAATTTTATCGATCATGGCAATATTTTTCTTTAAAATAAGAATGTAACTTAAAAGAAGGCAGAATGAATATTATGAATTGGGAGCCGGTGAAATCGAAAGTCTCATCATCTCTGAATCGAAATTTCGTTTGTAAATCGATAGTAAAAAGTCACACGAGCAAATGAATTTGTTATGATTAGGTTTCATATGTCGGAAATAAGTTTGCTTAAATTATTATTAATAAAAAAAAGGAAAAATCATGTGTCAAGCATAAATTATGAAACACTTTTTAACACATTCAGAATAATGTTCCAAAACTGCACCGTTTAATAAATTAACATGTTCTGTCTAAATCAACCATATGGTGACATGTAACATATTTGAAAACCAAATTTTAACTGTTTCCATTTAGAGTCGGAACTGAACCTAACTGAACACATTTACAGGGGTCCAAACTTTAATTCAAATGAATATTAATTTTTGGAAGCTGAATTGACAGAATCTCCAGAATCGCATTGTAAAACCATGGCCCAGGTACCCACAAAATCTTACTAAAACAGCAATTTTCAACATAGTGTCAAGTCCATTACCAAATGTGAAGTCTGTTACCGCACGTTTTTGTAAAGATTATCATTTTTCACCATTCTACTTTTATTTTTTATTCAACTAAAAAACAAATATGCGATTTCCTTAAAATTTAATAATGTACATGAATATATACTGTAATTATTAGTAAAAGTTCTTGTATAATTTCTATGTGATCAAAATCTGGTGGCTAAAACTGTCTCTCATTTTAATTTAATTAAAGTATTGTTGATAAATATCATGTTTTGAAATTTAGGGACATAAGTGAAATTAAAGTAAGTTGATTTTAGGAAATTTAATAAATTTAAAGCTGAGTATTTTCAGTAATTTTGCATGCTAACGGACTTGACAATTTGCCTTACAAGCCAACCGTACATAGCATTTACATATTATAGGAAAAGTGAGCAACCAATTTTTTCTCATGTACCTTAAACGTTTACTTTAACACCTATCTCCATTTTCTTAAAATGTACTAAAAGAAATTATTACGTTTGAAAAATAAAAATAAAATTCTGAAATGTAAGCAAATGGTGAAAATGGCCCTAAATTTTCTTTATAGATTTTTCGCACTCTGCTACCACATTCATTTTGAACATTTCTACAGGCCACAATTCCAACATAATGTCCATTACGCATCGAATTTTCAATCATCTAATTTACATATATCCGATGCTAACGTATGCGCGGAACTGCAATTTTGAGTTCAAAAGAATTTAATTAACATAAATAATTTCACCATTGGACATTGGTTACAACATTTACTTAATGAATAAACAAGTAGAGTACTATATTCATCTTTAAAAACTTAAAACTACACTATGTGTAAATTACTTAAAGATGACAAAAAATATTTTAAAAACATTTAATGAAAAGATGTTAAACTACTTTTAATCCTTAGTACTTTCAATTGTAAATACAACCATGGGCAGAGAATATTAAAATACAAATAATAACATCTTAATTTACAAATGTCACGTAATTTGTATAAAAAAATTGGTATCAAAATTGGTATCAAGTAAATAACATTTGAGAGATTTAAATTACAATCGTCCAACAACCACCTTGTCAAAGCTCAACCAGAAACAAAATATTCATATTAATTTCGAAGATGCAAAAATTATATGTCCCTTTAAGAATTAACGTGTATTAATCATACGAGAATCAATAGAAATTATTATTAAAGAAATTATTATTAGAAATGACGTTTTATCGTACAACAAACCAAGAATTTGGATCGGTTTATTTAAAGAAACATAATACAAGTAATATTTCACTTTTTTCAATATGTACATTTTATTTTCTCAATGTTTTTCCGGATCTAAAAATGGACTTTCACTTTCACTCCTTTTTTACACCAATTACGTGACATTTGAGAATTAAGATGTTAATATTGTTATATTCTCTTAGTTGAAAGTACTAAGAATTAAAAGTAATTTAACACCTTTTGTTTAAATATATATTTTTTAATATTTTTAAACATCTTTAAGTAATTTGCTCATAGTGTAGTTTTAAGATTAACTTTAGTGAGTACATTTTTTTCTCAATATCCTTTGATTTTCAAGACCAGAGCATGATATCATTTTTACACGCTGAAAAACTCAAAAGCAGAACAATGGAACGTTTTCGTCTGCGAGGAACAATGCCGTAAACATGCATTTTCATCTTTAAAATTGAGAGAAAATTATTTCAATCGCGTCAAAACAACGTAATTTTTCATTGTATATTCATTTCTCCAGTGATCTCTTGAGGGCGGTGGGATATATTTATTTTCATTTAATTTTTTCATTTCTTTTCAAATGTAATTCCCCCCTCCCTCCCAAATTCCCACTTAAATTTAATCAAGAACAGAATCTTATAATTAAATTTTATTGTAACTTTAGTGAAGAAAAGTAAAATTCCATTTCAAAATAGAAATTTTCAAAAATTTAGGTCTGAATTCAACAGTACAAAAACATTATTACTTGCCTCTGAAAGGGTTAGTTAAGATCCTACAGCTTCAAGTTCAATGCCAGACGTATAGGGTGGGCCTAGAAGAGAAGGAACAAAATATAGAAAATCATCTCAGCACAATGTATTGAAATGTAACAATTTTTAAAAAGAAAAGGTGGATTTTCGTTTATACATGTCATTTTCATTGGCAAAAGCATGTCAGCTTTCTGCGATCATGATCCTTTGTTGTGTGTATGTGTGTATAGAGCTTTTTGAGTCTAATTCCCATTTTGGAGGCTTGAAAATTGTTCTATGTTATTTACATAATTAAAATAACCGCGGTAAAACGCTGTAGTTTTCTGAAGGAAAATGCATGTTTTCAATAGAATTATTTTTTAATTGAGATCTTTTTTACATGTGAAAGACAACTTTTTTTAAAGTTTGGTTTATAAAATTTTAGAAAAAAAATTGATTGCAAGTAATGATCTTTTTTTTCGACTGTTAATTCCTGACTCAATGCTATTACAAAAGTGTCACCAAAAGTATTACTTTTAGTACAATATCAAAACTTTATTTGAACGCTTAATAGTTATTTTTCATATAACTATGATCTTGTGTTACAACTAGGCAGTCTTAAAAATCAAATATAAAAAAATTATTTTATTTAAGAATAATACTAAAAAAATGATAATAATTTTCACCTATACTCTCAAACCTGTGAAATCCGGGTTGGGTTCCCTTTATGATCGATAAGTTCGTTTTCAATTGTGGTATATATTTTTAATTTAATTAATTTTTGCACATTACTTAGAGTATATGCATTTTATAGATCATATAAAAGGTTGCACAAAAGAAATCGTGTACATTCCCGATACTTATTCATTTTAAAACTTATTGACTTTTATATTCATTAATTTGTATGCATAAACTCCACATACAGAGCTTCACAAAAGAATTAAACATTTTGTGGATGTAGACAGCAGTTGCTTAAAATCTCGTTTTATCGAGTAATAGGGTTTTTAAATTACTTATTTAAATATCGGATTTCATTGTGTTGGAAAATTAAATTTCTTTATTATATTCTGTTTGTCTTAAAATGAGTTTCGTAATCATGCCTAATGCATTAATTTTTTTTTTTTATTAATAAGATTTATGTTCAAAGTTAATGTTCTCGCTATTTAAAGAGATTTAAAAACATAAAAATATAAAAGCAAAGACTTGTTAGAAGAATGTTTGAAAACTTTTTTTATTATTGTTTCTGGAAGAACAGAAAAAAATTAGAATAGAATTTATGAATATGATAATAAATTATTGTTTTATCTTTTTTTTAAGAAAAAAATATTTATTTGTTTGTACCGTATTAAAATTTGAATGTTTTGTATGAAATATTTATTTTGAAGGTATGAATAATGTATGATATAAGCACTGCTTATAATTTAAAGAGCAGAACGTTTGAATGAATATTAAATAGTTTTCAAAACTTGTATTTTTATTTCTATAAATACATCTTTAATTTAGACTTTATTTATAAATGAAAATTTAGTTCTTTTTTGTTCTTTTGCGGTACCACCTTTTTATGTCAAATCATACCTTTTCTTGAATTTTTAATTTTTTAAAGATAAAATTAGTTCGAAAAGCAAATTATTTCAATGAATATTATTAGGTTTCAAAACTTATATTTTTATTTCTGTAATGTATCTTTAATTTAGACTATATTTTTAAAATGAAAATTTAGTTGTTTTTAGTTATTTTTCATTAAAACCTTTTATGTGAAAACATACCGTTTCTTGGATTGTTAATTTTTTAAAGGTAATATTTGATTTTAAATTCGTGGATATTTGAATTATTACTGTATCTTATCTCGAAAACGCAACGTATGATCATTCATTATACATTATGGCGTTTTATTACCCAACATAAGACTTAATTTTACAATATAAATGCGGTTAAAACTTCTTGAATAATGTTTAACTCTTTTAAGGGCAAGATATTTCAGCTCAAAAAATGTCCAAATAATTAATTCCCACCGCAATTTACGAACTAATTTATTTGAGAATAATCAAAGTTTTCTTTTTCATTTATATTATGCAATCGAAATTGTATGAAAAAACTATTGGTTCCATTTGGCAGTTAAGCCATTAAAGTTAAGCGTTTTCAGACTCCAAACCGAGACCTTGAAGGGGTTAATACAAGTGAATTATGAAAGCTTTGCTTCTTTATAAAATGAATGTTTATTACTTAAATTATCTACTACAAATCTATCTACTCTGTCTTTCTATATATATACAGAGTGAATCTAAACTCTTGGGCAAAACATTAAGGGGTGATAGTACACATCAAGACAAACAGCACTAAATAGGAAACTAAGGGTCCCAAAAGTCTTTCAAAAGAGATAAGCGCCATTAAATTTTAGGGCCCAAAATTTCAAATGAATCTACAAAACGGTAAAATTGGTCGATCCGTTTGCGGTTTTCTCTAAAACTATTCTTTATGTTAGTAACTTTTTGAGAATAAATTTTAAGGATACAATTAAAAAATGTCGATAGAGGGAGCTTTAGACTTTGGAGTTACGGACAACTATTTTTTTACCGTTATTTTTTGCATTTCATTAAATTCTTTTAAAGGCTTTGACTTAAATTTTGAATTCAAAATCTCAACGCTTGCGTGCAGTTAAGTAGCGGAAACTGAACTGCGTTCAGTCAGGAGGGTCTGGATGTTTTAAATTTCAACTCCTGAACACAGTTCAGTTTGCGTTACTTAATCGCTCCCAACGATCCGGATTTTGGGTTAAAAACTTAAGTCTAAGCTTTTTTAATGCGTTATACAGTTAACGCTTGCGTGCAGTTAAGTAGCGGAAACTGAACTGCGTTCAGTCAGGAGGGTCTGGATGTTTTAAATTTCAACTCCTGAACACAGTTCAGTTTGCGTTACTTAATCGCTCCCAACGATCCGGATTTTGGGTTAAAAACTTAAGTCTAAGCTTTTTTAATGCGTTATACATTTCTATATGGTGAAATGAGCTGCAATTTTTTAATTTTTTCGACGATGCAGTTTTGTTACATTATTCTCATTGTGTTGGAAATTGCTTCATTGCTTCACTATCTATGCTTTACGCATGATTTTTTCTTTCCTCTTTGATTTTTTCCAACACGTCAAGAAAATAAAATATTTGTCCATGAAGATGATCTCAAAACAACAATAGTGGAAAGACAACGAGTAATGAGAAAAGTAATGTATACCATGTTCTTAAAAAGCACAGGTCTGGACAGAGCCATTAACCCCTTGGGGATGAGCGACACGTATATGTGCCGCAAAAAGGCTTAAGAATCCTTGTTCATTCCCACCAGTAAAATTTAACTGTAAAATTTGCCTTATTTAACAGGAGCTTTTTCTTGATTTAATAAGCCACAAATTACTGTACTTAAAAACCGTTGACAGAATATTAAGGGTGATTTCAACTGTTCTGCTCAGCAAGCACAAAACGTTTTAACACATTTGCAAATTCATTTTTTGACAGAGATATATAAAATTGGGAGGCCTGACTATGGAAGCGATTACAAATTGAACTTAGTTTTCCATTTTATCATAATTCAATTACCTACTCCGTTATGAGTGATTTCGATAACATGATCACATGCTTTTCTTCGTTTGCAAGACTAGTTTTTCTGCTTTCGTCGGGAAATGCGGTTAAATTCGCGCACTTTTACTGCTTGTTCTAAAAAATCTATTGCGTTTGCAAAAAAACAGAAAAATGAGTGCAATTCGATAGTTTCTGAACAACGCCTGCTAGTTTCAAGCATTTCCGACCAAAATTAAACTAAAGCTTATGTCACAAAGTTGCCCTTTTTGATTTAAGAACACCCTTAAAAATTTCTTAAAAGGCTTCCATCGCGAAGAGGTTAAGCTAAAGAGTCAGAAGACAATTACATTCAACTGGTACACCACTAAATATTTCCTAGAAATTCTTCCAGAAGTGAACGATAGAGGATTATTGATTTGCCACGACAATACATCTTCTCATTTCTGTAAGGATTACAATCGCATTTCTTGAGCAAAATGCATGAAACTATGATAAATTATTTACTCTATCCTCTTGATCTTGCTATATTTGATTTTTGGCTATTTTTAATAAAATTTACGTGGATGCTGTTTTTATTCTGAATATGATATTGAAGATGAAATTGATGAGGCTGTTTGGTTTATTTTGTGACGGCCGATTATCTACTCGAGGGATATAGGCTCCTGGGAGAGTACCCTTCGTGGGGGGGGGTCTTTCTACGTGATCCTAACCCGTATTTACGCAAGGTTCGATGAAAACCACGAAAACTCCGAACAGTTAGGCCGACGGTCGCGATTGGGTTCGAACTTAGCGTCTGCCGTCTACCAGTTACGAGGTCAGAACCTCTCGGCCACTGGTGGGGCTGATGAGACTGTAAAAAATATTTTTTATCTATTCCGAGGAAGGGATGGTTTTGGGATGGCTTTATTTATTATTTGGAAGACTCATCTACAAAAATGCATTTTGTCTTAAAGGGAACTACTTTGAACGTTTCAAATTGATAAGTTTAAATTGTATCTGAAAAATTTCAGTATGATCCTCGTATGTTGTTAGGTTTAAAAAAAACCTGCAGTTTCATTCAAGTAAAAAGATGATTTTTCGTACTGCAAATTCATAATGCGATAATACAAATAGTGATACATGAGACAAATTTAATATAAAAAAATATGTTTTCACATTGTATTAATCTTTTATAATATAAACAACAGATTTCGCAAAATTTTGTTAGTCAAAACATTGTACTACATGTTAAAAGTAATGATTTGAGGTAATGCACATTTTCATTTATACGTTATATTGATTTATTTTTCTAACGATTAGTTAAGAAATAATTTTAGCTGTGTTTCACTATGCCATCAATATTACTCAGATAATTATTTCCCATTTTCAACCATTTTAAAAATATATCTAACTAAACACAACATGCGAGTTTGGAAGAATCCTGTTATTGTACTCTTGAGTTTGAAAAATTGGTAAAAGTATTTAGGTTTATTACGCTTAGTGCATTCTTTTATAATGCTGATTGCATTCTTTTATAATGCTGATTGCATTCTTTTATAATGATGGTTGCATTCTTTTTAAAATGAACTTTACCCTTACAAAATTTTTCAAGTGTGAAGGAATTTTCGGAAAGTATTGTCCTAGAAAAAATATTTAAGTAAGTTTGTATATGTTGTTGCACTTAACTTGTGCAGATACTGAAAAAAAAAATGTTTAAGACAATTTTAGTCAGCCCTCACCTCTTGAAGAATGCTTGGGCAAACTGCACACCCATATGTAATTTCGTCCGGGAGCTAAACTATTTACTAATAGACTTCTTATTTTATTATCATATTCATTTCAAGGTTTTATCCCGGTATAAACTTTTCTACAATTTATTTATTAAATAAGTGTTGTTTTTAATAAATATTTTCCAGATATTTCATACTATTTCTCGAAGAATTTTTATTATAACTTGTTTTAAAGTTATAAGTGAAAATATTTCATTTGTGTTTATTCTTACATATAAATCAAGCTTCAGCTTAATATTGTAAACTATATTTTAAGCTTTTTCATTACTCGAGCATCAGCTTTCAAATTTAAATTGCAGCATTTTTCTTCTTCATCCCTAAATTTATTTGTTTGTTTGAATTTATTCCTCTGATAATTGTAATTTAAAACTGCAAAATCTATACATTTCTCGTTAATGATATGGAAAAGTTGCATTTCCTATATAATTTTTGTTTAGCTAAACAAATTGCCTAAACTGTTTTAGCTAATGAAACGCCATCTTTTGAATGATAGATAAGTATTGCTTTATTCTGTCTAATTATGGAATCCTAAATACTTCTTTCTGTTTACATCCATTTTACAAAAATCAAGCTACTTATCAAAACAGAAATTCGAAGCGAGATTTTTAAGTTGTATCTTTTGTATTTTAATGAAGTTGTTTTAAAGAGCATCTTATTACCATACAGATTTGAAACAGGTAAACAGCGTGCAAATATATACGGTTAAGAAATATCTACGGGTTTCATTATTATACTGAATAACTTATTGAATTTTACAGAAAAGGTCATTATAAAATAGTTTATATAATTGGAAGCTTTAAGTAACTTTTAAAACGTATGTCTTCTTTTTGAATATTTGCTGTACCTTTTTTATTTATATTTAAATTACATTTAAGCGTTTATTTTTAAGCATCTGTTATAATCTATGAAAGATTATATGTCGATGTGAGCAATATGCTCCTCAGTATAGTAAGTTTTAGTCCTTCTTTAATACTTTCTAATAAACAAAACTGAAAAGTGTTTCAGAAATTCGTGAACTAAATTAGCCTATTCGAGCTCTAAATCTTATAAATATACTTAGATTTCCATTTAATTTTTATGTTATATTGAGGTTTAATAAGGTACCCTGGGGTAATAACGCCACGTTAAGGTTCTACCAATTTTCACGGCTCAGTTTTAGATTGTATTTTTCAAACAAATATATGATTTGATACAGCAACTCATTGACTATCTCTATAAAAAAAAAGTAATTTAACAGATATGTATTCATAAAATGTAATGGCGTGATTTCTTGACCAATGCTATTTGGCGTTATTACCCACCTATATGGGTAATAACGCCATGCAAACAAAACTATGAAATAAGATGGAATAATGGCATGTAGATTGCCCAATTCTAAAAATACAAACTCTACAAACTTAGAAATTGACAGATTGCATTCTAAGCTATTGAAAATGTTCAATGTTTTGTGAAAGTGCAAGGAAAATAAAGGTGTGGTGTGTGTGTGTGTGGGGGGGGATGAGGCAAAAGAATATCAGACCGTGAGCTACTTTTTGCTTAAAAAGGACCGCTTAAATAGAATTATTAGAAACATTGCACAGTTTTAACTGTGTTTATTTGAATCAGTATTTAGGATGTAGCTCGGCCATTGTAGGGAATCAACCGGGGTATTAATGCCAAGGATTGGCGTTATTACCCCGTTATAGTTATTGCGCTGTATATTTTAAATTACAAATTATCTCGAGAAGATATCCAAAATCTTCAACAACATTTTGAAAGTCCATAAAATATACTACAAATTTATGTAATTAACAAAGTACTTTCGGATAAAAAAAAATAGTTTTCACATCATACAAAACGTATCTCGGAAATTTTAGATCAAGCGTTAATTTTAGTTGCTTGTAAAAACAATAAGACCTAAAAATGAAACAAATTAACTTGAAGCTGTTTTTTGCGATTTATGAGACTCAAAGCCCTTCTGCGCAGAGCACATGGGTGTCATTTACCAGATTATTCATAATTATGCAAAATATTAGCACTTGGCGTTATTACCCCGCCTTGCGTTATTACACCAGACCACCTTATATAATCTTCCCTACTGAAAATGATGTGTGTAGCATACTACATGGGCTGAAAAGTTCCGGGGCTAACAATAAAAAAAAACGTTTTCTTTGTCAAAAATTGATTTTATTCTTCAACATAATTTCCTTCCAGAGTGATACATTTCTTCCAGCGATCTTCTAACATTTGAATATCTTTCATGTAGTAAGATTTGTCAAGGTCTTCAAAATATGCATCAGTTTTGCAATGACATCCTCATTTGATGAAAATTTCTTCCCCTTAAGCCTTCTTTTTAAGTTATGAAACAAATTATAGTCGTTGGGGTTCAGATCTGCAAATCATAATTTAATTCATTCAATTTTTCCATCGTTTTCATTGATGTGCGAGCCGGTGTGTTCTTTTGGTGAAACAGCACTTAACAACACTAACATGACCACCACTCGTGAAAAAAGGGCCGACGAATCATGAAACTTCGATATAAGTCATTCGAAAGTTCGTTCTTATAAAACATAATGTGGGAATTTGACTAATGCAGCCATCTAGTGATGAGTAAAATGTTGAGCGTTCTGTAAAATGTGTTTTGACTTGCTTGACCTTAGTTCGGATGGCAGCATAAATATTTGCGAACTATTAAAAATTTTTCGTATTTCTAATAATATGCTGTTTTTTGATAAACATATATAGTTGACTGGTTGAGACTTAGTGACGTACCATGAAATGACGATCGTGTCATTTTACATTCGTAGATTTTAAGTTCACTTTTCAGGAATTATTATTATAATTATTTTGATAAATTATTCTTTCTTCAAAAGTAAAAAAATAAAAGTAAATGGATGTTTGTTTAAAAATACCATGTTGAATGAAATTAAATTAGGTGATGAAAACTAATTTGCTCTATTTGTAAAAAAGGGCTTCACGTGCTTTGTTTAGCAAACCATAATTACAAAGAAAACTCTTCAATTATATTTTCCTTACTTCTCTCAAAGAAATAAATCAGATGCAAATTAATTTGATAAATCGCATTTTTATCTGTTGTTTAACAGAATATTATGTGATCCAATTCATTAACTATATTTTTTTTTTGGGGGGGGGCGTACAGCCAAACGCATTCGCATTTTGGCTTATATGCACATGCACAAGATTCTTCCGCACTCAAACGGTTAATTTCAGTTCACTTTTACATTTTACTACGCTGTTTTGCTTCTGACGCGTTGTCTTATTTAAATATACTTTAGTTAATAGCCTAGTATTACAATAAACATTAATTTTTCTCCAAGATGAAATAATAGCGATTTCTGTTTCAACTAGTATGAAACAAGTACAGTTTATTTGTAAATATTGCGGAATATGTTCATTGTTGCGTAGTTTAAAAGTTAGAACTTAAAAATCCTTTTTGTAGCTTAAAAAACATAAAGGAAAAAACCATACTGCGTCATAAATAATTTCTTTCGCATAAAGAAAAAAAAAATAGATATGTATTGAAAGCTTTTAAATTGGAGTAATAGTTATCAACATCTTGCACATTTCATCATAACCTTATGTTCGGAATTTATTCTACATTTTAATGTTTAGCATTATAAAAGCGTTGGTTGGGAACGGAATAAGATGCTTATTGGTGCTTTGACAACTTTTATATCTGAGATTCCCTTTTCTTAGTTCTGAAATGTTTTAACTATTTTTTACTTTTGTTACGATGTCAGCAAAAATGTTTGTGAAATGTTAAATCATTTCGTTATTTTAGTAGTATATTGATTTTCCGATTTACGTGTTTGGTTGTAAAATGGTAAGGAATGTATGACACTTGGCATGCCTTTGTATGACATGAAGATCTCGGAAAAGTAAGGAAAAAATAAAATGAAAAGTTGAGTGATTTATGTTTTTTTACCTTTGGGGAAAATAAGTTTTGGTTAATATTTTTTTTTTCCTTTGAGAATGGAAAAAATGACGTTTGTTTAAATATACTATTTTTTTTAATGTTTTTTTAACGTTTGAACAAGGAACAATAAAATGTCATATATTAAAAAATTGAAATAAAAATCTCTACTAACTAAATAAAATCATCAAAATTATAATGCAGCACCAATTTAAATGTTTACATGTTTTTTTTTAGTTAACCGTTTCAGTGTTCTGTCCCTATCGTAACTAGAATAAACTGGTTTAGTGACATTTAAAATAACAAATTGCACGTCAGTCATAGCAAATGAGGTGCGTTCGTACTACAACGAATTTTCCACAATATGCAATACGTCGGATACAGTGTCGTATCCGAAATCTTTTGTATAAATACTATATGCTTTTTATTATATAGGAATTAATTTGTTGTAAATTTCAGCAGTATATATGATATTAAACACCAATAACACCAATTTCATTAAATGGAAAATAGTTTAATGTATTTAAAATGGAAACAATGTTTCCCCCTATACCATTATGTAAAGGAATACTTTTGTGTGACTCTGTAAATTAATAAAAAATATTCTTTACACCACAGATTGTACAGAATATATATTTTAGTATATATTTCATAAATATGAATTGTATTATGTTCGAAAGAGTGTAACGTCATTAAAATGCACTTGAAACTATTTTTTTCTCATTGACCGTATAATGTAACTGAATACTTTTGATTGTCATTGTAATTAAACTGAACATCCGATTTTCATAAAATTTGAAATCACTTGACAAAATTTTCTAATAATTATGTATTTAAAATCTCAAACGATTCGGTTGGGTAGTTTTTGCATCGTTATGTGCAGACAGACAGACGAACGGACTGAAAGACGACTATGGGTGCTATATATTTACGTAATTACGAACGCACCTAAAAAGGATTATCCAAGTAAAATATTTTCTTTATTAAATGCAAATAAAATGAATGAAACTTTGAAAAAATAAATTTCTTGGATATTAAAAATTTAGAGAAAACGATATAAACTTTATATCGCATATGTGTATCTTTCAAATGTCGATTATTTATGAATGATAAATATTAATGGAATGCTTAATTTTAAGAACTCCAGATAACGTGAATTTTCGTACTTTCAAATCACAAGTAAAAAAAAAAAATGTTACAGGTTCAGCTAATTTGATGATTACGCACGTTTTAAGGAAAATAAATTATGTTTAAATTCAAATCCTACAAATCGGTCGTCCGCCATTAGTATTTTCAACTTTAACCTAATATCTTTCGTTTAATTCGTTTCGTAGATGCATCGAAAAGACAATGTTAATTTTTTTATAAAACAAGTTTACTCCGGTCTTAAGGTGCACCTGAAATTTTAAACTTCTAATGCACTGTAACAGTGGAGTAACAAGTATATATTTTTTCTGGGGAGTAATATTATATGGATATTTTTCTCCTTTTGGGATGGGGAGGAACTAATATGCATTTTACTACACGTGTTTTACACACATGTAATATATGAAACCGAATTTTATTTTATTTTTATATTACTTTACGATATTTAGTCATGCCGATTTTATTTTTAAACACATAATCTTTATTAAATATGTCAGTATATTATTATGTAATATCTTATATTTGTCGCAAAATGAAGTAATGTACCTTTCCATTTCAACTGGTATTAAAAGGAAACGCAGTTTATTTGTAATTATTATGACTTATTCTCATTTTTGCTTATTTTAAAAGTTAAAGCATAAATTTGCATATTGCCACCTTTAGAGAAAAAAAAAAGAGAAATTTCTTTGAACTCAAATGTAAATAATTTCACTTTTGCGTTGCATCTTTCTAAAATATATAGAAAACTATAAATCAGAAAAAGATCTTAGCAACATTTTTCTCACTTCAACATAAGCTCATGTTTCGAATTTATTTTATATTTTAATCTTAAGAAATGAAAGTGTTTTGAGGCGGAAAGAACTTCTTATTAGTGCTTTGACAACATTTATATCGCATTCCTTCTCCCCCCCCCCTTTCATCTTCTATAAATTGTTTTTAGCTTGTTTGAGTTTTGTTGAAATTCCAGCAAAAATATTTTTGAAATATTAAAACGTTTCGTTTTTCTAGCAATATATCGATTTTTCGATAAACTTGTTTGATTGAATACCGGAGGCTTTATAACATGACATGCATTTGTGTGAAATGAAAATCTTGTTTTTGTGCTTTTAAAGTCGTATGTTTTAAGAGCGTATATAAGAAAAAATCTGCAGTGATACGTTTTTTATCGCCTTTGGGAAACATAATTTTAGGATAAATCATTCTATTTTAGAAAAAAAAAAAAAAAAAAAAAAAAAAAAAAAAAACTCGTAGGATGTAGACTTTTACTATGTTTTTACGTATAAAGAGACAATACGTACAATAAAAAGTAAAAGAATAATTTTTCTATTTATATTATAAAGATAAAAGTTTCAGTGCGTAAGGCTAACGTTATTTTAATGTTGCTAATAGTAGATGATTAAATTAAGCCATTTGTTGATTTTTACTGCAATTTTTTAAACTTATAAATACAAAACATTTTCAATTTTTACACTGTCGAATAGAGAAAAAATGTACTAAATACAATTTGTTTGAAAACTATATCGCAATTTATTTGAAAACTGTATTGCCATTTGCTATTTTTTTAATTATTTTTCAATTTTATGTTTTTATACTCAATCTCTTTCACGCGCAGATGAAAATTAAAGATAAATTTATTTACACTTAACCCTATATCTACCAATGTCAAATGGCAAATGGCACATTTTAAATAATTTCGATTTATGGTTTTCATTTTTAATTTTTAGATTGTGACAATTAGAAATTTTTTTAAATACATTACTGACTTTTTTATGCTAATTATATTAAAAAGTTAAGTGCAAAATGAATATAAATCAAAACTTTAAAAAGGTTTAATATAACACCGGCAGAAATATTTTTCATAAATAGCTGATCATTTGATTCCAACATATGTTTTATAAAAAAATTAAAACGTTCATCAATCATTAAAGAAAACAATGAAATATAACTTAAACAGTAACAATAGTTTATAATTATTACGGATTATTATTATTCGAATTTGTCACTTATTTTAAAAGTTAAAACATAAAAATGTATATTCCGACTTTTAAAAAAAAAATGACAAATTTTTTTTGAACCCAAATGTAAATAATTTAACTTTTGTGTCTTTTCAAAATATATTAAAAATATTAAACTGGAAAAATATTTAGTCAAATTTTTCGTTACCAACATAAGCTCATGTTCCGAATTTATTTTATATTTTAATCTTCAGCAACGAAAGCGTGTTTTGAGCAGGAATGAACTTCCTATTAGTCCTTTTGCAACATTTATACCACCCTCCCCATTCCGTTATTTCTTTTATAAAATGTTTTAGCTTATTTGAATCTTGCTGAGATGTCAGCAAAGCTGTTCGCGAAATGTTAAAATGTTTCATTTTTCTAGTAGTATATCGATTTTTCGATAAACTTGTGTGGTTGAATACCGGAGGCTTTATGACATGACATGCGTTTGTGTGACACGAAAATCTCGCTTTTGTGCTTTTAGATTCATATGTTTTAAGACCGTATATAAGAAAAAATCTGCAGTGATATGTTTTTTATCGCCTTTGGGAAATAGAATTCTTAGATGAATCATTTATTTTTGGAAAGAAAAAAGCACATAGAATTTATAATTTTTGTATGTTTTGACGTGACAATAAATAAAGAGATTTAGAAAAAAGTAAAAGAATAAATTTTCTAGAAAAAACATCCGATAGAATTTAACTTTTTGTGTAATTTCATGTGACTGTATAGAGATTTTTAAAAAAGTAAGAGAATAAATTTTTTATCTATATTATAAAGGATGAAAGTATCCGTGCGTAACGCTAACGCCAATTTGACGGTGACAACGGCAGGTGATAAAATTTAACTTTTATTAAGTTTTATTGCAATTTTTTAAAATTTTCCAATTTCTCATATTTTTAATTTTTACATCGTCGAGTACAGAAAAAATATACTTCCAAATGCAATTTGTTTAAAAACTACATCACAATTTATTTGAAAACTGTATTGCAATTTTCTCATTTTTACTGTTTTTTTTTTAAATTTATTTTCAAGAATCAATTTTTGAAAATCTATTTCTATCGATATTATAAAGACAAAAGTCTCAATGCGTAACACTAACGTTATTTTAACGTTGCTAATAGTCGATGATTAAATTAAACCATTTGTTGATTTTAATTTCAATTTTTTTAATTTGTAAGTACAGCACTTTTCCAATTTTTACACTGCCGAATAGAAAAAATATGTACTAAATGCAATTTGCTTGAAAACTATATCACAATTTATTTTAAAACTATATTGCAATTTGCTGATTTTTTAAAAATTAATTTTCAATATTGATATTTTTTAATCAATCTCTTTCACGCGCACATGAAAATTAAAGATAAATTTATTTTGTTTACGCCTAACACTATTTCTACCAATGTCAAATGACACTTTTTAAAAAACTTCAGTTTATGATTTTTAATTATAATTTTTAGATTGTGTCAGTTAGAAATAATTTTTAATAAGCTGCAGACTTTTTTTAATGCTTATTGCATTCTAAAGTTAAGAGCAAAATAAACATAAATCAAAACTTTAAAAAGGTTTAATTTGACACTGGTATAAATATTTATCCTAAATAGCTGATTATTTGATTCCAACTTATATTTAATAAAGAAATTAAACTATACAACAACCAATAAAGAAAATAGTAAAATATAATTTAAAAAAAAAACAATAATTTATAATTATTACGGATTATTATTATTAGAATTTGTCGCTTGTTTTAAAATTAAAAACATAAAAATTTATATCCCGACTTTAAAAAATGACAAATTTCTTAGAAGTCCAATTTAAACAAGTTCACTTTTGTGTCCTTCCGAAATATATAGATAACTATTAAACGGAAAAAAAAATTCTTAGCAACATTTTTCTCACTCCAACTAAAATACATGTTCCGAATTTATTTTATATTTTAATCTTCAGCAACGAAAGTGTCTTTTGAGGCGGAATGAACTTCCTATTTAGTGCTTTAGCAACATTTATGCCCACCCTCCCCCGGGTTGTCTTTTGTAAAATGTTTTAGCTTTCTTGAGTTTTGCTGAGATGTCAGCAAAACGGCTTGCGAAATGTTAAAATTTTTCGTTTTTATAACAGTATATCGATTTTTCGATAAACTTGTATGGTTGAATACTACAGGCTTTATGACATGATATGCATTTTCATGACATAGATTCATATGTTTTAAGAAAGAAAGAAAGAAGAAACTGCAGTGATATGTTTTTTACCGCCTTTGGGGAATAGAATTCTTAGATAAAACAGTTTGTTTTATTAAATTATTCTTTTTAAAGAAATAATTATTTTATTAATAATTATTTCTTTAAAAAGGAAAGAAAAAAATTTTTTTGTATGTGTGCATATATGTTTGTGTGTTTTCATATGAGAATAAAGTGATTAGAGAAACGTAAAAGAATGATTTTTTTTTTGTATTATTAGGCTGAGCAAACAGTTCTGAGAAATTTTTAATCTAATAGTCATCAGAATTTGTATCGTATATAGGAGCGCTAGTGGTGTATCTATGGGAGTTCAGAAATATCAGTCCAGATGTGGCTCCATCTGATTATGGCGTTTTTCGATCAATGCAACACTTTCTCAAGAGCTGTCGATTTGAATCCTTTAATGAAATTGAAGAAATCGGTTAAGAATTTTTCGATTCCAAGGAACTATCATTCTATTTCCAGCAAATCTGGAATCTGACAGAACGATGGCAGAAAGTCGTGGACATGATGGTCTCTACTTTGAAGAATAGTCCTTATTGCTTTTATTATTAATTTTTTCTTAACAACGTAACTTTCCGAATTTTCTAGAAATTTTTGCTCAGTTTAGTAATCATTAAACGAAATCTACGATTGCTATTATTAGCCTTTTGTGGCACACATCTTTTTTCGATCACTCATTACACTAATTTTTTTTTTCAGTTATTTTAAAATAATTTGGGATAAAAATAAAGTAAATTTTGTACTTATTACTGAACAAAAACATTTTGTTTATTAAAAGTAGATAAATTAGTTGATAATCACAAAAATGTTGTTAAAAAATAATTTCTTTAAATTTTAGAAATATCAAAGAATTTGTAAATCTTATATCAAATTCATTCTGAACTTAGTTTGAATCGCACAGGGTAAAGCTGCCAATCTATGTAGTTTATATCTCCTGTGTCTATCGGTAATTAGAATTACTATTGCTTAAAGTTACAACTTCATCCATAAATTTTTACATTTGACATATAAACATATATGGTACTAGTCCAGTTATGTTAAAGATCTGTTTCTGGAAAGATTGGAACATGGTTTAAACAAGTATCTACTAGAATAGAAGACTAATTTTGAAAATTATGCTGGCTATTTTCTATTATTTTGACACAGAAAATTATTTCATTTTTTCCATAGTTTCCTTTTAATGTTTTTGGAAGCCAATATGGTAATCTCTGATCTGATGGTTGCTTTATAAGGAATGCAAAAATTACAGGGCAATTTAATAAATAATGCAAAAAAGTTGACTTATGACAACATGCACAACGTGGAGATAGGAGTTTTAAGGAAATTTAAAAGGGAACTGTAGTTAGTTGCAAACAAATATAGATTCCTGAGCAGGATGTACTTGAGGGTATACGCGGGTATGCATCGTATATCCTTTGGATTTTTTAAAGGAACACCGTATACCTTCTGTTTTTTAAGAAAGCCATAGTATATACACTTTAGGGTGTACCTTTTGCCTAGAGCTTATACCCTGGGTTTTTTCTACGGCTGCATCACTGTTCCTGTGGCCAAACTTCAGTAAGCGGAGTTCAGAAACTTTTAATAATAAATAATAAGTATCTCTCCTCAATATTCTATTCACTTGCCCTTTCTGAAGTATTTCTTGTTTCGGATTATTTCTTTTAAAATGAAGGTGTGAATGGGAAAAAAAAATCTGTAGAGATATATCAATTATTTATGTAACTGCTTTTGTGAAAAGATCTGCGACTTTATTTCCGTGAACATCAGTTTATTTTACTGAAATGAATAAAATATTCTTGTCTGATTTTAGGAAATTGAATATTCGTGTTATAAAATTGCTCCAATTTTATTATAAGAAGAGGAATCATAGGTGACGTTTACGAGATATTATAATTTGTTTTTCCTGCCCCATTAGATCTACAAATACATAACAGACAGCAATAAATTTTATTTATTTATTTGTTTATTTATTTTTTGATATTTTGCTGCATTATTTTGCTTTTTTAAACATGTCTTCTTAGTTAAATACATGCTTGTAAACAACATAGCATTATACTTTAGTTGCGTTATATAATAAAACAGCACTTATCTCTATTACAGAAAAATAAATTTTTTAATTATTACTGATTAGCCCTGAATCAATTGTTTAAAAATTACAGTATAAAAAATCATTTTACAGCGTTAGAAGACAAGAAAAAGTTTTTTTTGGATTTAAATGTAATTAATTTCTTTTTTTCGGACCTGATAACAATATGTACATGTTAAATATTACAAATTATCATCTAAATTAAATTTTAAAACAATTTTCAAACAGTATGAATTTTATATTTAAAACAACAAATTATTAAATGAAGCAATTATAAATGAAGATTTAAACAAGATCCAGACACTTGTAAATGAAGTTTTAAATAAGTTTCAAACATTATAAATTTTAAATTTGTAAAAAGGAATAATATGAACAGGAACTTGAACACATAAAAAACATGGAAAATAGAAAGATTTGTAACTGACAAACTTTGTAATTAAAGCATTTTAACAAATGAAAAATGACACACATACAATATACGTATAAAATTAAAAAGAAAAAAATACTTAGCACCATTCTGCACACTCCATCACAATCATATGTTCCGAATTTATTTTACATTTTAATCTTCAAAAATGAAAGCGTCTTTTAGGCCACAATAAACTAAGTACCTATTAGTGATTTGGGAACATTTATACAAGTTCACACACCCCTCCCCCCACCTCTTTTCTTAGTTACTTAAAATGTTGTTAGCTCGCGAGACACTGATTTTTGTTGGATTGTCAGCAGAAATGTTATTGAAATGTTAAAATATTTCGTTTTCTTGTGGTATATTGATTTTTTGGTAAATCTCTATGGTTGAAGGGTAGATGCTTTGTGATAGACTGTTCGTTTATATGACGTGGAGATTTTTTTTCTATTTTTAGATAGATGGATTTTAAGAGTTAAAATACAACAATAATAGTAAGAAAAAGAAGAAATTTGAAAACGAAACTTTTATTATTATTTGTACTTTCGGGAAAAAACTTTATTAATGAAATATTCTTTCGTATGAATAAAAGAAAAAAAATCTCTGCTCGTTTTAAAAAAATCATTTTGTTATGTTTTTTGTGTTAGGCCATGAATAATATGGCAATACTTAATATGACAATTAAGGGTCTTTGGTATGAAATGAGAGATAAAATCTCTGCTCGTTTATAAAAAAAATATTTGGTTATTTTTTAGTATTAGTGCATGAATAATACAGCAATAATCTTTGTGGTTTTTCATCTCCAAAGATTTATCAAGTTGTATATCAATGTGTATGACATACACGCATTTATTAAGATGGTCTAGAAGTACTTTCGATAATTCTAGAAGCTTTAAAATTAATTTAATAGGTATTCTTTAATGTTTCCTGCAGGCAAAATAAAGATAGGGGAGGATAAAGGGGCTCGAACATTTTTCTCTAATCTTTTATCTCAATTTATAAGGAAATGTTAAACTATCCATATTATTTACAAAACTAAACCAATGTGGACAATATTTACAATCAAATAATTTCTTGTAATTTCTTGTTTTAATGTTAAATTTTTGTCTCCAAGTGTAAAATTAAGAGGGTATCCTAATTAAAAAAACTTTTTATATTATTAAATGGAAATAAATCAGATTACAGAAGTTATTTGTGGGCTGTTTTCGTTTGAGAAGCTATTTCTCAAATTATTATTTGACTTGGATGTTTGATGTTTGTTGAATTTCACTTTAAACGAAGGTCTCGGTCTGTTTCATTTTTATGCGAAAATATTAATATCAACGAACTGCAACAAATAAACGAACAAAAATGGATGGAAGACAACGAAAATTTTATGTAGGCAAATTTTCGTCCATTACACGTAAATGACCAGTTTACTTTTGCTTCTTACATTTAAATATTTAGCGACATTGAACATGTTATATGTATTATATAAAAAAAGGAAAAAAACCGGGAGTGAATATTTTTGAAGACATAATTTCTAGTGGCATATTAATTTTTCGATAAATTTCTGTGGTTAAAAGGTAGAGGCTTTGTGAAAGACTGTTCGTTTTTATGACGTGAAGATCGCTTTTTTCTGCTTTTAGATTGATGGATTTTAAGAGTTGGAATACGACAATAATAGATAGAAAAAGTAGAGACAGGAAATGAAGAAACTTTCATTATTATTTGTACTTACGAGAAAATACTTTATTAATGAAATATTCTTTTGTATGAATGAATGAAAAAAAAATCTTTGCTCGTTTAAAAAAAAAAAAAAAAAAAAAAAAAAATCATTTTATGTTTTTTGGGTTAGGACACGAATAATATGGCAATTCTAATGTGGCAGTAAAGGGTCTCGAATCCTTTATTTCATTTGGAAAAGGGAATAATTGTAAAATATAAGGAATTATTAAATTATCCATATTTCATGCAACGTCATATTCACAATTAAATAATTTCTTGCAATTTCTTGTTTTAGTTTTTATAATATTTTGTCTGTAAGAGTAAAAATTAAAAGGGTATCCCAATTATAAAAAAATATTTATTAAATGGAAATAAATAAGATTACAGAAGTTATTTCTACATTTTTTTTGTTTGAGAAGCTATTTTTTTAGGTACGTTCGTAATTATGTAAATACGTAGCACCTATTGTTGACGCTCAGTCCGTTTGTCCGTCTGTCTGTCTGTCCGTCTGTCCGCATATAACAACGCAAAAACTACCCAACTGAATCGTTTGAAATTTAAAATAGATAATTATAACATAATTTTGTCGAGTCATTTCAAATGTTATGAAAATCGGATGGATAGATCAATTACAGGGACATTCAAAAGGATTCCGTTACATTACGGTCAATAGGGAAAAAAAATTTAAATGCATTTTAATCGTTTGAAATTTAAAACATATAATTATTGCGTAATTTTGTCGTGTCATTTCAAATGTTATGAAAATCGGATGCATAGATCAATTACAGGGACAATCAAAAGTATTCCGTTACATTACGGTTTATGGGGAAAAATGTTTCAAATGCATTTTAATGGTGTTACACTCATTCGAACGAAATAAAATTGATATGCATCTATAAAATACATATTATGATATACATTTTGTATAATCTGTTTTGCAAAGAATATTTGTTATTGATTTACAAGGCCACACAAAAGTATTCCATTGCATAATGGTATAGGGAGAACAATGTTTGATGAGCGTTTTAATTGTAATTATTTACAATTTTAGGAGATTGCTATATGAGAGTGATATTTTTAAAACTATGTTATCGTACGAACGCACCTCATTTGCTACGCTTCACGTGCAATTTCCAACTTGTTTAATTCAGAATCAGACTTCGATGTTTAATGTGGGATGAATTTCGCTTTAAAAGAAGGTCCTGGTCTGTTTAACTCTTACATGTAGTAGTAGACAGCAATAAATAAACCAGTTAAAAATGGTTAGAATACACAAAAAACTTTATATTGATGAAATACATTTAATTACACATGATTGACCTACTAACTTCCTCTCCTTAGATTTAAATATTTGGTGACATTGACCATATTATATATGTCTTTGAGAAGAAGGACTGAGAGTGAACATTTTTTGGTAGAGGCTGTAAATCATACTTGAATGTCTAACTAAAATTGCTGGTGAGATAATAACTAGGAATGTATTAGGTGCTATTTTTCTCTTCATCAAACTCTTTTTTTACATTTATTTGTTAAAGCCGTGATTTTTTATTTTTTACGTCCATCTTTCTGATTTTGAAAATAATAGCTCATATATTTACTTTTTTGCTATTTTTCACTTTAGATAATAGTAATAATAATAGTAATAAAACTGATAATTTGCTGTTTGCTAAAAAAAAGCTGCATTTTTTGTTTAAAAATATATTTACATGCAATATTTATTTCACATCTCTATGTTATCTTTTACACTACTAGGGGTGCTTCGCCCCCCTGCTCGCTACGCTCGCCAACCCCCGCGTAATTGCTTCGCGATCCCGTCTGGAATCGCGAAGCGATTCCAAGTTGTAGGCTACCCCTGCTTGCTGCCAATAACCCATCGTATGAATAAGCAGTTGCAGACCTTCAAATGATGTGTCACACAACTGGTGTTGTAAAGAAATTGAAAATGTGCCCCCCCGGGGGCAGAGTGGGGGGGGGTTGACACACAAGACATCCATAATATGAATAAGCAGTTGCAGACCTTTCAAATCATGTGTCACACGACTGGTGTTGTAAAGAAATTAAAAATGTGCCCCCATGGGGGGCAGAGTGGGGGTGACACACAAGGCATCCATAATATAAATAAGCAGTTGCAGACCTCTCAAATGATATGCCACACGACTGGTGTTGTAAAGAAATTAAAAATTTGGCGAAATATTACAGTTATCGCCAAGTTGGTGTCGTTTTTGACGACTAATTTTGGTCACCAAATTTGGCGATATATCACCAAGTTGGCGACAAACTTGGCGATTCTTGGCGATGGTAACCTTTTCCTCTTTATGGTAACTCATACGGCAATGCATAGACGGAGCCCTTTCCTGATTGGTCTATTCGACTCATGGAAGGAGTGGTCCGCCCGGATTCGTTATTTCCGGAAATTTTACACATCAGCATCATTCTAGGAGTCATTCCTTTTAAGGCTAGTTTTTTTTTTTACTATAGAAGGATTGTTGCCAATTCTAAGGCAAATGAAAAGATTCCCTTTTTTGCAGTAAAATTGTTTTCATTTACATATTTAAAAAAAAGGAAAAGAACGTTAAAATAATTAATTCATTAATTTGCATTAAAAGCTATAATACAAAAGAAAAAAAAGAAAATAGTTTAAATATTTAAATAAAAACAACTCTAACAAATCCAATTGTAACAGACATTTGTTAAACATAAGACATTTAAGTTTATTATGTCAAATATTTTTAACAAATGCCATTTTTTATGCTGTTTTCTTTCTTAAATGTGTTTCTCAATTAAATATATACCTTATTAACACCTTAAGGGTCCTGTCCTTGCCCACAAAGACACTCGGGATCAAATGCTATTCCTATGGGGAGGCATGTTTCTAATAAGTCTCTCAAATGTTGACATTTTTAAATATTTTTTGCATTGGATAGCTGAAGTCGCGCTCGAGATCGTTCCTCGATTACTTTTCCGATTTTGGTCGTAGATATTTTTTTATAAAGTTACTTTCACTTTCAGAACCGGTTTTGAAAGAGAAAGTAGGTTGTTGTTTTTAACACGTTGAGCGAAACGTCAGTCACCAGTGAATGACACTGTGTAGATTGTGTAACGGGAATCTTATTTCGCGGCCCAAATGGATAGACACACAAAATAAACTAGGCACTCAACTTGTTAAACCGATTTTGTGATATACCAGTTTAGAATAGTGAAGAAAAATGCATTAATATTAAACATTTCATCTTGTTTATCTCAAAATCCTGTTTTATAAACTGGACGATTGATTTTCTTCATTTTTTATTTTTAAAAAATGTAGTACTCTTTTTTTTGTTTGAGTTTTTACCATCAAAAAGTATAATTTGGATTGATTAATTATTTTTTTCACCCTCGTAAAAAAATAAATAAATAAATAAATAACAGACGAAAAATATTACTTTTATGTTCAAATGACTGTTATTTTGCTATTCATTTCACATGAAAAAACAAAAAGTTAGCCCTAAATTACATTAAAATCTTAATCCTAAAATTTTCATCAAATACCAGATTGCAGCGTGCAGATTGCAGCGTCAATCTGTATTTTTGACTAAATAAATGAATTATAAACCTGAATTTGGAGATATCAGGCTGTATTATCCGAATCCGAATATTCTGCCTAAAGTCACACTTCATTCATTTAAGTGAAAGAAAATTATTTCATATTTGAATTTCAGGTCAGATTATACCGACCGGAATCCGAAAATTCTACCTAAAGGCCCCAATCTGACACACTTCATTTTGAAACTGGCCCAAAATGGAAGAAAATTAATTTATGTTTAAATAAAATTAAGGAAAAGTTGTCTAAAATTACATATCTAATATCAAGGTTATTATTATTATTATTTGTACAAAGATGTACATAATCGCTAATATTCAAATGTATAGTTTTTTCAATCCAAAAATATTTAGGAATTCTTTAATTAAGAAAATCAAGTGAATCTGTATGCTTATCTAAAGAATAAAAACACAACTCGAACTTTATCCGTAGGTAGTCGAGTGCGGTTAAAATCCGATTACTTGATCCGATTCAGGATTTCATTTCAAATATAAAATCTGTTTATTGTAATGTGCTCGACAACCCCTAAAATTTGCCCAATGAGCTTTGAATCACACATATTTCTATTCCAAATTATCTAACGAAGAAGCTTGATTACAGTTGTGTGAAACGTTCATTCTCCCTTCTTTGGTCTTCAATTTTAAAAAGGTGAAACATAAAACACTATATTTTTGGAACAACAAAAAACTATGTTCTTTACGAAAAAAGAATAGAAAAGAATATTTCTGATATATATTTCTTTTTCAAATTATTTAACAATCAAGTTTAATTTATTTAAAACTTTTGCGTAGCGTTCATTTTTTTCCTCTTTCTTTTTCAATTTTAAAAGAATGAAATATAAAATACCATATTTTAGGAACAATAAAAAGCTATGTTGTTTTCGAAAAAAAGAATAGAAAGGTATTGAGCTGGAAAATTCTTAGTAAATTTTTTGTACATTCCATCACAAGCTTATGTTCCGAAAATATTTTATATATAAAGTTTCATCTAATGACAGTATTTATTGGGGTGGAAAAACCTCCTATAAGTGTTTTTTGTGTAACATGTATATTGGATTCTCCTCCGTCCTCTTTGAATCACTAAAATAATTTTATCTTTCTCGATATTTTATTTTAACAATGTTTTCGAAATTTTAAAATCTTTCCTTTTTTTCAGTTTATTGCTTTTCGAATAAACTTCCACGTTTGAATGATTACGACTTCATGACATATGCCATGCCTTTGTGGGACATGATGTGCACGCTTTTGTGTTTGTAAGAATGGAAAAAAAAATACAAATGATTGAGAGATTTATGTTTTCTGAGATTCGGCAAAATAATTTTAGAAAAAATATTTTTTCTAGAAGAAATGTATCAATAACTTTGTTTTTTAGAAGTTTCAGATTGCTTTACATCCATATACACTTGAAATGTTTAAACGACCTATTAGTGTTTTGTGTAACATGTATATTGGATTCTTCCCTGTCCTCTTTGATTCACTAAAATAATTTTATCTCTTCGATTTTTTTTATAATGTTTTTGAAATTTTAAAATATTCCTCCCCCCCAGTTTATTGATTTTCGAATAAACTTAAACGATTGGATGATTACGATTTCATGACACATGCTATGGCTTTGTTTAGCGCGATGATCTCGTTTTTGTGATTGTAAAATGAAAAAAAAAACATAAATATTTGAGTGATTTATGTTTTCTGAGCTTTGGTAAAAGTATTTCTGAAAAATCATTCTTTCCTGAAAGAAATATATCAGTAACTTTGTTTTTGCCGTTTCCGATGTTTTTTACATCCATATACACTTGAAGTGTAAAAACTAGCGATAAGTGTTTTGTGTAATATGCATATTGGATTCCCCTTTATCCTCTTTGATTCACTAAAAAAATTGTCACTCTACGTTTTCTTTAATGTTTTCGAAATTTTAAAATTTTTGCTTCCTTTCCCAGTTTATTGATTTTCGAATAAACTTCTACGTTTGAATGATTACGGCTGCATGACATATGCCATGCTTTTGTGTGGCAAGATGATCTCGTTTTTGTGATAATAAAGTGAAAAAAACATAAATATTTGAGTTATTTATGTTTTCTGAGCTTTGGTAAAAGTACTTCTGAAACATCGTTCTTTCCTGAAAGAAATATATCAATAACTTTGTTTTTGCTGTTTCCGATGGTTTTTACACCCATATAGACTTGAAGTGTAAAAACTTCCTATAAGTACTTTGTGTAATATGCATATTGGATTTTCCTTTGTTCTCTTTGATTCACTAAAATAATTTTATTTCATTCGATTTTTTTTAATAATGTTTTTGAAATTTTAAAATCTTTCCTTTTTTCCCTCAGTTTATTGATTTTCGAATAAACTTTCAGGATTGAATGATTACGATTTCACGACACATGCCATGGCTTTGTGTGATGTGATGATCTCGTTTTTGTGCTTTCAAGAATGACAAAAACATAAATGTTTGAATGATTTATGTTTTCTGAGCTTCGATAAAAGAATTTTTCAGAAATTCTTATTTCTTAAAAGAAATATATCTATAACTTTGTTTTAGCAGTTTCAGATGGTTTTTACATGCATACATACTTGAAGTGAAAAACTGGTTCAAGGTTTAAAAAAAAAAACCGGTAACAATTGTTACTGATAAATGAGTACTTAAATTTATTATAAATCTTTATAAATCCTAAAAACGCAACTTTTAAAAATTAGTCGATGGTTTCAGTGTTTTAATAGTTCAATATTTTGATTATCAGATGAAGATAAGTGTAAGATGTTTTTTACAATAATATCAAATGATATTTCTAAATGTTGCAAATACTGTTTCTCATCTTGTAAAAAACATATGTTATCAAAATCATTTAATTATTTATAATGAATTTAAAAATAAGTGAGTTACAGTAGACACGATTAACCTAGATCGGATTATTCCGCTTGCAGGGTAACCGGGACAGTAAAAATCTCCTAAAGGAACAACTTTTGGCGTTACTCGCACTTAAGATCGAAACCTGGTGCATTTTGTAGTTTTCAAATCTTTTCAAATCTTTTATTATTGCATTTTTATTTATTTATTTCATGCCAAAAGTGAGTTAAGTCGCCAAATATGGAGCTACAATTTTTTTTCTTGCCTTATTTTGGTGCTATGCAATCCGGCTAGAATTGCCGGGAAACTCTACTTTTGAAAATACGTCAATTTTTTCCTCTACAAAAATGATGTGAATATAACGTCGTAATTTTTCAAAACCAAATTTGTACGTTTTGAAGGAATTTTTAAACTTTTCATTTTTATATTTATCATTAACTAACTTATAGTTTTAAATGATTCTCTTAAAGACCCCCCCCCCTATGTTAATAATCCTATTAAATTGTCCGATAAGTGGCCTCAAAAATAGCAAATTTAAGAGCTCTATCTATAAAAACCCATAGTTAGGGAACTCTATCTAAAATGATAGAAAGCAGATAAATTATAAAAAAAGCATTTTGAAGGTCAGTTGAAAGATTTTCGTGCTCTAAAAAAGATAGAAAACCATTAAATAAAAAAAATACTCAACAACAATCGGCACATTTATGCAGCACAAGCCTGTGTTCCGAATTCGTTTTTATTTTAAGCTTTAACAAATTAAATGCTTTTTGGGGTGGAAGAAACTTCTTATTAATGTTTTGGCAATATTTAAATTCGATTTCCTTTCTTCACATAGTTCTATAAAATGATTCTAGCCTACTTGACTTTTGTTCGAATATTGGCAAAAATGTTTTTGGAATTTTAAAATGTTTGATTTTTCTAGCGGTTTATGGATTTTCTGTTAAACTTTTACAGTTGAAGGGCAGAAGCTATGTTTTGTTACAGAATGCGATGTTGTATTACCTGATGATCTTGATTTTATATTTTAGATATAGGAATTAAAAAAAAATAAAAATATATAAATGCTTGACTGATATATGATTTTAAGCTACGACGAAAGAATTTTTCACCAAATCATACGTTCTTACAGAAGTAAATTAATATCCATGTAAAATAGGTACTTTTATCAGCTTTCATTGGTTTTCATATTAATATCCAATAGAACTGTAAATGTGTTTGAAAGTAAAAAAAAATGTAATAAAGTAAGTAAAACACGGAAGAGTTCAAATCGGTCACTGATTAACTCTCAGTGTTGCATTACGTGGAACAACCAACTCGATTCAGACATGCCACAATGACACCAGAATTCTGGTATAAACATTTTCCGTTTATTATGTATGCGAAAAATAACTTTTTTTTTGTTAAAAAAAATATACGTAAATTCCAGTGTCAATCAGTGATTTGAACATTTTTGCAATTGAAGTGCTTTGTGCCTTAAAGTGTCAAAAGATATAATCACGGCATAGGGAATTTTGGGTGGTGTTTTTTCACCAGAAACTGAGTTTGATTGGTTCTTCATCGGCGTCATTTGCGATAACAAAATACGTGTAATTATAAGAAGAACATGCAAAAACGTTTGTAACAAGCACTGAAGTTCTTTCTTCTCTACCACAATGATTCACGTCAAAAGTTTAGTTCGTAATCTCACTAACATGTAAAGTATATTATACCAACTTTCGTTCCAATTATGTAGTTTAGTTACAACTGACTTTTACCACATTCTATTACCATCCATTTATAACGAGAAGTTTATTATATTGGAGTAATGTAGAATTGGAATTACAGTGTTTCGTTGTAAATGAATAGAGAAGTTCATTATACCGGAGTAATATAAAATTGAAGTTATGATGAACTTCTCGTTATAAATGGATCATAATAGAATGCGGTAGAAGTCAGTTGTAACGTAAATACATATTGGGGCGAAAGTCTAAATCGACCAAACATCCTAATACAGTTAAAAATGAAAGTAAAAAAAGATTGCACTTTTAATTTTCAAATGCCACAATCAATTCGTGGGAAAAAAAACCACAGCTAACTTGTGGAAAATATTTTTTCAAAAAGAGTCGTTTTTCTGAAAAAAATTTCTCCTCTTCAACACACCTCTAATTTAAGAGATATCGTCAAATTAAAAACACGTTTTTAAAGCTGAAACCTTCTTCTAATCGGTTATGTAATTGGTTTTAAAAAATAAAAATATTTAAACCGTTTCAAATACGCAAAACTCGAACAGAAGGCAGGCATCGCGCTTAAAGTAGGCGATATTTTTTTTACGCTCAAAGTAAGTAAATGTCTGTATTTAACAGAATCTTTTTACAGAATCTCAATGTACCAGATTTGCACCACCTAAAAAAACTTTATATTTGCAAAAAGGAAAAAGTCAAAAAATTTGAAGAAATCGATAAAAACCTGAGTGTTTCGTCACAATTTCGCTCGCTTTCGGTACAGTAAAATACTAAAAATCAATTTATGCAGCAAATAAATCACCAAATAGCATTAACTTTCTACTCAATATTTGTTGTAATTTTTTTTCTTTTAAAAATATAAATTTAAATTAGAGTGCAAGGCATAGAATTAGACAAATTTGAGGTATATTTAAGGGTCATTCATCATGGGGCCCCACAACGACAAGTATTTTAGCCGGTGAAACACTAAAGTGAGATGATTTAAAAGTATAAATTTTAGTCTTATGATTTGAAAATAACGAATATTTAGTTTTTGTATAGTATTTACCATCATTAATGAGTGTCCTAAAAGATATTACGTTATAAAGAGATCCGTTACGCTATAAAGATGAGTTAAATACATTCTAAGGAGTTTAGACTGAAATTATGTAAATTTGTGCATAAAAAGAATGGAGCATTAACTTTCGGTAAAATAATTCATATGCATTGTACTTTATTACAAATTTAAATTTTTTTTCGCAAAAATTAACCTTTTATACTATATTAATTTCCTTATAACAATATTCCGTACTTAGTTCATTCAATTTATTAAATTAAAATCTTTTTTCTAGATTTAATCTATTAATCTTTATGCAAACGATATAAATTCTTAATTCGCCTTAAAAAACATTTATTACAATACGCGTAAATTTAAAGATGGCTCTAAATTAAAAACATTCTTAATTAAACTTTATTTCTTAATATTCCAAATAAAACTCATTTTTTCTACGTTTTTATCAACCCTTTTAAAGAAAGTCTTATTAAATTTATTCCAAAACCATACCTTTCAAAAAATATCAATATTTTTATTTATTTATTTATTTTTCCTCCTTCAACATTTGATATTTGTGCATCAATAAATTCATTTCTTTTCTTTTTCTCTTAAAATTAATCGTTTGCAAAAATATCGTCTGTCTAATATATTCGGAATTTTAAGACGATTATAAATTAGTTAAATCTCTATAAATAAAAGGAATTCCGAGGATAATTAATTGAGGCACAGGGGAAAGCAAATCTTGGCAATGCGCCAACTCGGTCCAGAGGAAGCAAATCTTGGCAATGCGCCAACTCGGTCCAGAGGAATATCATTAAGAAATATAAAACAGATAATGTATTTATCACAAAAAATCGTCTGCTAAGAAAATATCAACACTTTAACACGAAACTAACGCAATCGTTGGATACATGTTCCCTCCCGTGTTTCTCATTGCTCATTTTAAGTATTTTTAGAGTTTAATATTAGTTGTTGTTTTTAAAACTGAAATCATACAAATTTCAAGTTCGTTTAATATTGCTAATACGGACCCGGGCAACGCCGGGCGGGTCAGCTAGTAATATTTAAAAATAAAGTACAATTATCGTCTGGGGAATAAAATCTCGACTCTGGGCATGAGCTATGTTTACATGGTAAAATGATGGTTCGAGAGTAAAGAATTTTCTAGAACTTTCTTTTTAGATTTAAGAAAGGAAGCCTCGAGGTGAGAAGGAAGATTCTTGGTTTTTTCTTCGATGAGTACAGCTCGCTGAAATAAATGATGGCATATTCTTTTTGATGTTTCGATTAAAGACATTTTGCAAAGGGAACCTTTTCCTCTCTCATGACTACAGTTTAATAAATTAACTTGCAGCAGCCAATTAGTAATTTATTGGATCCTCTACATTTATTTACTTTTTTTTCTCGCTTGCCATGACTTCTGTGCGGTAAAACGGAGTACCCGGCGATGATGTTTCTGGCCCCTAAATTTAAAATGTCACATATATATAAGACCATTAATATTAAACAATATTAACCATTTTGAAATTAACCATTGAATTTAATATATATATAAAAGATATTCTACATATTGTCGAACATGCATTTAATGCACTATCTTTAATTTTTAAAAGCTTATTGTATAAAAATCCATACTAAAGCCTTACAAACATAAAAGGAAATGTATTTGAATTCCGGCGTAAATATTTTTCCTTTTGCGTTCTAAAGAAAAAAATACAGAAAACTATTAAAGTGGAAAAATATTTAGCAGCAAATATATCCACTCCATCACAAGCTTATGTTACGAACTTATATTTTTAGCTTCAGCAAATGAAAGTGCCTTTTGGGGCAGAAGAAACTTCCTTTTAATGTTTTGGCAAAATTTATATTCCTTTCTTTTTATGTCCTATGAAATCACTTTGGCTTGCTTGACTTCTGTTTGATATCAACAAATGCGTTTTTAGAATTTAAAACTATTTAGCTTTCCTAGTATAGGATATTGATTTTCGGATAACCTTGTATGGCTGTAGTATGAGACGCTTTTGTGAGATGCTGTGCATTAGTTTGATGCAATGATTGTGCTTATGGATATAGATTTTAGGAATAAAAATATATATGTGTGCAGGAATTTATTTACTTGTTTTTTTTATTTTCGATGAAAGATTTTTTAAAATATCTCTTTGTACAAAAATAAAAAGTGCGTCAATGTGTATATTGCGAATAAAAACCAATAAAAGAATATTAAGTACTGAAGCTATATTTATAAACTATTTTATGATGTGTAAAAAGACAAAATAGTGTCTTAAACATTGTGCTATTTTATGAATCGACTGAATCAGTTTTTTAACTCTTCACTACTAGATTTTTCTCTATTTTTAGGAAAAAAGTATTTGAAATCTATGGAATAGTCTAATAATGGGATAAGTAGTAAAAAAAATATTGAATTTCAAATTTTCAGCTAAAATTTTACATTTTATGGCCCATTAAAATACACAATTAGTTTTTTAATATTGTATTTCTATAGTTTGCAATTAAATGAGCTTAAATTAATTTTCTTTTAACATTCTGAAATTTTCTTCATATTAATAGTTTTAAATATTCAGTATAAATAATAAAATTCCTTTTTTTTCTCTGAAGAACAAATTCTAATTTTATTGTCAAATGCAGGTATCTGGCATGGACAAAATACAGTCGGCTCTCGTTAATTCGAACTCGTCGGGACCACAATAAATGTTCGAATTATCCGAAGTTCGAATGATGGAAAGTATGAAATGAGAACATGCTTAATATGGTACTATTACAAAGGATTAATATTATTATGTCTGTTATGATCAGAATATGACTTAATATTAAATTGGAATGTATAAATACATAAACTAATTAAAAGATTAGAAGCAAGCACTATGGGAGAAAAATTTGAAGTGTCACTGATGGACAGCCGGGGCACTTAGAAAGTCGATATCAAATGCATTGCATTATATGTACACTCGTTCGGAACAATTTTCATAAAAACCAAAGAAAGTTATTCAAATGATTTGAAATCCGTGAGAAAGAAAGGAAGAATGAAAAATCGGAATTCTAGTTAGTTCGAATTAAACGATGTCAAGAAAAAATGAGTTCGAATTAGTGAAAAATTTTAACGTTATTCCGCTACTGAAAATTCCGGGACTTCATGTTTAGTTCGAATTAAGCGAAGATTCGAATTATCCGATTTCGAATTAACGAGAGTCGACTGTAATTGTTATTCCATTCTTTGGATTGTTCTTGATCAGTTACACTGATTAATTTGGCCAATTTCATGCACTTAATGAGAATTATAATATTTTTATGTATGTGCAAGGTGTGGCACACGGTGCAATGAAGGATTAAAATATAAATCAACAAGTTGGAAATTGCACGTGAAGCGTAGCAAATTAGGTGCGTTCGAACGATAACGAAGTTTTAAAAATATTACTTTCATATATCAATCTCATAACATTGTAAATAGTGAATTACAATTAAAACGCTCATCAAACAATGTTCTCCCTATACCATTATGTAATGGAATACTTTTGTGTGGCCTTGTAAATCAATAACAAATGTTCTTTGGACCACAAATTATGTAAGATGTATAGTATAATATGTACTTTATAGTTGCATATAAATTTTATTAAGTTCGCATGAGTGTAACACGATTAAAATGCATTTGAAACATTTTTTCCCATTAAACCGTAATGTAATGGAATACTTTTGATTTTCCCTGTAATTGATCTATGCATCCGATTTTCATAAAATTTGAAATAACTCGAAAAAATTATGTAATAATTATGTGTTTTAAATTTCAAACGTATAGAATATATTTGAAACTTTTTCCCCATTGACCATAATGTAATTGAATACTTTTGATTGTCCCTGTAATTGATCTATGCACACGATTATCAAAAAATTTGAAATAACACGACAGAATTATGTAATAATTGCGTATTTTAAATTTCAAACGATTAAAATGCATTTGAAACTTTTTTCCCCATTGACCGTAATGTAATGGAATACTTTTGATCGTCCCTGTAATTGATCTATCCATCCGATTCTCATAAAATTTGAAATGACTCGACAAAATTATGTAATAATTATGTATTTTAAATTTCAAACGATTCGGTTGGGTAGTTTTTGCGTTGTTATATGCGGACAGACGGACGGACGGACAGACGGACGGACGGACAGACGGACGGACAGACGGACGGACTGAACGATCACTATAGGTGCTACGTATTATATAATTACGAACGCACCTAAAAACGAATTTTGATAATTTTCCTATTTTTGGCCGAAAGTGAAAATAAAAATGCCATAAACTGTGTTTTAAATAATTAATACATGCATAAATATGCATGATTATCAATTACATGTGTTTATTAAATATATATAAATACTTTGTATACTAATATGTGACCTAAAAGATATGTTTTCGTAACGTTATAGATATGAGTTAAATACATTCTACGGAGTTTAAACTGAAATTATGTAAAATATTTCGCCGATCACGCGTTTATTGCATGATCTTTAATTTTGAAAAACTTGTAGTACAGAAATCGATACTAAAGCCTTATAAATACCAAATAAAATGTTTTTGAATTCCGCAATAAATATATTTCTTTTTGCGTTCTAAAAAAAATAGGGCAAATTATTCGAGTGGAAAAATATTTAGCAGCAAATCTGTCCACTTCATCACAAGCTTAGGTTACGAATTTATATTTTCAGCTTCAGCAAACTAAAGTGCCTTTTGGGGCAGAAGAAACTTCCTTTTAATGTTTTGGCAAAATTTATACATTCGTTTCGTCTTATGTCTTTTGAAAAGACTTTAGCTTGCTTGACTTCTGTTTGGATATCAACAAAAAGTGTTTTTAGAATTTAAAACTACTTAGTTTATCCTTGTAGTGGATTGATTTTCGAATAAACTTGTTTGGCTGTAGTATGTAGCGGATTTTATGAGACTCTGTGCATTAGTATGATGCAAAAATTGTGCTTTTGGATATAGATTTCAAGAATTAAAAATTTATATATGTGGCGGATTTTATTTGCATATTTTTTTATTCTTTTCAATGAAAGGTTTATTAAAATATTTCTTTGAAAAAAGTAAATTTGAAATTTATATTAGCTTTTTTGAATGTTGTATGAAATGACCTTAGCTTGCTTCACTTCTGTTTGAATATCAACAAAAAGTGTTTTTAGAATTTAAAACTGTTTAGCTTTCCCCGTAGTATATTGATTTTCGGATAAACTTGTATGGCAATAGTATATGTAACGGATTTATGGCATGCTGTGCTTTAGTTTGATGCAATGATTGTGCTTTTGAATATAGATTTTAAGAATAAAAATATATATGTATGTCGGATTTTGTTTACTTGTATTTTTTCATTTTGGATGAAAGAATTTTTAAAAGATCTCTTTGAGCAAAAGTTAACAAAACGATGCCGTTTTAAGCTGCAGAGTACGCCAATGTCTATAATTGGAATAAAAACCAATAAAAGAACTTTAAGTAATGAAGCTATGTTCATAAACTTTTTTATAATGTGAAAAATACAAGTTTATGTGTCGAACATTGTGCTATTTTGAATCGACCGAAACAGTTTTTTTAACCCTTCACTTCTCGATTTTTTCTATTTTTATGAAAAAAAATATTTGAAATCTATGAATCGATCTAGTAATGAGATAAATAGTAAGACAAAATGAATTTCAAATTTTCAGCTAATATTTGTTATTTTATGGCATGTGCACCCTAAGTATTCAATTGGAGTTTTAAAATATCGTATTGCTATATTTTGTAATTAAATGGGATTAAATTAATTAATTTTATACAAACGAAAATATCTACATATTACCGAATATGCATTTATTGTATTATCTTTAATTTTTAAAAACTTTTTGTATAAAAATCCATATCAAAGCCTTACAAACAAAAAAAAAAAAAAAAAAAAAAAAAAAAAAAAAAATGTTTTTGAACTCCGGCATAAATATTTTTCCTTTTGCATTCGGAAAAAAAATATGGAAAACTATTAAAGTGGAAATATATTTAGCAGCAAATCTATCCACTCCATCACAAGCTTATGTTACGAATTTGTATTTTCAGCTTCAGCAAATGGAAGTGCCTTTTGGGGCAGAAGAAACTTCCTTTTAATGTTTTGGCAAAATTTCTATCCGTTTCTTTTATGTCCTATGAATTTACTTTAGCTTGCTTGACTTCTGTTTGGATAGCTACAAAAGTGTTTTTAGAATTTAAAACTATTTAGCTTTCCTAGTAGGCATTAGGGATGGGACGAATAGTGATTTGGCCGAATAGCCGAATACCGAATATTCGGCCAAATTTTAGGCCGAATACCGAATATTCGGCCGGCCGAATAGTACATTTTTTTTTCAATAAAGAAAATAAATTTTGACTATATATAATTTTAAAAATAGGAGCACATTAATAATTATTACTCTTAAATGTGCTTTTAAATGTATTTTTAAATTTGAAAACTTATTTTAACACAAAAAAATTATGAAATTCCATTATATCCTTTATTCTAATGTACATCAAATTGATTTTCAGTAAGTCAAGATGGGAAAATATTTCCATTAAAATATGAAGAATGTACTCAACTTTTACTATCAATTGATACTTCTTGTATCCAAAATCAATAATATTCTTAATCTCTCTCTCTCTCTCAGAACTCACAAGGACATATTTTCTGAAATAACCTTGAAGTAAATTTGATCATTTAGAGTTTGTGTCCCTAGTGATAAGCAAATTTGTAAGAATGAGACTGTTCTGAAATCAGATGCAAAACTTTAAATTACAAATTGCGTTAAAGCAAAAGGTTATGCTTAAAGTAGAATGCATATGTTAACAAAATCTTTGACATTTGAATCGGCACATACAATATTCAACTTCAATATTCCACTTATTCAACAAGCATTAAAAGGATAAACAGAAATTGATAACAACATGAAGGAAGGAAGATTAAATTAAAAATATATACATAATAATGTTACATATTTAAGTCAGTAATTATGCAAATAATTATTTAAAAGTGAAAACTACAGAATGAAAAAATTATTTTGTTGAGTATTTAGAATTTATATTACAATATTTATAAAACCATCTTCATAAAGCAAGTTGTCACCTAATGTGTATAGAGTTTGACACCAGTTCTGCTTTCAAATGTACCGTTGTATTTGGAATAGTGATATATTATATTTAATTTTGAAAATGAATCTCCATTAACACACCTAGTGAATAAATTTTTTCATTTCTTACTTTATAGAAAATAAGTTATGAATTTCATAAGAGCCTTTTTTATATGTGCATGGAATTTGCAGACATTAATAAATATTTGAGCGTTTTAGAATAAGGCAGTATTTTTATATTTTGAATTGTAATATATCATTCTGTAATGATGACATTTCCCGTACAATTAAATCTCCAACTTGGGCAGCATTTTCTAGAATATCACTAACTTTTATAGGAAATACAGAAAGGCTGTATATTTTTTAGTATCTGAATAACTCTATATTTTGTAAGTAAGAGTGAGAATGACTTCATAAATGAAGTAGCCAATTTGGATTAGAGGAAAAATAATTGCAAGAATGAAATTCTTTAGATCCAAAATTTATTTGGGAAGATATCTTTCACTATTCGGCGAGATTTTAGCAATATTCGGCAAGACATCTCTAAATATTCGGCTACAGGTATTCGGCCGAAGTATTCGGTCAACAAGCCATCAATATTCGGCCAACCGAATATTCGGCAAAAGGGCCGAATAGGCCGAATACCGAATAGTGGCCGAATATTCGTCCCATCTCTAGTAGGCATATTGATTTTTGGATAAACTGGTATGGATGTTGTGTGTAGCGGATTTATGACACGCTGTGCATTATTTTGATGCAATGGTTGTACCTTTGGATATAGATTTTAAGAATAAAAATTATATATGTAGCTGATTTTTTTTACTTATTTTTTTATAAAAGAATTTTTAAAAGAACTTCTGTACAAAAGTGCAAAAAAATAATGATAACAAAAAATGTCGGTATCGATTTAAGACGTAGAGTATGTCAGTGTGTATGTTGCGATTAAAAACTAAAAAAAGAATATTATCAATTGAAGCTGTATTCATAAAATATTTTATGATGTGTAAAAAGACAAGTTTATGTCTCAAACATTGTTATTTTGGATCGACCGAAACAGTTTTTAATGCTTCTCTGCACGATTCTTTCTATTTTTCTGAAAAGTTATTTGAAATCTGTGGATCGAACTAACAATAGAATAAATAGAAAAAAAACTGAATTTCAATTTTTTAGCTATGATTTCACACTTTATGGCGTGTGTACCATAAGTGCACATTTAGGGTATTTAAATATCATATCGCTATATTTTGCAATTAAATGGGCTTAAATTAATAAATTTTATCGAAACGGAAGTATTCTACATATTATCAAACGTGCGTTTATTGTATTATCTTTAATTTTTAAAAGCTTATTGTATAAAAATACATACTAAAAACTTACAAATACTAAAGAAATATTTTGAACTCTGGTATCAATACTTTTCCTTTTGCGTTCTAAAGAAAAAATACGGAAAACCATTAAAGTGGAAAAATATTTAGCAGCAAATCTGTCCACTCCATCACAAGCTTATGTTACGAATTTATATTTTCTACTTCAGCAAATGAAAGTGCCTTTTGGAGCAGAAGAAACTTCCTTTTAATGCTTTGACAAAACTTATATTCGTTTCTCTTTATGTCCCATGAAATGACTTTAGCTTGTTTGACTTCTGTTTGGATATCAACAAAAGTGCTTTTTGAATTTAAAACTATTTAGCTTTCATAGTAGGCATATTGATTTTCGGATAAACTTGTATGGCTGTTGCGGATTTATGACATGCTGTGCATTAGTTTGATCTAAAGATTATGCTTTTGGATATAGATTTTAAGACTAAATATATATATATCTGTGTCTGTGATTTTATTTACGAGGTATTTTTGAAAAGAACTCTTTGAACAAAAAAAAAAAAAAAAAAAAAAAAAAAAAGACGGTGTCATTTAAATCGTAGAGTATGTCAGTGTGTATATTGCGAACAAAAACTAATAAAAGAATATTAAGTACTGAAGCTATATTCATAAACTATTTTATAATGTGCATAAAAGACAAGTTTATGTCTAAAACATTGTGTTATTTTGGATCCACTGAAACAGGTTTTTTATTCCTTCACTGTATAATTTTTTCTATTTTTATGAAAAAAATATTTCAAATCTATGGGTCGGTCTAGTAATGAGATAAATAATAGAAATATTGAATTTCAAATTTTCTGCTAAAATTTGATATTTTATGGCGTGCATACACTAAGTATGCAGTTGGGGTTTGTAAATATCATATTGCTATGTTTTGAAGTTAAATGAGCTTAAGTTAACTAATTTTATCTGCTTAACATTCTGCAACTTTTTTAACACTACCTGTGACAATAAAGTTCGGTGAATGAATTCAGAACGACCGATCTGATAACACTAGGGAAAAAAACGCTGCACCTGCATAGAGACAAGTGTAGACCATCTTCCCCCACCGTTGTTCAGTTGAGCGTCGTTTATGTTCTGTGTAAAACGTGCTTTACTAAGTGATTGTTCAGTGTGTTGGTTCTTAACTGAAAACAGGAAAATGAACGAATAAAAGATCAGTATAAAGTTTGGTTTTAAGCTTTGCAAGACACCGGAAGAAATTCATAAGGGATGGTGCAAATTGAACACTTACCATACTCGCCAGATCTCAATCCTCCAGACTTCTTCCTATTTTCACGATTCAAACTCTCTTTGAAAGAGATTTGACCCTATTGCTGACATCGAACGAAACGTGACGAAGCTTTTGAACTACATCCCAAAAGAAGACTTCTTGCGAATTTCCCAGGACATGTATAGCATGTATAGGACATGTATAGGACTGTTTTCAATAATATGATTGTAAAAACACTGATTTCATTGGTTTATTGAATGGTATTGTCTGAATTCCTTTGTTGTATCTATAAAAGTATTTATACATAAACACTTCATTATACATGTGGATCGAGCTGGCTTTCTTTGGATCTGACAAAAAGATTTTATTTTCATATGAAATAAAACTTAATAAAATCATGAACGACACAGAGTGATTTTCTAATTATACGTCTTTTATCAAATTAGCAAGGTTTTAGATATAAATACCTCGATTTTTATTTTATAATGTATTTTCTAAATCATCACCCCTTTCTTGAACTTTCTCAAGGAGTTTTTGAAACACTTCAGTGGTTTCAAACTAAAAATTTTCTATTACTATTGTGTCTCTAATTTTTAATGAGCAAGTAAAAAAGTCTTCAAAATTTAGACATATATGCAATGATTGTTTTATACTTTGTTCTCGCGTCTTGGTCAGTTACGACTGATAGTTGTAAACAGTGAAGTTTATAACAAAAAATAGTGTCTGATTTAAGGAGATACGGAAGCTGAAATCAATAAATAATTTTGAAATTTTCTGATAGGAGAAACGACACTTTTTGGAATGTAGATAATTTTGTTCCGGTCGAATGTTTGACGAAATTCGATTTCGGTCCGAAAACGAAAACAAAACCAAACCAAATTTTCGATCGAACTCTAATTATTGTGACTCATTTTCGCGACTAAACGAAGAGTACCAAGCAATCATTTTATTACGTAACTGCAAGATCAATCAAGCAGTACCTAAACCTGATTTTTTTGGTGATAAATATATATATCTATAATTAATATTAATATAAATATCTATAATTGATAATTTTAATGTTGTCTTTATTTTTTTGTCGATTATGTAAACAGTAGCTTAGCTTAAACAGGATTTTTTGTGATCTTGGCAATATTGTTCGTGTATCTATAATTAAGTTTTAGTGTTGCTATCAATTTTTCGTGACTTCTTTTTATGACAACCTAGACATGATTTTTTGGCGATTTCGACAGCATTGTTTATGTATCTATAATTAATAATTTTAATATTATCGATTTTTTGTGATTTCTTTTATGACGACCAAAAAATATTTTTTGGGTGATTTTGGCATCATTGTTCGTGTATCTATAAGAAATAATTTTTATGTTATCATTTTTTGCGAACTCTTTTCGGAACGATCTAAACATAATTTATTTTTGGTGAATTCGGTAACATTATTTGTGTAACTATAATTAACAATTTTAATGTCATCATAATTTTTTGTGAATTCCTTACATGATGACCTACCTACACGTGATATTTTTTGGTGATCTTGGCAACATATTTCATGTTTGTTACGAGAATAATGCAGGATGAATTATTCGTTCCGCGTTTTGATTACACGAGACATGTCTTAGTGGCCGGAAAAATCTCGAATATATGGCACTGTTTTTTATTTAAAATGACACGAATAAATAAGTAAAAATCAAACATGCATAAATGCATATTTTTTACAATTACGTATACTTTTGCAACAAAATAGAAGCACGAAAATATATTAAAAGAGATTTTATATTTATTTAAATACTGGAATGGCCGTTACCGGTCATTTAGACCTTTACCATTTGGATATATTTCGGTTAAAACCAATAATTTTATTATAAAATAAACTTAAAAATTTGACGAAGGAAAACGTTAACTAAAAAAGTTAAGCTGTTTTAAATCACAATTCTGGTATGAAATATTTTATAAATCTTGACTAAAATGAGCAGCCTTTCTATTGTTAATAAAGGCTTGTTTAAAAGAATGCGTGTTCCATTTATTACACTATTTAAATATGCTATAAACGAGCTCTCGTTTTTTAAGTTCATGTTAACATTTCGTATAACAGTTACTCTCTCCGAAAAAAATAACTTCTCTGTTAGAGATTAACCATCAAATAAAAAGTTATTATTGTTTTTTAAAAGTTCTTTGAGTGGTTATAAGAATTTAAACTTTTTACTTTTCTAAGATATTGTAATTAGTTTTTTTTTCAAAACCGAAAATTTACTTATTTTTTAAAGTTTTAAATTTCGATTGACAGGGATTATCTTAAGCAAGCTTAAAAGTTATTTAGGTTCTTGATTTTGCCTTTTGTGGGATTGTTATTTATGAATAACAAAAGTTGAAGTTCTTAGGTTTACTAATCCCAGTTAGGCTATAGATTGTATTATAACGCTCGTTTATTAAGTAATCCTTTAACTTTCATCATCTTTGTTTACGCTCACATTATCTGCGTTAATCACTATGAAAAACAGTTTTAAGCCTTTTTCAAAATTTTTCATAAGATTTTAACAAATTCACATTAATTGAAATTATTTCATTTCAAATTTAATATCTAATGTTTAATCTGTTCTTTATGCTAAAATTTAAAAAATATTCTAAACACTATATATTTAGAAATAAATAAATTTAATGTTTTTATTAATTAAAAGTACTTTATTCAAAAGTATATCACACTGTAAAAAAAAAAAAATCCGTTAAATTTAAGGGAAAAAATGTTGGCAGTAATGTTTCCAGCAGATTTTGTCGTAAAAATTGCAATAAAATTAGATATAATAAAAAAATTACATCTAATTTTACTGCAATTTTTATGGTAAAAACTGCTGGCAACATTGCTGCCAGCAGTTTTTGCTGTAAGTTTAATCGATTTTTTTTACAGTGCATGTATGCATCTATTACAATGTTTTTTTTATCCTGTGTGACGTGGCACGTCAGTGTGATTGATGGATTGTTAAATGTGCCGAGAGAGGTTTTGAATTAAAATTGCATTGTGGCGTATCAACAAAAAGCCTATCAACTTTTTTTTTTTTTATCATGTACTACCTTTTTTTAAATCTAAAATTTCAAAATTTTCTTCTAAATAATTTTCAAATTATGATTAAAAAATGGCAAAATGAGGGTTTAACCCCTTAACGCGCGGTGTTGCCGGGTCGGCAACACCTAAAGTTCCCCCTGTTTAGAGACATAAGAACTCCGTGAATATTTCAAAAACTACTCTAATGGCTACTTTAAATCTTTCTTATGAGTTCTAGATGGCAGCACCACAGAGATCAAACTCTACTGTTTTTAAATAATAGGTAAAATGTTTTACTGTAATACGCGCTTCACAGCAATGCTCTTCTCACTGCGCTTATCAATGCTTTACTTATGGGAGGTTACCACTTCAGCAACAGCTGTATAATTAAAATGGTTAGTGCAATCTTTAAAAAACAATACCTGTACACTCCTCTAGGCCTAAATAGATTGCCTAATTTTTTTTTCTTTAAATTCCAACTTTAAAGTGTAGTGCGCCGGAAAGGGTTAAGGGGCCGTCTGCGATAGAATTAACTAGATATTTTGAAACTCCTTATGCTAGCCTGTAATCTGGCAGTCTTCAATGATTGCTTCAGTATCGTCTAAGATTTCTTTATAAAGAAGGGGCGTTCTCTCAATCTACAATCAAGCACTATCTTGAATTTAGATACAGCCCATAAAATAGACTCATTTTATAATAAATAATTTCTTGGAAACCTATCGTACGAATTGCATGTTAATTTGCTTTTAGGCTAATTGAATGGTGCAGCTTGCACATTTATGTTGTGAGAATAGGTCCTGCTATTGGGGAAAAAAGAAATATTGTTCGTTTCATAATATAGATTGGCCCTTCAGCAAATTTTATATACAACATTTAAAAATGTACTATATTTCTATTCGTTCTGTCACCAAGGAATCTTGTGTGATAATTTCTTGCAGAGTTAGTAGGGAGTGTTTACTTTTTTTCTTTTTTGACGACTGTACTTTATGAAAATATTGTCCATGTTGTCAACGAGGTTCTTTTTTGATATTCTGATCTATTTTGATGGATTTTTTGGCTAACAATCCTATTGATTATTTACGACGGTAATTGAAGTTTTGTATTAGGTTTTTGTTTGTCTTGTGTGATTTTCATATTAATTTCCTAATTGAAGAAAATGTGGATTGATTGTGATTAATATTAGGTTTCTTTCCTTGAAAATGATTAACATAATTTATTGAAGTTTTTATCGACATCATGTACTTAAAATAGGTGTATTTTAATCATGTATTTTAATACAAGCTTTAAAAGTATATTTTAATGTATAATTCAAATACATATTTTAATATGTAGTTCAAATACATATTTTAATATATAGTTCAAATACATACTTTAATATGTAGTTCAAATACATACTTTAATGCATATATTAAATTAATTTTCAAAATATGCTGAAAAAGGAAAAATTCATTATAAAACGATACTAATATTCATTTTGAAGATTTTGTTTAAACTCCTCGAATTTAATTTTATGATATTTTCATTCTATTTCTTAAAAGCCTATTTAAATAAAATAAAGAATAAAACTTTACTTTTTTCGTTTCACTTGGAGCACACACAGTAAAATACACAAAATAAAAAAAAAGAAAAAAAAAAAGAATTGGGATTTATTTATTTCATAAGCTGTTTTTTTTTAAAACTAATCATATGTGTGTTTTGCATCTTTTGGTGAAATTTCGAACTCATGTGTTTATCCTTTATATTCCACTTATTTCATTTTGCACATATTACTTGAAGATATTTTTTAAAAAAAATAGATATTGTTCGTATTTTAATTAAAAATACTTTAATGAAGAGTCTTTATTGAAATCAACATTTTCCACCTCAGAACAAAAATATTTAATAACAATTTTAGGCGCTTTGTGTAATATTGAATAACGTTTGTTTAAAACGCTTATTCAGCATCTGGCTGTTTAGTCTGACGTGAACTTAATTTTCATGAAATGTTTAACTTTTTGCTGAATAAACTGAATATTTCTATACATTGCATTTTATTTTAAAGGTTACTTCGATCATGTTGGGTGTAAATCAAAGTAATTTGTTCTGAAACAAATTTACTGATTTTTACTAATATTTCATTTATATATTTAACTACGTTCAGAAAAAGAATATTTATAATAGAATGAAAAAAAAATAATTTGTTAACAGAAATATTTTAGTAAATTTAAAGTTAATGAACTCCGAAACAAAAATATAGTTCAGAAATTCATTGAATGTTTGAAACAAATTAAAATTTATATTTATTATGGTCACTCGGGGTAATTCCTGGTCAACAACGTTCCGGGGTAATTCTTGGTCATAGTACTTTCCAGTGTTTGTAAATGTTTTCAGCAAAATTGAAAAAAAGAAATGTTATAGAGATAGTCTAAACTATATCTTTTAGAATTGATCATTTAATTAGACAAGTACTAGAAATTTAGTTTGAAGGGAAAAAATTGCTTTAAAACTGCTTGCTATGTTTTTGTAAAATAACATTGGTCTTGGCTATGGCACTTTTTTACAAAGATCTTTTTGTCAAAAAGTGGTCAAAGTGGTCAAAAGTGGTCTTTTTGTCAAAAGTCTTTTCACTCTTTTTGGTTTAATCATAAACTACTTTAGCTATTAAAAAGTAGTCTTGAAGTTTCTTATGCTATTTTAAATGATTTACAGAAGTACATCAAACATTGACGCATATGTCTGGGATAAATCTTGGTCATTGGAGTAATTCCTGAACAATGTTTTTCTCATCATTAAATACCTTTTTATTGTCATATTTAGTGATTTTACATGTTGGCAAACCAATTAAGCATTAACTGTAAAGGTAATTGTAACCACACTGCACTGTTCATCACATTTTAACAAATTGTAGTTCTTAATAAAGTAGAGTCACTCTGGTAATCCTTTATGTCTGAGTTTCTGAGGCAATTCTTGATCATTTTCGCTTTCGCTATCAAAATAACAATTTATAGATCTGTAAAAAATTTTAAAGATAGTTTGAATCCTTTGCTTTGAAATAGATGCCTTATTTATTAATTTAGTTGAAATTTAATATTAAAAAATATTTAAACATTCAAAATTGCTACTCAAATTTCTGCAAAACATTGATCTTCATTTATAGACATTTTACAAAGATCTGTGTCATTCTTGAAGTTTTATTTCAACTATGACATATCATAGCCTTTAAAAAAGATTATAAAATTTTCCTCTACTATATTAAATACTTTTAAATGAGCAATTAAAGCCATATTTGTGAAATAATTCCTGGTCAGTGCTTAATGTAAATTTACAATATTTATACTTGGTATTTTATCTATTATAACTATGCACCCTAAAAACAAATGTCTTAGAACATATTTTAACCAGAAGTGTAAAACAGCATATTTAACTTCAAGTATAAAGGAAGAAAACAGTACGTGCTCAGAGAATAAGACACACTCTATGAATGAACAATTTAAGTAAAAATACTATATCATTGCAAAATACCAAAATGGTGTACAAAAGAGATACATAATGCAATAGAGTAACCAAATGGTTATGCTGTGTATTATATATAAGGTCTGTATTGAAAAATTCTTGAAAAAGGAGCCGAAGTTTCAGTTTGCTTAAGCAAAATAAAATTGAAAATAAACATTAAATTTAATATTTTATGGACCAATAAATTTTCGATATATTTATATGTCCATTCACAGTGGGTAATGAAATAATAAATATTGCTTATAAATGTTTAAAAAATGCAAGAGAAAAAAACTTGGCTATTGTTTTGTAAAACGTGCAAGAATCTTTTATACATCAAATAAATTTGCATTTGTGTCGCAAAAAATGTCTAAGCTTTATTATTCCACAATTATAAGATGAACAAAACTTTTACTAGATTGATTCTTCTTATTTTATTATTTAGTCACAAAAAAATTAACTGTACTACTTTATTTACACGAAAAAAGATTCTGACTGATAATTATCCCATAAGTGACCAAGAATTACTCCATTTCTCTGGGGTTCTTATGTTTCATTTGGAATCAAAAATAAATTAATAATGAAGCATTTTATTTCTTTGTGACCCACTGTTGGAGGACTTATGCATTTGGGTATTTCCATGGGCAATGGACCACAAGCTTATCTGACGTCAAAGAACGTCACGATCAATTATAGCTAATGAGCTTCTCGATCTATCCCACAAGCGTTCACCAAAAGCCAATCAAATACCGCATCACTTGTGGGAAACATTGCGAACCCGCCCAGTGCAAGTGGTCAATTAAGTCACATTACTAATTGTTGGCCACCATTATTTCTGAATAATTTGCTTAGCCTTACTCAATTACTGAGACATCTCCGATAAAATAAGTCACATTTTGCCGTTTTAATGTACTGGTATCCAAAATCGCAGTATGTGACTTACACGAGAAATGCTCATGGAAATACCCATTTATAAATTAGGAAAATAGTACCAAAAGCTTAAATATGAGCAGCAAGGACGATTTATATACTGTAAAGTGATTTATATTTTGTTTTTTAGTTTCTTGGGAAAGTTTTTTATTTCTGTAGAATACTAAATATTTATCTTCAAAAACACTTAATATATTAAACTTAAAGATATGTGTACGCATTACATTAAATGAAACATAAATTTGCAAATTTTCACTCATGTATTAAAAAAAACCGTTTTATGTTTGTTTATAACAACAATTTCATGTTTGTGTGATATAAATTTTATGCGTCACTGCATAAAAAAATTAACTGAATTGCTTTGAACTGTTTTTTTTTTTTTTTTTTTTTTTTTTTTCTCCCGGGAAGTAATTTTTTTCAATATTTTTTTTCTCTGCAGTTCTTCAAGCAAAAATATTTCTAAAAAATATGCAGGGAAGGTTTTTCTTAAAGAAAAAAAAAAAAGATTCTGTGATTCAAAATGTTACTTTTTTTTTCAGATTTATTTTACGAAGTTCTGGAATTTTTATTTTGGTCTAATGAATTCCTTGGAAGTATTTTTCATTTATTTTATTTCTAATATTTCTCGTAGAATACAGTTTTTTTTTCAGCTGTACCTGTTCTTATTAATGTAACTTATGTTGCATGATTTATAAAATTAAGACTTCAAGAAATAGTTTGCCTTGAAATTTATAGTTTAGAATTAATGTACCAAAATAGCTAATAGACTGTGTCGACTATAATGCAGAAAGAATATTTTTCTGTTAGTGTTACTAATCTACATTCATTTAGATTATTGTACACCTTTAAGAATCTAAGTATAAACATGACGAAGCTAGCAAATTAATGGTAATCTTGCAGGAACATTCCTTTCAAATTTCTCGTTTTCACTTCAATATGCTATGTCTTTTGAATAAGGTCGCTGAGCAATATCTATCCAGCCAATTTTTTATTTTTTCGATTATGACTACAGATTTTTTTTTATAAAGGTTCTTTTATTTTCTAAAAGGGTTACGAAATATAAAGTGACCTTTAAAAAAAACTGAGCCAAAATCACAAAATTAAGAAAGAAAGAACCAGTTTAAGATAAACCTCAGTTATCCTATGCACTTGAAAAAAATCACTTAAAAATATTTAAATGCAAATTAAAAATTTGAAAAGAAGCTCCTATAGGTATATTATTATGAGTGTTTTTGAACTCTTAACAATTTTCGGGTCAAAGGACTTCTGTGGTTAAAATAGTTGACTGACACCAAGATTTGCAAACAAATTTATTTGGAAATGAGTGAAACCTTTCTTTTCACATATAATCAAAAAGTCATTTTTAAATACTAGTGCTGCTGTGACATTTGCGGATTAAAATTAAATGAAAAAGAATTTAACCCACCGTGCCGGAAAGAGTTAATTTATGAATGATACTGAGAATCTCGAATGCATATTTTATTTTAAGCAATTAAAAACTTCTAAAACAAATTAATTGACAAAATTTTGAAAGAAATCATTTTTTGTTGTGGAAAGTAAATTTGAAATAACCAATGCAATTGCAATACTAAATTTGATGTATAAATTATTCCTTGCATCAAAATGAATTTATCTCCCGAATTTCATATAAACTACTTTATCAGTTTTTGAGAAATTTTGATTAGAATACATCCAAATAACAAAGCAGTTTTATAGTTCTATTATAAATTAAACAATTTAAAAGAAAGTAAAATATAAGTTGTAGTATATTAAAATAATTAATCAAGATAAAATAGATATGATATTAAGTTTTCAAGTAATAATAATTTCATTCATCTGTATATTATAGGGAATCAGAATTTTTAAACTTTCACTTTTATATCTGGCGTATAAAGCTAATCTTTAAAATTCGATCAATTATATTGTTTGAGAAATCGGCGTTCTATGACGGAGGATAAGATATTCTATCTAAAATTATTAAATTTTTTATCAAGAAAAATGTAATTAAATATTATTTTAAACGAGTAATTTTTTTACTAAATATTTCATTAATTATTGACAATCCTATTCGATTTATTTAGAAGGGATTGCTTTAGGTAACCACCCATTATTTTAAATATTCTACGCTATTGTTTCCATTAATTTCAAAATATATTTTTTCAATTCATCAGAAACTAAAACTTAAATGCTTGTCTTTTCCAGTTTCTATCAAATATATTTTGTTCTAGGCGCATTTTATTTATTTTATTTTCAATGAAAGAAAAAGAAATTTGTTGTGTGGTCTTGAAGAGAGAGAGGGAAAAAAGAAAAAAAAGAAAAAAGATTTTATATTAATACTTTTGGCGCAGTTTGGAAGAAGCTTCTATTCTTGTTTTGACTTTTTTTTTTTTTTTTTTTACATTTCGACCCTTTTGATGTAAGGTCAAATGTCGCCTGTAAAGAAAAGATTTTAAAACTTCAAAAATTGTTTACTTTTTGTGTTTTCTGTTTTCCTGAGTTAGACGTGTACATGACTTATGTTCTGTTTGCTTTTCTGCTCTGGAAACTTCAGAATGATAAATGATGTACTCTGCGCGTGTTATATGTGTACATATGTGTCTGTGTGTGTGAAGTTTTCCGTTTATGTTATCACAAAGTTATCATAAAAAATGTTTGTATATATATATATATATATATATATATATATATATATATATATATATATATATAATTACATATGTGTATATATATATATTTGATATATAAAAAAGGTAAATGTAGAAATTCAAGGAAAAGAGTGCATATTTATATGTATAATCAATTAACTATAAAAATCTTATTAAAAAAAAAAGAAACAAAAAAAAAAAATACAGGCAAAAAAGGCTGTTTTTTGTTTTTGTTTATTGTTTTTTTTTTCATTAAGAATTTTTTTATAGTTAATTGTTTGACATACAGATATGCACTGTTTTTCTTGAATTTTTACATTTGCAATTTTCATATATGAAATATAATTTTGTGGCATGTATTTATAAGCTGCTTTTAGCGCCAGTGATTCTACAATTTGTCTTAATAAATTTAGTAATACATATATAATTACATGTGTATGAAACAGTTGATTACTAAAGATGAATCAGAATACTAAAGATTAACAAAAATTATACAGTTGAAACCAGTGATGGAGAAAATATGAATAACCTACAGAATACAGAATGTACCTGCAAGCACAAGAGCTTGCAGGTTTAATTCATGGGGAACATATGTTTATATGTATGCACATGCATAATTAACTTTTTTATTAAAATATTAACATATAACCCTTTCCGGCACACAGTGTCCACTCTTTGCACACCTAATTTTAATTCCAAACTTGCAATCGGCACCAAGAATATTTTAATAAAATTTTGCTTTTAAAATAAAAAAATGAATTAAAGCGTTTTTAATTTCTTAAAAAGTCATTCCCAAATTCTGGCGTCAATCAATAATTTCTCATTTAAACGAACAGAATTTTTATGTGCGGTAGCATATGAAAATTTGACAGTTTCTTTACTATAAAATTGTATATTCTATACAATATTGAAAATCACACATGCAAAAAAGTAAGAAAAATATATAATTGTGAGTTAGTGGCCAAAATTACGAAACTTTAAATGTTGCATTCAGTAGTAAGTATTATAAAAATCTAGATCGGTGCAGCAATTGTGCATTAAAAATAATTAAAATAATACATGGTGAAGAAATACATAAATATACTATTAAATTCGAATGTGCAGCAATAAAATTAGGTAATTTAAATTAGAATTAATTCGCCAATATGCAGCAATAAAATTATGTAATTTATGTTAGAATTAATTTGCCAAAGTATGAGCTATGTGTAAGATGACGTTGTAATATCACAAAAAAAGAACACTTTTGGATATGAAATAAAATAGATACTATATAATGACATCTATACATGTATACACAAGAGTCAAAACACTATGATCATACTATTATTTTAACACAATCTAACTGATTGGTAAAGTTATCATACGAATTGAATATTTCCAACTGAGCGAAAAATTGCCCAGGCCGGGAATCGAACCCGGATACTTGGCTTACAAGGCCAATGCTTTACCTGTTAAGCTAACTGGGCGGTAACCGGCTGGGATGTGGCTTATTCTGCCGAGCTGTCTAAATGACAGACCAGATGTTATGGCCAATAAGGTTATCTGATCGAAAAATCCCAGCCGGTTATCGCCCGGTTAGCTTAACAGGTAAAGTATTGGCCTTTTAAGCTAAGTATCCGGGTTCGATTCCCGGCCTGGGCAATTTTTCGCTCAGTTGGAAATACTCAATTCACTATGATCATCCCTATCTTTTTGCAATGAACTTGCCTCGATGACATGAAAAGCACATAATCCGGTGGGAATGGTATTTAAATACTCCTAAGGAATCATTTTTGTATTTACGTCTGTTTCTGAGGATAAAGGTTGCTGATCTAAGCTACTTCAATAGAGAGCAAAATTCAGTTGCCCGAAAATGCACGTCTCATGGGTTATTTGGGACATATCGTTGTTAGTACTTGTACAAAGTGAATGAATGACAGTGAAACCACAAGCCATTGTGTTGGACATCCAGCGTTCAAATAAAAACTGCGTCGGAGTTTCCCCTACTTGGTAAAGCAAAATCGGCACCAGAGACTGGTAACATTACATGCAAAGACAATCAATACATGTCCAAAAAAGATTTAAAAAATAGTTTAAAAAAATAGCTTTTAAAATTAAATGCTTGAATTTATATTCTTGTGTAGTTTGTTCTTGATATAAATAACACTTTTCTTCCTTTTGACGAAATTGTATGTCTTTTAAGTAATTTAAAATATTTTTGGTCTAATCCTTTTTTTTTCTTTTCTTTTTCCTAGGTAAGTGTTGCATATTCTTCATATGAACGTAGTTTTCAATAGCGAGGTATGGAATTATTTGCCTATTTACAGAGTTAATTTTCTGATTGTATCTATTGTAGCGATCTATTGTTCATCTTGAAAGTACATATAGGGTGATTTAAAAAAGTGAATTAATTTCAAACTCCCTCTGTTTGTATTAAAATATACATTCGGGGTCTGCACAAGACGTTCGGATGCATACGATTGTGCCAAATACGTTTAAATGCAAAGAAAAAAATGCTAGAAAAAATTTCATTCTGGGGAAATATTTTGGAGATTTACGCTTTTGCCTTATGAATAACAGTTTTTCTGACCGAGCCATTTTCGGATTTTCATATCTCTAAATGACTAAATAAAAAAAAAGCGATTTGTTATTTATTTTCTTTTTCTTTTTTGTGACTTACGCTGAAGAGCTAAAACATTATTAGCACGCACATATTTTTCAATGAACTCGCCTAGATAGGATGGAAGACACATGATACGGTTTGGAATGGTATTTAAATGCTGTCAGGGAGTATAAGAAGTGATTTTTTTAATCTCTTTTTTTATCTCTTACGTCTGCTTGTGAGTGTAAATGTTTCTGATCTAAGCTACTTAGATAGAAGGCAGAATGCAGTCGCACGACTACTCAGGGCGAGTAACTTCGAAACTGCATGTCTCATATTTTGTTCCGGACATATCGTTGTTAGTACTTGTGCAAAATGGATGAATGGCGGTGAAACCATCAGTAAAAGCCATCGGGTTGGACGTCCAGGCGTTATCAAGTAATAAGAACGTCGGAAATCCCCCCCCCCTTCCTTAGTAATGTAAAATTAGCACCAGAAATTGTCTCAATCTATGTTCTAAGACAATACAGTTGCAAGTGAAATTCTTTTGGAGCATACAGTCGACTGACACTATTGAATGCGAGACTACGGTACTAACATCTCACTCATGTGTCCCCTGTTGACCAAGCATCATTGCTTCTATTTATAAAATTTATTAATTATTAAAGATATTTTTAATACTCATCTTTTCATTATTTTTAAACTTATCTTTATACACGGCGTATAACGCACACTCGTAAATTTCAAAATTATTTTTGGTATTAAAATGCTTGTTATGCCAGATTTTATGGTTTATATACAAATTACATTCAGTAATACGGAAGTAATATAGTTCCATCTTAAATAGGACGTAATCATCATTTTAACCTAGAAATTTTACTACAGTTATATTAATGGCTTAGCAGTAACTTTTATTATGCCTAATCATCGTATCAATAAAAGTATTTCTCGTTAACGCAACTTAATTCCATTTATAGTAATTAAAAAAATATTTCATTAAGAATTGAGATTTTTTTTCCCATAAAATAATTTGCTTTATGGAAGTTAAATAATTCTAACGCTGGACATGAAGCATAGTAGTATAATAGTCAGTACACCTGTCTGCCACGCTACAAGTCACAATTTCGACTCCCGGGTAGGCAAAATTCCATCTATTTTTCATTCCTTCCGAATCGATAAAATGAGGACCAATCTTGTTGGAAACTAAATACAGAGGATTCCGCATTAGGTTAACCACCTGGCTAGAACATATGGTGTGTGCACCTCGGGATCCAGGGTTAAATAAACTGAACTGAGTACTATAGCCCCTGATCCTTCAAGTATCGTATAACCGCAGGTTTAGTTTTATGACGACGAACAAATTGATTTTGCTGCTTTTAATAGTAATGACTTGTAATTTTTATGTAAGCTGATTCATCGTAACCAAAATTTAACTCTAATGCAATGTAATCGTATTCATAGTAATTAAACGATATGTATTTGTTGTTAAATTAAGAATAATTTTTTTGTGCAAAATAATTTGTTTTTAGTTTCTATGGAAATATAGTTTTCTAACGCTAATCATATTACTTTTACTACTAATATATTAACCTCCTCAGGTCTGATGTCGCCTGTAGGAGACATAAAAAACTACTTTTAAATGAATTAAAAAATTTCTAGAATTGTTAAAATTATTTCAAGACATTTTTTAATAAATGCGTACATATCTTAAACAGGGATATATAGGCTGATACATTTTTTGAGATGTTTTATAAGTAACTTTAAACAGAGAGGTTTTTGTGGTCCGTTGTGATTTATCTTTGGACTGAGAAAGTTAATGAAAAAATAAGTAAATTAATATTAGCTTTTAATTATACCGATTTATGATGTCAGTTCGCCTATAGCATTGTCCTCTTACAAGACATGCATTTGCTACAGCTGATGATGAGCTGTTGTTGTTTTAACCCGAAACGTATCTTGCTTTATTTTTCAATTTAAGGTGGTTTTTACAATGTGTATTGCTTTAACTATTAATTATCACATGTGTTTTCGTTGTTTTTTCACTATGCTGATTCATTGCAGCAAAAAAAAGTAATTCGCTTTATAACAATAAAATTCCATTCATAATAGTTAAAAAAGAGCCTATTTATAAAAGAATTTTATTTTTACTTCAAATAATTTGTTTTATTGAAATTAGGTATTTCTAACGTTGAATGCGTTTTTGATTTTTATGGTATTAATGACTTAATAGTAACTTTTATTCCTGCTGGTTCTCGTAGGAGAAAAGTAATTCATTTTAAAGCAACATAATTGTTCCATTCATAGTAATTTAAAAAAAAAAATAATAAAAAAATCTTTCCTTAGCAAATATTAATCTTATTTATCATATTCACCAAAAAACGTCAGTTACAAATTTCTAACTTACGAGATTAATCTGTTTGAAGGAGAGCTTCCCCATGTCATTATAACACGACATCCTAAACAATCATGAACTTTCGACACCAATTTACTCAAAAACCCAAGTAGATTTTGTTTTCTGCTAGTTACCGAAAACCGCATTGACACTCTTCCTTCTTAACGGCTTCCGTCATCTTCCCTTTCATCTAAAAATACCAGGGAAAAGGCCTCAAGAAAACTTTCGCTTTCGACTTTCTTCCACACAATGTAAGTTATTTGATGCAGGAAGTTCAGGTGGACCTACTTAATGATCTTTGAAGAAGAAAGAGATGATCGTCCGAGATTAAAGGTTCAAAGAAAAAGCAAGTGCCAATGGCCAACTTCCGACAGGACCTTTAGGCAGAAAAACAAAAATAGGCTATGTGAGAAGGTGGGTAATTGGCATGCAAGTGTGGCTTCTTTCAGCTGTTCTTTCACGCGAGATAGAAAACGTGAAATTTAGAAATTAGCTGTATGGAAGATGTATTAATTCTGAAGTTTCTTTTAGACGAAATTTTATATATTGTCATATTTTGATATATATGTAAAAAAGCAGATTTAACAGTGCATCCTGAACAGACTCTGGAATATTAATGAAACAATATATAATATGAACTTTAAAACATTCTGTTTCACTTAAAAGGTGATTAAAATAAAGTAGTTAATAATAAAATAAAAAGTAGTTAAAATAATAATAGTTAAACTAGAAGTTTAACTATTTTCCTGGTCCATATGAAAAATTAAGATATGCTCTATTGAAACACAATATAAATTTAATATCATTCGAGATTAAAGATTCAAAGAAAAGTAAGTACCAATGACCAATTTCTGACAGGACTTTTGAGCAGAAAAACAGAAATAGGCTGTGAGAAGGTGGGTAATTGTTAATAGAGGCATATACCAGTGTGCTTTCCCTCATCTTTTCTTTCACGTAAGATAGAAAACGTGAAATTTAGAAATTAGTTCTATAGAAAATCTAATAAATCTGCAGTTTCTTTTAGAAAAAATTTATGCTTTTTTTCATATTTTGATGTAAAAAAAGCAAATAAATCCTGAGATTATAACGGATATAGCAGAGCATTCGGTACAGACTTTAGAACTATAATGAAAAAATATATAATAATATGAATTTTAAAACATGCTGCTTCACTTAATAGGTGATTAAAATAAAGTAGTTTATAACAAAATAAAATGTAGTTTATAATAAAATAAAAAGTTTTTAAATAATAATAGTTAAACAAGAAGTTTAACAATTTTCCTGGTCTATACGAAAAATTAAAATATGCTCTTCTGAAAAACATAAAAAATTAAATATACTATTGTAATATAAATTTCAGCAACAAGAACAAAATGTTGTTCTGAATCCAAGAAAAATGTCAGTTAAACTTTAAGCATGCAACCTGGCTCTAGATTAGATTAACGCTCGTCCCGCTGGCGGTGTTTGCGTCAGTTCATTCTAGCATTCCACAGTCTTGCTCGATAGAATAATGGATCAAAATGCCGCCATTTCTGGGTCTGACGTGACGTGCTTCAAGTTCATTGGAAAAACGTTATACTTTTAACACTTTTAACCGCTGTCTGTCTGTCGTTGCTCTAACTTACGTGAATATACTATGTTTTTCATACAATTGAAATATGCTAATTATGCTCACCAAGACACATTCGGTATTATATATTATGAAATGTGTAACATTAATAATACATTCACAGGGATTCTCGAAAGAAATCCATTACATTATAGCATATGAGGATAAATCGTTTGCTGAGTACTTTATTAACATTATGCTGTTTCAAATGTATTTAAAGTGATATAAATCACTGAATTTCACTACAAGATGATTATGATAATCTAGGGCGTTCATAGCATTTGTCAATCATTTAGAGGAACATACAAAAGAAATCGGTTACATTTCTGTCTTTTTTTCAATAACTATTTGAAGTGCGTTTTCAATTTCGGTTTCTTTTAAATTTAACTATTTTTTTTGCATATTACTCGTTTTGTATAAATTCTGTACCTTATATACAAAGCTGCACCATAGAATTCCCACCCCTTTCTCCTTATTAGCAGAAATTGTTGAAGGGAAAAGTTCAACTGAGATATGTATTTCGTAACTGAACTTGATTTTTCATGCATGTAATTAATAGACACAAATATGTATTTTATATACAAAGTTGTTCAAAGGATTCGGAAATTCTCCGATAGTTAATTGGAAAAACTGAAATTGGAGTTTCAGATGTGTTATTCATTTTCATATGATTGAAATAGACATAACATTTAAACTTATTAAATCGTGAAATTATGTTACAAACATTATTCTGAATGTGATAATTTTTTTTTTTTCAGAATCTATGCTTAGCGCATGATTTTTTCCCTTCTTTTTACTATTGATTACAATTTGAATTGATATAAAAAGCATTGTTCAAAGTATTTAATGTAATGTGGAAGCCTTAAAAGTATGTGCTAAATTCAAAATTATAAAAAAATTTTGGAAAAAAAACTACTGAAAATAGTGGTGAAAACAGCCTTGAACGTGACATGCTAAGGCATTAAAATGCAATTTTTTAAAGACTTTGAACCTTGATTTTGTAAAGCATTCCTTCAATAGTATTAAAGACAAAATTGTTCTTTTGTCGATTGAAAATTTTAAGCTATGCATACCGTAGTAGATGATATTTGATGCAGGAAGTTCAGGTAGACCTACTTTATGTATTTTGAAAAAGAAAGATTTTGAAAAAGTTCGTCGATATTAAAAGTTCAGAGATAAATACGTATGACTAACTTCCGATAGAATCTTTAATCTACGAGTGCCCTGCGAGAATTGTTTTAATGACCCACCGTATTATTTAGAATATTTAAAAATAAAGGAAAAAATGAATTATACAAAAGCTCTTTATCAAAAAAACAATTATTTTGATAAAAAATGACTGAGAAGTGTAGTTTTTGAGAGTAAAAAGTTAAATACTCTTACTTTAATTAAAAAAATTAAATAAAATAAAGAAGATGATGTAAAAATTGCATAATTGTTAAGAGAGGTACGCCAGCGATTGCTTTTTGCGATATCTATATTTATCTATCTATTTTATAACGATGATAAAATATTACAAATTATGATGTATCTGAAATATATAAATTATAAATTAAGTCTTCAGACAATATTCAAACATTAAGAATTTTAAATTTGGAACAAAAAATTATTAAATAAAGTAATTATAAATAAAGTTTGAAGACAGGATTCAAAAATAAATAAATGAAATTTTAAAAAAGATTTAAATTTTATAAAATTTATATTGGAAGAAGAATTAATATGAACAAGGAATGTATATATGTTGAAAGCATAAAAAACATTGAAAAATAGAAGTATTTGAGATATGTAGGTCAAATTTTTAGCAAATGATATATGACCAACCCCCCCCCCCCCATAAAACATTGATGTTACTATTAAATCCATTATCAAAAATTCAGTTTATCAAAATGGAAAATATATCAATTTAATAAGACAAATTACTAAAGGAATGCAAAAAGAATAATGAGACGTGAATAAAAATGAAACTTATGATATGGAAATTGTCTTTAGAGAAAATATTTCAACATCATAAATAAAGTACGGTTAATTTCTGAAAGAGAAATATATATATATGTATTCGAGTGATTTGAAAATATTAAGTTTGTGGTTTTCATTAAGAAAATAATTTTGAACACTAAAAACTTTAATTTAGATATTTAATAGAAAACATTCAAATTTATCTATTTAATAAAAGAATTTAAAATATTTTAAATTTTTTATTTCGCCATTCTTTGAAAAACATATCCTGGCGCTATAAGCAGCAAATAAGGGAGTGTATTCACTCATATAATCTTTTAGTAAATAAAGAAGCATAAGACATTTTAACTTAATAAATAAAAGCATACTAATTTTCAGTTTACATGCAAGGCTTCACACTTGTCGTAAAGCAGTGATGTATCAGTAGCTTATCTTGTGACAAGCAAAACCTGCTTGATGTTCATGTTAGCCAGATGCTCCAATTTGATGCATTATGTTTTTATCTGAAAAGCCTTTTTCATGCCATTGTTTGATACAAATAGCGCAACCCAAAAATTGCAATTAAAACCAGGGAAGTAGAATTGCGAATAATGCTTTCGCTGTTTCATCCCAACGATCATCCTCATTATCTCGATGTGCGGAAACGGAAGTTTAACTTTGCATCTATAAGAGTAAATTATGTTTTAACAAAACTAGACACAAACAAACGAAAGAGAAAACCAATTCGATTTCCATTTTCATTATGGCTTAGAATGATTTTTTCAGACTAAATGTCAGAGTTAAAATTTAAGATATAATACAACAAACTTTAAATTATTTTAATTCGCATGACGTGTATCTTTCTTTATTTTTCTAAGGATTTTTTAATTTGCTGAAATTTGTAATGATCAATTAAAATGAATGTATATATAAGTGAAAGCGTATATATGTGTCTCTTACAAAAATCTATAAGTTTTTAATCGATTTGCAGATGACTTCATATACATACATTTAGAAACGGACCAAAAATTACTGGCCCCTTTAAAAATTCGATAGAGATATAGAATTCGGTAGAGAATATTAGATTTAAAAATTCTTTTTAGAGGAAATTGCTGAAGGCGAATTTTCGACTGAAATATATGTATCTGTTAAATCAGGGTAGGCGAGCCTTTTCACATCCGGGGGGCCCATTTTTAGGTGCGTTCGTAATTATATAATACGTAGCACCTATAGTTGTCGTTCAGTCCGTCCGTCTGTCCGTCCGTCTGTCCGTCCGTCTGTCCGTCCGCATATAACAACGCAAAAACTACCCAACCGAATCGTTTGAAATTTAAAATACATAATTATTACATAATTTTGTCGAGTCATTTCAAATTTTATGAAAATCGGATGCATAGATCAATTACAGGGGCAATCAAAAGTATTCCATTACATTACGGTCAATGGGGAAAAAAGTTTCAAATGCATTTTAATCGTTTGAAATTTAAAATACGCAATTATTACATAATTCTGTCGAGTTATTTCAAATATTTTGATAATCGTGTGCATAGATCAATTACAGGGGCAATCAAAAGTATTCAATTACATTATGGTCAATTAGGAAAAAGTTTCAAATATATTCTATACGTTTGAAATTTAAAATACATAATTATTACATAATTTTGTCGAGTTATTTCAAATTATATGAAAATCGGATGCATAGATCAATTACAGGGGCAATCAAAAGTATTCCATTACATTACGGTCAATGGGGAAAAAAGTTTCAAATGCATTTTAATCGTTTGAAATTTATAATACGCAATTATTACATAATTCTGTCGAGTTATTTCAAATATTTTGATAATCGTGTGCATAGATCAATTACAGGGGCAATCAAAAGTATTCAATTACATTATGGTCAATTAGGAAAAAGTTTCAAATATATTCTATACGTTTGAAATTTAAACTACATAATTATTACATAATTTTGTCGAGTTATTTCAAATTTTATGAAAATCGGATTTATAGATCAATTATAGGGACACTCAAAAGTATTCCGTTACATTACGGTCAATGGGAAAAATGTTTCAAATGCATTTTAATCGTGTTACACTCATACGAACTTAATAAAATTTATATGCAACTATAAAGTACATATTATAATATACATCATACATAATTTGTGGTGCAAAGAACATTTGTTATTGATTTACAAGGCCACACAAAAGTATTACATTATATAATGGTATAGGAAGAACATTGTTTGATGAGCGTTTTAATTGTAATTCACTATTTACAATTTTATGAGATTGACATATGAAAGTAATATTTTTAAAACTTCGTTATCGTACGAACGCACCTAATTTGCTACGCTTCACGTGCAATTTCCAACTTGTTTTTTTCAAAAAAGTTTTTACGTGATCGCGACGTGCCAAGAACTAAAAAGAAATTAGTAGATCAAAATTATCTAATTAAATATTTCTAGATTTTTTGTTTATCGGGATTTAAAAATATGGGCAAATATATCTGCAAAAATTGGACTAATATACTTTATAAAGTAATAAAATGGTGTATGTGATTTCGGTTATGCCAAATATTAATATGTGTTCACCCAAGTTATTTTTAACATAAGATATCTGAATTCGAGTCATCTGCTCAGTGGTCTCTAATATTTAAAATTTTCCTATCATTATTTTCCGAAAATAATGAACCGCAGGATAAAATAGAAGGAACAACTGTGAAAACTGAAAATTTTATACCGAGTCGCTATAGTTTTATCACTGGAAATTTTACTTATAATACTTATATTTTTCTTTATGATTTTCTCGTAACCTTTTATTAATTTGATAGCTTTTAAGGCTACATAAAAATAGTTAAGCAAATCAATTAGTTGATTTTCAATTTTAAAAAATCCAGTTTGAATAAATTCTTGTGTTTTGTTTAACTTCATTCAATTTTGTTTTAAAATCTCAATCAATGCCGTGCCAAAAATATTCTATCGCGTGCCTGTTTTGGCACATGTGCCACAAGTTCGCCAATCCTATTTTAAACGAACTAAATTTTGGAATGTATGTTGTTATTAAATACAGATCTCTATATCTACTGGGCGGCTATAAAATTCGAAAATTTTTCTGATTGTTGACGAGAATAGCTGAAAATAGATTTTAAAATGCGCTATACATTTCCATATGGTGAATTGAGATGTAACATTTTATTTTTTTAAACGATGCAGTTTTGTTACGTTATTCTGAATGTGTTGGAAAGTGCTTCATAATCTATGCTTGGCGCATGATTTTTTCTTTCTTGTTTTTTTCCTTAACGAAGGGAAAATATTTTACTTACCGTGATTGATCACGTGTTTAAAGTTCAAACATTAAAATACAGGCAGAGGAAAACCTTTTGATTATTTTTCTCAAGGAATTTTACATTCTTAAAACGAAAGAGTGGATTTGTCTTCTCAGGAAAGAGCTGTAATTAATTAGATCGTGAATGAGTTGTATTTTAAATGTTTTACTCATCTTGATTTAGATTGCTTATCTAAATAACTCATCTTGATTTAAATTGTTTAAAAACAACTCACTCACTTGAGTTATTTCAACTCTTTATTGAGAAGCTGCCTTTCAAAACGTGAATGAGTGAATTTTGGCTCAACTTGAGTTATATTTTGGCTGATATTTTAAGAGAGTGCAGTTAATGAAAATTTACAGCATACATACAGAAGGGAGTTTATATAAACGGGACCGTCCTTCGGACCATGCAACATCAAGTCGTTTGTATGAACGCCATTTTCTAGATGTTATACCTCCCTCTGACAAAAAACATAAACCTTATAGAGAATGTAAGGTTTGTACATCCTATGTGAATGAAAATGGAAAGAAAGTTCGAAAAAAAACTACATATTATTGTAAGGACTGTAATGTGGGACTGTGCATACCATGTTTCAAAATTTTCCGAACACTGAAAAATTCTTAAATTTTGAAAAATAAATTGAATGTCGATTCTGGAATTAAATTTGAAAAGAAAATGTCGTCTTTGTAATAATATAGCAAATTACTTGATTTTTATACCTATACTTAAAATCAAAGTAATACCACAAGTTCCAACGGTCCACTGAAGCGTCCCTGCGTGTCATGTATGTACAAATAAGACATATAATGAAGTCAAATTGTGATTTTTAAAAATATTATCTGTCCTTTCACGCTTTTAGGAATAAAACGCTTCCATTTCGAAATTTTTGAAATAAATGATTCACTCCGGAATGTACGAACAAATTTATTTCTAAATAGAAAAAGGCTAAATTTCGCACACATAACAATGGAAAAATTTTGTACCAAATTTTTGGTGCCACTGAAGTTTTAGGTATTAAATTAAGCGGTTTCATAAGCATTTCACCGCTCCTAAAAGGGTTAAATATGGAAAAAATCACTATTTCTATTACCAATGAACTACTATTTTTATGAATAATAAAATTGGAAAATAAAAAAAATCAACGCTTTTTGAAGAGATTTTCCCAAAATTAAGCGACGATTAAGGGGTTAAAATGTAAGACTTATCTGTCTTCTTTTATTATATTCTAATTCTTGTCATTTATTTCCTTCATTTCCAAAATTTTTAAATTATAAAAATATTTCCATTTAATTACAGTAACTTCTATTGTTATTTTACATTATTTGTAGATACTTTTTAAATATAGAACAAAAATAACAATAATTATATTAAACTAAAACTTACCCTATTGTGAAAGTTTTTTTTTTTTTTTTTTAAAGTTTGGCGTAACAATTTTTTTTTATTGATACAATTAGAAGACAAAAAAATTCACTCATGAGTAAAAATGCTTCATCAATGAGATAACATTGCAATCCATTCGTCTTTTTCGCTAATTTATCACATAAGTATGTAAATTTAAACTTGTTCATGATTTTTCTTTCTTGTATTCAGAAGTACATAATTTGATTTTTAAAGTAGTTTTTAAAAAATTAAGCCTTCGAAAATGAAAACTTTAACAATGAAGAAAATTCCCTAACGAAGTGTAAAGACTTGTTTAACGTGATTGATCACGTATTCAAAGAGTTCAAACATTAGAATGCACGCTAAGGGGAAAAGTTTAAATTATTCTTTGCATAAAATTTAATGGAAATTATTCTTGGAGTAATGAATGGGTTTTATTTTTTTTTAAAACAATTGATTCTACATCCATTTTTAAATATCTATACATAACAATTGCAAAGGAAATTTATGATTTTATATCTTAACTTTATACCAATATTTACTTATGTTATTTCAGCGGAGAATAATTAAAAAAAGAAAGAAAGAAAGAAAGAAATTCCTTAAACTACATTAGAATTGTTTATTGAATACATTGGGAGAACTGCTTAAACTGAATTTTTAGAATACTTATTTTCGAAATAAAACAATTCTTAATGACTTGGAAAATTTTCCAGAAATTGTTTCAGGCTGGATGTTGTTCCATGTGATTATGTCTGTAGAAACTCGGTACGCTAAACCGAGTTCGAGTCTCGGCATAGAAACTTAGTCACTAGGCATTTGCGCCTCTTAAGTAATTATAAATTCGAAACTTGATTTTCATTTAAAATGTTCTTAAAGACATTAAAATTAATTTCTTTATATTATAAATTTTAATAAACTAGTGTTATAGTTATTTTACTTATTTTTATTTTGAGCTAAAATAAAGTGTTAAAATTTTAATGTATTAACACTAATATTCTAAAATTCTCATCTATCTCACTGAAACCTATCTGAACTAATGCTTTAACATACATATATGTAGTGTAACGTATTAATATTAAAATTCTAAAAACCTCATCTACCTCAATTAAATCTATCTGAGTTAATACTTCAAGAAATTAAAACATAAATTGTGTTAAATTCGTATTTAGAAGATATTGTTTTATTTATTTTCGCATATTAATTCTCTTCATGTATTTTTTTTATTATTGAATTTAAACTGTTTCTCGCCAAGTAAAACAAGCAACTATGAGGGCAAAGACTTCTTTTCTTATCTTAAACTTCTTATGTTATTCTTATGTTTTATGTTAAACTTCATATGTTATTCTCTTTTTCGATATTTCTTTAAAATAATGAAAAATTTACATCCCTTGTTTTATTATTTCCTACTTTAGTTATTTGTTTTCTCCTCTTTTCAAAATTTGACAAATTATCAACACTTTTAAAATTTTAATTTTGTCAATTTCTATAATTTATTATGATTTGTTTTGATTTTATTTGTTTTTTCAAACAAGAACATACAACGATAATAACCTTAAAGGGAAAACTCATCTCATACCTTATCATGATAGTACAGTAAAACCTCCATAACGGACACTCCCGAATAGCGGACACCTCTATTTAACGGACAGTTTTCCAATCCCCACTCCCAAAATCTATATTTTTGTATGTTTAACCTCTAAGTAACGGACATTCCGAATAGCGGACAGTAATTTTGGCGATAAATGATGAAAAATTATTTTTTAACGAGAAAAAAAAAAAAAAAAACAGTAAAAATTTCTAAATTTAACAGAGCAATGTGTCACAGATTTTGTGATCACAGATAAATGTAGGGGATGGACTGGGGAAAATCCCCAATAACTCCAGAATTCAGGAGGTAGCCCGTGAGGGACATTCCTGAAGAGCTTTTTAAATTCTCCCCATGAAGATTTGAGATTTTATGCTCTTAATGGTCAAAAAGTGCAATTTCTCCCTGGAACTCTAACATATCCCTTACCCCAGAGCCACCGAAATTTCTCCTGAAGAAAAATATCTTAATTCAACACTGCACACATACGAGAAAGATTTAAGATTTTTTGCTCATTAGTCTCTAGAAGTACAAATTTCTTCATATGCAGAATTCTATAATACACACACCACTTTCTATTTCGTCTCGAATTCGCGTAAGGTAACTTCGATATATTTTTTTTTTTCGTAAGAATGTAATAAGCAGTGGATAAAGGTATATACAATTTTAATTCAATTTTATTGCTAATCATATAATAAAGAATTTAAGACATATAAAGTCAATTAATGAAACATTGAGTTACTTAGAAACTTAGAACTTGAGAGACTTCTTGCTTGAGAAACTTAGTAGTTTTTGAACCTCTGAGGATTTCCCAATAACGGACACCTCCGAATAGCGGACAGTTTCCGCGCTCCCGAGGTGTCCGTTATTTAGAGGTTTTACTGTATTGATTTATTATTTTATGCAATAATTTCTTTATTACTACAGTTAAAAAACAGAAAAAATTTAGTCATGAGAAATATGCTTTATCTGTCGTACTTTATTATTTGAGATAAGATTGCCAAGATTGTCTTTTTTCGTTATTTATTACATAAATATGTAAATTTAAACTTGTTCATTTTTCTTTTATATAGTTTGATTTTAAAGTAGTTTTTAAAAAATTAAGCATTCAAAAATGCAAACTTTAACAATGAAGAAAATTCCTTAACGAAGGGAAAAGACTCGTTTAATGTGATTTATTACGTATTCAAAGTTCATACATTAAGAATGCTCGCTGGAGGAAAAAACTTTTCTTTACCTTTTACATAGAATTTTACTGCTAATGGAAATTTTTTTGGAGTAATGAACGGTTTTTATTTTTTCTAAATAATTGATTTTGCATCCATTTTGAAACATCTATTCATAATAATTATGAAGGTCAATTATAATTTTATACCTTTACTTTATAAACTCACTACTGCCACTATTTACTTATGTGATTTTAGCGGAAAATAGTTAAAATTTCTTAAAAATCCTGTCATTGCACTATACTGATGGCCGTGTTCGAGTCCTGCAAGGAAACTTTTTCACTAGGTTCCCATTTGCGCCTCTTAAGCAATTAAAGAAATTTTAAATTTGAATTTCATTTGAAATATTGAATGCAAAGAGAATTTTCTCTCTGGAAAATAATTTCCAAGTATTAATATTTTCAATCAATGTTGGATTTATTAGAGTTTCGTGTTTGCTCCATGTGAGTGACTCATGGATAATATTCCATCTTGTGCTGCATTTTTAGTTTTGCCAACATATAATAAAGAAAAGTTCCAGGCGGTTTAGTTCCATGTGGTTTAATCGGTAGAAAGTCAGTGTGCTATCCTAATGGCCCGTGTTCGAGTTCCGGCATGGAAACATTCTCATTAGGTTGACATTTGCGCCGCTTAAGCAATTTAAAAAAATTGAAATTAGATTTTCATTTGAAATACTGTACGTAAGATGAATTTTCTCTCTGGAAAAATATCCAAGTATTAATAACTTTTTTCTTCTTCACCAGATAAGACACATTAAGTTGTAAATTTTCATCATTCTTTTCTTTTCGAAAAAATATAAACGTTTTTGTTTTAAGTAATGGCACATTTTAAAGTCATTTTAAGCTTATTTTTTTAATTAAGAACATACTACGATTATAATATTAAACTAATCCTCATTTATCATCCTGCTGTGAAAATAAATTTTCACGGCAGTGCACAAATTTCTTTCTTGTTACAGTTAGAAGCACTAAATAAATAAATAAATAAAAATAAAATAAAGTAAAATAATTGAGAAGTTGACATATCTTATCTATTCTACTTTTTTTTTTTTTTGTTCGAGATAAGATCGCAATTTCCATTCGTCTTTCTGACTAACAAATTACATAAATATGTAAATTTAAATTTGTTAATAATTTTTCTTCCTGTGTTAAAGAGTACATAATTTGATTTTTAAAGTGGATTTTAAAAAAATTTTGTCTTCAAAAATGTAAACTTTGACATTGAAGAAAACCCCCTAACAAAGGGAAAAAGACTTGTTTCACGTGATTGATCACGTATTCAAAGTTCAAACATTAAAATGCACGCTGGAGGAAAATGTTTCATTACTTTTTGCAAGGGACTGCTAATGGAAATTTATTTTTTGAGTAATGAACGACTTTTTCATTTTCTAAAACAGTTGATTTTCCATCAATTTTTAAACGTCAGCGGAAATCACAAAGGAAAGTCTTGTATTGATTTCTTTACTTTATTCATATTTTATTTAAATTACTTCATCCCAGAACAGTTTTCATACTGATTTCAAGCAAGATTTTTGTTGCCTTAAAATATATTAAAATATTAGTAAACAGCTTAAAAGTTATTTGAGAACGTATATCTTCACAACATAAATATTCTTAAAGACTTCAAATTTTATTGCTTTATATTAACAAATGTTCTGAAATTAATGGTACTTTTATTTTACATGTTCTGAGCTCAAGTAAAGTTTAAAATTGTTTACTGCAATATACTAACGTTCTAAATATCTCATCTATGTACATTACAGAAATTAGACTGTATGTTTTAAGAAAATATATATGTATTACAATTTTATTTAAAAGATTCTTTTCTAAATATATATACATATTAATTACTTTTTTGACATTTCTTTAAAGATTTATCTCTATTTTTATCACATTTCGACTTAAGAAATTTATGTGCGAATGAAAAAGTGGAATTCCATGTTATCCTTTGAGAAATATACGTATCCTTTTTGTCTTTCAAATTTGGAAATTTCAGCAATTTTTTTTAAGCATATCGGTAGGAATGTGCGTTATTTTTCTGTAAGCTATAAATTTTGATATCTTTTTCCAGTCCAAAGTTAGAAATAAGTAGAGAATAATTTTTTGAAACTTTAACACAAGTTTTAAAATACTCATAATAAAAGTATTTTAAGCTTATAGAGGAGTGGAGAATTTTTATATCTAAATGTTGAAAAAAATAATGTAGGGTTACGCTGTACCCAATCAACTGCACCCAAAATGATCCAAGTACATGTCCCAGTTACCCCATTCGTAAAAAAAAAGTTGGAGCAACTGGGACACCGATCTTACATTTGAAACATGAAATAAATGTGTATAGATACGTAATAATATTGATGCAGTCATATGTCTAATGCTTAAAAAATGATTGCTTGATAAAATTACTTACAGTATTTTATAAAAAAATTGACAAATTTCAACAAATTATTATTACTATTATTATTTTTAAGCAACTGAATTTTTTGACTACCTATCACACCAAAGACAGAGTTACGATTGATTTAAGACACGTGTTTTCAGAAGTAGATATAAGGGGGCATTGTTCATAAAAGCTAAAACTTAAAAAGCATCATTTTTTTTTAATAAAACACCTTATGGTTCAGTTACCTCGTTTGTCCAACTTTTTTCTGAATTTTCTGAATTTGAATGGCAAGAAAGATGCGTACTTTCCCCATATTATAACATGGGATTCCACTTTTTTCCCCCTCCACCCGATAAGTCACATTAAGTTATTCATGACTCTTATGTTCGAAATTTGACAAATTATAAACTTTTTCTGCTTAAGTAACAGAAGCTTCTTAAGTCATTTAACATTTTTATTTTAATCTTATTTTTTAATTAAATACATACTACGATAATAATCTTAAACTTAACCTCATCTATCATTCTGCTGTGAAAATAAATTTTCAGACCGGTACAACAATTTCTTTATTGTAACAATTAGAAGCGAAAAAAAAAAGTGAGAAGTTAATATATTTCAACTATTATACTTCTTCATTCAAGATAAGATCCATTCATCTTTCTGGCTAACAAATTACATAAATATGTAAGGTTAATCCTGTTCTTAATAATTTTTTTTCATTTTTATGTTAAGGTATTTAAAATGATTTTTAAAATAGCTTATAAATACGCAAGTTCCTTATGAGTACTTAATTTGATTTTTAAAATAGCTTTTTAAATCGCAAGCCTTCAAAAATGCAAAGTTTAAAAATACTTTTACTTTTTTTGTCCCTAATGAAGGGGAATTTCTTTTTGTTTAACATGATTGATTATTTATTTTAAGTTCAAACATTACAATGCATAGAGGGTTAAACTTTTTATTACTTTTTGCAAGGAGTTTTACAGTTAATGGAAATTTATTTTTAGATAATAAACGAGCGTTTTATTCTTTTAGGGGGGGGGGGTGATTTATTTTCCATCACTTTTTAAAAATTATCTGTTATGAAAGAAAATTTTAGACTTTACATCTTTACTTAACGAAACAGTTTTAGTTACTTAGCGAAGAACAATTTGTATATGGATTTTTAAAATAAAGCCATTTTTAATAAATCTCCATTTAAAATCTGAGTAATTACGGCTTATATCCAGTTTTTGAAAGTTCATTCTCTATGTTAGACACGTTTAAGAGTTTCAAGTTAAACTTATTTATGCTAATTAGTTAATGTAATTATATTAATAACATGTAGCCCGCTTAGCAAAATCACTATAAATTAAAGTTTTCTATTTTAAAATAAGACATTAAATAAATTCTATTTTAAAATAAATAATTTTTGGCCCACATGTATGTGATTCATTAAAATTAAAATGTCATTATCTACCTTACGAATTAGGCCATACATGTCTTAGTGAACTATTTTTAGGTGTGTTAATAATTACATAAATTAATTCCACATGTAGTCCCCGTGCTGTCTGGCCAGTCCGTATGTCGGCATATAGTACCGCAGATATTATCCAATCAAATGGTTTGTAATTTAATATATATATTCGTAGCAGAATTGTGTCGAGGTATTATTTAAAATTTCATGAAAATTGAATCAAAATTATAAATATATTAATAAAAGGTTTATTCATTCTATTAAACCCTATCATACGTAATTAATTCATTGATATCCCATGGGAGGTAAGGATTCTAGGTTGCTATGGAGATTAAGTCCTATTTGATATAGAATCATATTATTTCCTGTATTATGGAAATTAATATATTTAATCTTAGTAAATTTTGTTATCATGCTCTTTTGCATAATAGTGTAACAGTTATTGAATCAGAATCTAAATTTTTAGAAAACTAGTTATAATGCGAACGCACCGCCCTTGCCACATTTGACACACAATTTTCTACTTGTTTTTACTCCATTTGTATTAGTTTTTTGAGAAATATTCTTTACGATATACATATACAGTAGGGTGGATCGAAATTTTTTTTTTCACAGTGTCAAAACCTACCTATGCGAAAAAGATGTTCTCTTGGATGGAGATTAAGGGAAAAATAATTAAAAAAATTAATTTTAAATTTTACTACTGCCACAATGAGGTTGAATTTCGAAAAAAAGTGAAAAAAAGACCTAATTTTGGCTAGATTATTTTTGATTCAAAATAATACTTTAAAAAATTATCCAAAACCTACCTATGCGTAAAAGATGTTATATTATATGCTGAGTATGAGAAAAATAATTAAAAAAATTAATTTCAAAATTTAAATCTGCCGAAATGTGGCTCAAATTTATGTATTTGAACGTTTTTACGGTAAAAAATCAACTTTTTTTGTAAAATAAAATATGAATTTTAGACATTTTTAACATTTATTGCAATGAGGGGATATTTGATTGTTTACAAGATAAAAACTTTACTTTCTAAATTAACAGCTTCATTAGTATTAAATCAAGAAAAATCGTCAACATTGCAATTTGCGATAATGACGTTCGGTATTGAAAATCGGCATGAGATTTTGTAATTATATTTAATTTTTATAAAACCGTCTCTTATATACTATGGTCCATACACAGCAGAAATACTTCCGTGACTCTTTTGATTATTAGTTTTGTAGAATGAGCGTTGCGTAATAGATATTTTTGATAGTAGATGTTATTTCCACTGGAATGATTGCTGGATTTACATATTGCTTCTGAAGTCATGTAGTTACTAAATCCCTCAGTTAGTGGAGGTTCGACACATTTTCCTATTTAATTAAATCTATGTAATCCGTCGCAAAAGGTCAAAAAGCTTGTAAATGGAAAATATAGCTAATTTTTAATGTAATGATTAGGATTACAGCTGACCGTTTGATTTCACTCGAGCGTTTTTAGAATTCATATACTGACATAAATGAAAATACAAAAAGCTTCTAACATGCTGCGAATAATCTTTCTATTTCACTAGTGAAACATTTGTGCCAAGCCGCGGTTCCATCCACGCTGCAAAAAGACGACATAGTGGAACCTCATTGGTGTGTAACTAGCACAAAAAACCATTATAGTGGACGCTTGAAGATCACTTCCATATTTCGAATAACACATTCTTTAACATCTATATTAACAGATATTACGTCACAACCGATCGCAACCAACTTTGTTACATGTATATTATTGTTAACACATGACAAAAAAAAAAAAAAAAAAAAAAAAAAAAAAAAAAAATATGTACGTCGTGCTTTCAAATTGTTTGGTACTCTCCCAGAATTTATATATATGTGACCGATGTATTCGGAACCCAGTTCTTTTTTCAAGCTCAAGTCTGCTTCTATTATGATTTTTCTTCTGTTGTTTCTAGTGATGTAATCTGTCTTTACACCCATCAAAGTTTAAAGAAAATGGCCATGATCATAATTTTTTTCAAATGACTAAAGATAATGACTAAAACGATGGAATGGTCCTTTGTTTGTTTTGCCATGCTGAATTTTTTCTGTCAGTAGCATTCGATTCATAGTTTTGTGAGATAATGCCCACATCTTGAAGTGCACCAGACACGATGGCAGCACCTGCTTGGTCGGAAGTGCACAAACTATCCAATATTCTGATGATGTGAGACCTAGCTCGGCAGCAGTATGGCTTTTCAATGATAGCTGATGATGCAGAAAAGTGAGTTTGCTCTCAATACGTCGGTTTAGTTTACACTCAATATTCATATTCATATTCAAATCTATTGAACTGAAAAAAATAGGCAGTATTTTCGGAAATAGTCCAAACGACTGTAGTAGCTTTCAGTATCTTATTTTGTTTTACAAAAAATAAGAAGAGCGCAATATTTGCCGTTAAACAGTTTAATTTTTCTTAAAATGGTGCTGTTTTAAGTTATTGAGATTGAATCTCATTTACAGGTAACTAGTAACTTATTAGCAACTCCTCCTCATTGGCTGGAAATAAATATGTGTTGACCGATTCCTTTCTTCGGTTATTTTTTAAATACCAATATGTAAATTTTATAATTTTTTGTAATAGAGAGCATATTTACTGGCATATCAAAGCTAGACCCAAATAGGGTGTAATTCATATCTCTCTCTCTCTTTTTATTTTTTTTTAACAACGCCATAGTACAGTAATATTCAAGGTACATTAAGCTACACAATACAAGCAGACAAATTCTAGCTGAAAAAACTGGAACTACCAGTTTTTCGAAACTTTAAATCACTTGCAGATGGGGAAACAGTGCTTTAACCCCCGACTTATCTCGGTGCAGCCGGTTAAGTGGTTAAATTTCGAAATTAGTTTTTTTTCTACTTAATATCCATGCAATATAATATTTCTTACGCAAAGGTAGGTTTTGATTGATATTAAAATGATTATTTTCGTCAAAAGTAAGTCTAACCAAAATTAGATCTTTTTCCATTTTTTCAATATTTTATCGAATTTTCAACTTTTTTGTGGCAGTATTAAATTTCGAATTTATTACTTATTATTCTTTTTTACTTAACTTCCATACGATATAACATCTTTTCCGCATTGTTGGATTTTAAAAATTATTAAAATAATTGGTTTTTGACAAAAATAATCTAACCAAAATTCGGTCTTTTTTCAATTTTTTTCGAAAATTCAACCCTTTTGTGGCAGTATTAAATTTTAAAATTAATTTTTTTTATTATTTTTCCCTTAATCTTCATACAATGGAACATCTTTTCCGCATAGGTAGATTTTGATGAATGGTAATTTTTTTTTTCGCCATAGACAATCGATCCACCCTAATATACAGGTACATCTTTAAATCAAAAAGAATTTTAGAATTTTTTGAGAATTTTAAAATTGTTGTTTATACCGAGTAGGCCATGATTAACTTATCAACATTTTCTTTTATAGTTGTTGAAAGAATGTCTCTGTATTTACAAGGTTTATATGTAAAAATCAAAATGTGCATGCTATAAATATAGAAAACGAATCGAAAAATAAGCGCCTGCTTTTATATTTATTTATTTTTCTTTGATTTTTTAAAGAAAATATTAATAAGGGAATGGAAATTATTATGAAAATATTAATATGTTACAAGAAGAGAATATTAATAAGAAGCCTGCCCTACTTTGAAATTATTAATTATTATTTAAGAGAAAACCCAATAATTGGCCCACACTATATCTAATACAACTACACCACTATATTCAGTATAATTTTTGTTTTAAATAAAGTACTGCTCTGTTTTTAGTATATATAACTAAGTTATCAAATGTGTAATAGTGTACATCAATCCATTTTGAAACTGATGTGCAGAAAATTCTTAAATCATGGCAAGAATTGAGTATCTAATTGAAACAAAAGGTATCATTATTTCTGCTGAAAATTTTCTCTTTGATGATCTAATAATATTACAAAAGTTTAATATGTCAGCGAACTTTACATATGCTTTTATGATAAAGTGATTACTATTACGTTGTTTATCATATTAATTGGTCACTGTAATTGCTTTTCATGTAATAATTTTGTGAGAATTGGGTTCAATCAACTAATGCTTTATGAATTATGAGCTTATAAAATATCAAAAGGAAAAAAAAATCTATTCAATGTAAAACTTAATTATTTTTGTGAATATTTTTTATAAATATAAAAAGAATTTTCAAATTTAATAATCACTAAATAAAGCGTTTCGTAATTGCAATTGATATATTTCGTAATTGAAATATATCGCTTATAATTACATATTTCATACCTCAACAAAAGTGATGCATTTCGCAAAACTGTATTTTGTGTTTTATTCTACTAATAGATTTGTGAGAGGTGGATCTTGCTACAGCAAATGTTTCATAAATGTAGTTATCTGGAAAATCACTATATTGCTCTATATGTCCATTCGTGACCGTAGAAGGAACACAGAGTATGTGGAAAGGGTAAATTGACTAAACCCTTAATAAAAAATAACTAGTGGGCATAATCAAGGGTTCTGAGCACTTAATGCGTCACGCTACGTGACTTTCATCCCCAATTGGTTAAAACTTTTACACACTTCAAATATGATTTTACAATTGCATACAGAGCTAAATGTTACTATTTCACGTTGCAATAAAAACCTATGAATTTTCTTTTACCTTTCTTGTGAAATTAATTTTTACCGAGATGTGTCGTTTTTCTGACATATGATCTATATATAAACTGTTATTGATATTTTTTCAAACATTATAAAAATTAAAGAGAAAAAAACCATAATAATCAAAACTAGTCAAATGTAGCTATCCCAAAGCTTTCTTCTGTCTCATACATGTTAATACTTCCTGAAAAATGCTGCATATCAGCGCCACCCATTAAGTGATTTGCACCAAAATCGAATCAGCAATAACTCATCTCAGCTTCTAACTAAATCTAAAATTGGATGAAAATTTGTGCATTAGTTTTTGAGATAGAGCTATTGAGGAAATCGTAAAAAATTCAGCATAGCAGCTCCACCTGTTAGATGATTTACACCAAAAACTAATAAGGACCAATTTATATCACTTACTAGTTGAACATTAATGAAAATTCATGCATTGGTTCTTGAAATAATCTTGTGGCAAAAATTCTAAAAAAAAAAAAAAAAAAAAAAAAAAAAAAAAAAAAAAAAAAAAAAAAAAACAGCATAGCAGCACCTGATGTTAAGCGATCTACACCCAAAATTAAACAGTTCTAATTTAATCAGGGATTAACTGAATCTAAGGTTTGGAAAAAATAGACCATTAATTCTTTACATCTGCGGAAATCATAAAAATGCAGGATAGCAGTGCAATCTGTCGCGTGAATTACACCAAAAAATAATCAGCACTAATTTATAATGCAGACTACCTGAAACTACAGTATTATTAAATTTCGTCCATATGTGCTTGAGATAGCGTTATAAAATTTATGTCACATAAATACAGACTCGCAGATTCACGGACAGACGTTATGTTAAAAACATGTTTTTCGGGATTTCTAACCCCTAAAACGTGTAAATGCGTCGAAAATCAAAACTCAAAAATTTTTAAGAATCCAGTACTTTTTTTTTCCACAAAGATAGAAGACAGTAAAAATTCATTGAAAAAAAAAGAACTTTTTCCTTATCATAGCTTGTTCTATTTTTCAATAGATAAAAGTATCCGATAATTTTAATTAATATCTTTGTAAATAAAAAGTTGCTTAAAACATAAAAAACCTTATTAAAATTTTTCATTCATTATTCAGTCCATTCATCTTTTTCTTATATGTAACAGAGAGAGGGAATTGCGTTAACAGTTTAAGCTTGTAAACTATTTCCGTCACATTTACCTTGTCTTTAGCAATATCTCAAGGTTATGACAACGATTATCATTTCTAAGTTTTTCCTGAAGCGAGTGCATTGCGTGCTCAGATTAGAACGCTTGTTTTTTATTTTGGAAATGCTCTCATTTGAGTGAACTTTCACTTCTTCCTGTTTTAAATTTTTCCTGTAAGATCGTCCTTTTTGAATATTTCCTTTATCTTATTCTTTGTTTGTTTTGTTAATTTTTATAACTTTCTTCTATCTTTTACAAGAAGAAAGTACTGAATTCGTGAAACATTTCGACTTCCGTTTTTAGATGGATTTATACGTTTTAGAAGGTCCTGAACACGATTAGGTTTTAAGAAAATGTCTGTTTGTCATTCTGCGAATATGTAGGGGAAGATGGGGATACTTGAGCCATTTTTTGAATTTTAATTTTTTTAAATTTTTTATAATTTCTTATAATAAAATAAAATATTGAAAATGAAAATTTGATATTTTTTCTTCAACTGAAAACCACTTTCAATTAATTTTGAACTATTTTTCTATGTATAAAAAATGTTTATTTTTTGTTTTACATGGTGGCTCAAGTATCCCCATGGGAGGGATACTTGAGCCATGGTGAAGGGATACTTGAGCCACTACGGAAAAATACCTACAAAAGTAATTTTTTTCGCTTTATTTTTGCACAAACATTTTACAGAATGATAAATTATGAAACATAAAGTCCTTCCAAACCAATTGAGAAAACAAAGTTAGTAATACGATGATTTTTTGTCGTTAGAACTGGTTGTCAAATGATAATTTCAACTTGAGTTATAACGACGGTAGAAACACCCTCAGTTCAGAGCCATTTAAATTTGGAATCTGCTATTCTTCGGGCAAATTTCATTTTCAAAATATTAAGTGCTTATCCAACAAATATTTTTAGTTTTCTTTCTGGCATATTTTATTAGTAACCAACTATCAATAGAAGATTTTCTTTTCACATCATCACCATCATTGGCAGAATTTTCCTCTAATGATAATGTCGAACTCATGCTTTTAATTTAGTAGCTGTCGGAATTTAAGCCAGATGTATCATTCTATCATTTCAAACACTTTTTTCATTTCACAGGAAAAGATTTTGTCTTCCTCTTTGGCTCCATGCAAATAAATTTGAACTGGGATTTTTGTTGCTTTTCTTGTTTTTTGTGCGCTCTTTTTACCAATTTTTCTTCAATTTTCTTAGTTAAAAAAAAATTACAGCAACAGAGGTTACGATTTCAATATAAGATATTAATCTTAATATGTTATATTAAAAAATAAATATTTTAATATGTTGGATCTAACTAATTAAAGTATTAGAGATTATAGCCTGTAAAACAGTTTTAAAAAGTTATTTTAATTTAATAAAAGTTAAATTGAAAACTATGTTTACATTTATCTAGACAGGCTATTTTGCTAACCAAAATGAAAATTAAAATGGCTATTTTCATTTAAAAAATATACATTTTTAAACATTTTTAAGTCGTTATTTTTTTTTAAGAAAAATAAAATAAAATGAAAAAATATTCTCTCTTTTATCCAGAAAAAAATCTATTAGTGAATATAAGGAAGGAATTTTATTTTTTGTTTGTTTCTCCTATGTTTAATTTCTAGTGGGGAGGGTTGAGACATGGCTCAAGTATCCCCACTCTCACTGGTTCAAGTATCCCCACTACCACTAGTTTTGTTTCCCATAGTTTTACTAAATAAAGCATGCATCTATTAGAACAATTTTAGATTCAAAATACAATTGAAATTATGCTTATTAAATTTATGTATATAGTTGCAACTTTAAACAAAACTTTGATAACAAAAAAACCATGTACCCAAAAATTTACTTCAGATAGGGAAAAGACAACTATTGATCACTATACTTTCAAAATGGTACCAAGATGTGTGATTTCTTTTTTACATGTTCAGAACTATAAATGTGTTAACATATTGGCAGTTTTAGAAAGAAAAATTAACCAACTGTAGAGATAATAGGGGTGGCTCAAGTATCCCCTATGCTCAAGTATCCCCACTCACCCCTATGTGACAAACATTTTGTGGGCACTCTATCTCAAAAACGAATGCACTGAATATCCCAAAACTTTATATTCAGTTAGACTTTGATATAAGGGTCATTTTCTCTAAACAGCGATATTTTTGTCCCTGCTTCAAAAATAATGAATAAACTTGTATGAAAATTAAATAAATGCCAGAATACTTTAATTACATGTTTTTATGTATGTTTAACAGGATTAAACATACTATTAATAAATGAAAGCCAGTTAAATAATTTTATATGTTGTAAAAATGTCATTCCCTTGTGTGTCCCTGTCACCGCCTTAACACAAAAGTAGTTCCCAAAACTGACTATTCGAATATATTTGTAATTTTTTTGTTGGTTAAATTATTAAACAAAATCATAGAATACTAAAATTTGAAAAAATAAAAACTTTTCATTTTTTGTATAAAAAAAAAATAAATAAATGAAATAAAAAATGTCCCTTGGTTTTGTTGTCATTCCCCTGTCATAAAATGAAAGTAATGATTCTCAGCTGTGGCAACACTTATAATAATCCAGAATTTCATCTGTGAACAATGACATCATCAGAGAAGATATCTTAAATTGTTCTTTTTTGCAGAATTAATTTTTACAAGTAAAACTTGGTGATTTCTAGTTACACATTGGTAAGTATTTTTATTTATTGTCATTACCCTGTCTCTCTTATTTACCTAAATTTTGTAAAGAATGCTGAATCAACGATTAAGCCTTATTTGTATTAAGTTTTTAAAGTTTTCTTTAAGTGCAATTTAATTTTGTGTATATAGTTAACATAATATACAAGCTAACCTTAATTTTTGACATTCCCCTGTGGTCATTCCCTTGTCATACGTAAGGCAGGGGAATAACTACAGTCTCTAATTGTCACAAATTATGAATATTTAATAGAAAATTAATTAGAAAATTAAATATTTTATGTAATTGTCTCACACTATTTGCTGTTTTAAAAATAAAAAATGCATGTTTTTGTTAGTTCTATTCATCAAAGGATGAAAATTTGCTATTTAAAAAGTTGGACTTTTTTATTTATTTTTTATTTTTTATAAGTACATAATTTGAGAAAAATAAACACTTACTGCTCTAAAAAAGCAAATCAATAGGACAAAGCAGGGTGATTACATGGTTGTCAAGCATAAACTCAATAAAATGGTTTGTGCTTATTATAATTTATCAGTTTTGAAAAGGTATTTGCCAGCTTAGTTAAAAACATTGTTAGCTCATTAAAATGTAAAATTTTTATGGTTTTTATGAGTGTTCTTAGTAAAAATGCCTGTTAGATTTATAATAGCCTCTAAAAAAGGAACAAATGACCAGAAAATATTGCATGAGAAAGCAGCTGGAAACATTAAACAAGTATCCAAATTATTATCTAGAAGTCAGAGAATTCAAAGGAAACGATGGAAGATATATCAAAGAAATAGTCGTGCAAAAAAGAAAAAATCACTGAAAACTGTTCAGTGATATTTTACGTATTGTAGTATTAAGATTTCTACCTTACTGAAGATATTGTCTCAGTTGAACATGATGAAATCCAGTAGTTATAGCCATCAAAAAGCAAAGACTGTTCTAGCCAAATAAGTCAAAAGAACAGTCTTACTACCAGGCAAAACTCGGGAAAAGGTAATAAGGTTATTAAAACTACTTTAGTTGAATCTAAATTATTCCAAGGGAGAGAAAAAAAAATCTAAAACATTGTCAGATGGGAGAAAAAAAGTTGGTCATAGTTGGCGAGTAAGAAGGGATCGAGCAAAATTAGCTAAACAAATTGCAAAAGTTGAGAAAGAAACTATCAAAGACTCGTCAAACTTCTGAAAAAGTACAAGAAGAAGTTTCATAGACTTAGAGACAAATATTCCAATTAAGAATCAATTGGAAAATACATTAGAAATATCTCAAAAAAGATTAATGCAGCGCCTGAATTAAAAAAAATGGTGTTTGGAGAAATATTGACAAAGGATTTGGCAAATGGAAATAGCAATTTGAAAAAAGAAAAAGAAAAACAATTTTTTAAAGGAATAATGCAAGGAGACCTTTTTAAAAATACAAGGTAGTAAGTGAAACAAAGTTCTTACCTTCCAAAATACACATAACACATAAGATAAGAGTTTTATAGTTTGGAATATTTGCGGAAACAACGAACTGGGTTTTTTGTTATAATTCTAAAGGTACGTTTGAAGATATAAGAGCCAAAATCTCTGAACCCAAACCATATAGATCTCAGGCAAATACATTTTATTTTACTGACTTTCTCCATAAAAATTTTTCAAAATAAATTGGTTTTGAGCTTTTGTTTATAATAATGTTTTCTTATTTACTATAAAATTTTGTGGAAAAAATATTAATAATTTGTAGTTATACCTGTTAGTCATTCCCCTGTCTAGTTGAAATTTAAAAATTTATTTTTGTGTATTTAACGTACTAAAAGATTTTGGCTGACTCTATTTTATTAGTTAGAGATATTGTCTAAACACAATAAAAACCAATTTTAAAGAAAAAATTAACATTTTTTTTTAAATATATGATGTTCAAATTGATCTGTTAAGAGAAAATGACCCATAAACTGAAGCTGAATAATTTTATGTGTACATTGCCCAACAAGTGGTGCTGCTGTGCTGCCTTATTTGCGATATCTACAATCGCTCATTCTCAAGAACTAATGCACGATTTTTATCAAACTTCAGATTTAGTTTGATTTTGATATAATTTGGTACTGATTACTTTTTGGTGTAAATTGCCTAACAGAGTTCATTGCTATGCTGAATTTTTCACGATTTCGCAGTAACTATCTCAAGAACTAATGCATGGATTTTCATCAAAATTCAGATTCGATTAGTCCGTGAAAAAAATTGGTTCTGTTTAGTTTTTGGCGTACATTTCCCAACAATTGGCACTTATTCCATTTTTCGATAAATAAAAGAAAGCGATAATTTTAATTAATAACTTTCATAAATAAAAAATTGCTTGAAAATGAAAAAACCTTATTAAAATTCTACATTCATTATTCAGTTCATTCATCTTTATCTTGTATATAACAGAGAGTGGAATTGCGTTAACAGTTTAAGCTTGTAAACTACTTCCGTCGCATTTACCTTGTCTTTAGCAATATCTCAAGGTTATAACAACGATTATCATTTCTGAGCTCTTCCTGAAGCTGAGTGCATTGCGTGCTTAGATTAGAACGTTTGCTTTTATTTTGGAAACGCTTTCTTTTGAGTTAACTTTCACTTCTTCCTCTGTTAAATTTTTCCTGTAAGATCGTCCTTTTTGAGTATTTCTTTGAATCTTTCGTTTGTTTGTTTTATTAATTTTTATTTTCAAAATTGTGCTTAGGAATTAATGCAACTATATAGAGTGACTTTGATTTATTTTATAAGACAAATATTGAAAGCCCTATTTCTTGCGGATTTTCAACCATGGGCATTTAAACTTTAACTGATGTGATAGAAAATATAACATAACTAGTGTGAATAGGTCTGTGAGAAAGCAAAATCGGAAGTGGAATAAAACGCATGATTAACTCATAGGATAGTAATTTTGTACTAAACCTTTTGTACAGAGCAGTTATAATTAACATTCACGTATTTAAAAGGCTCTTCTGATAGTACTAAATTTCCAAACGAAACAAAATTTCGGTAGAGTCTGTAATTAAATTGAAAATTACAAGTTAAACTATAAAAATTGAAATAAGCAATGGTTTGTGAGATCAGTAACATAAGTTAAAGGTAATTAAACAACTGGGTAAGTGGTACACAGGTCACACAAAGGGTTTAGTTTAACATTTTGAGTGTCTCGGTGACTGACACTGGATTCTCCGTCCAGGCCGCGTCGATCACCAGTGATTAACAGAGTAAAATATGATATAAAACTAAATATTTATATATATTGTTTTAAGTAATTATTTAGAAAGTATAATCCTGCAATAAATAAAAGTTAAATTTTAAATAAATTTTCGGTAATTACTTAAAACAATATAAAGTTTTTAGTTTTATATTATATATTAGACTGTCAGTCACCAGTGACTGACGCAGATTAAATGTAAAGTTCAGTGTCAGTCACCAGTGACTGACGTGACACTCAACGTGTTAATATCCCTTTCAAGACACTTTATTCTATAATTAAAAATTCATAATCGTTAATTTCTAATTATTAAATCTTTACATAGATCGGGATGACATAGAGAGTTGGGTATAGAGGTAGGGAGTGTGCGAAAAATAACATTAATGGGCACATGACCTCAAACCAATATTAGTCCAACGTTGCGCCATTATTTCATTTATTGAAAATATCGCCATTAAAACGCCGATATCGGTTAAATATTGGCATTTTATTGGAAATATTTTCGATAAATTCTCAATATTGTACAAATGTTGGCGTTACATTGGAAATATTTTCAATGAATCCCCAATATTGTGCCAATATTGGTATAATATTGGCTAAATAAGGGCAAAATGTAAACACGTCAATATTGGAGCAATATTTCATGCCAATATTGCGCCAATGTGCCAATATTAATCCAAGATGTAGCCAATATTGGCTCAATATTGTTTAGCTACTGGGGATACATTTAAGATATTACATGACGTATCGCAGATTAAATTTGAAGTTTGCGATTTTTTTCAATAGCGCCTCCTGGCAGCAGAAATAGAGAGAAGATGCCAATTGTTGAAATTTTTATGCGATATTTTTCTTAATTTTGGGAAAATTTTATGGGGTAGTAATGAACAAAATGAAACATTAACCCTCTTCCCCCCAGTAGTGAACATTCAGCTTCCGAATTTCCTTCACTAATGTAAAGTCTATGGCCATTTGATGCATTCTTAGAGTTAAAATATCTTCCCGGAAAATTAATATTTTTAACTTGTACTAGCTGACCCGCCCGGCGTTGCCCGGGTCCGTATTAGCAATATTAAACGAACTTGAAATTTGTATGATTTTATCAATAACTGGAAGCATGCAGAAATGCATTGTCTGAAATACGTCATTTTCATCGTTATAAAGTATTAAAAGGTTCTGAAAAAAAAAGAAAACTTTTAGTAATACAATTTTTAGTTTAAATCAAATGTTTTCAATATTTTATTTAATTTTATTCAAAATGAAAAAAGATTTTCTTAGCAGACGATTTTTTGTGATAAATACATTATCTGTTTTATATTTCTTCTGCTTTATTCCTTTTATTTATAGAGTTCAAAATGAAAAAAGATTTTCTTAGCAGACGATTTTCCTGTGCCTCAATTAATTATCCTCGGAATTCCTTTTATTTATAGAGATTTTTTGTATACACTTCTTAAAAGATGTTTCTGGGTTTTTTTTAAGTAGGGGAGAGTGGGGATACTTGAGCATAGGGGATACTTGAGCCACCCCTATTATCTCTACAGTTGATTAATTTTTCTTTCTAAAACTGCCAATATGATAACATATTTATAGTTCTGAACATGTAAAAAAGAAATCACACATCTTGGTACCATTTTGAAAGTATAGTGATTAATAGTTGTCTTTTCCCTATCTGAAAAAAATATTTGGGTGCATGGTTTTTTTGTTTTTTTGTAATCAAAGTTTTGTTTAAAGTTGCAACTATATACATACATTCAATAAGCATAATTTCAATTGTATTTTGAGTCTAAAATAGTTCTAATTGCTGCATGCTTTATTTAGTAAAACTCTGGGAAACAAAAATAGTGATAGTGGGGATACTTGAGCCAATGAGAGTGGGGATACTTGAGCCATGTCTTAACCATCCTCAGTAGAAATTAAACATGGGTGAAACAAACAAAAAATAAAATTCCATCCTTATATTCACTAATAGATATTTTTCTGGAGAAAAGGGAGAATAATTTTTCATTTTATTTTTTTTTTTTTTTAAAAAATAAAGACCTAAAAATGTTTAAAAATGCATATTTTTTAAATGAAAATGTCTATTTTATTTTTCGATTTGTTCGATTTGACAAACGACCAAAATTCGAACAAAATAGTCTGTCTAGATAAATGTAAACATAGTTTTCAATTTAATTTTCATTAAATGAAAATAACTTTTTAAAACGGTTTTACAGGCTATAATCTCTAATACTTTAATTAGTTAGGTCCAACGTAATAAAATATTTATTTTTTAATATAACATATTAAGATTAGTATTTTATATTGAAATCGTAACCTCTGTTGCTGTAACTTTTTTTTTAACTAAGAAAATTGAAGAAAAATTGGTAAAAAGAGCGCACAAAAACAAGAAAAGCAACAAAAATCCCAGTTCAAACTTACCTACATGGAGCCAAAGAGGAAGACAAAATCTTTTCCTGTGAAATCAAAAAAGTGTTTGAAATAGTAGAATGATACATCTGGCTTAAATTCCGACAGCTACTAAACTAAAAGCATGAGTTCGACAATATCATTAGAGGAAAATTCTGTCAATGATGGTGATGATGTGAAAGAAAACCTTCTATTGATGGTTGGTTACTAATAAAATATGCCTGAAAGAAAACTGTAAAAATATTTGTTGGATAAGTGCTTAATATTTTGAAAATGAAATTTGCAAGAAGAATTGCAGATTCCAAATTTAAATGGCTCTGAACTGAGGATGTTTCTACCGTCGTTATAACTGAGGTTCAAATTATCCTTCGACAACCAGTTTTAACGACAAAAAATGATCGTATTACTAGCTTTGTTTTCTTAATTGGTTTTGAAACACTTTACGTTTCATAATTTATCATTCTGTAAAATATTTGTGCAAAAATAAAGCGAAAAAAATTACTTTTGTAGGTATTTTTCCGTAGTGGCTCAAGTATCCCTTCACTATGGCTCAAGTATCCCCACCATGGGGATACTTGAGCCATGATGTAAAACAAAAAATAAACATTTATTATGCATAGAAAAATAGTTCAAAATTTATTGAAAGTGGTTTTTAGTTGAAGGAAAAATATCAAATTTTCATTTTCAATATTTTATTTTATTCTAAAAAAATATAAAAAATTTAAAAAAAATAAAATTCAAAAAATGGCTCAAGTATCCCCATCTTCCCCTATATATTTACTTTTATATGAAATGTTAAAATTTTACTCACAGTTCGCCAGCTTTAAATACATAAAATATTAAATTCAGCATAGATTTTAGAAATATTTTGAGAACTAAGGGGGAAAAAAAGTGACATCTTTTTAAGAAGAGAACACAGAAAAAAGAAATAAAAATTATTAATTTCTCCAAGAGATATTTTAAATATGCGTATGCATCAAGCATACATAGACTTCACATCATGGAGGAGAATTCTAAAGCTGGATGATCAACCCCATAAAAAGGGTTTGGAGTGGGTATTTAGTAATGCATTTCATTTCAACAGTCTCCAAATTCTTACCTCAATTAAGTTTAGAATTTCTATTTTTATTGCATTTTTTCCTGTACAATTTTGGAAAATTTCTTTCAATCCAATTTTCGGCTCGTCTTTTGATTGTTTCTTTTATCTTTATTTACAAAAATTACCTTTGGAAATGAATTTATGTGATGGTTGTATGGGTAGATTATTGAATCCTTACAATGTAACTGTCTGTGGCAATATATATACGATGATTTATTTTGTAGAATATCCTTGATATTTAAAATAATTATATGAAAAGCTACATTGTTCAAGTTTTAAGACGAGCTTATAATACTTATAAGATAACAAGTGATTCGGTTAACAGGGTTTTTCTTTGAAGACTGTAAAGAAGATTTAAAACTCATTTTTTTATTTATAACTTTTTTTTTTCGATCAGTTTCCTGCGTTTGGGACTTCTTTCTATAAGAACAAAAACAAAATAGTAGCATCAGAGCATGTAATTTTGTCAAAAAAATTAATCCCACTTCTGCACTTATCAGTTTACTTCTGCGTAAAGGCATTATTATATGCATGCAGAGGTTTCCTCTTTATGGGGCTAGGTGAAATTTGTTTATTTATTATAGTATCTTGTGCGGTTTATAAAACAATGACATATAATTTTGAAAGCAGGTAATAATGTTGGATTATAATTTTTTCCTTTATGATCAACCAATTTCGGTTTCAATTTCTATTCGAGTGAAAAGACAATTGTACTATTGTGTTCATAATCTCAGCTGCTGAATTTAGAAGTTTGCAGCGGCCGGTATTTTTAGAACCACTTTTGATCCACCACAACTCGGACCATTTATCTTTTTTGCACTTCATGAATAGGACTGAATCCGACACAAATTGTTTAAATTAAGTCAAGTTCCACTATTTCTAAAAACTAAAGTAATATTGTTGATATTTCTTCGTTAATATTATCCTACAAATATAATTATTTGAAAAAAATATTTCATCCCATGTTTATGTAAAAAATATAACACTATTGATTGTTTATACAAATGTATTCAAATGAAGGCTCGTTAGGGAAATTTTATTTAGTCTGAAGTGAAGCAGAATGAACAAGTAAAAAAATCATATTTTGAAGTTTTATTTTTTTAAAAATAGCAGATTTAAGACTTTCTCTGTAATTTATTGAACCAGATTACGTTAAAGAAATGTAAAATATCGCTTATTATTATTTTAATAAAAAAATTTCACCAGATAAAATTCGGACGAAATGATTTCCAGGCCCATAGCGGCGTATTTCTTCAAAATTGCCATTCTCCAAAATCACATGGACGGTGTCGAAAATATAGAGGGCGGTACATTTATTTAGATTCAATAATTATTTATTTGTTTTTCACTTTCATTGTGTTCGCAATTTTCTATTTATCTTCTGAAGATGACTCAATGAAAATGAGTTGAAACCTGTCAACTTTTAATGTACTTTACATGTTTATTATTAAAGTGATGTCTTACAAGCAAAATAGTTATTCATAAGTTCTTACCTTTCGTTGTAGGATGTATATTGTTATAATATAGTTATTAATAGACGTAATGAAGACTGACTACTTTTCTATTTCACACTCATAGAATCCAAAATATGTCTATTTTTATATAGTTTATCATGAACAAGATTTTGAGCGCCTAATTGCTCGATCATTGAAATGGAAAATTATATTCTCCTAATGTCATTGTAAAGATGACGGGCACTAACAGTTGGTGCACACATATATAATGACAAAAATTTTTTTAAATGCCTGGTATTCGGGATAAATGAATGTATTTTTATATTAAATTAATCTGACATTTTAAGCATATGGGTGTTACAAGTAAAAATCCACATTTGTCGATTGAGGAGTGCATAATAATTTGAAACAATGATGTAGTTGTCTTCTTGCAATAGTTCGATTAAGAATGGCTGATTTCACGGATTTGGGATGTCTTTTGTTGCCCCATCGGTTTCCAACTAGTTCTAATATTTATTTATCCTCGCCTTAAACAAATTCACTAATAATCGAGGTCTTTTATCGATAACTATTCACTTGAGTTTTTTGTATTTATCCAATGGGAACTTCTGTTATTCCTTTGATCGAATTATTTCCTAGGGGTGAGTTATCTATATTTTATAGAAAATTTATTTTTTTTCATTTTTTTTCAGAATTTCTAGTCTTTAATCACCGGTTTTTCAAAGCAGGAATTTTTGCCTTATTGAATCAGAAAAGTTTTCGGAGTAAATAATGTAAATTGACAATAAAATTTTACTGGTGAAAATAATAAACCAAGATTGGAATATGGATGCTGTGATGTAGAATCACATATAGTTTTCTTAAATTATACATTTTTCTAAATTACAGCTAAAACTATTCTTTAATTACATATCCATTTTATCTTAACGTTTTATTTCAATCCGACAATAACTTTCCGTTAAAAAGTAAAGAAAGAAAACGTATGTAACATCTGCTTTATCATTAAAACGGTTCTCAGATAAACAGGTTTCCTTTAGATGAATTTTCTCCTTCAGTAAAAATAATAAAAGAAAAAATAAAGAACCACGTTCCTTGTGGTTAGCGAAAAATCGTTTCTCTCTGCGTAATTTTGAGCCTAACTTCTTTATTACATAATATACTTTTCATGTACATGCTGTATGTTGTGACTTTTGATCTAAATTCTTAAAATATGCTCCTAACGTACGAATTTGCAGTCGATTTCCTTTTTGGCATATTTTTTTGGACTGCTATTTTCTGGTTGCCTTGCTATTAAATTCAAAATCCTTTTAATTGTTTAAGGCGTAACGGACAATTTTTGCGTAGATGATATCAGTCATTTTTCATATGCTCTTTGTCGCCAATTGTATGGGGCCAATGTGTGAATTACAGAAAGAGGTATTGATTGCCTCTCTCGCTTCATGAACTCAGTCATGTAAAGACGGTCTCTTAAAAAATGCTTACAGGTACCAACCTTAACTATTTCTGTAAGAAATGATTTAATTTTTATAAATCTACTTCAAATAAACAAAGTTCTTAAAAAGCATTTATTTTATTATAATGGATCACAGCCTACAACTTTAGCGAATGCGTTTAAAAGGAACCTGGTCAACAATATTTAAAATACAGATCTATTTTACAGATGCCGCACGTGGTACAGGCAAATCATGATTCGCAAAAACATCGTGCATGTATGACGTACAGACAAATCATTAAAGCGATTAACGGTTCTTTTAAAAGACTCTTATTGTCTCATTAATCACGCTTATTCATTTATCGATAAGAACAATGCAATCCAATTAATGTTTTAAATTTTCGATAAGTTTTTAAAAAAATTCTAAAAATAGATTAGTCATAAAAAGTTATTAAATCTTTAAGATTTTTAAATCACAGGATTTTAAGAAATACTACACCTTTTACATATGAAAATTTGATTAAACAATTTTATTTTACCTAAGAGAGGTGTAGCGAAAATTAAAAACAAATATTATTTTTATATATAAGGATTATGGTTCTTATTAGATGGAATCGAAACATGTCAATAATATTTGTTTTTAATTTTCGCTACACCTCTCTCAAGTGAAATAAAATTGTTTATTCAAAAGAATTAGTTAACTAATTGATTCAGTTAGTTTTTAAACGGATTGTTGTTTATTAATCAGCGCTTAGCTTTAAAAAATAATTTATTTTGTCAGATAATTTGTTTATGTCTGTAATATTATTGCTATTAACTTTTCTATAAGTACCGAGTTACACCAGTAAAAATAACAATAGACAAATCATGCTAAAAACTTAATCATTTTTGAAGGCAAGAAGAAAACAAATTTTTAAATAATCTGTTTAAAAAAGGCCAATGAATACATGAAATGAATACAATAATCGTAGTTCTTCATTTGCCACAGTGAGAATATTTGATGAATAGTAACCTTTATTCGTAGCACAATGTATGTCAATTAAAATTTTAATATGTTTTGTATCATTAATATTCACCAACGTGCTTCATAGTCTAATAAAACAGAATTCGTCTGTTTATTTTAAAATCTGATTAAACTTGTGAACTTGAAATGAATTTCTATTTAAATCTCATGTCTGCAGACTTAATTAATGAATGTAACACTTTGATAAATCGTTGTAAATGCGAAGTTTGTTAATCATTTATATTATACGAAAATATATTTACATTAAATTCGCTATTATGGTTTATATATCAATTGTGATATTCTACAACAAAAAGAAATTCGAATCATCTAAATATATTAAAAATAAATAGTTTTCTCATATTTGATTATTTAAATTTTGCTTGATTATGCTTAGGTATTGTATTAAAGTTCGTTTAATAGTATATCCTAACTAGCGGTTATATAATAACATTTCACACGTAAGTTGCATTCGGTTATTGAAAATGTCCACAGTCACTTGACAGTTACAAGCTTTTATTGCCAATTTAAATGAATAGATACATGCATGAAAAGCTGTACAGTATTTGGGGTGTATATACAGGGTGTTTCAAAAATTACCGGTATATTTGAAAAATCAATAAAAATTAAATGGGCAGCGTTAGAAATACACCATTTGTTGCAATATGTTTGGGACAACAATAAATTTTCGGGCATGCAACTTTCGAAATTAGTTAAATATTTCGACAACAGATGGCCCTGCAGGCAATTTGAAAGCTATAGTAGAAAACGCAATCTGTGAGTTTGCCATTCTGACCATCATAGACCCTGTCCCTGCCCGCAAAGACACACACAAGCTAATGCTCTTCCTATGGGAAGGCATTTTTGTAATAACTCTTTCACATTTTGACATTTTTAAGTAATTTTTTTGCATTGCATAGCTGAGGTTCCTCACAAGATCTCTCCGTGATTATATTTTCCATTTTGGTTGCAGATACTTTTGATAAAGTTACGTCCACTTTTGGAACCGGTTTTGGAAGTAAAAGTAACTTTATAGAAAATACCTGCGACCAAAATCAAAAATTATAATCAAGAAGAGATCTTGAGAGGGACCTCAGCTATGCAATGCTTAAAAAATTATTTAAAAATGTCAAAATGCGAAAGAGTTATTACAAACATCCCTCCCCATAGGAATAACATTAACTCGCGAGTGTTTTCGCGAGCAGGGACAGAGGCTTTACAGAATGGCAAACTCACAGATTGCGTTTTCTACTATAGCTTTCAAATTGCCTGCAGCGCCATCTGTTGTTGAAAATTTTAACTAATTTCGAAAGTTGTATGCCTGAAAATTTACTGTTGTCTCAAACATATTGCAACAAACGGTGTATTTCTAACGCTGCCTGTTAAATTTTTATTGATTTTTCAAATATACCGGTAATTTTTGAAACACTCTGTATATACATTGAAGTTTATTTTGCATTAATTAATAAGCCTCTTTATGTGCGCTATTGGTTGCACAAAGCACGAGAAGGCAATAATAGTCGACTTTTTTTTCTGGTACTTTATTTTTTGTTGCCACGTCTTTCAATTTGTAAATGGCCCAAGAAATGGAATCCGAGATTGAATTAAATAAAGCAAAGAATAAAAAAGAAGAAGAACGAAAGTAAATATCGATAAATATCGTTTTAATGCGCTTCGGTCCAAATAGGCTCAAATGTATTATTGCAAAAAAAAAAAAAAAAAAAAAAAAAAACTACTATATACATTTTCAGCATTTTACTAATTTTCATACCCGCATCTGTTCAATTTTGTTCAAAATAAAATCAAAAAATCATGAAGAAACTTTAAGGATGCCCCGTACTACTTGAGTGGAATTTACCAGGCATGTTTTCTGCCAAATTCTGGAATGATCATTATTCCTTGCTGCATTTTTTTAAATATTTTGTAAAATGAATTTAAATTTGAACATAATTCAGAGTGGGGATGCCATTCTCCTAATCATGTGCTAGTAACTTATTAATTTTGTAAAAAATACGTTTTGCGCAGCAATTTGCGTAATAAGTCGGTTACTTATTTGCAGCGTTCAGCAAAGCATGGTATGGTGACGTGAATTTTTACATTTACACCTGCTGATAAAACCAAATACTAGATTACTGATCAAAGAAATACATTTCCCTGTTAAAAACTCTTGTATACATACTTTTTATTAAACAATTTTTAACGCCTTCCCTTTTTTAAATTTCTTTATTAAGATATTTAGTATTATTATTAATAATGAAGAGCTCTTGTCAGTATATAACGAGTAATGTGTATTTAATGTAACATTTTAGAGAATTACGCTATTCATTATTATTACTATATTCAGGGCTGCTACATGTGACTATTTTTTAATTCTAACTGGCACCACTTTCTTGAAACAGAAATCCCTTATAAAAACTTTGACAACATTTGCAAAAAAAATCTGCTTCAAAATTCATATTAGAAAAAATATTGATACCAACGGAACATAAAAACAGTCGCTCGTGGCAACCCTGTATCTTTCTTCATTTTTTATTACGCTCGTTTTTATCACATTTATTTTATTACATTTATTATATTGTATCCCGGCAATCGCAATATAGTGACATGTCATTAGTATAGCGACATGTTATAGATATTTCGTGTCCTCGTTTTCAAATGTACATTGATTCTTTTGACAAAATCTAAAAGTGGCGAAGTAGTCATCTCTTTTGAAAAGCCATTTATGGCCGCTACTTTTTAAAGCAAGTATTTCTAGTTAACTATATTTTTGCTAAAGTAGTTCACTGCAAAAGTAAAGTAGTTTTTCGACTACTCGTGAAAATTTATGCCTTCTAAGATCGGCTGTTTGTTTCTGCGGTACTACGAAAGTTCTAGTCATTGAAGGTTGAACTAGGTTTTCCTACATACTTTAAAGTGTTCTGCTAGTCTGCAACAAGTGTTCAAACGTTCAATTTTCTTTACAAAGGAAAACTTGTTAAAATGAATTATTTATTTCACAGTTATGTACAAATAGACGCATTGAATATGTACACACACATTCATATAAATAACTTTAAAAGGAATTATTGGATACAACCAAGGTTCTTTTATTTTTATCTTGTATGTATTTTCAGATTTAAAAATAAATACTTATTCTTATATATTTTTTAATTTATAGATATGTAATAATATCGTAATCAAGATGGAGGATACACGGGGAATTACTCTTTCCATTCTAAATTTTTTTAAGGGACACCGTATATCTTCTGTTTCTAGGGTATACCTTCTATCTTGAGCATATACTGTGTGCTTAGAGCGTACACATTTTGTTGTACTATGTTTTGTTACTATGACTGCACCATTGATCGTAACGTATTCTAAAAATTTTATATGCTAGATAAAGATTCTTTCTGATTTAAAAATCCAGGACTAAAAATGTAGTTATCACTAATATTTTAAATATTTCACTTACAAATTTTCTAGTAACATGAACAAAGTAGCAATAAATTAAATGTTAAATGCTTTATGGGGATGTCCAAATTCTTCGTTACATCATCTGCTAGTCCGAATCAAGGGCCTCAGAATCGTTACAGACCATAAAACTTTACGATCATTGACGAAGCGTCAGTCTAGTTTGATAAAGAACGTTGAGTAATAAACTGGAATCTCGTGAATAAGAGAATGATTACAAGTATGCCTGTCGTAACAGTGGTCCATTCACATGCGCTTTCGTAATAGAAGATGAAATTTACTCTGAGGAAATGGTTTTCGTTCAAAGAAAAAAAAATCTATTTTGCCTGTGATTAGATGACATAATAAATCCATAAATATAGTTATTAATTTTTTATAATAAAATGATAACGTAATTATATTAATGAAATTGTTGCATAATTTTTTTCTCTAAAATATAAAGAAAGCTTCGTTATACTTTTACTTTAAGCTACTTAAAGTTGCCTTTTTTTCTAAGTAATTTCGAGTGGTAGTGTCAGTAAGTACATGAAGTGAATACTAATACACAACTTGCATAACACAGAAGCTTGGCAGAAATATTTTTCACACCTGCACAAAAATGTCCTTATTTTTACCCGAATTCATTTCCGACAAAACCATTTAAGTCACACAGCTTTGAATAGTTTTGTAGTTTCTTGATACATATTTTTTATTCTCTTTTTAATATTACTAAAAAAACATGGCGTTGTGAAAGCAATAAAATAACATCCTATTCCTGGTAGGTAAGTTAACTGAAAGAGAATTAGAATTTTCCTTGTGTAATTGTTGCAATTACTTTTCATAATTTTCATAGATTTTCTATGCAACTGACAAGTGTAATTAATAAGTTGATGATTGCATCTTTAATATCAATTTTACCACTAAATTCAATACGTATCGTTTTTGCCACTTTAATAATATTAATCAACTTCTAATGTGTTATTTTTTATGCCTTAGTTTTTATTCGAGTAATATTTATTATTATTATTTTTAATTGTAATACATTTTACACAAGAATCCAAATTTAAACCGCTTCGTGACGATTTTGCCAGTAAATATTTATTGAGTTCTTAAAATCCTTGTCATGTTTCACTAAATTTGAATAGAACATTTTGCCTTATTTAATCATAGAACTTCTGAGATTAAATAGGACAAGAATTGCTTTTTGCAATTCCGGTGATTGTAAAAATTTTGTAAAAGAAGCTGATATACTAGTTATATTTACTGAGTTCGGCGTTCGAATCCTGATAAGGTGAAGATAAGAAAATTATAAGTTGAATAGACAAATGTATAACTGCTTATTTTCAAAACATTTTCTTGTTTTTGTTTTCCTTTGTGATTAATCGTAATGCTCATGAAGAGCTACCACTCGTTTTATAATTATTCTGTCTACCACTATTTCTAAACAATCTCCGTTGTAGATGTTTGTTAATCTTTTATATACATTCTTATTGATTTGAAATAATGGTAGGCAAAACAATAATAAAAGAAATATCTTCAGAGGTAGTAAAGTGAATATTTACTCAAATGCATATTCAAATATACATCACTTTCGTTTAAAAAATAATAAATGCTGGATTATTTTGATCAAAATAAAGTAATGCCGGGTATTGAAACTTAAAGTTTTTCAACCTGCTCAATACACTTAAAAACTAGTCGGATGTGGCAATCCAAAAACCTTTCTTCTATGACATGCATGTTAATACTTTAAACTATGCTATCACAGTGCCAAACTAAAATAGCAATCCGTGCTCATCATGGGGATTCTAATGATATGAAATTCCGTGAATTAATTCTTTAGATGTGACTTTTGCTAAAATCAGCTAAATCGTAAAAAAATGCTACGTAGCAGTACCACTTGTTGGTGATTTACACCGAAATCTATTCTACAAGAACTTCTATTAACATCTACCTAAATCTGAAGTTTTATGAAAATCGGTGCATTACTTCTTGAGATACAGCTATTGCGTGAAATCGTAAAAATATAGCATAGCAGCGCTGCCTGTAAGGTGATTTACACCAAAATGTAAAAAATACATAGTCATATTAAAAACTAACTGAAATTTGATGAAAATATATCTATTAACTCTTGATATAGTTCTAGATTTATCCCAAACATTTACCCCTGAGAGATTTACCCCAAAATGTAGAAAACATGAATTCAGTTAAAGACTACGTGAATCTGAAGTTTGGTGAAAATCAGTGCATTTGTTCTGGAGATTGAACGATTGATGAAATCGTGAAAAATGCTGCATATCATGCGCCACCTACCAAGCGATTTACACCAAAAACTAATCAGCATTCATTTATATTCCGAACTAACAAAATATAATTTTTTATTTAATCCCGTTCATTAGTTTTTGAGATAGAGTGCCCACAAAGTTTTGTCATATACATATATATATATACAGGGTGATTCTAAATTTTTTTTACAATAAAAGAGGTGTGATAGTACACATCAAAACAAACAATATTAAATAGGAGACCAAAGGTCCCAAACGTTTTCCGAAGGAGATAGCCGCCATTAAAGTTTAGGGACCAAAATTTCAAATAAACATAAAAAACGGAAAAATCGGTCGATTGATTGGCGGTTTTCACTAAAATTATTCTTTATGTTGGCATTTTCTTGAAATTAAATTATAAAGATAAATTTCAAAAAATGCCGATAGAGGACGCTTTAAACATTGGAGTAATGATAGAACTAGTTTTTGCCGGTATTTTTTGCATCTCATTAAATGTTTTCGTAAGCTTAGACTCAAACTTAAATTTTGAGCTCAAAATCTGAATAGTTGGGAGTGGTTAACTAGCACAAACTGAGCTGTGTTCAGAGCGTTCAAATTTCGAATGATTATAAAAAACGGAAAAATTGGTCGATCGATTTGCGGTTTTCACTAAAACTATTCTTTATGTAGATATTTTCGTGGAAATAAATTATAAAGATAAATTTCAAAAAATGTCGATAGAAGACGCTTTAGACTTTGAAGTAACGAACAATACTTTTTTTGCGTTATTTTTTGCATCTTATTAAATACTTTCTTAAGCTTAGACTTTAACTTAAATTTTGAGCTCAAAATCTGAATAGGTGGGAGTGGTTAAGTAGACAAACTGAACTGTGCTCAGAGGATTCAAATTTCAAATGATTATAAAAAACGAAAAAATTGGTCGATTCGTTTGCGGTTTTCGCTAAAACTAATTTTTAAATCACCATTTTTATGAAAATAAATTTTAAAGGTAAATTTCACAAAATGCCGATAGAGGATGCCTTAGATTTTGGAATTCAGAAGAAACGATTCAGAATTTGGGCTCAAATTCTGAATCGTTGGGAGTGTTTAATTAGCGAAAAATTGAATTGTGTTCGAGGAGGGGGGGGGGGTTAAATTTCAATACCTGAACACACTTCAGTTTGTGCTTTTTAACTCCTCCCAACGATTCAGAATTTGAGCTCAAAATTTAAGTTTTAATCTAAGCTTCCGAAAACATTTAATAAGCTTTTGCAAGCATTTAATTAGAACAAAAAAAAAAAAAAAGGTTAAAATTTATTGTTGGTTACTCTGAAGTTTAAGGCGCCTTCTAACGGATTTTTTTAAAATTTATCTTTAAAATTTATTTTTAAGAAGATACTGATTTAAAGAATAGTTTTATTTTAAACCGCAAACGAATCGACCAATTTTTCCATTTTTTATAATTATTTTAAATTTGAACCTCCCTCCTCTTCCTTAAACACAGGTCAGTTTGTGCTACTTAACCACTCCCTACTATTCAGATTTTGAGCTCAAAATTTAAGTTTAAGTCTAAGCTTCCGAAAATATTTAATAAGATGCAAAAAATAACGGCAAAAAATAGTTATTCGTTACTTCAAAGTCTAATGCGCCCACTATCGACATTTTTTGAAATTTATCTTTATAATTTATTTTTAAGAAAATACCGACATAAAGAATAGTTTTAGTGAAAACCGCAAATCAATGAACCAATTTTTCCGTTTTTTATGATCATTTGAAATTTGAACCCTTTGAACACAGCTCAATTTGTGCTACTTAATCACTCCCAACTTTTTAGATTTTGAGATCAAAATTCAAGTTTGAGTCTAAGCTTACGAAAACATTTAATGAGATGCAAAAAATACCGGCAAAAAATAGTTGTTCGTTACTCCAAAGTCTAAAGCATCTCTATTGAAATTTATCATTATAATTTAATTTCAAGAAAATGTCGACATAAAGAATAATTTTAGTGAAAACCGCAAATCAGTCGACCGATTTTTCCGTGTGTTATGTTTTTTTGAAATTTTGGTCCCTAAACTTCAATGGCGGCTATCTCCTTTAGAAAACGTTTTGGACCCTTGGTCTCCTATTTAATATTGTTTGTCTTGATGTGTACTATCACTCCTCTTTTATTGTAAAAAAAAAAATTTAGAATCACTCTGTATATACATACAGACAGAGAGACATAGTCACAGACTGGAAGACAGACCTCTGACCGATAAAACGTGTAACTCCATCGAAAACCGAAAGTCGAAAATTTTCACGAATTAATGCTTTCTTCTTGTAAATATAGAAGAAAGTATCAAAAAATATAAATCCTTGTATATCTCAGCATATATTCGATGCAAAACATTTTGTTGAATCGTTTTAAATTCGTTCTTTCAATTCCAGTCAAAAAAGCATTTCGTTAAGAGTTTTTTTTATTTCCTTCTGGCGACTGTAGTAAATAAATATAAATTGCCTCGTCTAAATTTGATTACTGCAACCGTTCTCAAAATACCGATTTATTTTACTCCCAGTGAAAAGGGAAATAAATTATTCTTCTTTTCCTACGAAGTGAATGAAAAGTAAATGATTGTTGCGTTCTTTTTTTTTTTGACCTGAAGAAAAAAAAATCTATATGTAAGAAAATTTATGAAGCTTATTTCATTTGAAAAAAATATATATATATAGTTCTGGTATCTACAATCTAAGTTGTGGCTCTAGAAAAAGTAGTCCCATGCCATCTTTATAAATTCTAGTTCCTTTTGCTAGAAAGTTTTAGTCTCTTACTAGAATTCAAGAGGGTTTTCCTGTATTATCGCTGTCAAATTTATTTAAAAATCTCTGAAAATAGATCGAACACGAGAGGCTAGATTTATTAACTGTACTTTTAGTTTATGAAATCATTCCCGAAATAAAGCGATTATTTCTCGCGACAGAAACAATTCAATATTATTTCATCACCTAAAAAACAAGAGACTAAAAATCTAGGTCATTTCGCCCATTCAGCTTAGTTGTTTACCATATACACATAGTTTTATGACATTCATATTTACAGTTTAGAGGTTCAGAAAGTAACTAACTATTCATTCTAGATGAAAACTGTACATTTTTAGACGCGTTCTTAATTATGTAAATACGTAGCAAATTATAGACGTCGTTCAGTTCGTTCGTCTGTCCGTCTCTCTGTGTGTCATTCCGCATATAACAGAACAAAAACTACCCAACCGAATTGTCTGAAATTTAGAAAATATAATTGTTGCATAATTTTATTGAGTCACTTAAAATTTTAGAAAAATCGGATTTCAATTACAGGGGCAGTCAAAATTATTCCGTTGCATTACGGCCAATGGGAAAAAAATTGTTTCAAATGCATTTTAATGATGTTAATCTCTTTCGAACATAATAGAATTGATATTCTTCTATGAAGTATATGCTGAAATATAGATTTTGTATGTGCAAAGAATATTTATTTTCTAATTTACAGGGTCACACAAAAGTATTCCATTACATAATGGTATAAAAACATTGTTCGAGGCGCGTTTCAATTATACTAAACTATTTCACATTCTTTGAAATTGATATGCGTGGTTGAGATTTGAAAACGTGACTACAAGTCACGTTTTGTATAATAGAAAGCAGATAGACAGATAGTATTTACAGACACACGCAAAAGATTTCAGCCACTATGCTGTATCCAAAGTAGTGTATACTATTGCATCAAGATCTGAATATTTTTAAAATTTCATTATATTATGAACATACCTTGCTTGACGTGCAATTTCTTTTTTTTTTCAATGTCTGTGCAATATGCAAGCAGCTTTGGTTCCTATAAACCTTCGTGTTAAGAGTCCATTTACTCTGTCTCGAAAATTAATAGTTTGAGTGCTCAGAAGTAGTAACGCGAGTCAATAAAAGCAGTTTTTGTATAAAGAATTAAGATTTGCAGCTCACTTTTTCCGTCAAAAATACAATGTACTGTATCAAAAGTACATCGGAATTTTCAAACTGAAACTGGAATATTTCATATCATTAGCAGTAATAAAGATATTTTAGCAAAAGTTTAAAAAAATTGGCTTATTTGTGTTAAAAATTAAATATTTAAGAGCACTTTAATTAATTGAATGACACATCATATTATCACTTTGTATATGTATATTTCGTATATATGAATGCATCTACATACAATATGAATATGGAACGTGTTAGTTTTGTTTGAACACAAAAAGAGCCATTTTGAGCACTTGTGATATCATTACTGTGGGATTAAAGAATAAAGTATTCAGCAATAAAAGGTAATAAACTCAATGATTTAATGAACGTGATATCCAAAATGAGACTCGTGTGATGATGCGTGGAAAGAACGAGGTGTTCTATAGAGTTCAGCGATGGCGAGTTTGATGGATTGTTAATCCAAAGCTCAGAGAAGCTTATTTATACTGAATATTATTCAGTTCTACTGTTATTTTTGAATGCTACGTATATATTTTATGTCTATTAAACCTTTTTTATCTTATCAAGAATATTAGTTTTTCTTAAATCATAAGTTAATCACTCAATATCCCACATTACATTTGCCAGAAAGCAATTGAGGTTTCTAGAAAATACTTTTAAAATGTCTCCATTACAGTATACTCTTTATCACTTATGCAATACACTGTATTATGAATGTATAGAACACTGTATTATCTTTATTAAATTTACACTTTTTATTATTTACTATAGCATATTAAATCATAGTAGAAAAAAAGGGATAGTTCATTTAGAAAATGCATAAAATATGTTTTATCTACTCCTATATTGAACCAAGCCTGTTTTCACGTACTTTTTTCATATACAGCATCTGTTTACTGAGTTGATTTACTGTAAGTGTAAATAAAACGGATTTTATGCATATTTTAACTTACCTTAAGTCACTTTTTTTCAAAACATAGCCTATCATATAGTTGTTAATCCCTCATATTATCTTCATTACATATTCTTCTTCAATTATTATTAGCAATATTGGTAAAGTCTCAAAAGTAAAGCAGAATTCGACTTTGAATAATAGTCGCTATGTGTTTCTTAATGGATGGATCGGAAGCCTCCTTTAATAACTTGAAGTACTCTCTATATATGTGCATGTTACGCATTTACCTGTTTTTTAAGTATTTTCTTGTATTTTTTGACTAACAGTAACGTTTCTGAAATAAAATTCACATTTCCAAATATTTTTATTGATATTTTAAATATTATTACAAGTTAATTTTATTCTACTTTTCAAATTTAAATAAATGTAGGACATTGTAACGAAAGCAATTTTTTTACAAAGTTTCTCTACATTTGAAAGTAAATTCAATGCAAAATAGTTTACTTTAAAAATTTAAACCTCACTCTTTCAATTTTTTAAAGAAAGAAAATAAAAGCATTTCGTTACGAATTTTTCATTGCCTGTTGGCGATTGAACGAAACAAATATAAATTGTTGCGCCAAAATTTGATTACTGAAAACTCTCTGAAAATTCAGATTTATTTTATTCCCTGTGAAAAGAGAAATAAATTACTCTTTTCCTTTTAAATTGCTGAAAGTAAACGCTTGCGGCTTTCTCATTTTGAATAAAGAGTCTAAAGAATCATTTTATAAAGAAATTCATGATGCTTATTTCATTTATATACATACACAGACTGTCCACTGTCAACAGTGTCCATAATGGTTAATTACTACACCATTAGTCATAGATATTGACTTCCATTTGCAAAAGTGTTTTGGATGTGAGAGAAAATTATTTTTAAAGTCGTTGGCATCAATAAAAATATTTCGCAGAAAGTTACTAAATTTAATTTTTCATACCCCCCCCCACCCCCGGTTTTATGAGTTACAATTAAGACAAATGATGAATACAAATGAGGGTGATATTTAATACAAATTTATTATTGCACTAACAAGGAGGACAAAGTCTCATTCATCAAACACTAGAAATTGACTGAGTTAAAATTTTGAATTGCATGACTTATGCGAATTTACTGCGCCTGAACACGGATGAGTTGAACCATGATTCGAGGGATTGCACATAAATTGCTCACAAGGATTTATTTCGTGTGTATCTGTACTTTAATTGAAAATAGATTGTGCAAGTATGATAGTGTTAATTTTTTATAATTATGTTTTAGATTGGTTGAAATAATTGTATTTGGACATATGTTTTATTTTGTTAAAAGAAAAAAAAAGTGACGGTTTCTTTTTATGTCTTTTAATTGTGTTATTTTTTTTCACGTTTTTAACAAAGTTGTTTATTTTATTTTAATATGACTGAATTAAAATAGCTTACACATATATTGTAATGTTAATTTTACACTCAAATATTATTATTTTATATCTGACAGTTATTTATATTTCTTTTAAATTTCTAAATGACCCCTATTATGCAACAAAAAAGTTACTTTAAATAATCATTACTTAGTCAGTTTTTTCGGCCTTAGTTTCAAGCCTTTATTCATTGAAGCAGTTTTTCTCAGTCGTTTAGTTATATATATATATATATATATATATATATGTATTTATTCAAAGGTTGGTTACAAAAATAAATAAATAAATAATAGGTAAATAAAAATAAATTAATTAATAAATTTTTAAAAAATCTTTTTTTTCATTTTTTAAAGAAATATGTATAATGCATTTACATGCAAATCCTTATACCGTTGTTTTGTATAGCTATTAGCTTTATAAATCGTTAAACAATTATTTAAAAATCACAGAAATATTCAGGAAAAATTCAACCGAGTAAGACTTCTTTTTAAAACAAATATCCGTTAAATTTTGTATAAAAATTAGTTTATTTCCGAAGAAGCAAAGGCCCATTTTCTTCCCTAATGGTTAGGATGCTGGATACTGGGCAAAATCTTCGGGGTTCGATGGTTGGTTGGTTGTGTTTATGACCGCAAGTTTCAACACGAATGATGTGGGCCTATGGTGCCCTCCGTGAGGAGGGGTCTTTCTAAGGGAACCTAATCCATATTTACGCAATAAAATAAAAGATCCAATGAAAACCATGGAACATTCCGAACGATTAGTCATACGGGCATGATTGGGTTTTAACCCAGAACCTCTCGGCCACTGGTGGGGCGTTCAGAGTCAAATCCGAAATTATCCGTTGTTCTTTTAGTGGGTCGTTTTCTACTTTAAACGGAGATTCCGGTTTGTTTAGCCTTCGTGTGTAAAAGACGACCGCATAGTATGCCCAATTAAGAAAAAATATTTATATTTTACAAGAAATGCTTTTTCCCTCTAAGAGAACACAAAGCTGTACCAAATTGTCAAATTTAGTTTTCTTCAATTCCAGCTCCTTTTAAATAGAATATAAACAAAATTGAGCTTGTAAAATTGGAAGCGAAATTTTCGTACACAAGTGACTATTTTAAGATATGTAAATTATTTTAAAGAGGTAAAAATCCTACCTTCTAAGTAAAATCTGTAAAGTTATTAATTTTTTTCCCTAGCAAACTGGGATTCTAATACTTCTTATGTAATTGTAGCAGCAAAAATTCATGTAACCGATTTTTTTTACATGAATTGCAACTATTATCGTTACATGAAAAGTGCAAGTAATGGCTGTTTCCTAGAAAAAGTTTAGTAGCTTTACAGTTTTTTTTAAAGAGTGTACTGGAAAAGTGGTGGATTTTATCTTCGTTTTGGTTTAGTTTCACTCTACTTTAAGAGTATTTTTTCCTCTCGGTTTTAAAAATTATGTAAACTATAAATACAAACCTCCTTCGCCCTTAAAACACTTATATATCATGTATTTTGAACTAATATGTGAGGAAAAAAGAAAGAAAAGAGAGAGAGAGAGAGAGAGAGAGATACATTATAGGATTATTCTACTCTTAAATTCTGCAGCTATTTAAATGTATGCACTTTTTCATTTTTATTGATATTATTATTATTTACTTACTCACATCTTATTTTTCTTCATTGTACATTTAACTTCTGGTTATTTTATATATATATATATATATACAACGTGACTTTTTAAATATATTTAACGTTCTAGAAGAATATAGTATGTTCTATCTAATACCTACTATTCAGAATTCTTTTCAGATCATCTGTAAATGTAATTATGAAGCTTTATGGAAATTTGATTTCTCGACTATCATTCCAACAATTGAATTCGATTTGTATTCGGCTTCCGAAAAAGATAAGAAATATTAAATTTATATTCTACTTTATTGAATAAAGATTATATGAAATAATTTCATGTTTTAGAAAGACTGTAGTTTTGTGTTATACCTCGAAGAATTTAAAGTATGTTCAAAGAATTTAAGTGCATGTAAAAATTGAGTAAATTAAATTTGGAGTTGTTTTATACTCAGTGGAAATCATGCTTTTGAAAATAACATTTTATTCCGGCTCTAACATTGTAGAATTAAATTGATTTAAATATAATTTAAGTAAGGAGTATCTTTATGGTGTAGTGTTTTTCAAAGTACATTAAATAATCCCCAAGACACGTTATCATTTAAAGTAAAACCAGTAGCATATCTAAACCTGTATTTACTTTTATTTAATTGAAACGAAATTCCGAAAAATTAAATAATTGAAATGACTTGGCAATAAGATATTAAATATTAAAAAAATTATTTAAATTTTTCAATTAATTAAAACCAGTTATCATAAAAAAGGAAAATCACAAATAAAGGGAAGGCGATTTAATAAAACACAATAATAATCTTATACCTGTAATAAAAGCCTGAGTCACGTGACTGTCATCAACAATTCCGGGTTGATCATTTCTCTATTTACATGACAGAAAGCCATTTTGGTATTTGACGCTGGTGATAAATCGCCAAATATTTTTCATCGCTATCATTTCATCTATATTATAACTGCTCAAGTCATGTGACTGTCATAAAGAATAATGTTTTCCATCTACAAGGCAGCCATTTTCAATCATTATTTTACCGAATAAAACTACATAAATGTTCTCATAATCGTAAAGCATTCTTGGTACTTTTAGGTTAACCGGGTGAAAATCTCGTCAATAGCATTTTGTAACTCGCCGGTGAACATTTATTTTTCTCGTGTTAAATTAAAACAATACTTTGATGTTAAAATTAAATGTCATGGTTTGTAGTAGTATTTTTTCTTCTTCTTCTTTAAGAAAAAAAAATCATGAATTTTAAATGTTTGTTTTAAATTAAAGCTGTGTATTTTAAATAAAATTAGTGGATGGATTGTGTTTTAAATGAAAATAATGAAATACGAAAAATTGCGAAGGTGACAACGATTGGCGATTCATCCCCTTATCGTTCGACTAACATGATTATACCAAGGTTTTAATTTCTCTAAGTGAATCTATCGATTTGGCGAAGTAATTTTTTTACTGATCAAGTAAATTAAATTATGAATAAAAGTTACATGATAAAACGCTTACCATTAAATTCAAGGGAGACCAAACTGGGCACCAAGGGTGGTGAGTAATAAATATTTCTGTGATAAAGAAACCGGCTTCGCAAAAAAATACATTGCATTCAAAAACTTTTCTCATTTAAATACAATTTAACTAAAGAATTCTTTTTATAAATTGTTTGCCAGAGCTCATTAATGTAAATGCATTGGCAATTAAGGTAAAATAAGTTACATATCTATACATTTTACATGATTTGTATCAAGATTTTATAAAAATTGTAAGTCGATTATGAAAAAACATTTTTCCTCGCTCAAAAACGTGAAACTTACTAACTTATTTTTAAACTTCTTTTTCAATTTTTTTGAGACTCGCAGGCATGATTATCTAGAAGATTTGCCATCGAATAGTTTTTTTCCAATTTTTGATAAATTAATTACATCTTGAGTTATAAGCGATTATTTATTTATGACGTAAATTTTCCTCTTTATCATGCCGTGTATTGATAATAGGTTCAGAATGTCAATTCTTACAGCAATTTCTGAAAGATTTTGAAAAAGATAATGAAGAATGAAAGATAATGAAAAATAAAAGAAGCAGTTTGATTACATAATTTCTGAATAAGAGCATCTGCTAATTTCTTCCGATTAAGATAAAAAATTTAAATTTAAAAATGCATCAGAAAGTAGCCTTTTTGTGTTTTAAAAAGAGTCTTAAGTAAATTGCTGATGTTTAAAATTTTATTTTAATTTTATGTACGTTTTCTGCTTTTTTATTCTCTATTTTTTGTTAGTAAGAGGTTAGTGTTCATCATTATATCGCTTCTTTTTTTACTTGTACAGATTTACAGATTATCGTCTCGTTTATTCCATCAAATTTAGAGTAAAACTGTAAAATATAACAACCGCTCTAGGTAATATATTTTGCAAATAATAATATAAATTCCGCAGGAAATTCCGATTCTCCCCAAAATAACAATTTTTTTCATTACGTTGCAAATACTTTCCAAACAGTATATATAGCATTTTATGTTTGAGACGCACTTAGAATTCAAATACTTATATTCCAAATAATACACTGCAAAATTCATTTGCATAACGATGCATGCATAATAAAAGCTACGTTCGAATGCTGATGATAAACGAAAAATTCTTCTTCCCAGAAACTTCAAAAGATTTCGTTATCAATATAAATATCTGAAAGATGTTGCTGCATTTTTAATTCCGATCAATGGGGCAAACCCATTTGTTGTAAGTAAATATGAAATTTTCTGGATGAACAGAAAATAACTTCGCTCCCAAAATAATTTCTCTTCGAGATTGATCACGGCGCAATTGTGTAACACAGTAAAATCAAGAGTGATAAATATTTAAATGAAGATTACGATATTTTTTTTATTTAACATAAAATTGCAATGTACACAGACATTGTTGAATGAGTAAAATAAATGTAAATAAAAGATACCTGTGGAAACGTAGAAGATTTCGTACTGAAGTTTTATTTTTTGGTTGGATCCAATTATTTTTAGTGCAGTTGTAAGATAAATTAAAAAATACTTTAAAGATAAATTAAGGATAAAAAATTATTCAAATAACTGTAGACAACCAAATTATCGTCTCATTTATTCAATCAAAATTACAGTAAAAACTGTAAAATATAATAATCATACCGGATAACATGTTTTGTAAATAACGGTACAAATTCCTCGGAAAATTTCAAATAAACAACCCACAATAACACCTTTTTTTATTACTTTTTAAATATTTCCCAAACAGTATAGTATTTTCTCTTTGAGGCATTTTTTCACACTGGTGGCAATTGGATTACTATCATTTTTGAAGAGAGAGTGTTAAAAATGGGGATTACCATATTATTACGGATGCCATTTTTATATTACAATTAAAAATACCCGTTATAAAACGTTGGAGCGTTTAAAAACGTTGAACAGAAAATAACGTCACGATTTAAAATAATGCATTTTTACTCATTGCATTTCAAGACATTCAGTTACATTTATAACATTTAAAATTATAACTGGGAAACATCACATTAAACTCTAATTCGACGGGTTTTGATTTGTTTCATTTATTTCATCAAAATTGCAGTAAAAACTGATCCAAGATAGCAAAGACGGGCGAGATTAACAATCGTATTTTATTTGTATTAGAGGATTTCATCATCCACTTAGAGATAAACATGGAACAAAAAAAATAAATAAATTTAAATAGTCATAAAATACAACTGAATCTAATATAACAAAATACACTGCAAAAAAAAAAAAAAAAAAAAAAAAAAAAAAACCTGTTAAGGTACTAAACATTTTCTAGGAAACTGGGATTCCAAGAACTTTTCATGTAACGATAACAGGAAAAATCCATGTAACCGATTCTAAAACTTGAGTTTTTTTTGTTACCGTTACAGGAAAAGTTCTTGGAATCCCAGTTTCCTGGATAAAGTGTAGTACCTTTACATATTTTTTTTTACAGTGTATACATTTTAAGCTATATATTAAATACCATTGTTCCGATTAATCTTTTTAATCTAAAGATTTTAACTTCATTTTTCCTTTTCAGTGGTAAATATAAAATAAAATCGCGTGCGGACTTTCACGCTTTATCTTTTGTAAGCTAATTTTTTTATAACCATTGACCATGATATAATGCAGTATTTTGTTTTTGTGGCAACACTGACTTGAGAACACTGATTTCACTTCATTTATGAAAACAATGACAATTTAACATTTTATTAACTGCAATTTTTAATAAAAGAAATGCTTTAACCTAAGTGCAAGTATACTATGTCAGAAAACGGTTGCAAAACCTGACGAATGATATCTCATGCTAGAGGTCTGCACGTGCCGAAATTTCCGGGCCCGGCCCGGCCCGGCCCGAACGAAAGAAATATTGGCCCGACCCGGCCCGGCCCGAAAGTTAAAATTTCGGCCCGAGCCCGGCCCGGCCCGAACTAAAAAAATAATGGCCCGACCCGGCCCGGCCCGAAAGTTAAAATTTCGGCGCGAGCTCGACCCGGTCCGGAAAAAAGTTTAAAATTCGGCCCGAACTCGGCCCGGCTCGAGTGAATTTCTACAGAACATTGATCTTTAATCTTATGGAAGAGTTCTGACCAAAAAAAATTATATTAGTCTTTTTTTTTCCATGTTTATAATTTATGCAGAAGTGCCGTAGGCTGCGATATTTATGCTTTTGAATGAATCTTTGTTTGTTGTATGTAAATGTTTCAGTTATCACTAGTATTATTAATCCATATTCCCTATAATGGAGACAAAAAATCGAAAAAGCGGTTTATGGTAAAAATTCCAAAGACGAAATCGCTTTGAAACGAAATAAAATGCATTCCCTTCTTAACAGATGTAAATGTTTAATATATTTTTTTTCTCCCCTATTGTTGTATTCATTTTGCATGGATGAACATTTTAAAAGAAACCTTAAGTTTTCAGTTTAAAAAAAAATCCGTCATAATCATGTTGTTTTTTGTGTGTGTATGTGTGTGTGTGTTTAATTCTATTTTAAAACGCCTAGTAATCTACGATTCTTTAAAAGGAATAAATTCTAATGTTTAATTGTAGAATAATGACGCCTTAAAAGTATATGCTTTTTTTGCAGAAATTTTTGGACAAAGCCAAATATTACTGATTTATAAAAAGTCCGGAAAAGGATTTTCATATAGGAAGATTCAATAGGAACTGATTATTTTGGTCCATGAAAACTAGGAAGAATGGAATCAGTCTCGGCTTCGTACGGAAAAAAAGTTAGGCCCGGCCCGATACTCCAGCAAAAAAAATTAAGGCCCGAGCCCAACCCGCGGCCCGGCCTGGCCCGGCCCGAATGCCATTATTGGAAATCGGCCCGAGCCCGGGCCGAGGGCCGGCCCGTGCAGACCTCTATCTCATGCTTTGTTGGGAGTTTTATAAATGTATAGAAAAGATAAATTATTTTCCTTCTTTAGACTAAACAGTGTAAGAAGCTAACGCTACAAGAACTGAAATAGAATAAAATTCAACAAAAAGCAATTTATTAGAATAAAACATTCCGATTTTTTAAATTTTATAACATACTAGATTTATCATCTGAGCTCAAATATCTCTAGGTTATAACAAATAAAGTCGTAATCACACTAGCATTAGATAATATATTCTACAAACAATAATAGAAATGCCCCAGAAATTTTTCATGCAATAACACAAACAACTCTCTATTACTTTGCTTCCGAAATTCTTTCCAAAAAGTATAACATTTTTTCAGTTTAGACATGCATAGAGGACAAATATTTTTCCTCGGAAAGCATATATTGTAAAACTCATTTGCATAATGATGTATGCGATATAAGGTTACTGAGAATGATGTGTGCGAACTCCTTATAAGAAACGAAAAATTCTTCGTCTCCTAAACTTAAAAATACTTTGTTATTAATGTTAACATCGGAAAGAAATTGCTCATTATTAATATCGATCAATAGGAAAACCTATTTGCCCTATGCAAACATAAAATTTAATGGCTGAAAAAAAAAAAAAAAAAAAAAAAAAAAAAAAAAAGACTTTTAGCAGCAATGTCTTTTAGAGATTGACCTTGAGGCAGCTCTGTTACAAAAGGAAATCTCGTATGATAAATATTTAAACGAGAATTACAACAGTAATTTTTTTATTACATAAATGACGATGTATTTACAGTCATTATCGAATGATTCGAAGGAATATAAATAAACAATATTTTTTATTTTATTAAAATTTAAATGCATAATTTAATAGTGTGGGAAAATATCTCAAAATACGAAAATTGCAGTCCGCACAATAAAAATTTTTTAAATGTTATAAAATACAATTTATTTTTTTTCTACGTTCTATTAAAAACTATTCTTAAAAGTATTTTTAAGAGACATTACATTTCTAATAAAACAAATAAAGCAATTAAAAGACTTAAAATTTCAGATTGTCATTTTTCTGATAAGTCACACTGTGATGGGTGCAAAGTATAGGACCTTCTGCTGTACTTTACAAATATCTTTTTCTATTTTTTTTTAAATTTTTAATTAATATTTATGCTTTACAAAATACATATATGAGGAATATAATAAATTCAGTATTTTACAAATAACTTTCCAAAATTAAAATCCAAATTTAAAATAATAATGCCAGCTCATTTTAATTCTTAATCAGATATAAATATAGCTCTGGAGAATAATTCTTCCTATTTTGACATTGTTCAAGTCAGTTGTAATAAAAGCATAGCTACTCACAAGATCCTTTTTGGAAAAAAAAAAAAAAAAAAAAAAAAAAGGGGGATTTTGCTGTTTTTTTTTTTTTTTTTAAAAACTTGTTTAAAATATTTTTATAAATTGAGTAGATTTTTATTATTGTCTTGTTCTATTATAAACTGTCATTTTCTTGGTTTTCATAAATTAACAGAAATCTGAACATTACATTGAATTTGATACACTATATAGAAATATGCTCCTTTAAACAAAATTAAAATGTTAGACCTTAAAAAAACAAGAATGTAAAAAATGTTTTAGAATGAAATTGCCATTGGCATATATCTGCCAAGAAATGACATAGATGCATAGAATTAAGTTATTACTTAAGCTTTTTAAAATTTAACTAATTTACATGGAATATCCCTTATTCTCCAATAGAAAATAAATTTATCTTTTACAGTTTTGAATTAGTTTTAATCGATGGTTCTTATATATCAGACAATCAAAATCTCGCATTTTGTAATATTCACCCACATAATTAATATTATACTATATTTATTTATTTATATTTTTATGCTATCTTGTACTTTCTGTTGGTCTTTTGGTGGACTATTATGCGTTACTTACGCGTGATAACATGCATTTAAGGTCGGAAAGTCTGCCCAATTTTTGCAATCCTCGCACTGAATCCAGTTTTCTTGAAATGTTTTTCCGCATATAATGCATTCTGTATCGTTTTGGGGGGAATTTATTGATGAAAACAAAACACTCAGTGAGTACTATTTGACGTCTATGACGCAATTAAACTGCATTTGTTGCGACGCTATAGGGCTTTCATTTACAGTAGCTTTTTATTTACGCAGCACTTTTAATTTCTTAGAAATCGAAGTGTCCACTGTTACGCATAGCCCGCGACTACTAGACTTTCTTTACATATTTTACAAGTAAAAAATTATCTGTAATTTAAGCTACATTTGATTCGTGCATATCCCCTTAGAGATTATTAAAGTATTCAAATTTTCATTTTTTGAAACAAATATAGGTGCGTTTCAGCGAATAACATCGAAATCAAACCCATATTGGATAATATATTCTGCACATAACGATAAAAATGCCTCAGAAAATTTTCATGCAAGGCCTCATAATAACGCTTTTTATTCCATAACCTAGCAAATACTTTCCGTATAGGTAAGTAGTTTTTATTTCAGGCATGCTTAAAATGCATGAATTATTCCTTCCAGTACGGACACTACAAACTTCATTTGCATAACGATGTATATATAAAATAAGTTTTGTAAAATTCCTCATAAGAACGGAAATATTCTACTTCCCAAAGTTTTCGAAATGCTTTGTTATTAATGTAAACATCAGAAAGGAGCTTGCTGCATTTGTAAGTCTGATCAATAGGGCATCCCTTTTGTTGTAAGCAACAGCGAAATTTTCTAGCTGGATAAAGTAAAATTTGAGAAGATATTTCTTACACAGATTAATCTCGGGAGTCAGTGTGGCTATTGAATGAAATGTTTTGTGATAAATATTTAGGTAGTGATTACAATATTTTCTATATATAAAAAACATGCAGCATATACAGAAAGCTGAGAAAGAATAAAATTTAAAACTAACGATATTTTAAGAAATTTCAAATAATTGACAAGTTTACAGAAATGGAGGAGTATTTTACAGTTATGTCAGGAAATACAATAAAAAATACATTATCAAAATAAAACTGATACAAAAACGGGCGTATTTAAGTTCAATTAAAATAATAATACAAAAACAAACTACTCAGTTTTTTTTTTAATGTTTATGCCAAATAGTATCCAAACTCAAGCTCTACTAATATATATAAAGATTTTAAAACTTAATATATAAATTCATATACTTGGGTCTTATTCAATTAACACAGTCATACATCATAAAATATTTGACATTTTGGTATTTAATACATGGTTATGTTATACTGTATTAAATCAGTCTTTATTGAATATTAATTTATATTTTAAATTTAAATTTTTTATCTTTTTTAAATTTTAATTAAATTTTTCGGCAATATTTAGCCAATTTACATCTTGAGCTATTACCTATAATTTTAATTCCATTTTTAATACATTTCAGTATATCAGTTATTGCTTATTAGTTATTGTTTATTAATTATTGTTACAGAAAATTTTTTGTGTACAAAAACTGATGGTAAAAGAATAAAAATTAAACAAGGAGATCTCGTCGAGAAAGGGTTAAGAGTCATGAACGACACACGTTCATGGGCAGTCATTTATTAACAATTCTTGTCACGCCCATGACTCTCACGGGCTAATTTCTTCATAACTTTAGCTAATGTATTATAGTTTCTTCTTTGATTTTGTCATTTCCAGGATTACTTTAACCCTTTAAGCTCTCGTGGGTGTGATTTTGCCCACTTTATTTTTATTCCTCAAATGTCATATTGACACCAATATTTTTAAGTTTCTTATGTACATAAATAAATGCACGTACTTACTTTCAAATAAATTTGATTGTATATTCCGGTACCATTTGACATTCACAAACGAGAGGGGCTGAAAGGGTTACGCTTAACCGCTCTATAAATGGCAACAGTGAATTGACAAACTTTACTTTAACCGCTTCTTTGTTTGCCTGTACGTCATACGTGTAGCGTGTTTTTGCTAATCATGATTTGCCCGTATCACGTACGGGCATCCATATTCCAATCATAATTTATTATTTTCAACAGTAAACTTTTATTATAAATTTTGTATTTCGAACATTTTTCTGATTTAATTAGATAAAAATTTCTGATTTGAAAAACCGGTGATGAAAGATTAAATGTTCTGTAAATGACATGAAAAAATAGACGTTGTTTGAAAAAATTTTTTGGAAATAATTATCAGTTAAATGGTTAAGATTAGAATGCTTAAATTTAAGGATTTATAGAAGTTTCAGATGTATGTGATTTTTAAAAAAGTGACAATTTTTGGACGATTTTCCCGAAGATTACACGAGAATTAAGTGTTTAAATATTCAAATACTTATTTTTTCATTTCGAAATAAGTAACTACAAATTTAAATGACTTCAAGATGATACCAGAATTTAAAAATATATTTTGTGAATAACGATAAAAACTCTCTTGAGAAGTTTCATAAAACGACTTCGAACAACTATCTTTCATAACTTCACGAATACATTCCAAAGAGTATATAATTTTTGATTTGAGTCATGCTTATAATATGCAAATATATTTCGCCAAACTCAAACACGGCCACATCAATTTGCATAACAATGCATGTGTATATAATAAGACTTTTGTGAATCTTGATGAGAAACGAAAAATTCCAACTTCCCAAAAACTTCAAAATGTTTTGTTATTAAAGTAAACATCAGAAAGGAACTTGCTGCATTTGTAATTTTGATCAATAGCGCGGACCTTTTGTTGTGTGGAACAATGTAATTTTCTTGTGAGATGTAACAGATATTCCGAAGTAATTTGATTTATAGATTGATCTAGGTGCAACTGTGTTCCTGAGTAAAATCATGAACGATTTAAAAAAAAATGAAAGAGCAAATTTTAACGTAAATAATATAAATAAAAACACACCGACCTATGAATACCTGAATATCTAAAGGAAATTAAACATCAGTGATAATTAATGGTGCTTGGTTATTAGTGCCACATCCCAATTCTATTCGTCAGTTCATTAATATTACCACATGTTTAAAAATTTCATGTCTATGAAATTATTCGTATATGGGAAAGCTACTTTTCAAATGACAATGCAGAAGTAAATAATTTCCTTTGCAAAGATTATTTTTACACACAGTAAGCAATTACAGGGGAGGGGAGTTCTTTGTTTTAGCTCTCCCGAACAATTAACCATTTGTACCTTACGTCCTTATTGCATACAAGTTGGATGTGCAAATCCTAAAACTTTCTTCTGTCTCATACGTACATTTTAATATTTTGAAAAATAGTTACGCATGTTAATGCTTTAATAATTTTATTTTAATATTATACCAACTTTTATTTTCCTCTTAAATTTCTGCTTCAGTCAATTAATCGGAGTAAAAAAGAGTTTCCATTTCTGCACGAGACGATGGACAATAGATTTATAGGCAGATTTTTTTTTAATTCAGGGAGGACCTACTTGCCATACCTAAAAGTAATAATACACGAAGATTTTAGTTTAGTTCTATGCATAACTTCATACACTTTTAAATGGTACAATATTGAAAATGGCACAAAAATCGCTATTGCAGCGCCCCCTTCCGGCGGATATTTTTCAAATTCAGGGAGGACCAACTAGCCATAACCAAACAGTTACACAAAAAATTTGGTTCAATTTGATGCATAACTTCATACACTTTTAGGTAGTACAATATTGAAAATGGCACAAAAATCGCTATTGCAGCGCCCCCTTCTGGAGGATTTTTTTCAAATTCAGGGAGGACCAACTAGCCATAGCGATACACTTACAAAAAATTGGTTTAATTCTATTCATAACTTTATACACTTTTAGTCGGTACAATATTAAAAATGACACAAAAATCGCTATTGCAGTGCCCCCTTCCAGCAGAATATTTCAAAAATGAAGGAGGACTTGCTTGCCTCAACCAAAAACATTCACAAAAAATTTGGTTCAATTCTATGCATATCTTCAAACACTTTTTGATGGTAAAATGGCGACATACGGACAGACAGAGAGAGACAGACATTTTGTAAAAACGTGTTTTTCGGAATCTCTGACCACTAAAACGTGTAAATCCGTCAAAAACCAGAAGTCGAAAAAGATGTCGATTACAGTACTTTTTAAAACATAAAATATTAAATTAAACAAATATTTTAGAAATATTTTGAGAACTTGCAGATACCTTTTTAAGAAGAGAACATTGAAAAAAATAAGTTAAAAATATTAATTTCTCGAGGAGATATTTTGAATACAAGAATACATCAAACGCCTGTAGACTTAACATTGCGGAAGGGAATTTGGGAAAATTAGTGACCTGCAGCCTTAATTAAAAAATATCATAATCTTCATTTAAATATTTGATCATACTTGTTTTTACCCTGTTACACAGCTGCGCCGAGATCGATCTCGCAGAGAAATTGCTTTCAGAGTGAAGTTATTTTCTGTTCATCCAGAAATTTTCATATTTGGGTTTTCCCCTATTGATCGGAATTAAAAATGCAGAAACATCTTTCAGATATTTATATGGATAACGAAATATTTTGAAGTTTATGGGAAGAAGAATTTTTCGCTTACCATCAGCATTCGAACGTGGCTTTTATTGTGCAAGATCGATCTCGCAGAGAAATTGCTATCAGAGTGAAGTTATTTTCTGTTCATCCAGAAATTTTCATATTTGCTTAAAACAAATGGGTTTTGCCCTATTGATCGGAATTAAAAATGCAGAAACATCTTTCAGATATTTATATGGATAACGAAATATTTTGAAGTTTATGGGAAGAAGAATTTTTCGCTTATCATCAGCATTCGAACGTGGCTTTTATTGTGCAAGATCGATCTCGCAGAGAAATTGCTATCAGAGTGAAGTTATTTTCTGTTCATCCAGAAATTTTCATATTTGCTTAAAACAAATGGGTTTTGCCCTATTGATCGGAATTAAAAATGCGAAACATTTTTCAGATATTTATATTGAGAACGAAATATTTTGAAGTTTATGGGAAGAAGAATTTTTCGCTTATCATCAGAATTCGAACGTGGCTTTTATTGTGCAAGATCGATCTCGCAGAGAAATTGCTATCAGAGTGAAGTTATTTCCTGTTCATCCAGAAATTTTCATATTTGGGTTTTCCCCTATTGATCGGAATTAAAAATGCAGAAACATCTTTCAGATATTTATATGGATAACGAAATATTTTGAAGTTTATGGGAAGAAGAATTTTTCGCTTATCATCAGCATTCGAACGTGGCTTTTATTGTGCAAGATCGATCTCGCAGAGAAATTGCTATCAGAGTGAAGTTATTTTCTGTTCATCCAGAAATTTTCATATTTGCTTAAAACAAATGGGTTTTGCCCTATTGATCGGAATTAAAAATGCGAAACATTTTTCAGATATTTATATTGAGAACGAAATATTTTGAAGTTTATGGGAAGAAGAATTTTTCGCTTATCATCAGAATTCGAACGTGGCTTTTATTGTGCAAGATCGATCTCGCAGAGAAATTGCTATCAGAGTGAAGTTATTTTCTGTTCATCCAGAAATTTTCATATTTGGGTTTTCCCCTATTGATCGGAATTAAAAATGCAGAAACATCTTTCAGATATTTATATGGATAACGAAATATTTTGAAGTTTATGGGAAGAAGAATTTTTCGCTTATCATCAGCATTCGAACGTGGCTTTTATTGTGCAAGATCGATCTCGCAGAGAAATTGCTATCAGAGTGAAGTTATTTTCTGTTCATCCAGAAATTTTCATATTTGCTTAAAACAAATGGGTTTTGCCCTATTGATCGGAATTAAAAATGCGAAACATTTTTCAGATATTTATATTGAGAACGAAATATTTTGAAGTTTATGGGAAGAAGATTTTTTCGCTTATCATCAGAATTCGAACGTGGCTTTTATTGTGCAAGATCGATCTCGCAGAGAAATTGCTATCAGAGTGTAGTTATTTTCTGTTCATCCAGAAATTTTCATATTTGCTTAAAACAAATGGGTTTTGCCCTATTGATCGGAATTAAAAATGCGAAACATTTTTCAGATATTTATATTGAGAACGAAATATTTTGAAGTTTATGGGAAGAAGAATTTTTCGCTTATCATCAGAATTCGAACGTGGCTTTTATTGTGCAAGATCGATCTCGCAGAGAAATTGCTATCAGAGTGAAGTTATTTTCTGTTCATCCAGAAATTTTCATATTTGCTTAAAACAAATGGGTTTTGCCCTATTGATCGGAATTAAAAATGCAGAAACATCTTTCAGATATTTATATGGATAACGAAATATTTTGAAGTTTATGGGAAGAAGAATTTTTCGCTTATCATCAGCATTCGAACGTGGCTTTTATTGTGCAAGATCGATCTCGCAGAGAAATTGCTATCAGAGTGAAGTTATTTTCTGTTCATCCAGAAATTTTCATATTTGCTTAAAACAAATGGGTTTTGCCCTATTGATCGGAATTAAAAATGCGAAACATTTTTCAGATATTTATATTGAGAACGAAATATTTTGAAGTTTATGGGAAGAAGAATTTTTCGCTTATCATCAGAATTCGAACGTGGCTTTTATTGTGCAAGATCGATCTCGCAGAGAAATTGCTATCAGAGTGAAGTTATTTTCTGTTCATCCAGAAATTTTCATATTTGGGTTTTCCCCTATTGATCGGAATTAAAAATGCAGAAACATCTTTCAGATATTTATATGGATAACGAAATATTTTGAAGTTTATGGGAAGAAGAATTTTTCGCTTATCATCAGCATTCGAACGTGGCTTTTATTGTGCAAGATCGATCTCGCAGAGAAATTGCTATCAGAGTGAAGTTATTTTCTGTTCATCCAGAAATTTTCATATTTGCTTAAAACAAATGGGTTTTGCCCTATTGATCGGAATTAAAAATGCGAAACATTTTTCAGATATTTATATTGAGAACGAAATATTTTGAAGTTTATGGGAAGAAGAATTTTTCGCTTATCATCAGAATTCGAACGTGGCTTTTATTGTGCAAGATCGATCTCGCAGAGAAATTGCTATCAGAGTGAAGTTATTTTCTGTTCATCCAGAAATTTTCATATTTGGGTTTTCCCCTATTGATCGGAATTAAAAATGCAGAAACATCTTTCAGATATTTATATGGATAACGAAATATTTTGAAGTTTATGGGAAGAAGAATTTTTCGCTTATCATCAGCATTCGAACGTGGCTTTTATTGTGCAAGATCGATCTCGCAGAGAAATTGCTATCAGAGTGAAGTTATTTTCTGTTCATCCAGAAATTTTCATATTTGCTTAAAACAAATGGGTTTTGCCCTATTGATCGGAATTAAAAATGCGAAACATTTTTCAGATATTTATATTGAGAACGAAATATTTTGAAGTTTATGGGAAGAAGATTTTTTCGCTTATCATCAGAATTCGAACGTGGCTTTTATTGTGCAAGATCGATCTCGCAGAGAAATTGCTATCAGAGTGTAGTTATTTTCTGTTCATCCAGAAATTTTCATATTTGCTTAAAACAAATGGGTTTTGCCCTATTGATCGGAATTAAAAATGCGAAACATTTTTCAGATATTTATATTGAGAACGAAATATTTTGAAGTTTATGGGAAGAAGAATTTTTCGCTTATCATCAGAATTCGAACGTGGCTTTTATTGTGCAAGATCGATCTCGCAGAGAAATTGCTATCAGAGTGAAGTTATTTTCTGTTCATCCAGAAATTTTCATATTTGCTTAAAACAAATGGGTTTTGCCCTATTGATCGGAATTAAAAATGCGAAACATTTTTCAGATATTTATATTGAGAACGAAATATTTTGAAGTTTATGGGAAGAAGAATTTTTCGCTTATCATCAGAATTCGAACGTGGCTTTTCTTGTGCAAGATCGATCTCGCAGAGAAATTGCTATCAGAGTGTAGTTATTTTCTGTTCATCCAGAAATTTTCATATTTGCTTAAAACAAATGGGTTTTGCCCTATTGATCGGAATTTAAAATGCGTAACATCTTTCAGACATTTATATTAATAACGAAATATTTTGAAGTTTATGAGAAGAATTTTTCGCTTATCATCAGCATTCGAATGTGGCTTTTATTGTGCATGCATCGTTATGCAAATGAATTTTGCAGTGTATTATTTGGAATATATATAAGTATGTGAATTCTAAGTGCGTCTCAAGCAGAAAATCTTATACATACTGTTTGGAAAATATTTGCAAAATAATGAAAAAAAAGTGTTATTTTTTGGCTGTTTTATGGGAATTTTCTGAATTATTTATATATTATTATTTGCAAAATATATAATCTGGTATGATTGTTATATTATGTGTGAAATATGCAAATACTCATTTCATGGTGAATAAAAAGTGTTTGTTTATTTAAATACTCTTTAGGGAGTAGTAGGAATGTTTTTTGATGTACAGGAAAATTGTATAGATAAACAATAAAATATGATTTTTTTTTTTCTCGCGTGTACCTTTGCAATCTTCGATCAGTTACTACTGTAACATTTATGAAAAGTTACGAATAAACGAGACGATAATCTGGCTTCACTAGAGTTGTTTGAATATATTTTATCTTTAATTTATCTTTGGAATATTTTTAATTTATTTTGTATGTGTAACTAAAAATAATGATTTGTAGCCAAAAAATATTAAACTTAAGTGCGAATTCCTTGCACGTTTCCATTGGTATCTTTTATTTACATTTATTTCACTCATTTAAGAATAACAATGTACGTTGTAATTTAATGTTATGGCTGTTGATCACTTATTTTCCAAATTCCCCTCCATAATGTTAAGTCTACAGGCGTTTGATACATACTTACATTCCAAATATCTTCTCAGGAAATTAATGCTTTTAACTTCTTTTTTCTGTGTTCTCTTCTTTAAACATGCCAATTTATTTTTAGTTTTCAAACTATCCTTAAAAGTTAAGCTTAATTTTGTATGCAGTGTTAAAATTTTATTTCCACTTTGTCAGTTTTTAGAACATAAAATGTTAAATTAAGTAAAAAATTTAGAAATGATTTGAAAACTTAAGAAGACATCCTTTAGGAAGCGATTATTAAAAAATAAAGAAGTTAAGAATGTTAAATTTCTGGAGGAGATATTTTGAATATAATAAAAAAGAATACTGTCCAGTTAAACTGATGGCATTGAGCTCACAGGCTACAAATACTAATTGTACATTACAGCCTTATATTTTCAAGGGTTAATTCCGTTCGAAAAAAAATTAAGAAGGGGAAACAGCTCTCCCCTTTCCTCTTTTTTTATACTTAATCATTGAACCTCCTATACTATCAAAGACATGCTTTATCGTATAAAAAATCTATATCCAAAATTCAGAGCAAATGAGATAATTCTTAATAAAAACCCATTTAGCATTTATATAATTTAAAAGGAGTTATCCCCCTCTTTTATACTTAACCATTAAACTTCCAAAATTATTCAGAGATTTGAACGAAATCTGAAAATTCTGCTTGAAAAACCCATTTATATAAATTAAGGAGGGGGCATTAGAACCCCTGTTCCCCCTATTTATACTTATTCAATGAACACCTAATAACAGTCACGGAATCGCCTCATCAGAATGATCCTAATCTAAATTTTGAACGAAAACTTAATTCTGCATGAAAATCCCATTTATATCAACTAAGGGGAGGGGCATGAGCCCCCCGTTCCCCCTCTTACACATATCGAATGAACTCCAAAAACTAATCAGGAAAGCGCCTTGTCAGGATATACCTACATACAAAATTTCAAGTGGATCGGATATTTTTATCATGAGTTATCGCGTTACGCACGAACGAACATACACATGGGTGATTCTCAAAATAGGGGACGATTTCAAAAATGAAATCTTAAAAAAATTACTTTTAGCAGAATTTCTGAAAAAAATAGGTGTTGTTAATATAGTATTAGGTATACTTTCCATGTAGTCAGCAGAGCTAAATATTTAAAAATTAACTTAAAAAAATAATTAGTATTTTTTGAGCCATGCTAATGACAAAACGAATTGTATGGAATAAATATATTATGAAATTTTTATTTTCTTCCTGTTTAAATATTTTTTTTCTATATTTATTAGCCTTCTTTTTCAGAAAATGGTTTCCATTTTTACATATATACATATAAGGAGAATAAAAACATTACCAAAGAGCAAACTTTATTACATGAGCAACATTCTGACACTAACAATGTAAGAAGCTGTCTTAGTGATTTTCCTACAGATTTAATGCATATTTTAGGGATAATAAATGTAATACCTAAATTTATACGTAAAATTAAACTTTATAAAGGATACAATATAAGCACTGGTTACATTTATGTACATAGGAGTCTTTAGCATGGACAGAAAAACCATGCTAATGACACTGATATCGGCCCATGCTAATGACAAATTTTAATTTAAATAAGATTATGAGCCATAATATAATCACAATGCAATATTCCTTTCTGGTGCTTTTTAAAACACAAAAGTTCTATGCAAATAAATAAAATAAAAATTTTAACTATAAAATAAACATGAAAATTATTATCCATTCTAATGACATACAATTGATGTAACCCCCTAATATTCAACTTCTATTCTTAAAATACAATACATGCTTCTATTTTCTGGCTGGTTTAAAATGACTACTTGTTGCCATGGAGAAACTTTATATTTTCAAACTATTGTCATATGCGAAAATGAAATTTTGATTAATAACCAGCTGTTTTAGTATGACCTTGTTTTGAAAATCAAATATGGAGGACAAACTTTAATTCTTTTTTTATGTACTATAATTTTATTTTTAAAAAGAAATTTATTGGATAAATCCTTTCCTTGATTAATTTAAAGAAAGAATAACATTTGTTTTATTTTATAAACATGATATTAACTCTTGAAAATGCTAGTATATATAAGGCACAGCTGCTGTGGACATCCATGCTAATGACATTTTGAACATTTATTCTGTTATTTTAAGGTGTTTTTAACTAAAAAGTGAGTAATTCTTGAGTGCAAATAATGAATAATATTAAGACAAACATATCTAAATATAAAAACATGACAGAAAACCTCTCATTTTTTTTTATATGCCGAAAGACATAAATTGTCCCCTATTTTGAGAATCACCCACATAAGCTCTCGGGCTATGATAGCCTGTGAGCTAAAAATGAATCAAACGCCCTTAGACTTAACATTAGGGAGGGAATTCGGAAGATGAGTGACCAGCAGCCTTAAGTAAAATATATCGTAATCTTCATTTAATTATTTATCACACTTGATTTTGCTCGGTTACACAACTGCGCAGAAATCAATCTCGCTGAGAAATTGCTTTTGGAGCGAAGTTATTTTTTGTTTACCCAGAAAATTTCATATTTGCTTACAACAAATGGTTTAGCCCTATTGATCGGAATTAAAAATGCAGAAACATCTTTCAGATATTTATATGGATAACGAAATATTTTGAAATTTCTGGGAAGAAGAATTTTTCGTTTATTATAAGCATTTGTAACGCAGCTCTTATTATGCATGCATCGTTATGCAAATGAATATTGCAGTGTGTTATTTCGAATATAAGTTTTGACTTCTAAGCGCGTTTCAAACAGAAAAGACTGTTGGAAATGTTTTGGAAAGTATTTTGCGAATTAAGGGAAAAGTGTTATTTTTGGGTAGTTTTATAGAAAATCTCCTGAGGAATTTGTATCGTTATTTGCAAAATATATTATCAGGTGTGATAGTTATATTATTTGTGAAATACACAGATATTCCTATCATGGTGAATAAAAAGTGTGTAAACATTTAAATACCCTTTAAGGAATACTAGGGAAGTTTTTTATGTACAGAGAAATTGTTTATCTTTGATTAAAACTTGTTGATCGATATCTATGGCATGACATATACTGTAAATATCCTCTTATCCGGCACATTCATGACCTGACTCATGTCGGATTATAAAATTTTCCGGATTACAGGATAAATGTCAGAAGAAACATTTAGAAGTTAGAATTAAACAGAAAATGACAATAAAGCATGTTCTTTATCCTTTAAACAGCTTGACTATAAAAAAAAACACTCGCTAATGTAAAGTACAGAATATGAGAATGTGACTTTCAAAATTCGCCTTACACAGAAATTTAAGTTTTAGAAAATCGCCGTAAGCCTCTGAGTCCATAGTCTTTCACCAAAATTTTACAATGGCAGAAATAATAAAAATAAAACTAATTTCTATGTGTAATTTTTTATTCTTAAGTTACATAAGATTATTATAGATAATAGGAGTGATTAAACAAATAATTTTTTTTTATCTGAAAGTAATACCGGATCACCAAGTACGCCAGATAATAGAATGCCAAATTAGAGAAAGTTAGCGTACATATTTTTTAACATGAGATCCGAAAAAAAGTTGCAGGTTTTAAACAAATAAAGTATTATAATTACAGTGGAACTTCCATTTAACGAAGTTTTAAACTTAACATATATCTCTGTTGAATTTCACTTTGAACGTCATTAACATGTAAATTAATCTCCTTATTACGAAAAACATGTTCTATATAACAAATATTATTCCACTTTCGTGCGTGTCTAACTTTCAAACCGTAAGATTGTTGTTGGGATGGGTGTATGAATTTATTTCGGCGGATTGTATATAAGTGAAATTACATATATATTTAATCACTTGCAATCAAAAGAAGAAATGCTAAAAGTTTTTGGTACAATGAAAAGGGGATTCCAGTTTCACAAAAATGTTATACTTATATTGTTCGGATACTAACTAAAGTGCGGAAATTTTTATGAACAGTGTATTTTTTATTTGAGATCTGTACAAAGCATTGTTATAAAAAATTTTTCAAGTTAAAGATTTTGGAGTGCAGGTAACCCTTGACATTCGTGAGGGTTAGGTTCTCGAAAACACCCGCGAGTGTCAAAACTGCGAATATTGAGACTATCTTCCGGGTCAATCCATTTCAAGTGGTCCAGAAAATATTTTTTTGGTCGCTCGACCATTTTTAAAAAATCTGAAATTTTTTGTACAACAACCCTAACATGACGGAAGTTTAAAATGACCGTTATTTTAATTCTACTATTTTTTGTTTGAGCATGGCGGCCATCTTTGTTTCATCGTGTGCAGTGATTTTCTCAGATACTAGGATACACAAAATTGTAAATATCTCGTATTCTATTTTCCCAATTGAAATGGGGTTTGCAGCATTTTGTTCAGAATAAAATAGGCTAAATATACAGTGTAAGAAAATTTTTGAAAAATAAATTTTTACAGGTGAAATTTTAGCACAAAATTTACGATATTTTCCAAAATCTATCCGTTTGCAAGAGGAAAATTTTCATGCAAGAGCAACTGTCAACCTTACACAATTTTTTCTACAAATAGGTCAAAACTACGTGTACTCATACACCAAGTCCCAGATCTGGGAGTTAATTTCTCTTTGCGAAAAAAATTCCGAAATTCGTCAAAAATTTCAAAAATCGCACTTTTTAGGCTTTGATATCTCTGGTGGGGCACGAGATAAAAATCTGAAATTTTGGCCTGTGATAGTATTGTGTAGTAGCGTTATGTACAAAAAATTTCAAGAAGGAGATTTGACTACAAGCTGAGATATGACATGGAAAGTATGTGAAAACAATACTGTCAAACTATTGTAAACCTACTATGTAATTGTTTAACAAGACTGTCAACCTTGCACAATTTTTTCTACAAATAGGTCAGAAGTGTGTGTACTCATACACCAAGTCCCATATCTGGGAAATGATTTTTCTTTGCGAAAAAAATTCCGAAATTCGTCGAAAATTTGAAAAAATCGCACTTTTTAGGCTTTGATATCTCTGGTGGAGCACGAGATAAAAATCTGAAATTCTGGCGTTTGATAGTATTATGTAGTAGTGTTATGTACAAAAAATTTCAAGAAGGAGATTTGACTACAAGCTGAGATACGGTGATTAAAGAAATGTTAAGAAATGCTATTACGAGTACATTAGGAGAAATGAGATTAGTCTCTTTTATTACAATATTTACCCAGAAAATATCGTTTGTTGAAAACAGTTAAATAATACGCATTTAATTTACAAAATACTATATATGCTCAACAAAGAGCTTAACAATATTTAAGAGAGATGTTATGAGTTCGACCAGTTACTGTTGTCAGTCCATCAGGCTGTTCTTTCTCAAAATTTTATTTGAAGCCCCCCAAGTCTTGTCATCCCTTGTTAACTTGAATGAAACTCTCTAGGTTTAATAATTGAAGCCATGTCAACTCGATCAGTTGCAATTCATTGTCTGTAATTTACTTTTCCTGAAATGTGTTCCGAGTAAAATTGTTGAAATAGCATTTCTAGTAGATTTGTTCATCTGGGCAAATAGTGTATTGGCTTAGCATACATTCTGAATTGTTTAAATCACACAGAAGCATTTGAAAAAGATATTTGTAACTAACATTTAACTTTGTACCATAAATAATTAATTTAAAATTTTGGAGGTATGAACAATTACATAGTATGTTACAATAGTTTGGCAGTATTGTTTTCACATATTGTCCATGTCATATCTCAGCTTGTAGTCAAATCTCCTTCTTGAAATTTTTTGTACATTACACTACTACACAATACTATCAAAGAATAGAATATCCAGAATTTCAGATTTTTATCTCGTGCTCCACCAGAGATATCAAAGCCTAAAAAGTGCGATTTTTGAAATTTTCGACGAAATTTGGAATTTTTTTTCGCAAAGAGAAATCATTTCCCAAATCTGGGACTTGTTGTATGAGTACACGCACTTTTGACCTATTTGTAGAAAAGATTGTGCAAGGTTGACAATCTTGTTGAACAATTACATAGTAGGTTTACAATAGTTTGCTAGTATTGTTTTCACATATTTTCCATGTCATATATCAGCTTGTAGTCAAATCTCCTTCTTGAAATTTTTTGTACATAACGCTACTACACGATACTATCATAGGCCAAAATTTCAGATTTTTATCTCGTGCCCCACCAGAGATATCAAAGCCTAAAAAGTGCGATTTTTGAAATTTTTGACGAATTTCGGAATTTTTTTCGCAAAGAGAAATTAACTCCCAGATCTGGGACTTGATGTATGAGTACACGCACTTTTGACTTATCTGTAGAAAAAATTGTGTAAGGTTGACAGTTTCCCTTGCATGAAAATTTTCCTCTTGCAAACGGATAGATTTTGGAAAAAATCGTAAATTTTGTGCTAAAATTTCACCTGTAAAAATTTATTTTTCAAAATTTTTCTTACACTGTGTATTTAGCCTATTTTATTCTGAACAAAATGCTGCAAACCCCATTTCAATTGGGAAAATAGAATACGAGATATTTACAATTTTGTGTATCCTAGTATCTGAGAAAATCGCTGCACACGATGAAACAAAGATGGCCGCCATGCACAAACAAAAAATAGTAGAATTAAAATAACGGTCATTTTGAACTTCCATCATGTTAGGGTTGTTGTACAAAAAATTTCAGATTTTTTAAAAATAGTCGAGCGACCAGTGCTGGACCACTTGAAATGGATTGACCCTTCCAGTAAATATAAGGGGGTTAGAATCTAATTTATTTTTTCTTTTTTATGGAATCGAGAGAAACTGTAGTTCACAAAATATATTTATTAAGCATAATACATTAAAAGTACATGCTTTAAATAAATTTGAATAATTATAAACATGTTATAGAAAATTATTTGCTAGTGTACGTAAAAAAAAAAAAAAATTAGTGATGTGTGATTGTTTGACAGAACAGATATTATGTTTATGAATTCCCAAGCAAGGAATAATTGAGGCATCGACTTCTGTTTTAAATTTAAGGATTATTACCAGTGAAGAGTCGCATTGAAATAGCTACTGCTTTTTCAGTTGTTATTGATGTTTTGAAATTTTCCCGACAATTTTTGTAGAAAATATTTCACCTGCGATAAAAATTTAAAATTTTAAAAATTTTAGAAAATTGAAAAGTTTGCATTAAAAATAAAGGAAATTACTGGTCAATATTTTCCCACAAGTGCTGAAATTCTCATAATTCAGGCCATACACTAAATACAGTCGACTATACAGTACATAAGTGTCCAGTATCATGTAGTTCATAGAATTGATAAAACAAAGTATGTTTACTTTGTAAAAAAATACTCTTTATAAAACAAAATTTGCAAATAATGAAATTCAGTGTTCGCGAATGCGGAAACTTTCAGCATTTCTTATTTCATGAAAAATCAAAACTCGCGAAAGTTAGGTCTGCGAATATTAAAGGTTTACGCACTAAGAAAAAAAAAGTACAATGCGCTTCAGTTATGTACTTTTTGTGTCCGCTTTTTGTTTACCTCTCTTTATTATATGTTTTATTAAACATTATTCTAATTAAATGTCTCTCATATAGCTACGTTGCATAAAAAAATGACCGCCCGAATTAAAATACATTTTCCAAATATTTCCATTTTATGTGGGTTTTTTTCATTTTATGCATGTCTATTTTATTATACAAATTTCATGAGTTTTAGTTATTTTCTAATTAACGAATTTTCTTCATAACCAAGTGCTGAAGTGTAACAATGAGACTTCGTTAAATGGACGTTTTCCTGTATCATAATAATTATAAATGCGATTCATTATTAGAAAGAAAATTAGATACACCCCATCTGTAATATAATAATGATGGCTTGGTATTTGCTTTATTGTGCAGGGAAAAAATTCATTCTTTCGCGTCAAGTTTTTCTTTTTGTTTAAATAAATGGTGCCAAACACGTGTTGTTTTGAGTCAGTTTCGTTGTATTTATTTTTTGTTTGTACATTCGAACATACCTGAAAGTAATTTGTCTCCTTTTGCTTGTTCTCTAAGATGGCAAGCGTATTTTTTGAAAAAAATGCGATTTATATTACTTAATCAATTACTAATAGGTGTTTACGGGTCTCGCGGGGCTTTGTTTTCACAGAAGATGAAATTTAGCATCATACGCATTTAATTTTATTTCTAATTCCACATAAAAAATACCCACTGATATTTTGCTATTGATTTACACTGATATTTCAAAACTGATATTTTTCTAATTTTTAAGTGTTTAATAATTTTGACTCTCTGTAGAGCGGTCTCTGTGTACACTGTTAAAAATTTGAAACTTTTGCTGCGTCGTCACTCCACCGCTTTTATAGAAAACAACTACTTCACTGTATTATGGAGCATTTTCATTGGTCAAGATAGAGATATTCTATAAAAGTGGTGGAGTGACGATGCAGTAAAATTTTCAAATTTTTAACAATTTAGGACGGATATCTGTCTGACTCGTAAAGATTTTTAAGTCCTTTCGGGATCCATACACATAGAGTAAAATTTATGTAACGCTTACGAAAATTTTTTTCGGTCTCGATCGATTTCTTTAATTTTTATAAATCAAACCAAATTTTGTCGCTTTCATTTAAATATCTATCTAACTGATTTTATTCTTTAATACATCCGCTTTGAGATCAGCCTAGAAAAGAAATGACTTTTGAAATGCTTTTATTATTATTATTATTATTATTTAAAAGAATATTATCGTGTTTGAAAGAGTTGTCTTTATTAAACAGAATTAAAAATGCAGCAACCTAAGTTCTGATGTTTGCATTAATGACGAAATATTTTGATATTCCGAAAAGAATTTTTCATTTCTCATAACCAACCGCAAAATTTTTTATTATGTAAATAAATTTTACAGTGCATGCCTTCCTAGCTACAATACTTGTATTAACATAGCGTAAACTGAAGTTGATTAAAATATATTTACGAAATAATGAAAAGTTATTATTTTGTGGCGTTCTATAAAAGTTTTCTGTGGCATTGTTACCATTATTTAGAGCAGCGGTTTCCAAACTTTATTTGTACGCAACCCACCTTTAAGTAAAAAAAAAAAAAAATTCGTGACCCACCTAATGTAATGGCGTACATCAGTATGGAAAGTTTTGTATGACATGTATAAGCTATCGGCTATCCTATTCTACGAAAAAGACAAATTTTCGTATGAAGTATATACACTATTAACGAAAACAACAATTCGTAATTCCAATGTCTATAAGGAGGAATATTAATTAACACAACACATAAACTATAAAGATAATTAAAAATTCCTTTAATTACTATAAAAATATAACTTTATAATCAGTGAGTTTTCCGGCATTGGTGTCTACCGATGAAAGCATCAATATCAGGATTAAAACTTGTTAATTTCAGCCCTAATTCACTTTCAACGTACAGTTTTTTCTATACTTGTTTTTCAAAAACAGCCGAGTACAAAAAACATATTTACAAGAGTATATTGTGTTCAACTCCATCAAGGAATTCAAAGCTCATTTACATATTTCTAGATATTATAAATACCGTAATTTCGGGTGTATAAGCCGCAGATCAAACAATTCTTTTTCGACCCAGAATTTTTTAAGAAACAAATATAACTAGTTAGATCGCCGTAAATATTTGTCTTCAATCACTAAATAAGATTTCTGGGTCCAAAAACAATTGTTTGATCCGCGGCTTATACACCCGAAATTACGGTATATATTTCTTCATATGAAAATTAAGAAATTTCGCTTAAAATATTATTTACTGTTGAATTGTCATATTTTTTTAACAGATGAAATACAAAAATATTTTTCTGACAATCCTCGATTGTTTACGCGACCCACTAATATAGCCACCGTGACCCACCAGTGGGTCGCGACCCATAGTCTGGGAACCGCTGTTTTAAATAATACATTATATATAAAAAACCCCTAAGTGTATAACAATTCCGGGGTCAACCTATCCACGAGAAAAAGAAACTCATTCACCAATGAAAACGTTTCATAGTCGTAATGAAGCGTTCTAAATGGTCAGATTTACAGTGGGAACTGTAAATGACGTACCTACATTTTACTTCGCTTTGAAATCTTTCCATGATTTCAAAAAGTATATTTAATTAAAATTTTTTATTAAAGGAAAGCAAAGGTGCGTTTTAAATGCAATATTGTTAAAATTTTTATATTCGGGTTGCTTTAATTTTTTTTCTTTACAGCCGTGAATGACTCTTGAGAATTTCAAATCTATAAAAAACATTGTGAAAAGTTACCTCCGATTTTAAAGGCAATCTATTCTCTGACCAATGAAACCGTTCCTTAGTCGTAATGGAGCGTTCTCATTGGTCAGATTTACAGTGGGAGCTGTCAAATGACGTCACTACATTTTACTTAGCTTTGAAATCTTTCCACGATTTCAAAAAGTATATTTAATTAAAACTTTTTATTAAAGGAAAGCGAAGGTGCGTTTTAAATGCAATATTGTTAAAATTTTTATATTCGGGTTGCTTTATTTTTTTTTCTTTACAGCCATGAATGACTCTTGAGAATTTCAAATCTATAAAAAACATTGTGAAAAGTTACCTCCGATTTTAAAGGCAATCTATTTTTTGACCAATGAAACATTGTTTCATAGTCGTAATGGAGCGTTCTCATTGGTCAGATTCACAGTGGGAGCTGTAAATGACGTCACTACATTTTACTTCGTTTTGAAATCTTTTCACGATTTCAAAAACAATATTTAATTAAAACTTTTTATTTAAGCAAACCGCGGGTGCGTTTTAAATTTCATTATAATCCCCACCCCCATCTACCAGATAGTTTTGCTATAGTTTTAATTACAGATTTCTGTTGATTTTTTTTTTTCTGGATTAGATTTTTTCCTCTCCAAGTTTAATCACTGTATTTATCAAAATTGTTTCAGCCTAAAATGGCTATGATTGACCACAGTTGTAATTTTTTATCATCCTTTAAAAATGCAAACACGTCATTTTGACGGGCTATCTTCTAGTTATCTAATGATCATATTATTACAGCGTTATTTGATACTTGTGTAATATGAAACGTAAGTATTTGAATATTTTATGCATCTCTATGAGGCAGTTTCCCATGAAATATAACCAAATTATTGATATATTTGTACACACAGCGAATATGCTTTTTAAAAACTTTATTATAGACGCTGTCCAATCTGTTAAATAATAATAATAGTAATAATAATAATAAACTAAAATATCAAAGAATTTTATACATTAATAAATTGCTCTTCGGTGTTTTTGAGAAAAGTTTAATCATGTCTTACTTCTGATTTTGTAATCGTAGGTAGTATAGTATTTGGTATTGTTGAGACCTATATACCATTTGCCTTTCATTAAAGTTATTTTTTTCCAAATTAGTATTCCCTCTCTATGTTTTCTAAATTAAATTATATGCTCCCACACTATTTTTTTCTCTTATCTTTTGCTTGTGTTTGCCCATCTCCTGTTTTCAACTCTGTGAGTAATAATAAACATTCCCCGAAGTATTCCCACACTTTAAGTAGAAAAGAGGACGAACCCCTGTCACAATAAATAAATAAATGAATGCATGATGCTTGCATGTGACATTGTAAAAATGCAACTAATATCCGCCTCATGAAAGACCACACACTTTGGAGTTACAATCCTGCCTTGTTAAATTTATTAGGGCAATTTTACTGCCCGAGAAAAATGTTAACAATACTGTTTTTAAGAAAATTGTGCAGCAATTGTTGAAATACCCCTGAATATATGTTTTACTTAAGGACCACCAGCGGTAGTGAAAGTTTTATTACCGTCAATAAAAATACGAAGGCGAAAATATTTCTCTCCCCCGTGTTTCCGTGGGAACCATAAAATGAACAATTTTAACACCTGCTCCCATCAGGGAGGGGATTTACGTCACGTGGATAGTTTGGCCCTGTCATGCCCTTATTTGGTAATAGAAAAGTGTGAAGTAACTTGTAGCCAATGGTAACCCACCCCAGTATGCACGAGGCGAAGCAGGAAGCCTTGCTGCTAGTTAGGAGACCCCGAGTTTGGTTTTTATTCCAGTGAAGTGGGATGAATTTGGTAGTATCAGGAGTGACCGGTCAACAGTGAAGATGTAAAATTCTGGGGCTGCTGAATGCCCCCCCCTTTTTCTCCTGGGGAGAGGGGGAGAATTTTGAATCGAGGCCTGAGATAAATTTTTCTTTTGGAGATCTTTCGTCTCTTAGTCTTGGAGTTGTGAAGAGAGCCTACACCTCACCGGTTGCCTTTTTCAGAAACTGCTGTGTTCCAGCAAAACTTAGCAAGGCAGTTACTTAAACATGTAAAACTGCTCATCGGGCTGATGTTCTGGTCGATATAGCGGCAATACTTGTTCGGTGTTTATTGGAATCATTGTGCTTAGAATTTCCCTAATCAAAAGAAAAGGAGAAAAGGGTATGGTTGCCCTTAGAAACTTGTATTTGCTATGAAGTGACGGAGACCTTGGGAAACCACCCCCGGTGAATAGATAGGACGGTCATGTCCTCCCTTCCGACAAGTGTGATTCGTGAATAGTGTCGAAAAAATTAGTCTTCACTGATTCCCTCCCGACAAGTGTGATTCGTAGATAATGTCGAGAAAATAGTCTTCGCTGATTTTGCTAAAAAAATCTAAAAAGCGAGGACTGAAGTGACGGAGATCTTGGGAAGCCACCCCCGGCGAACAGATAGGACGGTCATATCCTCCCTTCCGACAAGTGTGTGCGCCTTTCCTGCATGTGTGGATTTGGAGGAGTAGCATGTAAATATCAATGTAGGTAGAAGCTTTGGTGAACTTTAACACCATAGTTTACAAAAGTTCAAGTTGTTGTAAAGCAATGATACTCTATGTCAGCCAGTGGTAAGCTTGCTTTATATTATAGATTGATTTACTTCCTATTTGAATATTGATGTTAGCATATAAAAGTATAATTCCTGTTTATAAGTGTAAACAGTTTATTACAAATCAAGGGATGTTATAGATCAGTTTATTTCTCATTTGAATATTAATGGAGGAAGTGTCATTTATTGTTTTTATTGTATATATAATAAATTAAGTGTGCAAATAAATGTATATGTATTTACTGAAATTTTACTCTAATTTTTCTTCATCCAAATAATTAAGGAAGTTTAATTAACTTCAGCTCAGAGGAAGAAATTTTTCTTATTTTGGTTAGTGAATAGAATTTGTCCAAATATAACTCTAACTTATTCAGAGATGAAAAGTGAAGTAACTTTATTCCAATAATGTAATAGTAATTTAATACTTAAGTTATATAAATTCTTAACCTTCTTAGAAATTCTTAATGAGCTTGGATAAGCTTATTTAATGTTCACTTTACAAAATTCTTCTCTTAATTCTAATTAAAAATGAGGATATTTAATTGATTTTCCTCAGAAGTTAGTAATTATTATATCAAAACCCAAGAGTTTTGTATTTAATTCTCATACTATTGCATTTTAAGAATAAAAGAGGAAATAAGATGAGTTAATAGTTCACAACGCTATGACAGGAATAATAAAAAAAAAAGAAGTAGAAATGTACTATCACTATCGTATCAAGGTCATATACCATTACTTGTGTTGCAGGATGAATGTTATAATATTGAGATTTTAATCTATTTTAAGAAAATTATGTCTTTCTTGGCTCTCTGAATATCTGAGAGATTTCAGCTTTTCTTTCTCTATTTCTTAAAGTTAATTGATCTGTAATTGTGATTCTTTCTTAAGCGTTGATATGTATTTTTCATCCTACAAAACAGTAATGGTAAAGTTGGGATAATTGCTACTAACTTACAGTGAGTTGGGGGTCTGAATAAGTTGAGAATTTTGTTGCATTTTGTTAAGTGGTCTCTTTGATATTTTTATTCGTGTAATAAGTTGGAATGTTTTCATTAGTTAATAAATTTGCTATTTTGGTCGTGTAACTTTAAGTTACTTTTCTAATTCCCTTTTTCCCTTTTCAAAATAATTATGATGTTTAACTTAAATTAAATTATCTTGTAGCAACAAGATTCAGAGAGGTGGAAACTTGATTCAGATCTCAATTGATTTAGTATTCTAATTGAAGAAATAATTTATCTATTGACCCCATAATACTTGTAAATGATTATTATTTAATAGAGGCTCATGCTAAATATTCAGAGGTGAATTTATGAATGAAGTTTCAAAGTTTATTTACTAAAAAGTTGTAGCAAAAGTCCCAACAACATAAATGGTGCCGTGTGTGAAAAGCCTGATTATTGTGGCACAATAAGTATAAAAATAGTACTATGAAATAGATCCTATTTATTACAACAATAGCCTGAATTTTGATATATATTTACTATATTAAGAGTGAAACGAAATGAAAATATATGTGTTTTGTGATTTTATTGTGTATTATGTTTGATTATTTTAGTGTATGTTATGCATAAGCAATAGGGGTGTACATAGCTTAATAATTTCAAATGCTTTTTTTTTAGTTAGGCAATTTTACCGGGTTTTCAAAAAACTATTTAATTTGAAATTTTTACTGTTATATTTACATTTAAATGAGTGTTCGGGCTTACTGAGTAAATTATATGCCAATATAAGTTATGTATTTATGTATTATTTATTTATTTATTTTTCTCTCTTTCTTGGGCATCTGAGAATTAAGTAGCAGTTAAATTACTTTATTTTCTATTATTTTATTTTTAATTCGGTGTGAAGTTTTGCCTAAAAATGACAGAAAACCAGCATTTCAAGGAGCTCGCTCTTATTCAGAAAAAGAGTGCTTTAATCGAAAATGTCAGTCTTATTCCCCCTTTTAGTGGCGAAGGCAACTCTTGCTCATTTACTGAATTTTTGGAAAAGTATGAGCAGTTGTCCGAGTTCTTTAATTGGTCAGAGAATGAGAAAAAATTTGCCCTACTAAGTAGATTAAGTGGGAATGCTGCTAGGATATATAAATTGCACCGCACTAAGGAAACTGTAGAAATAATTAAAGTACTTAAAGAGAGATATACGCAAGAGCTAGCCCCTGATATTGCTTTGACCCAATTTTTGAATTTTAAACAAAATCCCCATATGCCTGTTCAGGAATTTTATGACAGAGCATATGATTTGTCCCTTAAAGCATTAGTAGTCGAAGGTGTAGAACAGAATGTTGCTGATAAAAGCAGGGAAGCTCTACTGCATTCTATGTTATTAAGTAATTTAGTTCCTGAGATAAGAAGAGGAGTTATAACTAGGTGCCCTAAGACACCTGTTGAAATTTTAGAATTTGCCCAGCATTAAAGAGTGTTAATCCTTTCTATAACATGCAGGTAGAGAATATCAACGCTTTTTTCCCCCAAATTGCCCAGCAAAGTGTTGCATGTGCTGCTATCCAGCCAAGTCACCCTAATCAGTCAGAGCAGGAGGTTAGTAAACTGCGGGAGCAGGTAGAAGCTCTTACTAGTAAATTAGAGAGATTTTTAGAGGGTAGCAATCAGCAAAGAGACTTTCACACTACTGAGAGGCCTCAGTATAGAGAATTAATCTGTTACGTGTGTTCTCAAACAGGGCACATAGCCAGATTTTGCCCACAAAACCAAAATGCTAATAGAGGGAACTTTCAGAATTTTAGAGGAAGAGGTAGGGGTAGTTATTCTCAGTCCCACCAAAATCGCAGGGGAGGATATAATAATTACAGAGGTAGAAGGGATAGAAATAATAATAATGGTGTAAATATAGAAAGCGAGAATGTTCAAAGCTCAATTAGTGAAGGGAATAATCAAAACAATTCTTTAAACAGGTAAGGGCTGGTATCGATTTGGTCGAATCGTCTCCATCAAGGCCTCTAGACCTCCCAATTATTTTTAGTATGTTTTCACCCCAGTCTTATCATTTACCTACTGTCTTCATAAATGTAAATAATGTGTTTTTTAATGCGCTGTGTGATACAGGATCTGCTATAAATATTTTAAGTAATACAATAATTAATGATGTAGATTCTTATGAAATTGTAGAGTGCAATACACCTATTTTAACGGTGACTGACGAGAGAGTGCTTTTAAACCATAAAATTTCCTTAAATTTTAAATTTAATAATTTATTATGTCAGTCTGAGTTTTTTATTGTCCACGGTAAGTTGGCCGATGAGTTTAGTGTAATTTTAGGGATGCCCTTTTTAAGTAAATATCAGGCTGTAATTAATTGTAAAAATAACAATGTGGTCTTAGATGTTCCTACTGAAACGCAGTGTAAGCAAATAGTAGAGAGTCATATGTCAAATGTTTCACCTGTGAAAAATTCTAGAGAAAAAAATGTTGTAAATAGTATCAGTGTAAATAGTATAGGTTTAGAGAATAATTATGTAAATACTTGTAATGTGCAATCTAAAGGCAGGCAAAGTTCTGATAGTGAACAGAGAAGTAAGTGTAGTAATAAGAGTACTCCTAGGAAAAGTGTAAACAAAAAGAGTAAGGAATGTGTACAAGAAAAATTTGGGAATCTGGGTAGTGGAAATGAGACGGTTCAGGGTAATATGTATCCCATTATGGAGGAAAGGGTAAACTCAAGCATAACATTTAATGCGAAAGAGTCAGAAAGTGAAATTGCTCAGGTTTTTTGTTTGCAAAGTATACCAGGGAGTAACTCAAGTACTAATGAGTGTGAAATTAATGAGAATAATGTGCCTTTAGACCTTAGCCAGCAATCAGCGAGTCAAATTGTACAGGAAAATTCAATCTATGTTCATGAAAATTTTTACATATCTGAGGATAATGAAAATGAGTTAGTAAATAGAGCAAATCAGACAAATGAGTTAGGCATTGTTGTTAATAATAATAACAGGAATAGTGAAAGTACTTCCTTAGCTATTTTATGCGAGAGAATTTCTGTTCCCCCCCAGTCAAAATTAATAGCTGAAGTTAAATGTAATAGAAATAATTTTATAAAAGATAATGATGTACTAATATTAGAACCTTTAGCGAAGAATTTAAGCCAAGGGCTTCTTATTTCTCGAGCCATTTGTACTCCAGAGCATGGCCTTTTTGTTTCGCTTGCTAATTTTTCGAATAAAACTGTTAAGCTAGGAAAAAATACTTATGTTGCTAAAATTCAGAAATGTGTAGATAAATCTAATATACCCTTAAATAATAATAATATAACTTGTAATGTAAATTTAACCACTCCAATAGCTGACTTTGATCACGCTGATCTCACTTGGAGCTCTGATATTGATTTAAGCCATCTAGACCCCCCCTTAAAATCTAAAATGCAAGAATTTTTAGACCAAAATAAAGATGTGTTTGCAGCTTCTGTCCTAGACTTACCAGGCTGTAATACCATACCCCATGTTGTAAATTTAACCTCTGATAAACCTGTAAAATCCAAAGCTTATAGAGTCCCATATAAATTACGCCAGGAAATGGAAGATCAACTTAATATTTTACTGCAAGCTGAAATTATTTCCCCGTCTAAGTCTGAATTTGCTTCACCAGTTATTCTTGTAGAAAAAGCAGATGGTTCTTATAGGTTAGCTGTTGATTTTCGTAAACTTAACAAGAATCTTGTCAAAGATGCATATCCTATCCCAAACATTACTGACTCTGTTGATGCGTTAAGTGGAGCTAAATTTTTTTCAACACTAGATTTAACTAGTGGCTTTTTTCAACAGGTCATAAGACCCGAAGACAGGCATAAAACTGCTATTATCACGCATAAAGGTCTTTTTGAGTGGAATAGAAATTGTTTTGGGTTGTCCAATTCAGGCAATAGTTTTCGGAGGCTAATGAATGCCATTTTTGGAGATTTAGGAAATCTAGGAATTTTAGTGTATATAGATGATATTGTCATTGCTTCTTCTGATGTAGAATCCCATTTTGAAAAACTTAAATTAGTATTTGATAGACTAAGACAACATAAACTGAAACTTAAGCCCAGTAAATGTAACTTTCTTTCAAATAAAATACAGTATCTTGGCTTTGAAATTAATAGCGGGCAAGTATCCCCGGTTAATAAAAATATTGAGATAATAGAAAAATTGCAACCACCTACTAATCGTAAAGGTGTCAGGTCTTTTATTGGAACCCTATCATTCTATAGGCGTTTCATACCTGATTTCACAAAAAGGGCATTAAATTTAATCGATTTGACTAACAAGGAAGGTCTCCATTGGGGGCATACTCAGAATTTTTTGAAAAAAATACGAATTAAACTACTCATGTAGGTAATAAAGGATCAGTGAAAATTAACGGCGGAATTACATTATTAGATATGTAAAAAAATAAAATAGTTTGGAATAATTGGCGTGAAAAGCTGAAAGCGACGCGTCATTTGGCGAGCAATGCATTTCCTCGCCAAAAGCAGACGATTTTAACGAATCTGAAAATTGATTTTAATTGACTTCACTGTTAAAAATCTGCAGTATTTACTGCAACGTCACTCCACTACTTTTATAGAATATCTCTCTTCTGACCAATGAGAATGCTCCAAAACAACCGGTGAATTGACCGCTGTTAAAAATCTGCTGCATTTTGTTGCAACGCACTCCACCGCTTGTATATAATATCTCTATTCCAACCAATGAGAAAGCTCCATTTCACGGCCAAGTAACCGTTTTCTATACAAGCAAGGGAGTGCGTTGCAAAAAAATGCAGCACATTTTTAACAGTGTATTTTTCAATTTGGAACAATTTTAATCAATTTAAATTGTGCTTTAAATGATAAAATATATTAATTTCATTTTGTTATAAGTACATATAAACGTATATGACAAAAGTGCACTTAAAGTAAAGTAAAAATGCAAAACTGAAATTAATTAAACTAAACATATTTAAATAAATTGAATATAGAAAGTTTTTTCTTTGAAAAGTATTCGAAGCGTAAAAGCGTATTTTTCAAAATTTCGTTTTTTCGCCAACCGGAGATAAATCGCCAAATAAACGAAACTTTTATTATTTTTTTACGGACGTTATAAGGAGGTTCCGCCGAAATTTTTTTATAAACATATATAACTATATGAGAACAACATTCTGCAATTTTTTCAGATTTTTCTGAGTATGCCCGTATGGAGACCTTCCTTGTAAGGAAACTGGATATTTTGCCTGGACAAAAGAAGCCCAGGAGGAATTTGAAGATTTAAAAAAGGCTTTAATATCTAAACAGTGCCTAGTATTGCCTGATTTTACTAAAGAATTTTATCTATATACAGATGCGAGTGGAGAAGCGTTGGGTGCAGTTCTGTCACAGTTGGATGAAGAGCATAAAATTCATCCAGTGGCGTTTGCTAGTAGGCGACTCAAAGGTGCAGAAACGAGATATTCTGCCACTGAGAGAGAACTTCTCGCCCTAGTTTGGGCAACTAGCCATTTTAAGTGCTACCTAGCTAACACCCATTTTACCATTTTTACAGACCATGCCCCCCTTACTTTTATGTTAAAAATTCATGACCCCACGTCACGTATAGCCAAATGGGTATGTACTCTATCTGATTTTGACTTTACCATTAAATATATAAAAGGCAAGTGCAATAGTGTAGCAGACTTTCTCTCTCGATTTGCAAAAATTGATGAAACACCTGAGATTAGCAGCAGTAATTTTTGTATACAGGTAGAAAAAGAAACTACTTTTGTACCGCATTCAAATTTAATTGAGAAAATTAGTGAATTACAAAAAATTGATAAGAAATGTTGTGAAATAGCTAGAAAATTAGACAAAAAAATAGATATAGCACCTAAATACATGAAGTTTTTTTTTAGAGATGATATTCTTGTATGTGAGCACACCAGAGATTCAAGTGTAATAAATAATCCTATTAAGTTAGTAGTTCCTAGGGATATGATTGAGCAAGTGTTCGCTCTAACACACGATTCTCTAGCGGCTTGTCATCAAGGGTTTAAGAAAACGATTGACCGCATCCGGGAGCACTTTTACTGGCCCGGAATGTCGGCCGATGTCAAGCATCTAGTAGAGTCTTGTATTAGTTGCCAGCAGAAGAGAGCGTATAAACCAGATCAGCAGGCACCCCTTCAACGGATGCCTACACCTGAATTTCCCATGAACAAAGTTCACCTAGACCTAATTGGCCCATTACCGGTCACGTTTTCTGGTAACACCCATATTGTTACGTATATAGACTCGTTTACTAAATGGCCAGAGGCCTATGCTGTTAGCTCTACCACGTCTGATGTTATCGCAGATACACTTGCCGATTTCATTTCACGTTATGGCGCTCCTGTGTATATTGCGACAGATAATGGAAGAAATTTAATATCGGAAGCGATTGAGCATGTATATAAAATGTTTGGTATTAAACATATAACTACATCTGCCTTTCATCCGGCCTCGAATGGACAGATTGAACGGCAGAATAAAACTTTAAAAAACGCACTCAGTCACATTGTAAATGAGAACCAGTCAGACTGGGATACGAAACTAAAATTTGCCCTGTTAGCGATGCGTTCGGCTGTGCATTCTTCGACTAAATTAACTCCCGCAGCAGTTTTATATGGCAGAAACTTAAATCTACCATATAATCTATTTTCGCAGTCGCCGAGGTTTAGCTATAACGACGCCCCATCTTTTTGTGAATTATTAATACCCGCACTCCAAAAGGTATATGCTGAGGTGTATGATAATTTAGTTAAGGTGTCTGAAAGCCAGGAAAGGTACAGAGAAAAAACTGCAATCGTTAAGGATTTAAAGGTAGGCGATAGAGTGTGGTTATTTAACCCATCCATCACTGCTGGAAATACGAAAAAATTGTCAAAATTAAATAACGGACCATTTACTATAATTGAGAAGCTCAGTGAAGTTAATTTTAAGATAGCATTAATTGCTAATCCTTCTAAAACTCAAGTTGTCCATGTAGACCGCCTCACTTTATTTAAAGATAGGCATATTTCAGGTGTAAAGGAGCAAAATGGAGACGATATTGTAGACCAAAACAAACGCCAAACTCTTATATCAACTACGAATGATTCGAATCATTCTCAATTCGATTTCACTACGCGAAGGAAAAGGAATCGATTCATAAATAGATTTCCCCCTCCCATTCCATGTCAAGGAACCAGCCAACCTGCAGTGCAATCTACGAGCAGACGACAAGAGCGTAGCGAGGAAACGGTTGGTGGGTTGCTCTCAGAAGCACGGGAAAATACGGAAGTAGTAGCGAGCGCTGATAGCTGTGAGGGAGTAAGGCAGGTAGGAACGCCTAATGATTCGGAGCGCGTGAGTCGTTCGCGAGATCGTAATGGCGTCTGTTTATCTAGGCAAAACAAATCGTATTCGATTCCGAGAACTGAGTATGCGTTTCGAAAAAGGGATTCGCGACCGAATTATAAATTTTAGGGCGGTTTAACTTTATTTTTTTTAGATTGTATATAAATACTTGTGATTTTAGTTATTTTAGGAAGGTTTTATGCGCGAGTTAGCTAAAATTTAAGTAATTTTCGAGCCTCGATATCGTTTGTTTTGATTTGGTTCCGCTGTTATTTAATGTGGATTTCCGCCAGTTCCGTATTTTCTCTCGGTGATTTATGGATTATTTCAATAGATTAGGACCGTGTAAGTGCTCCGCCCCCTATATGTATTTTTTTTTTTTTAGCGGGTTTGAGCGCTAATTTTGGGGACTTAGAGAGATTTAGGGTCAGGAAATTTTGGAGTAGAGATTTGGTAGCAGTACATGTGATGCTTGCGTATTCCTACTGCCCCCTTTTTGTATATAGTATAGGTACTGTTAGGAATGTAGTTCATCTTTTATTTTTATTTTTAATTTTTTTTGCATTTCTTTTAACTTTGTATTTTTTTTTGGATATTTTTGATATTAGTTCTCTATTTGGGAAGTGGGGATTTAAGATACAGGTAGTGTACACCCCACAGCCCACAGATATATTATCTGGTTTATGTGTATTATATATGTATATATTTTGTTTATATAGTCTGTTTTGTTATTTCATGTGATTTTTCTAACAATATACCCATTGTTTGTGTAAATTGGCTATTTTAAAAAATTAGTGGTACTTGTCAATGAAATTGGCGAACTCTCTTGTGAAATTATCAGTTCATTTTAAGTATTATGTGTAGCATTTTATGAATTTTTTTTAGTTACTATTAGTATATGGAATATTTACCCATTGATAATAACTAAGGCAGACAATTATCAGTCTAGGCTACACAAGGTAACCTATATAATTATAATGCTGTGATATAAAATGCCCATACACTTATGTGATACTGTGTCACCGATACAAGTCATTGAACTGTTTTTTTTTGTTTATATGCACATGTTATGCCACTGAATATAAACAGATATTAGTGCTATTTTTTTATGTGTACCCTATATATGTACTGAAAGGTTATTGCTATTTTTATTTTGTGTATGTGTATACAAAATGTTATCGTGCTATTATATGTATATATCTGTGATACCTACAGCTGGCAAGTAGTATATCTATTGTATTTTTTCAGAAATTGATTGTTTCGGTCCTTTGGCTCTATCCTGCTCACAGGATTCAAAATTTTTAAAAAAAATTTTATTTTTTTTTTATTCACTGGACAACTCTTCCTTGCATTCTACTTGTGGAAATTTTTTTTTAGGGATTTTTTTTTATTTTTTTTATTTTTTATTTTTTTTTTACAGAGGTGTTAGCAGATAGGGATATCCCAGTGTGTTGGTATTCTTGACGGTATAGCAGATGTGGAGATTTAATTAAGTATGCCAGGTATATAGTGTAGATTTTAATAGCATCTTAGGCCCTAGTATATGTTTAACTTCTAGATGTTTTGCCCAAGCTTCAACTTAGCATTTCCGGTGTGCAGAGTTGGTGTGGTAGCTTAGTAGGGTGAGGTTATCAACTTTTCGGGTCGTCGTCTGATCTGTTCTAGGCGATTATCTTTATTCTACTATTCAACCGGGGTACTGCATTGTTTTTTCATTTAATCTTTTCTTTCATTTTGGATTTAATTTTAAATTTTTTTTAGGACTTTCTTTAACTGACCTTGTGTGGTCATTTAGCTAAAAAAATAAAATTCTTGTTTTTGTTCAAAACTAATAATGTTTATTTTTTTTTTCAACGTGGGGGAGCTTCTTGTCGAGACCTATATACCATTTGCCTTTCATTAAAGTTATTTTTTTCCAAATTAGTATTCCCTCTCTATGTTTTCTAAATTAAATTATATGCTCCCACACTATTTTTTTCTCTTATCTTTTGCTTGTGTTTGCCCATCTCCTGTTTTCAACTCTGTGAGTAATAATAAACATTCCCCGAAGTATTCCCACACTTTAAGTAGAAAAGAGGACGAACCCCTGTCACAATAAATAAATAAATGAATGCATGATGCTTGCATGTGACATTGTAAAAATGCAACTAATATCCGCCTCATGAAAGACCACACACTTTGGAGTTACAATCCTGCCTTGTTAAATTTTTTAGGGCAATTTTACTGCCCGAGAAAAATGTTAACAATACTGTTTTTAAGAAAATTGTGCAGCAATTGCTGAAATACCCCTGAATATATGTTTTACTTAAGGACCACCAGCGGTAGTGAAAGTTTTATTACCGTCAATAAAAATACGAAGGCGAAAATATTTCTCTCCCCCGTGTTTCCGTGGGAACCATAAAATGAACAATTTTAACACCTGCTCCCATCAGGGAGGGGATTTACGTCACGTGGATAGTTTGGTCCTGTCATGCCCTTATTTGGTAATAGAAAAGTGTGAAGTAACTAGTAGCCAATGGTAACCCACCCCAGTATGCACGAGGCGAAGCAGGAAGCCTTGCTGCTAGTTAGGAGACCCCGAGTTTGGTTTTTATTCCAGTGAAGTGGGATGAATTTGGTAGTATCAGGAGTGACCAGTCAACAGTGAAGATGTAAAATTCTGGGGCTGCTGAATGCCCCCCCCCCTTTTTCTCCTGGGGAGAGGGGGAGAATTTTGAATCGAGGCCTGAGATAAATTTTTCTTTTGGAGATCTTTCGTCTCTTAGTCTTGGAGTTGTGAAGAGAGCCTACACCTCACCGGTTGCCTTTTTCAGAAACTGCTGTGTTCCAGCAAAACTTAGCAAGGCAGTTACTTAAACATGTAAAACTGCTCATCGGGCTGATGTTCTGGTCGATATAGCGGCAATACTTGTTCGGTGTTTATTGGAATCATTGTGCTTAGAATTTCCCTAATCAAAAGAAAAGGAGAAAAGGGTATGGTTGCCCTTAGAAACTTGTATTTGCTATGAAGTGACGGAGACCTTGGGAAACCACCCCCGGTGAATAGATAGGACGGTCATGTCCTCCCTTCCGACAAGTGTGATTCGTGAATAGTGTCGAAAAAATTAGTCTTCACTGATTCCCTCCCGACAAGTGTGATTCGTAGATAATGTCGAGAAAATAGTCTTCGCTGATTTTGCTAAAAAGATCTAAAAAGCGAGGACTGAAGTGACGGAGATCTTGGGAAGCCACCCCCGGCGAACAGATAGGACGGTCATATCCTCCCTTCCGACAAGTGTGTGCGCCTTTCCTGCATGTGTGGATTTGGAGGAGTAGCATGTAAATATCAATGTAGGTAGAAGCTTTGGTGAACTTTAACACCATAGTTTACAAAAGTTCAAGTTGTTGTAAAGCAACGATACTCTATGTCAGCCAGTGGTAAGCTTGCTTTATATTATAGATTGATTTACTTCCTATTTGAATATTGATGTTAGCATATAAAAGTATAATTCCTGTTTATAAGTGTAAACAGTTTATTACAAATCAAGGGATGTTATATATCAGTTTATTTCTCATTTGAATATTAATGGAGGAAGTGTCATTTATTGTTTTTATTGTATATATAATAAATTAAGTGTGCAAATAAATGTATATGTATTTACTGAAATTTTACTCTAATTTTTCTTCATCCAAATAATTAAGGAAGTTTAATTAACTTCAGCTCAGAGGAAGAAATTTTTCTTATTTTGGTTAGTGAATAGAATTTGTCCAAATATAACTCTAACTTATTCAGAGATGAAAAGTGAAGTAACTTTATTCCAATAATGTAATAGTAATTTAATACTTAAGTTATATAAATTCTTAACCTTCTTAGAAATTCTTAATGAGCTTGGATAAGCTTATTTAATGTTCACTTTACAAAATTCTTCTCTTAATTCTAATTAAAAATGAGGATATTTAATTGATTTTCCTCAGAAGTTAGTAATTATTATATCAAAACCCAAGAGTTTTGTATTTAATTCTCATACTATTGCATTTTAAGAATAAAAGAGGAAATAAGATGAGTTAATAGTTCACAACGCTATGACAGGAATAATAAAAAAAAAAGAAGTAGAAATGTACTATCACTATCGTATCAAGGTCATATACCATTACTTGTGTTGCAGGATGAATGTTATAATATTGAGATTTTAATCTATTTTAAGAAAATTATGTCTTTCTTGGCTCTCTGAATATCTGAGAGATTTCAGCTTTTCTTTCTCTATTTCTTAAAGTTAATTGATCTGTAATTGTGATTCTTTCTTAAGCGTTGATATGTATTTTTCATCCTACAAAACAGTAATGGTAAAGTTGGGATAATTGCTACTAACTTACAGTGAGTTGGGGATCTGAATAAGTTGAGAATTTTGTTGCATTTTGTTAAGTGGTCTCTTTGATATTTTTATTCGTGTAATAAGTTGGAATGTTTTCATTAGTTAATAAATTTGCTATTTTGGTCGTGTAACTTTAAGTTACTTTTCTAATTCCCTTTTTCCCTTTTCAAAATAATTATGATGTTTAACTTAAATTAAATTATCTTGTAGCAACAAGATTCAGAGAGGTGGAAACTTGATTCAGATCTCAATTGATTTAGTATTCTAATTGAAGAAATAATTTATCTATTGACCCCATAATACTTGTAAATGATTATTATTTAATAGAGGCTCATGCTAAATATTCAGAGGTGAATTTATGAATGAAGTTTCAAAGTTTATTTACTAAAAAGTTGTAGCAAAAGTCCCAACAGTATGATGTTTAGTCTGAAAAAGAAAGATGAATTTTCTCGAAACGCCTTTTTTAAAATTATTATTAATAAAAAATATTCATTCTTTCAATTTTTTATAATTAATTTTAGGAAGAAATATTTATTCTTCCAAAACGATTTTACACATTATTGTTAAATAAAAAGATACATTCTTTTGAAACGATTGTGTTTGTTAGGAAGTTATTCTTAAGAATAGAGATTCATTCTTTCGAAATTATTCTTAAACATACATGCTTTTTAACCAGTTTTGTTTCGTTAATGTGTCTTCAAATGTATTTTATCCACTGTTTATTAATTAAAAAAAATTGACTCTTTAACTTTCTAGACGTGTGATTTTTTTTTTTTTTTACATCCCTACAATTATCGTTGATTTATATAAGATGATCTAAAAAGCGGAAGAGAATAAATAATTCGAAAATTATACTGTATAGTTGAAAATAAATACGCATAAGTAAAAGTATAATGATTAAAGTACATAATTTTTAAATAAGGTACACAGATAGCAATTACTGATAGCCCCTTTTCCGCACAACCCCCAAAAGATAAAAACCTAGAAAAGCTGCATTTATTACGAAATATTTGCATTATAGCGATTCCAAATAGGTTTTCTTTCGCTATTTAAGGTATCATGTGACAGAAATTGCAGCTTAAATGTTTTTCAGTGCTCTGCAGAATGTGTAGCTACGTCTGACAGCCAGTCTCTTTAATGGTATCCGAAATTGAATATTGAAATAGAGAATGGCTGAGAATTCGGTTTAGTCTTCATTTTCGGCTGAATATTAGTTTCTTGTCAAGAATGCTGCTGAAAATTCTTCCGTACCGAAACTCGACCGTATATATCTTTGTTTCAAAAACGCCGTTCCTTCTTTCGGAAATTTTCAACTTTATACATTGAGCTATATCCAATAAGGAACTTTTTTCTTTATTTTATGAATTTTACTATTTATAATTACCAGTCATGAATAACTCAAGGCATGAATGAAAATTACAAAGGAAAAAATTCATATATGACTAAATTTTGAAAATGTTTTCTAAGTGCCCATTAAAAGTTGTTTCGAATAGTCTTTGAGAAACTTCTAATATAACAGATGATCGTTTACAAAAATAATTATAATAGGTAATATATGTAAACCAAAAACATTCTTTATTTGGGTAGAATTCGTATTAATTGAAATCATTTTCTGTAGTTGATGACTTAATTACTTTTTGTCAACTAAGGCCGCCATTATAATTAATTGATAATTATGTATTTTTATGTATCCCTTAATTACTAAAAAAATTGTTTTGACAATAATAAGAAGATTACTGAAATTCGGTTTCGATCGTAAAAACCGGCTTCGGCTGATCTTTAATTATAATCCTAACTGTGTGAGTGACCTTTGTAATAAAGGCACTCTAGCATTTTTGAGATCGTGACGTCAATGATTTAACATGTGTAAGCGTGAAAGCGACGTCTATCCTCTCTTTTACTTTAACTTTCTAGAGCGTGTGTGTCTCTCTCGGATTCTACAGTTATGTCGTGGTTAGAAGTAATATGTAAATTTGTAGTATCTCAGTTTGCAGCATATAAAAGCTTGGAGTTTGAGTGTGTGTTTAGCGGCGAAAGCCAGCTAGGTATGTCTAGCGGCCTTAGCCAGCTAGTAGTGACTAGAAGCTAGCTAGGTAGTGACGACAAGCAGTGGGATTGATCTAGAGCGAGTGATATCAAGTATTATCGAGCCTTCAGTGAGTTGACCAGGAGTTTTGGAAGGCAAGTCGAGAAGTTTGCCGTTGGTAAGAGTTAATATTGATTACGTTGAATATTTTCAAAGTTAATAAAGAGTATATATACAGCCACGAACTGTCTAATAAAGTTTTATCTAGCAGTCTAGCGGAAGTTTAGGTGAGAAGTAATCTGAAGTGCCCCGATTGAGTTAGTGCCGGAGTTGTGAGTATAAGTTTAATCCTTCAGTATTGTTACTAGTTATTAAAATTCAAGTACTCCTCCACTGCCCTTGAGCCCTAACCGTTTTAAATAAACTGTTTTTATCTTATGTTCTGAGTTATGTCTCCATTCAACACCCAGTACGAGCAAACAACCGTTACAACTGCTTTTAGAATTCTGCTGGGACGCTATATAGACTCTTAACACAACTGAAACCATTGAAAATGTGGCAAATATAATTATTCTGGTACTAGTTTATTTATAGAAATCTTGTTGATTCTTTAAAACAAGCTTCGTGCAATTTTGGCAGAACTATATTTCTTGCAAAATGATATAAACAGCTATGTAAACAAATATACTGAACTTTCTTTTGTTTACATGTGTATCTATATAAATATCAACATTATTATAACATATATAACATATTATATATACAAAATACTTCGTGTTTTCAATAAAAATGTGCAAATGGCTTCCTTATACTGAATAAATTGTATAAATATTGAAACAAAAATTCTTTAGTGTATGAAACAGTAAATCGGTTTACAGTAAATATGTATGAAAAATTTCCTTCTTATGTTAAGCTCATTATTTCTAATCAAAGTCATAATATTTCGCCAAGACGTCTGTAAATATAACCAAAATTTTTGTCATCAATAGAATTCTATGCATTTCTGCAAAACCGATTTCTTCTATTTTCTGTATTTTTTTTTTATTTCTTTGTCTATACTTTTTATAAATAATAAAAAAAAAAAAACTGTAATTTCTTTTTTCACATTTAGCAGCATTGGAGTCTGTTTTCGTTTATGTACTATTAGTCCGTTTTCTAATTACATCCCGTGTGCAATTTTATGATTAAGTATAGTGAGTGGTCTCATTTTGTTCCTTATGTCTTGTAGACTAAGAAAAAAGATGGTGGACATCTGGGACCCGCGACTGGGGAGGGGGAGGGGGAGGGGAAGGGTTGAAAAGTGCAAGGGGAAAAAATTCCATTTCATAAAAAATAAAGAAAATTATCAATAAATATTAATGTTTAAAACATTTATAGATTAGGAAAAATATTTGTGGACATCCAGGACCCGCGATTGGGGAGGGAGAGGGGGAGGGGAAGGGTTAAAAAGTGCAAGGGAAAAAATTCCATTTCTTAAAAGATAAAGACAATTATGCATAAATATTAATGTTTTAAACATTTAAGATTGGTTAAAACATTTGTGGACATCCAGGAGCCGCGACTGGGGAGGAGGAGGGGGAGGGGATGGAGATGGGGAGGTGTGGAAGAGGAGAAGAGTTGCAAAGTGCGAGGGAAAAATTCCATTTCATAAAAAATAAAGAAAATTATTTGTAAATATTAATGTTTAAAACATTTATGGATTAGGAAAAACATTTGTGGACATGCGGGACCCGCAACTGGGGAGGGGGAGGGAGAGGGGAACGGTTGAAAAGTGCAAGGAAAAAAATTCATTTCATAAAAAATAAAGAAAATTATGCATAAATATTAATGTTTAAAACATTTATAGATTAGGAAAAACATTCGTGGATCTCCAGGACACGCGACTGAGGAGGGGAAGGGGAAGGGTTGAAAATTGCAAGGGAGAAAAATTCCATTTCATAAAAAATAAAGAAAATTATGAATAAATATTAATGTTTAAAACATTTATAGATTAGGAAAAACATTTGTGGACATCCAGGAGCCGCGACTGGGAACGGGAAGGGGGAGGGGAGGGGAAGAATTGTAAAGTGCATGGGAAAAAAATTCCATTTCATAAAAAATAAAGAAAAATATGTTTAAATATTAATGTTTAAAACATGTATAGATTAGGAAAAACATTTGTGGACATCCGGGGCCCGCGACTGGAGATGGGGAGAGGGAGGGGGAGGGGAAGGGTTGAAAAGTGCAAGGGAAAAAATAAGTAATAAGGGTAATTGAAAAGGAACTGAGTGATGATAAATACTAAATGATACATATTTTGCAATGCTAAATATTATTTATTATCTTTGTATTGTTATTCTATATTATACATCATATACCTAAATAGTAAAAACTTTCAAATTTTAAACTGCAAGTAAACTTTTAACTTCAGAACAAAGTAGGATCATCGGTATCACTGTCATCATAATTTACATCATCAAGGCCTCAAACATTATCACATTTATCAGTCTCACCCGAGCATGAACACATTTCAGTTACAAGGTGTGACTATTTTGTGAACATTTTGTGAACATTTGTGAACATTTACAGGATGCTACACATCTTGACTTGACACACGAACAACGCACCGATTAAACTAGTTCTTGAGGAGCACATGGCATGTTACACATGACAGGTAGGTATTCTTTTTCCTTTATCATCCAACTAAAATCAGTTGGGGGTGGAATATTAGTTTTTAAAAGGTGTGCTCTTTCCTCTTTGCCATATTATTGCTTGGTAATGCGCTCTTCTTATGGCTGGGTAAAGGGCGGCTTGAGTTGGAGGCATATTTGTTCCTTCAGCTTGCTTTTTTTTTGTAAATAATCACCATCTTAGCTCACTCAATGTTTTAATGTTTAATTTTGGTACATACACTGAACATATGTATTCTTCAAGTGCAATATATGTTTCACTCTCAAGGATATCTGTTTGACCTTATGCGGCAAGTGCTTTCAGAATTCTGTCGTCAGCATTTATGAAGCTCTTCCAAAAACTGTTTTTTGATTTACCACTGAATGAACCAGTGGTGTCAGATTCTGAAAGAGAATGCAGTCCCACTAAAGCTTCAGATCTTTTTTCTTGCCCTTTTCAACCTTTTCCTCTTCCCTCCCCCTCCCCCTAGCCTAGTTGCGGATCCCGGATGCCCACTATTGCTTTTCTTATTCTCTCTCTCTCTATATATATATATATAATTAAGTGGCACTTTTTTTCTTGCCTCTTTCAACACTTTCCACTCCCCTCCTCTTCCCTTACCTCCGTCTTCCTAATCACAAGTCCCGAATATCCACCAATGCCATTCTCATTCTATAAATGTTTTAAAGTTTGATATTTATGCATACTTTTTTTGAAACAGAATTTTTTTTATTGCCCCTTTCGAATTCCTCTCCTCCCCCTCCTCCTCCCCAGTCGCGAGTCTCGGATGTACACAAATGTTTTTTTCCTAATTTATAAATGCTTTAAACATTCATATTTATACATAATTTTCTTTTTTTTATGAAGTGGAATTTTTGTACCTAGCAATTTTCAACTCTTCCCCTTCCCCTCTCCCTCCCCAGTCGCGGGTCCTGGATGTCCACAAATGTTTTCCCTAATCTATAAATGTTTTAAATATTAATATTTATGCATAATTTTCTTTATTTTTTTTAAAATGGAATTTTTTCCCCTCGCACTTTTCAACCCTCCCCCTCCCCCTCTCCAGTCGCCTGTCCCGCATGTCCACAAATGTTTTTCCTAATCTATAATTGTTTCAAACATTAATATTTATACATAATTTTCTTTATTTTTTATGAAATGGAATTTTTTCCCTTGCACTTTGAAACTCTTCCCCTCCCCCACCCATCCCTCTCCCCTACCCCTCCCCAGTCGCGGCTGTTGGATGTCCATAAATGTTTTTCCCAATCTATAAATGTTTTAAACATTAATATTTTTGCATAATTTTCTTTATTTTTTATGAAATGGAATTTTTTTTGCCTTGCACTTTTCGACCCCTCTCCTTCCCCTCCCCCTCCCCAGTCGCGGATCCCGGATGTCCACAAATGTTTTTCCTAATCTATAAATGTTTTAAACATTAATATTTATAGATAATTTTCTTTATTTTTTATGAAATGGAATTTCTTTCCCTTGCACTTTTCAACCCTTCCCCTCCCCCTCCCCCGCACCAGTCGCGGGTCCCAGATGTCCACCATCGCTTTTCTTAGTCTACAATACATAAGGAACAAAATGAGACCACTCACGATACTTAATCATAAAATTGCACACGGACCTATGAAAAGCTGTAATTAGAAAACGGACTATATGATATATAAATATATATGCTAATATATGTATATATAGATATCATAATCCTCATTATTATTAATACAGGATTATGTATCATAATCCTCATTATTATTAAATATCGATCATATGTAATTTTAAATTATTATACAACTTCTTTGTGATTAATCTTCGAAAGAAATTATTTTCAGAAACCTTCTCTATAAACCCAGAAAACTTTATGTTTGCATATGGGACAATGGGTTTTCCTTATTGATCGAAATTAAAAATGCAGCACCATATTTTCGATGTTTATATTAAGAACAAATCATTTTGAAGTTTCAAGTAAAAGAATATTTTTATTTATCATAAGCAGTCGAACAAAAGTTCTCGTTTCGCATGCATCGTTTTGCAAATGAGTTTCGCAGTGCATGATTTTGAAAGGAAAAGTACTTGCATTTTAAGCATGCCTCGAATGGAAGATGATGTACTGTTTGGAAAATATTTGCGAAGTAATGTATGAGAGAGTTTTTTTTTTTTTTGGTTCACTGTGTGGAAAATTTCTGAGGCATTTCCATTAATATTTGGAGGATTTGTTATTGGATATTGGTTGGATTGTTATTATTATAATTATTATTTTTTGTTTATTTGCATGTGTATTTACATAAATATAAATAATTTTGTAACATATATGTATTTATATAGAAATTGCTTCTTTTTTATATAAAAATATATAAATGGCTTCTTTATATTACACATTGTATAAATATTAGAACAAAAATAGCTTTTGTGCATAAAACAGTACATCGATTGTCACTAAATATGTGTGAAATTTTTCCATCTTATACCAAGGTCGTTATTTCTAGCCAAAGTCATAATTTTTCGGCAAAGCCCCTGTAGCATACAAGAACCAAAATTTTCGCCAGCAATAGAATTCTATACATTTCTGCACATTTTAGGGAAAATCCGCTTTTTTCTATTTTCTGTAATTTTTATTTGTTTTTCTATAATTTTTATTTTTATAACTTTTGAATAACTCTGTTTTTTTTTTTCGCATTCAGCAGCATCGGAGTCTATCGTCATTTATGTACTATAATATATAAACTAGCAGGGGTGACCGAGCTCAGCTCGGTCAAAATTAACTTTGTGTTCAACTCGATATAGTATTATTACTGTAAAACATGTTATTAATAATAGTATTATTTACAAAAACAATCAATAAGAAAACTATGTTTGTATGCACATGTTCTTAAATTTTACTTTATTTTAAAATTTACAACGAAAGGATCCAAATCACTTTTTTAGCTCGACTCTGATTAGTTTAACTATGCATCTCGAAGACTATTAAGAATGTATAAGAAATTTCTTCACATTCTGAAAGACAATATTTTTTGCCAGATATAACCAAATTTGAACACATTCTTTCATTTGGCGCCAAACATGTGTTTTGGTTTCGTAACCTTAATATTCGATTTTTCGGCCAAAATTCGCCAGTATTTTGTCAAATATCGCCAACTTATTGGCTTTTGCCATAGTTTCGTGATCCTGACCCTTATTACCCAAATGATCCACTAATCACATGTGATCAAACATGTGACTTAGCTCAATGGTCTTCAGGTAATCAAAAACAGTAGAGTATAAAATGAATCAAAATCATTTAAGCCATTTCTTAAGTAAAATTAGCTTGACAGCATTCAGCAATGAAGCGATATGACCTACTAATATAATTTTGTTTAATATGCAACTCAGCTCAATCGTCTTCTCTTGACAAGTTCCGTTGCAAAATTTAGGCAAAATTGACTGAGTCGTTGTTATATATAATTAGAATGACCCGAACCCATTAAGACCTAAAACGACCCACTAATTGAATTGTTACGTGCATGTGTCCTATCTCAATGTTTTCTTTTGCCCGAAAACGATATAATAGAAAATATACTCAAAATGGTGAGAACAATTTTCTAGATAAAATTAACATGACCCACAAATGACCCTTATATCGAAATCTCTCGAAAATGTGACTTACAAGGAAGGTCTCCATTGGGGGCATACTCAGAATTTTTTGAAAAAAAAATACGAATTAAACTACTCATGTAGGTAATAAAGGATCAGTGAAAATTAACGGCGGAATTACATTATTAGATATGTAAAAAAATAAAATAGTTTGGAATAATTGGCGTAAAAAGCTGAAAGCGACGCGGGATTTGGCAAGCAGTGCATTTCCTCGCCAAAAGCAGACGATTTTAACGAATCTGAAAATTGATTTTAATTTACTTCACTGTTAAAAATCTGCAGCATTTACTGCAACGTCACTCCACTACTTTTATAGAATATCTCTCTTCTGACAAATGAGAATGCTCCATAGCACAGTGAATTGACCGTTTTCTATAAAAACGGTGGAGTGACACTGCAGAAAATGGTACAGATTTTTAGCGGTGTTGTAGCTTATGCAACACTGTTAAAAATCTGCTGCATTTTGCTGCAACGCACTCCACCGCTTGTATATAATATCTCTATTCCAACCAATGAGAAAGCTTCATTTCACGGCCAAGTAACCGTTTTTTATACAAGCAATAGGCAGTGCGTTGCAACAAAATGCAGCAGATTTTTAACAGTGTATTTTTCAATTTTGAATAATTTTAACCAATTTAAATTGTCTTTTAAATGATAAAATATATTAATTTCATTTTGTTATAAGTACATATAAACGTATATGACAAAATTACACTTAAAGTAAAGTAAAAATGCAAAAATAAAACTACTTAAACTAAACTTATTTAAATAAATTGAACATAGAAAGTCTTTTCTTTAAAAAGTATTCGAAGCATAAGCGTAGTTTTCAAAATTTCGTTTTTTCGCCAACCGGAGATAAATCGCCAAATAAACGAAATTTTTATTATTTTTTTACGGACGTTATAAGGAGGTTCCGCCGAAATTTTTTTTATAAACATATATAACTATATGAGAAGAACATTCTGTAATTTTTCAGATTTTTCTGAGTATGCCCGTATGGAGACCTTCCTTCTTAGTTCATTAATTTTTGCGTGCCGAAAAACGTTAAATACAAAAATTAGATAAAATCGATTGAGCCAATTTTTAGGTATAAATACTTTGACCTTAACCCATTATGACCCAAAATGACTCATTAATCGAGTTTTCTCAAACATCTGACCTAACCCAATGATTTTCTTGTGTCCGAAAACGATAGAATATAAAATTTAGTCAAACTTGTGCGAGACATTGTCTAGATAAAATTAGAATAACCCAAAAGTGACCCACTGATCGAAATTTCTCGAACATGTGACATAGCCAAATGATTTTCTCGTGCCAAAAATATGCTGTATACAAAATTTCGTTAAAATCGATTCACCCGTTCTTTAGATATAGCTTGACCATGACCCATCATGACCCACAAATGACCCTTATAATCGAAGTCTCTCGAACATGTGACTTAGCTCATTAGTTTTCTCGTGTATAAATATTGTTACACTCAAAATTTCGTTAAACTCGATCCTGCCGTTCTTTAAATATAAATAACTTGACCCAGACCCTTTGTGACCCAAAATGACCCATTAATCGAAATTTCTCGATCATGTGACCTAGCCCAATGATTTTCCCGTGCCAAAAACTGTTGTATACAAAATTTCGTTAAAACTGATCTACATGTTCTTTAGATATAGCTTGACATGACCCATTATGACCCATCATGACCCGTAAATGACTCTTATAATCGAAATCTCTCAAACATGTGAGATAGCCCATTAATTTTCTCGTGTCAAAAAACTTACATACAAAATTTCATTAAATTTGATACTGTCGTACTTTATATATAAGTAGCTTGACCCAGACCTTTTATGACCCAAAATGACCCAGTAATCGAAATTTCTCGAACATGAGACCTAGCCCAATAGTTCTCTCGTGCCAAAAAAAAAAAAAAAAAAAAAATGCTGTATACAAAATTTTGTTAAAATCGATCCACCTGTTCTTTAGATATAGCTTCACCATGACCCATTATGACCCATCATGACTCACAAATGACTCTTATAATCGAAATCTATCGATCGTGTGACTTAGCCCATTAGCTTTCTCGTGTCAAAAAACTGTTACAGGCAAAATTTCGATGAAATTGATTCTGCCGTTCTTTAAATATAAATAGCTTGACCCAGACCCTTAATGACCCAATATGACCCATTAAATTTTTTTTCTCAAACATGTAACGTAGCTCAATGTTTTTCTCGTGTCCGAAAACCATAGAATGCAATTTTTAGTCGAAATTGCGTGAGAAAATCTCTAGATAAAAATAGCATGACCCACAATGACCCCAAAAATGACCCACTAACCGAATTTTCTCGAACATGTTACCTAATCCAATGGTCTTCTTGTAATCCAAAACGATAAAATATAAAATTTGGTCGAAATCGTTAGAGCCGTTTTTTAAATAAAAATGGCTTGACCCACAATGACCCAAAAATGACCCACTAATCGAAATTTTTCGAACATGTGACCCAGCCCAATAGTTTTCTCGTGCCAAAAAACGGTTGGATACAAAATTGCTTTAAAATCCATCCAGCCGTTCTCTAGATATAAACAGCTTGATTCTGACCCATTGTGACCCAAAATGACCCAGTAATCGAATTTTCTCGGACATGTGACCTAGCCCAATGGTCTTCTCGTGCCCGAAAATGATAAAATCCAAATTTTTGCGAAAATCGTTAGAGCCGTTTTTGAGATAAAATTTACCCACACACACACACACACACACAATTTTTGCTCGCATTATAGTATAAGATATATATGTGTATATATGTATTTATATATGTAATAATCCTCATTATTATAAATACATGATTATGTATCATAATCCTCATTATTATTAAATATTTATCACATGAAATTTTAAAGTATAATACAACTTCTTTGAGACCAATCTCCGAATAAAATTACTTTCCGAAATCTTCCCTGTTCACCCAGAAAATTTGATGTTTGCATAGAAGACAATGGGTTTCCCTATATTGATCAAAATTAAAAATGCAGCGCCATATCTTCAATGTTTATAATAAGAACAATTCATTTTGAAGTTTCGAGTAAAACAACTTTTTTATTTATCATAAGCAGTCGAACAAAGCTCTCATTTCGCATGCATCGTTTTGCAAATGCGTTTTGCAATGTATGGTTTTGAAAGGAAAAGTACTTGCATTTTAAGCATGCCTCGAATGGAAGATGATGTACTGTTTGGAAAATATTTGCGAAGTAATGTATGAGAGAGTTTGTTTTTGGTTCACTATGTGGAAAATTTCCATTAATGTTTGAAGGATATGTTATTGGATATTGGTTGGATTGTTATATGCTGAAACGTGTATTTTATGATAAAAATTATTTGGATATTTTAAACGCGTAACGAGATTATGCGCAATCCAAATTCAAGCTAAATAAATTGGCATAATTTTAGTTGATTGTTGTTTTTTCATTTAAATTTGTCCATCAACATTTCTTAGAATATATTTAGCAGTAAACAACTTGCAGAAAGTTAAAAGCAGTAAAAAGATATAATTCTGGTAATACAATTCTGGTACTAGTTTGTTTATTTACGCTGTTTATATCAATTAATGATGTAAACAGCTATGAGAAACAAACCCGATGAACTTTTTTTTGCATACATTTGAATTTATATAAATATAAATATTATTATAACATATGCATACTTATATACAAATTACTTTTTTGATAAAAATCCATAAATGGCTTCTTTATATTAAATAAATTGTATAAATATTGAAACAAAATTTTTATTGTGTATAATAAAACAATAAATGGATTGACAGTAAATAAGTGTGAATTTTTTTATCTTTTGCCAAGATCATTATTTTTCTCCAAGGCATCTATCTATAGCATGCAAGAACCAAGATTTTCGTCATCAAATTCGCATTTCTGCACATTTTAGAGAAAAGCCTGTTCCTTCTATTTTTTGTAATTTTCTATTTATTTGTTTATATCTTTTATATTTATAACTTTTGAATGTCCCGGTACTTACTTTTTGCGTATTCAGGAGTATCTTGATCTATCGGCATTTATGCACTATAATGTACAAATGTGTATGCGTTTATTTGTATTTATATATAATCCTAAACCTCATTTAAATATTTATAATGTAATAATTTTAAAGTATAACGCAACTACTTTGTGATGAATCTCAGAAAGAAATTACTTTCTAAAATCTTCCCTGTTCACCCAGAAAAGATCATGTTTGCATATGGGACAATGGGTTTCCCTACTGATAGAAATTAAAAATGCAGCGCCATATTTTCGATGTTTATATTAAGAACAAATCGTTTTGATGTTTCAAGTAAAAGAACTTTTTTATTTATCATAAGCAGTCGAACAAAGCTCTCATTTCGCATGCATCGTTTTGCAAATGAGTTTTGCAGTGTATGATTTTGAAAGGAAAAGTACTTGCATTTTAAGCATGCCTCGAATAGAAGACGATGTACTGTTTGGAAAATATTTGCGAAGTAATGTATGAGAGACTAGTTTTGGTTCACGGTGTGGAAAATTTCTAAGGTATTTCCATTAATATTTGGAGGATATGTTATTGAATATTCGTTGGATTGTTATATGCAATTATTATTTTTTGTTTATTTTCATGTGTATTTATATAAATGTAAATATTGTTATAATATACATGTATTTATTTATAAATTGCTTCTTTTTTATACAAATATATAAATGGCTTCTTTATATTACACAAATTGTACAAATATTAAAACAAAGATGGCTTTTATGTATAAAAAAGTACATCGATTGCTACTAAATATGTATGAAAATTTTCCATCTTATAATTTTTGGGTAAAGCACCTGTAGCATACAATAACCAAAATTTTCGTCATTAATAGAATTCTATACATTTCCGCACATTTTAGAGAAAACCCCCTTTCTTCTATTTTCTGTAATTTTCTATTTGTTTTTCTATACTTTTTATATTTATAATTTTTGAATAACTCGCTATTTTTTTTCGCATTTAGCAGCATGGAAGTCTATCGTCTTTTATGTACTATAATATATAAAAATATAAGTGTATATATGTATTTTTATACATAATAATTCTAATTATTTTAAATACAGGATTATGTTCTATTATTTTAACACAATCGAACTGATTGGTAAAGTTATCATACGAATTGAATATTTCCAACTGAGCGAAAAAATGTCCAGGCCGGGAATCGGACCCGGATATTTGGCTTACAAGGCCAATGTTGTATCTGTTAAGCTAACCGGGCGATAACCGGCTGGGATTTTTCGCTCAGATAACCTTATTGGCCATAGCATCTGGTCTGTCATTTAGACAGCTCGGCAGAATAAGCCGCAGGTAATGGAACTCCGTAGAACAATGGATACGTAGATATACTAATGCAGGATTATGTATCATAATCCTCATTATTATTAAATATTTATCACATGTCATTTTAAAATATAACACAACTTCTTTGCGACCAATCTCCAAAAGAAATTACTTTCAGAAATTATTCCTGTTCACCCAGAAAATTTCATGTTTGCATATGAGACAATGGGTTTCCCTATATTGATCGAAATTAAAAATGCAGCGCCATATTTTCGATGTTTATATTAAGAACAAATCATTTTGAAGTTTCAAGTAAAAGAATTTTTTTATTTATCATAAGCAGTCGAACAAAGGGCTCATTTCGCATGCATCGTTTTGTAAATGAGTTTTGAAAGGAGAATACTTCCATTTTTAGGATGCTTCGAATGGAAGATGATGTACAGTTTGGAAAATATTTTCGAAATAATGTATGAGAAAGTTGATTTGGTTCACTGTGTGGAAAATTTCTAAGGCATTTCCATTAATACTTGGAGGATATGTTATTGGATATTGGTTGGATTGTTATGTGCTAAAATGTATATTTTATGATGGAAACTATTTGGATATTTTAAACGCATATCGTGGACACACACATCCAAATTTAAGCTAAATTAAATGATATGGCTTTAGTTGATAGTTCTTTTTTATTTAAATTTGTCTATCAACATGCTTTAGAATATGTTTAGCGGTAAACATCTTACAGAATAGTTTTTATGATATTATGAATTAACGATAATTTTTATTAAAATTTCTTTGCGTTTATTTTAATTTGTTTTACATCGTATTCTGATTTATGATACTATATTGCTGCTGCCCTTGAAGCCATAAGAGATTTAGATGTTATAATGATTAATGGGGTGGAAAATTCTCAGAAAATTTTACCGGCCAAGGATATAGTTTACCAGCCACCAAAAAGATATATACAGCCGAAAGTTGTCATGACATTTTCGAAAAGCATTGAAAAAATACAATTCTCAAAATAAGATAAAATAAATTAGTTTATTATGTTAAAAGCTCTGGGGGCTATATCGTACAAATATTAGCTAAATTAATGATAGTTTTTCTTTTAAAAATGTTCGCGTTTCTTGTAACTTGTTTTTCAATGCGTTCTGATCTACGATATTACATTTGTTGTTGCCCTTGAAGGTATTAGAGATTTAAATTTGATGATGGATGGGGAACTTTCAGAAAATCTTACCAGCCACCAAAACTTATTGTTGACAATTGTTAAGATATAATTTACAGAACGTAAAATCTATACATATAATAAAACAGTAGGACCCGGTGTGTCTGTACATTGAAGATAATTGACAAAAATGGAGTCAGGGCGATAAAAGAAAACCAATGAAACACAAAAAATTTTTTTTTGAATTTTTTGTCTGTCTGTCTGTCTGTCTGTCTGTCTGTCTGTTTGTTTGAGGTTATCTTCGTAACTACTGAATGGATTTTTATGCGGTTTTCACTAATGAAGAATGCACACTCCCGGGCAGTGTATAGGCTTTGTTTCATCAAAATCGGACAACAGACAAAAAAGTAACAAAAAGAAACAAAAGAAACTATTAGGTGCGCTGCTCACGTTTTTTAGTACATAACGTTTTTTAGTACATATAAAATCCAATAGATGTCACTGTGCGATTTTAAAACGCGCTATCGTTATGTTTTCGCCAGTCTATTTAAGTATGAGAAAGTTTCAAGCTGGCTGTCGTTCCATGTGGTTTAGTCGGTAGAACGTCAGTGCGCCATACTGATGGCCCGGGTTCGATTCCCAGCATGGAATTTTTTTTCACTATGTTGGCATTAACGCCTATAAGCAATTAAAAGAATTTGAAATATTGTATTCAAGGCGAATTTTCTCTCTGGGAAAATTTCCTTGCATTAATATGTCAGTGTAATTTTTTTTTCGATTTAATTTTTTTTTTCGAAACTTTGTTTTTCTTAAAAAATTACAGTAAATATTTGATATTTCCCAACGTTTTTTGAATGATCGACTTGCTTTTTTTTTTTTTTAATGTATGTCTGAACCTTATCTAACTACTTCTTCAAGATTTCTTTAGATAAACCGACCAGCGTAGCGGGCGAAGGCCGCTAGTATATATATATATATATAACTACTACAATGCATTTTCATATTTTTCCCTATAAAATTATAACGATTGGGTATAGGATAGAACTTAGTACCATGTTTACATCAAAGTAATTTGAAAAGTTGCTTAGTATTAAAAAAATTTAATTTTTTCACATTTCGCTATATAGTGCAGTTTTCGAAGACAATCTAAAAATTCACTCGCCAGTGGTAAGTAAAATAATGTAATTTCCCACCGTTGATTATTTTAAATGATTTTATTACTTGGTAAAGTTATAAAAGGCGACACCACGAAATTAAAAACGTTTATTTCTTATCTTGATGGAAAACACATAAACTAATTAAATATTCGATTCATAGGTTTACCATTGGGGTTTCCTGCACCCTTACGTATGAAAACAGGAGATTTGGGAGCAGGAAAACATGATGTTAAACCTGTGAGTCAACCGCTAAAATTAGGTTTTTTAGTTGTTTTCCATCAAGATATGAGTTGGCAGACCGATTGCGTTTTAATATGCGAATCGATATTTAACTAATACAGTGAAACCTCCAAATAAGGGACACCCGTAGGACCGCAACTTTCGTCCCTTAAATAGAGGTGTCCCTTATTCGGAGCTCCTTACATAGTGAAACCTCCAAATAAGGGACATCTTTGGGACCGCAACTTTTGTCCCTTAAATAGAGGTGTCGCTTATTCGGAGTGTCCCTTATTTGGAGGTTTCAGTGTACTAGATTTTCATCCATGAACACGATAAGCTGATTGTCTGTGCTACCGCCTCCTGATCTATCAGAAGGAATAGAAAATAATCAAAACAAGATCTTATTTTTTATCTAAATGATAACGCAGTGCGTCATTTTTAATGTAATTAACCAATATATATTCTTTCAAAATATGTATTTTGAGGCTGTCCGTTAATTTTTATAATGACTTGTATCATTTTTTATCCAAAAGTGAAAAGACTGTTTCTTTCTATTGTGTAATCAATACAGAAGTAGAATATGCATTTTTCATAAATAACAGAAAATTTCGATTATAACAGAAATAATATTATAAATAATCAGTCATTCTTTATACTGGAAAAAGAAATTCGAATACATCCTTCTCTACTAAATGCATTTTTGTTGAAACACAACGACTCTTTTAGCTCACAGGCTATCGCAGCCTGAGAGCTTATGTGCCCGCCCGTTCTGTATGTATGTATGTACGTGCGTACGTACGTACGTAACGCGATAACTCATGATAAAAATATCCGATTTGCATGAAATTTTAGATATAGGCTTATTACGATAAGACGCTTACCTGATTAGCTTTGAGCGTTCATTCAATAAGAATAAGAAAGGGAACGAGGGCTATTGCCCCTCCCCTTAATTTATATAAATGGGTTTTCCATGCAGAATTAAATTAATAGATTTCGTTGAAATCTTTGATGTAGGATCATTATAATGAGGTGCCTCTGTGATTAGTATTGGGTGTTCACTGGATAAATTTAAAGAGGGGGAAAGGGGGAGGGGTAATCCCCCCATCTTAATGTAGGCTTTTCCGCAAAATTTATCGATTTGCTTCAAATTTTGTATATAGGTATATTCTGGAAAGGCACTTCCCTGATTAGTTTTGAGAGTTCATTCGATAAGAATAAGAAAGGGAACGGAGGCTATTGCCCTCCCCTTAATTTATATAAATGAGTTTTTCATGCAGAATTAATAGATTTCGTTGAAATCTTTCATGTAGGATCATTCTAATGAGGTGCATCCGTGATTAGTATAAGGTGTTCATTGGATAAGTTTAAAGAGGGGGGAAAGGGGGAGGGGTAATCCCTCCATCTTAATTTAGGCTTTTCCCGCAAAATTTATCGATTTGCTTCAAATTTTGTATATAGGTTTATTCTGAAAAGGCACTTCCGTGATTTGTTTTTGGAATTCACTGGATACGTATAAAGGGAGGATAGGGGAAACTACCCCTCATAATTTATGTAAATTGTTTTTCATGCAAATTTAACCGATTTGTTTCAATTTTTCATAGTAAGTTCATAGTAATAAGAAGCTTCGCTCATTTTTGCGATGTTCTTTTGTTAATTATAAAGGGGGGTACAGGCGATTACCTTCCCCTTAAGTTAGCTAAATAGAGTATTATGCAGAGTTATCCGATTTGCTTTAAACTTTGGATGTAGGTTCTTTCTGATAAGTTGAATTTCTGAACAGTTTTGGAGGTTTAATGGTTAATTATAAAGGAAAGAACGGGAGACAGCGTTTCTTAAATTACATAAATGGGTTTTTATGCAGAATTATTCGACTTGTTTCAAATTTTGGATACAGGTTTGTTATATGATAAAGCGTATCCGTGATTCGTTTTGGGGCTTCATTGATTAAGTATAAAGAAAGGAAATGGGGGGAGTACTTCCTTATTTTTTTCGAAAGGCATCATTATATAAGGCTGTAATATACAATTAGTCTGCATAGCCTGTGAGCTCTATGCCATCAGTTTAACTGGGCATCATTCTTTTTATTTATTGTGTAATCAATACAGAAGTAGAATATGCATTTTTCATAAATAACAAAAAATTAGATTATAACAGAAATAATATTATAAATAATCAGTCATTAAATACTGGAAAAAGAAATTCGAATACATTCTTCTCTGCTAAACGCATTTTTTTTAAATCCTAACGACTTTTTTTCTTTTTGGAAAAAACTATTTAAATCAAATCTTGAAAGCATATGAATTTTGATTAAATTATGTTTCCTTATACTTAATTAAATAAATTTATATAAACTTCTTTATTTTACCATAGTTGGAAATATCGTCGATGTTCAAGGTACTTAAAGGATATGCGATCTCTAAAGATATTCTTTCATGATTTTGAAGAATAAGTTATTATAAGCTATTATAACTGTGTATGATTTTTACTTCTTTTCATTTAGCATATGATTGTTGATTGAAATCTTTTGTACTTTAGCAACAACTTCTTCATTGTTAATTTCTTTTTTATAATACACAATATTCATTTTATCTTATTGAAATTTAAAATGCTGTTTACACTTTTCAGAAACAATGTATTTTCAAAAGCGTAATTTGTTATTCGTATCATCAAATTTGCAGGAAAATGAGGGCGAAATTTAAATTATAAAGAACTGAAATAAGTGCATTATTATTCAAATATTATAATGATGCTTTCATTGTCATCGTTACTATCATAATTGTCTTTAAGTTAGGACAATAACTTAAGCATGAAATATATGTATGAAATCGTAGGTTGTTCGCACTGTCGTCTTCATATATTTTCCTGTTTTCTGAGGAAAGTGTTTTTTGTTATTTTCATTTGTTTTCCATTTCGTTTTATGAAAATAGGAGATTTTATCTTAGTGTATACGGAGTATATGGCTTGATTTTCAGTAAGTGGAGATTTAAATTTTGATTTTAGCCTTTAAATTGTCTGTGAGTATAACCCGTAAAGCATGGTGACGTCACTGCAACGTCGTTGTGAAGTCAAATTGTGACTTTGTGACCATCGATTGTCGGTGTGACGTCATGTGACGTCGATGTGAAATCACAGTGACTGAAATGTGAAGTCGTTATGGCCGTTTTAGAGCTCTTTTGTGACGTTTCACAAAGTGGTCACAATGTGACAAATTTGTGAAAAATGTGTTATTTGTGACTAATTTGACATTAACATTGTGACGAAACTGTGACAAAAGCGACGATATTTAAATTGCCAGAAACATGTTTTTTAAAGTAAATAACATGTTTTGAAGGATATTTATAAATTTCTAAAGATTTTTAAGAAAGTCACATCTCATTCACAATGTGACGCCACTGAGTGGTGGCATTTTGGTCACAGATGTGATGTGACCAAAGTGACTCACAGTGACGTCACTGTGACCATTCATGCTATTAAGGAAGTCTGCTTCAATGCGGTATGTGGCAGCTAGTGTTGTCAAATCCAATGTCTCAAAATGAGGGGCAGGGCGCGAGAATGACTTCTAAATGTAAATCCGGACAACAAACTCTATAAAAGCCGAAATTGGATAACGGGATTCTTTTTTAAATATAAAAATTTTATTGTTACGAAGATATAATTATATCTGCTAAGAGAAAAATCCTTTGTTTAAACGGAATGTTTTTCTGAACCTTGCGGTTCCGTTTTATTAGCTTTTATTTTTCCAAATATATACAAGAATCTTATACAGTAAACCCTGTTAAATCTGAATTTCTATGGGCTGAACATGCATGGACAATATTCTCTAAGGACAATATGCCAATTTAGCAGCCGTAATTTTATAGTACTACTGTTACCGTAGGGACAGTGAAATTTTTACTTTAAAGCAGAATTCCGTTGTAAACGGGTTAAATTTACACAATATTTACAGAAATATGTACAGCAAAACTTGTCGAAATAAAATCGGTAAAAAACGTAAAACATTCTGTTTTAAATCGATACATCTAAGTCGATTTGTAAGATATTTGTTTGAAAATGTCCATGAACATTTTCTGATGCAGACACACAGTTTTTGTTAACAGACAGGCTCTAGAAGGTATGATACACAAAAGAAAAAATTAGAAAATTTTGCGCATCATAAAAATCGGGATTTTTGCATTTTCCCCCTGAAAATCGGAACAACACGTTACACTAATAACCTCTTCTGTTCCAGAGCTTAAATAATTATACAAATACTTATTCATTTTTTTTTCTAAACAAAATGACATCGCAAATGAAAGATTTTTTTTTAATTGATCCTTTAGCGCTCAGTAATTTATGTTCAAAAATATGGATCTGAAACTACAAACCCCGTTAAAACATCAATTTAATAACCATTAACCTAAATTAAGCAATCACAAATTCAGGATTTTTAAAAAAGTAAATTATCTACAAATCCTCAAAAAAAAAAAAATTACTGAAAAAGATTTAAGTTAAATACTTATGAAAATTTTTCCTTTTCTTGGTCACACTGTCTTTTGATTATTTTTAGGCATTTTGTAAAATCAGATGAAAATAACATTTATTTTAGAGGAGATTCATCTTAGATGCAGGCATTTATTAGTTTGCTTTCAACGCAAAAATGATTCAGCTATTAAAAAAAGGTATGAATTTACAAAAAATAGGACATTTTAGTTTTTATAAGGAAAAGAACAGAGGTCCCTGAATAGGGATTCGGGGACCGGAGAGGATATTAGAATTAAAACCACAAAAATCGAAGAAGTGTATTATGATTTTCCTTTGAACCTTATTTGTGCCCTGAATGCTTCTTAATAATATATATATATATATATATTTAAACGGGGCGGGGAAATAATTCAATTTTTCATTTCTTTGTTTCTCACTGAATAGCTTTGTCTTTCGATGAAAGTCTGAAATCTTAACAATGTTAAATGTTGCGGAATAATTCATTCAAATTCTATTTTTAAAATATCAATTGTAATTGTTCACAAATTTATCATCACAGCGTATAGAAATATTTTTTCATCTCCAAACTTAAAATCAAAAATAAATTTAAAAACAAATTTATTAGCCACTACCAGTTACATTAGTTTTAATTAAAATTCCATTGTGGATTTTTGCCCAATCTTATTAAAAAGAGTACTTTTTCCTTGAAACATCAATTGCTTTTGTATTTTAACAGTATAAATGAATTATACAGACTAAAATTTATAGGTCAAAATCTTTTATACTTCAAAAGCTCTTTACCATATATTTACGCTTTTAAAATTTCTAATTTAATGCTTAATTTTGCTAAAATTGCCTGCCCCTGCTCTAAAACGTCCGTGTAATTTTCTTTATATCACCAAATACTTTTAGTGAAAATCTGAACAACATAGAATTTAAATATATATTATACAGTACTTAAATTTACAGAATACTTTAAACTTTACGTGTTTATAACACGTAATATCACGTTACACTTATGAAAAATAAACAGTATAATCATACTAAATATATTTGCATGACCCTAAACATTAACTTAAGTAATAGAGTTTTAGTGTAAATAAAGAAAAATGGAATTATGAAAATTCTTGCTTTTGTACAGAAAATCCAAATATTAACTATCCGCGAAAGCGTTCGCTCTTGCTGGATGCTCTCTTGTTGCGCATGTTAGCAAAATTAAATTTAAAATTCGCAATTTAATGCTTAACCCTTTCATCTGCGCATTAAATTATTGTTAAAAAATTCAGATTGATCATTGCCACCGTTTTTTGTAGAAGAAGTATTCACCTCATTTAATGAGAAGCAAAAATGATACCAGAATAAAGCCAATTTCGCTATTTTATAAAATTGGTGGGAAGCACGCAATTCTGAATAAATGTCGTGAATCTCTCAGCCCGTGAATATCACGGGTGCGAGAGTTAAAGGAGTTAATTTAGCTAAAATTACCTCCCCCTTCTTCCTCATTATTCTAAAACGTTAGCGATTTTTTTTCTTTATATCACCAAATACTTTTAGTGAAAATCTCAACTACATAGAATTTAAATATATATTATGTGACATTTAAATTTACAGAATACTTTAAACTTAATTTGCATGTTTATAGAACGCTATATCACGTTACACTTATGAAAAATAAACACAGCATCATCGTCCTAAATATACTTGCATGACCCTAAACATTAACTTTACTAACAGGGTTTTGATGTAAATAAAGAAAAAAAAGTGAAATAATGAATACTTACCTTTCTACAGAGAAAATCCAAATATTAACTATCCACGTGCGGCACGCAACTTTAAACGAAAGCGTTCCCTCTTGTTGGATGTTAGCAAAATTTAAATTTAAAATTTGTAATTTAATGCTTAATTTGCTATAATTACCTCCCCCTTCTTTCTCACTACTCTAGAACGTTACTGATTTTTTTTATACCTCCAAATACTTTTATTGAAAATCTCGACTATATGAAATTTAAATATATTTTAAACATTAGTTAAATTTGCAGAGTACTTTAAACTTAATTCGCATGTTTATAGCACGCAATATCACATTACACTTGCGAAAAATAAACATAGCATCATCCTAAATATACTTGCATGACTCTAAACATTAAGCGTCTATTCGAAACAATATTTTTCCACCTCAAAGAGTTCGAAATTTTCCGATACATTTTCAGACTTATTTTTAAAAGTAGAAACACGAAACTTGCTGAGGTGATTTTTGAAGCGATGTTTAAGATGCCGTGTGATTTTATTTTTCGCTGAATTCATTAGAATTTCATTTATAAATACTGGCTTTATCAGTATGATATTTTTTTCCTTTCCCAGATCTCCCGCTTCGGAAATTCTGTTCAAAACGTCATCTTTAATGGCATTTTTTTTCAATATTTTCTGTATTTATCAAAAAATCGACAAGCACGGCACATTGTGTAGTATCTTAATAAGAGAATTTGCCAGTTTGATGCGATTGAGAACAAATTTGCCCCCCTTTGTTGCTTACCGGTTGACAAATTTTCAAATTGACAAGTTTTCAAATTTGTTGAATCAAAAGTAAAGCAACTGAAAAAGACGTGTTCGAAATTTGAACCTTTTTATTTCAAATGGTTCTTGACTCTTAACAATTTAAACAGGAGAAATGGTAAAACCCATTCATAAAGAAAAACGCATTTTCACAAAAAGTAATTTTCATGACACCATTGCTTGAAAGCTAGATTTTGAAAACAAACCAAAACGAAAAAAAATTTTACGATTCCAATTAAAATAGAAACATTATTTAAACGTCATTTAAGCAGGAAAAAAAAGCAAAGAAATCTTTAAAGCAACAAAATTTCTTTCGAAAATTTTAAGATTTTTGTTTCCCAGACCCTTTTAACGAAAAGTGCATTAAAATAAAGTTATTAATTAACAATTAATTAATAATATAGTTGTTAATTAATAATTAATTAATTAATATGTGATTGAAACGTAAAAAAAAATTACATTATTTTATAGTTTGCTTTTTCAGAAATATCGATAACAAAATTGAAGAAAATTAAATGCAGCATCGCCTTAAATATACTTGCATGGTCCTAAACATTAACTTAACTAACAGGGTTTTGGTGTAAATAAATAAATAAAAAAATGAAATAAATAAAACTTACCTTCTACAGAAAATCCAAATATTATAACTATCCACGTGCGGCACGCAACTATGAACGAAAAGCGTTCCCTCTCGTTGGATGCGTTCTAGCGCAAGTGGTTCCAGAAGTTCCCTTTCACTTTTTCCCAACTTTGTTGCTCACCGGTTGACCCAATTTGGGTGAGTCCAGCGAGCACAATAATTTCCAGCGGTTTTTTTTCCCTCCCTTACAGGTGTAGCTCTAATGAGATAGCGAGTTTTAAGCGCTTCTTATTTTGTGATACAAATTTTCAAAATTACTCCGTGAAACATGTTTCCGTGTTATGTAATACGTATATTCTGGGAAGTATTGTTTGTTTTGTTACCAAAATTGAATTATGGTTTCTCTCGTGTGTGTGAATATCGGCAAACACGTGAGTTTTGGTATTATTGAAATATTATTTGCACGAAATTGAATTGTTTTTTCTTAATTATTTCTAAAAAAGGGATTCTATTACATTTTTTTATTTAACTCACAAGGAAGGTCTCCATACTGGGCATACTCAGAATTTTATGAAAAAAAATACTAATTAAAGTACTTATGTATGTAATAAAGGATCAGTCAAAATTAGCAGCGGAATCACATTAGAAAATCTGTAAAAAAATAAAATAGTTTCGAGTATTTGGCGTAAAAAGACGAAAGCGTCACTCGATTTGGCGAGCAGCCCTTTTCCTCGCCAAAAGCAAACAATTATAATGCAACTTGAAACTGGGGGATATTTTATATTTAGAATGCGTGTAAATGATATTTAATGAATTTAAACATAAACAAGAGACTTTAATATATTATATACATATATATACATATTGTATTACAAATATATATCTATTACTTGTTGAAGTACCTATTTATTTAATCATTAGAAAAAATCTTTTCATAGATTAAAAAAAAATCATATTGAGAAAAGTTATCTTTATGCATTTAAATGTATTTAAAAATAAAAGCCAGGTATTTCCATAGCAACAAAATCTATTCGACAATTCTCAATTGGACTTTGAGCTTGAAACAAATTTAACTAATTTAAATTATGAATTTAGTTTTGAATCGTAAATTTGGTGGTTAAATTTGAATATTAATATATATAAATATCGATATCAGAAAATTATGCTTAAAACAATCTAAAACTGACAAAATTGAAGTTATTTAAACTAAATTTATCAAAACAAGTTCAACATGAAACTTTTTTTTTCTTGAAGTGTATTTGACATAAAGTATTTTTTGAAATTACATTTCTTCGCCAACCGGCGATAAATCGCCAAATAACGAAATTTTCATCATTTTTTTACGGCTATTCAATGGAGGTTCCGCCGAAATTTTTTTTATAAACGTATACACCCACATGAGAAGAACATTCTATAATTTTTTCAGATTTTTCGGGGTATGCCCGTATGAAAACATTCCTTGTCAGTTTTTTTTTTTTTTTTTTCTTTTTTTTTTTTTTTTTTTTAATGTAAATTTGGAATTCTGTTATCGATATTTCTTACTCGCTAACTGATATGCTCAAATTATAAAAAAGATGTAAAAAGTTTTTTTTTTCGCCTTCCGTTTCAAACACAACATTTTAACGTACTAAAAACTTAACGTTACAAATTAATTTTAAGGTATTTTGCCATTTGCCATTTACAAAAAATAAATAGATTTTTGCTGTTTTTTATTTAAAAAAAAGAGCTTTTATTACACTTCTTTATTTAACTCAACTTGGTTTTTGTATGTAAATTTGGAATTCTGTTATCGATATTCCTTGCTTGCTATCTTATATGCTCGAATTATAAAATGATGTAAAAAGTTTTTTTTTTTTGTTTGTTTGTTTCAAATATAAAATTTTAACGTATTAAAAAATTTAAATTCAAAATTTATTTTAAGGCATTTTGCCATTAGTCTTCCACAAAGAATAAATAGCTTAATTTTTATGGTTGCAACTATATATGAGTTATAGCAACGGAATTACTTATGCGCCAAAGCACGTCAAAATATAAATTGCGCCAAATTAATAATAAATAACTTTATTTTAATGCATTTTTTCCTTTGAAGGGATCCGGGAACTAAAAATCGGTATTACTTGGTTATCGCGTCGACCAATTTCGCCAAATTATACAAATTGCCAAACTAATTGCCAAATTATACATGTTGACATAATTTTTATTTTAAATAACGGAAAAACAAATAATTAAAAGAATATTAATAAAAATACAAATAAAAAGTAGAAATAAAAAGCACTTAATGACGTTTTAATCACGTGTGTCATATTTAATGTCATTGAATATGACATTCACGATCATCCATTATTGGCACTTAATCTTATAGTTTGGCGATAGTTCTCTTGTCGACGGAGTAACCAAGTAATACCCCAAAATATTAAATTTTTTCGAAAGAAATTTTGTTGCATTAAATATTTTTTTCTTTCTTTCCTATTTAAAATGATATATTTAAATTATGTTTCTATGTCAATTGGAACAGGAAATATTCGTTTTTCTTTTGTTTTGGTTTCTTTTAAAATCTAACTTTCAAGCAGTGGTTGTCATGGAAATGTCTTGAAATGATGTGAAAATGAGTTTTCCTTTATGATGAGTTTTTTCACCATTTCTCCTGTTTAAATTGTTATAAGTCAAGAGCCATTGGAGATAAATGATTCAAACTTCGAACCCGTCTTTTTCAATTGTTTTACCTTAGTTTTGATTCAGCAAATTTAAAAAAAGAAAAAAAAGACTTCTGAAAGTATAATTTTTTTTAAAGTTACATTTTTTATTTTAAAAATTCTTATTTTAAATATTTTAATATTTTAAAAAATGTTGAATTGAAATTAAAACTCATATTTCTGTTTGTTTAAAGGGGGAAAATAATTGAAATTCTACAAATAATATTTCGAGTTACGATTTAAAATTACACCATTATTATATACATATTTTTTTAAATTTTTTAATAATTCTGAGAAGATTTATCATGTGATTTTGTTTACAATTAATAAGGTAACTATCACAAATTTCAAAATTTTAACTCGATAAATAAAAATATTTTTTAAATGTATCCCGAACCCCCTTAAACCATAACATGTGATAAATCGTAAAATATTTTTTATAAAGATATTGCAAATATTTTTGATATTATTGATAAATCATAATATCGACGTTTCGAACTGCTTCTGCAGTCATCTTCAGGATAAATATGATGATGGAATGCTTAAAAGTCGAAAGCTTCTTATCGAGTCTTAATGCATTATATGAATGGAAATTGTATGATTTACATGAATGATTATTTCGTCTATAGACTTTAAAGCATTACATCATCATATTTATCTTGAAGATGACTGCAGAATGAGTTCGAAACGTCGATATTATGATTTATCTTTAATTTTATTTATACAAGTTTATTAAAAATTTCTTGTTTTTATGTGTAGCATTAAGCATGTTTTTCCTCACTGTTTAATTGTTAAAATGAAGCGAAATGTTTGCTTTTAAAGACCTCGTAATAATAATGTAATTCGATTCTTATTTATATTGATTTTTTAACGCTGCTCTTGTATCGTCAGAGTATAACGTTGTGGAAGGTGTTTTCGTAACATGACATATACCGAATAAAACATTCGCTTTTTTTCAAAATGAATGCTTTTCTCTTTGGGAAAAATATTCAAATTATTACCTTTATTTTTGATACCATTCGACTACAAAACCATAACTCTGATCATCGTAAATCATGACCACTTAAAAAAAAAAAAACGCCTTGAGGTCTATCTACAGCCGGTAAAATCACAACATATTTGTATAATTACTTGCGTAATTATTGGTGGCGCTTAAAACATAAATGAAGACTCTTTTATATAAAACAATGTAAATTTAATCTTGAATATTGAAACATAAGACTATACCCTAATAGCATGCATGGTCACAGTGACGTCACTGTGAGTCACTTTGGTCACATCACATCTCTGACCAAAATGCCACCACTCAGTGACGTCACATTGTGACTGAGATGTGACTTTATTAAAAATCTTTAGAAATTTATAAATATCCATCAAAACATGTTATTTACTTTAAAAAACATGTTTCTGGCAATTTAAATGTCGTCGCTTTTGTCACAGTTTCGTCACAATATTAATGTCAAATTAGTCACGAATGGCACATTTGTCACATTGTGACCACTTTGTGAAACGTCAAAAAAGAACTCTAAAACGGCCATAACGACTTCACATTTTAGTCACAGTGGCTTCACATCGACATCACGTGACGTCACATCGACAATCGATGGTCACAAAGTCACAATGTGGCTTCACAACGACGTTGCAGTGACGTCACCATGCTTTACTGGTATATAGGGAGAGATAAAGGGGAAAATGGGGCTTCATTCGGAGCAGACATGGCATGTTGCCGATGTCCCATCGTCTTTCGGGAGCTAATTGAGATGTCCGTCCTCAACCCACGTCAGAACGAATCTGTATCAGAATCTGTTCCCAGGCTTGGAGTTTGAACTCACCTATTCATCAACTTCTTTGTGTTGAGTTTTTGCTAACGTCAGTACAGTTCTCACTAGAAGATGCTGAGTCTTATCTCCTTTCTAATCAGGTTGTTTTGGAAAAGTGTGGGCTTTAATGCCAGATTTTCATATATATGAAACATATATCGTAATTACGTAGAATCTTGTCGATCGAATGCAACATCGACTGTCAGTCATACCTTGGCAGAAAGACAATTCCATCAGGAACACTAATAGATTCGCGGTAGTGTGGTACCGGGTGGTAAAACAATAAATAATCCTTTGAGATGTTTCCCACTTAAGTAATCAGAAGTGTTGAATAATTTTAATAACGTTTATTCATACTTCATTTCACAGGCAAACAATTCCACTAACGTCAATATAAGTTAAATATGTTAACTAACAAATAAACTTCACCAGAAAAATTCTTCTCACCAGTTGACATATATTTTATTACTACAAGAAAAAAACGTGGAATTATCGCTCGTATGCATTATAACCAACTTTTATTAAACTCTGCGAAAGAATACAGGATTTTATGAGAAAGAGCTTAGTTGCCAATAGCAAAATTGAAAAATAGTGACTAAGCCAATAGGAAAATTTTACCCCCGAAAAAGAAAAAGAGTTCTTCCAGACTGTCGTAAAGTTATCTGATGCAATACGGCCTAGCGTCACTTGAAGGGAATTTTGGGTAATCGAATGATTTTTTAGAACGTAAATACAAAGATGTTATGCAACAGATAAAAGAACAAATTTAAGAAGGATTTTACGAAAAGAATGCTTTGACAAATTAATGTTCTTTAGAATAAAATAAAATAAGGAAAATGTTGGTAAAAAGTATGGAATTAAAGTAAATATGTTAAGATATTATAAATAGAAAGAGGGAAAGTTAAAAATCATAAGAATTTGGAAACAATGAATTTAGAATTGAGGCAAAAATCTTTTTATTATTACATATATACAACTACTACTAAGGAAAGAATGTTGACGAACAATTACAAATTAATCATTTATACAATGGAAATTAAATGTGTAGACGAAATGAGAAAATAAAATCTCTGTAGAAGAGACGCCAATAAATTATTACTAGTCCAATTACTCCAACAAAAAAGCTTTATATATGGGTGATTCTCAAAATAGGGGACGATTTCAAAAATGAAATCTTAAAAAAATTACTGTTAGCAAAATTTCTGAAAAAAATAGGTGTTGTTAATATAGTACTAGGTATACTTTCCATGTAGTCAGCAGAGCTAAATATTTAAAAATTAACTTAAAAAAATAATTAGTATTTTTTGAGCCATGCTAATGACAAAACGAATTTGGTTGGAATAAATATATTATGAAATTTTTATTTTCTTCCTGTTTAAATATTTTTTTTCTATATTTATTAGCCTTCTTTTTCAGCATATGGTTTCCATTTTTACATATATACATATAAGGAGAATAAAAACATTACCAAAGAGCAAACTTTGTTACATGAGCAACATTCTGACATTAACAATGTAAGAAGCTGTCTTAGTGATTTTCCTACAGATTTAATGCATATTTTAGGGATAATAAATGTAATACCTAAATTTATACGTAAAATTAAACTTTATAAAGGATACAATATAAGCACTGGTTACATTTATGTACATAGGAGTCTTTAGCATGGACAGAAAAACCATGCTAATGACACTGATATCTGCCCATGCTAATGACAAATTTTAATTTAAATAAGATTATGAGCCATAATATAATCACAATGCAATATTCCTTTCTGGGGCTTTTTAAAACACAAAAGTTCTATGCAAATAAATAAAATAAAAATTTTAACTATAAAATAAACATGAAAATTATTATCCATTCTAATGACATACAATTGATGTAACCCCCTAATATTCAACTTCTATTCTTAAAATACAATACATGCTTCTATTTTCTGGCTGGTTTAAAATGACTACCTGTTGCCATGGAGAAACTTTATATTTTCAAACTATTGCCATATGTGAAAATGAAATTTCGATTAATAACCAGCTGTTTTAATATGACCTTGTTTTGAAAATCGAATATGGAGGACAAACTTTAATTCTTTTTTTATGTACTATAATTTTATTTTTAAAAAGAAATTTATTGGATAAATTCTCTCCTTGATTAATATAAAGAAAGAATAACATTTGTTTATTTTATAAACATCATATTAACTCTTGAAAAATGCTAGTATACACAAGGCACAGCTGCTGTGGACATCCATGCTAATGGCATTTTGAATCTTTATTCTGTTCTTTTAAGGTGTTTTTAACTAAAAAGTGAGTAATTCTTGAGTGCAAATAATGAATAATATTAAGAAAAACATATCTAAGTATAAAAACATGACAGAAAACCTCTCAATTTTTTTTGTATGCCGAAAGACATAAATTGTCCCCTATTTTGAGAATCACCCATATGTTTTAATTTTTATGTTGCGGTGGTTCTCTGAAACGATGAAATGTAATCCTTTAATCTTATACGAGTATTATGAATTAAAATATTTTGCTCTGTTGAAAAGATACTGATTATTTTCTTTAACAACACACAATATTTTAACGCAGTTGTAAAATGAAGATTAAAAAATCGTAGTGCGTGACATTTTTATGCGACACCAAGCTTATGGTCACGTATACTTGCAGGTCATATTGAATAAGTAATTAATAAAATGCACATTTTTATTTGATGAATTTGATGAATTATTCGAAAGGCAAAGTCAATTTTCTTTCATGGTAAAACTAATATTTTTAAAGCTAATAGTGGATTATCAAATGATAATATGTAAGCATGGTAATTTGCTGTTTTTATTTAGTTTCTTTTTTAATTTTTTAATAGGAATTTACAAGTAAATTTAAACTTTTCTATAATATGTTACATATTAATATTACCATCTATATTTTTCACATTGTAATTCGTAAATACGTATTATGCTTTTCAGTTGGTATAATTTTGTAGAGCTGAACCTAGATTTAACAACGGAGATATCTCTGAATATCAATAAATATTTTGTGTAATTTGTTTTTCGAAATTAAATATTTCATTAATTCATAAATTATTTTTCTATTTTTTTGTAAACTAAAAATATATTTTTTTTCTAGGTAAGTGTTCTGTATTCTTCATATGAAGGTAGTTTTTAAAAATGAGGTATGCATATTTTCTCTATTTTGCTTTTTTTGGCTGTATTAATGTGAGCATTGTCTCTTGAAATAGTCAGAAAATCATTTAATTTTTTTTCTTGAAAGGAATGTTAATCAAGTAGTGCAGTTAATTAAATGAACCATTACTGTATTTCAAAAGTATGAGATAAAGAATATGTTTTTTTACCTTTATTTTTTTTTCATGTACCTTCGTTATTCAGGAAAGGGAAAAATGAATTTACATTTTTCAAATAAAGATTCTGTAAGGTTTGAGGATTAATGGCAGATTGGAAGTAATATGGTTTACAATATATGAAGTGTAAAGTCTTGGTTTTAATCAATAGTACCCTGCCAATAGGTGTAGATGTGATACTTAAATATACCCTTCTAATATAACACCATTACATTTAGTGTATCCTACATTTTTTAACCCAATTAAACTTGCAATAAATTCCACTTCTGATCTCTCCATCTTGCAGTATGAAAACCGTACTTTAAGCCAAGATCTTAGCTTTGGCAGTTTCTTTGACATTTTGGGTATAATAATTCTTACAATACTTGAAATGTCTCCTCAAACCTCTGAAAGTGTGGCTGTTTTTAAAGAACTTTGTCATCGGTATTCACAGATGCGTCTTAGGCGTATTAAGGATTTTCGTCTGGATTTCGCGTGTTTAAAAACTTCATTTCTATACCTTCTGCATAAGTCTATTTTTGTGTGGGGCTAGCTGAACCCAAAAATACGTTCTTTTAATTTTAAGCAGTACATTTTTGGAGAAATCGTCGAAAATGTAGTGCAGAAATATGTCCTCGCTCCCTCCTTTCCTTCCATCTATTTCCGAATCTATTAAAATTAAAATGATGAAAGTAATTAGAAGTAATGGAGGTTAATTTAAACCTTGCAGGAAAACTTCAGCGATTACTTAAAGTAACACGGTTTTTAAGAAAATCTCATTTTACCGTTACTCACAAACAGTTTTGGACATTCGGGAAAGGTGTTAATTAACGCAGGAGGTACATATAGAAACAGAAGTATAAAAGCATCCTTGATAATGATTTTCGAAAAAAAAATCGTCGGTAATTAGCCGAAATATTGACCCTCAAAAACACAGACTGTTTCGACGTACATAATGAGAGTAACGGCGCACTCTATATTCTATCGACTCTTAAAGCTTAGATAACAATTTTAAATGATATATTTGTGTAATGCAATATCCAGTACCAGTAAAAAAACAATAAACATAAAATTGTTAAAAAAATACTAATTTAATTGTAATTAATTACACAAATACTAAGGGATTAGCAACTTGTTTCATTAAGTGTATCTCTAAGTACGCCTTAAGTGACTTTTTAAAGTTAATTAAAAATATGTGTGGAAAAACGCAGAACGAACCAAGGCGGCTTTGCAATTTGCGATCTCCTTTCGAAGTGCGTTTAGCAGAAGGCCAAGTTTAAACTTTGAACAAGGATTTTGATTTAGCTGCACTGTAAAAAGAAAACATTATTAATATGCTGAATTGAGTTTTATGACATACCAAATGAAGTTTATATATGCATAACTTTTATTGCCAGTGCCAAATAAAGTTCACAAAAACAGATTAGGATAAGATTAAAAAAAGTTATACAGAATAGCAATATTTTATGTTACTTAGGCTTCATATCTCTTTGAACGTTTATGATATACCCATTCATAATCTCTATAGTATATACACAAAGTAAAACAAAAGTTTTTCTCTAGTTTTTTTATACACAACCTTAAGTTGAATTGATTTTTTTTAAATTATTATTCTTTTAGCAATGATTTTTTTCAATAATTCAATAAATAATTCATACAATAATTGTACGGTACCCTCTGAGCGTGAGTAATAGTTGTACTTGACAGTTTATTTCTTACTAAAATTTTGTGTTATATTTTGTCTGATTTAATCACTGGACTTTACCAAATAGTTTCTTTAATAAGGCAAAAAATTTTTGAGGTATCAAAAAATATATAAAATTTCAGCTCTGTGTATAAGATGAATTTATCGTTAAGAAATTTGCTTTAATCCTTTCAGGGACTTAAAATTCTTCGTAAATAGAAAATAGAAATAATTGACTGACACCAGAATATCCAGACGAATTTCTTAAAAAAATAAAAATCCGCTATTTTCCACACTCATTATAAAATCAAGATTTCATTAAAATATTCTTGGTGCCGTTTGTCAGTTATGGAATTAAAGTTAGGTGGCTAGATCCTGTAGCCACAGTGGCGCAGGTAGCGGCGGGCGGAGAGGGTGGTCGGCCCCGGATGTAACCCTCTATGGGGTGACACCCAATCTTTTATTTGCAAATGTAAACACAATATTATAAGATAATGGAAAAACAATTCTGGAATAAAAATTTAATTTCTAGCGCACGACGCATCAGAGTTATTTTTTTTTTCGTTGAGAATGTGAAATTTTATACAGAATGAGGTGTCTAAATAAGAAGGGGAGCATCAGGGAACAAAAAACAAGCTATCCAACGAATGGGTAGCGAAAAGAAAACTTTAAAAGAGAGACTTTTCTTCTTCATATAGGCACCACATTGACTATGGGTGGAGCGATAAGTCGTTTCTGTTTTTATTTCTTTCTTTTTTTAATCCAAAAAAGACGAAAGGTAAATAAGGAATGATATGCTTATTTATTATGATAAGATAAAATTGTGATTGAAAAAACATGACGGATTGGGAGTGATGCCATGCTGGAAGGGATGACACCATTTTTACATCCGCCCCGGGTGTCCCCCATACTAGCTACGCCACTTTGTATCCACCACCCATGAAAGGGTTAAACCGTCTTTTGAACGAAAGTTTGCCCAACTGTTCTAATGTTTAATGCCATCCTTAGATTGTACTATTTATTATTTTTTATCATTGTTCGCCAACTTCGAATGTATATACAATTACATGCATTAAGGGGGGAGACCACCTGTGGTAGCTCGATAATGCTCAATTTTAACACATTATTTAAAAAGTTTTGGAGCTGTAAATATTTCTTCAAATGTATCAATATTTTTAGAGTACATTGTACAAACCCTTATTTACATATTCCTTTAAACATTTTTAATGAATTATAATACTATTTAATTAAAGACATACTAATTAAGGATTTTCAAAAAGGTGATTTGACATACATATGTTGCGCGCAGGATTATAAAAAATATATTCAATATATCCACTTAATAATACATATAATTCTTCAATAAACATTGTACTTTAACTTCAACCTAAAATAACAATTAAGTTCACAGATGAAAATATTTTTTTAGGCAATTAAAACTGAAAATACAAAAATTATGATGAAATTTCAATAAAAAAAAAAAAAAAAGTTACAGGTACTTACTTACAAATAGGTAGAGGTTATAAAGCTACAAAAAATACAATATAATGTAAAATTTTAAGCTTCTATGTTACTTAGTTTTGAAAATAGGATGCGCGCAATGTCGAAAGTATATGTTTTGAGATAAATGGCTTTAAAGTTAAAATTTAACTTAAAATGCTATACATTTAGCTAAATTAGTTCCGATGCGAAACCGGTTCTAATTGTCGTATCGTCATAATTTTTTTTAAAGTTAGGTAACAGGTTATTCTTTAAGAATAGGGGAATTTTTTTTTTTTTTTGACTTTTTAAAAAGTTTTAAGGCGATCTCCCCCTTAACAAAAGTTCTTGTCAGTAGCGAAAGTAAATCCTTAAAATAAATGTAATATTATTCAATATATTTATTGGGTGATTTTTCAAATAGAAAATTCTTTATATAAACATTTCAGCATCTTACTTATTTTCTGTTTTTTTTTCAGTTATAAAATATATTATGTGAGTTTGGTTATTTCTTGTGAATAATACATAAATATATTTGATTTGTTTACCATCTTTGGTCACTTTAGTCAGCGTCTATTTCCTTTTTTTGTCGCTTTTCCGCCAAAAAAAAAAAAAAAAAGATAAATAATGTATCGAAAATATTCCTACGTTGTTTTTTTTTTTATCTTCTGGATTAAACAAATGCTTTATACCTCAAGTAACAAGTATGATCGATGCGTTGAATGCAACCTTAGAATCTACTATTTTGCTTTTCCCTGAACTATGGGAGCGGTGTATTTATGTTCCTAAGTATTGACCAAGTGAGTTAAACAAGCCTATATTTGATAAGTTTCCTATATCAATATTTCTTTCTGAAAGAATTACTTTAGTCTGTAACGAGAGATGGCTGTTTGCATTGTCTAACGTTCTTCCAGTGTAGAAAATTCAATTTAAAAATGATGAATTATTATTAAAATTAGTAAAGTTTTTAAACAGATGCTTTTTTATATAGGAAAAGCTTTGAAAATAATTTTACATCCGTATTATTATTTGTTGTTGGTTTTTATTGAAAAGTCACTATATAATTATTTTATCATTTACTTATTCACTTTGCTTTAAGGTAAAACAATCCTTGATGATTTTTTTTGCTTTAGTTGTTGGTCAAATTACAGTTTTGAAAATAAAAAAAACTAAATGTGAAAACTTTGCGACCAAAAAGTCATGCATAGGACGTTTATCAAATTATCGTTGCAATTTCAACAAATGAAAGCATACATATATGAAATGTTGTAAAATATTCGAAATATATGTATTTAAATTTTTTGCATCAATCAATAAATCTCTATATGTGCACCACTTTTTGTGTCACTAGAAATCAAAGGAAAACGGATCCATGTTGGATAAAGCAAGGAGTGAATTTGGTTATTTCTTGTGAATAATACATAATTATATTTGATTTCTTTTACTACCTTTGGCCACTTTAGTCAATCTCTACTTCCTTCCTTTTGTGCTTTTCTGCCATAAAAGATAAATATTGTGTCGAAAAGTATTCCTGTGTTGTTTTTTTATCTTGAGTATTAAACAAATGCTTTTATGTCTCAAGTGACATGTATGATCGATGCCCTGGATGCAACCTTATAATCCACTATTTTGCTTTTCCTTGTACTGTGGGAGCGGTGTTTTTATTTTCCTATGTATTGGCCAAGTGAGTTAAACAAGCCGATATTTGATATTTTTCCAATATCAATATTTCTTTCTGAATTGATTACTTTAGTCCGTAACGTGAGATAGATGTTTGCATTATCTTAAGGATAATTACTATTAAATTTAATAAAGTTTTTATATTGATGCTTTTTGTACCCATGAAAATTTTTGAAAATTGTTTTACAATTGTTCTAATTTTAAAGGTTTCAAAAACAATACAAGATTTCAACTATGTGTGTACTATGTTAAGAAATTTGCTTTAACCCTTTCAGGGGAGAATAATTATGTTCATAAAAACATGAAATAATTGACTGACACAAGAATACTGAAACGAATTTATTAAAAATATAATAATACGCTATTTTGCAAACTCATTGCAAAATAAAGATTTTATTAAATTATTCTTGGTGCCGTTTCTTAACTATGGAATTAAAATTAGGTTACTATAATGCTGTAGCCAAGGCTTTTGAAAGTCTTAAAACATCTTTTTAAATGAAGTTTTACCCAACTGCCCGGATGTTTAATGCCATCTTTAGATTGTAATCATTTGTTAATTATTTATTGTTCACCAGTCTGGGTGCATATACAATTAAGTACATGAACAAAAATTCCTACAATTAACGAAAATGGATCCTAAATAAATATAATGCTATTGAATATATTTATCAGAAGATTTTTCAAATAACAAATTCTTTATATAAACATGTCAGAATCTTATTTATTTTCTTTTTAATTTTTTTTTTGGTAAAATTTATTATGGGAGGTTGGTTATTTCTTGTGAATAATACATAATTGTATTTTATTTGTTTACCACGTTTGGTCTCTTAAGTCAGTCTCTATTCTCAGTCTCTACTTCCTTCTTTTTATGCTTTTCCAACAAAAAGTTAAAGAGTGTATCGAAAATATTCCTATGTTCTTTTATTTTCTGGATTAAATCTTCTAATATTCATCTTCTGCATAAAACAAATGCTTTATACCTCAAGTGACAAATATGATCGATGCCCCGGATGCAACCTTATAATCCACTATTTTGCTTTTCCCTGCACTCTGAGAGCGGTGTTTTTATATTCCTAAGTATTGACAAAGTGAGTTAAACAAGCCGATATTTCATATTTTTCCAATATCAATGTTTCTTTCTGAAAGGATTACTTTAGTCTGAAACACGAGATAGTTGTTTGCATTATCTTAAGGTTCTTCGAATGTAGAAAATGCAATTTAAAAAAGATGAATGATTATTAAAATTAATAAAGTTTTTATACTGTTGCTTTTTGCACCCATGGAAAGTTTTGAAAATTATTTTACAGTTATATTATTATTTTTTATTGGTTTTCATTAATATTTTTTACTAAAGAATTGTTTTATTAATTTTTATTTAGTTTGCTTTAAGGTAAAATAAACTTGACGATTTTTTTAAAATTGTTGTTAAAATGTTTCTTAAATTACATATATAATATATATATACGGAATTATACATAAAAAAATCCTTGCAGTAGCGGGTTTATTTTTTATTGTTCACCAACTTGGAATGTATGTACATTTACACACATAAACAAAAAATCCTACCAGTAATGAAAATAATTCCTTAAAATAAATGTAATATTATTGAATATATATTTATCAGAAGATTTTTTAAATAGAAATTTCTTTATGTAAACATGTCAGGTTCTTGCTTATTTTCTTTTCTTTTGTAAAATCTATTACATGAATTTGGTTATTTCTTGTGGATAATACATAATTATATTTGAATTTTTACCACCTTTGGTCACTTTAGTCAGTCTATAATTCCCACCTTTATAGTCTTTTCCGCAAATAAAGAAGATAAATAATGCATCAAAAAGTATTCCTATGTTTTTTTTAATCTTGAGGATTAAAAAAATTTTTTATATCTCAAGTGACAAGTATGATCGATGCCTTGGATGCAACCTTATAATCTATATTTTTTCCCTGAACTGTGTGAGCGGTGTATTTATTTTCCTAAGTATTGATCAAGTGAGTTAAACAAGCCGATATTTGATATTTTTCCAATATCAATATTTCTTCTGAAAGGTTTACTTTAGTCTGTAACACGAGATAGCTGTTTGCATTATCTTACGGTTCTTCCAATGTACAAAATGCAATTTAAAAATGATGAATAACTACTAAAATTAATAAAGTTTCATACTGATGCTTTTTGTACCCATGAAAGTTTTTGAAAATTGTTTTACAATCGTTACAATTTTAGAGGTTTCAAAAACCATAAAAGATTTCAGCTATGTGTTTAATATGAATTGCTCGTTAAGAAATTTGCTTTAACCTGTTCAGGGTCAGAATATGTCTTTTCGTAAAATAATAAAATACTTGATTAAACACCAGAATATTCAAACGAATTTCTTAGAAAATAAAAATCCGTTATTTTACTCTTGTTACAAAAGCGAAATTTTATCAAAATATTCTTTTTACCATTTGTCAGTTATGGAAATAAAATTAAGTGGCTAGGTCCTCTAGCCATTGCCCTTGTAATAGTTAGAATGTCCTTTTGAATGAAATTTTACCCGACTGCCCTGATGTTTAATACCATCCTTAGATTGTATTTATTTATTTTTTTTTTGTTATTGACCTACTTGGAATGTATATGCAATTACGTTCACAAACACAAATTCATTCCAGTAACAAAAATAAATCCTTAAAATAACTGTAATAGTATTGAATACATTTATCAGGAGATTTTTCAAATATAGAATTCCTTTATATAAACATGTCAGCATCTTACTTATTTTGTTTTCTTTTGTAAAATCTATTATGTGAGGTTGGTGATTTCTTGTGAATAATACATAATTATATTTGATTTGCCTACCATCTTTGGTCACTTTAGTCAGTCTCTACTTCCTTCCTTTTGCTGCTTTTCTGCCAAAAAAGATAAATAATGTATCGAAATGTATTCCTATGTTTTTTATCTTCTGGATTAAACAAATGCTTTATATCTCAAGTGACAAGTATGATCGATGCCCCGGATGCAACCTTATTATCTACTCTTTTGCTTTTCCCTGACTGTGGAGCGTTATATTTATTTTCTTGAGTATTGACCAAGTGAGTTAAACAAGCCGATATTTGATAATTTTCCAATATCAATATTTCTTTTAAAAGGATTACTTTAGTCGGTAATACGAGATAATTGTTTGCATTATCTTAAGGTTCTTCCAATGAACACAATGGAATTTAAAAATGATGAATGAATGCTAAAATTAATAAAGTTTTTATACTGATGCTTTTGTATCCATGAAAAATTTGGAGAATTGTTTTATAATTATTACAAATTTAGAGGTTTCAAAATCGTACAAGATTTCAGCTATGTGCATAATATGAATTTGTCGTTAAGAAATTTTCTCTAACCTGTTCAAGGGCAGAATATGTCTGTTCGTAAAAAGATAAAATATTAGGCTGACACCAGAATATTCAAACGAATTTATTAAAAAATAAAAATTAGCTATTTCGCACTCTCATTAGAAAAGCAAGATTTTATTAAAATATTCTTGGTGCTATTTGTCAGTTATGGAATTAAAATTACGTGGCTAGATCCTCCAACTACTCCCTTGTAAGCGTTAAAATGTCATTTTTATTGAAATTTTCACCGACTGCCCTGATGTTTAATGAGATCCTTGGATTGTATTTGTTTATTTTTTATTGTTCACCAACTTGGAATTATGTACATTTACACACATAAACAAAAAATCCTACCAGTAATGAAAATAAATCCTTAAAATAACTGCAATATTTTTAATAAATTCATTTCATAACTATATAATATGTGATTTTTCAAATAGAAAATTCTTTATATAAACATGTCAGCATTTTACTTATTTTGCTGTTCTTTTGTAAAATATATTATGTGACTTTGGTTATTTTTTGTGAATAATACATAATTATATTTGAATTGTTTACCACATTTGGTCACTTTAGTCAGTCTCTGTTTTCAGCCTGTACTTACTTCCTTTTGTTGCTTTTTCGTCGAAAAAAATAATGTATCGAAAAGTATTTCTATGTTGTTTTTTATCTTGAGGATTAAACAAATTCTTTATATCTCAAGTGACAAGTATGATCGATGCCGTCATTGCAACCTTATAATTCACTATTTTGCTTTTCCCTAAACTGTGGAACGAAGTATTTATTTTACTTAGTATTGACCAAGTGAGTTATGCAAGCCGATATTTTATATTTTTCCAATATCAATATTTGTTCTGAAAGGATTACTTTAGTCTGTAACAGGCGATAGATGTTTGCATTATCTTAAGGTTCTGCCGGTGTAAAAAATCCAATTTATAAATGATGAATCACTATTAAAATTAATAATGTTTTTATACTGATGCTTTTTGTACCCATGAAAAGTTCTGAAAACTGTTTTACAATCGTATTATTATTTTTTATTGTTTTTTATTGATGTTTTACTGAAGAATTATTTTATTTCATTTAGTTTTCTTTAAGGTAAAAGGAACCTAGGCGATTTTTTAACTGTTGTTTAAATGTTTCTTAAGTTACATACATAATACATATATACGGAATTACATACATAAAAAAATCCTACCAGTAACGAAAATTAATCCTTAAAATAAATGTAATATTATTGAATATATTTATCTGGAGATTTTCCAAACAGAAAACTCTTTACATAAACATGTCAGTATTTTACTTATTTTCTGAGGTTTTTTTTTTAATAAAATCTATTATGTGAGTTTGATTATTTCTTGTGAATAATACATAATTATATTTGTTTATCACCTTTGGTCACTTTAGCCAGTCTCTTCTTCCTTTCTTTTGTTGCTTTTCCGCCAAAAAAAAATAAATAATGTATCGAAAGTATTCCTAAGTTGTTTTTTATCTTCTGGATTAAACAAATGCTCAAATGACAACTATGATCGATGCCCTAGATGCAACCTTATAATCCACTCTTTTGCTTTTGCCTGAACTGTGGGAGCGTTGTATTTATATTCCTGAGTATTGAGCAAGTGAGTTAAACAAGCGGATATTTGAGATTTTTCCAATATCAATATTTCTTTCTAAAAGGATTACTTTAGTCTGTAACGTGAGATAGCTGTTTGCATTATCTTAAGGTTCTTCCAATGTAGAAAATGCAATTTAAAAATGATGAATGAGTACTAAAATTAATAAAGTTTTTAAATACTTATCCTTTTTGTACCCTTGAAAATTTTCGAAAATTGTTTTACAATCGTTACAACTTTAGAGGTATCAAAAACTATACAAGATTTCAGCTATGTGTATAAGATGAATTTCTTGTAAAGAAATTTGCTTTAGCCCTTTAAGGGACAAAATAATTTTGTTCGTAAACAGAAAATAGAAATAATTGACTGACACCATAATAACCAAACGAATTTTTTAGAAAATAAAAATCCGCAATTTAGTATTTTCATTACAAAAGCAAAATTTTATTAAAATATTCTTTGTGCTAGTTTTCAGTTATGGAGTGAAAATTAGGTGGGCTAGATTCTCTAGCCACTGATCTTGTAAAAGTTAAAGCATCCTTTTGAATGAAATTTTACCCGACTGCCCTGATGTTTAATGCCATCCTTAGATTGTATTTTTTTTTTATATTGACCTACTTGGAATGTATGTACAATTATACTCATAGACAAAAATTAATACCAGTAAGAAAAATAAATCCTTAAAATAAATGTAATATAATTGAATATTTTTATCAGAGAATTTTTCAAATAGGAAATTTCTTACATAAACGTGACAGCATCTTATTTATTTTCTGTTTTTTGTAAAATTTATTGTGTGAGTTTGGTTATTTCTTGTGAATAATACATAATTATATTTGATTTCTTTTGCCAAATTTTGGTCATTTTAGTCAGTGTCTTTTTCAGTCTCTACTTCCTTTCTTTTGTTGTTTTTTCACCAAAAAAGATATATAATATATCGAAAGTATTCCTATGTTGTTTTTTATCGTCTGGATTAAACAAAAGCATTATATCTCAACTGACAAGTATGATCGATGTCCTGAATGCAACCTTATAATCCACTATTTTGCTTTTTCCCTGACTGTGGAACGGTGTATTTATTTTCCTAATTATTGACCAAGTGAGTTAAACAAACCGATATTTGATATTTTTCCAATATCAATATTTTTTCTGAAAGGTTTACTTTAATCTGTAACAGGAGATAGTTGTTTGCATTATCTTAAGGTTTTCCTAATGTAAAAAATACAATTTAAAAATTATGAATGACTACTAAAATTATTAAAGTTTTTATACTGATGCTTTTTGTACCCATGAAAATTTTTGAAATTGTTTTACAACCGTTACAGTTTTAAATGTATCAAAAACAATATGAGATTTCTTCTATGTGTATAATAGGAATTTCTCCCTAAGAAATTTATTTTAACCCTTTTAATGTCCGAAAAATTCTGTTCGTAAAAAGATGAAATAATTGGCTGACACCAGAATATTCATATGAATTTCTTAGAAAATAATAATCCGCCACTTTGCAGTCTGTTTACAAAATTAAAATTTTATTAATTTATTCTTTTTGCCGTTTGTCATTTATGGAATTAAAATTACATGGCTAGATCCTCCAGCTATCGTACTTAAAAGGGTTAAAACATCCTTTTAAATGAAATTTTACCCTACTTTTTCGGTGTTTAATCCGTTTCTTAGATTGTGTTTATTTGTTTATTTTTTTATTGTTCACCAGCTTGGCATGTATATCGAATTACATAAATAATTTAAAAAAATCATACCAGTAATGAAAATAAATCCTTAAAATAAATATAATGCTATTGAATATATTTGAAGATTTTTCACATAGAAAATACCTTACAAGAACATGTCAGCATCTTACTTATTTTGCTGTTCTTTTGTAAAATCTATTATCTTCGATTGGTTATTTCTTGTGAATAATACATAATTATATTTGATTTGTTTACCACCTTTGGTCACTTTAGTCAGTCTCTATTTACCTCCTTTTGTATTTTTCCGCCAAAAAAAAGGTAAATAATGTATCGAAAGTATTCCTATGTTGTTTTATCTTCTGGATTAAACAATGTAGGAATACTTTCTTTATTTACTTAATTTATTTATTTAATACTTGCTTTATATCTCAAGTGACAAGTATGATCGATGCCCCGGATGCAACCTTATAATCCACTATTTTGCTTTTCCCTGAACTGTGGGAGCGGTGTATTTATATTCCTAAGTATTGACCAAGGAAGTTAAACAAGCCGATATTTGATATTTTTCCATTATCACTATTTCTTTTGAAAGGATTACTTTAGTCTGTAACACGAGATAGTTGTTTGTATTATCTTAAGCTTCTTCCAATGTACAAAATGCAATTTAAAAATGATGAATGACTAATAAAATTAATAATTTTTTGATAATGATGCTTTTTGTACCCATGATAATTTTTGAAAATTGTTTGACAATCGTTACAATTTTAGAGTTTTCAAAAACCATACAAGATTTCAGCTATGTGTATAATATGAATTTTTTGTTAAAAAATTTGCTTTCACCTTTTCAGGGACAGAATATGTCTGTTCGTAAAAAGAAAAAATAATTGACTGACACCAGAATACTCAAACGAATTGTTTTGAAAATTGTTATCCGCTACTGCACACACTTTTTACAAAAGCAAGATTTTACTAAAGAATTCTTGGAGCGTTTGTCAATTATGGATTTAAAATTAGGTGGCTAGATACTGTGGCCAACGCTCTTGAAAGGGTTAAAACTTCCTTTCAAATGAAATTTTGCCCAACTGCTCGGCTGTTTAATGATATCCTTAGATGATATTTGTTTATTTTTTTTTGCTCACCAGCTTGGATGCATATACAATAAAGTACATAAACCAAAAGTTCTTGTCCAAAAGTCCGAAAATAAATCCTTAAAATAAATGTAATATTATTGAATACTATATTCATCTTACTTATTTTGCTGTTCTTTTGTAAAATCTGTTATGTGAGTTTGATTATCTCTTGTGAATAATACATAATTATACTTGATTTGTTTACCACCTTTGGTCACTTTAGTCAGTCTCTTTTTCCAGTCTCTACTTCCTTCCTTTTGTTGCTTTTCCGCCCAAAAAGATAAATAATGTATCGAAAGTATTCCCATGTTGTTTTTTATCTTCTGGATTAAACAAATGTTTTATATCTCAAGTGACAAGTATGATTGATGCCCCGGATGCAACCTTATAATCCACTATTTTGCTTTTCTCTGAACTGTGGGAGTGGTGTATTTATATTCCTAAGTATTGACCAAGTGAATTAAACAAGCCGATATTTTTCCAATATCGATATTTTTTTCTGAAAGAATTACTTTAGTATGTAACACGAGATTGCTGTTTGCATTATCTTAGGGTTCTTTTAGTGTAGAAAATGAAATTTAAAAATTATTAATGACTATTAAAATTAATAAAGTTTTTATACAGATGCTTTATTTTATTCAGGAAAAGTTTTGAAAATTGTTTTAGAATCGCATTATTATTTTATATGGGTTTTGTTGATTTTTAAACTAAATATTTATTTTATTAGTTTCTTATTTGATTTCATTTAAGATAAAATGAACTTGGATGAATTTTTTTCTATTGTTGGTAAAATTACAGTTTTTAGAAATGGAAAAGACTAAACGTGAAAACTTTGCCACCAAAATGTGATGTATTGCTTTTACAAAATATCTTTACCTGTTACCCATCAAAAGTTCTTTTACCTATTTTTTTTTAATGTCTCACAAAATATCTATACATTTTCAAATTTTTATTATAAACGCAATGAAAATAAGTAAAATATTAGAAATATATGTATTTAATTTTTTTCCTTTGCATGAATGAATAAATCTATCCGTAATCAATAAATCAACATTTTTGTATATTTGCTGCCCCTAAAATTCCATTGTCATGTTAAATTTATCGAAAATTAATTTCTGGTTTTTTGTGAAACCGGCCAACTGCAAACTAAGTTCCAAAGGCTACCAAATCCAAAATGAAAACTTAAATAACCCCTTTCTTCATGTGCCTCTTCCACCTTATTTCGTGTTTTTAAATATACTGTCCTAATCACTATAAAACTATAGAGTTTTGGTTTCTGTCTAATTTTGGCTTAGTGCGGTAAAAAATCACCTTTTCATCCCATTTTTTTTTTTGGGGGGGGGGGGAGGGAGTTGGCCGGTTTTGCAACTAGACGACACAATTTTATTTTATCAGAAAGTAGATTAACCCATTCAAACTGAGCGAATTTTAGAGAATTTTTTATTCCCGGTTTTTGTAAACAGAAATGCCCTGATTCAAAAGAAAAAAAAACTATGGAAATATTTAAGGATTCTGAGCAACTTATGCGGCGCGTAAACTTGTCGCTTTTCCTCCACAGATTAAAAATCGATTAAAAAATCCCATCTTTACATATAAAAAGCCGGATGAGTTAAATAAAAGAGTGCTTCATTAAATGCGTGTTTTTTTTCTCCTTTAGTATAAACATACATATAAAAAATAAATGAAAAGAGTAATAAATTTCAATATAAAACCTTTTTAAATTTACTTTTACAGCAAAGTACAGCAAAGATATTCATCAATCAAAACATTGAATGAACTAATTATACAAATCCAATATTTGACTTTATCTTTTTTATCAGGGAGAAGGAGGAAAAAAATGTTTGTTTCATTTGAAATTCTAATGGAGAAAAAAAAAATTGAAAATGATGAATGGCGTCTTTATATTCATGAAAACTTTTCTAAGTGATACCTTCCGGAAAATTTTCTATGTTGTATGTTCTATTTTTTGGAACTTCTTTTTAAAGTTATTCGTAGAAAGGCAATTTCTAAGAAACTAAATTGAATTATTTTACAATCACGTTTGTTTGATTTGTTAAATATATATTATCAGAAGACATTAATTTTAAATTGTTTGAATTTATATAGCCCTTTAGATAAAATAACTAATTTACACAGTCCTGAGAAATTGAAGTTTTTGAAAATTCAAGAAAAATTTTAGGGTTTTTTTATTTGGTGTGCTGATTTTGAAAATGACCTCCATCCCCCCTCTCACCCATCACATCAAGATTTTTTATAAAATCAATTTCAATATATTTACTAAAATATTCCTTGAAAAGGAATTGTATCGAACAATTTTTCATATGCTATCTGCAAGAGTGGTTTTTATCCATTTAATTTTTTTGCAAAATAATCGTTTCTTAGTTGGGCGAATTGACTTTTCAGTAATCAATTATTTTTTATGTAGGCTTAAATAATTAGATGAAAATCACCGTTGCCAGATCGCATTCCTTTTTAACCCAATCTTGAGACTTATCACAGCTGCCCCACTCACCAGTGAGGCATGGGTATTTTGTGTATCTGCCTTTGTGTATCCGCATAGAGAATAACACTCAAATCATCGCAAATGGTTCAACCGCGATCGGCTGGACCAAGTTTTTTTAGTTTCCTTTTGAACGCACTGATTTCCCAAACTGGCGGATACATACTGGCTACCGTGATCAAAGACAGCTTTAAGAGCTCACACAACTGAGGGAAAAAGACCCGGATGGAGTCTATATGGGCGTTCTTTTCAAATATATCGGTCAAATTTTAATATTTTGACGTGATTTTTTTTGCATAGGATAGATGAGGACGATCTACAACCGGGCTAGTTGTTACTTTTTCAATTTTGATTTTAGATTTTTTTAAAAATTACTTTAATTTTCGAAACCGATGTGATCCGGTTCTAAAATTGAAACTCTCATAATATAAAAAAATATATAACATAAAATCGAAAAAGTAAAAACTAGCCCGGTTGTAGATCGTCCTCATCTATCCTATGCAAAAAAATCATGTAAAAATATTAAAATTTGAGGAAGATATTTGAAAAGAACGCCCCCCCATACACATAACATTATCATCCGGGTCTTTTTCACTCAGTATTTTGGGCTGTTAACCCTTTAACGAGCATAGCATTTTCATTGCTAAGATGTCGAAATAAATGAATGACACCGGTAATTAAGAACAAATATATTTCTAAATAAGAAAACGTGATTTTTCACATACAAAATAAAAGGGATATTTTTAGATAAAAATGCCGGTGTCAGTGTTGCCTATCGGAATTAAAATTTTGTGGTTTCGTGGCGAAACTAATGAGCGTTAAAGGGTTAAGGCTTCTTTTTTGATGAATCTATAAGCAGCCTCCATTCATTTTTTACCGTAGATGATATTACAATTGCTCTCTAGTCCGGGTTCTCTAGAAATAAATTTCATGCATAAATTATTTTTTAAGAACTAATTAATTTTTACATATTTTTTTAATTATACATCTATTCGGTACACTTCTCGAACGGTCACACAAATTTGATGTCGTATCAGAAACGTTTTATTTGAGCATAATAAGAAGCAATTTTCATTTTGGTTTAAAAGAAATAAAATTAGAAACAATTACTAAAATATTAAATAAATTTTTATTAACACATTTCTAAAAAAAGGCAAAAAACAAATATACACATTCAAAGTGCTTAAAATCTGTTATTTCAAAATCTTCCAGATTCATAATCTTTTAGCTCAATTTTTTAGGCCGATAATTAAAAGCTCAAAAATTTGAATCATTTTATGTACCCTGTGTCCTTGATGTAACCTTCAAAGCAAAATATTTCAATTTCCACACTTTTTACCCAAGAAATTCTGCTATCGTTTCTGGATCATTTCTACTATCATTGTTTGAAGTGGGTGATATTTAGGGATTCGTTTGTGTGACAAAACCCCATTCGTCTCTGTCCTCTGTTAGTCTGTCTGTCACAGAGCCCGTACTCAAAACTATATAAGTCAGGATCTTACATTTTGTGTACTTACATCTGAACATTTCGTGTTACATGACAAATAATGAAAATTAAAAAAAAAGTCTATTCTTTAACTTAAATTAACTTTATGAACGTCATCCATTCATTTTTGCGATTTGCATTTTAAAAGAGAACCTTAATTTGAACATTTCGCGTGTAGACATCATAGCTTGGTGTTAAACCGTCTCACTAGTAATAAGGAAATTTTTAGTTCGAACCTTGGCGTTTAAATTTGCAATTTTCATATTAAGATGGATTTAATTGAAAGAAATTTTGTATTTTTTGCCAATTTAAAGGTTTATATTATTAGGTTTTCGTTCATCTGACATTCATAATATTTTCTGGAATTCAATTTTCTTTTTATTTTAAAAGCTTTTGTGATTTATGAGTGATTTAGCATTTTAACTCTTTCTGGTCCGGACAAATTCTGTTGATAAAATGAGAAATTATCGACTAATACCGGAATTTAGAAACTACTTTTTGAGAAATTAAGAATCCCTTAATTTAAGCTTTCACTATAAAAGCAAAATTTTATTTAAATATTATTGTTCCCGTTTGGAATTAAAATTGAGTATCCCGGGTTGGGCACACTGTGCCGGAAAGGGTTAAATTTCGTTTAAAGATTTTTTTTTTCATTTTTAAAAATTTTTAATGTTATTTATATTTCCGTTAAATTTTTCATTTGGATTTTTCACAAAATTTGAAATTTTGGATTTTATTTAAATAATTTTATTTGAACATTTTTAATTTGATTACAATAAATAACTTCCCTTTTTAATTATTTTAAAATTAAATTTGTTGGTGCTATCATCTGTGTAAGAAATCATTAATTATAAATTAACAATTTGGACTTATTAATTAAAGTATAAGTTGTTTTGATAAAAACATTAAATGAAACCTTCTGTGCTATGTGCGATGACACATATTCACTTGTTTTATAACTCCTGCAACAGTTACTGCCACGAAGTGCATGATTTTTCTTTAGATGTCGAGCGATATATCTGATTTTATGGAAAAGTTAGAATGTAAAATGCCATTTCTCATTACATTTCTTAGTGAACGAGAAGATCAAGAAATGTGAACGGACGTTATCGTGATTAGCTGTACTGTACTGCAAGAGTATTAATCCCAATTCTGAAACTTATAAGAAAATATATAAGAACAACATATAGAGAATACTGACAAGGAGAGGTTCCGAATTCAGAAACATATAATGCGATGAATTTGTGTGCGTAGCAGAGAAAAAAGTCTTAAATAATACATTACATTTTATAATGGGATAAATTATTCGTGCAAGAGACTTAGCAGCTTGTTTGACAGCGCTTGACTGATTCTTATCATCTAAGTTCGAATCCTTGACAAAATTCCTATTTTTTACATTTAAAGTATTTATAAATAATTTTCAAACCTCTAATAAGGAAATGTGTAAAATTATTAAAATCCTTAAAAATGTAATATATTCATACAAGGTACGGCCATTAATTTCCAGGCCTGACGTAACTGAACGAGAACTGGAAGTAATATAACTTGTTAATGCTTGTATTTGGAAGATAGTTTATATACACATGTCAAACTATATATACACATGCCAGAATCAACTGTTTAAATTTGAAATGGGGATGATTTTTTTTTTTTTGAGTGAGTTACAGTTGTTAATTAATAATTCAACTTATTATAATAATTTTATAATTCTGAGACTCAGGTACATCAGAAAAGTACTTGGAGTATCTTCACAGAAAAATTCAGCCTCGTATGTGCTGTAGATTTCACTAGACATGGCAGGCACACACACACTGTCAGGCAGAGCGAAACTTTCTTTTACTAGTATGGAAGAGATAAACAGATCGTGGGTTCGAGTCCAATTCCTAACAGAAGATAGTTCTGCTCTGTGTTCAGGTAATTTATTTGAATAATGTAGATAAAATAAATTATTTCAGGGGGAAAAATTAGAGGATTTGTACTTTTTTGTAAATCCAAATGGCTTTAGAATTATATTAAAATAAATAACTACCCACTGCATATTTGTTAAATTACTGATATTTTATATAAATACATTTAAGTTAAATGCTTTGAAACATTAATTTTAAGATTTTGAATAACAGTTGAAACTATCACCTTCTTAAACTATAAATCAGACGAATATGAATTTTCTTTTTAATCCATTTTGATTTTTAAAATCCTTTTATTAAATTCAGACATGTTTCCGATAATACTTTTTTTTTTACTGTATTCTTATTTAAAATTAGCTTGGTACTCAAAAAATTGTGGCATAGCATTAAAACTAAACAAATAAAATTTCAAAGTGATTTTACCAATAAAAAAAATCCTCCCCGTGAAATTCTTTGCAAAGGCAATTTTGTATTTTATTTCATACCAAATATATCGACATATGTTCCTATATTAGTCATTTGTTATTTTTATATAAAACTTTATCGCATAAATATTTGAAAAATCCTACATGCTGAAGTTTAATAAAATTTTTGACAAAGATTATATGCTTTCCTTTATTGGCAAAAATTTTATCGTTTACACTCCGCTATATTATTTCAATTTATACCTGTCAAAATTCTTGATTCCTTAATAAATTGCTCTCGCATTTCGATATTTCACGTGTTTTATTAAATTTGTTTGTTGTTTACTATTATTTTAGTTCTTAAATTAACTATCAATATGTTAGAAATGTACGAATGAAAATGTATATACTTGTTTAAATTATTTTGCAAGAGCAAAGTTAATACGAAATATTTTTCTCATATTTCAGATAGTATTCTGATTTGAATTACAAAAGCAAGATCAAAATTAATACGAAATGTTTCTCATATTTCAGATAATATTGTTAAATTGAATTACAAAAGAAGCATCTTGCTGTGAAATTTGTCAAAATATATCACGGAGATAGCATCAAATTCTTCTTAATTTAATATTCTAGTTACTTCTAGTAAAAATAATTGAATCTGAAATCTTTTAATTTTTAGAGCTATTGGGAGGTTTAGTATTTTCTTTAAAACACAAAATTATCTGGCAGATTGTTTCATATTTTGTAGAAAAAATGAATATTTTAAGTTTTATGATTGCCGTTAATTAATTTGATATTTAATATATAGAGCGTAAACTTCCCTTAAAGTCTGTTCTTAACTGATCTGCTCAACAAGCGCAAAAAGTTTTGACACATTTACAAATTCATTTTTTTAACGGAAAGATATAAAATTGGAAAGCCCGATTATGTAAACAATTTGGAATCGAATGGAATTTTCCATTTTTGATCGATAAATTATTTATTAAGCATAAGCGAATTCGATCACGTAGCTAACACGTTTTTCTACCCAGTTTCAGTGGTTATTCTTCTTCAACGCGGAAATTCGGTTGACACTATTTTTCTCTAAAATCTACAGTGCTCGCAAAAGGAAAAAAACCCGGAAAAAAAGTGCGATTAGATAGTTTCTGAAAAAAAAAAACACCTGGTATTTCATGCATTTCCGAATAAAAATAAATGATCTTAAATAAAAAAGGGAAACTTTATGACATAAGTTTAAATTTATTTCTGTTTTGGGAATTGGCAGGTGTTGTTAATCCTCATTCTTCCTTTTTTGCAAACGCACCATATTTTTCAGAAAATAGTGTCAAAGTTGGCTTTTTGAACGGGAATTTCGGGCGAAAGCCAAAAAACAATTCAACGAAGGGAGTAAAAAGTCTTACAACAAGATTCAAAACATGTATAATTCGATAGGTAATTTAATGATCACAAAAAGTAGAACACAGTTACATTTCTAAATCGAATTATTATTAGTATTTTATTAGTTTTCTTCGCTTAAAATTTACTAGCAAAAAATTAAAACAAAAATATGAATAAAAAAATAAATTTGTTAAAATTTAATTGGAAGAGATGATTGCCCGCGACGCCTAGATGTTTACACTAGTGAAAAAATAATTACAAAATTACATTTTATTTACAAAATCTAAGTTAACTTATATGAAAGAGTGTAAAAATAGAATCGATTTTACATACAAAAATTTCTGCTGCGTAAATTCTTTTTTCTTTTAATATTCTGCTTTATGTCACTCGAAATCTAGCGAAACATTTTCCTCTATTATAGATTATTATTTTTCCGTAGAATTTTCTTGTATAAGTATCTGAAATATTATGAGTACTTAAATTTAGCGAAAATCTTGACGATCCTTGTAGTATATTCTCCTTTACTCGCAAAAATCTCCCCTCCGTATAATACAATTTAAACGTGTCTACATTTTCGACTTTGAACTAAATTGGTTTCATATTTCGATATGATACATGTTTCGTTTTCAAATTTTGTTTGTGTCGTTTTCCATTTTAGTTCTTAAATTAAGTAACTATTTTAGAAATGTCAAAATGAAAATTTATATACTTCTTTAAATTATTTTAGAAGAAGAAAATAATCACGAAACATATCTCTTATACTCCAATTGTTATTTCAAATTGAATTATAAAATAAGTATGTTGTTGTGAAGTTTGTCAAATATATTACTAAGATTTCGTTAAACTATCCTTTATTTCACTTCAGTAGGCTATGTTAGTACTGGCAAAAATAATTGAGTCTGAATACTATTCTTTATCGTTGTTGAATAATGGGGAACATTGGCATCAACTTGTATGGACCCATGGGGTGCTAGCCTGCACAATAATCTGATCGCTGCACCTACACAATTTTCATTGGTTTATTTATTTCGTTACTTATTTTTTTTATTTTTTATTTTTTATTTATTTTTTTTTAATCGCAGAAATAAAAAAATTTTTTATTGACATTCAAAGTATAATTTTCTGTAGAAATTAGTAAAGGCATTAATTAAACTCGCAGGAGAGCTGAAATCTTCTTTACCGGATGTATAATTAAACTTCACTCAAAGACAGATTTCCTGCATATTTTTGCGCCAGATATGCATTGTACTTTTATTTCATTTTACATAGTATTTAATATCTCGCAATTTAGCATTTTTAAATTATATTTATTTAATAATTCTTAATGCAACTTCTAATAAATACTACCTCTGGCAATAAAGTTCGGTGAATGAATTCAGAACTACCGATCTGGCAACACTGGGGAAACAAAACGCTGTACCTGCATAGAGGCAAGTATTGACCATCTTCCCCCACCGTTGTTCAGATGAACGTCATTTATGTTCGGTGAAAAGACGTGCTTTACTAAGTGCTTGTTTAGTGTGTTGGTTCTTAACTGAGAAGAGGATAATGAACGAACAAAAGATCAGTTTAAAGTTTATTTTTAAGCTTTGCAAGACACCGAAAGAAATTCATGAGAGGTGGTGCAAGCTGAACATCCACCATACTCGCCAGATCTCAACCATCCAGATTTCTTCCTATTTTCACCACTCAAACTCTCTTTGAAAGAGATTTGACCATATTGCTGACATCCAACGAAACGTGACGAAGCTTTTGAACTCCTTCCGAAAAGAAGACTTCTTGCAAATTTCTCAGGACATGTATCGAAGTTCGAAGAGGTGCATAGTTATGGGAGATGACTATTTTGAAGGATGGTATGGTAATTTTCGTTAATATTTCATCTACATTAATGTTACAGGACTATTCATCGAACTTTATTGTCAAAGGTAGTATTAATGTATTTATAAGGAAAAACTTGTGGTAATATAATTTAATTCAATTACAATAATTTTACGTTTTACTTCGAAAAGCTGTAATTTAACTTCAAATTATCCTTTTTGTTTATTCGCTTCTCCTCCATCCTTCTCTACTCATACACACGTAAGAAGAGAACATTGTATGTTATTTTACTGAAGAAAAAATTTTAAGCCCATCCATATTTTGCAAAAGTTGACGTTGCTGGTGCGGATGGCTATAAAATAAGCAAAATAAAGAGAAGAATAAAGCGTATCTGACAGATTGTTATACATTTTGTACAATGATAATAGTATTTGAAGTTTTGTCACTGCTATTTAAGGTGGTCATAATTAAAATGACGGTATTCAGATTATTCTGTAAGGAGATCTAATTATGAGACTGGCGCCAAACTTTGTAAGAAGTTGAAGCAAAAGGGAGGACGAAAAATTCCGCGAAAAAAGTTTCCAAAAATCTTCGCTAGGGGAATATGTGGCGCTGTGTGACAGAAATGAGAATTAAAAAAAAACGCAGAATCAATAATGAAGTAAAATTACCTTTTATTTAGCACATTTAATGATTTTAGTATAGATTGTGCATTTTAAAACTGTCTTTTCTGTTACATAGCGCCACATAATCACCCAGCGGTGACTTTTGGAACTATTTTTTTTTTTCACGGAATCATACGTCCTCCATCTTGTTTGAACTCCTTACAAAATTTGGCTTCATTCTCTTAATTAGATCGCACTACAGAATACGCTCAGCATTGTCAGCTTAGTTATGGCTATTTTCTACAATAATTACGTTCTTGCGTTTTATCAATTATTCATTTAATAAATTAATTTTCTAAATGAGTTTATTTTTTCGTGTAAAATATTCAGTTTTTTAAATGTAATTTGAATACATTTCTTGTGTCCGATACCTTGGAGCAAATTTGAAGCATTGCAATTTTAAATGCTCTAATAAAATTTTGTTTGGTATTACTTGTCAGTTGATATTCAATATATTTATCGCGCTTACATAATCAAGTTTCTTGGATTGTCTTTCTTAAATACAATTTTTAGCTGTAATATGATATCTTTAGAGAAAATATTTTTAATTTCTTAATGAAACTTAATAATTTCCAACCAAACTACAGTCGGCTCCCGTTAATTCGAACTCGTCGGGACCACAAGAAATGTTCGAATTATCCGAAGTTCGAATTAAGGAAAATATGAAATAAAAACATGCTTAATATGGTACTATTACAAAGGAGTTAATGTTATTGTGTTTTTTAAATATAATTCGTCTGTTATCATTAGAATATGACTTAATATTAAATTAGAATGTATAAATACATAAACTAATTAAATGATTAGAAACAAGCACAATGGAAGAAAAATTTGAGGTGTCACTGATGGACAGACGGGGCACTATGAAAGTGGATATCAAATGCATTGGATTATAGGTATACTCGTTCGGAACAATTTTCACAAAAATCAAAGAAATAAAGTTATTTAAACGATCTGAAATCCGTGAGAAATACAAGAAAAATGAAAAATCGGAATTCTCGCTAGTTCGAATTAAACGAAGTCAAGAGAAAATGAGTTCGAATTAATGAAAGTTTTTAACGTTATTCTGCCATTGAAAATTTTGGGACTTCATGTTTAGTTCGAATTAAGCGAAGATTCGAATTATCCGATTTCGAATTAATGGGAGTCGACTGTATTCAGTTAATTATTTACCTGTTAGTTGCAATATCTGCAAGTTGTCAATGACTAAGTAATTCATTAATAAAATTTTATAAAATGGGGAACGTTTTTATTACTAACGTTCTACTTTTATATTTAAACATTTATTCAAGCGGACTCGATGAGGTGATAGTTTGTGCAGCCTCTTCCTGGTCTAAATGATATAAAAAATATTTGGTACTACTAGGTTATCCCGTCGACCAAAAAATTATCGCCTAACTATAAAATTAAATGCCAATAATGGATGGTCGTAAATGTCACATTCAATGATATTAAATAAAATTCACGTGTTTAAAATGTCATTCAGTGATTTTTATTTCGACTTTTTATTGGTGTTTTTATTAATATTCTACCAATTATTTGTTTTTTCGTTATTTAAAATGAAAGTTATGTCAATATGTATAATTTGGCTATTGGTTTGGCGATTTGTATTATTTGGCGAAATTAGTTGACGGGATAACAGAGTAGTACCAAATATTTTAGATTAGTTTCATTGTTCTTTTTTACTATTAAAAAAACTCCAAAATGTTTCCAATTTTTATTAATAAATTTTGTAGATTTTTCTCTTTTTAAAAAATAAATTATTTGTACACTTGTTTATTATGGGGTTTATATGTAAAAATTCTTTCGTTCCGATATCTTAATTTTTATTTAATATAAAATTGATAAATTTGTTAAACAGAATTAGGAACAAATTAAATTGTTTTTTTTTTAATAAAAAAAATCACCTATTGAAAAGTTTAATTATTGAAAAAAGTTCAAACAAAGACGAATATTTTTTATGTAATATTTTCTAAAAATAAATTAACGATATTTCATGTTTGATTGCTAATAACATACGAACCGCATTATTAAAAAAAAAAGTTGATACAATTCAAAACATGGTAACTGTTAAATAATTATTTTTAATTGATTATTTTTATGCTTGTTATGGTTTATTTTAATAATTCTGCATTTCAGTGTCCTAAATTATTTTTCGTGTATTTTACCAGATACATAATCGAAGGCTGCTCTTCATTTATTTTCTCCACATATTAAAATGTAATACAGTCGACTCTTGTTAATTCCAAATCGGATAATTCGAATCTTCGCTTAATTCGAACTAAACATGAAGTCCCGAAATTTTCAATGGCAGAATAACGTTAAAAATTTTCCTTATTCGAACTCATTTTCTCTCGACTTCGTTTAATTCGAACTAACGAGAATTCCGATTTTTCATTTTTCGTTTCTTTCTCACGGATTTCAGATCATTTGAATGGCTTTCTTTCTTTGATTTTTGTGAAAATTGTTCCGAACGAGTATACATATAATCCAATGCATTTGATATCCACTTTCTTAGTGTCCCGTCTGTCCATCAGTGACGCTTTAAATTTTTAATCAATTGTACTTGTTTCTAATCTTTTAATTAGTTTATGTATTTATACATTATACTTTAATATTAAGTCATATTCTAATGATAACAAACGAAATAAATTTTAAAAACACTATAACACTAATTCCTTTGTAATAGTACCATATTAACCATGTTTCCATTTCGTATTTTTCATAATTCGAACTTCGGATAATTCGAACAGTTCTTGTGGTCCGGACGAGTTCGAATTAACGAGAGCCGACTGTACCATAGTTACAGTCAGATAAATTCAAGATAAAATTACAGTATTCGGAATTTGTTGAAGTTCAAACTAAGAAAATTAATACGACAACATTATCTTTGCGTTTTCTCAAACAAGAGAAAGCGAATTACATCCTGCTATATTGCCTTGAGGATTGAACAAACGTACTTCCTCTGTGCGAAATGCTCCAGGAATACTTTGATGTTATTGAATTATTTTTTTAGTTTTTATGTTTTGAAATGCTTGAGTAAACTTTAATATGTATCTCTTTGTCGATGAAAAAGTTCAGAATGCTGTCCTTAAGAAATAACATCACCTCCTATATATATCCTCTTCAGACCTGAGCATAAAATACCTCTACAAACATATATTTATTGCTTTTGCATAATCGAAATGACACCATAGATGACAGAAAGAGTCATTTTTATGAAATCAATACTTTAGGGGACTGGTAATTTAGGTTTATAAATATGGATGTCAAAGTATTAATCCCCATAAAACATCAGTTTAACTATCAGTAATATAAATTTACGCAATAACAGAATTAAGGTCTTTAAACAAATAAATGATCAGCAAATTCTCAAAATTTTTTATTGTAAAGCATTTAAGTTAAATAATCATGAATATTTCTTAATTTCTTGGCCACAATGTCATGAAGGCATTTTCGAAACTCGGATGGAAATAATATTTATTTTATGAGGTATAATTTGACATTTAAATTAATTCTGACATTTATTGGTTTTGCTTTAAAGCAAAAAAACATTCAGCTGTATAGATGTAAAGTAAAAATGCAAAAAATTTGAACAGGTAATTTTTTATGAGGAAAAGAATGGAGGTACACATTTATGTACCTCAGGTCTGAAAAGGATATAGTTAACCATTATGCATCGCTTTTGAAGTATAAAATTCGTAACGGTTTTTACATTTTTTGTTTAATTTAATTTTTGTATGTAAAGATGGAGTTTTACGAGATCTGTCTCAAAAGTTTAAGCAGAACGATAAAATATCGTTTGTCAAAGAATTATAAAAAGGTAGAAATAATAATTTATTTGCAGATTTAGCAATATTATTATAATAAATAATATCAAAAGTAGAAAAAAAAATGCATAATTATAAAAAATATGATTAAAAGAATGTTTTACATTTTATGAGATTGATATATGTTACCGAGGTTTACTACTAGTTATTTCTTTTATAATAGAAAGCAGATTGTATTTACAAGGACACACAAAGATTTCGGCTACTATACTGTATCCGAAGTACTGTATACTATTACACGAATATCTGAATATTTTTAAAACTTCACTATAGTACGAATGCACCTCACTTGATACGATTGACGTGTAGTTTCCGACTTGTTGTAGTTGTAGTTTATTTTTTAATTTAATGTTTATTTCCCAGTATTTTCATTTTTCACTTGCATCTGATGCAATATCGGCGGAGATAAATTAACTTGACTATTCGCTTATCTGTTTTCTGAAACAACGCATTATTTGCTGCGCGGAGAATTTTTTAGTCAACTCAAGATTAAACATTCGCATTTTATTTTAGTGTTTGTTTTATTTATTTTAGTGTTTGTGTCAGTTAGTGAAATTATCTACAGGAGGGATGTAGGTCCGTAGGGGGCATGGTCGATCTTTCTAAAGGAACCTAACCAGCTTTTACATTAGGTAGGATGACCAAAGGTCAATGAAAACCAAGGAAAACTCCGAACGGCTACGTTTATGGGCATGATTGAATGGGGTTTGAACTCGGCTTTGAGAGCAGAACCTCTCGGCCACTAACGGGCCGAGTCGTTTAGTTTTTTATTTTTCATCATCTGAATTTTCATTTCATTTCTGTTGAAATAAATCTTCATATTCGTACATTTCATTTATTATTATTTTTTTTTTTCACTGACTTTTGAAATACAATTGATTTTTGTTATATTGAGATTTACTACAAAGTTTTATTAAGTCGTTATACAATACAATAACAATTAGTGTAAAATATTATATACCATCTTTAAATAATGATTCGATGTTTTTTTGTTTTGCGAATATATATACACTGCTTAACATTGAAAATGCAACACCAAGGAGGAGTGGTCAGAAATTTATGCAAATTTTAGAATAGACGCACATCACTGAGTTCTGCGAATGATGTGAAATGCGCAGGTCTCCGACGCACGTGATGTAAGATATAAAAAAGGAACATGCAGAATGGGCAATATCCGTGTCGTTATTTCTGCCAGACGAATTATCAAAGAAATTTTGTTTTTGTCTCGGAGTATACGTGTATAGAAGAGAATGCCATGCCGCCGTCAACGAAGGTACTTCCAGCAGAAAGATGATTTTACGAGAGGTATGGTGATCGGACTGGGTAGGGGGGGGGGGTTGGTCCTTACGTCAAATCGCAGCTAATATGTACATGGATGCTAGCACGGTGCATCGGCTGTGGCGAACATGGTTGAAACAAGGAAATGTGGCAAGATTGAGGGGTGCAGGTGCAACCAGAGTTACGTCAGCACGCGTCAATCGACGCATCCCTCGACAAGTTGTGGCGGACCTGCAAGTCACTTGTACCTCGATTCTGCACCATGTAAAATATACCCTGGATGTTTCTGTGACGACCAGAACAATTTCCCGTCGATTGGTTGAACATGGCCTGCACTGACGGCGTCCGTTAAGAAGACTGCCATTGACTCGACAGCATAGGCGCCAACGTTTGGAATGGTACCGAACTAGAGCGAGGTTGATGACAGAATGGCGAAACGTCATGTTCTCAGATGTGTCACGCTTTTGTTTATCCAGTGACAGTCGCCGCATACGTGTGTAGCATGTACGTGCCGACAGATCGAATCCAGCAATAACTGAGGAACGCCCCACCGCACGACAACGTGGCATAATGGCTTGGGGCGCTATTGCGTATAATTCCATGCCACCTATAGTTCGTATTCAGGGCACTATGACGGCCCAACGATACTTGGATAATGTACTGCGGTCAGTGGCAATCTCATACTTTCAGGGGCTGTCTAATGCATTTTTTCAGCAGGATAACGCCCGACCACACAGTGCTCGCATGTGCCAACATGCTTTTCAAGGTATACAGATGCTTCCCTGGCCACCGTACTCTCCTGATCTGTCACCAATTGATATGTGGGATGTGATTGGACACCGTTTGCGAACTCAGCCCCTACCTCGTTCAGAAGACGAACTGTCGCATATGGTTGAAAGGGAATGGAGAGCCTTCCCTCAGGACACCATCCGCACTCTTCTTGACTGTATGCTTAGACGTGTTTCTTCGTGCATCACTGTCCGCGGTGATCCTACATTCTACTGAGCCGACGCCTTTCTCGTTCTGTATTTTGACTATCATTTAGAAATAAAGATCACTTAATGCTCCTGGCTGTCTGTCTTTTTCCGAAATTTCATCGGCCCCACCAGTGGCCGAGAGGTTCGGACCTCTCAACTGGTAGACGGCAGGTGCTGGGTTCGAACCCAATCGCGGCTGTCGGCCTAACCGTTCGGAGTTTTCGTGGTTTTCTTCGAACCTTGCGTAAATACGGGTTAGATTCCCTTAGAAAGACCCCCACGAAGGGCACTCCCCCCTGGTCCTATATCCCTAGTGTAGATAATCGGACGACAAAAATCAACCAACCGAAATTTCATCATTTTCTGACCACTCCTTCTTGGTGTTACATTTTCAATGTCGAGCAGTGTATAAGTTTGTATCTTTGATATTATGATGTACATCTAGTTCCAATTTTTGAAACATCCTTCTTTCTTTTCTTTTCTTTTCTTTCTTTCTTTCTTTTTTTGGCAACAGTTGAATGTAGTCATGACGGTCTATTTTTTGATACATTATTTGAAGGATACCTTTAGTGCCTGGTATGCTTATCCATTTTAATCTTGTTTTCATGAAATATTTTTAAGGTTTTTATTTCATTTTATTACGATTTTATGTATTTCGTAACCCCAAATTCGTATTAATTTGTTTTTTCATGGCTGATACGAACATGAAACCACACACTTTACTTATAGTATTTGGGGCTTGACCTGATGAGAATCTACTGTGGTTCTACAAATTTCGATTAAATTCCTTTTAATGTATTTTTTAACGTTTTAAGGATATATATTGTGTTACATTTAATGGTTCTGTATATATATATGCGTGTGTGTGTGTGTGTGTGTATTTATATACGCCAATGTGAAAAATACATATTACAATGAATTAAAAATAAACACCAATTCATGCTTTTCACAAAATCATCTTACCTACGAATTCTTTTCTGTTTCTTCAGGCAAGCCGAGAAAATTGCCAATAACGGTTTTTCCTCTACATTGTTTGTCAAAGCATTAGATATCGTGAGATTCAATCAAGTGAATTCATCTCTTTTTCTTTTTTGTCTCTCATTCCAATGTCCGGTGTGTTTGTTTTCTTTCCATTCACAGCCATTGAACTGTACGTTTTCAGTCAGTTAGTTTTCACGTCTTCTGAAAGGCGTCGCCAGAACCAATTTACTGTATTGACTCCATTATTATTATTTTTTCATTATACTTGTCTATTTTTTCGATATATATATAATATATATATATATATATATATATATATATATATATATATATATATATATATATATATATATATATATACGTATATATATATATAAGATTATGAAAATAAATATCAGTGTTTCTGTTATATAGATGGATGTATATTTCTCTTATAATCACTTAGAATGACTAAAAATGACAATCTGTTAGAAGACAATGTTTTAATAATAAAAATGAGTTAAAGGTACATACAAACAATGAATACAATAAACCCAACTGGAGTAAAAAATTAGCCAGAGTCAGGAATCAAACCCGGGACCATAGCATTCCAGGTTGTGTCTCTATCCACCAAGCTAGTCCGGCCGATGCCTGAGTCTGCAATTTGGCCTGGTTCTGCTAATAAACCAAATTGGGGAAAGTCACCCATCTTTAAGGGTGTATTTCGATTCAAACTGCTTATTTTCCGATTTATTTTTGAATCCACTTTTGCTCTCAAACTCATGAAACTCGCAGATTCTCTTATTTAGAAACTACACAAGGTGCCGTGACTGTCAATTCTTCGATAAATGATGAAAACATTGCAAAAAAAAGCAATCAAAACAGTCATTTTGAACAGATTTTTCTGAAGCGGGAGATTTGGGGACGAAAAAAAGTGTCATGCTGAGTAGATAATTGTTCATAAATCAAACTCTAATGAATGGAGCATAAAATGACCTCACAATGGCACCTTGTACGTCTCTTCAAAATTCCCCTCAGCAAGTTTCATGTTTCTACTTTTAAAAGTGTGTCTGAAATTAAATCGGAAAATTTCGAGCTGTTGAAGGTGGAAAAGCGTTTTTTCGAATACACCCTTAAGTTTTATGAATCAATTTGGTTTATTAGTGAGAAATTGCAGACTCAAGTATAGGCCAGAGTAGCTCAATGGATAGAACAGCAGCCTGAAATGCTGTAGCCCCGATTTCGATTTCTGGCTCTGCCTAGTTTTTTCACTCCAGTTGGGTTTATTGTATTTATTGTTTGTAAGTGTGTATAATACTTGTATGTAACTTATATGATTTGATTGCTGGCGTTGTTTATGTGTGTATGTGTGTTTTAATAAAAATGAATTAGTTAAAAAAATATAATAGTGTGGACAGACCTTTCCCAGCTGTTCCTTTGACATTAGGATTACATTTATGACATTAGGTATTCATTTAACAAAAACTTAACAATTTATTTATAACTAGTAGAAACATGAAAAATGACAATGGAGTGGGTAGATTTAAATTACAGATGATGAAGTATGAGTTCAGTTTTGTAAAAAGCAGACAGGGGATGGGGGACTCTCTTTTCAAAAGACATTACCACTTTTTTAACTATCAAAGACACTACCAGGCTTACCACTTCCAATTTTTTTAACCACGTTTTAAACTATTTTTACGCAGAAAATTCACCTTTCAATATAAAAGTACTTTTAGGTAACCAGTTAACTCCCCACCCCTCCCACACACACAATAAATTATTTACTTAAAATTTATGTGTGTGTATAGAGGGAGAGAGGAGAATTGAGAGATGAGAGGGATTGAGGGATTACATTTTCTGAACAGCTCTAATGCAACAAGTTTCAACAAAAAATTGGTAATCAATACTTTAAAAAAAATTCTGCTTAAATATTTGAAAAGGAAAAGCTCTTATTAGTTTTCGTTATAATGTTAAGCCATTTCCGATACTGCAGTTTTTGAAAAATAGATGTTAAAACAACTTTATTGGATATTTACTTTTTAAGGTTTGTTTTACAACGATGTTTTAATTTTTTTTTTTTTTTTTTTTTTTTTTTTTTACATCAATCCTACACAATTCGCTGAAAATTTGAAATCGCCAATAAAGTTTATTAGCCTAAAAACAGTAGAATGGAGAATGGAGATTTAAAAACTGTATATTCCTGCAAAAAGTATTATATTAAGCAATAATTTTAACATATTAGCAAAAACTCATCGAAACATTCAGTGTTTGATTTTCAGGAACATTAGAAACTAAGTCTAATTATACCAAAAAAAAAAAAAAAAAAAAAAAAAATCATGTGGTATAAAATTTTGAATAATTCTAACTAAATATTAATGTTAAATGTAGTAATAAAAACTTATTTAACAAGATTATAAGTTTATAGTATAAATTTCAATGGTTTTATGAAATTGTTTAAAATTTAAAGCGATTTAATACCTTAAAAATATTTAATCGATTATAATATGTTTTGAAGCTGTTTTTTTGTAATTATTAAATAAATGATGAAAAATTACCAATGAAGTGAATTATTTGAGTTATAAAATTTAATTATGCTACTTATAATTTAGTTATATATTTATTATTTTGCCTCAAATTTTTATACATTTTGAACAATGATATAATGAAGAAATTTAATTATAGAATTTTGAATGACATTATGTTTGTAGAAAAACAATTTTATAAGAGAAAAAAAGTAGAACGTATCAGATGAATAACAACATATTTGTTTTTATAAGCTACTTTTGTCAGTTGATGAGCTTTTTTCTTTATGCAATCAATGCAGACAATGCATTGTAATTGAAATTATAATAAAAGCTGACGCAAATGGGGTAAAATTAATTATCTAAAACAATAAAATCGAAAACTTCACGTCCATTCGTGAGAATTCTGTTAAGTTTGATTTTTGCTCTTTGTCTTCAATTATTTTAAATAGTCCACCCCTCTCTCTGAAAAAGTGGGTTAAAAGAGAATTTGTAACTCTTTCAAATCCAGATTTTTTTTTTCGATTTTGAAAAGAAAAAAGACTTTTATAATGTACTTTACAACTTTTATAACGTTATTTTTATAATAGTAACTATCCAAATAGATTCACTGAAGTTTAACGAATAGGTCATTGTTTGAAAAATAACGAATGTAATTATTTTGTAATAGTATAACTTTCAATCAGTGTTGAATTCAGACACTTTTCTCCGGGAGGGACTTTCGTAGCTCCGGGGGGGACATTATAGGGTTCTGGGGGGGGGAATTGCAATTTTTGACCATTAAAACCACAAAATCTCAAATTTTCCCGTTGGGAGGGTGGGGCAATTCATTGCTCCAGGCCACTTCCTGAATTTACCTCTGCTTTCAATCAGGGTAACTTTGACGTCAGGATATACGAATAACCTGATAATAATACGCTCAAGAGAGAGAGAGAGAAAAAATAAATCTGCTACATCCCTTGAGTAAACGGCTGTAAAATTTTTGTCAAAATATAGATAGCAACATTAGTGTTAATTTGGAAATTCATTGGAAATAATTCGTCAAGGTTCCACATGGCAGAATGAAGGAAAGTTTCATAAGGGTGGAGAAAGGTTACTCTGATTTAGCGCAAAGTTACCTTGATTGACTCTACTGCTTCATTTATATTCGTTTAACCATGGGCTAAGAAAATTTTTTTGGGAGACGTTTGGGAAATATTTTATTACCACAGGATTCAGCAGACATTGCAACTTTCTAATATTATTATATGTTTTATCACACATGGTTCAGTGAGGAAATTAACGTATATTTTGATTTTAAACAATGAAATGTATGTTTAAAATCAAAGAATCGTCAATGGTACAGAGAGAATTAAGCAAACTTTTATTACTAAGTGCCAGAACATAAATGAATCATAATGAGAAATGCATAAACCTATACTACATGTAGAAAGTAACAAAAGTAATTGTTAGGAGGTATACGTATGTAACTTTGTCAACATTTTGCTAACTTTTGATCCCCGCATAGGACGATATCATACATTATAATTCGTCAATCCTCCCCCCCCCCCTAAAAAAATCTATAAACGAGAATGGTTTAAACATTCACTTCTTTGGTACCGGCGTGTCTCACAGAAATTTTATACTGTTGCATCACTTTAAAAAAAAGTTACCTTCAATTACATATTTTCGAAAATGCTCTAATTAAATAACAGGAATATGATTTTTTTTTGCTACTAGTGCCGAAAACGTATTTTGTAAGCACCTTTTAAAGGTGCATATATGCATTCATTGTCCCTATTGTGTTAAGATAGAAAACATATCGTTTGAAAGCATCTACAAGAATATTTCCGTTTTTGAAAACTATTGTCATATCGAAACTCTTTGTCATCTTTCATTTCCGTTTTGCACCTTAAGCACGCACAGTTCTCAACTGTCATACTGATGAGTTATTTTTTACAACATTTTCCATTAGACCATGACAAGAAAAAAAAAAAAATACTTTAGAAAGTTTAGTTTTGTCAAAACTATTTCCACACTGTCTATTGAGTCATCTTGACTTTTACAATGAGCTTCTCGGTTTATTGGGGACAGGATTCAGAGAGCGTTCATCATTTGCATTGTTCCTTTAGGGTGACGTCCATGAATTGAATTTCGACAGTATTGATTGCATATGCTCCATTGTAAATTAGTGGACCTGAAATGCATGTAAACGCACGTTAGAAAGAAAGTAAAATAACAACTTTGGTAATGCGCGTCACTTATACATAAAATGACTTTTAAGTTGGATTTGCAAATTATTTGTCAAATATCTATTCAAACAAAGCTCTTTTCCTGTCAAAGCAATATTTTGAATGAAGGCTATTAGTTTATAAATATTCATTATGGCCTATTTAATTTTGTAAACAAACACCTTTTCATTTTTCCTTGAAACCACTTCTTTATCTGTTTTTATAAAAGATTATTTAAATCCATATAAAATGAAGTTTTTGTTCCAATTTTAACCTTTCACTGCGCGATTTTTTCTTTAAAAAATATTTGAAATCTATATCGGTCTAATAATGGGAAAAATTGTAAAAATAAAATAAAATAATAATAATAAATAAATTTCAAAATTTCAGCTGAAGTTCGATATTTTATGGTGTGTGCTACATCACACAATTAAGATTTAAAAATATTGTATTGGTATATTTCGCAACTAAATGAGCTTAAAATAATTAATTTTATCTGGTCAACATTCTAAAACTTATTCTACACTCTATAATACTTGCTCTAAAACTTATATTAATATTTTTAAGTATTCAGTAAAAATTATGAAAGTAAATTTTACTTTAATAGCTTGATCTAAATTTCTTCTGTTTCCAAAGAACTAATTCTAATTTTTATGGCTCCGTACTTAAAAAAGTGTAAACGGAACCATTATAAGATCCCACCGTGTCCGTCTGTCACACCCATTTTACTCATAACTATAAAACGTGGAAAGCTCACATTCGGGAGGAGTAATAAAGACTATTGACCCACATATTTACAATATTTAAGAGGGGGTAGAGGGGCTAATTAAGTTACTTGAAGAAGAAAAAATTCTTTGTATATCGTGTGAGGTATATTGCGAAAGTTTTCGCTACGCTGTATTCAAAAATATATATTTTTTAATTTTAGGTATTATATTTTCCGAGATATCGTCAAAAACATAGTGCAAAAATATGTCCCCCCTCCTTATCTAATTCCGAATGTACTGAAACTAAAATTACAAAAAATAAGAAATTATAGATGTTACTTTAAATTTTGCAGGAAAACTTTAGCGATTATTAGAGATTGCACAGTTTTTGAGAAAGACACACTTTTTTGTTACAGACAAATTTCGATTTGTAGTCATTGAGCAAAGCTGTTGAGAAACGTTGGAGGAACCTATCATAGTAGAAGTATAAGAGCATTGTTGATAATGATTTAAAAAGAAAAAAAAAGCATCAGTAATTAGCCGAAATATTAATCCTTAAAGACAGGGACAGTTTGGACATAAATAACTACGGGGGTGGCGTACTCTGCATACCATACCTAGTAGCAGAACAAAAGCAATAAACTTCATACTGTTTGAAACATACTAATTTAATTAGAATTAAACACAGAAATCAGGATTCGTACGCGTAAGAGATTTAAAAAAAATTATCCAATCTAGTATCAGGATGTTTTTAAAATATTATTCGCCATATTTAATGCAAAACGTTCCTTACTCCGGATATAGATGCCACTACTTTATGAAATGTCTGGCATTAAAATGTCTATATATTTTTTAATTCCTTATGCATGCGAATTTTTCATAAATACTATGGGTTTGTGACTAGTTTGCATTGAGTGGGCTCCATTACGACTCTTGTGTATTAAAAAGTTAATTGAAATCTATCTGGAAAAACTTCTGGAATGTCCTTTTTTGCAAGGAATATTATTTGAACAAACAAAACCATCTTTTTTCTTGCTAATAATTTCAATTTATGTTTCGTAAACTGTAGCTAATTACTAAAAAAACGTCGCTCTTAAACCACCAGTTTCTCTGAATTCATATAGTTAAACAAAATATTAATGTAAAACAAAAAAAAAATCCTTTTCCGCATCTGCATATTAACCGTAAGGTGTCATATTTCATACAATATACATTTTTGAACACAATATATACTCTTCATAACAATACATTAGCGAAAGTATCAAGTGAGAAAAAAACAAGATGGAAATTGCACGTGAAGCTTAGCAAATGATGTGCGTTCGTACGATAACGAAGTTTTAAAAATATTTCTCTCATATATCAATCTCATAAAATTGTAAATAGTGAATTACAATTAAAACGGCTCATCAAACAATGTTCTCCCTATACCATTATGTAATTGAATACTTTTGTGTGGCCTTGTAAATCAATAACAAATGTTCTTTGCACCACAAATTATGTAAAATGTATATTATAATATGTACTTTATAGTTGCATATAAATTTTATTAAGTTCGAATGAATGTAACACCATTAAAATGCATTTGAAACATTTCCTCCTTTGACCGTAATGTATCGGAATACTTTTGATTATCCCTGTAATTGATCTATGCATCCGATTTTCATAAAATTTGAAATAACTCGACAAAATTATGTAATAATTATGTATTTTAAATTTCAAACGTATAAAATACATTTGAAACTTTTTCGACATTGACCATAACGTAATTGAATACTTTTGATTGCCCCTGTAATTGATCTATGCATCCGATTTTCATAAAATTTGAAATGAGTTGACCAAATTATGTAATAATTATGTATTTTAAATTTCAAACGATTCGGTTGGGTAGTTTTTACGTTGTTATATGCGGACAGACGGACGGACTGAACGACCCCTATAGGTGCTACGTATTTACATAATTACGAACGCACCTAAAAAGCAGAATCAATTGCATGAAACTGTGTTCCTTCTCGAATCTAAACAACATAAAAAATGTCTTTTTCCTTTTATTCTGCAAATCATGCCTTTTTAAATTAAATATATTTTGTCAGTGCATGATGATATTTATCTGCTATTCATCCGCGATAACTACCTCTATAAATAAAATGCATCTCTGACTAATCATAAACAAAAGCATAAACTTTTTTTTTTTTAATTTTTCCTCTTTTTTGTTCTTTTAATCAGAAATTCTGTTATATTCACTGAACCAATCAAATTACTTGTATTGTGGTCTTGTATGTAATCACTTGTATTGTATTCCTCCTGGGAACACATCTCATCCGGTTTTTCTTGCTATTTTTATTTTTTATGGTATATGTGAGTAGGGACAAATAACTTTTCCGATTTAATTGTAATAGTTTTTTGGTAATGAAGAATTCGCGTGCTTATTGTGATTAAAAATAATTCTTTTGTTTGTGAAATTGATTATTTATTTTTCTTTTGTTTAATGGAAAAATTTGGTGGTAAAGGAAGGCAATATATTTGTTACGCGAAACGTTATTTTATTTTACTTGCTTGTATTTTTTGTTATTAAAATGTTATGTACAATTTTTAATGAGATCTTCAAATCATTATTAAAAAATGGTTATAAATATAGGTCTTTTCCAATTAGCTTTGTTTATCTCGAGTTACAATGAAAATTTCTATAACCCTCTCATCACCAAATTATTATAAAAGTCAAGGAAAAAAATCTTTTTAACTTTTAATATTTGCAGAATATCACTGTAAATACCTCGCAAAAATGTTTTTGTAATTTAATTAAAATTTCGCTTATGGTTGCGCTAATTTTTTTTTGGTTCAAGCCTCATATAAGGCCCAAAACATTACCACGTTTTTAAAGGAATCTGTTATATATAAAATTTTTTTGAAAGCATGCTCATATTAAGGGAAGGTTCAAGAATAATAAAATATTTTATCTCGAAGCAACTGAAAGCAGTCAAAAATTTTGTTCATTTCCCTTCTAAAACAATAAAGCAACAATTGTAAATAATGCTAGAAATTATCTATTGCTGACATCTAAGTGCGATTAATGCAACTATATAAAAGCCTCCCATGCATTCTAAATGATTTAATAATAATACTAAACGAAAAAAAAGGAGAAAAAATCCGTCTGTTTTTCCTTTCAAATATGCATTTCCAAGTAGAAGCTTCATCTGAAGCTCAGGGTTACTAGATTGTTAATGACTTTTCACTTTAAAAAGTTATTTAAAGCGGATTAATTTGTTTAATTATTACATATCACTCCGAAAAATACAATTTTTGAAAAGTTTCTTTTATACTTTATTTTATATCCTTTATTCATTGTTCACAACAAAATAATACTAAAAAGTTTTTTCTTCAGAACACAGGTTGAGGCAATAGCTTCTCCAAAGAAAGGCGTACATTTTGTTGTCTGCAGTTGCACTTGCATTCCTCAATTCTTCATATTGATACACTGTAAAAAAAATACATTATACTTACGGCAATTTTACTGCAATTTTTATGGCAAAAACTGCTGAAAACATTGCTGCCACCAGTTTTTGTCGCAAATTTAACGGATATATATATATATATATATATATTGACAGTTTTTACAGTTACATATTCTATAGGATACACATCTTAACAATTTTTTTCACGTATATAAATGTTAAAAATAAAGAAATTGGTGTGAATGGAGAGACCTAACAGATAACAAAACAAAACAGAATAGCGTTTTGTTTTTTATAGCTTTTTTTTTTCTTTTTTTTTTTTAGCGGAATATGTGTTACATTAAAATGACCTGCAGCCAAAATATACGAAATGCGCAAAAATGAAAGCGTAAGTAATTTATCTTTGTGTTAAGATATCATTTTCAGAGTCCAATATAAATGAAAAATTATTAAGTATATAATTATTTCCTTTTTTCATTGTTTTTGCGATACAGAAAGAATAAAATTAAAATGTTAAAAAATTGAGTCATTTTTTATCAAATTTTATGTGCAAAATATGAATTTAAATTTTTTTCGCTTTTTAATCTTTTTTTAGGTATTAGTTTGTTAATATTATTCATAACTAAATTTTTAAAATATATGTAAATAAACTCTGGTGCTTGAAGAGGTTAAATACATTTTTTTTATATTATGCACTTGATCATTCTGATATTATACAAATTATAGTTTTTCTTCCGAACTTGTGAAAATTGTCGACTCAAGACGCTGATTTACATTGCCAATGCTCAATCTGATTACCTGAGCTACTTTCCAGACTATCATCATTATCTGCGGCATTCTTTGTTGTCTACGTAATAGATCTCATACTATTATCGAAAAAGTTATCTGAGAGCATTGTGTTGGCATGTTATTGCCCAGATAGCTTAATAAACCGACCGTTGCAGGAGCAGAGCTTCTTCCAAATACAGAGGTTTTGGATTTGAATTCCAAATTGGAAATTATTTTCATATAAAAATAAAAGGTCTATAATTATCTGAGAGCATTGTGTTGGCATGTTATTGTCCAGATAGCTTAATAAACCGACCGTTGCAGCAGCAGAGCTTCTTCCAAATACAGAGGTTTTGGATTTGAATTCCAAATTGGAAATTATTTTCATATAAAAAATAAAAGGTCTATTATTAATATACATTCAGTGAATTATTTTTTATTTCGGTTTTTAATATTAATTAAATATATTATGGACATATACAACAAACTTTCATTAATTGCTATTGCCCGATAACCTCTTTAAAAATAAGTTTTTCTAGTTAATCTCGTAAAATCGTAACGTTTTCTTCCCTATTTCCTTTTCCCCTTGTTTTGTTTTAATCAAGAATTCTATTTGATTCACTGAAGTAATCAAGTAATTCGTATTGGGTTTTTGTTTAGGTCTATCTTACCGCTTGGGAATTTAATTCGTCCATTCCCGTCGAATTTTTATTTTTTTTACAATATGTGAGCAGTACGGGAAAATAGCTTCTTCGATTTTTATTATCATAGTCGCTTTCGTAATGAGTATTTCGCATGCTTTTGGTGATTAAAAATAACTCTTTTTCTTGCTGGTCTGATCAATTTTTGTTTGTTTAGTGAAAAATAATAATAATGGTGGGGAAAATAAATACTATAAATTTGTTGCTATCCGATGCTCTGGAGATTTCCTATTTTATTTTTAAAATTTTGCGCAAATGTTCATAATGTATTATTTTTAATAAGAGGCAAATTTTTTAAAAAATTTTTTTAAGTTATTTATGAAGACACTTATTTTGCAATTAAGTTTGTATGACTAGAGGCAGTAAAATTCTATTTTGCTATGGATTTTGCTATGTATTGTTTAAATTCTAATGATAACGCATATTTTTTTTTGAGATTGGTGCATCATTAATTATTATTTAGTACATTTAAAAATTCAATTTTAAATCGGTAATTTTTATCATATATTAAAACGTTTGACGATTTTAATGTATTTTTAAAAAAATTATCAGTGATAAATAATTGAAATTTTATTGGATATTTTTCTGACAATGACTAATTTTATCTATTCAAAGGTAACAAATTATCTCCCCATCCTTCCTGAATTAATAATTTTTTTAGGAAAATTTCGATACGTTTTGGCTTAATGTAATTATTGTATAAATACTATTCATATATTTATGGTTTAAATGTGCAAGTTCTTTTCTATTATAGCACAATTTATGCATAATATTTATTATTTTTTAAATATCGGAATAGAAACAGAATATAGAGATTACATGAAATATATTACATACATTTATTATAAATATGGTTTATATATTTATTTAGCCATTGAAGTTTTTATTATAGTATGTTAAAACAGTTTGAGAGCAGTTTAAATTTTAGAACTTTTAATATTAGACTCATTTTTGCATTGCTGGCACTTGTTTTAGTATGACTCAAACTAGGTGGGTGTGGTAATCCCAAGTCTTTGTTTATCTCATGCATGTTAATATTAAAAATTCGCTATCACAGTGCCATAATTAAAGACTATCTATGTCTATCGTGCGGATTCTAAATGTATGCAATTTCGTGCATTGGCTCTTAAAATAGGACTGTTGCGAATATCTAGAAAAATGCATCATAAATTTACACCAATACCTAATCAGCAACAAATTTTGTCAACATCTGTCTGAATCTTAAGTTCAATAAAAAGTTGTACATTAGTTCTTGAGATAGATTTATTGCGAAAATCGCAAAAAAAAAAAAAAATGCATCATAGCAGTGCAACCTCTTGAGCGATTGACACAAAAATATAAAAGGACCATTCATGTCATGGATTAGCTAAATATAAAGTTTGATGAAAATCCCCGCTTTACTTTCTGAGATAGAGCTATTGCGGAAATATTGAAAAGTGCTGCAGAGCAGCACCACCTATTCGACGATATACGCTAAGAGGTAAATAGCATCAATTCATAACAAAGATAAACCGAATCTGAAATTTGATAGAAATCCATGTAATATAGTTCTTGAAATTGAGTTATTGCAGAAATCGTAAAAAATGCAACAAATCAGCGCCTGCTGTAGAGCGATTTACAGCAAAAATTAATCGGCATCAATTTATATCAGGGACTATCTGAATATCTGTTTTTTTTCAAATTCCATGCATTTGTTCGTGAAATAGAGCGCCCACAAAATTTATGATGCATACAGATAGTCACAAAATCGCAGACAGATATTTTGTAAAAACATGATTTCGGAATCTCTGACCCCTAAAACGTATAAATCCGTCAGAAACTGGAATTAGAAAATTTTCACGAATTCAATACTTTTTTTTTTTTTAACGATAGAAGAAAATAAAAATACTGGGCATAATGAGCTGTAATTTTCGATTCGCATATTTGAAACTTCTAGAAATCCATTTCTGATAAAAATTTCAGGTTCATATTGCTTTCGAAATAGTGTACTTATTAAAAAATAAATTATTTTCTCTAACCCCATCTAATTTTTGTAGTTCAGTTTGGAATGAATGTTGCTGATTTCAGTTACATTTCAATTTTTACTACAAATAAATAAATAAATATGTGTGCAAGCATTCTTGATAAATCTATATTATGTGGGTAAAAAAAATAAATTCATTAGATATTGAGAAAATTTTAAATTTTTACAAATTATTACACATTTGCAAATGCAATTGATTTAATATCTTTTAGCTGTACGCAAGTTCTTTGTGGGGATCCTCGTCGCGTACAAATAATGTGGATTTCCAGATTTATTTAACAAACTGAATTTTACAAATTTACTATGAAATATACTTGTTTTTAATGTTTAATTTCTTAAATATTCCCATTCGTAATATATATTCCAATATTATATCCCAATTTATTGCCCTTTTTAAAAGTAAACTGTTGCATTAAAAAAATCTCTGATATATACAATTTTTTTAAATGTATTTTAAAAAGTTTAATAAAATAATCTTTCATTCCTTTTTTATGTTTTTCATGTCTTGAAAATCTACTGATAAAATCCTATGTATTTTTAGTTCTTCTCCCCAATAAATATAATAAAATAAAGCTTATGAAGAAACTTTGCACGTATATCTAATTTCTTTTACAATAAAAACATATTGAAGAACAAATAATTGTTTTATTTACTTATCAAAAATACAAAGAAAATTAAAGTACCACTATTAAAAAGGATATTGCATTGTATAATAAGAAATATTTATGGGTATTAAAGTACCCATTTTTTATTCAACATATTTGTTCACGTATCCCAAGAGAAAATCGTACAAAACTAGATTTTTCTCCTATAGTACTATTTTTTAAAATAACAATTAAATTTCCATATTACTTTGCCGACTATCATTCACTTATGTTACGTAAGCGTAATATTAACCTATTAGTGCCTAGCGTCCCATTTTTGGGACAGTTTAAAAAAATTCAAGTAAGCGCATTTCACACCAGTAAAAAAAAAGTATAAATAAATACGTTCTTTCTCGAGACAAAGTCCTCGATAAATTAAGATAAAAGTTTTTCTTGCTTTAAAAGTGGAGGGAAAATGCAAATTTTGAATTTTAACGACGAAAATAATCCAAGCACTAATGGGTTAAAGTGATGTATTGAACCTTTAATGCAAGTGTATTAAAGCTAATGTTTTCAAATTTTGAAAATAATTTTGTAAAGTCTCTGATGTATTCATATTTCTTTAAACACAAATTTAATGTCCAAATAAAATGAATTGTTGAATTTTAAGAATTTTTATGTTCTTTGATTATGGGTGGATAATTTAGTTTAATGAGATACAGAATATTATAAATTTTATTAGTTAAAAGTTACCTTGCAAAGAATAATGTATGATATTACGTGAACGAAATACATATAGTTATTTCATAAAAATAAATAGAAAAGTTTATTTTACGCTTATAACTGGGAAAGTCAATTATAAAAAACAATTATAAGTTTCAAGAATGACAAGAAATAACTAAAACAACTAAGAGAATATATGATTTATATAGAAAACGTTTACGAAAATTATCTTGGGTAATTTCTTTTGTGGTAAAAACAGTTTTTTTTTTTTTTTTTTTTGCATTTACGTTGTTGAAAAATACCAGCATAATTTATTTATTTATTCCTTATGATGGTGAGCGAAGTGAATTCCCTACACTGTAAAAAAAAGGAGTATTATTACATTTAATTTAGGTTTGTAAAATAATGAATGGAGTTTACATAAACCCTTCTGGTGGTTTCTTTTTTCAACACAATTTTAAGTGGTTCAATATATTAAAAATTATGTAATTCTACACTTTTAAAGAAGTTGTGGAAACTTTACATGAAATTAAGAGTGAAACTTGTAAACAACATATCAGGTCGCCATTTTGAAATTCCTTTAAATTAGCGAAGTTTCATCAGAATTTTCCATGATTTCCGCTATGTTCTAAATAATGATTAAAGATTAATCTGTTAACATATTTCCTGTAGCGAGTTCCCTGATTCTGAAGGTGTTTATTTTAATTTCCTAATTTATTTAGTTGTGTCAAACAGACGCTAAATTTACAAAAAAAAAAAAAAAAAAAAAAAAAAAAAAAACAGATTTGGTATATGCTATGTAAATTCCGTATGTACTGACCGAATGTTTTATTTTTCGATGAAAGAACATATGCAACGTAAACAATGTGATTATTTTTTTCCAGATTAAAAATGTAAAACTTTAAATGTTCGTATGTACTTTTTAAAATTAGACTATGCTTTTAACACGGTTCTGGCAATTTAAGAATAATGAAGACATGGTTGAGTTTAAGGAGAGGTATACATTTCGTATAATTGTTGAAGTCAATTCTTTTTATACAACTTTGATAGCAGGCATAGTTAAGCAATTTATAATATGTGTTAAATTGTACAATTCTAATGTAATTTTATATCATATGTAGCTTATCTTATACTATAATGCGAGCAAAAATTGTGTGTGTGTGTGTGTGTGGGTAAATTTTATCTCAAAAACGGCTCTAACGATTTTCGCAAAAATTTGGATTTTACCATTTTCGGGCACGAGAAGACCATTGGGCTAGGTCACATGTTCGAGAAAATTCGATTATTGGGTCGTTTTGGGTCATAATGGGTCAAAATCAAGCTATTTATATCTAGAGAACGGCTGGATCGATTTTAAGGAAATTTTCTACCCAATCGTTTTTTGGCACAACAAAACTATTGCGCTGGGTCACATATTCGAAAAATTTCGATTAGTGGGTCAATTTTGGGTCATTATGGGTCAAGCCATTTTTATCTAAAAAACGGCTCTAACGATTTTGACCAAATTTTATATTGTATCGTTTTGGATTACAAGAAGACCATTGGGTTAGGTAACATGTTCGAGAAAATTCGGTAAGTGGGTCATTTTTGGGGTCATTGTGGGTCATGCTATTTTTATCTAGCGATTTTCTCACGCAATTTTGACTAAAAATTGCATTCTATGGTTTTCGGGCACGAGAAAAACATTGGGCTAGGTTACATATTCGAGAAAAAATTTCAATGGGTCATATTGGGTCATTAAGAGTCTGGGTCAAGCTATTTATATTTAAAGAACGGCGTGATGGATTATAACGAAATTTTGTATGTAACAGTTTTTTGACATGAGAAAACTAATGGGCTAAATCACATGTTTGAGAGATTTCGACTATGAGGGTCATTTGTGGGTCATGATGGGTCATAATGGGTCATGGTCAACCTATATCTAAAGAACAGGTGATCGATTTTAACGAAATTTTGTATGCAACATTTTTTTGGCACGATAAAATCATTGGACTAGGTTACATGTTCGAAAAATCTCGATTAATGGGTCATTTTGGGTCATTAAGAGTCTGGGTCAAGCTATTTATATTTAAAGAACGGCGTGATGGATTATAACGAAATTTTGTATGTGACAGTTTTTTGACATCGGAAAACTAATGGGCTAAATCACATGTTTGAGAGATTTCGACTATGAGGGTCATTTGTGGGTCATGATGGGTCATAATGGGTCATGGTCAAACTATATTTAAAGAACAGGTGGATCGATTTTAATGAAATTTTGTATGCAACATTTTTTTGGCACGATAAAATCATTGGACTGGGTTACATGTTCGAAAAATTTCGATTAATGGGTCATTTTGGATCATAAAGGGTCTGGGTCAAGCTATGTATAATTAAAGAACGGCAGGATCAATTTTAACGAAATTCTGTATGTAACAATTTTTAGAAAAGAGAAAACTAATGGACTAAGTCACATATTCGAGAGCTTTCGATTATAAGGGTCATTTGTGGGTCTTAATGGGTCAAGGTCAAGCTATATCTAAAGAATGGGTGGGTCGATTTTAACGAAATTTTGTATACAACATATTTTTGGCATGAGAAAATCATTGGGGTAGGTCACATGTTCGAGAAATTTCGATTGGTGGGCCACTTTTGGGTCATTCTAATTTTATCTTTACAACGTTTCGCGCAATTTTGATTAAATTTTGTATTTTATCGTTTTCGGTCACAAGAAAATCATTGGGTTAGGACAGATTTTTGTGAAAATTCGATCAATGGGTCATTTTGGATTATAAGGGGTCAGGGTCAAACCAACTATATCTAAAAAACAGCTCAATCGATTTTATCTAAATTTTGTATCTAATGTTTTTCGGCATGCTAAAACTAAAGAGCTAGGCCACAAGTTTAAGAGATTTCGATTATAAGGGTCATTTGTTGGTCATGATGGGTCATGCTAATTTTATATAGAAAATGGTACTCACCATTTTGACTATACTTTGTATTATATCGTTTTTGAGCAAGAGAAAACCATTTGGCTTGGACACATGCTCGCGAAAATTCTATTAGTGGGTCATTTTGGGTCTTAATGAGCTAGGGTCATTCTAATTATATACAATAACGACTCAATCAATTTTACCTAAATTTTGAAACAAAACTTTTTTTGTCACGAGAAGACTATTGGGCTGAGTCGCATGTTAAACAAAATTATATTAGTGGGTCATTTCGCTTCATTGCTGAATGCTGCCAAGCTAATTTTACCTAAAAAATGGCTTGAACGATTTTGATTCAATTTTATATTCTACTGTTTTTGATTACCTGAAGACGATTGAGCTATGTCACATGCTTGATCAAATTTGATTAGTGGCTCATTTTGGGTAATACGGGTCAGGGTCACGAGAATATGGCAAAAGCCAATAACTTGGTGATATTTGACAAAATATTGGCGACATATGGCCAAAAAATAGACTATAAAAATTACGAAAACCAAAACACGTATTTGGAGCCAAATGAAAGAATGCCTCCAAATTTGGCTATATCTAGCAAAATATATTGTCTTTCAGAATGTAAAGAATTTTTTTATACATTCTTAAGAGGATTCGAGATGCATGGTTAAACCAATCAGAGTCGAGCTAAAAAAGTGATTTAGATCAATGTCCTTTCGTTGTAAAATTTAAAATAAAATAAAATTTATAAATATGCGCATAAAAACATAGTTTTCTTATTGATTGTTTTTCTAAATAATACTATTATAAACATGTTTTACAGTAATAATACAGAGTTAATGATACAGTGAAAATACTATATCGAGTTGAACACAAAGTTAATTTTGACCGAGCTAAGCTCGGTCTCCCCTGCTAGTATTTGTTAAACACCGAAGTAAATTTATGGTTTTAGTTATAAGTAATTATGATTTTTGTTACAAAATTATTTTAAAATGTGTGATCACGTTTTTCCGTTCTCCAACAAAAAATACTTTCACCAAGAATTCATTATTAGATGTTATTTTAGTTTACTGAGTGTATTATTAACAATGTGAGTAATTTTCATAAATTTTATTTTATTCTTTAAATGATATTGAAAAAATGAAAGCGTTTGTCATACTCTTATTCTTGTTTTTATATTAATAAAATGTACTTAAAAACATAAAGGGCGCTCATTTGATTACATTTAATGGGAAAATTCAGTTATTCCATGCGGGGGCGGGAGAGATGTTCATTACCTAAGTATCTTTTAGATGCATCCAAAAATGTTTAATTTTAATGCTAAACATGTATAATGAATTTGACTATACCAAAATTTAAAGGTTTTCTAATTTCACCCCCCCCCCCTTCTATACGGTACTTAAGAAAAAGATATTTTTAAGCTTGTAAACAAGTAAGAAATTTCGTTATTACCAATGATTATGTAAAGTGTACGTTATATAAAAAAAATTATCTCAATTAAAAAAAACTTTAGCACAACCTCTTTGCGTGAAACTATTTATTTTAATTTACGGCTGTATTTAGATTAATTTTTTTTCAAATAATTTTTCATTTTAATGTTAAAGTACATCAAACAAGCGGTAGTGTGGTATATCTTGGAGTTAATAATTACTGATAGAATCATGATATTAAATGAATAAAATATATTTTCATATTCAACCAAAATATCTCAATAACTGTTAAATTTAACTAAGGAAATAAATATTTTCGGGCTTCGTAGAAATAAAATATGATCTATACATTCTGAGAATATTATTTTCTTATCGCATGATTAAAAAGAAAAAAAAAGCAATTTTTTTTTTTTTTTTTTTAGTTGAGTATATTTTTTCACTATAAGGTTTCATTTCTGTAAAGGATAATGAAACTTGCGGATTTCTTGCAATCAATAAAAATCATTGTGTCGGTAAAAATGAATAAAGTCATGAATGATTAAGTGCGTAAAATATTATCGCTGTATCAAAATTTCTCATTTTTTAAGAAATTTATTTAAATAAGGAAAGAAACCTATATATCTGCATTTTGCGAAGACGAAATATTTTAAACATTGAAAATATCTGCAAAATTTATACATCATACCGTAGAAGAACATAAAACCTTCTCGTATTCAAAATGTATGGTAGTTGAGAGAAAGATGTACATTTTAATGAAATATTTTATTAAGATTGATTGGAAATGACCATATTTCGGTGCTCATTCCTTTTAATCATATAATATTTTCACGATTTCTTTTATGAAATTTTTAAAATACCTTTTTTTTGTAAAAATTACAGCAAATTTTTAATGAATTAAAATTTGTGAAAATTGAATTATTTACATTTAAATTTAAAAGTATTTTTTAGTGTTAAGAATTCAAATACACAATTTATCTTTATTAAGTGAAATTATTTACGCAGACGATACTTACGCATTTGAAAAGAATTATATTGTGATATTTTTTGTTTTTGTAAAGTGGCAACAAAAATATTATAAACATATAAAATTAATTGTTAGTTAAAAAAATATTTAGTTATTTGGCTGAATTTAAATTTTTAAAATTAAAGTGAACCACATAATATAACGTTTTTGCTTAATAAAGATGCAAAAATAGTATAAAACATTATTATTTTCAAATATTTATCTTATGAAATAATGCTTTCGTGAATTCAAACAAAGCATAGGTTTTGCTAATTATTATTATTACTGCGTGTGCGGAAAAATTCTATTTCCAGGTAGTAGAATTAATTATTTTATATCAAAAACAAGAAAAATTATTTTCTTGAGGCTCGTTTCTTTTCTCAAGATATACATTTCCGAAAACAGTGAAAGTTGTTACTTTTTTACTTATTTTTTTCATTTTAATGACACACGTGTTCTTTAAAAACTTCCTTTGCAAAGTGTAACGTAAAATATTACGTGAACAAAATACAGATGACTCTTTCATAAAAATAACTAGAACGATTTCTTTTGCGGTCATTTTTTCGCCTACCTAATTTTTTTTCAAATCCTCAGGTATTATTTTTATGTTTCCAGTGGTTGTTTTAATCCCATACCATTCTCTATTTCCCATCCATTGCTATTGGTCTTTATTTTTGGAGATGCCTCAGTGTTACAGTTTCTATTTTTTTTTTTCCTGTTACAAATGATTTGACAAAATTATGGTGGCATCGGTAGTGCCCCCGAGCATTGTTCAAATACAATGAGTGGATGCAATTTTTTTCCGCCTTGATGATTTTTCGATGCTTAGCTTTGCCAGCGCTAGGTAAGTTTTTATTATAGGTTTTATGGGTTTGTCTTTTTTCCGACTATCATTGTTTTTGTTATTTATGAAAAATGATCAGCAATTTCTTTTTTTATGGTCATATTTTAAAATATTTTTGTTTTGTGACTTATTTTTAACTCATTGTTTATACATTTTCATTAAAAAGTAAGGATAGGTCAAAACAGGATTTTAAGGCCGAAATCGAAACAAAAATTCGGTGATCTTGATATTCTCAACCGAAAACAAAAACGAAAAATGACAAAGGTTTATTTTTTTTTAATTACTTGCATTACTTTTTTTAAATACATGCGTAAATATATATAATTATTTCTGCCGAAAACAGAAACGAAAAAGTCCAAACATTTTTTTTAAATTACTGAATACATACATAAATATACTTAAATATTAATTAATTATATATGTATTAAAAAATACATAATTATTAATTGTATGAATTTATAAAATATACAGAATTATTAATTAATTATATATGTGCTCCAAGTTGGCTGTCTCTTCGTCAGAACTAAAACTTTGTATTTTAATATAAAATATAACGTAATTAATTCATCAACGACACAGAAAATTTTTCTAATTATACGAATTTCATTTAATTAAAAAATAATTTAGCTTTAGGTGTACACACTTTGATTTATCTTTTATAATGATTTTTGTAAATGATCGTCTGTTATATTAGAACTTTCTCAAAAAGTATTCGAAATACATCTACCGTTTCAAACTAAAAATTTCCTATTAGTATTTAGTCTGCAAATTTAATGCGCACGTGAAAAAGTTTAGTCATATACAGGGATGTAATGGAGGGTATACGGGAGTATACGCCGTATACCTTTTCAATTTTTAAAAGGAATACCGTATGCCCATACTGTCGTATATCTATAGTATACACACTCTAGCGTATACTCTCTGCCTTGAGCGTAAACCCTCTGCTTAGAGCCCTTATCTTTTGTTATTTATATGACTACATCCCTGGTCATATATGTATTGCCTGCTTTGTAATTTGCAACCATGTTTTGAGTCAAACATGAATGATAACTTTAAACAATGAAGTTCATAGATATAAAAAATCTTATCTGAGCCGATACATTATATCGATGAGTCATGTTGAAAATTTTCAAAGAAAGAAGCGAAAGTTTAGGAATACATAGTTTCAGTCTGGCAGAATTTTGAATAGCATTTTCAAAACTCAGATTTTGAACCCAAAATGAATACGAAACCGAATTTTCGGTTGATGGTCATTCAAAAGTAATTAATTAGAAACACAAAGAGATTATATTTATTATATTTTTAATCAGTAAATCAAAACAGCCTATTTAAATATCAATACAAAGTACTATGAAAATATCCAATTTATGCTAAAAATTTCTAAAAGTTTAAAAAAATACACTTTAAAGGTATATAAAATATTTATTGAGATTGACACGTGTTTTATCGCTCAAACGGTGACCTGCTCAAGATCTTTGTTCATACAAATATTTTCGGGGAAAAAAAGACAATTTTTCGAAAAAACAAGAAAGAGCAATTTCCACGATAGTTCTATCTCAAGAAATAATGCACGGATTTTCATCAAACTTCAGATTCCGTTAATACTTAATATGACTTAGTATTGTTTACATTTTGATGTAAATTTCCCAACAGGTAGCACTGCTATGCCACATTTTTCACGATTTCCGCAATAGCTCTATCTCAAGAACTAATGCATGAATTTTCATCAAATTTCGGATTCAGTTAGATGGTGACACAAGCTGTTGCAAAAGATTAGATTTCAATGTAAATCTCCAAACAAGTGCATTGTTGGTGCATTTTGCATGATTTAAGGTATTATAGCCATAGTCATATCTGAATAATTAATATGCGGTAATTCGTATAATTAGAATCCCCTTGATGGGCATAGATTGCCATTTAATTTTGGCGCTGTGATGGCGAATTTTGAAGTCTTAAGTGTGTATTCCAATCCAAACTTATTATTTTGTGATTTATTTTTAAATTCATTTTTGTTTTGAAACGCGTCAAATTTTTAAACTCTCTTATTTAGAAACTACGCAATGTGCCGTACTTATTGATTTTTAGCTCACAGGCTATCATAGCCCGAGAGCTTATGTGCCCGTCCGTTCTGTATGTATGTGCGTATGTGCGTAACGCGATAACTCATGATAAAAATATCGGATCCACTTGAAATTTTGTATGTAGGTATATCCTGACAAGGCACTTCCCTGATTAGTTTTTGGAGTTCATTCGATATGTATAAGAGGGGGAACGGGGGGCTCATGCCCCCCGTTAGTTGATATAAATGGGATTTTCATGCAGAATTAAGTTTTCGTTCAAAATTTAGATTAGAATCATTCTGATGAGGCGATTCCGTGACTGTTATTAGGTGTTCATTGAATAAGTATAAATAGGGGGACAGGGGTTCTAATGCCCCGCCCCCCTTAATTTATAGAAATGGGATTTTCATGCAGAATTAAGTTTTCGTTCAAAATTTAGATTAGGATCATTCTGATGAGGCGATTCCGTGACCGTTATTAGGTGTTCATTGAATAAGTATAAATAGGGGGAACAGGGGTTCTAATGCCCCCCCCCCCCCCGTTAGTTGATATAAATGGGATTTTCATGCAGAATTAAGTTTTCGTTTAAAATTTAGATTAGGATCATTCTGATAAGGCGATTCCGTGACTGTTATTAGGTGTTCATTGAATAAGTATAAATAGGGGGAACAGGGGCTCTAATCCCCCCCCCCCCCCGTTAGTTGATATAAATGGGATTTTCATGTAGAATTAAGTTTTCGTTCAAAATTTAGATTAGGATCATTCTGATGAGACGATTCCGTGACTGTTATTAGGTTTTCATTGAATAAGTATAAATAGGGGGAACAGGGGCTCTAATGCCCCCCCCCCCCCGTTAGTTGATATAAATGGGATTTTCATGCAGAATTAAGTTTTCGTTCAAAATTTAGATTAGGATCATTCTGATGAGACGATTCCGTGACTGTTATTAGGTGTTCATTGAATAAGTATAAATAGGGGGAACAGGGGTTCTAATCCCCCCCCCCCGTTAGTTGATATAAATGGGATTTTCATGCAGAATTAAGTTTTCGTTCAAAATTTAGATTAGGATCATTCTGATGAGACGATTCCGTGACTGTTATTAGGTGTTCATTGAATAAGTATAAATAGGGGGAACAGGGGTTCTAATCCCCCCCCCCCCGTTAGTTGATATAAATGGGATTTTCATGCAGAATTAAGTTTTCGTTCAAAATTTAGATTAGGATCATTCAGATGAGGCGATTCAGTGACTGTTATTAGGTGTTCATTGTATAAGTATAAATAGGGGGAACAGGGGTTCTAATGCCCCCCCCCCTTAATTTATATAAATGGGTTTTTCAAGCAGAATTTTCAGATTTCGTTCAAATCTCTGAATAGTTTTGGAAGTTTAATGGTTAAGTATAAAAGAGGGGGATAACTCCTTTTAAATTATATAAATGCTAAATGGGTTTTTATTAAGAATTATCTAATTTGCTCTGAATTTTGGATATAGATTTTTTATATGATAAAGCATGTCTTTGATAGTATAGGAGGTTCAATGATTAAGTATAAAAAAAGAGGAAAGAAGAGAGCTGTTTCCCTTTCTTAATTTTTTAACGGAATTAACCCTTGAAAATATAAGGCTTTAATGTACAATTAGTATTTGTAGCCTGTGAGCTCAATGCCATCAGTTTAACTGGGCAGTATTCTTTATTTTATATATAAATGCTAATAACATTACCAAAAAAAAAAAAAAAAAAAAAATGCTGCCAAAGTTGACGTTTTGAACAGAATTTTGCAAAGGGAGATATCTGGGAGCGAAAAAAAGGGTCATACTGAGAAAATAATTGCTTATAAATCAAATTCTAATGAATTGAGTGAGAAATGAGATCACACGGTATCTTATATATCTCTTCAAAATTCATCACAGCAAGTTTCATGTTTTTACTCTCAAATATGAGTTTAAAAATGTATCGGAAAATTTCCAGCTGATGAGGGTGGAAAAATACTTTTTCGAATACATCCTTAACATGCATGAGATAGAAGGAAGTTTTGTGATTGCGACTTCGGACTAGTTTATATCGCGAATAATCAGAACTCGCTAATGTTAAATCAGCAAATGTTAAGAAATTACTGTATATGTTTATTTTAACAAAAATACTTTGAAATAGTCAAATAAAGTAACATACTTTTTTTGTGTATTTTATATGTACTAGAGCCATTTTAATTCATAAGATGTTCTTGAAAAGTGCTTGAAATTAATTTTGTTCTCACATATATCATTCTTTCGAAGTCTTTCGAAATTAAAATTTTTAACTTTATTTATTCACTTTAGACATCATAGTTAAAAATTTTAAACTATTTGCTTTTGCATTTTGCATTTTATGAATTTTTAAATTTACATGTATTTTATTTTGACAAAATAACTTTATTTCGGCATCCAGAAAGTCACTGTCAACGATTTTTTTACTTTTCTCTGAAAATACTTTAAACTATATGCTGGTACAAAATAAAATAACTTTAATGTGTCAAATAAGTTATTACATCCTTAAGGTAAGTTAAAAGTTTGAAAGGTTGGCAGATAAATTTCCAGGCTTTTTAAAAATATTCTTTAAATTCTAATTAATCTTCAGATAATCTTATTTTCTTTTAGGGTTGCGAATTTTCTTGCCGCTAGCTTTGAAGTTTTGGAAACATTTTAAATTGCATGATGTTTTATTAGCGGTAAACTTGCTGAAAAGTTTTCTAGATAAAACAGTTTAATTTTAGATTAAATTAAATAACATTTAAATGTGACGGATTTTTTTCAAATTCTGTAATTAGATGGAAAATGGTTCAAGAGGCTGAATTGAATTTTTTCTTTTGCTTTTCCCTTAGGGGTATTATAAGTTAATAAGAAACAAATAGCTTGCAGTATCAGAGCATTTGTTGCGAAATTTATTGATCAGACCGTCGCCACCTTCAATATGTTAGCGATGCTCACTTATTTATTTGCATTATGTAAGAGATTTTAAGGCAAAATATCTTCGAAATTAAATTTAAATAAAATATAGATATTACTAGGATTTTACCTTATCGGGTCTGGTGTACATTGAACATGTCTTTTAATGGAGTATATTATTTTGTTTTAAGAAACACTTTTGCTGCTGTTTACATGTAAAATCCACTCATTAGTTTTTGAGATAGAGCTGATGAAAAATCTAAAAAAAAAATCTGCAAAACAGCGCTACCTGTTCGGTAATGTACACCAAAAATTAATCATGATCAATTTTTTATTAGCTGCTAACTAAATCTGATGTTTGATGAAAATCCGCTCATTAGTTTCTGAGATGGAGCTGTTGGAAAACTTAAAAAAATCTGCATAAAAGCGCCATCTGTTGGGTGATGTACACCAAATACTAATCAAGATCAATTTTTTATCTGCTATTAGATGAATCTGAAGTTTGATGAAAATCCCTGCATTAGTTGTTGAGTTACTTTTATTGCAAAATCGTGAAGAATATAGCATAGCAGAGCCATCTGTTGGGCGATTCACACCAAAAGCTAAACATAACAAATCTACATCAGCGACTAACTGATTCTGAAGTTTTAGAAAATTTCGTGCATTAGTTCTTGAAATAGAGCTATTGTGATAATCAAGAATAATGGACCATGGCATCGCCACTTGTTGAGCGATTTGCACCAAAAAGTAATCAGCACCATGTTATATCAAAAACGAAATATAAAGTTCTGTGAAAATCCATGTATTAGTTCTTGAGATAAGGCTATTGTAGTTATTTTAAATAATGCAGCAGCGCCACTATTGAGCGATATACACCAAAAACTAATCAGATCTAATTTCTATCAAGGTCTAACAGAATCTATAGTTTTGTGAAATTCCGTGCATTAATTCTTGAGATAGAACGCCCAAAATTTTTTTGTCACATACAGACAGACAGACATATAGACACACAAACTAAAAACGTTTTTTTCATGTTCTCTGACCCCTAAAACGCGTAAATCCGTCGAAAATCTGATTTCGGAATTTTTCACAAATCCAATACTTTCTTCTTGTAAAGATAGAAGAAAATAAAAAATTGCGTAAAAGATACTGTTTTTGAACGACTTAAGGAATTGTTTTAGGCCACCATTCCCTAATAGCAATAAATTTTGTATTTGTGTATTTTTACTTAAGGGTACATTTTTTACTTCTTAACTACTCTGCTCAATAAGCACAAAAAGTTTTGACACATAAACAAATTTATTTTTTTAACGGAATGATACAAAATTGGACGGTCTGGCTATGGAAGCACTTTCGAATCGAACTCAGTTTTCCATTTTATGATAATTAAGGGGGCTCAGGGGTTGATCGATACGGAAAAACATGTAAACAGAGCTCTTGCTTCGAGTCCTTATAAAAACAGAAGTATTCAGTGCAATTAATTTAAACTTTCTGATATTTTAAAGGTATGTTTGTAGTCTTATAAAATTATAAAATGAAGTACTTCAATATAATATAATAAGAAATATAGCAAAACTTGTGTAACACAATAAACGGAAAAAAAATTGTGTTATATCACCAACACCAAAATATCTTAACGTTGAATTGACTTAAGAAGGTAATTTTTGCTTTATAATGATCAGGAAACTTCACTCTATAGAATGAATTAAGGATATAATAATCACTCGAAAAAAAAACATTATTAAAAAAACTCTCAAACTTAAAAAATTAAAAAACCTCTAAAAAAAATACAACTTTTTTTTCATTAAAAATATTAAAAATATTAAACTATCTAAACTATATTAATTCATATTCTATAGATAATGCTGTTATATGCATGCAAAACAAAAATTAAGCCATTCCATCGAATAGTTTTTTTCAAAATCTTGGTGTTAGTCGTCAAAAATCAAGTTTTGAGAAAACGCGACTTAAAGTTGAAATTATATGGGTGCGACTATGAAAGTGTTGATACATAAATGCTTATAACTCCGTTAAAAATGCAAATATTTTTATGCAGTTTTTTGCATTGGATTAAGGTTTAATTGAATAACCAAACTAGATCATAAAAAAAATCGATTTTTTGAAAAGTTTTCAACCTCTGAGCCCCCTTAAATTACCTACCGAGTTATAAGCTATTTTAATCACGTGATCACATGATTTTCTACCGTTCGTGGACAAGTTTTTCTACTTTCGTCGAAAAATGCGGCTCAAAACATCCTTTCTGACAGCTTGTTCTGAAATATCTATCGCGTTTGCACAAAAACAGAAAAGTGAGTGTGATTCGATAGTTTCTGAGCAACAAACACCTGCTAGTTTCATGCATTTGCGAAGAAAAATGAATTAAAACTTATGTCACAAATTTGCCCTTTTTGATTTAAGAACACCCTTAAGAGCGTACACTAGTCACACGGTAAAAGCTGAACGCTAATGTAAAGTCTATGGGGGCGTTCTTTTCAAATACCTCGTTCAAATTTTAATATTTTTACATGATTTTTTTTTGCATAGGATAGTTGAGGACGATCCACAACCGGCCTAGTTATTACTTTTTCGATTTTGGTTATATATTTTTTATATTATGATAGTTTCAGTTTCAGAACCGGTTTAAACCGGTTTTGAAAATTAAAGTAATTTTTTTAAAAAAATCTAAAACAAAAATTGAAAAAATAAAAACTAGGCCGGTTGTGGATCGTCCTCAACTATCCTATGCAAAAAAAAAAAAAAAAAAAAAAAAAAAAAAAAAAAAAAAAAAAAAAAACATGTAAAAATATTAAAATTTGAACGAGATATTTGAAAAGATTGCGCCCATAGACTTATCATTCGCGTTCGGCTATTACTGTGTGACTAGTGTGTGCTCTTAAGAGAGAAACATCTATGCACCAAGATCTGCATAGATTATAATATTTATAAAACTAATAATTTGCCACGATTGACATACAATTTCCAAGTCGTTCACTTTTCTCAGGCAGTACACATATTTATTTAAAATAAAATAACTTTAATGTATCAAATAAATTATTCGATTCCCAGGGTAGTTAAATTTCAAAGTTTGCCTGATAAATTTCCAAAGTTTTTTAAATTTTTTCAATTCGAATAAATCTTCATACAATCTTATTTTCTTTCAGGGTTGCGAATTTTCTTGCCGCTTATAGCTTTGAATTTTCGGAAAGAATCTTAAATTATGCGATATTTTATTTACGGTAATCCTGCTGAAATGTTTTTTTGAATAAAATAGTTTGCTTGTGGATTAAATTTGACAAATTTTAAATGCGATACAGTATTTTCTAAGTCGGAAATTAGATGGAAGATAATTCTACAGACTAAATTAAATTTACTTTTTTCTATGTTTACCAGAAGAAAGTATTGGATTCGTGAAAATTTTCGTACCCGGTATAGTTAAATCAAATAGTTAACAAAAAGTAGCTCTAAACGAATTAAATTTATGTAAAAAACGCTGGTACTGAACGGGTTAAGGGGACTCAGGGTTTTATCGATACGGAAAAACATGCAAATAGAGCTCTCGCTCAGTGTCCATATAAAAACAGAAGTATTCTATGTAATTAATTTAAACTTTCTGATATTTTAAAGGTATGTTTATAGTCTTATAAAATCATAAAATGAAGTACTTCAATGTAATATAATGAGAAATATATCAAAATTTATGTAACACAATTTTCGAAAAAAAAAAATTATGTGTTATATCACCCCCGCAAGATATCTTAACGTTGAATTCACATAAGAACCTAATTTTTGCTTTAAAATGATCCGGAAACTTTACTCTAGAGAATGAATTAAGGATATAACTATCACTTAAAAAAATCATTATTAAAAAAACTCTCAAAATTGAAAATTTAAAAAAACCTAAAAAAATACATCATTTTTCATTAAAAATACTCAAAATATTAAACTATCTAAAATATATTAATTCATTCTATAGATAATGATGTTATATGCATTCAAAAAAAAAATAAGCCATTCCATCAAATAATTTTTTTTAATCTTGCGGTTAGTCGTCAAAAATCAAGTATTGAAAAAACGCGACTTAAAGTTGAAATTATATAGGCGCGGATTTGAAAGTGTTGATACATAAATGCTTATAACTCCGTAAAAATTCAAATATTTCTATCCGATTTTTTGCACTGAGTTCAGAATTAATTGAATAATCAAACTAAATCATAAAAATGCAATTTTTTGAAAAGTTTTCAAGTCCTGAGCCCCCTTAAGGAATCTTTTTAGGCCTCCTTTCCCTAATCGTAATAAATTTTGTATTCGTGCATTTTTGCTTAAGAGAGAAACAGCTATTTCATCAAGATCTGAATAGATCAGAATACTGTTGAGTTTTTATATAACGAAATCCATTGTTTTAATAAAAAATTCGTTATATATAGAATGGCGTTTAAATTTCTATTTAATGTGTAAATTTTGAAAAAAAAAATTATTTATTGAGATGCTTAATTATGAATTTGAAATATTTAGCATTTCTTAATTATTTAAACAGTTTCAAAAAGTAGAACAGGCATTTATTTGAAAACTTAATAAAAACCGCATAAGGAAAATTTAGGTTAATTTTAGACGAGAAATCTGTAATCTTTTGTTGCTTTGTTTCAAAACTGTTACGCTTCGGCAAAAATGTTTACAGTTTAGCAAGAAATAAAAAATTGTATTGGGAATTAAAGTAATTGTATTTTCCTCCATGGTTCTGTGTGATTTCGAAGCTTTTTTAAAAACTGAATAAATAAATAACATTTCATAAAAAAATTCTTTGTATAGAGATAGGCATTTCGCTATATGGAGACTATTTTTATTGTGATTGTGCGAAAAGGGACTTTTCCTACTAAATATTCGCTATAGTATGGAGAAATTGAATGTATGGAGTTTCGTTATAGAGAGATGCGACTGTATTTATAAATCTAGTCATTTGCAACGGTTGGTGTACAATTCAAATTTGTTCACTTTTCTCAGGCAATATACATACTGATTTAAAATAAAATAACTTTAATATATCAAATAAATTATTCGATTCCCAAGGGCAGTTAAGTTTCAAAGGTTTCTGATAGATGTGCAAAGTTTTTAAAATTCTTTCAATTCGAATAAATCTTCAAATAATCTTATTTTCTTTCAGAGTGGCGAATTTTCTTGCCGCTTAGCATTGAATTTTCGGAAAGAATCTTAAATTATGCGGTATTTTATTTACGGCAATCCTGCTGGAAGGTTTTTTTGATAAAATAGTTTGCTTGTGGATTAAATTGGACAAAATTCAAATGCGATACATTATTTTCTAAGTCTGAAATTAGATGGAAGATAATTCTATTAAAGACTAAATTAAATTTACTTTTTTCTATGTTTCCCAGAAGAAAGTATTGGATTCGTGAAAATTTTCGTACCCGGTTTAGTTAAATCAAACAATTAACAAAAAGTCACTCTAAACGAATAAAATTTGTGTAAAAGACGCTGGTCCTGAACGGGATATGGAATCATTTTAGGCTGTTTTTCCTTAATCTTAATAAATTTTGTATTCGTGCATTTTTGCTTAAGAGAGAAACAGCTATTGCACCCAGATCTGAATAGATCATAATACAGTCGAGTTTCTACGTAACGGAATCCATTATTCCAATAAAAAATTTGTTATATAGAGAATGACGTTTAAATTGCTATTTAATGTGTAAATTTTGAACAAAAGTTATTTTTGAGATGTTTAATTATGAATTTGAAATGTGTAGCATTTCTTAATTACTTAAAAAGTTTCAAAAACTAGAACAGATATTTATTTGAAAATTTTAATGAAAACCGCATAAGGAAAACTTAAATTAATTTTAGACGAAGAAATCTGTAATCTTTCACTGCTTTGATTTCAAAACTGTTACGCTTTTGTAAAAATGTTAACACTTTAGAAAGGAATAAAAAATTTTTCGGGGAATTAAAGTAATTGTATTTTCCACCATGATTCTATGTGATTACGAAGCTTTTTTAAAAACTGAAGAAATAAAGAACATTTCATAAAAAAGTTCGTTATATGGAGATAGTCATTTCGCTATATGGAGACTATTTTTAATGTGATTGTGCGAAAAAGGGGACATTTCCTACTAAAAATTCGCTATAGTATAGAGAAATTCTATGTATGGAGTTTCGTTATAGAGAGACTCGACTGTATTTATAAATTTAGTCATTTGCCAAGGTTGACGTATAATTACCAAGTTGTTCACTTTTTTCAGGCAATGCACATACTAATTTAAAATAAAATAACTTTAATGTACCAAATAAATTATTCGAATCTCAGGCGGTTAAGTTTCAAAGTTTGCCTGATAAATTTCCAAAGTTTTTTTAAATTCTTTCAATTCAAATAAATCTTCAGATAATCTTATTTTCATTCAGGGTTGTGAATTTTTGTACCGCTTAGCTTTAAATTTTTTAAAAGAATCTTAATTTGTGCGATATTTTATTCATGGAAATCCTGCTGAAAAGTTTTCTGAATAAAATAGTTTGCTTGTAGATTAAATTAGATAAAATTTAAATGCGATACATTATTTTCCAAGTCTGGTATTAGAAGAAATTTTTTTACACATTTTGGTGAAAAATTGCTCTATAGGTAGCGTTGCTATGATGTATTTTTACGATTCTTGCAATAACTCTATCTCAAGAAGTAATGCACTATTTTTCATGTAACTGAGGATTCAGTTAACGTTGACGCAAGTTATTGCTAATTAGGCTTTGGTGTTAATCGTCCAATAGGCTGTGTTGCTAAACTACATTTTGTAGGATTTGCACTTTTTTAGCAATCATCATATTTCAAGAACTAATGCACAGAATTTCATATATTGAGAACTCATCAAAACTAGAAAAAAGTTTTGTAATTGCCACATCCGACTAGTTTGTTGTTGTTGCATAAAGAAAATTCATTTATAATTTTATATTTTGATGCTGGCGTTCTCAATAACTTCATATTATTCACTGAATTCTATTAATTACAGTCGACTCCATTTAATTCGAAATCGGATAATTCGAATCTTTGCTTAATTCGAACTAAACATGAAGTCCCGAAATTTTCAATGCAAGAATAACGTTAAAAATTTCCATTAATTCGAACTCATTTTCTCTTGACTTTGTTTAATTCGAACTAACGAGTATTCCGATTTTTCATTTTCATTTTCTTTTTCTTTCTCATGGATTTCAGATCATTTGAATAACTTTTTTTCTTTGATTTTTGTGAAAATTGTTCCGAACGAGTATATATATAATCCAATGCATTTGATATCCACTTTCTTAAAGCCCCGTCTGTCCGTCAGTGATGCTTTAAATTTTTCTTCCATTGTGCTTGTTTCTAATCTTTTAATCAGTTTATGTATTTATACATTCTAATTTAATATTAAATCATATTTTAATGATAACAGGCGAAATAAATTTAAAAAACACTATAGCATTAATTCCTTTGTAATAGTACCATATTAAGCATGTTTTCATTTAATATTTTCCATAATTCGAACTTCGGATAATTCGAGCATTTCTTGTGGTCCCGACGAGTTCGAATTAACGAGAGCCGACTGTATTATGTATTATCGATCAATATAAAGTTTCTCAAAAGTCAAGATTTTTAATTTTAAGAATATATAAAATTTCATTTATTCCATTTTGACGAAACAATTTTCTTTCAATCTCAATAAATTTGATGTTAACGAATTCTTTCTTTTCAAAGAAATGTAATGGATTTAAACATTTAAAATTATTTTGTTTTGAATATTCTGATACAAAATAAAATATTTTTAATGCTTGAAATAAACTATTTATATCCTTAGGATAGTTGAGTTGAATGATTTGCCGATAAATTTTCAAAGTTTTTAAAATTCTTTAAATTCAAATTAATCTCGGAATAATCTTATTTCCGTTTTAGAGTTGCGAATTTTCTTGCCGCCAGCATTAATTTTCTTGAAAAAAAAATTAAATTGTATGATGTTTTATTTACGGCAGTCCTGCTTGGAAAGTTTTCGGAATAAAATAGTTTGCTTGTTAGATTAAATGAGATAAAATTTAAATGTGATACTAGATCCTTTTTTAAGTCTGAAATTAGATGGAAAATAATTCTAGAGGCTGAATGTAGTTTTTTTAGTACCCTTCGAAGGATTACACGTTTGAGAAATAGAGATAAGTAACTTTTAGTATCAAATAATTTATTTTTGAGAGCTTATAGCGTAGTTATTTTTTTAGATCGGTGTACCGATTCTCTTTGTAAACTTTTGGAAAGTTCCTACTTAGTTACAATGTAATAAGTGTTCCTTAAAAAAACTTTTTGGAAATAAAGGCGTAGCAAATTTTTCAATTAGGGAATATGCACAGTCGCTCCAAATTAAATAGGCCCATTGGGCGCAAACTCACCCAATAATTTCACCTCGACGCCCTTGTAATTTCTATTGATTTAAATAATACTTTATTATTTTAATTATTTAATGGCTGAAACGAAATTTGGTTTTATTAATGTTCTCAAATGGTTTTGTTTAAAAAATATTAAGGACATAAGTAATACTTTCAGGAGAATTCCTTAATCTACACCTAATAATATTGTCCTACATCAAGATTTCACCCCGTAACTCGATGACATAGTCATTTGTGTGGCCGCCACCCGGTCTATCTGTATTATGAATGAATAGAAAGATTTAGATTTTTAAGAATACCTTAAATTTAATGTAATATACTTTGGCAAAACAACTTTTAATCGCAATAAATCCACTGTTAATGAATTCTTACTTTTAATTCTAATGAAATGCATCTGCTGATACAGAATAAAATAACTTTAACCTCTTTAGACCTGAGCATAAAATAACCCTATAAATACATATTTATTGATTTTGCATAATCGAAATGACACCATAGATGACAGAAAGAGTCATTTTTATGAAATCACTACTTTAGGGGACTGGTAATTTAAGTTTACAAATATGGATATAAAAATATTAATCTTCTTAAAACATCAATTTAACTAAGAGAATATAAATTTACGCAATAACATAATTAAGGTCTTTAAACAAGTACATGATCAGCAAATCCTCAAAGTTTTTTTTTATTTTAAAGCATTTAAGTTAAATAATCATGAATATTTCTTACTTTTTTGGCCACAATGTCCTGAATGTATTTTCGAAACTCGGATTGAAGTAATATATATTTTATGAGGTAATATTAATCAGTGTTGACATTTATTGGTTTTGTTTTAAAGCAAAAAACATTCAACTGTATGGAAGTAAAGTAAAAATGCAAAAAAATCGAACAGTTTAGTTTTTATGAGGAAAAGAATGGAGGTACACATTTGTGTACCTCAGGTCTGAAGAGGTTAATGCAGCAAATAAACTATTCGATCCTTAGGGTATAGTTAAGTTTGAATGATTTACAGATAAATTTTCAAAGTGTTTAAAATTCTTTAAATTCAAATTAATCTCGGGATAATCTTATTCCCTTTTCAGGGTTACGAATTTTCTTGCCGCCAGCATTGAATTTTCTGAAGAAAAAAAATTAAACTGTATGATGTGTTATTTACGGCAGTCCTGCTTGGAAAGTTTTCTGAATAAAATAGTTTGCTTGTTAGATTAAATGAGATAAAATTTAAATGTGATACTAGATCCTTTTTTAAGTCTGAAATTAGATGGAAAATATTTCTAGAAGCTGAATTGAGTTTTTTTTTCTTTCCTTTCGAAGGATTACACGTTTGAAAAATAGAGATAAACTGCTTATAGTTTCCGAGCATTTATTTTTAAGAGCTTATAGCGTAGTTATTTTTCTTAAATGGCTGGAAACATTTCCTTGTAAACTATTAAACAATTTCTAGTTTGCTAAAATGTGATAAATATTTCTGGAACAGATGATAAGGTTTCAAGAGTAACTAATTTTTCAGTCAGGAGGTATGCGCAGTGACGCCAAATTATATAGGCCCATAGAGCGCAAGCCCACGCAATAATTTTATTTCGTCGCTTTCCCAATTTAGATTGATTCAATTCCTGATTTATTTTTGATTATTATTTTCTTCTATTTTTACAAAAAGGAAGATTTGGGGTAATTTTAGACTTTAGTTTTAGATGGATTTATATATTTTAGGAGGTCTTGAACACGATTTGATGGTTTTTAGAAAATGTCTGTCTGTGAGTCTGTTTGCCTCTCTGTCGCGCTGTGAGTCTGTATGTCACCGAAATATTGTGGACACGCTCTCTTAAGAACTGTTGCACGGAATTTCAGAAGATTTTAAATTCTGTTAGACCTTGATATAAATTGGAGCGGATTAATTTTTGGTATGTATCGCTCAGCATAGGTGGCGCTGCTATATTGTGTTTTTCATTATTTTCGCAATAGCTATATCTTAAGAACAAATGGACAGATTTTTGTAAAACTTCAGATTATATATTTCTCAATGTAATATAGTATTTATTAGTTTTTGGTAGAAATCACTCTACAGGTGGCTTTAATATGTGGCATTATACATGATTATCGCAAAAGCTCTATCTTAAGAACTAATGTACGAATTTTGTCCAAACTTCACATTCTGTTAATCCCTGAAATAAATTAGTATTCTTTAGCTTTTAGAGTAAATCGCTCAACAAGTGGTGCTTATATCCATCTTTAATTTTATTTTTATTTTATTTTTTATTTATTTATATATTTATTACTATTTCTGCAATGATTCTATCTCAAAAACTAAGGCATGGATTTTCATCAAACTTCAGATTCAGTTAAAACTAGATATTAAATTTTAGTTTAAATCACCTGATTTGTGTTGCTGCTATAATATATTTTTCTGGAAATATACCTAGTTATGAGATAGAAGTAAAGTTTGGTTTGAAACATCCGACTAATTTTTAAATCATTAAAACAAAATCTGGTTTTATTAACGTTCTTAAAATAGTTTTTATTGAAAAATGTTAAGGACATAAGTAAGACTTACAGGTGCACTGAAATCACCTTCAGTGGATGTATAGTTAAATTTTTCACGAAAGCAACTTTCCTACATATTTTGCCATCTGTTTTGATGTCTTGAATTGATAAAGCATTTGAGATAGTAAAATATACACTTTTCTTGACATTTAGTTTTTTGTACTTTCAATAGTTAGCAATCTCAGTGTTATATAAAATATTTATTAATATACTTATAAGGAAGAATTTGTAAGAATATATTTAAAAAAATATTTATAAAATTATAATTTAAAAAAATGCTTATAAAAAAACATATTTTAATTTCGAATTATTTTTATCCATTCGTTCTCTATCCCTCTCCTCTCCACACACATACAAAAATATTATTTGCGTAAATTTATCCAAAAAAATTTTAAACCCACACAATATATATATATTTTAATTGGCGCTACTGGTTATGCATATGTAATGTTATCACCTTAAGGTTTGGGAGTGGGGGAACCTAGCATTTGATATCCTAAGATATCTCGAGCAGTAGAGGAGGGAGGGGGGGGGTTGTTTTTTTATAATGTTATAATTTTTTATCCAAATTAAACTTTCCTTTTTGCTAACTTTTTTTGTACATCAAATTGTTTGGGAACTTTTTTCTTTGTCTATTATTGGTTTTTATGAAAATACAAAAATACATTTTTAAACTATTAATTATAATAAAAGTTTATTCCGAAATATGAACTATGCCGATTTTCCCATTGCGTCAAATTTTCTGACATTTTGAGGCAAAAAATGATGTTTAAGAGGTGAACTCATAGTTAAAAATGCAATTTTCTTCTCTCTTCTCCAGTGTTTCCAATTTAGCGCATTTTTTAAATATTATTATTCAGATAATAACCACTGTTGCTGAATAGTAATATTTATTTTCCTTAATAACAAATTAATTAAAGCAAACATTAATAATCGGAAATAGTAGTAGATATTTTAAGCCCCTCCACTTCTCTCCATATTAGCAAAGCTACATTCTTATTGCCCTTCTCATATAGGTCTTTAATTTAATAGAGAGAGAAAGAGAGAGAGATGAATTCAGGATGCTCAAATACGTTATAAAATTTGTTATGATTAGAGAATACATGATCATACCTGTAGTGCTAGTGAGGTTGAGCTTTAATTTCATCTAGAGACGATTAGATGCGTAAATTTGGCCAGTTCTTGCAATGTTATATAACAAATGACGTTTAACACGCGTTCCCGCTCACTGGTATTGTCGTAAAAAAAAAAAAAAAAAAAAAAAAAAAAAAAAAAAACAGACGGTATAAGCTTTAAGCAGATGATATATGTTTAAGACGGCGTAATCTTAGAGCCTAAAATGTACTTAGTATGGATTTCTTGAGAAACAGAGGGCATACGGGGCTCTTTAAAAGAATCCAGAAGATATACGGCTTATACCCGCATGTACCCTCCACTACATTCCTGATTCTGCTTAATATGCGACTTTAGTCCAGTCTCTTGAAATGCCTTTTAACCAAATACTACTGTTCCTTTTTATATGCATGTAAAGAAAATTTTAATAATAAAATATTATTAACTTTACCATTTATTAATATTTCATTTTTATGCTTAGAAAATATGTCAGAAATTGTTCGCCAAACCTAGCAAATGAGGTGAATTCGTACTATAACGAAGTTTTAAAAATATTCATATCATGGTGTAAACGTATACAGTTCTTCGGATACAGTACAGTCTGTGTAGTACAGTATAACATCAGAAACCTTTTGTATGTACCTCTAAATACCATCTGATTTCTATCATACAGGATGTAATTTTTATTTAACCTCAGCAATAAATTTCAATTTCATAAAATGATAAATAGTTTTATGTAATTAAAACTCACCCTAAACAATGTTTCCCCCTGTACCATTATGTAAATGAATGCTTTTGTGTGGCCATTTAAATTGATAATAAATATTCTTTGCAATTGAGTTTGTAAAGAATGTATATTTTAGTATATATTTCATAGATGCATATCAGTTTTATAATGTTCGAAAGAGTGTAACATAATGTGTGTAACAACATGTAAAAAGCACTTTAAAATATTTTCCCCCAATGGCTGTAATGTAATGGAATACTTTTGATTATCCCTGTAATCGAACTATGCGTCCGATTTTCATAAAATTTGAAAAGACTCGACAAAATTATGTAACAGTTATGTATTTTAAATTTCAAACGATTTGGTTGGGTAGTTTTTACGGTGTTTTATGCAGACAGACTGACGGACAGACGGATTGAACGAGGACTTTAGGTGCTTCATATTTACATAATTACGAACGCACTTAAAAATAAATTCCAAGAAGAAAACAAATTAAAAAAAGATACAACACAAAGCTTTTTCCTCCTTTTTTTCCAAATTTTACCTTTGTTATAAACATTTTCAGCAATCAGTGTCTTCGAGTAGCACAATTCAAATATCACATGCGTAACAAAAGTATCAATTCATTAAAAGGAACAAGAGAATATTTGTTTGACGACATTTTTATAATTAGATTAGCTTTGCGATGTAAATGTTATGAATACATAATCGATTATTTTAGTTACAGTGCGATATCCTCATTATCGAAATTTTAATAAAGCACTGGTTTATTTATTTGGACAATATGCGTCATTATTAAATTAAATGAGAAAATTTAATTAGCGCGTCAAGATTATCTCGAGAGATCGCTTTTGTGAATTCTGTCTTTTTGGTGACAGCTGTGTTAATTAATGGATTTTTAAGCCTTTTGTTTTGGATCACGTAATTAAAAAGCTTTTTTGTACCGCGTTTTACTTAATATTTTAAACAAACGTGATTAAAGAGCTTAAGGTTAATTCTTTTCTCTTGCGGAAGATTATTATTCCTTGTTTACCGCTAGAGTAGAATTTTAATTTCCGCCATTTTTAATTTATCTTTTTTTATTAAAATTGTACCAATTTTGTAACATTGCTTACTATTCGATTTATATTCATTCGAAAATAAGCTAAGGAAGATCTCTTGGAGATATTTAGGAAGTATTATATTACAACAAGATTGTACTGATGTTACAACTTTCTAATACTTTTTGCTTTTTTATGATATAGGATTCTTTCAGGGAAATACCTTTATTTTAAATTAAAAGAATGAAATATGTGTTTAAAATAAATAAAGTACAAAACGGTGAAAAGAGAATCGAGCAAATATTTATTATTATTATTATTATTGCTAAGTGCCTAAACGTTAATAAAGTCATACAGTAAATCCATAGACACATAGTAACATTACTATATGTAAACAGTAACAAAAGTATTTGCTTAGTAAAATAATACTCAATTAAATGATATGTATTATTAATAATACACCAAATTTGAACGAGTTAAGGATTCAAACTACAGTGGGTTGCCAAATTATTAGGGACAGTCATGGAATATAGGGTTTTTGTACAATATTAGGATATAATTTGAAAATAAACACTGCTTTTAAGTTAAAAAAGCTTTATTATTATAGTTTGAGTATTCACGTATTATTAAATGAAAAAAAAAAAAACTTAACAAAAATATAATATAGTCAATTTACCGATGTTAAGTAAAGAATATTAATAATTGGTGGCATTTCCTTTAGCTTCAAGGAGTGCTTGGATGCGTCTCGGCATGCTCTCTTCGCAATTTCTGGCACTTTCTTTTATTTTAGGGTTATCATGCCATACATTTATTAGTTTTTCGATAAGTTTTACCTTGGTTGTAAGTATATTTTTTGGCGATTTTGCCTTGGTGATCTTCCATAAGCTTTCTGTGGGATCTTGTCAGGGGAATTGCCTGGCCAAGGTAAAACTGGGATATTGTGGTCTTCCCATAACTTTGTAATGCTTCTAGTTTTATAACAAGGCACTGAATCATGCATAAACATAAACTTTTCACCACTTGGGAACCATTCTTCAATTTGGGGAAGCATCCGAGTTTCAAGAACATGCCTGTACTGATCTTGTCTCGTGATTCCCTAGACATGGTAGAGGCGTCCAACTCTTTTAGCGCTTATGACAGGCCACAACCATTACTTTATCAGGGTGTTAACACTATCCACGGTGCAGTCATAGCAGTATTTTTCGCCTGGGCGTCGCCTGACAAAGCTGCTTTTATCGGCTAAAATCTCAAAGATTGATTTATCTGAGAAAAACACTTGAAAAAAATTAAATATGTTAATAATTTGGAAATAAATGATTTTAAATGACATAAATATTAATTATCTTAACAACGCACCTTACTCCCGTCATCAAATGTCTTCTGGCGGTGTTCATGAGCATAGGCAAGGTGCTTCTGTCAACTAGGGTGTTTTGCCTGTCCAATGCAAATCCTGTAAGCCCTTCCTCCGCTAATATCCATAGCACAGTTTTCACAAAACTGGCATTTCATATTCTTGAGTAATGTAAATAAGGAGTCCTATCTTTGTCCTATATCCCTGATTTTTCTATCGATATGTGGAGTTCTTATGCATTTTCTTCTACTTTTACTTCTTCATTTGGGTGAAAGTGGCTGGTTTTTGTCCAGATTTATTTTTATCCTGTTGACTACTGACTTGGAAACTGAAGCAAGTTCTGCTATTTTTCCTTTTAGAATGACTCGTATGCAGAAAAGAAGGTTATACCTCAGATTTTTTCCCTAAGGCACAAATCAACCCCTCAACCCATACTAAAATCATTAAAAATAAAAAATAAATTAAATCGTGAATAATTTTCCAAAAAAACAAATATCTAATCAATAAAGAAAGATAATACTCACATATAATTCTTAAGGTTTCCAAAAAAAACCCCAAAGAAATTTGTTTAAGTTAAAGGAAATCATGTTCCACTATTGCGTGTAAAAAGACTTAGCGTCATTCCCTTTATTAAAATATTTATAGAAAGCAAACAAACCTTTTAACATACTAAAAGTACTTAAAAGTTGAATAATAGAGATATTGACAATGGTAAAATACATTCCTGCAACACTTAAACCATTTAGAACCGCAGCCAAGGGCACGCAAAGTGTATGACTAGCAATAAATGTGACTGTCCCTAATAATTTGGCAACCCACTGTATGTGCAAAACAACTTTTTTGAGGCTATTTAATTACAAATTAAATCTAGTCTTGGTAAGGTTCTGACTTGAAATCCTGAAGAAAAGCAAAAGGTTGACTATACATGCATTACATTTTTGTAAATCGGAGAATTTATTGTAAAATTTAGTGAAATTCATCCCACCACGCAACACGCACTGCATGTAATTCTATCGCATACATAACATTTTAGGTTTACCCGTAATTGGTAAGAACAATGTTAAAGGCAATAAACTGAAATCTAAAAGAGGTATTGTAATTTTTTTCTTGAGTTATTGCATAGCCGCATTTGTTTGCATACCAGTTTTTCGAAAATTCACCGTTAGTCATTTCACGAAAACTGCTATCAAACAAAAAAACATTTTTCTGATTTTAAATGATTTACAACTTTCAGGTTAAAATTTCATAGTGATAATTTAATAAATTTTTGAGAAATCATGTTTCGCATGTGGGATTTTCATTGAAAAATGCATTTTCCATAAAAAGAATTTAGTTTACATTTATGGTTTACGAAAAGTATTTAGAGATAATGCTGAAATTTTCTGTATTTATAATTCATATTCTTTTATTTATTGTCTTTTTAAGTGTGTTCATAATTATGTAGATACGAAGTACCTATACTCGTCGTTCAGTCGGTTCGTCTGTCTGTTCGTCTATACGCATATAACAGAGCAAAAACTATCCAATTGTATCATTTGAAATTTAAAACACATAATTATTGCATAATTTTGTCTTGTCATTTCAAATTTTATGAAAATCGGATGCATAATTTAATTACAGAGAAAATCAAAAGTTTTCCGTTACATTACGGCCAATGGGAAAAAATAGTTCCAAGTGCATTTTAATTATGTTACACTCTTCGGACCGTAATAAAATTGAAATGCATCTATGAAGTATGTACTAAAATATATATTCTGTACAATGTGTGGTAAGAACAATATTTGTTATTAATTTACAGGGCTACAAAAATATTCCATTGCATAATGATATAGAGGGAAACATTGTTTGGGGCGCGTTTTGATTACATTAAACTATTTCACATTTTACGAAATTCATATACGTTGTTGAGGTTTACTACAAGTTACATTCTGTATAACAGAAATCAGATAGTATTTACGGAGACTCGTATAAGATCTCAGCTACTGTACTGAAGTACTGCATACTATTGCATCAAGATCTAATTTTGTTTTAAAAACTTCGTTATAGTACGGACGCTCCTCATTTGCTACGTTTGACATGCAATTTCCGACTTACTTATTGCCCCACCAGTGGCCTCGAAACTGGTAGACGGCAGGTGCTATGTTAGAACTCAATGGGGGCCGTCGGCCTAATCGTTCGGAGTTTTCCGTGGTTTTCTTCGAACACTGGATTTCCTTGCTTGAATATGGATTAGGTTCCCCTAGAAAGACCGCCACGAAGGGCACCTCACCCCCTTAAGGGCCTATATCCCTCGTGTAGATAATCAGCCGACATAAAATAAACCAAATTAAACCAAACCGACTTATTTATTTTTAAAAGCTCATATTTTTATATTTTTGTATTTTTGTATGAAGTGAACTGAACATTTGTCTCTCCCGGTTCCATTGACAGCTATCAAGTAGTTTTTAAATTTCTATAACTCAGGTTTTATTTCTAGTACATTAAAAATAAGCACAGATTTGGAAAGGTAAAGAATTCGTCTTTAATGAAATCTAATAAAAAAGAAATGCAAATATTTGGTTTAAAATCACGTTTTATGCGTAGTCAGATTTTTATTCGGATTAGGTCCATTTCCTGACATCTTATTTAAAATTATTTAAATTCTGATAATTGTTTACCTGTCTGTAAATATTACCATCTAATCTTGTAAAACTACTCATACTACGCCAAAGAATATCTTTTTAGCAATACTTGTTATTTTACTACATTTTTTTTCAAAATAATTATAAATTTTAAACTGATTTCTATAGATCTAATTGTATTAGCCGTAGATTGTAAATTTCATTGCGCTGGAGAGTTTAATTGTTTTTCGATTTTTTTAAATCTTAATTTATCTTTAATTTTCTCATTTTAATTATAGGACTCAAAAACAAAATATTTATAGAAGAATCGAAGTCTAATTTCAACCTTCTTTGAAAAAAAATTGTCTTTAAGAGTTTTATTTTAAAATCTGTATTAGTGAAATTTAATTAAACATGGCGAACATTTTTGTAAAAATACTTTTATTAAAACTGTCATTTATTAATTCTTGACTGAATTAGTTATGCGAGTTCATTTTTCAACTATATATTTTTGTTATCAAAATGAGGGGCTTTTTTTCGAAAGATATTTTGTTTGAATTTAAAAAACTTTTAAAGAGATTTATATGTAGATTATGTATTTATCGTCGAATATTAAAGCTATTTTTCTCATGAGTTTAAGTGTATATGGAATTTTGTTTATATTATCTTTAAACTTCACAAAGTTTTTTTTAGTTTCTTATTACAATGTAAGGATTTATACTACTATACATAAGACAAAATACACAGGTAATCGCAGACTGCTTTTAATCTTCTATAAAAAAAAAAAAAAAAAAAAAAAAAAAAAAAAAAAAAAAAAAAAACGTGTTTAAGAATATTATTTTAAAATCTATAATAGTAAAATACAATAAATGTGTATGTTAAACATTTACAAAGCATACTTTTATTAAAACTGCTATTTATTTATTTTTAGTTGCTGAGATGATTATACTAGTTTAATTTCCAACTATTTTTTTTTTTCATGCGTATCATGTGCGTCCTCTTTTTATTATTATTAAAACTTATTTGCTATTTTACTTTAAGTCTAAACTAATTTTCGAAATATGTTATTAAACCCATGATTTATAAATTATATGCAAGTTATTGAAAAAGTGTATTAAAAATTTCTGGTCCTTTTTCTATTTTTCATTATGTGTTAAATATTTTAATTTGCCTAATACTTTATTGAAAATTTGTGTTTATTTAGTCAATTTCATAGTTGAAAGAGAATTGCTTTTATAATGAGAAACTGCTTTTAAATTATGCGTTAACATTTTGTTTGCGATTTAAAAATTAATAGGAAATTTGAGGAACGTAAATAAATCGCGTATTTACATTTTCCCTTCTGATTACTAGTTATAGAATAAATTATGAAAGTAATTTTACTGAAATTAGTATTGCATAACAAAGTATTGTATTTTAAATGATGTTAATTATTCAGGGACTAAAATATGAAATGATTATTTAAAATTTTTGAAAACAAAACAAAACTAATGTTTGTGACACTTTAATTAAAATATGAACAAGCTAATTTTTACACAATGGGGGGAGATGGGGATTATTATTTTATGACTATATCAGGCGATTCAAAATTAAATAGAAGCTCTTTAATCCGGCGTATTTGGGATCACAGCCATGCCGAATTATCAATTTTTCCGGATTATTAAAGTTTGATTCGTATTTCATGTATATTTATTTGTATATTTCTGAAATATGAAGTATGTTTCTATCATGAGCGGGACTAATACCTGATAATACATATTTAGATTCATCATGTTTCATTATAAGTCAATATAAGCAGGGTTCTAAAAATCTAAGCGCCAGCAGGCAATCATTCACCACTACATTTATTTCACCTCCAAAATGTTTTAGAAAATTTCTTAGAAAAAACGCTGTTTAATTTATAATTATCATTTTTAGTCATTCGCTCCTCTATTTTTACTCTCTCTTTCTCCACACACACAGACATACGGGAAAAAATGTGTTATTTTATTCAAAAATTGTGTGCTATTTTATTCAAAAAGCCCACCCATTATTTTTCAAAATTGGCACTACTGAGTAGAGGTATTGTAATAATATTATTGTCGTGGTGAAAAAAAAGCAAACACCCCCTACTAACCCCTCAACAAATTATCGTAGAAGAAAGTTACTGGTACCGAACGATTAGAAATAAAATTTACTTTTAAATGATGCATATAAAATTTGCTTAGGGGGCCATCTACGCAATAAAACGAACCTAAACTTTATTTTTTTTTCTATAGCAATATTCAATTTCAAAAAGATATTTCAGATCCTCTGTTCAAACTATGCCCAGACACCAAATTTCAAGTCATTTCAATGATAAGTTTTTGAATTATAAACATTCGAAATTTAGTGCTACTAATGTTAAATTGCATTTTTATAATTTTATTAATATTTCAGCAAATTATATTCGTAATGCGCTAATTTTTTATGTATCAATAATAATAAAATACCCAAATATAAATAAGTTGAATTTCCAATTTCTATAATTTTATGACATAAATTATGCAATTAATATTCGAAAAAATTATGAATTGCAACCTACAATTTTTTATGGATTTAAAGTTATCAAGTTCTGATATCTTATCAAGTTCTGATCATCATATCCAGAGGAATCACGTGACGTGAAAAAAAAGAGTGTATTTTTTCCTCTTATAGCAAATATCGAAATGAAATGTTGTGACTTTGTTTAGCAAATTTTAAATCACAAGGTTTTTACTTCAGAAAATTCAAATTATTATTCTTTATGCCCCCATTTTTTTAATTTGACAGTTCATTTACAAATTTGACTGCGCGTGTTTTCCATTTTAAAATGCCTTAAGGAAACTATTGTTTACGCTTTTTTGATTCACTTTCACGGTCATGAGTTTTGTGGCGTTAAAGATCCCAATCATTATTTTGAAACAGATTTATGAAAATTGGGAAAGTATTGTCCACGTGTTAATTTATATTTTCCTCGGTTGAATTTCATGCGTAGGAATGACCGTGGTAACACAAGACCAAATGACGAACCAACAAACAAGCCAACATTTATTTAGAAAATTATTCATTATTATACTTGACAATTACTGGCACTTTTAGGCTGGCCGGGTGCCTGATATACATACATACAGGGTGTATCTAAACTACTGGGCAAAACTTTAAGGGGTGATAGCACACATTAAAACAAACAATATTAAATGGGAAACTACGGGTCCCAGCGTCTTCCGAAGGAGATAGGCGCCATCAAAGTTTAGGGTCCAAAATTTGAAGTGATTATAAAAAACGGAAAAATTGGTCGATTCGCTTGCGGTTTTCACGAAAACTGTTCTTTATGTCAGTATTGTCTTGAAAATAAATTATAAAGATAAATTTCAAAAAATGCCGATAGAGGGCGCTTTAGACTTTGGAAAACCGAACAACTATTTTTTACCGTTATTTTTTGCATCTCATTAAATTTTTTTAGAAGTTTAAACATAAACTTAAATTTTGAGCTCAAAATCTGTGGTTAAGTAGCGCAAACTGAAATGTGTTCAATGAGAGTCGGTAGGTTCAAATTTCAAATGATTATAAAAAAACAGAAAAATTGGTCAATTGATTTGCGGTTTTCACTAAAATTATTCTTTATGTCAGTATTGTCTCGAAAATAAATTATACAGATAAATTTCAAAAAATGTCGATAGAGGGCGCTTCAGACTTTGGATTAACATACAACTATTTTTTACCGTTATTTTTTGAATCTCATTAATATTTTTAGAAGCTTAGACGTAAACTTAAATTTTGAGCTGAAAATCTGAATTGTTGAGGGTGGTTAAGTAGCGCAAACTGAACTGTGTTCAATGGGGGTGGGAAGGTTCAAATTTCAAATGATTATAAAAAACGGAAAAATTGGTCGATTCATTTGCGGTTTTCTCTAAAACCATTTTTTATGTCAGTATTTCCTTGAAAATAAATTTTAAAGATAAATTTCAAAAAATTCCGTTAGAGGGCGCCTTAAACTTTAGAGTAACCAACAACTACTTTTAACAATTATTATTATTTTTTTTAAATCTAAATAAATGTTTTAAAAACTTCGACTTAAATTTTGAGCTCAAAATCTGAATCGTTGTGAGTAATTAAGTAGCGAAAAATTGAACTGTGTTCGTAAGGTGGGCAGGGTAACATTTCAACTCCTGAATACTGTTCAGTTTGCGCTTCTTAACCACTCCCAATGATTCAGAATTTGAGCTCAAAATTTAAGTTTAAGCTTTTGCAAGCATTTAATTAGATACAAAAAATAACAGTTAAAAATTTTTGTTGGTTACTCTAAAGTTTAAGGCGCCCTCTAACGGAATTTTTTGAAATTTATCTTTAAAATTTATTTTCAAGGAAATACTGACATAAAGAATGGTTTTAGAGAAAACCGCAAACGAATCGACCAATTTTTCCGTTTAGAATAATCATTTGGAATTTGAACCTTCCCACCCCCATTGAACACAGTTCAGTTAGCTCTACTTAACCACTCTCAACGATTCAGATTTTCAGCAAAAAGTTTAAGTTTGTGTCTAAGCTTCAAAAAAATTTAATGAGATACAAAAAATAACTGTAAAAAATAGTTGTATGTTACTCCAAAGTCTAAAGCGCCCTCTATCGACATTTTTTGAAATTTGTGTTTATAATTTATTTTCAAGACAATACTGACATAAAGAATAGTTTTAGTGAAAACCGTAAATCAATTGACCAATTATTCTGTTTTTTATAATCATTTGAAATTTGAACCTACCCACTCCCATTGAACACAGTTCAGTTTGCGCTACTTAACCACAGATTTTGAGCTCAAAATTTAAGTTTATGTCTAAACTTCTAAAAAAATTTAATGAGATGCAAAAAGTAACGGTAAAAAATAGTTATTCTTTACTCCAAAGACTAAAGCGCCCTCTATCGGCATTTTTTGAAATTTATCTTTATGATTTATTTTCAAGACAATACTGACATAGAGAATAGTTTTCGTGAAAACCGCAAACGAATCGACTAATTTTTCCGTTTTTTATAATCATTTCAAATTTTGGACCCTAAACTTTGATGGCGCCTATCTCCTTCGGAAGACGTTTGGGACCCTTAGTTTCCCATTTAATATTATTTGTCTTGATGTGTACTATCAGCCCTTGAAGTTTTGCCCAGTAGTTTAGATACACCCTGTATATGTATATATACAGTAGCACTCAAAAGTAATTTGACAAAGATAATTGACTTAAATAAAAACAATAATAAAATAGAAAAATAAATGATTAATTTTATTTAATCATATTCACTGTTTTACACAAATTTAGAAAATTAACTATGATTTGCTAATAAATGATGAAAAACTAAGAAAAATCAGGGAATATTAAACAAAATATGCGCGAATATAATGTTGTCAAAATACCTTTGAGCGCATATATAGAAATATTGCATAGATGTTCGCACACACATATATGTGTGTGTGCCTGTGTTTGTATAACGCTGAATCTGTCTAACCGAAAACTACCCAAATATTTTTAATTAAAAAAAGCTCAAATGAAAAGAAAAGTTACAAATTGTCGAAAACTATTAAAATCAATTATTGCAATTTCATTCTTTGATTTTAGAAATTTTTAGCGTTTACGTTGTTCTCTATCTATTTTAAATAAGAAAGTATTATTTGTGTATTAATAGATGTATTCCCTTCAGCAAAGTTTCATGAGTAAAAGCGACCGCGGCAAGACAGAAGGCAACACAAAGGAAAAAGCAACTAACCAAAAGTTTTTTAGAAAAATATTGCTTATATAACTCTGATAATTATTTCTAATTAAAAAAAAGTTACAAGTTGTGGAGAATTATTAAAATCAATTATTGCAATTTCATTCTTTTTATTTTTAGAAGTTTTTAGCATTTACGTTGTTCTCTATCACTTTAAATAGGAAATGATTATTCGTGTATTAATTGGTGTATTCTCCCCAACAAAGTTTTATGAATAAAAGCGACGCAGAAACACATGAGACAACACAAAGGAGGAAGCAACCAACCATAACGTTTATTTAATACTTAGGTTAAAAAATTTAAACAACGTTTTGACGCACAAAAAATGTGCAGGCCATAGAGCTCTATAAAATAGAAGTACACTTATGAATATTTTAAGCTTCATAAGAGTTTAGATCCAAAATCGAACTACATTTTTTAATAATTTTTGCTTCTTTATAACTGAACTGATGTTTAAATTCTAACAATGTTTAGCTATTGTAGATTTATCATATTGCTGTTTTATAACGTAATTCTGAAAAGAATAATCTCTAAATTTTTCCGAAAATCTGGGTTTTGCCGGAAATTTGTTTCGGCAAAAATGCTCCAAAACTTCAGCTAGGGTGAAACTCGACAGAAATTATCTATGTTACTGCTGTTGTGAATTACTGTTAGTGAATTTTCAACATTACTCAATAATTTATGCTGTATTGGCTCAAATAATACACTTTACTTACTTGTTTAGATTTCGTTGTTTATAACTATCACTCATGATTGTTTCAAGACAATGAGTGCAAACTATAAATCAAGCAATGATCATATGACTAAACTTTGAAGACGATTTTCACGTGCTCACTAAAAGCCGTCGACTTAAATGTAATAGAAAATTTCTAGTTTGAATCCTCTGACGTGTTTCGAATGCACTTTAAAAATGTCCTGAAAACACATATTCATTTACAAATAATATTAAATAATCTATAAAACTTTTTTTGATCAGATAAAAGTTGTATAATAAGAAAAAAAATTGCGTTGTTGATGAATTAATTACATTTCTTTTAAAATGAAAAGTTTAGGTCAGAGACCAAGAAAACCAACTTGTGCCTTACGTAAATTACAAGTATAGTTAATTAATACTTTATATAGTTAGTTAATATAGTTAATTTTAATTACATTAAAACTTTCTAAAAGTTTTCGTTTTCCTTCGAAATTTGGTTTCGTCTTAAAAAGTTCTTTTGGGCAATCCTTAAGATAAATTAGTGCAGTGGATTTCAGCTAGATTGCCGCAATGCATATCTCAAATGCACAAAATATGCTTCCGAATGTTTATTATGCTCCAAATATTCTGAATACCAGTATTTTAAACCAAATTTTTTTTTTGTCTTATCCAATAGTCCAAGAGCCGACCGCACAAAACCCTAAGTCATCGAGCACAAGAAAAATCCTTTATTTTATGGAAGAGTAGTAATGGGGGAATCTAATGATCCATGTCTGCCGGAAGTGAAATGGTGCATAAGCCAAAAATGAGCATTATTAGTGGTTGACTCGTAGGTTTAGCATTATGTTTTCCTGCACCCAGTTTTCCTACTTTTGATTGTACGGCAAACATAATGATAGACTTACGAGTGAGCAACTTGTGGTATTAATTTTTGGCTTATGCATCACTTCACTTCCGGCAGACTTGGATCATTAGATTCCCCTATGACTTACTCTTCCATAATATAAAGGATTTTTTCTTGTGCACGATGACTTGGGGTTTTGTGCGGTCGGCTCTTGGACTAGAATAATCTCCGATAAAAAATGGCGAAATAAACTGTAAGATATTAGTGGTGCGCAAAGCATCTGGCGTCCCGATTTATGAAGAACATCCGACAAGACTAGTAGTGAGTAAGCATCCCCTCTCGTGTTAAATTTTAATTTTTAAAAAATATATCGCAAAGTTATTCAAATTGCTAAGATTTTAACTTTTATCTTGAAAATATTTTGAAATTACTTTATATTAATGTGTAAGCGTGCTCTTATTTTTCAAGGCAGCTAACAGTTTTTAACATTCATTTAGTTTCACTTAAAAACTAAATGTTTAAGAAATCATACTTTTACAGAGTTAAGTAACTATAATATTCAACTATTCGTGACAAAACCTAGCGTGATAAGATCATATTACTATTATGATCTTATCACTCAAGGCTTTGTCACGAATCATTTAATATTATAGTTAACTAACTCAGCAATAGTATGATTTTTTAAGCTCTTTAGTTTTTAAGTCAACCGAAAGCTCGATTTTTTTTTTCATTTTAGGCCTAAATATTAACTGTCTCTCTAATTTCGTTTGCGGCGAAAGTGCTGTTAAATTTTCGGTCGCACCGAAACTTTCTATTCCAAAAAATCTCGTTTCTTCCTTAGGGAATTCATTGCTCATTGATTTGTGCTATATCAATTCCAATGAAAGTATATTTGTTTATTGCTATGTATTTCACAGTTTATAATTATCAGTCATGATTGTGTTAATGGTGTTGGTCACTTAGTTTCCAAATTCCGAATGTTAACTCTATAGGCATTTAATGCATTCTTAGATTTAAAAAATCTCCTCAGGAAATTAATATTTTTAATTTCTTTTTTTTTTCTGTATACTTTCCTTAAAATATATCCTTTTTAGGGTTTCGTTCATCTGACGATACCCTATTCGTCCCTGTCCTCTGTCTGTCTGACTGTCTGTCTGTCACGGAGTCCGTACACAAAAACTATAGATGCCAGAGATTTCAAATTTTGTGTACTTATAGCTGAATACCTCTCGTCACACAACAAATGATAAAATTTTGATAAAAAATTATTTTAATTTAAATATATTTTTAATCCATCAGTTCATTTTGTCGTTATTTTTTCTTTTCTAATCGTTGCCACGCAAGTTTAAATCGGTATAAAAATAATTTCATTTTTTATTCTTTACTTTAAAAAGAGATGGAGTACTTCTGTTGCCACAATTACAAAATTGGTATAACAAACTAAAAAGAAAATTAATTTCGCAAAGATAAATTGAGATACAGCTTTTAAACAAAATGCAATTAAAAGTGCATTTTTTCCCTATACGATGATGTAAAAATTGAAAATGTACGATATTTAGAAGCTTCAAAAATTTGCAGTAGCGTAAATTTCAAAGTTGAAATTTCATTTCTTCTAGTTTTTGCACGCAAGTTTAAATAAAATTATCATGTATGTAACATAAATTAATGGATTAAATAGATCACGTAAAAACATGTTTGTTTGTTTTTATTTCATCATATTAAAACATATTTATCATCTATTTTGACACGGGAAATGAAATATTTTTTTTATTTATTAAATTATAATTCATTTAAATTAAGAACCGCCTCTGGTGATTAGTTTGGTCTCCCTTAAATTTATGCTAAGCTTTGCAATATTTTACTTTTATTCATAATTTTATTTACTTGCGTACCTTCACTATATCTGCAGATTCCGATAGAGAAATCAACGAATTTATGCGATCAAGGCAACATTTAGGGTAAGATTCTGTTAGTATTCTGTTCTCTGGCGTGATTGGCAAAAAATCCCAAAATTGTTCCGAAAAACAGTTTTTCATTCGTTAATTTAATGACAAAATGTGTTTTGAAGGAGATATTAAATGCACCCCTTTGTGCGATCTCTGATTACACTTACTTGTTTTACTTACCCAACCTACGTAGTATAGGGTAAATTTTGCAATAGTTTTAAAAATCGAAAAAAATTCTTTTACGAATTTCCACATTTGAGACACTGGAGATTCCGAAAAATATATTGTTAGAAAAAAAAAATCGCCGTCCGTCTGTTTATGTGTCTGTAAACACTCTATCTCCCAAAGAAATTGATATAGAGACTTGAAATTTGGTGTATACTTAGTATGTAATAGTGGAAAGAAGCCTATTTAATACCAGTAACCTCGATTATCCGGATCTATTTTTTTTTGGACACTCGAAATTTTCACTTTAATGAAAGGTACATAAAAATTTTCGAATTTTTTTTAAGGAGTGAAAGTCAAAAACAATAATAATAATAAATCCCTATCGGCTTGGCCTACAGGCAGAGGTCGATTTTGAAGTAAAGCGCTAATTTAAAAAAAAAAGAAATAAAAAATAAATAAATAAAATAAAAACACACACACACACACACATTTATATATATATATATATATATATATATATATATATATATATATATGTAATAAAAAAAAAAAAAATGCGCCATTTTGCTCTCTCTCAGTTTTTAATTCTAAAATTGTGGAACATATTTTTAATCTTAGTTTCGTAATATATTAATCGTTTAACAGCTAAAGTCCTTTTTCTTTTTTTATTTAACTTATTAATAATCTATTGCTTGTTTCTTAAAAAAGGCGGGAAGTATTTCGTAACCTTTTTACTCTCTGGAATATTCTCGGGATTTTAATTTTATTTTTTGTTGATCACTTGATCTGTGTTAATGCGCAAAGATGTTAAAAGGCTTTTCCATTTGCGAGGCGTTAAGTAATCCCTACCCGAGACCACGCCTGCTAAGACCAATCAGAGCTGATCATTTTTTGACGTTTAGACTCGAGTTAATCCTAATTGGATTTTTAAAATGATTGACGCGGAGTAGGAGGGGCTAGTTTGTCGTAAAAATGTTTAGTTCTCATTTGGTTTTTTAGGAGCTTCAGAATGCAATTAACTTTTCAAATACTCGGATGCTGTTTCTGTTTCGCCGAAAAATTCTAATATCTTGGGATGCAGCTTACTCACGACGTGTTGGAATATCTGATGACAGTGTCCTGGTGACTGCGGGGAATAGCTTATTGATTTTGTGAGTTCATAAATAAAGAACTTGAAGACTGATGGCATTTGTTTTTATAATGGGGAAATACACCAATGAAACTCTTCCACTGCTCGCCAACTGCCAGAGCAACTGGAAGGGAATTGGGAAACATTCTTCAAACATTCACTGGTGCTAGTCAATTTGATGTGTGCGAAATTATAAAGCAAGAAATGAAACTATGACTAAACTTTGAAGACATTTTTCACGTGGTTGTTAAAAGTTGTAGATTTAACTGTAACAGGCAATTTCTTTGTTTGAAATCGCAGGAGAGTTTTGAATACGTTTTGAGAAAATTCAGTACAACAGATGATCATTTATAAAAAAATCATTATAATGGATAAATCGGTGTTGCATATGCAAATGAGGTGTACATACTTAAAACTTTCTTAATTAGATTGAATTCGCATATTTAGAAAATAATTTTGTCTTTCATAAATTAATTACATTTTACTTCATATGAAAATAAAAAGTTTTTGGTCAAAGGAAACACAGAGCTAACTTGAACCATACATTACGTACAGTTACACGTTATTTTTTTATTTATGTATGTAGTAATTATTTTAAATGCCTTTTTTGGGTTATCAGTGAAATAAAATGGTTTCTCAAAATTGAGTAAAAAGTACTCAATTTTAAGTACTTCACATACTCAAAGTAGCTAAGAAACCCATGTACTCATTTTTGATTCCATGGTTGTGTTCAAATGTAAATCACTAATGAACTGCCCTCTTAACTAATAAAATAAAGTTAAAATTATACCAGCATTTATTATTTATTTCCCTCTTAACTTATAAATTAAAGTAAAAGCATACTGGCATTTATTTTTTTGCTCAAAATTATTAACAAGAAACGTTTAATTGATTATTTAATGAGAAAAATAGCAAAAATTTTTAGCAAAATACTCAAATCGAATATTTTTATGGCAAGAGCACTATTTGTAAGCACTTAAATTATTTCAAAATGCTGTGTATAATTTAATATTTATATTAATAAACATCTTTTATGCCACCATAAATGAATAAACTATTACAGAGTGCAAAATTATCGTTAGTTTGGATAACATGTGATGTTTCGAAATTGAGAAAGTAATGTGATCATTTTTGATCCAAACATACTCAATTCAGTATGACCACATCGATGTACTCATTTTTGAGTATTTTTTTTTCAGTGTATTTTCGGTTTCATTTTCAGTCGAAATTAGAAGAGTATCGAAATTGGGGTTCGGCTTAGGTTTCGATCTTAAAACATGTTTTGGTCGATCCTTATTAATTATTACATGTCAAGTACCTTAACCCTTTGAGGACGAGCGACCTGTATACATGCCGCAGAAAATGTTTAGAATCCTTGTTTATCCCCACCAGTAATATTTTACTGTAAAAATTTACCTTATTTAATCCGAGCATTTTTTCGATTAAATAAGAAACAAATTTAAAAACCGGCGACAAAATATTAAACATTTCTCAAAAGGCCCCCGTCATGAAGGGGTTAAAAATTTCATGAATTTAGCGAAAGTTTTAAAGGTTTTATCTTTAAAGAAAGTTTTTACCTTAAAAGTAATTAGACATAGCCGTATAAAGTTTAAACCTTTCTGATAGACATTGCTTTTTAAAAAATAAAATATATTTAATTTTTGTGATCTTGAATTATGCAAATACATATTTTCTCCAGGAATTAATGCACCTTGAGAGTATATTTGAATCTTATCAGACGTATGAATTTTTTAAATGTTTAAAAATTCTTATATGTAATAAATATTTCATATAAGTAAAATAAATATTTCGTAAAAATTCGAAATTCTAATAAAAAAAAAATAGAAACCTTAGCAAACATATTTTTGATAAATTAATCTAAAGCTCGAAAGTTTAGGTTATTTGATGTGTTAATTTATTGTACAAAATGTTAAAATTTCATAAAACATATGAAGAGATATTTTCGTGAAATTTTACGCACAAACTCCAAAGTAAAATCTTTAAACAAAATTATTTAAAAAATAAATCATGTTTATGCCATATAAAAGGCAAGTTGATTTATTTTTTAATATTATAACTTAATGTGAAATTTTTATTGTGGTTTTGCTTAAAATATTACAAATAAAGCAAGCTTTTTTATTTAACGATATCGGACTATATTCGGTGTATTATACTATTGGACTTCTTTTAAAGATATCAGACCCTTTATTTGTTAATATTTTTACTATAATTTTTCATTTTGATCCTTATTTCAAAAGAAAGTCATTTAAACTGCAACATATTTTTAAATCTTATGCTACAAGTTCCACATAAATTCATTTCTTGGGGGAAATTGGAACTAATTGTTTTTATTCCCATGTTGGAACTTCCCAAGTTCTCTATGCATGCAGTTCCTTACTTCACGGTCCTGAATTTAATGAATTGATTAGCTTGCTAGGTGTGTTTCGAAACATGTCCAAAATGGGCGGAGCTAAATCAAGCAGAAAATTATTTTCTGCAGGGGCTGAAAGTCATTCGGAGAAAGTGCATGGTTATTCGGTTGAGAGAATAAAAGAGATCGTAAGAAGTGAAAAAATTATATTTTTCTGCCTTTCTTTTCCGCTTTCCTTTAGGTTTCTTCATATGATCGTGAAATGTATTAAAGGGCTGCCCATGAATGATGTCACACTTTTTAAAAAGAATTTGACCGCCCTCCCGCCCCCATTTGTTGTATAAACTAACTAAAATTGAGTTTAACTAAAAATATGCGATTTAATAATGCACAAATTATTACTATTCGACAAAAGGAGTCGTGAAAAAAGGAATAGTGCAATTCCTGAATAATATAAAAACTGGTAACTGTTCGCATATTTGAGTCAAAAATACGAAATAGACATAAAAACTGACATCGATAAAAGAAAATATCTATCGTTTGATAACTTTTACAGTCAGTTTGATTGTGTTAAAAAAACAGTTTATTTTTACTGAAAATATCTGTTTGAAATTAAGTACAGCTTAAATTATCTTTGAAATATTTTTCCTTCTCTAGTTTAAAACAAATCAAAATACTATAAAGCTATTACTTTTATGATTAAAGGAATAATCTAAAAACTTTTCTCAATTATATTTTAGATCGATTATTATTTCCAGTTTTTGAATGATGGATTTCTATTTTGTTGGAACTGAAATTAATTCCATTTGCTTCCCATAACCGGCTTTAGTACACCGTGATTTCTTGAGTACCCCTATTTTCGAATAAGGATCTTTGCGCCTTACTTAGCGAGAAGAAATCTGCGATTAAATAAGGCACATATTATTATTTGATAAAAGAGGGTAGTAAAAAGATGAATGGTACTAATTCTTAATAATATAAAAACGTGTAATTGTTCGTTTTAACTGAGTCCGTAACCCGAAGTGGAAGAACAATTTCAAGAATAAAGGAATCTATATTTCAATTTAACTAAAATCGAGTTTAACTAAAAATATGCGATTAAATAATGCACAAATTATTACTGCACGTAAAAAAAGGGTAGTAAAAAAATGGAATAGTATTATTCCTGAATAATATAAAAACTTGTAACAGTTCGCATATTTGAGTCAAAAATACAAAACAGACATAAAAACTGACAAGGATAAAGGAAAATATTAGTGTTTGAAATTGAATACAGCTTAAATTATCTTAGAAATCTTTTTTCTCCACTAGTTTAAAACAAATCGGAGTACTATAAATCTATTACTTTTATGATTAAAGAAATAATATAAAAACTTTTCTCAGTTATATTTCAGATCAATTTTCCAATTTTCGAATGAGTTAGAAGATGGGTTTCTATTTTGATGGTAGTAAAATTAATTCTATTTCCTTCCCATAATCTGTATCAGAACACCATCATTTCTTGAGTACGTCTATTTTTGAATAATGACCTTCGACTTATTTAGTGAGAAGAAATATGCTATTAAATAAGACACAAATTACTATTCGAAAAAAGGGATAGTAATGAAAGGAATGGTGCAATTCCTGATATAAAAGTATATAACAGTTCGTATTAACTGAATTAAAAAAACTCAAGAATAAAGGAAATTATTTATGTGTGAAACTAACTTAAATCGAGCTCAACTAAAAAAAAGTCCCTCCGGCAATGCCGGGAGGAAGAGGTAGCTTTCATATACTTACATATTTATTTATTTATTTTAAGGTAAGTTACATTCTTCAAAAATACTAAGCTCAAATTAGTGGAAATAATCTTATAAAATTAGTGATTTTATAAGATTGAATACTAGTTTTTGTCAAGACTGAATATTAATAGGAATTTTTAGAAATTAGTCATCTTTTATTCAACCTGGTTTTATTTTAAGCGATTTAGAGAGTCACCAAATTCCACGATATCATAAAGTCTATGCCATTTTAAAGCAACATTGTGGATCGTTCAGATCAGACCGTTTCAAAATGTCAGCCATAAGCAAAATTCAAAGTGCTATAACTCAATCATTTTTTAAGATATAGACAAAATAAAAAGTGTTCTGGAATCATTGTTTTAAGTTCTAACACGTAAAAGAAAAATATTTTTCAACTTTTAATTTTTTCGCATTTAATTTTAAATTTTTAAAAAATTTAAAATGGCCACCATTTTGAAACAAAATGGTGGATGATGCTGGCCAACAAACTCGGTCGAGACATTTGTATGTACTATGTACATACCAAGTTTCATTGAAATCGGTGCATAAATACGCGTGTTATCACGTGACAAAAATCAGATCGTTTCAAAATGTCAGCCATAAGCAAAATTCAAAGTGCTGTAACTCAATCATTTTGTAAGATATAGACAAAATAAAAAGTGTTCTGGAATCGTTGTTTTAAGTTCTAATACGTAAAAGAAAAATATTTTTCAAATTTTGATTTTTTTTGCATTTAATTTAAAATTTTTAAATTTTTAAAAAATTTAAAATGGCCACCATTTTGAAACAAAATGGCGGATGATGCTGGCCAACGAACTCGGTCGAGACATTTGTATGTACTATGTACATACCAAGTTTCATTGAAATCGGTTCATAAATACGCGTGTTATCACGTGACAAAAATTAGATCGTTTCAAAATGTCAGCCATAAGAAAAATTCAAAGTGCTATAACTCAATCATTTTATAAGATATAGACAAAATAAAAAGTGTTCTGGAATCTTTGTTTTACGCTCTAACACGTAAAAGAAAAATATTTTTCAACTTTTAATTTTTTCGCATTTAATTTTAAATTTTAAATTTTTTAAAAAATTTAAAATGGCCGCTATTTTGAAACAAAATGGCGGATGATGCTGACCAACGAACTCGGTTGAGACATTTGTATGTACTATGTACATACCAAGTTTCATTCAAATCGGTTCATAAATACGTTAGTTATCGCATGACAAAAATCAGATATATATATATATATATATATATATATATATATATATATATGGTTATATATATATATATATATATATATATATATATATGTCAACATTTGAACGGAGGGTGGTTTTGGGGTCTGGGGGTCATGATCGGTGAAAATATACAAAAATTTTCCGGAAGTGCTTTCCTCCGGACGGCTGCAATAGGTAGCTTTTTACTTTTTGTAATGAAAGCTACCTAATATGCGATTAAATCAGGCACAAATTATTACTATTCGAAAAAAGAGGTAGGAAAAAAGGAATAGTGCAATTTCTTAATAATAATAAAAACTTGTATCTGTTCGCATAATTGAGTCAAAAATCCAAAGCAGACATAAAAGCTGACAAAGATAAAGGAAACTATCGTTTGATAACTTTATCAGTCAGTTTGATTGTGTTAAAATAATAGTTTATTTTTATAGAAAAAATCTATGTCTGAAATTGAGTGTAGCTTAAATTATCTTTGAAATATTTTTTCTTTACTAGTTTAAAACAAATCGAAGTACTACAAATCTATTACTTTTATGATTAAAAAAATAATATAAAAACTTTTCTCAATTACATTTTAGATCGATTATTATTTCCAATTTTTGAATGAGTTGGAAGATGGGTTTCTATTTTGATGGAAGTGAAATTAATTCCATTTCCTTCCCATAATCAGTTTCAGTTCACAGTAATTTCTTTTGATTTTTTTCCTGGTAAGCCTTGTTATTTGGAAAAATATCATCGATTTCATGCTCAAAACTTAATTTGAAAAAGATTGGGATGTAGATATAGATGAAATTCTTTAAAATACTTTGATTTTGTTTTTTATTGTCAATAAAACATGATACTTCCGGGTATCATTTCCTAACAATTGTTCTTATATTTAGAAGTAAACACAAAAATGTTCTTCAAAATTCTTTGTTGTTTTTATTTTTTTACAAATATTTTTTATTTTCCTGGTAAAATTTCTGAAGGAATTCTTCAAATTGCAGAAGTTTTTTTTACAGCATAAAAGTAAAATATTACTGATTTATTGCTTGTTGTTTTCTTTTTCCTTCCGTTCCTATCAAATTTTCATTCATGAGTGTTTTGGTTTCGTTTACAATCTTCTAAAAATGAAATCTGAAAAATATTACATTTTGATTGGTCTTTCTATTTCTTGAAATATATTCTGTATTTGGAGATTTCCAGATTTTGGTATCGCCGTTTGTAACTGAAATCGATATTCTTCAGTCTGCCAGCTATTATTTTCCTTTAAAAGAATTTTTAGGTGTTAGGTTTTCAGAAAAAAAAAATTGCGAATTTTACATATACATTACTGTTTATGAAATGAGTTTACGTTCAGTGAAAAGTTCACATTCAGACTGAACAGGCTGTTGTTAACAGTTCTGCTCAACAAGCGTAAAACGTTCTGACAAATTCATTTTTTAACGGAAAGATAAAAAAAAAAAATTGCAAGGACTGATTATGGAAGCGATTTAAATTCGAATTGCGTATGTCATTTTTTTATCAATAAATTATTTATTGAGTTATAAGCGATTTTAATCACTTGATGAACGTTTTTTCACCTCAATTTATGTGGTTGAACTCAATTCAAAACTCCCATTTTAACACTATATTCGAAAAAATATATTGCATATGGGTAAAAAAAACCCTGGGAAATAAGTGTGATTAGATTGTTTTGGAACAGTAACACCTACTAGTTTTAGTTATTTCCTATTAAAAATAAATTAAAACTTGTGTCATAATATTATCCTTTCTGATTTAAAAACAGCCTTAACAGGTTAAAATTTTATACAACGGCTCAGTAGTGCCTATTTTTTGAAAAATATTGGGCGGGCCCAAACCTTTTCAATAAAATAATGCATTTTTTTCCCCTTGGAGAGAGAGGCAGGGATGGGGGATAAATTTTATTTATTACTTTAATTTTATTTAATAAAATAATTTTAAAATAATTATAGTCTTTAATAATTATTAAATATTTTTTTAAATTACTTAATTTAATAATTTTATTAAATTATTGAGATAGTTTAATAAATAATTTTAATTAAATTATATTTTCATTAATTCTACTAAATAATGCGTTAATATTTATAAATGCGTTAATATTTACATAATTATAATTAAAATAAATTTTAACTATTAAAATTGCAAGAATCTAAATAATAATAAAAAAACATACATTTTAGTCATTTAAATACAATTCGACATTAAAACAATTTTTTCAATTACATTTGTTGTAAAATTTAGCTAAGTCAAACTCGAAAATATATTGTTTAAAGCCGCGATAATCAGTAGACAGTTGGCAGTAGCACAAATTATCACCACATTGAGTTCAGGGCTGAAAATCCCGAATTATTTAAAATTCTATTGGCATATTAAAAGCATTCGTTCTGACAAGTCGTATCTTGGAGAAAAAAAACTCCGAAAACCCGATTTTAGCGGTTAACTCATAGGTTTACTGTTGTTTTCCTGCTCCCAGTTTTCCACGTTTTCATACCTTAGGGTTTGCAGGAATACACAATGATAAACCTACGAATCGACTAAAATCCGGTTTTTAGGTGTTTTTTGTCCATGATGTGACTTGAGTCGACCGATTGCTTTTTAATATGCTAATCGAGAGTAAACTAATTCTGGAATTTCAGCCGTGAACTCGATGAGGTGATTGTCGGTGCTGCTACCTGCCGGTTACAAGTACTTTTTTGTGGGTAACATGTGAAATTTTAATTTTCCTCGGATGTTGTAATTTTCATAAATCTTCACGTTAGTGTAGATGGGGACATGAGAATGGTTACTAATGCTGAACAGTATCAACTTCGTTCTCAAATTAAGCGCGTGTGAAGCAAAATTACTATTTCGGGTCACACATTCAATTTATATTTTTGTATTTAACTGTTAACGCTGGTGATTTTGGGGATAAAAGGATTTAAGGAATGGCTAATCCGACAGCGTTGCCACATGAAAGAAAAGTTACCTTTGAATCCGGGTTTTGTGGGTCTCTGCGCTTCACAAAATGTTCAAAAAGGAAAATTGTTACTGATGTCCTTACAAAAAAAAAAAAAAAAAAAAAAAAAAAAAAAAAAAAAAAGAGTCAAATTGGAGAGGGGGATCTAAAAAATTGAAATTGAAAATTTAGCAATAAATTTTTAAGATTTATCCATTAGCATTTAACTAGCAAAGTGTAAAAACGTATAGATCTTACACCGGGCTGCACTAAAGTGTTTGCATACATTAGGGTCTATTGACAGATATCGCTGAAATTGGACTCAAAAAAATTAATAATAATATTCACATAGTGCTGGAAAGGTATTCATAATCTGAGCTTGATGTACGATTTTTCACTCTTGTTTATTATTTCCCGATATTTACGTATAAAAATTCTCTCTCTTTTTCTCTGTATATATAGATATGTAGACAATGTGTGTGTGTACAAATTAATAAAGTCTTAAAGATCTCCCAATTTACGATTTAATGAAATATCAAAACACTTAAAAAAACCGCATCATTTAATACAAATTTAATTAATTTTAAGTTTTTTAAAATCGCAAATTTCTACCTCAGTGAATTTAAATTGCGATAAATGTTACAGATGAGTTTTCTGGAATAATTTTATCACGTTCTTGGAATTTACACCTATTTGCATCGTTTATTTAACAGATTAGTTACGCTCAATAAAGATTTAGGTTACTACTGATGGAAGATTGAATGACATCAAATAAATAACAAATGATCTATTATCTTAAAACGATTAAAACGCTACTGTTTTCATTATCATTATTTCTTTCTCATATTTATCATATTCTTCAGTACGTGGTAATGATTGATGGAGGTGCACGGGGTTATGCTTTCCCGGTTAAGGTCATTGATAACTGCAAAACGTGACCTATCACAAGTTTAGGAAAAAGTGCTTTGGCGGATTAATTTGAAGACTTAAGGACATTAGCGTTTTCAACTGTAGATTACTCAACAATTGTAACTGAAAATTTCCGCATCTGATATGTAATTATCAGCTTTCGTTTCATTTTCGCTCACTTTGCTAATGCTTTTTGACATTTTAAGAAATGATAAATAGTTTTTTACTTAGCTATTGATTTAAAAAAATATATTTATAATATGATGTTAACATTTGGTGTTTAAAAATATCATTAGTCATGGTTCGATGAATTTCTTTTGCAACATCTATAGAAATATAAAATTTATACAGAATGCCATTTCAACAATGTTTGTAGTGACATTGAATCCCTGTATCTTGCATTTCTCAGTTTTCTTTAAACTGTTTTTGAAAGTGTTGCCCAATGAATGTTTTCTTTAAAATATTTTGCAAAAAAGTCAGCTTTTTAGTGCATATTTCAAGTGATAAATATTTATTAATTTATGTTCTCTTCAGTTCCGAAGTTAAAACAATAACAAATACTTATTCGTTGTTTTTTTTTCAATCGAAATGACATTGTAAATGACAGAAAAAAATATATTTTCTGAAATTCATCCTTTAGGCGCTTTTAGTAATTGGAGTTCAAAAATATGGATCTAAAGCTGCAAACCCCTTAAAACATCAATTTAACCTAACATCATTAAGGGTGTATTCCGATCCAAACTGCTTATTTTCCGATTTATTTTTAAATTCATTTTTGTTCTCAAATGCATCAAACTTTCAAAATCTCTTATTTAGGAACTACTCAAGGGGCCGTGATTGTCGAATTTTTGATAAATGTAGAAAATGTTGCAAAAAAATGCTGTCAAAAACGGCGTTTTGGACCAAATTTTCCGAGGCGGGAGATATGCGAACGGAAAAAAAAGGTCACGCTGAGAAAATAATTGTTTATAAATCAAATTCTAATAGACTGAGCGAAGAATGAAATCACACGGCACTACCTTTTACAAATGAGTCTGAAAATGTATCTAAAATTTTGAACTGTTGAAGGTAAAAAATTATTTTTTCCTAATACACCCTTAACCTAAATGAACGTAACCAGAAATTTAAGAGCTTTAAACAAGTAAATAATCTACTAATTACCAAAAAAAAGTATTGAAAAAAAATTTAAGTTAAATACTATTGAAAATTTATCACGTTCTTTGTCGCGCTGTCTTTTGGACATTTTGAATCATTTTGCAAACTCGGGTGAAAATAACATTTTATTTATGAGGGATTCAGCTTAGATGCAGACATTTATTTGTTTTATTTCAACGGTAAAAAACATTCAGCTATTGAGAAATGATGTAAAAATGTAAAAAAAAAAAAGAAAAAAGACATTTTAGTTTTTATAAGTAAAAGAACAGAGGTCTGCGAATGGGGAAGCAGAAATTGAAGATTTTATTACTATTGCTAAAAATATTCATACAATACAAGTCGGAACCTATCGAATTCGACTAATGAAAATGTTTAAAAACGGTTGAATTCAATTTATTAAAAAAATGAAAAAATAATTACAATAAAAAAATCAAATGGGCATAAGAATAAAAAAATAGCTAGTGCTGACACATCTACAAACAAACTAATTTAATTAAAAAAAATATATCAAAATTGCTTCAGAAGAAATCTAATGGCTAGTGACTAAAAAATGCTCTATGCTTTAAAAATAAAGATTAATACTTTTTCTTTCAAAATAAATTGTAAATTGAAGATTGTGGTAACTCACCAGCTTTTGTCAAAAGGACTTTATTTAAATACTTATTACATATACTCGCATTATTTTCTGCATATATATATATATATATATATATATATATATATATATATATATATAATGTTTTTGATACTGAAAATAAATTGTGGAAAACGATTTTTTTAAGGACTGTCCACTGATATTCATTTTTATGAAACGAAAACTTTGAATAAAGCAAAAAATAAGTTGCAAGTAAAAAAGAAAAATGTAATTTTTCCATCTAACAATTTCTTGATAGAAACATTTTTTCATTAAAAAAAGGCCAAAAATTAATCTTAAAGTGCTTAAATTTAAAACAAAGGTTCAATAGGTTTCGAGTGTCTTAAAAATTTAATTTTTAATGAAATTTTAGTTAATTAAACTGTATTATGAGAATCTATTTTTTTAAATGTATTTGCCTTTTGTTGTATAATATAATGTCACCATATATATTATAGTATCACTCAAAATTGAAAAAATCGTTTATAAAACAAAATATTGATCTCTTAAGGTTATTGCAAATACAATATAATAAAAGTCGATCTGTAATTGGTGGTGACTCAGTGTACTGATAAATTTGATGTTGATAATTAAAATCCAAATAATCATAAGAAGAGGAAGCCAAACAAGAGTTTAAGAAAGGTTCTTTTATACCTTTCTTTATAAAAGTGACCTCTCACTTATATGCGATAAATGGTAAATATTTTTCTTATAAATTCTGCGTTAAAAAGCCGAATATATCTATTTAGAAATAGTGTGGTACTAAAAAAATTACTTCCGTGCCGTATATACTAGCATATAAGTCGACCCCCTGACTATTTACTTCAATTTTGTACAAAATCAAACCAAAGATATCACTTGTCAATGCGAAAACTTAGTAAATAAACAAAAACAAATCATGGAATTTTTTTAATGATAAATTGTTATTATTTATCTATATTATATATTATTTTATTGTTTAAACAAATAAAAATCTTAAATTTTGCAGTATTCGAGACATATATATATAAATTAACTGTTTGTTTCGCAATCCCCACTCCACCTCCAATTTGCTTGCTGAAAATTAACAGAAATTCTTGACATACAGGAGTATAAACGATACATCACGTGTAATAAATCCCAGCTCAGTGGCGTACCTAGAATGGGTGACACCCGGGGCGGATGTAAATGGTGTCACCCCCCAATCACACTTATCAGGGTGTCACCCTCCCGCCCCATCCGTCATATTTTTTCAATCACAATCCTACTTTATTACAACTAATGACCAGACCATTCCTTGTTACCTTTTGTCCTCCTGCATTAAAAAAAATCCACCGGAGCGACTCATCACTAGACCCATAGTCCGTGTAAGTCAATGCGGTGTCTATATGTACACTGTTAAAACTAATGGTGACACATTGCACCTTTTAGGGGTGAAAGGCTTGTCTCACTGGTGACACCCCTAGAGGAGCTAAAATGGCACCCTTAACTAGGGTGAAAGGATGGCACCCCTAATCCAGGGTGTTTCAGGGGGTGAAAGGACGGCACCTCAGGGAAGAATAATGGCACCCCTTATCCACAGTGTTCAATAGGGTGAAACGATGGCACCACAGGGGAGAATAATCTCACCCCTTATCCAGGATGCCCCAGGAGGTGAAAGGATGGCATCTCAGGGGAGAGTAATGGCACCCCATTAACCAGGGTGCCCCAGGGGGTGAAAAGATGGCGCCTCAGGGGAGAGTAATGGCACCCCTTATCCAAGGTGCCCCAGAGGGTGAAAGGATCGCATCTGAGGGGAGAATAATGGCACCCCTCATCCAGGGTACCTTAAGGGGTGAAAGAATGGCATCTCAGGGGAGAATAATGATACCACTTATCCAGGGTGCCCCAGAGGGTGAACGGATGAAACACATTATCCAGTGTGACCTGTGGCATCCTACAAGAAATAGCACTCACAATCTATGGCCCATAGTTGCAACCCCCCTCCCCCCACCCTGCTTGTCAAGAAATTGTATTGGTTTGAATCATGAAATACAAAGTGTTTACCCATTTTTAAATTGAATTCTGCAGAGAAAAATTATCATGATCAGTCAATATTTTGAGTCTTTTTTTTCTTTTAGATTGATGGAATATTATATTTTTAAACTCAATATCAGGTGTCCAAAGAAAAATTGTAGCATATTTTTGTAACTCAGAGAGGGATAATATGAACTGCAAAAATAATCATAGAAAGGCAGATAATTCAAATTGTACTTTCATTTACATGGAGAATATTTTAAGAAAAATTCAAAATTTTAACTTTTATACAGTTTTTGCATTTCAAAATCACCAATCATAAGTCACCACTATTGCATTGTTAGTCATACCCAAAAGGTTTTGTTAGAATAATTAGCAAAATTTACACAACCTCTACATCTATTTTCTGCCTCTAAAAATCACTGAGTTAGAGTCAAATATTGTGACTTTGTCATGCAATTTGAAGCCTGATTTTCAATTTTATGTTTTGAAGTTCTTATAAAATGAAATAAATCATGATTTTTGACTGTCTCTAACACATATGTTTGGATCAAACTTTTTGGGTATATTTAAGAAAGGGCCAGTAACTATTTTTGTGATTGGGCATTTTTAGATGCAGGAACATTATAAAAATTTGATGTTTTTTGACTCCAAAATAAGAGAAAGTACAAATTGAATTATCTATCTTCATATGAATATTTTTATAATTTTCTTATAGTTTCAGAAGTAATCCGTAACCATCTTTTTTGACACATAGTATATTGCTTGACATGTATTTTCATTATTTTATATACAGGCCAACTGAAAAGTATGAGGACACAGAAAAATGCTATATCCTTTAAAATATATGCCATAATTTAATAATAAAAAAAAATAAAAGAAATAACAATATTTTAACAAATTGTTCACTGGCTTGATATTTATTTTTTTCACAAATTTGAAAATGAAAGATCACAGAATTGACAGTCCGCTGCAGATAATTCTGATTTAAATCATTCTATGCCTTAATAATTTCGCATCACATACAATGCAAACTGGGGATTTTCTATTTCTAGCTTTTCTACAGTAGTCAAGTGAGTTAAGATCTGATTGTTCGAAGGCAATACACCTGTTATTAAATATCCACGCAGATGAGTGTTGAAGGTCAATGTTGTTTTTGCTCCATGTGAACGCCCCAATACTGCTGGAAGTTCCATTAAAATTATTTTGCTTCCATGAGGCGAACACTTTGTTGAACATATTAGTTACTGATCATTTTGACGGTTGTGAACTTTTCGGAGGATTAAGATTTTCATATAATAGAAGAAATGCTACAAAATTTTAAAATAAGCATTTCTCAGATTTTAGTTGTGAAATATCAATGTCAAACAACACACCAATATTTTTTCAGCAACCCTGCTGTATCTAATTAAAAAATTTTAAAACACAAATTAGAAAAGAATATGTAATAAATGCTGTGTAACTTTTAAATTAGTAAGAATACTTCATATTCTTTAAAATTCTTCCAGAAAGTTAGCCATCAAGCTATGAAATGAATTATAGAAAATAAGTTCATTTTATTGTTGTGGTAAAATCACAGATGAAATTGAGTAAAAAAAAAAAAATCATTTTTACAATATATGTAGTATTTACCTTTATAGTGAACTTATGCAAATCCATATTTTATAGCATATATCCACACAATATTAGAAATTAAGAACTGTATGTAAGGTGTCAAAATAATGCCTACAATTTTTTTTCGATGTGCCAACTGCATTTCATATTTTCTTATTTCTTTTCACAACCATGTTAATAGTAATAATATTGCATTGCATATTTAATTTTAATGTATTGAAGGGAAGTGGGGAGGAAACTTTATCTATTAAACACTTTTTCTTACTAAACAAAATAAAAACTGACTTTCCATAAGTATGAAGCCTGATTAAACTACAATATTTGGATTCTGGAAAAATTTATTCTTTTTATAAAGCTAATATGCATACAAAACAGATAATCAAGCAAATATGTCCACAGAGAGAAAATATGAGCTTCAGATATAACTAGGGATAAGCTAATTTTTAAAAAATCTGAGACTAACAGTACATCAGAAAATAAAAAGTAAGCAAATAATTGAATCTTTGGTTGCCAATTATAGTGTGGCATTTAAAACATTTCTAAATCACACATATTTTTTTTGTTTGTTTGAGGAAGGGAATGCAAAAATTTTAAAACAATTTTAATACAGTTTCTTATTTTAGGAGCATATAAGGATGCAGAAATATATCATAATAAAAGAAAATCTTGTTTACAGGGGTGTAATATCCAAGGACCAGTTTTATCAGTCATTGGTGAAAGTGAAGTTAACTTACAGGTTATTGAAAGGTTCAAAATTTTTAAGACACGTGCTGATGTCATGGTGCAGAGGGGGGGGGGGAGGATGTATGCTAAAATAAAAATAAAAGCATTTGCTAAAAAAAAATTAAAGTTAAAGAAAGCTAGCTATTACGATTTGACGAGTAGGAATAATTTTTCTATAATTTAGTTTCATTTGACGACTAACGACTGCTGATTTCTAGTCCTGTACCCACATCAAAATGTATGCCAAATTGTTTTTGTGTTTTGACTTATTGCATCTGAAATTTTAATCCAAAGAGTAATTATAATGAAAGGAATAAAACACTGAATTAAAAAAAAAACCTTTTAGTTCAAATAATCATTTTGTTGTAAACACCAAGAATGTATTAAATATTATTAAGCAAAGACGTAACACTATGTGGAACTGATGCCACTGAGAAAATTTTGAAGACATAAGTATCTAATAAAAATGATAAAAATTTAAATTGGCTTTTGCTGTAGTTAACGTTAAACAACCAAAATAATGCATACCACAAAGTAACTAAGCTTATAAAATTATCAGTTTTTGTAATTAACTGTTTATATAAAATTAATACATAGTATGAGTAATTTAACAAGTTGCTTGAGTTGCGGAGCACAGTAACAGGTTGAAACACAGAAATTTCTGCACCTTCTTCATGATAAAGAGTCGGAAACTTTTCTTGTATCAAGCATGGTAATGTAAGTACTATAAATGTAAGTTCACGATCTGAAATAATAATAATAACACATTAAGGAAAACACACAACAAGACAGTCCAATTAAAATGTATCATCAAAGTGCAGCAAAAATGGTAGATGAGCAAAAATAGAAAGAATAAAATTTAAATAAAATTTAAATTATAGCTCACAAGGCTATCAAAGCCTGACAGCTAATGTGCCCGCAGGTTCTGTATGTAACGTGATAATTCTTTATATAAATATCAGATTTGCTTCAATTTTATATGTAGGTTCATTCTGATAAGGTTCTTCACTGATTAGCATTGGAGGTTCATTGGTTAAATATGAAGGGGGAGGAGAAGAGAGTGCTGCCCTCCTTAATTTATATAAATATGCAGAAATCATGCAGAATTATCACATTTTCTTCAAATTTTGTTAATAGGTTCACTCTGATAAGGCACTTCCCTGATTAGTTTTAGGGACTCATGGTTAATTATAAAGAGGGATGGCAATTAATCCACTGTCCAATAACTTACAGTTGATTTCTTTTATTTTTGGAAGGGCATTATTCTTTGAAATAAGAGTATAATATACAGTTGTTTGTATAGCCTGCGAGCTCAATGCCATCAGTTTAACTCGGCACTTTCCTCTTTATTGCCTATTTTCGGACAGCACGAGAAAATTACATGACCTACTCATACTTGTCATTCAGATATTCTTTTCCTGTATTATCATTAAGAGTTACAAACTATTTACATTATTAACCATATTTACAAAACATATCTTGCAACAAACTGTCTATTCCAGATTAGCAACGAATTTCCCTAACATGTACAGGTATTCCATACCAGTGATAATAATAAAAACAAGTTGGAAATTGCACGTGAATGTAGCAAATGAGGTGCGTTCGTACGATAACGAAGTTTTAAAAATATTCAGATCTTGCTGATATAGTAGAGCGTACTCCGGATACAGTATAGTAGTCGAAATCTTTACGTTTCTGTAAATATGCAGAAACTAATTTTTATTACACCTCAGCAACGTATATCTTATTCATAAATGTGAAATAGTCGAATATAATTAAAACACGTCCCAAACAACATTTCCCCGTATAGCATTATATAGTGGAATACTTTTGTGTGGCCCTGTAATTTAATAATAAAAATTCTTTGCATCACAGATTGTATAGAATGCATATTTTCGTATATATTTCATAGATTTATGCCAATTCTATTATGTTCGAATGAGTGTAACATCATTAAAATGCGTTTGAAACTTTTTCCCCATTGACCGTAATGTAATGGAATACTTTTGATTTTCCCTGTAAATGATCTATGCATCCGACTTTCATAACATTTGAAAAGACTCGACAAAATTACGTAATAATTATATTTTTAAATTTCAAACGATTAAAATGCATTTGAAACTTTTTTTTGCTATTGACCGTAATGTAACGGAATCCTTTTGATTGTCCCTGTAATTGATCTATCCATCCGATTTTCATAAAATTTGAAATGACTCGACAAAACTATGTTATAATTATATATTTTAAATTTCAAATGATTCGGTTGGGTAGTTTTTTGCGTTGTTATATGCGGACGGACAGACGGACGGACAGACAGACAGACAGACGGACAGACAGACGGACAGACAGACAGACGGACGGACTGAGCGACAACAATAGGTGCTACGTATTTACATAATTACGAACGCACCTAAAAATGAGGAATTTTATTAAAATTTATTAGTACGCATTATGTATCCTATATTGACACTAATCAATCAATATATGGATACAACCCCTCGTGTTTTTCCTTCATTTTGGGAATAACGAATTTTCAACGTATTCTATTGACGATTATTTTCAAAATTTTTAAGATGTGATTTTGCGACTTTCACAAAAGTTGCTCTATACATTTAGCTAACATAATATGCAAATGAAATTTTGATATCTTTGACGCATGCGCAGTGAAAAATTATTTAGTAAACCTACTCAATATTCGAACAATTTTTATTATTTTTTAATTCTGATTACAGGGTATTGTGTGCAATATTGTTTGTCACATTTTCTGAAAAGAATGTTACTTTATATTAAGAACTCTTGAAATTATAAGCAAAAATCTTGGGTAAATTCGAGACTGTTTTTCGGATTCGTAGAAAACCTTAATTTTTCTAGGAGTATACATGATATCGACATAAAAATGAACACAGTTTATTACAATAAGCCACTTAATCATAATCTACAGTTTGAGCGCTTTTGCTAAATTTGTTTTGACAGGGTTATCCAAAAGATATCCAAAAGGTATTCATTCTTTTTTAATTTGTTGACGATCCCCTATTGGAGTTTCGGAATAAAACCTTCAGGGAAATATATGACTTGTACTACACTACATGGCCATTGATTATCGTCCACTTGCGATTTTAGACATTTTGATAAATATCTTGAAAAATACATGAGGAATTATCCTGAAACTCTCAGTGTATACACATAATAGTACAGGTTATATATTTCCGTGAAGATTTTTTCCAGAAACCTTATAAGAGACCGTCAACAAATTAAAAAATAATGAATATCATTTGGATAACCCTTTCAAAACTAATGCAGCAGAAGCGCTCAAACTGTAGATTGTGATTAAGTGACTTATTGTTATAAACTGTGTTCATTTTTATGTCGATAGCATGTATACTCGTAGAGAAATTAAGGTTTTTATAAAAATACTTCCAAATTTTCCCAAGATCTTTTGCTTATAATTTGCAGAGTTCTTAATGTAAAATAATAATATTTTCTGAAAATCTGACAAACAACATTGCACATAATACCCTGTAATCAGAATTAAAAAATAATAAAAATTGTATGAAAGATGAGTAGGTTTACTAAATAATTTTTCACTGCGCATGCGTCAAATATCAAAATTTCATTTGCATATTATGTTACCTAAATGTATAGAGCAACTTTTGTGAAAGTCGCAAAATCAATAGCTTGAAAATTCTAAAAAATAATCGTCAATATAATAAGTTGAAAATCCATTGTTCCCAAAATGAAGCAAAAAAAAAAAAAAAAAAAAAAAAAAAAAAAAAAAGAGGGATTGTATCCAAATGTACTAGTAAGTTCCGTATTGTGTATTCTATATTGACACTAATCAATGAATATATGGATACAACCCTTCTTGTTTTTGCTTCGTTTTGGAAATAACGGATTTTTAAGTGATTCTATTGATGATTATTTTCAGAATTTTCAAGCTATGATTTTGCAACTTCCACAAAAGTTGCTCTATACATTTAGCTAACATAATATGCAAATGAAATTTTGATATCGTTCACGCATGCGCAGTGAAAAATTATTTAGTAAACCTACTCATTTTTTATACAATTTTTATTATTTTTTAATTCTTATTACAGGGTATTATGTGCAATGTTGATTGTCACATTTTCAGAAAATATTATTATTTTATATTAAGAACTCTGTAAATTATAAGCAAAAATCTTGGAAAAATTTGGGAGTATTTTTATAAAAACCTTCATTTCTCTACGAGTATACATGCTATCGACATAAAAATGAACACAGTTTATAACAATAAGCCACTTAATCACAATCTACAATTTGAGCGCTTTTGATGCATTAGTTTTGACAGGGTTATCCAAAAGATATTCATACATTTTTTAATTTGTTGGCAGTCTTCTATAAAGTTTCTGGAAAAAATCTTCACGAAAATAGATGACCTGTACTATATTGTTTATACACTGAGAGTTTCAGGATAATTCCTCATGTATTTTTCTAGATATTTTGCAAAATGTCTAAAATCGCAAGTGGACGATAATCAATGGCCAGGTAGTGTATTATATTTATACACTAAGATTTTCAGGATAATTCCTCATACATTTTTCTAGATATTTAACAAAATGTCTAAAATCGCAAGTGGACGGTCATCTCTGGCCATAGAGTGTATATCAGGAGCTTTAGGGAACTGGCTAATTCTTTATTTCCCCTTTTGCTATATGGGGGAAAGTCGGGTGGAATGGGACTGTAGGTTTTTCTCTTTGTGCATTAGTCTAAACATTTCATCGATCGCATACAAGATGAAGCAATGGTAATTCATTCTTCAGTTTACAAAAAATATTGATATGCATAGACTTGCAAATGTATGAAAGAAAAAATTATTTCAAAAAACCAATTTAAATTTGATTTATTTGCTCTCAATATATTAAAGGCTTGTTTATGTATAAATGTAATAATTTCCCTATTTATGGAACATTATACTGTATATTATCCATAATTTAAACTAATCCTAAAGCAGCATTTTTGTTTGAACAAGAAGTTTAACACAAACAAGGAAGTGGCGAGGAATGGGACATGCCAGAAAAGGGATGAATGGGACGCGCCCAGTTCCTTTTTTTAATTAATAATAATGCCAATTACTAACATGCAAATTTTTTAGAGGATAATATATTAATTATAACATTGATAATATATGCATTCATACTTCAAAATGTAAATAAATTGATGATTATTTAAGACGCAACGCTAGGCACAGAAAAAGACCCGGATGATAATGCAGAGTCTATGGGGGCGTTCTTTTCAAATATTTCGCCGAAATTTTAATATTTTTACGTGATTGTTTTGCACAAGATTGCTGAGGGCGATCCGCAACCGGCGTAGTTTTTACTTTTTCAGTTTTGGTTTCAGATTTTTTTTTTTTTTTAAATTACTTTTAACTTACGAAATTGGTTTAAACCGGTTCTGAAATTGAAACTATCGATATACAAAAAATATAAAAGCAAAATCGAAAAAATAAAAACTAGGCCGGTTATGGATCATCCTCAGCTGTCTTGTTCAAAAGAATCGTGTAAAAATATTAAAATTTGAGTTAGGTATTTCAAAAGAACGCTCCTATAGACTTTTACATTATCATCTTTACATTCTGAGCCTAGTGTGGGGCCTTAATGACACCTATGACAGAGAATCCTGAATTTTCATTCCAGTCATGAAGATACTGGAATTTTATATTGTGGCATATACATTATCAACTTACAACCTTTGTTTGATTGTTTATCTTACCGACACTATAGTTTATTTTGTGCCTTATAGCTTTTTTTTTTATTATTGCTGTCCCATAACTCTTAATGAGGAGGTGTGAGACACATTATGAAACTTACGTTCTCTTTAAAATAAAATAGTATTTGCACGCTATGTTTCTATATTGTTCAGGAGGATTAAAAAGTGTTTTACCTTGCATGCTATAAATTGAATTTTTACTTTTTGTATATAAAAGAAAAAAAAAATCTTACTTTTATAAAAAAAAGTCCCACACCACCCCACTCTCCCCTATATAGATATTACATATTAATACACCAATTACATGAAAATAGAATTTTTATCAATAGTATTAAAATACAGTTTAATAGCTAACAGTTTATTGTATATCCTTAGGTTTTTACCACCTTCTCCCCAGGTTTTTACCGGTAAAAAGCCAACCCTGTTTATTGGTCTTGTTTCAGAACGGGTGGAATGAAAGATTGTTAAAAATTATGTCATTAGAAAAATGTTTAAGATTTATAAATGACAGCGCAAAAATCGCCTTTAAAACACAAGATCACCTGCAGAAAATTTTCACATTTGTGTAAAATTACGATATAAGTTTTTATTCATTGTTATATTTTTTGAACACACACTATTTCTGTAAGCTATTCTGAAAGTTCAGTGGAGTAAATACAGATTGTTTTCCTTTTATAATTTGAATGTTCTTGACTACAAATTTGTCATATCGGATGATGTTGATGATTGAGAAAGGGGGGGGGGACTGATTACGGTCTAATCAAATTTAAATTACTATTATTGAAAAAAAAATATTTTATTTTATTTAACCAAAAAATTCTACTACTAAATAAGGTTTAATACGAAAGAATACTTTCGAAAAAAATGGGTGTAAATCTGCATAGCCGATAATCAGATCATAAGGTTTATTCAATTCAATACCCTAACATTTTCTCACCTTTTTGAAAGAAAATGAAACCAAAAGTATAAAAATATGAAGAATTGGGAGTAAGAAAACATAATGGTAAACCCAAGATACCGCTAAATTCGAGTTTTTTTATTTCATTTGAATGTTCTTGACTACAAATTTGTCATATCGGATGATGTTGATGATTGAGAAAGGGGGGGGGGACTGATTACGGTCTAATCAAATTTAAATTACTATTATTGAAAAAAAAAATATTTTATTTTATTTAACCAAAAAATTCTACTACTAAATAAGGTTTAATACGAAAGAATACTTTCGAAAAAAATGGGTGTAAATCTGCATAGCCGATAATCAGATCATAAGGTTTATTCAATTCAATACCCTAACATTTTCTCACCTTTTTGAAAGAAAATGAAACCAAAAGTATAAAAATATGAAGAATTGGGAGTAAGAAAACATAATGGTAAACCCAAGATACCGCTAAATTCGAGTTTTTAGGCATTTCCCACCAAGGTATAACTTGGCTGACTAATAACGTTTTAATATGCAAATCGAGGTTTTATCCGTGATTTTTATCCTTAAATGAGACTAAATGATTGTCCGTGCTACCGTGCTAATCTTATTATGAAGAATATTTTGGAAATAATGGTGGTTAATAAGGAAAATATTAATAATGAAAACCATGTAAATAAGTTTTGATTACTTTAAGACTTGCAAGTATTCAATTGTCTTAAATGAAAAAGTTACCCCCCCCCTCTCAAATAAAGACACATCAGGTATACTGAAACAATATTAGAGAAGTTACGCGAGGCTGCTATATGGTGTGAATTAGCCTTTACAGGAGGGGTCCGGATAGCATCTATCCGACAATATATGCAAAGCCGGCCAGATGCTGTCCGAGATCCCGTGTAAAGGTTAAAATTAAAACTTCGCGAATAAAATTAATTGGTTTTAACTGTATATAGACGCAAAAACATATTTTAACCTTAACTGCTCTGACAAAAATTGTTACATAACTACTGTGAGCTGTCTGTCAGACCATTTAATCTGAAGATGAATAAAATGTAACATTAATGCTCAGAATACTATTTATGTATTAAACTTTATGTACAAGAATATTATAAATCAAATTCAGCTATTCAAAAGTATTTAGAGGTAGTAATAAGACTCCAAACTAAAACAATTTGACCAGTATCTATAGTTAAACTAAAAATTACAAGTTAAATTGTGAAACTTGAAAAACTCACGGTGTCTGAGACCACTAACAGCAGTTAAGGGTTAAATCTAAACAGTTGAGTTTAAACACAATGTAAAATGGTCATAGGATATTCCGATTGCAACAAGATTCGTCTATAGTAACTAGTAACTTATTTGTAATGAAAAAATATGTAAATATTTTTACAATCTTTCATTTCGCTCTTTCTAATTGTGCGTCCTTAGGATTCCCGTGCCTAGAGCAGTTTGCTCCAATTGCTCCTCGGTAGCTAACGCTTCGATAAATCATTTAAAAATATTGACATGTAAACGAGAAATTGTAAAATAACTACCTCATAGGTTTAACATTAGCAAGCGAGTATTTTGGTGAGAGTGTAGCTTGTAGCTTCACATAATAAACTTAACAATCAATCATACTAACAAAAAATCTAATTTACTGCTTTTTTATGACATTACTTATAGGCATGTACGATAAATTAACGTAACATTAAAATAAAATAAAATAATGTTAAATCTTACCTTTAATCAGACTTTGCCCGGTTCACTGGTCGCGCAAATCGGATCGTTAAGTCCTCATTGTTGTTTCATTGTAGCTCAGTGGTTAGTCCTCAATTAATATCGCCAATTTACGCACTGCCATGTTTTGAATTGCTCACATTCGTAAACTTTACTTGCCGACACCGAAAGCAGAAAGACACGCGTCATAGCGCATGCGCAAGTTGCCAGTCACCCGATGAGGTGGTTACGAAGTGCATGGCACCTTATTTAGCTCCCATCATCCAGTAACAGATCTGTCGTCACCCCAACCTCATATTCAAGCTCCTATGACACCCTAGGGTTCCAAATGGCACCGCCCTTTCACCTCTGGGTCCCAAATGGCACCGGTTTGTCACCTTTATTTTTAACAGTGTAGAAGATAAGTCTTTCTTTTAAAGTTTGCTTTCGCCACTCATTCGTTGGATAGGTTAGTTTTTGTTCTCTGGTGCATATCTTATTTAGAAAAATTTCACATTCTCAAGTAAAGAAAGTTAACTCTGTTGCGTCGTGCGCTAGATTTTTTTTTTTTTTTCAGAATTCTTTTCGAAAATTTTATATAGATCTGCAAAAAGAGACTAGAGTGTCACCCCTTAGAGGGTGACATCCGGGACGGACTGCCCCCTCCGCCTCCCACTTGCTACGCCACTGCACCTACTTTTATATCTTATTTGGAAAGTCTGTCATGGAACCAAAGAGCGTATCGAAATAGTTGAATGTATTAATGCGATATTGTAATCATAGTCATTTGTTCCTTGCACGTTGAATTCTCGCTATTTAATTAATTGCGTTTTCCAAATATTTTCATAAACGTTGTTAAAGCTGTCGTATAAAACTAAGAAAATTCATCTGGACAAAAATGCTTTGATTTTCTTTTAATGAAGCGTTAAAATGCATTGCTAAACATGTTTAATCTAGTCTTTTATTGTAATTTATAAACCCACTTAAAAAAATTACAAAATAGGCCGCAGTATATCAAAAAACATTTACTGTATGAAAAAAAAGGAAATTTTTCTAAATGATGGAATGAATTTGAAAAATTCTAAAATTTTTTTCCATTAAATACAGCATAAATACAAATGCATTAAAGAGAAAAAAGCCCTCGTAGATTGTTGTATCGACAAAGTAAAAATTTTAAAGGTAGTTTCTTATTTTGTTTGAATTTTTTTTTAAATATATGATGATATTTGAATATTTATTTTAAAAAATATAGGAAAAAATAAACTTATTTCAATATTACAATCTACTGTGCATAAATATATTAATGTGTACATTCACTTTCAGAAATCGACTACAAGATATGAGAATTATTCTGGTAAATAAATGTGAATGAAAATATATAACAATGATATGTCATTAGTTCTTTATAGTGTTTCAGAAATTCCCATGTTTTATACATGCTAAGAGTTTTGAAAATTTAGATTTATTTTTTTTTAATAAGACACTGAATGTTTTAAAGATAATTCTTTTTAAAATATTAAAGTTTTTCTTTCTTATTAAAAAGCGGATTTATATTCGATTTTTTCATACAATATAGCTCTTTTGACAGTTACTAGTTGCAAAATTACAAAAGTAAAAACTTTTGCGATTTAAATTAAGTCAAAAAAATGTTCTTCAACTGTTTCTACCAATTATCTTTTCAAATGACGAAAGAAATTTGACATATTTCTATTTTTAACATTAAATGTGGCAGAAATATAAATACGGAAAAAAACAGAAAGAAAAAGGAAAAAAGTCATATGAAATTTTAATCGAATAAAAATCGATGAAGTAAAATTTTACACGCATTTTCTTATTCCATCTGAATTTTTTTAAATATATTTAGCTGCTTGAAGGCTATTTTAAAAATATGGGAAAAATAAACTGTATGTTAAACTGTATATTAAATGTTACAACCTACTGTGCAAAAAATATATTAAGGGTATATCTATATTTATTACCAGAAATTACCTACAAGATAAGAGAGAATTATTCTAGTAAATGTATGTGATTGAATATATACAACAATAATATTTCATTAGTTCTTCATACACTGTTAAAACTAATGGTGACACATTGCACCTTTTAGGGGTGAAAGGATTGTCTCACTGGCGACACCCCTAAAGGAGCCAGAATGACACCTTTAATTAGGGTGAAAAGATGGCACCCTTAATCCAGAGTGCCCAATAATAAGAAAAATAAAAAATATACAAACCGACTTTTGGCACTCGAAGGATTCGAATTCACAACGTCCGATTACAAGCTCAGCGTTCTAACCGCTCGGCCATCGAGCTCACCTTCATTCACTCATAGCCATAGATTTTACTTGCCGTCACAGAAAACAGAAAGAACCGCGCCACAGCGCATGAGCATGGTTCCAGTCACCCGATGAGGTGACAAATTGCTGCCAATACGAAGTGCATGGCACCTTATTTAGCTCCAATCACCCAGTAAGAGACCTGTCGGCACTGCAACCACATTTCCAAGCCCCTCTGGCACCCTAGGGTTCCAATAGACCCTAGGGCCTTTTCACCTCCGGGTCCCAAAAGGCACCGGTTTGTCACCTTCACTTTTAACAGTGTAGTGTTTTAAAAAATTCCATTTTTTACACATGCTAACAGTTTTGAAAATTAAAAAAAATAATAATAACACACTGGATGTTTTAAACACCATTCTTTAAAAATATAATTCAATAATTTTTTTTTCGTATTAAGAAGTGGATTTATATTTAAATTTTTTATGCAATATAGTTCTTTTCCAATTACCGGTTGCAAAATTAAAAAAAAAACCGATGTAAGTGATATAAATTAAGACAAAAAGTTTTCTTCTTTAATTATTTTCAGTAAGTACTATCTATCATATAAAAGAGATTCTGCGATTCTCCAAACAGCTTGTAAACACAACTTGTAAATAACGTATTTAATGTTAAAAAAAGTAGAGTACAAACAAAAGAAACTATTACAAAACTATTAAGATTTTGATTGTAATATACATAATAAACTCAACAATAACATGAACAAATGTTTTTCCCATCACACGAAAAGCTCATTTCGGCGGAAATAATATGGTAAGAAAATCGAATTTCAGATATATAGAAATATATTTAACAACAAAGATATGTTATTATGGATGGTAAATGGATTTTGTATGTTTAACGTCAAAAAACAAGTATTGTTTTAAGAAAAATGAGTTAAAACTAACTATTAAAAATGAAGTAAATATGCTTAAATAAAAACATATTGATATTAACTGTAGATTTTTACGGGTTTACAAAAATATTTCGGGAAGATAAATACGATGTACTGTTTTTATTTTCCTACTTATATACCATTTTAAATGAGCAACAATATTGCATTTTTTGACGGTTTATATTATTTTTTTAATACAGTGTAATTCAAAATTAATGTAGCGATTACAAACGGCTATAATTATTTAATCGAAAAGGATTTATTGCAGTTACAACTTTTTATTGTTTAAAAAGTATAGTAGACTCCGACAAATCTGCACAGATTCTGATCAAAGGTTATACAGATTTTAAAATTTTGTGGATTTCTGGTTATTTTTTTTACATTTTTTAAAAAGTAATTTAATGTAATAATTCAATAAAAATTATATTGAATTCTTGCAATAAAGATGGTTAAAAACATATTAAATACACATTAAAATAATTAAGTAAAAAGTAATAAACTAAAATGATAAAAAGTAAGATAATTTAAAAAATGATTAAATTATTTAAGTAAAGATCAAATAAATAATTTATAATTAAATATGCTTAATAAATATAACATACAGTTTCCTAGAATGATTCAGTGATTTTCCTCATAATGGTGTTTTATTAATTTCATCAAAACCGTAAAGGAAGTTTTATTTCAGGTTTAGGCACTCTTAATTATAACCAAAAAAGCTTGATTAATACATAAACATATGTATGGTAAAAAGATTATGATTACCTCTCGTATCATATCTTGATTTATTTCCGAAATAAATTTATATTTTCTTCATGAAAAAACACGAGTTTAATTATATTATCGATAATTACATTGTAAAATACATACAGAATGATATAAAACTAAAAAAATTCGTAATCTTGCCATTGCATCTGAACTGAAAGTTTCTATGTTTGCATTTGTGGTAATGTGCGGATTTTAGGCTTTGCGGATTTAAAAAAGCTTACTATATTCATTTTCTTAAAATATTTAAACCAGTGGAGCAGCCAGAATTCGGTTCTAGGGACGGGGATTTGAATTTCTGATAAAGGTGTTTTCTGGTTTTTTGAATTGCCGGTTAATAGAATCTAACTAATTAGTATATTCACTGTATAATACTTAAACTCAAAGCGCATCCGTGTGGCAGGAAATCATCATTCTTTCAACATAATACTTCTCAGAAAAGTTATTTAGTTCAAATAACCAATTTTCACTAAACTAATCCATGTAATATGCACTTTCACAGTTTTAAGTAGAATTTTCGCCGTTTAATTGAATCATTTTACTAAAAAAATCTGATTCAATAAAGCGGCGAATTCTTAAATACGCCAAAACTTTTAAATATTAAGTTTGGTTTTGATTCATATTAGCAGCAATTACAGCGATCCTTCTTAGCTTTGGGAGGGATTTTACCCCCCCCCCCCCCCCTTTGGCTGCCTCACTTTTAGTACTTGATATAGTGCTTAAACTGAAATGCTTGTTATTTCAGTTTAAACGTTCATGGTTGATTTTCTTAACTCACATTTTTTAGTCAAAAACGAATGACTGAGATTGACCCTTTTGTTTCACACGTTCCCTTTAGACATGTTGTTTCCAACGTCATTCATTTTTGAAATGCTGTGGACGATCATACATATAATACGCTTGTCTTAATCCCTTGAAGGGCGGTGTTGGCAAATGACAACACCTAATCTTAATTCCAAATTGCCACACTGGCATCAGAAATTTTCTAATTTACTGGTGTCATTCAATTATTTCAACATTTTACGAATAAGAGTACCTTGCTCCGGAAAGGGTTAAAGTAAACTATATATGATACAATGACTAGTTTTAAAATACAAAATATACTGTGTGAAATAAATATTCTATCCTGTGTAATATTGTATATAGCAATTATTCTTATAGTATGTAATTAATATATTATTTCTATGTTTTTGTGTAACATTCATATTTAAACAAAACGCTGAGAAATGGTTGTCATTACTAAATAACGAAATTAATTCTACTAATAATAGTACATGTCTTTTAATTAAGTATTATTTTGTTTTAACAAGTACTTTTGTTAGTGTATACATGCAATAATGTTAGTAAGTGTCTATGTATTTACTATATGATCTCATTTACGTTTAGGCATTTAGTTATAATAATAAATTTTTGCTTAATTCTCTTTGTACCATTTGCGATTTTTTTTATTTTAAACATACATTTTACTCTTTAAATTTAAAATAAACGTTTTTTTCCCTAAAGATTCACGTGTAATAAAGTACAAAAAGTATTAGAAAGTTATAATATAAGTTAAATCTTGTTGTAATACATTTTCTAAACATCTCCCGAAACTCTTTCTTAGCCTATTGTCATATGAATGGAATAGTGCACAAAGCATAATATTCGTTATGTGTCAGTCAATGAAATATTCGTTAACCCTTCACTGCATCGTCTGCCACATGCTTAAAATCAATGTAATTTTCATTATGTACCATGAATTTGGCCGACAAGACCGCTGTAACTGACCAGGAAATATCTAATAAAATGGAATAATATTTACTTCACCCATGTCAGATTTGACAAAAAAATGAAATTTGTTCTTTGAAAAAAAAATCTATCAAGCTATTAAGATAAAATTTATTTTTATTATTTTTACTGAATGCTTAAAAAATATTAATATAAAGGAAGTTGCAAAGTGTTAAGCAGAATAAATTAATTCATTTAAGCCCATTAAATTGTTCAATATAGCAATGCAATATTTAAAAACCCTGATTATGTACATAGGGTAGACGCCATGAAATATCAAATTTTAGCTGAACTTTTGAAATTTAATTTTTATTTACTATTTTTGCATTATTGGACCGATATATAGATTTCAAATATTTTTTTTTTCATAAAAAAGAGAAAAAGTTGTGCAATAAAGGTTTAAACTATGATTGATCTATTTCTATAGCTAGTCGTCACCTGAGAATAATAAAGTTCTATCTGTGTTTTAGAAAAAATTGACTTATCGATATAGAAAGGTTCTATTTATGTTTATGAAGGCATTTTTGCATCATATTGATATTATATGTAATTTACATATGCCATTACAATTATATTATGACATTATTTTAATCCAGAAATTTCTTCATAGATACAAATGGAACATTTCTATAGTGATAAGTCAATTTTTTCAAAAATATACATATAACCTTATTCTTCTCAGGTGACGTAGTGTTAATGTTTTTAACGTAAAAGTAATTTTTTCTAAAAATTGGAGAAAAAAATTTGACCCGAAAGGTTTAATAATGTAGCTATTTTAATGTACATATATTTACATTTTTTATAGAAAAAATTATTCCCCCCTTTTCTATGCATCTATGCATATTAATATTTCCATAATTAAAAAAGTGCTTCTTTAAAATTATTATTATTATTAAAGTTTAGTTATATCATATAAATAGTTTTATGCTTTATATTTTGCAGGACGCTGAAAAAAATCTGGCTTCATTGCAACGGCATTCGAATGTTGAAGTTCGTGACTTGAGTGAAAATGATCGCAACTTAGTTCGCTCTCTCGCCATAATCGAAGTAGCCGCTCTCTTGGATACGTATGGTCTAGTTCCGACGAGGAGGAAGAAGACTAATCGGAAGAAAGGAAAAGGTACCGTATTTAATACTTGTTAAATGGTTTAAAAATAAAAAGTATGGTACACGTACGTCATAGATGTCAAGAAGTTCAAATCACTTTAAGGCGCAACACCAGTCACAGAAAAAGACCCGGATGATAATGTAGAGTGTATAGGAGCGTTCTTTTCAAATATCTCGCTCAAATTTTAATATTTTTTTACATGATTTTTTTTTTTTTTTTAATAGGATAGCTGAAGACGATCCACAACAGGCCTAGTTTTTACTTTTACGATTTTGGTTTCAGATTTTTTTTTTTTAAATTACTTCAAATTTCAAAATTGGTTTAAACCTGTTATGAAATTAAAACTATCATAATATAAATAATATATAAGGAAAATCGAAAAAGAAAAAACTAGCCCGGTTGGGGATCGTCCTCAGCTATCCTATGCAAAAATAAATAAATCATATAAAAATATTAAAATTTGAGCGAGATATTTAAAAAGAATGCTCCCATACACTTAACATTATCATCCTGGTCTTTTTCAGTGGCTATTGCGAGACTTTAAAAGCATTCAATTCTGAATAAAAGGTGACAGCAGCACCATTATGTGAAACCAGACATACCAAAATTATATTTAAGCATTTACTTTGATAAAAAAGTTTTTAAAGTCACAAGATTTAAAAGAACATAATTTTTTCATAAACATTTTGTATCACTTAAGAAAGGTGTTACTAATTGTATTAAAAACAAATCATTCTTGACGTGTTTCGGTTTCGATCAAAATTGGGACCATAATCATAACATAAAAGTACAAATCGTCTAATGGTCAATACAAATGACACACGATAATGAAATGTACACAAAAACACGCGCTGTACAATGGGACAAAATTCAAAATTGAGAACGATTTAAAATTATTTTCCAGTGTGGCTTCTCCTGCTCAAGTTTTCATGAAGAATTTATTCATTGACTCTACCCGTAACTTAGGAACAATAAAAGAAACAGTATCATTGCAAACTAACCCTGTACGTGCATATATTTCAATGGACTCCCTTATAATGAACTTACGATAACAATTCAATAAAAAAATAATTAGCTTGCGAAATGTTCAAGTTATGACAAAAATGTTGAAAAAAAAATGTTGGTGGAATTACTCGTGTATGAAATAAAGAATTAGTTAAATTTAGCGGCGGAATTCCAATAGAAAGTCAGTAAAAAAACTACTTTCGAATATTTGGCGCGAAAATACGAAAGACATGCGATTTGGCGAGCAGGATTTTTCCTCGCGAAGAGCAAACGATTTTAATGCATCTGGAAATTTGTATTTTAATTGCACGTGATTTAATGAATTTAACCTTGATCAATGACAGAGTTTATTATGTAAATGTATTAACTAGACATACATCTTGCTTGTTGCTTTATTTAATTTCATCACTGGAAAAAGAAAAAAAAAATTCTACTTTTTCAGGATGCAAATATATATTATAAGTTATAGTCAGCTTATATCTGATTTTTAATTATTTAATTTGTTAAGCTTTTGTTTCTAAAGTTGTAAATACTATATTTATTTATGATTTTATTAAATTTGCTGCAATATTAATTTATTCTATAAAGTAATAAATAACCGACTCTTTTTATTACCGATATGAACGATTTTTTATGTCGATATTTTACCATTGCTTTATCCTCCAGTCCCAGATTTTTTAAATTTTAAATAAATTTTGCTATTCAAAAATAAAGTTTACATGAAGAATTCTGTCATTATTCATTTCTATAATGAAGAACTCGTTGTTTTCATAACAACAAAATCAGATCGACAGTCCTTAATCAAACCTATTTTTGATGTTGAAAATTTTATTTAAAATCGCAAAATATGTTAGTTAAATTGCATTATTAATGCACAGGGTGGTCATAACAAAAACTTTTCCGATATATGGAGCTCTAGCGGCCAGTCCGTTCAACCGAAATTTGAGATATGGCTATTCAGAGGTATGAGCTCGAGATTCTTTGAACGGTAACAAAATGGCGCTCACCGTTACGGTTATAGTTACAGAAACTCGAAATTTTCCAATGGCAACACCCATTTTTTTCATCGCAAAATGCTCAGCGCATGCGAAAACCCTAAAGAGCGTTGGCACGGTATGGTTATTGCAATAAATGGACGCGTTATGCTCGCACAAAATGAGCTCTACGAACGGCTCCAAAAAAAAAAAAAAAAAAAAAAAAAAAACACGACCAAGGCGCAGGAAGAAAATTTGAATATGACAGAGACAAAATACCAATCACAGAACATCGCTTGCCAGATAGTCAGCATAGAAAACGGATAAAAAGTAGGGTGGGATTGTTAGTTCTTCAGTCGAAGCTAGCAAATGCCAACAATGACTTCGCTCGTGCTGAGTTGCTAAAAACTATTATCAAAATGAGATGAATGCTGCGAAAACCTGGTACGTTTAACGTCGAAATCATTGCCAAATACGTGGCCTATGCATTTCTCAAGTTCTTCGTGATTTAGTAATGACATTCGAAAAAATTGGCTGCAACTGTGATAGTTTGCGATCCGGACGGCCAACTGTTCCTGAGAATACTGTTATGGAAGTGCATCATATAGTGACCAGAGGACGCATGCAAACTACAAAAGGTGCATCTCGTGTATTTGATATACCAAAATCAATGGTCTTAAAGTTACTGCACTCTGTAATCTGCATGTTTCTTTATCGGTTCCAGAGCGCCCACATGTTGGAAGTGAGAGACCATCAATAACATATAAGGACACATAATAAGGACACATTTCACCTTTACTGGTAACGTCAATGGCCTGCGCGATCCCCCGACCTCACGACATCACTCTTATGGATTTCAGGCTCTGGGGATATCTAAAATCTAGAGTGTACATGTGAAATCCGCAAATTTTGCCGGATTTGAAAGATTCTATCAATCGTGAGATTGCAAACATCCCTCATGCGATGTAATGTTCAGCTTATTGTGCACATTCGCCACCATGCAGTGTGTAATTGCCTGTGATGGCACCCATGTGGAAAATGTGTAATTAAAATAAAAGTTTTCTCCGATCTGTGTTGTAATCAGAGATTGGGGTACTGACTCATATGCAAATTTACTCCTTGCGCAACAATCGTGTTTTTTTATGGGGAGGGGGATTCGTAGAACAGTTTTTTGTGCGTGCATAACTGTCTGTTTCTTGCTATACCCGTAAGGTTCCAACGCTCTTTAGGGTTTTCGCATGCGCTGAGCATTTTGCGATGAAAAAAATGGGTGTTGCCATTGGAAAATTTCGAGTTTCTATAACTATAACCGTAACGGTGAGCGCTATTTTGTTGCCGTTCAGAGAATCTCGAGCTCATACCTCTGAATACCTTTATCTGAAATTTCATCTCGATCGGTTGAACATACTGCCGCTAGAGCTCCATGTACCGGCAAAGTTTTTTTTATGACCACCCTATATATTTGTGTGTCACGCATTTATAGTTAAAGCAAACTGAGTATACCCGTATTGAGGACTTCCTTGTAACTTTTTATTCTAAGGACTTACAGAAGCATATTCATAATCACCCCACACGTTAAATGATATGAATAGTTTTTCTTCTTAAGTATTTTTTCCATATTTGGCCGTAGTAAAAACCTCATATGAAGTCAAAACTCATTGTACTATTGAAACTTTAGGTTTCCACAGGAATTTTTGTTCAGTATTGAAATTTAAATATAATCTAAATGTCAGAAATTAAATCATCAATAATTATAATGAAAACCTCTTTGTTTGCTTAGATGGAATTTTGTTTAAAAAATATGAATCAGAAATGTTCCCACAGTTATATTCGTTTGAAAATATTTCCGTTTTAAAATATAAATTCAAAACAAATAGCAGGGTGCATAGCGGCGTTGCACGCCCGGTGTCACAATCAATTTGTCCACGTTTTTTTAAATCACCCTGTATATTACTGGAGGTAGGAATGCAGAGGAGATGGGGAACGAACTCCTGTGTTCGTTTGAGTTGATTTTTTTTTAAAAAAGTTCACATTAATACAAATTCAAGGATTTATGACACAAAAGGTTCCGACGCTCTCGACAATAGGTTCATTTGGAAAGATTTTTGGTTAAAAATATAAAATCATATACAATGATTTAAAATATATTTAATTTAATTATCATTGCCGGGCAGATCAGCTATTAGTAGAATAATGTTTGTATAAACTTGTCGTAGACAGGGCCCTTTCTAATTGGTGGGGGCCCACCCTAAACTTTTTATTGGTGGGGGACAGAGCCCCCTGTCCTCGCTCGAGGAAACATTCGCGAGCTAATGCTATTCCTATGGGGAAGCATTTTTCTAATACCTCTTTCGCATTTTGACATTTTTGAATATTTTTTCTTGCATTGAATAGCTGAGGTACATGCCGACAGCGCACCTTTTTTACTTTTCGCACCTTTTTTTTTTTTTTTTTACAGTCGATTTTGGTTGCAGATATTTTTTTAAAAAGCATTTTTAGTTTCGAAACCGGTTTTGAAAGTAAAACTAACTTTGTAAAAAATAGATGCAACCAAAATCGAAAAAGTAAAAAAGGTGCGCTGTCGGATGTACCCCAGCTATCCAATGCAAAACAAAAAAAAAAAAAAAAATTATTCAAAAATGTCAAAATGCTAAAGAGTTATTAGAAAAATGCTTCCCCATAGGAATAGCATTAGCTCGCGAGCGTTTCCTCGAGCGATGACAGGGGCCTTAAATTGCCAAGTCAAAATTCAATATTTGGCAACTCAGTGAAAAGTAAACAGAAATGTTTCGTGGCGTTTGCTAACTAGTTTTATAATTTTACCAAGTTATCACAATTAGAAAATGTAATATAGTTTTTATTTGTAAAAAGCTTAATAACATTTTTAATTATATTGGTAACTTTTCGTAAAATCTAATTTGCCAATTCAGTTTGTAAATTTGCGAACTTTTAAGCATTTGCAATCGTTTGGGGGGGGGGGTCCCCTATTAGGGAGGCCCCTGATCGTAGAACAAATGTTGTGTATGAGTTTTATGGGGTATTTTTTTCATTGTATTACCCAGTCACAAAAATCTATGATTACAACTATGGTACAGTCTTTCGTGTAATTATGCATGAACATCCGGGGAAATTGTAAACAGGAAATGTTAGGTACTCAGTTAACTCGCCAAAGAACTAATAAATAATTATTATTGAATGTATTGGAGTGGACAATATGTCGGTTTTACGACATATTGGTTCATGTCTATTATACATATTTAATACAAATTTTATTGCAAAATTTTCATTGGAAGATTTATAAAGATCTTCTCCTCCCTTTTCGCCCTGGAAATATCTAATTCGATAATTTCGCACTTTTGAATAGATAACCGATAGTTGTTTTATTTTCCCTACTTTACCTAAAAAATTCTTTATTTTTTCATGACGAAAGCTAATTTTCTTAACGTGTCTCCAGTGATATATTAATACCGCTTATTCTACTACAAAAATACCAAACTCATAAAAACCGAATAGTTTCAAGTTATTATTTTTTTTGTTGTTGTTATTCATTTAATTGCGCAATTCAATTTCATTTGCAATTTTACCTCTAACAAAAATGATAAATGAACTACAGCTCATATTCAAAATATTAGAATAATTGAGAAAAAGTAATAAGAAAAAATTATTTGTCATTTATTTATTTTTTATACTAAGTAAATGCAATTAAATTTCTTATAAATTAAATCTGGAATGTTTAGATAAGATTTTAACATTTATAAAATATAAAATACAGCACAATAAATTAGGTATACAGCTTCCTTAAACACACCAGAATATTAGAATAAAATTTAGATTAGTTCAAAATATTAGAATATTTTATTTTACGCAACAATATTACCTTATGAATATGAAGTAAATGGTAGTTAATATTTTGTAGCATCCCCTTTAGCTTTCATAACAGCGTACAATACATACTTGCATACTCTATACAAGGTGTTTACAAACATTTCTATCAATAATAGCCCAAATAGACTTTATACGTGCCACTAACTCAGTTTTACTTGAAGGAGGATTTTCTTGAAGTTTTTTCTTCATTATACACCATAAGTTTTCGATGGGATTAAGATCTGGTGAATTTGGTGGCCAAGGAAGTACCTTAATGTTGCGTTGGCGGAACCAATTCTTAGTTGACACCGAGGTATGCGGGGACGCTAAATCTTGTTGAATGATGAAATCATCTTCAAATAAATCTTCTGATGATGGAATCATGTAATATTCTAAAATTTCTTGATATATTAGAGAGTTAACCTTTTCGTAGACGATGCATAACTTTCCAGGTCCTTCTGCACTCATACAACCCCAAACCATGACACTAGCAACAAATTTTACGGAACGTTTAAGGCATTCTTTATCAAATGCTTCTTGCTTCAATCTCCAAACTCGAATACCTTGATTACCATATGAAACACAAAATATACTTTCATCACTAAATAATATATTTTTCCAATTTTCATTGCTCCATAAACGTCTTGATTTACACCAATTCAATCTTATACGCTTTTGTCTTGCAGTCATGAGAGGTTTTGTTTTCGGTACACGAGATTCAAATTTAAATGTATGGAGACGTCTTAATGTTGTCGATGTAGAAACTTCAACTCCTTCTTCTTTCAATTTTCGGTGCAAGAATCGCACACTTTTAAAACGGTTTTTCTTAACTATACGCTTCAGTTTCCTGTCATCTCTAGCCAGGCACGTAGCCAGGGAGGGGGCTAAGGGGGCTGAAGCCCCTCCCGAAAGTTTAAAAAAGGATTTTACAAAGTTATCTCTAATGATGAAGATAGATTAATTTGAAAAGTCGAAATGTTTTTCTTGTTTTTATCTTTCATTACATTAAAACTACGCACATTTTAGTTGTAAAAATATAAAATTATTCAATTATAGTTACAGCAATCCCTTGTCGTATCGGTCATTCAAATATATTGTTTTTTATTCATATCTATCACTAAAAATATAGGTTTTTTTTAAAATGCAATTTTAACTGTCTTTATGTACAGTAAAATTCGATAAAGGAAATTCTATATCATTAATTTGACTAAGAAAAAGTAAGTGTAATACACGTATGGCATAAAAGTTAACTTTAGGAGTCAAATATAAAATATTGTTGCATGTTATGATATTTTTATTTTTTTTTTCTATCCTGATTATCTGATGCATGTAATGAAAACAGAGCCATTAATATTAAAATATTTTGCAGGGGAGACAAAAACTTTAATGAATGCTGATTCTGTAAAATTATGTAAAAATTAATCATTTTAAAGAAATTACCTTTAAAAATGGTATTGATGGTATTAATACGATAATGGTACAATGGTATTAAACAGTGTTTTATTTAAGAAAATTACTGGCGAGAAATTTTGAAAAGGAATGGTTTGAAGAAAAACTTTTGTTTATCGAGAAAGCTCAAAGACGGCGTGCATTTTCCTTTATGTCGGGTTCTTCACTGAACAGTTTTGCTATAAATTGTTTTCACATAAATCTTTAATAGAAAGAAAAAGTGCACAGAGCAGTCAATTCATCTGATAAATTTTCCTTGTCTTTTGAAAAATAATAAATTTTAGAAATTAATACCTCTATGTAGGAATTTTTTGGCAACTTTTTACAGCACCATCCAGGAGAATTTTCAAGGACTATTTCTAATATTCTGATGAGCTTATTTTGTGCAGATCGAGAAATGCCACTTAGTTGTGACATGAAAGCAGTCCACTAACGTTAGAAAAACCGATAAATAAAAAGAATATTGCCCAGTTAAACTGATGGCATTGAGCTCACAGGCTACGCATACTAATTGTACATTACAGCCTTATATTTTCGAGGGTTAGTTCCGTTCGAAAAAAAAATTAAGCAGGGAACACAGCTCCCCCCTTTCCCCTTTTTATACTTAATCATTGAACCCTCTAAACTAATCAGGACCATGCTTTATCATACAAAAAATCTATATCCAAAATTCAGAGCAAATCGGAAAATTATTAATAAAAAACTCATTTATATAATTTAAGAGGAGTACCCTCTTTTATACTTAATCATTTAACTTCCAAAACTATTCAGAGATTTGAACGAAATCTGATAATTTTGCATGAAAAATCCATTTATATAAATTAAAGGGAGGGGCATGAGCCCCCCGTTCCCCCTCTTTATGATTATTCAATGATAACCTAATACTAATCACGGTGGTGCGTCATCAGAAGGGTCCTATATCTAAATTTTAACGAAAACTGATATTTTTGCATGAAAAACCCATTTATATCAATTAAGGGGAGGGGCATAGGCCCCGGTTCCCCCTCTTGTACATATCGAATGAATTCCAAAAATTAATCAGGGAAACGCCTTATCAGAATATACATATATCAAAATTTCAAGTAAATCCCATACTTTTATCATGAGTTATCGCCTTACGCACATACGCACATACAGAAAGGGCGGGCACATAAGCTCTTAGGCTTTGATAGCCTGTGAACTAAAGAGACTGTAAGCTAAGACCGGTTGGTTGGTTGTATTTATGAATGGCAATTATCAATACGAGATATATGGGTCCTAGGGGAGGGGAGTACCCACTGTGGTGGTATTTTTAAAGGAACCCACCCGTATTTATGCAGGCAAATCCAAGTTTTGAAGAAAACAGTGGAAATCACGATTAGGCCAACGGGCTGGATGGCTCGAACTCAGCACCTCCCGTGCCGTCTACCAGTTTTGAGAACAGAATCTCTTTGCCACTGGTGGTGCGTTAGCTAAGAGCGCTTTTAAGATTTAGAACAAAGTTTGGAAATGATGAATTAAATAGATATAGTATAAACAGACGTAAAAATGTTATTTAGTTCAGAACAGACATATGGAATGAAAATATTCAAATATTCTCGAGTACAGTTCCCAAAAAAACTAATTACCAAATTAAATTTATATGCCCACTGCTCATTTGTGAATTTTCTTAATCTGTTTACTTAAAATTTTGATCTGGTTGTAAGTTGATCTCGTAATTTAGAACCTCTGTCAGGTGATGAGACCTTCACCTGGACAGTCATCTCCAGAGGTATAATTCACAGGTAACTTCGAGGACTTTGCACCCACGACGGATTTTACATGCACCAGGTGCCATTAGCGTACATGGCGGACATCGGCTGTCTCCAATTCAATCACCAGATCCCTAGCTGCCAAATTTCCTTAGCCGAAGGAGTTACTTGTCTGGCAACAGAGCGGTAGCTGTTGAAACTATGGACATTTCAAGCACAGAATAGCTTACCCTTTGTGGTAGATATGTGGAGCATTTATAAAATTAATAAAACCCATATTTCGGGAAAATTGCTTAGGTTTCATCCCAGTAAATGAATTGTCCGACAAAAATTTTATTCATCTATCGATTAATCATTTTATAAGACACAGCGCTCGTAATGCGAAACACTTGCACGCTAATATTATAGTGTTTTAAATCTATTCAAAATACTTGTTTGCATTTCAATATTTTTTATAATGTTTTTCTGTTGGATTCATGAGGCTCATCTCAAACATTGTTAGTTGTGCTTTTTAACACTTTCCAACAAAATTGAAAAGTGTTTTTTTGGATTGTCTGTTTGTGTGTCCGCGCTCTAACTCTCGTAAATACATTCAGATTCCCATGAAATTTTTAGATGTTATTGACGTTTATCCAAGCACGAATCCTATTGAAAATGAAGTTACTACCATGACTAGTTTATTTGCAGGGATAGTCAAGTTTTTCGTTACATTACGGCCTAAGGGAAAAATCGCTTCAAATGAATTTTAAAGGTGTTACACCCTGACAAATATATTCAAATTTATATGCCTTTGCGACATGCATTAAAATATGCATTCCATAGAATATGCAGTGAAAATAATAGTTATTATTCATTTACAGGGCCACACAAAATAATTCCATTGCACAATAATAAAGGCGGGGGTCACTTGTCTGCGACACATTTTAATTATTTTAATTATGTTAAACGATTTTATGTACAATAAAATTGATATATGCCACAGAGGTTTAATATTTCATGCATAATATGAAGTGCATAGGGTTTACAGGCTCATACAATAGATTTCAAATAGTATATTCTATCCGAAGTACTGTATATTATCAATGATGACTGATGGATGAATGCAATGTGTTTTTAATTATGATATGCGCTTTTAAGTTTCATTAAATGTATGCATATTATACGGTGTGTATAAATGCTAAGTTGATTATACAGAGTTACACAAAAGAGCTCGTAAAGGTTACTGAATATGAGCGTAATTTACTTAAGGGTGTTTTTTAACTATGTTATGCATTTTTAAGTTGAACTGCTTTCAGTTTACTAACAAATGTTTGTAGAAGATAAAATTGTATACAGAGTCACGCAAAGAACTGAATATATGGTCACCTGTGGATGATAATTTCTGGAAATGTGGTTTAAATAGTTTCACGAGTGTTTTTTACTTGAATAAAAGTTTAATAAAATACTGACACGTGTAAATAAAGGTACTAGGTAAACTACATGGCTGAACAAAAATACTCAAGTATGTATTAATATAAATTGCTGAAAGAAAAATTTTAACCAGTTAGACGTTTTCTTGCTAAGCTAAATTTCTCCTTTTTATAGTATGTACATCAGGATTGTTTAAAATATTGTTATACATATTTGGTTATGAACAGTAACACCTTATTTTTCTAAATAACGAAGTTTTGTTAATGATTTCAGGAAGTGTTGGAAAATGTTTCACAATCATGCTTAAAGCATGATTTTTCTTACTGTTTATATTCGTTTCAGTTTTCTTTCTAAGAGCGCACACTTTTTCTGAATATTTTGGAAACTGGAAGCGTCCTTCAAAACCGTAAAATCGTAACAGCAATCGAAAAAATACGAAACAACATTTTTTGACATGTTTTCAAGTATTCTATGTAGAAATATACCTTAGCTTAAGACTAGTTTATATTTTATCTACGCTTTTAATTATGCAAATTATTATTGTTAGACCGGAAAAATTCCAAGATTAAGCCCCCTCCGAAGGAAAATCCTGGCTACGGCCCTGTCTCTAGCAGATGTTTTTGGTTTTCAGCCACCATTTCGGCGATTATTTTGAAATTTTCCAATTTTTGAATATTGTGTTAGTATTTTACTAACGCTCGATTGCGAACAATGTAAATAATTCGCTATAAAACATTGATTTTTACCGTGCCGATACAAATCAACCATACGAAGTTTAGTAGATTCAGGAATATCACTCACGCGGCCCATTTTAAGACGAAAAAGAAACAAACTGGAAAAAAGAATACTGATTTTAAATAAAATCGTCTGAATTTAATCAATGATGCCACCAGTTAAGAATTGGTAATAATTAAAGGAGAATTAAGATGAAATATTCTAATATTTTGAACCACTTGAATAAATATTCTAATATTTTGACTTTTCAAAATAATTTTTTTTGCAATTAATCTTTTCAAAAATGATATTAAATGTAAGATAACAAGTAAGTTTAATCAACAATAAGTTCTTAATAAAAATATCGTTTGCATATTTTCATTAAAAGACATTAAAAACACCAAACGATATTTTCAATTTCTAAAAAAAAAGGTAATTATTCTAATATTTTGAATATGAGCTGTACTTTGTCATTTCCTTTGCCGGAGAAACCATTTGCATTATTAGAAAATATTTTTTTCTTTTCATATAAATCTTCATTTTTGAAATTAATTGATTAAACTAATATTTGAATAAATTTTCAAGCAATGTTTGCCGAGGATTTTCGTTCAGATTTAATTTAAATGAAATTAGCAATTTTTAAAAACAATTTTTTCGAGGAAAATTTTTAACAATAGCATTAAATATTTTAATTTGGATTCTTTGTTGAAAATATTCTAATTATCTATTTATATAAATCGGAGATTGTTTCTTGGGATTACTTTAATTATTTGTTTCTCGAATGGTCGCATTTAAACCATTAAATCATCATTTTATTATTGAATTAAATTCATTTATGAGCGCTATTTAAGTAATTATCTCATGAATTATATTCTGATGATAATTTCATTTCGCAAAATGGATTAGAGTGTTTTAGAATAGATTACTTTATTCTTGTAGTTTTTGCAAACATTCAGTTGTTACTTTTGAAGTATTTATTTATTTTTGAATGTATAATACATTTATCTAATGTCAGTAAATTATATTATTTGTGTAATATGGAAAACTGCCAGTTACCTATTTGCATCCGAAGCAAATATATGCATCCAACTCAGGAATTTCTTTTTTATTCAGAAATGCTACGTCCACACATGAAATTCCGAAAAAAAAAAGATTTTTTTTTTTTTTACTTTACACAACCACGAAACGGCTTCTGTTAAATAGAGTTAAAATTATTATCAAGAATACCACGCAGAAATTTTGAATTTCTGAATAGAGAAACAATTCTGGGAATATACATTCCGAATGCAAGTGAATTAAGGGCACATTGGACATCCTATGTTTTAGGAAGAGCATTGGTTTTAATAGATTAAGGTTTTTAGAATAAGAAATAAAAGAATGCGTTGATAAAAATTTATTAAATCACAAAAAAATTATATTAAGAATTCGAAATAAATGATGATTAATATACGCATTTTAAATTTAAGAAATTAGATAGGAATAAAGAGTATACATTATTAAGGAATAAGGAAATAATGAATATACCGTAAATTTAAATAATTTAAAAGAGTGTTTGAAGTAAACATGCATATATATATATATATATATATATATATATATATATATATAACATACCTTTTATATTCTGTTAAAAAAATTAGCAGCAAAGCAAGCAAAAAAGTTATAAAAACCGTGCGAGACAGCCATATATTGATATAAAATGGATAGTACTCGCGTATAATTGCCCAATAAACGAAAAAAATTGTAAATAAGCTTTAATTCTTTGAAAAGATTATTTAGGACAACGATCTGGTTACATGTAAATGATTAAAAAATATATTGTTTAGAAATTATGCAAGACTTTTAATATGGCGTGTGGTTTCCTTGAATAGCTAAGATTGCTTGCAAATCTGTTTTCCATCGATGTGATGATGTTATCATTAAGACTTTGGGGAATACTGTTTCATTTTTCAAGAAGTGAAACATTCGAATCTCGGACTGTAAAAGGAGACTTTGGTCTCGCAGAAACGTGTCGGCCGAGCATGTCCTACACATGCTCGATCTGATTCAGGTCAAGATAGCACGCTGGATATTCCATACGCTGTATTATTACTGCTTCAAGCATGTTATCCACAAATCGAGCTGCATGTGGTCTGGCATTATCACGCTAGAAAACAAAGGAATTTCCAATGGCTGCAGCAAAAGTATGATATGAGATTTCAGTATCTCGTCTGCATACCTTTGGACCGTCAAAATACTGTTACGAATGATATGCAGGTCTGTATGTCCATCTATGCTGATTCCACCTCATACCATTAAACCACCTCGTCTGTATTGTGACCTTTCATGAACGAATTCGGAGCTATTTCGAGTGCCCCTTTCTCTACATAACAAAATCCGTCAGATATCACACTGCAGACTGAATCGGGACTCATCTGTAAACAGCACTTGGCTCCAAACATGTTGTTCCCAATCTAGATGTTCAGCAGTTCATCATCTTAAGGCCGCACGGTGGCTTGAGGTCAACGGAATGCAGACCATTGGTCTGCGTGCGTAGAGACCTCCCTGATGAAGCCTATTACGTACTGTTTAGCTGGACAGTCTTCGTCCTGTTGCCAAGAACAAATGATTTTGCAGCATTGTCTGTTCTGTTTCGACAAGCTGTTAACAGTGTATACCAGCTATCAGTTGATGTAGTGGCGCGTGGCCGATCTTGTCCTGTTCAATGTCAAACATTCGTTGTTTCTTGGAATCGATTCCACAGCTTTGTAACGACACTTTTTGCACCTCCAACAGCGTCCGCGATATTTCGTTGTGTTTGCCCGGAGTCAAGTCTACCTATAATACGCCATGCGATGGATTCTGGCAAATTACGTTGTTGATACATTTTCCAGTCATTCTTTCTGAAAAATAAATAAATAAATTTAATTTAATTTAATTTAAAAAAATAAAAATAAAATAAAATAAGCTGAGCAATCGACTTTCATAGTTAATGCAGTGAAATAGGCGTTTCTGCAACATCCCGATTTTTGCCCATATGTTCTTTTTCTGGTTTTTGACGTTATGAACTTTGGTATCTATAGAAGTTTTCTTCTTCTGTTTCCTGCTAAGCTTTAAAGAATGGATGCTTTATTTTATGTTACTTATCGGTGTAAATATTTGTGTAATTTTGTTAAAAACACGTGCTCCACTAATTGTTTTGAACAGTGTAAATATTTATATTTACATACACCCTAAGTGTTTATAATATGTTATTTTTTTAAACATTTCAGCACCATATAATTTTAGGAAAAAAATCATTTAGTATCTTAATCTTTTAGATCTATTTTTTAGGCCAATAATTAAAAACTTAAAAATTTGTACCATTTTATGTTCCATTTGATCTTAAAGGCTAATACTGATGAAATATGAAAATTATATTCTATATACTTTTAGAAAAACTCATATTATACTAAGCCGTCAACGTGTTGAAAAAACACAAAACTGCGTGAGCTAATGAGCTTGCAGACGGTTAAGTGATATAAAATGAAAGGAAAAAAAATAATTGAAAATAACTATTATTAAGGATATTATATTAATAAAATAATAACGAATAAATTATATTTTATGTAAATTAATGGAAATATAAGGTAATTTTAAGCAAATTAATTGAAAAAATATACAGTCAATAGTAGAAAATTAAAGAAGCTTACATATGCAAATTTTTTTTTTTAAAAGAGGAGATATAAATTACTATGTTTGTAGTGGCGCCATCTAACGTTTGAAATAAGGATTAAATATCGCCTATCGGGCAATAAGTTATATATATTCATTGTATATTGTTATATTGCTTATTCATTGTTACATTACTGCTTTCATTTGGGGTTTTCATTCTATTTTTTTTTCTTTAGAAAATGGCATAATTTATTAAGTACACATTTTTAAAATCTAATATTCATGAAAGTATTTCCATTATCTATTTTGATTTAAAGTTCAATGCAAAAGAATAAATATTTCATTTTATAGCTGAAAATTTTGTAATAATATTATTTTCTTTTAGTTTCTGTATTTAATATTTATTTTGAGAATTTCGCAGTCTTTCGTGCTGTTTTCCCATCATTATTTTATTTTTAGTATTTTACTTACGCAATTTTTATTAATGAAGGACAAAAGATATATTTCCTATGATTCCCCCCCCCCCAGGGGGATACCTTCTTTAGGTATTCACGGGCTTCACAACCCCGGGGCACCCGAGTGATCCTTCTCTTTTCTATTTCCTCTTACTCCTCTTGCCTTCCTTTCATCTTTGTTTCACTCTCGTTGTGGTTTCCCTTTCGGAGGTGAGGGCAATTCTGTATGAGCCGATATCATCCTGTATATCGACTTATGGAGAATTGTAAACCACCCACTTGTTGGCCGTGCGTGGCGACCCGTGTCCCTGGAAAGGGGGATCCTGGCAGTTGAGGGAAACCAACACACTGCTTTGGCCTCTGCTTCAGGTAGACGGGAGGTGCATTTGGTCCCGTATACATCAATCGGCTGGTCAGCTGACTTTTGTCACTGGCTTTAGGGATCAAGCGAGCGAGCAATTACTAGTCATCGCGTTAAGGGTGGAGACTGACATAGGATTGTCTTGTGACCGTATAGACCCTGGTTAGCACTGGTGCATGAATGTGCATCCCCTTGTAGGGCTCGGGAGTGGGTGGTGCGGCCGGGGTCCGAATTTTATTCTTTATATCATGGATGGAAAAACTTCATTTCCTTCTTTCTCTCTCCCTAGTGGAGAGCAACAAACTGTACAAGCTTCTTCCTTCACTCGCTTTTTTATCATTAAACGTACTGATAGCCACTCCGATTGCTCCTTCAAAAAAACTTCACCTTTTCTCATAGCTAAAACATTTCAGTCTGTCTTGGGAGATGGCCATTCTCTCAAAAAACTTCAATCTGGGGATTTGCAGTTGAGGTTTCTGCAGCCAAACAATCACAACTTCTCTCTAATTGCTCCACAATAGGCACCTTTTCTGTTTCTGTACAAACTCATAAAACATTAAATACGAGCCGTGGTGTAATATCTGAACCTGACCTTTTATACTCCACCAAAGACGAACTTCTTGAAAATTTAAAAGACCGAAATATCATTGATGTACGCCGTATCACCATCCGTAGAAATCAACAGATAATTCCTACTAAGCACATCATTCTAACTTTCAATAGTCCAACATTGCCAACAAGAATTAAAGCTGGGTATCTGAACTGCCCAGTCCGCCCATATATACCAAACCCTCTCAGATGTTTTAAATGCCAGCGTTATGGCCAATGTCGTGGCAATGTTACCTGTGCACATTGTGCAGAAGTCGGCCATGATGATAAATCATGCAAAAATTCTGAACGCTGCGCTAATTGTAAGGGTGACCATACAGCATACTCTCGCTCTTGTCCTAATTGGATCCGTGAAAAGGAAATTCTTGCAGTTAAAATTACCCAAAAACTCCCTTATCCTGAAGCCCGTAAACTTGTCGAATCTAGAACCCCATCTGTCGGCGTTACTTACTCTAGCTTACTCAGGCAACAATCTAAACCTGTAAGACACATTAGTACTCAGACTGACTCCTCTTTTCCACCAAGCTGTTCACCTGAAAAATCATCTAACATTATAAAGAAGACCCGTGATGCCCATGCTACCGCTGTTACCAGAGTTTTGCCAAAATTAGTGCTGTGGAAACCTTCATCAGAGCCTGTTAAAATTGAATATTGGACTAGTCAAGCGCAGAAATCAAATCAAGTTCAAGAAAAGAAGTTAACCAAACCTGGATATGAAAAAACACCTACTTCGTCTGCATCAAATACCCCGAAACCTGATACTAGTAAAGCAATAAAGAAAATTCAAAAAACGAAGAACAATAAGACTCTTCGGGGCTCTTCACGGTGGCAAACCGTGAAGAGTAAAGACAAGAAATCATCTAATAGCCCATCAACTACCAACTTTAAAGATACAAAACAATTGAATCAGTATGTAGAAGAGGCTATGGAGTCAGCATCTTACGACTCGAATGAAGATGATGAGAATACTATTTTTGAAGAATATCAACCTAATTAATCCTATTTTTTTAATGTTTCTATATTTTTAACTTGTTTTTATACAATTTTTGTGCATCACCTTATGCATTATTTATTTTATTAACAATTTGTCTGCATTATATAAACTATCATGCTTTTATTTACTGTATTAATCGTACAGATTTTAACTTGCCACATGTTGAGTTTCATATTTTACCTCCGTTGATCTTATCCAATTTTTTAAGTAAGTGTATCATTAAACTACATTCCTTTTTTTAATCATGCTTTTATGTTATATTTGTATCTCATCTCATACACTATTTATTATTTTAACTTTTTTTACCAGTTTTACTGTTTTGCCATTTCATTTTTTCCACACTACGGTTTTGACCAATTCTGTCTTTTTATCATATACATAGTTTTATTTTATATTTAAATTAACTACATTATGCTCTAACTTTGTCTGTGTCTTGGCGCAGCATGTCCCAAAAGGGACCTTGCGCCATAAAACCCTACATAACCAACCAACCAACCTATGATTTTTCCTATTCATTTTTTTAAATCTTTATCTATTTGTAATGAAAAATGCTAATTGATAGAAGCAGGATCTTTTCAAAATATTTTTAATTGAATTTATTGAGCAGCTCAATCGCCTTTATTATTATATTTCTAAAGTAATGCTAAATTAACAAATTATTTCCTTTTCTAGGAAAAAATACTATTTGTTTTATCAGAGAACTGTTTTACCATTTCATTTACGAAACTATTTGATTAAACAAATACTTATAAAGAAGTTTTTACGGAATATTATTCAGAGATTTACACGGGGCTTAAATGAAATTAACAATTCTTTAAAAAATTTTCTCTGCTTCAAAGCTTTCAATTAAGGTTCTTTGTTGAAAATTATTCTAAGTATCAATTTATGTAAATAAGAGATCGTTTCCCAAGAACTATTTTAATTAAGATTTTTTTTTCCACTGGAATTATCGTAATTGAACTTGTTAGATTATTATTTTGTAATTGAATTAAACTTATATAGGAGGCCCTTATAAAGGAAATATTTAATGAATTTTGGTATCGCGTTATTTTAAAAAGAAGATAATTTTATTTTAAAATAGATTTAAAATAGACGCACTTTGTTATCTTTGCAGTTTTTAACAAATACATTAGAGGCTCTTTCATCGGGCATTTTATAATTCGGCACATTATATTATCTCGCACATTACACCATTCTTTTTTTTAATGCTTCAATTATATATTTTTTTAATAAAATGTAAGTAATTACTGCTTTCATTTAGAGTTTTCATTTCATTAAAAAATAAATAAAAAATATTAGAACAGGCCATAGTTTCTGAATTACACCTTTTTGGAATCTAATATTCCTAAAAATATTTCCATTTTCTATTTTGATTCAAAATTCAATACAAAAGAATAATAAATGTTTCATGTCTATACTTGAAATTTTTGTAATAGTATTATTTTCTTGTCGTTTCTGTATTTAATATTTATTTCGAGAATTTCGCAGTCTTTTCTGCTTTTTACCCACTATTTTTAAGTCATGGAGGACAAAAGATAAAATTTCAGTGTTTTTTCTTATTCATTTTTAAAATCTTTATCTATTTGTAGTGAAAAATGCTAATTGATAGAAGCGGGATCTTTTCAAAATCCTTTTAATTGAATTTATCGAGCAAATCAATCGCCTTTATTATTATATATTTCTAAAGTAAATGCTAAATTAACAAATTATTTCTTTTTCTAGGAAAAATACTATTTGTTTTATCAGAGAACTATTTTACCATTTCGTTTACGAAATTATTTGATTAAACAAATACTTATAACGAGTTTTTATGGAATATTATTCAGAGATTTACATGGGGCTTAAATGAAATTAACAATTCTTTTAAAAAAATTTCTCTGCTTCAAAGCTTTCAATTAAGGTTCTTTGTTGAAAATTATTCTAAGTATCAATTTATGTAAATAAGAGATCGTTTCCCAATAATTACTTTAATTAAGATTTTTTTTTCCACTCGAATTATCGTAATTGAACTAGTTAGATTATTATTTTGTAATTGAATTAAATTTATTTAGAAGGTCCTTATAAAGGAAGTATTTAATGAATTTTAGTATTGAATTATTTTTAATAGAAGATAAGTTTATTTTTTAAAGGCAATACTTTGTTATATTTGCAATTTTAAACAAATATAGTAGAAGCTCTTTTATTCGGCATTTTGTGGTTCCGCACGTTCTATTATCTGGCACACTAGCACATCTTTTTTGTCCTTTTACAGTCTTTGTTGACTAAGGTACCTAATCACTGGGTTGCGAGCAGTTCACTTAGGATTCAGTCATCTATTGATCTTGATCAATAAGTCATGAAATACCACAAGGCCACACAGTAGGTTAGTGTGCTTAGATTAATTCGCTTAGGTTTATCGTGACTGGTTTTACTTTTTGTACCGCGTATACTGTTTTTTAGAATGATTACATTTGCACAATAACTACGTAAGTATAAACCTCAGAATATAAACCTCCAAACCACATTGTGCTTTCAGCCAGAATTTGAATCTACTATGTTTTCGCTCTTTCATCCCCGAAATGATCTCCTTTTTAGCGGTGATCTCTTTATTGGCAACTTTCGGATTTCATTCTAGGTCAACTCAAGATCCAGGAAGAGATTCCGAGGAGCGTTTACCGGGAGAAAAAATGGTTTCCAGCGCATCTCTGTCCACTGTCACTAAACTGAGTGCAGAGATGTAGGATAAAAAAATATATATATCAATTTGGGGTTTATTTATCTGAGAAGTCTGTGGTGTAAACGGTTTGTGAAGCCAAATACCGAAGTCTTCACGTGACAATAAAATTACTAATAAGCGAAAGCACGTGGCTCTCTTTGTACAACCCAAACTGGAGAGAATAATTAATCGTCTCGAAAAAGGCAAAAACAGAAGCTTTATGATGCTTGATTTCACTATTGGTTCTTTGATAATATACGACATTAATCCGTAACAAGGGACGTGCGGTCTTGCATACCATACTACAACTGCTTTTTTATGTACTATTTTTTCACCTATCCAGTTACGGGTTATAAAACAAAAAGAAGAACTGAAGAAGTTTGCTGCTGCAATTGTGCAGAACTCCTAAATCTGTGTATAATCTGTAACGACTTTTAGAAGAAGAAATCAGTATTGCGGAAGCAATGCGATATCCGAAACTTTTTAAAATGATCAAATATTATCAAGTTCATACAATTTTTTACTGCATGCACAGTGTAATGTACATATACATAAAAATATATATTAAATAATTGAAATTAATTTTTGTATTAATTTTTGTATTTAATTTTTGTCACAGCTGTTAGAATGACGAAATACACAACAGTATAGATCAGATATGCAATTTGCCCAAGTTCATAATGTAGGTGAACATATAAAATGCATTTATGTTCGGCAATCCAGCAAAATCGCTAATTCTGCTCGGCTTTGATCCCGAACGAGTCGGATTAAAGAGCTTCAATTGTACTATGTTATCTTTAATATATATTTACAAATATTGCATTTTTTATACTCTATTACTTAACTTGTTTTTGTTTATAAAGATGGAATTTTGCTACTGGTTTTTCATTTATTTGCTGATAAGCTAGAAATAAAAAAATTAAGTTCACTGATTCGTTTCTAATGGCAGAACAGCCCTTTAATATTTTTAGAAATTAATTATATTTGAATGCATTAATTGTTAATCTTTTTCGTTTGACCTCTACAAGTGACAAATCAACAAATATTCTCCATATCTCGTACAATTTTATACGAGTTGAAGCAATGATGAATATAATTATACGCTAGGAAGCGTTCGCTAAAATATCCCCAAATGGCAGTGAAACTGCAACAATGAAACATTTTAAAAGTTAGAAGTAGAAAATAAATTATAAATTGACTACTAATCGCACGTGCCAATCCCAAAACACCCTCTTTCTCATATATGTTAATATTTTTAAAAAATTTTATAAAATTTTATTACACAATTCAGTGTATAACTTCAATATTACATAAACGTTAATTTTCCTCTTAAATTTCTGTTTCATTTTATTTGTCGAAATTTTTTAATAAAATCAACATTTTTCGTTAGTCTGTTGTGCTTCAGATGATTGTGAATTGCCGGGTTGGCTAGATGCGAATTACAACCGGCATCAAATATAATCCACATCTAAAAAAAGAAATCTAAAAACTCATGTGAGATTACTGTGCTACTAATGGCATAAAAAATAAAAAGGATATTGCCCAGTTTAACTGATGGCATTGAGCTCACAGGCTACACATACTAATTGTACATTACAGCCTTATATTTTCAAGGTTAAATTCCGTTATAAAAACGAATTAAGGGGAAAAAAAGCTTCCTCCATTTCCCCATTTTATACCTAATCATTTAACTCCTTAAACTAATGAGGGAAATGTTTTATCATGTAAAAAACCCATTTATATAAATTAAAGGGATGGGCATGATCTTCCCTTTTCCCCTCTTATACATATCGAATGAACTCCAAAAACTAATCAGGGAAGCGCCTTATAAGAATATACTTATATCCAAAATTTCAAGTGAAAGGGATATTTTTATCATGAGTTATCGTGTTACGTATGCGCATACAAACAAACGTGCATGCATACATACATACAGAATTGGCGGACACATAAGCTCTCAGGCTTTGAGAGCCTGTGAGCTAAAAACTAAGAAAAGTTGTTTGGGACAATGATTACTTTGCACACGCCGAAGAAATTCCGATTGCAGTACTTTCTCGGGATCGTCATCGCATTAAATACCTAGCTGTACATAATAAATACAAGAAGATAGTACATGATGGCACACACAAATTTAAAATATCGATAATACACTTTGAAATGGATAATTATATAGATACAATTTATTGGGAAATTGTTGTTTATAGAAAACTCCCATTTACTATGTATATATCGGATGCAATTTTGGTGAAGGTAACAAATGGCAGAATCGATCTCCGTACTCCACTGCATTTTTTTTCTTCTTTTTTTGCCTTCTCTTGCACAAGAAATGAAAATACACGTAAAAGAGGACACAGAAGCATCTTCCAAAGTCTGTGGTTACAAAGTAGAAACCCTTTTTGTTTATCAAAAGTTGTTAGTTTTTCCCTAGTTATACAGAATAAAGATACCGTTTTATTGTTTAATTATCCTATTTTTTTAATAACAAAAGTTAAAATAACAATCGACTCTATAGGAGTTTTATTTTCTGAAAATTGTCACATTTTACCCAAAATTTCGACTTTTTGATCAAAAGGGCAGACCCAAGCCATTTTTTTTCAGCGTTAAAATTGCACGCAGTTGATGTACCGGTATAAAAGCAATTTTTGGGCATTTACCTGTTTTAGAAAAAAAATCATTAATAATTTTTTATTGACACATCCTTAGTCTGTAAAACTAATCTTTTAAAAATTATTCAAAAAAAAAAAAAAAAAAAAAAAAATGCTTATTATTTTGCTTTAAAATTCAAGGTAAATGAATTAAATATTATATCTACTAACGAAAATTTAATATTTTTTCTTTACTCCTAAGTAAGTATTTCAATGATTTCCGAGATTTTAATGTTAGTTATCGATAATTATTCTATTTTTGTTATTTTACTTACTTCTAATTTCATTTGTTATATAATCCTTCATGAAAGGATGGCCAAAAGATTAATTTCCTAAAGTTTCTTCCTATTCTTCTTCATTTCTTAAAATTCTAATTCAAATTGAAAAAATGCTAATTGATGATACCAAAATCTTTTCGAATTCCTTTTAATTGGATTTATCAAGCACTCTAATTTCTTTTATTATTTTATTTTTCAAGTGATGATAAATGAACCATTTTATCGTTGCTGTTTCCAGAGATACAATGTGTGTTATCAGTACCATTTCCTTTTTTTTCTTTTAAAGTTTAATTTTCGAAATTATTTAAGTATACAAACATTTGTGAACAAAGTTTCTCTGGGTTTCAGTGATTTTGTTAAACTGAAATAAAATGAACAATTCTTATTTTACTCATTTATATATTTTTTTGAGAATTTCGTGTTTTTAATACATTAAAATTTTCAATTAAAGTTCTTTGCCGAAAATTATTCTAATTATCAGTTCACGTAAATAGGATTATTTTATAAAGATATTTTCCTTGATTTATTATAATTGAATTATTTAAATTGCTTTTTTATAGCTGAATTTGCAATGCTTTCACCACTTCACAAGTTAAATTTTCCGAAAACCAACTTTGTAATAAAACAAAATTCGGGTTTGGGACCCCATTGTCTTCGGCAATATGTACCTATACATAAGTTCTGATGTCGAATCAAACGAACCTTCAATTATTGTTATTTTTTGAAAACCCACATTAAATTAAAATTTTCAATACATTCATTAATTTTGCTGTCAGAACCTTATTAAAAAATTTTTCAAGTTAAATCTAATTACGAAATTAATAAAAGCTACTAGATAGTTCTTACGTTTTAGAAGAAAAAATGTCCAAAAATTGCCAATAGATACGAAAAATCGTATAAAACAAATTCAGGAAAAATTTAAAAATCGCAAAAGATAGTTTTATTGGATTAAAAATCTGAAACAGGTTTAAAAAAACGCAGAGGACAAAATTTATTATATTTGGTTGTACTATTGAAACAATATTCTTTTTACGAACACCATAAAATCGTTGCGAAGCGCGAAACAATACGAAAAATAGAACAGAAGATTTGAAATTTTATTTTTATTTTCAAAAATTGCACAGAACAAACTGAAATTGGATTCCTTTAACTAATAATAATAATAATAATAATAATAATAAACGCAAGACGTTTTCTGTTGAACGAAAAAAAATAGTAAAGTAAAACCGCATAAAAATATTCTATAAAAATTTAAAAATTAACTGTACAAATTTAAAATAAACTTTTTTAAAAATACTAAAAAGCTTAGTAGGTTAGGCTAAAAGATAGTAACCAGATCCGTTTTACTATTGTAGAAAAATCAGCAGAAAACATGAAAAAATGTTAAAAATTGCATAAAAAGTTAAATAAAAAAAATATATATGATCCCAAATTTCAAAATCTAGATCAGAGGGCCATAATACATACGCTTATCCTTTTGTATAAATATTTTAACTCTTCAGATAACAGCATACACACACTGTATTATACTTTGGCGTGGTTTAGTATCTCTAAAAAAATATAGAGCCTCCCCCCCCCCCAAAAAAAAAAAAAAATAATAATAATCTTGTCATTTAAGTGACAATTTCAATATTCGAATGTTTTATTTTTTCTAGTTTTAAATAGAAGAATCATGTAAGAGTTTCTATTACGTGTTGGTTTCGGTAAATATTGGTTCTTAAAGCCAAATTAAATCTGAATCGTTTTGAGTGATTGAGTAACACAAACTGAACTGTTTCCAGGAGTTGAAATTTGAACTCCACCTCTCCCACCCCCTGCTGATTGCAGTATTTAACGGAGACCCGTAAGAAAAAACCTAAAATTTTTATTATTGATTTTAAAGTAATGGATTTTGGTGTACTATTTAAGAATCTTCTTGTAAGGAATAATTAGCAAAAAAATTCACTTTTTATTAAAAAGTATATTTTTTATGGGGATTTTTATGATTTTTTTTGTCGAAAAATGCACTTTTTAAAATTACTACTCCTCATTCAATGCTCAATATTTTAATATTACTAAAATTTCTTAAATAGTGTTATAGTATATAGAAAAGAACTAAGGAGAGAGATTTTTAATTTTCTATTTTAATCGGCTAAAAAAAAAAAAAATACTCATGGTAAATTTTCTAAAATTCATTATAATTTTCATGTTTACCAATTTATGTAAAATTATCAGAAATAGTTAAAAAATACATCTCTCCTTACTTTTGTTGCAATTTTTTTAAGATTATAAAAACATAAACACTTTGTTTCTAAATCATTTTACCACTGAGCCTTAGTACTTTGAACTTAGGCAAAATATGAAAAAAGTCATTTTCAGGAAAACACGTTTTAAATGGCCGCTAGTCCTTTAAACTCTATAGTGAGTACAATTTAAAAAGCTCATTTTCTACCTGTTCCAAGAGTCCCCGAGTTCTGAAATTTTGCATGGATATTCGCAAATATGTATTTTATCGTTTTCTGAGAAAAAAAAAAAAAAAAAAAAAAAAAAATTGAACTTTTGATGATTTTTGGCCGAAAATGGGGTACGGGTCTCCCTTAAGCACTCCCGACAATTCAGATTTTGAGCTCAAAATTTAAGTATAAGCTCTTGAAAGCATTTAACGAGATACAAAAAATAACAGTAAAAAATAATTGTCCGTTAGCCCTCTATCGACATTTTTTGAACTTTATTTTTAAAATTTATTTTCAAGAAAGTACTGACTTTAAAGAATAGTTTTAGTGAAAATCGCAAACGAATCGGACAATTTTTCCGTTTTTTTTTTATAATTATTCGAAATTTTGGACCCTAAACTTTAATGGTGCCCATGTCCTTGGAAGGCATTTACGACTCTTAGTTTCCTATTTAATATATTAGCCCCACCGGTGGCCGCGAGGTTCTGACCTCCAAACTGGTAGACGGTAGGTGCTGGGTTCGAACCCAATCGCGACCGTCGGCCTAACCGTTCGGAGTTTTCCGTGGTTTTCTTCGAACCGTGCGTAAATACGGGTTAGGTTCCCTTAGAAAGACCCCCACGAAGGGCATCCCACCCCATAGGGCCTGTATCCCATAGCGTAGATAATTGGCCGACATACATACAAAACAAAACAAAAACAAAAAACCTATTTAATATTATTTGTCTTGATGAGTACTATCACCCTTAAAGTTTTGCTTAAAAGTTCAGATTCACCCTGTAAAGTGTTATCGCAATTTCGCCGAAATGTTATCAATATTCTTATAACACTTAAAGAATTCTTTTATATTCCTGACAAAAGATTAATCTTTTGTGTTTTCTAGTATTCCATTTCTTAAAACTCTACTTATTCAAATTGAAAAATAATAATTGATAGAGGTGGTATCTTTTAAACTTCTTATAATTGAATTTAACGAGCAATTCAATTTCCATTGGGATTTTTTTTTCTGTAAAGTAATGATAAATTAAATATTCTTTATTCTCAATTCCGAGAATGCTATTTACACGCATGTGATTCTGAAAATGATTTTTTCTTCTTTTTAAATTCTAATTTTAGAAATTATTTAATTAAACAAATTCATGTAAAGGAATTTTTACCAAATAATTGCATGAGATTTCGTAGCGATTTGCGTTAAAAAAAAATTACTTTCTGACAGACTTAAAAAAGGACAAATTTGTAATGTAGTTTTCTCTTTCTTTTATTTTAATCACTAAAAAAATATGATTCTTTCAACATTACATAAAAATATTTTGTTGCGAATATGAATGTGAACTTTGAGAGCATTAATCATCGTACAATGCATTATAAAATTCATTAAATCGTTAGATCTATTTCATTTTAAATATTGCTCATATTGCAGTGAAATCTGGGGATTAGTGAACGTTTTAACAGGTTCTTGTCAGTGAGAGGGTTAAATCATGACTGGCTACTTTCTACTAGCGCATTTTTAGTACTTTCCACTCGATTTATTTTTGTATTAGAAAACCAGATACTCGACAACATTTTTAGGGCATATGAAACAATGGTTCAAATTTTTGAATTTTAACTAAAAATAGAACTAAAAGATTATTACGCTCAATGACGATAGACCTAAAAAATTATGCTGCTGTGAAATTTTAAATACAATTTATAGGAATACATTAAAGTATATATTTAGAGAGGGTAAAGTGTATATTTAAGTAGGGTGTGTATATATTTTTTCTGCCTTTTTTTCGAAATGTGTTTTTATTAATGTTTTGGTACACTTTTCTAAAATTCTTTATTAGATAAACAGTTGAAATTTTCCAAAATTGTGTTACTAACTTATTTCTTTAAAAATATCTAACATTATATGTATATTGTATTGAAATAATTAATAAAAATATTGGCACAGATGTCTCAGACGCACCAGTGTTGATACGATGATTTACTGAACCATATTGGATAGAAAACCTCTAGCATATCCCATGCAAACGAGATGTTAAACAGCTTATAGATCGCAGCCTTAGGTACAAGAAAATTGACGCTTTACCATCCCTTTAACAAATTATAAAATGCCATTAAAATAGTTATTTATTGTAAATGCGATTGAAAGCATTAGATATTCAAATTAAGATAAATTTTTATTTGTCATATAATTTGGGACAAAATATCACATGAAATCTAAAATTGGGAAAAAATTATCACTGTAAGCAAATTAAAAATATATGTAATGCAATGTACTTGCGTGGGATTTTTCTGAAGGGAAAAATTACATCTTTCCTCCACCAGACGGCGTATTCAAGAATGGATCGCCAAATGTTTAAATACGAAGAGGCGTGGTTGATCAGATGAGTTCACGCCGGAATCGTTAAACTGCGTTTTATTATATTTAGATTCAGTAAGAAAAGTTGTCTTTTCAATGTTCCTTTAACTAATGCTAAAATACCATTGAATACATCATTCCTCCACCAGATGGCGAATTCGAGCGTTTGATTCGCCAAATGAACGCAGAGGCGTGATTCAACAGATGACTTCGCTCCGGAATCGTTACATTGCATTTTATTATATTTGGATTTTAAAATGTGTCTAGGAGTTTTCTGACACCTTATATATTCTAATACTAACAAAATGTAGCCACTCGCAAAATGTTATACAAAGAAAATGAAAGATCGACATTAAAAATACACTGATAAGAAATGCTCACCCTATATTAAAGAGACTGCACAAGTTTTTAATTTGTAAATTAACTTTATCAATAAAATTTTCTCTTACGTGTGATCCGAATCATTTTCTTCTTCATAAGAAAAACCTATCTCTGAAGTTCAATCAAATTAAAATGTATTAGCTACAAGAAGCTCGTTAAACTTTTTCGATTTAAAATGAATGCTCAAAATTCTTAGTCTAATTGCAAAGCTATTAATATAATGATACCATTTTTTTCCATTTAATTTTTTCGTGTTTTGTATGCATTTCAACAGCTCTTTTTTAAACTTTTAGTAAAGATTAATAGTTATTTTAATTTGTTAAAGGGGTGCTGAATTGCTGAATCAGCTCATTGGATTCGTTTTTAAAGTTTTTGTTATTCTCTTATTAATCTTTAAATTTTTAAGCAATAATTTTATCAGAAAAATCGATAGATGTTTTAGAAACTATTATTTTTCGAATAATGCATATGCAGATCTTGAAGTCATGATAAATAAAAAAAAATATTAACAACTTTCTTATTTATGTTAAAAGTGTGTTGCTTTAGTGCCGCGTCCTATTGTTCTTATCGCCAACTGTTTTGTGTTACTTAAGTGTGATAACTGGTATTTAAGGGCGTGAAGTCTAAAGATTCAATTTTAGATTTTTTATTGATTATTTTCGTTTGATCAACCACTGGTAAAATTCAATTAAAAAAACTATTTTTAATTTTATTTCTATTTAATTTCAGCGGAATTCATTTCTGTCCATTATAGAACATTCACAAACCCTTTCCAGCACACACAAATTCTGTTCTTAAAATGAGAAATTATTGAGTGTCACCGAAATTTACAATAGACTTTTTTAGAAATTATGAAAGCCTTGTTTTATGCTTTCATTGTAAAAGCAAAATTTTATCAAAATATTCTCTTGGTGCCGTTTGGAATTAAAACTAGCGGTGCCTGGGAGTGGGACCACTGTGCCGAAAAGGGTTAAGGGTTACAACAACCATATTAGTTTACTTCTAAAACTGATAAGAAAGGGAATACAATAAAACACGGGTATAGCTGACTTTATTTGGTGAACTATTGGCGGGGTCACCCTACTAGATTTAATTAATGATAGAGTTGATACCTATATTTCTTTTCTCGAATATGTGTGGTGGTTATAGTGAAAAATCGTACAAATATTTTGTATATTACACCTAAACTTAAGATGATACTCCAGTTACCCCAAAAAGTCCCGGATTTTAATGTTAAGTTTATGGGGGCATTTTTTTTCAAATATCTCGCTCAAATTTTAATATTTTTATATATTTTTTTTTCAAAAGATATCTGAAGACGATCTACAACTGGGCCAGTTTTTACCGTTTCGAATTTGGTTATATATATTTTTTATATTATGTTAGTTCCTATTTCAGAACCAGCTCCGATATTTAAAGTATTTTATTAAAGAAAAATCTGAAAACAAAATCGAAAAATTAAAAACTTAACCGGTTGTAGATTGTCTTCAGCTATCCTATGAAAAAAAAATCATGTAAAGATATTAAAATTTTTCACAAGATATTTGAAAACAATGCCCCCATAGACTTAACATTAGTATCATCCGGGTCTTTTCTGAGTGACTAATGTGGGCTCTTAACACAATGCATCAACTATATCGTTAATTTATTTGGTTTTATTTGGCTTAGATCAAGTAGCTACATTTTCGCATGTATACTAAAGTATTTTTTATTCTTTTCTAGAATCATTAAGTTTAGATTTTATCTTATTTGCTATTTCGGTGCCCGATGGAATACATCAAAAGGAAAAACCTTAAATATCTTATCTTTTCCAGGATCTTTATTTTTCAAGATAATTACAACTTTTATCTAAATAGCTATTTCATGCTTCTTCTTATGTGTTTTAGATGGTTACATAATACTATGTTTCCCTATTAAGTAAAGAAGAGAGATAAGGAAAATGGCATGCTTTTGTAAGGGCTTTTCACATATAATGGTTGGGAGTTTTAAGTTTCGTTACACGCTTGCTTTTTTGTGCTTTAAACATTTACTTGTAAACATCCATTCAACAGAAACTTTAAAGATTTTTCATACACATAAATTTATTCCGTTTTTCCCATAAATTGCTTAAACTTTCATTACGTATTATTATCATAAGTGCTATTTAACATATTTCGCAACTTTTTTTCGTTTTACTTTCGTAAGATTGTAAGTAATAATATTAATTTAATTATTTTACTAAGTTAATTCTGCAATTTCTTTAAACCTTTGGTATTCATGGTATATACCAAGTACATCGTGATATTATCATGGACTGATATATGACATGCAATGGATTCATCATATAAGATATTTTTTACTGATCTACAGTATTTCACTAGTTATTTTAACACTATCAAACTGATTGATATTTAAATGTTACGAGTTGTAAATTTTCTAACTGAATGGGAAAGTATTAGGGAAGGATTTGAAACCAGGTACTTGGCTTAAGCTGTCAAAGCTCTATCACTTGAACTGTCCTTGACAAATAAAGCAGACACATTTCACACAGATAAACTGTAGATAATATAGAATATAGAATAAAACGTATCCTATCCCTCCCTTAGAGCAACAATTTTAAAAATTAGGTTTTTATAAAAACGGGTGGTTGCTAGGCTTTATTTAACTGGTCATTTATAAAAAGCATATCGTTGAGTTTACAAAACATTAAACAAAATTAAGCTAAAGAATGTTTAAAAATTTACTTTAAAAATCTGAGCAGTTACTTGCATTTGATATTGTAAAATAATTTTTTTAAGCAACATAATGATAGGTGCTTGTAACTAAAATCATTTATAGCAACAAGTATGATTACAATGATTAGTCTATCGTGTGGAAAAGTGATAAATTAAAAATAAAGCTTATTGTATAAGCATTATTGCTGATATTCCATCCCCCCAGTGCCCCTCTCTGCCTTATCTCCCCTGTATGAATTAGAATGGACTTTTTAGACAATACAAGAAAGAATATAAATAAGTACTCACAGTTGATGTATATGAAGCCGTATTTAAAATAAAATGAGTATTTTCAATTATTGTAAACAATATAACAATATATCAATATAAGTAAACACTGAAAGCAGAAAAGTATGGGATATTTCAAGCAAATATATGGTTAAAGGCTGTTACGAGAGAAAGGGATATCATGAGTGACTTTTATATTGCAAAACAAAAAATTTCATTTTTTTTCCTTGATTTAAGCTTATATTTATTTAGGCTAAAGGTAAAAAATTTTAAAAATAGTGGTATAAAAGCAAAAATTTCTAATTGTTTTAATAAAATACAAAAAAAGCAGATTTGCTAATGCATGTTGTTTGTAAAATATGTTGACAAGTATTGGCTTGTTAAGGAGTTAAAATTTGAAACTGTACGCAGTCCGCAAGGAGTTTAATTTTATAAACAATGTTAAAATATCTTGCAAAGTCGGATTCTTCATCTAGTTATTACATACATTTCAGGACATTAATGTGGAGTAATTTCTTTATTTATAGTTTCGGGCATAAATTAAATTGAGTATTAAATTTCATGAGGTCGAGTAAAAGAATGAAATACGATTTGAATAAACTATGTAATTTCTAATTCGAAAATTTATCTAAAATTAGATTTTCTTCTGATTTCTTGCGATTTTTTCTGATTTACGTTTTAGAAAGTTTAATTATGCGATTACAAGGACCGGATGAAATAAACATAATTTTATCAAAATGCTATATTCTGGTCACGTTTAGTCTCACTTTAACACACTTAAATGACAATCAATTTGAAAATTAATTCCGATTAAACTCTTTTTTTCTATCTCTTACAATAATTGTAAATATATTAATTTTAATTTAGAAAATTGCTTATCTTTTCCTTTTCACTCTTAATAACATAAATTCAAATTGATGAAATAAAATAATTCTTCGCTCGTTTTACTGAATTATAATTTAACGGAACATACATTCCATGTGAATTTTCAAGTGCCTTCAACCACCGGCCGCTAAAATTAAAATATATCTAACTTAGTTGCATCTAGTTTATGTTAATATAATTCTTAATTAAAGCAGGTGGTAGCAATTTCAATTTCAAATGCACGGATTAATTTACAGTCGCATATAAACTATCACACCAAACTTTAACATGATGAAAATAAATTATACTAATTTAGTTAACCACATCTCTGAACATAAATAGTTTTAAGTGTATAGTTTAGAACTATCTCTCAGAAGATTTAGATTTGAATCTGATCAGTGGATTTTGCGTGAAGAAATTGTGAGATGTATTTAAAAAATTTTTATTTATTGTTCGGTCGAATGGGAATATTTTTATTTAGAAATGTGAGCTATATTGCGTTAATGTAAATATTAATTTATAATTTCAAAAATTCTATTTTAATTAACTTGTTTCTTAATTGAATTTGTTGGTATGTTTTTGTTTAAGTTCACTCTTAAGATTGTGACTAATTTTGTTATAATTCCTTGTAACGTAGGGTTCTTCATCTAGTTGTTACATACATTTTCGGACATTAAGGGGAACAATAACTTTATCCATAATTTGGGCATAAAGAATTAAATAGGGTACATTCATGAGATTGAGTAAAAGAATAAAATTCGATTTGAATGAACTGTGAAATTTCTAATACGGAATTATATCTAAAATTTGATTTTTTTCTGTTTTCTTGTATTTACGTTTTTAGAAGGTTTTATCATGTGATTACAAGGACCGAATATTACATGGATCAAATTAAATATACATAATTTTATCAAAATGATATATTCTTGTCACGTTTAGTCTCATTTTAACATACTTTATTGACAGTCTATTTGAAGATTAATTCTAATTAAATTCTTTTCTAATATTTTTCTATGTATTACAGTAATTGAAAGTATGATATTAATTTTAATTTAGGAAATCGCTTATCTTTTTCTTTTCACTTAGTAACTTAAATTCAAATTGATGAAATAAAATAACTTCTCTCGATTTACTGAATTATAATTTAACGGAACACACACTGCATGCGAATTTTCAAGTGCCTTTAGCCATCGGCCGTTAAAATTAAAATATATCTAACTTAGTTATATGTAGTTTATGATAATATAATTCTTAATTAAAGCAGGTCGTAGCAATTTCAATTTCAAAAACACGGATTAATTTATAGTCGCGTATAAAGCATTACACCAAATTTTAACGTGATGAAAATAAATTATACTAATTTAGTTAACCACATCTTTTAACATAAATACTTTCAAGCGTACGGCTTAAAACTAACTCTCAGAAGAGTTAGATTTGATTCTGATCAGTGGATTTCGCGTGGGGAAATCATGAGATGAATTTGAAATATTTTTATTTATTGTTTGGTCGCATTGGAATATTTTCATATATTAGTTTACAATTTAAAAAAAATCTGTCTTAATTAACTTCTTTCTTAATTGAATCTGTTGTATGTTTTTTTTTTATATTATTAACTCTTAAGATTTTGACTAACCTTGTTAAAATTCCTTGCAACGCAGGGTTCTTCATCTAGTTATTACATATATTTCAGGACATTAATTGGAGGAATATTTTAATCCATAATTTGGGACATAAAGAATTAAATAAGGTACTTCCATGAGGTTCAGTAAAAGAATAAAACTCGATTTGAATAAACTGTGTAATTTCTAAAACGGAAATATATCTAAAATTACATTTTTTCTGCTGTCTTGTATTTACATTTTAGAAGGTTATATTATGTGATTACAAAGACAGAACATTACATGGACCAAATAAAATAAACATAATTTTATTTTAAAATGATATATTCTGATCACTTTTAGTCCCATTTTTAACATACTTTATTGACAGTCTATTTGAAGATTGATTTTAATTAAATTATTTTCTAATATTTTTCTATATATTACAATAATTGTAAGTATGATATTAATTTTAATTTAGAAAGTTGCTTATCTTTTCCTTTTCACTGTTAGTAACTTAAATTCAAATTGATGAAATAAAATAACTTCGCTCGATTTACTAAATAATAATTTAACAGGCCATACGTTGAATGTGAATTTTTAAGTAACTTCAGTCATCGGCCGTTAAAATTAAAATATACCTAACATAGTTACATGTAGTTTATGTTAATATAATTCTTATTTAAAGCAGGTGGTAGCAATTTCAATTTCAAATGCACGGATTAATTTACAGTCGCGTATAAAGTATTACACCAAACTTTAACATGATGAAAATAAATTATACTAATTTAGTTAACCACATCTCTGAACGTAAATAGTTTAGAGCGTACAGTTTAGAACTAATTCTCTGAAGATTCGGATTTGAATCTGATCATTGGATTTCGCTTGATGAAATCATGAGATGTATTTAAAATATTTTTATTTATTGTTTGGTTGAATTAATATTTTTATTTAGAAATGCGAACTATATTGCGTTAATGTGAACATTCGCTTATAATTTCAAAAATGCTAGTTTAATTAAAATATTTATTAATTGAATTTGTAGATATGTTTTTAAGTTCATTCTTAAGATTGTGTTTATAATGAGGTTCATAATTTTGACATGCATGAAAAATATTAAGTTATATAAATGTGGATGCACTAAATAAAGTGTATAAAAATAGGATTAGGGAAAACTTTTTGAGAATTTAATGATCATTTACTTGAAATTGCTGTTCTTTATTTTGAAGTATTAAAAATATTGAGTTACAGTTTTTGCAGTTTTTTTTTCTTCTTTTATTGTGAGAGAAGCGAAATTCTATCAATATTAGTTTTGTTAGAAGTTATAACTTGAAAATGTCAAAATATTGGGGCGGCAAAGTTTGATGTGGATATGTTATGGGGGGTTTGTTAAAGTAGGTGGAAATTATTATAAGCACATCTACTAGGAAAATGAGGGGGGGGGGATTGATTTAGGCGAAAGATTCTAGAAGGAGATTTTTTTTCGAAATCTCTAGATGGCACATCATTGAACTTTAAGTTAGCCGTACGGGGGTTTTGTTGCACTGATCAGACTCCAACAAAAAAAAATTTCGCCAATCCGACGCCCGATCCGAATTTCTTGAACTCCAATTAGATATCGAAGTGAATCAAAATTCCACCCTATTTAATTTCAGTTACGGAAAAATAGATTACAATTATGTCTATAATATTAATTTTATATATTTTGTATAAAAATGAACGCAAATTATGTACTCATTAATATTCAAATTCAGTTTTTTTTTTTATTATTTGAAATGGTTAGGCGGGAGACGACAGGACAAATAATCACCTTATCGAGTTCACAGCTGAAATTCCAGAATTAGTTAAAACTCCATTCGCATAATAAAACGCAATCGGTCTGTCAAGCCATATCTTGTTGGAAAACACCTGAAAACCCGATTTCAGTGGTTGATATTTGTGCTTTCCTGCAACTCAAGGATATGAAAACATGGAGGATTGGGAACAAGAATACACAGTAGTAAACCTACGAATCAACCTCTAAAATCAAGATTTCAGACTTTTTCCACCAAAGTATGACCTGATTGACCGATTGTATTTTAATATGCAAATCGAGTTTTTACTAATTCTGGAATTTCAGCCGTGAACTTAATGAGGTGATATCTGTGCTGCCGCCGCTTCCTGGTCTATAAAATCATCAATTTTTTTTTTTTTTTTTTTTTTTTTTTTTTTTTTTTTTTTTTTTTTTGAGAAGTAGGATTAATTAAACTCCGTCCGAAAAATCAAAGTCTAACCCGAAACATAGTCAAATATAAACTTAGGCCCAAAAAAAAAGAAAAAAAAGGCACCCTGGCTTAATGCATGAACTTACTTGAAGGGTGTATAAATCCAGCTACAATACGGATGACTTCAGAATAATGTCGTAGTAGAAGTTGCTGTTCAGTTTAGGTGTCTCAGTCAAGTAATATTTATTTGAGTCATTTTATGTCTATTTTCGAATGCTTGTTCTCAAAATATCTGTTGTGTTACGTTGAAAGTGCTTCGATAATAATATTTATTTGCTTAAACAATGCCTTCGAAAATTTTCTCGAATGAAATGTGGTGTGTGGAATTATTATTAAGCACGTCAATTATTGAGAGATTCTGAAAGGAGGTTTTTCTTGTGCACATCTAATTGTACCTTCGAAAATCCGAAATTTTTATTTGAAGTCACCACAAAATCTGCAATGTCAAAAAAACTCGCCAATATATATTAAATTTTCCTCATCTTTTGACAAATAATTTCCGTACTCAAAGAAATCTTGTTTTATCCGTAAATTATCTTTGGCTGTCTAAATAAGTGGGAGAGATTACATTCATTCCTAGCACGCATGCGTATTGAGTCTATAAATAATGAAAACGAATTTGTTTTTTAAAAGAAAAATCAAAAATGCTATAAATTAAGCTTTCTAATTAAAAATACAAAATTTTTCATTTAAAAAAAATCTCATTCATTTATTTTTTAACACAACTTATTTTTTAAAATTGAATAATGTTAAATAAAGTTGAATTTATAAAGTATAAATGCGAATATTTATAAATAAATATTCGCATGTAAAATATACTTCGAATGAACATATTTAAAAGATATTTAATTAAAAATAATTAAAAGGTAAAAAATCGATCTTAACCAAAAGAAAAAAATTCTTATCTAATAAAAATATAACATTCATATTTTACCTTTAGAAATCTACATTAAAATATTTAAACTTCATATTTTTATCCTATATTAATATTAGAATATAAAAAGTCCAGTAAAAATTTCAGCAAAGGCTAAATCTTCCCAAAATTAATAATAAAAAAGCTCTTTGTAGAAACTGATCAAGCCATACCCATCGGAAGTGATGCGGCGATGCGTATTAACTTAATTGATAAAACTGACATGTTTTAGTAGACTGTCATCCTTTATTTTAAGATATAGCGAAAGCGTTGCTTACTCTTAGCAAATCAAAACAACAACAACCAAAAACAGACGAATTGCGTTTCTATAGTTACACTTATGTGATGCCACATTTCAAAGATAAATTACAAATAACTCTAACATACCCCCCGACATTGAAGGGTCAACTTTAATAAATTATACAATACAAATATTAACATTACGAATGCTTAAGTAATATGATACAATACAACAGTTTTCTTTTAACAATGAAAAATACAATTATGAACATACAATTATAGGAAAACTAAAAATAAAAATACATAACAAAACTTTTTTTTTTTTTTTTTTTTACATTTCATAATTAATTTTCTGAGACTTGTTGCGGCAATAACGCAATTTTTGAAATACTTCTTTTAAGTATTCCCCTAGCGGTTTTAACTTCGACGACCCTAATCTTACCATCTGCACCTGGGAAAATATTTATAATGCGTCCTAGTAAGTATTTATTTGTAGGGAGGTCATCTTCCTTTATCAACACTAGGGTTCCTATGTTAACATTATTTTTTTCAAATTGCCACTTGGAGCGTTGTTGGAGCGTGTTTAAATATTCCTTATTCCAACGATTCCATATCAATTGAATGTATTTTGAAATTCTATGCCATCTAGATAGTCTATTTTCGTTAACATTAATTAATTCTGGTTCAACGATGGCTGTCATAGGCCTTCCAATTAAGAAATGGCCTGGTGTTAAGGCCTCCAAGTCATTCACGTCTGAAGACAATGGAGTGATTGGCCGTGAATTTAATATAGACTCTATTTGAGCAATTACAGTTAATAACTCTTCGAATGTTAGACTTGCATTACCTACCGTTCGCTTTAGATGATATTTCACCGATTTTATTCCTGCCTCCCACAACCCGCCAAAATTAGGGGCTCTGGGTGGAATAAATTTCCAAATAATATTCTCTTCTGTCAAATAATTCTCTAACTTCTCCTCAGGATGTCTTAGTAAATTATGAAGTCTCTGTAACTCGGCGTTAGCACCAACAAAATTTTTTGCATTATCTGAAAAGATTACTGCGCACCTTCCGCGCCTAGCAATGAACCTTTTTAAGGTGGCAATGAATGCATCCGCAGTCAATTCTGACACTAGTTCGAGATGCACTGCTTTAGTTACAAAGCAAACAAAGATTGCCAAATACACCTTATTAAGAATTCCCTTTCTCTGTCCCTTATATTTTATGAAAAAGGGGCCACCAAAATCTGTTCCCACGTAATTAAATGGTGCGCTGGGACGTACTCTCTCTCTGGGTAGGGAACCCATGATTTCTTGTATAGTTATGGGGTTGCTTTTACTACTAGTTACACACTCATGCGTTATTTTTCTAGCTAAATTTCTTCCCCGTAGCGGCCAGTATTTTTGCCTCAAGTAGCATAACAATGCTTGTGCACCTATATGAAGATATTTTTTATGATAGTAAATTGCAATTAGGCTACACAATTTACCCTTAGCTGGCAGAATATATTGATTTTTTGAGCAAACCTTAGGTCTGCATTATCTAAACGCCCTCCTACTCTTAGCACATTATCTGCATCTAAAAAGGGGTTTAACAATCGCAATTTACTTTTTTTAGAAATTTGCTTACCTTCTAACAATGCAGTATATTCTGCCTTAAATTCAAGTTTTTGGATTTCCCGAATTAAAAATATTTCTGCTCGTGATAATTCTTCCATACTTACGTGACCCTTTCTTTTTTCATCTAATTTTCTTGTGTTATCTAAGAACCTGAAAATATAACTTAAAACACGCAATATTTTAGTATAATTATTGCTGATACTTAAAATTTCATTTACAAATTCACTAGAATTTAAACTTAATAATGCTGTACTGTTTTTCAATTTTAATTCTGATGAAAAGTCTATATTGTTTTTCACTTGTTCTAAATCAATGCTGTGTTTGGATTCACTGTCTCTTTCTCTCAAGAAGAGAGGGCCATGCCACCAAAGTTCATAATCAATTAATTTGTCAAAGGATAGTCCTTGAAACACAAGGTCTGCTGGGTGTTTGATGGTATTTACAGCATTCATTGGGTACATTAATTGAGTAGTATAGGCAAATCCTGGAGAAGCAGAATCAGCTTTGAAAAGAGCAGAATTTGAACCTTCTATATCAACCTGTGGCTCCCCAGAATTTTGCAACTGTCTTGTTAAGGGTGTCTTGAGATTCGAATCCATTGGTGATGGTGTTTTTGGATTCGGAGGAGTCGGTACTTTGAATTCAGGTTGAGAATTTTTCGGAGAAGATATCACAGGCGAATACGAAATTTTGTTGGCTTGAATGCATACTGGAGATTTTTTACTAATATTGCCTTTATTTTGAAAATCGTTGGTTTGAATATGTTGAATTTTTTCTCCATGAGCGATCATTTTCTTAGGCGTGATAATTTCAGTATTCTTTCCAGAATCAATCTTCGATACAACTGCTGCTTGTAGGATGTTTGTATTGAGAAGATTATGTAATTCATGTTGTTTACTTGCATCACCCACTGTATAATTATCAAAAGGCTCAACCTTACCGTCAATAAACATTTTATTATCATCAACCTGATGTTGAACTGGTGCTTCTCTTTGTATTTCACCGGAATTTGAATTCAGATACTTATGGTCAATTTTCTTTTCATTTAATGTATGTGAAAAAGTACTTGCTTCATTACTTTTTAAAGGTGATTTATTTTCTGTTAAACGATTTGCTATCAACAATGATCTGTCCATATTTGTATTTTGATACTGGATAGTTTTCTTGTTATTTGATTCAAATGAATAGAGACTTTTTCCATTTCGGTCTATAGATTGAGCATTTTTCTTTTCACGATTTGTTTGCAACAGCAAACTACCCATTTCAGAATTTTCCGCAATTACTTCATCATCATCTCTTCTATCTCTTCTAGTATGTGTACGCAGGAAATGTTCCTCACAATACTGCTCTTCTTTAATTTTTATTGGGTTTTTATCATGAACCGCTTCAATTTCCCAAAATTTTTGCATAGCGTTGGATAAATCATCCGCAGATTGAACAAGACCACAATAATTATTAAAATTCTGTTGGGGCATAGACGTAGAACCACTGGCAACATAGCCAAAAACAGTTTCTTGAAAAACCAAATTTTGCATATTTATTTTATTTTGTCCGATTAATTAAAAAAATACTTCATTTGATAATAAAACATGTATTGGACCTGGTTTATCAAATTGTGGATCAGCTAACTGAAAAGTTTGTAAATGCTTAATAGGCATGATGTTTAGATATGTAGCTGGTGTTATGCGCGTAATTTTAGGAACAACAAAAAATTGCAATGTTTCATTAAAACTTCTGTTTTTATTTGCTATGGTTGTTATAATACTTTCCTTTATATTCATAACTGAACCATTTAGCCCTGAAACTGATGCGTTTATTTTCCTTCCTTTCAAGAACAATAACTCAGAACATTCCTTCGTTATAAAGTTATTTTGCGATCCTGAATCTAACAATGCTCTAAGAGGAACTAATTCTCTGTTAAAACTGTTGTTAGCTTTTATTCAAAACTAAAACAAAAATTTGGTGTTATTTAATTTTCTACTGATTTTAATATGTTATGAATACGGTTCTTATAAATGAACCGAAACATGTCAACAACTTTTTAATTTAAATTTTTATTTCTGACACCTTCTAAGTAAATAAATATGAAATGTTTTTATACGGGAACTAATTCTCGTCTAGCGTTTTGTACATATATTATCGCAGTTGAAAGCAGTACTTGTTTACTAGAAGAAGATGTCATACTCATTACAGTATTGTTATTAGTTGAATGCGTGTAATCAAATGAATGTGTATTTTCACCCAAAGCGGTAACAGACATCTGATTATTTGTGTAACTATAAGGAGTAAATGCGTTTGCGGTTGGCGATAAATTACTACTAATATTATTTTCATCTTGGTTTGCTATAGTCTGATTAGTATCAATATTTTCCTCACCTCGTTCCGGGTGGATCAATGTGTGATGCCGTTTGTTGCATTTTCTGCACGTGCTTGAACTTTTGCGCTGGCTAATGTTATGAACTGATGATAAACAGTTGAAGCATAATTTTCTCATTTTAACAATATTAAACCTTTTTTTTGCAGGTAAATTTAAGAATTGGGAACATCTCATTAAAATGTGATTGCCTTTACACATTGAACAAATGTGTGGACTTTCTGCTAACAAAGTCAATGACTTAGAATTAAATGAACGTTTCTGATTCTTACTGAAAGGTTTAACAGACGTGACTGTATGAATATTTTCCAAATATTGAGATCGTTTTTCTAAAAATAAAAGTAATTCATCTAACTTCGGAACTTCTTTTGAACTTATCGTCATTTCATAATTTTTTCGGGTATCTCTATCTAACTTTTGGAGAATGATGTTCAATATTAAAACATCTGAAAGATTATTTCTATTATAATTCAAAATCTTCAAGGCGCGAATGCTTTTTTTTACATTATCGACTAGATTTCGAAGATCTTTAGCGGAAGGCTGTGTAAGTTTATCTGCGTTTAAGAGTAAATTAATGTGTATTTCTGTTACTATTCTATCATTTTCATATCTGTCTTTTAATGCTTGAAATAAAGATGAAAAAGTGTCTTCTGTGCTAATCAAATCTCTTGCATCACTTATTAATGCCGCTGATAAATAATGCAACTTTTGCGCATCTGATAGTTGCTCATTTGAAGTTATTAAGCTGTTAAATTGTAATTTAAATAGACCCCATTCATCTGGTTTTCCGGAGAATTTCGGAAGAGATATGTCGGGTAATTTAATATTTATCGCGTTGTTTATTTGAGTAGAATTTGGTTGAATTTCATTGGAAACTTTACTTTGTTCTAAATGTTTAAATTGCTTTTTAATTTGAAATTTGGCCTTTATAATTTTTTCCTGGTATTCTTCGCTAGCACTAATGTCAATTTCATATTCTTTTTCTAAATTAATACCAGATTCTATTTCTTTATTTAGGTTTTTTAGAGTTTGTTCTCTGTCATTTAATTGTTCCGAAATTTCTAAATAACTATCAATATCATTATTTTTATCGTTTATTAATGCTTCTAATTTACTAATTAATTTCGTAATTGAAGTGCGTAATGTTGCACGCTTCTTTTTTAATTTTTCAATGTTTTCCATGTTCAAAAACTTATATTAACAGCAAAAGGAATAATAAATTATTCATTACCTTGATTGCTGCGGCAGACGATTTTCTTTCTTTCTTTTTTTTTTTTACCAGTCCAGCTTGCGGAATAATGTTCTAATAAAATTCAATGATGAAAACAGTTCATTATTTTCGAACTTTTCTTTTCGAAGTGAAGAAAAAAAATATATAGACTTTGGCTCGACGTAACCAGAAATGTTTGATGCGGCGATGCGTATTAACTTAATTGATAAAACTGACATGTTTTAGTAGACTGTCATCCTTTATTTTAAGATATAGCGAAAGCGTTGCTTACTCTTAGCAAATCAAAACAACAACAACCAAAAACAGACGAATTGCGTTTCTATAGTTACACTTATGTGATGCCACATTTCAAAGATAAATTACAAATAACTCTAACAGGAAGCAAACATATTTACTTCAAAGCATTTCTTTGCTGTTCAACTATAGCTGAGTGCTGGTGTGCTCATCTCTTACCAGTGAGATGGTTTGTTCGAATCCAGTGTCAGCCACGTTTGCTTTTCTCTCAACTTTCTTTAATTTACAGATATTTTATATCCGATCGGAATCTAATATTTCAATCCGAAACCGAAGTGAAACAAATTAATGCATATTTTAATATAATTATGAAAAAATAAAGATTCTACAATTAAATCTTGAATGTAAGTTTGACACTTTTTTGTGACAAATCAAGTCAGCTGGTTTCCGACTCAAAAGAATCTAAATCTAACCCGAAATGTTTAAAATAAACCGGACCTGCGACGACAAAAAGTTACTTCATCCCAACCCAATTTAAGACTTTGCTTCAACTTCAAGAGTAAAGAAATCCCCTGAGGTAACGAAGAGAGTCCGGAGAGTCCTTCAGAGTCCACGGTACGGGGAGTCTTAGAGTAAAATAAAAGTAGAAGTTGTAGTTCAGTTCAGCTATCTCAGTCAATATAACACTTTGTGGCTTAGTATTCTTGAGACATTTTGGATATCTGCCTTCGAATACTCACTTTCAAAAAACTTCCGTCTTTTTACAGAAAATTTACTGGCAGCAGTGCTGCCAGCAATTTTCTGTGAAGAGACGGTTATCCGTTTATTTTTTTCTCCGTCAAAAGAGGTAAAATATCCGTCAAGTCAAAAAAGTTTTGAAAAGATCAAAGCGGCGGAAGTGGGAATCGAACCACTGACCCCAGGATTCAAAGGCGAACGCACAACCACGGAGCCACTGTTGCACAGTAGGAAAGCGCATTGAAGGAAAGGGGTTCGTTTCATATGGGTGTGATTTGGTCTATTTCGTTAAAAAGCTTTTAATTTTGAAGTTAATTTCGTTAAAATTTTGTCTTTAATGAGATTGTCGCTGGAGTTTTTATACGATAGTTTTAATGTAATATAAAAATGTGAAATTTAAATACATTTACGTAGATTGCTAGAGGTAAAATATCGGTGTTCTATTTTTATTTGATAAGATTATTTTGGAGAAATATCGATTTTTTTGCATTTAATTTTTTAATTAAAATATCTTTTAAATTTGTTTACTTAAAGTATATTTTAAATGCAAATATTTAATTATAAATAACTTTATAAATTCAACTTTATTCAACCTATCCAACTTGAAATAATAAACTGTGAGTATTTTTGAATGAATGAAGAAATCAATTGTTATTTATTTTTAAATTCGAAAACATTTTTGTCTTTTTAAACTAATTTAGACATCTTAATCTATAGAATTTTTTGTTTTTCTTTTTAAAAATAAATTTGAATTTATTATTAACAGACCCAATACGCATGGATGCTAGGAATAAACGGATGCTCCTCCTCTTTTTTAGACGTTCGGAAGGAATTCACGGATCAGATATGTTTTCTGGGAGTACGGAAATTATTTGTGAAAAAATAAGGATAATTTAATGTATATTGATGGATTTTTTTGACAGTGTCCTGAAATTTCTGTTGTAGCGCTGTAAAACTTTCGGTGATTGTGTTTATTTGGTTAGTAACAATTCTATTTTTCTTTCTTTCTTTTTTTATGCTTCTCCCAACTCTTTGTATCACTTTAGATATTAAAAGAATTAACTTTTTTTCCACTTGAAAAAATTCCGATTGAACATTCCCTTAAGACGTTTAATAACAGCTTTTATATTATCTATATAGTATTTTTTTTCTGTCCAATTTACTGCTTTTTTCTTAAATGTGCTAAAGCAAACAACATTTGTTTAGTCTTTTTTTTGTAACCTGTATACTATATATATTATATATATACAGTCGGCTCTCATTAATTCGATATCTGATAAATCGAATCTTTAGTTAATTCGAACTAACGAAAATTCCGATCTTTCATTTTTCCTTATTTTCTCACAGATTTCATATCCTTGAAATAATTTTCTTTCTTTTATTTTTTTCAGAATTGTTCTGAACTAGTATACATATAATTCCCTGCATTTCATATGATTTTTCTTAGTATCCCGTCTGTCAATCAATGAGACCTCTAATTTTTCTTCTATTATGCTTGTTCCCAATCTCGTAATTAGTTTATGTATTTACGTTTTTTCTATTTAATATTAATTCATGTTCTAATGATAACAGCTGAAACAAATTTTAAAAGTACTATAATATTAATTCCTTTGTAACACTTCCCTTTTAACCTTTAACTACTTTTAGCGGTCTCACAGACCACTGAGTTTTTAAAGTTTCGGAGTTTAATTTGTAATTTTTAGTTTAACTATAGATAACTGTTGAAATTTTGTTTTGTTTGGAGCCCTATTACTATCTTTAGAGACTTTTGCATAGCTGAATTTTATTTATAATAGTCCTGTACATAAAGTTTAATACAAATTTAATATTTTGAGAGTTAATTTAACATTTTAGTCATCTTTAGATTAAGTAGACTGACAGACCGCTTACAGCAGTTATGCGACAATTTTTCCCCAGCAGTTAAGGGTTAAGCATGTTTTCCTCGCATACATTTTTCATAATTCGAACATTTCTTATGGTCCTGACGAATTTGAATTAACGAGAGCCGACTGTATGTGTATATGTGTGTGAGTATGTATTTGTTTATATTTTAGATGTCAAATTACAAATAAACTTTAAACAGGTTATTAACAAAATAATATATAATATTTAGTCGTCTTCTCTCTACTTTTCAACGACTCTAAATTTAGAAAGATAATTTCGTTGGAGAAACTCATGTCATCTTCTTTTCATTCTTGGCATCTTAAACTTGCTTTTATATGAGACGGTTTAATAGAGAATTCAGCATGCGTTTTCAAGTGCCTGAACCAACGACCGTTAAAGCTGAAATACATGTAACATGCTTTCATGTAGTTTGTGATAATTTGATACTTAATTTAAACTTGTCGCAGAAATTTGATATTTACGCAGTAATTTTATGTCATGTGTAAAGTAAGCTTTAATGGAATGAAAATAAATACCGTCAACTTTAATAGCAGGAGTCTTATTAAACACGCCGAAAGTCACAATTATAAAGAATTTAATATTCTAGAATTTTATGATTAAAATTATGAACACATTAACCACGCTGCCCTATTTTATTGCTTGTGTATAATCCTGAGATCAAAGTGTCGTGGTGTGTATAATCGTACCGCATGACGTCAAAGTCATAAAATTTTGAAAGTATTTCCAGTAACAGAGTGTAAGATAATATGCTATTTCGAATATATTTCAATATTATATAGATTTTATTCATTTGAGGATAATTTTTGTTTCTTTGTATCACAATCATTCTGATAAATTATTTATTTAAAGGAAGGTTCTATGTTTTTGGACTAAAATTTATTATTTGTTTGTTTATTATTTTTTAATGATTATTATGGCTTGTACGATTGCAGTTACATGCTATAAATGTTTAATTGGGCGACAGATTTTCTTCTGTCTCAAACTTTTGAAAGAATATTCAATTCTCTGGAGTTTATACTAACATTTATTTTTTTTAAAATATATTGCAAAAAATGGCGGTAAAAAAAAGGTACCTTTTTACTTTTTGCAAGCTTTAAAAATATTTAATAAATGAAGATTATTCTTTTCGATGGTATATGATCCATCAAAAAATCATTAACTTTTTTTAAATAATAATTAAAGAAATGTAGAAAATAGATCAAATAGTTTTCAAGACAAATGCTCACTCAATTTGAAAAATAAGGTTTCGACAAAAACAAATTTAAAATTTTGCAGTAGCTGTATGTTTAACTAGGATTGAATCTAAAGAGCAAAATATACTACTGTAAGGAATTGAAACATCAAAAAACTGCTTTATGGCAAAATTTTCAGCACTTGAAAAATGCCACTCCTCCTCTAAACGTTTCAACTTTGTGTGCAATAAAATCTTGATTCGAAATAAATCATAGCCATATGTACTAAGAAAATATTGGCTGAATTTTTCTGAAAGCACTGTGAAAGCAGAATTGAATTCACGAATTGTTCTAGATTTAATAATAAAAGAAAGGTGTTTTGCGATATAAAACTTTATTAAATTTAAAAATGATCTCTGGATATTAAAAAAGAAACATACGATAAACTACCCATAGGTATACGATAAAACTACCGATATTTATTACAAGTTCTTAGGTAAAAAGAAGAAGAAAAAATTTTTGTTTGTGATTTGTTGCTGTTCTCACTTTTATAGTTTCGATGGCTTATCGCTATGACAAATTGCGTAATTTAAACTAAGGTTTTCGAAAATTTTTTTTAGAAATAACTGATGCAGTGTTTTCTAACTACGTTCTATGAAGCATCGCAGAATCAATAGTCTGAATGGACGCTGCAATTCGACTTTTTAGTTGACCAGTGTCACGAATTGAAGAGTGATAAGCAATTTTTTTTGCTTATTCGCATAAAAAGTCCAAATGTGTTATGTCTGGTGAGCTAGGTGACCAAGGTAAATCATTGACGTAGCGCTATCTAATTAGCACTTTTTTAAAAGAAAGAAAAGAAAAAAGAAACTTTGATATTTTCTCTATGAAACATAAAAAATAATACGTAAGTGCATATAATCGTTTGTTTAATTTCAATTATTTTTATACTATAAAGATAAAGTTCCATTTCGCACATCTTGTATTTTAAGCTATAAACGCATTTAATAAAATGTGCCTGCACCCATGTAATTTAATTTATTAAGTAAAATATTTAATTTAAAATATTTTGTTTGATTTTTGGAAAAATGGCGACTGGTTTTGTGCTATGTAATATTACCTCTATTGAAGAAAACTCTAGTGGTATGACAAAGCAAACACGTTTCAACTTTATATGCAGTAAAATCTTCAATTGAAAGAAATCATAGCTTTATATACTAAGAAAATATTGCTTAGATTTTCCTGATAACACAATGAAAGCAGAATTGAATTCACGAATTGTCCCAAATTTTATAGTAATAAAAAAGTGTTTCGAGAAATAAAACTTTTTTTAATTTAAAAATGTTCAACTGGATATTGTAAAAGAAATAAAGATATTCGATAAAACTACTGATATTCATTGCACGTTTTTAGGTAAAAGGAAGTAGCGAAAATTATTTTTGTCCGTGATGTATTGCTGTTCCCACTCTTATAGTTTCAATGACTTATCAGCATGACAAATTGCATTATTTAAACTGTAAGATTTTCGAACAACATTTGTAGAAATAAATACAAGATTTTTCATCACATTCTAGGAAGCATTTCAGAATCAACGGTCTGGATGGCTGCTTGAACTTTTTAGTTCATCAGTGTCACAAATGGAAGATTTGGGAAACAATGTTTTCCGCTTATTCAAATAAAAAGTCCATAAGTGTTATGCCTGATGAGCTAGGTGGCCAGGGTAAATCATTGACATAGCGCTTCTAATTTACATTTTATTTTAAAAAAAATTTATTTATGAAGCATAAAAAACCCGTGAGTGCATATTATTGTTGTTTATTTTTAATTATTTTTTTAAAGTATAAAGCTACATTTCAAACACCTTGTGTTTTAATTTTAAAATGTATTTATTAAAATGTTTCATATCTTCACATTCCTTAATTTATTGAATAAAATATTTGTTTCAAAATATTTTGCTTGATTTTTGGAAAAAAAAACGCTTAGTTTGGTGCTATGTAATATTACCTATATTGAAGAAAACCATAGTGTTATGATAAATCAAACACGTTTCAACTTTATATGCAGTAAAATCTTCATTTGAAAGAAATAATATAGCCATATATGCTAAGAAAATATTGTCTGGATTTTCCTGATAACTCAATGAAAGCAGAATTGAATTCACGAATTGTTTCAGATTTAATAATAATAAAAAAAAAGTGTTTTGAGATGTAAAACTTTTTTTAATATAAAAATGTTCTCTGGATATTGAAAAAAGAAATAAAGATATGCGATAAAATTACCTAAAAACATGTAATAAATATCAGTAAAAGGAAGTAGAGAAAATTGTTTTTGTTCGTGATTTGCTGCTGTTCCCACTCTTATATAGTTTTGATGGCTTATCAGTATGACAAATTGCGTAATTTAAACTGCAAGGTTTTCGAACAATATTTCTCGAAATAGCTATTTGATTTTGCTATGAAAATGTTTATTTTGTTCAAAAGAAGTGTTTAATAACTGCAGTTTGAGTTTATAGGAAACTTTCAAAGTAATTCCAGCCTTTTGAATGTAGTACACACAGAGAAAGGAATTAATTAAAACTACAAAACATGTTTTGTTATGTACATTTTGGTTGCTTTAAGCGAATGTTTTAGTTAAAGTAAAAAATTGGTTTTGTTGCTCAGGCAAAAAAACTATTGTTAACACTATTATAAAATTTTAACAAAATTTCATCACTTTTATTTGAGTCTTACTAAAGTCTTGTATTTTCAATTGGTAATTTTGCAAAATTTAAACTGGTGTGCAGTAGCCATAATTCTCTCCCGTAATTTTGTTTAATGGACTTATGTAGCTATAAAGGATTAACAAAATTTTTGAATAAAAAAACCTTTTTATATTGAGATGGATTAACGATGTTATTACGTTATTATGCATTTCGGATGAAAATTATAGATAGAAAACTGAAAAAAAAAAAAAAATCAACAATACTTTTTTGTTTATTCAAACAAAATTTCTATTGACCCATATTTAAACGGAAAATTTGTTGGACCAAACAAATTTTTACAAATTCAACAAAATTTTTCTTTGGGTGTACAAAAAAAAAAAAAAAAAAAAGCTTTTGTTGTTTTGTCATGTAATGGGCTTCTTCATAGTAATTTTTTAAAAATTTCAGTTTATGTTATTGTAACACATTTTTGACATCTTTTATAATTTATATCAAATGTATTGGAATGCGGAGAATAGCTTGTTAGAATAAATATAATGTTAGTTTATCCTGCAAACATTAGTTAGTATCCTATAAATAAAGTAAATGCAATAGTTTTTATTTTTTTTTATTTTATTTTTTTTTATTTACTTATTTATTTATTTATTTATTTTTTTTTACAGTAAAGCATCGTTTATACGACGATCACTTATACGACGTTTACATTTATACGACGTTTTAATGTGGTTCCGATTCATTCCTATTCATTTTAATGTAAAAATATATCTTTTATACGACGCCCAAAATCATTCATATGTCGATTTTTCGATTTTGTATGTGTTTATTTTTGTTTATTTATCTTGTATATTTTACGAACGAGCGGAAGTTGGCAGCTATGAATGACACCAAAGAGTGTGTTTAAATGCACTCCACATTATAAAAATGTGGGCTGGTGTTCGATTAGTCTGAAAAATCAACTTGTGTGTAACAGATTACACTGGGAGGGGTCATTCTTTTCTCGGAGATGGTCAGCTTTCCCGACCTGTTTTAAGTTGCAAATAGATTATCCTTCTAACTGTTATTATCAGTATTGGCGACTTTTAGTTGGCCACCCGGGGTTTTTGATCTTTGACTTTAAATGGAAAGGAAATGATGCACTGCAAATGAGGAACTTTTTGGTGAAACATAAAGGTACGCATATTTAAATTGCTTATTAATTCCCCACCCCCCGTTTTTTTTTGGGGGGGGGGGTTATTTATTTGTTTATTTTGGTTTGTTTAGTTTGCAAATTCATGCAAATCATCACGTTAAATATTAACATTAAGTGAAAACATAATTAATTCTAGTTTTGGAAATGAAAATCGATTATACGTCGTTATTGTTTATACGACGTTTTTGGTAGTCCCTTCGGCGTCGTATAAACGATGCTCCACTGCAAATATATTTTAGTACTGATATACGAAGTGTGGATTTTAAATGATCCTTTTGGTGCCGCCACCGGTAAACGAGTATAGTCAACACGTTCTATATGACGTTTAACATATTTTAGAGGGCATGTTGGCTTAGTCACGGCTAGTGGCGTAGTACAGTCGATCAGGGCCGTTGGTAAAGGGACGCTATGGGCGGCTCAGCCCCCCCCCCCCTAAAATATTTTGAGCCCTCCCTGGAAAGGATTCCAAGGCCACTCAATGAATTTCTGTTCCAGAAATTCAAATGAAATACTGTTCAAAAATCTAACTTAGTTTTGAGACCTTTTCACAGTTTTGCAGAGTTACTAAATTGTAACTATAATAAGTGTTTCAACACTCCCTCATTCTATTTGTACATATGAAGCTAACATGGTGTTTAATTTTGCACCAGTTGTGTACTCAAATATTTCATCATCATATACTTTTCTTAGCATAAAAGGAAGTTATTATAATAGTTTAATAAGAAGCAAGTACCTACAATGTAAATATGCACTAATTTATCTTTCTGTGTCAGAGAGAGAGAAAAAAAAATATAAGCCCCCCCCCCTACATTATCTTGAGCCCTCCTTATTTTTTACTCCTAGCTACAGTCCTGCAGTCGATACTCCTGTCCCAACTATCGAAGGCACTGGCGAACTAAAGCTATTCCTACGAAGGGGTTATTATCTAATAACTCATTTCCATTTCGATATTTTTGAATAATTTTTTGTGCCTTTGATAGGTGAAGTCCCTCTCAATATCGCTCCTTTTTTTTTACTTTTTCTATTTTAGTTGCAGATATTTTTTCAAAGACACTTTCCTTTTCTTGCAACCGGTTTTGAAAGTGAAACTAACTTTATAAAATCATATTCATATTTTAAATATATCCAATTTTTAATGAAAAAAAATTAAAGTAAAAAAATCAGTAAAACATTTTAAATTATCAATGTATGATCTTTTAATTATTCGTGAAATATTAAGTGGATTTATTATCCTCTATGCTAAAATTTCGGCATTCCGGAAATAGTTTTAATAAACTGCTCATGCTTTATCTTTTTTTATTGCAGACAGCGTCGTCTTTGGAGCATCAATAAGCTCATTGTTGGAGCTGGATAGAAGACGGTGTCCTGGTGTAAAAATCCCATTAATTTATCAGTGGGTACGTTCTTTTTCTAATTAATATTGCCGTACTTCTGTATTCAACAATTTTATAATTGCTCATTAATATACTCTTTATTTATATATATATATAGAATACATTGTGTTATACATTTGTGTTACATATTACATTAAGAATGAAATAACGCTTTTATGTCAGATTTTATTCTTTCAACAATTATTTTTATGAAAGTATTTAAAATGTCAAAATTTTTCTTAATAAAAAATTCATCACGAAAGCAAAAGTGATTTAATAATTTATGTATTTTGTAGGAGTTAAGCTTAACTTGTGTTAACTTGTATAAGTAAAATGCTGAATAAGCAAGTGACATGTACAAAACAACCACCCTTCCGCTCCTCCCCCCTCAAAAAAAAACTTTTTGTTTTAATTGGGTAGGTTAAATTTCAACACTGGTTCGCATTATGCAAATATTTTCTCGTTATGTTCAAATATAAGGCTTTCTTTTTCTTATTTTCTCATATTTTATTTTCTTATTTATAAGAACATAACAGGTTTATATTCAGTTGCTGGTTTGTTGATAGCGTGCATACAATAAAATATTTCGACTTTTTAAAAGGAATTAGCATAACATTTAATTCTTCATAAGTTAAATTTATTCTTATTAAATAAAACTTTGTCTTACTGAAAACCTTAAAATCTTAGAATATAGCGGGATTTTTAATGTTTTTTAAATTTTGCAATTTTAGTTTCAAAACTTGCTCGAAGAAACATTTTATTGTTGCCTATCTTTACTGACAAATAGACTGCCGTATTATTTCGTGTAAGGAAAGAAAAATTCAGTTGCGATTGCAAAAATTGGATGATGATTTTTAGATTACATTTTTATCTGTGTGGAGGAAAACTCTAATTATTTACGCTTGCTTGTTTTTTATATTCATTAAACTTCTCATCTGGCTGATTTTTATGTTTAACGATGGCTTTCAAATGAATTAGAATTGAAATGGAAAACATGAAGCATGACGAACTTTTGTGAAAATTATTTGACTTTTAAAGATTATTTCATTCGTCCTCTCAATTAAAGAAAATAAATTTTCCGCCATTTTGTTTCAAGAAGTTACCGGGTTTTAGTTTTAACATTTTACATTTTTATGAACATTATTTTTTTTAAACAGAATTTTAGTGTAACAATAATTACTCAATCTGAATTAATTTTATACATCCATTTTAGTTTTATTTTCAACTTTTCCACATCACGGCGCATTTGGAAGTGTGGTCAAACTTCCAAGGCACACTTAAAAATTATAACAAAATATGTTTGAAAAAGAATTTTCGTCTTTTCTATTATACTAATATGAATAAAATGATTCATCAGAGGCAAAATAATCTGTAATATATATAGATATACATATATAATAGTTTGTCCTGACTGAATAATAATCAACGCACAGGCCTAACTACTAAACGTAGAAACATAAAAATTGGAGAAAACATAATTCTTATAACGTAAGCTTGCACGAAGACGGGATTTTTAAAATTTCCTCTCTAAAGAGGGCAAACTAAGGGTCGTAAATTCTGGAACATCTTCTATATCTTAGCAGCTGTTTAAGGTAGCAGACTGAAATTCCAGAAAATAAATCTACTAAAAAATAATTAAACACATGTTTCAGCGATTTTAGAATTTGTTATTACATTTAAAAGAATTTAAAAACTTTAAACTCAAGATCAAATACCACATACTTTCGATTAGAACTCGAACGTTTTCAGGGTTGCTCGGAAATCGAAGCAACCCTGTAAGTCTAAGAGCGGACAGCACAAAAAATCTATGTTATCGAGCATAAGATAAAAACCCTTATTTTAAGGAAGAGTAGTTATAGGGGAATCTAATTATCCGTGTCTGCCGGAAGTGAAGTGGTGTATAAGCCAAAAAAAATTACCGCTAGTGGTTGCCTCGTAGGTTTATCATTATATTTTCCTGCTCTCAGTTTTCCTTGTTTTTATATCCTTCATTGTAGGACGATTACCATGATAAACCTACGAGGCAACCACTAGAGATGTTAATTTTTGGCTTATGCACCATTAAACTCCCAACAGACATGGATCATTAGATTCCCTTTTTTCTATTTTTCCATAAAATAAAGGATTACTTCTTGTGCTCGATACCTTAGAATTTTGTGCTGTCGGCTCTTGTACTATGAAGGCAACAAGTTGTCATCGAAAGCAATCGGAGTATCCAGCGAGTTTTAAGTTTTTAAAACTCCATTCAATGTAATAACAACATTTAGAGATTGTGACATCTTTCAAGGCATCTTTTTAGGAATGATGATTTCTTTTGTTTTGATTTAATCTAATGTGAACGTGTCATTCCAGTGATGTGTATTTCATATATACATTTTGCGAACTTATTTTACGTTTCAAGGAATATTAAAATTCTTATTAAATTATACAAGTTAATTTTTAAAGAGATATCTGAATTTCACTTTATTTTTAACAATTGGTTATTCAATTAACATGATTATTATTTTTTTCTCTTTTGTGAAATAGAATTTTTTGATAGTCTTAAGTCATTTCTCTAAAGTCCTTTCTGTGCTGCATATTATATTTCTTTTTCTTAATGGAAACACAATTTTCTATGGAAGAATTAGTTTTATGATGAGAGTTAATTTTCACGATTATCTTACACATTCGTATAAAAAGAATAGAAAGAGGAATTAACTTCAAAACGATGTAACTTTATGACACTAAATCTCAATCCAAAAGAAATCTCATATTATAAAATGTTGGATATTAAAATATCAATATTTCTGATTAAAAGTTTAATTATTAAAATGTTCATACAACTCTACTCACCTCAGCTTCTCTCACGGTGCATCATAGCGTCGCGGCACTTTATGCTGTTTATAAATACTTAATTAAGTTTAGAAAAAGATAAAACCAATTTGAATATAACAAATTCACATAGTATAATTTTCCAAGTAATTGTAAAATTTTGAAGTTATTACAATAACTTCAAAATTTTACAATTACAATTAGATAGTTAGAATTTTTGTTAATATGTTTAGTATTAATATTTCCAAAACTTTCTCTTGCATCTTATTTGTAATTAGTTTCGTTTAAACTTTTCAGTACTGTTTCTAAATTTATGAACAGCTTCAATCAAGAATTAAATATCTATACTAAAATTAATTGAAAATTTCAATTATCAAATATTTTGCAACGAATTCTTAACTAAACCTCATCAATTCAATTTCGTAATCACATACTTTTTTTAATTTCTGCTGATGAATAATTCATATATATGTGAAAACCATATTCTTTTGAAATTTTCAGGTACTTAAATTTTACACATTTAACTATATTGTGTTTAAATTAAAATACGGTTACTATATAAAGTATTATTTTAAAGAATGATTAATTAATTTTCTCTAGGTTATGATTCTGTATTGTTTCATAACTTAATATTTAATTAATATTTGTATCTTTTTAAATACTTTGTACCTAAAATAGTATTTTTTAAAATTAAATATTGATGGTTGAAGGAGATGTTATGTTAAAAAATTAAATACCGGGAAAATTGAAATGGCAGTTTTTGTAATAAATTTCATTTATTTATTTTCTTGATTTCATACATTAAAAATGTTAATTTGTGATAATAGGCTCTATTAAAAAAGTCTTCAAATTTAATTTTTATTCATAAAGAAATATTAAAATTTTTAAATATAAAAGTTTTAAAAATATGTTTGACAATCTCTCATAATGAATCAAACAGGTAAAAATACTTTTATTTAGGTCAAAATACGTTTAATCGCAGAAATGGCCGCATTTTCAAGCTCATTCTTGATAGAGATAATTTTGCAAGTGGAATTGTATTGGAAACCATAAAATAAAATAAAATTAGATATTTGTGAGTCGGAATAAATTTCTACTATTGTTGCTAAACCTGCATAGCACCTCTTTCCATTTTTTAGGTAATTTAAGCAAGACTGAATCACTGCACGTTTTCTCATTGCGGAAAAATATCTTTAGATTAACGGATAATGGATGGTAAATAAAATCTTCATGGATAAATTATTCTGCTATTTTCAAAATCAGTCTGTAAAAAATGCGGAATATTATCTGCGAGAAGAGAATTAGACTTAAAATTTTCAATATTGTTTATACTGTTTACTGAACTTAGTGCCTTAGATTGAGATCAAATGACTGGTGTACAGTCAACCGCAAAAAAAAAAAAAAAAAAAAAAAAAAAAAAAAAAAAAAATCTTGACATTTGCGATTTTAGACGTTTTGTTAAATGTCTAAAAATACACATGAGGAATAATTCCGAAACTTCAGATGCATATAAACAAAATAGTACTAGTCATATATTTTCGAATCATATATTCCGAAGTCCGAAGACTAGTCATATATTCCGAAATCCAACAGGGGACCATCAACAAATTGAAAAAAACGAATATCTTTTGGATAACCCTGTCAAAACTAATAAAACAAAAGAGTTCAAACTGCAGATTATGATTAAGTGGCTTATTGTAATAAACTGTGTGCATTTTTATGACTATAACATGTAAACTCGTAGAGAAATTAAGGTTTTTATAAAAGCGGGCTCAAAAATTTCCAAGTTTTTCGCTTATAATTTGCAGAGTTCTTTATAAAACACATTGTTCTTTTCAGAAAATATGACAATCAACATTGTACATAACACCCTGTAATCAAAATTAAAAAATCGTAAAAATTGTATGACAAATGAGTAGGTTTACTAAATAATTTTTTACTGTGCATGCGTCGACGCTAATAAAATTTCATTTGCAAATTATGTTAGTTAAATGTATAGAGCAACTTTTGTAAAAGTCTCAAAAACATAGCTTGAACATTTTGAAAATTATAGTCGATAGAATATGGTCAAAATCCGTTATTTCAAAAATGAAGCGAAAAGATGAGGGGCTATATACACTTTCCATTGATTAGTGCTTAATCAATATTGCACGTACCATTATATTTGGATACAGCTCCTTATCTTTTTGCTTTATTTTGGGACTAACAGATTTATATTATATCATACCGACGATAATTTTCAGAATTTTCAAGCTATGATTTTGAGACTTTCACAAAAGTTGCTCTATACATGTAACTAACGTAATATGCAAATGAAATTTTAATAGCATTGACGCATGCGTAGTGAAAAAAATAGTTAGTAAACCTACTCATTTGTTATACAATTTTTATTATTTTTTAATCCTGATTGCAGGGTGATATGTACAATGTTGATTTTCATATTTTCTGAAAAGAACATTGTGATTTATGAAGAACTCTGCAAATTATAAGCAAAAAAACGTCGAAAAATTTAGGATCATTTTTATAAAAACCTTAATTTCTCTACGAGTTTACATGCTGTAATTAAAAATGAACACAGTTTATTACAAGAAGCCACTTAATCATAATCTACAGTTTGAACTCTTTTATTAGTTTTGACAGGGTTATCCAAAAGATCTTCGTTGTTTTTCAATTTAATGACGGTCTCCTGTCGGATTTCTGGAAAAACTCTTCACGAAAATATGACTTGCACTATTTTGTTTATATATCTGGAGTTTCGGAGTTATTCCTTATGCATATTTTAGAATATTTAACAAAACGTCTAAAATTGCAAGTGTCAAGATTTTTTATTTTTACGGTGACTGTAGAGACTCTACATACAGTGTATTTCTCGTTTACACAGACAGTTTGTCTTCAGTGCAAGTGCTTCAAAATTCTTTTCCTACGGATGAAATTCTTTTTAATATTTATACAAATTTACGACTATTAAGAAAGAAAATGAATATTGTTGGCTGTAAGTTTTCCATGTTGATTTCGTCGAAAATGAACGCGCACAGTATCTTGTCAAATCAGTCATTGAAACTGATTTATTTGATACAGAAATGTACAATCCTATTCAAGTTTCATTTGTGAGGCAGTTCTATAAAAACAACTTTATTAAGAATTAGTCCTAAGGTGGAATAGGAAGATATACGCATACTATTATTAAAACAGTGGTTACACTGTTAAAAGTGAAGGTGACAAACCGGTGCCATTTGGGACCCGGAGGTGAAAAGGCCCTAGAGTCCATTGGAACCCGGGGTATTTGGAACCCTAGGGTGCCATAGGGGCTTGGATATGTGGTTGCAGTGCCGACAGGTCTCTTACTGGGTGATTGGAGTTAAATAAGGTGCCATACATTTCGTATTGGCAGCAATGTGGCACCTCATCGGGTGACTGGAACCATGCGCATGCGCTGTGACGTGTGTCTTTCTGTTTTCTGTGACGGCAAGTAAAATTCATGGCTATGAGCGAATGAAGGTGAACTCGATGGCCGAGTGGTTAGAACGTTGAGCTTGTAATCAGACGTTGTGAGTTCGAATCCTTCGACGGCCAAAAGTCGGTTTGTGTATTTTTTATTTTTTTATTATTGGACACTCTGGATTAAGGGTGCCATCTTTTCACCCTAATTAAAGGTGTTATTTTGGCTCCTTTAGGGGTGTCACCAGTGAGACAAGCCTTTCACCCCGAAAAGATGCAATGTGTCACTATTAGTTTTAACAGTGTACCACACTTTTGTGATTCTTGCAAGTCAATACTTATTTCATTTCTGCACATGGAACATTTCCTATAAGAAGGAGAAAAGGCCAAAGTGATAAAAGCGTATGCGGAAACATCGGTGATGTCAAACAATTTATTTTATTTACTAACATATGTTTTATTCATTTCGTTATTGCTTGAACTAAATTAATAAAATAGGTGATACTGCAAGAAATGATAAATACAAAGAAAGCACGATAGAAAGATTAATTATGAGGTTAAAGAATAATAATAAGAAAAATTCATTCCACAAAATTCCATGTCATCTGTTTTATAATTAATTTCTGGGTTCTTCGAAAGGTTGATAACCTCAAAATTAAACTCAATAATTTCAAAATCTTCCTTCTTGCAAAATATTCCATGAAATTCCAAAATGTAGAATGTAAGGAAAGAGATCCTATTTAATTAAACCCATTATCAGAAGTATATGAAATACATTTTATCAAAGAAGATGGAAAATGCAGTTATATATAAGTATGACAAGCAGAAAACCTTAATCTAGAATTAAAGAAGGTATAGCAGACATCAAATAATAAACAAGAGAATTACAGATTTGGCCATATTATGCAGTAAAGAACCTTTACAGAGTGATTTCAAATAGCAGAATATTTTTTCTGTAACTATTTTATTTACCATCCATTATCCATTTCAACAAACAATTTTATTTTACTTGATAAGTGTAACGAAAACTTAAAAACAAATATTAATATTTTTCAATTCCATCTTATAAGAACCATAATCATAATAATGATATCATAATCATAATTATTTTTATTATGTTGAGAAACACCGAAATCACTGGCGATAAATTTATAAATAAGCTAAAAAAAAACTTTGTAAAATCACCATAGAAAGAAAATTAAACAGGACGCGTTTCGAGCTTCAAAAATACAGCTCGTCATCAGCTAATCCAAACACGTGTCACAAGGGACAGAATGGAGATAAAAAAGATATCTCCACATCTTTTTTTATCTCCACTCTGTCCCTTGTGACACGTGTTTGGTTTGGATTAGCTGATGACGAGCTGTATTTTTGAAGCTCGAAATGCGTCCTATTTTATTTTCTTTTTATGGTGATTTTACAAAGTTTTTTTTAGCTTATTTATATGATTTTTATTATGATTATGGTTCTTAATAGATGGAATCGAAACATGCCAATATTTGTTTTTAATTTTTCGTTACATCCATCAAGTAAAATAAAATTGTTTATTGAAATGTTTATATGTAAAAGGTGTATTTTTTAAAATGTTATGATTTAAAAATTTAAAAGATTTAACAACTTTTCAGATCCATTATCCGTTAATCTATAGAGATATTTTTACGCAGTAAGAATGTTTGTAATGATTCAGTTTCTCATGAGTTACCTAAAATTTTGAAAGAGATGCTACGCAGGTTTAGTAACAATAGCAGAAAATCATTTGTGCTCACAAATATCCATTTTTATTTTATTTTACGTTTCCGCTGGTTTTCATGAAGTCTCGTAATGCCAAGTTCTTATTTTTAAGTTTTTTGTAAACATATTTTTATCAAGAATAATCTTGGAAATGTCGCCGTTTATCCATTAAAAATGTATGTAGGTCTAAATAATTTTTTTCACTATTAGTAATTTTTTGCTTAATTTGTTGAAAGTTTTAATATAATAAAATATCTCATGTCTTCAAGACTAATTTGAATCTGAACATTTTAGCTTTACAGTATAGCAGATTACCCTGTAGATATATATATATTACACCTATACTCATAAAACAAAACAATTTTTGAAAAATGAAATGTGACATAACACCTTCTTCTTCTTGGGTCTTCAATTATTTTAGATGATGATATTGTTGCATGTTATTTTATTTCTAGATACTAAGCCATCTCCTTAATAACGGTTTAAAAGAAGAAGGATTACTCAGGCTAGCTGGCTCCTCACAGAAAATCCAGGTTAGTATATATTTTCTTCTCGCTGTTTAAATTTTACTCTAAGATAAAGCCGCCTTCAAATTAATCCCGACAAGCGAAAGCGAGCAACCTATAATTATAAAGATTATACTTTTATTATCTTGAAAATCTCCCGTACAAGAAATAAACTTTGTTTTTCATCATAAAAGGGAATTACGTGTTGTAAATTACTTTTTTCTCAAGTTTTATGTTTTAACTTTGTTTATTTTTACTGCCTTAGGTTCATCTTTTTTATTGTATATTAAACTAATTTGAACGTGTGTTTTGGCGATATAAAAAAGTTACGCTATTAGAAAATTTTTATGGCCGTATGGAATTTTAAAAATTGATATTTTATTGCTTTTGTTTTGTATAGTTTATGAACATATCACTAGTCAATAAGAATTTTGCAATCAAATACAATTTATTTGGTTACTTAAAAAATGTTGTGAAAGCATTGAAAATAAACTAATAGAAAACGAAATATATTTAAATAAGTTTTTCAATATTTCTGACTAAACAAAATTGGATTTTAAGCTTCAAATCTCTTATGCACGGAAATCCAATATGAGATTGCATTGAACAAGTCGGAAATTAAACAGCACCGGTAGATAATGAGGTGCGTTCGTAATTCAACGAAATTTTTAAAATATTCAGTAATTCTAAATTTCAGTATTCGAAATCTTTTGTGTGTCTCTGTAAATACTAAATGCTTTCTATTATACGGGAATTAATTTGCAGTAAAATTTACCAACGTATATAGATTTCAAAAAATGTGAAATAGTTTATAATTAAAACGCGCCTCAAATAATGTTTCCCCCTATATATCATTACGTAACAGAGTACTTTTGTATGGCCCTGTATAGTAATAAAAAAATATGCTTTGAACCACAGATTGTACAGAATGTATATTTTAGTATATATTTCATAAATGCAAATAAATTGTATTATGTTCAAAAGAGTATAACATCATTGAAATGCACTTGAAACAATTTTTCCCTTTGACCATAATGTAATAGAATAATTTTGATTGTTCCTTTAATTCAACTATACGTCCAATTTTCTTAAATTTGAAATGACTGTACAAAGTTATGTAATATATATTTTAAATTTCACGTGATTCGGTTGGGTAGTTTTTGCTTTGTTTCATGCTGACAGACGAACCGACTGAAAACGAGTATAGGTGCTACGCATTTACATAATTACGAACGCACCAAAAATCGATCCTCAACGAAGAGTACATATTATGTTTTCATTTCCATATGAGATTGTATTGAAAAACAACCCTCAATGACCAATGCAATGTTATTTTTATTTAGGTATATGGGATTTTATTAAAACGAGGTGGAACCCGTCGAAATTCGACGGAAAGAAATGTTTAAAAAGGAACTGTTTTACTGGTTTATAATAAATCTACATAATTAGTTACTGTAAAAAATGCATCTTATACTGGGGAATATAACTCTCAAACAAATATCATATTAAGCTAAAATTAACAAAATAATATTTCTATAAATCTCAGTTTTTCCAAATTATTAAATTCAAAATTTAATTGCACATGTAATGAGTAAAATATAATAATAAAGATCAGTTATTATAATGAAATTATCAAATGAGGCTCCTATGTTTGGTATATATGCGAATGAAAATAAAAAATATTCCAAATTGACAAGTGTACACGCGATATATTTGAAATACTATGCACATTTTAATGTCTAATGTTTTTTTTTTTTTTTTTTTTTTTTTTTTTTTTTTTTAATTTTAAGAGAAAATGGAATGGTTCTGTTGCCACAATTACGAAATTGGTACTAAAAACTATAAAAAAATGAATATCTCAAAAATAAATTGAGATACAGCTTTCATTCAAATGGCATTTAAAAGTGCATTTTTTTCTCTATACGATGGTGTAAATATTAAAAATATGCGATTTTTAGCAGCGTAAAAGTCACAGTTGCGAAAATTGCAAAGCCGAAACTGTATGAGAAAGTGTTGTCATTCGCAAAATGGCATATGCGTTACGCATACATACGTTTGGTCTTTATAATATAGATTAACCCCCAATAACTATACATATGCTGTTCTATGAAATTGTATTTAATCCTTTCCGGTGCAGCGGTCCCATGTCGGGATATTTTAATTCCAAACTTACAAACAGCACCAATAAAAATTTGATTTTGCAATGAAAGTTTTAAGCAACAAAAATGTTTAGCTTCTAAGAATAGTGATTTGTACATTCCAGTGTCAGTCAAAAGTTTTCTGTTTTGAAATACCAGTTGTAAAAAGGTTAAAAATTAAGCAAAAAGCTCTCGTCGCGAAGGCGTTAATCAGATAGAGAGTTTGCACTTTTTAATATTAAAAAGAAATACCATGGAAAGTATGTGCTTCATCTATCGCCAAATCGTTTAAATTATCTGAAAATTCTGTGAACAAAGTTATTTAAATGTAACTGATCTTGAATGCTAATAAATGATAAACGAAAAGGGTAAATGTATAACTAATTCAAATCAGCTTCCTTAATTCAATGAAGATTTTAACTTTATCCGTACAACTTTCTGAAACACTTTTTCTTTTTTACCTGTAAATCAAATGGTTATGTTCTATATTTTATTAGTTCCTCATCGATATTTTCATGTATTCAATAATTTACAAGTAAAATTTATGACGTAATGTTACTTTTCATTTTAAAGAGCTTGTTTTTTTATTACATTAGACACACTTTGATACTATAAAAACTGTTTTTTTTTCTAAAAAATAGTAGTGTTCTATATCTTATTGGTATGTAATCGATATTTTCATGCATTCAACAATTATACAATTATATACATTAATTTACAAGTAAAATTTATGATGTAATGTTACTTTTCATTTTAAAGAGCTTGTTTTTTTATTACATTAGACACACTTTGATACTATAAAAACTGTTTTTTTTTCTAAAAAATAGTAGTGTTTTATATCTTATTAATCTGTAATCGATATTTTCATGTATTCAACAATTTACATTAAAATGTAAGGCATAATGTTATTTTTAAATTTAAAGAGCCTTGTTCATTAAATTACAGACACTTTATTAATATAAAAATAATTGTAACTTAAAGAAATAAAATGGCACTGTTGTATATTTTATTAGCCTCATTCGATATTTTCATGCATTCAATAATTTACGAGTAAAATTTATAACATTATGTTATATTTCAATTTAAAGAGCTTTGTTTATTACATTAGAGACACTTAAAAAAATATTTTTTTCTAAATGAAATAGTAGTGTTATATATCTTATTAGTCTGTTATCGATATTTTCATGTATTCAACAATTTACAAGTAAAATGTAAGCCATAATGTTATTTTTAAATTTAACCCCTTCGCGACGGGAGCCTTTTACGAAATTTTTAATGTTTTGTCACCGGCTTTTTAAAACAGAAATGTGTGCCTTGTTAAATCGAGAAATTGCTGCAATTAAATAAGGCAAATTTTACAGTAAAATTTTACTGGTGGCGATAAACAAGGATTATTAAACTTTTTTGCGGCACGTATGCGTATCTCTCGCCGCAGGGGCTCGTCCCCAAGGGGTTAGAACTTTGTTCATTACATAAGAGAAACTTTAATAGTATAAAAATGTTTGCGACTTTTTAAAAAATAAAATAGTACTGTTCTATATTTTATCAGACTTTGTTCGATATTTTCACGTATTCAACAATTTAAAAATAAAATTTATGGCGTAACATTACTTTTAAATAGCTTTGTTCATTTTATAAGAGGCATTTTAATAATATAAAAGTGTTGTTTTAGTTCTAAATGAAATACTAGTGCTCTATATATTATTAGCCGATAATCGATATTTTCACGCATCCAACAATCACAATTCATGACGTAATGTGATTTTTTCATTTAAACAGCTTTGTTCATTACATTTGAGGCATTTTAATATTATAAAAAAATGTTAAAAATTTTTGAAATGTTTTTTCATGATGTTCACCAGTTTTTAAAATTTATTTTAAAATGTAGTTAACTTTATGGCTTGTATTTTTACGGGCTAATTTAACAAGAGTTTGTAAATATATATATAAAAAAATAATATAAACTAATAAAATATTGTATTGTAACATTTATAATAATAAAATTTGAATGTCAGTTGTAAATCTGTATCATTGTTATTTCGTTATATTTTGGTATAGATTGACAGAATAAAAAAATTAAGACCTTTTTCTTCTCTCTTTTTACGCAACTTTTTATTAAAAATTTTTTGTTATATTTATTCAGGCATTAAAAACAGAAATTGAAAGGAGCTATGCAACATCACCATCTCTGGTTGAGAACCTCATTCGCCAATCTTCTGTCATTGATATTAGTGTTTTACTAAAGCAGTTGGTGCGCCATCTACCGGAGCCATTGCTCACTAATAGTCATATGGATGCCTTTCTCTTAGTGCCAAGTAAGCCCTTTATTATTTTTGATAAAATTATTATATTTTTCTTTTTTTGACAGAATTTTTTTTCCTCCCTTAACTCTGGTTTCTTTTATTTTCGGAGAGTTATTAACCTATATGTTTTAGAGCAGTTTTTTTTTTCTTTTATATTAAAATATATCGTTGAGGCTATTTTACATGATAAAAATTCCTTTAATGTATCATCTGCATTACTTCAGAATGAAATGAGCTTCCGTTCGGGGATCTCTGACATTTTTAATTATAAAAACTAAAATGTCCGATTTCTTTTTTTTTCTTTTTACAACGTTTTAATTATTGAACGTCTTTTGCGTTGAAAGCAAACAAATAGATGCCTGCATCTAAACGGAATCCCTTATGAAATAAATGTTATTTCCATCTGAGATTGTAATATGCCTAAAAATGTTAAAAAAATTGTGATGTTTTTCAATATTTTATTTTTATTTTATTTACTTATTTATTTATTGAGGACTTGTAGATTATTTACTTGTTTAAAGGTCTTAAATTTGCGATTGCGTAAATTTAGTGGTTATTAAACTGATATTTTAGGGGTTTTGTTGTTTGGGATCCATATTTTTGAACCGAAATTATTAAGCGTCTAAAGGATCAGTTTCAGAAAAGATTTCTCTTCTGTCATTTACAATGGCTTTTATTTAAAAAACAAAAACAAGAAATAAGTATTTTTATTATTATTTTAGCTTCGAAACTGAAGAGGTTAAAGAAGATAACACACAAGTTTTGTAATAACCAAGATTTGAGTTTGCTAAAGAAAACCAAGCCCTAATTATCGAGTACGTACGAGAAACACACTAAAAAATTCTCTTAAAAAATTTGAAGCGGACGAATTTGAAAAAACAAAGTGTCCCAAATTTTGTACAATTAATTCCATTCCAAAGATATAATTTCCTTACATATTATTAACTCATTTATGTATACACACACATATATGTGTGTATGTTAAAAAGTGTTTTATAAAATACCTTTCAAAAAAAAATTAATTTTCATACACAGCGGTGCCAACTTTTACAGACCCGTGGGACGCGAGCCCACCCAATAATCTGATCGCTGCGCTTACACAACTTTCATTGATTCATTTCGTTTTTATTTATTTTTTAAATTTAATCGTAGAAATAAAATTTGGTTTATTGACATTCTCAGAATAATTTTGTTTGGAAAATAATAAGATAATCTATTAGAATGACAAGAGAACTGAATTTTTTTTAGCGGATATTTAATTAAATTTCTCTCAAAGACAGATTTCCTGCATATTGTGCATCAGATATGCATTGTATTTTAATTTCACTTTACATAATATTTAATACCCCGCAATATTTTTAAGTTTTTTACTTGAAAATAAACAGTTGTGTGCCATTTACATGAAATATAATCTATTTATAAGGTAGAATTATTTGATTAAATTTAATATAATCCAGTTAAATTATAATAGTTTTGTATTTTACTTGGAAAAACCATAATTTGACTTCGAATTATCATTTTCGTTCATTTGCACCCCCCCCCCCCCCCCTTCTTTTCTCTACACTCAAATGTAGCAAGAAGAAAAATTGTAAGTTGTTCTAACAAAAAAAAAAAAAAAAAAAAAAAAGTCCACTCAAAAATTGGAGCTACAGTATCATACAATAGATCAGTTTCAACCATATGATATGTTCCTCAGTTTGTCCAATCAACCAAAGTTGCCAATTCTTTAGGCGGGACTATTGTTCAAAAAATCAAAATCGAGAAAATCTAATAATATAATATTTATAATAATTTGAATATCATTTGTAATATTGGTGAGCTTCTGGGTATGTTAAATTTAGGAAACCCTTCTGTAATGCAATAGGGCCTGAAGTGAAACTGTTTATCTGTATAGCTTTTAGATAATTCAGTATTTAAGGAAAACTACCATAAAAAATAATCTATTATAATATTTTTTTCTAAAAATGCTAATGTATTAGCTGTCGGGGACAAGTTATTCTGTTTATGTAGTATAAAGTTGAATCCATACTAGAATTTCCGGAAATTTTTTATTTGAAAACTAGGAAATTCAGTATGGCAGATTTTTTCGTTAAAGTTATGAAATAAAAATTTTGTTAAATTCTGATAGAAATCTTGATTAAGTTGGATAAAATATATCCTTAATCCTTCAAGGGGTTAAGAGTTGATATCCACTTATGTACATTATTTTTCGTGTAATAATTTTATTTTATTGGACTTGTGTCTGAAGAATAATTATTTAAAAAAAATCATATGTCAAACAAATAATACTTCTTGTACTTTTCAAAGATTGTTAATAATGTAGTTAAACAAATTTATAACCGAAATTTAGGACAATGAAAAAAGTCAGTAGATATGTTTTACATGGTTGCTCGTCAGTTATATAATAAATTGTGGGATAGTTATGTAAAGTTCATTTTTTATTTTTACTTTTCTTATTTCAGATATTCCAAATGTATCTGATCAAATGAACATATTAAACTTATTAATATTGGCTTTGCCTGATGGTAATAGGGAACTATTACAAGTAAGTATACATTTTTAAACACTTAAAATGCTAAGTGAAGTTTTAAGAAATCTTACTGTAGATGGATTTCGTGCCTTTTATAAAAACTATTTAAAGACAATTCACTAAGCTTTCATGAACTATAAATATGATATAAAACAAATTATTGTCGTTTTAAGTGAATAAAAAATATGTAATTTTATGTAATTGTTTAAAAAAAACAAACATTAAAACTTCATTAATTTGTTTGTGTCTAAAATGTATTAAACATTGAAGGTCTGAAGTTTTTCATTAAATTTTAACAGTGTTTAACTTAATAAAATATCACTAAAATTAAATAAAATCTTAAACTATTACAAATTATCAATATAAAATGGGAAATTATAAATAAAAAAATAATATATTTACAGAAGAACCCCACTAATACGAAATTCCGGTTAATCCAAACCGATTTTTTTTTTTCGAAAAATATACTTGATTGTATGCCGGACTATGAAATTTTTCGGATTACCGGATGAATGTGAGGAAAAAACGTGTAGAAGTTAGAATTAAACAAAAAAATTGTAGTAATGCTTTATTATTAATATTTAAACAGTTTGTATAGAATTAAACAAGTCAATAATTTAAAAGTATAACAACGTATGTACATGAATATAAAATGAAAATGCGCACTGTGAGCTTTCTTGTAGAAGTCATGTCAAAAAAGTGTCTAATATCAATTTCTTGCCAATCATTGTAAAATTCGTTTCTAAAAGGCAAAAAGTATTTACCCAGATGCTAAAAATTTATTTTTCCTTTCAACAATTTGATTCTTAAAATTTTTTATAGAAATGTATTTTTTTCCTCCTTGTCGACATGGTGATTAAGCTGTTTATAAATTCAAAATTTTTATGCGTGCCTAATTTTGAAATTTCATTGGATTACGATAAACATCAATAGCGATTAAACAAGAAATACTATTTTTCCCCCAAAGGTTGTGCCGGATTATCCAGCATTCTGGCCCTTTAGGATAGCATATTATAGAATGTTTGCTGTAGCACTGAGTGCTTATAATTTATATTTTCTTTAGAACGCATTTATATATATATATATATATATATTAATATAAATTTCGGATAATCCGAATATTTCGTAATCCAAACGGGTACCGGTCTCAATTAGTTCGGATTAGCGGGATTCTACTGTATTAATAAATTATTTTTATTAAATAAGAAAAGGATAAAAACAAATTAGTAAAAGCATAACTAATAAAATATGAAATAACATAACCAAGAATAATTTGGAAAAATAATTTGGAGACAGGTGGCATGACTAACGACATGCACTGCGGAATTTATTTAGTTTAGTGTACTCAATGTTCCTCTCTCTTGTCGAGACCAAATAAGTTAAAACACAAAATAAAGTTGAGATCAACCAGTGAAATCTATAAAAGCCCATGTAGCCTATTTTAATCTGATATTCCCTATCGATACGTCATTTGTATGGAATAATTTAATTCCCTCTCTCTGTTTCAGTTTATCTATCCACCTATATCTTTATCTGTTTATCTATCTATCTTTCTCTTTATATATATATATATATATGTATATATATATATATATATATACTTAAAATTAAATTGAACGTCTACTTAAAGATTCCCCCTCCCCCTCAGAAATTCAATTTACTTACTAGAATAGAATTAATTGTTTAATAGCTTTGATAATGTTTGGATTTTTAACTCTTGATTATGTTCTTGATTATGTCTTTTGTGTTTCTATTCTTAATTTTATAATTATTTTTACTGCGTAAATTATCATATTTCACGTATTATAGTTCCATTGAATATTTTCTTAATCATAAATTGAAGTTTTAATACAAAGGTTTAAAATAAAGAATATGTTTAAAGTATTAAATATGCATATTTCAAACTACTGAAATCTTTGTTTATTACTGTAAATATTACCTTTATTTGATTGAATTTTATTTTGCTTGAACTTTCAGTTATTCTTGTATTTCATTCGGTATAGTGATACATTTATCTTTACGTTTTACATTATTTTGTTATACGTTTTTTTGATTTTGTGTAATAATATTTTAAAATAATTATTTGTATTTTATTATCTAATATTTAAATAATTCAAATGATTTAAGAGTTGTTTGAGCCCTTTCCCTTTCAATGGAAATATTTTGATACATATAAAGGGAAAAAAGGGGGAATCCGCTATTATTTTATCAAAAATTTTCTTACAGTTGTGACGGATGCAGTTCTGAAAAATATAGTACAAATAATTTTTCGTGTAGAAATATGTTTTTTGAAACAAGGCTAAAACGCATACCTGTTAAGTATTGTGCAAATTTTGTTTTTTCAATTGTAACGCTCACTTTTGATACTTTGTTTCGGGTTCGTTGGGTTTAAGTAAGATCGGAAATAATTATGATTAATATACGTTTTCTTAGATCTTCACAGAGTTATACAATGTGCCAAAGTTTGTGGATGTTAACGTTAAATGTCTGAGCCAAACTTTAATTCATGTTTTCATATTTTCAAAAAGGGTTATTCGACTGAAATGCTTTTTTTAACGAAATATAGTGAACCAGACCCAAACATATGCCAAAGAGTTTTTAGATTTAAGAACCTACTTTTAATAATTAAAATTATTAATAAATGCACAATGGAAACAATTATGAATTATGATCTACATCAGTTTTTAACTAATAAATAGTTTTAGAGATATCGATGAATTTTACTATTCTAAATTCTAAATAGACCGTTTTTTGTTAATAAAGCATCAACAGAATCTTTGAAAGTAATCTGAAATCTAATGTAAGTTTATTTTATATTTGAAACTTTTGTACATTTTTTCAAGTTAATAGGGTATTTCATTTCTTTTTTGTTTAAGACTTTTATTAACAAAAAATTTTCAATAACAATGATAAAACACATTTTCTTCTATGATGATTTGCTAAAAAATATAGAAACTATTGCTTTTCCTCGGAGTCTTTTGATCCGAAGAAATGCTATAAATTTCAAAAATAGCTGTTACTATTTCGAAAATTAAAATTAATGTAACTTTTAATGTGTATTTATTCAAAAACTGAATTCGTTTATAGAAAGAAGACATTTTTTGGTTGACAGATATTAGATTTATACGCTAAGAGCCTTTGTTATTAAAACTCATGTAAAAAATTTCGACTTTGTTCATTACGACAAATTTTGAGTAAAAAATAATCATTGTTTTATTAAAAAGTTTACTTAGTATAAGTCAAACAGTTCTAATGTAAAAAAAAAAAAAAAAAAAAAAAAAAAAAAAAAAAAAAAAAAAATCATATACCATGTCCCAAGACCTCCTTCAAAGGGATTAATCTGAGCTGTATTGCGGAGAACATAATTTAACAGTATCTTTTGAAAAACAATGGAAATGAGATACCATCTTTAATTAATTACATAAGTGTACGCATTCAAATAATGAAAATGAAAAAAAAATACATTCTAGAATTACAAAATACCGTATACAAATTTATATATACTCTTAAAAAAATTAGGGAAGCAAGCATACAAATAAAGAAATCATGCAAAACAGCCATGTATGTGGTATAAAATAGAAATACACACCGATTAAATGTAATACAGAAAATAAGGCAACAAAACATGATGTATTTGGAATTTGACTGTTTTAAATAAATTAAGAACATCAAGAGACGCGTAACAGTGATATCTTTTTTTAAATAATTTAGGTGCCTTTTTAAAAATTTGTTAAAGTATTAACCTTCTTTTTCAAAAAAAAAAAAAAAAAAAAAAAAAAAAAAAAAAAAAAAAAAAACGAAATTTTTTGTCAAATTAAAAATTTTGCATACTTATACTGTAGGATATTAATTATTTATTATAGACCAGAAGGCGCCAGCAGAGACAGTTACCTCATCGAGTTCATCGTTGAAATTCCAGAATAAGTTAAAACTCGATTCGCATATTAAAACGCAATCGGTCTGCTAAGTCATATTTTGGTGGAAAATACCTGAATTCCCAATTTTTGCAGTGATTTACCACTGTGTTTTCTGTATCCAAAACAATGAAAACGTAGAGGACTGAGAAAAAAAAACACAACTATAAACTTCAGAATCAACCGCTAAGATCGTGCTTTCAGGTGTTTTCCAGCACCAAGATATGACTTTTCAGTACGATTGCTTTTTATATGCGAATCGAGTTTTAATTAATTCTGGAGTTTCAGCCGTGAAATGTTTGAGATGATTGTCTGTGCTACCATCTCCCGATCTGTTATAAAAGGCACATTTCATGTTTTTAATAATTTGCTTAACTTAACATATTGCTAAGTTTCGCTGTTCCTTTATTCTCAATTTAAAAAAAAAATGTTTTGTAGTTTCTGATGCCTACCAGCAGATATGAGGTTATTAATGACACCACTAAATTCATTAAAAAAATGAATGAGAATTTTCGATGCACAATGTTTATAGAACAAGACATTAATTTTGCCTCTTGTGCAAGCTTTACAACCATTGTATTCTGGGCTTTTTATGAAAAAAAATCTGATAAAATTTCTTTGAAATAGATAATTAGTGTGGTGACAGCAATTCTTACGCATATATCTAAGCAGTTATTCTATACTGTTAGGATAATGCTTGAAAAATGCTTAAATTTTATTTGTTCTCGAGTGCATGAATCATGGCTACTGAGACCTATGAGCATCCAGTGTTGTTCGTTGATTGTTATGAATACATTTTTTGTAGCATATCGTTGTTGCAATTCGTATTTGCTGATTTTTTTGTCAAGTTTTTCAGAAATAACGATAATAAATAAATAGAAATAAATAAATAAAAGTAAATAAATAAGCTAAATGTACTAATGTATCTATCATGGGTTATCTGCCTACATAAATGAAAAAGAAAATTTATATATTGTGCTCATAATCAAGCAAAATGACCGGGGATTGATTAACAATTCAACCAATCACTTGTAAGTTTGAACTGCTGTAAAGTAAAATATAATGTTTCGTCAAAGCAGATGGTCTTTTATAGACCTTTGGTGGCCTTCACTGGTAAACTTAGCTTAAACAACCAAGAAATTTAGAAATAATGTGAAAAAAAAAATGCTAGATATGTAATCTTTTATTCATTACTTGAAATTGTTTTCCATGAACAGTTAGCTATTTAATCTTTTATTCATTACTCAAAATTATGTTTTCGATGAACAGGAGCTTTTGTTATTTTTGGGAAAAGTTGTGGACGAAGAAGAATCCAATCGTATGTCCCTCACCAACGTAGCAATGATAATGGCGCCGAATCTCTTCCCACCCCCAAGGTTAAAAAAGAACAACCACAAAAGCAACGATCTCGCTACAGAAGTGACAGTCGCTGCTATGTCGTCCAAAGTCACACAGCTCATCATCAAATACGGACATTTATTAGGATCTGTAAGTATTACTCATTTATATTAGAATATTTTATAATACGATTGATCAATCGGTAAATGAATTATAACAGTTGTAATTTTCCAAGTGGGTGAAAAAAGTCCGGGCCAGGATTTGAATCAGGGATGTATTGGCTTTACCACCAATGCTCTTCCAATTGAGCCATCCCAGACGAATACTAGGGGACTATTTCACCCAACTAACTTTAACGATCACACAATCTGGTCTAATACTTTGGATCAGCTGAACAGGATAAATCGAAGGTTAATGTAACTTTTTTTTCACACACTTGGAAAATTTACATCTATTACAATTTATTTATTTATTCTTTTCTTTTACTGTATATTTAACAGTACTCCAAGAAACTACAGATACTTAATAATTGCATTTAATTATGTAAAAAAATCATACTTATTGATAAGTTACAATAAGTAAATTTCTTTACTAATATGATTGCATTAAAATTAATAAAATGCAGTTACATAATCTCCATAAAATGCTGCTATTTTTTTATTTGAAATGTCGTAAAAGTTCTGAACTTTTCCAATAAACATATTATTTGCCATCCCATTTCATTCAATGAATCTGAACTAATATTCTGATTGATCTAGGGTTGTGATTTGTAAGAACAGAAATAAATCCATGTATTTATTATTGGCACAGCTATACCCCAGAAAAGTTATCTCCATAGATAATTTTCTTTCCGATCAGAATCAAAATTTCACATATTGACAAAAACATTTTAGGAAGGTCCTACACGGCTTATGGATACGAGTACAACGGATTTTCTTAAAACTAGCTTATATCATCATTTCTATCATACTTCTAAGCGATTTTTTACAGTAATAATTTAAATATTTCTGGAGACGGCGTTCCCACAAAATTACAGTACTTTGCAAATAAAGATTGGGCATCACCCCCTTAGAGGGTGACACCCGGGGCGGACTTTCCCCTTCGCCCCCCACTAGCTATGCCACTGCTAAAGATAAAAAACCAACGTTTAGAAATGCACAAATAATGCATGAAAAAATAGAAAACAGCCGTTTCGAATCTACCACCAAGATTCTTCATCAGTGCAAATCAAAGCGTGCTAAAAAAAGCAAGACTGGGCAAAGCGATAGAAAGGCACGTCTTGCATTGATGAAGAATGTCGGTAGTAGATTAAAAACGGCTGTTTATTATTTTTTCATACATTATTTGTGCATTTCTAAACGTTGTTTTTCAATCTTTATAAATTTTTGCTCACAAATTTTATTTGCTATTTTAAATTATTTTTAAATCTCTTTTAACTCTGTACTGTCTCAATTTTGCCCCCCCCCCCCCACCTAAAAAAATCCAATACGTGGAGGCTTAACTTATAACTAAATCAAAACGAATTTCTAAATGAGTAAGTAAATTAATTTACATTAAAATAAATGTACGAATTATCAGTGGAAGAATAACATAAGGAAACATTAGCCATCCAAACATGAGGAATAACGGGTGTTTCAGAAGTTCGGTGCGAAAGTAAAACTTGAATAAAAAAGATCTATAGGTCGGAGAGACATGCAGTTTGCACATAAATATTCAGCATGTATGAAATTATTAAAATTTAGTTCAAAATATGGATTATAGAGAGCGTTACTTTTGATAATTTTATAGAATAAGTGCACATGCAGTATTCTAACGTATTGCATTCAAATCTTGTGTTGTGTGAGCAGTATAGAATTATTTCATGGAATTACTTGCTGTAACTCCCTCTAATGTCGAGAATTTGAAATATTTTTTTTTCTTGGTGTCATTAAAAAACCCGTATTAAGCTGATTATTAATATGCAAACCCCAGATCTGCTATTACCTGCATTCGCTGATTAGATCATGTTTGGACATTAGTATGATTGGTTCTTCCGCTTTCCTCCGAGAGTGGTAGGTGCCAGAAGATTTTTTTTTTCGGCTGAGCATTTCTTTTTCGCATGGGAATAGTTCACTTAGTTTTTATGCGGAGATACAATGTTCAACGTCTGTGAACTTCTTCGGGTAGAAGTTGCTGATGTGATCACTGGTATTTCCCTGATTTATTTGGAGCTGATGGTAACAACAAATAACCGTTTGGTGATGGTTGATCATTCACGCTGGTAGGATTCATTAATAAGTTTGTGCGACTTGTAAATTCTCATCTTTTTAATCAGGATGTTTAACAGCGAATTTTCTACTACTTTGGCATAAAATGTTTTAAAGAAAACATAAACTGAGCATCGAGAAAATACGGTTTTGCTTTTGAATGGTGAGGTACACACACTATTCTCATGTGCAAAACTTTATCCCAATTTTTTGCACTGTTAAAAATGAAGTTCGAGGTTTCACCAAGAAAATGGTGAAAAGTAGCTAGAATTTAGCTGCAAACGAGATGGTGGTGATAAGTTTCACCAGTTTATTGTTGCTTTCAAAAATACCATTATGTTGGGAAAATGTTGAACCATGATTCAGGATTTTTATATATCCAATTTTCTAGTGAAAGTTTGAACCATGATTCAGCATTTTTTTAAATCCATTTTTCTGATGAAAGGTTTAACCATAAATCAGGGTTTTATTAAATCCAATTTTCTGGTTAAAGGTTGAACCATGATTCAGGATTTTTTTTAATCGAATTTTCTGGTGAAAGGTTAAATCGTAATTCAATGTTTTCTCCATTCCAGTTTTCTGGTAAAAGGTTGAGCCATGATGAACCATGATTCAGGATTATTTCTAATCCAATTATTTAGCCAAATATTGAACCGTGATTCAGGTCTTTCTTTCAGCTAACTTTATGGGCAAAGGTTACACCAGATTCTAGTTTTTCTTCCTCATTTTAAAATGGAATGTTCAATCAAGTTTTTGGTTTTCATTTTATCATTTTATAGTGCAATAATGAAAAAAAATTCAGGTTTTACAAGATTGTGTTGCAGTAGGAAGATATCTGAAAATTACTAAAACTTTAATTATTGATTCCATTTCTTTGAAACATTTAAAAAATAGATGTAAACCAGTTTGTTTTAATTTCACAAAATAATTGCATTTTTTTATTTTTTACAAATATTACCATTATGTCTTTTCCATTTTTGAAACATATCTTTGTACTCATAGCTTCACCGATCAAAAGAGACATTTTTTCCCCTTTTAATAAAGATAAAAATATTTTAAGAAATATTTTAAAAGTAACAAATTTATTTTCATTTTGAATTGTATTTTAGACTTTTTTCATTTTATTTTATTTTATTTTTATTATATTGGTTATTTTATTTTAAATTAAACTTTAATTTCATTTTGAATTATATTTTAACCTTTTTTTATTTTATTATACTTATTTTTGTATTTTATTTTAAATTTATTTTTATTTTGAAATAATTGTCATGAAACAGTATTCCTAATTTCGTCACCGGGACGAAAATAAGAACTGTAATGTTGATGAAATTCGGACCACGCTACTTTCCAATATGGCAGAGTTTCAGTTTTCATTAGATAAACTTAGATTTTTTAAACTCTCTATATGCTACTGCCGAATCTTCCCTACAAGGAAAAAAATGCAATGAACAAGAAATAAATATTTACAGTTTAGTAAATAATGCTCTACAAATGACGTAAAAACTCAAGTCTTCTAAAAATATGATCCCAGCGTTTTTAATATATGTAGTTGATATGAATATCAATTGTTTATGAAAAATAACTATTTAATTTTCAGGGTTATATGGAAAATTACAATATTTACAGTTTAAAACTGAGGGGAATTTGGGACCGTTACTGAACATTAGCCGACTTATTCGGCTATCAAATTTGCAAAGCTCGATCGGGACATCTTACCCGTATCAGAGACAATGTGATTATCATTTCATTTCAAAATGTTCTCAGGCCAGAGAGGATAACTGTTATACTCAGCAAATAAATCTGAAAAGTTGGGTCTGTACGGTCTTTCGATCTTTCATGAAAAACTGCTGATAATGCTTATTAATGCTGATTAATGCTTGTTAGCATTGCCTGAATGTTTTGAGAACCCAAAACCACAATTCACGTGTATGCGGCTTGGAGAATAAAACTTTTACAGCTGACCCCTTTTAGCTTCTGTACCCCTAAGTCTTGCTTGTTAAGTGGCGCCACTTTCGCAGAGGCGGTAAAGTAAAGAGGGACAGAATTAGGAAAGGGAACAATATATGGAGACTTTACTTATTATTATTATTTTAGATTGTTGCTTCTTTCTTGATTTTTAACTTTTTGATCTGAAAATCCTTGAAGCTCCAGACTATACTATCTAATTTTATAATCCTTAAACAGAGGAATCTAGCGATGTATGGGATCCCGCCCGGGGCGCATGCTAAGGAATCCACCCGCGCAACTCGAGCCATATAATCAATTTTTTATTAAAATTTTTTTTGAAATTTTCTTCAAATGATAACAAATAACGTTTAAAAATTCCTGAGACAAAATCATTCCTATTCCATAAAAAATTGCTAAAAAAATCTGTTTTTTTCGACCATCTAGAAACAGAACTTCTTTTAAAGGAATCTTTTTATTTAACCATTAAAATATTTCTAAAAGTCAATATCAACTTAAGGCTGCTTTCAACTACTCTGCTGAACAAGCATAAAACAATTTTTGACACATTTAGAAATTCATTTTTTAATGGAAAGTTATAAGACAGGAAGATTTTACTATGGAGCCTGGAATGGAATTGCGTTTTTAGCTCACAGACTATCATAGCCTGAGAGCTTATGTGCCCGTCCGATCTGTATGTACGTTCGTACGTTCGTAACGCGATAACTCATGATAAAAATATCGGATACACTTGAAATTTTGTATATAGGTATATCCTGATAAGGCGCTTCCCTGATTAGTTTTTGGAGTTCATTCGATATGTATAACAGGGGGAACGGGGGGCTCATTCCCCTCCCCTTAATTGATGTAAACGGGATTTTCATGCAGAATTAAGTTTTCGTTCAAAATTTAGATATAGGATCATTCTGATGAGGCGATTCCGTGACTGTTATTAGGTGTTCATTGAATAAGTATCAACAGGGGGAACGGGGGGCTCATGCCCCTCCCCTTAATTGATATAAACGGGATTTCCATGCAGAATTAACAGTTTTCGTTCAAAATTTAGATTTAGGATCATTCTGATGAGGCGATACCGTGGCTGTTATTAGGTGTTCATTGAATAAGTATAAACGGGGCGCTCATGCCCCTCCCCTTAATTGATATAAACGGGATTTTCATGCAAAATAAACAGTTTTCGTTCAAAATTTAGATATAGGATCATTCTGATGAGGCGAGTCCGTGGCTGTTATTAGGTGTTCATTGAATAAGTATAAACAGGGGAAACGGGGGTTCTAATGCCCCTCCCCTTAACTTGTATAAATGGATTTTTCAAGCAGAATTTTCAGATTTCGTTCAAATCTCTGAATAGTTTTGGAAGTTTGATGGTTAAGTATAAAAGAGGGGAATAACTCCTCTTAAATTATATAAATGCTAAATGGGTTTTTATTAAGAATTATCCGATTTGCTCTGAATTTTGGATGTAGATTTTTTATATGATAAAGCATGTCCTTGATAGTTTAGGAGATTCAATGATTAAGTATAAAAAAGGAGAAAGGGGAGAATTCCCCTTCCTAATTTCTTTTTTTCGAACGGAATTAACAAAAATACAAGGCTGTAATGTACAATTATAGTAGCCTGTGAGCTCAATGCCATCAGTTTAACTGGGCAATATTCTTTTTTATTCATTTTTTGATCAAGAAATAACCTTTATTGAGATATAAGCGATTTCGATCGCATTACAAACCCGTTTTCCTCCCTGTTTGAGGGGTTATTCTTTTTTTGAGCAGAAATTCTGTTCAGAACGTCAATTTCGACACTGTTTTCTAAAAAATCTATTTCGTGAAAAAATTAAATAAAAAATTAAGGAAAAAGAGTGCAATTAAATAATTTCTGAACAATAAAACCTGCTAGTTACATGCATTTTCGAACAATAGATAAATAAAAAATAAAAATAAAACTTATGTTATAAAGTTTTGATTTTATGAACAACCTTAATCTTTTGAATGCTAAACAGACGAGATGTAAGATTTAATACTTTAAATGAAAATAAATGCACATCTTAGAAGTATTTTGACAAGAAAAAAAGGCATCATTTAAAAAAATGCACACACAAAAAAATTTATAAATAATTATTTTTAGTTAGATATTTTAAATAGAGTAACTTGAGGTGAGATACCGTGTTGTACAAGATGCCGTATAACGTATTTTTCAAATGTTCAGACGCTGGCTGTAGGGAAACGCCACGTCACTCAGTTTTAAGCAATAAGGTTCCTTATTCGTTCTTAAATTTCCGTTTGCGATTATTTTTACAATTTTTTTGTGGCACATTTTTATTGCTATTTCGTGTTAACACTTCTCCTAAGTGTAAAAAAACTTGATTTCTTTATTTGCCTATATAAGTCCTAGTTTAAATGCCAGATAAATAAATATGATGTTTTTAGAGAGTACACTGTTAAAACTAATGGTGACACATTGCACCTTTTAGGGGTGAAAGGCTTGTCTCACTGGTGACACCCCTAGAGGAGCTAAAATGGCACCCTTAACTAGGGTGAAAGGATGGCACCCCTAATCCAGGGTATTTCAGGGAGTGAAAGGACGGCACCTCAGGGAAGAATAATGGAACCCCTTATCCACAGTGTTCAATAGGGTGAAACGATGGCACCACAGGGGAGAATAATCTCACCCCTTAACCAGGGTGCCCCAGGGGGTGAAAAGATGGCGCCTCAGGGGAGAGTAATGGCACCCCTTATCCAGGGTGCCCCAGAGGGTGAAAAGATCGCATCTGAGGGGAGAGTAATGGCACCCCTCATCCAGGGTACCTTAAGGGGTGAAAGAATGGCATCTCAGGGGAGAATAATGGTACCACTTATCCAAGGTGCCCCAGAGGGTGAACGGATGAAACACATAATCCAGTGTGCCTGTGGCATCCTACAGGAAATAGCACTCACAATCTATGGCCCACAGTTGCAACCCCCCTCCCCCCCACCCTGCTTGTCAAGCAATTGTATTGGTTTGAATCATGAAATACAAAGTGTTTACCCATTTTTAAATTGAATTCTGCAGAGAAAATTATCATGATCAGTCAATATTTTGAGTCTTTTTTTTTTCTGTTAGATTGATGGAATATTATATTTTTAAACTCATTATCAGGTGTCCAAAGAAAAATTGTAGTATATTTTTGTAACTCAGAGAGGGATAACTACAAAATAATCATAGAAAGGCAGAGAATTCAAATTGTACTTTCATTTACATGGAGAGTATTTTAAGAAAAATTCAAAATTTTAACTTTTATACAGTCTTTGCATTTTAAAATCACCAATCATAAGTCATCACTATTGCATTGTTAGTCATACCCAAAAGGTTTTGTTAGAATAAATCGCAAAATTTACACAACCTCTACACCTATTTTCTGCCTCTAAAAATCACTGAGTTAGAGTCAAATATTGTGACTTTGTCATGCAATTTGAAGCCTGATTTTCAATTTTATGTTTTGAAGTTCTTGTAAAATGAAATAAATCATGATTTATGTTTAAGAAAGCGCCAGTAACTATTTTTGTGATTGGGCATTTTTAGATGCAGGAACATTATAAAAATTTGATGTTTTTTGACTCCTAAATAAGTGAAAGTACAAATTGAATTATCTATCTTCATATGAATATTTTTATAATTTTCTTATAATTTCAGAAGTAATCCGTAACCATCTTTTTTGACACATAGTATATTGCTTGGCATGTATTTTCATTATTTTATATACAGGGCAACTGAAAAGTATGGGGACAAAAAAAAAATGCTATATCCTATAAAATATATGCCATAATTTAATAATAAAAAAATAAAAGAAATAACAATATTTTAACAAATTGTTCACTGGCTTGATATTTATTTTTTACGCAAGTTTGAAAACGAAAGATCACAGAATTGACAGTCCGCTGCAGATAATTCTGATTTAAATCATTCTATGCCTTGATAATTTCGCATCACATACAATACAAACTGGGGAGTTTCTATTTCTAGCTTTTCTACAGAAGTCAAGTAAGTTAAGATCTGATTGTTTGAAGGCAATACACCTGTTATTAAATATCCACGCAGATGGGTGTTGAAGGTCAATGTTGTTTTTGCTCCATGTGAAGGCCCCAATACTGCTGGAAGTTCCATTAAAATTATTTTGCTTCCATGAGGCGAACACTTCGTTGAACATATTAGTTGCTGATCATTTTGATGGTTGTGAACTTTTCGGAGGATTTAAGATTTTCATATAATAGAAGAAATGCTACAAAATTTTAAAATAAGCGTTTCTCAGATTTTAGTTGTGAAATATTAATGTCAAACAACGCACCAATATTTTTTCAGCTACCCTGCTGTATCTAATTAAAAAAATGTAAAACACAAATTAGAAAAGAATATGTAATAAATGCTGTGTAACTTTTAAATTAGAAAGAATACTCCATATTCTTTAAAATTCTTCCAGAAAGTTAGCCATCAAGCTAAGAAATGAATTATAGAAAATAAGTTCATTTTATAGTTGTGGTAAAATCACAGATGAAATTGAGTAAAAAAAATCATTTTTACAATATATGTAGTATTTACCTTTATAGTGAACTTATGCAAATACATATTTTATAGCATATATCCACACAGGATTAGAAATTAAGAACTTTATATAAGGTGTCAAATTAATGCCTACAATTTTTTTTCGATGTGCCATCTGCATTTCATATTTTCTTATTTCTTTTCACAATCATGTTAATAGTAATAATATTGCGTTGCATATTTAATTTTAATGTATTGAAGGGAAGTGGGGAGGAAACTTTATATATTAAACACTTTTTCTTACTAAAAAAAAATAAAAACTGACTTTCCATAAATATGAAACCTGATTAAACTACAATATTTGGATTCTGGAAAAACTTATTCTTTTTATAAAGCTAATATGCATACAAAACAGATAATCAAGCAAATATGTCCACAGAGAGAAAATATGAGCTTAAGATATAATTAGGGATAAGCTAATTTTTAAAAAATCTGAGACTAACAGTACACAGAAAATAAAAAGTTAGCAAATAAATGAATCTTTGGTTGCCAATTATGGTGTGGCATTTAAAACATTTCCAAATCACACATATTTTTTTTTGTTTGTTTGAGGAAGGGAATACAAAAATTTTAAAACGATTTTAATACAGTTTCTTATTTTAGGAACATATAAAGATTCAGAAATATCTCATAATAAAAGAAAATCTTGTTTACAGGGGTGTAATAGCCAAGGACCAGTTTTATCAGTCATTGGTGAAAGTGAAGTTAACTTAGAGGTTATTGAAAGGTTCAAAATTCTTAAGATATGTGCTGATGCCATGGTGCAGAGGGGGGGGAGGGATGTATGCTAAAATACAAATGAAAGCATTTGCTAAACAAGAATTAATGTTAAAGAAAGCTAGCTATCAAGATTTGACGACTAGGAATAATTTTTCTATAATTTAGTTTTATTTGACGACTAACGACTGCTGATTTCTAGTCCTGTATCCACATCAAAACACTTTCTGCCAAATTGTTTTTGTGTTTTGACTTATTGCATCTGAAATTTTAATCTAAAGAGTAATTATAATGAAAGGAATAAAACACTGAATTAAAAAAACAACCTTTTAGTAATCAAATAATCTTTTTATTATAAACACCAAGAATGTATTAAATATTATTAAACAAAGACGTAACTCTATGTGGAACTAATGACACTGAGAAAATTTTGAAGACATAAGTATCAAATAAAAATGATAAAAATTTAAATTGGCTTTTGCTATAGTTAATGTTAAACAACCAAAATAATGCATACCACAAAGTAACTAAGCTTATAAAATTATCAGTTTTTGTAATTAACTGTTTACATAAAATTAATACATTGCATGAGTAATTTAACAAGTTGCTTGAGTTGCGGAGCACAGTAACAGGTTGAAACACAGAAATTTCTGCACTTTCTTCATGATAAAGAGTCGGAAACTTTTCTTGTATCAAGCATGGTAATGTAAGTACTATAAATGTAAGTTCATTATCTGAAATAATAATAATAACACATTAAGGAAAACACACAACAAGACAGTCCAATTAAAATGTATCATCAAAGTACAGCAAAAATGGTAGATGAACAAAAAAAGAAAGAATAAAATTTAAATAAAATTTAAATTATAGCTCACAAGGCTATCAAAGCCTGACAGCTAATGTGCCCGCAGATTCTGTATGTAACGTGATAACTCTTTATATAAATATCAGATTTGCTTCAAATTTTATATGTAGGTTCAAGGTTCTTCACTGATTAGCATTGGAGGTTCATTGGTTAAATATGAAAGGGGGGGGGAGAAGAGAGTGCTATCATCCTTAATTTATATAAATATGCAGAAATCATGCAGAATTATCATATTTTCTTCAAATTTTGTTAATAGGTTCACTCTGATAAGGCACTTCCCTGATTAGTTTTAGGGGCTCATTGGTTAAGTATAAAGAGGGATGGCAGTTAATCCACTGTCCAATAATTTACAGTTGATTTCTTTTATTTTTGGAAGGGCATTATTCTTTGAAATAAGAGTATAATATACAGTTGTATGCATAGCCTGCGAGCTCAATGCCATCAGTTTAACTGGGCATTTTCCTCTTTATTGCCTATTTTCGGACAGCACGAGAAAATTACATGACCAACTCATACTTGTCATTCAGATATTCTTTTCCTGTATTATCATTAAGAGTTACAAACTATTTACATTATTAACCATATTTACAAAACATATCTTGCAACAAAGTGTCTATTCCAGATTAGCAACGAATTTCCCTAACATGTACAGGTATTCCATACCAGTAATAATAATTAAAAAAATGAGGAATTTTATTCAAATTTATTAGTACGCCCCTATTATGTATCCTATATTGACACTAATCAATGAATATATGGATACAACCCCTCGTGTTTTTCCTTCATTTGGGGAATGACGAATTTTCAACGTATTCTATTGACGATTATTTTCAAAATTTTCAAGATGTGATTTTGAGACTTTCACAAAAGTTGCTCTATGCATTTGGCTAACATAATATGCAAATTAAATTTTGATATCTTTGACGCATGCGCAGTGAAAAATTATTTAGTAAACCTACTCAATATTGGAACAATTTTTATTATTTTTTAATTCTGATTACAGGGTATTTTGTGCAATGTTGTTTGTCACATTTTCTGAAAAGAATGTTACTTTATATTAAGAACTCTCCAAATTATAAGCAAAAATCTTGGGTAAATTTGAGACTGTTTTTCGGATTCGTAGAAAACCTTAATTTTTCTACGAGTATACATGCTATCGACATAAAAATGAACACAGTTTATTACAATAAGCCACTTAATCATAATCTACAGTTTGAGCGCTTTTGCTACATTAGTTTTAACAGGTTTATCCAAAAGATATCCAAAAGGTATTCATTCTTTTTTAATTTGTTGACGGTCCCCTATTGGAGTTTCGGAATAAAACCTTCAGGGAAATACTATATGACTTGTACTACACTACCTGGCCTTTGATTATCGTCCACTTGCGATTTTAGACATTTCGTTAAATATCTAGAAAAATACATGAGGAATTATCCTGAAACTCTCAGTGTATACACATAATAGTACAGGTCATATATTTCCGTGAAGATATTTTCCAGAAACCTTATAATAGACCGTCAACAAATTAAAAAATAATGAATATCGTTTGGATAACTCTGTCAAAACTAATGCAGCAGAAGCGCTCAAACTGTAGATTGTGATTAAATGGCTTATTGTTATAAACTGTAATCATTTTTATGTCGATAGCATGTATACTCGTAGAGAAATTAAGGTTTTTATAAAAATACTCCCAATTTTTCTAAGATTTTTGCTTATAATTTGCAGAGTTCTTAATATAAAATTAGTTCTTAATATTAGCGCTTAATATTATGTGCAATGTTGTTTGTCACATTTTCAGAAAATATTATTTTATATTAAGAACTCTGCAAATTATAAGCAAAAATCTTGGAAAATTTTGGGAGTATTTTTATAAAAACCTTCATTTCTCTACGTGTAAACATGCTATCGACATAAAAATGAACACAGTTTATAACAATAAGCCACTTAATCACAATCTACAGTTTGAGCGCTTTTGATGCATTAGTTTTGACAGGGTTATCCAAAAGATATTCATACATTTTTTAATTTGTTGGCGGTCCCCTATAAAGTTTCTGGAAAAAATCTTCACGGAAATAGATGACCTGTACTATATTGTTTATACACTGAGAGTTTCAGGATAATTCCTCATGTATTTTTCTAGATATCTTGCAAAATGACTAAAATCGCAAGTGGATGATAATCAATGGCCAAGTAGTGTATTATATTTATACACTAAGATTTTCAGGATAATTCCTCATACATTTTTCTAGATATTTAACAAAATGTCTAAAATCGCAAGTGGACGGTCATCTCTGGCTATATAGTGTATATCAGGAACTTTAGGGAACTGGCTAATTCTTTATTTCCCCTTTTGCTATATGGGGGAAAGTCGGGTGGAATGGGACTGTAGCTTTTTCTCTTTGTGCATTATTCTAAACATTTCATCGATCGCATACAAGATGAAGCAATGGTAATCCATTCTTCAATTTACAAAAAATATTGATATGCATAGACTTGCAAATGTACGAAAGAAAAAATTATTTCAAAAATCAAATTTAAATTTGATTTATTTGCTCTCAATATATTAAAGGCTTGTTTATGTATAAATGTAATAGTTTCCCTATTTATGGAACATTATACTGTATATTATCCATAATTTAAACTAAGCCTAAAGCAGCATTTTTGTTTGAACAAGAAGTTTAACACAAACAAGGAAGTGGCGAGGAATGGGACATGCCAGAAAAGGGTTGAATGGGACGCGCCCAGTTCCTTTTTTTAATTAATAATAATGCGAATTGCTGACATGCAAATTTCTTAGAAGATAATATATTAATTATAACATTAATAATATATGCATTTATACTTCAAAATGTAAATAAATTGATGATTATTTAAGGCGCAACGCTAGGCACAGAAAAAGACCCGGATGATAATGCAAAGTCTATGGGGGCGTTCTTTTCAAATATTTCGCCGAAATTTTAATATTTTTACGTGATTGTTTTGCACAAAATTGCTGAGGGCGATCCGCAACCGGCGTAGTTTTTACTTTTTCAGTTTTGGTTTCAGATTTTTTTTTAATTACTTTAACTTACGAAATTGGTTTAAACCGGTTCTGAAATTGAAACTATCGTTATACAAAATATATAAAAGCAAAATCGAAAAAAATAAAAACTAGGCCGGTTATGGGTCATCTTCAGCTGTCTTGCTCAAAAGAATCATGTAAAAATATTAAAATTTCAGTTAGGTATTTCAAAAGAACGCTCCTATAAACTTTTACATTATCATCTTTACATTCTGAGTCTAGTGTGGGGCCTTAATGACACCTATGACAGAGAATCCTGAATTTTCATTCCAGTCATGAAGATACTGGAATTTTATATTGTGGCATATACATTATCAACTTACAACCTTTGTTTGATTGTTTATATTACCGACACGATAGGTTATTTTGTGCCTTATAGCTTTTCTTTTATTATTGCTGTCCCATAACTCTTAATGAGGAGGTATGAGACACATTTTGAAACTTACGTTCTCTTTAAAATAAAATAGTATTTACACTTTATGTTTCTATATTGTTCAGGGGGATTAAAAAGTGTTTTACCTTGCATGCTATGAATTGAATTTTTTCTTTTTGTATATATATACATATATATATATATAAATTCTTACTTTTGTAAAAAAAAAAGTCCCACACCACCTTATTCTCCCCTATAGAGATATTATATATTAATACACAAATTACATGAAAATAGAATTTCTATCAATAGTATTAAAATACATTTTAAGGGCTAACAGTTTATTGTATATCCTTAGGTTTTTACCATCTTCTCCCCAGGTTTTTACCGGTAAAAAGCCAACCCTGTTTATTGGTCTTGTTTCAGAACGAGTGGAATGAACGATTGTTAAAAATTATGTCATTAGAAAAATGTTTAAGATTTATAAATGACAGAGCAAAAATCGCCTTTAAAACACGAGATCATCATCACCTGTGGAAAATTTTCACATTTGTGTAAAATTACGATATAAGTTTTTATTCATTGTTATATTTTTTGAACACACACTATTTTTGTAAGCTATTCTGAAAGTTCAGTGGAATAAATACAGATTGTTTTCCTTTTATAATTTGAATGTTCATGACTAAAAATTTGTCATATCGGATGATGTTGATGATTGAGAAAGGGGGGGACTGATTACGGTCTAATCAATCTTAAATTACTATTATTGAAAAAAAAATATTTTATTTTATTCAACCATAAAATTCTGCTACTAAATTAAGTTTAATGCGAAAGAATATTTTCGAAAAAAAATGGGTGTAAATCTGCATAGCCGATAATCAGATCATAAGGTTTATTAAATTCAATACCCTGACATTTTCTCACCTTTTTGAAAGAAAATTAAACCAAACGTATGAGAATATGAAGAATTGGGAGTAAGAAAACATAATGGTAAACCCAAGATACCGCTAAATTCGGGTTTTTAGGCATTTCCCACCAAGGTATGACTTGGCTGACTAATAAAGTTTTAATTTGCAAATCGAGGTTTTATCCGTGATTTTTATCCTTAAATGAGACTAAATGATTGTCCGTGCTACCGCCTCTCGATCTAATCTTATTATGAAGATTATTTTGCAAATAATGGTGGTTAATAAGGAAAATATTAATAATGAAAACCCTGTAAATAAGTTTTGATTACTTTAAGATTTGCAAGTATTCAATTGTCTTAAATGAAAAAGTTACCCCCCCCCCCTCTCAAATAAAGACAAATCAGGTATACTGAAACAATATTAGAGAAGTTACGCGAGGCTGCAATATGGTGTGAATTAGCCTTTACAGGAGGGGTTTGGATAGCATCTATCCGACAATATATGCAAAGCCGGCCAGGTGCTGTCCGAGATTCCGTGTAAAGGTTAAAATTAAAACTTCGCGAATAAAATTAATTGCTTTTAACTGTATATAGACGCAAAAACATATTTTAAACTTAACTGCTCTGACAAAAATTGTTACATAACTACTGTGAGCTGTCTGTCAGACCATTTAATCTGAAGATGAATAAAATGTTACATTAATTCTCAGAATACTATTTATGTATTAAATTTTATGTACAAGAATATTATAAATCAAATTCAACTTTTCAAAAGTATTTAAAGGTAGTAATAAGACTCCAAACTAAAAATATTTGACCAGTATCTATAGTTAAACTAAAGATTACAAGTTAAACTGTGAAACTTGAAAAATTCACGGTATCTGAGACCACTAACAGCAGTTAGGGGTTAAATCTAAACAGTTGAGTTTAAACACAAGGTAAAATAGTCATAGAATATTCTGATTTCAACAAGATTCGTCTATAATAACTGATTTGTAATGAAAAAATACGTAAATATTTTTACACAAATATTCTTTCATTTCGCTCTTTCTAATTGTGCGCCCTTAGGATTCCCGTGCCTAGAGCAGTTTGATTCAATTGCTCCTCGGTAGCTAAGGCCTCGATAAATCATTTAAAAATATTGACAGGTAAACGAAAAATTGTAAAATAACTACCTCATAGGTTTAACATTAGCAAGCGGGTATTTTGGTGAGAGTGTAGCTTGTAGCTTCACATAATAAACTTAACAATCAATCATACTAACAAAAAAATCTAATTTACTGTTTTTTTATGACATTACTTATAGGGATGTACGATAAATTAACGTAACAATAAAATAAAATAAAATAAAATAAAGTTAAATCTTACCTTTAATCAGACTTTGCCCGGTTCACTGGTCAAGCAGATCGGATCGTTAAGTCCTCATTGTTGTTTCATTGCAGCTCAGTGGTTAGTCTTCAATTAATATCGCCAATTTACACACTGCCATGTTTTGATTTGCTCACACCCGTAAACTTTACTTGCCGACACGGAAAGCAGAAAGACGCGCGTCATAGCGCATGCGCAAGTTGCCAGTCACCCGATGAGGTGGTTACGAAGTGCATGGCACCTTATTTAGCTCCCATCATCCAGTAACAGATCTGTCGTCACCCCAACCGCATATTCAAGCTCTTATGACACCCTAGGGTTCCAAATGGCACCGCCTTTTCACCTCCGGGTCCCAAATGGCACCGGTTTGTCACCTTTATTTTTAACAGTGTACCGGTACCTGCTATTTCTGCAAAGCATAAATAACTGCTGGATCCCGCTTTATCACATAGGTGTGGGGACCGGAGTCTTCCTGTTGACCATCTTATTGGGATAATATGCCGAAATGCAATGCTTTAGAAAAACGACATTTTTGATGCTTTCTATAATACCTGCAAAATGAAATATATTTTAAAATCATACATAAGTTTGCAAATTTTTACAAGAAATCATCGAAATAATAAGTAAAATCAACAGGCGATTTTTAAAAACAATTAAAAAGCCACTGCATCTTTAAACAATCTATCCTGTACTACACTATATCTACCTTAATGAATTCTATATCAACAGGTCTAAGATTGGCGAGGAATATTGGGGAGTTGATCGATGAACTTTTTAAAGTCATAAATACAATTATTCAGCCAACGTTGTAAAATCTTTTTAAAAAATCTCTATTACTGATACTTATACTTTAAAATATTAAATATATTTTTTTACTTTTCAGGTACCGCCAGAACTTTTAGCTCAAGCAAGGCTACAAAATCAACGAACATCCAATAAAAATGTAAGCTCTTGCAGTTGTTTCCCACAATTATGAAGCTGCTGCCTAGTAATCAGCAAAAATTTTACTTACTGTGCTGCTGACAAAATGGGTGGCGATTGTCATTCAGTGATGAGTCATTGCATTTATTTATTATAAATTCTCGTGTTAAATTAATTAATAAATTTTAATGTAAATAAAATTTTATTGAGCTGTTAAACTAATGCAGGAAATGAAGTTCAATTATTATATTATTTTCGCTAATTTTGTATATTTTTACCGGTACAGTAATAATATTTAAAAAAATAATAATAATAAAATTAGGACTGCACTGTAAGTAAAAAAAAAAAAAAAAAAAAAAAAAAAAAAAAAAATGTTGCAAGGCAATATTGAAATTTTTGTAACCAATAAAAATTCTACTTACTGTGCTGATAAAATTGGGTAGCGATTGTCGTTTAATGACAACCGGGAGGCGGCAGCACAGACAGTCACCTCATCGAGTTCAGAGATAAAAATCTGGGATTAGTTAAATCTCGATTCGCATATTAAAACCCAATCGGTCTGTCAAGTCATATCTTGGATGAAAACACCTTAAAACCCAATTTTAGTGGTTGACTCGCAAGTTTATCATTATGTTTTCCTGTTTCCAATTCTACATTTTTTCATACTTTTGGTCGTAAAAAATTACAATGGTAAACCTACGAGTAAACCAGTAAAATACGATTTTTAAGTGTCTTCCACCAAGATATGACTTGGCTGACCAATTGTTTTTTAATATGCGAATCGAAATTTAACTAATCCTAGATTTTCATCCGTGAAATCGATGAAATGATTGCTGCTGCCTCTCGGTCTATGAGTTATTGCATTTATCTATTATAACTATTAATATTTAAATTAATTAATACATTTTAATCGAAATAAAATTTTATTGAACTTTTAAACTAATGCCTGAAAATGAAGTTTAACTATTAAATTATTTTTGCTGAATATGTATTTTTTGCGACTTAATAACATTGTTTAAATTGATAATAAAATTACGACTGCACTGGAAGTAAAAATATTTGCTGCAAGGTAACACCGAAAGTTTTGTACATTAAATGTTTTTATATGAAGAGATCGCAATAAACTGTAAATAATATTTGATTAAATTTATTGTAATTAGTTTATGATTTTTATAGCTTTTCATTTTATACTGCACTTTTATTATAAATTTATTTTTGCAGAATTAAAAATGTCTGATGTATCCTAAAGGGATTAGACCAGAACTTATATTTAAAAAAGTAGGGAGTCTTAAATTATTATGAGGAGCAATATTATGAAAACACTGAGGCGATAATTTATGCATTAAAGATTTAAAATAGTGCTTTAGTATTTTCCTTTGCATTGTCCTTAATTTAACAGTTTCGAATGCATTTTTTGTGATAAACTATCAATTTTATTATAAATAATTTCTTGTGATTAATGTTTAAACATAACTAGTAAAAGAATAAATTTATAAAAATACGAGGTAGGCTGACAGGTCATTTTTATTTGTACAGCAGGATAAAAATTAGTTGTTTTTCCAAGATTATTTCAAAATTTTGGTAAAATTTTGGATCTAAATTTATTGATATTACTATGATTAATGTTTTCGAAAGGCTTGTTAATTATAAATTAGAAAATCGTAAGTGTAGGTTATTTGACGAATTTTAAGGTGTTTCAACACTTTTTTCAGTTTTTTTTTTTTTTTTTTTTTTTTTTTTTTTTCTTTGAGTAGAAACTATCATAACAGCTTTGTGGTTTTCAGCACTTTTTAAGTCAATGAAAAGCAATGTAATATGTACATGTTATTGCGGCTTACTATAGCGTGCTCGCTATTAAAAAGGAAGTGTGACGCGTTTATAGTTCATTTACAGGCTACTTAAAAGAATCAGTTACATTATGTACGATGGGGAAAAATCTTTCACATTGTGTTTTAATGATTTTCAACTATCTAAAACATACTGAAATTGTAAGAACTAAAATAAACTTGTTAAAACTCAAAAAACTGTATACATGTGCCTGGATTTTCAAAAGAACCCAGTATTTCTTCATCAGCTGCATGAAAGGCGTACTTTTGCTCTGAAAGCAAGACTCAAAGTCTTGCTTTTTTGTATCTTTATAGTGTTTTAACAAGTTTTTTGGTTTTTACTGATTCACGCCAAATATTACTGATAAATATTATTGAAATTGATATACGAGGGGATAAGCAGCCGGAAAATTGATCAGGTGTGGGGTTGCATTGTCATGCAACAAAAAGATCCTTTTAGTCAACTTACCTTCATGATTCAATTTTTTAATGAACTTTTTCAACTGATTCAATAGGTTAGCATAATATTGTCCAGTTATGCTCTATCTCTGAGGTAAATAGTCCACCTACAGAATACCATCTATGTCCCAGAAAACTATCACCATGACCGTTTTGGCCGATTTCTTTGGCGAAATTTCTTCTATTGCGGAGATAGACTGTGATGCCATTCTTTTGACTGTTCCTTGTTTTCCAGATGACAGATGCAAAGTCAGATTTCTTCCTCAGTCACTAATTAGGCCAAAAAAGTCCCGTTCAGTTTAAAAATCGCTTTGCTGATTTTTTTCTGTTGGAAAAAAACCCCATCATGATGCCTCATAATTTCAAAGACGTGCTTCTGTCATTGCAGCTTTCACTCGCAACAGAAAAAAAATCTAATAATCAGAAACACCTGGTATTATTAGAGTGACATAATAAGATTTTAAACTTTCAACTGAGTCTGATTTTGTTTTTCTATTTTAATGAGAAGTAATCGAACCCAGGAACGTTTCAGCACTCCTTCATATAATCATTGAGGTGCACTAGAAGCTAATTACTGTAGAAGATGGTATGTATGGCATTTATCTCGTCCATTTACAGACATACGTAAAAGAATTAAATTACAGTGCTATCTATGAGCAATAAATGCTTTAAGTGAGTTTGTACCATTTTATTTTTGCCAATGGCATTAAAAACACAGTAGAAAATTATTAGGTTGAGCAAAAAGTTCTATGAAATTTGTGAAAGATGAGTTATTATGCGCAAATTAACAAAAGCAATAAGAACTATTTCTCAAAGTAGAGACCATCATAGTCCACGACTTTCTGCCAGATTCCGGATTTGCTGCAAATACCATGGCGGCTCTTTGGAATTAAAAACAACTTGACATGCTTCTTCAGCTTCATTCTTTCAGAATCGTTAGACTTTTTTCTCCAATAATGCCGTATCAATACATGCAACTCACAGTATTCAGTACGCATTTTTGGAGCCGAAATATCCTGAACACTTAGATATAACACTAATACTCCTATATACTATACAAATTCTGGTAACTATTAGATTAAAAATTTCCCAGAAATTTTTGTTCAACCTAATATCTATATTCTGTGCAATAATTTGTAATCTTCAGTTTCGCTGTCATACCAAATAATACAAAGAAATAGCTTTTTGCTATGTTTGGTCACTCTATTTACCCCTAGGAAGCACTGGAAGCAAAAAAATATAATATTTAATCAGTACTACATATTTTATCTCGATGTTTTTATTTAAATTTAATTAATATATTTTTCATTAAGTGTCTTTATGGGCGTTTTAAGAAACTTGAGTCGTAGCATAAGATAATATAAAGAATAGGAAGAAAATGTAAAAAGTTGGGATAAGGTGGCGTAAAGCCAGGTCCCAGAAAAACAAACCCTCGTGTTCTGTTAAAAGACAAATAAACAAACAAAGAGCAGAAAAACTGTCAGCCAGTAAAAAAATATTTTATAGAAATAATCTTTATTTGATATGAACTTTGTTATTTTAACAGATTTTGTGCTTAAAAGATACAGATTAGTTCAGAAAAACATCAAACTTTTTTTATTGGCTTTTTCGTTTTGACAATGTTTTTCTTCAAAATCAGTCCCTCCGGAAATTGTTAGATTTTTAATTTATTAAAGGTCTGAAAGTGTAATCATCCTCCTCAGGGCTGTAAAAATTCCTATCTATGAAATATGTTCATTTTTATTTTACATTCCCTTAATTAATAAACACTGTTTTTAATGAATACTGTGACAAGATAAAGTAAATATATATGAAAAATTAAATCAAATTTCAAAAATTTCAAATAAAATCATGACACATAAATACAATATTCCATCTCGATTCATTCACAAAAAATACAATATGAAACTTTAAAAAACACACCGGTTTACTTTAAAGGCGACAAAAAAAGAATATAGAGATTACAAATTAAAAATACAAATTTTGTTTAAATTTTCTAGTATGTTCTACTTGCAAGTTTCTGATGGTTTTTGGCACACGTTTGATATAAAATCTTTTTTTTAGGGATGTGTACCTGATTGTCAAAATCTAGATATGATAGAAGCAGTATTGAATTCAGACTTTTCACCGTTGGGGATTTCTGTGGCTCCGGAAGGGACATTATATAGTTGCGTTTGGAGGGTGGGAATTCTAACCATTTAAAATTTTTTAAAACCATTTAAAAAAAATCTCAAGTTTTATCGTCTTCCGGGTAGATAACTCATTGGTGGCGGATCCCAATAGTTTAAATTCTTAATGTATTTGCATTTATTTATCCTGATGATGTATTTTATCAGTTATGTAGTTCAAAATAATTTTCGTGCAAAGCAAACACTTGCTCCTTCTTACTTAAACGATTTTCTTATTGGAGAACATTAAAAGCTGTTCAATAAATGTCAGGAAAGATCTTCGAAACTCCATTTATTTTGGTGAAAAATGCTAAGTGCCATTACCTTACTTTCTCCTACACTTTTTTTTAAGTTTGTGATAAAATCTGCATAAGTTGAATTCAGTTTTATCCTCCATTCTGTTGAACGTTTGTACATGAATAATTTTAATAAAGTTTTTTGCTAACATTGATGTTTTATTTATTGTGTTGGAATTCCTTAACCACAATTATGGATATGCTGACTCACAATTATGGTTGCTCTCATTTATGATCTTGAGAGGTCTTTCGGATAATTTTGGAAGGAATTATTTTGGAAAATAAGGGAAATGAAGTTATTAGCGATCAGATCGTTGTTTGAACAAAACACAAATGACTTTGAGAATAGGAGATATGAAGTTATTAGCTGTCAAATCGTTGTTTGAACACAACACAAATGACTTTGAGAATAGGAGAAATGAAGTTATTAGCTGTCAAATCGTTGTTTGAACGAAACACGAATGACTTTAAGAATAGGAGAAATGAAGTTATTAGCGGTCAGAACGATGTTTGAACGAAACACTAATGACTTTGACGGTAGGAGAAATAAAACTATTAGCGGTCAGATCGTTGTTTGACTGAAGCACGAATAACTTTGGGAATAGGAGAAAGAAGTTATCAGCGGTAAGATCATTGTTTGTACAAAACACGTGTGACTTTGTAGAAAGATTCGTAAATTATTATTATTTACAAATATTTAGCGACATTATGTTAGAAGGCATGTTAGTTGGCAGAAAATGCACTTAGTTCCCATTCATTGATTGTAATTTGAATTTCATAAAATTATTTCCTGGCTAACGCTTGCCTAAAACTTAAGTAGAATAACGATTACCAAAGATATTTAGCAGGTGATAAACTTGCAAAATTTTGTGTTATAACACTTGAAAGAAATCCTGTCGAGTTTTTGATATAAAATACAAACATACTTTTAAGCCGTTTCACTACACGCATTTCACAGCGCCTAAGTTTGTAATGTTTCGAGTCCGAAAGCTGACGTCATCATGTGGCACCTAATACATTTTAGCGAATATTGCATTCGTCATGATTTTGTCGGAAACTTTTATATCCATTCTTGAGATTTGAGCTTTTGAAATTAAAATTTGCTGTATGTTATCAACATTTTCTCAAACAAAATTCAGATCTTTAAAGAAAGAGAATAATAATAACTTGAATTTTTTGGAAAAGAGAGATAAACGCTCATTCATCAAGTACTACAAGCGCAGATTAAATTGTTATGAACCGCCTATTATTCTGATATAATATTTAAGCTTTCGTAGTGAACTATTCGTTAAGTCTAATTGGGATTAAATAATTGCTGTCAACAAATTCATACGAGTTTCTAAAGATAATTCTTATAATCTTCTTTGATTTCGCTTTTCATTATCTTTCATGTTTATTAAATCTTATTATTATCAATAAAATTTGATGCTGAGCTAAAGCTAAAAAATGTATTGCAGGAATTCACGCATCTTCTTGGAAGTAATGGCAAAATCACTTTAGATTTTCTCCCTCAATGCAGATCGTTACACCAGTTCAAGACGAAAATGATTCTGCATACTTTTAATCTAAAACAACGAAAATTTTCTAAGATTTTGAGACTATACACAAAATTTATAAGGAAAAAATGATGACCGTAATAATATGAATATTGTTTATAAGTTTTTTGGATTTCTTTATTAAATTGAACAAAAATTCTATATTTTATACAAATTTAAATTCGATTGTAGACATTAACATTTTGTGAAAGAATGAAATATTAGCCATAATCTTGATCCTACATTAGAGTAATATAGAATCGCTAAAGATCAATAACTGCTTCTGCCATCTATCGACATGAAATGGACGATATACTATGTAAAGAATTAAATTTCTGGTGCTATATTGATTGCAACAACAACAACAACAACATACATCTGACTTGTGTGCTCGACATGAAGCCTGCTTATAAGCCATCGTCAATATACAGGGACGAGACAGCACACAAGGAAATATTACAACACAAGAGAAGTACAACCAGGAGCTCCACACAAAGAGTGTTGCAATGGAGCCAGTGGAATTCGAACCCACAACCTCACGATCAACGGCGTGATGTCTTAACCACTCAGCCACGGAGGCCCTATTGATTGCATTAAATTATTGAATTAATTTGTCGTTTTTTTTTTTTTTAAGTTGACATGCAAAATTTATATTTAGATTTTTTTAATGATTTAAAAATATATAAATTTTATTACTAAATTTTTATGCAATACACTCTTATTTGATAATTTATTAGAACTGATTTAAATACAACATGCTTTTTTCGTTACTTTTGCTACTTTAACGCCACAAGAACACTGTTAAAAATTTTAACCATTTGCTACAGCGTCACTCCACCGCTTTTATAGAAAATGGTTACTTTACTGTGTTATGGAGCATTCTCATTGGTCATAAAAGAAATGTTCTATAAAAGCTGTGGAGTGACGCTGCAGCAAATGGGTCAAATTTTTAACAGTGAATAGGATGCAATGATATATGAATTAATGACCGATCTCCTATGACGTCGAAATTAAGTTCTTCGTCACTGTTTATTAGGTAGTATTGGATGGGTATGGATGTATTGGGTTGTCATAGTTTGAACAAAAATTCCTGCTTGATCACATTCTGAATATGCTGCCTATACGTTTGTGAAAATACTTGCGTTGAAGCATTCTAACAAATGTTACTTTGATGATACAGCGTCTATTATGCATAGTATAGGAATCTGCTATCAAAACAGTGCTAAAAATTTGTATCCTTTAAATGTGCAACGTTGCTATTGAAATCGTAAATGTCAATCGCAGCGACATCTGGGGTATTTTCTTATTACATTGTCCAGACTAGCAATAGTCTGGCGGTTTTAGAAAATATACACGGTAAAAAATATGACTTTTTTGCTGCATCGCCACTCCACCGCTTTTATAGAAAACGACTACTTCAGCTCTCATGGAGCATTCTCAATGGCCAAAAAAAAAACTTTTTTCTATAAAAGCAGGGGAGTGACGATGCAGCAAAATAGTTATATGTTTTACAGTGTACCACTGAAATAACCGATTTCCACACTATACATTCTAGACTCTATGTTTGATGATATTGACGGACTCACCAAGTTTTTGTCCAAAACTGTCTCAATTAACGAATTTTTATTATTCATGTGTCAAAACTCTCTTCAGTATAAAGACATACACTGTTAAAAATTTGAAACTTTTGCTGCATCGCCACTCCACCGCTTGTATAGAAAACGATTACATCAACGTATTATGGAGTATTCTCATTGGTCAAAATAGAGATATTCTATGCAAGCGATGGAGTGACGGTGCAGCAAAAGTTTCAAATTTTTAACAATGCAAAAATTCATAATTTCAAAAATTAAGAAACTTTAGATATACACTAGTAAAAATTTGAAACTTTTGATGCGTCATCACTCCGCCGCTTTTATGAGATACTCTATTTTGACCAACGAGAATGCTCCATAATACAGTGAAGTAATCGTTTTGTGTGAAAGTGGTGGAGTGACGATGCAGCAATAGTTTCAAATTTTTAACAGTGTAGTCTCAGATAGGATAAAATCTTTTGAACGATAGATTGTGTCCAAGGCCGAGAGGTTAAGGCTTCATGCCGCTGATTTATTGAGATTGTAGGAGGTTTGTGGGCTCCGCTCCCGCTGTCTCCGTTGCATGCTCTTTGTAGAGGTCCTAGCTGTAATTCTCTAGTGTTGTAAATAATCTTGTGCTACACTGTTAAGAATTTTAAACTTTTGCTGCATCGTCACTCCACCGCTATTATAGAAGGAGATTACTTCACTGTATTATGGAGCATTCTTATTGGTCAAAATGGAGGCATTCTATAAAAATGGTAAAATGACAATGCAGCAAAAGTTTAAAATTTTTTGCAGCGTATTTCATGTTTGTACATTAAAGATGAATTATAAACGGACGTTCATGTCACGCACACAAATCAGAAGTATGTGTTCAATTAGAAAAAAAAACAAAAAAAAAAACAGAGATTGTCTGAGTTGCGAAATTTTTTGCTGAAATTCTGCCTAGATTTTTGGCAATTTGCAAAATTTTCGCAGAGAAAATCAATGCATGTGTTTTTTTCTTACTTATTTAATTAACTGAGAACATATATCGCACTTGTTTTACTTACTTATTTAATTAATTGAGAACATATATCGCACTTGGTTGCTTCACATTTACATCAATATCACTAGATCTTGCATCACGCCGCTAATCGCTTGCGGGCTTAGGGGATTATGGGTTTGAATCCCACTGGCTCCATTGCACACACTCTTTGTGTGGAGCTCCTGGTTGTTCCTCTCGTGTGTTGTAATATTTCCTTGCGTGCTATCTCGTCTCTGTATATTGACGCTGGCTTATAAGCAGGCTTCAAAAGTCAGATATATGTTATTGTCCTAGATATTTCAGAAAGCCTTGCGGATTTAGACAGCTATAAAGAAATATAAAGCTGCTCACCGGGCCCATGAGGGGTCTATACAACAACAACAACAACAAAAGAAAGCCTTGGCAGTGTTGTAAAATTTCCTTGTGCGATCTCGTCCCTGTATATTGACGATGACTTACAAGTAGGCTTCGTGTCGGGCACACAAGTCAGATGTTTGTTGTCCAAATAAATAAATTAAAAAAAAGCCTTGGCACACGTCAAGAAAATGTCACACCAAAACACGCAAAGAAAAAAAAATCCGATCAAGTTACATGTTTTGATTTTGTTGGCTCTTTGAATTAGTAATTCTTATTTAACAGGCAAAGCAAAGAAAGAAATCAGAACAATTTTCATGTTTCGATTTCATTGGCTCGTGAAATTAGTAATTCTTATTTAACAGGGGAAGCAAAGAAAAAATTCGAACTAGTTTCATGTTTCGATTTCGTTGACTCCTGGAATTAATGATTCTTATTTAACAATCAAAGCAAAAAAAAAAAAATCCGAACAACTTCCATGTTTTGATTTTGTTGACTCGTAGAATTATTAATTATTTTCTAGCAATAATTAATAAGTCCAGGAGCTAAAGAAATCGAACCATGTAAGTTTTTCAAATTGTCTTCTTTGTTTTGGTTGTTTGGGTCGTGCAAATAGAACAGTGCCAACTTTTCGGTAAATTTGGAGTCCCCTCCCCTCCGATATTACTCGTTATCATCCCTCGACTCCCCTCCCCCCCGTTAATGATATCGTTATCAAAGTGTAAAAAATTTGATTTCTAGAATTTATTTCTTTTGTTCAAAGTGATTTACAAAATGGTTACTTTTTTTTTTCATACTTTTGTGATACAAATGAAGAGATGTCAATAAAATATCAATTTGAATATGAAAAAAGTTTATATCAAATAACAATTAAAAGAAATATTTGCTAATTAAAAAAATTTATGATAGCGTTTTTTTACATAATGCATTCAGCAGTAACAACGACCTGTTACATTTGTCTCGAATGGAGGAGGGATGGGGAGCAGATAGAAATTTTCATCAACAAAACAAGTGGACAACATTCCTTTTCTTTGACTTTATTTATCAGTAAACACAGCTTCATTTTAAATACACTTCCCTTATGGCCTCTTGAATCGTGATTATACATGCATACACATATGAAAAAGAATAGAAATGTTAAACGTTGGGGTATTTAAAATTAAATAATTTTAATAATAATTTAGTGATTTTAATAACTTTGTAGCTTCATAAAAATAAATAACAGGCTAAAAAAAGATAATACAGTGAAACCTCCAAATAAGGGACACTCTGAATAAGGGACACCTCTATTTAAGGGACAAAACTTCCGGTCCCAGTCCCTTGGTATAGGACATGTAATGTATTTACCTCTGAATAAGGGACACTCGATTTAAAGGACACTTGAAACTGAGATTAAAAGGACTGGTTTTTGCATTTCAGATAATAAAGTAGTTTGTGGTGAAAATGAAAATACAGATTTTTGTGAACTTATCAAACAGACAGACAGTCATGTAGATACAGAGACACATGACACAATTAATGAGCATTTGTTCACCCCACATTTCCGATTTGATATCAGAGCATTTATCCACATTGAACTTAATGCTGAAAATTATGAGGATGATTCTCAAAGTGGAGAATAAAAGAAAACTGTGAGATAAAGAAATTTACTGATGCTTTTAGACTTTTCTCAAATCCAAAAAAGACAACTTTTAAGACACGAATTTTAATTTATTTTTATTTGGAAATACTTGAAACTAGCAGGTGCTGTTGTTCAGAAAACTTGCAATCGAGCTGTTTTTTCAATTTTCTGCAAATGCAATAGATCTTTCAGAAAATATTATCAAAGTGGGTGTTTTGAACCGAATTTTCACGCAAAAGAAAAATAACTACTCAAGAAAGGGTAAAAAACATCTTTGTCACGTGATCAAAATCGCTTATTATTCAATAGTTAATTTATTTATCAGAATATTGAAAACGCGGTTCAAGTAAAATCGCTTCCATAGTCCAGCGTTCTAATTTTATACCTTTCCATTTAAAAATGAATTTGTATTCGCGCCAAAATATTTTCTGCTTACTGAGCAGAGCAATCGAGAGATTTGCTGCCTTAAAATACGCAAAAAAGTTCAATACTTTTTTCTTTTTGTATACTTCTGGTAATGAAGAACTAAAATTTCTAAGTATGGTAAATAAACACTTGAAAGGTTTGCAGTGAAAAATTTGAAATTTGCAAAACAATCCCTTTTGAATGATTACTTCAAGTAAAATTCTTTTAATGTTTTTATACTGCTTGCATGTGCACTATTTGCATAAAAAATACAAATCAATAGTTCTACAAATCATTTAATGATTTTCTAATCAATTGAAAATTTTAATTAATTAATTAATTCGGTTTTCTTCCTTTTGTGTCTGATTAATGTAATATATACAGTTCGGATACATTTAAATTTCATCTTTAACGCTTTGTTATTTTTATATTCTTCTGAACGATAAATTAAAAATAACATAAAAAACTCCGAATAAGGGACACCTCTATTTAAGGGACAAAAGTTCTGGTCCCATAGGTGTCCCTTATTCAGAGGTTTCACTGTGTTTTATTCTGTACCAATGACCATGTTACAAAAAAAAAAGAGAAATATTTGATGGAATCAGGAATGATATTGATATCAAAAGACAAACATCCAATCCCCATAGAGATATCTTACGCTATCATATGCTAGACAGCCCCTCCCCCCATAAATGATAATGTTATATTTGCCCAGCCCCGTTTGTGTGATGTTTTAGTGATGCGTGTAGAGGCTTTAACAAATATGTAGGGAGTGACGAAAGAAGTGCTCGGCATGGGCTATTTTGTTCCAAAAGTTATAGGTAGTTTTTTTTAAACCACACATTTTACTTCAATTTTTCATGTTAAATGTTTACAATTCAATTTCAACGTTGAAAAATCATGTATAGTATTTTTTTAAAATGAAAATGCGAGTGGAACCATGAATAAGTGGACCACTATAGTCCCGGTTGAAGGTAACACCTAATTTTAACAATACATTTGAGTTTCTTGAAACAAATCAGCACATGGTTTAAGCATTAATTCTTGCATATCTGTACAGTTAGAAAAAGTCAAAATTTCAAGGTGCGTATTGTAAATTCCCTTATCAAACTTTAATTTATATCTTTCCCAAAATTCATTCAATTTATTATTTTTTTTGGTTGGGGAGGCGTAGATGATTAGATATAAACATAACTTATGCATAATAAATAAGACGTAAATGTTAAAATCACACAAATTTGGTCAATGGTTCATATAAATAAGAACTTTTATATGTACTTGTACAAAAAAAAAAAAAAAAAAAAAAAAAAGAAAAAAAAAAGAAAAAAAAATGTTGGTTGACTGGAGATTTATGGCTTTAATCCCTTTAAGCACATGCTGCGCCAATTTAAAATTAATGATGAACCGTAATATCTCGAAATGCTTCTGCAGTCATTCTTTAATTACGCTGTAATTTTATTTTTCTCAATTTACAGATAAAAACACTAACTTATTTTCTTTCACATTTGGAAAGTTTTTAAAATTTAAGATCGATAAGTTTTTTTTAATATTTGTATAAATTCTATGCTTTTCTCGGATAATTTAACGCAAAGAACTCAATTTATCAATAGAAGGTGTTACTATATAATCCATATGAAATTTTTTTTCTCATAATTTACTACGTCTGTGGATAATACAGCCTTTGAAAAATTAATCACTGTCAATTAAGGGTGTATTTCGATTCAAACTGCTTATTTTCCGATTTATTTTTGAATTCACTTTTGCTCTCAAACTCATCAAACTTGCAGATTATCTTATTTAGAAAGTACACAAGGTGCCCTGATTGTCAATTCTTTGATAAATGTAAAAAATATTGCAAAAAAAAAAAAAAAAAAAAAAAAAAGCTATCAAAAGCGGCATTTTGAACAGATTTTTCCGAAGCCGGAGTTCTGGGAACGAAAAAAAGGGTCATGCTGAGAAGGTAAATGTTTATAAATCAAATTATAATGAATTGAGCGTAAAAATACATCACACGGCACCTCATACGCCTCTTCAAGGATCCCCTCAGCAATTTTCATGTTTCTACTTTTAAAAATGTGTCTGAAATTGTATCGGAAAATTTCGAGCTGTTGAAGGTAAAAAAGCGTTTTTTCGAATACACCCTTAATTTTATTGCACATAATCATATGAAAAAGGGTATACATATTAATCAACTGATAATGATTATATATCAGCTGTCGCCTACACATTAAAAATTGCACAACATTTTATTTTTATCCTTTTATAACCCCTTGAGGGGCAAGCAATAATACATCTGTAATATTTAATTCTCACGGGAAAATTTGAAAATTTTTGCTTTAAAAAAGGAAAAGGCAATTTTCCAATATCTTGGCGCAAAATATTTATCCGCCAATTTAAAAATGAAAAAAATTGTTAAAAGTTTCTGGTGATAATCCCGTTTAAATTAGGTGTCATTAAATATATCTCCCCGCCCCTCAAGGGGTTAAAAAAAGAAAATACTTTTATTAAGACTTTTTTTTTTTTTTTTTTTTTTTTTTTTTTACAAAACAAAATATTTGTACATCAATTCCATGGTTTTCGGCCGAACTTTAATTTATTTGAAATTTACTTTGAAAAAAAAATTCACGCTTATTTTCCCATTAATAATGATTGAACGTTTGCTATTTTTATTTATTGCTTTTTATTCGATTCACCTATAAATTTGAAATTCAAACAAAAAGTTTCAACAAAAGTAAAATTTAAGCGTTCAAACTACATTTCTGTGACATTATGCACTGTTGAAGTTAACTGTATTGCCACTAGCTTTCCTTTTCTTCACGGAATTTCCCATTTGTCCATTTTTTTTTTCATTCCTTGCTAAGACAACCGAAAATTCCCATTTTAAGCTGAAAGCAACCAGAAATCCTCAAATCTATTTCCATAAAATCACAGTGAGCATCATGCAACTCTACTGTAGGAAAGTTTCAATTTTTTGACAATTAAAGTAAATAAATAAATCAGGAATTATAAAATGAAGAAAAAGTATTCAGCATTATTATTCATATTATCCTTTCTTTTCAGCAGGGTAAAAGAGGTGGTAGAAAGCTGAAAGGAGAAAAGCAAAAGAATTCAAAAGATGTAAGTAAATAACATTAATACTGGTATGTAATTTATCGTTATTTTTCATTTGTTATTTTCTTTGTTTATTTTTTCAATCTATGATCCTAGTTCGAGAATCTACCAATTGTATTAAAAAAGTTATAAAAAATACATCAATAAGCAGTAACGAATGAATAAAATTTTATTATCTGTAATTTGATCCTTTTTTTGTGTGTGATTTAGTTGTATATTTTCTGAATTGATTTCTTCTTTAATAGCATATATTTATTACATTTAGAATCTTTAAACGATAAAAGTATAACATGCTATAAAAGCACGATTTTATGAAGATATTTTATGTAACTTATTGAATTATTTTTGCTGATATAATAGGTTTGAAACAATACCTGAAGTTTAGATACAATGTACTTAAACGTAATATACAACCAAGTTTTAGATATAATTTATTTTTTACACAAATTTTCGCCAACGTATCTATCGTATATGAGGACCCCAGAAGCCAAGGGATATAAGTGACCAAATTGAAAAAAAATGAACTAAGTGCACAGACGATATGGAAATACGCTTTTTTCCCTTCAGATGGAAAAATATAAGTGATTTTCTATTTATGTTCTACGTTCTAGAGATAAACCATATTTACCGAATAATAATGCATATTAATTAATTATAAAATATAAGTGATTTTCTATTTATGTTCTACGTTCTAAAGATAAACCACTTTTACTGAATAATAATCCATATTGATTAATTATAAAATATAAGTGATTTTCTATTTATGTTTTACATTCTAGATATAAACCACTTTTATCGAATAATAATCCATATTGATTAATTATAAATTTAAAGAAAATTGTACCTCTACATTTTTTACAGTTATTTAAATAAGAATTCGAAGACCATGGAAATAGCGGCTGTTTTATATTTCAATTCATTCTGTTATTATTGATATTCCTCCTGATCAATTACCTCCAAACTCAATTTACTCGAAATTGAATTTTTGTCACTTGTACCTCCTTGGCTTCTGAGATCGTCATATAGGGTTATAGTTGATACCCTTCCAGAAGTTGATAATTTTTTTGGAATACTGCAACATTTCAGGTGGAAATGAGTTTTACACGTAGCAGTAGACATAATATTGTTGTTTGAATGTTGGACATCTATTGTCACATTGTTGTCAGCTTCCTGCTTAAAAGAAACTAATTTATGAAACATTTTTATTAAAAAATATATAAATTTAGTTTTTGATTAGTTAGTGTGAATTACGGAAAGTTAAAATAACCCATAGTCATCTTTCTTTTTTCAAACAATATTATATGAATTATTGTTAATCGTAACCTATGTTTGATATTTTAAAGATTAGTTTTTGAATTTTCTACTGATTTCTTTAACTGATCAACTACTGCTAAAATGTCAGTTAAATAAACTATTTATATATAATTTTTCTCGCTATTAATTTCAGCAAATTTTATTTTTACCCACTATAGAATTTTCATTAAGGATTGTAGTAATCATGTTAGTTTTCTTCTAAAACTTAAAAGGAAGAATATATAATGAAATCCATTCTAACACTGAACTTATTTGATCAACTACTGGTTGGGCCATCCTATATATATATATAAAAAATTGTTTATGTATATGTTTCTGATTTCTTGATTGCGTTCCTTTTTGTGTATTTCTCTCAACAAAAATAATAAATAGGATATCTGTTTTCCCATAGGAAACACCATTTTCTAATGTTATCCGCGTTCAAGTACCATCTGTTCGACATCCTAGCAGTCTTGTAGTTCCTATTAACGACCGCACTACAGCAAGAGAGGTGGTGGAAAAAGTGGCTGATACCCTTGAATACATCATGGATCCACGCAATCAGGATAGAACGAATGCAAGTGAACAAGAAAATCGTGCCTTCTTACTGAGACCAAGGTATAATGAATTCGGTTCCACTGGACTTTCACATTTCAGAAAGTCATAATAAATTAATGAATTGTACATTGTAAGAAAAAGATCGATTTTATAGAGATTGTACTACTAGTTTGGATGCCAGTACAATTTACTGTTTTTTAACCGAAAAATTACCGTAAATTCCAAGAAAAACGGATAATTTTCTGGAATTTACAAAAAAATTTCCGTTAAAAAACACTAAATTCCTACTGGCGTCTCTATTATCAGTACAATCTTCGAAAACCATCCTTTTTTACAGTGGTGCTTCAGAAATTCAATTTTTGCTATTAATCTGCTAAAGAGTTGAATTATTTATGGCGAAAGAAAATCCTAGTTCAAATTTTTAAATTTTAAATGTATAATTTAACTCTTAAATGTAGTTAATCTACATTACTGGTAAAAGAAGGATTATTTTTTATAAGTAGCATGCGCATTCGTCTACTTTTGTTTATTTAAAGATAACTGTAGCAATTACATGACATTTTGTATTTATGTATTGGATGACGATGATTCGTTTGAATGCTAAAACACTGTCGGCCCCAAAATACTAGGTTTGAGCTCTTACGCAGAAATGGCGGCTGCGAAATGTTTCTTTTTAATGCTTAAGTACATTCCCCCTAATTTAGACACCATTATTGTTTTTAAATATTTCTTTGATTAATTTAATTTTAGAAAATTGAAGCGTAAAAATTATTTATATTAAAATTTAAAAGATCATACAAAAGTGGACAAAAGTCCTTCCTTGGCAGCCGCCATGTTTGTGTCTGGCTTACACACCTAGTATTTGGGGCGGTGCATTGCAAAAAAGACTGTGTTTGAAATTCTCCCAAACCATCGTCAAACAAAAAATTGTTATGTAATTATTAAAATTATCTTAAAATAAACAAAAAGCAGGCAAATGTACATGGTTAAAAAAATTCCATTTTTTTTTGTCCAATAGTGTATGTTGGTCGATTTTTGCTCCTTTAAAATCGTACCCCCCCCTTTTTTTTGAGACTTTAACAAATTTCATTTCTTTATAGGACGGCATCTGAACCAGTTGCGATAGGACAACGTTGTTTTTTAAGAACGAAAAAGACAGATTGTTTAAAAGAACATTACCTGTACCTCATAAGAGAAAATGTTGGTTAGTATACTTTGTAACCAAGTGTTTATCTTATATTTATGTCTTTAAGAAAATTTATGTCTAAATAACATACAGACCAGGAGGCGGAAGCACGGGAAATCATCTCATCGAGTTCACAGATGAAAATCTAAGATTATTTAAATCTCGATTCGCATAATGAAACGTTATTGATCTGCCAAATCATATTTTAGTGGAAAATCCCTAATACGCAATTTTAACGGTTGACTCATGGATTTATAGTTATATTTCCTGCTCTTAATCATCCCCGTAAAGCATGGTGAAGTCACTGCAACGTCGTTGTGAAGTCACATTGTGACTTTGTGACCATCGATTGTCGATATGACGACACGTGACGTCGATGTGAGGTCACAGTGACTAAAATGTGAAGTCGTTATGGCCGTTTTAGAGCTCTTTTGTGACGTGTCACAATGTGACAAATTTGTGAAAAATGTGTCATTTGTGACTAATTTGACATTAACATTGTGACGAAACTGTGACAAAAGCGACGATATTTAAATTGCCAGATATTTATAAATTTCTGAAGACTTTTAAGAAAGTCACATTTCAGTCACAATGTGACGTCATTGAGAGGTGGCATTTTGGTCACAGATGTGATGTGACAGGGCTCCCAAATGGTCCCCTTTTTCCCACAAAAGTCCCCTTTTTAGCAAAAGGTCCCCTTTAGTCCCCTTTTTTGTATTTTGGTCCCCCAAGTCCCCTTTTCTGTGTCTGAAAAAAATCGCCGCAAAAAAGAAAAAAAAATCTCTGAAAATCACTAAAAGCTTAAAAATCCAAGAAGACAAAATTTATTAAAGTGGGCATAAAAACATTATAATGGGTATAAAAAAAAGTAGTAACTGAAATTCTTTCACGAATCTAAATGTTAAAAAATCACCACAGAATACAGGTAAATTTTAAAAATCTCATTAAAATTCTTAAAAAATAAGACATTTCAGAACATGAAAGTTACTATATTAAGCTACTGCTTGACCGGTCGTCAATATCAGACCTTGGCATGTCCCCCCCCCCAAAAAAAAGGGCAGTGGCTTTTGCACAAAAATACTTTGCTTTTGAAATGGCCAGCCCAAGCACCCAATCTGAATACTATAGAAAATCTTTGGAATTAACTTTAGAAACATGTTTGAAATTATTATTAAAACTCCAATTCAGCATGGACAGAATTTTCCCAAAAATTTCAAGATGATTGGAAAAACATACCACAGATGATTTTCAACTGTTTATTGAATCGATGCCAAGTCGCTGCACCTCGGTACATTTTGCTAAAGGTATGACAACAACATACTAATTATAAATCTAGTTGATCACAGTGATTTTCTGTTATAACACAATTTTTTTTCCAAACTTTCCAAGATGGCCGATAACTTTTGAAAGCATGCGTTTTTTTTTTCCAATTAATTTTGTCAGTTGTATTTATTGATATTCATTTGTTATTCCATAAATAAATTCCTAACTTATTTCAATAAAATGTATGAGTATCACTTTGAGAATCCTCTTTATATGGATATACTTTCAAAATAACGAAAAATTTTATGCCGGTCGAAAACTTTTGAGACTGCCACTATAAATTGTTGTTGAGTAGTTTTTGGTATAAATCGCTCTACATGTGGCGCTTCTATGCAACTTTTTTCATGATTTCTGCAATCGCTCAATCACCAAAACCAATGCACAGAATTTTACCGAACTTCAGATTCGGTTAGTCCTTAACATGAGTTGACATTTTTTTATATTTTGGTATAAATTGCTCAACAAGTGGTACTGTTAATCTGCATTTGTTGCGATTTCCACAATAGTTCTACATGCAGAATTAATGCACCGAATTCCATCAAACTTCATTAATCTTAAGGATTCAATTAATCCTTAAGATGAATTCACCTTTTTTACATTTTGATGTAAATTCATTTGCATGTAGCGCTGCTATGATGCATTTTTTTTTTAGTATTTCTGCAGTAAATCTATCTAATTTAATGCACAAATTTTTGTCTAACTTAGGATTCAGTTAGACGTTGACACAAGTTGTTAGTGATTAAGTTTTGGTGTTAATCTTTCAATAGATGGTGCTCCTAAGCTGCATTTTGTGGAATTTGCACAAGTTTAGCGATAGTCATATTTGAAGAACTAATGCACAAAATTTCATATCTTTAGAATTCTCATGATGGGCATAGATTGCAAGGGATTGTGATAGTGAATTTTGAAGTATTAACATGCATGAGGTAGAAGAAAGTTTTGGGATTGCCACATCCAATTAGTTTGACAAGGATTGTTCCCAGGGGTACAGAATATCTACATGTACTGCATTTATAGATTTTAAACTTGTGCATATATGCCTATTTTTTTACACTAATTCTAAATGTGTAATTTTCTAAAAAATTGATTAAGATTTTATTTTATTCAAATATCGCTTTTTAAAAAGAAAAAGAAATGTTTTTGTATGACATGTTATTTAAATCTAAGCTTTTCTCCACTAATTATCATTATTTTATGTCTGATTTGTTATTATAGGCTATATAAAATGAACTTATTGGCCCCTTTTATTTATGAGTGGTAGTAGTTAGTAGTTAGCACTAATCAGAATATTAATTTTAGCCCCCCCCCCAAAAAAAAGAACGAAATTAAGAAAAGTAATCAAGTCATCGATTTTAAAATCTCAGATATTTTTTATAACACACAAAAAATTTTAAGAAGTGTGTGTGGAGGCAGTGGGATTAAATTTCTAACTTTCTTTTTTTAAATCGCCAGGGTCTGACTTAAGTATTTTAAGCAATTTTCTAACTCAACCCCTAATTAAACTACAGTGAGATTCAATCTCATTTGAAGGGTTGACCAAAGGAGGTATCTCATCGAGCCCCACATCTTGCTAGGGTCTATTTTGACCCAGACAATTAGGGGCATTTCTTCATGTACATGTTTGTGGGGAGGTAGCAAATCAGAAAATTTTACCACACATCCTTTTAAAACTCTTAGCCTAAGCACCCATTTCCCACCGTCTTAGTTCATTTTTTCATCACTAGCAGATATTTTAATGTTTATTTGCATTCATTGTCACCCCGTAAATTTTCAAAAAAATTAAGAAAAAATAATCCGCTCAATATATCTTAACAATTAGCATCTTTTCATCCCTTTCTGTCACCAGGGGATGCTATTGAAAAAAATTATCAAAAAATTTAATCTACAATATGTCCTGTAATATCTTAAATGAAAGGCCAGGTTATGAATAATGTTATTCTTCACTCTCTCTCTCTCTACCTCCATTCTCATTGCCTTATATCATCCCCGTCTATGTAAGGATTTAATTATTATAAACAATTATTAACTTTTAACAAATTTAGTTATTAACAATTTTGGTTTATTAATTAAAGGTATGAATGTTTCGAAAGGAATATTAAATAAAACCCTCTGAGTGATCTGTGATCATATTTACCCACTTATTTGTTTTTATTAACTGATCATTATTATTTTTTACCTGTAACGAGAGTTATCAAGGTGAATGCTGAAATATTGAAGTTTATTTTTATTATTTAAGTATATTTTTCAGTAGGATATTTAAATGTGCTTAAATAAAATTGTGTACATTGTTTATTGAAATCTTATAAAGATAAACATCTGACATATTTTCTGGGGTTATTTTAAAAATTTACTTTCTTATTTAGGAAATTTAGTGCTATATTTTTACACACATATGATTCTTTTTTTGGTTTCCATTTTCAATAAAAATGGTCCCCCAAAGTCCCCTTTTTAAGCAAAAATGGTCCCCTAAAGTACCCTTTTTAAACAAAAAGGGTCCCCCAAAGTCCCCTTTTTAAATAAAAATGGTCCCCTAAAGTACCCTTTTTAAACAAAAATGGTCCCCCAAAGCCCCCTTTTTAAATAAAAATGGTCCCCTTTCCCCCTTTTTGAGAACTAAAATGTGTTGGGAGCCCTGATGTGACCAAATGTGATGTGGTCCATATTTTCATGCTTTTGGGTGCATGAAAACACAATGGTAAATCTATTCGGCAACCGTAAAAATCGAGTTTTTTGTGATTTTCCACCAAGATAAGACTTGGGAGACCAATAGTGTTTTATTATACGAATCGATTTTTAACTAATCCTAGATTTTCATCCGTGAACTCGATGAGGTGATTGTCTGTGCCACCGCTTCCCGTTTTAATACAGTACTCTCTTAAAAAGTCAGCCACAAAATAGCTCAAGTTGAGCTGAAATCCACCCATCTCACGCTTTGAAAGGCAGCTTCTCGAAAAGAGTTGAAATAACTCGAGTTAAGAGTTTTTTTTTACCTATTTTAATGAAGTTGAGCTATTTTAATAACCAATTTAAATCAAGAAGATTCAATCGTTTGATAAACAACTCTTTTATGATCGAAAAAATTACAGCTCTTTCTTGAGAAACCAAATCAGCTCTTTCGTTTTAAGAGTGTAGAAGCCCGATATAACGCGGTTGTTTGGAGACATGTTTTACTCCTTCATTATAACTTAACAGCGGTAAATCGGTATGATGTCAAAAAATGGTACAAAATTATGAAAACACTTACCCGCTTTATGAAATGTACTTAAATTTGTCATTCATTAAGCACAAACTTAATCTTACACTATTTTAAAGAAATCCATAAGTGTTCTTTGACGAATTGGGGCGTTTTGTTTCTATTCCATAAATGGTTTCACACTAGCAAGATAGAGCAGATGAGCACAATCTGAATCGTCTTGTTTCTAATCCACGAAATTATTTTCGTTAAGTATGAGATGACTTCACCAACATGTGGAACATCGTCTTTCATTACCACATCATTTTCAGTTTCATCATTTTCATTTTCTCACTGCAATTTTTATCCGTTTTACCATCAATGATATCTTGATCTTTTATAACCTCTGAAATTGGTTCGCTGTTGTCAATTTCTATCTAGTCATTTAAGGCCCCACAATAGTCACAGAAAAAGTACTCAAAAAGACCCGGATGATAATGTAAAGTCTATAGGAGCTTTCTTTTCAAATATCTCGCTCAAATTTTAATATTTTTACATGATTTTTTTTGCATAGGATAGCTGAGGACGATCCACAACCGGCCTAGTTTTTACTTTTTCGATTTTGCTTATATATTTTTTATATTATAATAATTTCAATTTCAGAACCGGTTTAAACCGGTTTTGAAAGTTAAAGTATTTTTTTAAAACAAATCTAAAACCAAAATTGAAAAAGTAAAAACTAGGCCGGTTGTGGATCGTCCTTAGCTATCTTATGCAAAAAAATCATGTAAAAATATTAAAATTTGAGCGAAATATTTGAAAAGAACGCTCCATAGACTTATCAATAGCGTTCGGCTTTTACCGCGTGACTAGTGTGTGCTCTTAAATCGTCAACAAAGATATCGAGATGCATAGCACTAACCGCAGACTGCAAGTCGCTTATTGTGTTTCACTGAAATTTTACACGAAAAAATTATCCTAAAATTGATCTTTTTTTTTTTTTTTTTTTTCGGGGACATATTTTTCCCGCGTTAAATCCGAATTCGCGATATATTCGACCGCGTTATTTTGGGGCTTTTACTGTACCATTTTCTATTCATATTCAATGTTGGAGTTGAGCAGTTGAAGTTTATTCTAAAAGAGTGAAGAATGCCCAAAACATTACAAAATTTAATCTTAGTCATTAGTTAACTTTTTCTGCTTATACACTTTCAAAATATCTCTGTGTATATCACTGTCTGATCATTAACTTACTAAGAATGAACTTAACTCATTTGTGTCTGAATCTTTATTTTCTCAAATTTGTTGGTAAAATCACTTTAAAATTTGTAAAATGAACAGGAAAAATACTAAAAAACATGCTAGAAAAAATATGTATTGATTTGATAAAATGTAAATATACTAAATATGAGAATATGCATAGTTTTTGTAATAATATAATCGGCATAATATGGAGTTTGTCCAGACTTTTCTCGTAGAATCCTTTTCCTTGTGAAATTAAGAATTTTTTTCTTATATTTATGAAAATTCTATTCATAATTTTGTGAATTTGAAATTATCGCCGTATTCAGTTTCTATACTTCATGTATAAAAAAGCTGCGTAATATGTTCTTCAATTTGTTCAGCTCTTTTGTTAAAGGTCAGATTTTATATTTCAATGATTAAATTGTGAAAGATACAATTTGGAGGAAGAAAAATTCAGCGAAGTCAAATAATTTTGAAAAAGGTTCTGTTTTGGGATAAAAAAATTGTGATAGTTGTCCTATTTTAAGATAGAAAGTTTTGTGAAGAATTCTGTTTCTGGATGAAAAATTTTATGAAAAATCCTGTTTTAAGGTTTAAAAAAAATTGTGAAAACTCTTTTAACTTGCTCGGTTCTAATGCAAATATTACGAGAGACCAGAAAAACAGGTTTAAAATTACTATACAGCATCTCCAAAAATGTATCCGCTTGGTTGGTTGGTTGGTTGATTTTTGACGTCCAATTATCTGCGCTAGGGATATAGGACCAGGGGGGGGGTGCCCTTCGTGGGGGTCTTTCTAAGGGAACCTAACCCGTATTTACGCAAGGTTCGAAGAAAACCACGAAAACTCCGAACGGTTAGGCCGACAGCCGCGATTGGGTTCGAACCCAGCACCTGCCGTCTACCAGTTGAGAGGTCCCAACCTCTCGGCCACTGGTGGGGCGTATCCGCTTGGTATATCAATGCTTAAGATATGCATGCATTTATTTAAAAAAAAAAACGTAGAAAGTAATTTAAACAATTATAGAAGAATTTAAATTAATTCAAAGGCTGTTATTTAGTGTTTTCTCCAAGCGACATCAGAAAATATGGTGGTTAAAAGACCTAAAAATTTCCTTAAGAGGCCCCTGATATTTATATATACAGTAGAACACCGATAATTCGGATTAACTGGGACCAGACTCAATCCGGATTATCGAAAATCCGGATTATTCGGTGAATTAGAAAAAAATGAAATAAAATAAAATATACTTCGAGAAAATCACCTTTATATTAAACTTATTGAATATTTACAGACAGTAAAAATGTTTAATTTGCTTAATTCTTCCGAAAAGATTTCAGAGAAAGTTTTTTTTTTATTCAGAATACGACGACGAAACAAGTTAATGTTATAGAAATTAACCAATCGTTTCTCAAACTTGAAAAAAAAGAAGACTAAACCGATCCGGATTAACGGGGTCCGAATTTGCGGGGTTTTACTGTATATATTTATATTGTCTAAATTTATATAAAATGTGCTTTTAAATTGCATATTCAATATTATAATAAGCTTTTTTATAAACTAATAAAAATATGTTTATTTCTTTACAGAGACTAATAACATTATAATTATTAATAATAATAAACTAAGAAAAATGGTATTTGACGCTTAAAAACAACACATCTCATAATCATCTTGTAAAAGTCTTTACGTAAACAACTGTATTCAGATAAAAATATGTACCAATTCGTGCCTAGAGCCCTATATTTTGTACGTTACAAAAATACATAAGAAATAGCTTGGATATATAATTTCACAATTTAAAAAAAATACATATTTCAAAGAAGTTTACAAGATATGGGTTATTTATTTGAATCCTTGATAGAGGAAACACAAATAAACTTACTTTTTACATTTTGCCATGTTGAAAGAGGAAAAATCTGTAAATTCCGAACGAAGCCTTCTATTTAAGAAAATAAGTATCCATCTTATGCTCTCATATCTCGGTAACAGATAAAGGCATTTAGAGATAATTATTCCATTTAGTTTTCGGTTTATAAAAAAGAAGATAAGTACACAAATGCATTAAAATTCAAAACGTCACAAATATGGGATGCTAGGCACAAATTGGTCATAGTTAAGGGTACCTATGCTTTGATTACTTGGCAAATACTACAGCTTACTTGCCGAAAATTTATTTCGGAAGTTTGATGCGGAAGCAGTGATTCCGTTTACGGCTCAGTTAAATTCCGAAGAGTCAGCGAACTTCCGAATTATTCTCGTTATTAATGAGACTATGGGTGGGTTATTCATTCGTATACTTAAAATATATTCTCAGAAAGTTTGTATTTTTTTTAACTTCTTTCTTCTGAGTATTTTTCCTTAAGGATGTCTCTCCCTTTATTTTTCTTAGTTCTCAAATAATATTTCTAAAATATATTCTTAATTTAATAGACAGGGTTAAAATCTTACTCACAGCTCGCCTGCTTTTAAAACATAGAATATTAAATTAAGTATGTGTTTAGAAATATTTTGAAAACTAATTAAAAAAGAGAGACATACTTTAAGAAGAGTACACGAAATGAGGAGTTGAAATACAGTCGGCTCTCGTTAATTCGAACTCGTCGGGACCACAAGAAACGTTCGAATTATCCGAAGTTTGAATTATGGAAAATATGAAATGAAAACATGCTTAATATGGTATATTACAAAGGAATTAATGTTATAATGTTTTTTAATTTATTTCATCTGTTATCATTAGAATATAACTTAATATTAAATTAGAATGTATAAATACATAAACTAATCAAAGGATTAGAAAAACAAGCACAATGGAAGAAAAATTTATAGCTTCACTGATGGACAGACGGGGCACTAAGAAAGTGGATATCAAATGTATTGGATTGTATATGTATTCTCGTTCGGAACAATTTTCACAAAAATCAAAGAAAGAAAGTTATTTAAATGATCTGAAATCTGTGAGAAAAAAAGAAAAATCGGAATTCTTGTTAGTTCGAATTAAACGAAGTCAAGAGAAAATGAGTTCGAATAAATGAAAATTTTTAACGTTATTCTGCCATTGAAATTTTCGGGACTTCATGTTTAGTTCGAATTAAGCGAAGATTCGAATTATCCGATTTCGAATTAACGAGAGTCGACTGTATTTATTTCCTGATGAGATAAATGATTTAAATATACGAATGCATCAAACGCCCGTAGATTTAACATTACGGAAGGGGAATTTGGAAGGTGAGGGACCAGCACCTTTTAACACAGTTTAAATATTTTTTGAATTTTCGAGTGAATTTTCCGATTGATGAAGTACTAGGAAAATGGCAGGTAAAGAAACTATTCACCTGTAATTTTGTTACTATTTAATTTCAGCAGATTTCATTTTCGTTCATTATAGGATATTCATAGAGGGTTCTAGCTATTATGTTAGTTTACTTCTAAAACGTGAAAGGAAGAAAATATAATAAAACTACCGCGGTATACCAACCTTATTTGATCAACTACTGGCTCGGTCACGTTATATACATACAAGAAATAAAGATTCTTTAAATGCATCATATGCCACTTATTACAAGTCATTAACAAATCTATTTTTTTTTTTATCTTTTTTATATATTTTCTCTTTTTTATGTGTCTCATTTTTTTTACAATGTCGCAGCTTATGGGGGTCCAAGACATAAAAAACTTCAAATTTTCTAAAAAATTATTGCATTAAAATTTCCCCTGTTTTTTATGCTTAAAATAACGTTTAAATTATGTTTCTATATTAATTAGAAGAGGCAATATTAGTTATTTTTTGTTTTGTTTTGGTTTCAAAATCTAGCTTCCAAGCAACGGTTGTCATGGAAATGATTTTTTGTGAAACTGCGTTTTGCTTCATTATAGTTTTTTTTAACAATTTGTCAAATTTAAATTGTTATAAGTCAAGAACCTTAAAGATAATGCTTGAAACTTGGAACATGTCTGTTTGGATTATTTTACTTTAATTTTGATTCAGCAAATTTGAAAAAAAAATGTTTACTTTTGAAAATAGGATTTTTTTAAATGAAAGTTACATCATTTCTTCTTACTTTAAATATTTAATTTTTTTATTTAGTATTTAAAAAAATTGTGAATCAAAATTAAAATTTAGATATTTCCTTTATTGAAATGTAAAAATTTGAAATTCTAGAAATAATATTTAGAGTATAATGATTTTTAAAATATCCCTTATTTAATAAATTAAAAAATGAGAAGTTCCATCATGCGATATTATTTAAAAATAATATGGTTAGCCGTTACAAAAAATGCAAAATTTTAACTTAATAGATAAAAATAACTTTTAAATGTATTCCGGATTCCCTTAAACGGGATATTATGAAGATTAATTTTTGAACTTACGATTGATTTCTTCGATTGATGAACTACTGGGAAAATGGCAATTAAAGAAATTTTTTCCCTGTAATTTTGTTTGTATTTAATTTCAGCGGATTACATTTAACAATCTAATTTTACAATCTAATCTTTTTTATGTTTTTCTTATGTTTTCTCTCTTTTTTATATGAGGATCCTAGAAGCCAATGGGTATAAGGAACAAAAATGGGAAAAATTGAACATATGTGCACAGACCTAGAAATACGCTTTTTTCTTTTCAAGTATTGAAATAAAAGTGGTTTTGAAATTATGTGGCGCGTTCCAGAGGTGAATACTTTTGCCGAATAATAAACAATATTGATTAATTATAAATTTAAAGGAAATTGTATTCCACATTTTTGACAGTTTTTGATTTCCAAGACCATAACGAAAACAGCGGCAGTTTCCTTTCAGTCTATTATTATTGATGCTCAAATTTAAGGTCAATTACAGGGCCGTATCTACCGCCGGGGCATTGTCCCGGGACCTCAAGGTCTGAGGGGCCCCATACTAATGTTAAAAAACTATTGATTTTAGTTTCTAAGTCTAACTTCCTTTAAAATGCCCAGCACCTAGCTAAAAGTTAGTAATAAAAAAGACTAGAGTAAATGTTTTTATGTGTCTGTCGGTATACCCTATACGCTTCGCATACAAAAGCAGCTCTAGAGCAGACAGCAGAATGTCGAGTCGAATGTGTCCTGTCGCGCCGGCATGTTTGCCGATCCCACCGAAGCTAGAATAAGGAAAAAAAATACGGGCTTCTGACCGGTAGAAAAATATTCAGAACATCTAGAAAATCTTTATTCTTATCTATTAGTAATTACATAAAATCGAAAAGAAGTTATCAAAATCTATTTTTTAAAAGGTTTTTAAACATAAATGTATGATTAAATTACATAAACTCAAAAATGAACCTAAACAAAACGCTCTTTAAAGTATTCAACCAATCACAAGTCCGTATTTTCTCCCCTCTGCTAGCTTCAGTGGGATTGGCAAAAATTGCGTCGTCGCCAGGTGCCTGCCGGGTAGGGTTGCCCAATTCTATATTATTTAGTCATTTTTGGGCTTATAATACTGTGTTCGTTTAAACAGCGGCGAGCGAAAAAAACTTCGCCCGGGGCAAAGTTTCAATTTGGCCTCACTAGTTTACCCCGGAGCCTCCAAGTTTACAGTTACGGCCTTGGTCAATTTTCTTTGAAATCAATTTACTTCCAATCGAATCTTTGTAACTTTCACCCCTTGGCTTCTAAGGTCCTCATATCTCTCTTTTGAAAAGTTACAAAAGCCTGATATTAATATTGTTCTTTTTAGGTGAACGCCGCTTAGATCATAATATCAACATTTCATCCATTGTTGGTTCCACGTCAGGACGTTTTGCTACTGGCACCACATGGGAAATACGCTGCCACCATTAAATTTATCTCATAGACAATGCGTTGTGATTTTTTAACCTTTTCAACGAAGAATGCGAAAGATCTTCGAATTTAATTCCTGGAAGAGTATGTTGCTATGTTTGAATTAATTTCATGGAGAGTGTGTTGACATCTTTGAATTTTCCTTATGCAAAATACGTTGTTGTTATCACAAGACAAATTTGTTCTTATCGATGGATGCATCATATGGAAAATCTCTTGTCATCATTGTACTTATTCCATGAGAAATATTATGTCATCAAGTTCATGCTCAAAGTTCTACAGGCTCATGATTAAGTTGAAAAAAAAAAGAAAAAGAAAAAGATACATTCACATTCGTGGAACTGTACTACATGCAAAGTTTCCAAATGACATTAAATATATCACGTAATACGATTTTGTAGAGCTTAGTTTATCCATGTACATATACAGATTTATTTGAAATGTTACATAAAATGTTGTTTTCTTTGAAGACGCAGAAAAAAGAATGTTATATTTTTCAAAATATTTATGGCATTAAGTCCAATATTTTTTATATCCCACATAAAGGAGGTAATTATTTTGTTTGATTAACACTCATCAAAAACGTCATCTATTTTTATGGCAATATATTGCAAAGGCATTAAGTTTACATTTATTATTTCTTTAAATCTGTTATTATTATAAGTGTCAATGTATATTTAACAAACAAACATTCCATTTTAAAAACTAAGTGATTCCATAATTTTTGTATAGCGTTTAAAATTTAAGTGTTCATTCTTGTGCATGATAAACCTAAATAAAATGATTTTCTTACTGATTGTGAATTTTCTTTTTAATAAATTTCAAGTACTTTTTTTTAGAAATTCTAATTTTTTTTTATATTTTCTAAAAAATTACCTTTATACATAAAAATATACCACTGTAATTTTCGAAAAGTTTTAAATCATCACCGTTTTAGTTGCGTAAGCAATTCTTCGTTGGGTTTTTTTCAATTTAACTTAATAAGTATTTAGATGTTTTAATACATAAGAAGCTACGAGTAGTGGTCCATGGAAGATGCAAAGGTCAATAGACGTTCATACACACTGCAGCACTCACTAGCCCAGTTATAGAAGACTGTTGCGCATAGGGTAATTTTGACCTTTAATTATCAATGCTGCAGCTGTAATTTCAAAATTGGGTGAACCCTATCACTTATGCCTTACTAAGATCTAGTTTGAAATAAGTTACACAGTACCGTAATTTCGGGTGTATAAGCCGCAGATCAAACAATTCTTTTTCGACCCAGAATTTTTTTAAGAAACACATATAACTATTTAGATCGCCGTAAATATTTGTCTTCAATCACTAAATAAAATTTCTGGGTCCAAAAAGAATTGTTTGATCCGCGGCTTATACACCCGAAATTACGGTAACTCATCGACACATTTACCAGCATTCATTTCATTGTCAATTAAGAAACTTCATTCATTTTCGGCACAATCCAATTAATTGCTGAATTGTTAAGTTATTTTTTAATAATGAAGGAAAATATTTATTTTATTTTATAATAATGATAGTACAACTAATTTGTGAAAGCGATTCATGTTGTGACATACCATTTACTACGCGAAAACCAACGTGAATCGGCATTTATAGTGATCAGTATTTTGAAGAATGACATTCTGGAAAACCTTGCGTTGCAATTACATAAGCGTGGATGCACGTAACTGTGATAAAGGGATGTATATGCGTTTACACACATTTAAGTGCCTTTGAAATAAGGATAGGCAGGGCTGTTCACTGTTTTTAGTGCTGCACCTCTTTTCTGTCAAGTGAGGGTTTTACGGTAATTGCATATATAGCTAGTACTACAATTGTGTTGAATCATTCATTTCTACCGCCAGTTTGGGTAAAGCTCGTGATTCAGATGACCTCGATCGTGGAGAAATACTAGACACCCGATGCATGGACCATTCAATTACTGAAATCGTCAAAGAATTAAGATTTTCTTGCTCAAAAGTGGCAAGAGTATACCGTCAATACACGAATAGTGAAAAAAAACTAGCAATCGAGAAACTGCAAAGAACAATTACACTTGAAAGAAAGTGATTGGAGACGACTCAGCCGTACTGTACGTTGCCAGCGAAGCCAAACATCTACTACTCGATTAGGTAGTTATCTGTACTGCCGCCTCCTGGTCTATTATTGAAGAACTGATATAGACATGGCTTAATTTTTTTATTGTTTGTTTTATACTGTATGTTAAATTTTCAAATTGAATTTACAAAACAAACACTTTTAAAATTCCAGGCTACTTCGGGTATTTAGCTTGTAATTTCGAAAAGTGTTTTATTCATAAGTAGGTCTCCTTTACATTTATCATCAAATACATTTATTTTCGAATCCTGAATGAATCAGCTGTCACTTTAATTCGATATTTAATAATAAACATTTCTTTACATTCCAGTTTAAATGGAATGATATATTTCTGAATATTATCAAACATAGTTTAGTATGAAAATAAAGTACATTCTGTTTGAATGTATAGTCTCTTTATTTTGATAAAGTGCTTGGGAAAGTGAAATTTCGGTTTTGACACATATACACTTTCCTAATAATCTATTGAGTGCTTCTTCTGCAATACTTTCTTTCGCATTCAGGAAGTAAATGTCACCGGGGGGAAGACTATTATTCATTAAATTTGTTTCATTAGGTGAATTTTTCTTAGATAAGTGTCAAGTGGAGAGGCTATTACTCATTAAATTTGTTTCTCGGGTGATTTTTCTTTCACGGCTGAAATTATAAATGAAGTATTATTATCAGTAGGAAAGTTCTGTTGCTGTGAAAGAATTACAAGTTTTGCTGGTATGTAGGAAGTCTATTAATATTTATTGTTATTTTAAAAATATTACTATAATACTATTTATGAATGATTTGGAACACTAGTTCTTGATGCAGAATTTTTGTTTCAATTGTGTTTTAATATGCAAATCTAAATTTAAATAATACCAAATTTTCACCCGTGAAATTACCACCTAGCTGGATCAGAGTGTTTATGGTATAGTCACTAAATGAACTGTGAAATGCTCGCTTTCAATGATGCGCTTCCCAAAAGTCATAGGCAGGCAGACCCACGAGACTACTATTTCCCAATGCACTCCATTGCGCTGCACGTCGTGCTTAGGAGAGACAGCATAAAAATTAACCCTAGAGGTTTGGAAACAAGTTGTATGAAGTGATGAGTCTCGATTCCGACTGTTTCACGCCATTGGGCGGTTGATAATAATGCGCAGGCTCATGATTTCATACATCCTGCTTGCCAGGTTACAAATTTACTAGATCATGGCGACTCAGGCATGGTCTGACGTGTATTTTCTTGGACGTTTTAGAGGCTTTGTTAGTGTTACTATTCTCTCTCAATGCAATTCGATATACAGAATTGCAGGGCGATTACCTTCTCCGTTTATGTCTTTCTATCATATGCAAGGAATTGAAGTAAACGAGCAAAATAACTGCTCCTCTGACTCCCGATTGGCTAACTGCCTGGTTATATGAACATTTTTTCTGACTTCTTTGTTATGAATAGGCCTTAAATTCTATTGAGCACCGTTGAGATGCCATTTTAAATAGCGATTATTTGCAGAAAGGTGTGCAGGCAGGTCACGCAACACCATGGACCCTTAAGAGCCCACAATAGTCACAGGAAAAGTACGCAAAAAGACCCGGATGACCATGTAAAGTCTATGGGAGCGTTCTTTTCTAATATCTCGCTCAAATTTTAATATTTTGACATGATTTTTTTTGCATAAAATAGTTCAGGACGATCCACAACCGGGCTAGTTTTTACTTTTTCGATTTTGGTTATATATTTTTTATATTATGATAGTTTCAGTTTCAGAACCGGTTTAAACCGGTTTTGAAAATTAAAGTAATTTTTAAAAAAAAATCTATAACCAAAATCGAAAAAGTAAAAACTAGCCCGGTTGTGGATCGTCCTGAACCATTTTATGCAAAAAAAATCATGTCAAAATATTAAAATTTGAACGAGATATTAGAAAAGAACGCTCCCATAGACTTTACATGGTCATCCGGGTCTTTTTGTGTACTTACTCTGTGACTATTGTGGGCTCTTAATAAATTTTGCACACTTCTACCAGCTGTTTGGCAAGTCATGCCTATGAAACACTTTTGCAATTTTGTTGGATTTATGTCCGATCGTATGCCAGTCGTTATCAAGGCCAAAAAAAAAAGGTCTGAAGCGTTACCAACTTGCTATTCTTATTTAATGGTATTTCGGTGTATATAATTATTATTTATTGAGAATTCTAACTGATTAAATATTATGAGTGAATTTGAAAATGACTTATTGAGAGCCATCAATATTTATTGAATTACCCCGCCATTTTGAAGTGATAAGGAGAATAAATTAACCCTTTTTGGACATGAGTCCAATGGCGACATTTTTTTTTTAACACGAGTATTTCGAATAGATTCATCTCCCTATCTCATCTAAGTAGATCTATGAATAAACAATGGATTCAAAATAGTGGTACTCAAAAATTAAAATTATACGCAATCTATACTAAACGCAAAAATGACATCCATCATTTAAAACCTAAGAAAAATATGGAAAATTATTATTAAATTTGTATATTGTGGCCATCAGAAAACTTTGCTCTGTATAAATCTAACCGACTGCAAGCAAAATTTAATGACAATCTATTCGCTCTTGCGGCATAACTATCGCGTAAGACATGAAGAACAGAGCATAGCAACGCCATCTGTTGGGCGACTTACATCAAAGCATAATCAGCGTCCATTTATGCTAACGTCTAATAGAATACGAAGTATGATGAAATTCTAGGAATTACTTCCTGCGGTCTAGCTTTCATAGATATCGTGAAAATGCAGTGTAGCAGAGCCACCTGTTGATTGATTTACGCGAAAACCTAATCTGTGACAATTTATGTCAAAATCCAAATCAGTGTAAAGTTTGGTTTAATTCTACAGATTAGTTCTTTAGATAAAGTGCCTTTATAATTTGTATCATGTACCAAGATACAGTATATTGCCATTGATTATGGGACACTTGCGATTTTAGACATTTTACTAAATATCTAGAAAAATACATGAGGAATCATCTCGAAACTCTTAGTGTATAAATATAATAGTATACATCATACATCTCCGTGAAGATTTTTTACCGAAACTCCATAGGGGACCGTCAACAAATTAAAACAGAATGAATATCTTTTGAATAACCCTGTCAAAACTAATGTAGCAAAAGCGCTCAAACTCCAGATTATGATTGAATGCCTTATTGTAATACACTGTGTTCATTTTTATGCAAATAGAATGCATACTCGCAGAGTAAATAAGGTTTTCATAAAAATGGTCCCAAATTTTTCCAAGTTTTTCCCTTATAATTTTCAGAGTTCTTAATATAAAATAATATTTTTTTCAGAAAATATGACAAACAACATTGCACACAGTACCCTGTAATCAAAATTAAAAAATAATAAAAATTGTATGAAAAATGAGTAGGTTTACTAAATAATTTTTTGCTGCGCATGCGTCAAAGATATCAAAATTTCATTTGCATATTATGTTAGCTAAATGTATAGAGCAACTTTTGTAAAAGTCTCAAAATTATGGCTTGAAAATTCTGAAAGTAATCGCCTATAGAAAAAGGACAAAATCCGTTGTTTCCAAAATGAAGCAAAAAAATGAGGGATTTTATCCAAAAGTAGTCGTAACATCCCGTATTGTGTATTCTATATTGACATTAATCAATGAATATATGGATACAACCCCTCTTGTTTTTGCTTCATTTTGAGAATAACGGATTTTCAACTTATTCAATTGACGATTATTTTCAGAATTTTCAAGTTATGATTTTGTGACTTTCACAAAAGTTGCTCTATACATTTAGCTAACATAATATGCAAATGAAATTTTGATATCGTTGACGCATGCGCAGTGAAAAATTATTTAGTAAACCAACTCATTTTGTATACAATTTTCATTATTTTTTAATTCTGATTACAGGGTACTGTGTGCAATGTTGTTTGTCATATTTCCTGAAAAAAATATTATTTTATATTAAGAACTCTGAAAATTATAAGGAAAAAACTTGGAAAAATTTGGGACCATTTTTATAAAAACCTTAAATACTCTGCGAGTAGGCATGCTATTTGCATAAAAATGAACACAGTTTATTACAATAAGGCATTAAATCATAATCTAGAGTTTGAGCCCTTTTGCTACATTAGTTTTGACAGGGTTATTCAAAAGATATTCATTCTTTTTTAATTTGTTGACGGTCCCCTATGGAGTTTCGGTAAAAAATCTTCACGGAGATGTATGACGTATACTAATATATTTATACACTAAGAGTTTCGAGATGATTCCTCATGTATTTTTCTAGATATTTAGTAAAATGTCTAAAATCGCAAGTGTCCCATAATCAATGGCAATATAGTGTATCCAGGGACAGACGTATTACGTTATAAAAAAAACAGTCAAAAATTGTTTAGTATCTTTTGTAACGTAGCAATCCATTGAAAAGCAGGAAGTCGGAAATTTTCATGTATCTAATACTTTCTTTTAAAGATAGAAGTAAATAAAAAGACACGGGTTTACTGGTTAATTTAATTTATCATTTACTCTTACCTGAGAAATGATTTTCTTGTACTAAATGTATAAAATGAAATTTTTCTGTAATTCTATGCAAATCTACAGTTGGAAACCAGAATTGTGAAATTTTGCGTACATGTGTATTATAACAAAGCCAAGGCTACTAAAGTAATCCGGAATCGAAATAATTTTTAGTTAACTTTTAATTAATAAAAAAAACCCACTAATTTAACCGAAATTTCCTATGAAATTTAAACACCAGTCGTTATAGCAGTTTCAAATAATTAAAAATCCACAATAAAATTCTTACCACAACAATTAGTTTTCTATTGTAAGATTTCCAGGTGAAAAATGAAAATGAAATAAACATTTTAACGACTTTTCCAAAAACCGAATATTCAAAAAACGTCATAACTTTTCTAATGTAAGATTTTCACGTAAAAAATGAAAATGGAATAAATAGTTTGAAGAATTTTAAAAAAAAGTTAATATTGTAAAATATTCGAAATATAATGGGCGTTAGAATGTGAATATATAACGTCAAATGAGCTTTAAAAAATTTATTGAAACATAAAAATCGATTATGGAAATTAGTTTATATTTAGCATATTTTAGGATTTTGAGCTTCTCTGAGTTTGTATACGCTTTAATAAAATATATTTCATACATATATGGGTGATTCTCAAAATAGGAGACAATTTATGTCTTTCGGCATACAAAAAAAATTCAGAGGTTTTCTGTCATGTTTTTATATTTAGATATGTTTGTCTTAATATTATTCATTATTTGCACTCAAGAATTACTCGCTTTTTAGATAAAAACACCTTAAAATAACAGAATAAATGTTCAAAATGTCATTAGCATGGATGTCCACAGCAGCTGTGTCTTGTATATACTAGCTTTTTAAAGAGTTAATATCATGTTTATAAAATACAACAAATGTTATTCTTTCTTTAAATTAATCAAGGAGCGGATTTATCCAATAAGTTTCTTTTTAAAAATAAAATTATAGTATATAAAAAAAGAATTGAAGTTTGTCCTCCATATTCTATTTTCAAAACAAGGTCATACTATAACAGCTGGTTAATAATCAAAATTTCATTTTCACATATGACAATAGTTTGAAAATATAAAGTTTCTCTATGGCAACAAGTAGCCATTTTATCCTAGTCTGAAAATAGAAGCATGTATTGTATTTTAAGAATAGAAGTTGAATGTTAGGGGCGTACATCAATTGTATGTCATTAGAATGGATAATAATTTTCATGTTTCTTTTATAATTAAAATTTTTATTTTACTTATTTGCATAGGACTTTTGTGTTTTAAAAAGCCCCAGAATGGACTATTGCATTGTGATTATATTATGGCTCATAATCTTATTTACTAAAATTTGTCATTAGCATGGACAAATATCAGTGTCATTAGCATGGTTTTTCTGTCCATGCTAAAGACTCCTGTGTGCATAAATGTAACCATTGCTTATATTGTATCTTTTACAAAGTATAATTTTACATATAAATTTAGGTATTACATTTATTATCCCTAAAATATGCATTAAATCTGTCAGAAAATCACTACGACAGCTTCTTACATTGTTAGTGTCAGAATGTTGCTCATGTAAACAAAGTTTGTTCTTTGGTAATGTTTTTATTCTCCTTATATGTATATATGTAAAAAAGGAAACCATTTGCTGAAAAGGAAGGCTAATAAATATAGAAAAAAATATTTAAACAGGAAGAAAATAAAAATTTCATAATATATTTATTCCATACAATTCGTTTTGTCATTAGCATGGCTCAAAAATACTAATTATTTTTTTTTAAGTTAATTTTTAAATATTTAGCTCTGCTGACTACATGTAAAGTATACCTAATACTATATTAACAACACCTATTTTTTTCAGAAATTTTGCTAACAGTAATTTTTTTAAGATTTCACTTTTGAAATTGTCCCCTATTTTGAGAATCACCCATATACGTAAGTGCCATCGTGTATATCAGAATTTCCGCAAATGTTTTGATACCTAAAGCCAGGGTGCGAAAATGTAGGCGCCAGCAGGCAGTCTTTAACCACTAAATTTATTTCGTTATTTTTTGTTTAATATTCCATGTAAAATTACTGTAAGAGTAAAATTCAATTTTAAAACATTTTATGATGAAAACTTTTATATTTTATCGTTGAGAGACTACATGCTGGCTCCTAGATTTTTTGCACACCTGCCTCGAACTCATTCTTATAGACCAGGAGGCGGACCATAGATAATCACCTCATCGAGTTCACGGATGAAAATCTAGGATTAAGTAAATCTTGATTAGCATATTAAGACGCAATCGGTCTGCTAAACCATATCTTGGTGGAAAAAACCTTAAAGTCCGATTTTAATAATTGACTCGTAGGCTTACTTTTGTGCTTTTCTACTTCCACTCCTCCATGTTTCATACTTTGGGTGCAGGAAAACAATGATAAACCTTTGAATCAACCACTAAAATACGTTTACAGATGTTTTTCACTAAAATATGACATGGTAGATAGATTGCAATTTAATATGCGAATCGAGATTTAACTATTCTAGATTTCTATCTGTATACTGAATGAAATAGTTACCTGTGGTACCGCTTCCCGGTTTATTATTGAAGAACTGATATAGAGAAGGCTTAATTATTTTTTATATTGTTTGTTTTATACTATATGTTAAATTTTGAAATTGATTTTACAAAACAAACACTATTAAAATTCCAGGCTACGTCGGGTAATTAGCTAGTAATTTCGAAAAGTGTTTTATTCATAAGTAGGCCTCCTTTACATTTATCATTAAATAATTTTTTTTTCGAATACTGAATGAATCAGCTGTCATTTCAGTTCCATATTTAATAATAAATATTTCTTTACATTCCAGTTCAAATGGAATGATATATTTCTGAATATTACCAAACATTATTCAACATGAAAATAAAGTACATTATGTTTGAATATACAGTCTATTTATTTTGATAAAGTGCTTAGGAAAGTGAAATTTCAGCTTTGAGACATATACACTTTCCTAATAATCTTTTGAGTGCTTTTCCGGGAAATACTATTTCTCACATTTCGGAAGTAAATGTCACCGTGGGAAACTATTATTCCTATTATTTGTTTCCATAGGTGAATTTTTCTTAGACAAGTGTCACGGCGGAGGGGTTGTTACTCATTAAATTTGTTTCTTGGGTGTTTTTTCATTTACGGCTAAAATCACAAATGAAGTATCATTACCCATAGGAAAAGTTTTGCAGCTGTGAAAAAATAACAAGTTTCGCTGGTATAAATACTTAAAAGGGGTTGAAAAAAATAGATATTTATTTACTATTTACGTTAGATCTTTCAGATGCATTCGCGTCCATTTTCAAAGGATGAAAATAAGACTACTTTTCGTCTTTTGAAAATGGATACGAGTGCATCCGAAAGATCTAAGCTAAATAATAAATAAATAATATCTATTTTTTTAACGCCTTTTAAGTATTTATATGTATATTTTAAGATTTACATTAATAAAAAGGTGTAAATTTTATCAAAACACTGGTATTAGTACAGTTTTTTGAATCATTTTCGCTGCTATGTCGGAAGTCTATTAATATCTATTATTATTTATATAACATTAATAATGTTCTATCTATTAATGATTTGGAATACTAGTTCTTGATGCGGAATTGTTGTTTCGATTGCGTTTCAATATGCGAACCGAAATTCAAATAACCCTAAATTTTCCTCCGTGAACTCGATGAGGTGATTGTCTGTGGTTCCGCCTCCCGGTCTAGAATGAATCAGTTGTCATTTTTATACCAGGTTTAATAAAACATTCTTTACATTTCAGATCATTTGGAATAACACATTTTTGTGTATTATAAAACATCATTCAGCAGGAAAATAAAGTACATTACGTTTGAACATATAGTCTATTTATTTTGTTAAAGTGAAATTTCAGCTCTGACGCGTATGCATTTTCCTAATAATCTATTGAGTACCTCTCCTGACAATACCTTCTTTCACATTTCGGAAGTAAATGTCACCGGTGGGAAGACTATTATTCATTAAATTTGTTTCCTTAGGGGAATTTTACTTAGATATATGTCACGGAGGAGAGGCTATCACTCATTAAGTTTGTTTCTCGGGTAATTTTTCATTTACGGCTAAAATCACAAATGAAGTATTATTGTCCATAGGAAAAGTTCTGCAGCTGTCAAAGGATAACAAATTTCGCTGCTATATAGGAAATCTATTAATATGTATTATTATTTATATAATACTAATGATTAATTTCCTGGGTAATTACTGGTGGTAATTAGTACTTCAATTATGACTCTTTTGTATAAAAACAATGGTAATTTTAACCTTGATTATGGAGAAATTCTATATACACAATACAGAAAACTATGTACCGGGACTTGTAAGGGAGAAAAGGGAGTTTGCATCAGAGTGGACTTATTCTACTTATATTCTACTTATTTCCCGGAACTCTCGTCGTCTCTCGGGACTCAGAGCGAGGTATTCCTCTTCAGCTAACGTAAGAAGAAGCTCTCTCTCTTGTTAGATATTGATTCCTAGCTCGGAGTATGAACTTACCTTATCATCAACTTCATTGTGTTGAGTTTTTGCTAACGTTTGCTTAGATTTCCCGAGAAGATGCTGTTTCTATTTCTATTGTGGTTAGAATGTTTCAGGAAAGTGCATGCCTTAATTCCGTTATAACATTAATATAAAAGTGAATATTAATGATTTTAAGTACCAATTCTCGACGCAGAATTGCTGTTTCAATAAAAGTACTCAAACAAGTTAAAGTAATTGAATCATTAAATTTTAGAAATGTGTAAAATTTAATGTAGATAAGTCATTACAATGATTCCTATAATTAATAGTACCATGTTGTAACATCTCAATGATTAAGGGGACAAGGGACCTTTGAAATCATTTTTTTCTATATTCTTAAAATTGCACTTTAAATATTTTTAAAGGATACATTATTGCATTATATCATATATTTATCACAAAAAATGTAAAAAAAAAAATTTTTTTCAAAAAAATAGGGAAATTTTTGTTTTTTTTATAGATTTAACGAAAAATTTTCAAAATGCTTCATGCGCATTATTTTTTCTCTGAATGCTTTGAAATTTTTTATAGTTATTTATCACAGCATGTCATAAATCTGTGCATGGGTTTTTGAAAATAAAAATAATTATAAAAGTTATACGTAGTTAATTGTAAAAATAGGTTCAAAAATGCTCAAAATTTCAGAAAATTTGGGAAAATGTTTCTTTTCTTACCTTTACATTCAGATATATAAAATTCAATGCACAGTTTTATTTATATATGTAAATCAAACTTGTATAAATATTATTGGAGATTTTTATTGATATGGAATGCTCATGGGACAATTTGAAAAATTCCCGTTAAATCAAAAATATTACAATGAATAATTTTTGAAGTACAAATTTAAAAATATAAAAAAAGGATTTCAAAGGTCCCTTGTCCCCTTAAATCATTTTTAGGCATTTAACCACTAGGCAATATTACAATTCAACATCAAAGTAAAGAATAACTCATTAAATAACAAACTATATCAAACTGAGATGTTTGCAAAAATTGGAACAAAATAGGAAATGTGGTATTTAGCTCGTTCTCAAGGGCAATGCTAAATAGACATATTAATTGCGATTCATTTCTGATTAGAAATCAGGGTAAACCTAAAAATGATTTCTTAATTGACCAATTAATCTCCATATCGAAACATATTTTAATGAAAAATACTTGACAAAAAATTAAATAATAATTCAACAATCATAAAGATAAACTTACACGATAGATCGCTACCATGTGAGAGAGAAAAAATAAATTCAAATTTGCGATCTCACCATGTCAACAGTTATAGTTGACAGTAAACAGAGAAAGTTATATCAGAAAAGTAAGGTATATAATAAATAATATACGATTAAAATAACTATTATTAAAAATATTAAATTACAAAACAATGGTAAACAACAATGTTATGAACTTAATGGAAATATTTAAATTATTTTATATTAATAACTAAGTTAATATCGATTGAAATTTACTTTAAAAATAATTAATATCGATGAAATTTTACTTGAAGAAAAAATAAATACGAATATAATATAAGGTGCGCCATCTATTATCACATTCGTTAGCAATTAGATTTTTTCTCAAAAAGTAAGAAATAAAATAAATTAAAATATATTGACATTTAGATGTTAGTCTAAAAAAGGAAGAATTAAAAATGTATTTTAAAATCAAGATAAAAAATAAAATAATTCAAAAGTAAAAATACCTTATTAATAAGGATATTTTAACAAAATCCAAACAGTTAATGGATCTATTTTATTATTATTCTTTGGTAGTAGAAAAGAGGAGTGGCGCCAACTTTAGTTTCTAAATAAGATTAATTAATGCAGTATCTTACAGATTAAATTATTTATTTGTTTGAAGCATCAGTCTGGTAATTAATGATTTATTATATCATTTAAAATATACTTGCAGAGGATAGCTTATTTTGATAACTAACTTGTTAAATTTAAAAATATAAAAAATGTAATATAAAATAATAATATATTATTAACCATTAACCAGCCTAAAACTACATTGCAAATTAAAGCCAAATGAATAAACAAGGAATGTTATATCAACACACACACATATATAGATATATACTGGGTGTCCCAGAAGTAATGGGACAAACTTAAAGGGGAGGAGGGGACATCACAAGGATTCAGAATTGCATAGCAACCCATAATCAGAAACACTTTCCTGATGCTGTAGTGACGACACAAAACACGTGAAAGAAAGGGCACGAAAAATGAAATAAAACATGTTTCATATTATTAGGCTGCAAAAATACCGGAATAGCGCTCGAAAATTCTGAGGAACTTGTAGCACTCGACGTTGCAGTTATTGGGGAAGTTCGGGACATTCCTGGTGTTATCTAGAGAACATTATATCTTCCATGCATCGGAAATGAGCCTCCATGCATCAAGGTACGGGGTCGTAATTTCGAACACCTACTTCAATAACGATCGTTGTTTCTTTAACGTTCTTTTTTCTTAGTTATCTGCTGTACTAAGGATAGTAAAGATGTTTTCTCTTCTTATTCGTGTCCTGTCCTTCTTGCGTGTTGTGTCGTCGCGCGCCAAGGAAGCGTTTCTGACCATTGGTTGGTGCAAATCTGAATCCTTGTGGTGTCCCTTAACTTTCCTTAAAATTTGTCCCATTATTTCTGGGACACCCTGTATGTATATACCTGAAAATTATACTCATTGAGTCAGGTACTTAGGTAATACGATTCACAAAAATGTTTTATTCATATGTAGGCATCCTTTACATTTATCATTAAATACATTTATTTGCGAATCCTGAATGAATCAGATGCCAGTTTAATTCCAGATTTAATAAACATCTCTTTACATTCCAGTACAAATGGAATGATGTATTTCTGAATATTAACAAACATTATTCAGCAGGAAAATAAAGTACATTATGTTTGAACTTGTAGTCTATTTATTTTGATAAAGTGCTTGGGAAAATGAATTTTCAGCTCTGGCATGTATAAACTTTCCTAATACTCTATTGAGTACTTTTTCTGGCAATATTTTCTCTCACATTTCGGAAGTAGATGTCATCGTGGGAAGACTATTATTCATTAAATTTGTTTCCTTAGGTGAATTTTTCTTAGATGAGTCACGGCCGGCGGAGAGGCTATTACTCATTAAATTTGTTTCTTCGGCAATTTTTCATTAACGGCTAAAATCACAAATGAAGTATTATTGTCCATAGGAAAAGTTCTGTAGCTATAAAAAATAATATAACATAAAAAAAAACAAGTTTCATAACAAGCATTCTAAAATTTTTTATCAGTAAATAGATTTATTTTTGCATCCTGAATGAATCAGCTGTCGTTTTATCTCCAGATTTAATAAACAGTTCTTTGCATTTCAGTTCAAATGGAATGATATATTTCAGAATAATACCAAACATTAGTCAGCATGAAAATAAAGCATATTATGTTTTAACATATATTCTATTTATTATGATAAAGTGCTTTAGGAAAGTAAAATTTCAACTTTGACTCATATACATTTTCTTTATAATCTATTGAGTGCTATTCCTGGCAATACTTTCTCTCACATTTCGGAAGTAAATGTCACCGTGGGAAGACTATTATTCATTAAATTTGTTTCCTTAGGTGAATTTTTTCTTAGATAAGTGTCATGGCGGAGAGGCTATTACTCATTAAATTTGTTTCTCGGGTGATTTTTCATCTTTGGTTAAAATCAGAAATGAAGTATTATTTTCCATAGGAAAAGTTCTGTAGCTGTCAAAGAATAGCAAGTTTCGCTGGTATGTAGGAAGTCTATTAATATCTATTGTTATTTATAAAATGTTGCTATAATACTATTTATTGATAATTTGGAATACTAGTTCATGATGCAGAATTGTTGTTTCGATTGCGTTTTAATATGCGAATCGAAATTTAAATAATCCCAAATTTTCATTCGTGAACTAAATGAGGTGATTGTCAGTGCTGCTGCCTCCCGGTCTAGAATGAATCATTTGTTATTTTTATTCCAGATTTAATAAACATTTCTTTATATTCCAGTTGAAATGGAATGATATCTTTCTGATTATTACCAAACATTATTCAGCATGAAAATAAAGTAACTTATATTCTATGAACTTACAGTCTATTTCTTTTGATAAAGTGCTTGGGAAAGTGAAATTTCAGCTTTGACACACATACACTTTCCTAATAATCTATTGAGTGCTTCTTCTGGCAATACTTTCTCTTACATTTCGGAAGTAAATGTCACCGTGGGAAGACTATTATTCATTAAATTTGTTTCCTGAGGTGAATTCTTCTTAGTTAAGTGTCACGGCAAAGAGACTATTACTCATTAAATTTGTTTCTTGGGTGATTTTTCAATTACAGCTAAAATCACAAATGAAGTATTATTACCCACAGGAAAACTTCTGTAGCTGTCAAAAATAACAAGTTTCACTGGTATGTAGGAAGTCTATTAATATTTATTATTATTTATATAATATTTATACAATAGTACCCAGTAATGATTTGAAATACTTAAAATAATACCTAATTGATTTATTAAATATTAAAAATATGTAAAATTTATTGTAGATTAATCATTATAATGATTCCTATAATTAAGAGTACCATGTTATAACATCTCAATGGTTAAATCATTCTTATATCACATCGCAATTAATTAATAAGAGAATAATATAATGATGATTAATTGTTAATTAATATCATAATGTTTACACATTTAAATTGTAATAAGACCGAAAAATAAATAAAAATAAAATATGAAATTAATTTCATTTAATACCTATATATATATATATATATATATATATATATATATATATATGTATGTATCGGAAACTGTACTCATACATCAGGTACTTAGTAATTCACAAAACTCCTTTGTTTATATGCAAGGCATCCTTTACATCAATCATAAAATACATTTATTTTCACATCCTGAATGAATCAGTTGTCATTTTATTTCAAGATTGATAGACATATTTCATCATTCAGAACTAATTTCCTACGTTGCGCAATAATTGACAGTTGAAATTGCATCGTAAATCACCTTAAGTGGTCGTTATCAGGACCTTGAAAATGATTACAGCGGAAAACATTATTATATATTTTCGAACTGTCAAAAACTCTAAAGTAACATTTTTTTTATATTTTATTTGTTTTTATCATGTGATGCGTGTGCGTTTTTGATTTTATGTAGTCATGTAGCTCTTTAAAGGAGCAGTCAAGTTTTGTTATCTCTCGCGTATAAAAATAAATATAGGTGTGTGATGTTTCATTTGAAGTATGTCAACGTGTTTAATGCTAACAAGTTAATAATGAAAATTTACACTTCTTTAAAGAATAATTAATTTATCCCAAGTCTACAAATATAATTTTCGTGCTCGGTGGTGAAAATTAAAATGATTACAACAAGAATATATCCAAATGGACGACCAACTAGAAGAATACATGAATCGGGTGAGTACAAATTTACTTGCCTTTTATATTGAAGTTTGATAATAATAATTGATTGAACCAGTTAATCAGAGGTAAAAAAGCTTACTTACGCCTTGCAGGAATAAATAAATATTCTAATAATTATTTTGTGACAGATAAAGATAAATTTAAAAAGATTACGTCCATCTGAAAAATATTGATATACTTAAAAACATTAATTTATAAATATAAAAGTTGAAAAATCAATAAAAAGTAAATAATTAAATTAAGTAAGAATGGCCTTATTGAAAGACGATTTTTCTATTGAAAAACTGACCGCAACAAATTATTCCACATGGAAATTCAAGCTCGAAATGCTGTTAACGAAAAAAGAGCTGTTTAATGTAATAACTGATGAACCGCCATATCCTTTGACCGATATATGGTCTAAAAATGATCGAAAAGCCCGTGCACTCATCAACCTAACTATTGATGACTCCCAAATTACTCACGTTAAAAACTTGCAAACTGCGAGAGAAACTTGGGAAGCTCTAAAAGAAATTCACGAGCGGTCAAACTTAACCAGCAAATTATTTTTACTAAGAAAACTGTATAGTATTAAATTGGCCGAAGGCGGCAACATGATTAACCGCATCACTAAAATAATGGAACTCGTTGATAAGTTGGGAGCAATTGGCGAGGTTATTAATAACCACCACATATCTGCTCTCCTCTTATGTTCTCTACCTCAGTCTTACGACAATCTCATAACTGCGCTCGAATCTAAAGAAGAAGGACAATTGACTCCGCCATATATTAAAAGTAAATTAATAGATGAATTTAATCGAAGAAATGAAAATTCTGAAAATATTGAAAACACGGCGAGAGCTTTTAAAGCTCAGAAAAAGTTCCCAACTAAAAAAAAAACAAATACTGTTCCAATTGTCGAATGAAAAGCCACAATACTCAAGATTTTTGGCACAATAAAAACAAAACACACACCGCACAACAAAATCAACACAACAAATATTATAAAAAACACTATTCTACATTACTTGTTTTTCAAAAGGGTGAAAACAATTTTAAGAATGAACAAACATCGGAATCGAATCACAGGTTTAATCGCTATGAAGGAAAAAGTAATACATGAAGAGAAAGCGAAAACAAAGATTATGCCTTTATAACACAGGGAATAGAAAATAAAACATTTATTGTGGATAGCGGTAGCTCAAGCCACATTGCAACCTCCGAATCAATGTTTACAGAGATTAAATCGCGGGAAAAAACAAACGTGACTATCGCAAATGGAAAAAAACTTATCGCTTACGGATGAGGCGATGTAAATTTAAATACGCTGACATCGGATAGTAAAATCCATAAAATAACACTTAAAGATGTACTTCTAGTACCTGAAATCGAAACAAATTTATTATCGGTCAGCAAAGCAACTCAAAACGGATGTGAGATTGCATTTAAAAATGACAAGTGTATTTTCAAACTTAACGGATAAATCTGCTTAGAAGCACGAAAAGTAAATAACCTCTATGAAGTCCAATTAACAAACGAAAACCACGCGAACATTACACAAACGTGCAACAATAAAAATTGTTTAGAACTATGGCACAGAAGGTTAGGACACAGAAATTTAACATCGATTAAAGAAATTACACAAAGAAAATTAGTGAGAGGTATCCAAATAAACAATTGTAAACTTAATATAGATTGCGAACCGTGTATTAAGGCGAAATTAACTGATGAACCCTATCCGAAAGTTGCTCAGTATAGAGCAAGTAAAAGGCTTCAACTCATTCACTCGGACGTGTGTGGATCTTTTCAGACACCCACGATCGGCGGGAAATCATATTTTTTGACTTTCATTGATGATTACTCATGATTTACGATAATCTATCTATCGCGCTAATAAGCAACAAATTTGGTGAAAAACCGAAAGAAATAAGAACGGATAACGGAGGAGAATTTACATCAGATGAAATTGAGAATTATCTAAAGTCCAATGGGATAAAACATCAACATACAGACCCATATTGTGCTAGCCAAAATGGGATGGCAGAACGAAAAAATAGATCGTTAGTTGAGATGGCTAGGACAATGTTAAATGAATCAAATTTACCTTTAAAGTTCTGGGGGGGGGGGGAAGCAATCTGTACGGCAAACCACCTACAAAATAGACTACCTACAAAGGCAAATGCAAAAACGCCATATGAATTATGGACAGAAAGACAGCCAAACTTAAGTTATGTTAAAGTATTTGTCTGCAAAGCCATCGCTTATACTGATAAAGCCAGAAGACAAAAATTAGATAATAAAGCTGTAGAAGGTATCTTTGAGGGATATGACAATGAATCTAAGGGATACCGTATATATGTAGGAGGAAATGAAATAAAAATCGTGAGACCGGTAAAATTTATTGAAAATAAATTTAAATATGTAAACGACAAGCCTGTAATCGAACCAAAACAAGATGAGGGTGAAAAACGCAATTGTAAAAATCTTGTAGAAATAGAAATTTTGAACAGCAAAACATCACCATCCGCGTCCCAACAACAAATTGCGGAACCAAGGCGTTCAGATAGAATAAATAAAGGCGTACCTCCTGATAGGCTAATATACATTGTTAAAGATGAAAAAATTAATGGACCAAAGGATTATAAGGAAATTAAATTTATGAAAAACTCACCAGTAAAACAAGATTGGATAGAAGCCATGAAGAGCGAAATGAATTCATTAAAGAAATATAAAACGTGGTCAATTGTAGATCCTCCACCGAGTAAGAGAATAATAGGTTGTAAATCGACTTATAAATTAAAGCGTGGCAATACCGAAAAAATCCGAAAATATAAGGCACGTTTAGTAGCTAAAGGGTACACGCAAAAGTTCGGAGAGGATTATGACGAAACTTACGCACCGTTCGTGTCATATACTACGATAAGAGCATTATTAATAGCGGCGTTGCACCAAAACTTGAATGTTAAACTTATAGATATAAACACCGCGTTCCTACATGGGGAACTTGAGGAGGAGATATACATGTCGCAGCCAGAAGGATTCGTTGAACGAAATCAGGAAAACAAAGTCTGTAAATTAAATAAAGCAATCTATGGACTTAATAGCAAGCCGCGAGAGCGTGGCATAATAAAATAACAGGGACACTAAAAAACATGAATTTCATTCAAAGTAACATCGACACATGTCTTTTTACACAGAAAAGGAATAATGACACAACCTATATAATAACATACGTCGATGACTTTTTAATTGTAGGAAAAGACGAAGCCATAGAGGAAATAATCGCGAACTTAAATAAAGAATATGAACTAAAGAATTTAGGGGATATAAGTAATTGTTTATCCATGAACATTCACAAGGAAAATAAAAGCTACTTGAGTAAACAAACTTCAAAAATTGAAGAGTTATTTAATAAATTCAACTTACAAGAAGCAAAACCATGTAGTACACCCATGGAAATAAATTACACACACTTTAAAGATGATGACAATCTTTTACCAAACAACACACAATACAGACAAGCCATTGGGGCACTCTTATATCTTGCCTTAGTGAGCTGACCAAATATCTGTGCATCTGTTAATATCTTGAGCCGAAGAAACGAAAGGCCAAGAATGAAAGATTGGAACAGCGTAAAGCGGGTAATGAGATACCTGAAGACAACAAATAACTATAATCTAATTATTAATGGAAAATTAAAATCCATGCTTGAAGTTCACGCGGACGCTGACTGGGGTGAAGACACAGATTCGAGAAAATCTACAAGCGGAAATATATTTTTGTTAGGAGGAAACCCCATACTTTGGTCGACAAAGAAACAGCCCTGCATAGCTTTATCATCAGCCGAAGCTGAGTACATGTCAGCAGCAAATGCAGCGAATCAAGTTAAATGGCTGATGAACATACTCAACGAACTTAATCACTCACAAACATATCCGATAACACTATTTGAAGACAATCAATCAGCCATCAAAATGATAGAATTAGAAAAACATTCAAGCAAAACAAGACACATCGATTTAAGATTTCATCTCATAAAACAACTGAAACAAGAAGGAATAATAAACCTTGTATACTGCCCAACCAAAGTCATGCTAGCTGACTTATTTACTATACCGCTGCCCAAGACTATTTTTGAAGTTTACAGGAAGAACTTACATTTAAGTGACAATGCAACTACAGAAATTAAGGAGGAGTTTATAGACATATTTCATCATTCAGAACTAATTTCCTACGTTGCGCAATAATTGACATTTGAAATTGCATCATAAATCACTTTAAGTGGTCGTTATCGGAACCTTGAAAATGATTACAGCGGAAAACATTATTATATATTGTTCGAACTGTCAAAAACTCTAAAGTTACATTTTTTATACTTTATTTGTTTTTATCATGTGATGTGTGTGCGTTTTTGATTTTATGTAGCCATGTAGCTCTTTAAAGGAGCAGTCAAGTTTTGTTATCTCTCGCGTATAAAAATAAATATAGGTGTGTGTTTGTTCATTTGAAGTATGTCAACGTGTTTAATGCTAACAAGTTAATAATGAAAATTTACACTTCTTTAAAGTATAGTTAATTTATCCCAAGTCTACAAACATAATATACGTGCTCGGTGCTGAAAATTAAAAGGATTACAACAAGAATATATTCAGATGGACGACCAACTAGAAGAATACATGAATCGGGTGAGTACAAATTTACTTGCCTTTTATATTGAAGTTTGATAATAATAATTGATTGAACCAGTTAATCAGAGGTAAAAAAGCTTACTTACGCCTTGCAGGAATAAATAAATATTCTAATAAAGATTTAATAAACTTTTATTTACATTCCAGTTCAAAGGGATTGGTATATTTCTCAAAAAATCCCTGTCGGCTGGGCCTATAGGCGGAGGTAGATTTCGAAGAGTGCTCATTTCAACAACAACAATATATATATATATATATATATATATATATATATATATATATATATATATATATATATATATATATATATATATATATATATATATATGATTAGAGATAAACCCAGTTCATTTGGCCGTTTATGAAAAAAAATTTAATTTCATTTTTCTGCAAAAACTGGTTTTTCAGAATCATCTTAAGAAAAATTCAGCTCAAATTCCCATTTTGACAACATATTTTGAAATAAATTCTGAATTTATTAAAAAATCGACCAAAACAGTACATTATACAGTTCCTAAATAACAAAAAACTGTCAGTTAAATGCATTTGAGAAAAAAATTGAATTTAAAAATGAGTCATAAAATAACCGATTTGTTGTTTGAATACACCCTTAATTCTTTAATAATGATTGCTTCGGAAAATTTTGTGCGAAATACTCACTTTGACAGCATTTTTAAAAATATATTCTATCTTTATCAAAAAACTGGCCAATGCGTCACAGTATATAGTTCCTAAATAAGAGGATCTGTAAATTGGATGCGTTTGAGAGTGAAAATGGATTTTAAAACGAGTCATAAAAAACGCAATTTGCTATGTGAAAACTTCCTTAAATTTTCAAATCACGAAGACTTCGGAAAATTCTGTTCAAAATACCCTTTTCGGTAGCCTTTTTTGAAATATATTCCGTCTTTTTCAAAAAACTGACCAATGCATCACATTATATAGTTCCTAAATAAGAGGATCTGTAAATTGGATGCGTTTGAGAACAAAAATGGATTTAAAAACGAGTCAGAAAAAAACGCAATTTGTTATTTGAATACTTCCTTAAATTTTCAGTCCCGATGACTTTGGGAAATTCTGTTCAAAATACCTTTTTTGGTAGCCTTTTTAGAAATATATTCTGTCTTTATCAGAAAATTGACCAATGCGTCACTTTATCTATACTAATAAAAGAACAAAACGCTCTGTCTGTGTGTGTATCTGTGTGTGTGTCTGTGTGTGTGTCTGCGATGGCTAGCAAAATCTACAGCACGTACGAAGCTCAAAATTTTTTTGAGAGTAGCTCAATATCTCTCCTGATGCACCTGAAGCTCAGAATTTCAAAATTCTATTTATTAACTGAGTAATTAATTAAATTCCAAAGCTCACTCTCATAAAAAATCGCCTTTTTTCGCTTTTTTTCCCTTTCATTTTCTTATGGTTGATTGGTTGCATAAAATTTTCGCAGAAATAATTAAAAAAAGCTGGGGCCGACCTTTAAAATTCGTAGACTGGCAAACTGTCAGTTTAAATGAGGATTTTTTTTAATCACAGCTGCTGTACACCATGGAGAAAAAGATAGGTGGAGGCGAAGTAAACCGAAAAAAAGGTTTGCAATATTAAACCATTTATCGCTGAAATTTTAATGTCTCAAACAAAAGCACGAGGAAGGAATTTTGTATTAATAAAACGAATTGAAAGAAATGAATTACAGCTGAAGCATATTTTACGAAGAAATAGTAATTTTTTAAAATGGTTTTTTTCTATTATATTATTTATTCTAATAAAATGTTTGCTTTTAAAATAATTGAAATTGATAAATTCGAAATAATTAAATGTCAAAATAAAATTAAATAAAATATTGAAAACATTTGATTTGAACTAAAAATTGTATTACTAAAAGTTTTCTTTTTTTTTTCAGAACTTTTTAATACTTTATAACGTAGATGAAAAATGTTTATGATTTAGCAACATATTAGTAATTCTATGTCAATATATAAAATATATTTATGAAAACATTCTTTTAAAATCATGCGCGAAAACTTAAATAACAAATATTATTCTAAAATCTAGATTTCAGAGTGCAGACGATTTTAAGACATTAACGAAAGAGTGTTAACTTTTCAAGCAAAATCTTAAATGATGCTTCTATATTGATATTTCAAAGTGATATGATAAAAATAATCACATAATTCTTGCCTATGATTGATATATTTGTATCCTTTATGCATTCCGATCGTGTATTACAGTCAATAATGGCTCAAAACATTATTTTACGGGTAAATAACAACACTTTAACACGAAATTAACGCAATCGTTGGATACATGTTCCCTCCCGTGTTTCTCATTGCTCATTTTAAGTATTTTTAGAGCTTAATATTAGTTGTTGCTTTTAAAACCGATTTTTCACAAAGTCAGCTAGGTCATATTTCAGGCAATTCATTTCTGCATGCTTCCGGTTAATGATAAAATCATACAAATTTCAAGTTCGTTTAATATTATTAATACGGACCCGTGCAACGCCGGGCGGGTCAGCTAGTACAGTTTCTAAATAAGAGGATCTACCATTCGGATGCGTTTAAAATCAAAAATGAATTTTAAAATGAGTCGGAATATAAGCAGTTTGGATTTGAGGTTTTTTTCTCCAACTCCTTCTTTTGTTTAATTTCTTTTTGCTATACGAATTGGTCCTATGAAAAACTTGTCAATATAAAAGTTGTAGATATATTTGAGAAGTTGTAAAATAAATTTAATCAGATTTGATATCCTAAAAATTGACTTAGTTATGAATTTTTCTCTTTTTTTCATTGGCGGTGAAAACGAAAAGACTGGGTTTCTTTTCGTTTTTAATTTTTTTCATCAGTAAAAGTTGGTCCTATCAAAAATTTGTAAATACAAAAGTTTTAGATAATTTTAAGAACATTTACAAAAAATTTAGTTGGACTTGATATCTTGAAAATTGAAGAAGTTATGAATTTTTTCTCTCAAAACCCCTGTTTTTTTCGCCCCTAGAGCCCACTTCTAAATTTATCAAAAATCTGTCATGCATAAACTTTTGGCCCATTTTTAAGAAGTAATATAAACTTTAAACCGATTCCATATCTACTTTAATTAAGATGTTATGGCGTTTTTTCGGTTTTCACAAAAAGGCCCCCTATTCCGACCCCCTTGGTCCGATTTTGCCCATTAACGAACTTAGCCGAGATTTTATCCCCTTTGATTTTATGTGCTAGTTTGGTGGGGATTGGTGAAAAATTATAGAAGTTATCGTGTCCATAAAAAAGTGAGATATATATATATATATATATAGATATATAAACTGGTGCGATTGCAATAGGTAGTATTTCATACGAAATCTACCTAATATTACTAAACATTATTCAGTCTGAAAATAAAGTATATTATGTTCGAACATAGTCTATTTATTTTGATAAAGTACTTCAAAAAGTGTAATTTCAGCTTTAACACTATACATTTTCCTAATAATCTATTGGGTGCTTTTTCTGGCAATACATTCTCTCACATTTCGGAAGTAAATGTCATTAAGGGAAGACTGTTATTTATAAGCTGTTATCAGATTCACGGACTTTAGGCGAGACAAACTTTTCAGCCGATGTTAACCCCAACATTTTCCGGTCAAAGAGAGAAAAATGTTACAATTGTCTTTGAAAAAGTTGGAGGAAAAGCCTGAAAACCAGTTTCTACTAGTACCAGGCGTTAATATTTATGGCCTACTCGTATCAATCGCTTATCTCTGATTCTGTTAGAAATAGTGTATCGTGCATGTGTGTTTTGTGCCCGAATTGGGTCTGCAACTGCTTGTTTGTGAGGCGTGCAACTTTGTAGTTTGTGAAATGTGTGACTTTTTTACTGTGAGATATGTTTATAATAAATCATAACTATTATTAACCAAGAAAACCAAAAACTTCGTGATGAAACTGTGTGTGAACTTCCTTCAAGCCATGAAAAATAGTTTATTCCATTAGTGCTAGATGGCAGCACTACCTAGGGGCTGCTGTCTCCGAATGTTTTCGTCACAGGAAAAAAACTAACAAACTGCTTGCATATGCATATTTTTCTTTGTGTATTTCTTCTGATTCTACAAAATGTAGAACGTATCCTCTTTCTCTGTGTTTTCGTATAATATTTCCAAGCCTGTGGCTGGAAAATCCTAATTATTTCTAATAGTTATTTAGTGTGCATATTATCAATAAGTATACTAGAAAAAGCGCGTATTTATCCAAGAAATAATAATAAAAATAAAAGTTTGCCCTGCAACGAAGTCGTGTGTGTACTGATGATTCACGGATTTATTAATACAATAATCTATTCTTTAATCCACAGCGCAAGATCTCAGATACCTGGATAAATATCTACCCCCAGAGTGAGTGCAAAAACCTGGACACAGGTAGGAAAATCTTTTCATTATTTATTTAAAATTAACTGATGGAGTGATTGCATCGAGCAACGAACTCACTTGGTACTTCTTAAAGATTCGTTGAAATGTTTGATGTTGGATGAAAAGTCTTGATTAGGAGAGACTTTTTTGGTGCAGCGGAAAAATTTTGGGGAACATTTCTGTTTGTTATCACACTGGGTTTCGGGATGACATTTCGCGAAAAGTTGGAGGAAATCAAGTGTTGGCTCAAAAGTCTTACGAAATGTTGATGAATCTGATAGCTTAGATATGTGTCACGGCGGAGAGGCTATTACTCATTAAATTTGTTTCTTGGGTAATTTTTCATTTACGGCTAAAATCACAAATGAAGTATTATTGTCCAAAGAAAAAATTCTGTAGGTGTCAGAGAATAACAGGTTTCGCTGATACGTAGGAAGTATCTATTATTATTTATATAATACTAACAAAATAGTGTCTATTAATGATTTGAAACGTAGTTTTTGATGTAGAATTTTTGTTTCAGATAAAATTCAAACAAATTAAAGAGGTTTTGGTTTTTTAAATAATCCCAATGAAATTTTCACTAATACTAAACTTTAGTAAAATAAATTAATTACCACACGAACATATACGTATATATAAATATATATGTATAAAAGGATAAAGACTAACCGTTTTTTAAAATTTTAATTTAAAATTTAAATTCAAAATTTCAAAAATAAAAAGAACTTAAATTTAATAATTCAAAAATTGAAATATCCAATTAATTAATTTTTTAACTCTAACTTTTATGTTTAAAGTTCTTTGCCGCTGATAACTATGATTTACAGCAGTGTATCTTATCACTTTCATCTGTCATTTTTGAACGATCTTTAAAATTAAAAGAGCTGAGCTTTTACATTTTGCAGCCGTTTGTAATTAGCTTGAACCCGGGTTGACCAATCCTAGTTTTGAATTTCTCTACAAACACAATCAAACAACAGTTCAACTTGCAATAAAATTAGAACAAAATAAAATAAGTCCCTCTAATTGGGATAATAATGCTCTCTATTAGAAATAATTTTAATTATCCCATTTAAATAGTCGACAGCAATGATTTTATGTGGTTCTTTATCATCACGGTGTTTGGTTACCGAAGTCTAATAGACAGGAAGGTGGCAGCACAGACAATCACCTTATCGTGTTCACGTATGATAATCTAGTAAGGGTTAAATCTCGATTCGCATATTAAAATGTAATCGGTCTGCCAACTCATATCTTAGAGGAAAGCACTTAACCCTTTGGTGGTTATAAGCGCGCATACGCGCCCAAAATATTGTTCTTGTAAATGGTTAAGAGCGTCTGTGAACGCCCAGAATCGTATGCTATTAAATGGTTATAAGCGCTCACAGACGGTCCAGTTTTTCTGTGTTGAAATGGTTAAGAGCGCGCGAACGCGGTTCTGCTTTCCCCCCCATTGTTCGGGCCTGGGAGTAAGGTAGGCGTGTAGCTACTCCTCCTTCTTACCACTGAACAATACCCATTCTTAGGCAGATTACCTGTCAAGTAGTTTATTGTAGTTAAAAGATTTTGTGGTTTGGAGATTTCGTTAAAAAATGCTTAGAGTATGATGTTTTCTGTGAATGATCAAAAATGGCATTATATTTCAAAACAAATATTAAGGTGAATCTGAAGATTATATGTACTTGAAATGTTATAGATTCGTTCTAAGCAAATTCATCAAATATTATATATTATTTTTACTTATTTTGTTTTATTTTATTCTTCTTTTCCAGAACATTATATTTCATTATAATAAGTATTATTATTTTAAAACATTTGCATGTTTCATTTCTTTACGCATTATTTAAAAGAATAAGTACTTATTTTCTTTTTTTTTTTTTTTCTGAAAAATGTTTCAGTGTTTTGCATTGAATTATATTACTAAATACTTATTTCTTTTTCCTTACATCACTTTTGCTGTATCACTTTTGTTAATATCAGGGACGTCATTACAGAACTTTCTTTCGGGATGGAGGGGGGGGGGGGGAGATTTTATAAGGATAGGTTCCTGGGTTTTATCCCCTTTCCCCTTTTGAACAGAAACGTTTATTGAATCATATTTACAAAAAAGTAAAAACTACAAGACACTGAAGAACCCTGAAAATGTTCATTTTAAACAGTATTCCATCTTAGCACGTAAAATTTAACATATTGAATATCAAAAAAATTATTTTATAGACAGTTTCCTTTTTTACAGGTATCTTCAGATTTGTTAAGCCGTTCACTTTGTAATAGAGCACTGCATTACAGTAAAACCTGTGAAAATGAAACTTGTCTACAACTCAATAAAATATAAATTCTTTTTCAATAAAAGTGAAAAAAAAAAAATCAAATCTATATTATAAAGGCCAAACGTATATGTGCGTAACGCATACGTAATTTTGAGAATGGCAACACTTTGAAATGAAATTTCCGTTTTGCAATTTTCGCTACAGCAAATTTTACGCGTCTAAACATCGCATATTTTTAATTTTTACACCGTCGTAAAGAGAAAAAAATTTAATTTTAAATGCAGTTTGTCTGAAAGCTGTATCTCAATTTATTTTTGAAATATTATTTTTTTTTTTATAATTTTTAGTAAGAATTTTGTAATTGTGGCAACGGAATCACCCCCTTTTCACTTAAAATTGAAAAATTAAAAAAAAAAAAAAAATAGAAAATAAAATGTGCAATATTTACTCATGTATTTTCGTCTGTGCAATTTTCGGTACTACAAATTTTACACGTCTAAATATCGTGCATTTAAAAATCTAAACCGCAGTAAAGAGAAAAAAAAATTGTACTTTTAAATGCGATTTATTTCAAAGCTGTATCTCAATTTATTTTTAGAGATATTAATTTTTTTTTTAATTTTTAGTGCCAATTTTGTACGCATTTTCTCTTAAAATTGAAAATAAAAAAATAGAAATTAAAATGCTTATATTATTTTTAAAATGTCGTCTATTATGAAATCCGATGAATTTCTGTTTTATTTCGTTTAATAATTTGGATAATTGAGTTTTATAGTTTTTTGTGAATTTTAGCCTAAAATAATATTTGCTTGAGAGTTAGACTGACCAATAAAAGATGCATTTTTTACTGCAACTAATTTTGTCGATTTAATATAAATCAATGAAACAGTTCTTTCTTAACGATTTTCTGTCGTCGAATTTTGACGGGTTCCACGTCGTTTCGATAACAACAAAATATGTACAGTGAAACTTCTGTCCCTTATTCAGAGTTTTGATTGTTGTTCTTAATTAATCGTTCAGAGGGATATAAAAATAATAATTAATTAAAGGTGAAGCTTAAATGTACCCGAAGTGTATAAATTACATTAATGAGACACAAAAGAAATAGAGAATTAATAAATTAATTTTTTCAATTGATTACCAAATCATTAAATTATTTGTAAAATTATTGTTTTTTATTTTATATGCAAATTCTGTACATGAAAAAAGTATTAAAACATTTAAAAGGTTTATAATTATTATTATTTAAGTAATCAATCAAAATTAATCGTTTTGCAAATTTCAATTTTTCTCTCAAACCTTTCAAATGTTCATTTAGTATTCTTATAAATTTTAGTTCTTCATTATCAGCTGCATTTACAATATATATATATATATATATATATATATATATATATTCAACTACTGTGCTTAGGTAGCAAAAAATATTTTGATACATTTACAAATTCATTTTTTAACAGAATGGAATGCCTGACAGTGGAAGCGGTTTGGAATTGAACTGTATTTTCACTTTTTTGGTAAACAAATTACCTATTGAATTGCAAGTGATTTTGATTGTGTGACGAATACGTTTTTCATTCTTTCTGAGTAGTTATTCAAATTTCAAGTGGAAATTCGATTAAAAAGGCCCACTTTGACAATATTTACTGTATGATCTATTGCGTTTGCCCCCTCCCCAAATAAATAAATAAAACAATTTGATTACATAGTTTCTGAACAACAGATAGTTTCAGACAGGTTTGTGAACATTTCCCTTTTTAATAAGGTGCTATTTCTAAGTCTTCTCCTATAAATTTTATTTTATAACGCTAACAGTTCTTTTTTTTTTTTTTTTTTTTTTTTTTTTTTTTTTTTTTTTTTTTAAATTTCTTTAGTTTTTTGAACTTAATTGTTGTGTGAGAGTGTAGTAGTGATGTGTAGAGTAGGCAATAGGTTTTCTTAAAATATTAATACACATAATAAACTTCAATTAATGGAATCTTTCGAAATATACCTTACGGCTGCTGTGCTCAATAGGCGCAAAATGTTTTGACACATTTACAAATTTATTTTTTAACGGAAAGATATAAAGTTGGAAGGCCTGACTAAGGAAGCGATTTAAACTCGAGCTGATTTTTCTATTTCCTTTTATAAATGAATTACTTATTGAGTCATACGCGATATTTATCACGTGACAAAGACGTTTTCACCCTTCCTTGAGTGGATATTCTCCTTTCGTGCGAAAAATTGATTCAAAACTCCCAGTTTGACAGGATTTATTGCGTTTGCAAAAATAAATCGATTAGATAGTTTTTTAACAAAATCTTCTACATTTCGGAACCAAAAAAAAAGAAAAAAAAATCAATAAAATTTATGTTATAAAGTTGCCTTTTTGGATTTGAGAAGTGATTCTGAAATTCACTGCTGAACAATGTGAAACTTCCTGTCAGAATTTCTGAATAATTTTTAACTGTAAATGCATAAAATGCACAGGCTGTTATTGAAAGGACTTGGAATGGAATAGCGTTTTCCATTTTCGATAAATAAATTACTTGTCGAAATATGAGATTCTAGTCACGTGACTGCTTTTTTCCCCCATTCCGTGCTATCGCTTCCGATAGTTCTGGAAATTCCACTTAAAATGCTAATTTTGATAGTCTTTTTTGCAAAGTTATATTACTTAAAAAAAAAAAAAAAAAAAAAAAAAAGGGATAACGCCATTCTATTATATTGCTTCTGAATACAAACAGTCGATTTTATTAATTTTCGAAAAGAAATGAGTTCAGAAATGTTCTAAAAATGTAATTATTAATGTTGTCATTATGTATTTAATGTCTTTCGTAATTTATAATAATCATAATTTTAAAATGTACTGTAAAAATTTTCCATAAATATATATATATATTATATTCCATAAATATATATATATTTTCACGTGAACGGTAAAAAATTATTTGTTTGTAAGAGAATCAATAGAAATCTTATGCAAGAACAATAAAGTGTGCAATGATGTCCTATCTTATAATATACGCAGTTTATGGTTTAGCATCCTAAAAATAAAATCCTGACAGTTTGAGAAAATGACGTATTAAAATTTCGTGGTACAACAATCAAATGGTTTTTTACCGTTCACGTGAAAATATTACTAACTCAATCTTCAAGCCACGAGTCTCGTTCAGTTTTCAAAACAAAATCTTATATTTGTATTTATTAAAGAAAATATTCTCTGAGGAAGAACCTGTTTGGAAAAGGTTTGAAAGTACTAAGACTTTTAAATAAAATTAAATTTTAACATCTTTAATTGATTATTTAATCGCTTTTTAAGTAAGCAATATTCATTTTATGTTAAAAGCAAGGCGAAAATTTCATTCCGTCATATATTTTATATGTAAGAAGTTTAATTTTCCTTGATTTTTTTGCATTAAGATTTATTAGGTATTTATATTGAGTTTAAATTTTATTATTTCTGTCCATATTTCCTTGGCATCTATTTTAATTATTTTGTGCAAGTTTGTTTCATTAATTTAATGTATTATTCTTATTAATGGTAGCTATTTAGCTTTAACGGGAGGGAATTTTAAGTCCAAAAATGTTAATTTGATTTATATTTCAAATTGCGAAAATACTGTAAAATTTCATGAATTCCAAATGTCCCCCACCCCAACCCTGATAGTTTTCCCATTCTTTTTACAAAAATTTGAAATATAAGCCAATTTAAAATCATAATTTCCTGTCTACTTTAGAAAGGTTCACTCATATTTTTTAAACAAATTGAAATATAAAAATTATTAAATTGGTGCTATTACTATAATTAACCTGTAGAAAAATAATCGAAAATCATGGAAATAACACAGATTAAAATTGCTAAGATCAAATAGTCAAAGGATATACAAACAGGTAGGCGAAAAAATCGCAAACAATGGACAACAGAGACAAGTAGAAATAGCTATGTTTGGGTAACAAATCGGCTTAAATTTGAATTGCAAAAATGTAAACCTGTATTATAATTTTGACAAGCTACCACATAAGTAAAAAGACTTTTAGAAGAAAATTATGAACTTCATTCCTATCCCTTTGTATCTGAAGAGAGAAAAGGGGTTTGTAATCTGTATCAGTGAAACTTATTGCAGCTAGGAATGCAATAAATGTTGAAATACACATAAAACATCCGATTTGTCACAAAAGTTCAGTTGAAGAATTTTTTTCCTTTGTATTTTTCAGAGAACATTATAATGTTTATTTTCTAGTGAATAATATACATAGTTTTTTTTTTCAAAACAAATGACTATAGTATATATGTGTTAGTAATACAAAATTTTGTAAACAAACTTTATTCTTCATAAATAAAGATTTTTTTTTTTTTTTTTTTTTGTTTATGAAAAAATTTATAGAAATAAATATTTATATACAATAAAATTATCACATCTGTATAATTAATGGAATCCTGAAGGAAAAAAAAGTTACATAAAATTTCTGAATAATTGAATGTTTGGGATAATTATGCATTTTTTTTTACAGGAGAAAATAATTAGTTTTAAAAAAATGAAAACTTATTTTTTAAATAACAAAGCATGATGAACTAATTATGCTATTTTTTCTGCGGTCAAATTAAAAAAAAAAAAATGTTCTTTTTTTAAAAAATTAAATAAAAGTCTGTCAAAAGTTTATGCCATCTGGCATAAAGAACGTTCCTAGATCAGTGTTAAATAAATTTACAAAAAGAAAAAAAAAAAAAAAAAAAAAAAAAAAAAAATATGATTGTAATACTATAGATACTAAGATTTAAATTTTTAAGGGAAAATGTTAGACAACATTGCAAACGGAAACTGTTGAAGTAAATTTATTTCCAATCCGATTTTTAAGTACATTTCGTATGAAAAAAAAATTCCTGTCGGACTTTGGGGTAGATTTTGAAGTCAAATACTCAGTTCAACAACCAAAAATAAAGTATGATTAGAGATAAACCCAGTTTAACAACTTTATTTGCCGCTTTTGAAAAAAAAATATTTTTATTTTTATTTTATTTATTTATTTATTTTTATAGGAGTAGCCTTAATCAGAATCATCTTAAGCTAAATTCGACTCAAATGCCCACTTTGACAGCATTTGTTTTGAAATTTATTTTGACTTTTTGAAAAAAAAAAAGACCAATACGGCACATTATATAATTCCTAAATAAGAATAAAAAAAGCAATTTTTTATTTGAATACGTCCTCAATTCGTCAATCATGATCGCTTTGGGAAACTTTGTTGGAAATGCCGGAAGATAGATTTCTGCATGTGGGGGAGCGAATGGCAAATTTAAATAAAATTTCAGATTCTTCCTTCTTTGATAAAAAAGAAACTAGTTGGATGTGTCAATCCCAAAACTTTCTTCTATCTCATAAGTACATTTTAATATAAAAAAAAAAAAAAAAAAAAAAAAAAAAAAAACGTGGTGACCCCAAAGTTACCCACTATTGAATTTCCTCGAACATTTGACCTACCCTAATGAGATTCTGGTATCCGAAAAGCCTAAAACGCAAAATTTAATTAATATTCTGAGAAAATGAGTAGTGCCTCATGTTGGGTAATTTATACTACAACCTAATAAACATCTATTTATGTCAAGACCTAACATAATCTGAAATTTTATGGAATTTCGTCCATTAGTTCTTGAGATATAGTTATAACAAAAAATTTACAAAACGTATCACAGCAACACCATATCTTGGACAATTTATGCCAAAACGTAAAAAAGCGTCTAATTATGTTATGGTGTAAAAGAATCTGAAGTTTGATGAAATTCTGTGCATTAGTTCTTGAGATATAGCTAGTTTAAAAAGAAAACGTGTAAAATATAGCACAGCATCACCATCAGTTGAAGGATTTATAACAAAACGTAATCATCGTGTAATTATGTTATATGTCATTTTGTAACAAAATCTGAAGTTTGATGAAATTCTGTGCGTTGGTTGTTGAGATATAGCTATCGGAAAAATCGTGCAAAATGCAGTATAGCTGCACCACCTGTTGCAAGGTTAATACCAAAATGTAATCAGCGTCTAAGCTATTCTAGTGTAACAGAATCTAAAATTTGATGAAGTTCTCTGCATTAATATAGCTATCGCAAAAATCGTGCAAAATGTAGCATAGCAGCGCCACCTATAGGGCAGTTCACACCAAAACCTTCTCAGCAGCTATGTATCTCAAGGTATCGTGGAATCTGAAGTTTGGTGAAATTCTGTGCATTAGTTCTTGAGATATAGCTATCATGAAAATCATGAAAAACGTGGCATAGCAGCGCCACCTGCTGTCCAATTTATACTAAAACTTAATCAGCGTCTATATATATCATGGGGCCACAGAATCTGAAGTTTGGTAAAATTCTGTGCATTAGTTCTTGAGATATAGCAATCTTGAAAATCATGAAAAACGTAGTATAGCAGCGCCACCTGCAGGCCAATTTTCACCAAAAACCAATAGGCACTAATTCATATCAAGGTCTAACTGAATGTAAAATTTTATTAAATTTCGAGCATTAGTTCTTGAGACAGAGCGTCCACAAATTTTTTGTCACATACAGACAGACAGACTCACAGACAGACACACAGACTCACAGACAGACGGACAGACTCACAGACAGACATTTTCTAAAAATAGTCAAAACGTATTCAGGACCTTCTAAAACGTATAAATCCGTCGAAAACCGGAAGTCGAAAATTTTCATGAATCCAATACTTTCTTCTTGTAAAGATAGAAGAAAGTAAAAAAAAGGAAACACAAGTTTGTGATTGTTTAGATAGATTCTGAAACATATTTCTATAAATCAACACCTACTAGTTTCATGCATTTTCGAACAAAAACTCATTTCATAAATTTGCACTTTTGAATTTAAAAAATATTGTAACATTCATAACTCTGTTTCCTCCCTATCCACTTATTTTGTAAAAAACTCAAGATTAATATATATATATAGATATTGTTTAAGCATTTTCTCCATGTTCGTTTTCAGGCCCTGACGTTTTCAGGCCCGCACGGGCAACCGGCGTCCGTACCCTGGGCACAAAATTTCTTCTAAATTTCCATTAAACAATCATAATTATGAAAAAATATGACATTTGAGATACTTATTTGAAAAAATGACAAATATAGGTCTCAATATATGGCTAAAAGAACAAAAATGTTTGTATATATATTGCTGGAACCCCTTTTTTTTAAATTTTCGGGAAAACTTAATTTTTTGAGATGACCCTTTGTGAATAAGTGTGTAATATTTAATAATGGTAATAATAATGTAATAATAATAATAAAATTTCAAATCAGAAGCAAATCAACCAATCTAAGGGGGCACAAAAAATTTAAAGTGTTCTGGGCACAAAAACTCCCAAGTCAGGCCCTGTTCGTTTATATTACGCAAATAAAAGTCGGATTGAAAAATGATACGATCTGGAATGTTGGTTTGTCCCCTAATCAGGAATCCGTTATCAATGCCTGAATAACAATATTCAATATCTTGAGTGAAGTGCTCAAATGAGGACACCCAATACGTCTTTGTAGCTACAAATTGTATTAATAAAAAAATATATATATATATATCCAAAATTTGACTTTGGGGAGCCAGGGCAGCTTCCCCGTTTGCTCTCGCAATAGTAGGTCCTTATTTGATATGGAGGTTTTACTATTAAACGATATGTATATACTTGAAACAATGCTGTAATTGTTTCAAGTACAAGTACACGTGATTAGTACGTGTTTCACTTGAAATTATAATTGCCTTAATCAAAGTCATAAAATCTTTGTTATTCGTAAGTTTGGGCTTTTTCAATTTTAATTAACATGAGTCTTTTTTTTTCTGATGGAGCTTTTTCCGGGGGCGATTTTTACCATGACGATTTTTTCCGGTGGCGATTTTTACCGAGATTCAAAAAAATTTTTTTTGTTTCCTTAAATCCAATTGTTTTCTTCCCTTGAGCTTATTTTTAATTTCATCAAAAATCTGTCACACATTAAATTTTTGGTCTTTTTCCGGAAAGTAATAGTAACTTTAAACTGATTTCATGCGTATTATGCTAAAAAGTTAAGGAATTATTTATTTATTCTTAATTTTAGTAGATTTTTTTTTTTTTTTTTTTTTTTTTTTTTTTTTTTTTTTTTTACAAAAACACTATTTTTATCTCCTTTGTCCGATTTCGCGCATAAACGAGTTGACCGAGATTTTCTGCTCTTTGATTTTATGTTTGTAAGAGATTTGTGCATAAATATGGAAGTTATCATGTTCATACAAAAAAAAAAAGTAATACAGATAAATAGATCGATGTAAAAATTTTTGAACGGGGAGTAGTTTTGGGTTCTAAGGATCATGATCAGCGTAGGTCTTTTAAAAATGTTTAGAAATTTTTACAGAGAGAAGAATGTAATATGTAATATTTCTTACAAAATTTACATAAATGTTATATAATAACTCTTACTAGAAAGATTCAACTAGTAATGAATCAAAATAAAATATATTGCAATAAATTTTTGTTATTTATTCATTTTTTGTTAGTAATGTACAGCATTATTGTGAAAAGAAAAGAAAATATAAGAATGAATAATTTTTAAAATATAGTTATTTTTCCACTAAAGTATGAAAGAAAAAAAAAAAAAAGATTAGAAATAAAATTGCAACTATAGTTCTAAGTTTGGGACACTAAATTATTGGAGCTCTGGGTATATGCTTCACTAACCTGTATACAGAAAAAGCATTCTTTTTTCTTTTTTTAAATATCTTGAAATCCAATCTGACTTATTTTGAATTCAGTTTTGTTCGTGAACGCATAGAATTGGCAAGTGCTCTTATTCAGAAACAATGAAGTTGAAAATTTTTTACAATTTTTTCAATAAAGATAGACATTCTTTTAGAAAATGCTGTCAAAGTTGTCATGTCTGATAAACTTTATCATGAGAAATAATCGCTTATAACTCAACATATAATTCATTTGCCGAAAAATGAAAATATTCAAATTAAAAGCAAACGTGAATGCACTATCTTAAAAAGTCCTCTAAAGCATTCCTCTGCAAGATCTCTTTCGAGCCACTTTACCATAACAAATTAAGGGATGCGGACAAAAAGATGTAAATGCAAAAGAAATCACAAATTTTTTATTTTATTTTCATTTTATTTTATTTTATTTATTTATTTTATTTATTTATTTATTTTATTTATTTATTTATCTATTTATTTAATTTTTGTATTACCAATAATACTTTCGAACCAAGATAAAGTAAAGTATCAATAACTCAATCTAAACTGTATTACTACTAACCGATACATTAAATAAATTTTATTAGCAGTTATTTCGAAACATTAAATAAATTTTATCAGCAGTTATTTTAATGATTCTTTGAAGCACCGTCGAAGCTTAAGGTGTTAAAGTTTTTTTTTTTTTTTTTTTTTTTTTTTTTTAATTGCTAAGTTTTATACTTTCCATTTACACGTTTTAATAATGCTAACACGAAATAGCTTTTTCTCACATTTCTATGAAAAATTTCAGAAATTTTCTCAATCAGTTTCCAAAGAATTGATCAGAATCAGAAATCTTAATTTTCCTCTGAGACATGGAGTTAAGCAGATTACAACTTTGATCTCATTTTTTTCTTGATTGTTCTTAAAGTTATACCCCCCCCCCCCCAAAAAAAAAAAAAACTTTGTAATAAAACATAAAATTTTCGGGCACAATACAAATTTTAAGACATAAAAACATGATTATTCAAATGAAATTATTGAGATTTTTTTCTTTTTTGTTAATTAATAGATAAATGAACTACACACAAATGAATGTTTCTCAATGAGACATTTTTTTCAGTCGTGTTTCAAAAGGCCATCTTTGACAGTTTCTCTGAAAAATCTTCTACTTACATACACTTAATTTTGGAAAATGTTTAATTGCATAGTTTTTAGCTCTCAATCTATCAAAGCCTGAGAGCTTATGTGCCTGCCTATTCTGTAATTACGTATATATGTATGCATGTACCGCTAAACTCATAATGAAAAAAAATCCGATTTACTTGAAATTTTGTCGATAGATTTATTATGATAATTCGCTTCCCTGATTACTTCTGGGAGTTCATTCGATAAGTATAAGATGGGCAACGGGAGAATGCTCCTCCACTTAATTTATATAAATTGGTTTTTCATGCAGATTTTGTTCAAATTTAAGGTAAAGGATCATTCGGATGAGGCGACTTCGTGATTAGTATTAGGTGCTCATTGGGTAAGAATATACAGGAGGAACGAGGGTCTAATCTTCCACACTTAATTTCGAAAAATAGGTTTTTCATGCAGATTTATCAGATTTCATTGAAATTTAAGACATGGGATCATTCTAATAAGGGCACTGCCATGAGTATTTTTGGGAGTGCTTTAGATAAGTCTAAGAGGGGGACGGGGGCTTACCCTCCAACCTTAATTTAGATAAATGGGTTTTTCATTCTGAGTTATCAGATTTCATTCAAATTTTAGGAATAGGATCATTCTGATGAGGCGCCTCCGTAATTAGTATTGGGTGTTCACCAGATAAGTAGAAAGGGGGGAAATGGGAGGTACCCTTAATTTAGGTTAACCTTTCCTTTAATTTAGATTAATTGTTTTTTCTTTTCACGCAAAATTTATCGTTTTGCTTCAAAATTTGGACATAAGTTCATCCTGATAAGGCACTTCTCCGATTTGTTTTGAGAATTCATTGGATAAGTATAAATAGGGGGATTGTAGGGACTACCCCTCGTAATTTAGGTAAATGGTTTTATATGCTGAATTATCTGATTTGCTTCGATTTTTGGATACAGGCTCATATTGATAAGATGTTTCCCTGATTAGTTGTGGGTTTCTTTTGTTAAGAATAAAGTGGGATCCAAGCGATTACCCCTTTAAATTAGGTAAATGGGCTTTTATGCAGAATTATCCAATTTGCTTTAAATTTTGGATGTTGGTTGTTCTTGATAGGGCGAATCTCTGACTAATTTTAGAAGTTTAATGGTTAACTATAAAGATGGGGAATAAATGGGCTTCTATACAGAATTATCCGATTTGCTTCGAATTTTGGATACATGTTCTTTTTTTTATTAAATAAAGCATATCCCTGATTAATTTCGTGGGTTCAATGCTTAAATAAGTGCCAAAAGAGGAAAAGGGGAGGGCTATTTCCTCCCTTAATTTATTTTTCGAACGGCATTATTCATTGAAATTATAAGGCTGCTATATATAATTAGGGTGTGTGGCCTTAGAGATCAATGCCATCAGTTTAACTGGACAATATTATTTTTTATTATTAAGGGAGCCTGCTCTTTTTCCATCAGTTGTCATTTTTCGTCCTGATTTTTATTCATTTAAACACAAACAAAATAATGGCTAAATATAATATATTTTCATATTGTTAATAATTTATTAAACATCATTTTTGTCGTTTTATTCAATAGTACGAAAGATGTTTTATAACAGATATTGCAATAAAATTACTTTGGAGCATCTTATTGCTAAAGTTTTTAATATATATATATATATATATATATATATATATATATATATACACACACACACACACATATATATATATATATAGAGAGAGAGAGAGAGAGAGAGATATTCTAACTAGGAATTTAAAATTTCCTTAATTTTTGAAATGTTAAATCAGAAAATCAGTTTTTATTTTCCAGTTTTCTTTCTCGAAAAAGTAGAATAAAATTAAATGATTAATGGCGAAAATGATAATCATTTTTTAGAATTTAATATGATAGTTTAATTTAAGGAACTACATTAGTCACGAATCCGAAAAAACCCGTTCGTCAATGCAAATTTGATTGGAGAAATTTATTAACATATCTAGGTTGCATTTCAATACTTTTAAATGTTTTTTACATTTAGTATCTGGGGATGACCTATACGAAGACATTGTTTACTTTTTCGATTTTGATTGCCATCTTTTTTTTTTATGAAGATGATTTTATTTTCAAAACCAGTTCCGAAAATTAAAGTGTCCTCAATAAAAATCCGTATGTATCCATAAATAAAATAAAAAAGGTAAAAAACGGTCTTTGTATAGATCGATCTCAGTTATCCAATGAAAAAAAAACTTTTAAAAAATGTTGAAATGACTATAAACTAGATATCTTATAAAATTCCTCCATAGGTTTAGTGTTAGTGAATGGGTGTAGACTGAAGTATCCCCTTAGTGATTCTTAAATGCGTACCATTGTTTGGTTATCTTCAACAGAGAAATAAAATGAAAACTGTTCTTTGAAAATGCAGTTAAAGATAGATCGATACACCGATGAAGATAATAAAAACATTCATATAAATTAAAATAATTCGCATTAGCTAGTTTATGAGTATAATTTTTTGCGCCTTCTGCTATATATCCCATTTATACACTTTATACAATATGTCTGTTGAATTGTGTTCTTAGAAAGTTGCTATGACATTTACAATAGAATTAACCATCATTTGTTCTAAAATTAATTTATAAATCTTATATTAAAAGGAAATTTCTATTTTATGAGATATAACATTTGTGATAAATATTTATAATAAAAAACGAATTTACCATTATTATCGAGTTTGGAACTTCTGCATGCGAACGATAACTGCATCCATATAACATAATTAACATATATATATATATATATATATATATATATATATACATATATATATATATATATATATATATTTATACATATATATATATATATATATATATATATATTTATACATATATATATATATTAAATTATAAAATTCATTTGATATCAAGAGAAGAAAAAATGTTCACAATTTTAAATTTTTATATCCGAAGATTTCCATGTTTAAAAAGTAATTTTGTCACATTTTACTTATTCTACTTGCGTATCGATAAAAAAGTATTGGAATCGTGCTTCTTACATTTTAAAATTACAAATTTTTATCTTTGAATTTATCCTTTTTAAAAACTCCTTAATCTAATGCATCTGGCATAACATAAAATATTTGAAAAATAATAAAAATGAATCCATATCTGTATTTAACTGTATCTCATATCGTATAGAAATATTTTAAATTAATTAATTTATACTTATACTGATGATACAGAGAATAATTGCTAACTTTTAAAAATCGTCCTTTCGCTTATTTCAGAGCAAACAGCAAGTTACTTTTTAACAGGTGCTCCTTTGAAAGGGAATTAGTTCATGGGCAATCAATCACTCTGCAAAAATTTTGTGGACGTCTTTCGTATCCAAGCACACACAATGGGTTTCAAGGGATTATTGTCTGCTTTCAAATTCTAAGAGGGGAAAGCACTTTTTACAGATACATTGCTATACGTTTTGTAAACTGAAGCTTTAACCATTTCTATACACACAAAAGCGTACCTGTGAAACCATTTCCAGTAGTTAAAACTTCAAAGGACAAACCCGTGAAAGGGTTAAAAAACCAATTTTAGTGGTTGACTCATAGGTTTACCACTGTGTTTTCTTTCTTTCAATTGTCTATGTTTTCATACTTATGGGCGCAGAAAAGCACAATGATAAACCTACGAGTCAACCTCTAAAATCCGATTTTAAGGCATTTCCACCAAGATAGGATTTAAATGACCGATTGCGTTCTAATATGCGAATTAAGATTCAATTAATCCTAAATTTTTACCCGTGAACTCGATGAGGTACTTATCTGTGCACGCGCCTCCCGGTTTAATAGTCAAGAATTGATTTAATGATGACTTTACTGCATTTTTTTATTGTTTGTTTTATACTGTATGTTAAATTTATAAAATCGATTTTTCAAAGCAAACACTTCAAATTCCGGGTAACGTTGGGCACATTGCTAGCAATTAACAAAAGCAGGCATCCATTACATTTGACATTAAATACATTTATTCTTGAATACTGGATGTTTCTGTAGTCATTTTTATTCTATATTTAATAAACACTTCTTTACATTCCAGTACAAATGGAATGATATATTTCTGAATATTACGAAACATTATTCAGTATGAAAATAAAGCATATTCTGTTTGAAGATATAGTCTATTTATTTTGATAAAGTACTTGGGAACATGAAATTTCGGCTGTGACCCATATACACTTTCCTAATAATCTATTGAGTGCTTTTCTTGGCAATACATTCTCTTACACTTCGGAAGTAAATGTCACCGTGAGAAGACTATTATTCATTAAATTTGTTTCCTTAGGTGAATTTTTCTTAGATAAGTGTCACGGAGGAGAGGCTATTACTCATTAAATTTGTTTCTTGGGTGATTTTTCATTTACGACTAAAATCACAAAAGAAATTTTATTCTCCACAAGAAAAGTTCTGTAGCTGTCAAAGAATAAACAATCGATGGTATGCAAGTAGTCTATTAATATATATTATTATTTATATAATATTTATACAATAGTATGTATAAATGATTTGAAATACTAAAAAAAAAAAAAAATTGATTTATTAAATATTAAAAATATATAACATTCAATATAGATGAATCTTTATAATGATTACTATAATTAATAGAAACATGTTATAAAATCTCAATGATTTAATCATTCTTATATCATATGGTAATTACTTAATAAGTAAATAATATAATGATAATTAATTGTTAACTAATATCATAATGTTTAGTTATTTAAAATATAAAAAAAGGGGAAAAATAATAAAAATAAAAATTTAAATTCATTTTATTTAATGTGACAATATTAACCTAAACAATATAGATACATACATATATATATATATATATATATATATATATATATATATATATATATATAATCGGAAATTGTACTCATACGTCAGGTACCGAGTAATTTACAAGAATGTTTTATCTTTATGCAGGCCTCCTTTACATTTATCATTAAATGCATTTATTTTCGAATCCTGAATGAATCAGCTGTCATTTTACCTCCATATTTAATAATAAAAACTTCTTTACATTCCAGTACAAATGGAATGATATATTTCTGAATATTACGAAACATTATTCAGTATGAAAATAAAGCATATTCTGTTTGAACATATAGTCAAAAGTGCTTGGGAAAATGAAATTTCGGCTGTGACCCATACACACTTTCCTAATAATCATTTGAGTACTTCTAATGGCAATACTTTCTCTCACATTTCGGAAGTAAATGACACCGTGGGAAGACTATTATTTATTAAAATTGTTTCTTGGGTGATTTTTCATTTACGGCTAAAATTACAAATGAAGTACCATTGTCCATAGGAAACGTTCTACACTGTAAAAAAAAATTCAAGAGGTTACTAAAAATTTTTTAGTAAATTTGTATTCCACAGAATTTTTTAGTAACCATTACAAACTTTTTTTTGCAAGCGAAACAAGCATTTTTTTTGTAAACTGAGCAAAAGAATTTTTTGTATAACTAACTTAAAAATTTTTAGTATGAGCCACCAAGCGAATTTTAGTAATAGCTCCAAAATTATTTTTAATAGCCATTACGTGCGCCCGAAGGGCAGGAGCTTTTTTCGAGCTGCATCTAGACTTCTGGAGCGGAAGATTTTCGGCAAAACCGAAATAGATGGCAGCACCAAACATTGCTAATGCTCCGTCAGGATATTCATAATCCCTTTATTAACGAGTACTTACACTGCATACATTGTATTTGGCAGTGGCTAGTATCGAACCCGGGACCTGGAGTCCGTTACTATAACCACTATGCTATCAAGGCCACACCAAGTGAGTTTTAGTAATAGCTATTAAAAATATAAAATTATTAACTCTTATTCGTTGCTAACTTTTTTCCAGTAATTCTTACAGATTTTCTTGTAACCGACTAAGATTATTAAAAATTTTTTAGTAATTACAAGGATCACTAAAGTTTTTTAGTAGATCGACACTTTTTTTTTACAGTGTATAGCTGTCAAAGAAAAACAAGTTTCGTCACTAAGTAGAAAGTCTATAAATTTCTATTATTATTTATATAATATTAGTAGAATAATATCTATTAATGATTCGAAATACTAGTTCTTGATGTAGAATTGTTGTTTGGATTACGTTTTAATATGCGAATCGAAATTTAAATAATCTTAAATTTACAATCGTGAACTCGATTGTGCTGCCACCTCCCATTCCAGAATAAATCAATTGTCATTTTAATTCCAAACCTAATAAACTTTTCTCTACATTCTAGTTCAAATGGAATGATGTATATCAGAATATTACCAAACATTTTTCACCATGAAAATGTAGTATATTATGTTTGAACATATAGTCTATTTATTTTGATAAAGTGCTTGGGAAAGAGAAATTTCAGCTTTGACTCATATATACTTTTAATATATTGAGTGCTTTTCCTGGCAATACTTTTTCTCACATTTCGGAAGTAAATGTCATCGTTGGAACACTATTATTCATTAAATTTGTTTACTTAGGTGAATTTTTCTTAGTTAAGTGTCACGGCGGAGAAACTATTACTCATTAAATTTGTTTCTTGGGTGATTTTTCATTTACGGCTAAAATCACAAATGAAGTATTATTGCCCATGGGAAAAGTTCTGTAGCTGTCAAAGAATAACAGATTTTCTCTGGCATTCAAGAAGTCTATTAATATCTATTATTATTTATATAGTATTAATATAATAATTTCGATTAATGATTTGGAATACTATTTCTTGATGCAGGATTGTTGTTTCGATTGCGTTGTAATATGCAAATCGAGGTTTAAATAATCTCAAATCTTCATTCGTCATCTCGATGAGGTGGTTGTCAACGCTACCTCCTCCCGGTCTAGAATGAATCAGTTGTCATTTTTTATTCCAGATATATTACACAATTCTTTACATTCCAGTTGAAATGGGATGATATATATTTGAATATTACTAAACATTATTCAGTAGAAAATAAAGTTATATTAGGTTTGAACATATACAACCCTTGGCAAAAATTTCCTATCAGTGTTATCAAATTTATGATTTTTGCATTTCGAAGCATATAATGTGCGATTCATGAGCATAGAAACATTTTTTGGTATTTCCAAATAAAAATCACGTATGAAAATATAAATGAAAAGCTAATTCAACGTAACAATCATATAATTTATAACTATACTACGGTTGAAAATCTTTTTTTTTGTGAGAAAAAAATATCTGTTCAAAACGGAAATTGGAAAATAGTAATCGATCGCTGAGGAAACAAGTTTGAAATTTGCATATTGAAGACAGAGAAGAGGGCCTGTGCATGCGTACAATATAGGAATCCTATTTAAATGAAGCAGTGTTCTAGCGGCGGTATCAAAAGCAGCTCTGAAGTGTTGGACGTGTGAAAAGTTTGGAGTTGTTGGAAGTTACGTTGAGTGTTGGAAGTGTTGCTCGTGTGAAAAACATGTTTCACGATTTAAAAATCCACATGATTAAATTGTTGCAAGACAGAAATTCACAAAGAAAAGTGACTATTTTATTAAATTGTGCTCAAAATACGGTATGCAATATTTAGGAAAAATTTCAGTTTACTAACAGCGTGGAAAATTTACCTCGAAGTAGACGTCCACGAATGACAACGCCTGGGGAAGATAGAAAACTTGTGGAAATAGCGGGAAAAAAAAGAGAGCAACTTCAAGACAACTTAATGCCGAATGGTCTAAGTATAATGTAAAGGTATGTGACCGTACTGGTACATAACCGTCTAAATTCAGCGGGATTTAAATTTTGTAAAGCTAAAACGAAACCTTACTTGACAAAGAAGCATAGAAAAGAGCGCTTGGAATGGTGTAAAAAATATGTACACTGGCCACTTGATAAATGGAATAAAGTTATTTTTAGCGATGAATCTCGCATATCTCTCGGAACAGGTGATGACTTTGGAACATTTGTTTGGAGGAGAGTTTGTGAAAAGTTCAATGTTAAGTACGCCAATACGAGGACTAAATTTTCACCTGTATTTACAGTTTGGAGTTCTGTGACATCTCAAGGCGTCATGATTATGTGTATTGTGTTACTTATAGTAAATTCTGAAGTTTACAATGACATTTTAAAAAATTTTTTGATTCCCAGCATCGGAGATCAAAATGACTTCTTATTTCAAGATGACAACGCAACTTCACATCGCACAAAATCAGTGCAGAAATTCCTACAAAATGTAGGTAATATTCCAATTAAAACTATGACTTGACCACTTAACATTCCGGATCTTAATCCTTTCGAAAATTTGTGGAATGTATTAAAAAGTAAAATCGATTTTCGAAGGATCACAAATGTAATAGAACTACGTAAAGCTATAAAAGAATGCTGGTGCCAAATTGCTCCCTATGAGTGTAAAAGCTTATTGAGTCCATTCCACAAAGAATTTCGTCTGCCATCCGAGCTAAAGGTGGCTATATGATTACAGTGATCGAATATTTTTTTCCAACTCAAAGCATTATTGGATAATTTTTTTCTTTGGTGTTTAAATTTCAATCACCATTTTCTGCTTATAAATTGATGTATAATGATTTTTCTTTCTAACATATTTTTGCTCATTATGAAAATACAAATGTATTATCGCTAATAATTGTTTAATTTTATTCAGTGAGAATAAATAATCCTTTCATACAAAAAATGATAGTGTTGGTGTAATGATCGGAAACTTTGTGCCAAGGGTTGTATTCAATTTATTTTGGGAAAAAAACTTTTAGCTTTGCGACATATGCACTTTCCTACTAATCTATTGAGTGCTTTTCCTGGCATTACTTTCCCTCACATTTCGGAAGTAAATGTCCCCATGCGAAGACTAATATTTATTAAATAAGTTTCCTTAGGTGAAATTTGTCTTAGACAAGTGTCACGGCGGAGAAACTATTACTCATTAAATTTGTTTCTCGTGTGATTTTTCATTTACTGCTAAAATCACAAATGAAGTATTATTGTCCATAGGAAAAGTTCTGAAACTGTCAAAGAATAACACTGTCTCGCTGGTATGAAGGAAGTCTATTGATATATATTATTATTTATATAATATTAATATGTAATTACCTGCGTAATTATATTGTGGTAATTAGTACTTTAATTATGACTCTTTTGTATAAAAACAATGGTAAATATAACCTTGATTATGGAGAAATTCTGTATACACAACTTATAAAGGGGAAAAGGGAAATAGCGTCGGATGGACTCGGGGTGTTCTACTTATATCATGATTTCTCTCGGAGATCGCGTCGTCTCTCGGGACCGAGGTGTCAGTCCTCGGCTTACATCAGAAGAAAGTTCTCTCTCCTCTTATATTTCGGTTACCAGATCGGAGTATGAGCTTACCAAGTCATCAATTTCATTTTGTTGACTTTTTGCTAATATTTGCTTAGAACTCACGAGAAGATGCTACATCTATTTCCATTGTGGTTAGAATGTTTTAGGAAAGTGCACGCCTTAATGCCATTACCACATTAATATAATAGTATCTATTAATGATTTGAAATACCAGTTCTTGCTTTCAGAATTGCTTTTTAGTTATAGCACTCAAAAAAGAGAAAAAAGTTTTGTTTTTTAAAGAATTGCAATGAAATTTCTCTTGATACTAATCTTTAGTAGAATAAATTATTTATTAGTCTAATTCCAACACGAACATATACGTATATATAAGTATATACGTATGAAATGATAAAGATTTTACCGTTGCGAAAGATGAAAAGGGGTAATAAAATATATTATGTTTGAACATATAGTGCTATTTATTTTGATAAAGTGCTTGTGAAAGCGAAATTCCAGCTTCGACACATATGCACTTCCCTAATAATCTATTGAGTGTTTCTCCTGGCAGTACTTTCTCTCAGTTTCGGAAGTAAATGTCAGCGTGAGATGACTATTATTCATAAAATTTGTTTCCTTAAGTGAATTTTTCTTAGATAAGTGTCACGGTGGAGAGGCTATTGCTCATTAAATTTATTTTTTGGGTGATTTTTCATTTACGACTATTTCTGTAGATGTCACAGAATAACAAGTTTCGCTACTATGTAGGATGTCTATTAATATCTATTGTTATTTATAAAATACTAGCTGACCCGCCCGGCGTTGCCCAGGTCCGTAATAACAATGTTAAACGAACTTGAAAGTTTTATGATTTTATCTTTAACTCGAAATACGTGTAAATACACTGTTAAAAATTTGACCCTTTTACTGCATCGTCACTCCACCGCTTTTATAGAAAATGATTACTTCAGCTTATTATGGAGCATTCTCATAGGTCAAAAGAGAGATATTCTATAAAAGCGGGGGAGTGATGATGCAGCAAAAGGGTCAAATTTTTTACAGTGTACATTATATTAAATATGTACCCCCTGACTGTGTCAAAAATTGGTTTAAAAAACCAAAAATGACTGCAATGGGAAACGCAGGAGGGAATATGTGTGCAACGATTGCATGATTTTCGTGTTAAAATGTTGATATTTATCCTTAAAATTACTGTTAAGTGACTTAACTAAATACTTTTTTCACATAGTTATCCCAAGTGAAATATTTTGAATTTCAAACTAATTATATCACTCTTAAATCCGACTATACCGTGAATGAAATCGATTCTCAATGATTAGCTAAAAGGTTAGTATATAGTATTATAATTTCAGAGCTATTTTACAAAAATAGGTGTATAATTTTTATCAAACATGCGTAATGTTCATTCTGTGAACAAAATCCTAACCGTAACCTAATTGTATTGTAATCATAACTTGTCTGTAACCTAGCTGTATCTTAACAGTAACCTAACTGTAACTTAAACAAACCAAAAATGTAACCTGGCCGTCACCTTATCATAACCTACCCATAATCTAACCACAACCTAACTGCAACTTAATCTTAACCTAACTGTAACTTAACCATGACCTAACTGTAACCTAACCGGAAATTAAATATAACATAAGGCTCACCGGAGCGTAATTGCAACGTAACTGTTACCTAACCGTAACCAAGTTATAATTTAACTCTAACTATAAACGAAATATCTTAACCATCTCGCGCTAAATACTTAGTTTCACATTCCACCGTTACGGAGCGCATTATGTTTTGTAGAACATCCGAATTTTAGGTTCGGATTGGATTCATGTTCATGGAAATTATTTTGCCTTCTTCGGTCCGGTTATGGTTGTTTGGAATATTTTTGTTCAGTTTAGATTCGGTTCAATTCAGATTTCGTGGGATTTTTAAGTTCGGGTCGGGTTGTACTTCCATAGAAACTATTTTACCTAGTTCCAATGAGGTTATACTAAACTGAAATGTTTTTGTTAGGTTCAGATTAGGTTTGGTTCAAATTTCGGGATTTTTTTTTTTAGAAATTTTTTGGTTCGGATTGGGTTTATATCCATGGAAATTATATTGTCTTGTTCGTATCTGGTTATAGTTATTTGGAATATTTTCGTCGGATTCAGATTTGGTTCGATTCAGATTTCAGGTATATTTTCAAATTGATTTTTAAGGTTCTGGTCGGATTCATGTCCAGGGAAATTATTTTGTTTTGCTCGGATCCGGTTTTGGGTCTTTGGAATATTTTTTTCGGGTTCAGATGTCGTTCAGTTCAGATTTCGGTTCTTTTAATGGAATTTTTAGGTTCAGGTTGGGTTGCGCATCAACGGAAATTATTCTGCATTGTTCGAATAAGGATATGCTTCTCTGGAATATTTTTGTCAGATTCAGATTTAGTTCAGTTTTTTTAGGTTCAAATTAGGTTCGTGTTCATGGAAATTTTTTGTCTTGTTCAGAGCCGGGTATGGTTCTGTAGAATATTTTTGTCAGGTTCATATTTGGTTCGATTCAAATTTCAGGTATTTTTTTTCAAATGGAATTTTAGGTTTGGATCGGGTTCATGTCCACGGAAATTATTTTCTCTTATTTGAATCCGGTTATGGTTCTTTCGAATATTTTGATTGGATTCAGATGTAGTTTGCATAAAATTTCAGGTTTTTTTTTTTCAAATGGAATTTTTTAGGTTCGAATCAGGTTTATGTTCACGGAAATTATTTTGCCTTGCTGTTATCGGGATATAGTTCTTTGGAATATTTTTATCGATTTCAGTTTTCGTTCTGGTCATTTTTCGGGTTTTTTTAAAGAAAATTTTTAGGTTCGGGTCGGGTTGCATATACACGAACATTATTTTTTCTTGATCGAATTGGAGTGTGCTTCATTTGAACATTTTTGTGGGATTCATATTTGATTCGGTCAGATATCAAATCCATAGTTTTTTTTTTCAAATGGAATTTTTAGGTTCGGGTCGTGTTTATGCTCATGAAATTTTTGTCTTGCTTGGATCGGAGTATGGTCTGTTTTTTTTCTGGTTGGGATCGGGTTATGTGTTGATACACCTAAAAATTAGGTTTTGCTATTATTATTTTAGTGACTATTTTTGATATATAATTTATTTTGCTATTTGATAATTTATTACTGTGTATGAATCGTCTGCCGATTCGAACAATTGTACGTCAAACAGCCATTTCATTTTTGTTTTAAAAACAAATTAAAGTCTTAATAAAATATTAACTTAAATAAAATGCATTCAAATTTAATCAATGATTTAAAAAAACTGCTAAAAAAGCCTCATATATACATATACATATATTTACTGCAACATAGCTAACCACGCATAGATTCTAATGTACGAAGTACCATCGATCTGACGTAACAGCTGTATTCAAATTTCCTAAATTAAACTAACATTTGCCAGTCTATGAATTTTAAAGGTCTTTGGGGAAAAAAACAGTCACTTTTGAAATGTCAAAATCTCAAATTGGTTTCTTTCATAGAGTAAAAAGAAATTAATAGAGTGGAAATATTATCTCTGGAGGTGCTAAAAATTTAACTCTACATTAAGTCCAATTAAGTACCAACAAAAGCACGTGATTTGACATGCCTATCAATTGAAACAGGTTTAAACCCGTATTTTTTTGCTCTTGTTTCTTAAAAAGAACTAATCTATCGCTTCACCGGTAAAAAATTATTAATTATTTTATTATGTGTTTTAAATATCAAAAAAAGAATTATTTTAAAGTTTTGCTTGAAAATATAACATTCTTTTGTTAATACATAAAAATCGTCTGCAGTCAGAAACCTTTATTTTAGATTAATATTTATTACTTAAATTTTCATACATGATTTTAAAAGAACGTTTTCATCATTATATTTTAAATATTTATTTACATGCAATTATTAAGTCATAAACATTTTTCATCTACATTATAAAGTATTTAAAATTACATTTATGAAGGAAACTTTTAGTTATACAATTTTTAGTTCGTATCAAATGTTTTCAATATCTTATTTAATTTTAATTTGATATTTAATTATTGCTAAATTTCCAATTTCCTTCATTTAAAAAACGAACATTTATTTTAATAAATAATAATAGAACAAAGACCTTTTAAAAAATTTGGTATTTCCTCTTTAAATATGCTTCAATTGTAATTCATTTTTTTCAATTCGTCTTATAATACAAAATCCCTTCACGTCCTTTTATTTGGCACATTAAAATTTGAGCGATAAATGGTTTCATATTGCAAACCTTTTTTGAGGCTTACTTCACCTCCACTTATCTCATTCCTCCATGGGTTTCTTTAATTCTGTCTTAGCTTTCTTATGACTTCTGTGAAAATTTTTACACAACCAACCAACCGTAAATAAACGAAAGAGAGAAAAATGGGAAAAATATTATTTTTTTATGAGAGTGACCACTCGATTTTAATTAATTACTCAGTTAATAATTGGAATTTCGAAATTCTGAAGCTCAGGTGCATCAGGAGAGATTTCGGGCTACTCTCAAAAAAAGTTTAAGCTTCGTACGTGCTGCAGATTTTGCTAGCCATCGCAGACACACAGACACACACACAGACAGAGCGTTTTGTTCTTTTATTAGTATAGATTACTATAATACTATTTATTAATGTTTTGGAAAGCTAGTTCTTGCTGCAGAATTGCTGAATAAATTTGTTTCTCGGGTGACTTTTCATTTACGGCTAAAATCACGAATGAAGTATTATTGTCTATAGTAAAAGTTCTGTAGCTGTTAAAGAATAATAAGTTTCGCTCGTATGTAGAAAGTCTATTAATATCTATTATTATTTATATAATATTAATATAATGGTATTTATTGATGATTTGGAATACTAGTTTTTGATGCAGAATTGTTGTTTTAATAAAAGTACTCCAGAAATTAAAGATATTATGATTTTTAAAGAATTATAGTAAAATTCCCCTGATTTTAAACCTTAGTGGAATAAATTATTAATTTAATTCGAACACGAACATGTACGCATATATATGTATGTATATATATATATATATATATATGAAAGGATAAAGATGGACTCCTTTTGAAAACTTAAATTTAAAATCTTAAAGTTACAATTACTATTCTTTTTAACTGTGATTTTTGATGCTTAAAGTTTGTTGACTTTGATGACTTTCACTTCCAGCAGTAGTTCTTTATATTTCTAACAATCAGTTTCGAACGATCTTTAAGATTAAAAAAGTTGAGCTTTCAAGTTTTGCAGCCATTTGTGGTTAGCTTGAACCCGGGTAGATCCAGCTTAGTTCTTGTTTTCCGAACCCGGACAAATAATCAATAGCTCCGCTTCCAATACAATTAAAGTCCTTCTAATCGGAACAAAAATGCCCCTCAATTCGCATTTTAAAATACAATGGGTCTGCCAAGTCATATCTTGGTGGAAAACACTTAAAAACAGTTTATAGGTTGACTCTTAGGTTTACCATTATGCTTACCTGCTCCCAGCCATCCATGCTTTCATGATTTCGAGTGCAGCACAATAATAAACCTAAAAGTCAACCCTATAAAATGAAGTTTTTAGGTGTTTTCCACTAAGATACGACTTTTTACACCGATTGCGTTTTACTATGCGAATTGAGATTTAACTAATATTACAATTGTATCCGCGAACTAGATAAAGTGATTGTTTGTGCTGCCGCCTCTCAGTAGTGGGATGTTTTAAGCGATATCTAATCATTAACTGCAAATAGAAAATGATGGAAAAGAGAATTGCTCCCTTAACAGGAGATCTGTTTTAAGGAAAGGTCCATTAATGAAAGTTTACTCTATGTCCTTTTTAACGCTTTTTAACATAGTTTTTAACACTTTCTAATATACAGTCGGCTCTCGTTAATTCGAACTCGTCGGAACCACAAGAAATGTTCTAATTTTTCGAAGTTCGAATTACGGAGAGTATGAGAGGAAAACATGGTTAAAATGGTACTACAGAATACCCCGATCTATCGTTTTTCAAGGGGTGCGGAGAAAAAAACGATGAATGCGGGAAAACGATGAATACGGGTTAGCATCAAAATAGGAAAAAAACACAATATTTATGCCTTACTAATGCATGCAATGTATACAGTGTACTAATAAATATTAATTTGTTGCTTACCAAACTGTAAAATAAATCAATTGAAGTTACAGAAAATTGATATTTATTTTAAAAAATCAATATATATTTTTGGTTTTCTGATCATTTTTTTTAACCCCCTGACTGCCCAGCCAAAGGGTAATATTGTAATGTTGTTTTCTCTGTAATTTATTAAAAATATATAAAAAAAGATGTTTTTTTCCAACCTGATGCAAGATACGTTATTAGTATCGGTGTATAATCTTTGATAGCATCAATCCTAACTTAATTTTTCAGAACTGGGTTTTATTTGTGGAATTATACTAATTTAAATATTGCTTATGTTGCAGTGAAACCTGCAGCTTAGTGTGTGAAAAAATCAGCCTGCGGCAGTCAGGAGGTTAAGTCAAAAAATAAATTTTCAAGATATACAACTCTTTTCTGGTCATTTTCTGTAATTTCATATGCGTATATAAAAGTTCATACAGTTTCAAAAGTCGCAATTGCATCAGACAGAGTTAAAACTATGATGGTTCAGCTTTATCGGCATGAGCGTTATCCTCTACTTCTTCGCAATTATTTTGATTTTTTGCATTATTAAATATTTCTCCTAAGTTTAGGACACCACATGTCGCAAAATCTTGATCAGTGGAAACATAATCGCATTATCTGCTATATACAACCACTCTTCATCCGCATTATTGTCGCCATTATCAACACAAACTACTCAAATGACTTATTTTAGGATAAAAAAAGTAATTCCAGTTTGTGTTTCATAGGATTTCGCATGACTTTCAATTTCATTTCGGTGAGGAGAAAAATTTTACAACGATGAATTCGGGAAAACGCCTTTTTAAAGAACGATGAATGCGGGTTCCGTTAACATTATTTAAATATAATTTGTGCAGGGACCGTAAAAATAAAACGATCAATGCGGGAAAACGATGGATGCGGGAACGATAGATCGGGGTTTTACTGTATTACAATGGAATCAATGTTAATAGTGTTTTTAAAATTCATTTCGTCTGCTATCATTAGAATATGACTTAATATTAAATTAAAATATATGAATGCATAAACTAATTAAGGGATTAGAAAGAAGCACAATGTAAGAAAAATTTGAGATGTCACTGATGAACAGACGGAGCATTTCGAAAGTGGATATCAAAAGCATGAGAATATATGTGTTCTCGTTCGGAACAATTTTCACAAAAATCAAATATAGGAAGTTATTCAAAGAATATGAAGTCCGTGAGAGAGAAGGGAAAAATGGAAATTCTCATTAGTTCGAATTAAACGAAGTCAAGAGAAAATGTGTTCGAATAAATGAAAATATTTAACGCTATTCTGCCATTGAAAATTTCGGGACTTCATGTTTAGTTCATATTAAACGAAGATTCGATTTATCCGATTTCGAATTAACGAGAGTCGGGTATTGTTGAAAATTGATTATGAATTGAAAGATACCAACATCTGTTAATTATTTCGGAGTCTAATCCAACGCAAACCTGTTTAAAACCGGAAAATTTATAAAAAAAAGTGCCCTTTTTTTAGTGAACAAAGCTGAACACTTGAGCAGATTTGAGAGGTTTCTCTAGCTGCAATCAACTTACCACTCAGTTTATATATTGAGATGTCTTATGTTATTGTGAGCCACTGAGGTAAAAAAAGGTGTACACTCAAAAAAATTTTGGAAAAGTTTAGTATTCCGACAGGAACGTTTGGGATATCACGGATATATGAGAGCTATTTTCCCTTTTTGAAACCCTCAGAATCCTTCCATTATTCTTGGACTTAGTTTCAGCAGTGGAATGAAACCAGAAGATTTTTCTGTTCGAATCAGAAATCTTTCAGTTGGTATGGTGCAGTAGAACCTTCGACACTCCCAGGAACGTTTCACAACATTTGTTACAGTATAGTTTGAAACTAAGGTATCCTGGGGTTAATAACGCCACGTTAAGGTTCTACCAATTATTACTGCTTAGTTTTAATTTTGTTCATTCAAACAAATATAGAATATGAACAACAACTTATTGACTATGAATACAAGAAAGAATATTTTAGAAGATATATATTCATAAAATGTAATGGTGTGTTTTCTGGACCATTGCTATTTGGCGTTATTACCCACATAGTTGGGTAATAACACCATGCAACCAAAACTATAAAATAGGGTGACTTAATGATGTGTAAATTTTCCAGTTTTAAAGATACAAATTCTACAGCCCTATAAATTGACAAATATGAAAAAATTATCAGCACTTAGGGCATATGAATTTCTCTTTATCCTTTTTGGTTTTCAATAGTGACAGTAATGCTTTCACAAGCATAAAATAGAAAATAAACCCTCTTCGAATGTATTACTAAAACTGAAAAGAATCAACCGGAATAATTATACAAGTATATTGCGTTATTACCGTGGTATACTTTGTGCGCAGTATATATTACACTACAAACTGCCTCGCGAATTTATCCCAAATCTTGCGCAACATTTTTAAAGTACATTAAATACACTACAAATTTATATAATAAATAAAGTATGTCCTAATAAATATATAATTTTCAGATTACAGAACTTAACTCGCAAATTTTAGATCTGGCGTTGACTTTTACGCGCTTCTTCCAGCGATAAGTTCTAAAAAGAGAACAAATTAACTTTAGCGGTTGTTTGTGATTCTGATGACTTAGAGCCCGTCTTTGCAAAACCCGCATGTTCCATTTCCTAGATTCATTCATAATTATGCGTAATATCAGCACATGGCTAAAAATAAACAAAATCCCAGGGGAAATGGAACTAATGCAAGATTTTTCCCGGGAGATTTTCCTTATTATAGAAAACAAAATATCAGCAGATTGCAATATCAATGACTTTTATTTTTCAGAAATCTTTTGCCTTCGGGAATTCATAAATTTGAAATGCGCAAATGAAAAGGAGAAAAATAGTAAGCAGAGAAAATTCTAATAATTTTATTTTGCGCAGAATTCAAGATTGGTATTCCCGTGTTTGTAAAATATTTGTAGATATTTTCATTAAGATAACGTATGTAGAAATCCCAGAAAAAAAAGAATAAATTTATTTTTTAAAGTCATAACTTAACAATTTTGAAAACTGAAAGTGCTTTTTATGTTATTAAAAATTTTGGGAGTTTTATGTTATTAAAAGTATCAATGAGCTTTATTTTGTAGCCCGTAAAACGTATTTGTATAAATATTTTCATTCAAATGTAAAATTACAGCAAATGTAAGAAATATTTATAATGGAATATTTATATAGATACAATCGAACCTCGTTAAGACGAAGTCGAAGAGCAACAAATATACTTTCGTACTAACCGAAGAAACAGCAAAAGGCATTTCAGATGATTTTGATGTAAATCACTAAAACAGAGATATCAAAGATTGTAAATGATATCTGCAGAGAAACATTTTATAATTATTTTATGCTAAACAGGATATTTGTGCAAAAAATCCAGTCTCCCTCATTTAGTCTAGAAAAGGCAATCAACTGGTTTTAAGGTGAAAGGTCGCGATGAGATTTTTTTTAGACGCAATATTTACTTTGTATTAAACAGGAAACGTTTGCCTTCGAATTTGTATTAAATGTTTCAATTAAAAAAAAACTTCATAAAAATATAACTTTTTCACATTTTTTTATTTTAATAATAACTCTGTTTCATATGAAACACACTTTTTGAATCATGTAGACTTTTTTCCTTTTTATCTTTTAGTAAATAGAAAAATTTAATTTTTTATATTTCATCTCGATGTTAAAAATAAACAGAATCCCAGGGGAAATGGAACTAATGCAAGATTTTTCCCGGGGGATTTTTCCTTATAGAAAGCAAAATATCAGCAGATTGCAGTATCGATGCCTTTTTTTTCAGAAATGTTTTGTATTTGAGAATTCATAAAACTGTAATGCGCAAATGAAAAGAAAAAAAGAATTAAGCAGAGAAAATTCTAAAAATTTTATTTTGAGCAGAATTCAAGAATCGGTATTCCCATGCTTATAAAATAATTGTAGATTTTTTCTTTATAAAATATTTGTAGATTTTTTCTTTATAAAATATTTGTAGATTTTTTCTTTAAGAAAATGTATATAGAAAACCGACAAGAAAAAGAATAAATGTATTTTTTAAAGTCATAATTTAACAATTTTGAAAACTGAAAGTACTTTTTATGTTATTAAAAATGTTGGGTTTTTTTTTATGTCATTAAAAGAATCAATGAGCGTTATTTTTTAGCCCGTAAAACGTATTTGTATAAATATTTTCATAGAAATAAAAGAGTATAGTAAACGTAAGAAATATTTATAATGAAATATTTATGTATATAATCGAACCTCGTTAAGACGCAGTAGAAAGGCAGCAAAAATTCTTTCGTATTAACCGAAATTTGTATTAATAAAACATAAAAAAGCATTTAAGATGATGCAAAATTTAAAAACTAAAACAGAGATATCAAAGATTGCAAATGATATCTGCAAAGTCATTTCATGTTAATCTAGTTTTTTGAACAAGAAATCCAGTCTCCCTCATTTAGTTCAGAAAAAGCGATAAACTTGTTTCAATGGAAAACAAAACTTCATAAAAATATACTTTTTGTATTTTTTATTTAATTAATAACTCTGTTTTATATGAAACACATATTTTGAGGCATGTAGACGTTTTCCTTTTTATCTTTTAGTTAATGGAAACATTTTATTTTTTGTATGTCATCTTCGATGTTAAAAATAAACAAAATCCCAGGGGAAATGGAACTAATGCAATATTTTCCCGGGAGATTTTTCCTTATAGAAAGCAAAACATCAGCAGATTGCAGTATCAAGATCTTTTTTCCCGAAATCTTTTGCCTTTGAGAATTCATAAAATTGAAATGCGCAAATGAAAAGAAAAAAAAGTAAGAAGAGAAACTTTTAAAAATTTCATTTTGTTCAGCATTCGAGAATTGATATTCTCGTGTTTATGAAATATTTGTAGCTTTTTTTCTTTAAGAAAATGTATGTAGAAATGCGAGAAAAACAGAATAAAAATCGTAATTTAATAATTTTGAATATTGAAAGTACTTTTATGTTCTTAAATATGATAGGTTTCTATGCCATTAAAGGGATCAATGAGCGCCCATCAACGTATTTTTATAAATATTTTCATACAAATGTAAGAATGCAACAAACGCAAGAAATATTTATTATGAAATATTTATGTATATAATAGAACCTCGTTAAGAGAAAGTCGAAAGACAGCAAAAATCCTTTCGTATTAACAGAAATTTGTATTTACCGATAAAACATCAAAAGGCATTAAAGGTTATGTAAAATTTAATGACTAAAACAGAGATATCAAAGATTGTAAATGATATCTGCAAAGACGCATTTTATAGTCATTTTATGTCAATCTGGTTTTATGTACATAAAATCCAGGCTCTCTCATGTAGTTCAGAAAAAGCAATAAACATGTTTCAAGTTAATATTAGTAATAATAAATTGCATAAAAATATAACATTTTTATTTAATTTAAAACTCTGTTTTATATGAAAAACATTTTTTCATGCATGTAGACTTTTTCCTTCACATCTTTTAGTAAGTGGAAACATCTCATTTTTTGGATGTCAACTTCGATGTCAAAATTAAACAGAATCTCACGGGAAATGGAACTAATGCATGATTTTCCCGAGAGATTTTCCTCATAGAAAGCAAAATATCAGCAGATTGCAATATCAATTTAAAATCTGAATTGCAATTTTTTTTTTCAGAAATCTTTTGCCTTTCGAAAATTTTAAAATTGAAGAAATAAAACTTCTAAAAATTTCATTATGAGCAGCATTCAAGAGTATGTATTCTCGTGTTTATAAAATATCTGTAGAATTTTTCTTTAAGAAAATATACATAAAAATTCGAGAAAGAAAGAATAAATTTATTTTTTAATGTCATTATTTAACAATTTTGAAAACTGAAAGTGCTTTTTATGTTTTTAAAAATATTGGGTTTTTTTTATGTCATTAAAAGAATCAATGAGCGTTATTTTTTAGCCCGTAAAACGTATTTGTATAAATATTTTCATAGAAATAAAAGAGTACAGTAAACGTAAGAAATATTTATAATGAAATATTTATGTATGTAATCGAACCTCGTTAAGACGCAGTCGAAAGGCAGAAAAAATTATTTCGTATTAACCGAAATTTGTATTAACCAATAAAACATCAAAACGAATTTAAGATGATGCAAAATTTAAAAACTAAAACAGAGATATCAAAGATTGTAAATGATATCTGCAAAGTCATTTTATGGTTATCTAGTTTTTTGTACAAAAAATCCAGTCACCCTTATTTAGTTCAGAAAAAGCGAAAAACTTGTTTCAAGGGAAAAACAAAACTACATAAAATATACTTTTTGTATTTTTTATTTAATTAATAACTCTGTTTTATATGAAACACATTTTTTGAAGCATGTAGACGTTTTCCTTTTTATCTTTTATTAAATAGAAATATTTCATTTTTTGGATGTCATCTTCGATGTTAAAAATAAACAGAATCCCAGGAGAAATGGAACTAATGCAAGATTTTCCCGGGAGATTTTCCTTATGGAAAGCAAAATATCAGCAGATTGCAATATCAATTTAAAATTTGAATTGCAATTTTTTTTCAGAAATCTTTTGCCTTTCGAAAATTTTAAAATTGAAGAAATAAAACTTCTAAAAATTTCATTATGAGCAGCATTCAAGAGTATGTATTCTCGTGTTTATAAAATATCTGTAGAATTTTTCTTTAAGAAAATATACATAAAAATTCGAGAAAGAAAGAATAAATTTATTTTTTAATGTCATTATTTAACAATTTTGAAAACTGAAAGTGCTTTTTATGTTTTTAAAAATATTGGGTTTTTTTTATGTCATTAAAAGAATCAATGAGCGTTATTTTTTAGCCCGTAAAACGTATTTGTATAAATATTTTCATAGAAATAAAAGAGTACAGTAAACGTAAGAAATATTTATAATGAAATATTTATGTATGTAATCGAACCTCGTTAAGACGCAGTCGAAAGGCAGAAAAAATTATTTCGTATTAACCGAAATTTGTATTAACCAATAAAACATCAAAACGAATTTAAGATGATGCAAAATTTAAAAACTAAAACAGAGATATCAAAGATTGTAAATGATATCTGCAAAGTCATTTTATGGTTATCTAGTTTTTTGTACAAAAAATCCAGTCACCCTTATTTAGTTCAGAAAAAGCGAAAAACTTGTTTCAAGGGAAAAACAAAACTACATAAAATATACTTTTTGTATTTTTTATTTAATTAATAACTCTGTTTTATATGAAACACATTTTTTGAAGCATGTAGACGTTTTCCTTTTTATCTTTTATTAAATAGAAATATTTCATTTTTTGGATGTCATCTTCGATGTTAAAAATAAACAGTATCCCAGGAGAAATGGAACTAATGCAAGATTTTCCCGGGAGATTTTCCTTATGGAAAGCAAAATATCAGCAGATTCCAGTATCAATGCCTGTTTTCTTTTCAGAAATCTTTTGCCTTTGGAAATTCATAAAAGTAAAATGCGCAAATGAAAAAAAAAAAAAAAGGTAAAAATAGAAATTTTTAAAAATTTCATTTCAAGAATTGATATTCTCGTGTTTATAAAATATTTGAAGATTTTTTCTTTGAGAAAATGTATATAGAAATTCGGGAAAAAATAATAAATTTATTTTTTAAAACGTAATTTAGCAGTTTTGAATATGAAAAGTGCTTTTTATAATATGAAATATAATGAGATTTTTAATGCCATTAAAGAGATCAAAGAGCGTTATTTTTTCAAAGAGCGTTATTTAATTCGGTTTCAATATCCTGAAACTGTTTAACATATAAATCTAACTCTTCAAGAGTTACAGTTTCATTATCAATTTTGGGATTTATAATATTTTTTATGCGAGTGATTTTTCCCTTAAGAACAGTTTTTTGTTTTTTAATAGCTTCCATTTTTAATTAATTTTATGACAACTTCCTAAAAATCTAAATGTATAAGCAAATTCTAAATGATCTTCAAAAAAAAAAGAAAAATACTAATATCAACATAATACAAGCATCTGCATAGAATTGGGAAATGAAATAAATAAAAAGAATTAGTTATATAAAATAATTAGACGTAAATATGGATATCCATTTTTTCTTTCAATTTAAAATATAATTACACCTTAAAACCATGGTTTGTAGAAGTAATGAAAACAATAACACTAGAGATATATTACTTAACTTAATCAATTAGTTTTATAATCAAGGAATTAGGGAAAAAAACATGCGCACTAATATAAACAAATAAATAAATAAATAAATAAATAAATAAAATAGTGTACACTTGTGAGCTCACATATTATAAATTAAGCATTCCTTTAATCATAAATCACTGTACCACCCCTTGAGTATACTCATGATCTCTGATCACCACTTATGTAGATGTCGAATAAATTCACTCAATCACTCCTCAGATCATAATCACAGAACAAAAACTGTTGTCACATATATTGCTGTCGCATATTCTCTTTTTGAAACGCAAAAGAAGCAGGAGAAGAGAAAGAAAGAAAAAAAAACATAGATCACAAACATCTGCAACCCGGTCAGGGCGCTTTGACTGAAATGATTTATGGCTCTATGGAGGCTGACCGAGTACACAGCAGCATGTCCCGTTCAAGCAGAAATATCGCTCCGGTAAGGTTTTGAAGAATCGCAGAAAACAGCATCCCAGTATTCCACGATACAAGATACAACACACTTTTTAGATGAAAATTCACGAATCCCGTGTATAGAAAGGCAAGGCCCGTCGAATGGTAGAAGAATAGCATCTGAGTATTCCAATATTGAATACCTTTGCTGGTTGATAATTCATGACAAGACGTTAACCCCTTTTCAGGGCCTCTTTCGATGTTTCGAGTCAGAATGACCACTCTCTTTGCTTTCCTTTGTGGGTCCGGTATTTTTAATAATGTTCATATTTCGTAGATTATTTTCCCGCACTAGGTATCATACTGCCGACTCTGAAATACTGTCGCATTTTCATAAAACGACAGACTTCAAGGGGATAAGTTTTAATTATGATTTATTTAAATATTTTAAAATATAGCAAAATCTTTTCGCAGGTCTTCACATCATCGGTTCTGGAGAGCAAGTGCGTAGATGTATATTTGAAATTCCTCATCTCCCGAGAGGTTACCAGTTAAAAAGGCCATGTGTTTTACTTAAATTAATACGATAAACTTAGGTTTCTTGTTGCCCTGTAAAACCCGTGATTATTAGTCATGGGGCCCGTATCCACATTGAGGGGCGATTTATTAAAAAAGTAATAAATAGGTCTGATTTTTTGTATTTTCTTACATATATATAGTCGAACCTCATGAAGACGAAGGGCAGTAAAATTCCTTTCGTATTAACCCATAAAATTACAAAAGGCATTTAAGATGATTTAAAAATACATGACAAATATAGAGATATCAAAGATTGTAAATGATATCTTCAGAGGCACAGTTTATAGTCATTTTATGTTAACATGGATTTTCGTGCAAAAAAAATCCGGTCTTCGTCATTTAGTTCAGAAAAAGCGATAAACTTGTTTCAAGCTGAAAGGTCTCTGCAAAGACCACGAGGAATTTTTTTTTAAAATTAGATGCAATATTTAGTTCGTCTTAAACGAAAAACGTTTGCTTTCGTGTTTGTATGAAACGGTGCAATTATTATATTGTTTTCTAAGATAATTTGATGGGGGAAACTATTTTCCTTCTTCTTAAACGAAATTTCGTAAAGCGTATTCTCCTTAAGAAGGATTGACTGTATATTTATTTTTATCAAATTCGACACATATTCCGCAGCATATAACGCGCAATTTTGAACATAGATAGTTAATCAAAAGTTAAAGATGAGCATCATGTACAAAATATGAGAATGAAAAATTAAGGTTTCAAAAACATAAGCATAAAAATTGAGATTTTTACTTTACTCAAATAAACAAGAAAAGAGAGCATAATTACTAGTTGAATAAACCACACAGAAAGAACTGTTTTGTTGAAACAATTAAATTTTGATTACTATTGCCCCCACAAAATTTTTTGTTGAAATAAAACCAAATTATAAATAAAATTTTGTTGAATTAACAAAATTATTTGATTAGTGCAACCACCATTTGGTCATTCCAACCAAAATATTTTGTAGGAGGAATAGTAATCAAAATTTAGTTGTTTCAACAAAACATTTCTTTTTGTGCAGAGTGAAACTGATTTTATTTCAGGCACAAAGTCTGATTTGAACTAAAATTGTACTTAAACACAAAAAAGTTATCATTCGATTTATTATGTTTATTTTTCCGTTTTACCAATTTCTGTTAATAATGAGAATAGAACGTGAATTCTTTTGTGGAACCCTCTGTAAAATGTATAGAATTTATATACAAATGGTAAAATTAAAAAAAAACGTTAAATTAAAAAAAATAATACCGAATTTTAAAAAACATTTCAAGCAATTATTACTCAAAGACAATAAATCGACTTATTATGTTCACCCTGTAAACGAACGACAAATGCTATGAATGTCCTATTAAAGTGTTTAAAGTCCAAGTAAAGTGTCCAGTGGGTGAAAACGCTAATGCGGGAAATAACGCCAAGTACGTTTGTAGACATTATCATAAAAATAAACAAATAAGAGTCAACGTCCGATTTAAAATTTGCTAGGTAAGTTTTGTAATGTGATGGCTATACATTTATTAAGAAATACTTTGTTTATTAGATAAATTTATAGTGTATTTCAGGTACATTAAAAATGTTTTGGGAAATTTTGGATATTTTCGCGTGGTAGCTTGTAGTTTAAAATATACTGTGTAAAATGTATACCGGATAATAACGCCATCCACTGTGTAAAGTTAAAAGAATAAAGAGAAATTTGTATGTCCTAAATAATTCAAATTTTTTTCATGTCAGAAGAATTAAATATCGAATAATTATTACTGCATCCTGATATCGTAGGTAAAAGTAATAAAAACAAGTAAAAGCAATTCGTTTATTTCTACTGCCGTAGAGTTTGAATTTTTAAAATTGGACAGTTTGCATGCCATTATTCCATCTTGTTTTATAGTTTTGTATGCATGGTGTCATTATCCATATAGGTGTGTAAAAATGAAACCGGACAAATTTAAAAGGAAAATTATACAAATTAAAAACACTTAAAAGCAGTATGGGGGAGGCGGAAGGGCAGGAAATGAAGTTATCAATATATCCTTGGGTATACGGGCTTTTTATTTGCCTAAGCTTAATTTAAGACATTTTTAGTTACAATTCTGTATCGTTTAATAAGCTAAAATATTATGTCTAATTGAACCACATGGAAATGCATAACAAACTTTAAAACACAATTTTAGCAATTGCCATTCATAATCGGAAAAGTATCCCAATTCTTTCAGCAGCAATGCATAGTACATAGAGTTTTGTATTTATTAGTTATATACATGACAAAATTTAGTTCAGTTAAGAAATATATTTATATATTAGTTGACGGTTCCGTTTTAGCAATTTCTGTTAATAATGAAAATGGAACGTGAATTCTTTTGTTCGACCCTCTGTAAAATGTATAGAATTTATATACAAATAGTAACATAAAAAATAAATTTAAAAAATAATACCGAAGACAAAAACGCATTTCAAGCAATAATTACTCAAGGACAGTAAATCGGCTTATTGTGTTCACTTTGTAAACGAACGATAAATGCTATGTCCTATTCTACCATCATCATCTTGTAATGAAATATTTAACGAGTTATATCAGTTGCAATAGAGCGAGAAAAGACCAAAAAACTGGCAATAAGGAATAATTAAAATACTATACTGTGTAGAAAATCACCGTAAAATAGGAACAATACGGGACGCAATTCCAGCTGAAACAATTACAGCGCGTCATCACCCATAACAAACCCGTGGCCGTAAGGAGATAATGTCAAAGATGAACTGTAAAATTCACATTAATATAAATTTTGCCGATATTAATCATGAAAAAGATTTCACTTCATCATTGACATTCACTTCATCATTGATATTCTCCCCTTACGGACACGTGTCTGCTTCAGCTGATGACTAGCTGTTATTGTTTTAACTGGAAATGCATCCTGCATTTCTTTTATTTTATGGTGATTTTGTATAAAGTGTATTATTTTAATCAATCACAATACGTTTGAAGAAGCCTAATGTCATTAAAATACTCTGCAATTTTTCTCCATATACCTTAATGTGATGAAAATCTTTTGGATATTCTTGTAAATGAACTATTAAATGGCACATACTTCCTATACAATATAAAATATGACTGACCCTAAATAACATTTATCAATTATATGAAAGTCCGGATATACTTATGGGAGTCAGAGCGTGGCTAGATGGCCAGACGGACAGTAAGATCAAATGCATAAACGCGTTTCAATTTTGTTGAAAAGCATTAAAAAAAGTATTGGGAATATTTTATGTTTATTTAATAATTGGATCGAATAAATTAATTGGAATTAATACACATAAAAATATCTCTCATTATGAGCATATATTTTGAAAAATACAAGTATTAAAATATTGCTTTACAAATAATGAAAATTTCTTACGATACTTTAATTTGCATACAAATCAATATTTTTACTTTCTTCTATCTTCAATAGAAGAAAGTATTGTAATCGAAATTTTTTTCGACTTCCGGTTTTCGACGGACTTACACGTTTTAGGGGTCAGAGATTCCACAAAACATGTTTTTACAAAATGTCTGTCTGTCCGTGTGTCTGTGTGTCTGTGTCTGTCTGTATGTCGGCATTCTACCATCAAAAAGTGTATGAAGTTATGCATAGAATTGAGCCAAATTTTTTGTGAATGTTTTTGGCTGTGGCAAGCAGGTCCTCCTTCAGTTTTGAAATATTCCGCCGCAAGGGGACGCTGCAATCGCGAATTTTGTGCCATTTTCAATATTGTACCGACCAAAAGTATATGAAGTTATGCATCGAATTGAACCAAATTTTTTGTGTATGTGTATAACTATGGCTAGTTGCTCCTCCCTGAATTTGAAAAAAATCCGCCGAAAGGGGGCGCTGCAATCGCCATTTTTGTGCCGCTTTCAATATTGTACCGACCAAAAGTATATGAAGTTATGCATCGAATTGAACCAAATTTTTTGTGTATGTGTATGACTATGGCTAGTTAGTCCTCCCTGAATTTGAAAAAATACACCGGAAGGGGGCGCTGCAATTGCGATTTATGTGCCATTTTCAATATTGTACCAACCAAAAGTACATGAAGTTATGCATCGAGTTGAACGAAACTTTTGTGTAAGTGTATGGCTATGGCTAGTTGGATCGCCCTGAATCTGAAAAAAATTCGCCGGAAGGGGGCGCTGTAATACCGAATTTTATGCCATTTTCAATATTGCACCACATAAAAGTGTATGAAGTTAGTTCTAGAACTGAACTAAACATTTTGTATATGATTATTTTTTGGTAAGGCAAGTAGGTCCTCCCTGAATTTGAAAAAAAAAAATCCGCTTATCATTCTATTGTCCATCGGCTCGTGCAGAGACGGAAATTCGTTTTTACTCCGATTAATTGATTGAAGCAGAAATTTAAGATGAATATCAAAGTTCGGAAGGTATTGAATTAAAATTATTAAAGCATTAAAATGAATAACTATTAAGCTATTGCATAGCTTTTATGGCGGGCTTTGAGCGCGGTGACCGAATCCAAAAATTCCGTAACGCGAAAAATCCTAACACATCCGTAACGAAAAAACCTAACACTCGGCTAACGTCGTTTCCGTTCGGAAAACTTCGGGACGGTATCCTTCGGTAGACTTCGGCAGACATTGACGTGGTATTTTTCAGATATTAGGATATCAAGTCTCAAACTTATGTTTCTTATGATCTAATTTTCATAGCGCGGCCAAATTTTGTTTGGTAATTTATTATGAGACAGTGTTTATTTTGGTGGTCTTATTTATTTTGGTGACAGGAGACCCCCACCGTGAGGGTCGAAAAATTTAAAATGCTTATAACTCGCGATCTAACTTTCGTAGCGCGGCCAAACTTGCTTGGTAACTTATGAGACAGTGTTAATTTTTGGTGACAGGAGACCCCACACGGTGAGAATCGAAAAAATTAAAATGCTTATAACTCGCGATCTAATTTTTTTAGCGCGGCCAAATTTTGTTTGGTAATTTATTATGAGGCAGTGTTAATTGTTGGTGACAGAAGACACCCCACGGTGAGGGTCAAAAAATTAAAAATGCTTATAACTCGCGATCTAATTTTGGTAGCTTGGCAAAATATTGTTTGGTAATTTATTATAAGACAGTGTTAATTTTTGGTGACAAGAGACCCCCCCACGGTGAGGGTCAAAAAATATTAAATGCTTATAACTCGCGATCTAATTTTTTTTTCGCGGACAAATTTTGTTTGGTAATTTATTATGAGGCAGTGTTAATTTCTGGGGACATTAGAACCTCCACAGTGAGGGTCGAAAAATTTAAAATGCTTATAACTCACGATCTAATTTTCGTAGCGCGGCCAAATTTTGTTTGGTAATTTAATATGAGACTGTTAATTTTTGGTGACAGGAGACCCCCCCCCCCACGGTGAGGGTCGAAAAAATTAAAATGCTTATAACTCGCGATCTAATTTTTTTAGCGCGGCCAAATTTTGTTTGGTAATTTATTATGAGGCAGTGTTAATTTTTGGGGACATTAGAACCTCCACGGTGAGGGTCGAAAAATTTAAAATGCTTATAACTCGCGATCTAATTTTCGTAGCGCGGCCAAATTTTGTTTGGTAATTTATTATGAGGCAGTGTTAATTTTTGAGGACATTAGAACCTCCACGGTGAGGGTCGAAAAATTTAAAATGCTTATAACTCGCGATCTAATTTTGGTAGCGCGGCCAAATTTTGTTTGGTAATTTATTATGAGACTGTTAATTTTTGGTGACAGGAGACCCCCCCCCCCCACGGTGAGGGTCGAAAAAATTAAAATGCTTATAACTCGCGATCTAATTTTTTTAGTGCGGCCAAATTTTGTTTGGTAATTTATTATGAGGCAGTGTTAATTTTTGGGGACATTAGAACCTCCACGGTGAGGGTCGAAAAATTTAAAATGCTTATAACTCACGATCTAATTTTCGTAGCGCGGCCAAATTTTGTTTGGTAATTTAATATGAGACTGTTAATTTTTGGTGACAGGAGACACCCCCCCCCCACGGTGAGGGTCGAAAAAATTAAAATGCTTAGAACTCGCGATCTAATTTTGGTAGCGCGGCCAAATTTTGTTTGGTAATTTATTATGAGACTGTTAATTTTTGGTGACAGGAGACCCCCCCCCCCACGGTGAGGGTCGAAAAAATTAAAATGCTTATAACTCGCGATCTAATTTTTTTAGCGCGGCCAAATTTTGTTTGGTAATTTATTATGAGGCAGTGTTAATTTTTGGGGACATTAGAACCTCCACGGTGAGGGTCGAAAAATTTAAAATGCTTGTAACTCGCGATCTAATTTTGGTAGCGCGGCCAAATTTTGTTTGGTAATTTATTATGAGGCAGTGTTAATTTTTGGGGACATTAGAACCTCCACGGTGAGGGTCGAAAAATTTAAAATGCTTCTAACTCGCGATCTAATTTTCGTAGCGCGGCCAAATTTTGTTTGGTAATTTAATATGAGACTGTTAATTTTTGGTGACAGGAGACCCCCCCCCCCACGGTGAGGGTCGAAAAAATTAAAATGCTTATAACTCGCGATCTAATATTTTTAGCGCGGCCAAATTTTGTTTGGTAATTTATTATGAGGCAGTGTTAATTTTTGGGGACATTAGAACCTCCACGGTGAGGGTCGAAAAATTTAAAATGCTTATAACTCGCGATCTAATTTTCGTAGCGCGGCCAAACTTTTTTTGGTAATGCATTATGAGTCAGTGTTAATTTTTGGTGACAGGAGACCCCCCACGGTGAGGGTCAAAAAATTTAAAATGCTTATAACTCGCGATCTAATTTTGGTAGCGCGGCCAAATTTTGTTTGGTAATTTATTATGAGACAGTGTTCATTTTTGGTGACAGGAGACCCCCCACGGTGAGGGTCGAAAAATATAAAATGCTTATAACTCACGATCTAATTTTCGTAGCGCGACCAAATTTTGTTTGGTAATTTATTAAGCTATTGCATAGCTATTATCACGGGCTTTGAGCGCGGCGACCGAATCTAGGAATTCCGTAACGAGAAAAAATCCTAACACTCCGGCTAACGACGTTTGAGTTTGGCAGACTTCGGCGCGGTATCCTTCGATAGACTTCAGCAGACATTGACGCGGTATTTTTGCATAAGTTGATAAAAAATGCTATGCAATAGCTTTACCGCGGCAGTCCCCGAGAGCCACACATAATTTTTTTTTTTTTTTTAATATTAAAATGAATGTATGAGATAGAAGATAGTTTTGGGATTGGCACATGCAACTAGTTATACAATTATAAACATCAAACTTTAGCAAATAATTAATATTCATCACAAAAATTGGGATGTTGAATTTTTCTTATTTTTTTAAAAAAAAATAGCTTTATTTCTATAGAAAACTCATATTAATATTGATTTCGCTGATATGAATCATGAAAAATATTCCTGTTCAGAGAACAGTTATGCGCAAAGTTACTTCCTAAATTAAAATTTGTCGCCACAGAGAAAGAAAAAAAGATTAAATAATTTATAATGGTCGGTACTGATTTAGAAAATTAACATACCATACTTGTAATTATTTTTTTAACTTGTATTCGGAAATTTTCATAATATTAATTGCATAGTTTAATCGATAAGAAAATTAGACGCGTTTATTTCTGTGCTTTTAATTATATTGAGTCTTGTTTTCTATATTATTCAAAAAAGTAAAAATATGTAAAGCATTTAAGTGAAATTTTCGCAAATTTTAAGAGCTATATATATATTGAAAAAGGAAGAGAAAATCATGCGTCAACTTATGGAAATGTGTAACGCATTTCAAAACCGTATTTCAGTTGTTCCTATCTACAAGCGAAAAATTATTAAACTTTTTTTGCAGCCCTGTATATGATATAGAGATTTGCATCTATACGTACATTCCAAAATGTAGTTTTTGTAACAGATAGATATATTAAAAAAATTTCCCTTCAGCAATTTCCTCTAATAAGGAGAAAGGTATTCGAATACTTTTGTGCAGCCTTGTATACGAGATGTGGAATTTATATATAAAGAGTAATATGCAAAAAAGTAAATGCATTTAAAATCGCATGTCGAATTTCAATAAGCACTCTCCAGTAATTACTACGCAAAGACAGTAGTGTAATCGATTTCTTTTGTGTGTTCCTGTAAATTAATAAAAGAAAATCTGAATGCTCTGTTTTAACGTGATCATATAGAATTTCAGTTATTTATAGAATTTTCAATAGATTTGGAACAGCGTAATGTCATTAAAATACTCTTCATACGATTTCCTTCATATAGCATAATGTAATTGAATACTTTTCAGTGTCCTTGTAACATTAATCTTACTTACTTTATATGCAATATCAAACATGTTTTGGTGACCCTAAATCCGTTTTATATGTTGCATGAAAATTCATGCTATTCAAATTCTCGGGAGTTTGAACATGAACAGATCGACAGACAGACAAACCGAATACATAAGTGCTCTTCAACTTTGTTTCAAAGTACTAAAAAGTTTTAACATACTGCTTCAAAAATAATGAAAACTCCTTATGCTACTTTAATATGCATACCAATCAATATTTTTATACAATCATAAACGTCAAACTTTAGCAAATAATTAATATTCATCACAAACTTTGTGATGTTGAATATTTCGTATTGTTTTGAAAAATAACTTTATTACTACAGAAAACCACATTAATATTAATTTCCCTTTTATTAATCAAGAAAAATATTTTTGTTCAGAGGACAGTTATGCGCAAAGTTGCTCTTTTAATTAAAATTTGTCGCCACAAAGAATGGGGGAAAAAAGCAAAATAATTTATTATGTTCGGCACTGAATCGGAAAATTAAAATACCATACTTGTGATTATTTTTGAAAATTATATTTGAAAAATTTCGTAATATTAATTGCATTGTCTAACCAAAAGGAATATTAGACGCAATTATTTTTTTGTCTTTAATTGTACTGAGTGTTATTAGTATATAGGCGGTTAAAAGTTTCCGGTCAGCAAAAATTTGTTAGTTAATTTGTAAGCATACTCATATGAAGAGGAATTCTAAAGTGATACTTATACATTTTAATGACATAATATAACTTATTTATGGAATAACATATAAATATCAATAAACTTAATTGACAAATTTAAGTAGAAAGGAAAATGCATGTTCTCAAAAATTTCTGGCCACCTTCGCAAGTTTGAAAAAAAATGCCATTGTAATAGAAAACAACAGTGATCAACAACATTTACAATTAGTATTTTATAGCCATACCTTTAATAATAAGGACTTCAGTGCAGCAGCGGGCATTCATACAATAAACGGTTAAAGATTATTTTACGGTTAAAGTGTATTTTGTGAGTGACGCTTGCAGATTACTAAAAAGCAAGGAGTTAATGTCGGCCATCTTTGGTCATAATTTTAATGGGAAGGAATATGCGTTTGAAAAATAGAATTAAAAGATATACGGATTTAATTTTTGATAGAAAGCTGTTTTATCGCACGGGAGAGAATCTTTGGTTAGTGTAGTTAGATGAGTAAAACGGTGGCAATCTTTGACTTTGAATATTTAAAAGGAATATTACTTTGTACTCATATGATTTGGGGAAGAGGGGGGGGGGTATTCTGGCGCTATGATTTTTTTTAATAAAGTGTTTATTACTGGGGGTTTTATTATTATTATTATTTTGTCATTATTGCGTCATTAGAAAATTAGAACTCGAAAACATTATTTTCGTAATTTTATTTTACTGAAAAAAAAGAAGAAAATAGCCTGGTGAGGGCAGCGCCATGCGAAAAGGGGGAGGGCCAAGGGGGCGGTCGGCCCGGACGCGGAAATTTATAGGGCGCCAATTTTATACTACCAACGTCATTTTATAGCCTGTCACAACTTTTTTTTTTTTTGGGGGGGGGGGTTAATGCACATACGAAATTTGTTGGATGAATTACATTTGATTAAAAATGTATAAGTAATGTTTCGTGTTCTTGTGGGATAAGCTTTGAATATGTGTTGACAGATATTGATTCGGGGATGTCAAAATTCGAACTTCAAGTCAAGGTACCAACAAATAAAGTTTTTTTTTTTTTTTACAAATTGTATTGTTAAACCGGTGTTATTTTTTATGGAAGATATTTCTGATCGTTTATAAAAAGTTAATTTCTAAACCGCCAGTTTTAGAGGCATTGTTCCAATTGCAAAAATGTTTTAAACTTTCTTCTGCATCATATAAATATCAATTTACATTAAAATAATTATTTTTTAAATTGTTAAGAAATTACACATTTTATACAGTGTTAAATAAGTTTATAACTTTTATTTAGAAAAAGTTTCTATGTTTTTTAACAGGTAAAACAGCATAAAACTTCTACGGGTAAAACTTAGTGAGTTATGATACTTATGAAATTTCAACGAGCAAAAATGCATTTTTAGTGCAAGAAAACGATAATAATGCGTGAAATGCAAAGCATCACAGCTAACTAAGTTTTTGTCTTGCAAAAATTAAATTTTTAACATCAAATTTATTTTAAAGGTGTATGTTTATCTGAACTAAAACAGAGTCTACACTTATATATCAAAATTATTCAAGATATCTTAATTAAAGTCCCTCTAATAAAAATGTCTGCTGACAGCATATTCTCATTGATTAGTTATTACGTTACAAAAATAACAGGTTATTGACACCTGTTACCTGTGAATGTGTGGAACGATGTAACCTGTTAACCAAAAATAACTATATTTCCCATCTCTATTTTGGAGTAAAAAAACGCAAAAACTATCAAATCGTCAAATAAAGGAAATAAATAAAAATAAATAAAAATGGGGGATTTTTTAATTTAAAAAATCGATTTCAAACCGGAAATTTCTAAAAAAGAATTTTGTTTATATAATCATGAAATATCTGCTTCTAATAAAGAAAAGAATAGTCTAGGACAAACCTGTCCAACTTTGTAAAAACCCGGGGCGCATCTTGGCTCTTAGCATTCAATGAAGAGCGTCATTGTTTACATGACTAAAAACATGTGGCAATGTTATCGCATAGTGTTTACACGCACGTCTTAACATAATGCAAATGACAATTCAAATCATACATTTATCATCAAATTATACATTTTTTATGAGAATGTCTATGTCTATATCAAAAATGTTTGTAGGGTAAGGCACCAGAAAATTTAAGCGCGTCTATAAGAGCAATAATAACAAATAAATAAATAGGAAAATCACAGATATTGTTAGTTTTCTTTTTGGATGTGAAAATCCGGTTTGGTTTATTTTGAAAGAATGTATTATTTTTATGGGAAGTAAAAAAACAGACAAATATGATAGTGACCAAACAATGAGGGTGGTTTCAGAAAGATAGCCTAGAAGTGCTTTCATAGATGGAAATCATTCTGCACTGTTTATTATTTTTTCTAAGCAAAAATAGATAAATTAAGGAAAAAAAACTCTCTAAAATTTCAAAAGTCGAGAAAGAAAAATTAAGTGACAACAGATAAAAGTAAAAAAGCTGAGCTTTCGTGCACACGTTTATTCAAAGGGGCGGGAGGCAGGTGAAAAAGTTTTTTTTCTTCTTACTTCTTAAGTATTAAAAAGAGCTATTTCCACTATAAAGAAATTTAACTATCATAATTACGCTAAATAAACAATAACTAAAAATTGCAAAAATATGCATGATTAAATTTTCAAAGTATGTTTCTGGTGTTTAATGTACAACGGCAAGCCAATAGCATACCAAACACATGATTTAAAAAAAAAAAAAACATTCTTTATAATGGATTTTTACTTCTAGAATATTTAATAACACTAGTAAAAAAAAAAAAAAAAAAAAAAAAAAAAAAAAAAAAAAAACTTTTTTTATATTGCGAGTAATTTTATGTGATTCGTGTTCTGTGTGCTATAAGTAGTGTAGAAAGTCAAATAAAACATTTCTATCTCTTCACAATTTTATGATATATCAATATTTATTTTTCTACGTTTTTTAAAAAATTTAATTTTAAACCAATTTATTTCAGATAATAAAATCTTCATTTTTCATTTTTTTGTTTGTAGATGGTACTTTGCGGTTGAGTTTCCCTAATTACCAACCAGTAGTTGTCTGCTAACATTGCAGGGTTTCATTTCCCTTGATATCGTTTTTCAATAAAAGCTATATCTTGGTGAAATCGCTCTCCGTGTTGCGAAATTTTAAAATGGAGGGCCAAAATCACAGTCCGGTGAAATCTAAACACCTCATTGGTCATTTAAGTTGCGTCCTTTTCAGAGAACAATCTCTTAACGGTAGGCGAAATGTCGCCTTACTCCTTTTTCGAAAAAAAAATCGTAGCGTCAATTTTGATGTAAATCTTATCTGTTTTCATTTATAACTTATTTTTCAGTCTCATTTTATATAATGTCATCAAAATATCTTAATTGAGTTAATTTCGATGGTTTTTCGTAAATAAGAGCAGACGGTAACAATTGCTTCAAAATTACTTTACCCCTCACTTTTTTTCAAATGGAGAAACACGTTCGTAATTTTCACCCATACCACACGACCAATGAGGTCGCTGGATCACACCTGACTGTGATTTTGGCCCTCCATTTTAAAATTTCGCCTCCGTGTTCATCACTCGTAGCTCCCATATTTTCGGGGGGGGGGGGGGAATCTAAATCCAATACAAAAAATGTATTTTCAAATACATGTTGCAATTATATTTATGAAAGCTTGTAACATTTTCTCAACTAGGTGAACGTATTGCGGGGATTTATGATTCCCTAAAAAATTTGCAGTGATTGCAACGAACGATGTCCAGGCTTCTTTTTCTACATCATTTAAGCATGAAGTGATGTTGGATCTTTTATTATAATAAATGAGATATAGATGATATAGATAAGAATAGGGATTTTCTAGTATGAGTCAGAAATATTTAAATAAAAAATAGACAAAATTGGCGCCCTGGTGTTTTTACCTCAACGCATCACTTGCGTTCATACATTCCTAAACAATAAATGATTGTTAAAGTTGCTTGTACCAACCTTTAAAATTTGTACCCTGAATTTAGAATCACCCTGTATATGCATAACAGCATACTTCATAGAAAATATTGCGTATTACATCTATTATTAATTTAAAGAGACGGAGAAAAAAAATTACAAATATTATTGTCTTTTGAACTTTTGCTTCAAAATAGCTTTAATCTATTTAATGGTTAACATAGTTAGGCGAACTTTAAACTGTTTATTGTTAACATAATGAATATAATATTTGTTATTGATGAATACGATAATATATCCTCTGGAGAAAGTTATGCATGTATCATTTAAAATTCATGAAATAATAGAAATAAATCATCATCCGTGAGCGATAATTACACGGAAAACATTTTCTATTGTAATATGCATTTTCAAGATTGATAATAAAATTTTTTAATATATAATGTGTTGAGTATTGTATAGATCATGACGCCTAAATTCAATACATAATATAAAAGACTGCTTAAAAGAATTCAAGTTGACTATTGATTGATTGCTCGGGATGGTTTTTTACAGCTGAAATGAATTGCACTAGATTAAGTAGTATATGATCCTAATATAAATAAATTCATATACAGGGCGGTACGAAGGAAGATGGATACATCAAATTCGGTATATGATAAATGTTAAGAAAGCCTTGTTTATTGTGAAATGTGTTTTGCAGCTGAATTACAGGTCTGCATGGGCCCGAGCCAGCAGAATGGTTCCGAATTTTCTATAGGAAATCCAAAATTTTAGATTCGTAAAAAAATATTCAGACGTTGAGATTTCGTATAAGGCTTAGGCATAAATTTGCCTAAGAATCAGATGTAAATCTGAGTACATCTTTTTTTTTATATAAATATTTGCTGATAATGTAATATATAAAAGAGTAAAATCTGTCTATATTTTTCGAAAAATACATAATTCAATTCAGTAAAAAGTATATATTTAAATTAAAAGAATATTGCCCAGTTAAACTGATGGCTTTGAGCTCACAGGCTATTTACACTAATTTGTACATTACAGCCTTATATTTTAAAGGGTTAATAACGTTCGAAAAAATATTAAAGGAGAGAAAACAGCTTCTCCCATTTACCCTTTTTATATTTAATAATTGAACCCCCTAAACTAATCAGGGACATGCTTTATAGCATAAAAAATCTATATTCAAAACTCTGAGAAAATCGGAAAATTCTTAATAAAAACCCATTTATACATTTTAAGAGGAGTTATCCCCTCTTTTATACTTAATCATTAAACTTCCAAAACTATTCAGAGATTTGAACGAAATCTGATAATTCTGATGAAAAGCCCATTTATATAAATTAAGGTGAGGGGCATTAAAACCCCTGTTCCTCCTGTTAATACTTATCCAATCAACACCTATTACCAATCATGGAGGCGCCTCATCAGAATGATCCTATTTCTAAATTTTGAACGATAACTGATAATTTTGCATGAAAAACCCATTTATATTAATGAAAGGGAGGGGCATGAGCTTCCGTTCCCCCTCTTATACATATCGAATGAACTCCAAAAACTAACCATGGAAGCGCCTTATCAGGATATACCTATATACAAAATTTCAAGTGGATCGGATATTTTTAACATGAGTTATCGCATTGCGCACGTACGCACGAACGAACGTACATACATACAGAACGGGCGGGCACATAAGCTCTTAGGCTATTATAGCCTGAGAGCTAAAAAATTAATTACTTAAAGGATTATATGCTGTTTTTGGTTACGTATGCATTGTTTAAAATATTACTAAATACATAAACATGAAATAGACGATTTTACTATTTCTGATTTTTTTTTTATTATACGGCATTTAGAAACTAAATTTTATAGAAACTTTTGTTAATTAATATTATATAAAACCTGAAGTAATAATAATTGTCATCTCCATTTTTTTACACGCTCTTACTTCTTTTACGATAAGTATATAAAGAAAAATAAATAAATTGGTTATAAATTATAGTTTCTTTACGACGTAGTTTAATACTTTTATATATCGAACCCTTAAAAATCTGATACATATTCGATTACAATATAATTAGCATTTTTGTGTAAGAAGTTTGGTAACATAAAAACATGTTTTGTAATTCTATTTGTACGAAAAAATGTCATTTTTTAAATAAATAATGACTAATATGACAAATTGCCGTAATGTGTGTTGGATAATGATAAATAAAGTTATTAAAAAGCGATTTCGTGTACGATAACATCTGTTACTGGTGTTGAGTTTAAAAACACGCAAGATCATTTCCAGCGATAATTTAGAAATAATAACCCTGTTGATATTATATGAAGCTAATTTTTCTGAAACATATGTTTGAAGAAAAACGTGAAAATAATAAGGAAACGGAGTTTAATATTTTCCTCAAAATAATTTGTCAATAAGTGCATAATCAGAGGATGTTTCTTCATAAGTCTGAATTTTCAAAGTTATTGATCCAAGAGCCGACTGCACAAAACACTAAGTCATAGAGCACAAGAAAAAATCCTTTACTTTATGGAAGAGTAGTAATAGAGGAATCTAATGATCGATGTCTGCGGGAAGTGAACTGGTGCATAAGCCTAAAATTTGATAGACAATTCCATCATTCGGAACTAATTTCCTGTGTTGCGAAATAAATGACAGTTTAAATTGCTTCGTAAATCAACTTGAGTGCTTGTTAGCGGGACCTTGAAAAATGATTACAGGAGAAAGAATCATTATGTATTGTTCGAACTGTCAAAACTCTAAAATAACATTTTATATTTCTTTATTTGCTTTTTCATGTGATTGTGTGTGCGTTTTTGATTTTCTTTATAGTTATGTAGCTCCTAAAGTAGAGCAGTAATGCTCTGTTTTCTTTCTCGCGGTATTAAATAAAATAGATGTTTTTTCGTTTTAATCGCCGTTATTAATGTGTTGTGAGTCAAAGAATTAATAATGAAATGTGCATTTTTTAAGGGATAAGCATCCTGCACAACGATTAAATAAAATCAAGCTCTCGGAGCCGAAAATAACAAACGGAATAATATTCAATAAGGATCGTATCGGATACGTCGAAAAAGAAGAATTCATGAATCGGGTGAGTAGAATTTTACTTACCTTTCATTTTGAAGTTTTGTAAGATAAATTTGATTAAAGATAGGTAGAGGTTAATATCCTTACTCACGCCTAAACAAGAATAGGAATAAATATTCTATTAAAGATTATGATACCGATTTAAAAAGTTATGCCCATTTGAAAAACATTGATACCTAATTTTAGAATAAAAACAAAGTAATAATGGCCACCTTGAGAGACAATTATTCCATCGATAAACTCACAGCAACAAATTATTCGACCTGGAAATTTAAGGTCGAGATGCTATTGATAAAAGAATAACTATTTAACGTAATAACTGACGATCCACCAAATCCTTTGACCGATGGGTGGTCCAAAAATGACCGAAAGGCCCGAGCACTCATAAACCTAACTATTGATGACTCCCAAATAACGCATGTCAAAAATCTTCAAACCGCGAGACAAACTTGGGAGGTTCTAAGAGAAATTCACGAGCGGTCAAATTTGATCAGCAAACTACTTCTATTGAGAAAACTCTACAGCATTAAATTAGCCGAATCAGGCAATATGCTTAACCACATCACAAGAATAATGAAATTAGTAGACCAACTGGGAGCAATTGGCGAAGTTATTAATAACCATCACATGTCTGCCCTGTTATTATGTACTCTACCCCAGTCATATGACAACCTTATAACTGCGCTCGAATCTAAAAAAGAAGCACAACTCACTCCGTCATATATAAAAAGTAAACTAATAGACGAATTTAATGGAAGAAATGAAAATACCGAAAATTCTGAAAACACGGCGAGAGCTTTTAAAGCTCAGAAAAGGTTCCCAACTAAAAGGGAAAATAAATATTGTACCAACTGTCGAATGAAAAGCCACAACACTCAAGATTGCAGGCATAATAAAAACAAAACACACACCACACAACAAAATCAACACAACAAATACAGTAAAAAACACTATTCAACATCACTTGTTTTTCAAAAGGGCGAAAACAATTTTAAGAATAAACAAATATCGGAATCGAACCACAGGTTTAATCGCTATGAAGGAAAAAACAATACATGGAGAGAAAGCGAAAACAAAGATTATGCCTTTATAACACAGGGAATAGAAAATAAAACTTTCATTGTGGATAGCGGTAGCTCAAGCCATATCGCATCCTCCGACTCAATGTTTACAGAGATTAAATCGCGGGAAAAAACAAACGTGACTATCGCAAATGGAAAAAAACTTATCGCTTACGGATCAGGCGACGTAAATTTAAATACGCTGACATCGGATAATAAAATCCATAAAATAACGCTTAAAGACGTACTTCTAGTACCCGAAATCGAAACGAATTTATTATCTGTCAGTAAAGCAACTCAAAACGGATGTGATATTGTATTTAAAAGTGACAAGTGTATTTTCAAACTTAACGGAGAAATTTGCTTAGAAGCACGAAAAGTAAATAACCTCTATGAAGTCCAATTAACAAACGAAAACCACGCGAACATAACACAAACGTGCAACAATAAAAATTGTCTAGAACTATGGCACAGGAGGTTAGGACACAGAAATTTAACATCGATTAAAGAAATTACACAAAGAGAGTTAGTGAGAGGTATCCAAATAAACAATTGTAAACATAATATAGATTGCGAACCGTGTATTAAGGCGAAATTAACTGATGAACCCTATCCCAAAGTTGCTCAGTATAGAGCAAGTAAAAGGCTTCAACTCATTCACTCGGACGTTTGTGGATCTTTTCAAACACCCACGATAGGTGGGAAATCATATTTTTTGACTTTCATCGATGATTACTCACGATTTACGATAATCTATCTATTGTCAAAAAAGAGTGAAGTCTATGAAAAACTCAAAGAGTTCGTCGCGCTAATAAGCAACAAGTTTAGTGAAAAACCGAAAGAAATCAGAACGGACAACGGTGGGGAATTTACATCAGATGAAATTGAGAATTATCTCAAGCCAAATGGGATAAAACATCAACACACAGTCCCATATTGTGCAAGCCAAAATGGGGTGGCTGAACGAAAAAATAGGTCGTTAGTCGAGATGGCTAGGACAATGTTAAATGAATCAAATTTACCTTTAAAGTTCTGGGGGGAAGCAATCTGTACGGCAAACCACCTACAAAATAGACTACCTACAAAAGCAAATGCAAAAACGCCATACGAATTATGGACAGAAAGACAGTCAAACTTAAGTTATGTTAAAGTATTTGGCTGCAAAGCCTTCTCTTACATTGATAAAGCCAAAAGACAAAAATTAGACAATAAAGCTGTAGAAGGCATTTTTGTGGGATACGACAATCAATCTAAGGGATACCGTATATATGTAGGAGGAAATGAAATAAAAATCGCGAGAATGGTGAAATTTCTTGAAAATAAATTTAAATACGTAAACGGCAAGACTGAAATCGAACCAAAACAAGATGAGGGTGAAAAACGCAATTGTAAAAATCTTGTAGAAATAGAAATTTCGAACAACAAAACAACACCATCCGCGTCCCAACAACAAATTGCGGAACCAAGGCGTTCAGATAGAATAAATAAAGGCGTACCTCCTGATAGGCTAATATACATTGTTAAAGATGAAAAAATTAATGAACCAAAGGATTATAAGGAAATTAAATTTATGGAAAACTCACCGGTAAAATAGAATTGGATAGAAGCCATGGAGAGCGAAATGAATTCATTAAAGAAAAATAAAACGTGGTCAATTGTAGATCCTCCACCAAATAAGAGAATAATAGGTTGTAAATGGACTTATAAATTAAAGCGTGACAATACCGGATAAATCCAAAAAAAAATAAGGCACGTTTAGTAGCTGAAGGATACACACAAAAGTTCGGAGAGGATTATGACGAAACTTACGCACCGGTCGTGTCGTATACTACGATAAGAGCATTATTAATGGCGGCGTTGCACCAAAACTTGAATGTTAAGCATATAGATATAAACACTGCGTTCCTACATGGGGAACTTGTGGAGGAGATATACATGACGCAACCGGAAGGATTCGTTGAACCAAATCAGGAAAACAAAGTCTGTAAATTGAATAAAGCAATCTACGGACTTAAGCAAGCCGCGAGAGCGTGGCATAATAAAATAACAGAAACACTAAAAAACATAAATTTCATTCAAAGTAAAATCGACACATGTCTTTTTACACAGAAAAGGAATAATGACACAACCTACATAATAACGTACGTCGATGACCTTTTAATTGTAGGAAAAAACAAAACCATAGAGGAAATAATCGCGAACTTAAATAAGGAATATGAACTAAAGAATTTAGAGGATATAAGTAATTATTTATCCATGAACATTCGAAAAGTAAATAAAAACTACCTAATTAACCAAACCCCAAAAATCGAAGAGTTAATTAATAAATTCAATTTACAAGAAGCAAAACCGTGTAGTACACCCATGGAAACAAATTACACACACTTTAAAGATGATGACAATCTTTTACCAAACAACACACAATACAGACAAGCCATCGGAGCACTCTTATATCTTGCCACAGTGAGCAGACCTGATATTTGTGCAGCTGTTAATATCTTGAGCCGAAGAAATGAAAGGCCAAGAATGAAAGATTGGAACAGCGTAAAGCGGGTAATAAGATACCTCAAGAAACAAAGAACTATAATCTAGTTATTGATGGAAAATCAAAACCTATACTTGAAGTTTATGCGGACGCTGACTGGGGTGGAGACACAGAATCGAGTAAATCCACCAGCGCAAATATATATTTGTTAGGAGGAAACCCTATACTTTGGTCGACAAAGAGACAGTCCTGTATAGCCTTATCCTCAGCCGAGTACATCTCAGCAGCGAATGCAGCAAATCAAGTTAAATGGCTGGTGAACCTGCTCAACGAACTTAATCTCTCACAAACATATCCCATAACACTGTATGAAGATAATCAATCGGCCATTAAAATGATAGAATTAGAAAAACATTCAAGTAAAACGAAACACATCGAATTAAGATTTCATCTTATAAAACAACTGAAACAAGAAGGAATAATAAACCTCGTATTCTGCCCAACAAAAGTCATGCTAGCTGACTTATTTACAAAACCCCTGCCTAAGACTATTTTTGAAGTTCACAGGAAGAACTTAAATTTAAGTGATAATGCAACTAAAGAAATTAAGGAGAAGTTGATAGACAATTTCATCATTCGGAACTAATTTCCTGTGTTGCGAAATAAATGACAGTTTAAATTGCTTCGTAAATCAACTTGAGTGCTTGTTAGCGGGACCTTGAAAAATGATTACAGGAGAAAGAATCATTATGTATTGTTCGAACTGTCAAAACTCTAAAATAACATTTTATATTTCTTTATTTGCTTTTTCATGTGATTGTGTGTGCGTTTTTGATTTTCTTTATAGTTATGTAGCTCCTAAAGTAGAGCAGTAATGCTCTGTTTTCTTTCTCGCGGTATTAAATAAAATAGATGTTTTTTTCGTTTTAATCGCCGTTATTAATGTGTTGTGTGTCAAAGAATTAATAATGAAATGTGCATTTTTTAAGGGATAAGCATCCTACACAACGATTAAATAAAATCAAGTGCTCGGAGCCGAAAATAACAAACGGAATAATATTCAATAAGGATCGTATCGGATACGTCGAAAAAGAAGAATTCATGAATCGGGTGAGTAGAATTTTACTTACCTTTCATTTTGAAGTTTTGTAAGATAAATTTGATTAAAGATAGGTAGAGGTCAATATCCTTACTCACGCCTAAACAAGAATAGGAATAAATATTCTATTAAAATTGATACCACCAGTGGTTGACTCGTAGGTTTGCATTGTGTTTGCCGTACAATCAAAAGTATGAAAGCATGGAAAACTGGGTGCAGGTATCGCAGTGCTAATCCTACGAGTCAACGACTAGTAGTATTAATTTTTGGCTTATGCACCACTTCATTTCCGGCAGACATGGAACATTATATTCCTCTATTACTACTCCTCCATAAAATATATGATTTTTTCTTGTGCTCGATGAGTTAGGGTTTTCTGCTGTCAGCTCTGGGACTATTTGTTGACGAAATATCGGTGTTTGACCTCCTATATTGGTAAAGGCTCGATCACATTGTAGAGCATACGCAGTCTATGAAGCTATTGCTTTGAAACGCATTTGAATGATTGTAATCGATTTCGAACGGAACGAAATTAACACATATTATAGAAGATCAAGGCAATATATTTTCTTTGAAATAGTGCAAATAATGCATATAATTATTTTATTGCCACACAAAAATATTTCATACAAATTTATTGGGATGCATTTCACCTGATGTCAAAGAGCTACTTGTTTTCTGAAAACAGATTAACATAGAGTAATAAGAAATGATGAAGGTAAAATGTGGTGGCTGGTGGTGACGTCAAAAACGTAACCCTAAAATCCGCTACATTCGGCCCAAACACGATTACAACACCCAACAGCCACCAAGGCCTATTTCGTTTGCGTTATGTTTCTTTTATTACAAGAATTTAAAAAAAAATGCGGGATCACTGCCAAAAAAAGACATCCTTTCGGTGATGAAATATCAGAGATGAATGTTTCGAGGATCCGCTGATGGAACAAAGGCGTTTGTTTTTTACTGAATTTCTCATCTAAGGTCTATAGCAGGCCTGTCCAACCTTTTACAAAGCACGGACGCATCTCAATTTTTGGCAAGCAATGAAGGGCGCCATTATTAAAATGGCTCAAAACATGCAAGAAAATCATCTTTTAATATTAGTATCAATACGTATAAACAAATGCATGATGCTTCTATAGGTCTAAACCGTTCTGTTAAAAGAAAAAAAATCAAAATAACTGTAAATTGTAATAAATTTTGAATAATTAATTTTTTTGTGAGGGGTTATCTCAAAAATATTTGAATTGGAAGGAGCCAGAAAATGAAATATCACCTATTATTAAAATAAAATGGTAATCAAATATAGTGTCAGGTTTTGGTCGATGCAAATACTCTGCAATAACTGCAATTTTTTTGGAGGTGTAAATTTGCAATTATAAGAAGAATAGAAATAGAGTCATGGGTTGTTCTAAACCGAGAGAGCCTGGAAGAGATTTCATTGATGGAAATCCTTTCGTACGATTTTACAAATTCTTTTAAAAAACAAAATCATCAAAATTACCTAAAATTTTAAAAGTCTGAGGTAGAAAAGGACAGCCTTTATCCGGTCATATAAAACAGCCAAATGGCCAGTGAAACAACGTCAATAACGATAGCAAATATGCTGAATTTTCATGCACGAAGGAGCGAGAAGGTCGCTTAGTTTTTTCTACATTTTACTTCTTTACATACTATTGAAATTACTACTGACATTTATTAATTTCTATTGATATAATTTCCATAAAAAGATTCATGAAGAATAACTAGAAATTAGTGAAAAAATACAACAATGCAAATGATTTTTTTTTTTTTGAAAAGCTAATGATGTGCTGCTGCCTTTCTTTAATGCGTTGCATAAGTTATATTTGTTGATGACTGAAATACACTTGTAGAGATTTTTAACACATCTCTCAATCAAATATGAAGAATTAAATAAAGCATCTTTTACAAGGGCATTTTACTTTAAAAAATAGTAACAGGAAATCTTCAAAAGGGCGCCAAGAAAACTTGCAAAGGGCGCCATGGTGCCCGCGGGCGCCGCGTTGGACAGCCCTGGTCTATAGGTTTGAAGGGTCTGAAAAGAATGAGCGTGTTTAAGAAATAAGTGATATTTGCGACGTCACGTATTTTTAAGATGGCTTTATCGTCTATAAATAATAACTCTGTTCATAGACTTCCTTCTAAATAACTTTATATTCGACATATGCATTTTATTTTGAAAGTGCCACCTATTTCGTTGTGTAGAAAGAAGTCAGTTGCTACAATATTATTATATACCAAATATTATTATCAGTTGAAGGTAATTTTTGGAATGGCTTTTAATGATTTTGTAGAGAGAATAAAATCTAGATAATATTTAGATTTATACATATATTCAACGATATATGAAATTATGTCCGTTCTTTCCATGAGAGAAATTAAGAAAAAATAATTTATAAAGCAGTTAAACTGTCAAGAAATGTATGGAATCTATAAGCACAATATATTTATGCATCACACTGCGCCTTTAGATTGAACAAATGTTTTTTATTAAAATGGAATGTATATGCCATATTGAGTCATAGAAGTACTCGAATACACAACTCGCTTTTAAAGAAAATATCTTGCAGTAAGTTTTTCAGTAATGTGCTACTTTTAACTCTCCTAAATTTCTACGTGCTATGTGATGCATGCACCATATGTAATTCTTATACATTGTCAAAAAAAAAAAATAATCAAGCAAATTAACAATATTGATTGTAATTAGAGTTGCAAAAAGTCGGTTTATTCACCGATTTATTTCCAATAGATCAGGTTTATTCCCAAAAAACCGAATTATTCCAAAAAATCTCGGGTTTTTTTCCAGGTTTATTCCTAAAAACCCGGTTTATTCCCGGGTTTAAACCGGGTTTTTTCTAACCTTTGCAACGCTAATTGTAATAAATTTTGATAGATGTTAATAATTTTTAAATTGTAGAAAATTTTATTATAGCGGTGTGATCCGAGCAGAAGCCAACTATTGTAGCATCAAGTAAACGGATAACTTGGTTGCTCATTGCTCGAAACTCACTTTATTTTGTCCGTGCGATATAGACTTGAAACAAGAGTCATGTAACACGAGATCTCAATTCTCGTGACACGTCCATGAGACTTTTTTTCTCACTGTAATATTAGTTCAGGAGCCGACCGCACAAAATCCTAAGTCATCGAGCACAAGAAAAATTCCTTTATTTTATGGAAGAGTAGTAATAGAGGAACCTAATGATCCATGTCTGCCGGAAGCGAAGTGGTGCATAAGCCAAAAATTTATACCACTAGTGGTTGATTCGTAGGTTTAGCATTATGTTTTCCTGCATCCAGTTTTCCATGTTTTCATACTTTTGATTGCACGGTAAACACAATGCCAAGCCTACGAGTGTACAGTACGTACCTACGTATGTGAGTATATATATGTATGTACAGGTTCGATTACTTTAAACATTCCAAATTAGTTCAGCATTAAAATACGCATTGTAATTTTCCAGAAATATTGCACCTTTAGCAAACTAATTGTTTTAAATATTTTTTTAATATACTTTGTGCTGATATTGTTCTAGAAAAAAAATAAGTAAATGTAACTTTTTTTATGTATTTTGTGCTGATATTGTTCTAGAAAAAAAATAAGTAAATGTAACTTTTTTTATGTATTTTGTGCTGATATTGTTCTAGAAAAGAAAAGTAAATGTAATTATTTTTTTTAATGTGGCATAAAAATGTTTATAGACTAAAATTTATTCCTATGTAAATCTTTAAAGTAAAGAAAAGTACTTTCTTCTCTATTTATAATCTGACAAGTTTAAAGTTCTTTCCATAATCCCAATTCTTTTTAACTGATAAAAAAGATTTCTACTGCTCCTCATTTTTTAAAGTTATTGTATTTTCTATTCAATAATCCGATATAAAGCGTTCGAGACTCAATATTTACCTTGTCATCGAAGTTAAAGAGAATTACCGATGAAAAGTAAGCTTTACTTATTTGTTTTCCTCTGAAAGTTAACTGCATTCCTTTGAAGTATCGCATTTTACCAATAAATTTCCGATTTTAATTTTATCTAAAATTTATAGAATTTCAAACGAAGAAAGTTATTACTATGACAACATTAACGTCTTCAAATCCACAAAGGGGACTGAAGAATTACACCTTACATTAAGCATTGCCTGGGGAATTGAAGTTAAATATATACATTTCTTCGATATGAAATTTTCTTGGAACGTTGTGATGCTGACTTTGTTTTATTATTGTATATATATCTTTTTTTATTAATTTTACGCATCGAACTTCGTGAATAAACTTGAAGCTTCGATCTATGTGTAAGGACAATTCGAATAAAAGTGCTAAGAGCTTGGGTGTAGCTATTACATTTTCCTTCCATAAATTGTATTTCTTTAAGAGACGAAATTCAATTCAGTATTTAGTTCCTTCAAGTTTACCTTTTTGAGTTTACTTTCAGAATAAAGGAAAGAGAGATGCAAATTCTTTATGCTATTTATGAATGTCATCTTTATGTTATATTTATTATGTCTCTAGATACTCATAAATTTTCATAATTTCAGAATCATAAATTTCACCTTTTTCCCCCTAAACTAGTAATTTTTTAACCAAAATATTGATAGAAATTGGAGAATTGAAGACAAAAATATGCCTTAAGTTCGATAAAAAAAATTTTAATGCACTTAGAACTAAGTTTCGGGATAATAAAATACAGACAGTTGGGTTTTATTATTTAATTTATGTGGGTATGCATGCATGTACCAGTTCGATTGCTGTACCTTTTGAATCAGTTGAGCATTAAAATACACATTGTGTTTCCCCAAAGATTTTGCATCTTTTACCAACTAATCGTCTTAAAATAAATTTATTTATTTAATGTACTTTATGCTAATATTATTCTTGAAAAGAAAACAAATTATAATTATCTTTTTAATATGACATTAAAACGTTTATCGACTAAACTTTATTGCTATGTAAATCTTTATTGTAAAGAAAAGTACTTTCCTTTACTATTTAAAATCTGATAAGTTTAAAACTCTTTCCATAATCCTAATGCTTTCAAAGTAATAAAAAGTTTTCTATAGCTCCTCGTTTTATAAAGAGTTTTCATGTTTTCTTTTTCTCTTCAATAATCCGGCACAAAGTGTTCGAGACTCAATATTTACCTTGTAATAGAAGTTAAAAAAGAGTTATCGATGAAAACTATGCTTTAAATATTTGTTTTTCTCTGAAAGTTTTCGGCATTCATCTGAAGTATCATTCTTTAGCAATAAATTTCACATTTTAATTGTATTTGAAATTTATATAACATCAAACCGGAGAAAGTTATTATTACGATAACATAAACTTCTCCAAATCCATAAAAGAGACTGAAAAATTACACCTTACATTTGCATTGCCTTGAGAATTGAAGTTAAATATATATATTTCATTGGTGTAAAATGTTCTTGGAACGATGCGATGTGTGTTTGGTTTTATTATTGTATATATATATATATTTTTTTATTAATTTTACACCTCGAATTGCGTGAATAAACTAGAAGCTTCGATCTATGCCCAAGGACAATTCGAACAAAAACGTTACGAGCTCGGGTGTAGAAATTAAATTTTCTCTCCATAAATTATATTTCTTTAAGAGACGAAATTCAATTCAGTATTCAGTTCCTCCAGGTTTATCGTTTTGAATTGATTTTCAGAATATAGGAAAGAGAGATATAAATCCTTTTGCTACTTAAAAATGTTATGTTTAAGTTATATTTATTATGTCTCAGGATACTCAGTAGCAGATATCTCAATACTGCGTACATAAGTATTTCTAATTTTATAATAGCAATTTTTTAATCTTTTTTTCTAATCGATATCTTTCCAAATCTATAAAATACTTAATTAGCATAAAGTAAACAAAAGCGTATATCTTTCTTATGTTGGTGTTGGGTTCTTTTTATTAAATTTCTACTACAGATCATTACTTTAATTAATTGCAACTTCTGCTCAGCAAATTATACTTAGTTAATATGGATCAATAAATATTCCTCAGCTTTATTAAAGAATTAAAGTGAGAACCGGGTCAAATTTCCAATCACATGAATCCTGTTGTAGATTTAATTAAATAAATTAGATGCTTATATAAAAAAAAAGAATTAAGTTAAGATTACACCAGTTAACATTAAGAAATCACTAAAATAAATAAACTAAAAGACAAATTAAAACGATAAAAAGGATAAACACAAATATTATTTAAAATTCTTTAAAATTTAATGAATACAAGTAAATAAGAAAAAACACAGCAAGATTCTCAATCTGACCCAGTCTCAAGTACTAAACCTAGATCTGCAGTAGAACCCAACATTTATCAATGTTGATTCCTGAGATATTAAACTCATACTGATAATTTAAAAATACAAGATCCAATCTAACATTACAAAAGAGAGAAGAAAGACCCTGAAATCCTTCTTATTTTCAAGAAGGCAAAGAAAGATATAATTTTGAATAAATTAAAACACTAGGAGTAATAAAGATAAACACCCCAGAAATCAACAATGATATTTTGACCAATTTCGTATAGTGATTAGTATTAAAAAATTATAGTCTTGTAAATTTGTTTATGTAGAGATGGATATAATCCCTTTAAAATTACTTTAAATTTATGAGTAAGAAATCAAATGAACTATTTACTTCTCTTATAAACATTTAGAAGAATCTCTACAATTTCAAAAATTATCACTTAATTATACTAAATCAATCCTGTAATTAAAAGTTTAAAACTTTAAATAAAAAAAAACTATTTTAGTCAAGACTAAATGCAACTAGGACTTTAACTATGAGTTAAATGATCACTTAAAAAACTAAATTTCACCACAACATCTTAATAGTGAAAAGAAAACTAATAATAAGGTAAGTATTCATCATCTCTAGTCAAGTTTAACATTAATTTCTAAATAAAGCAATATGAAGTACACATTCTCTTCCTCTCCTTTTTTTTTTTTTTTTTTTTTTTTTTTTAACTTTTACTAAACAGAATGAGAGTATAAGACATGTTGAAATAGTATGTATCAAAAACAACTTGTTTTCACATAAAAAAAAATCTCTTTTATTTAATCAAATAATAATCACTCTCACTTCGATGAAAATACAACATATGTTGAAATGAGACTTACTAATAACTATTTTTACTCAATATTAGGTCGACAGTAGTTAAGTTGCGTACATTAAATAATGGGCAAGAGCATTTATAAATTAGTAAGATTCTTAGGGATGTAAAACATCCGATAATATGTACACTTATTTATAACAACTTATAATAACATATTGTGAGTGGCTTACCTTCAAGCTCCAAGTAGTATATATTTTTTTTTTGTATCACAATATTTTTAGATGATCCTGAGATTAGTCGACTTTACCGCTTCCCAGTTCATTAAAACTACCATTCTAGTCTCTTTTCAAAAAAAAGGCGACACAGGCTCAACACTCAATTCCAGTTCCTAGCGTACAAGTGATTAATGATTTCTGTATATATTCTACTGTGTCTCTGGAGTACCCGCAGTTTCACGTCTTCTCGAATTCTGCTAATGCGTGTGCATTATCTCATGTGAAGCGCACGAAGTCCTCTTGGGAAGGCCACTTATTCTCAAACTTCCGCAAACTTCCTTATTCTCAAACTTCCACTATTTCTCAAACTTCCGCATACAGGGGGTCGAAGAAGGGTAAAAATCCCGGGAGAAAAAATCCGTTCTCCTAAAATCATTCGGGGTGTTCGTCGAGAAATGAGGCACAAAAACGCACGAATTCCATGTCAAGTCAACAGGAGCGACACTCCAATGTTTTCTCATATCAAAAGGTGCTCTCGAAATTTCGACTGATTTGCATCAATCAAAAAATGCACAGATTCACTACAGCTTGACAGACACGAGTTGACAACAATTTCATCGCCAACTATCTCGGTGCCAGAACCTTCTTCTGCAGAATCAAAATGTAGAATGATGAATCTTAAACGAATTCTTCTTACACTTCCTCCACGTAAGACTGCTAGCACGGAGCTATATCATCCCTCCACCGAATTGCATACTCTTCTCTAGTTCTGTATTTTTCTGCCGTAAACCTCCCTCACCCCGATTGAAAATTAAAAAATGGGGGAGGGAGTGAAGGACGGGACTACTTCTTTTTACCTCCTCTTCGTAAGACTGCCAGCCGGGAACTATCTCGTTTCTAAAACCGAATTCCACACTTCTCTAAACAGAAAAGGGGCACCAAAATACTAGGAAGACTAATGCTTTCCCCTTTCTCTCCTGTTCCTAGAGTCCATCTCATTGGCCAATGCAATAGTCACCCTCTCTCATGACCAAATATGGTCATCGCTCGCATCCCCTATTCTCAGACCACGTGATACAGCTGAAGTTTGCACCTGCTTGCAGACCAGTGCTTGCCGATAGCCGTGAATAGGCACTCTTATCTTAGATCAGTCATAAAAAAATTTTAAGGGCCTGGGAAAAAACTACTCCGCCTCAAATGACAGTCAACGTTTGTCATGGGTTATAAAATTTTAGGGTACTATTCATTCACGTACGCAAGCAATAAACTATGCGTGTGGGCCAATTTTTAACAAGGCTGAATATATGCCCTTTACAAACAAGCCAGAAGCTACTCTTCTTCGAAAAAAAATTAACAAAGGACCACTTTACTGAAATAGTACAATAATCCCAGGACAGTAAAAGCATTCGTACGAACGGGTGTTATTTACGCTAGATAAGGGAATGGGAAGCTTTCACTTCCATTCACAACAATGCCTTTATTCTCGTGAGAACGATCATAAAAATAAATAGAAGAAAAGAAATGTCCAGGGTTTTCGCTACTAAGAAAAAAAAGAATAATTTTAAATATGAGATACATAAAGCATTATAAAAAGCCGTATTAAAAATATCTTAACAAGAGTTCTTTTTAACTGAGGAATATTAAAATAATTTATACAAAAAGAAATATTACTAAAAAAAACATAACAAGAGCTCCCCCTCGTTGAAAAAAAAATAAACATTATTAGTTTTGAACAAAAACAAGAATTTTATTTTTTTAGCTAAATGACCACATAAGGTCAGTTAAAGAAAGTCCTAAAAAAATTTAAAATTAAAACCAAAATGAAAGAAAAGATTAAATAAAAAAAACAATGCAGTACCCCGGTTGAAAAGTAGGATAAAGATAATCGCCTAGAACAGATCAGACGACGACCCGAAAAGTTGATAACCTACCACCCTACTAAGCTACCACACCAACTTTGCACACCGGAAATGCTAAGTTGAAGCTTGGGCAAAACATCTAGAAGTTAAACATATACTAGGGCCTAAGATGCTAATAAAATCTATACTATATACCTGGCATACTTAATTAAATCTCTACATCTGCTATACCGTCAAGAATACCAATACACTGGGATATCCCTATCTGCTAACACCTCTGTAAAAAGGAAAAAAAAAAAATATCCCTAAAAAAAATTTCCACAAGTAGAATGCAAGGAAGAGTTGTCCAGTGAATAAAAAAATTAAAAAATTTTTTTTTTTTTTAAAATTTTGAATCCTGTGAGCAGGATAGAGCCAAAGGACCGAAACAATCAATTTCTGAAAAAATACAATAGATATACTACTTGCCAGCTGTAGGTATCACAAATATATACATATAATAGTACGATAACATTTTGTATACACATACACAAAACAAAAATAGCAATAACCTTTCAGTACATATATAGGGTACACATAAAAAAAAATAGCACTAATATCCGTTTATATTCAGTGGCATAACATGTGCATATAAATAAAAAAAAAAAATTCAATGACTTGTAACGGTGACACAGTATTACATAAGTGTATGGGCATTTTATATCACAGCATTATAATTATATAGGTTACCTTGTGTAGCCTAGACTGATAATTATCTGCCTTAGTTATTATCAATGGGTAAATATTCCATAAACTAATAGTAACTTAAAAATTTCATAAAATGCTACACATAAGACTTAAAATGAACTGATAATTTCACACGAGAGTTCGCCAATTTCATTGACAAGTACCACTAATTTTTTTTTTCTTTAAAATACCCAAGTTACACAAACAATGGGTATATTGATAGAAAACTCACATGAAATAACAAAACAGACTATACAAACAAAATATATACATATATAATACACATAAACCAGATAATATATCTGTGGGCTGTGGGGTGTACACTACCTGTATCTTAAATCCCCACTTCCCAAATAGAGAACTAATATCAAAAATATCCAAAAAAAAATACAAAGTTAAAAGAAATGCAAAAAAAAAAATAAAAATAAAAATAAAAGATGGACTACAATCCTAACAGTACCTATACTATATACAAAAAGGGGCAATAGGAATACCCAAGCATCACATGTACTGCTACCAAATCTCTACTCCAAAATCTCCTGACCCGAAATCTCTCTAAGTCCCCAAAATTAGCGCTAAAACCCGCTAAAAAATTAAAAAAAAGAATACATATAGGGGGTGAAGCACTTACACGGTCCTAATCTATCGAAATAATCCATAAATCACCGAGAGAAAATACGGAACTGGCGGAAATCCACATTAAATAACAGCGGAACCAAATCAAAACAAACGATATCGAGGCTCGAAAATTACTTAAATTTTAGCTAACTCGTGCATAAAACCTTCCTAGAATAACTAAAATCACAAGTGCTTATATACAATCTAAAAAAAATAACGTTAAACCGCCCTACAGTTTATAATTCGGTCGCGAATCCCTTTTTCGAAACGCATACTCAGTTCTCGGAATTGAATAAGATTTGTCTCGCCTAGATAAACAGACGCCATTACGATCTCGCGAACGACTCACGCGCCCCGAATCATTCGGCGTTCCTATCTGCCTTACTCCCTCACAGTTATCAGCGCTCGCTATTACCGTATTTTCCCGTGCTTCTGAGAGCAACCCACCAACCGTTTCCTCGCAACCCTCTTGTCGCCTGCTCGTAGATTGCACTGCAGGTTGGCTGGTTCCTTGACATGGAATGGGAGGGGGAAATCTATTTATGAATCGATTCCTTTTCCTTCGCGTGGTGAAATCGAATTGAGAATGATTTGAATCATTCGTAGTTGATATCAGAGGTTGGCGTTTGTTTTGGTCTACAATATCGTCTCCATTTTGCTCATTTACACCTGAAATATGCCTATCTTTAAATAAAGTGAGGCGGTCTACATGGACAATTTGAGTTTTAGACGGATTAGCAATTAATGCTATCTTAAAATTAACTTCACTGAGCTTCTCAATTATAGTAAATGGTCCGTTATTTAATTTCGACAATTTTTTCGTATTTCCGGCAGTGATAGATGGGTTAAATAACCACACTCTATCGCCTACTTTTAAATCCTTAACGACTGCACTTTTTTCTCTGTACCTTTCCTGGCTTTCAGACACCTTAACTAAACTATCATACACCTCAGCGTATACCTTTTGGAGTGCGGGTATTAATAATTCACAAAAAGATGGGGCGTCGTTATAGCTAAACCTTGGCGACTGCGAAAATAGATTATACGGTAGGTTTAAGTTTCTGCCATATAAAATTGCTGCGGGGGTTAATTTAGTCGAAGAATGCACAGCCGAACGCATCGCTAACAGGGCAAATTTTAGTTTAGTATCCCAGTCTGACTGGTTCTCATTTACAATGTGACTGAGTGCGTTTTTTAAAGTTTTATTCTGCCGTTCAATCTGTCCATTCGAGGCTGGGTGAAAGGCAGATGTAGTTATATGTTTAATACCGAACATTTTATATACATGCTCAATCGCTTCCGATATTAAATTTCTTCCATTATCTGTCGCAATATACACAGGAGCGCCATAACGTGAAATGAAATCGGCAAGTGTATCTGCGATAACATCAGACGTGGTAGAGCTAACAGCATAGGCCTCTGGCCATTTAGTAAATGAGTCTATATATGTAACAATATGGGTGTTACCAGAAAACGTGACCGGTAATGGGCCAATTAGGTCTAGATGGACTTTGTTCATGGGAAATTCAGGTGTAGGCATCCGTTGAAGGGGTGCCTGCTGGTCTGGTTTATATGCTCTCTTCTGCTGGCAACTAATACATGATTCTACTAGATGCTTGACATCGGCCGACATTCCGGGCCAGTAAAAGTGCTCCCGGATGCGGTCAATCGTTTTCTTAAACCCTTGATGACAAGCCGCTAGAGAATCGTGTGTTAGAGCGAACACTTGCTCAATCATATCCCTAGGAACTACTAACTTAATAGGATTATTTATTACACTTGAATCTCTGGTATCTTCACATACGAGAATATCATCTCTAAAAAAAAACTTCATGTATTTAGGTGCTATATCTATATTTTTGTCTAATTTTCTAGCTATTTCACAACATTTCTTATCAATTTTTTGTAATTCACTAATTTTCTCAATTAAATTTGAATGGGGAACAAAAGTAGTTTCTTTTTCTACTTGAATACAAAAATTACTCTTACTAATCTCAGGTGATTCATCAATTTTAGCAAATCTAGATAGAAAGTCTGCTACACTATTGCATTTCCCTTTAATATATTTAATAGTAAAATCAAAATCTGAAAGAGTACATACCCATTTGGCTATACGTGAAGTTGGGTCATGAATCTTTAACATAAAAGTAAGTGGTGCATGATCAGTAAAAATGTTAAAATGAGTGTTAGCTAGATAACACTTAAAATGACTAGTCGCCCAAACCAGAGCGAGAAGTTCTCTCTCAGTGGCAGAATATCTTGTCTCTGCACCTTTTAGTCGCCTACTGGCAAACGCCACTGGATGAATTTTATTTTCATCATCCAATTGTGACAAAACAGCACCCAGCGCTTCTCCACTCGCATCTGTATATAGATAAAATTCTTTAGTAAAATCAGGCAATACTAGGCACGGTTTAGATATTAAAGCCTTTTTTAAATCTTCAAATTCCTCCTGGGCTTCTTTTGTCCAGGCAAAATGTCCAGTTTCCTTAGTCAAATCGATTAAATTTATTGCCCTTTTTGTGAAGTCAGGTATGAAACGCCTATAGAATGATAGGGTTCCAATAAAAGACCTGACACCTTTTCGATTAGTAGGTGGTTGCAATTTTTCTATTATCTCAATATTTTTATTAACCGGGGATACTTGCCCGCTATTAATTTCAAAGCCAAGATACTGTATTTTATTCGAAAGAAAATTACACTTACTGGGCTTAAGTTTCAGTTTATGTTGTCTTAGTCTATCAAATACTAATTTAAGTTTTTCAAAATGGGATTCTACATCGGACGAAGCAATGACAATATCATCTATATACACTAAAATTCCTAGATTTCCTAAATCTCCAAAAATGGCATTCATTAGCCTCTGAAAACTATTGCCTGAATTGGACAACCCAAAACAATTTCTATTCCACTCAAAAAGACCTTTATGCGTGATAATAGCAGTTTTATGCCTATCTTCGGGTCTTATGACCTGTTGAAAAAAGCCACTAGTTAAATCTAGTGTTGAAAAAAAATTAGCTCCACTTAACGCATCAACAGAGTCAGTAATGTTTGGGATAGGATATGCATCTTTGACAAGATTCTTGTTAAGTTTACGAAAATCAACAGCAAACCTATAAGAACCATCTGCTTTTTCTACAAGAATAACTGGTGAAGCAAATTCAGACATAGACGGGGAAATAATTTCAGCTTGCAGTAAAATATTAAGTTGATCTTCCATTTCCTGGCGTAATTTATATGGGACTCTATAAGCTTTGGATTTTACAGGCTTATCAGAGGTTAAATTTACAACATGGGGTATGGTATTACAGCCTGGTAAGTCTAGGACAGAAGCTGCAAACACATCTTTATTTTGGTCTAAAAATTCTTGCATTTTAGATTTTAAGGGGGGGTCTAGATGGCTTAAATCAATATCAGAGCTCCAAGTGAGATCAGCGTGATCAACGTCAGCTATTGGAGTGGTTAAATTTACATTACAAGTTATATTATTATTATTTAAGGGTATATTAGATTTATCTACACATTTCTGAATTTTAGCAACATAAGTATTTTTTCCTAGCTTAACAGTTTTATCTGAAAAATTAGCAAGCGAAACAAAAAGGCCATGTTCTGGAGTACAAATGGCTCGCGAAATAAGAAGCCCTTGGCTTAAATTCTTCGCTAAAGGTTCTAATATTAGTACATCTTTATCTTTTATAAAATTATTTCTATTACATTTAACTTCAGCTATTAATTTTGACTGGGGGGGAACAGAAATTCTCTCGCATAAAATAGCTAAGGAAGTACTTTCACTATTCCAGTTATTATTATTATCAATAATGCCTAACTCATTAGTCTGATTTGCTCTATTTACTAACTCCTTTTCATTATCCTCAGATATGTAAAAATTTTCATGAACATAGGTTGAATTTTCCTGTACAATTTGACTCGCTGATTGCTGGCTAAGGTCTAAAGGCACATTATTCTCATTAATTTCACACTCATTAGTACTTGAGTTACTCCCTGGTATACTTTGCAAACAAAAAACCTGAGCAATTTCACTTTCTGACTCTTTCGCATTAAATGTTATGCTTGAGTCTACCCTTTCCTCCATAATGGGATACATATTACCCTGAACCGTCTCATTTCCACTACTCAGATTCCCAAATTTTTCTTTTACACATTCCTTACTCTTTTTGTTTACACATTTCCTAGGAGTACTCTTATTACTACACTTACTTCTCTGTTCACTATCAGAACTTTGCCTGCCTTTAGATTGCACATTACAAGTATTTACATAATTATTCTCTAAACCTATACTATTTACACTGATACTATTTACAACATTTTTTTCTCTAGAATTTTTCACAGGTGAAACATTTGACATATGACTCTCTACTATTTGCTTACACAGCGTTTCAGTAGGAACATCTAAAACCACATTGTTATTTTTACAATTAATTACAGCCTGATATTTACTTAAAAAGGGCATCCCCAAAATTACACTAAACTCATCGGCCAACTTACCGTGGACAATAAAAAACTCAGACTGACATAATAAATTATTAAATTTAAAATTTAAGGAAATTTTATGGTTTAAAAGCACTCTCTCGCCAGTCACCGTTAAAATAGGGGTATTGCACTCTACAATTTCATAAGAATCTAAATCATTAAGTATTGTATTACTTAAAATATTTATAGCAGATCCTGTATCACACAGCGCATTAAAAAACACATTATTTACATTTATGACGACAGTAGGTAAATGATAAGACTGGGGTGAAAACATACTAAAAATAATTGGGAGGTCTAGAGGCCTTGATGGAGACGATTCGACCAAATCGACACCAGCCCTTACCTGTTTAAAGAATTGTTTTGATTAATCGCTTCACTAATTGAGCTCTGAACATTCTCGCTTTCTATATTTACACCATTATCATTATTTCTATTCCCTCTACCTCTGTAATTATTATATCCTCCCCTGCGATTTTGGTGGGACTGAGAATAACTACCCCTACCTCTTCCTCTATAATTCTGAAAGTTCCCTCTATTAGCATTTTGGTTTTGTGGGCAAAATCTGGCTATGTGCCCAGTTTGGGAACACACGTAACAGATTACTTCTCTATACTGAGGCCTCTCAGTAGTGTGAAAGTCTCTTTGCTGATTGCTACCCTCTAAAAATCTCTCTAATTTACTAGTAAGAGCTTCTACCTGCTCCCGCAGTTTACTAATCTCCTGCTCTGACTGATTAGGGTGACTTGGCTGGATAGCAGCACACGCAACACTTTGCTGGGCAATTTGGGGGAAAAAAGGGTTCATATTCTCTACCTGCATGTTATATAAAGGATTAACACTCTTTAATGCTTTTTCCTCAAGGAGGGCAAATTCTAAAATTTCAACAGGTGTCTTAGGGCACTTAGTTATAACTCCTCTTCTTATCTCAGGAACTAAATTACTTAATAACATAGAATGCAGTAGAGCTTCCCTGCTTTTATCAGCAACATTCTGTTCTACACCTTCGACTACTAATGCTTTAAGGGACAAATCATATGCTCTGTCGTAAAATTCCTGAACAGGCATATGGGGATTTTGTTTAAAATTCAAAAATTGGGTCAAAGCAATATCAGGGGCTAGCTCTTGCGTATATCTCTCTTTAAGTACTTTAATTATTTCTTCAGTTCCCTTAGTGCGGTGCAATTTATATATCCTAGCAGCATTCCCACTTAATCTACTTAGTAGGGCAAATTTTTTCTCATCCTCTGACCAATTAAAGAACTCGGACAACTGCTCATACTTTTCTAAAAATGCAGAAAATGAGCAAGAGTTGCCTTCGCCACTAAAAGGGGGAATAAGACTGACATTTTCGATTAATGCGCTCTTTTTCTGAATAAGAGCGAGCTCCTTGAAATGCTGATTTTCTGTCATTTTTTGGCAAAACTTCACACCGAATTAAAAATAAAATAATAGAAAATAAAGTAATTTAACTGCTACTTAATTCTCAGATGCCCAAGAAAGAGAGAAAAAAAAGTAAATAAAAAATACATAAATACATAACTTATATTGGCATATAATTTACTCAGTAAGCCCAAACACTCATTTAAATGTAAATATAACAGTAAAAATTTCAAAATAAATAGTTTTTTGAAAACCCGGTAAAATTGCCTAACTAAAAAAAAGCATTTGAAATTAGTAAGCTATGTACACCCCTATTACTTATGCACAACATACACTAAAATAATCAAACATAATACACAATAAAATCACAAAACACATATATTTTCATTTCGTTTCACTCTTAATACAGTAAATATATATCAAAATTCAGGCTATTGTTGTAATAAAAAGGCTCTACTTCATAGTACTATTTTTATACTTATTGTGACACAATAATCAGGCTTTTCACACACGGCATCATTTATTTGTCACAATAACCAGGCTTTTCACCCACGGCGCCATTTGTTGTGTTGGGGTTCTTTTTATTAAATTTCTACTACAGATCATTACTTTAATTAATTGCAACTTCTGCTCAGCAAATTATACTTAGTTAATATGGATCAATAAATATTCCTCAGCTTTATTAAAGAATTAAAGTGAGAACCGGGTCAAATTTCCAATCACATGAATCCTGTTGTAGATTTAATTAAATAAATTAGATGCTTATATAAAAAAAAAGAATTAAGTTAAGATTACACCAGTTAACATTAAGAAATCACTAAAATAAATAAACTAAAAGACAAATTAAAACGATAAAGAGGATAAACACAAATATTATTTAAAATTCTTTAAAATTTAATGAATACAAGTAAATAAGAAAAAACACAGCAAGATTCTCAATCTGACCCAGTCTCAAGTACTAAACCTAGATCTGCAGTAGAACCCAACATTTATCAATGTTGATTCCTGAGATATTAAACTCATACTGATAATTTAAAAATACAAGATCCAATCTAACATTACAAAAGAGAGAAGAAAGACCCTGAAATCCTTCTTATTTTCAAGAAGGCAAAGAAAGATATAATTTTGAATAAATTAAAACACTAGGAGTAATAAAGATAAACACCCCAGAAATCAACAATGATATTTTGACCAATTTCGTATAGTGATTAGTATTAAAAAATTATAGTCTTGTAAATTTGTTTATGTAGAGATGGATATAATCCCTTTAAAATTACTTTAAATTTATGAGTAAGAAATCAAATGAACTATTTACTTCTCTTATAAACATTTAGAAGAATCTCTACAATTTCAAAAATTATCACTTAATTATACTAAATCAATCCTGTAATTAAAAGTTTAAAACTTTAAATAAAAAAAAAACTATTTTAGTCAAGACTAAATGCAACTAGGACTTTAACTATGAGTTAAATGATCACTTAAAAAACTAAATTTCACCACAACATCTTAATAGTGAAAAGAAAACTAATAATAAGGTAAGTATTCATCATCTCTAGTCAAGTTTAACATTAATTTCTAAATAAAGCAATATGAAGTACACATTCTCTTCCTCTCCTTTTTTTTTTTTTTTTTTTTTTTTTTTTTAACTTTTACTAAACAGAATGAGAGTATAAGACATGTTGAAATAGTATGTATCAAAAACAACTTGTTTTCACATAAAAAAAAATCTCTTTTATTTAATCAAATAATAATCACTCTCACTTCGATGAAAATACAACATATGTTGAAATGAGACTTACTAATAACTATTTTTACTCAATATTAGGTCGACAGTAGTTAAGTTGCGTACATTAAATAATGGGCAAGAGCATTTATAAATTAGTAAGATTCTTAGGGATGTAAAACATCCGATAATATGTACACTTATTTATAACAACTTATAATAACATATTGTGAGTGGCTTACCTTCAAGCTCCAAGTAGTATATATTTTTTTTTTGTATCACAATATTTTTAGATGATCCTGAGATTAGTCGACTTTACCGCTTCCCAGTTCATTAAAACTACCATTCTAGTCTCTTTTCAAAAAAAAGGCGACACAGGCTCAACACTCAATTCCAGTTCCTAGCGTACAAGTGATTAATGATTTCTGTATATATTCTACTGTGTCTCTGGTGTACCCGCAGTTTCACGTCTTCTCGAATTCTGCTAATGCGTGTGCATTATCTCATGTGAAGCGCACGAAGTCCTCTTGGGAAGGCCACTTATTCTCAAACTTCCGCAAACTTCCTTATTCTCAAACTTCCACTATTTCTCAAACTTCCGCATTACAGGGGGTCGAAGAAGGGTAAAAATCCCGGGAGAAAAAATCCGTTCTCCTAAAATCATTCGGGGTGTTCGTCGAGAAATGAGGCACAAAAACGCACGAATTCCATGTCAAGTCAACAGGAGCGACACTCCAATGTTTTCTCATATCAAAAGGTGCTCTCGAAATTTCGACTGATTTGCATCAATCAAAAAATGCACAGATTCACTACAGCTTGACAGACACGAGTTGACAACAATTTCATCGCCAACTATCTCGGTGCCAGAACCTTCTTCTGCAGAATCAAAATGTAGAATGATGAATCTTAAACGAATTCTTCTTACACTTCCTCCACGTAAGACTGCTAGCACGGAGCTATATCATCCCTCCACCGAATTGCATACTCTTCTCTAGTTCTGTATTTTTCTGCCGTAAACCTCCCTCACCCCGATTGAAAATTAAAAAATGGGGGAGGGAGTGAAGGACGGGACTACTTCTTTTTACCTCCTCTTCGTAAGACTGCCAGCCGGGAACTATCTCGTTTCTAAAACCGAATTCCACACTTCTCTAAACAGAAAAGGGGCACCAAAATACTAGGAAGACTAATGCTTTCCCCTTTCTCTCCTGTTCCTAGAGTCCATCTCATTGGCCAATGCAATAGTCACCCTCTCTCATGACCAAATATGGTCATCGCTCGCATCCCCTATTCTCAGACCACGTGATACAGCTGAAGTTTGCACCTGCTTGCAGACCAGTGCTTGCCGATAGCCGTGAATAGGCACTCTTATCTTAGATCAGTCATAAAAAAATTTTAAGGGCCTGGGAAAAAACTACTCCGCCTCAAATGACAGTCAACGTTTGTCATGGGTTATAAAATTTTAGGGTACTATTCATTCACGTACGCAAGCAATAAACTATGCGTGTGGGCCAATTTTTAACAAGGCTGAATATATGCCCTTTACAAACAAGCCAGAAGCTACTCTTCTTCGAAAAAAAATTAACAAAGGACCACTTTACTGAAATAGTACAATAATCCCAGGACAGTAAAAGCATTCGTACGAACGGGTGTTATTTACGCTAGATAAGGGAATGGGAAGCTTTCACTTCCATTCACAACAATGCCTTTATTCTCGTGAGAACGATCATAAAAATAAATAGAAGAAAAGAAATGTCCAGGGTTTTCGCTACTAAGAAAAAAAAGAATAATTTTAAATATGAGATACATAAAGCATTATAAAAAGCCGTATTAAAAATATCTTAACAAGAGTTCTTTTTAACTGAGGAATATTAAAATAATTTATACAAAAAGAAATATTACTAAAAAAAACATAACACTTATTACACGTCGAACTTCCACAAAAATTGCTACTGCCTGGGATTTGTTTATTAGCATAGCACATAATTTGAAAACTTGTATGCGTAAGTTCTATTACTAAACCTTTTGAATTAATTAAACATTAAATTACGGATTGTATTTCTCCAGAAATTATGCCCAATTTGCCAACTAATTATCTTAAAATATTTTTTAAAAGTATTTTATGGTAATATTGTTTTTAAAAAGAAAAAATATTATTATTTTTTTAATATGACATTAAAACATTTATCTACTAGAATTTATTGCTGTATAAATTCTTATAGTAAAGAACGGTATTTACCTCTACTATGTAAAATCTGACAAGTATAAAATTCTTTCCATAATCCTAAATTTTTAAAACTGATAAAAATTTTCTACTGCTCCTCGTTTCCGAGAGTTATTGTCTTTTCTTTTTCCCAATAATCCGATACAAAGCGTTCAAGACTCAATATTTACCTTGTCATCGAAGTTAAAAAAAGAATTACCGATGAAACTATACTTTACTTATTTGTTTTTCTATAAAAGTTTACTGCATTGATTTGAAGAATCCTTCCCTAGCAATAAATTTCAGATTTTAATTGTATTTGAAATTTATAGTACTTCACACCAAAGAAAGTTATTACTATGACAACATTAACATCTTCAAATCCACAAAGGAGACCGAAGAATTAAACCTTACTTTACGCATTGTCTGGGGTATTGAAGTTAAATATATACATTTCTTGGATATAAAATTTTCTTGGAACGTTTTGATGATGATTTTGTTTTTATTATTTTATATTAGGGTGTATAACGAAAAACTTTTTTTTTGAAATCCAAAATTTCAAGTTGATAAAATTTTGTTACTATGATCACATATTTACCCCCAAAAATATTTTTGAAATTGAAAAATATTTAGGTCTCCCGAAATGAGGATGAAGTTTAAACTTTTTGGCCAAAAATGTCATTTTTTCGTATTTTTTAAACATATGAATGTAAAGTAATTGTTTTTATTAAGTGCAAAAAAATAAAGTTTAGATAGGCATTTGACATTTAAAAAAATTTCGTTTCTATCATTAATTTTATAAGTCTCCAGGAATCTAATTAAAAATCTCATAATTTTACTAAATATCTAAGATTTTCAATTTATTTTGTTGATGATTTTAAATTTTTTACTCATAAATTTTTACATCTGCAAATCTCCAGATATCATGCAAGTAAAATGTATATTAATTTTGAATCAGTTTATTACTCTAATTTGTTTCGGCTCACGATATTAGAATTTTTAAAATATCACACATGCATACACACAAATAAAAGTAAAATATAAAAAGTTTAATATTTAAATGAAAAATGTTACAAATACAATCATTAAACAATGAATTAGAAAATTATTATTCAAAGAAAATCACGATTTCCTTGTCTGTTTACCTTGATAAGTTATCTTGTTGGATAGAAGAACCATATTCAACATATTTTGGTTATGTAACTGAAGACAGTGGTTCTGGGAAAGACATACACTACATGGCCATTGATGAATGTCCACTTGCGTTTTTAGAATTTTTTTAAGTATCTAGAAAAATACATGAGGAATTACCGTGAAACTCTCGGTGTATAAATATAATAGTACAAGAAAACAGCATATAACACATTTAACATTGATACTGCCGAAATGAACAAGTATGTAATATAACTTAAAACAGAAATAAATAAAGTTGTATTACCCAAGCTTCAGAGAAACAGCCACACAAAACAACTAAAAACCAGCATCCAAAATCAATCCGTATTCGTTTCCATGTCGTTGCCACACGATTGCAGTCATCCTTGTAAAACCGTCCAAAAGGCTTTAAGTTATACAAATCATTAGCTGTCAATCATACAGCAATTACTTAAAAATGCAGACTGTCAGTAAAACTAGTATATTTATTAATAAATTTTAGAGGTAAAATATTCTTGTATTGTAAAATATTAATTAAATGAAGAAGTTCCTTTAAAAATAAATTTTTATTTGTACAGAGCTTGTAGTAACGAAAAATTTGACCAATAATTATATTAATGTAAACACGTTTATGAATATTTGAAGTCCAGTTAACCAACTGATTAACTTCAAAATTAAAATTATCTCTCTTATTACTATATATGGAAATTTGCAAATCATTTGTAATGTTTATTTTTAAATCTAGATAGTCAGCAGTGTTATTATTTTCATTAGTTTTTTTTTTTAGGACCAGCATATCAGGATAAATATCGGATGAAATTTCCAAAAAATTACGCTCACAGTTCAAAATAATTAAATCATCAATGTATCTGAAAGCCAGAAAGTTAACATCTTTATTTACACTTGAAAATTGATATTTATAAAAAAATAAAAAGAGATTAGCTGCCGTGGAAGAATAACTTGTCCCCATTTCTATCCCATTACTTATTTTTTTATGAATATCAATTTTCAAGTGTAAATAAAAATGTTAACTTTCTGGCTTTCAGATACATTGATGATTTAATTATTTTGAACTGTGAGCGTAATTTTTTGGAAATTTCATCCGATATTTATCCTGATATGCTGGTCCTAAAAAAAAACTAATGAAAATAATAACACTGCTGACTATCTAGATTTAAAAATCCACATTACAAATGATTTGCAAATTTCCATATATAATAAGAGAGATAATTTTTATTTTGAAGTTAATCAGTTGGATAATTGGACTTCAAATATTCATAAACGTGTTTACATTAATATAATTATTGGTCAAATTTTTCGTTACTACAAGCTCTGTTCAAATAAAAATTTATTTTTAAAGGAACTTCTTCATTTAATTAATATTTTACAATACAAGAATAATTTACCTCTAAAATTTATAAAAAAATATACTAGTTTTACTGACAGTCTGCATTTTTAAGTAATTGCTACATGATTGACAGTTAATGATTTGTATAACTTAAAGCCTTTTGGACGGTTTTACAAGGATGACTGCAATCGTGTGGCAACGACATGGAAACGAATACGGATTGATTTTGGATGCTGGTTTTTAGTTGTTTTGTGTGGCTGTTTTTCTGAAGCTTGGGTAATACAACTTTATTTATTTCTGTTTTAAGTTATATTACATACTTGTTCATTTCGGCAGTATCAATGTTAAATGTGTTATATGCTGTTTTCTGTGGCGTTTGGGTCCGGTGGGGGAGTGTTATGATTTCAAATGTTTTTGTACATTTGATTTTTTTAAATTGTAGCACTCTGATCGAAACCCACTGCCACTACATTATAATAGTCCTTTTCCATATCCATTCATATGTATTTGCTGTGTTTTAAAACTGCCCACCGCTGATGAGATCCACAGCCTTTTTTATATTGTCTTTATACTGTTTTTCTTACTCGTTTTTATTTCCTTTAAAGTTTAAAAGTTTGATATCATTTTTCATTATGGCACGGGACTTTGGATCTGCCGTTACACATTTTTCTTAAAGTACTATATATATATATATATATATATATATATATATATATATATATATATATATATTAATTTTACGCCTCGAACTGCGTGAATAAACTTGAAGCTTCGATATATGCCGAAGAATAATTCGAACAAAAGCCTTAAGAGCTCGGGTGTAGAAATTAAATTTTCCCTTCATAAATTATATTTCTTTAAGAGACGAAATTCAATTCAGTATTCAGTTCCTCCAGGTTTATCGTTTTGAATTGATTTTCAGAATGTAGGAAAGAGGGATGTAAGTCCTTTATGCTATTTATAAATGTTATCTTTAAGTTACATATATTATGTCTCTAGAAACTCTGTAGTAGATATCTCAATGCTAAATGATACCTAATTTCTAATATTCTACACACACAGTTATTCACTGCAGTAAGTCAGACATCTCATTTTTTATTATTACTAGCCGTCTTCCTTTAGCTCTGAAGCTATAATGTAACAATTTCCAATCAAATGCATTAAAGTCCTTTTTGAGTATATACATATTAGGGAAGAGGAAAACATTAATGTATGACAATGTGCAAGTTCCTAAAGAGAATATTATATCAACAATGTTATTTTTTAATTTAAATATAGTTTTAATTTAATATGCGAAAGTATTAAGCTAGTTTATTCTCGTTCATCTGCTAAAAGATTCTCAGTATTCGAAAGCCATTATGGTAAACCATATATTCGAGATTTTTTATTCAAAATCAATTTGTTGCATAAATTTATTTTCCTTTCTTTTATCAATGTCACCCTCCCTCTCATTCTAAAAAATGTTCTCTCTATTTCTAGTTTAAGTGCAATTATTATACTGATTCTTTCTTGATATTCTATTAGGTAAACGATTATTTCTTACAAATTTGTTTATGTATCTAAAAAATCAGACATAAATTTAATTTACCTGGTACCAACTATAATCATTAAGAAGCCCATAAATTACATTTCAAACGTGCGTGCAAGTAGATATTTGCCATTAATTATTCTATACGTTATATTTCATGAAAGCAAAAATAGGTTTGCCTTTTTATTTTGCTTCTTTAATTGGTTGCCAAATGTGGCACCCATTCTTCGCATTTATCTTGTTTAATTTTTATACCGATACCTACTTAACAGCTATTTTTAAAATTGACTTTTTGTTTTAACATGGATGAATTCTTGGCATGAATCAACTTACTAAGACAGACACTTGTTCTCTGATCTTCCAGTTTTCAACAGCAAAAAGATTACCCCTCCCCCCCCCCACACACACATCTGTAAGGAGGTGGGGGCACCATTAAAAGCCTTGTGGTTCTAAAAACAAATCATGGAACTATGAGCTGAATTATTGCCTGTTATACTTTTACAGGAAACGAATCCTAAGATTATTGCTCGCAATGTTTCTTCATACAGTTTTAAGATCACAAATAATTTTTTTATCCCTTTTATTTAATCCCTTTCATAATAATTGACCTTTAGCGACTTCTTAGTCGTAATTTTTCGGTAACAGGCTTATCAAAACGTAAGCCACCTAGGCAGTGGCGTAGATAGGGTGGGTGACACCCGGGGCATATGAAAATGGTGTCACCTCCCGCTCCCTTCCGATCCGTCATATTTATTCAATCACAATTATGCGTTATTATAACAAATGACCATTCATTATTTACCTTTTGTCCTCCTGCATAAAAGAACCGCACGAGTGTCTCCATCAATCAATTCATAGTCCGCATAAGTCAATGTGGTGTCTATTTGTAGATGAAAATTCTTTCTTTTAAAATTTGCTTTTACTATACCCACTCGATGGATACAAATGTTTTTATTCCCTGGTGCATGTCTTATTTAGATACACCATTCTGTTCTCAAAGAAAAGAAAACGATTTTTATTGCGTCGTGCTCTAAAAATTTCATTTTATTTTAGAATTCCTTTCCAAAATCTTATAAGTTTATATTTTTTATTTACAACTAAAGATTAGGTGTCACCCCTTAGATGGTGACACCCGGGGCGGACCACCCCTCCGCCCCCGCTTGCTACCCCACTGCACCTAGATGTCACTAAAATATTAAAACAATTCTAGTTCAAATTATGTCATCTTTTTTTCCGCTGTTATTTCATGTGCATGAAGCAGACCTTCAATGTCTTGAGTTCTATCAGTATATTTGACATTCAAAGATAAAATGTTGACTAAATAATGTAATGGGTATTGACATAATAATGGGTAAATAACTAAATAATGTAACTTAATGGGTAATGTTGATTTAAATAATGTTCTCCGCACATCGAAAATGTTGTCGGAGTTTGATAATTAACGATGTGTATTGCAATGGTAAATTTTTTATAAGAAAATCTTTTAATGCATTGATATGTTTTGCATTTCCTTCCTGAAATACAGATGTACGATTTTATCATATTTATATCGATTATTGCCATAGGATGCCATAGGATTTGAGGAAGCAGGACGTTTCGGTCCCGCCGTTTCGGTCCCGAGACATTTCGGTCCCGAGACGTTTCGGTCCCATGACATTTCGGTCCCTGGCCATTTCGGTCCCATGACATTTCGGTCCCTGGCCATTTCGGTCCCGAGACATTTCGGTCCCGAGACATTTCGGTCCCTGGACTTTCCGGTCCTCAGACATTTCGGTCCCTTCTCCAGCAAGCTGAAATTTTGTGCACGGGGAATATCTGACATAATTTTATAGGGAACATTTTAGAGTGTTGAATTCAGAGGCGGGTCATTTCCCCCCGAGCAATCAAATCCCCCCCGGAGTTTTTGTGTTTTCAGTGTAAAAATGTGTAATCCCCCCCCGGGACTCTATTGAATGCCCCCCGGAGCCTCAGAAATTCCTCCTAGAGAAAAGTGTCTGAATTCAACACTGTTTTTTTAACTGAAAACCACATAAAATTTTTGTGTAATGCGATTAATTAGAAGTAACAAGTACCCAAAAACCGCTTACACGTATAATTCGGATCCAAACTCAAACATATTGCAGCAGATCCAAACGCTAAGCAAATTTCATATGGGAGAAGTAATTGTTTTCAGGAGTGAGGGGAGGATGTTTTCTGTGGATTTAATAGAAGTTCCTCTATCAGGTCTGGTAATTTAAAAACACTTATAAGCCGAATTTAATTTGCATATGCAAATGTCCATGCCTACACATTTTCAGTTGCATATAATTTGTACAATATGTGTTTAATAATGTAAAAAAAAAAAAAAATCTGCAAATAGTTTTAGAAATCTTTATTTCATTCTATTATTTAATGGCACATCATTTTTAGACTATGGCATTTTACAGATGGCATTTTAAAGATTTTTTTTTCTTTTTTTTAAGGGCTCTTAACATGGAACTGTGATAAAGCCACATTATTTTTTAAATTCTGCATCGGAACTGACTAAAACTTTTTTATTTTTTAAATAATTATTTTATTTCGCTAATAAAAAAAACTATTTAAAAGTTTGCGTCAATCTAAAAAACACCGAGAAATGCTGCTCTTTTCAAAACATTCATATTTCTTCTAAAAAATGCCAGCGATTATGTGGGAGGTCCGTCCGCATTTTAACTCCAAGGTAAAAAGGGCATTGTATAGAATAAGGGATTTCATCTGACAAGTGTATAAAGATCAAGATAAGTAGAATAAAGCTAACTACCTAGCTCTTCTAGCTATGTTGTATAAAGATGACTATTTGTTCTGATGGGCGTTGACAATTGATTGACATACAGAATTTTTGCTTAAAAGAAGTTAATAGTAGTACTTAGCTGGTACTTATATGCATATATTTAAAATTTTATAGGAAAACCAACATAAAAAATATAAGTGTTTAAAAATTCCCGGCACACGGTTTTGATTTGTTATTTACTTAATGTTATACATTATTTTATCAAATGATTAACATCATCTTAGAAAATCTGAAAGCATTAATAATTATGTTGTTAAATTAAAAAATTCTCAAAAATTAAACTTTTTTTATCAAACATATTTATTAATAAGAATTCAAAATTATTTTAACTATTAATTGTTTAAGTGACTTATTTATCAATTACTCGTTTAAAATCTAGTACAAGAACTATATAGAAGTTATTATAGCAAAAATGAAAAAAACATATTTTTTAAATTTCAGCTACTATAATGCTATTAACTTCATTAGGATATATAAAAATGATAAGGATTCTCAAAGTAAATATGTTATTTATCCATTTATTGGTTAATTTATAATAATTTTCTTACTCTTTAAATATAATTAATTAATATATGATTGCTTTTTGCGAACTCTAAACTACAACTTTGTTTCAAAAAATTTAAATCTGTATCTGGATAATAATGTTACCTAACAATGTTAAGAAAGATTTTTAAGCATTGTTACAAAGTTGCATTATTATCTTTAATTAATTATTACGTTACGTTACTAACTGATTTTTCAAATAATAATAATAATAATTTCTTTTTTTGAAATAAATAACAATTTTTAAATAAAAACTTATGGCGATGAATAATTGATATAAATTAAATCTCAAAACAGTTAGTGATTTTAAAATGAAAATCAAATTAATATTTTACTAAATATATGCATTTTTAATTTAATGAATCTCTATTTAATTAAATTGATAAAATTATTAATATGTATTTCGAATTTTGCTTTAAATAAACTCAATAAATAATCTGTTTTATATTCAATTTATCATTATGTTTTGTAGTAGTTATAAACTGAAACTTATCGTTTACCTGTTTATTTATTTTATATTTAAAATTACTGAAATTTATAACTATTAATTCAATTAATAATAAAATTAAAATAAGAATTGTCAATTTTTTTCTGTGAAAGTAGGAGCGAAAAGATAATGCAAATAAATAAATAAATAAATAAATAAACAATAAATTAAAAAAGCTTAGTTTTGTCAGTTAAAAATTGAAAATAAAATTATTTAAAATAATAATATTATATAAAATTAAAAAATAATCATTTTATTCCAAAGAAATAGGCCCACTTTCAATAAAATTAACTCACAAAATTGTCTTCATAGAGTTAAAAAAAAAATGCAATTAATAATTATTATATAAAAAAAGGTGGTTGGAGCATTTTTATTTTTTAAACAAAAAATTTTCTTATCACGCCTAGTTACGAAATCACTGATTTAAAGATTCTAAGAAAGTGTACGAAAACAATCAATAAAATATGTATTTTAGTTTATAGTATAGATAAAATACCTAATACAAAGAATATATGATAAAACTTAAAATATTCATTCTGTTTATTAATAATAAAGATAGTGCCAAATTATATAACATTATTTAATCAAATTTTCAACTCGCTGTGATTTTATTATCACGAGTTACAATCGATTAAACTTGTTGGACTATTGTATTCAGCTTTGTATAAAATTCGAGGGAAGGGGGGTAGGAGAATAAAAATATTTAAAAAAGCCCGAACAATGTTGAGCTTACAGCGTTTAATGGGCCTTCATCAATCAGAAACCAAGTTATAAGGTGGCCGGTAAAGTAATAGCAAGGTACCGAAATGGCAAGGGACCGAAATGACTAAGGACCGAAATGGCCAGGGACCGAAATGTCTAGGGACCGAAATACCCAGGGACCGAAATGGCCAGGGACCAAAATGTCTCGGGAACGAAATGGCCAGGGACCGAAATGTCTCGGGACCGAAATGTGGTATACCCAGGATTCGAGGTACATAAACAATGTCGCATTTATTTGTCACCAAATTTCTGCACATTTACCTTAAAAAAATGACAATAAAATAGCAAAGTGCAAATGCTTTTATGAATCAAAAAATCAAAATTTTAAAATCAAAGAATACAGTTTATAAATATATAATGCTTGTAATACACTATCTACCAAAAAGTATTTGTACACTTTCAGTTTTTGACATTTTGTCAAATATTTAAAAATATACTGGTCGGATTCTTCTGGAACTTCAGAAATATAAAGATTATGTTTCACTTTATATTTATTTACATTCATTTGTTAAGCGAGTAATTAGGGGGCCGGCAAAAAAACAAAGAATAATAGAAATATTTGGGATCGCCCTGTACATGAAAATGCACGAAACGACTTATCGCTTTAGAATACAAATAGATGAATACAGTAGTATATGTACACTAATTTTTGTGAGAATAGCATGTATATTTATGGCGATAGAGCGATTTTTTTGAAAAATTCAAAAAATTCTGGTATGTTTTTTGTTTATATCATAGAGGGTTTTTGACCAAATTTAACGCAAGTTTCAGAAAAATTGGCAAAATTTATTTAAAAAAATATAGCGCAATTGGAATATAAATATATTAAATATTTTATGAAATATGAGTAGTTTTATGATATAATTTTTATCTGCGCATGCGCGAACGATAAAAACAATTCTTTTACATCATTTAATAGTCAATTCTATGGAGTAACTTTTAAAAAAAAATCCAATGAAATATCGTGAAAATTCAAAAAGATATCATTATTATAAGTAAGCTGTTATTACATTGCTCTCTAAAAACGGCTGAATGATAAGGGATTCTCCACAAATTGACATTTTTTATTGACTGACTTTTAGGAAAAAATTAGTATTTAATGTATACAATATCTAATACAATATTTCTGTTAATAAGTATCTTGACATCCGTGATGGAAAAGAGTAAAAGCCCTTTTCCTTTTCTATCACAGGTGTCAAGATACTTATTAGCAGCAATATTGTATTCATTAAATAGTACTAATTTTTTCCTAAAAGTCGGTTAATAAAAAATGTCAATTTGTGGAGAATCCCTTATCATTCAGCCGTTTTTAGAGAGCAATGTAAAAACAGCTTACTTATAATAATGATATCTTTTTGAATTTTCACGATATTTGATTGGATTTTTTTTATAAGTTACTCCATAGAATTGACTATTAAATGATGTAAAAGAATTGTTTTTATCGTTCGCGCATGCGCAGATAAAAATTATTTCATAAAACTACTCATATTTCATAAAGTATTAAATATATTTATATTCCAATTGCGGTATATTTTTTTTAATAGATTTTGCCAATTTTTCTGAAATTTTCGTTAAATTTGGTCAAAAACCCTCTATGATATAAACAAAAAACATACCAGAATTTTTTGAATTTTTCAAAAAAATCGCTCTATCGCCATAAATATACATGCTATTCTCACAAAAATTAGTGTACATATTCTACTGTATTCATATATTTGTATTCTAAAGCGATAAGTCGTTTCGTGCATTTTCATGTACAGGGCGATCCCAAATATTTCTATTATTCTTTGTTTTTTTGCCGGCCCCCTAATTACCCGCTTAACAAATGAATGTAAATAAATATAAAGTGAAACATAATCTTTATATTTCTGAAGTTCCAGAAGAATCCGACCAGTATATTTTTAAATATTTGACAAAATGTCAAAAACTGAAAGTGTACAAATACTTTTTGGTAGATAGTGTAATTTAAAAAACATAAAATGAGTAAAAAATATTTTTTATGATTTCATTAATAGCTGAAATTATTTTTTTTATATTCAGGAAGATAAAATTGTAATGGCGCTTCAACAGTCAGTTATCATTTATTTTATTTATACAACTATAAAAATGATAAATTAGCCAAATAATTAATATTCATCACAAACTCTTCATATCGCACATTTTGAAAAATAGGTTTATCCCTTCAAAAAGCCGTCATTAATATTGTCGATATTAATCATCTAAAATATTTTTTAGCGCATAGATACGTCCCAAGCTATTTCCTTAATTAAAATTCGTCACTACGAAGAGGAAAAAATAGGAAACTGAATTAAAATTCTGAAGTCTGCATAGAATATGAAAATCTAATGTGTTCTTTCGATAATACATTTGAAAATTGTTGTCAGAAATGCTCATAACTTTTTTGCTTGTTAGTTAATAAAGTGGGCATATTTATTCTTTCTTTTTAGGTGCGTTCGTAATTATGTAAATACGTAGCACCTATTGCTGTCGCTCAGTCCGTCCGTCTGTCCGTCCGTCCGCATATAACAACGCAAAAACTACCCAACCGAATCGTTTGAAATTTAAAATACATAATTATAACATAATTTTATGGAGTCATTTCAAATGTTATGAAAATCGGATGCATAGATCAATTACAGGGACAATCAAAAGGATTCCGTTACATCACGGTCAATTGGGAAAAAAATTTCAAATGCATTTTAATCGTTTGAAATTTAAAACATATAATTATTACGTAATTTTATCGAGTCATTTCAAATGTTATGAAAGTCGGATGCATAGATCATTTACAGGGACAATCAAAGGTATTCCATTACATTACGGTCAATGGGGAAAAAGTTTCAAATGCATTTTTATGATGTTACACTCATTCGAACATAATAGAATTGGCATGAATCTATGAAGTATATACAAAAATATGCATTCTGTACAATCTGTGATGCAAAGAATTTTTATTATTAAATTACAGGGCCACACAAGTATTCCACTATATAATGCTATACGGGGAAACATTGTTTTGGGCGTGTTTTAATTATATTCAACTATTTCACATTTTATGAATAAGATATACGTTTCTGAGGTGTAATAAAAATTACTTTCTGTATATTTACAGGAACACAAAAAAAGGTTTCGACTACTATACTGTATCCGAAGTACGCTCTACTATATCAGCAAGATTTTAATATTTTTAAAACTTCGTTATCGTACGAACGCACCTCATTTGCTATGTTCACGTGCAATTTCCAACTTGTTTAAATATTGTTTAAGATTCAACTGAAAGAAATCATTATTCGCTTATTAATGTATTATCTGAAGATTTTAAGCATACTAATTGAATTAATGTACAGCCGTGGAAAAAAAATACCCCTTGCTGTCTCTTTAAGAAATTATTGTAGAATAAAATTACCGGTACAAAATATTGAAAACTACTTTTAAATTATGTAGATAATTTTTGCTTAGAGGATCATTTATATACCAAACCAAAACTTTGTTTTTTTCAATAACAATACTTAATTTTGATAACATAAAAACATGCTAAACCCTACAATTCACCGATTTTTTTTTTATAAAATTCTTTTGATTAGTTTCTAAGAAATTATTATTTTAAGCATACTTAGGGGCTGTATCCGAATTGAAATTCGTAATTCGATTGTTAAAATGCCACATCAAGTTATGTCACGCCTATTAATGTATTATTTCTTGCCTATATGACCACGTCCGACTTGATATGCGCGGTTATTTGTGTCTGCGAGGATGGTTGTGCTACGAGGGGTCTTAATTAAATGTAATGGACTGGTAATTAAATCAACGATTTTCGAAACTTAAATTAAATTAACAATAGATGGATCTTTCTTCCTTCGACATATTATCAAATAATAATACAGTTTTGGACCTGTTCATTCATGTACTGTGTATTCTTTTTTGAAGTCATCTGCATTTTTTGAACTTCTCGGCCCGAATCCTATGGTCAAAAGTGGAAAACCTTTATGGAATGGTGCGTATTACAACTTTTCCTCAAGCTCCTAATGTTGCTTTACCACATATATTATTGCTTTTTTTATTGTAGAAATCTCTCATGAACGAGAGAAATAATAATAATAAAATACCGTAAATTACCGAAAATAAGCCATCTCCTTCCAAATATAAACGTTTCTCATATATTTTGAAAACTTTATAAATCCTGTTAAATTTATAAATTCTAAATACAAAATACATCCCTACATCCTCCAAAATTTCCAAACTATTTCACAAAATTTCCATTTATAAGCATTTCTTAAAATTATTAAAATTTCCTGCCTGCCAAAACGGGGCTTACTTCAGGTTCTTTATGTTATATATATATATGTTACAGGCCGAACCCGATTTTAGGCCAAACCGGTCTATCCTAACGTCCATCGGATAAACTAGTTTTTTCTAGGCCAAATCGGTTTACCCTAACACCCATCGGATAAACTAGTTTTTCCTAGACCAAACTAGTCTATCCTAAGGCCCATAGGACAAACTAGTATTTCCTAGGCCAAACTAGTTTGGCCTAACTTTTATAGGATAAACTAGTTTAGCCTGCTGTTTATTGGTCTAAACTAGTTTATCCTAGGCCAGTTCAATTTGGCGTGATTTTATTAAATTCAATGACTGCCTCAGCGTCAACGTTCTGGTTTGTCCTAGGCTGATCTAGTTTATCCTAGGCCAATGTAATTTTGCGTGTTTTTAGCTCACAGGCGTCAAAGCATGAAAAAGAATGGGCTCGCAAGTTCTGTATGTATGTACGTACGCATGTATGTATATATAATTGTACGTATGTACGTAACGCGATAACTCTTGATAAAAATATCCGATTTGCTTCAAATTTTGGATGCAGGTTTATTCTGATAAGGTAATTTTCTGAATAGTTTTGGGACTTCATTGCATAAGAATAAGAGGGGGTGAACAGGAGGCTAATCCGACACCGTTAATTTAGAGAAATGGATTTTTCATGCAGAATTATCCGTTTTTATTTAAACTTTTAGATATAGGATCATTCTGACAAGGTGCCTCAATGTTTAGTTGTGGATGTTTATTGTTTAAGTGTGAAAGAAAGGGCAATGTATGTAACCCCCTTATAATTTAGATAAATGGCTTGGACGCAGAATTTACGGATTTGCTTCAAATTTTGGATATAGGTTCTTTCTGATAAGGCGATTCCCTGTATAGTTTTGGGGGTTTAATGGTTAAGTATGAAGAGGAAAATGAAAGATTACCCTCTTACTTAGGAAAAACTAGGGCATTTAGATAAACAAGTTTGGTGTAGGAAAACTAGTTTATCGAACTGGCGTTAAGATAAAATAGTTTGGCTTAGGTAAATCTAATTTGGCTCAAATTAGGGTTTTACGGTAAAAAATATATCTTTTACTAGAATAAATATAAATGTGTCAAGGGTTGCTTGTAACATCAATACAGAAATTTAATATATTCACCGCAGAGATATGATGCATTGGACATCGTGTTTGCTTTTTTTTCTACATACTCGTGCCGTGGTGGGATCAGACTTGCATTTATTATTATTATTATTATTATTATTATTATTATTATTATTATTATTATTATTATTATTATTATTATTATACCGGAAATTCGATTCAAAAAATAGCTTTAATAGCATTTTCTCAAAGTTACATCGCTTTTATGAAAAAATGTTTAACGCTATTTGATTACATATTTTCTGAGTGAGAATGCCTGTTAAACTTATGCATTTCCGAAAACAAATTATTTCATAAATGTGTTAGGATGTAGCTCTTTTGGATTTGAGAAAAGCCTTAAAAAATGATAGATAAATACATTCAAAAATCTATTTTTTACTAAACAGAGTCAAAAGTTATAATGTTTATAGCTCTCCTCTTTTTTCTTTTTTTTTTGTTATAAACTACATTAATTATTTAATGATTCCCTATTTGAATATTGAAAAGAATCTAAATAATGAATAATACATTGTGTATTTTCTATTCTGTGAACAAATGGTTATTTAAAAATACATTATAAATTTAGCCAATAAATATGTTTGCGTATTTTTTAAAGGAATCTTCATTGTATCTGAAGTAAAATCTTAATTTTTTGCAAAAATTGAATAGGGCCAGATCGAGCCGGACTGAGTCTCTTTTCTCTGAATTTTGTACAGGCAGGGGTCGGGCTAAACTTTCAATTTTTACACCGGGTCAAGGCAAAATAACTTTTCTTCGTAAAGGGTGGGGCCCGGGCCTCGAAATTGCGGCTCGTGCAAATCTATAACAGTATTCTACTACCCTTCGAATAAAATACATTATATAGATGTGATGGCAAAACCACTTTGCACAATGTTAGCAATGAAGCAGTAGTCGGGATCAATATTAAAAAGAATATTGACCAGTTAAACTGATGGATTTGGATTCACAGCCTGTTTACACTAATTGTGTAACACAGCCTTATTTTTTTAAAGAATAACACCCTCGAAAAATAAAGTAAGGGGATTACTTTTTTCCATTTCCTCCAATTATTTTTAACCATTGAACCCCCAAAAATAATCACATATACGTTTTATAAAATTGAACAATTATCCAAAATTTGAAGCAAATCAGATGAATCTGCTCAAAATCCATTTATCTAATTTAAAGAGGGTAATCCCTCATTCCTCCTATTATACTTAATCATTAAATCCTCAAAACTATTCAGGGATTCGCCTTATGAAAAAAAAACTATATTCAAAATTTACAGCAAATCGGATAAATCTGCATAAAATCCCATTTATCTAATTTAAGAAAGGTGATAAATCGTCCAATATCATATTATACTTAACAAAAAAATTAATTAAAGAAGCTTCTGATCAAAATGAATTCATGTCCAAAATTTTAAGCAAATTGGATAGTTCTGTATTATAACTAATTTATCCAATTTAAGGAAAGAAATAAATTGTACGTTTCCCCTTTTTACTTAACCAAAGAAGCACCAAAATTAATCAGTGAAGTTTGCTTCATGAGAATGAACAAATCTAAGAAAGCACATCGGTTAATTCTGCATGAAAAACCCATTTGTCAAAATTAGGCGGGAGCCCCACGATCTTCCCTTTGTTCTTAACCAATTAACCCCCAATAATAATTAGGGAAGTACCTTACAAAATGAATCTATTTCTAAAATTTGAAGCAAATCATTAAATTCTGCGTGAAAAAAACATTTACATAAATTATGGGGCGTTATCCCAATTCCCCCTTCCTATGCTAATATTGCATGCAAACTCATTCCTTTGAATTAAGTGAAGGGGCGAATCAGCCTCTCGTTTTTAACCCCCCTTATTCTTCTCCAATGACCTCCCAAAATTAATCAGAAAACCTCCTCATAAGAATAAACTATTGAAAGTTTGATTCAAATTGGGTATTTCTATCAAGATTTATTGCGTTGCGTACTTACTTACATACATAGATACAAAACTCACGGGCACATTAGTTCTCACGCTTTGGTAGCCTGATGAGATAAAAACACGTCAAATTACATATTTCTATCAAAAGTTATCGCGTTATGTACATACATATGTACATATATGCGTACGTACATGCGTACGTACAGAACCAGCGAGCCCATTATTTCTCATGCTTTGACGCCTGTGAGCTAAAAACACGTAAAATTACATTGGCCTAGGATAAACTAGATCAGCGTAGGCTAAAACAAGAATGTTGGCGCTGACGCGGTCATTGAATTTAATAAAATCACGCCAAATTGAATTGGCCCAGGATAAACTAGATCGGCCTAGGATAAACTAGTTCAGACCAATAAACAGCAGACTAAACTAGTTTATCCTATAAAAGTCAGGCCAAACTAGTTTGGCTTAGGAAATGCTAGTTTGTCCTAAGGGCCTTAGGATAGACTAGTTTGGCCTAGAAAAAACTAGTTTATCCGATGGGCGTTCGGCTAAACGGGTTTGCCCTAGGATAAACTAGTTTATCCGATGGGTGTTAGGATAGACCGGTTTGGCCTAGGAAGAACTAGTTTATCCGATGGGCGTTAGGATAGACCGGTTTGGCCTAGGCCAATCTAATTTGGCCTAGGCCAATCTAATTTGGCCTAAAATCGGGTTTGGCCTGTAACATATATGTATATACATAGATACAGGGTGATTCAAAAAAGATGGGAGAAATTTTAAGAGGTGATAGTACACACCCAAACAAACATTTTGTATCAAAGAATGCATGGTCGAAAACTAAGCGTAAAAAAAGTTAGAGGGCGCCAAAAGTTATGTTCTTATACGAGGCAAAAACACACAATGAACGATTAAGTTAAGTTACGAAAACAAATTTAATGGCGTTTGATTACAATAAATGCTCAAAGCATTGACCGGCATCTGTTATGCACGTAGTACAACGGCAAAGAACAGATTGGCGAATTTTCTGACCAGGCATATCGCGAACTTCCCCTACAGCAGCCGAAAGCTTGGCGACAAATTCTTCTGCGGATTCTATACACAAGAGCATTTAGTTGTCCCCACAAAAAAAATCGAGACATGAAAAATCTGGCGAGAGCGGTGGCCAAGCTACAGGACCACCTCGCCCAATCCATTTGTTTGGAAAGGTTACGTCCAGATGGTTTCGCACTGTTCGCGCGTTATGAGCTGGTGCTCCATCTTGTTGAAACCACATTACCTGCAGAAACACGAGGTAGTCATTCCCATCAAGGTGTTTTGGCAGAAGATAAGGGCCGAGTAAGTGGTCGCCGATTATTCGCACGTATTGTAATCAAATACCATTAAATTTGTTTTCGTAACTTAACTTAATCGTTCATTGTGTGTTTTTGCCTTGTATAAGAACATAACTTTTGACGCCCTCTAGCTTTTTTGCGTTTAGTTTTCGACCATGCATTCTTTGATACAAAATGTTTGTTTGGGTGTGTACTATCACCTCTTAAAAATTTTCCCATCTTTTTTGAATCACCCTGTATATGTATGTTTGTATATAAATATAGTGCTACAAAGGAAGTTTCAATGATTAAGTGACTTATAAACTACAATGCATATTTTGCAAATTTATCTCTCTCTGCTTTTGATTTTTCTGACAAAGGAACCGTAGGTAAATTTTGTTATTTATTTTCGTCCAATTGCTAAAAATGAAGTAAACACATTTCTTTTATTACTAGGGATTTTAAAATAACTGTCATAAAACGAAGTAAGCGCAAACCGTGTTTTTAATGTATTAACTTTTAGTAGAGTTTATATTTTATGATTCATGATAAATGTTTTCTTTTGTAGAATCATAGAAATTACATAGTTTATTATACTGAATAAATGCGTAAGTAGCGAAAATATGTCAGGAAAAGATATACCATTTTGCGTTATTTAATCTATCAAAGAATAAATTTAAAATTTATTATCTATCAAAAATGTTATATTTTATCTTTAATGTGTTGCCAATGCTAAGCTTTGAAGATAAGAATATTTTTGTTTCTAAAAAATCCAAATCTTAGCTTTTCGAAAATAAATTTTGAAATAAATAAATAAAAATATGAGAAAAGGCAGATGCTCCATTTCATATGTTACCTTGTTAATGGAGCTTATTAAATTAATGCTGTTTTTAGCAAAACGTTATATTTTTTCTATATCTCTGTAGTGCTGTCATTAATACATGAGAAAAAGGTACAGCTTTACTGGCTGGCTTATCTTCTTTTGCCGTTATCAGTATTTTCTGCCGGGATGATATAAAGAATCACTTTGATTTCTAATTGCCTTTTCATAAACCATCACGTTTTTAGCTGCAATACTCTTTTGTATTATCTGATTTAACAAATATCAGTGTGTTAGACGTAAAATGATTTACATTTTTAAAATACTAAGGTGAATTTGAAACTATGAGATACGGATAGAAACTAAAATTTAAATAACAAATAAAAGTTACCATACACACACACAAAAAAAAAGAAATTATGCTGTTATAAAAGACTATTTTATAAGTTTTTATAAAGCACAAACCTTTTTACGTTTCACTTCCAATACCTTTACAACTACATATGCTAACACGTTTTACAACAAAATAGATGCAGCAAAATTTGCGATAATAATTTATATTACATTTAAACATACTATATAGAATGAAAAAGAAATTTACAACAAGTTGAGACAAATTTCTATAATTTGTCAATGCGCAGAAAATAATTAACAATGTACATTTAAAGTAAAAAATTAAAGTAAAGTAAAAAAATATATAACACATATACATATATATTAGGAGGCAAGGCCTTATTTTATAATTTTATATACAGGGTGTCCGAAAAGTCTGGAAACGGTCGAATAACTCGAGAAATACATATGAGATTGAAAAATGTAAATATACGTGTTAAATATTTTTAAATAAGCTACTCAGTGATACTAAATTTGACCTTCGCAACCGACCCCCTGGGGGGTCAGAGGGGGTCCAACTTTGAAATCTTAAATTATAACTCCCATTTTTTATTGCAGATTCGGATTCTACGGACAAAAATACGTAACTTTTGTATTTAATGTTTATTTCAAATCCTCGTTTATCACGGTGTAATTGAGCATATTAAATCGATACATATTCCCGCTTTTCCAACGGGATTTTCCCTAATCGAAACTGATTGGGCAGAATTTTTGACGTCAAATTCCTCGTCTTTTGTAGGAATAGCGTTTCCTGAAAATCACCCGTGGCGATTATTTCAATAGTGCTACACTGTTAAAAATTTGACCCATTTGCTGCAGCGTCACTCCACAGCTATTATAGAATATCTCTTTTGTGACCAATGAGAATGCTCCATAACACAGTAAAGTAATCGTTTTCTATAAAAGCGGTGGAGTGACGATGCAGCAAAAGGGTCAATTTTTTTACATTGTACTTTACTGTGTTATGGAACAATCTCATTGGTCATGAAAGAGATATTCTATAAAAGCTGTGGAGTGACGCTACAGCAAATGGATCAAATTTTTAACTGTGTAGCACTACCGAAATAATCGGCACGGGTGATTTTCAGGAAACGCTATTATTGCAAAAGACGAGGAATTTGATGTCATAAATTCTCCCCAATTAGTTTCGGTTAGGGAAAATCCCGTTGGAAAAACCGAAATATGTGTCGATTTAATATGCTCAATTACACCGTGATAAACGAGGATTCGAAATAAACATCAAATACAAAAGTTACGTATTTTTGTCCGTAGAATCCGAATCTGCAATAAAAAATGGGGGTTATAATTTAAGATTTCAAAGTTGGACCCCCTCTGACCCCCAGGGGGTCGGTTACGAAGGTCAAATTTGGTATCACTGAGTAGCTTATTTAAAAATATTTAACACGTATATTTACGTTTTTCAATCTCATATGTATTTTTCGAGTTATTCGACCGTTTCCAGACTTTTCGGACACCCTGTATATTGTTAAATACGTATTTAAAAATACATACATATATATATATTTATTTCTATTAATTTAAAACAATTCTCATGAGAAATAGTAATAATATTCTGTAAATAAGTAACGAAAGTAAGTGACCCTCCGAAGGTACCTCTCTCCCCTCACATATTTTTCAATTGTGTAAATACAGTGCTCAGCAAAAGTTTAGACAATGATCGATAACGCTTCTATATTCAGAGGTATTACCGAATTTTTTTGCAATTCATCTGTCATACATTACCTGTGAGTTATCCTTTATTCACAAACAATAAATTCTGAATTTTACATTTTACATAATATATAATGACAAAAAAACGAAATTAACATTGTGGCAAAAATATAGATAATTTGCGTTATTGAGGGTCTATTTTGTACCAAACCTGTTCAACAGCAGCTCGAAGCTCATTAACAGAAAAGTATAGCAAAAATTTGCATAAACTTTACGACATATGATGTTACAAAGTCTTTTGATTGGATCCAGATCAGAGTTACACGCCGGCCAGTTGAGATCAGTTGTATTTTCAGAGTTAAACGAAGTTCTTCTTTCGTATGCAACATAAATAGATGCATTATCTTGCTAAAATCCATAATTTGGATCAGTTAAAAGTTCTCCAAATGACTAAAAATTAATCTCCATTGTATGTACGTAGTCTTGTGTTGCTTGGCAAACATTGGATAACTCCAGAGTTATTCGAGCATTAAAGCAAAGTGAGGACCAAATTATTAAAAAGTCACCTCCTTGTTGTCGACTTAAGAAAGTCCCAGGCCCTTTACGCAAGTCGTGCCAATAGTATGCCCACCCGTTCGGGCTATTCAAATTCCAATATTTTTTCGTTACTGACTATCATAGCGGAGAATTTGGGTCTATATGACGTATGTTTGCAAGTTCACTGCATTCTCGCCAATTTGTAGCGAGATTTTAAAGCTGATTGTTTTATCATTTTCATGTAAATTGATTTACCTGTTTTTTTTAATACATCTACAAATCATGTTCGTCGATACAGAAAGTCCTGACTTACTTTTAATGTGATTAGCAATCATCATTTGTGTAAATGTCAGTTTATGGTTCCTTTTGTCATCTCATTTTCTCGTTACACAAGGTCTTCCAGATTAATGTTTTGTTTTGAAGGAATCATCCTTACATCCTAACTTCATAGACAGACCACTTTGGACGATTCAATGTTGCTGAAATTTCTACAACAGTCTTCCCTTTCCATTTCAACTCTCCTACTTCAACTACCTCATTTAACTAAATATATTTAGCTCGTGGAATCTTCACTAACTGATCCTATATTGAGGTATAATTAAATACTTTAGATATGTGACAACGTAACTTAGAAATTTGCGATTTTCCATGAACAGTTGCCAAAAAATCAAAAAAGTGTCTAAACTTTTGCAATATGCAAATTTTAGTTTTTTTCAGTTAAATTAAATATTATCTTATATTATAACCATTAATTTTATCCTACATTGTTTAAAATATATTAAAAAATAAGTATAGCCATTTGTAAAACTCGTGTGTTCGTATTTTTTATTTAAGGGTTTAAAAAAACCAGTGTCTAAACTTTTGCTGAGCACTGTATAGGGAAATTTATAAATTCCAAATATAACTCCACACTCTCCCAATTTTTCTCATCTATTTCACAAAAGTTTTCATTATAAGCATTCTTTAAAATTATTGGAATTTTCTGCCTGCTAAAAGCGGTTTACATTCGGTATATACCGGGTGTCCCAAAAATGACTGATGGATTTTTAAAATTCAATAACTTGCAAACGGTGATAGCTATTTAAAAATTTTTTGCAGGAGGGTTATGTATTAGGGCGGAGCGTGAAAAACTTTTTTTCGAAATTATTTTCTCCCTAGCGCGGAAAAGTTGTCTGGTGGTATCAGTAATATACTCACAAAATTTCAAAACAATCAATAAATATCTTTCGGTTCCACTTTTGGGTCGAAATATGCAATTTTAGCCAAAAATGTTGTAATTTTTCACATTTCAATAATATTTTTAATTTTAAATTTTTTCTTCGTCCTAGTGCGGAAAAACTGAAAGAGTACATAAGGAACACATGTCAAAATATTAGAGTAATAAAAAAATATCTTCCGGTTCCACTTTGGGTTCTAAATATGGGAAATTTGTCGAAAATGATACAAATTTTTACATTTTAGTCATTTTTTAATTTTTCTATTTTCTATTCCCGCTGGCATGGAAATGTTCGAAGAATATGCAATAAACCTAAGTAAAATACTTTAGAATAATAAATAAATATCTTCCTTCTTCCCTTTCGGGGTTAAAAATGTCAATGTAGCCAAAAACTATGTAACTTTCAGATTTCAGAGATTTTTTTTTTCTTATCAATTTTCTCTTCTTGCTGGAGCGGAAAGTATGGAAAATCGGTACTTCTAGGTTATCCCGTCGACCAAAAAATTATCAAAAAACTATAAGATTAAATGCCAATAATGGATGATCGTGAATGTCACATTCAATGACATAAAATGCGATTCACGTGTTTAAAATGTCATTAAGTGATTTTTATTTCGACTTTTTATCAATATTTTTATTAATATTCTACTAATTATTTGTTTTTTCGTTATTTAAAATAAAAATTATGTCAACATGTATAATTTGGCTATTAGTTTGGCGATTTGTATAATTTGGCGAAATTGGTCGACGGGATAACCTAGAAGTACCGGAATATCATATGAGAAACATAGCAGAAGAGTTTATTGGTGACACTTGCCCAATGTAATCGCAGCCAGGTTTTTCTATAGGTGCCAAGTATTCTTCAAGCACTCTTTGTTGATGGAGCGTTCCCTCAATATTCCTCTAAATTAAAGTTTGATCTTTTCGACTGCCAAAACACAATCTTTTCAAGATATTGGTGGATGTGAAACTCTAATCTTGAACTTCGCATTTCATGCGATATTTATTTCTTTCTCTTTTTGTGTTATGCCTGTCTATAACATTGGAAATGTCGTCACGTGTCACAACTCGCAAGTCTTCAAGAAGTGCGCCTGTTACTGATACTGCAACTCGGTCGGACACTCACTCCTAATGTGTCTCAAGTTCTGGCTAGGGTAGGACGACGGGTTGTTCGTGATATACTTATAGTATATATGTTCGATTGCAATGACACTAAAGGTTTATCACTAAGATCCTGACACAGTTGTTCATCAACAAGACTAAAAGATTTAAATAACTTAAATCTTCGATGAAGCAGTAGCGAATGTTTTTCCCTTTTATACCATTTTCTGAAACTTTCTTATTCCTTTTCGAGCGTACTCATTCATACTAAGTTTCCGTGTTGTGGGCCGTGTTTCCGACTATATCAATTGGGTCTATCGACAATTTCCTTGAAGTTCTTTGATCCTCAAGAAACTGTCTTTCAGTTCTGAAATTTTTATATCACGTAGGAATTTACACCCTTATTAGAGATGTACACTTGTAAGAAAATTTTTCAAACAAACGTTTTTTTCCCTTCCAATAGGAAAATTTTCAATTTTGACTTCGTCTGTTCTTTAGCGTCAAACTTCTTTATACACTTGTATTTATCATTATATGAACCAATCATTTGGACTATTCTATGCCTAGAAACCGTTGGAACTGAGGAGCCTGCCAAATTGCTTCAAACATTTCAGCCCATAACCCGCTATCACCCCAAAGTTTTATCCGATATTTAATTATATTTCGATTCATTTCTCACCAACAAAAAGTACATTTTATCTTCATAAGTTGGTAGAACGCCAGTTCTTAATTCTGTAGGATCCCCAAAAATGGGATCAGACAAATCCCGTCCACTGCTCCTTAATTGTGATATTTCTGTGTAATATTTTTCAAGCACTCTATTAGTTCAACACAATATTAAAAATTTAAATTTTGTAAATACTGTCAGATGTATTATTTTTCAATAAAATATAGAAGCTAAAATTGAATATCCTCATTACGAACCTGTCACGAGCATAACATTAAAACAACGGTAACACTTCAGTAAACAAACAGAAAGCTGAACTTATTAGAGGAATTTCCCTCAGATCGATTTTAATTCGACTGTTCTATGATTTTTGTGTACATTAATGCTAGTATTTGTCAGTTTAAGTAATAAAAGTCAAACCAGAAGATATTTATTAATTACTTAAAATTTTTACACTTATGTTTGTTATATGATTTTCCGAATTTTCCGCGCCAACAAGAAGAGAAAATTTATAAGACGAAAAATCCCTGAGAAGCGAAAATTTACATACATTTTGGCGACTTTGATATTTTTAGATGCCGGAAGGGAAACCGGAAGATATTTATTGATTAGTCTAAAGTTTCCCCCCTATGTTTCTGTTATATTTTTACAACTTTTCCGTGCCAGCGGGAATAGAAAATCTAAAACTGAAAAAAATCCCTAAAATGCGAAAAATTGCATCATTTTTGATAAATTTCCCATAATTAAACTCCAAAGTGGAACCGGAAGATATTTTTTATTTACTTTAATATTTTGGACTTAATAGTGGAACCGGAAGATATTTTTTATTTACTTTAATATTTTGGACTTAGGTTCCTTATGTACTCTATCAACTTTTCCGCTCTAGGGCGAAGAAAAAATCGGAAATTAAAAATCTTGCTGAAATGTGAAAATTTACATTTTCGGCTGAAATTGCATTTTTCGACCCAAAAGTGGAACCGGAAGATATTTATTGATTGTTGTGAAATCTTCTGAGTATGTTAGTGATACAACTACACAACTTTTCTGCGCTAGGGAGAAAAGACTTTCGAAAAAAAGTTTTTTACGCTCCGCCCTATTATGTATAATGTCAGGAGTTTTTTTACCGTAATTTTTTATTTTAGCTCGCATCTCAAACAATAGGTGGCGCTGACGGCGATTGAAGGCCAGGTCGACGCTTCACTCAGCACTGATCATCTGGCCTTCAATCGCCGTCAGCGCCACCTATTATTTGAGATGCGAACTAAAATAAAAAATTACGGTAAAAAAACTCCTGACATTATACATAACCCTACTGCAAAATTTTTTTAAAATAGCTGTCACTGTTTGCAAGTTATTGGATTTTAAAATCCATCAGTCATTTTTAGGACACCCGGTACATATATAGTGTTATAAATGGAATTCCAGTGATTAAATAAATTATAAAAAGCATGAAACATGCAAGAATTGTGCTTATCTTAAAAATGTATCTCTCTCTGTCTTTGTTTTTTTTCTGACAAACGGACTATAAATAAATTTTACTATAATTTTCTACTAAACTGCATCAGATACTATTTATGACTCCGCCTACTTGAAATGTCGCAACTAATTTGGGACAAAATTTTCAACCTAAATGTCGCAACTAATTTGGGACAGAGGGAGTGTAAGATATCTATATATTTTAGGAAGTAAGGCTTTATTTTCTAATTATAGAGCTATTCCATCTCAATTCAGGCAGACAGTACTGATATGCGTCAAGTCACCATCACAGATTTTTTTCAAAAAAATTCAGTAGTTAGAACTAAGTGATTTATAAAATTTCCTAAAAGGATTTTTCCCTAAAAAATTTTTTTCTCTGATTACAGCACTTTAAAGTTCATGATAAAATTGGCAGTTTTCAGAAAAACTGAAAAACGCTTCATTTTCAAATGAACACAATACCAAACATATTCAACATATTCAGTCAATTTATTTTTTATAAACAGTTATTAAACTGAATTTTACTTTGGCATAGTTTTAAAAAATATAGTGATATTTTTACTTAATTAAAAAAATTAGATTTTAAGTATAAAAAATATAATTATTAGTGAATTTAAGATTTTTTTCAGAATGAAAAAAAAAATATTTTAAAGCTAAACATTGATGGCAATCTAAAGACCTTTAATGGGAGTTTTACAGCAAATTTTATTTTAATTCTAAGGTGCTTACAACTTTTGTAATTCAATTTTAAATTTTGCAAAATTTTGTAAAATCACTACTTTTGAAATGCAATTTTTCAAAAACACCATTTTTTAAAAATCTGATAATATGCTCAATTCATACCTTATTAGTTTCTAATAAATACCTTACTAGCAAATCGTGTGTTTTTGCTTAGAAAATTTTATATGATTTTTTGAAAATAGCATGTTGTGTGTATTTTTCAACAGACCACAAAGGCAAGCTCTTCCTTATTTAACCGAACTTGTAATGTAATTAATATTTCAAACTAAAAAATACATCACTAGTACATAATTATTACTGTTAAATTATAGCTAATCATTTGCTTAAATTTAAAATTGCCTAAAATACAGCCAATAATAAAATTAGTATTGATCATACGTCATTTCATTCCATACTCATGAATGTGTTAAATCCATCTACAGTGTGTAAAAATTTTGTTATGTAGTATGGATATAATATATTAATGTGCAAATATATACATAACAGAAGAATTAGGTAGTGAAGGTTTCTTAAATTAACTTCAATTCCTTATCGTTGAAGGTATGAAGCCGCTCAGATTGTCCTATTGTAACTGGTTTTTCTGTTTCTAGAAGCACATTTTCCAATGGTAATGCACATTCATATTTTTTCTTTCCAGATTCTTTTGGCCACTCGAATGCTTTATCTATGGACCATGTTGGGTACATGAATGATACTTTAATGTCATTTAGTTCTTGTGATTGATATACCATTGATTTGTCCTATCCACCAATTATTTTCATAAATGCATCCAATGAAATCACCGATTTGGAAACTATGTATTGAATATTGTCTTTTCATTTGGCTGAAGGTTTCAACTTTTGTCAATTCATTTTTACTTGCTCGTTGCATATAATTTTCATTATTTACAATCCCCCTATAATGTTTATATCTAATACCAACAATAGATTTTGCATTACCATATTCTTTCTCATTATTAGTTCTATAGGATTGAATAATATTTCTGTCTGGATGGACTAGAATGTTATTTTTTAACAGAGAAGATAGTTCAGCAACAAATGAGACAGAGTTTTGGGTAGCTTTTATTGGCTCCTTTTGGAGATTAAATTTTGTTGCATAGTGCTTGTCTCAGTCCCCAATAGCATCACATGCACTTTTAACATGGCCAGTACCTGAAAATATCCTCTGCTTCAGTACAATTTTATTTTTGTGCAATTCATAAAACTGATACTTGTTTTTAAAATGTGCTCCAGCTCCATCTGATATATACACAGGTGATTCCAGTGTTTGTAATTGGTACAACTTAAATAATTATTTTTTTACTTTTTCTATGTCACAAACAGCATGAACTGTATCATGAGTTAATCATCAGAAACTATGATAAAACTCTTTATTTCTTCTCTAAGTATGCTGTGCAGGTAACTAACGATATCTGAGTATTCTGCAAGTGGTAGCTTTGTACTTCATTTGGCAGTATTAGTGAGTAATTTTCAGCAAAGTCAAAATGCATCACAAGCGCAGATTTTTTTAAGGGGTTTGGCTTATTTAATTTTATGAATAGGAATTTTTGCAGATTAGCTTATATTTTTCTGCCATAATAATGTGCATATTATTAATTTTTCATTAAAAAATATTATTATAAATACAGAGAAATAAGAAAAAGCCTGATCTTCTGGTTTTCTGAGAAAAAAAAACTAATTGGAAAAAAATTAAACTTGAAAAAAAAATCTAATTCAGTTGTAATGTATGTATTTGCATTTTAATATATTATATCCATACTATATAACAAAATATTTAACACACTGTAGATGAATTTAGCACATTTATGAGTATGGAATGAAATGACATATGATCAATACTAATTTTATTATTGACTGTATTTTACGCAATTTTAAATTTAAGCAAATGATTAGCTATAATTTAACAGTAATAATTATGTACTAGTGATGTATTTTTTAGTTTGAAATATTAATTACATTACAAGTTCGGTTAAATAAGGAAGAGCTTGCCTTTGTGGTCTGTTGAAAAATACACACAACATGTTATTTTCAAAAAATCATATAAAATTTTCTAAGCAAAAACACACGATTTGCTTGTAAGGTATTTATTAGAGACTAATAAGGTATGAATTGAGCATATTATCAGATTTTTAAAAAATGGTGTTTTTGAGAAATTGCATTTCAAAAATAGTGATTTTACAAAATTTTGCATAATTTAAAATTGAATTACAAAAGTTGCAAGCACCTTAGAGTTAAAATAAAATTTGCTGTAAAACTCCCATTAAAGGTCTTTGGATTGCCATCAATGTTTAGCGTTAAAATATTTTTTTTCATTCTGAAAAAAAATCTTAAATTCACTAATAATTATATTTTTTGTACTTAAAATCTAATTTTTTTAATTAAGTAAAAATGTCACTATATTTTTTAAAACTATGCCAAAGTAAACTTCAGTTTAATAACTGTTTATAAAAAATAAATTGACTGAATATGTTGAATATGTTTGGTATTGTGTTCCTTTCAAAATGAAGCGTTTTTCAGTTTTTCTGAAAACTGCCAATTTTATCATGAACTTTAAAGTGCTGTAATCAGAGAAATAAATTTTTTAGGTAAAAATCCTTTTAGGAAATTTTATAATTCACTTAGTTCTAACTACTGAATTTTTTTGAAAAAAATCTGTGATGGTGATTTGACATGCCCTGCCTGAGCTGAGATGGAATTGCTCTAATATATATATTGTTAAATTCATATCTATATATTTACTTTTATTATTAAAAAAATTTCCATGAGAAATAGTATTAATATATCGCAAAATAACGAAAGTAAGTGAACTTCCAAATATACCTTCCCTTCCTCATATATTTTGCAAACTCTCTGGGGAAATTTATAAATTCTAATATATTCCCACATCCTCCCAATTTTTTGAAAAAATTTCACCAAATTTCTCATTTTAAGCATTCTTTAAAATTATTGGAATTTTCCGTCTTCTAAAAGGGATTTACTTTATGTATTTATATCTAACTCTCACTGCCTTTCTTTTTTAACCCTCTGAGGGTCTTGCAAATTGGTAAAATTGTAATGTTGTTTTTTCTCTGTATTTTATATTAAATATTCAGAAATATAATTTTTTCAACATTATAAAAAAATTAATTACAAATATGAATGTATTACTTAAGAGTATTAATAATTCTAAAATGTATTGAAAATTCATTAAATCTCTAAAATTATAATACTTTAAATGTTGCTTATATTGCAGTGAAAGCTGGAGCTAAGTGAACAGAAAATTACGTTCCAAACACTAACTCTCATATTCACCAACTACCTCAACCCCAAGTTATATCAAAATCATCGATCGAATGTTCACCTTTAATCCTGATTGGATGTCTCCTAGACAGTGTCCAATCGAATGTTACCATTAATTTCATTTGAGCGATCGACCGAGGTTTTCTAGGTTGAGGTAGATGGTGAATAAGAGCATTAGAGGGTGAATATATATATAGTGTTATATATACAATTCTATTGATTAAATGAACTATAAAAAACCTGAAATATGCTTATTTTGTAAGATTTTCTCTTTCTGTTTTTTTTTTCTGGCCAACAGACTGTAAATACATTTATTATTTATTTTCGCCAAAATGCTTAAAATGAGTCAAACATATTTGTTTTATTACTACACATTTTCAAATGACTGTCATAAAACAAAGTATGTGTAAACCGTGTTTCTGATGTATTAACTTTTAGTAGAGTTTATATTTTATGATTCGTGATAAATGTTTCTTTTTATAGAATCATAAAAATAACATCATATATTATACTGAATAAATGTGTAAGTAGCGAAAATATATCAGGAAAAGATATGACATTTTGCGTTACTTAACCTATAAAAGAATAAATTTGAAATTTATTATCTATCAAAAATATTACAGTTTATCTTTAATCTATTGAAATTCTAATCTTTAAAAATAAGAATAATTTTGTTTGTAAAAAAATCCAAGTTTTAGTTTTTCGAAAAGGAATTTTCAAACGATTAAATAAAACTAAGAGAAAAGACATATGCTCCGCTTTCATACGTTACCTTGTATACACAGAAATAATAATAATAAATAGTTAATGCTGTAATTACTAAAACGTTATCTTTTTCTTTATCTCCGTAATGCTCTCATTAATAAATGAGAGAAAAAGTACCGCTATCTTGACTGATTTATCTTCTTTCGTCGTTATCAGTATCTTCTGCCAGAATGATATAAAGAATCAGCTTGATTTATAATTAACTTTTCATGGAGAGACCTGTGCATCATCACGTTTTTAATTGGAATATTATTTTGTGTTATCTGATTTAACTAATATTAGTTTGTTAGAAGACATACAATGACTTACTTTTTTTTAAACTTAGATAAATTTGAAAATATGAGATAAGGAGAGATATTAAAATTAAGTTCGAACATAAAAATTACTACACATAAAAATGATATTATGCTGAAAAGCTTTTCATAAAGCACTATTTTTATTACATTTCACTTCCATTACCTTTACAGTTACATATGCTTATACGTTTTACAACAAAATTGATGCTGCAAACTGTGCGATAATAACTTAAATTAAATTAAAGTAATTTCTATAGTATGAAAACGAAATTTACTACATGTTGAGGCAAAATTGTATAATTTGTACATACGCAGAAAATAATTAACAATATACAAACAAAGTAAAAATGTAAAGCAAAGTAAAATGTACATATAAATACACACTCACATATATATATATATATTAACATATTAATATATATACATATATATATTCTTAAATATTGTTAAATGCAAATTTAAAAATATCTATAAATTTACTTTTAATCATTTAAAAAAATTCTCACGAGAAATAGTGATAATAAATCGTAAAGCAACTAAAGTAAGTAAATAAAAATATGAGAATAAGCAGATGCCCCTCTTTCATGCGTTACCTTGTATATATAGGGTGTCAGAAAAGTCTGGAAACGGTCGAATAACTCGAAAAATACATATGAAATTGAAGAACATAAATATAAGTGTTAAATATTTTTAAATAAGCTACTCTGTGATACCAAATTTGACCTTCGAAACCGACCCCCTGGGGGTCAGAGGGGGTCCAACTTTGAAATCTTAAATTATAACCCCCCATTTTTTATTGCAGATTCGGATTCTACGGACAAAAATACGCAACTTTTGTATTTGATGTTTATTTCAAATCTTCGTTTATCACGGTGTAATCGAGCATATTAAATCGATACATATTCCCGCTTTTCCAATGGGATTTTCCCTAATCGAAACTGATTGGGCAGAATTTTTGACGTCAATTCCTCGTCTTTTGTAGGAATAGCGTTTCCTGAAAATCCCCCTTGGCGATTATTTCAATAGTGCTACACTGTTAAAAATTTGACCCATTTGCTGCAGCGTCACTCCACAGCTATTATAGAATATCTCTTTTGTGACCAATGAGAATGCTCCATAACACAGTAAAATAATCGTTTTCTATAAAAGCGGTGGAGTGACGATGCAGCAAAAGAGTCAAATTTTTTGCAGTGTACTTTACTGTGTTTTGGAACATTCTCATTGGCATGAAAGAGATATTCTATAAAAGCTGTGGAGTGACGCTACAGCAAATGGATCAAATTTTTAACTGTGTAGCACTACCGAAATAATCGGCACGGGTGATTTTCAGGAAACGCTATTATTGCAAAAGACGAGGAATTTGATGTCATAAATTCTCCCCAATTAGTTTCGATTAGGGAAATCCCGTTGGAAAAGCCGAAATATGTATCGATTTAATATGCTCAATTACACCGTGATAAACGAGGATTCGAAATAAACATCAAGTACAAAAGTTACGTATTTTTCTCCGTAGAATCCGAATCTGCAATAAAAAATGGGAATTATAATTTAAGATTTCAAAGTTGGACCCCCTCTGACCCCCAGGGGGTCGGTTACGAAGGTCAAATTTGGTATCACTGAGTAGCTTATTTAAAAATATTTAACACGTATATTTATGTTTTTCAATTTCATATGTATTTTTCGAGTTATTCGACCGTTTCCAGACTTTTCGAACACCCTGTATATAAAATAATAATAAACAGTTAATGCTGTAATTAGCAAACCGTTATCTTTTTCGTTATCTTCGTAATGCTCTTATTAATACATGAGAAAAAAAGGTATACCGTTTTCCTGGATGGTTCATATCCTTTCGTCGATATCAGTATTTTCTGCCAGAATGATATAAAGAAGAAGTTTAGCCTTTCGAAAATAAATTTTCAAGCAAATATATAAAGGTATAAGAAAAAGCAATTGCTCTGCTTTCATACGTTACCTTGTATATAAAGAAATAATAATAAATAGTTAATGCTATAATTAGCAAAACTATATCTTTTTCTTTATCTCCGTAATGCTCTCATTAATATATGAGGAAATAAGTAAAAAGGTGCCGCTTTCCTGACTGATTTATTTTCTTTCGCTGTTAAAATTATACTTTCTGCATGAATGATATAAAGAATCAGTTTGATTTATAATTGTTTTTTCGTGGAAGTGACCTGTAAATTGTCACGTTTTTAACTGTAATACGCTTTTGTGTAACTGATATTAGTGGTAACTTGAGCAAGTAACTTGATTAAACTGATATTAGTGTGTTAAATGTAGAATGATTTATTTTTTTTTTCTATACCAAGATGAATTTGAAAATATAAGATACGGATAGATATTGAAATTTTAATTACAAAAACATAAAAATAAAAATGAACGCAAAAACGAACTTATGCTGCAAAACTCATTGTAAAACACAATTTTTTTTACATTTCACTTCTCTTATAGGTTCGATACCAAAATTAAAATTACAAATAAAAATTACCAGCCACAAAATGAAATTATGCGGTAAACATTTTTGTAAAGTTTTATGTAAAATGGGAGATACTGATAGATACTACAATAATAATAATATAAATTATCCCCCTCGCCCCAGAAAAAAAAATATATATGCTTCAAGCTCTTTTATAAAGCACAAATCTTTTTACATTTCACTTCTATTACCTTTACAGTTACATATGCTTACACGTGTTTCAACAAAATTGATGCGACAAAATATGCGATAATAATTTATATTAAATTTAACACTAGAACCGCCATTAGGGGTCAAAATGACCCCTGCCAGATTGATAATAGTCGATTCGAACCAGAATGTTCATCATAAGATATGCTAAATGTAATCAGCAGAAAAAGAGACTGGTTAAAAAGTTAAATAGTTTAATATTAAAATTCTGGTGACAGAAACTTTTTACAAAACTTGAGTAAAATATCCGGGCGGTTCTAGTGTTAAACAATTTCTATAGTATGAAAACGAAATCTACCACATGTTGAGGTAAAAGTGTACAATTTGTCAATACGCAGAATATAATTAATAATAAACAACTAAAGTAAAAGAGTAAGGCAAATCATAATAAAGCTAAGTACAAAGCAAAGTATAAAAAATATATAATATATCTATTCATTTTAGGAGATAAAGGCTTATTTTCTAATTTTATATATATCGTTAAATTCATATCTATATATTGACTTTTATTATTAAAAAAATTCCCTCGAGAAATAGCAATAATCTATCATAAAATAACGAAATTAAGCGACCCTCCGAATTAAACTCCCCTTCATATATTTTGCAAACTGATTAAATCCGGGGAAATTTATAAATTCCAAATATATTCCCGTATTCTCCCAATTTTTCTAACTATTTCACAAAAGTTCTCATGATAAGCATTCTTTAAAATTATTAGAATTTTCTGTCTTCTAAAAGGGGTTTATTTTAGGTATTTATATCGGACTCTCACTCTTTTTCTCCCTGTATATATATGCAGTTTTACAAATGAAATTCCATTGATTAAATGAACCATAAAAAGCCGGAACCATGCTAATTTTGCAAAATTTTCTCTTTCTGTTTTTGTTTTTTCTGTAAATCAATTTATTATTTACTTTCGCAAAAATGCTTAAAATGAGACAAACATATTTATTTTATTACTACGCATTTTTAAATAACTGTCATAAAACGAAGTGTGTGTAAACCGTGTTTTTGATTTATTAACTTTTAGTAGAGTTTATATTTTATGATTCGTAATTTTTTTTCTCTTTCTAGAATCATAAAAATAACATAATATATTATACGGAATAAATGCGTAAGTAGCGAAAATATATCATGGACAGATGTGCTATTTTGCGTTATTTAATCTGTCAAAGAATAAATTTAAAATTTATTATCTATCAAAAATTCTACAATTTATCTTTAATGTATTGCAATTCTGGGCTTTAAAGATAAAAATATGCAAAACAAAATCCAAATTTTAAGTTTCTGAATGTTAATTTTCAAACAGATAAATAAAAATATGAAAGAAAATAGATGCTTCGCATTGATACGTTGCCTTGTATATTTAGAAACAATAATAAATAGTTAATGCTGTAATTAGCAAAATGTTAATATCTCAGTAATGCTCTCATCAATACCTGAGAAAAAAGGTACCGTTTTCCTGACTGGTTTATCTTCTTTTGCCGTTATTAGTATATTTTCTGCCAGAATGATATGAAGAAGCAGCTTGATTTACAATTATCTTTTCCATGAGAGATCTGTACACCATCACGTTTTAAACTACATTATTTCTTTTGTGTTACCTCATTTAACTAATATTAGAGTGCTAGACGCACAATGATTTATTTTTTAGGTGCATTCGTAGTTATATAAATGCATGATAAATATAGTCGTTCAGTTAGTCCGTTCATCCGTCTGTCTCTCTGATTGTCCGTCTGCATATAGCAACACACAAACTAATCAGCCGAATCATTTGAAATTTAAAATATATAATTGTTGTATAATTTTAATGAGTCATTTAAAGTTTTATAAAACTCGGATGCATAGTTCATTTACAAAGACACTTAAAATATTCGCTTACATTATGGCGAATGGGAAACATTTTAATGATGTTACACTCTTTCGCACATAATAAAATTGATGTGTTTCTATGAAGCAAACACTAAAATATGCATTCTGTACAATCTGTGGTGCAAAGAATATTTTTTATTAATTTACAGGGTCTTAAAAATGTGTTCCATTACCTGATGGTATAGGAAGAAACATTATTTGGAACGCTTTCTAATCATGTTAAACTGTTTCACTTCTATGAAGCTCATATACGTTACTGAGGCTTACTAAATGTTACTTCTTGTATAATAGAAAAGATATAATATTTGCAGGAACACACAAAAAATTTCGGATACTTATACAGCATTCGAAGAACTGTATACTATTATAACAAGACCTGAATATTTTTAAAACTTCGTTATAGTACAAACGAACCTCATTTGTTACATTTGACATAAAATTTCCGACTTGTTTTATACTACGATTAATTTGAAAAGATGTGATACGGATATATACTAAAATTTAAATTACAAATAAAAATTACCGCTTACAAAAAAAGAAATTATGCTGCAAAACTTTGCTTAAAGCTCATTTTTTTTTTACATTTCATTTCTATTACATTTACATTTTATTTCCACATTTTTCAATAAAATTAATTCTGCAAAATGTGGGATATTAATTTATAATAAATTCAAACATTTCCTATAAAATAGCAAAATTGTATAATTTGTGAATACGCAGAAAATAATAACAATGTACAACAATAAAAATGTAAAACAAAGCATAGTAAAGCAAAGTAAAAAGCAAAGGAAATAAAAATTATATAACATATATATATGTATGTATTTTAGGATTTAAGATGTTATTTTCGAATTTTACATATATTTTTAAATTCATAGTTAAAAATGGATATCTATATTTTTACTTTTATTATTAAAATATATTCTCTCGAAAAATAATAATAATACACAGTAAAATAACGAAAGTAAGCAATCCTCGGAACATATGAACCTTCCTCATATATATTTTGCTAATCGTGTAAATCCGGGAAAATTTATGAATACCAAATACATGCTTACATGCTTTCAATTTTCCTAACAGTTTCACAAAAGTTTTCATGATAAGCATCTTATAAAGTGATTGGAATTTTCTATTTGCTAAAGGGGGCTTAAGTGAAATTCCAGTGGTTAAATGGACTGCAAACTACCATACATATCTTGCCAATTTATCTGTCTCCGTCTTTGTTTTTTGTGACAAACGGACTGTAACTCCATTTTATTTTTTATTTTCGCCAAAATGCTTAAATTGAGGCAAACATGCTTCTTTTATTACTGCGCATTTTCGGATAGCTATCATAAAAAGAAATACGCTTAAGTCGTGTTTCTGATGTATTAACTTTTAGTAGAGTTTATATTTTATGATTCGAGATAAACGTTTCTTTTTATAGAATCATAAAAATAACATAATATACTATTTAAGATAAATGTGTAAGCAGTGAAAAGGCATCAGGAAAAGATATGACATTTGAAGTTATTTAATCGGTCAAAGAATAAATTTAAAATTTACAACCTATCAAAAATGCTATAGTTTTCTTTAATCCAGTGCAATTCTAAGCTTTAAAGATAAGAATATTTTTGTTTAAAAAAATCCAAGTTTTAGTTTTTCGAAGATAAATTTTCAAGCAAATAAATAAAGGTATGAGAAAAGGCAAATGCTGCGCTTTCATACGTTACCTTGTATTTATAGAAATAATAATAAAAAGTTAATGCTGTAATTAGCAAAATGTTATCTTTTTCTTTATCTCGGTAACGCTCCCATTAATATATGAAAAAAAGTACCGCTTTCCTGGCTGGTTTATCTTATTTCGCTGTTATCAGTATTTTCTGCCAGAATGATATAAAGAAGCAGCTTGATTTATAATTAACTGTTCATGGAGAGATATGTAAGCTGTAATTTTTAATTGCACCATTCTTTTCTGTTATCTGATTTAACTGATATTAGAATGTTAGACATACAATGATTTACTTTTTTGAAAATTTGGATAAATTTGAAAATATGAGATACGAACAGATATTAAAATTAAGTTCACAAATAAAAATTACTACACACAAAAACGGAATTATGCTGCAAAACTTTTCATAAAGTACTATTTTTTTTTCTTTACATTTCACTTCTATTACCTTTACATTTATATGCTTACTCGTTTTACAACAAAACTGATGCTGCAAAATGTGCGATAATAACTTACATTAAATATTTAAATAATTTCTATAGTATCAAAACGAAATTTACCACATTTTGAGGTAAAATTATTTAATTTGTATATACGCAGAAAATAAATAAGAATATACAAACAAACTAAAAATGTAAAGTAAAGTAAAAAGCAAATATACATATAACATCCATATATATACATATATATTTACATATATATTAGGGGCTAAGGTCTTATTTTCTAATTTTATAAATATTGTTAAATGCAAATTTAAAAATATCAATATATTTACAATTATTCATTTAAAAAAACTCTCTCGAAAAATAGTAATAATAAATAGTAAAGCAACGTAATAGTAAATAGTAAAGTAAGTAAATAAAAATATGAGAAAAAACAGACTTCCTTCTTTCATTCGTTACTTTGTATATATATATATATATATATATATATATAAATAGTAATAAACAGTTAATGCTGTAATTAGCTAAACGTTATCTTTTTCTTTATCTCCGCAATGCTCTTATTAATACACGAGAAAAAAGGTACCGCTTTCCTGGATAGTTTATATCCTTTCGCCGATATCAGTATTTTCTGCCAGAATGATATAATAGAGGAGTTTGATTTATAATCATCTTTTCGTGGAGAGACCTGTACACCATCACGTTCTCAACTGCAATGTCCTTATGTGTTATCTGATTCAACTGATATTAGTGTGTTACACCTACAATGATTTACTATTTTTATACAATGATGAATTTGAAAATATAAGACACGGTTAGATACTAAAATTTTAATTAAAAAAAACTACCACATGCAAAAGCGAACTTATGCTACAAAAATTTATAAAGCACAATTTTTTTTTTTACATTTCACATCTATTATCTTTACATTTACATATGCTCACACGTTTTTAAGGTTTCGTTCATCTAACGATCCGTCTCTGTCCATCCGACACAGAGTTCATACCCCAAAACAGTATAAGTAAGAGACTTCAAATTTTGCATACTTACAGATGCATCCCTTGCGTCACGCGACAAATAATAAAATTTTGAAAACGTCCATTATTTAATTAAATTAATTTTTTTCAATGTCATCTGTAAAGGTGTTAATTCATAGGCCCAGGTGATTTACCAAAGGAAGCACACACAAAAAAAACTCCGAAAAGGCGAGAGTTACATTTTACGACGATGCATTTATTTAACTTGAGATACGACAGTGCAACTCCCCATAAGGGGAGGGGATTCTGAGAGAGCTCTAGTCTACATCTTGTCAGTATCAAAGCAATCAGCGAAGTGACGATACAATGTCATAGCTCTTATCGCCAAAAGGGATCAGAAGTCTTCCATACAAAGAATTTTGGCGATATTTGATAAACCACACGTTCAGTATCATTGAGTACATTTGCGGTCTGGGAACCCCAGGATTATTTTCACATCTGCGAATATTTTATAGGGTTAAAGAAATATCTTAAGCTTGGGAAGTAACTGAGATAAGCAAATCATTACATACATTTGCCTTTTGCAGACAAAACCTTAAGTTATCCAGATGCGCAATTGAATAGAAAGAACGCATAGTCAGGATAAACAGAGATAAACGTATTTCTAGTTTTAAGCATTAATTGTGAGAATGAAAACAGGGTGTGGGAGGCAGATGTTAATAAAAATGTAACGGATAAAAGATTATGATGAACTAAGCCCAGAGCTTTCTTTATTTTGTTAATAAGTGCGGTTTCTATGGGCAGATGTTTTTTCACAGACACAACAGAAAATTTGTGAGAAAGGAAGATGTATTATTAATTTTATACAGAGAGCTCCAAAAGATGAAAAGTTTTACTTCTATTAGTGGGAGTATGAAAGTTAGAACTTAACTATTAAATGTAGAATTAATTTAAACTACTGGGTTTATTAGTGAAAAGGGAAATTAAAATAAACCAAAGAATTTATTAAAGGGAAATAATTATTGCATTTATGAAGAGGAAAGGATATGTAGCGGTAATCTCCGCTACATAACTCACCCCAGCCACCACAAAAAAAACTTTATACTTGTATTAAAGTTTTTTTTTTTTTTTTTTTTTTTTTTTTTTTTTTTTTTTACTATTGTTGTCATAATTTTGAGGAGAGATATGTGATGTCGAAAGTAACATAACATCACATATTATTATTAGCTTCTTTTTTTAAATTTAAATTCTCAAATTTAAAATTAAAATTATCTTTCCCAATTTCAAATCAATTAAACATCATTTTTACTTTCTAAAAAAGAATATATTTATCTCTTTCCTTTAAATTGCAGTTATGTATGTGTAACCGAGGCCGTTAATAAAATAAATCAAAATCCAATCTTTTCTCATCCTAAAATCATTTTATGAGCCTGCATACTTTCGTTTGTTCAAAGAGTACATAGAATGATATTTTAAAAACCATATGCCCTTTTGCAGTTACTCAGTCACTTGTTTAATTCCTTTCCAAATTAACAGACATTACAACTCCTTTTTCGGCTTAAAATCTAACGCTCTGTTTATATTAAAGCGGCGTCTGACATCTGTGTTATGGATTTAGAAATATTTTTCTCAGCAATCAGTGTTGGCATGCATATTTGTACGCTGATATTTTAATCGCCAAATTAACGGTCCGGTTGGCATGTTTTTAATTTAAACTTTCTTTATGAACTACACGTATAGGGTTATTATAGTCTAAGGGCAACCACATTTTAGCTCGACGCATTTTGGCTACATTATTTGATGTCAGGAATCAGTCTATCTCTAACTGTCCTGCTGTAAGGATGTAGAGCTCCTGCTCCTGTATTTTTACCAGGGGGTCACCCCATGAGAGTGTAAGTTTTACCTCTCTTTAATAAATGCCACATACATACTTGAGCATTTTCTTCATCGAGTCTCTCTTTCCTGTGTTATTGCTATTTTACGCAATGTAATTTTAATTTTGATTTTCACGGCTGATCTTCATATGTCTTAAGCAGTTATCAAACTTAACTTCCATTCTTTAAAGACATGAACGAAAATAATCGTTATATCATCCGCTCATGTTTTCGATTTAAATTTGAAATGAGAACCTTAATTTCAACGGTTATTGTGTACATCATAGAGTGAACGTAAAGCAATTCACTAATAAACAGTAGGTTGTTGGTTCGATGCTCGAACTTAGAATTTTGTTTAAGAAGAAATTTCCTATTTTCGACCGAATTTGAGGTTTTATATTTTTAGTGTATTGTTTATCTGGCATTCAAAATATTTTTTGGAGTTCAATTTTATTTTTCTATTTTAAAAACTTTTGTGATTTATTAGTTTAAATTTAATTTTAAGCATTTATTTTCGATTTTAGAAATTTAAAATTTTATTTATGTCGCCCTTAATTTTTTTAAATTTCGGATTTTCAAAGAATTCAGATTTTTTATTTAAATATTTTTATTAAAATAAATAACTTTATTTTCTTATTATTTTTAAATTAAATTTATTTGTGCGACCATCTATGTAAGACTTCAATAATTATAAATTAAAAATTTGGATTCATTAATTAAACGATCAGTTGTTTTGAATATATATTAAACGAAATCCTTTGAGCGATGTGCGATCACATTTACCTGCTTGGTCAATAAAATTGATGCTACAAAATCCCTGACAATAATTTATATTAAATTTACACAATTTCTATAGTATGAAAAGAAATTTAACACACATTGAGACAAAATTGTATAATTTGTCAATACGCAGAAAATAATTAAAAAGACAGTAAAAATTATAAAAATATTAGATTTTCCTAAATTATTTATCATCGATATTCTAATAACGTATTCCTGATAGCATGAAAGCATTCAATAAAATTTGGTCGGCGAAATTCAATATTTCGTTTTAAAATGAAAGCACTTCGATATTAACACAATACTATCATCATTTTGTAATTTTGTGCTTGAGAAAACACATTAACTAAAATAAATTAACTAAAATAAAACAGTTATTATAAATGCTAATTTTATTTTTGGGTTATTTATTAAAGTTTTCAATTCAATTTACTATGCCTTTATATTCTTATACAAAAATTCAACTTCCCATGAAACTGATGATTAAAGAAAAATACAGCCGAGTCTCTCTATAACGAAACTCTATTCAGCGATTTTCTCTATATAACGAATTTTTACTGGGAACGGTCAATTTTTCATTGATTACACTAGAAATAATCTCCATATAGCGAAGTATCTATCTCCATATAACGAATTTTTTCAGAAATTTCCTTCTTTTTTCTCGGAAAATGCTTTAATTTATTTGTGAAATTCATTTTCCTGCGATGATTCCTGGTATGTGTATCATAGCTGCATATCTGCGGCCTTATCCATGTCTAAAACAGGCATTCATTCCAACTCCCTAAAAAACGACTTTTAACAATATGTTTATCGGATTCTTTCATGGTCTCACTTGACTTTGTTTCAAAGATGAGTATGCATTTTTGGAAATTTTTTGTTGCTCTCCTGAAATAAGGCAAATTTCCGCGCGTTTGAACTAGATTTACTTTTTTGTTATTTTACTTACAAAATAACGGTACTCGTACGAACGCTGAATAAGCGTTAATTTTCTGTTTCGAAATTGTTTAAATAAATAAAAAAATAAAATAACAAATTTATATTTAACTTTAAACATTTCAAAACCTTAATTAAACAGATCAAACATTTTCTTTAAAACTTTAATAATAAAATGTAAATTTTTTCGCCATTCTCTATTCAACGAATTTTTCTATGTAACAATTTTTTTGACTGAACCATGGATTTCGTTATATAGAGACTCAACTGTATATTTTTTCTTTTTTATAAAAAAAAACAGTTAATGTACGATTTTACGAACTGTTAATTCTCTTTTCTTGGATACACCATACTTTTAGAGAGAGAAAGTATTAATTAATACATACGTCATCAAAATTGCATTTACAGTCACTGAAATTTTCTCAAAAGTCAGAATGTTCTAGTCACGAACAAATATGTATTAGGGATGGGCATTATTTATCGTATTAGGATAAATAACAGTGTTACTACGCTAGAACCTAATATTGCATTAATATGTTACTGAAAAGTCCCTGTTAAATAAATAACACATGGTTTTTAATGACAGCATCTTCCTTCACTTGTTTTAATCAAGATTTCATTTTTTGTACCTCTAAAAAAGAATGATATTCATTAAAAACGTCCTTAATCATTTCTTTTGAGACGTTTGCCGAACAATGTTGAATGTCCGGGCTGGGTGCCCGGACAGCCCCCCCTCCCTGCTTGCGCAGACCCATTCACAATTATTTAAAAAATTTGCGTCCCTCCCCCCTTATTAAAACATCCTTAAAAACCCTTATTAAAAAAATCTCACAATTATGCACTCTAAGATAAAAACCTGTCTAAAACGGAATTTAAAACTGTTTTATAGGCTTCCGTTTTAGAAGGTTTTACTATGTAAAACAAGATATTGTTTGTATCCAGCAAGTACAGCCCGGACAGCCCCCCCCTGCTTGCGCAGACCCATTCACAATTATATAAAAAATTTGTATCCCCCCCCCTTATTAGAACACCCTTATTAAAAAAAATCTCACAATTATACACTCTAAGATAAAAACCTGTCTAAAACGGAATTTAAAACTGTTTTAAAGGCTTCCGTTTTAGAAGGTTTTACTATATAAAATAAGATATTGTTTGTATCCAGCAAATACAGCCCGGACAGCCCCCCCCCCCCATGGTTGCAAAGACTCATTCACAATTATTTAAAAAATTTGCGTCCCCCTCTTATTAAAACACCCTTAAAAACCCTTATTAAAAAAATCTCACGATTATACACTCTAAGATTAAAAAACTGTCTAAAACGGAATATAAAACTGTTTTATAGGCTTCCGTTTTAGAAGGTTTTACTATATAAAATAAGATATTGTTTGTATCCAGCAAGTTCAGGTTAAAAATTCTGGGCACCCACCCGTTCAAAAGGCTAGTTTCGCCTATGCAACCACAGAAGAAATAATTCCTAATTCAATAACTGTTAGATTTTTCACCTGTTTTTCAATTCAGTTCAGTTATGTAGTTCTTTTCTGTTAGATTTTCCACCCATTTTTCAATAAATGTAGTTTTTTACATTACAAAAGAACATTTTATCACTTCGTAACTGTTGTTTATTTTCAAACGTTTTGTTACAAATTATTTGACAACCTTGAAAAGCGCTGAGTAATACACATTATCTAAGGATATTTTTGTTATCGTTAACGACTTTTGATTTAAAGTTTCGTTTCCTGTTTGGTTTTTATTTGCGGTTGTTGAAGAAGGAGGATAAATAAAAAATGATTTCGTCTCTTTTTTATTAAATATCAGAAAGACTGAATTTGAGATTTGTGAATTTGATTTCTAAAGGGCTCTTCTGGGGGGGGGGGGTCACCCCCCAAAGATACACCTTCAAATTTCGCTTATTTAGTTCTCTACCATTTTTAACATGACATCCCCCCCCCTTTTCGGTGACTCACCTAATTTTGCTCATTTCTTCACTTCATTTCAATCTTTAAAAGGCTATAACTTTGCTTCTATGGGAGCTAAAGCGGAGAAAAAAATTCTAGCATAGCTAACTTTTACTCGCCATTCTTTTTGCTATTTCAATTTTCCTGTTCTCCCCTATAGGACCATTTTTCGGGAGGGGGGGGGGGGCGTTTCTCATTTTTTGCTGTAATATGTCTATCGAAAGCTGATGCTTCATACATTACAAATCTAGCATAAAAAATTTTCTCCCGTTATTCTGGGTCACATTACGGACCCATAATGGGTTGAAATTTAAATTTCTCAAACTTCTTCGAGGTTTTTTGCCAAATCGGTATCAGAAAAAAATTGTGCCAACGTGATGTGTGTATGACATCTGCGCCGTATAAATATTATTCAGTCTTTTTTTATTGCAATTTTTTATGTAAAACAATATGCATTATTTTTCATGCACAATTGCGCATTAAATGAAAATTGTAATGTAATTTTTGTAGTAGTACTTTATAATAATGAATAAAAAAAACACATTATTTAAAAGTATTTCCTGCACAATAAAATGTTTCCTGGCGATTACATATGTCCTGACAATTCAAAAAATAAAAACGTAATTGTCCAAGTTTTCACTTCTGTCGGCACTCCAAAAATGTCACTTTTTTTTAGAGGGGGGGGGGGGTGAAAATTTTGTGGAATTAAGTCTTATTTTTTATTTATGTATGGATCCATATAAAAAAGTATGAGCTAGTGAAATTTGGAACCATTTTAATACAACTCATATTCCAAATATTAAAATAATTGAGAAAAATTATTAAAAAATTATTTTCAATTTAATCATTTTTATACTAAGTAAATGCAATTAAATTTCTTATAAATTGAATCTGGAATGTTTAAATAAGATTTTAATATTTACAAAATATAAAATACAGTACAATATATTAGGTTTACAGCTTTCTGAAAGACATAAAAATAGTAGGATAAAATTTAGATGTGTTCAAAGTATTAGAATATTTTATTTTGCGCAACAATATTACCTTATTAATATGAAGTAAATGGTAGTTAATTTTTTGTAGCACCCTCTTTTGCTTTCATAATAGCGTACAATCGATCTTGCATGCTATACATATCTGCCATTAAGAAACTAGTAAAAAAAATGAATGCCGTCATTTAATGCTTAAGAGCGAAAAAATCGTGCCACATTTGCGTGAAAGAAATTCGCTTTTTACTATAGCGTGTATTCAATGTGGATCATCTAGTCACATTGCTACTGCGATTAAAGAATCCCTGATGCAGATGTTCGGAGAAGACAAAGTCATTAATTCGGGTTGCAGTTTTCCATGACGTTCTTAGTTTCCAGATTTCCTCACGGCAAACTTCTGGTTATGAAAATATTTGAAATACCGGGTGTATTTTTCATCTCCATCCAATGTACTGGAACTGATTGATATGATCCGTTGAGGTGTTGCATGTTTTCATCCAGACCTACAGCTTCTGTCGTTGCTGGATTTATGTTTTATACCCCGTTGTAGTGGTCATATAGAACACATAGAGCTACGATAAACGATTTCGAAATATTCTGTTCGTTATATTTTTTTATTATTTTTTTTAACTTGAGTATGTCAGTCCACCTATTGTCAGTTTTTGAGTTATTATTTTTAGTAGCTTTGAAAAAGTTAACGCGACCTGACAGATGCTAATCTCTCAAACCGCTTTTATTTTGGTTATTTTTCCAGTTTCAAGAATTTTTAAAGTCTCTACAGACTTTCTCTCCATCCGCTATTACTAACATATCTGTGGCTTCCGGTAATTACCTGGTAAGGCACATTTTTGAAAAAATTGAGATATTTGGGAAAATGTAACTTTAAAAGAGTACAGTAAAACTCCGCTAATTCGGACCTCGTTAATCCTACTCTCCAGATAATCCGGATTGGTTTGGTCATTGTTTTTTTTTCAAATATGAGAAGCTATTGGCTAATTTCTATAGCATTAACTTGTTTCTCGTCGCATTCTGAATAAAATAAACTTCGTCTGAAATATTTTCGGAAGGATATCTTAAGCTTTCTTATTTAATTTAAATAGAAATATGCAACCGAACAACTTTGATTAAATATAATTTTTAAAATCCGTAAAACATAAATTTGTAACTTCTCAATTTGTAATTTGTCATATTTTGAGATTTTTATGATTTATCTGATGTTAGCTCGTTTAGAAAATACACCCTTATTTTCTTGCTAATAAAGGTAATCTGAAAAAACATGAAAACATGAAGTAAAAATACATGATGAAACTTAAATAATAATAAAATAAACATACAAAAAAGAACAATGTGCAAAAATTTACTCAAAATTATCAAAAGCTTTTTACTTTTTTCTATCTTTACAAAATGGAAGTTTTCGTGAAAATTTTCGAAATCCGGTTTTCAATGGACACATACCCGAAAAACATGTTTTTACAAAATGTCTGTGTGTCTGACTCTGTCTGGCTGTATGTGACAGAATTTTGGAAGTGCTCTATCTCAAGAACTAATCAGTGAATTTCACAATTCTGTTAGACCTTGATATAAACTAGATCTCATTCATTTTTGATGCATTTCACTCAACAGGTGGCGCTGCTATGCTGCATTATTTACAATTTCCACAATACCAATGTCTCAAAAACCATGCATGGATTTTCCTATAACTTTAGATTTAGTTAGTACTTGATATCACATGATGGTGATTACGTTTTGCTCAACAGGTTGCGCTACCATGGTGCATTATTTGTGATTATTGCAATAGCTCTATCTCAAGAACTAATGCACGAAATTTACTACAACTTACAATTCAGTTAGTCCCTGATATATATAAGTGTTGCATAGTTTTTGGTGTAAATCACCTTACAGATGTCGCTGTTATGCTGCATTTTTCAAGGTTTCGCAATTAATGTATTTCAAGAACTAATGCATGGATTTTCCTCAAGCATCAGATTCAGTTAGTACCTGATAAAAAGAAATCGCCCTGATTAGTTTTTGCTGTTCATCACGCAACATGTTGCGTTGTTATACAGATTTCTTTTTAAAATTTTGCAATAACTCTGTCTCAAAAACTAATGCACAAATTTTTATTAAACTTCAGGTATAGTTGTAAAATGACATCAATTTTGCTGACTATAGATTTTGGTTTAAACTACCTAACTGGTGGCGCTGCTATGCTGCCTTTTTCAGAAAGTATTAGAAGCATAAGACAGAAGAAAGTTTTTGGAATTGCTGCATCTGACTAGTTAATGTTATTCCTATTTATTTTAACCTACTTAACACTAGAACCGCCGAGTATTTTACTCGTGTTTTATAAAAAGTGTTTCTCGGCAGAATTTTAATTTTAAACTATTTAACTTATTTAATTAATTTATTTTTGTGCTGCTTACATTTAACATATCTTATGAAGAAAATTCTGGTTCAAATCTATTATTAATCTGACAGGGGTCAATTTGACCCCTAATGGCGGTTATAGTGTTAAAAAATGTATCTATTTTTATTCATTATGTATATATGTCACGCAATTTCCTCACTAACTGCTGAATGGGTTTAAAGGTAATTTTTTACAATTCTAGTGCCGGAAAGTCAGTGGTAGCAAAAAAGTTTTTTTAACTTAGTACATATACATTTTTTACTAGATTTCTAGATACAGAATACGTTTTTTGGATCCATTGGTAACTCGGAAGAGGCTGTTGTATATTTCCTTCCTTGGTTCTGTTTTATTTCCTTAGAATAAAAATAATTTTTTCTTACAGTGTACAGGTAAAAGATTTTTTTCCGTTATTATAACTATCCAACATTTTTATAAATGTTTTCTCGACATCTTTCTATCTTAAAACGACATCTCTTTCCAGTTAGTTCTTTAAAGTTAATAAATTGATACAGAATTTGTGTGGGAATGGTATTCTTTCTACTACTAGCCTGCATATTTTCTTCTCCATATCGCAACTCTCAATATTCAGGTTCTCTAGATACTTGCTGAATAAAATATTAGTGGTTTGAAGCCAGCTGCAGCAAAGAATTGAAGAGAGCTTGTTTTGGAACAGTTGTCAGTTGACGGGACAGTAAAGAATTTAATGTCGACTCATGGACATCCGTCGTCAAAGCACCACGCCGCTAATCGCCTTCGAGCATAGGAGGTTGTGGGTTCGAATCCCACTGGCTCCATTGCACGCACTCTTTGTTTGGAGCTCCTGGTTGTATATCTCTTGTGTTGTAAAATTTCCTTGTGCTATCTCGTCCCTGTATATTGACGATGACTTATAAACAGACTTCATGTCGAGCACACAAGTCAGATGTATGTTGTTCAAAGTCGACTCATGGTGTTAGAACATTCTAACGGAGGATGAAACCGCCGATCCAGTGGCGTGGTTGGTAACGGCAGCTGCTCCCACCCCGCTGGTCCCTGGTTCGAGTGCAGCTAGAGGCATGGGTGTCTGTGTTATCCCTATGATGTGTATTAAATGTATGTACTGGATTTTCTGTAATAATAAAGTGTTCTGTATTTGTTTCTGTGTATTCTGGATCAATCGAGGCAACAGCCATTGTAGCTATAGGCCTCAAAGCACTGTTCACTCAAACTCAAAACAGGATGAAACCAAGAACTTACGATATTTTAGGACGTATAGAAGTAACTTGTAAATAATTCTTATGTAAATAGTTCGTGTTTAAAATAACCTTTTAAACTTTAACGGTGTCAGTTTGGAATTTATGTGTTTGCGTTTACTAATCTTTTCCTATAGTTATTTGTTTTTCAATAGGTGAGTGTTTATTTTAGACTTTTTAATAGCTGCAAAATCAATTTTGCGGGTTCACAAAGTTCAGTAATACGTTATAAAAACAGTTCTGGAACGTTTCCGAAAATCAGTTGCAACAAAAAAAAAAAAAAAAAAAAAAAAAAAAAACATTATTTTGATTTTTTAAAAACTTTATAACTATACTGGTTTCCAATATTTTCTAAAGACGTTGAATGATTTTCCAAAGATTAATTGGCGCGACTGAGTTTTATCCCCCTTCTTGGTGCGCTTCCAAAATATCGCCACATTGGCGTGCTTTTGCGTTTTGTCTCCCGGAGCGGGATTTAAGTCCAGGAGACACTACGCAATACAAAGCTTTTAGAAGAAAAAAAATTCTTTCTCAGGGGGTCTCCGCACCCCCTGAACCCCCCCCCCCGGCTATAAATTTCCTTAAAATATGTATAACATCAAAACATGCAAAACAATTCCGTTCAAGAAACAAAGAAATTGTACATATACCTTCTTTTAAAAAGAAAACCAGCCTTTTTTTTAAATAAAAAAGAAATTAATAATGGATTTTCTAAAGAAATATACTAAGCTTTAAAGTCAAATAACGTTTTTCTTTTATATTTAATATGAAACTAAATAACATTAAGATTCAAAACATCTAAAATACTAAAGCAAGGCCTAAAACACTTACTTTTAACTACAAAGCACAGTCTCTACATTCAACAAACAATAGAAATGTAGAAAATACTTCCTTTTAAATACAAAACAAAGGTTTCTAATTAAAAAAAAATCACTCGTATATTCCCCCAAAAAGTTTACTCACTCAGTGTTACTCTTCGAAATCCAACGGCTTCTAATGAGGCACAAGAAATTTAATTAATTTCAATGCGTGAGACTTCAAACTTTCAAATGTTTCTCCTCTCTCGTCCAATAAGAAAACTAGAAAAGAAAGAACGAACGGAGCATGCGAAAGCCGAAGAGCGAAATCTTTCCGAATCTCTGAGGGTTTTCAAGAAGAGCAGCACCTAAACCTAAATGGAAAAGAAAGCAAGGCATGGCGCAGTCATCGCGCGTCAAAAAAAAAAAAAAAAAAAAAAAAAAAACCCGCCAAGAAGTGGGTTCAAACTCAGTTTACCCTATTAATTAACTTGAAAGAGATTATTGTATAGGGTCGGAAAGTAAGTTCCCACTGTCTTAAATAATCTTCTGCTTCCGTAATCTTTTTTTTTTTTTTTATTGTCTTTATTTGATCAAACTGATTTATATACTAAGTTAATAATAATAATATAAAAAGATTCCAACAGAAAAGAATTACTTAAACCAGCAAGAACTTAATTACCCACCCAATACTTTTTGATTACTGTTTATATCACGTTTCATAATTTGTGTTTTTTAATGTCTTTTTTTGACACTGTTCACTTGAAAGTTTTTGTTTGTAATCTTAATTATTTTAACTTGGTGAGAGACTATCCAAATTCTTTCTGTTGAAAAATCGTATTTCTATCCAGTTGTTTTAACTATTTACTTTAAGTTGGTGCGAGATTATCCAAATTCTTTCAATTTAAAAATCATATCGCTTTCCAGTTGTTACTTTTGAGTTATCAAATTGATACAACAGTCCAAAGAATCGATTTTTCAATAAAAAATATAGTCATTACTCAAGTTTTCTTCCCGTAATGAACTACATTCATTTGAAGTATCAAGTTCTAAGATAAATATATCTAATTTTGTCTCGAAATTGTATAACTTCAAAGCTTAGCAAATTGTTATTATGACAACATTATCGTTCCCCCATTCTCAAAAAAGCAAAAAAACCTATTACACCTTTCTAAATACGATCCTCAAGGGATTAAAGTAGAGTAAATACATTTATTTTATTCGAAATTGTCCTGAGCCATTGCAACGGTATTATACTAGGTTTTATTTATTTATTGGGTGTATTTTTGAATAAACTTGAACGCATATCCGGGATTTATATCCAGTGACAATTGAGAAAAAAATCCACACGGAAATATGAAGAAAAAATACATTCCTTCTTCTTAAGATTATATCGCGTTTCATAAATGAGATTCTGCGTATCATTTCAAATCCGTATAATATGATGTTGAAAAAAACGAATTCGATCAGTTATTCAAAGCATAAATTTTATTTTCGGTTTTTTTACTTACCCATCATATATAGTATAGGGTAAGTTTTGTAATAGTTTTTAATATTTTAAAAAAATGATGGATTTACTTGTTTCAGACACTAAAGATTCTGAAAAATCAATTTTTAGAAAAAAAATTGCCGTCCGCCTGTCTGTGTGTATAAGTTTGTAAACGCTTTATATCTCGTATAAATTGAGATAAAGTGGTGTGGTTGAGTAAAGTGGTGTGGTTAGTATGCAACAAACGAAAAAAAGCTATTTAATAGCAGTAATCTCAGTTATCCAGAACAATATTTTCGGACTTTCGAAATATTGGTTCCGATAAAAAATGCATAAAAGTATTCGAAATTGTTTTTTTAAGGAGTGAAAATAAGATACAATAAAAAGCCTAAATTTTGCATGAAGAATGACGTCGATAAAAAATTACTTGGCGAGATATTTGTAATCATTTTTTTCACACTCATCGATTTTTCATAAACCTGTATTTTATTTAAGTTTCTGTTCAATATTATACTTTAAGTGAAATTTTTTTTCCCAAGCACCTTCGTCGTTCCAAGCCCAAGCTCGCACTCTGATTGGTTGTTGCTCTCGGCACTGTTTTCACGTAACTTATAGATAACCATACTTGGCGAAAAATACTTCGCTCGTAAGTGAACGAGTAAACCTAAAACCTAACCTACTCATTCTTATTCTTCCTTCATTCTTATCCTCGTGGTCTTGTGCTCTTGTGTGTAAAAACTTTTAAAGAGTACAGCTTTCAGTAAGACACGTTCCATCCAATCCAATGCTGCAAGAGAAAAGTTACTTTGTACTCGGTTCGGAAGGAAATCAAACACGACGGACGGAAGCATCTATCGCTACGCCAAGTATGATTATCGCCAAGTTACATGAAAACAGTGCAGAGAGCAACAACCAATCAGAGTGCGAGCTTGGGCTTGGAACGACGAAGGTGCTTGAGAAAAAAAAATTACGCATACTTTAATTTGAAATGATATGCTTAATACAACGCAGATATGTAATATGTTTATAATTTTTAGAGTTTTAAGGATGTTTTTTGCGCATTTCAATACTAGAACATTTGAAGTTTATGACATCAAACCACGATTTTAAATATCTACCATTCAAATTGAGATAGAGGCCGTGGCGGCTCCTCCGTTGGCGCACATAAGCATGTGAACTCTAAAGGAAATTGAATAAAAATGCAACAAATAAAATAAAATGATTTTAAAAAATTCTAATTATTTATTCACAGTCCCATTCCGAGTATCATTTCTCCATGACCACCCCATACCTCAGTTGTTGGATATGCATCCATAAAAAACTCTTACTGGAGAAAATTTTGAATTTTTTAACACCGAGAACACACGGTTTCTTGTAGATTGCACATGCAAACGGAGAACTGCTTTTCAAAATAGGCCTGTGTGGATGGGAAAGAACCTAACTAAGGCCAAAAAGAAGCCTTGCTATACTTCCACAATTTTCAATATGCAGTAGCATTTCATTTTTAGCGGTAATTTCCGTGTACGTTTTGTTTGTGTTTTGAACATTAATATCAATATTTTTTTACTAATTGTTAATTTGTCTACTTGTGTTGTTCTTTCTTTTATAATTATTACACGTAAGAATGTTTCTTCTTACATGTAAGAATTAGTCATAAACAGTTAAAACGGGAGTTAGTTTAATCAATTTCAAAACTAAAGAAATTGCTTAGGTAAACATTTTACAATTAACAAAACTTGAGTAACATTCAAAGATAGATTGTAAACAATATTGTGATTGAACTTTTATTTGTAGAAAATAAAAGGTTACAAGCGTTCTATGGGTGCTTTCTGTTTCTTTAAATTGTAACATTTTAAATTTGGGGAACAAATGCAGTGATGACTTCAGGAAATGCTTACAGGGAACCCCCCCCCCCCCGGAAAGATGAATTCCTCCATTGAACCCCTTCCCCCACCTTGAAACGCGCATTGCCTTCCTTGAGAAAAATTTCATCCAGAGAAAAATGACTGTAAGTTTAATGCTGTACAAATGTATTTTCACCTATAAATTATCTTTTACCTTCAAATTTTATTTTCGTAATTTTCATATTGTGATTGTGAACCTCCTTTAAATAAATTACCAGCCGCCACGAGGTAGATGCAATTGCAATGCATTTTACAAATAGTTTACACATGTTTTATTTTCATATTTTATATAATGCATATCCATATGGTGGCCACCAAAGACGTGTTTTTTTTTATAATTTCAAACATTTGTACCATTCTAGTCTCGTATCATATTTAATACTTTACGTGAAAATGGATAAAATGTATAAAGCTATAAATTTTATATATTTTTACCTTTTGTGTATTACTATTATATCTATACCTTCTATTCCTACTATATATAACTTCTAAAGAATCCTAGAAATGTGAGAAAAAAAAGTTTCGAGGAGATTTTTACAATTCATAATTTAAGTTAAAAATGAAGCACTGAAAATATTAAAGGCCAAATTTGTAAAAGACATCATATCCAGATAAAACCATAAACTTACTTAATTAATAGACACAAATCTGTTACACCAACATGTTTTACCAGTGTTGAATTTAGGGGATGGCCAGGGGGGACATCCCCCACTGAAGCTACCAAATCCCCCCCCCGGAATATTTGGGACTTTGTATTTTCAATGGTAAAAAAAGTGTAATTTCCCACCCGGAACTCTATTGTATCCCCCCTGAGCTAAAGAAGTCCCTCTCGGAGAAAAGTGCCTGAATTCAACTCTGTGTTTTATAAATATTTATTCACATCGTGAGATGTAAAAGAATAAAACATGTTAACATTTTGTGAAAAGTGCTACTCAGAATTAATGTCTAGCCAAAAAATGACCTGACCAGACAATGACAATTATGAAAAATTTTAATTTTTTAGTTTTAGCTAACCAAGTTTCCCAATGTGAAAATTATATTTATCACTTAAAGCAATGTATTGCTCGTATGCATTCAAAAGAATTCAGAATATGATTTTATATAGATGTCAGTTTGTGAACTTTTTCTTTCTTGGAAACGTCAAATAGATTTACCACGTCTATACCTTGTGCTATGGATAAATATTTCTAAAAAATGTTGTTACAACAGATTTACATAGAACTGATAAGGTGAAATTATGGTTTACCTTGTGCTATGGATAAATATTTCTAAAAAATGTTGTTACAACAGATTTACATAGAACTGATAAGGTGAAATTATGGTTTGACCCTACACTATGTATTAAGGACTGAACATGATATTTTTTTAGGATTTTGGACTTTAGGGTTTTCAATGCCTTAGAAAATCCTGTTAATATTATATACGAATATATCAATATTATATAAGAAAACCTAAATATTGTCTAATTTATTTTAACGACTGAAAATTGCATTTATTAAATTTAAGCAAAATAATTTTTTGACTCATTTTATTTTCAAGGAGAAATAATTTAACTAAAAAAAAAAAAAAAAAAAAAAAAAAAATTGGTTGCCTGTAAAGTCGGTATACGGGCGAAAGTTTTACGTGACAACGACTTTGAGTTGTAAAATAATTTTAATGTGAATATTCATTCGTATAGTAGGAAGAAGGATGAAATAATATTAACAATTTAAAACATTTATTTATACAAAGAATTATATTTAAAACATTAATTTATACAAAGAATCTCGCACTGAATTTCATATTAACAAAATTTTATTTTTACCTTTACACATACATACGTATTTATATACAAATATACATACAATAACTTGCAATACACTGTGTTTGTTAAACACATTTTACTTCATGTTTATTGATGTCAAATGTTGAATTTTGTAAACAGCATATTAAAGAATTTTTCAATGAGCAGAATATAACTAAAGTAAAATGGCTTTCACTAATCACATATCATTAGTTTTCCATAATATACCACCGAATTACGAAATAAACTACACTTATTTTCTTTGTACTTTATACTAATAACTAATACATAACGTATTTCGTCTTAGTTTGATACTATCTAAAATTCCTATTAAGCACCGCCCCTTCCTTGCAGCGAATTCACATTCACGTTCAGAAAATGGTCCCACAAGTGACCGGAAAAAGTTAAGAGAAAAGTGAGCGCGTATCGTGAGCGGAGCGTAACGTAACGTAACGCAGTTTCTTGAAGTGTCTCCCGGCAAACCAATTTACAAGACGTTGTCACGTCAAAAAGAAGTGGAATACAAAAACTACCGAGTAAATTTGATGTATTTAAATTAACTTTTGGATTTAATAAATTGATTCTACGTGATACATATAAAAATACTTATCATTACGTACACATGCAAATTGAAAAAACGAAATGTTTTAAATTATTGCTTTATAAATGATGAAAATTCCTTATGATACTTTAATTTGCATACCAATCAATATTTTTATACAATTATAAACGTCAAACTTTCGTAAATAATTAATATTCATCGCAAACTTTGTTATGTTGAATTTTTCGTATTGTTGTGAAAAATAGCTTTATTGCTATAGAAAACGCATATTAATATTAATTTCAACGATATTAATCATGAAAAATATTCTTGTTCAGAGGACACTTATGTGCAAAGTTTCTTCCTTAATTAAAATTTGTCGCCACAAAGAATGGACAAAAAAAAACTAAAATGATTTATTATCGTCGGCACTGAATTAGAAAATTAAAATATGGTACGTTTGATTATTTTAATAACTTGTATTTGGAAAATTTTACAATATTAATTGCACAGTCTAATCGATAAGAAAATTGAGCATATTTTTGTTTTTTTAATTATCTATTGAATATAGTTTTTTTTATTCAAGGAACATTGAAAAAAGTAAAATTATACATGGCGATTGGGAAAAGTTTTCACACCTTTAACCCATTAAAGATGGAATTTTGTTCCTCTTTGAAATGCAAAATCAGAATTTTTTAACTTTTTATTACCTTTTTATTAATTTTTTATTCTAACATTTTTTTATTTTTTAACTTTAACAGCAACTTTTATTTGATTTGATCATGTAGTTTAAGTCATCAAATAAATATGTTTCCATTCAAAAATACTAGTATTCAAGCAATAAATTGGTTAAAACTTTTCTGGTACCATGTGGCATCACTAGGCTTTAACATCAGTAATAATTACAGGTTAAGCGGTAATAATACAAACAAAAATATGCATAGAAATGTAGAATTATAATATATTATTTCTCAGAGAAATACAGCATATTTCATGCTTATAACTTGAAAGATATCTTGAAGCAATTTTCAACAGTCTTACATTTTTTCCTGAGAAATGCGATGATACCATGAAAAGTTATGGTAAAAGTATACAGTGTTTCGCTAGTTACAGTTGTATGAACTGTGAATGATATTTGTGGAGCAAACATTCAAACTTTGTTTTCTCGCAAAATAAATAAATAAATAAATAAATAAAAATAAAATGAGTTATTGTTAGTTTTATGAATTCTGTATTAAATTACATAGAAATAAACTATATATTAAAAAAATTCCTTATATAAACCACTTTTAAAATTTGATTTTTCGATCAAAGAGTGTTTCTTCCAAAGCCTGAATTCGTTCAAACAGTGATTTCAGTGCATACCAATCGCACTTTACCTGAATAGTCACGGGTCCCTTGTCATCTGCTGATTAGTTTGCTAGTTTGCTAATCTTGTCTTGTATAAAGTACAACGTGTTATATTTCGTCTTATTTGGTGAAATAATCCATAATTAAAAAAAGATTTCTGGATAGAACATTTGACAGATGGTGTATTAGTGAGCTCTGGAAATTGTGGAACACGACAAATGGAGGAAACTTATGGGAAAAGGAAAGAAACAAAAATTAAGAGGTATTCAACACCTTCAGATAGTAATATCTATGTCCCATGCAAGCATTCTAGTAAAATACTTTCATGTGTGAAAGGTAGGCCTAAATATGTTAAAAAACTTCGAGATATACTTTACAAAATTCCAAACAAACAACAATAAGATTCCATTATAGCTTCATTAATTATTACAAAAAGTGTTACTTGACGTAGACGTAATAAACCAAACCTAAACAAGTCTCATTCATCGCGCTCACAGGATGCCTTTTCTGGTTGTTAGTTATACTTGCAATGAAAGAAGAATCCGCGTTTGTAAAAAAAAAAAAAATTCCTGGCGATAGCTAAAAAAAGGCGTACAAGACTGTCCAATTTTATTTAAAAAGTAAATACCGGAGAGACTATTAAAGAAAAGACAGGAGAAGAAAGGAGAAGTCAATTTAGTATTAAGTAAAAAAATAAAGTACAAGAGATTATCTCAAACATAAAGGCATCAGAAAGTCATTATGTAAGAAATAAATTTAAACGGTTGTATTTGCATTGTGTATTAAATATAAGGAAGTTACATTTAAAACTGCATCGAAAACCTCTATAGAGTTAGTTTCGCTATGATCAGGAGAATTTTTGTAAACAAATTTAATATAGGCTTTAAGCCTCCATCTATTGATGTTTGTACCACAAGTTTTTTTACTCGACCAAAAAATGAAAAATTTCCATGTGTGATCTACAGAGCGAGTGACTTTAATGACTGAAAAACGAATCCCTAAATTAAGAGCCAATGCATTTTATTCCTTTATGAAAGATGAAATAACTGATGAAACCACTGTTAGTTTGTGTTTTAACTGGTTTATCAACAAATTAAACAGCTTCCCAAAACTAGCATACCCCCCAGGGGGATACCTTCTTTAGGTATTTACGAGCTACACAACCTCGGGCACCTGAGTGATCTTTCTCTTTTCCTTTTCCTCTTACTCCTCTGTCTTCCTTTTATCTTTGTTTCACCCTCATTGTGGTTTACTTTTTCGGAGGTGAGGGCAATTCTGCATGAGCCGATATCATCCTGTATGTAGACTCATGGAGAATTGTAAACCACCCACGTGTTGGCCGTGCGTGGCGACCCGTGTCTTTGGAAAGGGGGATCCTGCCAGTTGAGGGAAACCAACACACTGCTTTGGCCCCTGCTTCAGGTAGACGGGAGGTGTATATTGGTCCCATATGCATCAATCGGCTGGTCAGCTGATTTTTGTCACTGGCTTTAGGGATCAAGTGATCGAGCAACTACTAGTAATCTCGTTAAGGGTGGAAGCTGACATAGGGTTGTCTTGTAACCGTATGGGCCCTGGTTAGCACTGTTGCACGAGTGTGCATCCCCTTGTTGGGCTCGGTAGTGGGTGGTGCGACCGGGGTCTGAATTATTTTTTTCTAATATGGATGAAACTTCTTCTATTCATTCTAATCCTCTCCCTTGTGGAGAGCAACAAATAGTACAGTCTTCCTAAACTACTCGTTTTTTTGTCATGAAACGCACCGATAGTCTCTCTAATAACTCCTTTAAAAGTACTTCACCATTTCTATTTCCAAAAAAAATCCAGTCTGTTTTAGGGGATGGCCATTCTATTAAAAAATTACAATCTGGAGATTTACTAATTGAGGTTTCCACAGCTAAACAACAGCACCTTCTCTCCAATTGCTCTACAATAGGCACTTTTTACGTCTCTGTACAAATACATAAAACTCTAAATACAAGTCGTGGTGTCATATCTGAACCTGATCTCTTATTCTCTACTAAAGATGAACTGTTAGAAAATTTAAAAAGCCAAAATGTTATAGATGTACGCCGTATTACAATCCGTCGCTATGAACAAGTACTACCTACAAAACATATTATTTTAACATTGAATAGCCCTACTTTACCAACTAAAATTAAAGCTGGCTATTTAAGCTGTCCAGTCCGACCATATATACCAAACCCTCTCCGTTACTTTAAATACCAACGTTACGGCCATACTAACGGTACATGTCGTGGATCTCTTACCTGCACTCGTTTTGCAGAAGTCGGCCACGACAATAAATCCTGTGAAAAATCCGAACGTTGCGCAAACAGTAAAGTGATCATGCAGTCTATTCTCGCACTTGTCCTAATTGGAGCCGTGAAAAAGAAATAATTACAATAAAAATTACTCAGAATTTGTCTTACACCGATGCCCGCAAACTTGTTGAATCCAGAACACCATCTGTTGGAATTTCCTATTCCAGTTTACTTAAAAACCAATTAAAATCCGTAAGACATATAGGCACTCAGACAGAATCATGTAATCTACCCAGTACCCCAAAGAAAAAAAACACGTGATGTCTGGTGTTCAGTTAAAATTTTTACAAGCCCACAATTAGAACGCTGGTTACCCTCTTCAGAACCTGTTACTATTTTACACACACCTTGTCAGGCACAAAAATCTTCTGCTCAACCTAAAAAGTCAACTGAACTCTAGACAAAGACTAATACAACTACATCTAATAAAAAAATCCCAATCCACCTGTATCAAATTTTCAGAAACCTGATACTAGTGAAAAGCCAAAGACAGTTACACCTAATAGAAAAAAAACTTGATTATTCTACATCTAACCTTCAGAATCCCTGTCCAGCTCAAGTCAATAAACCAAGCCAAAAGACAAAAGAAAATAAGACCATTAGAGGATCTCATCTGTTCCAAACAGTGACAAAAAACAGAGAAAATCGCATGGCCCACTTATAAACTTGAAAGATCCGAAACAGCTACATAATATCGTGGCAGAGGCTATGGAAGAATCTTACAACTTGAATACAGATGATGAAAACATTGCTTTTGAAGAATATGTCCCTAATTAATTTTACATTCTTACAATTCTGTTTTCTAAAAAATAAGAAAAAAATTAAATATACCTTGTGCATAATTTTTTACATTGGTTCTATTTGAACGATTATTTCTTTAATTTTATATATTTTAATTGTTGTTTTATCTGTTTTAACTAAAGTTTGTGGATTGTTTTAATTCTACATTTTATCACTTTTACTTGTGATGGTGACTTTTTTATGATGGAGTTTGACTTTTATTTATGATGGCTCTTATTTTGACATAGTCTTGGCGCAGCATGTCCCAAGGGGGACTTTGCGCCATAAAACCCCATTCAACCAACTAACCAATCAAAACTAGCATACAAGAAGCCTATAACTTAAGGCAGTTCAATATCTACAGTTTATGTGTAGCGAGTTTGGACGGGAAGAACTCAATGTTCTATACTTGGTCAGAAGAGTTGGCAGGCAAACACAGCATTGAATTTTCATCTGTTTTACATTGTCACTTAAGAAACTTGACCTTGACTTTAAAGCTTTTCAGTGATGGGTGTATTACCCAAAGTAAAAATAACAGAAATGTTCATATGCTTTTGCGTTTTTTGTACACATCGAATTCAAGAATTGATATAATACTATTGTACTTTCCAGTCAAAGGACACAGTCTTCTCCCGGCAGATCATGTGTTGATAAGAATTGTAGCTACCTGCCCCATTATACAAGTTATTATTACATTTCACTCAAAAAAGCCAATCTATATAAAATTTCATTTAAAAGTTTTAGTTATGTTTAAACCTAAACAGCATAAATTATTTATGCCAACAGTAGCTAACTGTTATCCCACATTGCCAAAAGGCCCCGCCAGTGGCCGAGAGGTTCTGCTCTCGAAACTGATAGATGTCAGGTGTTAGGTTCGAACCCAATCGCGGCCGTCAACCTAATCGTTTGGAGTTTTCCGTAGTTTTCTTCGAACCTTGGATTTCCTTGCGAAAAATTCGGGTTAGATTCCCTTAGAAAAACTTCAATGGAGGGCGCCTCTTCCTTTTTAGGGCCTATATCCCTCGTGCTGATAATTGGTCGTCACAAGTACAACCAACCACGTTGGCAGAAAAAAATGTGCACCTTGTCATACAATAGTTCAACAAAAGCCAATATTTTTTTTTACTTAGGGCCGGCCGGACCCAAATTTTTTTTCAATGGATCGAGCCTGGAAATTTCGGCCCATGCAGACCTCTAAACTTAACTGACCAGTACTAAGAAAAATGGCGAGCGTGAGTGTGATTGCGCTCTGGTGTCCAGATTCAGATAACGTCAGAGGAGGAAAATGCTACTGCGCATTCCATGGTGATCTCTACCGTGTATTCTAGTTACCGTGGTAAAAATGATATATTTAAAAACTAATTATTTAAAGTATTACAATGAATATTTGATACTGTATTATATGGTTATAATTCTAAACAAGCAAAATAAACACTTTTACAGTATCGGAATTTTTACTATATGACATTATGTAGCTAAATTTTATTGAGTTTTGATAGTAATAATAATGCCATTCCCAATCATTTATTCCTTTTTATTCTCTTTTACTTTTTTTGCTGTAACATTTTTTACGTAAACTATATGATATAACGTTAAAAGTTAATTAGTTTTAGATGTTTTCTGAAAGTTAATTACTTTTTTATTGGACTATTGAAAATCTGATACGTCATTCAATCATAATATAATAAGCATTTTTTTGTGCAAGGTATTTAGTAAGATAAAAAGTTGTTTTCTAATTTATTTGCAGGAAAAATACTACTTTTTTAAAATAAGAAAACTTACTAATGTAACAAATTTTAATAATATATGTCTTATAATGATATAATAAAGCTATTATAAGTCGATTTAATGTACGTTAACATATGTTACTGGTGTTTAGTTTCAGTTTTTATGCCACGCAAGATCATTTTCTTGGATAAGTTAGAAATAATAACCCTGTTGATATTATATAAAGTTAATTTTTAACCCTTTCGAGTCCGATTTTTTTCAGTTTATAGAAAAAATTACGTTTGCGTTAATAACATTAACACTAGCGATCCAGATAGATTAATCAGAGTTTAACGAATATTTCATTGTCTGGAACTTTACGAATCTTGTTGTTTTGCGTACTGTTCAATTCATATTCATATCACAGTATACTAACAAAAAACTTTTGGAGATGTTTGGAAAATATTATATTATAACAAGATTTAACTGAAATTACAATTTCTAATATTTTTTGTGCTTTATTATATACTAGCTGACCCGCCCGGCGTCATACTTATTTAAAAATCTCTGCAAGTAGATGTGAACACAAGAGGTATGATGTAGTAACTGTAATTCTTGTTCATGAAACAATTTCCGAAATCAAGCGATAATATCTCGTTACTAGCACGATTCAATATCCTTTCCTCGCCTTGAAAGCAAGAGACTAGAAATGTTAGGTCATTTCTTCTATTCAAATTGGTTGTTTAACCCATTCACACAATTCAGATATCTGTAGTTCTAATTTAGGTATTCAAATAATTCCTTCTAGGTGAAGTAGACATATTTTTTTAGAATAAAATCTATTCAATATATTTCGCTTTTTTTCAGCCATATATTAGCATACTTTTTACTTGTGGTACTCTTAAATTGTTCTATTTCTCATAAATTTATTAATACATATTGCATACAAAACTTGATTTTTTTACCCCTTCATCTACTGAATTATGATCTACTGCAATTTTTTCCAAAAAATATTTTTTTTCCAGTTACTACAATGAAAATTTAAGAATTTACATAAAACAAATTCTCACCTATGAGAAATTTTATTCGTTAAAGGTAATTAATTAAACTGATAATTTAATGTACCGCCAGTGCATTATGCCTAAAATATTCTCATAACACAAAACCAACATGATATTTCAATTAAAGTTTAAACTCTTAAAAATACTAAATAGGAAGAAAACACGGGAGAGATAACTTTTAAAAAATGTTAGTTTGACATAGTTTTATTTTACACATGAAAAGTGAGTAAAAATTGAAATTTAAAAATTAAAAATTATTGAATATTAAAATTAAATTTTATCAATTAAATTTTAATGTATGTTTAAAAAACTTTTAAATAGATTATTTTTTTAGTTTCCATCCGTGTTAGCAGTTCTTTAGTTATGCGGCATGCTTATATTGCAGAGACATATATTCTCTCGCACCTCCACATATGTAATATATGAATTTACATATGTAATTTCTAGCATAGCAAAAGTAAGCCAATGCTACAACTTTTTCGATTTCCTATAAAAAATATTAATGAAAAAGAAATGAAACACTAGAAAAAACATTAATACTCTACACTTTCGTAAATTCATTATAAAACAGATACAAATGATGGATAACTATATACAGAATTAAGTAAACGAAAAGTGTTTCTTTACCACCCAGTGTAGTGGCCACCACCCAGTTTATAAATCCTGGCGGTACTTATAAGTACTGCCGAATAATTCAAATGGTAAATCAAATACATGCAATAATCACTTAAAATAGCTAGTCAAATCGAATTCTAACATTATAATGAGCTCATAAAAAAATCCAGCATTTAGCTTATGTCCTTTATAATGTTTGAAGTAGTAAAAATACAAGCGTGACAATCTGTTCAAAATGTCGGTATAAAATACATCGACTGTTTCAAAGACAGCTTCTTTGCTCGCTAAATTAATGAGCCTAAATTTAGAATTGCCATATATCTAGAAAAAGTGGAGTTATAAAAGTGTATTTTCAAAGTATCGTTAGTATATTAATAATATTCACAATAGGATGAAAGTTTAATATGAGTACCGTCATACCGTCTTACCGTACTTTTAAATACCGTCAGTCGATAAAAGATTAAAAAATGTGTATTTTTCAATAAAAATAGCTCTTAAATTAATACACAAGATAGTTGAAATTTAGGTATACAATTATATACACATAAAGAATTGTGTCCATTCTTCGTTTGGGGAGCAGTAAAGGATAAGGTTTATTCCAAAAAATCCGCCATCACAGTACGACAGTTGAAAAATTTCGTCGATGATGCATTTAAAGAAATTTGTTCTAACTGGAATATATGTCGCACTGTAAGTGAGATGAGTCAGGGACAGGTTGCAGAAATGCATCACAGCCGAAGGTAGATATTACGAGCATCTTCTTGATTAATATGTATCATATAATTAAACATGTATTAAACCTGTACTAAAAGTATTCTCGATGAGTAACTGTATATCTACTTTTGAGTCATCATGTCTAGAAATTTACATACTATATTTTGCTCCATAATATGTCAAAGGGGGATCCTGGCTGTTGCACACACTGCTTTGACCTCTGCTTCAGGTAGGCGGGAAGTGCATATTGTTCCCGTATGCATCAATCCACTGGTCAGCTGACTTTTGTCACTGGCTTTAGGGATCAAGTAAGCGTGAATTACTGGTCACCTCGTTAAGGGTGAACACTGACATAGGATTGTCTTGTGATGGCATAGGCCCTGGCTGGTACTGTTGCACGAATGTGCATCCCCTTGTCTGGCTCGGTAGTGGGTGGTGCGGCCGGGGTCTGAATAATTTTTTTCTAATATGGGTGAAAAAAATTCAATTATTTCTATATCTCTACCATATAGGGAACAACAAAATGTACAGTATGTAAATATATGTTTTACCCGTCTTTTTTTTATTATTCAAAGTATTGACAGTGTATCTACTAGCTCTTTTAAGAGAACTTCACCTTTCTTATTGCAAAAAATATATAATTCTGTTCTTGGTGACAACTATTCAATAAAAAACTACCCTCAGGTGATATACTTGCTGAGGTCTCCTCAGTCAGCCAACGCCTCTCAGACTGTAATACAATAGGATCTTTCTCTGTTTCTGTTAAGGCACATCAAAATCTAAATACTTGCCTGGGTGTATCTGATCTTTTACTGCCTACAAAAGAAGAACTCTCACAGAATTTAAAAGATGAAAATGTTATTGATGTGTACCGTATTACTATCCTTCAGAACGAGCATCTTATTCTTACGAAACACATCATTCTCACCTTCAACAGTCCTGTTTTAACATCCAGAACTAAAGCTGCTTACCTAAACTATCCATTCCGACCTTATATTCCTAATCCTCTCCGATGCTTCAATTGCCAGCGTTATGGCACACTATTACTACCTGTCGTAGTTCCATTACCTGTAAACGATGTGCGGAAGTTGGCCACGAGGGTAACTCGTGTGAAAAAGTTGAATGTTGCATAAATTGCAAAGGTAATCATGCCGCAGACTCCCATTCTTGCCCAAACTGGATCCGTGAAAAAGGGATTCTTACAATTAAAATAATGCAAAAACTTCCTTACCATGAAGCTCGCAAACTTGTTGACCCCAGAACCCCATCTGTTGGTGTTTTCTATTCTAGTTTACTCAAACAGCAACGAAAATCCGTAAGGCACGTTAGCACCCAAACACATTCTTCTATTTTACCCAATACTTCAAAGAAACAAACCCGTAATGTCTGTTGTTATATTAAATGTTCCTCAAGTCAGAAATTAGAACGCTGTATACCGTCTTCAGAATCTGTTACAATATAATTCCAAACTAATCAAACACCAAAATCTTTAGTTCAATCCAAAAAGTTGCCTGAACTTCAGTATAATACTAAAACAATTACATCCAATAAAAAAAAAACCCTCAGCCAACTGCATTTATTGTAGAAATACCCAATATAAATCAAATTGTGAATCCCATCCATAAAATGAAAGTGAAAAAGACTGTTCGGGGTTCTTTGCGGTGACAAACTGCAGGGAAGAAAGAGTGAAAATTATATTATAACCCATGTGCAACAAATTTAAAAGATCCCAAACAACTGAGTAATTATGTGGAAGAAGCTATGGAATCGGACTCATATGACTCAGGTGCTAATGAAGAGAATATTATGTATGGAGAATTTGTTCCTCGATAATTTTATACATTGTTTTTTTAATTCTCTGTAATTTTAAATATTATTTTTATGCAGTATTTGTAAATCTCAAATTTTGTTTATTTTTTTTTTACATTTATCACTTTATAAACTTAGTTTCAAATTATATATTGTATTTTAAATATCATCTTTTTATTTTTTTAAATATTTTTAACTGTACATATAATTATTTCCTTCATTTAATCATATAATCTTTTTCATTCTTTTGGTTTATTTTTCACTTCGTTTTGGTGCAGCATGTCCCTGGAGGGACTTTGCGTCTCAAAACCCCATTCAACCAACCAACTATAAATTGTCAATGGATGAACGGAAACTTGTTGCAAAATTTTATTTTAATATCTTAAAGACTTTTTGAGAAATGATATTTCTCCTAAACGTACACAATGAACAAAAACGCAGTTTTCCAGATAAACGCAAATAAAGATTTTGATGTAGGAGGGCTATTTTTTAAGTAAGGTCCGTTTATGAATTAAAAGAAATGAAAGGAAAAGCTTCTTATTAGTTACATTTGAAAGGTACATTATGCAGCTACTTCTCAACATAATCGCGGTATAAATTAAAACATTAATCACAACATACAGCAGCTTGTTAGTTCCATCTGTATTAAATTCCGTCTCCAACCTTTTTCAACATTGGGTCTTTTTAATTCTATCTCGTAACATTCTCTCAAAACAGAATTTTTTAACATTAATTTTTGTAACATGTGCAAGAGAAATGCACTACAAACTTATTTTTTTAAATAATTGTGCCAGAAGAATATAAAAATAGTCACCAGCGGCTGCCACTAATGACTTTTTTAATATTCTAATAGCATCATTATTTTTAAACTATAAGTTTGTAGTATATTTCTCTTGTACTTGTTATTAAAATGAGTGCTGAAAAATTCTATCTTGAGAGAGTGGTGCGAGATAGAATTAAAAAATTCCAATGTTGGATAGGGGACCAGCAAAATACTACACACTTTATTTTCGATAGCGATTGTACTGTAATAAACGTCGGTAACATGTAAAAACTACACGGCATAAAGAACTGTTTTGTTGAAACAACTAAATTTTGATTACTATTGCCATTACAAAATATTTTGGCTGGAACGACCAAATTGTGGTTGGACTGACCAACTAATTTTGTTTATAATTTGGTCACTTCAAACAAAAAATTTTGTGGTGGCAATAGTAATAAAAATTTAGTTGTTTCAACAAAACAATTCTTTCCGTGATACGAGTATATTTAGGATAGTTACTGCCCAGCAAGATGGACAGTCAAACCGAAGTCATAAATACTTTTCAATTTCATTGAAAAGTTTTTAAAAGGGACAATAGTTTTAGTTCATTTTTGGTCGAGTAAGACAATTTCAGTGTCTTTATATCCGTTACTACTCATATCTGTATTTTTGTTTAAATTTTCCAACTCATAATCAAAACAAATAAATAAATAAATAGAATTGCTGAAAAGAATAAAACAATAACGAATAAGGGATTGGCAATATAAAAAACTTCTGGGCCCAATTGAAATATATGATGTCGGTAATAAACGATGATAATCTAATTTCATTTTTTACAATCGTTCTTTGAAAAATGAAAAAAAGTATCATAAAATTAAATATAATTTCTTTTCTGTTTTTGTACCAGAGAAAATAAAATAAGAACTTTTATGAAATAAGAGAATTTTTTTTTCTTCTAATGCAAACAGAATCTTAAGTAAATTTACAAACTAGGAAAAAAAATCTGTTCAATAGGTTATGTGTTTTTCATAAATTTAATTCAATATTTATATTACTTTGAGTTTAAATTTATTTTGAAATTTCTCTTAATTTAATTCAATGCGTATTTTTTTCTACTCATAATCTTTATTTCACCACTTGTAAAAGTTATTCATCATGTCCTGCAAGCATGCGATCTTTATGAATCTAGTTTGCTTAAAAAATTAATAATATAACAAAATGTTAGTTCAAAAGGCTCTTTTTTTTGTACTTTTAACATGTGTTTTTTATCATGAATTAAGAATGACAGGTATGATCGATCCTAAAAGTGTTAAACTCCTATATTTCTCCACTTATCTTTTTTCACCAAGAGGTTGAAGTGTATTTATACACCAAATAAACCAACAGTTGAATGTTAATCAGGTCAATATTTGAAGTTCTTTTATTCTTCTAAGGGTATGCTTTATTCTTCTTTTTTTTTATTAGATGCATGAAATATGAGAGAACATTTCAGATTATGAAAGAAATTTTCTGTTGCAATATTTTTTTTTTAAAAAAGGATTGATGTATACCAATTAAACTTAAAAGTCTTTTGCAAACAAGGAAAAAAAATCAATTATGTAGTTTTTTACAATTTTAATTTCTACTGTCAGCTTTTAAGTGTATACTTAATATCAGCAAAGTTTGGAGCAATTAATCTTTCAGATGAGTGAATACAGATTTCTTTTTAAGATAATTTAATAATAAAGAAGTGTGAAACTGCACGTCAAGCGTAGCAAGTGAGATGCGTTTTCAAATATATATTTAAGTTGTTATTTCATAAATAATATATCAAAATATTAGTTTAAAAGGGTCACTTTTTTGCAGTTTTAACATGTTTTTTCATCACGAATTAACAATGACAGGCATGATCGATCCTAAAAGGGTTAAACTCATATATTTTCTTACTTATTTTTTTCACCAAGAAGTTAAAGTGTATTTACACACCAAATAGTCCAATAGTTGAATGTTAATCAGGTCAGTATTTGAAGCTCTTTTATTCTTTAAAGGTTATGCTTTATTCTTTATTTTTTATTAGGAGCAAGAAAAATGAGAGAGCATTTCAGATTATCGAAGAATTTTCCATTATAATAAGTGTTTTAACAAAAGATGGATGTTCACCAATTAAATTTTAAAGTGTTTTTTGCATAAAACTGACATTTTATAGTTTTTTACCATTTTAATTTTTTCTGTGGACTTTTATGTGTATGTTTAACGACATCACAGTGCGATGCAACTAATCTTCGATATGAGTAAATATATATTTATTTTTATGATAATGTTATAACAAACATGCTGGAAATTGCACGTCAAGTTTAACAAATGAGGTGCGTTGGTACTACAAAGAAGTTTTAAAAATGTTCAGATACAGTAGAATATCCGGAGTCTTTTGTGTGTCCCTGTAAATACTATCTGATTTCTGTTAAAGAGGAAGTAAATTGTAGTAATCCTCAGCAACGTATACCAATTTCATAAAATGTGAAATATCCTAATATTATTGAAACGTGCCCCAAACAGAATTTCTCTGTATTCCATTATGGAATGGAATACATTTGTGGGGCCAAATAAATTAATGAAAAAATTTGTTTGCACCACACATAATACAGAACGCATTTTTTGTATATACTTCATAGATGCATATTAATTTAATTATGTTTGAAAAAGTGTAACAGTTAAATACACCTGAAACTATTTTTGTCATTGTCCATAATGTAACGGAATACTTTGATTGTCCCTGTAATTAAACTATTCATCTGATTTTCATAAATATTGAAATGACTCGACAAAATTATGCAACAATTATATATTTTAAATTTCATAAGATTCGATTGGGTAGTTTTTGCTCTATTAAATGCGGACAGACGGACGGACATACGGAAGGACGAACGAACGAACGAACGGACGGAAAAACGGTCGGACAGATGGACAGACGGACGGACTGAACGAAGACTATCGGTGCTAAATATTTATATAATTACGAACGCACCTAAATTAAGTTATAGGTAAAGTATTAGTTTTTATCTGGTAATCTAAAGAAATATTTATAAACAATTTCACTTATTTTAACGCTAAAAAATGAAAGACACTGTGTCAAAAATAAGAAATGTTTGATTTTATTACTTTATTATTATTTATTACTTTTATTACTAGTTTAAGATTGTTATTACTCATCTTCTTAAAGCATGCAGAAAAAAATCCTATTTGTAACTAATGAGACACAGGAAACTTTGGAAAGTTAAATTTGAAAATTAAAAAAAAAAAAAAAAAACAATAATAATTTTTTCAAACATCTTAATTGGATGAAGAACAACTTTTGAAATATTTTGGCAAACCACACCTTTGAAACCAAACATACTCGAGTAATTATAATATAATGATAAGAGGTGGCATCTTGTATATTTATCAGTATGTGCCAATTGATAATAAAGATCTCCCTACTAAAAAAAAGTATATATATATTAATAAAAGTTATGGAACTGGTCTTTAATTCGAGTTAATTAAAGAAAGAAAACCCTTCAGCACAGTTTTAATAACATAATAATACAATTTTAAGTATTTTTATTCAGGAAAACGAATAAACATTTCAACTGCGTTATCACCTACGTCCGAGTTATGTTGATTTTTGACATATAAAAAAACATTATAATGCTAGATGAATGAATTTAAACTAGATTTTAGATCAATAATTTGAATATTTATAATTAAATGTTGAGATAGTAAAAGAAAGATGAGAAACTTAAGCTTTATTATATATTTCTGCGGATTTGAAAGTATGTACGTACAATCTCGAATATTTTAAAGCTATTGAATAAGTAAAGTATCGAAAAACAAATTTTATTTCTCCAGAAAATATTATTGTCTTTTTGTCAACTAATGTTGTTTTATTTTCTAAAAATTATATTAAAAACTGCTAATTTTTTAAAAAATAAATTCTTTTTAAAAATATATTTTGTGTTAAAAGTTTTTATGAAAAGAAAAAAAAACCATACATTTATTTTCCATATAAGATAAAGAACTATTTTAAAAAGTTACTGCTGTGTATATTAGTGAAATAAAGAAAGGTATTTTCCGCTTCTTTAATGAAACCGGACAAGTTTAAAACTCTTTCCATAATCCTACTTCTCTTAAACTTCTATTATTACGGCACTTTTGAAAAAATTATTCTCTCTCTCTCTCTTTCTTTTTTTTCCGATACAATAATCCGATACAATGTATTCGAAAACCATTATTTACCTTGTCTTCTAAATTTAAGAAGATTTTTTATTGAAAACTATGTTTTATATATTTATCTTCGCATAAAAGGTTAGTACAGTCATTTAAATTATAGTATTCTAGTAATAAATTTTAGATATCTAATTGTATCTAAAATTTATAGAACCTTAAACTGAAAAAAAATATTTTTGTGACAACATTAACTTTTCTTAATCCTCAAATGGAGCTAAAGAATTATATCTTACTTTATACTCTGCCTCGGGGATTGAAGTTAAATAAATACATTTCGTCAATATAAAATGTTCTTGAAACGATGTGATGATGAGTTTATTTTATTACATATATATATTATTATTTTTACGCCTCGAAATGCTTGAATAAACTTGAACATGTATAGCCTCGATCTACACCCAAGGAGAATTCTGACAAAAGTACTAGGAACTCCGCTGTAGATGTTATATTTCTTCTTCTATAAATTGTACCGCTTTTATTTGATGAGAATTTATTCAGTATTTAGATTTATGCTTTTTCGGAGTTTAAATCCTATAGACTATTTATAAATGCTATTTTAAGTTACATTTACTGTGTCTTTAGAATTTCGAAAGCAGATACCTCATTTTCTAATTTTTTATTAGCAGTTTTTAATCTAATATTGGGAATTGATAATACTATTTTTTATTAATAATGCTTGAATAAACTTAAATATATACAGCCTGGATCTATACCCAGAAGAATTCTGACAAAATTACAAAGAACTCCCTTGTGGATTTCTTTTATAAATTGTACCGCTTTTAAAGTATATGAGATTTAATTCAGTATTCAGATTTATGTTTTTAAATCGACAGGGAGATTTAAATGTATTAGGCTATTTATAAATGTTGTTTTTAAGTTACATTCATTGTGTCTCTAGAATTTCAAAAGTAGATATTTCATTATATTAGCAGTTTTTTAATCTAATATTTGAAATTTATAATACCCTTTTTCTTAATAATGCTATAATAAACCTGAACATTTTTAGCCTGGATATATACCCAAGGAGAATTCTGACAAAAGTACTAAGAATTCCGCTGTAGATGTAATATTTCTTCTTCTATAAATTATACCGCTTTTAAAAAATTAGATTTAATTCAGTATTCAGATTTATGTTTTTAAATTGAAATGGAGATTTAAATCATTTATGCTATTTATAAATGCTTTTTTTTAAGTTACATTTATTGTATCTTTAGAATTTCAAAAGTAAATACCTCATTATATTTTTATTAGCAGTTTTTTAAACTAATATTGGAAATTGATAATACTCAATGAAATCTAAAAATGAACTAAATAATGAATTTCAAACGTAGAACCTCATTTTCTATTTTTTATTAGAATTTTTAAAATCTATTATCGGAAATTGAAAATACTATTTTTATCAATAATGCTTGAATAAACTTGAACATATATAGCCTCGATCTATAATATCCAAAGAGAATTCTGACAAAAGTACTAAGAATTCTACTGTATAAGTATTATTTCTTCTTCTATAAATTGTATCACCTTTAAGGGATGAGATTTAATTCAGTATTCAGATTTATGTTTTTAAATCGATAGGGAGCTATAAATCCTCGAGGCTGTTTATAAATGTTATTTTTAAATTGTATTTATTGTGTCTTTAGAATTTCAAAAGTAAATACCTCATTATATTTTTTATTAGTAGTTTCTTAAACTAATATTGGAAATTGATAATACTCTTTTAATTAACCACTTAATCGTCGCGCCCGAGACATTCACGGGTTGCAAGTTTCGAGGTTTTATTCAGAATTGTTTGATTCCCACCAGTATTATAAAATAGTGTATTTGGTTTTATTCTGGTATCATTTTACTTGTCATTAAGTACGATTAATATACATTTTTTAAATGGTGGCAATAATGAATTCGAATTTTTAAACCGTAATTTAATGCGAGTATTAAGTGGTTAATAATGCTTGAATAAACTTGAACATATATAGCCTGAATATATACCCAAGGAGAATTCTGACAAAAGTACAAAGAATTCCGCTGTAGATGTAATATTTCTTCTATAAATTGTACCGCTTTTATGGAATTAGATTTAATTCAGTATTCGGATTTATGTTTTTAAATCGAAATGGAGATTTAAATCATTTATGCTATTTATAAATCTTATTTTTAAATTACATTTATTGTGTCTCTAGAATTTCAAAAGTAGAACCTCATTTTCTCTTTCTTATTAGAATTTTGTAAATCGATCTATTGCCTCGATCTATAAAACCCAAGGAGAGTTCTGGCAAAAGTACAAAGAACTCCTCTGTAACCGAAATATTTATTCTTCTATTAAATGTTTTTAAGAGATGTATTTCTAATTCAGAATTCAGATTTATGTTTTTAAATCAAAATGGAGATTTAAATCATTTGTGCTATTTATAAATGTTATTTTTAAGTTACATTGATTGTGTCTTTAGAATTTCAAAAGTAGATACCTCATTTTCTAATTTTATATTTAGCAGTTTTTTTATCTATTATTGTAAATCGCTAATACTCTTTTGAAATATATAGTAGATTTAATTGAAACAAATATCACATAAAGTAAATAATACATAAATTTTACTCCAATGGATGTTAACTGGTAGCAGCGCATATAATTTGACATTTCTATGCAGAGGTGAACCCCTCCCACTTGCCGGCTATTACCAACTGGCAAGCGACTACTATTGTCTGAATTCCCTGCATGTATACAAATCCAACTCTAAATTCAAATTATTATATACTGTATAATATTTAACAGTTTATGTATTATCATTAATTAAGCAATTTCAGTCTACGTTTTGAGCAGGTTACAGGGCATTGGAATATTTGCATTTCATTGCATAGATAATACTTACAATATAGTTACTATAATGTTTCTAATTACGCCCATCACCATTAATAAATTAATCATGGTTTTTTTTTTTTATCTTAAATGAGGTTATTTTTCTTTTCAGGGTATTTGACCCGTGATGATCTTCAACACATTTTTTTTAAATAAACGGAGAAAATAATTTTTTGTTATAAAAAATAATATAAAATAAAATAATTATCATTTTTTTTAAATGAAAGTAATTTAAATGCTATTATCTTGAAGAAAATTCATTAAAAACACCCATGTTTAAAATAAAGGAAAAATAAAAGCAAATTAAGCACAACTAAGCACAATAATTTTGACCACATATCATTATCTGTATGTTTTTATAAAGAGTGGGAAAAGGTACTTTTGTCTTGCCATCTATTACTTAAATTCAAAACTTCAGTCATTGATGATATTTATTTACACTTTGTTTGAATTTACGCCGCTTTTTAGAAGTTTCCTCAACCCCTTCGTGATGGGAGTATTTGTGAAATTTTTAATGTTTTGTCTCCGATTTTGAAAACAGAAATTTGTATTTTATTAATTCGAGAAAATTCTCTGATTAAATAAGGCAAATTTTGCAGTAAAATTTTAAAGGTGGAATTTTTAAACTTGTTTGCGGCACGTGTACGTGTTGCTCATCTCCAAAAGGTTAAGAATTTTGTTTACTAGAAATTAGATCGGGGAAAAAAAATAAAAATACTAACATAATTATATTAAATATTCGATGTTTATTCTTTGATAAAAAATTAAATGGAATTTAGGAAAAATAAATGAAATATAATTTAACACTAGAAAGACAGAAATTTTTACCCACGTTTTATGAAAACATTTACCAGAATTTTTAATTAAATTTGTTAAAGTTATTTAATAAAATCTCCCCCTTCCCCCCCGTTTATTTCTTTTAAACTTATTTTATAAAGCATTATCGGGTTCGAACCGAAATATTTTCATTTGATAGGGATCAAAATGGCCCCCACCGTCATTCTAGTTTTAAAACAATAATTTTGACGTTATGTCTTGGGAAAAATTAAGCATTTTTAACCTTCATATAAAATAGCCAATGGGCCAGTGTGACAACAGTACAAAGAAAAAAGCTGAGTTTTGATGCACATGTATCTTCAAAGGGCGGGGGTGGGGTGGAGCAGGTTAAAACGTTTATTTTTCTTTTATTTCTTAAGTATTAAACGAGCTATTCCCAATTATTAGGAAATTTAACTATCATAATCACACTATATTAAAAAAATGAAAAAAAATGCGAAAATTTGCATGATTAAATTTTCAAAGTATGTTTCTGGTTTTTAATGTACAAAGGCAAGCAAACAGCAAGCCAAAACACAGGTTGTAAAAATATCTCTAATAAAATATTAATGATTTTAAAGAAAGCATTCTTTGTCATGGAATTTTACTTCTAAAATGTTTAACAACAGAAAATCTTCAAAAGACGCCATGGCGCCCGCGGGCGCGCGTTGGATAATCCTGATATACACTATATGAGCAATGATGACCAGGTCACATGCGATTTTAGACTTTTTATTAAATATTTGTTTCTAGAAAATGTTTCATAATTCATTTCAAACAGCACAGTAAACATAAAATATTTTTCAGAATTTATTTTCGAAAACCCTATATGGGGCCGTAAAAAAAATTACAGAAAAAGGAATATATTGTTCGCAAATGAACAGACGTTCTGTTAACGAACACCTTACAAAACAAAGCTAACCCGAAGCAATGCTGAGTTTCAAATTTGCCTAGCTGTATTTAATAGCATATATTGTTTGTTGAGTTATAGAAAGTTTGAGTAGTTCTATGCTTATGGACTAATTAATTCATGGGTTCGGGACATCCATTTTAGAGATGCCAAATTAGAATGAACAAATTAGAAATTTTTATATTTTAAGAGCCTTTTGAAAGAAACATTTTAAACTGCAAATAAATTATTATAATTAAAATATTTTTATACACTTTTTAGGCTCCACTTGAACTTTATCGTTCCTTTCAATAAATACGATATTTTATAAAACTAAGAAGTTTTTGAAAAATCGAAGTGAGATAATGTCTTAATCAGTGAATGCAAACGTATTTTTTTTTCAACAAAAGAGCTGTCATTTGTATTTTTAATACTCCACGGTTCGGACAAAACTATCATAATACGATCTGTAAATATTAAATAAAGACTTATGCATTATATGACCAAAGGTGACTGGTCACTTGCGATTTTAGACTTTTTAAAACCCTTTCAGGGGCAAGGTATTTCTACTCCGAAAATGTTCATATAACTGATTGCGCTGCAATTTAAGAACAAATTTATATGAAAATAAGTTATTTTTCACATATATTATGAGATCAAAATTGTACTAAAAATTTACTGGTGTCACTTCGCAATTGGACCGTTTGCAGATTGCAAACACTGCCCCTATGAGGGTTAAACACTCAAGAAAAATACTCAAGGAATTATCAAGACGATCCAGGTGTGTAAACAGGCACAGATCATATATTTCCGCGAATATAAGATTTTTTTCCCGGAGCTCCATAGTGTGTATTGTCAGGAATTTGAGGGGAATAAAAAAAAACGAATATTTTTTATATAACCTTGATAAAACAAATGTAGGAAAAGCGTTCAAATTGTCGATTATGATTAAGTGGCTTATTGTTGCAAACAGTGTTAATTTTTATGAGGATAGCATGCGTACCCGTAGGCAAATTAAGGTTTTCATAACTCTGGGATTATTTTAACGAAAACCATTATTTCTCTACGATTATATATGCTATCTTCATATAAATGTACCCAGTTTATAACAATAAACCGATTGATCATGATCTACAGTTTGAACGCTTTTATTACATTAGTTCTGACAAGGCTATTCAAAAGATATTCGTTCTTTTTTAGTTTGTTGACAGTCCGCCATGGAGTTTAGGGGGAAAATCTCCACAGAAACGCATGACCGGTACTATTATATTTACACGCTTGTAATTTCAGGATAATTCATGTGTTTTTCTAGATATTTAACAAAACGTATAAAATCGCAAGTAACCGGTCACCTTTGGACATTCAGTGTATCAAATTTATATTGATTATTATACATTATTAAGATTACGAACTAATTAGCTGAATTCCCATACAAGTGAATATAAAATCTATGATCGGTTAACAAAGAATTTGATAATCGAATATTGTTTTGCAACGGATTAAATTTGTTAATTACTCACCCATTGTTTAGTGTTATAAATAAAATTCAATGATTAAATAAACTAAAAATTGTTATGCATATTTTAAATTTTATGCAGCAATTTTTTATATATGTGTATTTTTTTTTTGTAAAATGAAACGTAAATCTATTTTATTATTTTTTGACGTCCAAGTGCTTAAAATGAGGTGAATAGATTTCTTTTATTACAACGCATTTTCAAATAACTGTCATAAAACGAAGTATGCCACAGCTGAGCTTTTAGCACAGTTTATATTTTATCATTCGAGATCGATTTTATTATAGAGTCGTAAAAATTACATAATATATTACATAAGATAGATACGTGTGTAGCGATAATATATCTGGAATATGCATACCATTCTACCTTCAATTATTTATCATGTTCATAAATTTAAGATTTATAATCTATAAAAAAGATTACAGATTATCTTTGATCTATTGCAAAATGCTCAGTGTTAAAGATAAGAATAGATTTATTTTAAAAATATCCTAGTTTTAACTTATCGAAAATAAAAATTCAAGTAAATAAATAAAAACAGAATACGAGAAAAGGCAGATTATCCTTTTCATATATTTCTTTGCACAAAAATGCAACTAATAATAAATAGTTAACGTTGTAATTAGTGAAACCTTATCTTTCACTTTATCTTCGTTGATCTCGCATTAATAATAAGAAAAATGCATCTCATTCTGTTTTATTACTTTCTGTAGTACAATAAGTATTTTTATACAGAATGATATATGGGAGTATGATTTATAATTATCATTTCGCGGAAAAATCTCGATACCATCACGTTTTTCACTGGAATGATCTTTACTGTGTTATCTGATTTAAGTAATATTAGAGTGTTATAAAAATATAATGAATTACCATTTTTCAAATAGTGAGATAAATTTAAAGATATGAGATAAGGATGCATAATAAGATTTGAATTACGAGCAAGAATTGAAAAAAAAAGTTTTAAAAATCGATATTAAGAATAAAATCCTTTACATTACATTTATATTATAATTATTGTTTCACATATCTGCATCTCCACTAAAAAAAAAAACCTTAAGAAATTGTGTATGCAATTGCAGTGGCGCCAACTTTCTAAAAATATTGGGTTGGCTCAAAAATATTTTTGTAAAATGGTGCGACCAGTTTGTTTTACTTTGAAGGATTGACAGATGGTGAAATATGAGAATTTTAAGTCAAGCTGTCATGTTTTAATAAAATTGGAATTTTCTTAAACTATATTCTCATGCGTTTCTCCTTATAAAGACACTTATATTTATTGTAATGCCATGATATCATGAACGTGACTATAAATTAAATTAGTAGAAGATTAAACATGTAGCAAAACATTTCTGCCATTTAGAACACATGGCCATTGACAAAATAAATTTTATTCTAAGGAGAAAAATTAATAAAAATTAATAACGAAATAAATTATTAGAACAGTGAAAATTGGGTAATCTGTGATAAAAAATTATTGCGTGGACTCGAGCCCCACGGGCCCATATAAGTTTGCGCCACTGGGCAATTGGATCATTGTACATACAGGGTTGTTATAATTAAAGTTCGCTTATTCAGGAGGCTCTAGAGCCGGTTCTATGGCTCCAATCGAATCAGAATTTCACTAGTACGTAGTTGAAGAGATGCGCTCTGCAAAAATCGAAAAAAAAATTAGTTAAAATTTTTGTCAGTAGGTGGCGCTGCGCCAAAATTTAAGCCTATATTTGCAGATTCTTTTATTTTCTGGGGATTTTTGAAAAATTCTGTATCTAAAGACAGATGTCAGACGATCTCTGATCTGAAAGACAATATTAGACTTCACATTCGCTTAGTCTTACTGGACAATTTACGCAATGCTGTAGAAATCACAATTCTTAGAATGGAATGCATTATTAAAAATGGCGGAGGATTTATCAAGCATGCGTAATGTTATTCTTCGTTATTTCCTCATTGCCGAGCGACCCGTGTTTTATTTTTGTTGATGCAGATTACATCACATGAAATGATATTCACTTTTCTGTATTGTTTGGAGTCATAGGTCAGGCTCGAGGTCTGTCTGATTAGGTGAACTTAATTATAACAATTCGCAGTTCGTCGAAGTTTGTTGAAACTTTTAAATTTCCGTGTTTCGTTTGGATTGACTGATATTGATATAATGAATCTGCACACATCGCCTTAAATACTGGCGCAGCGCCACCTAGCGGCAAAAAGTTTGACTTTTTTTTTTTTTTTTTTTTTTTTTTGATTTTTGCAGAGCGCATCTCTTCAACTACGTACTAGTGAAATTTTGTTTCGTTTGGAGCCATAGAACCGGTTCTAGAGCCTTCTGAGTAGGCGAACTTTAATTATAACAACCCTATATATCTGGAAGAATGTCTTACAAAACTCTACAGATCTTTTTTAAGATAAAGCCAAATACGCAAAATCTCTTCAGTTTTCTGTAAAATTTTTGAAGAAAGTGAAAAAAAATTTCCAGATAATCTTAGAATTATTTTATTGAAATAGCTTTTCTATAAAATTTTACAAAATGTTCTATAATTTATGTTACATTAAAATAATTTTCTATAACTAAGAGGCACTCCCCGATACAAACTAAGCTCGACAACAACAAAAGTAAAACCTGCCTCGGTCATATGTTGTAGTAGAATTCTATTTATTGGCATTTTTCCAAAAATATTTAACAATATATAACCAAGATTATAAAAAAGGTTAAAAGGTATTCATTAAAAATGTATTAAGTTTATCTAAATTCAATTTACCAACTTTGACAAGACATCGATAATGCAGTTTGAATTTTGGCAAGTATCCAATAAAATTTGGTAGGCAGAGTTTTATTCTAATTTCAAAATAAATATAATTAAAAGATTATATTTATTTTTTTACCAAATTTAAAAAAAAAGGGGTTCTCCAAATTGAGTAAAAAATATTAATTTTTAAGTACTTCACACACTCACCAATAGCTCCGATCAAAATGTACTCAAAATTGACAAACACATGTACTCATTTTTGATCCCATGCTTGTGTGCAAATATGAATAACTATATACTGCTCCCCTGAACTTACAAATTAAAGTACAAATGTACTGACATTCATTTTCCACTCAAAGTTATTAACAAAAAACGTTTAAGTGATTAATTATTAACCCATTAACGCCCGAATTATTTTCTTTGTTAAAATTTAAATTTTGTATTTCCCACCACTTTTAAAATCAAATTAACTTTTATCTAAATTATTGAGGATTCTGTCTCGTGAAAGAAGGTATATATTTATCTTCCTCTTTACTGGTGGGAAAGCCGCTTTCTTGCTGCTTTTGTAACCGTCCTCAAACGAGGACGCTGGGCGTTAATGGGTTAAGACCAATAGCAAAATATCCAAATCGAATATTTTTACGATAATCGAATACTTTTACCAACATTTTTACCACTTTTAAATTATTTTAAAATACTATCCGTAATTTAACATTCACATTGAAAAACATCTTCTATGCTACGATAATTGAAATAAATCATTACAGGATACAAAATTATCGTTTGTTTGGTTTAGTAACATGTGATGTTTCGAAATTGAGACGGCATGTGTTAATTTTTGATTCAAATATGATCAATTCGATATGAGAACATGAAATTACTTATTTTTGAGAACTTCATTTCTTAGTGCACTATGACCAACCACCAATGAAGAAAACTTGAATACCTACTCTGGTCGTGATGTCTGTGGTAAATTCACTTCGATGTTGATGAGTCCATGAAAGAGTGCGTAGGTGGATTCAGCAGATTTTGAACTTTGAAGCAAAGTTCGTATAGTGGCAATGGTTTTGTCAAGTAAACATTCGGGATATTAATACTCTGATACTAATAATATGTTTACTGATAGTTCATGGTGTAGTTATTGTCAGGTTTAAGCAAAGATGGTAATTAAAACTATAACATTACTTGTCATTACTAGTCATTAGAATTACTCATTTTTTTACGTTATTAATTTATCATATCTTTATAGTTTCAAAATACTTTAACTTTCTGTAGCGACTAAAAGATGAAAAACTAAATTATAGATTTTTAAAATGATAATCCCATTTTCTCATAAACCATTAATCGTCCATTCTTAGAGCATTGCGGTATTCGAAAAAGAATGTGAGAGAAAAAACAACTCCTGAACACATATTTAGAAGTCGCGTCGCGTCGTGGAAAATATCTTCACATTCATTTTAGTTTGCTGAAAAATTAGACTATTCCTATCACGATAAATATGTTAGCATCTTATAAAAAAAATAAACATTGAAAGACAGACGTGAAATTATATTTTTAATTTTACTGCGTATATTTAATAAATTTTATTTATACAGATTTAGTTTTATATATAGAAATCTATGAATACAGTGAAACCTCCAAATAAGGAACACTCCGAATAAGGGACACCTCTATTTAAAGGACAAAAGTAGCGGTCCCAAAGATGTCCCTTATTTGAGGTTTCATTGAGTAAGAAACTCCGAATAAGGGACACCTCTATTTAAGGGACGAAAGTTGCGGTCCCATAGGTGTCCCTTATTTGGAGGTTTCACTGTATTAAGATAAAAGTCTTTTTTTTTTTGTCAGAAAAATTCACCTTTATACATTAAATATTTCGTCTCTTTTAAAGAAATGATTTGCGTGCTCCTTGAAACATGTTTTTTCCATTAATTATTCCCGAAGTCTGAAAAAAGAGGGAAATTTTTCGTTTAACGCTTGGCACAAATGCGTAATGGTTGTATTCAAATCAATATTTAAATTTATTTAGAACTTTGAAAAACAGAAAAACAAAAAACGAAAAATTCCCTGAATTATTATTATTATTATTATTATTATTATTATTTTTACAAATCGAAAAAAAAAAAATAATAGCATTTTTGCCGAAATTTGAATTTTGAGCCAAAGACGAAAACTTTTTTTCAATCGATATCTAATTAAGACACACCACAACGATTTCCCTTCCTTTCAACATAGCATAACAATATATCTTAATATCGCTGTAGATAAATTTTATGTATTACACAATCCATTTTCTATACCTAACGTGTCTTAGTACATTGAAATAACATATATAAATTAATTACATGACAATCTGATTACATTTCTGCAAGTTCGAATTCATAAACTATTTTCAAGTAAACCAGGTTTCTAGTTCAGCCAAAATACACAACCTTGCTGATTTACACTGTTAAAAATTTGACCCATTTGCTGCAGCGTCACTCCACCGCTTTTATAGAAAACGCTTACTTTACTGTGTTATGGAGCATCCTCATTGGTCATAAAAGAGGTATTCTATAAAAGCGGTGGAGTGATGCTGTAGCAAATGAGTCAAATTTTTAACAGTGTACTGAAGTATTCTGTAATCTGAAATAAAATATAAAGCTTGTCGCAATTCCACCCCTTTATCTCATTGCAGTGTTGAATTCAGGGAATGACTTGAGAAGGAGGAGACATCCCCCTCGAAACAATGAAACTCCCCCCTTCCCCGGGAAAATTTAAGATTTTGATTTTCAAAGGTCAAAAAGCGATTATTCCACTCCAACCCCGGGAATTCAATAATGTCCCACCCAATGCTACAAAAGTTTCTCCCGGAGAAAAGTGTCTGCATTCAACACTGTCTCATTGACGTCGTTAGTGATAAGATCGTCAAAATCCCAATGGATAAAAAATCTGGTATGAATGAAATACCTATCACTTTACCAAATAATGTTGAAAGAGTCTATATCGGCATGACAATACGTAAATTTCTATAAAGTAATTAAGAAGTATCGAAAGAACATTAGACAGAATAAATAGAATACAGTTCTTTCGTGCTTCTACTTGGATTAAAAAGGTTCCGACACCCTTAAAAATCTGCTGCATTTTGTTGCAACGCACTCCACCGCTGGTATATAATATCTGTATTCCAACCAATGAGAAAGCTTCATTTCACGGCCAAATAACCGTTTTCTATACAAGCATGGGAGTGCGTTGCAACAAAATGCTGCGGATTTTTAACAGTGTATATTAACATTGAAGAGGCAAAAATCATCGTTCCATGCAATAAACCATATGAAAGTAAAGTTAGAGAATCTGCTGAAATCATTGCACGTGAGAATATATCTTGTAACGATAATTTATCCTATAGTATTTCAAAAATGTGGCATAACACACTAAAGTCTTAAATCTGTATCTATTTGCAACATTGTAGTGCGTAGATGGCAACATTTCAAACTTTTGATTAATTTCGAATTTTTTTATATTAGAAATAATATCTTTCAAGGGCCCTCCTTGGCTGAGTGGTTAAGACATCACGCCGCTAATCGTGAGGTTGTGGGTTCGAATCTCACTGGCTCCATTGCACACACACTTTGTGTGGAGCTCCTGGTTGTACTTCTCTTGTGTTGTAATATTTCCTTGTGTGCTATCTCGTCCCTGTATATTGACGATGGCTTATAAGCAGGCTTCATGTCGAACACACAAGTCAGATGTATGTTGTTCAATAAACAAACAAACAAAATATCTTTCACGTAGGAAGCATTCTACTCTGATCTTCTAGACATTTCACCATCATATTTTCTTGAAGACGAGTGAAGAAGACGGCTATATTTTATATTATATTTTATTTTTAATTGTACAAGTTGATAATAAAGTTATTGTTTTTATGAAACAGTGAGCAGGGCTATGTATTTTCAACAAATATATTTCTGGTAGTTGTTTTATATAAACGCAAACTTTCATTTTATTAAATAGGCTAAAAAATACTATTTTTATTTTCTGGCACGAATTGGGATATTTTTTAATAAAAATGAAGGCCAAACTGACTACCCTGTTATAAAGCATTAAAAGGAGAGCCATTACACAAGTTTACTTCTCAAATTGAAGCCCATTTATTTGAAGTATCAAATTCTAAGATAAATTTGAGATATCTAATTCTTTTTGGAAAGTATATAACTATATGAAAAGAAAGAATTGCTATTATGACAGCATTACCGGTTTTCTGTTCAGGAAACTAGGAAAAACGAATTACATCTTTCTACATACGTTCCTCGAGGGAGTTCGGTAAATACATTTGTTTAATAAATTATCATGGGATATTGCGATAGTATTGAGTTGTTTTGTATTTATTTTTTAGGTTTATTTTTGAATACATTTGAACATATATCCGGGCTATATCTCTTGAGAGATTTAACAAAAAATATATATAAGCAAACGTAAAGGGAAAAAGTATTCCTATTTTTTCAAGTTAAATCTTATTTCAAAAATCACAATCGGTTTAGTATATCTAATCTTTTCGTTTATCCCTTTAAATCGGAATATATAATATTGGGAAAAAAAGATAGAGACTAATCTTTTGATCTAAAAAGTTCTAATTTCTAAAATTTATAATTTCAAACTTATACCAATCGAATAGCATATCAAAGATCTTTCTAATATTTTTGAAAAAATGAATGTAATGCAAAATTCAAATATATGCAAAATGCCTCTGCAGAGATATATCTCGGATATATCTCTTCAGAGATATAACAAAAAATATATGTAAGCAAATGTAAAAGAAAAAGGTATTCCTATTTTCTCAAATCTAATCTTTTTGTTTATCCCTTTAAATTAAAATACATAAAAAAAAGACTGAGATTAATTTTTCGATATAAAAAGTTCTAATTTCTAAAAGTTCTAATTTTAAACTTACACTAATCGAATAGCAAATCAAAGATCTTTCTAATATTTTTTGAAAAAATGGATGTAATTCAAAAATCAAATATATATATAATCTACCAAACTATAACATAATTATGAACAAAAATATACAGGGTTACTATAAAATAATCATTGACTTTCGAAACCTGAGTTCTCAAAACTATTATACTTACAATTATGATTGATATATGAAAATAACCACAAAATATCCAACTTTGTACACCAGGTGGCGTGGCAGCGCTATTTCAGTATCCGCAAAGACCTTAGTTTTGTTTATCTCGAAATGGTGACCAAGCGAGAAAAGAAGTCCTGCGCCCTGTCGTCTGTCATACCATCACACCGTTCTTTTAAATTATTTGGTTTATTTTGTGAAGACCGTTATCAATACGTGGGATATAGGGCCAAAAGGGGGAGATGTGACCTCCATGAGGGTCTTTCTAAAGGAATCTAATATATATTTACGCAAGGAAATCTAAGGTTTGAAGTAAACCACGGAAAACTCCGAACGATTAGGCCGTAGTCCGCAATTGGGTTTGAGCAGGGATACAGTGGAGGGTATACGGGGATATACGCCTTTTACCTTCAGAATTTTTAAGGGAACACCATATACCTCTGATTCTGAAGAAAGCTATAGTATACACACTGTAGGGTATACCGTCTGCCTTCAGCGAATACCTTCTGCTTAGAGCGTATATCCTCTGATACTTTTACGACTATACCCGTGGGTTTGAGTCCAGCACCTGCCGCCAGTCAGGTTTTAGAGCAGAACCTTTCAGTTACTGATGGAGGAGGGAAGGCACATTCTTTAAGAAAGTGGAGCGGAAAAGAACTGTCTTGTATGACGCTATAAAATGTGTGGATTGAACTAGATTACCGCCTGGACGCCTGTCGTGTGACCAAGAGTGCACAAATAGAACATTTGTAGAGTGAAAATAATACACGGGTATTTTGTGGTTATTTTCATAAATGAATCATATTTGTAAGTATAATGCCTTTCAATAAATTGTGTGTGAATTGAAAGTGAATGATTCTTTTATAATAACACTGTACATTAACATCTTCTAAGTTACATATTATTCCAAAGATGGTTTTTAACTTTAGAAACCCCAGATACTCGATACTGTTGAGATTAATGGAATAGTTTATAAAAACAATTTTTTTCTGATATTAAAAGAAGAAATAATCGATTTAGATTAGTTTTTGTATGCAAAAAGGTAATTTTGAGTTATTTTTGTCACAACTGCACACTTGTGCACTATTCGGACAGAATATTAAAGGTTTTTCTAGTATTGCAAAGGAAAATAGATGAAATGCACATTTTAAAAACCAACAAAAGATTTAGTTTACGTAATTATATTGTAACTACGCAAGATAATATATATTAATTTTATCGAAGTTATCATATGATTTTAAAAGTGGTCCTTATCTTTAGTAACCCCAGAAACCCCTTTATTCTTGAGATATAAGGAATCGTTATAAAAACAAAGTTTCTTTTGCTGATATTGAAAAAAAAAGGATTTAAATTATTTTTTCTCTGCAAAATGGTAATTTTTGAGTTATTTTTGCTGTGACTTCAGATATGTGTTTTATTCAAACATCATATAAATGGTCTTTCAATTACTTTACGGGAAAATAGATGAAATGCAAACTATAAAAATAGCATCAAGATCTAAGTATCAAGATGAAAGATAAATTTAAGATATATAATTGTATTTCAAAATTGTAGAAATACAAAGCTTAAAAAAATTTTATTACTACAGAATTACCGATTCTCAATTCTCAAAAGAGGAAGATTGTATTACACCTTTCTGAATACGCTCCTCGAGGGATTAGAGTAGAATAAATACATTTTTTATCGAAATTATCTTGGGACATTTGTAAATGGATTGAGAAGGATTTAAACTAGGTTTTATTTATTTTTCGGATGTATTTTTGAGTAAACTTGAATGTATATATTCGATATATAATCAATGAGAATTGTAAAAAAAAGTTCGGTAATAAAATGTAAAAAAAAAAAAAAAAAAAAAAAAAAAAAAAAACCCGCATTTTTGTTTTTGTTTTTTTATTTTTAAAAATGAGATTCGATTTAGTATATTTAATATTTTGGTTTGTCATTTCAAATTCGAATGATATCATGCTGAAAAAAATGTTTTCAATTTGTTATTTAAATCATAAATTTTAATTTTAAATTTTTTTTCTTTTTAGAATTTGAAAGAATTTTATTGATTGAATCGCATATTCCATTTAATACTTTACTTCAAGTTTGAAACAAGTTTAAACAAGATTATTTAAGTTTCAATTGAACAAAATGTACAATCGTCCTGCATAGTTACAATGTAGGAGAAATCAGGTTAAGATTGAATACCTTATCGTTAGGTGCTTGCTCAAGACAGAAAATTCAACGCGATTTAACGCGACTTAGTGTGAAAATTGTACATGTAAACTTATATGATAATAATCATATACTGGAAAATTGTACCATAAAATGTAACTACTAAGAATGTATTTGTTAAAAACACATGAACTGGCTCATTGATTCACAAAAACAAGTACTTTAATTTGAACTTCTACAATTAAAAATAAAATATTATATAAAATCTACGTTTCGAGTAGTCTTCTGGAGACATCTTCAGGTAAATATGATGAATAGAAATGAAATATTCTGTGATATTCACTGGATGAAGATAGTGCATCGTTGCATTTACATGATTGTTCAAGTTCAAGAAATTGTGTCTCGCGTTGGAAGCATTCATTTCTGAACTTTTAGTCCTTTCATCATCATATTTTCCTGAAGGCAGCTCGATACATTGATTTTATATTTTATTTTATTTTTAATTCTGCAAGTTCATATTAATTTTTTTGTTTTAGTGTACCAATGAGAAAGACTATGTGTTTTTAACAAATACATTCTTAGTAGTTAAATGCTAATATATCATTAGTAATGTATAATTTGTGTACCAAATGTAATATATTCTTCTTTTGAAAAAAAATTAAATAAAAAAACAAATAATCCTCTTTTACCCCTCCAATGGAATGTATTAATTTTACAAAATATGAAAGACTTTCTTTGAAAAATGACAAAACACTTTATTTTGTAACTTTTATTAAATAACATAATTTACAAGATTTTAACTATGCATCTGCGTATTTCACATTTGAATGCAGTATGAATTCTATTATAATTTGAGAAAATACAGACAATAGTTTCATCCTTTGTTTCAATCATTCTTGTCCTTGTTGTCTTAACTTACATTTCTACAAAAATCACTTCCCAGCTTTTTTTGTATTATTTTCTAGTAAATAATTTTATACTTCTTACCAGAAAATTACCCCATAGTGTAAAAATTAAAAAGAAATTAAGTAATCTGCAATCGAAAGAGTATATAGAAAAACATTTACTGATAGATAAATTATTTGCCCTTGTCATCGCATTTTTTGAGATATACAGTGATGTTGACCGGAACAAATATATCACCGTATACCCCATTACGGGTCCATTACGCCATATAAAAATGAATGTCGGGAATTTGGAAATGTATATTTTCAAAACTATTACACATTTAATAATAACTAATAGATAAAAATACAGAGAAACATTTAAAATTTTTTTTCATTTACAAATATTTGGTCTGCGAACCAGGAAACCCGATTTTAGCAGTTGACTCTGTTTTACCATTGTGTTTCCCTGCACTTAAAAGTAACAAAACATGGAGCACCGAGAGCATGAAAACACAAGGGTAAACCTACGAGTCAACCGCTAAATTGGGTTTCCAAGTATTTTCCACCAAGATATGGCTTGACAGACCAAATGCGCTTTAACCCTTTCCGGCGCACTACTCTTTAAAGTTCGAATTTAAAAAAAACAAAAATTAGGCAATCTATTTAGGCCTAGAGGAGTACACAGGCATTGTTTTGTAAAGATTGCACTAACCATTTTAATTATACAGCTGTTGCCGAAATGGTAACCCCCATAAGTAAAGCATTGATAAGCGCAGTGAGAAGAGTATTGCTGTGAAGCGCATATTACAGTAAAACATTTTACCTATTATTTAAAAACAATAGAGTTTGATCTTTGTGATGCTGCCATCTAGAACTCATAAAAAAGATTTAAAGTAGCCATTAGAGTAGATTTTGAAATATTCTCGGAGTTTTTGTATCTCTAAACAGGAGGAATTTTAGGTGTTGCCGACCCGGCAACACTGCGCCGGAAAGGGTTAATATACGAATTTAAAGTAATTCGGGAATTTCAGCCATGAACTCGAAGAGGAGATGTTTCTGTGCTGCAACACCCTGGTTTATTGGTTCTATATTCAAAATCTGGGTTGAAAGCTGAATAAATTCATGTGGCACTGATAATTTAATCAAAGAACTTCTATATAATAAGAATGGAAGCTACTGTTGCTTTGCCATGAACTATTTCACTCGTTGGCTAGCAGGGAGCCTTCCGTTCTTAGCGTTAGATGTTTTAATTAGCAATGTTTAAATCTTTATATCTCGTATTAGAATAATTTATAACAAGATTATTCAATCGATAAATTAATTAGAACAGATTTAAGTTTCCTTAGCGTAAGAAAAAAGTCCGGGCCAGGATTCGAACCAGGGATGAATTTGCAGAGGCCGCCAATGCTCTTCCAACTGAGCCTTCCCGGAAGAACACTGGAGAAATATTTTATCCGTCTGACCTTAACGATCACATAATCTGGTCTGATACTATAGATCAATTCAACATTTGATTTATTTTGTTGAGCTTATCAATAGTATCAGACCAGATTGTGTGTTCGTTAACACACTATTTGGTCTGATACTACGGATCAGCTCAACATTTGAGGAGCCCAGAAGCCAAGGGGTACAAGTGACAAAATGTCGATTTGGAGTAAATTGAGTTTAAAGATAATTGACGTTAAATTGGAACATCAATAACAATTGAATAAATTGAAATAGGAAACATCTGCTTGTTGCTTTCTAATCTTTGAACTCTCATTTCAATAACTGTTAAAAAAATAGAGTACAATTTTCTTTAAATGTATAATTAATCAATATTGTGTGTTTTTCGAAAAAAGTGGTTTATCTCTATAACTCCCCAAATAATCAGAAAATGACCTATATTTCTTTACCTGAAATGAAAAAAGCATATTTCCAGGTAGCCTGTGCACTTAACTCAATTTTTTCAATTTTGTCACTTATACCCCTTGGCTTCTGGAGTCCTCATTTGATTTATTCTGTTGAGCTGATCCATAGTATGAGACCAGATTGTGTGATCGTTAAAGTTAGGTGGGTGAAATAGTCTATGGTTTGAGATACGGTTAGATTCCATAGTAAGATCAACGTTGCCTTTCTCTCTCTGGCAGAATAAATGCTTTCACCTGCAGATCTTCCTGACGAAAACTTACTGTCATTTACTGAGGAAATTGGCGGACCTTTCTGGATGTTTCACTAAGACAATGCATCCCTCCACACGACAAAACAGTTATCGGGAATGTTTCTTTAATAATGTGTGCATGTAATTTCAAAGCTATCTGTTTCTCCTGGTTTAACCCTTTAACGATCATAGCATTTTCATTGCTAAGATGTCGAAATAAATGGATGACACCGGTAATTAAGAACAAATATATTTCTAAAAGAAAACGTGATTTTTCACATACAAAATAAAGGGGATATTTTTAGATAAAAATACCGGTGTCAGTGTTGCGTATCGGAATTAAAATTTTGTGGTTTCGTGGCGAAACCAATGAACGTTAAAGGGTTAAATCCTATGGAAAATGTATGAAGCCTACTGGTTAGAGCTGTTTCTGCATATGGAAAACAATATACCGTTATAAGAATTCATAGCTGCAATCATCATTCATTGGAATGAAACCGATTAAAATATATTGAAAACTTATTTCACTACTCCACGAGTGATCGCATTTTTACATTAATTAGAAAATGTGGTAAATATGCTGGCTCTTAATCTGTATTTTTAGCCGATATTCATATTATTATGAAACACCTCAAAATGGATAAATGCAGTTTATGTATAAATGGCAGTTTCAGTTATATTTTATTATAAAATAAAGTAATTTGTTCTATTTCTAATATTGGTTAGACTTCAATTTGTTTTGTAACGTTTTTCTATTTTTTTTTATGCTTGAAAAACGGAATGTTATAATCATTTTGAAACCGAGTGTATCAATGCAGATAAATGTCGATTTTTAACGTAGCAACATTCGAGCATAACATTGGAGTGAAAATAAAATTGTAATTTAATAAGGGGATGTGAAAATACAATCTTCCGTTTTATAAATGCACTATCATATTTAAACTATATCTGAAAAAAACCGCTTTTTTATCGTTATTGTAAATAAATGTGTAAATATTGTAAATATATTTTTTTTAATTAAGCAGATAAATGTTAAGCTCTTAAAAATTAATAAAACTAAATTTAAATTATAATACTTATTTTATTTATATTGAATGAAATTTTAAAATTATATAACCGAAGTTCTAGCTATATAACTTCAAAATTTTAATGGTTATAAATAAAATCAAAATTATTATTTTTATTAATTCATTCGTAAAATGTTAATCCAATTTTATCAATTCTTAAGAGATTAGCGTGCGTCCACTTGAAATTCAATTACATATAAATAAAATTTATGCTTCTTACAAAACGTAATTAAAATGTAAGGAATATATAACACCAAGTACATTAATTTTATCTATGCAGATAAAATTTCAATTTTTAATGTCATAACATTCGAAAAAACTTTTGAGTGAAAATAAAATTTTAATTTAATAAGATAATGTGGAAAAACTGTTTACAGTCATATAAATGCAATCTCCTAATTCAATTACATCGGAAAAAGAAATTCTTTTCACTATGCAGATGATAAATATAATGCAAACAAATTTTTATAAATATAAACGGATAAATGTTAAGTTCTTAAAAATTAATAAAACTAGATGTGAATTATAATACTAATTTCATATATATTGAACAAATTCTAAAATTATATAACAGGAGTTTTAAAAGTAGATATCGAATAATATCATTGCATCCTGCATTTTTTTAGGTTCTTTATTGTGTTTTCTAACGATTGCTGAAAAATGGTGCCAAAAAGTGTTTGTTTATTTTATATTTGGTTATCCGTTTTTTATAATAGCTTGTTATCAGTTACTTTTAATTTAGAATTTAAGAATTGTAATTACATAGTTTTTCAATATTTTGGAGAAAAAGAAGAGGAATAGATGCGATACAGTGCAGATTATGTTCAAGGTAAAGTGCCCATGTTTCTTCCCCTTCCCTAATTTCGTCCTCATTCATTTCTTCGCTTTTTTTAAAGTGGTGCCACTGATCAGGCAAAGCAAAATGAACAGAAGATAAAAGGATTCAGAAGTGAAAATTTCACTCGATAAGACCAATTCCATGTGTTATTAATGTCGGATTTCCTATTTTTAGAATATCTAAGGTTTTGCCACCTCATTTGTAGAACAATATTTACTTTACCGTAAATATTTATATCCTATTCATTGCATGTATTCTGCGTAGGTAAGATGTTAACAGTTCTATATAATGAGTTTTACAATGCTCAGTTTATTTTACAAGTGCTGAAACTTCGCCATATTGGGAAGTAGCGTTGTTCCAATTTCGTCCCCCTTTTCGTACCGGGAATGAAATTAGGACCGCTTTTTAGCGCTCTCAACCATCATCAAGCAGTCATGTTCAGCAAATTATTGCTGTCATCAGTCCTAAAGAGATCAGGGAAGTGCCACGAATCCCACCAGCGTTTTCTTCGCGAGGAGATTCAGCAAAATTTATCACTGGATCTCTGAATAAAAACAAATTAAAAAATTCCCAAGCGTAGAAAAAATGCTCAGGTGAAAAGAAAAGTTCTGACAACCACCACTCTCAGGGGGAAGGGAAAAAATCTTCCGTGTAAAAAGTCTGAATGATGCAGAGTGCTCTACTTGCTTGAAGTGTTTTAATCATGATAAACATGGGGAACAATGGGTTCAGTTACCTTCAGAGCTGCACATGGTCACACGAAACATGTTTAGGAGCTGAAAACAATACACAATTTATATGTTCCTCATGCTTGAATGGATAATGTATGGTATTATTGATGCTATTATTTACTATTTGGATTAATAGTACATTTCTTTGTACTTTAAGTTAAGATAAATTAAGTTAATTATTTATTTTGTAATAAATTTTAATTTAATCATTCCTTGGCTTTTCGGAATTTTTTCAGAGAGACGAAATTGGGACATTGTTTTTTACTTTTTTCATATTAAAATACTTTTGAAAAAACAATTTTCGTTTTGTTAAAATTTTTTGTACAACATTTGCCCATGTTGCCATATCTGTGAATAGTTAGTCTATACAAAACCCAAATTTGGTAGATTTTCACTAAAAATTAAAATTTCCAGGGCCCTAAAAGCAACTGGGAGATGATTAACAGGGCACTTTACCTTATAAGTTGACTATTTGGCATACTTATGGCATCTGACATACACCTAATATGACTGCCATAAGTTACTTTTCTCGATGATGAGTGAATCCCGGAGTCATCACATCAGCGTATTATATAAATAGATTTCTACTGCCACTTGCAAAAAAAAAAAAAAGTACATACAAGCTACAGTAAGCACAGCAAAAACTACGAAGTTAAATATTTTTTTGTTGGCATTTTATCAACCATTTAAATAGATTTAGTGTGTTAAAAAATGTTTTAATAAAAATTTATAACTACAAAAAACCTTCTCCGTTACACAGGGTTCATACGCATCATGGGATTCAAGGGATTTTAGCAGTTTTAGTGCAAGAAGCTCTGTAAACTTGCTGGTTTACTACATCTGGAAATAATTTTTATTTAATTTTTTTTTCATGAAATCAGGCAAATATTTCTTTACAAAATTCTGATAAAAGGTGCTTGAACTTGAAAGCCATTTAAGCGTACGAACCGTGTTACAGATCACAATAGATTTCTTTACATTGTTCTTTTAAGAATTATAAGGTTTCGAATACAGTTTTTTTCTTAATTAATCTAATTATTCTTGTAAACATTTCACAACAAAATCTCTAGCTACTGATTGTTTTAATGATTTTTTTAAAAGTCTATATAAAAAAAGGATATTGTTGTTAAATAAGTTGTTTTGATATTTTCATACATTAATCAATATAATTATTGATAAAGGGGAAATATCCTGATTTATAATTCCGTTCATAAAGTTTTAAATTCCATGTGGAAAGTCATGATTTGTGAATTTTATGACAAAAAAAGCAGTTTGGCTATATTGTTGAATCGAAAGCATCCATTTATCGAGCATGGAACCAAATACTATTTTCCACTTGCAAAAATCTGACTAAATCTTTACGATGTTATCAGGGTTAAGGTGAAGCAAACAAAATATTAAAAATTAACATAATTTTTTTTTACATGTGTTAATTAAATATTAGCTCTCTCATACATACGGGACTCATATAAGGACAGATAATTATTGCATTATTAATCAAAAATATTTTCAGCATTCATTTATGGAAGTCTTATTTGTGGACAGTTAATAGCTAGCATGCAGCACAATAATAAAAGTATTTTATAATCTGTTCTCATTTATCACAAAAAGATAATTTCTTGTGAATAAGAAAAAATTATTAAAAAAAATAATTATGCATCAGAGAGTTAAACTTATTGGACTTAAACTTTTCTCCACCAAGTTGTGTTATGTAGAAATTAAAATTTTACTTATTTTGAAAACCATATTGTTGTAATTTTAGACAAGAAACAAAATTTGAGCATCTTAATGTACATCATTTTATAATGATATTACCTTTCCATTAATCTCTTCATTACGGAGTTTTAATGCAGTATTAGTGGTTATTTCTGAATTATTTTTTCTCTACTTGGAATTCAGAACAAGAGTTTTACTCTGTTTAGATTATTTCGAACCGTAGATATCAAAACGTCATTCTAAGTTCGAAATTGCAATTATATTTGAATATCGGGTACTACTTGGTTATCCCGTCGACCAATTTCGCCAAATTATACAAATCGCCAAATTAATAGCCAAATGATACATATTCACTCATTTTTTTAAAATTTAAATAACGAAAAAATAAATAATTAGCAGAATATTATTAAAAATACAAATAATAAGTCGAAACAAAAACCACTTAATGACGTTTTAAACACGCGTATCGTATTTAAAGTCATTGAATGTGACATTCACTATCACCCATTATTCGCATTTAATCTTACATTTTGGTGATACATTTTTGGTCGACAAAATAACCAAATAATACCGAATATTGCTAATAAAGAAGGAAAAACTGTAGGTCCACATATGTGAACCTGGGGAATGGGTAGGTTAAATTAAGCGCTTTAATACTTTTGTTAGTAGTTCTAAATTTTTTTCCTGTACTGTATGCGTGATTTAAAACTCAAAGTTCGACTGTCTTGGGATAAGTATTGATGTTATTGTTGACCACTGATATAAGTTACAGTATATTAACAATATAACAATGAATTTGAAACAATCTTATTCTGAACTTAATAAAAATTCATCTCCTGTGCGAAAGAAGAGTTGCTTCGAAAATTCACGCATTCTAAATTACGTAAACAATCACGTACACTGTTAAAAATTTCGTGCTACTTTGAACCATGATTTGGTGCTTGCAGCTATTACCAGCTGCCACCATAGGATGGTTCAATCGAAGCTCCAAATCTTGGAACGAGTTTACACCATATTATTTGAAAAAATGGTACTATGGTTCAACCGGAGTTCCAAATCTAGGCAGCTACTCAGCACCAAATTTCGGCTCAAAGTAGCAAAAATTTTTAACAGTGCAGAGGTTTCATTTTAAACTTTTAACATTAAGTGTATGGCCCCTATGATCTACAACTAATCCTCAAGTTACGGTTTGTGTGATATTGCGTATTTTTTTTTTGCGAATCATGCAAGTCAATGTGTTGAATTCGATGGTCATCATCCGAGCAGTGTAGGAGAAATTAAGTAAAAAAATGCATTAGAAAAGACGAATAAAACTGCTGTGATAGCATCAGATATTTCCTCATAAACGGAAATTTCAAAGGAAAATGTTCAAAAATGCTCTGTTCGATATTTTATCTATTGTAAATTTGCCAATATCGAATCTGTTGCTATTTACATCTGCTACGATAAATAGATCGAATTCTTTTAACCAAAATTCCTAAGAATCCTTCTTTTCAGTTTTCGGACCAGTAAAACATTTAGAATTAATTATGCAGCAAATATTCTTCGTCTTGCTTACATTAAAAAATACCATTCAATCTTTAAATTAATCCTACATACAACTTGCAAAAGCTGCTTAAGGAAGAGTGAAAAAGTAATATATATATATAAGATTCTGTGTTAATACGTGATATTAAAACCTATCAGTTTCTTTCACAAAGCTAATAATAATTAAATAAGATTACTATATGCTAAAAGTTAAGAGATGTAAAGTACTTTATAGTAGTTTAATCTCTTCGCTAACTGGGTCCACATATGTGGGCCTCCGTTTTGTCCCATTTTATTTCTGATACTCAAACATAATTAAAATTTCGATATCAGAATGAAATGTTTCGAAATTCAAGTTTAGAACTAATGCAAATAAAAATAAAATTTTGCTCTGAAGTAAAATGGGAAAAGAAATAATTCAGTAATAATTTAAAATGTTTCACTAATGCCTAGTAGTGAAAAAAAAATTGTTTTGGTGTTATTAAAAAAGAAAAAGAAATATTTGATATGTTCTAATTTCCACCTAATATTTCCTTTTTTTTTTGTCTTTAATTCATTTGAGTTAAATAAAATTTGAAATATATGTAGAAAAAAAACTTTTTCCTAATCTTTAGCTTTTTAAGATGATGCAATATTTTACCAAACTGCACCTTTTTTAGAAACTTTATTTCCTTTCCATTGGCTAGATTCTATTTTTCAATCCAATGCAATATCTTGTTAAGAAGCAATTTTCACATTAACACCCCAGCAAACAAAGTTTTGTAAATGAAAAATATACTCAATTTATCCGTTTTCTCTCTCGAATTGGGTACATTCGTTTAAAGTATCATAGGTTAAATTGGATATATCTAATTATATTTGAAATATAAACGGTGAAAAAAAAATATGATTGAAAAAACATTATTGTTAGCAAAGAACAAATAAGAAATTACAGGTTAGTACATACATTGCTCGTTGAATTGAAGTTGGATAAGTATATTTCTTTGATTCAAAATATTCTTGCGATTTCTTGTAGATACAGAATGAGTTTTGTTCAAAGTATTCTTATATATTCAAATACGTAAACAATTATAAACACAGAGATTGGTTTCTGTCCAAGAGGAATTCCAACAAAAGTATTAAAATTTGCTGTAAAGAAAATTACATTGTTTTGCCCATAAACAGTATTTCTTGTAAGAAATGAAATTCAATCGAAAAAATAATCTTTTTATTTCTATTTTTGCACTTCAAAGTGTAGATTATATGAGACAAGAAAGAAAAATCATGCATAAAAAATAGAATATGAAATACTTTCCAACCCATTTACAGTAGTGAAATGAAACTTCGCATATCTTAAAAGTAATATGCAATTTGCGAAATGCATACCACATTTGAAGATCATATTAGGCCAATTAGTTTCAATAGTCGAAAAAATATTTGAATTCTTTTATGAGTTCCTGTACAGACTTGTTTATGTGCTAAATAATATCTAAAATTTAGTTTGTACAAACGTAGAAATGCATAATACGGATCAAAATTTCTATTTAGCAATTTCCGTAAATAAAAGGTAAATACATTCGAGGATGAGGCAGAAAATAGTTTATATATAAGATCATATGACAGTGCGTGCTAATAATAGCACATAGTTCTGTTCACTAACGATAATAACAATTAAATAAGATTAACACATGCTAAAAGTTAATATTTCCTTTATAGTAGTCAAGACATATGTTTTGCTGTTATTTATTAAGAAAAAAGAATTTTGTGATGTTCCACGCCAATATTTTTTTGTCTAATCATAATTATTTTTATGCCTTTAGTTTGTTTAAGCTAAATTTAATTTGAAATTTTTGTAGTGATAAACTTTTTTCCTAATTTTAATCTTACTAGGATAAGTCAAGTTTTCCCCAAATTACAGCTTTTCAAAGATCTTTATTTCCTTTTCCATATGCTAGATTCTATTCCAGGGTTGGCAAGTTTTTGACATGCGACAGTTTTTGACGGTTTTAACCATGGTTTAAACCGTCATGTCAAAAACCTCCTTGTCAAAAATGTCTAAAACTGTCAAAAACCTATATTTATATGTAAATAAAAATATTTATTTACATATATATATATCTACCTATATTTATATTTAATAAGTAAAATTTATTTGCTTTTAATAAGGAAAATGTTTCTAAATATGTTGTAGGAAAAATAAATTTAAATTTTTGAAAAACATATTTTGAATAGTTAACAAAATCTCAGACTTTGGAAAACTTATCTTTTGTAATATTATTTATTAAATTTTAATATGGTTTTCAAAATATGCAGGGATACATTATGAAGAAATTTATTTATAACCAAACTTAGTGTATAGTTTAAAATAATATAAAAGATTATAGACAAGTTCCGTAATTGATTAGAAACAGAAAATTGTTCAAAACTGGTTATGTGCTATTGTATGCTACGTGGGGCAAATGAATTGCATTATTGAACTAAATTTCTACTTTGATAATTTCATTTGGATTGATTTCGATTATGTAATCAAATTAATTGGAAATATTTAATGAATGTTTTATTTTTTTAAATTATGTATTTTATAACATAATAAAAAAAACTATATAATATTTTGTGTTTTAGAAGTATTTTGTAGATTTTTTCTGTTTTGACTTTTACAATTGTTAGTTAGTTTTTTAAAAAAAATCAGTAATTCTGAATTTTAAATTATCAGTCATTTTTTGAATTTATACCTAACATAAAGATAATAAAAAACATCTGAGTATCTATTTACAATATTCAGCCTATTTATTTACTATGTTGAAAAATTAGCTTATACAAATACTTATGAGTTTCTTATTTCTTTTTACTGAATGCTATAAAATTTTGTTAAATATCTTAAGTATTCAGTTGTTGAATAATTACTTCTCGTCTTACCTTGCTTTCAAAATAAGCATTATTTGTATTTTTAACACTATTTGTGTGTTGTGGGGCAGGGTGGAGAAAAAATTGTTATATAGTGTGTAATAATCATACATAAAATAAGTTATATGCATTATATTTAAATTCAAATTAACCTATTAGATATTATGTATACAATTAGCTCTGTGAGAAGGGGGGGCAGTTGTTGCCCCGTGCATGGAAACTTAGGGGGCACTATCCAAATTTATACTACAAATATTATTTTTTGGCCTGTCACAAGAAAAGGTTGGGTAGAGGGGCACCAAATTCTAACTTTGCCCCTGTCACAATTTTCTCTTTACATGCTTCTATATATAATGTGTATAGCATAAAAAAATAAATAAATAAATAAATAAATAAACACATGTATCAAGTTTTACACTTTTGAAAATCCTGCATTTATAAGACTTAACTTGTTAACACTTGTAAATACTAACTATGACAAAATGCATACTAAATAACTTTAGATTTTTTTAAATATTAAAATAATAATAAATAAACGAGATATTTAAACATAATTTTTGTGCAACTATTTCTGCATGCCCATTTCAAGATAAATTTCTGAGATTTGATCTATCATTTTTACCTTAATTTTTATTAATTAGAAATATTTAAAGACCTGCTAATTACCCACAATATAATTAAATTTCAGCATAATGTATGGCAACTGTTGCTAATTAAAAAAATTAACAACAAACTCTAGTGTATCACAGCAGATTTTAACTCTATGGGTTTTCGACAGGTTTTTGACGGTTTAATCCGGTTTAAACCGTCGTCATGTCAAAAAACCTTTTTTGACGTCAAAAACCCAACCCTGTTCTATTCATTAATACGATACAATCTTGTGAAAAAGCAATTTTTACGTTAGTAATCCAAGCAAACAAAGTTTTGTGACTGAAAGATATACTCAATTTATCTGTTTTCTCTCTCAAATTGGATACATTCGTTTAAAGTATCATACGTTAAACTGGATATACCTAATCATATTTGAAATTTGAAAGGTGAAAGGTGAAAAAAAAATATTATGACAACATTATTAAGGCGCGATCACATTGGGAAATAGGTGAAGCTTTAAGCACAACACACAACTTTTTCTGATGCAAAAGAGGTGGGGTCAGCCGCGAAAGGGTTACTGGATGATGCATAGAAAGTTTCGTCTAGGTAAACAAAACTCATCAAGAAGTTTACAATAGAAAATTGTTTAGCGCCCACACGGCATTTAAAGTTATGAGTAAAATAAAAAGTTGAGTTTCTCTAATAGTGGCAATAATTAAAAATGAATTATTATTTTTTTAAATGGGACGAGGGCGGGGGGGGAACTAGGATGTCACAACATTTTGTTTGAAAAAACTGGAAATTGAAACATCGTTACATTAAATCATTAAGAGACTACTTCATTCAAGCAAAAAGACTCATTCGCTGATGCTAATCTTATGGAAGAGATTTATAAAGATATCTTGGTTGCATTTCAATATCTATTTTTATTTTATTTATTATTATTATTTTGCATTGAATGGCTCAAAACGATGTGTACAAGGATCGTTTTTTAATTTTGTTTTCAAATATTTTCAATGGGAACACTTACATTTTCGGAACCGGTTTCGAAAATGAAAATATTCTCATAAAATATATATTATATAAAATATATATTATATAAAATATATATTATATAAAATATATATTTATATATCTGCAATCAAACTTGAAAAAGCGGCCTTTTGTACAAATTAAACTCAGCTACACGAAAAAAAAAAAAAAAAAAAAAAAAAAAATTAAATGCAACCATATTATTTTCATAAATTATATGGATACTTTAAAGATATAATTACAGATATTTTTGTAAATTTCTCCCATGGAATTAGCACTAGAAATTGAGTCTTTTCGTGTGATTAAGTAGCCCTTTAATTATACTTAGAATTTTTTTTTTTTTAACACTGCAAATACTCAATAAGTTTTAGTACCCCTCTCCCCCATATTTTGGCGTTCTATTCTAACTCCAAAAGTTCGTAAAAATTCGTTCAGGAAAAGAAAAATAAATGGTATAAATGGTTAAAATTGTTTTTTAAGGATAAAATATGTACTTAAATTTACTTTAAAAAAATGCGAGTGTATATGTTGATTTTTAAGTGAATATATAATTTTTCAATGTTTTTCTTTAAATGTAATAAATTTTGGATGGATTTTATTAAATTTAAAGAAATTTCATGCTTTTTACATTGATATGTATTTTAATATACTATATATTTATACAGGAATAAGTTTAGGTCCTTTAAAGGACTATTCAAAAAATAATTTATCCTCAAACTGCACCCTTCATAATTTTTTTTAATCTCCAAACAGGACCCTTCACAAAATATTTTATCTTGAAATAGGGCATTTCACAAAATTATTTCTTTATTAAATAGAGCTTTTACAGAATTTTTTCACCTTCAAACTGAACTTTTCACAAATTTAATCATTTAAAAATAAAAACTGGCCTGTAAATAAACAGTTGAACTCATCAAAGATCATATTACTTAGCTTTTTCATACATGAAGGATAGAACCTGAAGATTTTGATAATTTAAAATTCACAAAATTATGACTGAATTTTCACAAATATAAGAAAAACTTCACAATTTCACAAAAACAGGTCCCTGTGAAAAAAGTCTGGACAGACCCTTGTTATATATATATATATATCAGGCATGAAAGTGGGAAATGAGAAAAAAGGTGGAAATTTTTTCCATCAATACAGTGTGCGAAACTTTTTTAATTGAAGTATTATTTTAATAGCTACCTATGCAGTAAAATTAAATATAATTGCGCATATGATTTTTTTTTAAATCTATGAAGTATTAACAATGCTAAAGGGATAAATCCAAATAAATCTGATCAACTTATGTGAAGTACAGTCTTTAATGGTTTACATGTAAATTCCCCCCCCCCCCCCTTTCTTTAAAAAAATTCTCTTCACTAAATTGATCTTTGCTTCAGAAATACATCTCGAAAAAGGTATCAAAGAAATTATCCAGAAGTGTTTATAATTAGCACAAAATATTCTATTCCAAGTAAAACTTCCTTTCACTTTGAATTGTTATGATATAAAAAAGAAATCCATGAAAGATATTTAGAGTAGTTACTCTAAGCATCTTTCCTGAATGATTTTTTTACACGACTTTCAGATACTTATATGATATAAGCTCACCTTTCATGTTATGTCTCTTCAAATTACTAAATTTTCCAGGCATCCCCCCCCCCCTCCCTTATTATCCTTCCAAAGTTTTTCTTTGCATTTTTGCATCAATCTAGAAAAAGCCCAAAATTTCTTTAGGAAAAGTGGAATTTCACCTTTAGGAGGAATTCTTAATAAAATATATTAATAAAATATATTTATATTTTATTAAAATATAAATACATATATCTTAATAAAATATGTATATTTATATTTTTTTCTTTTCTTTCTGCCTAGCGTCTCGCTTTTTTCTAAGATTTTTAATTACAAATTTAATTAATTTTCATGTGTTGAAGTACATCGTATTATGACAGCATAACCCTTTTTCTTGAAAGTAGTTTGCTCCATGATTTAGGAAAGATATTTTTCGCCTTTTAACTACCAAGTTTTTGCCATTAAATAAGGAAAATTGTTTTTTACCAAACTAGTAATAGCTTGAAGGTTATCAGATAAAATGTTATGCACTGTTAATAATATAAATTAATAAATAATTTATAAAAGTTAAAATAGTTTCAAATAATATATATATTTGAAACATTAGTTTAGATTATATTAGTGTTTATAGATGTTTAAAATTAATTGTGTAAGTAAATATTTTTTTATAAAATTTAAAAGTTTTTAACTGTTAATCTTGCATTTTATTTAACAATAAGATTAGATGCAATGTTAAGAGGTTTTTGTATTTTTACTTTTTATGTGTTTTGATGGTGTTTTGTCGGTTTTCATATTTCTAAAAATAATAAATCTGTTATTTGCATTCCATCACTGACAAAAATCTGCTAAACCTAATTCTTATCATTTTAAAATATTATTGTATAATTAGGAAAAGACACCAGATATAATTCCATTATTTTTGAAAAAGGACTTAAAACAGGAAACAAGGAATGACAAGGGATATCCCACGGCATCTTCATGTTACTAACACAAACCGTGTAAATACCTCAGAATTAGATAATGAAAATGATACGATTCACTTTGTTCCCATAAAAAAAAAAAAAAAAAAATTCTTTCTAAATAATTATAATTAAACTTAAAAAAATTAAATATTATCGCCATATTATGTAGACGCCTTTTTCTTTTGATTATTTTTCACTTTTAATGTTTTACAATAATCCATATGAAAATAACTTTATCGATATGCATAATAAAGAAATAAAGTCAATGTTTACACAAGTAATTCATCAAATAAAATTTCAAAACATTGTTTAATAAGAGATTTAAGCAGTATAGCTGATAAATGTTTTCCAGTTAATTAATTTATTGGTAATACGATTAGTCAACCAATATAATTTAACACGACATATGACATGCATAAAAGGTAAAAAGATAATTAGCACAATGTTTTTAAAAATAGGATACACCAAAAAATGAATAATCGGATGTATTGTTTGATTTATAAAGCTGGCAGAAGCATTCAACTAATATTTTTGTGTAATTATATATTCAAGATGAAAGAAAATACTTTGTTTACTAAACATTGGCGAATTTGGCGACAAGTATGGACAAAACACAGTCAAATTTAATAAACAGTAAAAATATATTCAAAACTCCTTAACATTGCAATTAAACTTATTATTAAACAAAATGTAAGAATAATAGTTAAAAATACTTCTAAATTTTATAAATATTTACTTACTACTTAGAACATTCGCAGCTTGTAATCATCGAAAATTCATGGCGACGGTATTTGGATTTTGCTATTTTTAAGTGCCGAAGGATCCTTATTTCATTATCCCGCAATGAATTCGATTAAATATTTTTTTAATGTGAAGTCTTTTTGACGCATAAAAAATCATTTCTTGCGTTTAGATCTTAAATACTTTATTTGTTTTCTATACAAACGAGCGTCCATATACACTAACAGCCGCCATCTTGATTTAGACGGCCATTCAAAGGAGTGACGCAGACTATCTGCTTCTACGCTATTGGTCAGATTACGCGCTGCACGCAGCATTTTCCATTTGGAATGGAAAAAGTTTCAGTTAATGTTTCGCGTATGAAAACTCAATCGCACGGCGTTTTTCGCGAAGCAGCTGCAGCCAACGCTGCATGTTGAGCTTAAAGTTTCATTTACACAGTGTGTGTGATCGCGCTTTTACCAGCCAATTTCGAAGAGGAAATATGAAATTACAGGTTGGTATATGCGTTGCCCGAGGGATAGAAATATTTCTTCGATTCGAATTGTTCTTGAAATTTCGTATTGGTACTGAATTAGTTTATTTATTTATTGTTTATGCATTCAAATACGTGAATAAATTTAAACACAGTCCTTGTATTCTGTCTGAGAGGAATTCCAAAAGAAGTGTTGAAATTCGCTGTAAAGAAAATTACATTGTTTCGCCCATAAACAGTATATCTAGTTAAAAAAAAAAAAAAAAAAAAAAAAAAAGAAAGAAAGAAATTCAGTCGATAATTTAATGTTCTTTTTTCTTTTTGCAATTCAAAGGGTAGATTATATGACACAAGAAAATACAATAAAAAAAAACCCTACCAACCTATTGAAAGTGGTCTAACAAAATTTACAAAAATATAAATTAATTTAAAATCATATTTAAGTAAATTGATTAATAAGGCAAATTTATTTATTTATAATTTGAAATATATGCAGAAAAAAGAGGTTTTCTTAATCCTAAGCCTTTTAGAATAATACGCCCCCCCCCCCCTAAACTAGATTAGCACAATTTATTATGTAAATGAAAAATATATTCAATTTATCCGTTTTCTCTCCGAAATTGGATGGATCCATTCGTTTAAAACATACAGTATCTCACAAAAGTAATGGGACACTTGTGTTTATAAAAAGAAACTGCAATAAAATAAATAAACAAACATGTGCAAAAATTTTTTGGGTGTGTTTCATATTTAAAGTTAGTAACAATTATTACATAACATACATTTTGTCAAAATATTAAGATATTAATTTAGTAAAAATACAATTGTTCAGAACGGAGCAAAAAATGGCTCACATAAGTGATGGGACACTTACTTTTCCATCAAATATTTATCCAAAAATTTTACTTTTTAAAAGGTTTTAATATTTTGTTGGATTTCCTTTTACTTTTAAAACATGATTTAATCTTTTTGGGATGAATTCGACTAATTTTTTTGTGATTTCTGGAGTGATTTTACCCCATTCTTCTTGAAGCACCGATTTTAGTTGTTGTTTTGAAGAAATGGTGTGTTTGCGAATTCTTGATTCCAATTCTTGCCAAATATTCTTAGGGGCGTAGCTATTGGGGGGGCGTAGGGGGGCGTCTCGCCCCCCTAATGTCGGCAACTTCGATGACAGTCGGCAAATTCTAGGTAGTCAGTATCAATCGATACAACTGTAAAACACCCATTTTTTTTTCCAATTTTACATGTTTTTACTTAAAACATACACTAAAAAACACCAATCCTTAGTATTTTTCTAAAGGATTTCTTCCGAAAATCCGAAGTTTGCCTCACCATTTTTCGACTTCTCATGACTGCTGAAAATAATACAAAAAAAAAAAAAAAAAAAAAAAAACATCGGGAAAGACTAGTTTTTCTGAGAATTTGCAGTAGATGAGTAGAGTTCTAGTAGATTAACTAGCATTAATGATGATGACGACTTCGGTGAAGATATTCATATTTTTTCGTGTGCATGAACTTAACCCAGGAGTGGCAACAATCACACTTCGGCGACTATGTAATGTACCGTCCGAAAAAGACTGTTTATTGGACGAAAGGAAAGTTGAGTAAAAATGTTCTTCATTCTTATTGGACAGGAAAGCCACTATACAGGCCTCATTGAGTTTGTGGCTAAAATTCTAGGATTGGACAGAACTCTGTTATCATATTAAAATGCAACTGATCTGCCAAAGCCATAACTTGGTGGAAACAACTGTCAAAAACTCTATTTTAGTGGTCAATTGGAAGGTTTATCACTGTGTTTTCCTGCTCCCAGTCGTCTATGTTTTTCATATCTTAGGGTACAAGATAGGGACTTGCACGGGCCCGGGCTTGATCCGAGGCCCTCAGTCGGCCAGTCGAAATAAAGACAATTTTCAAACGGGTCGGCAGAATTAAGACATTTTTATCAACGGGCTGATAAACGAAAAATACGGGCCATGCCAGCAAATAAATTAAACGGACCAGCTAGGCCGGTAAAAAAAAAATTAGTGGGCCTGCCGGCCCGATCTAAAAGAGTAAGCAAAACCGGTAAAATATTGGCTAGTTTCAATGAATATGATTTTCGGGAGAATAAGTGTAAATGTTCGTCATGAACCGATGCTAGTTTGATAAATCAATACAGAAATGTTGCATGTCCACCATAGAAGTCGGCATCAGGCATGGTGTCTGAGCTGAGTTTCTTTTTTCTTTAGCAGACTCGTGCAGTGCTGAAATCAAGCTTCCTTTTTTTCTCAGTGAAGTCGAGACGGGCTGGAACTGTACTTAATTGTTCTCAGGATGTATAGCGCAGACAACATGTTTTGTAAAAATATTAAAAACGATAATGTTCTGTTAAAGTAATATTTGGAAATATATCTTAAAGTGGTCAAATGTATTACTAAACAGCACATTTTTAAACTACTTTTAACTGTAAAGGCTTAAAACTGACAAGCCTGACTACTGAAGCGATTTTGAATCCAATAGTAATTTATATATATATCTTCTATATCAGGGCTGTCCAACGCGGCGCCCGCGGGCGCCATGGCGCCCTTTGCATGTTTTCTTGGCGCCCTTTTGTAGGTTATTGATTTTTTCACTGACCTATTAGCTGCTGCTGCTTTATAAGATTGGAAAAGAATTGTCATTTTGTCCCCCAGATTTTGTAAGATTTAAGTAATTTTAATCATTTTATTTTTTTAAATCTTCATAAAATCTTCAAAAAAAATTCAAAATCTTCAAAAATCTTCATTGCGTATCATGCCTGTCTTTGTTTCTGTATTATTCATAACGCAAATTTGCACCTCCAAAATAAATCAAGATTTTTTGCATTCCCTTTAAAAACCGTAGCAATGTCTCTGATTACCATTTTATATAAATAATAAGCGGGTTTTAAACTTTTGACCTCTTGCAATTCAAATATTTTTTCGAAACTCTTTCATAGAAAAATTTTATAATTCAAAATCTACTCCGATTTACAACTATTTTGAAGTTTTTTTTTTCTTTTTTACATTGAGTTTCAGACCCATTTAAGTCTTATGTTGGCTGTTGCGAGATGCATTTATTTATATGTATCACTACTAATACTATAATATAATTTTCTTAGCATGCCTTGAGTTCTATTAATAGAGGCGCCCTTCATTGTTTGCAAAGAGCTGAGATGCGCCCTTGCTTAGTGAAAGGTTGGACAGCCCTGTTCTATATAATAAAGGCCAAACGTATCTGTGCGTAACGCATACGTCATGTTTTGAATGGCAACACTTTTCGATGAAATTTTAATTTTGCAATTTTCGCTATTGTAAAATTTTAAACTTCTAGACATAACACGTTTTCGACATTTATACCATCGTATGCAGAAAAATATGCACGTTTAAATGCAGTTTGTTAGAAAACTGTATCTCAATTTGTTTTTGAGATATTAATTTTTTTATAGTTTTTAGTTCATTTTCTCTAATGGTGGCAACTTAAGTATCGCATTTGTGTGGGGAAAAAAAGGAAAAATATCCATAGAGCAAAAAAAAAGGAAGATGAATAGAGATGCAGTTTGGTGGCTGCAGGTGACGCTAAAAAATCATCTCTAAAATTCGCTGCATTGCATCAAACACAACCACGTGCTTTCGCAAAAAAGGAAAACTTTTAGCGATACAGTTTTAATTCATAATACAATGAAATGCTATTTTAGAATGCTAAAATATAATTTTTTTTTTTTTTTTTTCATTTAGGGAAAAAATGATGTTAAAGGATTCGGTCTCTGTTCTTAGAGATTGTTTTGTTTGGCCCGAATAAGAGACTTAAATTGGAAGAACAACGCCCATGAAACCGTTTTAATTGCTTCACCTCCATTTATCTCTTTTCTACGTGAAAAATAACAGATCATTGTATATTTTAGTTGCCATTTTTTCATCGCAACCGAAAAAAATAGTAATTAAAAACGTGCTGTGTCAAAATATCGTCGGCTATAAAACCCAGTGAATATTGTTGGTTTTATTTCGTTTTTTCCTATCAATTTAATAACTTTTAGTTCGTTGCAAACTAAATTTACAAAAAATACATCAATTAATCTTTATAAAAATTTATTTTAAAGAATATCTGTGTATCATATTTTCTTAGTTGATTTTATTAACTGAAATAATGCAATTTTATTCTTTGGCAAGATCTTTGGCTAATAAATTCTATCTTGCGTCTAATACGGAAGTACCGATAATTTTCAAAGCTTTATATGATAACATAATTAATATTTTTCATATAAAATTGCTGTTTGGAATTAGTTGGCAGTTTAAAAAGCATATTACGTAGGAAAAGTTTATTAGACTTTTCAATTTTAATTTTTAAAAAAGTTTTTCACCTTTACTCTGTGACCTGGGAACCCCGGGTTCGGTGTACTAGTATATATAAGGTTGACAATAAAAGATTCTTGTTACGGCTTCAGGTTTTTCTCCTTTTCCGTGATGTCGGAACTGGAAATTCGTTTCAAAACGCTTTCTTTAACACTATTTTATCTAAGATGCATTGCCTTTACCAAAAAATAAATAACGTCATTCGATTGAATAGTTTCTAATGAGAACACCTGCCAATCTTATGCATTTCCGAAAATAAATGAATTCAGAAGTGTGTCCAAAAATAGCCCTTTTGTTTTGGGAAAACTTTAATAAATGTCGGAGAAATATTTTCACAAATCCTTTTTATTAGACACTTCAAAAGTATTCTAAACTAAATTATTATTATTTTTATTATTTATTTATTATGAATCCTTATTTGAATGTTGAAACGTCTAGGAAAAGTAGTCATTAATGTTGCTTTTATGTACTTTCTGTCGTGCGAACGCATCTTAATATACTGTACATACTGTAAGATATACTGTAAATTTATTATATAAATACGCAATATTGTTAAAGGAATCTTAATTGTAGTTAAGACAAAATTGTGATTTTTTTTTCTTACAGAAATTGAATTGGGCCAGATCGCGCAGGGCGGGGCTGTGTACTGTAAATATAAACGGACCAAACTTAAAATTTTTACATTGGATAGGCCGGTCCAAGATAACTATCATTCGAGTCGGGATTGGGCCTGAAAATTCTGGCCCATAGTGAAATTCTGGCTCTAAAACAGGAAAATTTGATGATAAACCTATCGATCATTGACGAAAATCAGGTCTGCAGGTGGCATTAATAATGACTTTGGCAGACCAGTTGCATTTTAACATGCGAATATTGAAAATTCAGCCGTCAATTCGATGTGGTGATGATTCGTGCAGCTGATTCTCAGTCTGAATGTGTTTGTTTATCTTCTAGATATCCGCAGCTGATGTGACATAGGTAAAGTTCAATGAAATGGGTTGAATAATTTAATAATTTAGTCGATTATTTACGTCTAAAGCCGATTATTGAAAAATTGACCTGTCTGTTGAATAAAATGTTTTTTTTTTATCCCTTTTAGAGACTAGAGATAGAGATCCACACGGGCCATAATTTTCAGGCTCGACCTGTTTGAAAAAAATCTTGGCCCGGCCCTAAAAAGAAGTTGGAATTTCACCCGAAACCGGCCCGCAAAATTCCAACACAGTCCGATTGGATTTCTACTAAATAGTGATTTTTACTTTATGGAGAAGTTCTGATTAAAAAAAAAATACCTTAGAAATTTTCTAACGTTTATGACCTTCATTTATATAGAAATGTTTCAGTTATCCTTAATACTATTAATCCGTATTCCATGTATTGGAGATATAAATATCTTTAAAATGGTATACAGTAAAATCTTCTAAAACGGAATCGCATAGGAAAGAAAAAAATCGTTATAGACATGTTTCCTTCTTAGCAGGTATAAAAATGTATTATATTTTACCCTCACAAATTGCATTAATTTTGTATGGATGAAACGCAATTTTCAATTTAAAACATTATTCCGCCATAGGCAAATACTTTTTTTATACATTTTACTACATTTTAATGAGCTTAGAAATCTACGATTCTTTAAAAAGAATAAATTTTTATATTTAATTGAAGAATAAAGGCTATTTTAAACTGTATGCTTTCTTTGCAAAAATTTTTGGCTCAGGACAAATTTTACTGATCTTTCAACAGACCTGGCTACGCCGAGACAATGATTTTCATATAGGCTGGCTCAAAACTGGGACAAAATATTTTGGCCCGTGAAGGCTAAGAAGAATGAAATCCGTCCCGGCTCGGTACGAAAAAAATAAATTAGGCCCGGCCTGATCCGATCTTTCAGGAAAAAAGTAAGTCTCTATCCCAGCCCGACCTAGGAAGAGTAATAAAATAAATTTTGATTTAATCCTTTTTAATATAAATAAGTTTACTGTAAATAAATTCCAAGTAACTTCTTACTAAAAAGTTCAACTTGTTTAATTAATTTGGATTCGAATTTCCTGCTGTACTATCAGCAATAAAATAAACAAATTTTTATTAATATAATAATAATACGCAATTAATAAATTAAATAAATTCATTAATTAATATAATAATAATACGCAACTGGAATATTTATGGCAATATGACGTAAGGGGTAGTATAGAATGTCCATTTTTAAACCTATCTTATAGTCTCCTCAATAAGTGTAAAATATTCGATGTTTTAAAGTGAGAAATTTAACCCATTAATGCCCAAATTATGTTCTTCAATAAAAATGAAATTTTTGGGTTTCCCACCACTTTTAAAAGAAGAATAACTTTGATCTTAATTTATTGAGGTCTCTTAAAAAATAGGACTTATTTATCTTTCTATTTACTGGTGTGAAAAGTACTTTTTTGTCTTTTTTGTAACTGTCCCTAAAAAGACGCTAGGCACTAATGAGTTAATCTCGGTGAGTTAATAATGTTGAATTTTATATAGAACATACAGGGTGTCTTAAAATGAATTAACTGATTTAAAAAATCAATAACTTACAAATGGTCGCAGCTATTTAAAAAATATTTGCAGAAGTGTTAGGTAAGATGTGAGAAGTGTTTTTTACAGCGTTTCTCGACTTAAGTTTAAAATAGAAGAAATACATGACATTGCTAGCAATGGTTGTTAAATTGGGGGGCCGATATTTTGTTTATCTTCACTCTCTGTCTTGTTGCGACAAAAGGAGATTAAATATATGAAATGACTCTCAGTTACCAATGTAATTTTGTTATTAGGAGTCCACTGCATATATTTAATCTTTTTCTTTCACACCAGAACTGAGAAAAGAGGCCAAAAGGGCTCAGATTTAGCGCCTGTTGCTAACAGTACCATCTATCCCCGCTATTTTTAATTAAAATCGAGAATCGCGGTAAAAAACTCCTGCTATCTTACATTTTTACATAACACTCTTGTAGGAATTTAATTTTACAGCTACCACAATTTGCAAGTTACTGAGTTTTAAAATCAGTCAGTCAATTTTAGGACATCCGGTAGATGCATATATACAAATACAGAAACATACTTTTAAAGATATAAACATATATATTTTAAGTTAGTCGGCAAAATCGTCATTTACGCCCCCCTAATGAATTCTACTTAAATACGCCCCTGAATATTCTCTATGGGATTTAAGTCTGGAGATTGTGGTGGTGTTTTTATTATTTCAGGACAGTTATTTAGCAACCAGAGTCTAACGTTCAGAGCAGTGTGCTTGGGGTC